>JAUCBN010000051.1:7048333-9750000 GCA_035048815.1 Abelmoschus esculentus | reverse complement strand
GGGACTTGTGAACGAAGTAAACAAGGGTGGGGACTCTACAATGCTTTCCTGCGTCAAGCTACTTTATCTTTCTCTTTCAAGAAAGTACATACACAGATTAAAGAGGAGGTCAAGGCCTGAGTCTATGGACTGTAAAGAATAGCGCTTAATTAACAGGTGGAAATTTTATTTTATTTTGCCCGTAACAGAACTAGCACCGCTTACTTTACTTTGACAACAGAGAATGATTTCACAGTTACTTTATCTGTAACACCGGCAATGAACTCACCAGAAAGTCAAGTCATCTGTCCCAGAGCCTATGATTGCAAAGAAGACCTAGTCTGATTAACTGACTTCAACCTATTTAAAAGCAAAACAGCTGATACGATCACACCAAGAAAGACATGGGAATTTTGGGCGTCAGATTCTTCTTCTTCTCTTACGATATTTCGAGTTGGATAAACAGATCGCTCCTAAAAGCAGCCGTGTGATCTTATATACGATACCACCAGACGCGCCCCAGCTTCAAGCGAGCTCACCCTATGGACCTTGCTGAACTAGATTCCCTGCTAGCGAGAGCGGCTTAGAAAGATAAAGGAGCACAAACAAGGGTTGTTTAAAAATGAACAGATAAGCTAACGCACTACTGATTTTCTGCCTACTAGCAATGCCTGAGAAAGACTCAAACTGAACTAGTTGAAGCTAAGGGCCTGCCTTCCCAGCTACTGAGGTAAGGGGCAAAGGATCCACTTGATTCATCACTTTATTCATAACCATTAGATAGAGAGAGAATCCCACCCGGCCTAGCTATAGCTATCGTAATGCGTCTCGATGCCAAAGCTTCCTGAACCAACTGAAGCAAGGAATATGAGTAGAAGAGCGCTAGCATCCCTTGCTCTCTATCGATTGCTCACCACCGTCTCATCCAAAGGAATAGAACTGGAGGGCGAACTTCCCTTCTGTTCCCGTCTCAATGTGATCATTGATAGCTTTCTCTATTGAAATGTAATCCAGTTCCGGCTTGCTGTTCAAAGGGTAAAAGGACAGAGGAAAGGGAATAGGTTAGAGACAGAGGTTAGGGACGATTACGAGTGCCTGTTCTGGTTCTTATGAGTAGGAGAAGAGGAGATTAGTAGCCTGAGTGAGAACTCCCAAGCCGAATCTGTGCTCTTTCAGTAGTCTTGGTAAATATCCTTTCTCCCTTCCTAACCTAACCTTCTGTTTCCCGGCAGCTATTTTTTTGATTTATGATCTTTCTTATTTACCTTTAAGGCATCCTATTCTCCGTTTTGAGTTTCTTTTGTTTTGGAATCGTCTTCTTTTAAAAAAGATCTTCTCCCTTGTTCTTCCCTCTTCCTATGATCTTGACCTGCAAAGTGATTTCCGAAAGCTCCCACTATGACTAAAAAACTCCCAATAGGCCACGTAGCCGCTTATATTATAATAAAGAAAGTAAGTAGGAAGGAGCGAAAGCTACTCGACCAGACGGGAGAGGCGACCAAAGGAAGCTGGTTCACCTTCTCTCCTCCGTTACAACATAGGTCGTTCCAATCCCGGATGAAAATATTCCAAAAAGGAAGTCAAGGAGAAAGGTCCAATTAAAATGCTTAGGACTAGAAAGAAATATGATCCTATAAAAGGAACTATTCATCATAGATCGGAGAGCTCATTTGATATATCACGAATGCAGTGATCAAGCATCAGGCGGAATGTATTGCTACCTCTTCCTCCCTCCACCATTCTATAAGCAAATGCTTGCGGGTAGGATTTCTCTCCAGAACCATCTTATCTTTCTTATGCAATTCGAGGAGAAGCGAGTAAACTTGCCTGCACCCTAATTATTGGTAGAGTTATCAAAGAACTCCCTCGCTTGGCACAACAGCAAAGAGAACTACGATTCCAACTGGATCCAATGAGAAGAGAATTCTAACACCAACCCTTAAGACTGTAATTGGCTTGCTAGTCTTTTCCCTTGCGCTTGATAACTCTTCTGACAAGGAGTCCGCAATTGGAGGAGGGGCGAATTGAAGTACTTCACACTGAACACTCGCTTACGAAATGGAACAGAACTCTCAGGATTCGAGAAGGACTAGGCAGGCTCTTTAGGGCGATTCTCCTCTTCCTTAGACATAAAAGTTAGACCCACTAGGTAAATAAAGGAATTACCAAGGTAAGACACATATCGCAATATTACATCTACCTTTGCCTTACCCACAGAAAGCCTTCGCACAGATTTCCTTCCAACGTTTTTAGCAAAGGCCCGGAGAGAAAGCATAGTCTAGTTAGTAGTCCTACAGAAGCCAGAATCAATCCTATAGATTAGAAACTGTAACCTATAATCTTGATGCACTCTAATACCTAAAATATTATATGCATATCCTCACCAGGGAATATGCGCAGAAAAAAGCACCTTTTTTCACTTTATCACTGGATTGCGAACTTACTTATCCTTTTGATGAGAATGCCACTACTCTTACTTACTATTTTCAAACACCCGCCTATTGGCGTGTCTGGATCAGGTGAATCGCTTGGCTAGATATCTCCTTAAGCGAGATATCGTTAACTCCTTAGTTCCTTAGAAAAGGATAAGAAGGGAGAAGCACGAAAAACCCTAGCTTTCTGTCGCTCCAACTTGCGTCAGATCCTTTTGCCCCTTACTCTGCTGGATTGAAAGCGGATGCAAGAGAACTCTCAATGGCTGCAAGTAGAACTGCCCTGGAACTATATGGATAGCAACTCCCACCGGATGGAGATATCTTAACTTTTTTTTATTTCAAGCCTATGTCTTTCGCTTGCCTAAGGTTAAGGTAAGAAAAAGAGACAGCTACTGGACACTACGAGGACTGTAAGCGATCTAACAGAACTGGCTTGTTGAACGGAACTCAGACTAGAGATATCAAATGACCTAGGGGACTGGACCTCTAGATGTAGCACTGGATGTAATAAAAAACTCGACTGCCAAAGCAGCACTTAGCACTCCAACTAATGGCCTTAAGACTGTTTGGTACAACTGCTTCATTCAATGGGATAGAAGGAAACTGGCTAAAAAGGATTTGAAATGGACTAGTAAGAGACTCCAATGTAACCTCAAACTAAAATTGGAACCCTAGGAGGCCACTCTTTTTTTTTCACTCTTTCCATTGTCGTTTACTTTACGAAGCGAAGGAAATCAAAAGGTATGCCCATTTTCTCGAGGAGAGGAATTACTAGCTCGCAGGCTTAAAAATGATAACTTCCTTCCTTGCCCTCGAACCGACTATCCAACGGCATGGAACACTTAGCATTGGCCTATAACTCAAATTCAATTTTATAGCACGCCGGGCTTCTTACAAAAAAAAGCACTCCAACAACTCGCTTGAACTTGAAGAGAGAAGCAACTACTACTTCTCCA
Organism: Abelmoschus esculentus; assembly: GCA_035048815.1. Lineage (NCBI taxonomy): Eukaryota > Viridiplantae > Streptophyta > Magnoliopsida > Malvales > Malvaceae > Abelmoschus > Abelmoschus esculentus. The sequence continues at coordinate 9,746,630 of JAUCBN010000051.1, read as the reverse complement.
TCAAAGGAAAAACAAGCATCGACTAAATAGAAGGCCCTTGAATCTTATCGTTAGCCTATAGCGCTATCTACCCTTAAGACTGACTTAAGGGATGTAACAGAAGTTTCAAGAGAACTAACAATCGATGGACTGGAAGGGCGAGAGACAGAAGAGTAAAGAGAACTCAATCTAGACCACTCCTTCTAATCTAAAACCCCAACCCCAAGTACGGCATTAGCAATTGAAGAGCTTAGTTAGGATGGGTGGAACTACAACCCCTCGAACAGGCTCGATAAAGTCTGGGAGATTAGATAAGCTGGCTAGGTATTTTTATATTCTTCTTTTTACTGAAAATGCACCGAAGGCAACTGCCATTGAAACTATATAGCTTTATATATAAAAGGGAGAATTCCGCTCGAAAACCAGCCCTCTTCACACCAGTACCTCTGTCCCGACATTTGGTGAGATAGGGGTAATGCCTACCAAAGGTAAAGGGGAGCCTTCATGCAAATCTATTGAAGGGTCACCCACGTTAGCTGGTGCCCACAGTGCCAAAGTTTCAACCAAGATCCTTTGGCTCCGTGCTGGTAGCCGGCTTGTTACTCCAGATTTTAGTGACAAGAACGTCTGTCACGTGCGTCCCTAGGACTGGGCCGGATTCGAACCGACCAAGAAAAGGCAAGTCAGAAGTCGATGGTTAAGGTTCCTGTCCCACTTCCCTGGCTAGCTTTAGTAGCTTGTGTAGTCGGGTAGGCTAACTAGAATCTATCTTTCCTTTATTTAGTGTGTAACCGATTTCTATATGTTAAGCTCCCCTTTTTTTATCTCCTTTGTGCCCGCTTCTTAGAGTTGGCTTTTGAAATTGCAATCTGTCTCTGGCTCCTCGCTTTGAACTCAAATAAGACCTTCTTTTGGTCGAGTGACTTCGTTCCTGGTCTTCCTATTCCCTTCGCTTCCCCAGCCGCTGCCTCTAAGGCCCAAGTACTTTTTTTGTTTGATCAAATGATTGATTTAGATTTATAATTCCTCTTTACCAAGGGAAGAGAGCGTGGATCAGGTGTCCTGTCCTCTTGGATGTTCCAAACCACCATCTTGGACTTCCAGCATTTGCTTCAGACAGAAAGTTTGGGACTCAAAGTGTGCCGGCAGGGAAAAACTTCAGTGTATTTTACGTAACTTGGATAGCTGAGTGGTCAATCCTGCACCAATCGTTGATGAGTTGTCTCGCTCGAAAGCTATAACCTGCCCCCCGAACTCGGTATCCATTCTGCCTGATGGTTCACTCCTCCGAAAGGCTATTGAAACAAGTCCTGATCCGAGACTTCTCTTAAAGGAAAACCTGAAAAACGGATTTCGAGCGCGTATTCATTCTTTTTCTTTATTATATTATGGCGCTTCCAAGTTGATGTTTTTTTTTAGCACGCGTGCCTCCGTCCCAAAAAAAGTTTGATATTCCGTACATTCTGTCGTGGGTGCTACTAGAAATAATTGTTATTCGACCGCCCGATTTGCATTTCCTTATGTAAAGTGGATCAAAGGCCTCGTCTCTGTACCCTGCCGTAGAGGATGGGCCTTCAAGCGTACAAAATTCTTGTTAAGAAAAATTGGATTAAGCTTAGTCGCTGCTCACGCACGGAGCTCGCCCTCTATTCGGCAAGGAGTCTCGGGAATCACGATGCAAGTTCTGCGACTCCTACCGCCGCTGCCATAGACCAAGGTTTGAACAAGTCCAGTGGTGAACCTACAGGATGCCCGCGAGGGTCTCGACCGTTCTCAAACGAACTTCTAAGAATGACCGCTAAACATAAAAGATTTTCTATCATATATATAAACATGTATGAACCAGAGCTAGGGTTTCCTCAAGGAGTGCAAAAGAAAGACCAAAAAAAGATCGACTTTCAGTGATTCGACCCGAATGAAAGCCACATGACACTTTCGATGGCATTGAAAGGAGAACCTTTGGACCGTGGATGTGACGCGCGAATGAACCTTATGATGTCGTTTTATTTTATTTAAGCGCACTCAAAACTGGCTGGTAAGGACCAGGCAGATGCTCTCCGAAATGGGTTTGTTAAGCATACAAAGTTTCATTCAGTTTTTGCTTCTATTTTATTTTATTATATTAGATAAATGGATGAAATTTAGAATAAAACAAGCCAAGAAGGCAGGATTTTTATAATAGGGTCATTCTTTTTTAAAGACGTAGGGGAGTCCAGTTTTTGATGAATGAGAAGGTGATCCCTAATCGCTGCTTTTGCTGTCCCCCTTTCTATACCTCAAATCTCTTTTGCCGACGCTGCTACCTACGAAAAAAGCGGAAAGAGGGCTTGAGGATGACTTCCCTCATCGACTGGGACCCCCAATGCTTTGAGGTGGCTGACGTAGCCTTTAAACGAAGCCCTCCCCCATTCCCGGTATCTTATAGTGGATGCCATTCCTATTAGTCCCTGAAAAAAACCCCTTACCTGAAGGAAGGACGGTCCTAATTGAACTCCGTCTAAATGGCTTGGTTGATGTCAGAATAGAGGCGTCAAAAGTGCGGCTAGAAGGGTAGATTCTTTCTTAATAGAGGTGGCTCATCCCCTCCCCACTCGGGTGCTTTCAGAGCCCGATGAGAGAATGCGAGACCTAATCTTAAGAGGGGTAGCTCATTTACCGATCGGAGTTCCTGCGCTTTAAGTTTCTTTGTTGAAGACAGACGGGCTGACTTGCTTGTTTAGCTTGCCTTTCTAATTCACATGCTATCCGTTCTTTTCTTGCTTGTGACCTGCTTTTCTAGTAGGAATTCTTCTGTCTACATACTATTCTCGCTACTACAGAAATAGCTTAAGTGATGTTCTTATCAATATTGGTTCTCCTATGCTTCAGTAGCTATCCTTCTTTCTGTCTCTGCTATTGGATGTCATAGGTTAGCTTGCGAATTGGTCTTCATTGCGTACTAGCTTCAGTGGGAATAATAAAGTGTTCCGCTAGTGTTCTCAGCTTGGAAAACCATTTTTCAAGTTTGCTTTTCTTTCTTCTAAGAGCAGTCTATCTGATCAAATAAGGGATCAGACCGCTCCTGGTGTTCGAACTAGTCATTAATGGTCGGCTTCATTGGTATCCTTTCGGTATGCATTGCGAACACTTTCAGTTTTAGCGTCTTATCTTCTTTAGAGAAGTGAAACTCGAACGGATAGAGCTGATGGTCCAACTACATAACTTTTTCTTTTTTATTATTTTTATGGTCGTGCCTCGTGGCACGGCAGCACCCGTACTATTGAAATGGTTCGTCAGTAGAGATGTTTCCACGGGTGCCCCTTTTTCCAATGGTACTATAATTCCTATTCCTATCTCTTCATTCCCTCTTTTGGTCTATCTACATTCCAGGAAATTCATACGCTCCATGGACAGAGCAAAAAGTGGAGTCTTGGTCAGAGCAAGCCGCCCTATTCTATTATCAGACATAATTGGGAGAAGCTCATCCGAAACTAGAGCAAGAAACGCCTTATTTCGTTTCGTTCCTGTTCTTCATTTTCTTCTTCTCGAATCCAAGGGGGACTTCTCATATTTAGAATCTTTCTGCGGTGTGCTCCGTTTACTATTCTTTCGTACTTTCTTCTTTTTACCACGCGATAGGTCAGCGAAGCATGAACGGGCGCGGAGAAGGAAAGGCCAAACACTTCGGCCTAACGGGAATGAGCAACGACGAAATGACAAGATGAGGTGCTCCGGGCACCCCCATTTAGAAAGAAGGGTCGAAGGTTTTGGGCCTGTAGCTTTCCCCGTCCCCCCTTCGTCGGGTGGTGCTTGTGTAGGGGATATGCCACCAGAAATCGGGCTTGAAGCTCTTGCCTTACCAACGAGCCGACAGCTGATGGCTATGGCTGTTGGTCACGACTACTACCAAAAAGCTCCAATGAAGATGAATATTTCACATGGGGGAGTGTGCATCTGTATGTTGGGTGTTCTTCTGTCGTGCGACCCGGCGGCTTATGTGCGACCTGTGGCCCACGCCTCCTATTTGTTCAGGGCGGGCGGCGTGAACTCTGATTCGATTCGGGTATTCAATCCCGCCGCTGAGATGCTCAGTTGACTCCTTAACCTTGATAGGAAGATGGCTTATTCAATAATTCGTGCATAAGGGTAAGGAACTTTGGATGAACTAATGCGAATGGGTGTAAGCCTCGCTGCTCGGAAACACCCAGTGCTGACCACACTGAGAGACACGAAAGCGCAGGTAACGCCAATTGGCGAAGTGGCGTTAAGCATCCCTAGCGGTACGAAAAGAGAGGTCGTGATGATATCATCTACGTCCGTACCGCTCCTCGTGGAGTAGATCCCGCATCCGACCAAGTCTTTGACCAGGGAACGGGGGAATTCCCACTACCGCTGGCAGGCCAGCCGGGCCGTGAGCGCGGTGGGAACGGGCTTCCCAAAAAGCCAGCCCCGGGCCGGGGTCAGCATAGAATGAAGGGGACGGCCCTAATGTTGTGTTGGCAAAGCCAACTTCTTGGGTTGCGGGCGGAGAAGAGCGGACGTGGGGACTCGGGTCGGGGCGCAGCGTAATTAAGAGAGCCATTCCATTTAGGGCGAGACAAAATGGGCGGGCACGAGCGGTCTGGTGTCCGAGCCAATTGGTCAGACGACGACTACTTCACTTATTAGATTAGTATTAGCCGCCTATCCCGGAATGAAATGAGAGAAAATAGAAAGAACGCGAAGCGCTAGCGCTATAGGATCGGTTTTTTTTGGGGCTCGCTTCTTCACAAGCTTATCCCCGCCCCGACCGGCAGCTGCTGGGTCTCCCCATCTCTCCTAAACTTCCCCCGGTCTTCGGCCCGAGCTGTATGAGGCAGAAACTCGTCCCACGTACGGTTCGGAGGCCGAGCCCCACCCCAGCAGTAATGGTGCGGTTTAGGTCAACTAACACAAAGAAGATACAGTTCACTCAACGATTGCCTTTGGGTTCCGAACTCCATATGGGGAAGGAGCGTTGTTGTTTGCGAGGTCTCGATCATTTACATGCACCCACTTTTCATTCCATTTGTGGGAATTTGATGATCTATAAACCGTCCCTAACGAACGATCGGCTCATGTTTGAGCATGATGAATCACTTCGTGCCGACCCGTTGCTAATAAACTTTCCGGCCTCATATGAGAATGGAAAACTGGAGCATTTTCTGCATCGGTGGATGAAGAATCGTAAACATAATAATTTCTGGTTAACCATGTTCCCAGAAAAAAGATACTTTCGAGAAACGACGAGCACGACTGAAGTGGCTATACATACAAATCTATTTACGGATCTATATGCTTCGATTGGAACTGGAAGTTCCAGAACTGGAGGCTGGTATACCACCATAATGAAACTGCCTTTTATTTTTTTTATTTGGATCGGATTTATGTTGGCTTCGTTGGGAGGCTCGCGTAGTTTGTTACGTCAGCTCCAAAAGGATAAGTTGCGTTGGAATCGAGAAAGTTCCGTGGAGTTCATAATTGCATAAAAGGAGTCAAAGTAGTGGCTGCGGCGCGTCGAGGCACTTCTTTGACGGTCCCCGTCCGCCGGCCTGCCGCCCCGCTCTGAAGAATTCATGGGCCTAAGGCGGGCGAGACAAAATGGGCGGGCACTACTAACCAAGCCAAGCCTAGTTCTCGCCGATAAGCGCTGGTAGCTTGCTTCCAAGCCTTGCCTTATATAATAGTTGTGGCCATGGCCCGAAGGAGCCTTAAGCGCTTGTACAATGCTCAAGTCAAGGCTCTGGGCAACGAGTAGGATGGAGCCTTGACTTTCTATTATATTAGTAAAGCGTGCCATATATATTGAGGGAAGGGAAAAGGGGTCTCTTTCCTCGCCCGATTGTAGAGGTCGATCCCCTATCACCTTCGGTGCCCCCTTGTGGTCCTTCTCTTTAGCTTTTCCTCGGCCTTTAGAGCTAGTTGATAGGCCACTTTCCACATCTGATGCATCGAGATTTCATCTTGGATTTATAACCTCAAGCCCTATCAAGCAAGCAAGGGATTCTGCGTCGGATTCGTTCAAGCCATTGCGAATAAACAATTGGTAGAACTCTGCAACTTTTTTTTTTAAGGAGTAGGGGCTTTCTTGTACGCTTCTCTCCCTCCTATCCTTTAAAGCGAAGTGAAACCTTTGGAACAAGCTTTGGGTCTAATGTTCGGGTAGAAATTAATCCTGCAACCTCGATCGCATCTTGTCCCATGTACTTCCCTTTGCCTTTCCGCTCACGCCTTGCTTGGACTTGATCCCACCAAATTGAGGCTTTCCCGTGCTCTTCCGAAAGAAGCATCTGGAAATGACTTGTCATGGGCTTATGCGATGAAGAATGATTTGCGCGGGAAAAATTCTTGTGCTTATGTGGATGGGTCGCTTACAAAGTTTCAATATATAGAAATAGGCCCGGTTTTCACCATAAATTATCGGGCTTTCAAGTGTCAAGAAACCTTTTTATACATACATCCAAATTCCACAATTTTTTTTATTTTTTTGTTCGGATCAATTTTGATTTTGGATTAGGTTAACTTTGGATTATTTCATTCGGGTTAAAATTTTGAATTTTTTTTGGTTTGGGTCAATTTCAAGTCAGATGGATAATAGACATGTCCAATTTAAAAATATATATAATTAGGGATGGATATAGGTTGGGTCAAATTTTTAATCAAGCCAAAACCGAATAGAAAAATATAAAGGCTCCTCTCGAATCTAATCTGACCCAACATGTATTTAACTTTCACCCAAATCGAACTTGACTTGATCTTTAAAATTAAAACTCGTTCCGAATATTTTTTTTTCATTTTTATTAAGAATAAAAGGGGATAACAAGAAAATAAATATAAAGAGGGTAATTGTTGTAATTATACTTATTCTTTTTTATTTAATATAATGTAATTTAAAATATAGATAAGAGAGATATTATAGTAATTATCTCTAAATATATAAGAAGTTATCTAAATATTTTAAGTTTGATCAGATATTTTTTACTCGAAACTCGAATTTAATCTATGGTTAATAATTTTTCACATGATCCTAACTCAATTTTTTATTAAAAAAAATAATCCTATAGAGTCGAGGTCAAAGTACCATACTCATCCTTAGTCCTTACTTATAACATATTCGAATTTAGAATTTTTATGGAAAAAATAATAAAATTTTAAATTAACCACCTAAAAGACAATAAATAATTTTTTATTGTGTTGATTTTAAATCAGATCAATCTAAATTTTCATTTCAAGTTTTAACATGAGTTTAAATTATTTCAGTTTTTAATATTTTTGATTCAAATTATTTCAGATTTAGATTATTTTTTATTTTAAATTATTTCGAAATCAGGTCAATTTGGTCTCGAGAGTATTGTTTTGGGTGGGCTTCACGCTTGGGTAACCGGATCTTATAAAATGCAAGCAATTGTAGATAGGGATATAATTTGATTGAAATTAATAGGTTTTAATTCGATTCAACTCGATAAGGATATTTTTTATTAAAAAGTTTGAGTTTTACTCGAATCGAATTATTAAAAAAATAATATCGGGTCGAGTTAGGATCAGATTTAGAGTAAAAATTCTCCTATATGATATATTTTTATATAATATTTTTATTTTTTTTTGTATTGGATTGAGTTTAATTAAATTTTTTATTAAAATTTCAAGATCGATCAAAATTAGAGTCGTGTTATATTTTTTATTATATCGGGTAAAAAAATATATTAACATCGGGTTAGGATCTATTACCATCTCTATTTATAGACCCGACCCGTAACTTATGGGGCTTTACATTTTAATCAACACAAAAAATATTTTTTCTTACATCCAAAGTATCCAATTCCAAACCAAATTAGTAAAACTAGAAATCCCAATGGAAATGGATCTGTGAGTCTACCTCTACCTCTATCCTCCGACTGCTCAAAGTAATCGGAAATTTTGGCAATTGATCGGAAAAAGAGAGTATAATCGACGAGAAGAAGAAGAAAATGGTGGCAGGGGGACTTGCTCCTGGGCTGTCGCGTAAGCTGAAGAAGGTATTGGAATGTCGGACGGACACCCCCGAAGTTTTGGCTTCTCTCAACACTCTCTCCACTTTCTACACCGAGAACACTCCCCAGGCGCGTCGCAATCTCAGATCCACCATCGAGAAGCGCTCTCTCGATATCAATCTCGATTTCCTCCGTGCGTCACAGGCTGCTCAACTCGCTTTGGATCGAGTCGAGGACGAGGTCAATTCCCTCGCCGAATGCTGCGATACGTATATGCTCTTCCTTTCTTATCTAAGATTTCCATTCTCCTATGTCTATGTGAACTGTTCATCATATCTTAGACTTATATTATGTAATTAAAGAAAGATTCGATCGGATCTGATAGGATTGCAAAGGCATTGAGCAGTTGCAGTGCTAGCACCGGTGATATTATCAATACCACCGAGAGGTTGAAGCAGGAACTCGAAGTTACCACTCAAAAGCAGCAGATAGTCTCATACTTCCTTCGAGATTATCAGCTTTCTCCTCAAGAGGTTTGCTTTCACTCGTAAACCCTTTTTCTTTAGTTTTAGCTTCAATATTTCTGACGCCCGTTTTTTCTGAATCCATTTTCCGTCTCCTCCATTTGTAGATTAGCGCATTGAGAGATGAAGAGTTGGATGAAAATTTCTTCAAGGCACTTTCTCACGTTCAAGAAATTCATTCCAATTGCAAAATACTTCTCAGGACGCATCATCAGGTTAATGATATATTTCTCAATCTACATATGAACTCTTAACTGTATGTCTATAAATTGCCAAATTAGCCATTGATATCTTTAGATTTAAGACATGTTATAGATTTTCTTTTGTGGTCTTTAGTTTGCGTGCCAATTGCTTCCATTGTTAGGTTTCTTTGTCAATGCATATTGTTGATCTGTTCCTTAAGCCTTTTCATTTCAATTGTTAATTAATGTCTTGACACAATCACTAACATGAGAATCCATGGCAGCGTGCTGGTTTGGAGCTGATGGATATGATGGCTATGTACCAAGAGGGAGCTTATGAGCGACTGTGCAGGTCAAGCATATATAAAATGATAGAACTTTTTATTCTAAGATAGAATTAAGTAATGCACTATGATATCTGTTAAGATTTTGGATTGTAGGAGGGAACATACTAAAAGTAAGATCTCCTGTTTGAAATGTTGTTAATTACTGTCCTCCCTCATCCTATCTTTAATTTCATACGTTTATTTCTTATTGAAGTGTGAAATGTTCTTGCTGCATACATTATATTAATTGACTTTTGGTGGCTGCTGGCTAGGCTGTGTGTGCAGGATTCTCTACTTTGATAGAGAATAGGAGATATGAGGGATTTTCCCAAGTGTTGGAATAATTGGTTGACATTTCTTGCCCCTTTCTTGTAGGTGGGTTCAGGCAGAATGTAGGAAACTGGGTGACACAGATAATCCAGAAGTTAATGAACTTTTGAAAACAGCTGTTCGCTGTCTTAAGGAAAGGCCTGTCCTTTTCAAGTATTGTGCTGAAGAGGTGACTTTGTTGAGTTAAAACTTTATGCTCATAACTCTACTACCTATTGGTTTTTATGTTGCATGTTTTTAAGATTTTCTGCTGTAATCACAGGTAGCAAATATGAGGCATAATGCATTATTTAGAAGGTTTATAAGTGCTCTTACACGGGGAGGGCCTGGTGGGATGCCAAGACCAATAGAAGTGCATGCTCATGATCCTTTACGTTATGTTGGAGACATGCTAGGATGGTTACATCAGGTTTGTGAGAAGAAAAAAAGACTTTTATATGTTTTTTTTCTTCTCTTCTTCATATAGTTATATTTATATTAGTAAACATTTAATTTCATTATTTTGTGTTAATTTAGCTTTCCTGCACTCCTTACAGGCCTTGGCATCAGAACGTGAGCTTGTACTTGCTTTACTAGATCCTGATGCATTGATAGAGACTGGATCTGCTGCAAACCCATTTCTATCCAAGGATGTGGACAATGATTTTGGAAAGATTGAAGCAGACTTGACGTTTGTTCTGGATAGGATTTTTGAAGGGGTTTGCCGGCCTTTTAAAGTGAGAGTTGAGCAAGTTCTACAGTCACAACCTAGTCTTATAATCTCTTATAAACTTAGTAACACGCTGGAGTTCTACAGCTACACTGTGAGTGATCTGTCTCTTGTTCTTCTGGTTGTATATGGTTTGCTTGTCATTTGTTGATAACAATATATGTTTGCTTACAGATATCAGATCTACTAGGGAGAGAAACATCTCTTTGCAATACACTTTGGGCACTTAAAGATGCTGCACAGAGAACTTTCTTTGAAATTCTGAAAAGTCGAGGGGAAAAGCTTTTATGTTATCCTCCCCTTGTTGCTGTAGATCTTTCACCGGCACCAGCTGTAAGGGAAGGAGTCTCTGTGCTGCTTGAGATAATTGACACATATAACAGCATGATGGTTCCTGCTTCAGGGAAAAAGCCTGCTTTTGATCCGGTCATATCCGCTTTACTTGATCCAATTATACAGGTGTGTCAATTTTTTTCCTCAAATGAGTGCTGTATTTGTAAGTGATCCTTACTATATTAAGTATTCCTATTTTCGGATAGTTAACAGTTGCTTAGATAACTGTTCTCTGCATTAGAATTTAGGAGTCAAAGCTTTAGTCCTTAGTGGTTTCTGTACAGTAGATGAACTTACTACTATTGATGGAATGCAGATGTGTGAGCAAGCAGCAGAGGCACACAAATCAAAGGGATCGGGCCACTCATCTAGAAGAAGCCGAATGAGTTCCGACTCAGGCCAGCTTACTAAATCTGCTGTTGATGCAATTTTGTCAAATAACAACTCTTCTGCTACATTCTCTCAGGTTAATAAAGTTTAGATCTGTTTGATCTTGTGTTCAAGTGATGTCATATACCTTACATGCATGGTTCTGGGCTTTAGGTACCTTTTTTTACTCATTATATCATTGATTTATGCAGAATAGTGAAGCTCCGTCCAAGATCTTCCTTATCAATTGCTTGTGTGCTATTCAACAACCATTACTTGGACATGAGGTTGCAGCTGAATATGCAAAGAAACTTGGCACTATGATTGATAATCATGTAAATGTTCTTGTCGAAAAAGAAGTCGACACAATTCTTAGAAGATGTGGCCTGTCAATGAAGATGCATCACTTCCGTAATTCAAAGGATACAACAGACGGGACACCATTATCTGAGTTAGAAGACACGACTCCGTCTTCACTTTCAGAGTGTTTGAAGTCTTTCTTTGGATTTATTTTGGGAAGCGAGAGTTCCTTGCCCGAGTTTGAACAGATGCAAGTTCCAAAGCTGCGTGCTGATGCATGTATACAGGTAGCTAGGTCATTGGCCGATTCTTATGATCTTATTTACAATGCAATCATGGACCCCAAAAACAAATACCCAGATCCCAAATCACTGGCAAGGCATCCTCCAGATCAGATCAGAACCATTCTGGGAATATGAGGCTGTGCAACATATTTTACTTTTTGAATGTAAAGAATCAAAAGAGTCGATTTCTTTTGGGAGCAACTGAAACATTTTGGCTGCTTGATGTCCTTTAACATGAACTATAGAGGGTTTGTTTTCTAAATACACAAACAATTATTGTAGCAACGATGATGTATCTTGTTCGATGATTTCCGCGTGTGTGTTGGTAATATACTTATGCTTCCAGAGCTCTGGTTTTCCAGCTGCAGGTGAGGGAAATGTGTGTTATTGTGAGTTTCCAGTTGAGGTGAATTAGTAGTTGGTGGAGGAAACAAAATCCCTTTCTGTGCAGAGATACGTATTGAATAAGGCAATATCACACCTACAACTCAACATGTTAGTAAGTCTTGTGATATATAAACGGTGATGTTATATATTTTATCAGATATGTTTTTAAAAAGCGATAATGATCTTGTGATAAAATAGATTAGAATGACCTTTTAACTGTTTAATTTTATGAAATGCTTGCGAATAATTCACAAACGTGATAAGTAATCTATCGATTGTAACAAATAACCCATCACAAACGTAAATGACCTATGATAATAATTTTAAATCAATCAAATTAAAAAAAATAGTCGTATTTAGTATATATTTATATTTCCTACATTTTATGAGTTTTGGATCTGAAATGCTTTTTTTCTTTTTGTAAAAGAAAAGGACACACTAATTGTTTCTTTATTATTCACCCTCCTTCCTTCAAAAGTAAGATTTATGACCCATTAAAGTTATCATTTAGTACTACTTAATAAGTTTCCTTTTTTATTTAATTATGCAATTTACAAGAAATAAATCCAAAATTCCAACACAAAAGGCAGAAGACGAAAAGAAAATGGAAAAAGGCATTGAGATTTAAGACGAAACAACATCAGAATAAATAATTTATAAACCCAGCCGCAGGCCTATGTAACACGGATTCCAAGGGAAACAACATAATTTGGTTTCCTTCCAGATTCAATCCACTTATATGATTTGTCTGTTGCATCAATCTTCTCGTCTATATACCCTTTTGTTGTAGTTCTTTTTCAGTTTATTTGGAGTGACGAGGAGGACGGAGATGGTAGGGATGATTGGAGGAGCTGCCGAGAGAGATGCACGGAAAGCCCATGCTTCCATGGCGTTGGTGCAGCTCTGCACCGGAGGTTATCATGTAATTACCAAAGTAGCCCTCAATGTTGGTATCAACCAGCTTGTCTTCTGCGTCTTCCGTGATCTTCTTGCTCTCTCTCTTCTTGCCCCCATCGCCTACGTTCGTGAAAAGTACGACCTTTTGTTTTTCTGGGTTTGACTCTGATTCTTCGCTGTTATTTTGAAAAATCAATTGTAGAGTTTTAAATTGGGTCCTTTTTGAATTCACAATTTGGGATTTCGATGTTCTGTTTTAACTCAATTGTATTAAGATGATTCATTGATTATGTTATCATTAAGATGTTTTACATTGTATCCATAGGCTAAATTATTTGCCTTAGTTATTTTTGTTTTCCTGGAAGCTTGAATCAGAAATATAACTTCTGGGGTCATTTTTTTGCTCTTTACTGCAGAAGGATTCGACCTCCTATGACGAAACGCCTCCTCCTCTCATTCTTCTTTCTTGGGCTAACAGGGTGAGTACTGAGTAGTGTTTTCTAATCAATTCTAATTGGTATGTTACTGTATTATCTACTTAAACTCTGTGTTTTATAAAACTTCCTGCTAGCCAACTTATCTGGTTCTGATTAACTGGAATAGGATATTCGGCAACCAGCTTTTATTTCTCATTGGTCTGAGCTACACAAACCCAAGTTATGCTGCTGCCATACAGCCTTCAATTCCAGTATTCACTTTTCTCTTGGCTGTAATGATGGGGTAATGGAAACAAATTTATAAGTTTATGGTATCTGTTCATTTCTGTATTTCTTATAAATTCAATTCTTGCCTTTTGATGTCTGTTACTTTTTGCCATATTTTGTATGGAACTCTATATGCAGCACAGAAAGAGTGAATTTGCTCAAAGCTGAAGGTCAAGCAAAGGTTGGAGGTACACTAATCTGTGTCTGCGGTGCTATATTAATGGTTCTGTTTCGTGGTCCAGCTTTAATTGGACAGAAAGATGCAGACTTTGCTCATTACGACATAAGTGCCAGGGGTCAACCAGAACCTTCTGGATGGCTTGTGTCTAGTTTTCTGGAATTTGGTTTCGAATATTGGCATATTGGAGTTCTATGCTTGATAGGGAACTGTATGTGCATGGCTACTTTCCTGGCCATTCAGGTATGCCTTCATAACCGAATGGTTGATTTTTTGATGATTATAATTATTTGCTCTTGTATCACTTATATTATATAGTCTTCCTGTAGGAATGTTTCAATAATTATCAAGCAAAATGTTTCGGTGCAAAGTTTTTCCATGTAAAAGATGTTCCTTGCTTGTAGTAGATTAAATCCCATATCTTATTTGCTGGAGGGAACAAAACAAAATCTCTTTTTTAGGACTATAAATGGAAAACAGTCTGTGTGGCCATGAATGTAGTTTGAGGTTTGATATGCCATTCTTGTCCCTTACTGTTTTGTTTTGCGTCTCATTAGATCTTCATGATCTGATACTGTCTGTTATGATCATATAATAAGGTCCATTGCAATGCTTTGTGATGCCTGTTTTAAATTTTAATCATATCTTGGAGTAACTATATGTGGTGCTTTTATACCTTCGTTGCTTTGCTTAGGCAACACTCTGCGTTTATGCAGTATCTACTGTTTGCGTTGCTCAGTGATCTACTTTTCACAAGGACTAACAAAAGTGATTCTTATAGATTCATATCATTAACATCTACATTAAATTTCCTTAAAAACGGTGCTGACCTATTTTATCACATGCATCTTTATTTATAATTTGAACTTCTCGTGTATTTGTAATTTATTTTGAATTATATTAATAGCTCATTTGTTTTACAATTCCAGGCTCCAGTTTTAGCCAAATATCCTGCAAACATTTCTGTCACAGCCCTTTCCTATTTTTTTGGCGCCATATTAATGGTAACAACATCCATTTTCATGACCAATGAGTCAACAGACTGGAGGCTGACACAGTCTGAGCTTTTTGCCGTCTTATATGCTGTAAGTTTCTTATGGAGTTTGTATTATCTCCATTCTTAAAATGTTTTGGAATTCATGTTATTGAAAGACCAGCGATCAAAGTTGCTGCTTTAATCTGAGTTCCAAATGTTATTGTATGCTTGTTTTAAAATCACTTGTTTTAAAATCATCTGGGTCAATGCTTGAAATGCTAGTTTAATGATCAAGACTGAGGCTCAGTTTTCGATATTTTCAGTCATTGTAGCAGGTGGAAGTAGAGGAAATGAATTTATGTAACCATCTAGTTTAAGAGTTGGTGTGCTAAGTTGAATCGGTTTGTCAATTAGGTGTAAGGTGTTAGAAAAAGAAACGTAATGGATTTAATTGGAATAAGAAATATAAATGTTAAATATAGCAACTCCCTTGATTTTTTTCCAAGAATACATTTTCATTATTTTGGCCTATTCTTGCCTCCCCATCTATACACATTTAGGAACAAAGGTTTTTGAAAAGTTCCTGTTGAAGATTAGCTAGGCAGCTCCCCTATAAAGCAAATGGAAGTGCATGATTTCTTAAAGAGAGAAGCAGGAAGTAGACAGATTTAAATAAGAAAACTGTGAGGAACTTCTGGTAGAACAGTAAAAATATGTGAACATTTTGTATGGTTAAACTGATACTTGTGGCCCTCAGGGTCTGTAATAAGGATTTTAGAAGCTACCTATCAAGGATGCTGGGAATCCCTTGTCGTCCTCGAAAAAAGGGGAAACGTTTTAGAATAAAGGCACCCCGAAAGTAACAATAATGTGATGTCCTTAACGTATCTTAAAAACTTAGCTGCCTACCAAATAGGTAAACTATAAACCTAAAGCTATGACAAATTTGGTTTTCTTCAGGGAATTGTTGCATCTGCTCTTAACTATGGACTCCTTACGTGGTCAAATAAGATCTTGGGTCCTGCTTTAGTTGCTCTTTATAACCCGCTTCAACCTGCAGCATCAGCATTTCTGTCGAGAGTTTTCCTTGGCAGTCCAATCTTTTTGGGAAGGTTCTATTTCTCTCTCTTCTTGTACTAAGTAGAACTTAATCTCGCATCAAATACAAAAATAACACATTTTTGCACACTTCATTTATAGTACTCGAAAAAAGCCGGTTTTAATGAGCTTAGTTTCCTTTTGTTATGGTAACAGTGTGCTTGGAGGTTTTCTAATTATTGCTGGTCTATATTTGGTCACTTGGGCGTCCTACAAAGAAAGGCACACTGCTACGGGGTTGCTGTCTTATGCTGTCCGGCCTTCTGAACCTCACATTCACAAAGATGCAGTGATTAACAAGAACCCACACCATAGAGGACACATTTTCGCTTACGTTTTATCAGCGAAGCCCATCGACTAACTTTGTAACCCGGTGGGCGTAAAGTTCTCCCGAGCCCTTTTCTCACAGGTATATTTTACTAAGATCAAGTAGTGTCACTCGGCAGTTGTAAACTTTGATGGGTAGCAAAAGAGAAATTCGTCAAACCCTCTTCAAATAGCAGCTATAAATTTGGTTTCTTGCACCTCTATGCTGTCTTAATTTGTTATTAGAAAAGCAGTTTGCCAGGACATCCATCATTTATACACAATAAAATTTTAGTACTTTCTCTGTTGGCAAAGCTTCCGCAATAGCTCCGGATATCGTTATCTGTTCGGAATGTCGCGAAAGTTTCTCAGGTTTGATCAACGGAAAAGATTATTAGATGAACCTTGTTATGAATCATCATCTCTTTCTTACGAGTAATTAGAGAGTGGGTAGTTATTTTGAGATGAACGAACCAGATTAATTGGATTACAGATGACGTGATAAACACAATTCATCCAATAATTTGTCGATGAATGGAAGCAGTTCTTGCTAGTTTTAGCTTGATATATCCTGTGGCTGTGCCCAGCTTCCAGTAGAGATTCCTATATGTGAGTTTCAAAGGAGGCTATGGTTTTGACTATATTTTGGCTTTAATTGAATTACCGGCCGAATTAAATACTTTTAGTTAGGGACCGGTTAAAGGTTTTGGAGAAATATCTTTATCGGTTAATTAATGTATTAACTAAAGTTTTAATATCTGATTAGTAAATAAATTTTATATTTAATATATACAGTGAAAATAAAAGGTTTTCGCACTTTAATTTTAGTGTTTAAGGTTAAAATTTATAGTTTAAATATTATAAGTTTAGGTTTAAAAATTTATAATCCAAGGTTTAAAGGTTAGTGTTTAGAGTTTAGGATAATATGGTGAGAGATTTAGATTTTAACTTTTAAATCTTAAAATTTAATCCTAAACATTTAGAAAGATGTATACAAAATGTTGTAAAACTTAAATTAAATAGAAGTGTCAATTTTAAATAAGTGTAATATGATCGATCATATATAATTTTTAAAAGAAAATTAATCTGATTTAAATAATTAAAAATATAGATTTTATGTTTGATATAATTAACAATTTGTAAATAATTAAATCTATAATCAAAATTTATTTTAGACTATTAGACTTGAAACATAAAAACCATCTTTAACTTGATTTTGTGTAGCATTACAAACACTTCAATAGGAAAAAAAATTATTTTAAAATAGTTCAATGTATTTATAATTTGTTTTTTAATTTCACAAAGAGATAAAATATATTAAGAGAAAATGTGAAGGGTGTAACTCTTAAATCATTATTGATTACATAATAAAAAATAGTGTTGAAAGTATTAAGGTGATAAAATTTTAAATTGAAGAGATAATAAAAATATTAAAATATAAAATAAAATTAAATATTTAACAACAAATGAACTCGGTAATTTTTACTATCCTACTCATTTGATATAAAAAGTTTATGTTGTGAATTTAACTAAAATTTACAGTTAAAAGACATTATATAGAGAGAAAATAAATTTTTAAATATATAAGAAAAATAACTAATAAAATTAAAGTTGATTCTATATTTCCAATGATGTATATAACTTACATCCCATGTTGCTACTTTTATGATCAGTCTGATTTTCAAACAAGATACCAAAAAGTAAAATACAGCTTAGATTCGTATAATACAATAAATTATTATATGATCTCGACTCACCACATCATCTATGGTCTCATTCAATGAGTTTCATACATTTAATGACATGTAAGAAATAGATAAAGATTCATTTTGAAGAAAAAAAAAGTAAAACTTCGTTTTAAAAAATTAAGATAAAAAATTATTATTAGATAAGACCACAGATAATGTGGTAAGACAAACTCATCTAATGTTTTTTTTTTTCCTCTTAATACCTTGTTTGTCTCTGTCCAACTGCCTAGTAAAGCCTAATTTCTTACTAAATTTGTTAGAAGAAGAGAAATTATTCCTATTTTTCTGAAGCCAAAAAAAGACCAGACAATTCCCACTATCCTTTTCCACATCAACAAGAGGCAGTTGATTCATCCAGTCGAATAAACAGGTCGAATTCTGTTCGGTAAAGGCCTTGCAATAAGTCCATCAGTTGCCCACCCCACTGATTCACTGTCGACCTTAACATGGTTGAATTCCCTTTGCACATACTCCAGAGATATTTGTAGCCTACCCCCTTGTCTGCAGTCATTGGAGGCACCCCTTGATTCGATTCCTGCATTCCTCTCCAACCAGTACAAATAATTTACCTGGAAAACTGACTTCAGCATATCTTGTGGTGAACAACTTTCTTTAAGCACTACCTGGTTTAACCAAAAAGAATCTCGGATTAGTGTCGACGTTTCTATTATCATTTCCATGCCTAGTAGCCAGCCTACAGCACTATATCAATGAGGTTTTCGTATTTTGATGGCAAAGTATTCAACAAATTTAAGAGCAAGTTGTGTTCAGGAATTTGTAAGGGTGTCAAATAAGAAGAGATGAGAAGGAACCGAGCTAAAAGCCACAATGGTTATTTACTTACACAGAATTTTCCTTCTTGTTCAGTCAGAATGTAGTTCTCATCTTTATACAGACTAAATAGAGCCAGTGCATCCTCCTTGTTGTTGACAATATCACTGAGTTTCGATCCCAATTGCAGCCGAAACTCAATTTCAGAAGCTGCTTGCTTTGCTTCTGAAGATAGTACCTCCGACCGTTCCTGAAAATGGGAATTCATAACAGAATATCTTACATTTTATACTGAAATTGTTACAACCAACACTAGAAAAAGATTTTAGAAAAATTTTACTGGTGCCATTGACCAGTTTACTACTTGGGCAGATTTTAGAAAGTTGAATCGATATGATAGATTATCACATCCTATGCTTGAGCTGAATGCAACGATAAAGGACTAGAAAAGTCATGAGCCCTGGTAAGAGTTCATGTTCTAGAGTTTTAAACAAATCCCTTCATGCAAGTTTTCTTTAAATTGACAAGAAAAATAGTTTAATCGCAACGAAGAAATTTTCCAAGTTCCAACCTTCTTAATCTCTTAGGATATCCGAGTTTCTACTAATTCCTCAACCAGGATATGCATTCAATAGATAAAAATCTCAAAGCCTTCCATAAGTATTGACTATAATCAATCAATCAACCCAGACTTTTATACTTTGCAATTGGTAACCATCTTCAGATAGAGCTAAGAGAAAGACAGTAACCCACTCTGTTTGCAGATGTAAAATTCAGGAATGGTAAATTCGGAAAAAGTGGCTCCTCGTCATTGACCTCTTTGACTGAAGGCGACTGGCCACTCAACAGATATTCGCTGAAAACCAAACCTGTTAAAACAATAACATTTCCATTATTTAACGAACTAGAACTCTCATTTAACAACAACGTTAGCAGAGACCCATTACTTGCACGATAGGGATTTAAAGTCCTCAGTTGAATAGATTGATATGACTTCAGATTGCAGTACATATGGATCCAAGTAACCACACCAAATGAAGCAAGGGCGGCAGATGTAGATGAGCCAAAACAGTTTGCCAATGCTATACCAAGAGCAATTCCAATCGACTTGCTCACCATTCCCTGAGCTTCACCTTTTGCAATTACCTAAAACAAGTAGTTAACTTTAGTAAGCCAAGGTCACAATATCACTTGCAGGAATGCCACGATCATGCAGATTCCAATTCGATTATAGTTAAGGAATACATTTTTGTAGTATTAACTGCATACCATGCTGGATACTACATAAAAGAACAAACAAACTTTACCTCAGCAAAGTTCCTTTGAGCGGCGAAACCGGCATAGAAACAACTTCTAGTAGCAGCCTGGAACCAATCAGTGTTATTGATCAAAGCAAGAGATAAAGGCAACAAGTACAACACTATACTTAATTTTAATTAAGTAGAATACCTGGATGAGAGTAGCTGCTGATCTTCCAGCCCCAGCAAGAGCACCAATAAGAACAAAGAGATGGGGAAAAGCAGGGGTCAAGATTTCCAATCCAAAGGCAGCATTTTCAAGTAGATCGGCAAACAACCTCCATCCTTTCGGATTGACATCGAAATGTCTTCCGTATTTGGACAGCATGATTTTACTCAAATACCCTATTCCATCCTTTAACACCCAATTGATAGCAGCAGCCGTGGGAATAGCCCCTTTCCCCAACCCGACAGCATAAAGCAATGCCTGAATAATAGCACTAAAAGTGAGCACCAAATGTTCTGTACAATTCCTAAATCAGAAAATGAGAGCAAGCAAGCAATTAAGACAAAAAGGAAATACTTGGGTGGCGAGAACACCACTGATTTGGCTAGCAACGCCCTGCACGCCTCTCCAAAGAGAGTAATCAAGATAATCACTGGTAACGCTGTTGGGGAAGCCTTCGGGGAGCAACAAACGCATCACAAGGTCTCTGCATTCCCCCCAAAGAGTTGAGAGCGATAACGATTTTGTAAAATTCGCAATCCCGTTCGAAACAACAAATACATCATCTGAGAAATCAGCGATGAGCTTAGTCCACTTGCCCCCTCTCACTTCCCAAACGACGTCATCTTCCTCGATATCTCCATTGGTTCTCGCGAGAGCGGCAGATAATTGAGAATGACAGAAACAAGCAAGAAGTGAACAAAGGAATAAAAGAAAAGGATAAGAATGAGAAGATAACGACGAAGAATCGTCGTCCCACCACCAAGAATCGGACCCAAACGGGCCATCATCGTTGTTGTTGTTGCCTCCGTCACATCCTCCACCAACAGATATCAAAGGAAAGGACCCAGTGTTAGCAGCAACGATATTAATAGTTGGTTTAGAAGACGCTTTGATGGGTAAGAGGGAAAAGAGAAATGGGGTTGTAGGCACACGGATTGACGGAGAAGATGATGAGGAAGGGAAGACAAAGGGTGAAGAAAAAAGTAAAGGCCTGCAACTAAAAGCGCAGGCCATCTCTCGCGCGCCTTCTCTGCTACACTAACACGTATAAAGAGCAGCGTGACTTTGGAATCGTCGTTGTTACTTTGAAGGATCCTGAGGGAAGGGTTTATACGGCGGCTCTGTTAGGTCGATAGGGCGGGTTTTACTGTTTCTTTTTGTCAATAAGTGCATATTCCCTCTTACCCCCTTTGACTCCTAATCTGCGGATCCTTCCTTTTTCAATCTCCGTGTGGGTTGCCAAATAACTTGATGGTGATGAACACTAAGAAGATTGAAGAAATGATTTTGAATCAAAGGTTTCGTTTATGAGATTGGAGTTTTGAATCAAAGGTTTAAAACTTGATAATGCAAGGCATATTGCTTTCTCAGAGGACTTGAGTTTAAACCTGGGAAAAAATTGATGGAAGGGAAAACCACTGATCCTGCACATAAACAACATATAATTTATTAAAAATCTTAAACATAAATAAATAAAGTATTATTTTTAAAATTTAGGATTTTAAAATATTTTTTATAATAATGAATATTTAATCATTATAATTTTAAGCATTTTAGTGTTAACTATTATTAATAAAAATTTATTAACCAATTAAAATATGATATATAATATTTTTATTTTTTTCAATTAAATTTTTAAATGCTCCAATATTGTAATTCCCATGTAATTTCCTCAACAAGTCTTGTAACAATTTGTATTGTTGTTGTATTCACATCGTATATGAAGAAGATGAATCTCTGAAACTCGATATAAAAGTGCACACATACGTCGAATTAGGGATAAACCTCGTCCCTGTTAGTATACACAATCATGTAATTGTCAATAGAGATATGTGCCCCAAAGACGCCCATGAAGATTCCACTCACATTAAATGTAGCCGGACGATGAATGGTTGGAGGATATCGGCGTCTTCTTCCGGGGCGAAGGCCATGCAAATGCTAAGCTCGTGCACGGCCTTGACATATTCCCTAACGTTTAAACATCAAACAATAATATTTCACCTTCATCACCCTACAAAAACACCCTTGCTTGAAGCCTTGAACATGCTTCAGAGGTCATTCATACGGTTCGATTGGTTAGAGCAATCCCGATAATGTCACAGTTTGCAGCCATCTCAAGCCCTAAAAGTGATGTGCCAGTTAAATCCGATGCCATTGATCTAGGGTCCTCCACAGAGCTTCCATTTACAACAGCGAACAAGCTGTGTCCTGAAGTCGCAGTAAAGAGCTCCTACAGAAAGAAGTTAGACCAGAAGTCCGAAGAAGGAAGTTGTCTCTGGGTATGCTGTCTGGGGCCATATCAGAAAATCCTCCCCAATAGTTAGACCAAGACAAACTTCAATGTAGATTGTGCTAACCAAAATTGCTGTACTTAACAAAATCATATTATTAGACTGCCTAAACACTAAACAATACATAATGGTGGGGAAGCAAATATTACAATAGCAAAAACCATTGCAGTGCCACTAAATCAAAATTATGACAAGAAACTTACCACTGCCACATCCAGAGCTCAGCATTGAGTCTAAGTATGAATGCTCAGAATCTACAAGAACAGGACATCTTTTAACGCCTCTTAACTTGAAAAGAACTAAATTGACTGCCAGCAAAACTTCAACCAGATGGCAGCCTATTTCCATTGAAACTAGCTCTGCCTCGATTTCTTTAGCAATTGCATCTAACTCACCCAGCCATTCAGATATGGTCTTTCCACCCAAAGGCATTTGCTCCACAGAATCACACTCCTAAGTATCATAAGAGGACGAAATATTCATCCTTTCATTGAGGAGGGAACGAGTGTTCAACTGTCCATAAATCTTTTGATAAATGTAAGTTTAGAAAGCGTTCTCAATGTGGTCAAATCTGAATAATCATAAAATTTATTCATATTGTGCATGAATCTCATAAAAAGCTGACTTTATTTGATTTATAAGAAAAATATATTAAGTAGTACCAATTTACAAATCAAATTCAGAATAACATCCATAGAGAACACTCGAGGCATAGAAATAGAACATGACTGCAAAACTTGGGAATCTTTCCGCTATAGTGATACATATTATACATCCGAATACGAGTATGGCCATTTCATATCTCTCTCTGCTCCTTGTAATCTTGATAAGCTATATCTAACTGTTGTCCCAACACATCAGGTAACCACTCAAACTTGTATCTTTCTTCAAGGAAAGGAACATGAGGCATTGCAAACCAACTCCCAGGGGAAAATAGCAAATAGCACATTGAAAAAAGAGTGCCGCCTATTAGTTAAAAGCTTTAATAAAATGGATACTGAGGCTCCTCCAATAGTGGGATGCCAGCCAACCCATAACAGAAAAGTACACAGACAGAAAACAGACACGCTTTATATGGACTTTGTTAATGGCTTGAGGCAACCAAGACTTCATATGTTTTAAGAGTTTATCAAAGCTGATAGTGATTATAGATGTTAAAAATCCAGTGACGATACCAGATTTGATTTCTTGACCCAAATATCTGATGGTCCCCTCGTCGGAAAACCAAGACTGTAGAATCTGTGTGGATCTGTTAGCATCATAACAACCAATAATTAAATTGATGAAAATAGCAGTAATGAACACATGAAATATCAAAACAGACTCATTTGAAATGTCCCACTCAGTGATCCACTAATTGGCCGAGTGATCAAGGATGTATGTCGTCCCATCTTGTATGGGTTTGAATCCAGACATTTGCCTTGTTAATGCAAATATCTCTCTAGTTAATCAAAAGATTATTCCACTCAACCATTTTGCGACTAAGAACAGGAAAAGGAATGATCAAATGCGGTTACCTAACACAATAACGAAAAAGAAGGCATAAATTTTTTGCATCATTCTCAGCAAAATGTTGACTGCCGTCTAATGCTACAGAAATTATCCCCTCTTGGTTCAGCTTTCCCATCCGCTTCACTAGATCCCCTAGTCTCTTTCTCCCTTTCTGTAGACTCCATTACCTTCTTAGGCTTCTCAAGTGTACTTTCTTTCCAAAATTCAGAATGGACTATGCCACTGTTCTGCTCCCAGAATACTGATTAAAACAATCTAAGACTAACATTCCTATATGCATATATTACCAGAAAAGAAATTTCTATATGACTCTAATTACCATAACCTCAAAATTTACAGAGGAAAGCCATTTTACTTTTACTGATGTAAGCTTTTAACCTAACTCTGTTTGGAACAAAATGAGCCTCACTAGTAATTCGAAGGGTATAAAAGCTAACTAGAAACCCAAGTTCCCCAAAATGTAGCAGAATACAAATAAATCCAAGGGTCCTATTTAATCCCAACCTAATTAACAACAGAGTAAGGACATTATTGAGAAAAAAAAACACTGAACAATTTCCAGCAACTATAGAAAATAAATTATAAATGGGAAAAAATTAGTGTTAAACTCACATAATAAAGTATCGCTTCATCATCTCGATTAAAGATGGATCTTTAGCTTGACAACTGAAAAAACTATCATTATACAACTTTACTGTGGGAATACCTGATATGTACCAGCAGTCATAGGTTTCATTTACCTGAAAAGGAGGAAAGATTCAATTATATAAAATTGCACTTTTAAAAGGAAGAACCAGGTCTGTACATCATGATGAGTAACACATGGAAACTTAAAAAACACTACCTTGAACTTATCTTTGGTCAACCAAGCAGCACCAAAGTTAGGCCTGCAACTTAGCGGAAGGGCTTCATTTGGTGCCTCTGTTAGGGCAAATTGCATCAGACCTAAAGAATTGTCTCTGTACTCTACCTGCCATTGTTAAGCAGAAACTATGTATAAGGACATAGTTTAGACTACCTAAAATCTCTGCCTTCCTACAAAGTATCTATATTATCATAAACTAATCAGTTAGCACACCAAGAATTGGCATATCTAAAAACCAATTCAAATATCATCATCGGAAAACATTGAAATGGAAATGCAAATTCAAAAACCATCTAATCTATAATCATTGAGAAAAATGAAGATGACGATGCATAATTGCCAAAGCTAAAGAAAATCCATAGTTTCCAAAACTAAAAAGGAGCTCATGACTTAAATCAGATAAGATATTCTTACCTTGAACACTGAACTCCAGTAGTAATCATGTCGACATTTAAATTTGTTGTTTTCTGAATGATAAAATACATGTTTTGCTTTATAATTCAATAATCCAAGCTCACAAATCTTCGACGACCTAATATCCACACCTGATTTCAAATTTCCAAGGAAAGAATATAGCATAAGAAGCAAGCTTGCATTACCTAGATATTACAGGGGGAGAATCCATAATTCAAAAATACACATTAAATAACGATACCCTAAGCGAATTTGCTAGCTATACCAGAAAATTTTGCTAAAATTAAACAAATAATAATAAAAACATACACAAATTGTTATAGAAGGAAATGCCAACGTTTGATCAGTAAGATAAATGGAGAGAAATTTACTGCTTGAGACTATCTTGCACTGTGTGGGCATGAAAATCGGATCTGAAATTGATAGCTCCCCCATGAAAATGGCAAGGACGCCGACCATAAATGATAAGGAAAAGAAAACAAAGATGGGGAAAAGAAGGGCAAAAGCAATTCGAAGTAACATGTAGAGGAAACCCTTGTTACAATTATCGGGGAGTTGTTGTGAATCCATGAATTCAACGGCGTGAATCAACGGAAGCTAGATGAGTCTCTGTAGGTGCACCGGTCACCGGAATCATTTATCCGGTGATCGGAGAGCTTTCTGAAGTCAGAACTTAGAAGAAAAAAGGATGCACGCTACGTCGAGGATCGTTGCATTTAGACGGCTCTTCTCCTTTTCCAACTATTCTTATGTTTCCTTAAAAAAAATTAAAAAATAAAATAATATTCTTTTGTTTGTTAAAAGCGGGAGGTATAAATAACTAAAAAATAAATAAATCTTCGTGTTTTAAAAATTCAGAGATTATTGGTTAAATTATAGAAAAATTGTCATTTTCAAAAAATTGGATATTTAAAAAGTATTTAGGAGAATAATCTAAATTATATATTTAAAAAAATTATATATTTTAAAAGGGAAGTCTGATATTAAAGATTTGATTATTATCAATAAAAATAAAATATATTTTATATTCAAATATTTATCTCTTAATAAGAGTATCTGTAACGAAAGAATTAATTACCGTAATCGACGATGAATATTATAAAAATTTAATACGTATAAATTTATTATATTTTTGAATTTTTTATTTTAACCCCTATAATTCTAAGTTCAATTCAATTGATTCCATATAATTTATCACACGAAAAAAATAAAATATTTCATAATTAAAATATTGTCAAAACTCTTTATAAAACTTTTAAACATATTTAAATATTTAAAGTGTCAAAAATAAACTATGAGTATCGATCTCTCTTGTACCTTTACCACCGTCCTCTGGTATTACTATCATTAGATACCTATCTACAATGATCTGTAATTAAAACTTGTATCGATATAAGTTTGATTGCATTGATATGCGAAAAAGTGTACCAATACACTTATATAGTGTAGTGATATCTAATGTTAAATTTATTCAATAATTCGTTTTTTTGAGGCATGTATTAATACACTTGTATACATAACGATATCGACAAGCTTAAACGTACATTTATTGCTAGAAATAAAGTCCTCAACGGGTATAATCAACTTCCAACGGCTAGTAACAACCATGACGCCACTAGTACTTAGTTTTGTCATTTTTTTTGTACAACACACTTTTAAATTTAATTGTTATTTGTGGTTGTTTTGGTGGTTGCACAAAGGCCATTATGACATTTATTTTTTCATTGATTTATCGATGATCATATCTCACATTTAGTAAAAGGTTACTTGCCAGGATTGTATAGCGATGTAGCCTGTTAAATAATTTGGTTCACTCACCATATTTTTATTATTTCATAAAATGTATCATACGATAGAGAATTTTTATAAAGATTACCGAGTTCTTTTGAAGTTGAGTGTCATTCTCTTTAAGGAAGATTTATTTTTTCTTTGTATTTCTGGATTACTAAGCTTGAGTACGTTGTAATTCTAATTTTTTTTATTATTTTATTAATTAAATTTAGTTATTATTGTAAAAAATAAACAAAGGGTAAGATTTATAAATGGTCACTGAATTTTGTTAAATTATTTAATTTGATAACTAAACTTTCAATTGTCTGAATGTTATTACTAAACTTTTAGTTTTAATCTAATTTAACCGTTTTTATTTTGGTTTTTTTTAATTAAAAATAATTTAACCATGAACTCTAAAGGTTAAACTCAAAACCATAAACCTTTAAATCTTTAGACTCAACCTTGTTGATCTAAATGTATAGAACAAAAATTTGTTATTAAACCACGTTGATCTAACCCTAAACTCCGTGTATAATAACAAAATTGGTATCCCCCCTTCAGCCTAGTTGTCGCTTGGTTTTGAACAAGAACATTGTCAGCTTCTTTGGTTAAAATGAAAGCTTGCATTTTGCCCTGCCATTGCGGTTCCTGGAATCTATTAGTATGACTCAGATGATAAGTTGCTCCAGACTCGCATCTTCTCCTACTGAATTGATAAGTTCCTGGAATCTACAACATGAATTTTAATGCATGCTATAGCCTATAAGTCATGATCGAGTTCTGATCGGATGTTCTGGTGCTGTTTTTCAGATAAATTACTTCCCTTCAAGGTACGATTCTGTTTCATGCTGAGAAGTGAGAACTTCCCTATCCCTCCTGTTCTCACGACTTCCGATCTCAATTTCCTTTGTCCCCCTGCTTTGTCTTGCTGCAACCAGGTAAGAACGGTTCATATGCTGTTAGGTTGATGCCTTATCTGATCCACGCGTAACTCATGAAACCCGCAGCATATGGATCTCATACTGGTCTCAAGTAAGACACCCTTTCCAGTCAATGCTTCTCAGATTACTCATATCCATGCAAGCATTATTGGTCTAACTGCTTCGAATTAGGACTAAATGTATTATTATACAATTTTTGTTAACTTTCACGTCACTCTTTTAACGTTCGATAATCGACCATTTGTGAACTTTACCCACAAACAAATAGACAGTACAAAATAAACAGTGAAACATTCTCCTAAATGTATCAAATTACCTTAACATTCATGAATTTTATTCAGCTAACTTTACTCCCAGTGAACCAGAAGCTACCAAAGAAATAAGGAAAAAGGAAGGCAGAGTCTTACTTTTATCTAAAGTTGAGCACTTGAGCTGTTTCTGTGGTCATGTTCTTGTTTTACTTATAAATTTGCAGCCGGTATATCTCATAGAGTTTATTGAAATATCAGACATTTATGTTTCTTTTTCTGGGGTTGTCTTGTCGGATTTCTCTATAACTTGCTCTCGGTAAATTAATAATAATTACTATTTCGGGGGGTATGTCTTCCATATGGCTGGAAAGATCATACTTTTATTTCTCTGGTGAAGCTTATTTTCTGTATGGATTTCCTATTTTTAGTCATCACATTGACAAAGACTTGGTTTTTACATTTTCCCCATAATTTGAAAGATATGAACTTGTGGTTCTTCTCTCTTGTACCTTTACCATCTGGTATTACTATCATTAGATACCTATCTAAATTAATTCAAATAAGTACCTAGTCAAACAAATTCTTTCTTCCTTGTGCTTTCTCATTTCTTGTTGCTGCAAAAAAAGTTTCATGCTTTGTTTTGAAGGGTATGTAATTGGCATTGAAACTATCTGCTTGTCTGCATTTCATTAATTGGTTGCTTGTTGTTCATAAGGTCAATGCTGCCATTTACAATGGATTCATTCAACCTTTTCTTCAATGTCAAGGAAATGATTATAATTCATGTTTCAAGTTGTGCTTCATATTTCTTTAATTTCATCATTCTCTGATCTATTTCCCTTTTAAGTTTTGCAGAAGAATTTTGTTTAAATGGATTCAATTTCTTGTTTCCATGTACATGAAAAAAAGATTGGATTTGTAATGTTGCATAGCTTGTTGAGTTTCATCATGTTGATTGTCGGGTTTCGAATTTGCAGGTAGCTAATTATTTCTGAAATAATGAAGCTAAGAGATGAAAAAAAACAGCCCCAACCTGATAAAGGTTTCAAGATTGTCCCTGCAACGTTACTGGTTTTCGTGTTGTGTGGATTATCTTTCTATCTAGGTGGAATCTTCTATTCCGAGAAAAGAATATTCGAAGGGCAGATAGTCCAAGAGGTTTCCAAGGCTGTTTCTTCTCCTAAAGGATCTGCAGTGCAACCCCTTCAAATCAAATCCATTTCCTTCCTTGAATGCAGCATTGATTATCAAGACTACACTCCATGCACCGATCCCAGGGTAACATACTATCGTGTTCGTTTTAACGTGTCAAACGTTGCTTAGCTACAATGCTACATCGATAACTCATGTTTATTGCTACAGAGGTGGAAGAAGTACGGTTACCGTCGGCTTACTTTCTTGGAACGTCACTGCCCTCCACCATTTGAGAGGAAGGAATGTTTGGTTCCACCTCCTGATGGATACAAACCACCAATAAGATGGCCAAAGAGCCGGGACCAATGTTGGTACAGGTATTATTTTATTTCATAGCTATTTTTCGGTGTTGACATAATTTTTGTTTCGAGGGTCGGTTGCTTTGTTTTAACATGGTGATATGCTTTCAGGAACGTCCCATATGATTGGATCAACACGGAAAAGTCTAATCAAAATTGGCTGAAGAAAAAAGGGGACAAGTTCCTTTTTCCTGGTGGTGGTACTATGTTCCCCACAGGAGTGGGTGCATATGTAAACTTGATGCAAGATCTGATCCCTGAAATGAGAGATGGCACAGTTAGAACTGCAATTGATACCGGTTGTGGGGTGAGTTGGAAACATATATTAGACATGAATCGCTCGTTGCTTGGTGTTATAAATTTGAACTCTTTTAATCAATGTATTTTCAGGTTGCAAGTTGGGGAGGTGATCTATTAGATCGTGGGATTCTGACGATTTCTCTTGCTCCTAGAGATAATCATGAAGCTCAGGTCCAGTTCGCGTTAGAACGTGGGATACCTGCAATCCTTGGGGTCATTTCTACACAGCGCCTTCCTTTCCCTTCAAGTTCATTTGATATGGCTCATTGCTCAAGATGCCTTATCCCATGGACTGAATTTGGTAATGAACATATGCTAAACTAGTTCAAGATTCCTTTTGTTAGTGTCATCGTTTCTTTTATGTCGAATGACCTTGTTTGATGTTCCTTTCTGAACTGAGAATTATTAGGCATTATCTGATATTTTACATTGTCTTAAAACATTAGATGCTTTTGCTTTCAGGTGGAATTTATCTCTTTGAAGTTCACCGCATACTCCGCCCTGGTGGTTTCTGGGTCCTGTCTGGCCCTCCTATAAACTACGAAAACCGCTATCTTGGATGGAATACAACTGAAGAAGAGCAGAGAGCAAATTATGAGAAGTTGCAGGACCTATTGACTTCAATGTGCTTTACATTCTACGCCAAACAGGATGATATTGCTGTGTGGCAGAAATCTTTAGACAATAGCTGCTATGAGAAGCTTGCCAGTCCAGATCTTTACCCTGCCAAGTGCGATGACAGTATTGAACCAGATTCAGCATGGTACACTCCACTACGTGCATGTGTTGTAGCTCCGAGACCAAATCTCAAAAGAACATCCTTGGACTCCCTGCCAAAGTGGCCAGAGAGGTTGCAAGTTGCACCTGAGCGCATTTCAGATGTTCCTAATGGGAGTGGGGCTGCTTTAAAGCATGATAACACCAAGTGGAAAGTGCGGGCCGAGCACTACAAGAAGTTACTCCCTGACCTTAGGACTGATCAGATAAGAAATGTTATGGACATGAATACAAAGTTTGGAGGTTTAGCTGCAGCTCTCATCGATGATCCCTTGTGGGTTATGAATGTTGTCTCTTCCTATTCTGCCAACACATTACCCGTGATCTTCGACCGGGGCCTCATTGGCACATATCATGATTGGTATTTTCAAATACATATATATGAACTCTCAATATTATGCATACAAATGATGTACTAATTAACTCGTTCTCCTTTCGTAGGTGTGAAGCGTTTTCGACGTATCCTCGGACATACGATCTTCTACACGTTGATGGCCTCTTCAATGCTGAGAGCCACAGGTAATAAGACTATGATCATTATACAAAAAAACCGAAGTAATGAACTCCGAATCATACCAAATGGTTCGCTGCATCATGTTCTGAAAATCACAGTTACTTTCCCAGGTGCCAAATGAAGTACATGCTGTTAGAAATGGACCGAATCCTTCGCCCAGAGGGATACGCACTAATACGAGAATCCAGCAACTTCATCGATAATATCGGCTCCGTCGCTAAGGCGATGAGGTGGAACTGCCATACAGAAAACACCGAAGAAGGAGAGAAGAATGAGAAGATATTAGTATGCCAGAAAACACTCTGGTATTCCTCTAACAACAGCTGCAACACAACACAGTGATCCAATAATTCAGTGTGACAATACAAGTCTCCCTGTCTGGTTTAACTATAATTACTGTTCCCCAACAGTGGGAGCTGAAACAAGGAACTTCCCATACAAAAGGATAATCAGACATACCAAAGAAATCAAAAGAATCTCCAAATTCATAACCCAAAAAAGGAAAATCATTTTGTTGGCCTTTCTTGTTTGTATTTTAGTTGTTGTTAACTAATTCAAGTCCAAATGTAATTAAATCATTAAAAAGAGATCTTTCCATCAATTTGGATAACTAGAGGGATGTGTTTGATAATTTGTATCTTTTACTTCCACAATTCCCATAAAAATAATCCACATTGTTAAATTTTCTCACTTTTGTATTTTGCATATATTATTCCCCCCTAAATTTATGTTTTTTATGCATTATTTTTATTTAATTACTATAATCACGAATCTAAGTATTTAAACTTGATAATTTATTAATCAATATAATAATTTAAAATCAATTTATAATGTAATAATGTATTGATAAATGATAATTATTATATAAGCAAACATGATTATAATTAAGATATATTCACATTAAAGAATTAATCTATGTAAATATTTTTAAGAGAATAAAGTTATCTTACATGACCAATGTAATTGTGTTTTAAAGAGTAGAATAACTTATTCTATTGAAATTAAGTATTGATAGTGGTAAGTTGCGCAAGAAATTATAAGTTTTATATTTAAATCTCGATTTAGAGTTAATTTTTTTTAAAAAGAATTATAAAATCAAAATCGTTTTAGGTTTTAAATGATCAAATCAATTATAATTTATCATAAACCCTAAATCAGAAAGAAATTTAATTTTTTAAAATATTTGAATTAGAAGAGATCTTTAAAATGAAGATGCTTACATGATTAAAAATATTTTTAAAGGTAAGCATGTTTATTTAGAATTAAAAATATTATACTAATTTTAAATTTTGTTTAAATTAATTTATAATTTTAAATCAAAATTTTAGTTACATTATTTGACATGAGTGTCAATGTATGGAATCAAAATTTTTAATACGATTAAAAAAATATACTTAAAATAGTTATATAATGATAGTTTGGATATGCATATATATAAAACGAACGAAAATAAACGAAGGTATGTTCACGTTCGTTCGTTTAACTTTAACCGGATAAACTTTTAGACTCATTATTTATAAATTTTATCAATTTATTCCTATTTTTATTAGAAATAATTTAACATTTAATATTTTTATTTAAATAAAAAATGAGTATTAAAAATAAAAATATGACTAAGTTAATGAAATTTATAAATAATGAGCCTAAATTTATTATTTTTATCAAATTAAAACCGATTTAATTGAATGTATAAATTTGAAGGACTAATTGTATAATTAAATTATAAATAATGAGCCTAGAGGTCACGGGTTCGAGCACCAGTAATTGCAGCAAAGTGATTGAACGATCAACGTCAAATGGTTTAAATTATCTTCTACAACAGATACTACTGTAATCACTATTAGCTAAATCAAAAAAGATAGTGACCAAAATAAACATTGAGTCATAGTTTAGTGATCATTTATAAACTTTACCCAGTAATTAAACAATCATAACCAGCCAAAAATGAGGAAGTGGAGAAGGAATAGGGTCTGAGTCATCTCATGGCCGTTAGTTGTCCAAAATCCCAATCAAAGGAGATAAAGAAATGATGACGTCAGCCATCTATAACTCCAAAACAAACCATAGAATAATGGAGTAATAATATAGTGAACTACCGGTCCGATCGGGACACTTTAAATAAGGGGTAAACTATAATTGTGGTCAGTTTATTACAGGTATAGTTATGTTTGGATCACTTAACTAATAAAAATTATATTTGAATCACTTAATTATGAGTAAGATTATATTTGGGTCACTCAATTATAGGTAAGGTTATATTTGAGTTACTCTTCATATTTAAAAAAGTTTATCAATTCATATATTAGATTAATTAATAATTTTAAATAAAGTATTCTAATATTAATGAGAGTATACAAGAGATTTAAAAAAAAACGAACAAATTGATGTACTTTTTTAAATATGAAGGGTGACTCAATCATAAACTTATTCATAATTGAGTATAATTGAGTAATCTAAATATAAACTTTAATAATTGAATGACCCAAATATAACCTTATTCATAAATAAGTGATCAAAATATAACTTTTAATAATTAAATGACTCAAATATAACTATACTTATAATTGAGTGATCTCTATTGTAGTTTATCCTGAGAGATAAAAATAACCCCCAAAGCAAGCGAATTCTTGGTTGACACGAGAGCGACGCCCGATTCTCTCGTCTCTAACCCAAACCCAACACAATAAATTAGGTATTTGGCTTCTTTATTCAAACACACGCTCGCAAATCATTCTATTTCTAGGTCTCACCACAGACGGAAATTGCGAAGCTCTGGATTCCACCTCTTCCCGTCCTTGCCGACGGTGCTTATGCCGATTGGTTTCCAGGTAAAGAACTAACTAATTACATTTCTTTTCACATTCATCAGATCTGATCCGAACAGGTTTAATTTATTCTTTGTAATTTTCTGTTTAGGGTTAGATTAGAAGTTTCTTCTTCTTCTTCTTTAATTGGATATATCTTTCTGTTTTTTTTTTTCGTTTTGGTAATTTAAAGCTATTTGGATTTCTGATTTGTCACAAAATTTCATATAGTATTATGGATTTATTTAATTAATTGCTTTGTCGATAGTTCTATTTCGTTTGTTCGTCTAATTTCCTTATATGCTGCTTCTTTGGTTTATATAGAGGGAATATGAATTGTTTTTTTACATATAATCAGACATTGATTTTTTCCCTCGTGATTTGACGAGTCAGAGACCGGAAGCTAGTTATGCATTTTTTTTAATATTGCTCGAAGACGATAGCCTCTGTGGTTTTCTTGAAATTTCGTTTTTTTTTCTTTTCTAAAAATCTCGTTCTATCAACTGTTTCTTGTCATATGCTTAAATCATTGTGTAGATTACGTGTTCATGTAAGACCTATGTTGGCTCACGTTTAGACTAATGTTATTTTAACGTCAGATTGCACCGG
This sequence comes from Abelmoschus esculentus, assembly GCA_035048815.1. NCBI lineage: Eukaryota > Viridiplantae > Streptophyta > Magnoliopsida > Malvales > Malvaceae > Abelmoschus > Abelmoschus esculentus. Next base: position 9,712,251 of record JAUCBN010000051.1, on the reverse strand, counting down.
ACTTGGATTTAAAGGGATTTAGTTTCCTTCTCAAGACATGGAGAAAGTCTGCTTCTGGTCAAATTGCAACCTCTTCCGGGTCTTTTTATTCCAAGAAGTGCTCGACTGGCGATTTATCGCCCATGGAGATTCTCTTTTGGTTTCCTTTGTCAATTGCACTTAGTGCCTATCCTTTTTTTAATACTCAACACGAGAGTTGTAATGAATTTTAGTGCATCGTTGATACAACATCCAGTCATGATAAAAGGCCTTCCAGGTATATGATGTATTTTCATAATTATCATATTTGTTAAATGGTACTTCCTTTTCTAACCTTTATTATATTTTCTTTTCCACTTCTTATGGTCACAGGGCTTGTAGTAGATGATTGAAAGTTGCTTTCTAAGCATTACCATTAGTATTTCTTAGTTATTGTTTTGCTGTTGCTCCTGATGGGTACTAATTACTGAGGATATGGTGCTTTACCAAGCATTCTGCAACTGTTTCTATTTAGCATACATGAGTTAACTGTGATTAAGCCTTTGAACCAAGTGAATGTTTCTTGAGCTAGGAGTCCTTCATTCTGGCTGAAGCAATCGTTCTGGTTGTATCAGTATGTATTTTGGAGCTCATCCCTTCGTATCGTTGATGCCTTTTTTTGGTCTTGAAGCTGTGGGTTTAGTACCAAATAATGCATTGAAGCTCATCCACCATATAAATTACGGCTTTATGTTACTTCATGTTTCCAGTGGAAATTAATGGTGGATTTATCTGATCTCCAAAGCAGTTTGTTTTTATCTTATAGTTTTAAATACAAGCTATCTTCTACTGAAGATAATTGTCACATGTCTATCCTTGTTTCTTATAAATCTCCTGAATAAAGAAAGGGCTACTTGTTGTTCCGTAAGAAAATGGAGAGGTAAGTTGTTTAACACAGGATTTGCTGTACAGTATTTATTTTTTTGCATGGTCATTTATACTTATCAATATGTGGGATGATGCTAGGTACACGTTGATTAAGGAAGTTGGAGATGGAACTTTTGGTAGGGTGTGGCGAGCTATTCATAAGCAGTCTGGGGAAATTGTGAGTATGCCTGGGATTTTATTTAATTAATTTTCAGACCTTTGTTGTCTGTTATGTAGATATTGAAATAGTCTTTTCAAATAAATATTTTCTGTTTTGAAGGTTGCAATTAAGAAAATGAAGAAGAAATATTATTCATGGGAAGAGTGTGTGAATCTGAGAGAAGTTAAGGTAATATGAGTGTCTTTATTCTTGCTTTGCTTGTAGTTATTTATTTCACATGCCTGATAGTCTGTTTCTTTTGACAGTCATTGCAGAGAATGAATCATCTGAATATTGTGAAGCTTAAGGAAGTCATCAGAGAAAATGACATTTTATTCTTTGTGTTTGAATATATGGTAGGTGACCAACTTTTATTTGTGTTCTTAACTATTGGGGTTTTGCTGAAACATGATATGGTTCCAGGAATGCAACCTTTACCAACTTATGAAAGACAGGGAAAAGCTTTTTTCTGAAGTTGAAATCAGAAATTGGTGTTTTCAAGTCTTTCAAGGTCTTGCATACATGCACCGGCGTGGATACTTTCATCGTGACCTAAAGCCAGGTATTCTGTTTTAATTTTTTTCCTGCAAAATTCTGTATATTTTTTACATATACTCAAAGAAATATCCTGCAACTGACCACCCTTTTATTTATAGAGAATTTGTTGGTTAGTAAAGATACAATCAAAATTGCTGATTTTGGTCTTGCACGTGAAATTAATTCACATCCCCCTTACACGGAATATGTCTCGACACGCTGGTAGGTTTGGTACATTCAGAATTTTGTGATTTTTTAATTTCTTTTCCTTTTGTATGTGTGTGTTTGTGTGCATATTCATTGCAAGTTATTTGTGCCTTGGATTCCTTGTATTTTAGGTATCGTGCCCCTGAGGTACTTCTTCAATCACACCAATATACATCAATAGTTGGCAAGTTTTCTGCTCATTCAATAGTGTTTCAGTTAAGGATATAAATGGTTGCAGCCCTTTGAGTATTTTGTTTCCTACTTATTACAGATATGTGGGCAATGGGTGCAATCATGGCTGAATTATTCACCTTACGTCCTCTGTTTCCTGGAACCAGGTGTGTTCTTGTGATGATATCTAAATATCTTTTCTAATTTGTTTGGCAAGTACTGTTAGTTGCCTGCCTGGCTATTTATTTAACTGATGCTAGCCCTTCATTATTGTTTCAGTGAAGCAGATGAAATCTGCAAAATCTGTAGCATAATAGGTACTCCAACTAAGGAATCATGGCCTGATGGGCTTGATCTTGCTAGGGCTATAAATTACCAATTCCCACAGGTCTTCCCCTCGATGTTCTCTCGCATAGATTGTAACTTTGTAGCATGAGTTCTAAGTTATTTATAGCATCTGCTGTTGCTATTGATATAATTTGAGTGTATAAAGTCTTATGTCATTTTTAATCTGTTGTTTCACATTGCAGTTCCCTGGTGTTCATCTGTATGCATTGATACCATCAGCAAGCAATGATGCTATCAGCCTTATTACAGTTAAGTGTACTCTGTTGGTTTTTATTCTTTTGCACCCTACAGCTGGAAGGGCTTCTGTGTTTGTGATTTAAATCATTAATATTATTTTTTGGATTGGTTCAAGACAAATTGACATTAGTTTTGCTGCTTGCTTAGTCTCTTTGTTCGTGGGATCCTTGCAAAAGGCCAACTGCTGCTGAGGCCCTTCAACATCCTTTCTTTCAGGTGGTGTATTTTATAATTATATCTGGGGACCTAAATAAGATGGTTAAAATACAATTATGTTGTAGCAAGTGCTCTGCTGAAAGAATTTATTATGATATGCAGAATTGTTTTTATATTCCTCCCTCTCTTCGTCCCAGAGCAGCTGTTTCTAAAACTCCTCCATCTGGTTTGTTTGAAAACATCACTGTTCTTCTCTTATGTTTGGAGGGGGTGCATTGTTTCAGTTCATTTGTGGCTAATATCTAATTTTCATGCTTATAGCTGGGGTTAGAGGAACGTTGGAACAGCATTCAGTTAGGAGATCTTCTGGGGCTCTACCCAATACAAAGTTCACTGGCAGTTTTTCTTCTCCGAAGACGAATGCATCTTTTGGCACAGGTGACAGATTGTAGAATATGTATTAATATGGAAATAGTTTACTAGTAATATTGGATGGAGAATGCATGAGCTCATAATGTTAAAGAGCTTTCTTGGCTACGTTTATGATCATATCAGGACAAACATCACACCATTTGTGATGTTGAGCCTTGTGCATACAGAAGGAAATTACAATTAAATTGGCAGTAGTGCGTTTTTATGGAGTTGCATTTAGTTCTGTATCGTCTCATGTCCTTTTCAAAATTAAACTGCAAATGTTTATTTCCTAGATCTTATATTGTGAATTCTCTAATTTTTTACAGACTCTGTAGGTGTGCAACGCAAGCCGGAGACTCTTAATCAGGTAATTACTGTTTAACGTGTCATAACGTTTCTTCTTCTCAACTAATACTTATCTTCATTGCTACTAAATATGATGATCTTCTTTTCCCTCTGTGAAGGATCTGAGAAAGAATGATAAATCTTTGAAGAACTTTACCAACCCACCCAGGTATTGGCCATCAGGAAGAAAGGCTCCAAGTAAGGACTTTTTTTTTTGGTTCTATTAAAATAGTTTCATTTTATTTTAAAATTATTCTAGATTCAATTATATATTTGACTACGTGAGATATTAACAATCCATGAAGTATGAGAAAAATGAAATCAATCTATCAAAAGTAGTTCATTTCTGAAATGCTTTTACCTGTATTTGTTTTAGACAATGAAATGACATTGAAAATTTTCAGGGAGCGTATCTTAACATTAGTATTGTTTGATATTATTATTATTATTATTATTATTATTATTATTATTATTATTATTATTATTATTATTATTATTATTATTATTATGCGAATTGAGTTGAAATATATTGGTGGTGTGGCAGTATCCATTAGCAAGGATAAGAATGGTCGTGTAGCAGCTGCAGATGTTGCAGAGAAGTTTGGAAATGTTATGATTGGTAATCGGAGGCAGTATGTTGGTCAAATGCGGCCTCCAGCTATGAAGTCTGGGGTACAGTGGACTGGTGAATCTAATGACATGTTTCTTAGGCCAACCCAACAAATACAGTCCGGCAGAAGTTTTACCAGAAAAGTAGCGGGATGAGATGGCTGGCTGGCCCGCTCCGCATGTTGGTTTTATATTTTGTACTTTATAATAAAATCGTAATGAGGTATCTCATTGGATTCAAAAAAAAGAGTGCTTTGGTTTGATTTTTTTTATGTCGAGTGGTTTTGCATTACCATACAATAAACATGTTTTGTGTTGGAATTTGATTGGTTTGTTGTTTGTTTCATATTACCGCTGCTTGATAATGAAATGTGAGGTGTTATGTTCGTCTTTCTGTCATATTATGTGTTGAAAGAATTCCAAATATGTGAAGATTGAGCCCTGGAGTAAGTAGCAAATGACAATTTGGATTCCCAATTTTACAAGTCTCGTGGTGTCAGCATAAGGTAACAATACAGGACTGGACAAATATAGTCTGATTAATTTTCCGAGAACGAGCTTATTGAGATCTTGTTTGAATAGTGACCATTCTTTGACTCATTAGGTAACGATGTCTAATCATGGTTCATCCATACTGATGTGCTGAATAATCTTCTGCCCACTTCTTAGAGATGGCTTCTTTATGAGTCTTCAAATTTTATTTGTATCCTTTGATCTTTATTGTTCAGATTTTAAAGAGATTTTCAATTAAAATGATTTTTTTTCTGAAACAAGAAATAATCAGCAAGGTTGAGGTTTTAGAAACAAGAAATATTTGTTGTTACAAACCTAAACAAGCAACTAAGCATTTCCCCATGCAGGAGTAGAATAGGCCAAATAACAATGCTTGTGGTTCAAGAAAATTACCATAGTCAACAACATCAATAAAGAATATGGGAATTGAGGTGTATAAATTGATTCTTTTGTCTTCTGTAGTTGCTGTGCATCAACATCATTATTTCTGTTCCTTGTGGGATTCATTCTGCTGAACTAATGATAACCTCTATTGCACCAACTATGAAAAAAACTCCATGCAGAAGATTCACCCTGTAAAATACCACTGCAACATCGTTTCAAAAAGCTAGGAAACGTGAAAATGCATTAAAGAATATTGGATTGAAATTAATTTGCACCCAAAGTTGGAGATTGCATACCAGCTGAACTAGTGCATGTTTCTAAGATCAGGATTCCCATATCTTGAAGCTGCAAACCCATATGATCCCACAACGGCAGCAACAACACCCAGCACCAGAGAAAAGAGCTGGAAGTTAGCAATCAACTGCCCTCGAACTTCACTATCTGCGGGGTGGCAATGTATTTCATTATCCTTGAGTCGACAACCGTCCGGCATCATGGGGCCATAGAGGGTGAAAGCGGTCTGATAAAACCAGAGGCCCTGGAGAGTTATAGCAATTCCACTGGACAGATCAGCCGGGAAGCTGTTTGGCAGGAAAGCTCCAGCAAGGGTGGTCAAAATGCACAGTCCTACTAGAAGGACAAGGAGAAGATGGTAGTACCCTTCAAGGCCCTTGTGAGTGGTTGAGTGAAAGTAGGACAGCAGATACTCTGCGGTGAATGCCGCCGCGGCGATAAGACAAAGGGCTCCTTGTGGTAAAGAAACAAAACTGACCAACAAGAGATTCCAGTGTAGATGTTTGTATAATTAGCCATTACATATTTCAGACACAGAAGTAATCATAACTAAAGATCAACTTTATTGTTCTGTAATAATGCACTAGGTATACAATCATTCCTCCAAAACAAAAAAGGCAGTGAGACAAAGCAGTCCATGCAATATCTGCTGCCTCTAATACATTAAAATTATTACCAGCATCATTACAGTTTTTTGCCAGAGTTTGAGACACTGTGAATTAGTTCATTATGATATTCCAAGTAAACAAGGGAAGAGACCACCTAGTTCACACCACAGGTTCAGTTCAGTCAAAAGCATGATTGTACCAGTTTAATGGTCTGAAGGTTCAAGATCTTTTTGGCCTGGCAGTAAAAAGAGGAGAAGGCTATTTTCCATGAATTTTCCTAGGGGAAAGGGGGGCAAAACTACAAAATGAGGACAAATAAAAAGTTAAAAAAAGAACTGCCAGCACTTTAATAATTACAGGCATTGTTAAACTATTCAAAGACAAAAAGCAAAAGATCAATAGAAAGACTTGTTCCTAAAAGCAATTCCTTTAATTGCTGTTTTGATTAATGTCCACAGTTCATATTTGATTCTCTAGGAGGAGTTTTCTATGCTTTCACATAACATTCAACAAAAACAAAAGGCAAAACTCCATTGATCCTCTTCCTCTTTCAATCAGATTTTTGCATAAGAAACATAAACTCCATCATCAAATAACAAAGGAAGTCCATGAACTAATTAAAAGACCATGACTCACCTCGTTTTCTCCGAAAGCAAAGCGATGGAACCTAAGAGGAAAAACATGAGAAGCATCCCGGAATGCTCAAAATCGTTCAAGTGTGATGGATTCAGGCTTCCATTGACAAGAAACTTGAGATGGGTTGAATACAAAAGCTCTATGCATAGATCAAGAAAAGCACCAATGGCTATGACATAAAGCTCCAAGTGCTTCAACCTCCCATTAAAACCAGGAACTGGGTTCCATACTCGGACCTCAAAAGATTTGGGGTTGGAGACATAACGGACCAGGGAACTCCATATGTGCCATACACCAACAACAAGGAACAAAGTCCCTGGCAAAACATGACCCTTAAAAGATCCCATCTCTTTGTTTATATATCAGACAAGTCTCTCAGATACAATCAGCCAAAATCTCAACACTCTCCTCTTCTTTCTTCTTCTTGTTTTAGTATCAAATTTCTGCTTCAAAAGGAAAACCAGTTTTGTTGCTCAATCATTGAATTGAACTAATTCAATAAAGAAGGCTTTAGAATCTAGAAGAATGATAAATCTTTGAACAAGTTCATTGAACAAGACTTTTCTACAGCAAATAAACCTTGTCTTCTTGGAGATGATAATCCAGAGTCAACTCTGTTTAGCTGGCGAGAAAATACATTAAAAAGTAATTAAAAAAACTCTGCGGTCGACACAAAACAATTTTTCAAAGTAAAAGTTTTCATCTTTTAGGTAATCGAGATTAGTTTTTAAAAGGAAAAAAATCCCAATACAAAAACAGTGAGAAAACATACCCCAAAACCATTGAACTTGTAAGAAGTTTCTTCAAAGCCGGCAAAGTAAGCATTTTTATGGGGGAATTGATTAATTAAAAGGGAAAAAAATAAGAGTGGAAGAAGACGAGAGAGAACTTACAATAGATCATGATTGGGTTCCTATCTTCGAACAAGAAAGTGATGAATCCAACAGCGTTCACTGAAATTAAGAAACCCAAAAGCACCCAAAGGGATAGGGGACACTGGACAGGGAAAGTTGTGAGATCTGACGAGGAAGATGAATGGATGGTGAAGATCATAAAAAGGCATCCATCATAGCTGTGACAGCACGTGTATGTTTCTGTTTTCCCATGTTCTTATTGCATGGAACCAAAACCATCATCATATACGGAGTATTTGTTAATTGGATCGTGGGGAATACAATTCCTTAATTGGACCGTCTAAGTGCCGGCGGCATCCGTTTCAGTTATAGAATCTAAATAAAGAAGAAAGTAGGATTAACCCTAAAACAAAGGTTTAAATTATATACTCCATCTGTTTGAATTTTTTTTTTTTTGTTAATAAGTATTTAATATTTTATTTTATTATTTAAATATGATTTTTTTATTAATGATTATTAAAAAAAATTATAATCTAACTAGAATATGATACATGTCTTTTTTATTTTCTATATTTAAATTTTTTGGAAAACTTAAAATTTTATTTCTTTCGATAATATCCTTAAATTACATTCACTTCATCATCGAAAAACTTTTACATGTCAATGGTTCATTATTCATTGTCTAAGCATTATGTATCTTATCATTTAATATCTTCGTACTTTAATTGTTGATCGAAACTCAACTAATCTATTCTTTTATTCAGTTTTGGATGTTCTTTAACGGTATAATTGATAATTCATTTATTGATTTTTTATGAAGAGATTAAGAGTTCAGTCATGATAATCCGATAAAGACAATAATGACTGATGATGGTTGAATCGGTGGTGAGATATAAAAAATTTATAAATTTTTAGTCAGAATTCGACTGTTTTATAGAGATTAAAGATTTTTAGGTATTTTCATAAAATTAAAAATTTTCTATTTTTTAAATAAAATAAATAAAATAACAGAAATAGGTCATGTGTCATGTTTTGGATAACAATTTTTAAAAAAAAAATGTGAGAAAAAATATTTAAGAAACAAAATAAAACTTTAAACATCATTTTAACTAAAAAAAATAATTTAAACATCTATAATTTAAAGATTTTTCTGACGATTAAAACAAAAAATATTATCTATACCTTTGCTACCACCTAAAATATGATCTCAATTAATTAAATTAATACAAATTCATTTATAATGTGTCTTTTTAAAGAATTAAGTAAAGAAATATTACCATGTAATTACACTCATAATATTCTAAAAAAATATTAATGAGGAACGTGGGTTTAAACATATTTTAAAATTTAAAAATATTAATATTAAAAGTGAGTCTAAAGCAAACGACACACGTCAATATATACCTTTAACGCTATACACTAAAACACATCATTAATTTTTATAGTGACCTTTTAATAAATAATAACATTCTTAAAATTTTGACATATAATTAATTATACGTCAAAAACATAATTAGAATTTTGGTCGAATAACCTTTTATCTTTTTGTTTTCTATTGTTTTTATTTTTAATTCAAAATATTAGTATTAATTATTCTTCATCCACAAAACTTAAGCTCATTCCTAAATCATATTTTTTCAATTGTCGTTGTCAGTTAAAATCAAAAATTTTAAGGTGAGCAGATTAAAATAAAGTTAAAATGAGACATAAGCGAAATTATTATAAAAATTATAAAAATTTTGATATTAATTTTTTTATATGTACTAAATTTTTTATAAAAAATTATAAAAATTTTGGTATATATCAAATTTTTAATATATATCAAAATCTTTATATCTTTTATATTAATTTCTATTGTGTTTCATTTTAACTCGTGTTCTCAACTTACTAATCATTATCCATAGCAATCGAACGCCATAGGTATAGTTGGATTAACGCAATAATTATTCATCAAACAGGAGTGATAAAGAGTTTTACTTAACTACTAATCATAATTATTTCTCGTATTGACTAAGAGTTTTTAATTTTTTTTATAATATATTTTTCTCTATTTTATATTATATTTATATTTGTTTATTGATATATTTATCTTTATTTTTATATATATATTTTTTAGTCATTTTGGCTATTTTTTATATTTTTTTTATTATGACTGAATTTGAAGATACCACGACCGAGCATAAAGACACTTGTTCATAATCCTGATGATCTTTCTTGTTTTGAATCTTTCATTTGAATTTGGATATATAATTTATGCTTGTGAAGAATTTCTCACAGTGTTCGACTATGATTCTGTTTTATTGGTGGTCTATCAATGACTTAATTTCTTTTTATTCATGTATAATTTTTGTACGATTTTAAGTGACTAATTTTAAAAAAAAATATATTTAAATTATATATTTAATTTACAATAAACCTTTATTATAATTTTAAATATTTCCTCGCTAATAAAATTAGTAGTCTCTTTTAAAAAAAATAACTGGATTTGTAATCGAATTATTATATATCAAGACTTGTAGATTCTGAATTTGACTGATTGTATTAGCCACCGAAAAAACTATGACTTCTTGATACGTAAATTGATATGATTTTCAATTAATAATCTAGATTTTAATTTTAATTCTAATTCTTCGAGAAATATAAGTTGAAACGTTAAGTCTTTAGGGATTGAAATATACGGTGGATCGTTTTAATCGGTTGAGTTCAAACATGATCATCAAATTAAAATGGGGTGAGATACATTATCAAAGGAAGATCACGATTTTCCTTTTACATTTTAACTCAAATGGTTAAAGGAATCGTTGTTATTCTTAAAGGTCACAGATTCGAACACTAGTGATGTCAGCAGAGTGATTGTACGATCAATGTCAAATTATAAAGATTATATTCTAGAACAGATATTACTATAATCACTGTTAACTAATTAAAAAACCAAAAAAAATGTTACTTGATCAAGTTATTTTATTTATAAAAATTAAATTATTATTTAAACCAAATTTTAAAGCATGGGTCGAGGAAGCTTTGGGCCTCATGGAGCTTTATCTTTGATTTTTATTATACATTCAATTATTAGTTTAATACGAACCTAACAAGTGGGCTAATAGAAAAGGGGATAAATCTTAACTGATTCGAATAGTTTTATTTGGAAAGTATATATTCATTATTAATAATTTAAAATATTTATGGACATAATATTGCGGTGTAATTATCTTAAAACTATTTTTAAAAAATTACTAATTCTATGTAAAATATTATTGTTTTAATTATTTTTATTTGAGAATGGGTGTAATAAGTTTTACCCATTTATATAAATTATTTTTACGATTGATATTTTACAATTAAATAGTTGTATTTTTTGTTTTATTCATGTAGATAAATACATGTTAGTTTTTATGTAAATTAAAATTTTTAAAATTTTATTTTATATTAAAAAATTTAATCATAATATATATATAATCAATTTTTTATTGATATGCCGTATTCATGTAAACTGAGTTGATGATATGATATTATAAAATTTATTTTTTAATTAATTATAAATATTATTTTGTTAAATTAATTATATACAATCAGATGATGTCCTATGTCATCATCTTATTAATCTCAAAATAAATAAAGAAATAAAACTATACAATAAGAGTGAGGGAAGCTTTGAATATATAAGGTGTTTGAAGTTTTTATTTGAGAAAATAGAGTGTTTGAAGTTTATTTTAGAATAAGGCCAATTTTTATAATGTAGGTAGGAGAACGTCGCTTGCACATGGCGATTTGGAAAAGAACGTCATGTGTAAGTGACATTCTATTATCTACACTGTAGATATCAACTTAGATTTTTAAATATCGATAAGAATCACTTATATCTCAAAATAAAAATTTAAGTTAGATTATATTTATAATTTTTCCAGAGGTGAAAACAAACTTGTGTCGGTAGGTGAAATGCTAAGCACCTTATCACAAGTAGGGTTGTCAATTATTTATGGACCGTGATTCATTTAATCTATTCAATCTAATTAAATGAACAGAAATTTGATAAAATATAGTTTTGATCTATTTAAAATAGGTGACAAATAGAACGATTGATAAATTTGGATGAATTTTTTTTAATCCATCATCCGATTTGTCACCTGTCTCATCCATCTATCCGTTAATATAATATTAATTTTAAAAACATTGTAAACTTTAAAGACTTTTTTAAATTTTTGTTTACTATTGATAAATGAAAATTTGTTTATATAGTTATGTTGTATGTATAAATATAAAATTTTGAAATTTCAATAATAGTTTATTTTAATTTATTAAATATTAAATATTTTTAATAAGATATTACATATATTTTTAATAATAAAACTCGTTTATTATTTGACCTATCCGTTACATCTGCAATTAATGGATGAAACAGATTTAGATTAATAATGAAGTAGGTGGTGGCTTGATGAGTGGGACGAGTAACAATTTAAATTATCGATTTTTATTATAGTGAATATCGAAATGCAGACACGTCTGTATTTTTTTAATATCGGAGATGACCAAAGTAGCCTTATCCAATAATGTGTATGAATCCGATTTTAGTACTGATTCACTAATTGAAAACTTAAACCTAAAATCAGTAATAAAAATCAAAATCTAAAGATATTCGAAAATAAATATGTTCATTTTTTAGCAAATTCAACCCCATAATCTAGAATTAAAAAAGTTGAAAAAAAAATGAAAAGAAATTCCATAACCGAGATTTGAATCCGAAAATTCAACAAGAATATTAACCATTGCGTTACTGCGGATTACTGACTCAAAATCGCAAAATATATTACTATAATTTTAGTAGAAAATTAATTGGCAAAATTCAACACGAATCATTTTACCATGAGTGAGTTTACAATTTGGTTATCTATTTCTAAAAAGCTAAGATTAGGTCCCTCTATTCTTCAATTATGACAATTATGTCACTTTATTCTATCTGCACTGTACATAATCTACGTATTATAAAATTTCAAATTACTAAAAAATCAAAAACTATATTAAAATTTTCAAAAAAATATCGCACACTATAAAAATAATAAATAACAAATATTAAAAAGTATATTTGTAATTTGACAAAAACATAAATAATTTCATAAAATAAAGGAATTTAATTATAAATAAAAAAAAACTTGAAGAATGAAAAAAATATTTCCGCAGCTGGAAAATTAGTCATTGTAGTAATACGGATCTGTTAAAATAAATCTGCAAATTATTTTATAGAACCAAATTAACATTTCAGCAGCATTGGGAAGATTTTGTTGGCCCGAAAATTCAAAAGAGAATTTTAACCGTTATGCTACTGCAAATTTGATTAAATAGAGATACAATAAGAATTATATATTGTATTGTTTTAATAGTAGAACAATCTGTTAAATTGTATCACAACTGAATAAAAATTTAGAAAGATTGTTCAACTCAAATTCTTACGTTATTTAAAAATATGATTAATTATATGTTAAATCTTTAAAAAATTTAACATTTATTTAAAAATTTCAATATTTTGAAATCGATTTCTGGTTTATGGAGAATACAAAGACATTTTATATGAAAAGAAAAGCTCAATGAAATTCAGACAATGTGTATAGGTCGTCAAAACAAGAAAAGAAGTCTTCCAACATCGAAATTCATCTGAAGCGACAACATAAATCAAGTGTCTAACTGTTCAAAGCCGATTTCCGAAACTTCGACTCAAGATTTACTGCAACTGTAACTGTATCAATGAATTCTTCAACCTTAAACATTTGATGAAATGATTGTCTACAACAAGTTGAGCTAACCTTTGGGGTTCTAAAGAAAACGTACGATAATGTTTTAATCTTTAAAATTAAACATTTACGTGAATACTGTAATAATTAAGTTTTAAATTGTATTCCAGATACAATGTATCAATAACTTTATAAACTGGATTATTACATTAAATAATTTCACAGGACAGCAGATGTTATAGCAAATATTGGATTGAAGTCTGCTAGAGGATTCCATTATTTCCTACAGACGCCGGGTGAAATTTTACAAGTCTTTACACGAGGATGAGCCGGCAGGAGGAGGAGGAGGTGGACTTTAAGAAGGTCCGACGTGAGGTAGGTTCGGTGCCGTCCATGGGTCTGGGTGGGACATAAGGGGATGGCACAGGCCCTAATTTTATTTTTTATTAAATATATTTAATTTTAAATTTTAAATATTTATTATTAAAATTTAATTTTTAATATTTGTTACTATAGGTTAATTATTATTTTTTAATATTTATTATTATATAAATTTAATTTTTTAGTATGATTTTATTTTTTTTAAATATTTGTATTAAGCTTACTTTTAAAATTTATTTTTTTCAATATTTTTAATTATGATTCTTAAATCTAAAATTTTTATAATGCTTGTTGTTAGGAGTCTATCTTTTACTAAACTTATTATTAGGGGTTTACTCTAAAGAAACAATTTTTTAATTTATTAATATATACTATTAAAATTTATTTATTTTTGTTATTTGTTATTAGAGTCACGATTTTTTCTAATATTTGTTACTAAGAGTTTTATTTTAAAATTTATTTTTTGATATTTATTATAAAGACATATTTTTTAATATATTTGCTATTAGGGTCCAATTTTCTCTAATACTCATATGAGAGGTCTATTTTTTTTAATAATTATTATTAGGACCATAGTTTTTTAATATTTCTTATTAGAGGTTAGATTTTTCACAATATTTGTTATTAGAGGTTTATTCTTAAAATTTATTTTTACAATATTTATTATTAAAGATTAATTTTTTTATCAATGTTTGTTATTAGGAGTCTATTTTTTTCTAATATTTATTAGTAGGTATATACTTAATTTAATTTAATTAATACTTTTTATTAGAAAATTATTTTTCTAATAGTACTTATTATTAGAGTTTTTTTTTTTTTACGTTTATCCTGTTATCACAAAAATCTCAAAAACGGCTTTGAATATGTTCAGGTACAGTTAAAATATAATAGTTTTATATGAATTTTATAATCTATATAAGTTTTTATTTAAATTATAAGAATTTACGTAAATTTTTATACTATTAATAATTTTTTTTTAATTTCATTGAAATTATTATTTAATTTTATTTTTTATAAGAATATATATAAAATCGTATTCTAGATACACCCTAAATATTTTACTGAAATTATTATTTAGCATATCCCTGACTTTTATGTTATCCTTGCTTTATTCCCTCACTCAAAGATAAATAAAAAATAGGGCTTGCGAAAGCACACCCATGAAAGGCACTCTGCATATAATAATAATAATAATAATAATAATAATATGGTGTTACAATTTTTTTATAAAATATTATTATTAAACAATTAAAATAAATATTAAAATTTAAAATTAAATAAATAAACATCTATAATTATAAAATCATTTAATAAAAATATAAATACCTAACTTATATGATAATTTGAAATTTAAACACCCTTAATCTATCTTTATTATTTTGTTAAAGTAAAATTATTTTAATTTTTATTAATTAATTTTTAAATTTTTATAATATTTAAAATTTGTGTTTACGAGATTTTAAAAATTTATACGTATCTATTCTCAGGTCAATTTTTAGATCTATCAGTGCATATATATGTTACAAATTTCCTCCACCTAGGGATGATAATTTGACCCTTCCCCATTGGGTTCTGACTCGATTCGATCGACGCGAATTTTTTATATTAAAAAATCGGGTTCGGATCAGGTCAATTTTTTTAAAAAAAGATTAGGTCAGGTTAGGTTTAGAGTGAGAACTCCCGACCCAACATATTTATATATTATTATATTTTTATATATAATATTTAATGTTTTTATTATTTTTTTGGATCAGATTGGGTTAAATCAATTTTTTTATTATTTTATCGGGTTCAGGTTATACATTTTATTATTTTAAGTTGAGAGTAATATACATTGAAATTAAATTCAGGATAAATATTTATATTTTCGAATCAAGATCAAAACGGTTAAAAATTCAACCCGACCCGTTACCATCCCTACCTACCTCCACCAGTTAATCTTCTCCTAATTTATTATTTATTATCCTATAGTCAACTACCGCCACACCTTATTTCAGCCATGTTCGACCATTTGTATAGTTTATTAATATCTACCCAATCCTACAATACTATGATGGATCTATATGTAATATAAGATAAGTATATATATATATATTTTAATATTTATAATTTATATCCATCTTAAATCTTATATATATTCTTTCTTAAATATATCTAAATTTGTCAATCTTGTTCGGGGAAAATGACAAGTGTAAAGGTTGTTGGGTAATATTGTCCATTCAAATTTTATTTGCTGACACGCGACAAAACCAAAGTCGAGTCAAGTCGGAAGATCCAACAAAGTTTACAAATGAGCAGTTCTGAGGTGTAACATGTTTAGCGTAAAACTAAAAATCATAAAATTTATTTTAAATTAAAAATATTAAAAATATTTTTTTTATAAATATCAATATTTTTTATATAAAATTTTAATTTGAGATACAAGTGAGTTTTTAAATTAAGTCAAAAAATTTTAAGTTATTCGAGTTGAGTTATTATATTTTACAATTTGTATTTTTTGATTTTTTTATTCAAGTTGGTTTTAATGAGTTCGAGTGGATTCAATTTTTCAAGTTAATGTATAAATTTTAATTGTAATATTTATAATACTACAATACATTTTGATTTTAATTTAAACTTTCTCTTTATAATTACATACATATTTTTTATATTATTTTTTATATGTGTAAATAACATTTTAAATTATTATTATCAAATATTTTCGATAAGAATATATCATTTTCATTAAATTATAGATCTCGTAATTTTTTTCTTATATAGATAAGATTAAGGCAAGATCAAAAAATAATGATAAATAAAATAAAATAAATATATAAATTTTAAAAATATAAAATAAATAACACAATTTAAATAATATAATATAAAAAATATAAATAAAAAAAATATTAAAATAAAATAGACTATATTATAAAAAAATTAAAAATTAAAATAAAATAGAAAAAAATAAATATAGAAAGAAACCATATTATAAAAAAATTAAAAGGCAAAAATAAAAAATATTAAAATAAAATTATAGGACTAAATGTACAATTAGATATTAGAAATTTTGAATAATTCAAAAAATCGAATAACTCAAAGTTTAAAAATCTAAAATCAACTCAAAATTAAAAATTTTTAAAATTATTTTGACTCCACTAACTCGAAATTAAAAAAAATTCAAATTAAATCAAATTTTATTCTATCCTAATTTAAAATAAAATATCAAAACCTATAAAATAAATATGAATACTTATAGAAAATAAACTCGATAAACCCACCTAAAATATTTATTACAATATCTAATATTTTCTATTTAAAGAAATTTTAAAATTTATTGTTTTTGGTTAATCTATTTACTAAATGCTGCGATAGGACTTGTTTGTAATTAGCTTTTTCCTCCGGGGCCAAAATCATATTGTGGACTGAGATTAAGTACACGTGGAAGCCAGGCCCCCCAGCTTGTTTGACAGCCAATCAGTACCAGTCACACGGCACTGCCTCGTCTCTCCTCACAACTGACCTTTACGTGGGATCTCTCAAGTGTAACAAATTAGTAGATTATTTATAATTTAAATTAATAAAAATGATTTATTTTAATTTTTATACAATTATTATTTTAATTAATATATAAGAAAAGAGTAAAAATTATTAAAAATTAAGTAAATAGATTTTATTGATTAGAATTATAAATGATTTTATTAATATTTTTTAAAAAATTATAAATTAAATATAACATGAAATAAATAAATAAAATATATTATTCATCCTTGTTACCAAGTGAATATTCACTAATATTTACTGTAAAATAAGTTTAAAAACAATTTTTACCAAGTGGAGATTTACTTGATAAGAATGATAATGTAGAAAAGCTCAATTACTCTGCTGGCATTGTTTATGCTCAAACCCGTGACCTCTAGGAACATCAACTATTCTTTTAACCACTTGAACTAGAGGGTTCATGCAGACCCATTTTATTTTAAAGAGCTAAGAAATTTCGTATTTTACAAAACACAAAATAATTATACAGAATATGAATTAGATCTATATATATAATGAATTATTATTTAAAATAAAATTTAAAAAATAAGTATTATTTTTTTTAAAAAAATATCACTCTAATTAAATTAAAACAATTCGTAATATAATTTCTTTAAAATAAATCATTCAAAATTAAAAATGACTTTATGTACCGACTGATTTTGGTCTCTATTCCCGATACCCAACCTAACATTAGATATCTCCTAGCCTAGGCTTATCCCCACACTCCCCACTTCTTTTTGTTTTGACATCATGTATAAAAGTAATAAATAAATAAATAAAATCATTTTATTTCTCATTTCTTTTTCTTTTGACCAAAATATTAATTCTGGTTTCAAAACTAGCTCTTTCTTCTTCTTCTTCTTATTTCAGATTTCAAAATTAGCTCTCTAGTCTTCTTCTTCTCTACTTTTTTAAATTATTAGTGTTCAATTTACCAACAAAATTTGACTTGATCCTGCATACTGTAGTCCAATCTTTCTATCTATTTTTCTTTTTTAATTGCCGGCCAGTCTTATCTTACCTCGTCATCGAAGTATACAAAATCAAATTTCTGTTTTGCGGTTCTCGGGTTCTCTGCAGTGTGGAAATAGAATTATCCAGACTCTGCTAAGTTTGAGAGTTAGGAACTACCGGTTCGCCGATTTTGACGGAAAAGTAAGAGGCGATGAAAGGTCAAAGGATTTGGGGGGCATAGTATTTTTGGGATTTGATTGTTGATGGTGGAATTTTGAGAGGGCAGGAATGTCGAAAGTGGTGTACGAAGGATGGATGGTGAGATATGGACGAAGGAAGATCGGGCGATCCTTCATACACATGAGATTCTTCGTGCTTGAAAATCGGCTTCTAGCTTACTACAAGAGAAAGCCGCAAGTTAATCAGGTTTTAACTATTTTGTTCGAGAGTTTTTAATTTTGCTTGGGGAATTAAACATGTTTTTGAAGTATTTTATGCTTCATTTGGTTCTAGTTCGCTTTCTTTTGGTCCGAAGAAGAGATAAAAGTAGCTTTTAGAGCGTTAAATTAAATGCAGTTCAGTTTGATTTAATTTTAATTCTAGTAATGGAACAGTTGATGACTTGATGCTTGTTGATAAAGGTGTTTGATATATCTAGATTCTTATGTATGGGAAAAGGAAAGTAGACGACCATTTATTTTCGTTTTCTTTGTCACATACTCACATCTGTCTGTTTCTTTTGACCATTTGTTGCTGTGAAATGTATTCCCATGTTCTCTAAATTTAGGTTCCAATCAAGACCTTGTTGATAGATGGAAACTGTAGAGTGGAGGATCGAGGCTTGAAGACCCAACATGGACATGTGAGTTGTCACAATAACCAGCATTTCTCTTGTCACTGGTTACTATTGTGTGTTCTATTCCTATGATCTAATGATTTGGGACTCTCCTTATTCACTAATTGTAATGTTCATATTTTGTTTCATGCATTTTACTGCTCCATTCTTGTTTCCCTCCTTTCTTTCGTCAAGCCCTCACCTTCTGTCTCAGTTTATGATTCACTTTCCATGTAATCCTGATTGCACACTGTAATGTTGAAGTGGCTCTTATACACTAATGCTCAGTGAAATGTGTTCCTTTAGATACAATGGTCTTTTGTACTTCATTTTAACTTATGGTCTATGTTTTGCAGATGGTTTATGTTTTGTCAGTTTACAACAAGAAAGAGAAGTATAACAGAATCACGGTTTGTAGTTTTTTTTTTTTTTTTCATTTTATGGAATTTGTAACTGAATGGATAGTCTTTGATGCTTGATAATCTGCGCTCGCCTGGTTAGTTATTTGATTTGGCATCTTCTCTCTTAGGTTCTTAGCTACAACTACTAAGGAAGGCTGTCGGAATGGACTATTTTCTGTTGCTGAATTACTTATTGCATGTACTTGACAAATGAAAAGTTGCCTTTCTTTCACATGCTGAAGGACATAAGTCTCAATAGCATAGATTGGTTTTGCACTTTGTTTTACCATATAGACTATGATTTGAGTCCACTTTGGTTGTGGTTGATAGTTGGGTTATTCCTAATTAAGTTAACCTCTCTATATTAAGGATATACTACTATCAGCTGAATTCTTCTCCCATTGTGCAAGTATATATTACACATGTATCGGATTTACAATATGATCTCTGTGATCCATATCTCCATTCTTCTTTCTAGATGGCAGCATTTAACATCCAGGAAGCCCTAATGTGGAAGGAAAAAATAGAGTCTGTAATTGATCAGGTGCATATTTAACACTTCACACTTAATTCTTGCTTTCTTTCCATGCTGTGGATTTTTTTTTTTTTTTAATTTGATCATCTCTCACCAAATTCTGTTGAATTGTTTTGGGGTCACTTTTCATTGTGAACTGAATATATTGTCTCAGCAAATTAATCTGTTAACCTGTATTGTAATTGTCCTGTCACATTTTGTTTTCATATTCAGCATCAAGATTCACAAACTTCAAATGGCAACAAATATATTTCTTTTGAATATAAATCTGGAATGGATAATGGGAGGAATGCTTCTTCATCGGATCGTGAAAGTCAGTAAGTACCAATTTATCATTAATTTTCTATTTGTTGTTGGCTGTGTGTGTTGATAGAACTGAATGTTTATTACTTTAGTGTGGAGTCAGGTGAGCTACAGTCCACCTATCTTAGTGCCTTGAAGTCTTTCAATCAAATCTTCAGGGTAGAACATAATTGTCATAAATAAGTGGGGAAAGATTAGATTTTTTTAATATAAAAATACATATCAGGTTTTGCGGGATTTTACATGTCTTAAATCTTCCCAAGTTTTGTATGCAACTTGGAGAATATAGCATAGATGAATTATAAAAATATTTCATGGTTGGAACTGGTAAAGACGTTCTCGTATTTTAAACATCAACCCTAGCCATTGTAGTAATCTTCTGGTTATAAATGAATATTAGTGTTAGATATCCTTGTATTAAGTTAAGCATATAGTACAAATGTACACCACAGCACAAACCTGGTGACAGTGATGCATCAATTTCTAGAATATAAGGAAATGACATGACATGGATATGGATATAGGAACAAAAAATATAAAAGTATATGTATATTTATGTAATTTATTAAAATTTTAATTAAAAACTAATGTGTTGAAGTTCTTTCAAAATGGATAAATTTCACTTCAAAAAAAAATATAAAGAGGAAATTGTTAGTATAAAATTTCAAGTATATTTTATAATTGTTTTGGATATTAATAGCAAATTGATCCAGTATCTTCTTATAAGCTTAAAAACTTTTACCTAATAAAATCTTAATTTCATCTGACCGAACACCCATTTTGATCCCCAACCCCATATGTTCTAATTCCATCAATTTTCTTCTCGTAGTGCATCACTTGTATTTTAGGTTAATGATAAGTGATTAATGGACCTTGTATAAACTTTTTAATTTCTTATTTTCCCCCTTAAGGTTTAGTGCGCAAGAGGATGAAGATGATGCTCCTCCAAAAACTTTGCTTAGGAGAACAACAATTGGAAATGGTTCTCATTTGGTTTCCTTTTCTCTAGTTTTCACAATTTTGCTCAATTATCAGAATCTCAACATTTCTATAAAATGCCAGGTCCTCCAGATTCAGTATTGGACTGGACACAGGAATTTGACTCAGAACTATCAAATCAAAATGCCAACAACCAAGCATTTTCTAGAAAACATTGGCGCCTCCTTCAATGCCAAAACGGTTAGTTTTTTCATTAATTATTCCATTATTTACTATAAGGTAATATGTAGTGGAAGGGTATTTAATTACCTCGATACTACAGTGGGATTGATGGATCCTTCTGAATACCATCCTTTCTTTGATATGGCAGGACTTCGCATTTTTGAAGAGCTTCTTGAAGTTGATTACCTTGTACGGGAGTGTTGTTTCATTGCTTGCTTGCTTGCTCTATTTATTATTTTTCAGTGCATGAACATGGTGTTAATGATCACTCATGTTTTCTTTATATAGCCAAGGAGCTGTAGTAGAGCGATGAAGGCTGTAGGTGTTGTGGAAGCTTCGTGTGAGGAAATATTTGGTCTTGTAATGAGCATGGATGGAACTCGATTTGAGTAGGTTTCTTTTTTCAATTAAATATACAAGTTATAAAATTTTCAATGCATGGAACAAAAATGCATAGCTTTATCCACACAATTTGTAGGACATTTTACTTTTTGATATTTTGTGAGTTATCCATATTTCACATTTGTATTATTAACCTTTCTGCAGGTGGGATTGTAGTTTTCAGTATGGTAGTTTAGTTGAGGAGGTAGATGGGCATACAGCTATAATTTATCACAGGCTTCAGTTGGACTGGTTCACTATGTAATGTTTTCTCTCTTATTTAAATTGTTTATATTTATGATTTCATTGTATCGATAATTTATCTTTTGAAGCATGTCAGTATTTTGTGAACCAGAATTGTTAGAACATGAATGGACTCCCTTTTAGCATGTTTCTTTGTTGTAATACAAACTTTGATTGTTTGAGAATATATTTTATCCAGTCAATGCATTCAGAAAATCCTGAAGTGGACATACTAGGCCCAGTATGCTGGGTGTGTGTAAGCATCAAAAGAAGAAATGAGAAAAGATGAAATTTAACTGTATCAATAAAATACAAGGGAAAAAACAGAAATACCGACCAAGTGAGAACCGAAGTAAGAAAAAAGATAAAGAGGGGAGAGCTGAGGATGTTCTGGTTTGTTTACAAGAATTGAAGATTTTTGCATTATAGGTGTTCTCACTAGCTTTGGTATTTTGTAGAAGTATTGGCTTAGTAATTTACTATGAGTGTTTTTGCATGATACGTACATACACGTAAAGTACATTAACTGTTTGTTTCTAGATGATAAAAAAGGAATTTTTTACTTTACTATCAGGGGAGTGAGCCAACTAGTGTCATTATGCAAGGTTTATTATAACATTGTTCATTATGTTGAGGGTTGCTTATGCAACCTTGTAAAATATTTCTAATATTATGCTTCAGTTTCCAAAAGATTTTCCCTCCCCTTTCTTACTTCATGAAGTATGGCAACGTTTCTAGTTTATGAAACCATTTATGCAGGTTTGTCTGGCCCCGTGACCTTTGCTATGTGCGTTATTGGCGCCGAAATGATGATGGCAGTTATGGTAAGCCTTTATAGATTTGCTTATTTATTGAACCACATGCTTATTTTTCTAGCTTCTGAAATTTACTCCTCCTTTTTGTTATTTTGGCAGTTGTATTATTTCGTTCAAGGGAGCATGAGAATTGCGGTCCACAACCAGGATATGTGCGCGCTCATGTGGAGAGTAAGCTCAATGTGAATGGTTGTGTTGAGACTTAAAAGACGAGTATCTGATTTGGTTCTTTCTCAGGTGGAGGGTTTAACATTTCCCCTCTGAAATCTCGAAACGGGAAGCCTAGAACCCAGGTGCAGCATCTCATGCAGATTGATTTAAAAGGATGGGGTGTGAATTGTATTTCATCATTTCAGCAATACTGTCTTCTTCAGATGTTAAATAGTGTTGCTGGTGAGTTTTTTCTCTCTCTATTTTTCATGTTAAAATTTTGTAGAATTCTGAAAATTTGACAGCACATTGAAATTAGTGTTCTTTTTCTTGTTCCCATAGCATCTTGTTCGTTTCAGTGTCAGTCTCTGTTCATCTATCTATTTTAAGGTTGTTGTTTACCTCTATGACAGGATTGCGTGAATGGTTTGCCCAAACAGATGAAAGAAGTGCGCCTCCTAGAATCCCAGTTATGGTCAATATGGCTTCAGCTTCAGTTTCCTTGAAGAAAGCTCAAAAGATAGACGAGTTATCTGTCCCCCCCGCTCCTTCTCTTGATCAAATGAATGCTGCAAGCCGGAACTCTTTGTTGATGGATGAATACTCTGATGAAGATGAAGAACAAATGCTTGAAGCAGAACAAGAGGTTTTGTGTTGCCACAATCTTCATATAATTTCTGTTTGACTCGTTCCCATCTGTCTATTGGTTTCTTATTTCCCCTAAAATTTCAGGCATATCCTACTAAAAGTGATTATGATGTCAACAGAACAGGTGGGTCCTAATAATGTTACATTGGTTTGTTTTATGTGATTGGATAAGATTTTTTAACTTATAGACTGACTTCTCGTCTCTGATATACAATATATTTTATGAATTAAAGCCCTGGAAGAAGAACCAATTGAGACAATTGATTTGTCATGCTTTTCTGGTAATCTTCGTCGTGATGACCGTGATAATTCTCACGACTGTTGGAGAATATCGGATGGTAACAATTTCAGAGTCCGTAGCAAGCGTTTTTGCTACAACAAAACAAAGGTTCACATTCTTGTGCTTATTTCTTCTGTTTACGATTTTTACATTGATATCTGAAGTATTGGTTATGTTATCATTTCCCCCCATATGCAATGAAGATTCCTGCGGGAAAGCATTTGATGGATCTTGTTGCTGTTGATTGGTTTAAAGACACAAAAAGAATAGATCATGTTGCCAGGCGTCAAGGCTGTGCTGCACAAGTGAGTCTTTTGCCTATTTAATGTTCGTATCTGGTTGGTATATTAAGTGATTTCTGCTGCACTTGATATGGATGGTTTCCCAGTTCTGCAGTGTTGTTCAAACCTTTACTAGTAATCATGGTGAACATTTTATTACACGTGGAATCTTGTTGCATACTTGCACTGGAACTGGTTGGTTAACCTATATTACCTTGTTGTGCTAACTCCACAAGCTGCATAGTAGTTATTCAAATTGGATTCAGGAATGCTGGTGTGGCAACTCAAAATTACTTGTTAGGTTAATTGATTAGGTTGCAACATCATTCTTCCAATCTGCTTACCAAGACTTCAACCCAGGACACCAAACTTCTATAATATTATATTGAGAATAGAGCCCATAACGTTTAAACATATTCACATTCTTGATTAGATAAATTATACACGGCAGATTCTGTACAAGCTAAACAGGATACCTTTTTTTAATGGAAACGATGAAGGATAAACTTGAATTATTTGACTTGGTAAAAGGAGCTTCAAATTAGGTTTATGTGTTTACAATATTACTCTGAACACTATCCCTTCTCTTAGGGGAAAAAGGGAATCATTGAACTTGCAAAGTCATGTTTTTTTTTCCTGGCCAAGTTTCTTTAGTTGTAGTGTTGGATCAAAACTGATGGTTCACCTGTATTTCTTGCAAGACCCTAAGCATATACTGCTTAACGTTCTTGTGTTGTCACTGTCAACCTTATTGAAGGAATTCCATTAATTCCATTATGGAGTATATTTTATAGGTCTTTGATTCCTCATGGCTTGTGTCTTTGTAGGTTGCTTCAGAAAAGGGGCTTTTCACTTTTGTCTTCAATGTTCAAGTAAGTCTTCATAAAGCAGGCAGCTGATATTGTATCTAGACTGATGGTAATGTTGAGTGGATAATGTTGAATTTGTTTCAGGTTCCTGGATCAACACACTATAGTATGGTATTCTATTTTGTGACAAGGGAATTAGTATCAGGATCTCTTTTGCAGCGATTTGTTGATGGTGATGATGAATTTCGCAATAGTAGGCTGAAGCTTATTCCATCAGTACCAAAGGTATCTTTCTTCACTAGTTTGATAAATGTTCAAATCATGATGATTGAGTCAGTTGGAAGCAGTCTTCATTTTAATTGTGCTTCCATATTCTTGTCTTTCATCGACTGTTGTCTATTAGACCTCTACACTTTGTCATCGTACAAACAGTAAGTATCTATACCAAAGAGCTCCTGTACTTTACGAACACTAAGATTTCTTTTGGGAACTTGAATTTTTATAAATTTGGTTAGCAAAAATAGTGTAAAAGATGCATGCAAATCTAACCTTCTTGGTTATTTTCAAATTTATCAATTTATTGTTCATTTTTTTGTGAATTTGAACTTTATCTTATTATACCTTTCAAATATATAATTATAACGAATATTTGGCGTGTGCATTTCATTTTCACAATTTATATGTCAAACGAAATCCAAATACACTAAAATTCGTGTTCCTTGACCTGGCATAAATGATAGCTATGAATCCAGATATACCTGGGTTCCCAGTCATGTTTTCCATATATTGTGTTTTTCGATTTCCTTTATGTATGGAAGCGTGGATATGTACAAGTTAAAAGGCATGACAAGGTGCATTGGTCATATTATATATGTTTTTCTCTATCGAAGTTATGAGGCTGTGTTCATCCCAACCACAATGGATTTGCCTTTGATGTACCACACTTGAATGCATGTATTAGAGATTTGGTGCCGGAGGTTTCACTATTCTGTTATTTCATTATTTTACTCTTATTTATTAATTATTACTATTAGACATATAGATAAGTGGTTAGGATTATTAGTTATTTTAGGGTTTAAATCTTTAAATCTAGGTCTAGGATTAAAAAATTTATTCTGTAAAATATTTACAACCACAGCTTCATTATTATTTTATTTGAACTAATAGAGAGAAACTATTTTTTTAATCACGTTTTCTAGAATTCCATCTTCTTTCTTAATTGTTTGTTCAACCCTTATTCTATTGATTCTCTTTTATTTTCCCTAAACCACATCAATTTGGTATTAGTGCCTAATTAGATCCTAGGGTTTATATTAGGATTTGTTTATAAGCCATGGTTGGATGTGTTTGAGGTTGAGGAACTGTAAATCAGGGTTAAGAACAGAATTGGCTGCATTACGATGTAAGATTGAAGAATTGTCACGTTCAATTCATGCTTGATTGCGTTTATAATTATTGAACAATGCTTCAACTCCCATGCTAGTTTTCCAGATTTCTTGCTCCAATTTCTTTAGTCTGTTTTCAAGGTTTTGAGATGGACTGAAAGTTAATATTGGAGTATTTTTTTTCCCTATGATTTTTCAAAAAAATGATAGCTCTTCTTCTGGGGGAACTTTTTTTTTTTTTTTATTCTGGCCTTGGTAATATTTTTTTCAACTAGGATTGCGATGTCAGTTCATCTATAACATATTTTCAAGAATGGTCATTGGATTGCTACACCATGAAGCAACCATGAAACTTGAAGCTTTGAAGTACTTAGTATTTTAAAATCTTTGGGAGACTGGATGAACAAACAGTTGTGCAATCTAGATCCTTATTTTTGAAGAGATTTGAAACTGTTCAGAACAGTCCTGAAGTTGGAAGTATCCCCATGATAATTGTGAATGGGGATGAGCCTGTTGAAGGATCAGAGTTCAGAAGCCTCTAATGAAGCTTCTGACATTCCAAAAGAAGAGAGTACAAAACATCTGATTTGCATTAATAATGTACTTGCGCTATCATAAACATCTGATTAGAATTTTCTCCAGTGGTTAGTTTTGCGGAGAAATGAATGTGAGGGTCAGTCATAACCGTGATACTATTTCTAACTTTGTTCCTTTGAAACTTGTTCTTAAATCGTTAGCATTGAATTTTGCAGGGATCATGGATTGTGCGGCAGAGTGTTGGTAGCACCCCTTGTTTGTTGGGGAAAGCAGTTGATTGCAATTATATTCGTGGTCCCAAGTACTTAGAAGTAAGCATCATTATGATTTTTCTAATACTTCAATGTAGAATTAAAGGTCTTTTTTTCACTCAAAATGATGATAAGTGGGGTTGCTAATGCTTGTTAACTGATATAGGTTTCTTGTTTCTTTCACTTGGCAGGTTGATATTGACATAGGCTCTTCTACGGTTGCGAATGGAGTTTTGGGGCTTGTCATTGGTGTAATTAAGACATTGGTGGTTGACATGGCTTTCCTTGTACAGGTACAGGTCTTCTGAAACATCAGTTGTCTCGAAGCTCTCTAGATTGAAAAATATATGCTTTTATTATTGATTGCCAAGCGAAGAGACTCAAATAGGAACTAGGAAGCAGCATAAGCTGAAGCAATCATTGCAGTACACATTGCATTCATTTTTAGTGGCATGTCGGGGGATTTGAACAGATCATAATAATATGAGGGGAGTTGTGTTGTTTTGGACATAGGTTGTAATTTTACCTAATATTTATGGGCCAACTGCTGGTGTCATAGGGAAAGTCTAGGGCATTAACTCATATTTATGATTTTTCATTCACTTGTACGTATGTGGGATTAAAAGTGTGTGCTCCGTTCTCTTTCTGCCCCCAGGCAAATACAACGGATGAGCTGCCAGAACGGCTAATCGGTGCGGTTCGAGTTTCTCATATCGAGCTATCATCTGCCATAGTTCCAAAGCTCGACGTAGAAACATCATGATTGTTCTGAAAACAACCGATTTCATACGAATCATCTGTTCTGATATATTCATATATCATTTGCATTTTCTGTCACTAACAGTTACAGCCAGATGCTGCTACTTTTTCTCCAAAAGTAGTGAAAGGAAAACGGAATTCCAACGTCGGCAAGCTTGGTGGTTCTTTTTTCTGGTTGTCTATTTGTTAAGAGACAGATCCATCAGAAAATACCCTGTTAACAAAATGAAAGATCAGCAAGTGGATGAGAAAGATAATGGGTTTGTTCATGTCATCATTCTATATCATCTATAACTGTGGAGAAAAGTATTGGTTTTACGGTTCTGCCAAACCTTTAAGCCATTCCATTCTGAGTGTGAACTTGATTCATGTTGCTAAGTCCTAAGTCTTGCCTAAAAAGTTCCATTCTTGGTGCCAATGATCCTAGATTGAAACTTGGCTTGATTGGTTCCGGCTCCAACCCAGATTCGAGGCCGAACATTAAGTGTTGCTGTGGAAAAGTTATATATAATGAGTAAGTTTTATCATGTGTCAATGGGACTAACCACTAAAAATTATTCATTTTATTAATTTTTTTATGTCATATTTTTCTTAAGTGAATTTTCACTTAAAAAAATTGTTTTTTAAATAAATTAACAGTAAATATGATTGAAAATTCACTTAAGAAAGTATGATGTAAAAAAATGATAAGATAGATAATTTTAATGGTTAACCCATGACTAACATGGTGAGATTTACTCATGATATAATTTTTCGTTGTTGTCTCTTGATAGCATTGGCACTTTGCCTGATATCACTCGGCAGTGTCCAAAATATACCATATTTTATCGTGCTACAGCCTACGTGTAAAAGTTATGAAAATGAAATCTTAAATTAAAAATAAATAAATGTTTATCGACTTAGATTTTTGTGCGTGTTTTTAGGGTAAATTACACCAATAGTCACTCAACTATTGTTTTGTTTCTGGTTTGGTCACCAAATTATTTTTATGGCAAAACTGTCATTAACGTTTATTTTCCCCCTAATTTAGTCACTACCGTTAAATATCGGCGCTGCTGAGTTGAATTTTTTTATATTTCACAATTTCCTTGCCAATTTTATTCCTTTTCACATACACACGTGGAATGTGGAATCCCATAAGACGTGAATTGAAACGGAGCGTTTTAATTAAACCAACCTTCTTCAGACTTGAACAACGAAAAGATTCAATTAATCAAAAATTTTAAACTTTTTTTCATTTTTCTTCATCGCAAAAGAAACTTCGTGTTAGGAATTAATCTCGGGAGTTTAGTACTTAATTACAACGTGTTAGGGATTTTAATCACAGGATTCCGTTGCTGATTGCAACATTATTTCAATTTGAAACTCGATATGGGAAGTTGAAGCTTCAAATTAAAGGGACGTCATAAACAAAAAATTTCTAATATACTTAAGGGTAAACCCGAGAGAGGCTCGACTCGTCACGTCAGTCGTGGTTTCTAACTAATGAAAATCACTCATTCTACTACTAATTATTTATGTCATTAATCTAATTTTCAAAAAATATATTTTTTAAATGATATGAAAAAAATAAATAAAAATTCATTAGTTAAAAAATTAACTTAAAAAATAATAATAAAGTAGGTGATTATAATTAGATGAGACTATAATTAATATAGTAAGTCAAGCCAATGATATAATTTCTCGAGTAAAACCTATATTTAGTCAGATTTAACAGAACTCAACTTAAATTATTCCTAATAAATAAATTATGTCCCATGGAAAATTTTGAAGAAAAAAAAACCCCACGTGTATGCTGAATAGGAATAAAAAACAACAACAAATATTGCACCCACCTCATAACACACAAGTAAAATACAAATAGTTATTTTATAATAATTATTTAATACACTTGTCACGATGAAATATTTTATTTCCTCGCTTCTTGTTTATATTTATACAAATCTTAATTAAAAACATAAATTATAACGGTTTAATAAAATAAAACTCCTCTTGGTTATTATTGTTATAAATACCGCTTCATGTACTCCTCCACCGTCGTATACTGAACCTCTGGGTACAGATTGGAAGCTTCCTCCGCTCCATCGCCTACTTCAAAGTTGGCAAGACATCCCTCATAACACACGTGATAATAATGGGTTAAGCCAACTTGCTCGGCATAATCTTGTTCTGAAACCAGGTCATTAAAATATTTATTAATCAATCAATCAATTAATTAATAAATTAGTAATAATAATAATCACCTTTCATTATTTCTAGAAACTGTTGCTCTGAAATGGAGGACTTGATCAGTTCTTTTCCGATGAGTTTCTCCCATATTTGTACGACTTCCCTTTGAGATAAGATGTTTTCTGGTGGCCGGATATACACGGTTTTGTTCAGAGTACGAGGGTCGGAAACAGTTTTGATGCTGTAGGTGGCTATGTCATCTTCATCAACATAGATGGCTGAACAAGAAAACAAAATAAATAAATTATTTTATAGTAAATTTAAATTATAAGACAACATGGTTTATATCTCTAAAATTTAAATTAAAAGACAATATTCGACTAAAAAAAACCCTATTCTTACCCTTTTGATTTCCATCTCCATGCAAGCGCACATGTTCCCTTGACGGAAGTATAAATCCAGGTTGACACAGTCCGCCCAAGAAGTAACCAGCAAAACAATTTGCAGAAATATAAGTGAAAGGAATTCCGGCTTCTTCAATCGCTCTCCTCACCACCATTTTGTCATCGAACGTCACCCTTCCCGGTTCCATCGCATGCTCCATTCTCGCAGGATCCGTGCCAAATTCCGATGGCAGGAATCTCTGTTTGCAGTGCATCAGCATGTGTTTGTAACATAATCAATCAACCAAAAGCAAATAAGCAATACTAGTATCTGATTAGCTAAATACCTGTACATTTCCAGCCTCCTTGATGGCATCAACAAGCTTGAGTTGCAGCAGTATTTGGTGGCTCCGGATATGAACACCGGAGATTGCACAGATAACCACATCCACTAATTTCACCGCATTCACAAGGCTTCGGTGGTCGTTAAACGAACCGGCGACGAGATGAGCTCCTTGCTGCTTAAACGATAACAGCATCTGCACCTTCTCAATATCAACACCAATCTCATTCCTGTGCAGAACATAAGTTTCATGACCCTGTGCTAAACTTGCCTTGACCAGCCTCTTTCCCAAGTAGCCAGTTCCACCGACGATGAGAACTTTGCTTTTCATGGCCATGGATATGATCTCTTCTGCTCCTTTTCACACTAATTGCTTTTCAGATGATCTCCCCTGGGTTTTTTTTATAGGGCAGTGGAATTTAAAATAAATAAATTTCCTTAGCTTTGGGTTTACAGTCACATTTATGCTTTTTCTTCAAACTATTTATGCCTTGGTTTTGTTAACAATGTATGTGGTTGTGGATGTTTTCGTAGCAGATAAGACCAGACATTGCCGACAATTCAATACACTGTTTTCAACTGCCAGGACCCGCCACAAAGACGACAAATATTCTGTTTAAATAGGTTATTTTTAAAAATTTGGGTAAATTATAACGAAGATCACTTAATTATGAATAATATTATATTTGGATCATTTAATTATTAAAAATTATGTTTGAGTCACTTAATTATGGATAAGGTTACATTTGAGTCATCTTTCATGTTTAAGAAGAAAGTTTATCAATTTGTGTATTAGATTAGTTAATGATTTTGAATGAAGTACTCAAATGTTAACGAGGGTATACAAGTGATTTGAAAGAAAGAAAGAAAAAAATAACCAAATTGATGTACTTTCTTAAATATGAAAGGTGATTCAATCGTAATTACCCATAATTAAGTGACCCAAATATAACCTTTAATAATTTGATGACCCAAATGTAATATTACCAATAAATGAGTGACCCAAATGCAATATTTAATAATTGATTGACTCAAATATAATGTTACCCATAAATGAGTGACCCAAATGCAACTTTTAATAATTAGATGATTCAAATGTAATTATACCTATAATTGAATGACCTTTATTGTAGTTTACCACGCCATTTCTAATCAATAAATAAGGTCTATCTATTTTATTTTAAACTTCACATTTTTCATACATATAAATAAAAAGTAAATAGTTATATAAAATTTACTTTAAAATAAATAAATTTTATTAACTAAGACCACAAATATATTATGAACGAAATTCATCTAATAATTTCTCGTTAAATCTTATGTTATTTTAAATTTAATTTAAATATTTTAATTTTATGATTGAGTCTTGATATTATTTTTATTTAAAATTTTGATCTTTAATTAATTTATTCTTGATATTCTATTAATTGTGTATATATATTTTAATTTTTTATTAATTTAATATGATGATGTCATGGGCCATTAAACCAACAATTGTCGCACATACTTTTATTATAACCCTGATTGCGTCCTCCTTTTTTTTTTCATTTTCATATTTTTAATTTTAAATTTACATATTTAAATTTTTGTATATTTTAACCTAATAATTTTTCTTTTTTTTTTTAAAAAATATAGACGCTTTTCTGTTCTTATAGAATGCATTCTCTTATGTTATGGGACGTTTTCTTTATTCCAGTAGCTTATTTCTTCTTTTTTTAATATTAATTTATAGTGAGTTGTGATAGAATTATTTATATATATTTTTATTAATATTAATAATATTTGTATTCTCCAACGATAATAATATTTGTTTATTTATTATTTACAAGTTATTTCTTTAGGTTTTAATGATTTTTTATACGGTTTTATTTTTATGTTTTAGTGATTAATCTGCACACTATAATAAAGAATTTTATTATAAAATTTTTAGAATTTAGCTTTTCTAAAATCATTTTTACTTAAAATTATTCATATATTTTTATTTATATTATAATGTCTTTATATTGTCAAAATATATATTTAAAATAAATATTTTAAATATTATGAAAGAAAACAATGCTGATGTGAAAATGACAGGATTTCATGTTTGGTATTAAATGGTAACCATGACATGGCAAATCTGAAATACGTACAGAGCAACGTGATTGTTGTTGGAGGAGTCACCCTCCTCTAGAAACACATATTCATTTGATTTAGAATATTGAATATTTAAATATATTTAATTTTATATATTTTTATTTATTATATCAACGATAACATTAATTAAAGTATACTCGATTGAATTAACAAGATTAGTCCAAGTGGTAAATAATTTAGTCTTCACCTAAGCAAATCTTAGGTTCAAGACATTGTGTACGCATAAAATTCTTGTTGGGAGATTCACCTACCAAAACTAAGTTTGCGACGTGAATCGGTCCGGATTAGTCAGGGTGAGACCCTAAAAATCGGAAGAACAATATACTCGATTGATATTTATTGTTTATAGCTTTAAAATGCAAAATTATATCATAATCATTCTCGTCACGTTATCTATGAAACTAACCACTCAAATACATCCACTCACTGACGGATCCACGTTAGGAAGAGGGTGGGCCCGTGCCCACCCTGAATTTTTTAAAATTCATACATTTGGCTTTAGTTTTTAAAATTTTTATGAATTAATCCTTAAATTTTTATAATTTTTATGGTTGTGCCCACCCTGAATTTTTTAAATTTTATAACTTGTGCCCACCTAAAGTATATTTTGATTTGTGTTCACCCTTATAAATATTTTTAGATCCACCACTGCATCCACTTCATTAATTTTTATATTTTATCTTTTTTT
Organism: Abelmoschus esculentus; assembly: GCA_035048815.1. Classification (NCBI taxonomy): domain Eukaryota; kingdom Viridiplantae; phylum Streptophyta; class Magnoliopsida; order Malvales; family Malvaceae; genus Abelmoschus; species Abelmoschus esculentus. The sequence continues at coordinate 9,678,823 of JAUCBN010000051.1, read as the reverse complement.
ATCTCAAGTGAATTTTATTTAATAAATATTATTTTTAAATTAATTTATAATAAATATTTACCTAATAAAAAAATTAATAAAATAAATATATTTAATTAATTAACCTCATATTTTCTCTTTAAAAAACAATTCATCAACTCTTTGATCAGAGCATGCACCGATCAGTGATAAAAATATCAATAATAAATATTCCTTTCTCTTTTAAAATTTTGTCTTTAAGTTTTGCTTTTGTTCCATTTCGGTCCGAGATTTGTGGGTATACTACCTCTTTAGTCCCTCCTATTTACTTTTCATGCTTTTTTAAATTCTGTTATTATATTCTGCTATTTACGATTGGAAGGACGAATATTGGATGAAAAGTATTAATATTTGAGCTAACTGCGGTGGGCCGAAAATCCGACTTGTGCCCCTCTTTATATTCAGTAATAAAAATATGTTGGATTTCACAGATCAAGAACAGGGTACAAAGGGAAAGTAAAGGAATCCAAAACAACAGACAAAACCCTAAACAAACAAACAGAAAGAAAATAAAAACAAAGAAATACATAAACAAAGAGCAGTAGAACAGAAGCAAATCAAGTCTAAAAAAAACAGAAGCAAGAACAAGTCAGCAACACTATAAGGAAATTGTAAAAAAAACATAAACCCTAAGTCGAGGAAATTGTAAAACAAATTCATAACTACAATGTTATGTATATATAATTTCATCTCTTATAAGGAAACAAGTGAGATTGGAGCTCAGTTCCATTTACAGCAACAAACTCATAACTATCTTTGGTGTTTAGGTCAAAATTTATGGAATCTACTCCAACTTTAAGCTTAACATCTTCGTTTCCTTCTCTGTCTCCTACTCCATAGTCTTGCAAATTAGCAGAGCTGTTAGCCTTCATGGACATCACATCCTTCATATGTACTGTGTCTGGTTTACTGTCTGATTCATTCACATTCTCCATAAGATTCGAGAGAGTCGAGTTGAAATGTGTTAATTGTGCTCTTGTTGCTCCTACATTCCCTGAAAGGCTCTTTTGGGCTTTCTCTAATATTGTTTTCAAGTACTTCCCTTGAGACTCTATCCTCATCTGCAGTCTCTTCTGTACCTACAGATTAATCGAAAATTACAAGCTAATTCGAATCGAATATAGGTTCCTTAAAAGGGAATAAATGAACCTCTAGTTGCTCTTGCAATGTCTTTTGTACTTCCATTTGAGTCCTCAGTGCCTCATTGTCAGCTGTAGGTGAATTGATGATAGTCCCTGAAGAATGATTGCTAAATTGTACATATGAACTTCCTACATCACCATGGTTGATTTAATCAGATATTTGGAGAAATAATTGTTGTTTTTGAGTGACAAACTCACCAACATTCTCTTTGTTTTGCTCTACTGCATTTGGCTTACTGGACTGCTGTCCTAGTCTGTATTTCTACAGAAAAAAGAAAAAACAAGCAAATTATATCACTGCAAATTCCAAAATAATTGAAAAGCAAACTGAGAACATGAACCCTACCTGTAAATGGCTCTTCAAATGGTATAGTGTCAAGCCCTTCATTCCCATTAGTCTCAGGACAGACTTTGGAGTTGCTTCTGTAAACAGATTTTCTCAAGAGCATTAGCCTTGTATGAACAAGGGATATTGCAGATTTTCTCAATAGCATTAGCCATTACTACAGCTGCACGAGTTAATCGGTTCAAAAGTCTCCGTGATAATTGCAACTTTACTAGTATGATTTTCTGAAATTCTAAAGGTAATTAATTCATGAATGGCGTATGCATAGACATTGTTATATAACCAGTTGATTGCTATAACCTCAAGATCCAATGCTTTAACCTTTAAGAAGAAGAAACAGGGTAAGAAAGACTAACTGTTTGGTCCACCGAGTTTGGTTACGGCATCAACGAATCTGTCGTGAAGATCCGCCGTCCATCTCAGCCTTGGCTTTGGGTCTCTCGTCATCATCACCACCCCATTTTCATAACCATAGCTGCTGCCACCACCGTAGCTTAATCTCTCCATCTCATCAAACTAAGATTTTGATGAATATCCAACGCCAAGAAGAACTGATGAATAAGACCCTGAACGCCAAAAATGTCAACTTTTTTGTTGCATAACTCCATTTATATATTTTATTTCATGAGTAGTGGGCGGTGAAGTTTTATATATTAAAAGTAAGAGGCTGTAGAGGAAAGCTCGGCGACGAATCTGAAAACATGATTGCCATTTGCCATCAAAACAAAACAGATGCCAACACACACAGTATTCTTCTCTTTCTCTGCTCTACGGCTACATATGGGGTTATGATGATGCGGATTCCTTGTGAATAAGAAAATTAACCGACTCATTCTTTGGAGAAAATTATTAGATAAATCTTATTTATTATATCTACTTATTTTAAATAATTATTTAATAAATACTCAAAAATTATATTATAATTTTTTTTTATTACGTCATGGTCCAACCAGTCAGATTATTTATTTTAACTTTAAATTATCACCTTTTTCTTACATGTAATTAGTGAGTAGATAGTTATCATGTAGTTATTTAAAGCTAAACGGACATGATTGCATGAACCACGGATGATGTGGTAAATAAAGTTCAAGATATAATCTCCACTCTCTAATTACATGTAGGAAAGATGTGATGATTCACCTTAGAAAAAATGAGATGAGCGAATATGGTTGATTGAGACCATAAATGACGTAGTAAACATGGTTTATCTAATATTTTTTTCATTCTCATGAAATAATTTCATGTAGAAAAGGAGAAATTATTAGATAAACCATGTTCACCAATTCATATGTGATTCAATTAATTAGGTTTGTTCATTTCAAAATAACTATCTAATAATTATGCGTTCTCTAATTATATATAGAAAAGAGATATAATTTACTTAAAAAATAAAACAGACAAACATAATTAATTAGAACCACAAATAATACGATGAATAAGGTTTATTTTGTAGAAAATGAGAAATTATATCATGAGTTAGTCCCACCACGTCATCCATGGGACCAACCACTAAAAACTATCTACCTCATTAATTTTTAATTTTTCAAGTGAAGATTTATTTGTAAAAAAATATGACATGGATTAATGAGATAGGTAGTTTTTAGTGGTTGTCTCATGGACACGTAATAGAACTGAGCATGATATAATTTTTCATAGAAAAGAGTTTGAGAAGGTGACACGTAAGTGCCAGCATGGAATATTCGGAAGCCAACAAAACGAATAGAATATAGTAAGGGTCATGTGGCAGACCCCCAAGAGAGGGTGTAAGTGTCATTTCCTTAGGCATAGTTGGTCGGCCCACATGATTGGGCCCAGCAGGGAAGGACACGTGTCTATATTTTCGTAAGAAACGGGTCGTTGAAGGTGACTGTAGAAGATTCCTTTCTTGCTCGCCCGGACAACAGCCCGTGAAATAAGCTGTCCAATGAATCTATCCACTTTTGTCCCGTTCCGTTTTTGATCGTTTGTTTATTCCACCAGATTCAATTAGCACAATAAAAAATAAATTTACGATAAATATTATTAAATATTATTAAATTTATTAATAAAAATTTAAAAATTTAATTATAACTTTTTTATTAATTGTATGTTGAATTTTTAAAATTTTTAATAATTAATTTAATAATATTTAACGGTATTTGACATTAATTATAATTTTTTTTATAAAACATCAATATTTTCGCTTCCTCACTTTTATATCTCATTATATTTCTATAATAAATAATAAATATACATAGCAAAAACTGTTTTCAAAATAAATTATTTTCTTTAAACAAAAATCTAATAGAATCTGTAATTTTACATTTCCTCAAAAATAAGACAAACTCTAACCCCTCTCGTTAACAAGTTTTAGTTTGCATTGGGCTTATGTCATCATATCAATTACTCGAGAGAATTTTGTCCAATAAATTTTACAACAACAAGCTACTTGTAGCTATCGGCTACGCTCAAGCACTAAACCATAGATCTCCACGTTTGAATAAATTATTGTATTTCTTTAACGTCATAAATTATTAACAATAGCACCAAAGAGCAATTCTCAATTTGTACCATTCTGAGCAAAATAATTCGAGCGACTTAGATTTATTAGAACTCACTCTCCAAAATTTATAAAGAAAAACACATCTATTTTATCACTCGTAACTGATCTTTTTAAACACATCACAATGTGATATTTTAGGGTAAACTATATTGGCACCATCAAACAATTTGAATATATCTATTTTCACCATCGAATTAAGGTAGCTCATCAATTAGACCACCAAACTTGTTAAATTAACTTATTTGATCACCTTTGTTAACAAATTAACAAATCGATGACATGACAATTAATAAAATTTTATAAAATCGCATTTAGTCTTTATTATTATTACATATTATATCAATTTAATAATAATTTTAATTTAATTAAATAAAACTAACCAACCAACCAAATGGCAAGTTGTCCCCATCTATTTTGATACTATATAATAAAATATTAATATAATAGATGTGATACATGTGTTTATTTGGTTGGATGGTTAATTTTATTTATATAAATTAAAATTAAAACTAAATTAATATAATAGGTAAATAACAAGATTAAATGTGTACTTTTATAAATTTTCGTTAACTACCTCATCACTCTTCTATCACCTATCTATTAATTTGTTAGCGACAATAGTCAAAATAAGTTAACTTAATAAGTTTAGTAATCTAATTGATGAATTATCAAATTCAATGATCAAAACAAGTATCCCTAAATTGCTCGATGGTCATTAGTGTAGCTTACTCTTTTTCTTTTATGATTTGTCCCTTCGTACGAACTTCTCCATGTACTCTTTTTGGATGGCTTCTTATATAATATATTTTTAGAGTTACACATCATGTCGTGCTGAGGTCTCTTCTTACACACCATGTACTCTTATCCTGACTTAATGCTAGCAAGCCTTAATTCACATAAACGTTAAGGTTAAACAAAAAAAAAAATAGATTAGAAAAACTAGATAATGCAAGAAAGATTTGAAAAAGGACTTTGTATTAAACTTTGAGAGAGCTTACAATGCTTGAATGTTTGGATTTTGTGGGATGATTTATTAATGAAGAGGGTGGTCCTGTTTACAAGCCTTCACCTCCTTAAGAGATGTTTCTAGATCATCCTAGTATGTTGGTCCTATATACATGTCTTAAGTTGTCTAATATTCTAGACAGTTTTAGAGATATCCAAAGCAGTCCCGATAGTTTCAAAGTCTTCTAAGAATTTTTAAAGCCTTCCAGACCTGTTTAGAATTTGCTAGAACATTCTAGAACATCCTAGAACATTGTAACAAGTTTTGAAGATGTATGTAGGCCACTCTAGGCTAGGGATGACAACGAGTCAGATTTGGATTGGATCCAGTTATATATGGACTCATATTCATTTTTATATCATGGATCCAGATCTGTACCGGATTGTGGGTCTAAAAAAATTAAGACCCAAATCCAAATCCAATGGATCTTACAAATCCGGGACCAAAATAAATCTATTAAAAACGACCATTCAACCTATTTTTTAACGTAATAAAACTGTCATTAATTAATTTCACATCACAACTCCAATAGAGGAATGATTAATTTTAATTAACTAGTATCAAAATAAAAAATAATAGATTAAATTCTTTTTTAAAAAAAACTCAACAATTACACAAATATTTTTTGATTAACACAAACATTAAGAAATATATATATATCATGAAATATTCAATTATCGCACACCGAGTACTGTACTTCTACCTCTTAGAGTGTTAATCATCATCACTACGTAAATCATAAACATACTAAAACAAACAAAAAACAACCAACCAAAGAAAAATTTGTTTTATGAATATAATATTAGTGAAATTTAAATATTAATATTAAAATTATATAATATAATAACTTTCTTATATAACATGTCAATAATATTCACCAAATAAATAAAAATTATATTAGATAATAATGTGAAATATAAAACCTACTATTATATATTTATATATATTTTAAAACCAAATATGAGATTTTTAATTACAAGTAAATAGGTTCGGGTTTAGGTTCGGATCTTAATGTCAGATATGGATCCAGACCTGTACTTTAATCGGAAGATCCAGATTCGATCCAGAACCATCAAGTCTGAAATTTTAGGAACCATACCCTATAAAACGGATCTGAATCTACGGATTCGAGTCAGGTTCAAGATCCATTGTCATCCCTACTCTAGGTCATTATAGAAACTTCCTTGGTGCATGCTTGCCTTAAAAACACACAAGGATGTTATAGTTTACCTTGATGCTAGGAGACGGGTCGTGACATTCTTCCCCACCTAAACTTGTAACGCCCTCGTCGTGCCTACATTGATTTGTGGGAGTTGGTATTTGAATTGCCAAAGCGCTTCCTCAGACCCCCGTCTCACATTCCTTCATAGTGTGTGGCAAGAGAAAATGAGAGTCTTTGAAGTGGTGTTCTTTATACGAACATGCTTGGGGAACTCTATGGTAGCCTACTCGTACATGGCCAACCTTTCTCGCTCTTGGTCTCCTTTGGCCTTGGAAGAACTCAGCATCATCAAATCAAGTTGTGTAACCTTGCTTTTTTTAGGCTCACCCAACTCTTTGGACGACTTGACTCGATCTAGGCATTGTCGCAACTTATGAGGTCCCTTACACTGATAACACTTTAGTTGCTTCCGTTTCATCCTCGGCTTAATAGCTTTGTTCCTTGCTATTGCACCAAGTCTCGACCTTGACCTAACTATTTTGGCATTTATAGTCACGCCATGGCTCTCCTACATTTCTGGTACGTACTTGGCCTCGTCACTCTTACTGTTACTCTTCGTAGGCTTGGACAACTTGACACTAACGATCTTGTCTCTTATAGGCTTAATCAGCAACTCAACCACATATTTGGCCTTTGAAAGTAATTGGACACCTTACTCCAAAGCAAGCTGCGATATGACCAACTATTTGAGAAAGCTTGGATTAAGCTTTAGCACACTTCACTTATTGCTAACAAGCTATCCGTGAAGCGTTAGCACACTCGACTTATTGTTGACAAGCCTTATTTCACACAAACTTAAGGTTAGACAAAAAAAAAACACTAGAGAAGGCAAGAAAGATTTAGAAAGGGACTTTGTATTAAGCTTTGAGAAAACTTACAATGCTTGAATGCTTAGATTTTGTGGGATGGTTTACAAACGAAGGGGATATCCTATTTATAAGCCTCCACCTCCTTAAGGAATGTTTCTAAATCATCATAGTAAGAGATTTACAAGTGATAAAGAATTCTAGATAACCATACATAGATCTATACATGTCCCTAGTTGTACATAATATTCTAAAGACTTCTAGAGATATCCAAAGTAGTCTCAATAGTTCCAAAGTCTTCCAAGGTCTTCTAAAGCCTTTCGAACATGTCTAGACTTTGGTAAAACATTCTAGAACCTCCTAAAACGTTGTGGCAAGCTTTGAAGATGTATGTAGGCTACTCTAGGTCATTCTAGAAACTTCATTGGTGCATGTTTGCCTTAAAAACACACAAGAATGTTTTAGTTTGCCTTGATGCTAGGTGACGAGTCGTGACACTTGTCTCTCTAGGAGTTTGGTCTCATTGGTGAAGCAATCTCATGATTTCCAGGTTTCCAATCTATCTAAACACTTCAATTAAAGACATGTTGGAAAAATGTAGGTAGTGTAAGTTTAACCTTAAGAGACTCATAAAAGCTCAATGAGGGTCTTTGTTGTTTTCTGATTCGCCGACTTTGTGAGACATACCATTGAAGATTTAAGCTTTAAGCAACACTTGTTTCAGATTACATTTCCTCCACTTCAGCGTATCTTCCAATTGTCTCTTACAATTGACTAATCTCTAGAGTTGTTGAATTTGATGTTGCAATTGCTGGTTAACCTGATATCGCTATTAACCATCTTGGTCTTCTTCTCTTCCCTTATTTGATGCCTCCTCATTTCAGCGTCTACATTGTTCACTGAATTGTTGTGTGATGGTCTACTTATTCTATAGCCCGAGTTGTATCAGCGTGGGAAGCTGAACAAACTCAAAGGAAAGGGAAATAACCACAAAGGCTTGATCATAATATAGAATTTGACTTTGAGCAAATGACAAAAAGTCAAATGCTCCCTAAAGCTGCTCAACTCCTCTCAAAAATGAAACCATTTCATTACATTTCAGATAGAGCTTGCAAGAAAATTTTATGTCACAGATACAAATAATGAATGGAAAGAGGTGCAGTGCATGCATATAAAGTAAGAATTCAATTCAATCATCAGTGTTTTGCGAGAATGATTTTACTAACTGCATAGTGGTGGAAAGAGGAAACTTAGGAGGGAGCATCATCAATGGTTCATTCCCGCTATGTTTCTGAAATGCCATGCCCATTGTATATCCCAATGCTCGAGCAACCGGAACGGCAACAGCATTCCCAATTTGACAATACCTATAAACACACACAAACAAACAAACAAAGTTTTATACTTGAAAAACTTGCTTAAGCAAAATGTTTTCAAGTTCCCTTGCTTTCATAAGTCGTATAGTTTGGCACAACACAACACTGAACTTTTCTGTTCAACATTGGTATTGCGTAACAAGCAGCTGATTTAAGAGTTTATTTCCTTCTTTCTCAAGTACCCTTATAATCTTAGGAGATTAGAATTTATAACAGTTAATTTCTTCAGATTTCGGCAACTTAAAGGGACTAGCAATATCATGTTTAGAACAAAACTACCATACCTCTCTCTAACTGTCCCACAAAATCTATAATAATCAGGAAAACCTTGCAGTCTTGCCCATTCCCGGACTGTGAGAACCCGATCTTGCTCTGGATGTAATGTTGCCTACACAATTCCAGAAACTCAGAAGCATATCCAAAGGACTGGCGAATGTGTAATCTTACGAACAAAACTAGTGCAAAGTGAAACCTGGCTGTGACAATAAAAAGAAGTTACAACAGTGGGCACGGTCTCATCCCACCATAATCTTGAAAATGGTCTACACATATGTTGATAAGATTAGTTACTTCTTTTCTGCCCTTCAATTTTGTAGAAAGAGGGGGTGGTTGAAATCTGAAAGGCTGCCAAAAAATCTCACCTTTTAGACTTCCCTTGTTTATAGGTAAAGACATAATCTGGTACCTAAACAAATGAAAGAGAATTAACATTAGCAAATCAATTATTAAATTATGCCATTTAGACAGCATTTCACAGTGTAAATAAAATGCATTGTAGTGCCGTTCCCATTCTGCACTAAAATCATTTCAGTGATTCGTCATTCAAGAGATATAAACTGAAAACAATTGTTGTTTCATCAAGTTTGTAAAGGAAAATGAAAGAGGAAAAAGAAACGCCACTAAAGAAAATGCCTCACATGTTGAGATGCAGTAACAAAGAACAAAGATAAACACACCATCCAGGCACAAACCCAGACAAGCATGAACTAACATACGGATATCAAGCACTGTTGCTCTGGTGGAAAAAGAAGAAACTCACCAATGGTTTACCAGATGGTAAAAGCTGCTTTTCCTGAGTTGGATCCCTCTGAACCACATTGTCTGCTCCAACAATTACACCAGGGAGGTCTCGAAAATTTGCCCCCTAAAACACTTCTAAATTAGAAACAAAATACCAAAGAGGACAAAAGGTGTCAATGCCAATTGAAGTTCAAAACCTTTCTCTTTGGAACCAGACAAACTCTAATATAATCATCCTCAGATAATGGATAAGGCCGATGGTCATACAACAGGTTCATTGTTCTTGTAGCACCATCTAATGCAGAACCAGTCATATCTGCAAAGCCAGGAAAAAGGGGGAAATATAAATAGCAGACAAAATAAGAGGAAATAATACAAAGGGTCTATGCTCGGCTCTATGCTCCCTCTCTTCTTTGATATTCATACAACAAATGGTCGATGTGACTAATATTCTTTGGTTCACCCAGTGGCAAAACAGGAGCAACATTTTAAACAGACAGTGCTGGTTTGCGAGAACATTTGATTAAAGAAAGCTGGCACTAAATACTAAGATATACAGACAAAAAAAGGAAGCCAATTTTCGAATAAGAAATTTAGTCAATGAAATATGAGATGATTAGCAGGTTAAATTTAAAAAAGAAAAGAAAAATACCATATTTACTTGATCTTATATAACTTTGAAATTCTGTTTCAGAAGGGTTTTCATATGTCATTTTTTCGCGGGCTTCATCATTTGCAACCTGCAAAGCAGTTAACTAGTTCAAGGAAACAGAGCCTGCTGAATCAAAGTAGTTAAATCAGTAAAATAAATTAAGATAACTACAGGTGGGAGGTCAGAAATGGCGTCACGGAGAACAAGAGCATCTTCTAGTTGACGGGGTTGACCGTTATCATAAGCAACTGTATTGCGCTGCACAAGAGAGACAAATAGAATTATACGGGTGGATCATTTTTGGTTAAAGCATTCAAAGGAAGAAAGAAAAAGAAATAAAATAGCAACCTCAAACTCGGGAGGAGGCCAATATCTGATAATAACATCATGAGTGGGAAGTGGAAACTGTGGAAGCTTCTGCAGAAACCAAATTACCACACAACACTCACACCCAGAATTAGAGACTAAACGAAGGGGCAGTTAGATCACCAGCAAGACCAAAACCGTTGAATTTACAGGAGATAGAACTACTTCTAGGTCAGAGAGAGTAAAGGAAAGCTGTAATATATTTTTTATGCGAAAAAAATGGAAAAGTAACCTCACTAGGATGTGCTCCCCATAGAAAAACACGCAACCGAAATTGAGGAAGACCATAACAACCAGCTGCAATTATTCCAAGCCTTGCTTGGAATTTCATATGTACCAACCGACTTAAAGCATATCTTCCAAGAGAAGCCTTGTCAAGTTTCAGAATATCAACCACATTTTCCATTAAAACAAACTTAGGTTTCAAGTATTCCACTATGTCCATGAAGACCACTATTTGACGATTTCTTTCATCATCCAGAGGAGAACCAACATTTCTAAAGCGATTATAGCCGCTTATCCCTTGGCATGGAGGGCCACCACAAATAACATCAACATCCCCCTGATTACATTAACTCATTAAAGAGGGGTCATTCATAAAAAAAATATCCCAAGAAATCCCAGCTTCAGCATCCACCAGCACAAGGTTAAAGAGAACTTACACGAAGAGGTAAGATTTTGGACTTAAATCCATTTCTTACAAAATCCTGAATACATTCCTGACAATTACTGAGAGATTTGGGTGAGTAAGAAAATAGTAACATGATTCAATAATGGAATAATTGCAGCGATTAGTATACCTTAAACCTTCAATTGGTTCCCAGGTGTCATGCCTTTCGCTATAACCCTTCCAGTGTACCTAAAAAAGAGCTATGAGCATAAGCCATCTCCACCAAACAATGACTTGAAACAAAAACGGACAACTGTGAATAACAGTCAAATAGATTGACAGAAACAAAAATCATTAGATTACAAACAAACACTCACAAAAGACAAGAAAGGAATTACCATCACAGCATCAGTGCATCACATCATATAGATGAAAAAGACTACCTTAAATTTCAGACCACGGTTGCCTGTGTTGCAGGGATCACCATAAGAAATATCAACAAGACGAGAAACTTCGAGTTCAGCAGAATTATCAGCATCACTATCTTCAAGCTCATCATAAGAATCATCATCTTCGAGTTCATCAGAAGTATCATCATCTTCGAGTTCATCAGAAGTATCATCATCTTTTGCAGGACTGGCATTATTCTCGACTGCTTCACTGGATTCAGATATTGTTTTATCTAAATTGTCAACTACATACAGTTTGCAAAGCTTTTCCCATTCCTTCAGTAGCAGAAGAAAATCATAAGCAGCTTCATTCCTGACCTATATAAATGAAAAATAATAATAAATACTAGTATTATCTACCTCTAAAGGTTTTGGGACATGCCAAATGGAAGTTGTAGAATACAAGGCAATGATACTTACATGAACATCTGGATGATTTAATCTTAAGCTTTCGCATGCAGACACATCATTGTCAACTGCCCATTTCTAAAACGCAGAAAGTAAGATGCGTAATCCAATAATTTTATTGTTAAATGAATCATGAAAATATGAGGTTATCGGTGATTAGATTAAAGTACCGTCACTAGATCAATGCAAGATGCTTTGGCACCAAGGCATAAACCAGTTGACATTCCACCACAACCAGAATAAAGATCTAATAGCTTGAGTTCTTCATTGTAAGTTCCAAAACGAGGAATATTTGCTGAAAAGGGGGGAGTCGTAGGGGCAACCTCCTTGTAGAAGTTTGAGGAACTGAACCTTTTGAAAGAATTATCTGAACATACATCTGTATATAAAAAGAGAGAGATTAGCACTATGGTAATCATTTATCAGGGATTCAGGAGATTTACCCTTTTACTTAGTGGATTATGTTTCCATTGATCACATCTTTCCTCCCTCAGAGAGCACAGATAGAGTTTATGCAGTTGTTGAACTCCTTACCGGCCCATTAAGGAAAAAAGCTTACCAGTTGGTAAGGTGCGGAATGTTGAATAATCCACACAGTACTCCATGTCAAAATAGAAATTAGATTGGGGAAGAGAATTTGTTTCTAAATCTAACTGCAACAAGTCATAAGAGAATAAAGAAGTTAATCTAAAATTTCCAACAAAATAGTTGTTAGAATGATAAAATGTAAACAAAAGCAAAGAAATTTTTTAACAGCAATTCATAAACAAGTAGAATATTGATAAAGAAAAAACATGAGTAAATTATGGTTGAAAGAAGCATACCTTAGGTGATATTTGTGTAACACTAACTTTTGAAATAATGCAATCTATGGGATTATCATTCATTACAGTTGAATAAAATAGACGTCTTTCGTCATGAAAAGCAGCCTCTAGTTTCATAACCTTAGAGTCAAACACAAAACAGAAGCATCAATGGTCAGGATAACAAATACTGTGTAACCTAAAATAAGTCTAAATGTCTGTACTCACTGTATCTTCAGCTCTATAAAACCATTGGACTCTAAAATAATTTTCTCCATCTGTTGTTTTAAAAAATTCTAATACCCTGCCAATGTGGTTTTTTTCTTCTTCACCCTGCAAAAATTCCTTATCCCGTTAGAACTTGCCTGCTTAAATTGCCCGGTTATTGTAATTTACAAGCGTCATAGCAAATAGACAGACAGCAAAGAGAGACAACAAATACTTGATTTGGTTAACATGAAATAAAAGAAGGTAAAGGTATACAAACAAATTTTAAATCACACCATGGGTTGATTGCATTTACCTTAACATAAACACAATCCCCTAGATTTATGGTACATCCATCAATTTCAGCTTGAGCATAATGGCACTCCACATTCCAAACTATCCTGTCTTCATCATCGTCGGCGCTATCACAATAGGAACAGGGGTCAGAAGCCCAATAAAGAACTACAATAAGCATCAGTTAATAATAAATTTAAGAATATTGCTAAATCAAGATTGCAAAAACCACTAAACTCAGAGAGCTCATAAAAGGATGCTTACTCGGATGAGACACGTTTCCTGTTGGATTTTCCATTCTGCAAAGTACAAGGTCTTTGCAATCAGCATTGAAATAACTAAAATGCAAAGTGGGATCAGTTTACTATTATTTCCAACTCACCCTGAACCATTCTCAGTAAAACTATCTGTTTATGAACAATATAGCAGCAAACTAAACAGCCCATCAAAAATGATGAACACTAAAAGCCAAATGTACTCAAACATGACAAAGTATAAAACTCTCAAGAACATGACTAAAGAAATCAAGTTCGTAAATGAACGGATTTTTCAACATTGTTTGAAACAACAGCAAAATAAAAGGGGTATCAAGTAACATTGGAAAACAATAGATAAAGAATTGAGAGAAAAGAAGACAGAGATGCAAAATAAAGCGAACTTTATGGTCACTGCTTCAATCCTGAATTAACAAAAAAAAATAATAAGCATTTACAAATTTAGTTCATATCAATCACCTTCATTTCATAACGCCACCGCCACCTTTCTTGAGCTTCATCATCAGGGATTGGGTTGCCTATAAACATGGGATCCGTGTTATGTTCACTCTTCTTTCCTGAAAGAAACGATTTGTTGTTCTCTGAGAACTTTTCGTTCAAGGCTCCCACATCCGATTCTGCTGATGAGATCTTAAATTTCTTGGAAACCTGTTCATCACAGGAATTGGATAATCCAGAGGAATAAGAGTTCACTTCAGCACTATCACCTCCAGCCAACGATGTAGTACTCGAGGAAGGTATTTGCGAGTGCTTTTCCGTAGACATTTCCCTTCTCTGTTCTCTAAAAGATTCGTCACTCGCACCATTCTCCCTAATTTTCTTCTTACAACCTTTACCTTCGATCTCTAAACTCGCAACGGGCCGCGCATCTGCGCTTTCCGTCACGAGCAACGCTTGACTTCTCAGAGACCTTCTCAGGCAGCTCCCACGCGCCTTTCCTTCATCGGATTTCCTCGACGACACATTTTGAACTGGTGACAGCTGTAAGAACCTAGGGGATCTTCTTGGTAGGAGCTTGTCATCATCTGCTCCGTCGGCCATTTCTTTTAGGAGGCAGTGTCTGCTCTCCGTTTGTGACCAAGGGAAGAGTCCAAGATTGGAATTCTTGAAATTGGAATTCCCTGCCAAATAGTTGACTTGAAAGTAGGGACCCTCAAGCCTATATTATTCCTAATTAAAATTGAAAATCATACGTTTGTTTTTCTAAATCCAGTAAATTCCCGCCCAAATAGTAAATGACTTTTCAAACTGAATTTTCGATAGTGATGAGCATGGGTCGGGTCGGGTTGGATTTTCGGCCCACTCGTACTTGATTCGAAAAGTCATACCTCCACCCGTCACCTGATCCGACCGGGTTTAGGGTAAAAAATTCGATCCGACTTGATTTTTAAGTTTTAAAATCCGGTCCGACCTGAATCATTAAAAAATTAAAATTTTAAGGACTAAACTATAAAACAAAAAATAAAATTTAGGGATCTAATTGTAAAAATATTTAATTTTAGTGACCTAATTATAAAAAAAATAACTTTAGTGATCTAATTGTATAAAATATATATAAAGAGAGATCGTTATTGCAAATATCTCTAAAATATATATGGAAAAATTACACTATTAATCCCGGATCGGGTCGGATTTTTCCACCCTAAACTCGAACCTGACCCGACCCGAGATCATTCTTGGAAAAATCCCGACCCGATCTAAACCCAAATTTTTCACCAAAAAATTTGACCCGATCAGACCGGATCGGATCAAAACCCGTCGAGTTCGGATTCTGTGCCCATCCCTAATTTTCAAGTCTATTTATTTACTATTTATTTATTTTATCCACCAACAATAATGAAACAACAGATTTTGAGTTACAAAGTATAAATTTACTTCATTCTTATTATTTATAAATATGTTTTATAAATATAAGGAATCTTTATTTATATTTGTTATTTTATGTCAATTTTAATAAATATATATAATCAATTTTAATGAATATATAGTTTTGTCTTAAAAAAAAAATTAAAAATAAAGAATATCTCGTAGATGATGCAATCCTTACAAATCATCATTTATGATAGACGTTTTTTTATCTATATTATAGCCTTATAATAATGTAGTCTATTATACTAAATTACTAATGTATATTATATACATATACATAACATAATACATCTAATTACTATGTATAATACATTATATATCTTGTTATACATACATGATACATCTAATTACTATGTATACATATATTAATGTATATATTAATGTGCTATGTATACATATATTAGTATAATATATATTAATGTACTATGTATAATATATTAATATATTACTATTAGTGTAGTCTACTATGTATACATCTAATCACTATAGTATATATAAATGTACTACGTATACATTATACATATCCTATATATTAATGTATACATGATCATTGATACATCTAATTATTAATATATAATTATTAATATATAATATATATTAATATATACATCTAATGATCTAATTACCAATATATATTATATACATATTTATATATTAAATTATTAATATATTATATATATATATATAGTATTATATATTTTATATTTCATATATAGTATAAATTTTTTTTCATATTTGTTCAAAAAAATTCTTGTTCATATATAGTATTAAATTTATTTATAGTATTATTTTATTTTTAAAAATAGTATTAATCCATATATAATATTATTCTATTTCTAAAAATAATACTAGTCTATATATAATATTATTCTATATATAGTATAATTTTTATATATAGTATAAATTATTTATATGGTATAAATTTTATATATACTATTATTCTATTTATAATATAAATTATATATATAGTCTAAATTTCATATTTCTATTTTTGAAATGTATTAATAAATTATAAGATAATATTTTATTTTATTAATGTTTATCCTTTTTTAATTTAAAATTTTATTCTTTGACTTTGTAGTCCTATATTTATTCCTTATTAATTTTCAATTTTTGTAATTTAGTATATTTTTTATTTTTAAGATATGAATCATTATTCATTATATGATATTTTTGTTAAGTCTACTACATAATATTTTTTTTTATTGGATTCATGCTAGTGAAAGATGTTAGATATTAAATAATTAATTTAACCTTAATAATCAAACTTATTTACTTATTTTTACAAAATTACTTAATAATTTTAATTATTATGAATTTAAAGCCAAAAATAATCCAACCTGAAACAAAACCGACTTGAAATGAACCCGACCTGAAATACAACTGAACTGAAATGGACCCGACCTGAAATCTACCCGACCTGAACTGAAACTGTCAATTATCCGATTTGGACCCGAATCGTTTGAACCTGACCTGAAACGGAACCGACCTGAAATGGACCCGACCTAAAATAGACCCGACCTGAAATGGATCCGACCCGAATCAAGTCAAAACATCAAGTCAACTTGAAATGACCTGTATCCGATTTTACCCGACCTGAAACCCATCCGAATAACTATTTTTACATCCCTATCATGAACCCTTTCCACCATATCATATGTGGTCCATGTAATCAGGTTTGTTCAGATTTAAGTAACTACTTGATAACTACTCACTCATCTATTACAAGTAGAAAAGAGATGATGATTCACCTTAAAAAATATAATATGGATGAATCTGGTTAGTTAGGACCATAGATAGCGTGGTGGAAAGGGTTCATGATATAATTTATCGAATCTTCACTTTTTTATTGTCATGTAAATAGGAGAAATTATATCATGAACCTTTCCACCACGCCATCCATAATCTCAACCAATCAGATTTATTCATCTCATATTTCTTAAGTTGAATCATCATTTCTTTTCTACTTGTAATAGGTGAGTGTGTAATTATTAGGTAGTTATTTAAAGATAAACAACGAACTTGATTACATAGACCACAAATGGTGTAGTGAAAAGGGTTTATGATATAATCTCTCTATAAATAGGTAATGGATGGTTAGATAAAGATTAATTAGGAAAAAGAAGTGGTATGAAAAATAAAAATTAATTGGATACCTTTTAATAGATATAGACCATAAATAATGTGGTAGAATCAGTCCATAGAATAATTTATCGGTTTATTGGCATTACATAACCAACAAAGTCTAGAGGAAACCTGATTATGTGATTTGTATATCCGATTCAAGATTTAGAAACAATTTATGTTAATTACCTGAAATACCAATCTATAAATTCATTTTCCTCTCGTTTCTTTTTCCACATCCTCATTCTATCTTTCCAGTATTCTGCTGTGCCAAACAGAACCTTAGGAAGCCAGGTAGAAGTAGGGATGCAGATGACAGCAAGTTTCTCCTATCTCCGGTACAACCCTGCAACTATTCGATCACAAACACAAATTCAAAGCAATACACTCCTCCGTTAATCGAAACCATTTCAATACATTTTAAATGTTACAGTCAAGGGTACAGAGATGCAGGCATATGAGCTCGCAAGAAAATTTTATGTCGCGGATACAAATAATGAATGGAAGGGGATGGTGCATTCCCAACTTGACAGAGATTTTATGTCAGAGATAAATGGATATAAATTTTAAGAATTCAACTCGACGCAATCATCGGTTTTTTGGGACAATGATTTTGCTAACTGCATATTGGTGGAAAGGGAAAACTTAGGTGGGAGAATCATCAGCGGTTCATTTCCGCTCAGTTTCTGAAACGCCATCCCCATTGCATATCCCAAGGCTCGAGCAACCGGAACAGCAACGGCGTTACCAATTTGACAATACCTATAAATACAGAAATAAAGAGAGACAATTGCTCATATTCCTTAAACTTGCTTAATCAAAAAGTTGGTAATTTCATATTCTGACTGTATTTTTAAATAAGCAGAAAGATATCAGCTATGTTCAACATGGCTTATTGACATGCAGATGATATAAAAGCTCTATAATCTTAAAAGGAGATCATTACAGTTAATTTATTCTGATTTCTGCAAATAAAATAAAAACTACAAAATAATATTTAGAACAAAAGTATCATACCTCTCTTTAATTGTCCCGCAGAATCTATAATAATCGGGAAAACCTTGTAATCTTGCATATTCCCGGATTGTGAGAACCCGATCTTGCTCTGGGTGTAAGATTGCCTGTACAAGTCCAAAATCTCACAAACAAATCGAAAGGACCAGTACATGTGTAATTTTATAAAATAAACTAGTGCAAAATCATACCTGGCTGTGACAGTAAGGATAAGTTACAAGAGTTGGCACAGTCTCATCCCACCATAATCTTGCAAATGGTCTGCATGTGTATTGGTAACATTAGCTCTTTTTTTACCTCTTTTCACTATAGAGGATGAGGATGTGGTTGAAATCAGAAAGGCTGCCGAAAAAATCTAACCTTTTAGATTTTCCTTGTTCAAAGGTAAAGACATATTCTGGTACCTAAAAATGAGAGAGAATTAACATCAGAAAAAATATTTGCCATATAAACGTAGAAATTCAGTATAGAGAAAATGCATTGTTGTTTCATTCCCTTTCTGCACTGGATTCATTTCTGTGCATTCCAATTAAAGAAGTATAACTGAGAAACAGTGGCTGTTTCAATAAGTTTGCTTAGGAAAAAATGAAAGACGAAAAAGAAATGCCTTTCAAGAAAATGCCCCCCATGTTGCGATGCAGTCACAATATGCAGCAGTTTTCACCTTTACTTAAATCTACAGCCATCCAGGCACAAACTCAAATAAGCATGCACTGACATAAGAAGAAAGGATGTGATGTTGCTCAGGTGAGAAAAGAAGAAACTCACCAATGGTTTACCAGATGGTAAAAACTGCTTTTCCTGTATTGGATCCCTCCGTGCCACATTGTCTGCTCCAACAATTACACCAGGGAGGTCTCGAAAATTTGCCCCCTATGTAAACATTTATAAATTAGAAAAAACATCAGAAGGGCCAAATGGTGAGAAGTCAATTGGAGTTATTAAACCTTTCTCTTTGGAATCAGACAAACTCTAGTATAATCATCCTCAAATAACGCAGAAGGCCGATGGTCATACAAACGATTCGTTATTGTTGTGGCAATATCCAATGCAGAACCAGTCATCGCTGCAAAGGCAGGAAAAATGTAAATGGAAGACAAAAATAGAGGAAACAATATAATGGGTCTATGCCATGCTCCCTCTCTTTTGTGATTCTCGTACAACAAATAGGCCCATTCTCGTACAAAAACAGAAACAGTGCTGCTTTACTAGATATCCTGCATAGGCCCATCTCTATGGCCATGCTAACTTGAATTAGCAAGGACGCTGACCAACTTGATGCAGCAGCATGACTTTGCATGTCAAAATAATTCCAAATTCTAGGCCAAAGATCCAAGATGCATGCTTGCGCATATTTCATCTTCTAAGAAGATAAAAAATTGATCATAAAATACAGATTAAAATTCACTCCTAATTCAGCTACTTTCCACATAGTTTACTTGAAATACAAGATTTAAACTAAGAGAAAAACAGTGATACACAGCCCATGTAAACTCATAGATTACATGGGCTTGCCAAATTTACGCGTTAAGGGTTTAGTTTAGGGTTTAGGTTGTAGGATTTAGAATTTAAGATATAAGGTTAGAGCTTAAGGTTTAGGGTTTAAAATTTATGGTGATAGTGTTAGGATTTTAGATTTTAGTGTAAATAAATATACTAAAAGAAACATAATTCTATTTTTCTGTATTCGAAAATGAAAAAGTTACAAAGGTTACAGCTTTTTATGGGCTTAGAATAGGACTTATAATACAATTAGGATTCCTAATTACGACTTTTAGTCCTAGTTGCATTAGACTAGTCCTACTTACATTAGACTTGCAATATTTTTAGGAAGTAGACTTTAACTAAAACTACTATTAATAGTTAAATATAGCTATTTATATCAGATTAACTTACACTTTTAACTTTCAGGTAGTAGATAGACTTTAACTTTCACTTTTAACAAACAGAACACATTTAATGATATAGAACTGTCATAAAAGAGAGATCAATGGCATAAAATCTTATAGAAACTAACAAATGGTCCATTACTTTTAGAAAACTGCCACTAAATACTCAGTTATATAGACGAAAAACAAATTAAGCAACCAGTTATAGAACAAGAAATTTAGTTATTGAAATATGACAAAAAAATTACCATATTTACTTGATCGTATATATCTTTGAAAGTCAGTTTCGGGAGGCTTTTCGTATTTCATTTCTTCGCAAGCTTCATCATTTGCAACCTGCAAAGCAGTTAACTAATTAAAAGGAGCAGAGTATGGCTGAATCTCAGAGGTGGATGAATCAGTAAAACAAATATATGATAACTACAGGTGGGAGATCAGAAATGGCATCACGGAGAAGAAGAGCATCTTCCAGTTGACGGGGTTGGCCTTCAGAATAAGCAACTGTATTGCGCTGCACAAGTAAGACAAACAGAATAATCAGGATGGAGCACTGCTAGTTAAAGCATTATAAGGAGAGAAGAGAAAAAGAAAGTAGCAACCTCAAATTCAGGAGGAGGCCAATATCTGATAATAACATCATGAGTAGGTAGTGGAAACTGTGGAAGCTTCTGCGGACACCAAATTACAACCCCCACCCCCAAAAAGAGAGAGGAAAGATTAAATCAAGTGCAGTTAGATCACCAGCAAAACCAAAATCATTATATTTGCAGGTGACAGCACTACTTCACAGTCAGTGACAGTCAAGGAGTGCTCTATTTCAATTTTATGCAAACAAATTAGAACTAACCTCACTAGGATGTGCGCCCCACAAAAAGACACGCAACCGAAATTGTGGAAGACCATAACAACCAGCTGCAATTATTCCAAGTCTTGCTTGATATTTCATATGTACCAACCGACTTAAAGCATATCTTCCGAGAGAACCCTTGTCAAGTCTTAGAATATCAACTACATTTTCCATTAAAACAAACTTAGGTTTTAAGTGTTCCACTATGTCCATGTAGACTATTATTTGACGATTTCTTTCATCATCGAGCGGAGAATCAATATTTCTATAGCGATTATAGCCACTTATCCCTTGGCATGGAGGGCCACCACAAATAACATCGACATCACCCTGATTAAATTAATTCATTAAAGAGAAGTCATTCATTACAAATATCCCAGATATTAAGATACCCCAAATTAAACATCCACTAGCACATTTGATTAAAGAAAACTTACACGAAGGGGTAAGATTTTGGACCTGAATCCTTTTATCACAAATTCCTGAATACATTCTTGACAATTGCTGAGAGATTTGAATAAGTAAATAATAACCTAATTCAATAAAGGAATAATGACAGCAATCATTCTACCTTAAGCCTTCAATTGGTTCCCAGGTATCATCACTTTCACCATATCCCTTCCAGCGAACCTAACAAAAGAGCTATGGTCATAAGCCATCTCCAACAAACTATGACATGAAACAAAAAATTGACGGCTATGATCTATGAATTATAGTAGAGCAGATTGACACCAAAAAAAATCAATTAGATTACAACAAAAACTCACTAAAGGCACGAAAGGAACATCATCACATTGTATGGATGAAATAGACCACCTTAAACTTTAGACCACGTTTGCCCGTCTTGCAGGGATCACCATAACAAATATCAACAAGACGAGAAACTTCAAGTTCATCAGAAGAATCGGCATCTTTCGCAGGAATATCATTATTTCCGACGGCTTCGGAGTTTCTGGATCTTGAAGGATATGTTCTTTCTACATTATCAACTCCGTATCGTTTGCAAAGCTTTTCCCATTCCTTCAGTAGTTGAAGAAAATCATCGGCAGCTTCATTCCTGACCTATATAGATAGAAAAAAAATAGTATTATCTAACTCCTAAAGGTTTGGGGGAACACCAAATGGAAATTGTAAAATATAAGGTAGTGATACTCACATGTGTCCCTGGATGATTTAATTTCAAGCTTTTGCATGCTGACTTGTCACTGTCAACTGACCATTTCTAAAATGCAGAATGTAAGATACATAGTATGATAATTTTATTGTTGAATGAATCATGTAATAAGAGTTATCATTGATCGGATGAAAGTACCGTCACTAAATCAATGCAAGATGCTTTTGCACCGAGGCATAAACCAGTTGACATTCCACCACAACCAGAGTAAAGATCTAGTAATGTGAGTTGTGCCTTGTAAATTCCAAAACTAGGAATATTTGCTGAAAAGGTAGGAGTCGTAGGGAAAACCTCCTTGTAGCAGTTGGAGGAACTGAAGCTCTTGAAAGAATTATCTAAATATATATGCATAAAGGAAGATATATTAACACTATGATAATCATTTACACCCCTTTTACTTGCCAGGTTATGTTTCCAGGATCACCATCACTCTCCTCTTGCAGGGAACAAATATAGAGCTAATACAGCAGTTAAACTCCATTACAAGCACAACAAGAAGCTTACCAGTTGGCAAGGTGCGGAATGTTGAATAATCCACACAATACTCCATGTCAAAATAGAAATCGGATTGGGGAAGAGAATTAGATTTCAAGCCTAACTGCAACAAGTTATAGAAGAAGAAAAAATAAATAAATCCAAAATTTCCAACAATATAGTTGTGAGAACTTTCAAATGAAGTAGAAAATTGTTAAATAAAATTTGTAAAAGCTATTTATAAACATTTAAAATAGTAAAAAAAAAAAAAAAAAGAGGCTTAAGAACATAAGAAGCATACCTTAGGTGATATTTGTGTAACACTAACTTTTGAAATAATGCAATCTATGGGATTATCATTCATTACAGTTGAATAAAATAGACGTCTTTCATCATGAAAAGCAGACTCTTGTTTCATAACCTTAGCATCAGCACAACAGAAGAATCAAAGATCAGGATAGCAAATACCGCATGACCTAAAATAAATCTAAATGTCTGTGTACTTACTGTATCTTCAGCCCTATAAAACCACTGGACTCTAAAATAATTTTCTCCATCTGTTGTTTTAAAAAATTCTAATATCCTGCCAATATGGTGCTTTGCTTCTTCACCCTGCAAAATTTCCCTATACAATGAGGATTTGCTTGCTTCAATTGTCAGATGATTGGATTTAGAAATGCCATAGGCAGATCAGCGAAAAAGATTAGAAGATAGACCACATAAACTTCATTTGCTTAACATAGCCAAAGGTATATAAGCAAATTGTAAAGCACAACATGGGTTGATGTAAGATTATCTGATAGAGTTAGAGTTCTTATGTAAATAGTAGTTTAAATTAAAGTTCTTTTGTACTTAGTACTCCTAATTATATACTTAAGTTTATAAATTCACTGTAAAGGGATGTAATTTTTTAATTCATTCATTAACAGAAAAATCAATTCTGTTTTCTCTTCCTTTTTTGCAGAAACTTGAATTCTGTTTTCTTTTTCTGCATTATTTTGTTTTTCCCTAAAGCTCGGAAGTTGATTTTCTAGAGTTGATAGCATTTACCTTAATATAAACACAATCCCCAAGATTTATAGTACATCCATCAATTTCAGCTTGAGAGTAATGGCATTCCACATTCCAAATTATCCTGTCTTCATTGTCTTCATCACTAGAACAATAGGAACAGTGATTAAAAGGCCAAGAAAGAACTGTGAAAAAGAAAAGGTTAATAGGAAATTTCAAATCAATCCTAAATCAGTGCGACAAAAACAACCAAAAATAGAGAGCTCATAAAAGGTTACTTACTCCAATGAAATTCTTTTGCTATTGGATTTTATATTCTGCAAAGTACAAGACATTCACAATCAGCGTTGAAATAACTAAAATGCAAAGCGGGCTCAATTTACTATTATTTCCAGCTCATCCCATAACCATTCTCTGTAAAACTAACTACTAATGAAATATGAACAATATATCAGCAAACTACACAATGATAGTCCAGACTCCATAGGAACAAAAGCCAGATATATAGTTACTCACCATTGTATCAATGTAGACAGCTAAAAGATGTTATAATGTGGACCAGTTAACTTAGTGTTCAAGCAAAATAAAGGGAGAAAGGGATGTCAAGCAACATCAGAAACAATAAGCAAAAGAATGGACAGAAAAGAACACAGATAGGCAAAACAAAGCAAAAACTTATGATCACTGCTTCAATCATCCCAATCAGTCAAAGAAATAGAGTTGCCAGTTTAGTAATATCAATCACCTTCATTTCATAACGCCACCACCACCTTTCTTGAGCTTCATCATTAGGGATTGGGTTGCCTATAAATATGGGATCAGTCTTGGGTTGACTCTTCTTCTTTCCTGAAGGAGACAAACCCTTCACCTTCTTTGAGAACTTTTCCTCTGAGGTTACCATAACTGATTCTGCTGATGAGATCTTAACTTTCTTAGAAGGCTGTTCATCACATGAATTGGATAATCTATCGGAAGAAGAGTTCACTTCAGCACTATCACCTCCAGCCAATAATTTAGAACATGAGGAAGGCGTCTTCGTCTGCTTTTCACTAGACATTTCCCTTCTATGTTCTCTAAATGATACATCATTCTCCTCATTTTTTGCAGCTCGCACGAAACTGGGAGAAACTTCCAAGAGCTTCTCTCCGGAAAGGCCCATTTCAACCATATCCAATCTTCTCACAGAGTCATCACGGCAACCATTTTTAATAGCGTGACTAATTTTCAGATCTCTTCTTAACTGTGTTTCTATGGGAAGTCCTGAGTTAAGATCTTGAGATTTTCTCAAATACCTATTATCACCATGATATTCAGTCTCCGCAACAAATGTAGAAGACTTTCTCATTTGCTTTTTAGCAGAGAAGTTTGAGTCATTTTGCTTTGAAATAACAGCTCGAGAAGGTCTTGTTTCAGAGTAATAAGCTTTTTCAGAGGATTTAAAGATAGTTTTTGAAGATCGACCTTTGGTTTCAGGTGGAGCTGAAGTCAATCTTGGAGATCTCCTCAAACTCATTCCATTGATTCTTTCAACATTCATGATTTTAGACTCTTTATTTCCACTGCCGCAGAAAAAAAAAAAAGAAATGGAATGCAATATTTTATTAACAATGACACCAGGGAAAAACAAAATGTTAGGAACACACAAAGTATAGCAAGATTGACCATGCCGGCAATATTATGAAAATGCAATACTGAAAGAAATTAGCAATTGCTACTCACATTAACTTGAAGCTTCGACTTTTGGAACTTTGACTCTGTAAAACCCAAGAACACAAATCCACACAAATGAAACAGACAAGTTACATACCACTAAATAGCAGCAGATAATCAAAGCCATTTATTAAAAGAATTAAGAAACCATAAAGTTTTGATATAAAAAAAATGACCCACATTTAACAATTCCGTTGACCAAAAACAACTGCAATCAAAACCTCAATTACAATTGAAAGTTGAAACCGTCTTCTAAAAAATAGTACAAGCAAAGTAGAGGAAGATTCAATTACCGGAACTAACCCAAGAAGAACGGGAGAAAGACTACTACTTTAGCTCGATAAACTGGGGCTAACGCCTAGCTTCGGAACTTACAAAGTCAAATGTCTAGCGCCGGTTTACCAAACTCAAACAAACAAGGCATAATCCCAAAAGGCAACAACGTTGGCAGACCCCCAAGCTTACCTTAATTGACAGCCAATGGTTTACCCAGTTTTATTCGTGAAGTGGTCAACGGAATTGGACAGAAATATTATTTAGGCTAAACTATGACAGTAATTAATTTTCTTGTTAATTTAATGATACACATTTAAGAACTTCAGAAAACAATTTACGAGTCTAAGTGATATTAATTGTACTAAATACTTGTGTGTTCATAAATTTAGAAAAATCTTAAAGAAATTGGAAAGAAATTAGAAACCAAACAAATATTGACGGAAATTTAAATTTTTAAAGTAAAGGAAGTGAAAGAAAAAGTGTATTGGTCTACCTCCGCGGGGAGAGAGAGAGCTTTGTCATTTTCAGACGCAGCTGAAATGGTAGGAAATTTTGGCGACTCTGTGAGACTCTTGAAATTCACATACGGACTTTCCTTAATTTCCATTTTGTATCTCATAATGGGCTCTACATTCGCGCGCTCCCGCACGACCAATGCTAAACTTCGCGGCGACCTTCTCAGGCAGCTCCGAAGCTCCGTTTCTATCTCGGCTTTCCTCGAAAACAAATTCCGAACCGGAGAGAGGTGAAAGAGCCTAGTGGATCTTCTCGGCAGAAGCTTGTTACCGTCGGAGGAAGGTGCGGCGATTTCCTCCGGTAGGCAAATACCTAGAGGCGCTGGCTGCTCTACATTATCGTCTTCGCTTGTTTTGACCAAAGCAAGAGACCAAGATTTGGACTCATCCTCGGAATTTCCTGTTGGCTTCTCCATAAATGCAGAAACAAAAGAAGTAATTTCGATGATTTCAAAGATAAAATAAGATCTGAAACCAAACAGAAAAACAAAATTCTCAAATGTGGATGGGGTGGAAGTGGAGAGCCAGCGGAACGGCGGAAGGCCGCTGCATCGGTAAGCGGGGAATTTGACTTCACTGACTCTCACTCTCCTTGATCTCCACTAGTTCAAAAAAACGCTCGTTGTATGAGTATTGTGGGCAAAATTGGCTCATTATTCCTTTTTAGGAATTTAATTGAAAAAATATTTTTTTATTAATAGTTAAAAAAAATATATTTTTTGTCTGCGTAACTTAAATTTCTGTTTGGTCAAATACGAGTTTAAAATTTATATTCGATTAGATATGAATTTTAAAGGTAAAAAAGATAATTTATCAAATTTTTATTACATAAAATTCGCATTTAACTAAACATGAATTTTAAACTCACATTTGATCAAATACAAATTTGACCAACGTGGACTCAGAGAAATATTTTTCTAAATGTTGATGGAAATGATATACTTTTTCAATTAAATTTCTAAAGGTAAACTATATAAATAGTTACCGAACTTTTAAGGTAAATTTATTTTGGTTATTGTATTTTTAAAATATTTGATATGGTCACCAAAATTTTAGGATAGATTCATTTTGATCATCGTACTTTTAAAATATCCGATAAGGTCTCCTAACTTTTAGTTTACATTCGATAAAATCGTTCAACTTTTAGTTCGCATTCGATAAGGTCCTTAATGTTAAATTTCGTTAAAAATTACCGTAAGATTTAAATATCCCTAATAAAAAAATTTGATAAACTACAATAAACATAATTCAACTTTCTTCTCGCTTCTATCTTGGTTACTAAAGTTTAATTTATTTATTTTTTTTAATTTGTTAACATAACTTTTAAATTGTTCATATTTTGGGTAATCTCAAATAACATAGATATATAAATTGAAAATTTTGATTATTCCTTTAAAAATCAGGATTTTTTTTTATTTTTCTTATTAAATTTACCAATATTATCTTATTTTATATTTTAGTAAGCAAAGTAAAAAATTATTACTCGAATCAAAGTAAAAAATTTACCAATATTATCTTATTAAATTTACCAATATTATCTTATTTTTCAAGTAATAATTTTTTACTTTGTTTATTAAAATATGAAATATAGTAATATGGTAAATTTAATAAGAAAAATAAAAAAAAACAAATTTTTAAGGATTAATCGAATTTTTCAATTATTTTATAGATTAATTTAAACTTTAGTGACTAAAATAGGAATCGAAAGAAAGTTAAGTGGTAATTATTGCAGTTTACCATTTTTATTAAGGATATATTAAAACTAACGATAATTTTTCATAGAATTTAACGATAGAGACTTTATCAAATGCGAACTAAAAATTGAGTGACCTTATCGAATATAAACTAAAAGTTGAATGACTTTATCGAATATAAACTCAAAATTCAATGACCTTATTGAATATTTTAAAAATATAATGACCAAAATGAATCTAACTTAAAATTTTGATGACCATTTATATAGTTTATCCATTTCTAAAAGATTATTAAGTCAATTTAATCGGCGTATTGCATATATTTGTCTTCCTTTTATTTAATTTACACTAAAATAAGTAGGGTGACAATCGGATGGGCGGGGAAGATTTCATTACTCAATTCATTCTTAATGGTTATAATTTTTGATTTATATTCTAAAATAAATATTATTATAACTATTATAATTAAATAAAAAATTATTATTTTATTAATCAAAATAAATGATCTATATAGTTTAGATATTTTAATTAAAAACAATTACGAGATAATAAAAATTAAAAAAAAAGTTGTGTAGGGAAAATTTTAGATGAGAGTTTTAGTTTATATCTAAATACTAAGATAAAAATATATTATGAAACTTGAATGTAAGTAAGTTTGAGAGAAAGTTGAAGCAATAATAATATAGTTGAATTTTTTTTATTAAGATATACATTAGGGGACAGGGGTATATAGATAAATAAGTATATAATTTATAAAATTTTTATAAATTATGTGGATATTTTTGAAATCTTACGGTTATTTATGTAGTTATAGTTGGATTATATATAACAATCCTTATTTTATCCTTATTTAAATTTTTATAATAAAATTTTTATTATATTCGTCATCGTAAATAAGAATTTTGGTTATTCTTTATTTTGTTTATTTAAATCTCCACGATTTTCATATATTTTTACTCAATTCTCCCCCTTAAATAAATTATATTTTTTAATTTAATTGTTTAATGCTTCATTTTATTTGTGTTTGTTAATAAAATTTGTCTAATAAATATATGGCATCAACTTTGAATTATGTCTTTCCATTTTTTTAAATCATAAACTAAAGTTTTAAAATATTATAAAAAATACGAAATTGAAATCACGACTATAACTCTCAAAAACTAATCTAAGAACGCTTCAACTTCATTTATAATGATAAACTGGTAAAAAAATCTAGAGCATTAAAAACTCATTAATGGAGGATAGTAGTTTTTTAAAGTACAACTTAAAAATGAATACAAAATTAAAACTTACACCTATTTTTTTTAAAAAAATACATCTAAAAAAATTATTATTCAAGCTTTTTCGAGTATTCGTTTGATCAGATATCTAAATCTTAATAATCTTTATATATTAATGTAAAACTAATGTTTTGATATAATAATTAAAAAATAGTTTTGGACTAATTTGAAAATACTTCAAAAATGTTTCTTATGTCCAAACTACTTGAAATTATATTTAAGATGTTTTTGAGAAAGTTTGAAAGTGTTTTAAATGATTTAAAGAAACCAAAGAAGTGATTTTTACCCAGGTGTTTCGATACCTGTTCATCAATGCCATGTTTTCTAAGGCAAAATCACAGCGGTATCGATACTGGTATCGATACCCTTTCACCACTGTGATGTTTGGTTTCGAACCATGTTTCTAAACACCCCCAACGGTCAAAACGATTTATGAAAAACCCCAACGGCTAAGAGCGGTATCAATACTGGTATCGATACATGTTCATAAATGTAGGTCAACGGTTATTTCCCAACAAGGGTGTTTCGATACCGATTTCAGGGGTATCGATACCGTCTGCACCAGAAGAAGAAATATGCCTTGAAATCAGCTCCAAACGGCTCCAAAACATCTCCAACGGCTATAAACGGCTAGATCATGATTTGGGATGATAAAAGCAAGCCTCAAGCATCAAGAGAAAAAAAATGTTTCACTTGTAACAACATTATGATCAAGAAATTGTCTTAGTGCTTAATTTCCTATTATTTGGGTAGACAAACACTTGTGAACTTAATTGTCAATATATGCTCAAGTGTAATTAGGAATTGGGTGAGTGCTTAGATTGCCAAGCATCTATGAGAAGATATCTTCTTATGAGAGTGCCAAGGAAGTTTGGGACAAGCTCGAAGTTACATACGAGGGAACAAACGAAGTAAAGGAGACCAAGATTGGACTCCTCAACCAAGAGTATGAGAACTTCAAAATGAATCCGGAAGAGGACATAGCAAAGATGTTCGATCGATTCTCCACCATCACCAATGGACTTAGAGGATATGGAGAGATCATTCCGGAGGAAAAGCTTGTTCGAAAGCTTATCTATTCCATTCCCGAGTCATGGGACTCAAAAAGGATCGTCATCATCGAAGCAAAGAATTTGAAGACTCTCAAGCTTGATGAACTCATGGGGTCACTTCTCACACATCAAATTATGATGAAAGGAAGAGAAGAGGAGAAGAAAAAGGAAGAGATTAGATTGATGAGGAAGAATAAGGTTCAAAAGCTTTGTGTAAATGTCAACACCATTGCTCTCAAATCCTCCAAGTGCATCCACCTTGAAGATTCAAGTGAGGAGGATAGTCAAGGAGATGAAGAGCTTGCCCAACTCTTCATAGACTTTGATCGATTCGTGAGGAATAAAAGTAAGAAATTTTCAAAGCACGAATCAAAAAAGAAGATGAAGGACTCCCACAAGTCTATCATGAGAGGATCATCTTCAAAGAAACAAACATATGTAGCTACTTGGAGTGATGAGGACTCCACCGAAAATGAAGAAGCCAACCTATGCTTGATGACCCTCAATGAGGGGGAGGTAGCTTTTAACTCTCAAACTTCAAATTTTTATTCATTTGATGAGTTCCAAGAAGCTTATGATAAATTGGTTTTTGATTTCAAAATTACATTTTCAAAGAAAAAGAAATTGATTTCAAAGTTGAAAATTGAAAATGATTTATTTTTGAAAACCAATTTGGAGTTTGAAGCAAAAATGAAAGATTTCGAACTTAAAATTTTTTATTTACAAAATTTGCTTCAAACAATGGAAAAAGATCATCAAATGGCTTTAGATGATCTTAAAAAGGAAAAAGATTTGATTTTCAAAGAACTTCAAAAGAAAAATGATTTGGGAAAATCAAATTTTTACATGAGACAATCTAGTGCCCCTAGATTTATTGGTGGAAAATATTTTAGAAGTGTTTGGGTCCCAAAAAGATTAATCACTTCAACCAAAAAGGATGAAATTGAAAAATGTATTCCTAAGGGGACTAAACTTTGTGCTACTAACGTTAAAGGATCCAAAGCAATTTGGATACCAAAAATTACTTGATTGTCTTATTGTAGGTGTGATGGAGGTATGAGCATCAAAGTGTAAGATTAAGGGGGAGCTCCATACACACAAGAAGGACACTTGGAGAAGGAAGGCTTCACATCCTACCTTAAGTTCAAGTGTGGTAAAATCTAGTTTTTAGCT
The DNA here is from genome assembly GCA_035048815.1 of Abelmoschus esculentus. Lineage (NCBI taxonomy): Eukaryota > Viridiplantae > Streptophyta > Magnoliopsida > Malvales > Malvaceae > Abelmoschus > Abelmoschus esculentus. Next base: position 9,647,179 of record JAUCBN010000051.1, on the reverse strand, counting down.
TTAATTTTATTTATCTTTTGTTTAAACTAGATTATCATAATTGTTGAACTAACACTTAGTGATGCCTTAAGTAAGAGGGAGTCTTTTGTTTTCATAAACTAAGTTTTGATATTTGTTTTTAAAACAATAGACATTTTAAAACTCTCCTATGTTATGAGCTTTAAAGTTTTTCAAACTTGGTTTGAACCATTTTTGATATAACAAAAAGGGGGAGAATGTTGTGAAAAATTGATTTTTCAAAATGGTTTATTTCACAAAGGGGGAGCCTAAATGTTTTTGAATCATTATTCTCTTATTCAAATGGTTTATTTCACAAAGGGGGAGAAACTCAAAAACAATTTTTCAAGTTGGTTTTATTATATCAAAAATGGGGAGATTGTAGAACTAATGTTTTGATATAATAATTGAAAAATAGTTTTGGACTAATTTGAAAATACTTCAAAAATGTTTCTTATGTCAAAACTACTTGAAATTATATTTAAGATGTTTTTGAGAAAGTTTGAAAGTGTTTTAAATGATTTAAAGAAACCAAAGAAGTGATTTTTACCCAGGTGTTTCGATACACCTTCAAGGTGTTTCGATACCTGTTCATCAATGCCATGTTTTCTAAGGCAAAATCACAGCGATATCGATACTGGTATCGATACCCTTTCACCATTGTGATGTTTGGTTTCAAACCATGTTTCTAAACACCCCCAACGGTCAAAACGATTTATGAAAAACCCCAACGGCTAGGAGCGATATTGATACTGGTATCGATACATGTTCATAAATGCAGGTCAACGGCTATTTCCCAACAAAGGTGTTTCGATACCGGTTTTAGGGGTATCGATACCGTCTGCACCAGAAGAAGAAATATGCCTTGAAATCAGCTCCAAACGGCTCCAAAACATCTCCAACGGCTATAAACGGCTAGATCATGATTTGGGATTGTAATCACTAATTTTATCCGGGGTGCTAAACCCGAGATTAATTTTAATTTTAATTTCAATAGTGGGCTTGTAATTATTAAATAAGAAATATACATTATATTATAATCTTTGAAAAATTCAAAAAATATTATATTTATACTTCCCATTTGCGTTTATTTTCTTTGTTATTAAATTAAAAAACCAAAAATATGTTATTTATGTGTGTTTTAGATTTTAAAATCCAAAAATATTACTATTAAGAATATTTATTATCAATTAAAAAAATCCAAAAATTATACATATTATATATCTTTAATTCGGAAAATATAAAAAATATATTATGCTTGTATGTTTTATTTCGTAAATAATTCGTTATTAATATTTGTCTACAATATTTTATTATTTTTGACTTTAATATTTTATTATTAATTATCATTATTATTACTATTGTTTATTACATGTTAGATATTAAATAATAAACCCAAAACATATATTAAATATTAAACCCAATTAAGTTAACAGTCCAATACAAATTTAAATCCAAATAAATAAATAGGCCCGGAATAAATTTTTTATTTACAAGCCCAAACATTATATTACAACTGGCCCGTTTTCTCAGCCCAAAACCCAACCGGTTGAACCAAACCCGGTTAACCTAAAAGCCCTAACATCTTTTCTTTATGCGCAGCTGAAGAAGGGCCGTTGGATCTGACCCTTGATCCAACGGTTCAGATCAAACCGGGTGAACCATCTAGATTCTCCACTCTCCCACGCGCGATGCCTCGATTCTGTAGGGACCGTTCGATCTCCGCGTGAAATACACGCGCGCCTTCTCACTGCCCCGGACGACTATTCGATTCCTGTCGATCGCCGGTCACTTTCCCGACGATCACGCCATCACCACCGACAAATCCGACGATCCTCTATTCATCCAAGTTATCAGAATTTTCTCCCGGTCACCATTCAACATGCAAAACAAGCCAAACATTAGGCACAGTAATACATTTCCAATAGCAAGAAGGACGAACCAAAAATGGAAATGTTCAGAAAATTACAGCCGACCAAAGAACCATATCAGAAACGCACATGAATACAGCCAAAAAACAAAGTTTCAGTTTTTATTATTCATGTAATCAGAGGGATATAAAAACGAGCCCTATCAATTGTAATATTCATTCGGGTAAATGAAAAGAGAAATTTTCAGAGAGAAAAGATAGCCTTTTTTTCTCTAACCTCTGTTTTCGTTTCGCATGCATTTAGGGAGAGGAAACCATTTTTTTTACCTTCGTCGCCGAGTTCTGTCTTCTCCAATCTTCTTTCTCCGGCAATAAACTCTGGCCTCCGTGCCGTCTGGTGAGCCGAGATCGAAGGAGTGAAGCGTTCTCCGCCTTTCTCTTCGAATCGTGAGGAGAAAGTTCTTTCCTTTTTGTTTTGGTTTTTTCATAAAAAAAAACGTGTCTTGGGCTCGATTTCAAAGAAATAAAGGGTTTAAGACGAGTTGTGGTTTCGAAAAGGAAAAAAGATTTGGTTTTGTTTTGCCGGCCGCCGCTAGCGGCGACCGACGTGGTGGTTTCCGGCAGTTTTCACGGTGGCTTCTGGAAATTTTCTGGGTTTTAGATGAACACCTTGAAGGTGTTCATCAATTTTCAGAGAGAATCCATCTCTTCTCTCACTTTCGGTTTTAAGAAATGGCTAAGGAGGGGGTTTTCAAATTTTAAAATGTGTTATATAGTGGAAGGACCTTTTAAAAATGGTCATTTTACAAAATAAAACCCTCTGTGTCACTCAAATGATCACCTCAGTCCCTCGTCTTTTTCAAATACTTTCAATTTCGTCACTTATTTTGTTATAATTGTCGTTTTAAAATTGGCTTTATTTCTGTTGAATCCCTCCGCGTTTTATTGCTTACTCTCAGGCCCTTCCTCGCTTCAAAATAGCGTTTCAAGGGCCCGAATGTTTTTAAATCGTTTTGATTTGGTCACTTCCAGTGGCTATTTTTATTATTATTATTTTGGTTTATTTTTTATTTGTGTATTTATTTCATTTTGCCTTCATTTATCATGTGTTTTATTATTATACTTATTTATTTTTGTCATTGTTTTTTTTCTTTTATTTAAGCACTTTGCTTTATGGCTTATGTTGGTTATATTTTATGTATTTTATTTACATGTACATGTCTGCTTTATTTTGTCATGCACATTTAAATATTTGTATGTTCATTGTCTATACTTATTTGTCCATGTATGTATATTTTACTTGCTTTTAAATGGTTACGTTTTTATGGTTCGTATTTGTATTTATTTTTGTATTATATTTTGTCATGTTTTTCATTTGAACATATTATTTCTACGTTTCATGTTATGTACATATATTTATGTCTACTTGTAACATGCATGCTTTATTTGTATATTTTAGTTATATGTTACACTTATTTACTTTATTATGCCTTGTTTTATTTATATATTACCATGCATTTACGTTAATTTATGCCATGTTTGTTTATATTTTATGCTTTTAATTTCCTTACGTATTTTTGCATATATTATTCATGTGTTTTTTTTGCTTTTGCATCACACTTCTTAATTAATTAATGAACTTAATTCGTTACGTCTTTACTCGGTCGTAACGGGCCCGTCCTCAAATGTAGTGTCGACGGTGTATGCGTTGCCTTCGAGTAAAGACACGGTAAATTTAAAATAAATCCGAATTCTTAAACAAATAATTAATTTAAATGCCACTTTAGATTCGAAAAATTCAAAATTAATTAAGCGGTCATTTTGATAAAGGTGCCAATTTTGGGCGGTTTTTAACGCTAAACCCGTTTTTAATCGTAACCGACTCTCGAACCCGTCTTTTTCGAATCTCTGGTTTTTACGGTGTCCGGTCTACCAAAGTGACCGGTGGCGACTCCAAATGTTTTCTAAATCGTTTTCCAAATTTCAATATTCTCTTAGTTGGTTTTAAAACCTTTCCCCAATTTTAAAACTTAATTTCCGACTTTTCAAATTAGCGACTTTTTACACTCCCTAAGAAAAAAAGGGGTCGCTACAGGGATGATAAAAGCAAGCCTCAAGCATCAAGAGAAAAAAAATGCTTCACTTGTAACAACATTATGATCAAGAAATTGTCTTAGTTCTTAATTTCCTATTATTTGGGTAGACAAACACTTGTGAGCTTAATTGTCAATATATGCTCAAGTGTAATTAGGAATTGGGTGAGTGCTTAGATTGCAAATATTAGCCTTGTTAGAAGGATTAAACAAGTTTGTTAAGTTTCTCTTGTTTGAGTGAATTCCCAAAGTTTGGGTATCACAAATATTAATAGTTAGCTTGTTATGTGTGTAAAATAGGTAGATAAAAATAAACATATGTAAAGATCAGTTTATTGAGACTCGATACTTATACAATGCATGATGATATTTAAAGATATGACATCATTCATAGGATTTTAGAGGCTGTATCGATTGTTTGAATATCCGTATAAATATTTAATTATTTTTTATTTATATATTGTGATGCTTGGGGTGCTAGTGGTATGAAATTTGTGAGTTAGTTGGAAATTATGCTTAAGTGATTTAAATCGGTAAATTTGATTAAATGAGATTGTTCGCTCCCTTTCTTGGACCAACTATACAGAAATGAAATCTATAGTTAGATTCTTTGTTCAATCCAAGGATAAAATTTGAGAAAACTTCATATTTAGTATCTAACTATATACATATTATTATTTTGATACTTTAATTATTATTTTTTATAGAGTAATATCTAACGTTGTTTTTGATAAAAAGTAATAGAAATGATTACGTGATTCGGTATAATCATATTCTTAGGATGTGTTTGGGGTTGTGTTGAAAAACCTTGGTTTGGCTCTAAACCAAGGTTTTTCAAAAGCTAAAAAAAATAGTTTTTTTCAAAAGTTAGGTTTGAGAAGTGAGTTTGGAAAAAAGATAAAAAATTTTACTCTCAAAAGTTATTCTCTTTTTTGGTGTTTTTGGTTGCTTTTAAGAAAAGTTGGTTTGAGAAGCTAGTTTGAAAAGCCAAACGCAACCAAAAACAAGGCCTTAGGCCTTGTTTGTTGCTTTTAACAACCCGAAAACACTTAAAAAAATGTTTTTGTCTAATTTTAATTATTTTAAATTTATTATTAATTTATAATTATTATCTTCGTATATATTGAAAACAAATTTATTTATAATATATTTTATAATTTATTTTAAATAAAATTATTAATTTAAACATCATGTAAGTTTACTTATACCTTACAACATCATGTCTAAAATAGACATTTTATCTTTTCAAAATCATTTTTTGACATCAATGACAAATACTACCTAACTTTCCAAAATCATTTTTTCTACAACACTTTTAAAATCACTTTTTCATTCGCACTTTTTAAAAGTAATGTCAAATTAAGCCTGTAAGGATAGAGGTACATGGGGTGAGGCTCGAAGATTTTTCCCCATTTTTTTTCTATTTAATTTTTTAAAAATGTTTTTTAATTTCCTCCAAATTTTAAACATATATATTTTGCCCCTAACCCCAAATCTTGGTCATCGAATTTTTAGGAAGAATTCATTTTTATCATCATACTTTTAAAATAATTGTTAAAGTCACTCAACTTTTAGTTTAATTTTAATATAGTTATCAAGCTTTTAGTTCATTTTCAACGTGGTCATTTCGTTATCTTCCGCTAGAAATCAATGTTAGTTTTTATTTTTTTAATAAAAAATGAGTAAACTATATCAATCATCACTCAACTTTTTTTTTCACTCCTATTTTGGTGACTAAAATTTAAAAATATTCAATTTAATAACTTAACTTTCAAACTATTCATATTTTGGTCACTCTCAAATTACATGTTTATACAAATAAAAATTTGATTAATCCTAAAAAAGTATTTTGTTTAATTGGTAATTTTTGATTCCTCAATTCTCGATCTTACATTATACTAATTAAATAAGATAATTGATTAATCAGTTAATCAAAATATTTGATTATGAAAATGATTTTTTTACTTTATTTATTAAAATATCAGATATAATAATATAATAAATTTAATAATTATTCGATTTGATAAAAGGATAAAAATAACTAAAAAGTCAAAATTTGAGAGTTCACTACTATCAATTCTACCTAGAGCTAAAACCTTTTTAAAAAAAATTAAAAGGTATCAAAATTATTATAAATTAAGATATTATAATATATAAAATTTCTAAATATTGTATATAATATAGATCAGTTAGTTTAGTTAATTTTGTTTTAAATTGTGAACCGTAATCGAATTAAAATAATTTATTTTAAAAATTTATATCAAAATTGAATTCGATTAATCCTTAAAAAATATTTGACAATAATTTTTTACTGTACTAATTAAATCAGATAATGAATTGATCGATTAATTAAAATATTTAATTCGAATAGTAATTTTTTTATTTTGCTTACTAAAATGTCAAATATGATAATATAATAAATTTAATAAGCAAAGTAAAAAAAAATCATTACCTAATATGGTAATGTAAAATAAAAACTTGATTAATCCTTAAAAAATTCGGGTAATAAATTTGTACTTAATAAATTTATCATATTATCGTATTTAATATTTTAATAAGTAAAATAAAAAAACTATCATCGAATCAAATTTTCTAATTGATAGGTTAATCTATTATCCGATTTAATTGGTATATTATAAAATTATTTTTTAAGAATTAAAGAAACTCAATTTTGGTATAAAATTTTAGAATAAATTATTTTGATTCGATTACAATTTATATTAGATCACTTTAGATTATATGGGTTTAGATTAAATTCGAGTTTAAGATTAAGTTGATTAAATTAATTAAGAGTAAATATTAGGTGGCTTAAACTTAATTAAGTGTATCTTTAAAATATTAGATTATTAGTAAAATTAATTTAACTAAATTGAATTATATTCTTGACTTAATAGAATATATTTTAATTAAATTAAATTATTTTTCTCTTTAAAACATTTTAGAATTAAAATTGATATTTAAATTAACTCAAACTTAAAATTTTAAGATTAATATTAGTGTGATATAGATAATAGTATATAATTAATCATATTTAAAATAATTTGGGCCTTTTAGGTTCAAAATTTAGATAGGTTTTGTGTGTTTTTGATTTATGCCTTTTAAATGTCATTCATGTCATCTTATTTAATTAATTAATTTGTTTAATTAATTTAAATTATAAATAAAATATTTTTTAGTTTTAATATTTGTGTCGTCACATCTTAACTTAACTGATATTATCAAATATCCGAACTAATTTATATTATTCAGATATAAATTTTTAATATTAATTAATTTATCCACCATTTAATAACTAATCTTAAATCATAAAAATATGATATTAATTGTTTTCAATGTTTGTGTCATAATATTTTAATTTAATGAATATTAATCAAATATTTGAATTAAATTATATTGATCGAAGGTAAATTTCATTTTAAAATAAAATTGAATAAATTATATCTATCATTATTTAATTTTTTGTATCATACATAAAATATGATGTACTAAATTTAAACCATAAATTAATATAATCGGTTTTATTTAATATCAATTTAATATATGGTTCAATATGTAATCATCCTTATTTATTAAGTATTTAATTAACTTAAATTTATCAAATACAAAAAGCCCATATATTCAAATATTGCATTCAATTAAAAATAATTAATTAATCTTGACTTTAATTTTTGATATTTTTATTATTAAGAGCAATTTCTTCCTTACACGTAATATAATCAATTCAAGAACCTTATTTAAATGGCCGAAATTTGTTAGATATTGCAGTGAAATTTTTTATTTTAAAATATACGATTTTATTTATGGTGTTCAACTTATTAAAATGAAGACGGCGATTTTAATATTTAAAATATTTTTTTTAGTTTTAAATTAAATAAAAATCTCTCATTAAAAATATATAGTTTTAAAAATCTTATAATAAATCTCAAAATTTTAAATAAAATATTAATTTAATCCCTAAACTCTCTCGGACCACGCTAGCAACGAATGTGAATCCCTGATGCTTATATCAACGAAATTATCGTACAAGGAAAAAAAAGTGTTGAAGAATATTAGAAAAAACTAATTGATATTAATAATATAGTGATCAAAATAAAATAAATAAAATTATAAATGATATCGAAATAGTCACCGACAGTTAAAAATAAAATAAAATAATTATACATTTATTCCTTATTATTTATATATTTTAACAATGGTGATACGATATTAGTCCGTTAAATTTTAAGAGTCGTGTGATTATTTTAATATCATTTTAATAGTTGATCGATGTATTTGACACTTTTTAAAGTATTGTAATTATTTTAATACCAATACTATAATACGGTGACTATAATTTACCTAAAGTTTATCCTTCGTTTTTTCTTTATAATTCGTCTGTGGTGTGGGAATAAACCAAACTATTCTCTTTCTCCTCTGCTCCACCTCTGTTTTTTATTTCTCTCTCTGTTAAATTCTACATCAATGGCAACAGGCTTGAACTCTTGCCTCAAGACTTCAGAAACCAAAATGACTCATTTCCCTGACTGGTATTCACGGGAAACAAGAATCTATTCCAGCAAGCATTCCTCTATATCCCTCCCAACTGATCCATTTCTCGACATTGTCTCCCACATTTTCTCTCACCAACATGCTGGGGTCATTGCTTTGATTGATTCTTCATCTGGGTATTCAATATCTTACTCAAAGCTATTACCTTTGGTCCAATCAGTGGCCTCTGGTCTCCACCACCACCTAGGTGTTTCACAAGGGGATACGGTCCTGCTTTTATTGCCAAATTCAGTTCATTTTCCCATTATTTTCTTGAGTGTTTTATATTTGGGTGCAGTTGTTACCACCATGAATCCACTAAGTACTATGATGGAGATCAAGAAACAAATAGCTGATTGTGGCGTGCGTTTTGCGTTTACTCAGTTTGAAAAGGTTGACAAAGTTCAGAAATTGGGTGTGCATGCAATCGGAGTACCAGAAAACATGGACATGGATTCAGAAAAGATTGGGTTTTTACCTTTTCATAGGCTTATTGGGGGTCAATTTGGTAAGGCGCCAAGGCCAGTGATTAGGCAGCAAGACACAGCGGCGATTATGTATTCATCAGGTACTACAGGTGCTAGTAAGGGGGTTGTATTAACGCATGGAAATTTTATAGCAATGACGGAGCTTTTCGTAAGATTTGAGGCTTCACAGTACGAATATTCAAGTTCAAAGAATGTGTACTTAGCTGTTCTTCCCATGTTTCATATATATGGATTATCACTTTTTGTGGTTGGATTATTGTCATTGGGGTCTAGCATTGTTGTCATGAGGAGATTTAATGCTAATGAAGTGGTGGAAGTAATTGAAAATTATAGAATCACTCACTTTCCGGTTGTTCCACCTATACTGACAAGCTTGACAAGAAAGGCCAAGAGTGTTTGTGAAAATAGCTTGAAGAGTTTAAAACAGGTTTCCTCTGGTGCTGCTCCATTAAGCAGGAAAACCATAGAAGACTTTGTTCAGGCGCTCCCTCATGTTGATTTCATTCAGGTACTAAGGCTAAAGTTATCATACTTTCTTGCATAACCAATAATAGGCCATTTACATTTTTGTCTGTTTATAGGGCTATGGCATGACTGAGTCAACTGCAGTAGGAACTCGTGGTTTCAACAATGGAAAGTATTATAAATATTCTTCAATAGGACTTCTAGCACCAAACATGCAAGCTAAAGTGGTAGACTGGAATTCTGGCTCTTCTCTGCCTCCTGGCTTTTATGGTGAACTTTGGCTAAGAGGACCTGCAATTATGCAGCGTAATTAATTAGCTCTTCCTTGAAATATGGTCTTTTCTTGTCTTTGATAGCCACAATTTGAACCTGACATGAAGACCGTTTTATCTATTCCTGTATACATATTCTCACCTTTCCCTATTTTACATGATCACTGGTCTAAGTCATAAAATGATGCAAACATGCCAACATTTTGTTTTAAACTGTCCATGCTACAGAAAAAATACAGATTCATTCTATGTTATAAAGGAAGGAAACTTCCTTCAAAATTTTGGACCCACTGAAAGCTTATTGCAATCATATTTCAGTTGGATGATGGCATTACCTAGCTTTTGATTTTTTTATTTAGGACCAATTTCCTTGACATATTATTGGGGAGCTTATTTGGTAGGGTTCTCTTGATTTTCCAGGATACATAAATAATGTTGAGGCCACCAAGATGACCATTGACGAGCATGGTTGGCTCCATACTGGTGATATTGTATGTTTTGACGAAGATGGGTATTTGTATTTATCCGACCGCTTAAAAGAGATTATTAAGTACAACGGCTATCAGGCATAACTTCTTTCCCTGTCATTTTAATACTTCATCATGACCAAACATAATCTAGTGCTATGATATAACTTTAACATGGTATTTACAATGTTACTGCTGTATCAGATAGCCCCTGCTGATTTAGAGGCAATATTGATTTCCCATTCTGAGATACTAGATGCTGCTGTAACTTCGTAAGTATGAACTTTTACCTTTTTGATGGAGATTTACATGTGGAGAGAATTATTTGTCCTTCTTCCTGAAATGAATCTCAAATACTTAGCCTTTGCATCTGATTTCTCAAAAGACATTGAAGCCATTAGCGTACCATGTGCATGTCAAGCAATCAGAACTGAGACCTAAACGAAATAGAGTTTTATTATAGATTAAGGCAATTAAATTGTATACAGAACGCTTAATTTCAATTTTCAACCATTACAACATCACAAAACTACTAAACATGGTGATATATCTTTTAGCCCCGATCACCTTTGGCCTAGAATGGTGGAATCATATCCCATCCATTTTTTTTGCCTTACCTGCCATCATTTTTATTTATTTTGGATGCTTTTAGAGCCACTGATGAAGTATGTGGTGAGATTCCTGTGGCATTCGTGGTGAGGTCGCATGGTAGCACACTGACCGAGGGAGATGTCATGGACTTTGTGGCTAATCAGGTGTGGAAGTTCATCCTATTTATGTATATCATATATATCCCTTCCTTTGAAGTATTTTACATTTACAAATCATACCAACATAAAACAAGCTTGATACACTTTAAAGCTCATTTACTGTCCTGTTTATTAAGCGCTTACCTTGTACTTTCTTCTTTATTAGGTTGCACCTTATAAGAAAGTAAGAAGGGTGGTGTTTACGAAATCAATTCCAAAGTCTGCTGCAGGAAAGATCCTTCGAAAAGAACTTAGAAGCTTCTTAAGTTCTAGACTTTGAGATCTTTATTTTGGGTAGGGCTGATTTTATGCAGCATTTAATTCTGCATTTCCGTTCCACGTATAAGATGCTTTTTGCTGCCTTGTCTTTGTTGTTACTTTATATCAAGTTCAACCATGCAGTTTCTTGATACATAAAACAATTATTATTATGTAAAATTGCACTATTCCATATCAGCAGCTAATGAAACCTTGAATGGTGTTCTGAAAGTTCGAGGACTTCCTGCAATACATACAGTAGGAGTAATCAGTCAAATCTTTTAGGTTGAAGGTTTTATAGCTATGAATTTTGATTGCTTGTCATTTTTACTGTGTTTTAGCATTTTCCTCAATATGTTCAGGGCACAAAATTGTGATGAATCATGTTTCATTTGTTATCTGAATAGATCATTTGGTTAATTTCACACACTCTATGTTAGCTTGTCTATATTTTGCATTTGGCAATTCATCTCTCACAGCTGCTGCAGCTGTAGTGCTTGTGCAATCAGTGTTGAAAATTTTACATATGTGACCTATAGCCCGAGGAATAGCTACTGCATCAAGGTATGTCTAATAAACAAGGTCAACAAATCCAATACGAACTCACCGGTATAATTATGCTTGATTTATGAACTTTTATTCTCTCAAAAATCTCATTTTCCCTTCTCGTTGTACGCTTCCGTTGTTAAAAACTTGTTCTTAGTCTTCACTTGTTTCCGTCCGTGCCCATGGACTGAGAACAGGTAGCATTGTCGGGTAAGGAGCCTGAAGCTCTTCTATTTTGTAAGGTTACCATTGCTTGTGGTCTCACTGGTATATACTTGGTCCCAGAAATCAGGCAAAGCTTGCACGCAGTTATAGGCTGACATAGTTGGTTTTATTGGTTCTGCACATTAGCATGATGATAACAACTCTAATTTTGTCCAACAAGGTTGGTTTATTGTACAGTTAGTCTTCTTCCGTTACTGCAACTCTTGTTTTAACATACACCTGAAATCATACTTGGTCTGCAACGGGTTGCAGCATAGGACAGTAACTTTACCCATACAGTGCTCCCTAGTCACTACCAACCACTTGGTATCTGCCAATTCGTCGAGCGCTTTGGCCAACCTGCATGCATCGAACAATAAGGTGGTAGCAATATGTCACAACTCACAAAAGAATTCTCTCATTCTCATCACTCACAAATCCCTCAAGTAAGTTCCTCTACTTGATGATATCCGCTAACAATTTCTTGAGAATGTGGGGTGTGCAAAATTCGGTTCGAAAAAAATTGAATAACTTGATTCAATTTGAGGTGAAAATACTTGATTCGTTTTGACTTGACTTGAATTTTTTTTTAAATAAAGTGAGATGTAAAATGAAAATTCGAATAACTCAAAATTTTTAGTAATTAAAGGATTAATTTTTAAGTTTGAGACGAATCTCTCAATTTTTTATGAATTATATACATTAATATATAAAAATATAAAAAAATATTGCTATATATGAAAAAATATATATGCATATCTTATATGATTAGAGAAAGTTGTTTAAATTAGAATCAAATCATACTATAACATGATAAATAATTATAATTAAATATTTACAAAATCTCGATTAAAACTGAAAAAATTCAAATAAAGTTTGAGTTGTAAAATATGACTCGTCAACTCGAATAATTTAAATTTTTTGACTCAACTTGATCGAATATTCACCCCTAAACTTGTATAATTGTAAACTAGACTCAATTTGAAAAAAAAAATAAACTTGAGCATAAGGACCTCCGAAACTCCGAGACGAGTACCATTTAGTAGGGGTGTAGGAATGTAATAGGGTGGGACAATAACGGTTTTATATTTTTTTTATTATGTTTTTAATGTTTATGAGTATAATTTTGAGAAATCCTTATTAAATATTTTAAGATTTTTTTCATCCTCAAATTTATCACTTACGAATTTTTACTGTTTTCGATTAATCATAATATTTATAAAATAAACAAAATTTAACATATTAAAATAAATATTCAATAGTAAATCTCTAAAATGATAAATTTAATTTTATAAATAATAATAAATCATTTTCATCTGAGTAAATAAAACTAGACTCAATTTAAAGGAAAAAAAATTGAATTTGAGCACAAGGACCGGACTCCGAGACCATTACCACCTAGTAGGGGTGAGGAATGTGATAGGGCGGGACAGGAATGATTTTATATATTTTTTATTTTGTTTTTAATATTTATGAGTATAATTTTAAGAAATTCTTATTAAATATTTTAATATTTTTTCCTCTTATTTATCCCTTACAAATTTTCGATATTTTCGATTAATCATTATATTCATAAAATAAACAAAATTTAATATATTAAAATAAGCACTCAATAATAAATCTCCAACTTTACAAATATAAATGATAAATTTAATTTTATAAATAATAATAAATCATTTCAAAATTATAAAACATAATTAAAATATTAATTATTAAAACGAGATAGATTGAGTTATCTTTAAAAGAAAAATATGTTACTAATAATCTACAGTTTCAAATCATGATCCTTTTACCCTAAACCCTAAACGAGATAGATTGAGTTATCTTTAAAAGAAAAATATGTTACTAATTATTAAAACGAGATAGATTGAGTTAAATTTGATAATTTTTCTAACCATATAAATTACCTCTTCTATTTGGTAAGATAAATCTAGACTTTTATATGATTATAAAAGTATAAGGCTTACTTCCAAATTTATCATGTAGAATTTTAGTGATTTTTCAAAGTCACTAATAAATTGTTTTCTAAGAAATATATTATCAAATTTTTAGAGAAATTATTACATGAACCTGTTCCACCACCTATGATATGGTCCCAACCAATTAAATTAAGGCACATCATATATTTTTTCTATATCATATTCACACATAAACATCATCCAAATCACCAACTTTAATACCCTTGATTTAAAAAAGAAAAAAATATTATCAAAGATTTTTTATATTCTCTTCCTCTTTATTGTTCAATTTTTTTAATTATTTTTTTAAACCCTAAACCCTAACCTTAAACTTAAACACTAAACATAACTCTAACCCTAAACATAAACATAAACCTTAACCACTAACCACTGACCCTAAACCCTAAACTTAAACACTAAACATAACTCTAACTCTAAACTTTAAACCTTAAACCTAAATGTATAAAAATTAATTAAGGAAAATTTAAACATAACCCCTAACCCTAAACCCCAAATGTATAAAAAAAATTAATTGAGAAAATTTTTAAAGAACAAAGAGAAAGATGGCACAAAAATCTTTGGTAATATTTTTTTTCTTTTTTTAAATCAAAGACATTAAATTGGATGATTTGGACAATGCTTATGTGTAAATATGATATAGAAAAAATATATGATGTGTCTTAATTTAATTGGTTGGGACCATATCCTAGGTAGTGGAACAAGTTCATGTAATAATTTCTCCAAATTTTTATGACCTTTCAACATTCAAATATTCATATTTTTAAAATAATTGTCATGTATTTTTATGGAATTTACGGAAAAATTTTAAACTTTGTAAAATATCAGGATCCTTATAATTTTTTAATATTACTATGGACTTACCTTAAAATTTATTTATTTTATTATTTACTATTAGGGACTGAAATTTAATTAGTGATATGCAACCACAACAACGATCGATATGTGATGATCATGTCATCATCTAAAACTACGATACATGTAACCATTAAGTCCACAATAGAGTATGCTGTTAAAGAATTTCACAACGACAATACTCCCGATGATCAAACTAATATTTATTATATCTACAATCGTGATAAACATAATACGACCATACAACCGTAATCATAATTTCAATTTGATATCAAATTTTAAATTCTCAAAAGCTTCTTCCAAGGCATGGTACATATACTTGGCCATGATTCTTCCCAAAGCATTGAAGATATAAGAATAAATCAATTTCTATTTGATATTCTCAAGTAAAGAACAGGTGAGGTACAATCCTTTTCTTTAACCTTTTTATCCATATAGTTAAAGCAACAAGTAATTCTTATTCTGAGAGCAACTGCTTCATTTGCCGAAGAGATGGAGTGGAAGGCAAGCTCGGAGTATAGATCTCTTGCTTGATTCGTCGATCCAGAAATTTTACTTCTTTTTTACACTTTGCAAGTAATTTTTCGATTTTGGCAAACTTTTTTAATAATTTGGTTTATACACCAAGTTTCTTGGAACTTTAGTCTCTTTTACTTTTCTGCATTGTCTATATTTTAGTAGCGTTTGTCAGAAATAAATATCGCGGATATTTACGATACAGGTTTTAATAACGCTTTTTGTGATTTTTTTTTAGTACCGCTAATACTTATCGACGTTTAAAATCATCACTAAATACCTTAAAAACGTCGCTAGAAACTTGTTTTAATGTTATATGCGAAGTATATGCATGTAAGCATGCAAGAGAGAATTTAAAAGAAATTGTGGTGTTAATATTTTAAGTGTTGAACTATATTTTATTGAAAGTGGATGGAGTCGAGTAGTGTTGTCATTTAAATTATATTTATTTTTTATTTTTAATAATTAAAAATATATGTTTTATATTTCAAATAATGAAATTAAAGTATAAATATTGTGTATTTTTAGAAATATTTACGTGGAAAATGTAAAAATTCATCAAATAAAAAGTAAGAAGCTTAAAACAAACAATTTTTTTTTTGTCAAAAGTAAAAAAGAAAAAGTCGAAACCCAAAATTTATAAAAATGAGAATTAAACTGAATTAAATTAAACGATTGAAAATCCAAATTCATAACTCGAATTTTATACTTTATTTTAACTTTTTACTAATTCTAAAAAATATCTCATATTTTAAATTTAGTCTATTTTCTTCTTCCAAGCAGTCTTAAACAAAAATCATGAAAATCTTCAATACATTTATCGTTTAACAGAGGCAAGCTAATATAAAATCCAAATCCATAACTCAAATTTAGATCCCAACATAAATATCAACAAGGATTTCAAGCCATCTAAGTAATCAAAATTTTATTTTTGTTTTAGATAAAAGATTTTTGTTTAGGATCGTACGGGGAGAACCGGAGAAGCAAATGGACTAAATTGATAGAATTTTAAAATGTTAAGAGTTATTTTTTAGAATTACGATCAAGTTAAAATAAAGAATAAAAATTAAGGAATAACCGTGTTATCATGCTACTTTTTATTAACTGTCACGTCATTAATCATTAAATTTTTAATAATATAGATTAAATTATTATTATTTTTAAATCGAGAGACCAATTTATAACTTATGATATTCAAAGAACTCAAAAAAAATTAGGTTATAATCAAAGGGTTATTTATGCATTTTACCCTAATTTTTATTGTCAATGTAATTATGAAAAAATTAATAGGTGAACCATATTCATCATGTCATGTGTAGTCTCAATCAATCATAATCGTTTATTTTAAAAAATTTTAAAGGTGAATCATCATCTCTTTCCTACATGTAATTAATGGGTGAGCAATTATTAAGATAATTATTTAAAGATCAACGATTCTGATTGCTTAGACTATAGATAACGTAGTGACCAAAGTTCACCTAATAATCTCTTGTATTTATAACTTCCTGTTTTGCTATAAAAAGGGATAGGCCGTGGTTAGGAATTGGTACTAGAGCCTTTGAGAGAATTCTAAACTACATTCTGTTTATTGGTTTTTGCTTTCAAGTGCAGCTATGGAACAAGGTTTGTAATTTGTCCTATTATCTTGTAATATTACTTCATTTCCCTTACTATATGATTGCTTTTGTTTATACGATGAAACATGAGTTGTGTCTGGTTTTACGACTGACAGACAAAGTGAAGACGCCAGATCAAAGCTCAGAAGGAATAGCTATGGCTGAGACTGCAGGAAATGAGAGGACACAGACACAGGGAAATCAAGGTATTTACAGAGACAAACGACAATAAGACTAGTTAAGTACAATATTATAATTTAAGGTCTTTTAGTTGTTCAACTGGATTTTTTTTGTTGACCAATGGGTTTATCTGTGAATATTTGATCGAGTTGAGTAAAAAAAAACTAAGTTAGTCGAGTTAAAGAGTCATATTTTATAAATCAAATTTTATTTGAATTTTTTTTGAGTTGATTTGTTCACGTTTTTGTTTAAATCTAATTATAAATATTTATAATGTTATGATACTAATTAGTTTTAATTTAAACGGTTTTCTATAAAAATACAATAATATTTCTTCATATTTGATATATATTTATATACACGATCGTATGTGATATGTATATGGTAGAAATGAGAGATTTGGCTCAAATTTGATTATTGATCTATTAATTATTAAAAATTTAAAGTTATTAGAATTTTTATTTTATAACTCGGATTTTATTTTTATTTTTTTGAATTGAATCAAATTTGTAAAATTATAAATTCAATCAAAACGAGTCGAATGTTAAGTTTTGAGATTGATTTCGGACAACCTTTTTTTTCTATATTATCAGAAAAAAATAATTTAATGAGTTGTATGATACATATATTAAAATCTTCTGTTACTTCCTTTAATTTCTATTATTATTTTTATTATTTTTTAATAGTCTTTAAAGTGTTTATTATATATTATTTGTTCATATATTTTAACTATTTAATAATATACATAATGTATAAATGAAATAATTAAACTTAAATCTCTTATTCTTAATTATTTTGTTTTACGTGTGAAAGACCAAGCTGGAATGGCGGATCAAAGCTCAGGAGGAAAACCTTCGGCTGAAACGGCTGGAAAAGCAATCCCACAGGGTAATCAAGGTATTTACATGCATGAATTATAAATAAAGATAACTAGGACGGTTCAAAGATTTAATAAGTTTAATATATTTAAATATAATAAAGTATTAATTTATAATACGAAAAAAAAAATATAATATTTTCTTTCAAATAAAAATTTTTAATACTAAAAAATTACTAAATTATTTTCTTAAATAACATAAAAATTACTTATAAGTATCTAAAAATAGTCAAAATCAATATTTTTAAAGCTAACTTTTATTTATCGTTTAATCTACCCGTTAAAATATTTTCTTTCTATAATTATTTTCAGTATGTATTCATTATTTGTTTAACTTGTGGTAGACACAACTAAAACGGCGAAACAAAGCTCAGGAGAAATACTTCCGGCTGAGACACAAGGTCAAGGTGTGGGATATGAATTTCTAATTTTTTTTTTTTATATAATTCACAAGTAAATTAATTTGGGAATTAATTTTATATTTATCATTCAATTGTTTAAACATATAAAATATCGTTATAAATATTTTATGAAATAGAATATAAAACTATAATTTTATGATTCGAATTTTTATCTTTACTTGATAAAATTAAGTGTCAGAAATTTTAATTTATCATGATTTTCCAACAAAACTTTCTCCAAGATCCAATGTTTTGACAGGTTTGTGTGCTTCTACATGCATTAAAATCTTCCATTACTTCCTTTAATTTCTATTATTACTTTTATTAATTTTTAATAATCTTAAAGTGATTATCAATTATCATGTAATATATGTCTATATATATTTTTAACATTTTAGCAATGCACACACAATTTACAGATAAAATAATTAAATTCAAGTCTATTATTTATAATTGTTTTGTCTTACGTGTGATAGTGAAAGCTGAAATAGTGAATCAAAGCTCGGGAAAAATACCTTCAAGTGAGACAACAGGAAAAACAATCCCACAAGGTAATTAAGGTATTTACGTACAGTTAGCTCAAGAAGGAGTTAACGTGGTTCTGGACAAACGTAATAAGAACGATAGTAAAGGGTTTTTTAAAAACGAGACTTCAAAATTTTAAAAAATACATTTATTAATTGATATTAATCTCGAAATTCATTACAAAAATTTTGAAAATACTCTTAAAAAAGATTAGTTATAATTGTTAAAACGTTATAATTATGTCTTACATGTGACAATCGATTATAGAATCTTATTGATTATTCTTATTACTATTGCTTCTATAGATCTAATGAAGTTATGGACAGACACAATACAAACGATCGTAAGGGCCCCTTAAAAAGGACAATTACTTCTAAGGGTCACATTTTTAGAATCAATGGAGTTATGAACAATTGTTTCTAAGGGTCACATTTTAATAAATTATATCGTGCTCCTAAAATTTTTGAACCGCCCCTAATAGAAGTAATTCAAAGATTAATATAACCTATACAATTAAATAAAATATGATCATAATTTATAATACGAAAAACATATAAGGTTTTCTTTCAAATAAAGTTCCTTAATACAAAAAAAAAATTAAATTATTTTATTAAGCACCATAAAAATTACTTATAAATGTTGAAGACATAATAACAATGAGTCAAAATCAATACTTTTAAGTTTAGTTTTTAATTGTCGTATTTTACTCTGAATCTAATCGCTAAAATCTTTCATATCTATAATTATTCTCGGCAAGTATTCATTATTTGTTTTACGTGTGATAGATACAGCTAAAAAGACGGATCAAAGCTTAGGAAGAATACCTTCGACTGGGAGTGCAGGAAAAAAGAGGTCACAGGATCAAGGTGTGTACTTACATGCATCAACTGTAATAGGACTAGTTACTTGATAATTTATTAATTTTAAAATATTTTATATATATCTGATTATTAAATATGAACATGAGATTAAAACCCAATCTTAAAAATTAATTTTTTTATTATTTGTTTATATGTTTTGTGAAATATTAATTGTGTGGTTTATTTGTGATAGACAAACCCAAAACGGTGGGTCCAGACTCAGGAGCGCCGTCGTCTGATAATAGTATTCCACAACCACAAGGTATTTATATATCAACTGCAATATAGTTATTATGAAATAATATAGTGTGGCCTTTTATTTGTTTTAAATATATGAATTGATAATTTGTATCAAATTTAAAATATATAAAAATATAAATATTTTTTAATGTTATTTGATATATGACATAAAACTATATACTATGAAGAAATAAGTAATTAAAATATTAATTGTTTGAATGGGAGTAGGAGGGGGAGAATTGATGAAGACAGCAACAGCCAACGAGGAATATGCAGGCAAGATACTGGAGATGCTGGAAAAGAACTACGACGCCATTGTCCTCACTGGAAGTGCAGGAACAGGGAAAACATGGCTGGCAAAACAAATAACCGAGTCGGCCGTTAGCAGAAATGGCCACTTCTTCATGTCTCTCTGGTTGTCTCTGAGCTTGAGCCTGAAGAAAAAGCAGGACCAGGGTCTGTCTCTGCTCCATTCCATTGCGCGTCAGTTGTCTGTCCCTTACGTCGGTAACTCCTGGGAAGATGCCGTCTTTAACACCGACTCTACAAACAACGAGAAAAAGGAGGTGGTTGAGGACCCGTTGAAGCTGGGGCGCGACGTAGCCGATAAGCTTAAGTTCAAGTACGTGGAAAAGAAGGAAAAAGAAATGAAGGAGAAGGATGAAACCAAAGAATTTCTTCTGCTGGTGTTGGATTCTGAAGGAGAGGTAGAGATTGAAGAGTTGCTTCCTTTGAAGAATCTCGTTGATAGCTTACTTCCTTTGGCTTATGAAGGATCAAAGAAGAATCCCATTGCCGAGGCATTTGAGAATCTCCAATCCAATATTAAGGTCTTAATCACATCAACTGGAGGAGAGTTCAAGTCCACTGAGTCTATCGGGGAGATCAAAGTCGAACCCTTTTACCATAAAGAGGCTGTGAAATTCTTAAAACAAAAGCTTGAGAATGTGTTTCCTGAGCATCATTCGAAATTCCAAACATTGTGTCAGGCCATTGAAGCGCATTGTCTAGATAAAAGCAAGGTTTTGCCTGCTCAACTTATCATGTTAGCAGAAGCTTTGAAGCGCATTGAGAAAAAAGTGCCTGAAGAACAGGTCCGTGCTTTCGATGCAGCACTCAAACTCTTGAAGGTTGCAAAACCAAATGATGCCATGCCGCTTCTTCGTTTTGTTTACGAGACGTTGATCGACCAACGTTTGTTTGATTTCTTTTGGCATAGCCGGAAGTTGTTGGGGAATCATGGTGGTGTTCAGTACAATGAGCTGATTGCTCACTGGATCCTCGAAGGCCATCTCGATCTTGCTGATGGTATCAAGAAGGCTTACGAGAAGGGATATGATATCATGATGGAGCTCGTGGACCTTGGCATACTGAAGATGCAAGAGGACAATCTCATTGTTTTTGAAGGAGCAGCACGTACTCTCGAGGATCACGACTGTCGAGAACTCTTCGAGAAATCGAACCTGGGGCTGGCCGGCTTGCTCGAGGGTAAAGATAGTAAAGTGTTTGAAAGAATGGCACCTACTGATGGCATGATGAGAACTGTGAGTGTGGATAAGAAAGGGGAAATGGTTTCCTCATTGCTGATTGATGGAAGCAGTCTATGCAGGGAAGACCCTGATTCATTCTTTAAAGCAAAGCAGGATCATCTCAAAGTTCTGGCCCTTTTCGATCCCAGGATGACATCGCTCCCGCAGCCTGTATCGGAAATGAAGAATCTAGTTCTGCTCGTGTTAAGAGGCTGTTATCTGCTCAACTCAGTCAATTGCATTAAGAATCTAGAAGAATTAGTGGTCCTGGAGATATCTGGTTCGCCCTATCTGACGCAAATGGATGATGATCTTCTCGAAAAAATGATCAAACTTAAAAGCCTTAATCTATCTGCACTGGGAATCAAGTCATTGCCTTATGTCTCCACCCTGAAAGAACTACGGAGGCTCATCCTTAGAAAGTGCCGGTACCTGGAAGCCCTGCCAAAGCTGGCAAATCTCAAACAAATTGAGGTAATTGATCTTTCTGGATCCTCATCTTTGACAAGGCTCCAAGAAAAAAGTTTCAAGTCATTTAAGGAGCTCCGATTCGCCAATTTCTCCGGAACCAAGATCGAGAAACTACCGATTGTTCAGACCCTTCCAAATCTAAGCATCCTCTTGGTTAGAGGATGTGACAATTTGGCTGGTCTGCGCTTCATGAAACATCTTCCAAAACTCAAGGTACTTGATGTTTCAGGTGCTACTAGGATAAAGGAAATATTCTATGATTGCTTTGATGACACTGACAATCTTAGATTCCTTGACCTATCCGAAACCGATATCCGGTTTTTGCCCGACAGCCTCGGCAAACATCTCTGTGATCTCAAACTGAAAGGTTGTTCTAAGCTTGAAAAACTCCTGAGCTCAACAGGGCTCACTGAGCTACAGTCTCTTGATCTTTCCCATTCCTCTGGTCTGGAAAAGTTTCCAGATGATTTTTTTGTAAACCTGACCAGTCTTCAGTCCCTTGACCTCTCAAACTCCAAAGTTAAATGGTTTCCATCTCTTTCCGAGCTTCACAGTCTTGGCAAACTTCGGCTAAAGGGTTGCTCGTTCGAAAGGCTTCCGGAGTCGAAAACCTTTGGCTCCTTTAAAGGGCTTACTTGCCTTGTGGAACTTGATCTCTCGGATTGTAAGAGTCAAGCTGAGAAATTGCCAAGCTTGAAAGGTCTTAATTTGCTTAAGGTTATTAAACTTTCAGGTTACAAAGCTCTGTCAGAAATAGGTTCCTTGGAGCACATGTCTGAGCTTCAAGAACTCGATCTCTCAGAAACCCAGATTTCAACCCTGCCAAAGCTATCTCCTAATCCTACCAAACTCCATACCATTATTCTAAATAAGTGCACCCAACTCAAAGAAGCTCCAGATTTTAAAATCCCTCCGCAGCTTGAAGAGCTTGACGTACGTGGTACAAACTTGAATGGTATCGATTTTGAAGCATTGAGTAGCCTGGCTCCGCTTCGAAAACTCAGGCTATCCAAAACTGCATTTGGTTGCATTCAACCTTATTTGGACAAATTGAAGCAACTTGAGGTTTTGGATCTTTCTGGAGAGGCTGTGGAGTCTTTGCCATCCTCTCTTGCCAGCCTTACCAATTTACTGCAGCTTTTGCTAAAAGGTTGTTCGAGCTTAAAGGAGTTGCCATCACTGAATTCATTGACTAAGCTTGAGGTTCTTGATCTATCAGGGACCGAAGTAAAAGATATTGGAGACAAAATTTCACTGTTGAGAAATATAAAGAGTCTTCATCTACCTGAGGTGTTGGCTGAAGAATTTAAAGATGGAAAGAACATCGACTCCCTGCCGATGGAGCTAAAGCTGGATCACTGTTGCATCTCCCAGCCTTCTGATAAGATTCCTCAAGCGGATAAGAAGCAAAGAATAGTTTTGCAAGGCGCAGAAGTCCTCAAAAATTTGAAGGGAAATTCCAAATTGCTGGAGAGTATCAGGCATTCTATTTTGTCCGTTCGAGCACAAAGCAAAGATGAGGACAATTACAGTGACAGCCGTAAGCATATCTTCGGTGATGTCTACTCCAGGATGAGAAAACTACTCCCTTCTGAAGCAAAAGATGACCAATCTTTGGAAATCCATGGATTCGATGCTTTTCCCGCTGGTATTGAGGTTCTTGCTGAGCATGCCAAGTATGTTTTCTTGGTTGAAAATGGTTTTATGCAAAACTTGTCTGATTTAAACCCTGATAGCTTGATGAACATTAGTGGTTGTTGGTTAGAGCGATGCAACAACGTGAAAACCATGTTTTTGGAGGCAGATCAAGGGAAGTGGAGAACCCTTGAGATTCTATGGATTTCGAACCTTCCCAGGTTGGAGAGTTTGTACGAGGAGAAGGTTCAATCCCTGAGTTTTGGGAGCATAAAGCGTTTGTACATCGACTGCTGCCCGAAGCTTGAAACTGTTTTTCCATCAGGGATCCCTGAAAACCTCGAAACTCTCGAAATTACATTTTGTGATAACTTAAAGAATTTGGTTGGAGACAAAGGCCAGGACGACAAGGAAATGCAGACCCCGGATTCCACAAATCAGAAAGTGGAAACAGTGGATCCAAAAGGCAAGGAACCTGAGACCAAGATGTCCACAAACAAGAAAGAGCCAAGCATGCCAGCAGGCAAGGAAACACTGGCTAGGATCAAGAGTTTAGCCCCAAAACAAGGGCAGGAGATGAGTCCAGAAGATAACGTCAAGGAAGGGAAGGCGCTGGCTGCAAGTTCTGCAGACGAAGAAAGCAAAGGACCAGACGGTTCAAGTTCGATAGACGAGGGCAAGAGGGACAAACAAGTAGAGACGCAGCCAGAAGGACCAAAGGATCCAAGTTCAGTAGACAAGGAAGCGGGGACGAATGTTGCAAGTTCAGCCAATGAAGTGCAGGCCCGGACGGAAACCACCAGTAGAACCAATCTCAAGCATTTGCATATATCATGTTGTCCAATGCTTGTAACTGTTTTCACATCACAGCAGGTGCCTGAAAATCTTGAAACTCTCCGAATCAAGCGTTGTGATAAACTGAAGAGTGTGTTTTTTCCGGAGTCGTTCGACCCTGAATTACCAAACTTGAAAACCTTACATCTGTCGGACCTGCCAGCTTGGACAAGATCTGAAATCGGATTTCGGTACAAGAAGTCATGTAAAAGGATCATAAAGTTACCCAAATTAATGGAAGACAACAGAGAAGACTTCAACAAGAAGGTTGGCCAGGCATAATTTCAGGTTTGTAATACTCATAGCTCCCCTGCATCTTTTCACTTCATACCACAAGTCCATAATTCTACTGATATTATCATTATCTGTAAATATAAATCAACTATCTTGTCTCAGTTTGTTTATTTTGTTCTGAGGCATGACAGGAACACAAAGTGCACAAGGTAACAAATAGAGACAAATAAAAGGAGGGCAGCCTAGATGGTTTGATCATCTTAAAGATGGACATATGAATCTCGGTAAGTCGAATTGGTTTGTTCCAGTGCAAAAACAAAGGGATACATGAACTGAATACTAAGAAAGATGACATCTTTTGCTATGATATTAATCTATACTCCTGACTGGGTGATTCAGACACTGATATTTGGGTAAACATATTGGCCTAACAGACACCCCATTCCAAATATGGATTTCTGGCGGGAATTGCAGGTGTTTCAATATTTAGCAATACAATCATAAATGAATGATCCAAGCTGCAAACTGCCCCCAGTTAATACAGAAGACAATAAGTGGTTTCCAGGAAGAGCTTCATGCTTTTATGTTTACTTTCAAGTATTAGGATGCAGGAGAGTGCCCTATGTTTACAGGACTTGTATAATTTCCTGAATGTACTACTATTATTTAGTTTAAGGGTTTGAGTGTGTATCAGACTTGGAAAACTTCTTTCTTTATGTACCTTCAGATAGATTTTATAATATATATAAACAATATGTTTAATTTCATCCATGTATTTCACTTATCACAGTAACAGGCCTAAAAATTCATATAACGGGTGTAAACTATCAAAAATTATATTAAAAATATAAGAAATACAAAATTATAAGAGTTTAAGGGTATAAAATTATATTATCAATATAAAATATAATATATATATAATATAAGGAAACTTAAAATTTTTAGGAGGTATAGCTGCCCTTAGCATCCCCATAGATTTATCCCTGTTTGGTCATGAATTATTTTAAAATTAATTGAGTTTTACATAGTATAATTACAATCATATATATTTTATCGTTATATGTATGTTTTGTAATTTGAAAATCTTGTACTTATATTTTGTTTTGAAAATCTGTCATGTTTTAAAACTTAGTCCGTATAGCATTGTGTATTCTATACTCTATACGGAGATGTTGGCATTATTTATATATTATATATATATATTTTTTAAGTGCTGACTGCAACATTAATTTTAATATTAGTTATCGATCGTCGGAATCTATCATTTCATTTATATTATTTATTAGATTTTAATAAGTTATTCTTCTCTTATGACATGATTTACTCTACCTTTTGATATGTTTTTTTTTTTCTGTCGTTTAGTATGTTTTTTTTCTTTTGTTTAAGGTTGTATCTGACGACGCCACGACTGATAAGATGACGCTTATTTGTTATCATTATGATCTTCCTTGTTTTGGACCTTTGGATTGAATTTGGATACGCGGTTTATGCTCGTGGATAGTTTATTGCGACGCTCAGTTTTGATTTGTAATTCTCGGTGGTCTTTCAATAGATTAACACACTTTTGTGGTTCGTTTGTCGATACAATCATAATTGTTTGTGTCTATTTTTCCGATCGAGTCTTTGGACAAGTTTTTTTAACTTTTTCCATGTATGGTCCTTGTATAATCTAAAGTGGCTAGTTTTAAGAAAATGTCCAAATTATGTATAGTTTACAATAATAATCGTAAACTATTATTATATTATTGGATACTTTCTCGTTTAATAAAATTAGCGATTTCTATTAAAAAAATATTATCTAAAATTGTGTTATGAGGTTTGTATATATATTTTTGAAATTAATCTTGTTTTTAAATACTATTAATTAATGTTTAGGGTTGAATATGAATTTTACGATAACTCGTGAATGATGTATACAGGATGAAAAGGTAATCAAAAACTTATCAAATCGAGTCTGCATCTATTATGTCTTGTCTATACTTGTTCAAGTATAATTTTGTATATGTTTTATATTGTATAATTTTATATATAATCTATCTTACTTGGTTATAAATTTGTTCTATTTTTTTAATTTTGACAATTGTTACTGAATTTTTATTAAATTCATAAAAAATTAGATTAAACAATCCAAACATTTTACAACCTAAAAAAAATTATTATGGAATTAAGCATACCAATGAAATTCAGAAGCTTCCTAAATCTACTTGTCTCTGTCCATACAAAACGCATAAAGAAGGAAGGACTTGTAGACGATCCAAACTATCATGTAAAAAGTATCACTAACCGGGATTGATTTCATCGGCAAAAAACATAAATCAGAAACTAGCGCTGATTGAATCAAACTACAAGAGCAGATAAATCAAACCACCGACAAACAACAATCAATCGTTAGGGTATGCTGAAATATGCCACAAGAGCAGATGAATCAAACCACAAAACAAAAACATGTCATAAAGACAGAAAAAACGTATCACAAGGATAGAAATAGTGTGCTATAAAAACAGAGGTTCTTATTAAAATTGAAACTAAAAATGATAGATTTATAGATCCGATGGTCGACAACCAATATTAGGATTGATTGTCGACCACTGATCAAAGGAATAAATCAAAATAAAGAACAATTAAGAACAAAAAATTTTAGAGAAAAGAAAGAGCGGTTAAAATTTACTAGAGATCAAATGAAAGAATTTGTTCTATCTTAGATCTATTTATATCTATATCTATATTATATCTTATCTAATTATAAAAAATATAATCTAATGTCCGAAAGAATTTTTGTTTTTATCATGATTTTTATTAAATTTTGTACCTATATATTATCTGATTAATTTATACACTTAGAGATTATATTAAATTTTATTGTAATTTTAAATTGATATTTATTTTAGGGTAAATTATATATATAGTCATCATACTATAAGGTTGGTATGGTCACAATACTTTAAAAAAGTTAAATATACCAGAATTTTTTTATAAAATATTACATATTTGAATTTTTAAATAATTCAAAACTTAGAATATTATAATTCATATCTAATCCAAAAAATTTAAAATTAGATAAATATTTAATTAAAAATTAAAAGTAAAATAAAATATCAAAATTTTTAAATAGAACCGATAAATAATTGAATCAAACTAAATTTAATTGATCGGATCGAATATTTTTAACATCCGCTTTAAATCCAAGATCATGGAACCCGGAAAAGCCCATTATCCGCCTAGTTTAACTTGCACAACAAGCCGACCCGAAATATAACTACCCTTTTCTTGGATCGGAAAACCTCTTTTCTTTCGTCGATTGAGTTTCTTGTTTTCCTCTTCAGAACTTCCATTGAGGCACAGAAATCCCAAGTTGAAGTTTCTAAATCCTTAAGGCTTCAGCTTCTCTCTTGGTTTCGACTCCGTGAAGTGTATTTGAGATCCATGGCGGCCTTGCAATACCTAGAGTCTATTCGAAATGAACATCCGGAGTTAGCCGACTGGTACAATTCTCTTGCAGATCTGTACCAGAGGAAGCTCTGGCATCAGCTTACTCTCAAGCTTGAGCAGTTCGTTGCTCTCTCCGTCTTTCAGGTCTTTCATTCTATTCCTTGTTGTTTGGGTTTGGAGTTTGTAGATCTCCTATATTTTGGTTTTTAGAATTAGGGAGTTAGGGATTTTGGATGGTGCTGATTACCTTTTTCTTTTCTTTTTCTTTTTTTCCTTTTTCTTAGGGTTTTATAATAGAATTGAGGTTTCATTTCGGGTGTTATTTAGGGTTTTTATCTGTTATTTTTTACTATTTTTAGTTTTAATTTTGGAACGAAATAAATAAGAAATGTTCATTGCTTTGTTGTTCAATAACTTGGATATTGTTAAAGAAAGTATATTCAGTTGGGTTTTGCCGTTTATTTTTTATTGTAATGTTTTTGGTCATATAATTGGTGTTATTTTGCAGTAAGTAAGAAGGAAAATAGTGGAAAGCTTCAGGCAGGATTAAGCTTGATAAAGTATATTAGTAATGACAAGTAGCATCTAAAGCTTTGTCATGTTTATTTCAGGAAAAAGTTCTATTATTTGTAGAATTGAAAGCAATAGGGACTATTCTTTTACACCTCTTGTTTTTGTATTCTACATCCGGAAAATTCAGTTGTGGTTACTGCTCTGTTGTGTCTGTGTACAATGCATGAATAGCTAATCTAAAGGGTGGTTTACTTGATGATTTTTCATTTTAAAAAGTTG
Organism: Abelmoschus esculentus; assembly: GCA_035048815.1. Classification (NCBI taxonomy): domain Eukaryota; kingdom Viridiplantae; phylum Streptophyta; class Magnoliopsida; order Malvales; family Malvaceae; genus Abelmoschus; species Abelmoschus esculentus. The sequence continues at coordinate 9,618,273 of JAUCBN010000051.1, read as the reverse complement.
GCTTTCTATTTGTTTTAGTGGTTCATGCGTACGTAGTAGAAAATGAACTAATTGTGACACATGTGACACGTGCTAGATGTTGTCTAGGTCTTCTAACTTCCTATAATACTTGTTTCTCTTAAATTTCAGGGTGGAGATGCACTGATAAAGTTGTATCACAACTTTATCACTGACTTTGAGACCAAGATTAACCCTCTCAAGCTTGCACATTTTGCTGTCATCATTTCTCAGCAGTTCTTAGTGAAAGAGGCTGCTATCAATTTTCTTCTTGAGGTGATTGATAAGCTATACTCTACTAAAGAGAAGCGCATAGATGAGCCAGTTCTGTATATTAGGATGCAAATTTCCAAATTCAGGCTTGAGCAAGGTGATCAAGCGGGGTGCAAGGACCTTCTTGATGATGGAAATTGTATCCTCGACAGTATGACCGACATAGATCCATCTGTATATGCTACCTACTATTGGGTTTCATCTCAATACCATAAATTTCGCCAAGAATTTGCTGAGTTCTACAAATGTGCTCTCCTTTATCTTGCTTACACATCAGTGGAGTCTCTCTCAGAATCGTTTAAGTTGGTATGTTTTTATAGGTTAATGTGTTTTCTGCCAGTCCAATTGTACTACCTTATGATATTCTTGGAGCTCATTAATCTCATTATCTTTTTTTTAAATGTTATTTGCATTTGAGACTACATATAGTTGAATCTGGTTATTTGAAGCCTAGCATTGTACAAACAAACCCTAACGGTTGTTATCCATTAATTTTGCTTATTTATGAAGCTCTATGTTACAAACTTCTTGTTGTTCTGACTTCAGAGTTCCTCTGGGGTTATTATTATAATTATTTAATAATCGTTTTATCAACCAATTCATGTAACACCAATGCCTCTGAAGTCTAAAGTCATGTCTTACTAGTTTGAACCTTTTCTTTAATGCTAAAACCCCTTGTCTTCTCTTCCATGTCTATAATTTTATTATATCATGGATGAATCAAGTTGCCTGGTATAATTTGACAACAAAAATGCACAAAAATGGCATACCTCAGTTTTGAAAATAATGTTGATTGTAAGATGGCTGATGTGTTTAATAAGCTAATGAGTGTCTGCACCTTTTTATTTGGCAGTTGAATATAATTATCAGTTGACTTCATTTTGTTCTATGTTATTTTAATTTCTTTGGTATAGGATTTGGCATTTGATCTGTCCCTGTCTGCTCTTTTGGGAGATAACATCTACAACTTTGGAGAACTTCTTGCTCATCCAATTGTGAGTACATCTTTTATCAGGTTTCTTAATTTCATTATATATTGCATCTGATGGTGTTACTCGCAAATTTGTTTCATGTCACCACATCTATTTGTACCATTATTTATTTCAAATGATATTCTTGACTGTTGTTTGTTCCTTTTAACAAGTTTTGCATGTAAAAGTTAACTTTTAATGACTGATACTCTCCCGCTTGTTATTTTCTATTACATTAATGTGTGCATCATGTATAAGTTAACTTTTAGAGCATGATACTGCTATTTGCCTGATATAATACCAGCAATGCTTCTTTGAGGCTTATTTCTGTGTGTTATTATTTAAAATCTGATATGGTTCTAATCTATGTTGATGGTTTTTTCAATTCTAGTTTGGGCTGTTAATCAAGCATTGGGGAGGTGAAAATTTTAAAGCACTTTTTGTCAGTAGAGAGCTCATCAATGCTATGGAGATGATCAATGTAGTGCTTGATAAAGAAAATTACTTTTAATTTCGCAAAGATAAGGTTCATAGGTCTAGTTTATGATGCTCAGGTTAAATATATGTGGATGTTCAAGGGAACTACTAGGCTGAAAGGTACCAGCTAATGAGGGCTTTTTGTTTTGTACTCCTGTTTATGCTATTGCAATTAAATGCATACATGCTTAATGTTCATTGTGTAGGGTTGATTTAAATGGCTGCACGCGCTGTAGGTTTTTTCCTTCTGAATTTCTTTGCTTTAATGTTTTTTTATGTTTGAGATGGTGACATTTGGCATCTTTTACAGGTAAAGAGTCTTCTGGGGACCAAGGTGGAGTGGCTTTATCATATCCTCCAAGCTTTCAACACGGGGAATTTGGTTCGCTATGAAGAATTGTGTCGTGTGCACACTGCTGCATTGATGGCTCAACCAGCCTTGGTTGAGAATGAGAAGAAGCTGTTGGAAAAAATCAATATTCTATGCTTGATGGAGATCATCTTCAGGTGTGTATGGTTGTTGTAGTGTTTTCCCTAAGGGATCAGATCAAAGTTACTGATAATTGTAAGTGAGTTTAAAAACTAACTATAAAATCTTTCTATGCAGCCGCCAATCTGATGATCGAACTATTCCATTAAAAGTTATTGCTGAGAGAACAAAACTGTCAATTGAGGATGTCGAGCATCTTCTCATGAAGAGCCTCTCTGTAAGTTAAAACATTTAATATATTTTTGAGTTATTTTTTATACACGAACTGTGTAAAATTTGTTTTACATAATTTGCCTATTTTAAGCCTGAATCCTAAAATCTAAAATATAAACCCTAAATAAGACCCCTAAGCCCTAAATTTGACATACTTGTTTTACACGACCTGTGTATCAAAATATTTTCCAATATTTAGTCTTTTTTCTCCTTTTTCTTTTCCTTTTAACTATTTTCATGACACTGGTAGAAGTTGAATTCTCTACTTGTGTATGGGGGGTTGCTTCATTGTATTACATTAATCTGGCTCCTGCAGCCACTAGCTACTTTTTAGATGGTTCAAAATTCTAAGGATAACTTGTATAACCTTTTTGTGAATAATGACTGCAGGTTCGTCTGATTGAGGGCATAATTGATCAAGTTGAGGGAACAGTTCATGTCTCTTGGGTGCAGCCAAGAGTTTTGGGGATCCCACAGATCAAGTCCTTGCGGGAGCGGTTGGATAGTTGGATGGAAAAAGTATATATGGCTTCTTTATCAGTTGAAGCTGAAACGCCCGATCTTGTTGCATCATGATTTTCTTGTCCGGTTCCTTCTGCCCATTGTAACAATTTCCTTTTCCGAAAGAAAAGGGGAGTGAGCGGATGAGCAATGAGGATAGAGAAAAGTGTTAGTGATGTGTGCAGCCAGCAGGTAGAGACATCTTTGTATGATTCATTTGAAGGTATTGCTTGATCCTTAAATCATTGTTCTGAAAGGAGGAGCTCATGTACTTAACTTTTCACGTTTTGACATTTGTTGGACCTACAATGGCAGTTGCATGCCTGAGGATACAGCTAAAACTAAAAAACATCATCCTTCTCTTTCTTTGACTTTGTATTGGGATTTTCACTAGATACAATCAGATCCCCACTTTTATGTGGATGCATCATTAGACCCGTTTCTGCATAGTTTATATTTTATTTGGCTATGCTGGGCGAAGTGGTGCTTATGGGTTATTTGACTACGTATGGGTTATCTGAAGCGCATGGATCACCTATGTTCCCAAGAACTACAATAAGCTCTTACAATGGCGAAGAAGCAAACCTGGAACATTTTGATATTTTGGAAAATATGAAATTATGACAGATATCCTTATTCGATTTAGCAACAAAGCAACCATAATGCTCCTACATCCTTACTTTATACTTAAAGAATACAAAGCAAATTCAGAAATCAGTCATTCTTGACGCACAAAAGGGGAGGAACTAATGTCTGTGCTGTAAAACGAATCATCTCCTCCTCCATAGTTTTCATCTTTCTCCTCTTCCCATTTGAGAACCTCTCTTATGTATTTAAATGATTCATCGACGGATACCCGGTGGTCCCTTGCCCTAGCTTGGGAGACAAAAAGCTTATGTCCGGTAAGGGAAGCATAAAGATCCTTGAACTTCATTGCAACGTAGAAGTAAGCCTGTTGAGCCAGGGACTGGTGACTATGGACTTGTCTCACCGAACTGAAATCGTTGAACCACTCGCAAGTGCTTAAAGGCACCCGATTGACCTTGTCCTCAAAGAGATCATACTTGTTTAGTATCAACACAAAAGGGGTATCCTTAAAGCAAGGATGTCGTATCATCGTTTCAAATAGCTCCTTGGTCTGCATCATCTTATTTTGAAGTAGCGATCCACTGCTGCTGCTATCTGGTGCTATCGACATCAGATCATAATCACTAAGGGCAACGCAGAAGACTACTACTCGCACATCTTCAAACATTTCCACCCACTTGCATCCTTCATTAATCCCCTTAGTATTTACCCTTATGAGTTGATACCTATAAATGCAAAAAGGCTAAGTCAGCTTGACAAGTACAAGATCAAATCTCCCATGACCTCATGTAACCATTAGAACTGAAAAGTAATTATATTTAATCTGTGAATGTAAAGAACAGGTTGTAAACATTGGTGTTGTGACACCTTGTGGTGAGACCATTATTGAAGAAATCTTTCATTTAAAGCAACAACAGACTGTCAGGAAAGAATTACTTGGTTAGGGGGTGGGAGGGAGCTTCCAAATTGTCTGTGTAGGTTTCAGACATTGGACTACGATCATCGAGTGAAAATTCTATGAAAGCCAAACCATTCCCTTGGGTGACCCCTTCAGCGTAAAGAATGTCACGATTGGTAGGTTCATATTCATTGCTCGACACCTCAACAGCCTGAAGGAAACAAAAGCATATCATACGGTCAAGATATTAATGTGAATTTGAGTTCACTTATTTCTTCCTTGTAATCTCCTTCGAGTTGAATATCTTGAATACTGATGGCCATGTAAAATTTTGGCAATGATTAAGCCAATATATGATGCATAAAAATGTAAAAATAAGTTGACATACCCTGCTTAAGAAGTACTCCGCAACATCAGGAAGAAAGTGAAGCTCGTCTTTTCTTCTATAAGTGTGCTGTATAGCAGGATCTTTCCACAACTCCTCAACTAATGGAGCATATTCACGCGTTGCCGCAGGGAAAAATGCATCCAAATCTCCAGTGGCTATAATGTCCAGAAGCCAGTCAGCAAAATGCTTTAGCCTCGGGTTAATAGAATAGATGCACTGGTTAATTTCACCAGAATCTACCTCTCCTCCTGAAACAAGATTAAAGTATGTTTACATGTTGAAAGTGTTGCAATTATGTTAATTTTTTTTTTTTTGCTAGCTCTGAGAGATCTTAGAAGCATCATCACATACATGGCTTATATATATATATATATAAAAGCATTATACACATCATCACATTACCAGCTTCAGAGTTCTGATCAGCAGCAGCTAGTTCTTGTATTCCAAACATCGTTCCCTCCTCAAACCGCTCCCGCCCATCCAGTAATATGCTAAGGTACCTGTACATATTGCTCTGGATCATCAACTTCAAATCCTGCAGTTCTTCAGCAGAAAACCCATTTCCGTACAAAAATTTTGCCTGTTCAATAATGCATAGTGAACATTAGATAAAAGGTCATAAACTGCAATTTAAAGACTTTACAAACTAGTCATATTTGCTGACTTGGGTAAATAATATAGCTCTATGTATAAAAATAGTTGTCTTTGCTGAATTGTGTTGATAGCATAGCAATGGAAGATGCTAACAACTGAATGCATCACTTAAGCATGATAGGGGATTAACCACATCTTAATCATTTATATACCATACACATTCAGTCCATTCCATTGAAAGCATTGCTGGAGTTGAACTATATGCATATCCACAATTTAAAGCTTCCTAATCACCTTAATTATTCCTCGTGTAATAAATTGGAATGGCAGACATTTTCCATACCAACTTCCTCGTAGGTGTAAATTTTTTTTTTGTGTGTCCTTGCTTTCATTTTCAGTGCATCTTAAAGCAATTGGTATGGCAACATAAAGCATAATTGTTAGAATAAAATAGTTTATTAGCAACAAGAAAATATCAAACCTGCTTGAAGATGGTGCTTGTTCCAGAGCCTTGAAGCCCGAGTAGAAGAAGCTTTTGGGTTCGTTTTTGCTCTACATAATTTGGAACTGTAGTATAATTGCTAGCCTCCTCTCTCACTCCTTGAGGTTGACCATGGGGCACAGGCAAAGAAAACAAGGTACAAACAAAACGAGTTGACGCCTGTATCGTAAAAACCATATCCACATTACATATAATTATAATAACCATGGTACAACTGAAGCTGCTAGAAATTTACATACCTTCTCCCAGATGTTTCCTCTAATGTTATTCTGACCTTCTTCCTCATAACGACCATCATCATAGACCCAGAAATGAGTGTCACGAGGACACTGCACATTTGCCAGCTGAACACATCAAAAGGATACATCATGATTAGTTAATACAATATGATGACAGGCATTTGACATCATGTATCATTCCCATTAACATTTTTATCAGATGCTAAAGTAAAACATATATTAAGATGTCTAAAGGAAAGGCATAATACAGTAAACGAAGGTGCTAAATAGTTTTGTAAAAGGAATCTGTTACTTCTAATTGGTTATAAATTCCTCTATGGAAAAGCATAAAAGGGTGAGAAAATATAGCATCAAAAGAGCATGAGAATGAGAATCCTAAATGTATGGAATCAAACAGAAAAAAAATGATCAACAACAATTAATAATAGAATATGTATTAACTTTTATATTTGTTACCTTCAGCACCCTCAATTCAAGTTTTGTAATTTCCCTTCCATTGATATAGACTTCAGTATTGCCATTGCTTGCATCAGGATTAAGCTTGCCTGTGAAGTTTAGGTTTGAACTAATGACCCGATCTGGTTTTTCTCCCTCCTGCCAATACAATAAGAGGAGAAGGTTGAACCAAGTCTCCACATTCTAGATGTTCCTCTGCTTGCTTGTTTGATTAGAAAAGCCAAGTGAAGCAGAAAATAGCAAGTTGCGAATACAAACTTACCTTTCCCCATAGACCAGATTCCTTGTCATACCAGTATCTTCCAGGCTTCAACTTCGTAGGAGGTAAAGGGCATCCAAGTAATTCAGCCATCTCTTCAGGCTTCAGTGGATATCCATTCACAATTAGCTGCTCTGGACGGAGCTGATTAGCAGAACATTCTTTCTCCGCTTTCATAATCTGCTTTACCTCCAAGGGACTGAGTAATCGAGACAAGAGCCTAGAATGTTTACCTAACCTTAACCGCTTTGATTCATCAATTGGCTGGCCAATGCATGTCACACATTTTCGTCCTTCAGGCATCGAACCCATAGCCCTGAGCACACAACTGCTGCAATACTTAGCATCACAAACCAGGCAAGATTCCTTTGTTTCCCATTTTCTCTTACCGCAACGATAACAAACTCTTTTCTTTCTCCTTTCTGTTGAAACACCAACATATTCAGGAAAAACTCTCTTATCTATATCCACATCTTTCCTCTCTGACTTTTCAACAGTATTGAATGTAACAACTGGAACTCTCTTTCCTTCATTAACAGCTCGTTTAGGAGGATTACTTGGAGGATTGCCAACTGAGCTGGGAGAAGCTGAAGGAGAAGCTGAAGAAAAATCAGGATTTTGCAACACAGACACTATGGATTCAGAGCTTGCTGAAATCCTTGGACTCTGAGTGCGTGGACTTGTGACACCAGCAATATAAGACACTGGCAAGGGGATTGGCTCAATCAACGGGGGACCAGTATTAGCAACTGACCTTTGGGACTGTGGCAGTGCTTCTGCAGTAGGTATGACATGTGAATTTACATCAAGAGGCTCAACTCTAGGCACTTCATAGGCAACTGGAGGACCCATATACTCCATTGCTATTGAGTAATCAAGCTCTAATGAATCTTCAGATAGCGAGGCACCAGGTGGAAGCATCTTCGCCACCAGTTTTTTCCAACTCTCATCCTCCTTTTGCTCCATTTCTTGGGATATAACACCAAAAATCTATATGCCGGACTAGAGGTTCAAAGTGCCACTTCTTAGGTATCACCCATATAGATCAAACTACTCTCTAAACTCTAAAGCATCCAGTGATATGCTTGGATAAGCTCAAATTACCTGGAAGCAATCATCAGAACAATGAAACTTTTTAAGTTCCTTTGTAAAACAATCACCAAGCAGCCAGAATTCAACATACAAAGTGTCAACCTAAGGAAGCCTTCAAGTTTGAATGGCTAAAATTGGAAAAGATCAACCATTTGACCCAAATTAAATGAAATATAAGCAAATTCAATGGTTCAAGAACCGACCATGACATACAGGCAAGATTTGATTAACAAAAGAGACCCACATATAGATTAAACAAGCAGCACTCTTAAAAAATAAGTAACTGAAACAATTGGCAGTCAGCCAAGAGAAATTTTACCCAGAATATCCTAAATCCCTACGAGATAACTATAAATGATGGTCAAATAGTAAGATAGGGTTGTGTTAAAAGTAAGAGAATTTTTCAACTTTAAGAAAAATATGATTGGATTCAGTTATGGTCAAACAGTAGACATTTCAAGCTTCATGTGAACTTAATCAATACCAGGGGCCTAGCAAGACTTTCCAACTTATAAGAACAAAATTGAATAAGTCTGCAAAGAAAAGCATTAGCAGGCAGGCAGTGACATATTACAAACATATAGTATACACACAAAAAAAAAAAAAAAAATAAAGGAGCTTGAAAAACCAAGATTGAAGAGAAAAAAATGACAGGAGAAGCAAAGGTAGGAAATATAATAGAAGTGAAGAGAGAGAAAATATACCTTGAAGAAATAGGACATGAAATGAAAGTAAATCTCAGAGAGGAAGAAATAAACCAGATAAACTCTTTGCTTTCCGAGCTTTGAAGAACACAAAGAAAAGCCGAATCCCAGAGTTGTAGATGGTAAAATAAAAAAACAAATCTTTGAGAAAGAGCCTGCACTACAACACATTCACCATTTTCAGAGGGAAAGATGAACACTACAAAGTACAGACAGAGGAGAGAGAGAAAAGGGTGGGACCAAGTTTATTCATTTTTGTTTTAAGATTTTTCATAAGCAGCAGTTGTAGGATTTATCTGTAGGAGTAGTTTCCTCTTAACGTTTGTTGGTGCGTTGTGAAGTGGGTGGGTGTTGTTCACGATCGAACTGGTTTGGGTGGGTAACAGGTGGATAGTGTTGTTGAAAATCATATTTAAAAAATAAATAAAATATTAGATTTTTAAATAATATTTAAATTAATTTTTTTATGATTTTAATAAGTATTATGATATTTAAAATAAATAAATAAAAATATTATTTTATATTTATTTTTTTAAATAAAACTTGTTTTTTTTTCGTATCCTAAACATGTTGTAACTTAGAAAGTTAGACTATCCGATTGTTTGGATCGTAGGAGTGGAAATGATGTGGAACCGTACGACCAAGATCTTTGTGTTGTATCACGCGCCTTTCTAATGAGCGTGGTAGATCCTCTCCTCTATGTGGGCATGGAAAATGTGGATCCAGACATCATAGTACTATGGGCCAAGGTGGGCCTTGCTGGGAGGACACTGTTCCATTTTTATATTTAATATTTACAAATAAAAATTATTACAAGAATTAAGATGAGATAATCTTAATATTATTATAAAATAATATATTTTTATTTTTTTATAAATTATATATATCTTATATATAAAATTATTCACATATAAATCTTTTAAGATAAATGTTATTATTCTTTTCATTATAACTACTCGTTAGATTTGATGAGCGAATAATTTTATATTCGATACATTAATCGTTTTTTTATTATAATATGCTGTTAAGTTTTTTTAAAATAAAATAAACTAGTGGATGTGGAGTCTCAAAGTCAACAGGTCAATGAGTTGTAAGTTGAACAAAGGGACACGAGAGAAGACAGTAATTAATGTCCAATGGGGACCAGTTGGGAACAATACGGTGAGTAAACCAAGGGATTTTATTAGGGTGGTTGGGGTTTAGGTGAATCGAGTAATCGTAATTGTTAATCGATAATTAATATATTTTATAAGTTAATTAATTAAATTATTAAAAGTAAATGATTTTGGTTAATTAAATATTTAAAAATGTTTTTATTAATTATGGTTTATGTTATAAGTTTTGATAGATAGTTAACGTATAGATTAATCGTTATTAAATATTTATGTTTTAAAAGTAAAAGACAGTCAACTAAAATTTTAACCCGCATACCCTTTTTTCTTTTGAACTCAATTTTATAATTTAATTTATAGTTATTTTATCTTTAATTTACTAATATTACATTATATTTATTGTATCAATTTATTTTATATTTTTAAATATAGGATCGAAGGATTTAACACTTAATCAATAAATAATTATAATTGATGAATTATATTTCATTTTAGTGAAAGTTTTATATACTGTATTTATTTTATGTATGTTAAAGATTTTTTTCTAAACTTTGGTAGTGTATTGTTATGTGTTGAGTATTGTTAAAAATTGAAATTTTAAACTAAGTTTGAAATTTATGTATTTTGTGTTGTATTAAAATTTTATAGTATGTATGTATTTTTTTCTAATTATGGACTTAATATTTAGAATCTCTATTTAAGTATTTTTTATAAATATTTTAATATAATTTTATCAAAAGTATTGTTTTATTATTCTTAAAAAATAGTGAATGTGTGAAAAAAAAATTATAATAGATTAGAAATTTGACCTGCAACTGAATCGTCAGTTAACCTATCTTAGTTCTTAACGAATAACTATTAGCAGTTAATTAATTCTTAATGGTTCAATTATGATTAACTAAATTCAATAATTGTTATTGTAGACTATACCTTTTAAAAATTTCAATATTTATTATTAGAGAAATAGATTTAAATAATAATCTATAGCTGTAATAACATTATTATAAAATAGTAACGACATCGTTCGAAACTATAATATCCGAAATCATTATGTCCAGAATAATTTTAAAAAAATTATAAACACGACACTCATAGTGACTGTAATTGTGATTGGGCTAATAAATTATGATTGGGCTAAAAATCATGGCCTTAGTTAGTATGCATGACCTTTGAGCATTGAAAATCCAATTTTCTCCCAGGCTTTTGCGAAGTCTCTACTCTCTACTGCAGTCTGCAACTTGATATTTTCAGTCTCATTGGAGTTGGATACACTTCATTCACACTCTTTCTTTGGACTTGTGGCTCTTGTTTTACTTGGTCCTTGTGCTGAGATGGCACGATATGATTCGTCCTGAAAACTCGAAGAAGGAATCTAATGAAGACAAGCTCTCCCTAAACATTATCCTATCCGGAATCTGCTTGTCCCATAATCTGACCTTTGCTTTCTTGGCTGGAGATTCTCATCTCAATCTCATGGATCACATTCAAACACATTGCACCATCTCTTCTTCGAACACTGCTTCTGCAATTTCATTCTCCTTTCACTTCTCCTCTGATTTTAGTCCAACTACATCTTTTGACACCTTTTGCCAATCTCCTTGCACACCATAAAGCTCATAAATTTCACCATTTTGTCAATTTCCCATCTTTTTTGTAACCAATATTGGAAATATGATTGCTGTGGAAAATAATAGTATGGTTTTCATGTTATTCCATATGGCAGTTTAGATTGGTAAACCATGATGTAGATTAACAGAATGGCTGGGACTTCAGTCCTTCAGCGAACCAACTTCTTTTCACCTCCTGCAGATCCACCACAAAGCTCAGACTTGAATTTGAGGTTGAAGGAGCAACACTGCTTATCCATCCTCAAGGGCTGCAACAACTTAGAAGAGTTCAAACAAGCTCATGCACAGATCGTTAAGTGGGGTTTCTTTTGGAACTCCTTTTCTGCAAGCAATCTGGTGGCTGCATGTGCTCTCTCAGATTGGGGTAGCATAGACTATGCTTGTTCGATTTTTCGACAAATCGATGATCCGGGTACTTTCGAATTCAATACCATGATTAGAGCTTATGTCAAAGACATAAACTTTGGGGAAGCTCTAGCTTTTTATTGTGAGATGCTTGAAAGAGGAGTTGAGCCTGATAATTTCACTTATCCTGCACTTTTCAAGGCTTGTGCCTGGTTAAAGGCAAAAGAGGAAGGGATGCAAATTCATGGGCATGCATTTAAGCTTGGGTTTGAAACTGATGTATATGTGCAAAACAGCTTGATCAATATGTACGGCAAATGTGGGCAGATAGAACATGCTAGTGCAGTTTTTGAGGACATGGATGAAAAGAGTGTTGCTTCTTGGAGTGCTATTATTGCAGCATATGCTAGTTTGGGGATGTGGTCTGAGTGTTTGATGGTATTTGGGAACATGAGTAGTGAGGGATGTTGGAGGCCTGAAGAAAGCACATTGGTCACTCTGCTCTCTGCTTGTACTCACTTGAGTGCTCTGGATTTGGGGAAATGCACACATGGGGCCTTACTAAGGAACATTAATGGACTCAATGTTATAGTTCAAACTTCCTTGATAGACATGTATGTCAAGTGCGGGTATCTGGAGAAGGGATTATCACTCTTTCATAGGATGGCCAAAAGGAACCAAATGTCCTATACTGTAATGATTTCAGGGCTTGCCATGCATGGACATGGTGAAGAAGCTCTAAGGATATACTCAATGATGCTTGAAGAAGGTCTTGAGCTAGATGATGTTGTCTATGTGGGCATATTAAGTGCTTGCAGTCACGCTGGCCTTGTCGATGAGGGTTTCAAGTGCTTTGATAGAATGAAATCTGAGCATGGAATAGAACCAACAGTTCAACATTATGGTTGCATGGTAGACCTTATGGGAAAAGCTGGGATGATCAATGAAGCTCTTGAGTTCATCAACAGCATGCCTATCGAGCCCAATGATGTGGTCTGGAGAAGCCTTCTTAGTGCTTGTAGAGTTCGTTGTAACCTGGAAATTGGAGAGATTGCAGCTAAACATCTATTCCAGTTGAAAACGCAAAATCCCGGTGACTACGTGATACTGTCGAATATGTATGCACAAGCTGAAAAGTGGCCAGAGGTGGCTAAAATTCGGATGGAAATGGCTAGAAAAGGTTTAAACCAAGTGCCAGGATTCAGCTTGGTCGAGGTTGGAAGAAGAATCCACAAGTTTGTCTCGCAAGATACGTCGCATCCTCGATGCAAAAGCCTATACGAGATGATTCACCAGATGGAGTGGCAGTTGAAATTTGAAGGTTATAACCCAGAAACATCTCAGGTATTGCTGGATGTCGATGAAGAAGAGAAGACACAGAGATTGAAAGCACATAGTCAGAAGCTAGCCATTGCATTTGCGCTCATCCATACGTCTCAGGGGACTCCAATAAGAATAGCTAGAAACCTCAGGATGTGCAATGATTGTCATTCGTATACCAAACTAATATCAATCATCTATGAACGCGAAATCACCGTAAGAGATCGTAGTCGGTTCCACCAATTTAAAGATGGAACTTGTTCTTGTAGGGATTACTGGTGAACCGATAAATTTCCATTATCAGGATTTTGATTCTTACATCTGCTATGCTATTTCCATTGAACTGTATACAAGGATAATTGTTCTAATTTTCTCTTTGCTAACAATTGTATAGCTAGATGCATTTTCAGTTTTAACTCTTTATCTCGGTTTCGGTTACGGAAAAGGGCTCCATAGGACCCCAAATCCCAAAAGAATCGAACACAGCCGAAGTGCCTGATGTAGCCATTTAGTTATGGAGCCAAGAACGGTGCATTGAAACCACAGAACTAACATGCTGTGGAATGCAATCATGAATCAAATCAGTTTCTGGTAGCATTCTCAGATTAACTTTGACACAGATGAAGAAAGTTTCCAAATGATATAAAAGTTCGAACTGAAGTTTTCCTCACATGTTTCTTACAAATTCAATGGTTTTCCAGAGCTCCTTCAGCATTCAATACGAAATACTCAAACCAGCTTTATAAAGAGAGTTCTACAGAAAAATAAATCAGAATGCTTCTAGCCTTTAGGGCTTTACACGTTCCCTGATAAACTGTTCTACTTCTGCTATGTCACCCTTCAAACCAGAAGCTTCAACAATGGTAACCGCGTTTTTACACTGAGAGAAAGCAAATACTTCCCCAGGTACCCCCAGAGTGAAGTCGTTTGAAATATCAGCTGCTGATATTGCACTTCTTGATGCCCTCAGTTTCTCACTATAAAATGGTAAAACAGACGAATTAAGTATATGATAATAAATGAAATATGCAAAAGACTACGAGTTCTAGAGAGATGCATATTTCTGTGTCTATGCAAGTAGAATATCCCAAGTTTCTATATATTGAAACTATCGGCTAGGGTTTCATGATAATCAAGGACATCACATGCAATAATTACAGAAACATAGAACATGCAGAGAAAAATGAACTTGAGGCCATACATTTCCTTTTCCAATTGCTTCCTGATGAACTCCTTGGTATGTGCAGTAACTTTATCAGATTTGTTGCAACAAATGAGAACTGGAATTTTCTTCTTGACCACACTGGCCCTGGTCAAAATATCATACAGATATCTGTTGCACAAAAGCGAATATCATACTTAAGCTCCTTTACATTTGACAATCAGAAAGTAGAAGGAAGAGACTTGCAAGAGTAGTGTGTGCATTATCATAGTTATTCTTACTCCGAAACTGAAGAGCAATTTGGTAAGAACTCCACAGCATCCACAACAAACACAATGCCAGCTGCTTGAGGCAAGAAGTCATCCAGTTTGGGCCGCAAACGAGAATGCCCAGGAACATCGACAAGATGTACAGGCTTGATTTTGCCCTTCTGTTAAATATATATATATATATAATATATTATTTAAAAAAAAAGGATTTTGGACAATGATCCAAAAATCGCAATCGGTGACAATAGAGTGAAATAAGAGGCTTAACCCATATTCCTTGTATAAAAACAGAGAGTAGTTGAACCTCAGAAAAGTAGGTTAAGATGAATTACCTTGTTACTTTCAGAGTTCAGCACAAAAGTCCCCTCATTTGGTTCCATGGATGTAACAGTACCCTGATGTGAGGAACCATCACGAAGCTGACACGGTAATCATGTCAAGAAAGTTATGACATCACATAACTAGGCATGTAAAATATTATTGTACATTTGGCAATCATAACAGGACAATCTCTAGAAGAATTTAGTAATTTAGAAAGACTTTCAAAAAAACAACACAAATAATGGCACTGCATACCACATAGTAAAGAACAGTTTTTCCACTCCCACTAAGGCCAGTGAGTACAATGGTATTTGATTTTGTGCGTCTGAACAACCGGACTGCAAGACAAAGAGGGAGAAAAAACAAGTAAATATAATCAAAGTTCAATTGGAAACAGATTATATCAGAAAACTGCCTCAAGAGAGAATCCCACACATCTAAATTGTTAAAGCAAGCCATTTCAACCAAATAGGGTTTAAACTAACATCTTTTCTCAATGGGAATCCATAAAATTAAAAACGTGGCAACCCACTCCAAGATAAACATCCTGCATATTTGTAGAGTCTAAGTAGGGTTTAGTCAAGATGATAACCTAAATGTGTATGCATGGAACAACTAACCAAATCTAACAAGCATTTGTAGGTTAAACAATCAATTATTGACTTCAAAACATCTAAGAGATGGCATTTCAAAATTTTAAATTCATAAACCTGAGGAAACTACGACCGACTAATTCTTCAAGAAACATTAATAAACAGCAGTTCTACTCCATCATAATTATTTATAATGCAAAGCGAACTTACTGCAGAAAAGAAAGAGGGTAGTCACGAGCAAGACAGCAATAGCAGCATAGAATTGCATTGGGGGTATTTCATTCAAATATTCAATAGCTGGCTGCAACCAATGCTCCACTTGATTCTTCCATGGCTCCACTTGAATCTTCAACTGCTCTAATTGATCCTTCGCTTGATTCTTCCACGGCTCCAATTGAACCTTCAACTGTTCTAATTTCTCCTCCCACCCTTCCATGGCTTGAGCTTTGGGTTAAATAGGATATCAAAACCTAGAAAACGCAAAACCCAGATTCAAAAACCAAATCTTTTCTGAATCCTGAATTAAAAGAGGTTCTAAAAAGCAAGGAAGCTTGTCCAGTTCAAGGCTACGCATTGCTTTTTCACTTGGTGAAACCCAAGTTTTGAGAGGAACACAGAAAATGAGAAAATTAGCCAAATTGAGATTAAAAAAATATTCCAAATATGAGGAAAAAACCCTAAACCAAATCTCAAATAAGAAAGTTTTCAGTTAAGATTTAGAGGAAAATCTCTACTTTAACTATCTACTCGCAATTTCATTCACATGGAATTTAGATATCAAAGTTGTAAATTACATACCTTTAACGTATTTTCTCTTCTCGCAGGAAAAAAATAATATTTCTTTTCTGTTTTCTTTCTGCCAAGGGAAAAACTGAAGCACGGGTGAACCTTGAGGGAAACAAAAAATAATTGTACTGCAGAGATTTAACGGTTCAGATTCAAAGTACCAAATCTGACGGTAAAAAATGACTGATTTAACTTTTTTTCTCCTTTTTTGCGATGTAAAAGACTTGACTAATGAGGAAAAAAATCTGGTAGCTAAAACTAGATTACATGTTTAAGAACCTCACAGTTTTATAAAAGAATTTGACAATTCATTTGAATACAAAGCAAAATTGGTTAAAAATTGATGTTTTAGTTAAAAATTTAGGATTTATTTATTAAATTTTAAATAAATTATTAAAATAGTCACTTAACTGTATATTTTTAGTTATTAATTTTTAAAAATATCATTATGGTCATTTACGTTTTTTATTTTTTAAATTTTAATTTAGGATGATTGAACATATTATAGCATAAGCATACATCAAATAAACAGCAGTGTTGCCATTAAAAATTTAGAAAGGTACGAATCAGATGCTAATAATATGATCATAGAAGCTTGCGACTTGAGATTTCATTCAATCGTGGTAAATTTCTTTCAGGGTAAGGTTGTAAAACCTCGATTTGTCCCTATTTAAAACACTAAAAATTGGGGGAAATTGATTGAATTGTGGGGATTTTAAAACTTGAAACCCTAATTTTTAAGATGTACTAATTAATGAAGCCTTCAAAGTTTAGACACTTTGTGTGTAATTTTCCTTTTTTTTTCTTTTCGTTTTTTGACTTTAAAATATTTTTAACAAAAAGGGTAAACTACTCAAATGGCCATTTAATTACAAAGTCAGTCTTGATTTGATTATTATACTTTTAATTATGATAATATAACCCCACAACTATAAGGTTAGTCTTAATATAACCACCTGTCGTTAAAAAGTAACGTGACAGTTGATAAAATTTAATATAATTTTTATATTATTTTTATATTTTATCAATTTAATTTTAATCTTAATTTAATAAAATGAATTAAATATTTTATTAGGTAGTAACGCATTATAAAACCTTTAATTATATTTATCGGAAGAGAAAAATAAAATACATTAACAACTTAATTCTGCCACAACTCAAACCTAACAAGGGTGAAATAAGTGTCATGACTTTACCACCACACCAAATCACTTTTGTTATATTAGTAAATAATCAATAGTTTAGTATTTTATAAAATAAATTTTTAATTTTCTTATCAATTTTTTTATTATTCATTTAATTAAAAATTATAAGTTTAATTATTTTTATTTATGGATATAATTATCTTATATTTTTATTAAATTTTATCGGTACAATTAATTATTTAGTCCAAATTTTCAATATAGTATATCAATTCTGATTTTATGCATACCACTGGTGACAACTCGTTAAATAATTTTAAAAAGTGGTATTTTCGTAAATAGCCCTGATAAAATCCCACGGTGACTGATTGAAGGACAATATGGAGATTTCGCATGATCGGGGAAAATAGAAAGGAGAAAACGGACTAAAGTACGACGAGTTACAGAGTTACTCCGTGAACCTTCTTCCACCCTCTTCCATTCCACCCAAAAGACAATTAACAAATCCTAAAATCAAACACCTGATCTTGACTTCGTAGCTGGATAAAGAACAAAAGATAGAAACGCGGGCAAATTACAGTTTTAGTCTCCCAGTCGTGCCCTAATTCAATTTCAAGCTTGCTCCCTAGCTTCCAAATTTTTTATTCCATTCAGTGGATCTGGCTTGGGTTTCATTACAATTTGGTTTGTTCTTCATTGGTAATTCAAATTTTAAATTTATTAGCTTTTTTGTTTGTTAATCGGTTTTGCAAATTAGTCAACAGCATTAGTTGCTTACATTCAGATTTATCAACTGTTTTTTTTTCTGCTGAATACATGTTCCCTCTTTATTTTTAATGTTATATGTTTGTTTACTGAGAAAATGCAGGAAAAAAACGAGATGATATTGGGACATTTATCTTTTTTAGTTGTTTTATCCTTTTAATTGTTTGTAATGCGAATGGGGGAAATTTGTGATTGGGGCTAAAGACATCAGTATATATATCCTAAGTTTTTTTTTAATGCGAAGATACACTTTTTTTCATGTTAATTGTTAATATTCCTTATAATCTTTTGGTGAAAGTAATATAGGGTTAGATAAATTGCATTCTTTTGGATGAATATAGGATGTAGTGAGGGAAAGGTGCATACTGCCATATTGTGATTGAATTATGCAGTCTGTTTGTAGAATGGTTTGAGGGGCTTTCAGAAGCTTGTTGGTGGATATAGAGTAATGGGAAGCAGTGAGAAGGATAAAGCTGCAAAAGAAAAGGAGCCAAAGACACCTCCTGCTACTCAGGTATTCTTTTATTGTTGTTTGAAAATTTTGGTTTATGTTGTTCTGATTGTTCTTTTTCAGAAGTTTGTTTGTTTTAATGTTTTTTTCTTGTTTCTCAGGAGGTGTCTTCAATCGCTAATTCGGGTACGGTAAATGCAGACTGGTCCGGGTTTCAGGTTTGTTAGATAAATGTGTAGTTTCAATGCGTTATATTCAGTTTTCATATGTTATTCTAATCATTACTTTTGGATTGTTGTTTGCTAACAGGCATATTCTCCCATTCCTCCACATGGTTTCTTGGCTTCAAGTCCCCAAGCTCCCCCATATATGTGGGGTGTTCAGGTATGTATGGTTTTGCATAGGTATCTTAGGATGGTGCATTATTAACATCGTCAGACTTTCTCTCTTTTAATTGTTAGAGCTTTAAGATTTGATGGCATGATTAACTATCAAGATTTAATGATTTGTTTTGCTGATTAGTAAAGCTTTCATGTAATTATTTCTTTGTTGCAGCATATTATGCCTCCCTATGGTACCCCACCGCATCCTTACGTTGCAATGTATCCTCATGGTGGAATATATGCACATCCATCCCTTCCTCCAGTATGTTCTTTTGAACCATAATTAGGTTTCATTTCTTATGTCGCAATATCTCAAGACTTGGAGACATCGTTTTGATATGGTCTAATCTGCAACAGGGATCTTATCCTTTTAGTCCTTTTGCTATGCCTTCTCCAAATGGTGTTGCTGAGGCTTCTGTAAGCTGTTTATCTTACTGTCTTATGATTTGTTTTTCTGGAAAGAAGTTTCTTTCTGTCCATGTTCCCTAATGATTGACTCTAGATACTTTCAGGGAAATATTCCTGGAAGCACAGAAATGGATGGTAAGCCTACTGAAGTGAAGGAAAAGTTGCCTATTAAAAGATCAAAAGGGAGTTTAGGCAGTTTGAACATGATTACCGGAAAGAACAGTAATCTTGGTAAAACATCAGAAGCTTCTGCTAACGGAATTTCTAACAGGTATGGAAGAAAAGAAATGATGTTGCAGTTATTACATTGATTTTGGTCGTTAGTTTGTGTTAGAAAGACTACTTAAATAGAATTGAATGATAGTGTGATACAGCATAAAGTCCATCAAACACAGCAATTGCTATTGGGTTTCATTGAGAAGTCAATGAAGTCATTGATTGAGGAAGCTTAAGGAGTAATTCTCCTGTGTTTCTCTCTTTATTTCCGGTATACTGAGTGTTAAGAAGCTTTGAGAAGTGTTTGTAATAGTCATTATTATCATTACAAGGTTTCAATCAACTATTTTTTTGTGGCTTGAAGTTTAAGATGATTGAGAAAACAAATTTGTCTCCTTGCTTTAATCCTTTTAGTTGGTTCTCTGAATTCAGTATCTGATATTTTTAATGCTTTAATTCATCTGAGCATACATTATCTGCTTGTACTTGTTACCAAGATTATTGCTCTAGGTAGTTTAGCTGATGGTGGAATAATTATCATGCATGTATAGTGCTGAAAGTGAAAGTGAAAGTACAAGCAAAGGCAGTGATGCAAACTCCCAGAATGTGAGTGCAAGGCCTCTTGCCTCTTCCTTTTATTTGCTTGTTATTTTGAATTGGTCATCTCTTTTCATTGGTTTATCATTTTAACCATGCTTTGTTTGTTTATTTTTCTGTCTTGGCGGTTGTCAACTACCTGCCAGAATGGTAGGATTCAAGGACAAGACTTTGTAATTTCATGAATTTCTGCCCCATCTCGACTATTAGTTTACAGTCTGGATATAAATACTTAGGTTTTGAAGTTGCTGCAAACACTGACATTTCAAATTATTAGCCTTGGCTTGAATCACTCCTTTTTTTATCATATAGCATCGAGTTAACAGTGTTAATGGCTGGGAATTGGAATAATTTCAAAATAAATTCTTTTTGATAGAACTGTCAGGGTTCTTTCTTTCTCTATCTGAAAGTCGCATTACTCTTGTAGCTTCTCAATTATGTTCTTCATAGCTACTAGGAGTTAGCCTACCAACTGATCAGATTAATTTTCTTTTATCTAATACATGAGAACAAAGTTTAAGGCCATTATGGAGTGGGGTTATTGAAGAAATGCTAAAGCTGTCTCCAATAATCATTTCTATTACAACTCCCCATGTTTTGCAGCTTCTCTTGGAATTCTTCCATTGATGTGAAAACTTTTAATATTTCATATTTATTCTAATTTTAGGCATTCACCTATGTCGCCTTGTTATCCTTTCCTTTTTTTTCCAGGTCAATATTATGCAATAAAATGTTATTTTCTTTTTTAGGAATCACAATTGAAGTCTGGAGGTGAAAAAGATTATGGAGAAGGTTAGACAGTGATAGTGTCATGATATTTTTGCATTCTATCATTTCCATTTGTGTATATGTGTTCCGAGAATGTCTTCAATGGTTCTTATATAGGTGAAGCATCTCAGAATGGACACTCAGCACATGGTCTTCAGAATGGACGTCCTAATTCAGCCCATTCAATAGCGAATACAGCAATGGCCATGGTACCTATATCAACTACTGGGGCAGCCATAGCTGTTCCTGGTCCAACAACTAACTTACATATTGGGATGGACTACTGGGGGGCACCAGCTTCATCTAATGTTCCTGCAATGCACGCAAAGGTTTCTTCAACACCTGTTGCTGGAGGAATTGTAACCCCTGCATCCCGGGGCAGTGTTCAGTCTCAGCCTTGGTTACAGGTTCCATCTCTGAACATAGTGAAATTCAAGACCTCCTTAGAGTTGATATCTTTTCTTTTGGCTGTAGTGCTATGCTTTTGTCCATGAAATCAAGGTTTTCCTCCTCCAATGAACTGCCTCATTCTTCCTTGCTTATGTGACCTCTAAGGCTCGGGCAGAGCTTCTCCACCCAGCTTTTGGAGAAGCTCCACTGAACGAGCTTCTCTTTTGCCTTCTCACCCTGCTTTTAGGCAGGATTTTCTCTCAACTGTTGCGTTTGGAGAAGCTAGAAATTCCCGCTTCTTCCCAAACACAGCTCTCAACCCAAACCAGGGTTTTGGCAGCAGCGCCAAATGGAGCCTAAGAATGTATTTTTCCAGTGCTTTTTCCTTTGGCGTTGTATGTAATTTGCACTGTATCTGATTTTATGGGTTTAGGATGAAAGGGAGCTTAAAAGACAGAGAAGGAAGCAATCGAACAGGGAGTCGGCTCGGCGATCAAGGTTGCGTAAGCAGGTACTGAAGTACCCTTTAGAAATTGTAGATCCTATTATCTGTGATTAAAGGCCCATAAATGAATTATTTTGTCGAAATGCTTCTATTGAATCAGGCGGAATGTGATGAGCTGGCTCAACGTGCTGAAGCCTTGAAGGAAGAGAATGCCAACCTTAGATCAGAAGTTAGTCGGCTCAAGAGCGAGTATGAGCAGCTTCATGCAGAGAATACCTCTCTTAAGGTAATTTTCTTCTTTCTTTGTTTTACAAAATATTAAAACTTGTATGTTTCCATTCTTCAAACTGTAGTATGTCTTGTCCAAACCTATTTGCATAGCTTTACTTCCTAATATCATTGCCTAATTGCAGGAGAGGCTAGGGGAAGTTCCTGTGCACGAGGATCTGAAGTCTGGAAGGAACGACCAACATAGAAATAACGATGAAGAAACAGGGACTGCAGGGTAGTCACTAGGTTTCATACACTCTGTTCCATGCCTCCTCCAGGAGCACAACCTAACCAAATTAGGTACAGAATCTTGTTATTCTGCATGGCATGTGTAAGTTTTATCAAAGCTGGCCTTGATAGCTTGTAGGTTTCCTTCACCAGTGATTTGGCTTGTCTTAACAATCAAAGCCTTAGGATGTTATGTAGATTGATATCATGTGATACCTTTCTCTATTGAAAGAAGGGTACAGTTTAACTTTCCAAGCTTGTTTATGTTAAGATATGATCGACAAATGTGTAACCGTGGGGAAGAAATGAACTCTGATGCATTTATACTTTGGCATTGGCTTTTTAAAATTCATAATTTTGAAGTACCCTGAAATGACAAGGTTAACTTTGTTGGGCTAAAATAACTTAAAAGAAGATATGCAGTTGCAGCAAATGTCAAGAAAGCATACAAGCAGCAACCGCTACAGCGCTTATGATCCACGTACCATAAACAAGAAACAAAAGATGGTGCCACCATGCTGTTAAAGCAATGGATTTTGACACCTTATTGCTACTTTCCCTTATCATAAGCAGCTATGTTTTGGGGTTCACATTCCGGGCTGAATAGGCGAACCAACAAAGCAGATGTTGAGCTGACAGACACAGCTCCACAGGCAGCCCACCGAAGACTTCTCGGAGCAGTAATTCTAGGGCCTGCATTACCATTAAAAACAAGATACGAAGATAAGCACAAGGAAGAGCAAGAAACTAACATGGAGTTTATGCACATCATCAGCAAACAGTTCAAGAGAGGAACAAACCGTAATGCAATCTACAAAGAACCCAAAATCCTAAAGCTCCCCCAACGGTAAAAATCCCAGCCGTCTGTCTCATTAATCTGGAGCAAGGCTTTGCATCTGATCTCATCAACTCACCATCTGACCACCCAAGCATTCGCCTCAACGCCATGTATCAACACTTCAATTCAATGTTACGCAACAAAATCCTCCTCTTCACTTATTCTGCCCTAACTGCAACCAGTAGCAATTCAGATAGTAACAGAGGAATGAACGCAGTTTAGGGCACTAAGATGAAATTCTTCAATTTAACAGCAATTGAAATTATCGGCGATGCTGATAAAAAAACTTAACAAGAAAAAGAGTGCAATTGAAATTATCGGCACTAAGATGAAATTCTTCAATTTGAAAAATAAGGGGCAATAATTCAAGCTTTGGAGCAAGGAAGATGAGCAGCAAACTAGAATCTAAAGATTAAAGCATTTACACTATTTGGGAGCTTTTCTAGGTAAGAATATCCCCCATGAAAACAATAAAATGGAGTTGGAACCAAAAATTAATAGCAAGATAAAGAGCTAAAATGCGAATTATTTTACCAAAAATAAACAGCTGAGAAATACGCCTGAAAGTGCTGCTGCTGAATCGAGGAACACCGGCGAGATTGGTTCTGCTGAAGTGAGGTTTTAGTTTTCAAAGAAGAATCGACGGTGTGGGTGAGGCCGCGAGGTGAAGGCTGCCGCCTCTGTGTGTCGACTGTCGAGACGGAAAGAATGCTGCAGCTGCGTGAGACTTGGGTTTTTTGGGGGTTTAGGATTTTTTTAATTTATTTTTATTAAAGCAATATACGTTTTACAGATGGGCTATTTCTTTTAATTGAAATATTACCTTTATAAAGGCCCAATTACAATTAATTGAATATTTTATTCATTTTTCATAGAGTTCGATTATAAGGTATGCATTTGTTCAAATTTTTATTCGTGAAATTTTGGTATATTTTTATTTTTATTTATTTTAAAATAAATGAAGATTATTAAAGAGAATAAAGGTATTTTTGGAATAATTTAAAAATAATTAAACTTAATCTCCTATAAACTCAATTCATTTTTCTAATGAAACTACTTGTTGGATTAAAAACTAAAGATAATTAAAATATAATTCAAAGATAATTAAATAACAAATATAATTTAAAAAAATGTTCATGAATATTTTTGATGCTTTTTGCCCTCATTTTTCAAAGAAGCCTGTTTTATTTTTGGTTTTATTCAAAAATCACCCCTAAAGTATGACATGTGTTAACTTTAGATACCTAAACCCTCTCACAAAATGTCACGTCACAAAAAATTAAAAATTAAAAATTAATAATAATAATAATAATAATAATAATAAATTAAATTACGTTATTTATTTATTTTATAATTTTTATTTCTTTATTCCACATGCGCATAATTATAAATCCATCAACATTATTTTTTTTTAATTATACACGTATTTGTCTTATGATTCTTAAGCTTTCAATAATATTATCTTTAAAGTTTAAACTCACGTCCTTTAGGTTTGGTTAAAAAAAGCCCCTTAAAAAAGCCTAAAAAAAAGGGTCAATTAATGATGGTCGTTGGATGATAGCCCATCATCATTTTGACCGTTAGATTCAAATAAAAAAAGTTATTAGAAATAGGTTAATCGATCACCCTATTAAAAATAGATAAATTACACTAATGACCGCTTAACTAATTGATAATACTTATTTTGATCACCCAACTTTTAAATTAATATATTTTGTCATCACCCGATTGGATGGTTACTTTTATTTATTAATTTATTTTTATTAAATATTTAATATATTTTTTTCTCCAATCAAGTGGTGACACGTGTCACTGAGAGAAGAAAAGGAAGAAATAAAAGATAGGAATTTAGCTTTGGGGGTTTGAATTTGGATTAAATACATGATAAGCATGCATACAAAACATAAGGCCAAGCCTTCATTATTGAAATGTAATTATAGCATAATATATTTAAATATAGCTTTTGAGAAAATAAAGTAGAGTAAATATAGTTTAAATTGTTCGAATATAATTTTAATAAAAAATAAAATAATATTTGATATTAAATAAACGAATAAAAATATTTAAATAAAAATCATAAATATTAGAATATAAATATTTGAATAAAATATATATGAATAAAAATATCCATATAATAAATATTCGAATAAAAATATTCATATAATAAATATTCAAATAAAAATATTCAAATAAAAAATATATGAATAAAAATATTCGTTTAATAAATATTAGAATAATAAATATAAGAATTAAAATATTCATATAATAAATATTCAAATAAAAATATTCGAATAAAAAATATACGAATAAAAATATTCGTATAATAAATATTCGAATGATAAATATAGGAATAAAATATTCATATAATAAATATTTGAATAAAAATATTCGAATAAAAATATTCGTATAATAAATATTCGAATAAAAATATGCATATAATAAATACTCAAATAAAAATATTCAAATAAAATATATACGAATAAAAATATTCGTATAATAAATATTTGAATAAAAATATTCATATAATAAATATTCGAATAAAAATATTAAAATAAAAATATGCAAATAAAAGTATTCATTTAATAAATATTCGAATAATAAATATAGGAATAAAAATATTCATATAATAAATATTCGAATAAAAAATATACGAATAAAAATATTCGTATAATAAACATTCGAATAAAAATATTCATATAATAAATATTTGAATAAAAATATACGAATAAAAATATTCGTATAATAAATATTCAAATAAAAAAAATATGAATAAAAATATGCATTTAATAAATATTCGAATAATAAATATAGGAATAAAAATATTCATATAATAAATATTCGTATAATAAATATTTGAATAAAATATATACGAATAAAAATATCCGTATAATAAATATTCGAATAAAAATATACGAATAAAAATATTCGAATAATAAATATAAGAATAAAAATATTCGTATAATAAATATTTGAATAAAAATATTCATATAATAAATATTCAAATACAAATATTTGAATAAAAATATATACGAATAAAAATATTCATTTAATAAATATTCGAATAAAAATATTTATATAATAAAAATTCGATTAAAAATATTCGAATAAAAAATATATGAATAAAAATATTTGAATAAAAAATATACGAATAAAAATATTGTACATAAATCCTTACAACATATACACAAATGGTTACGAAAACAGTAAGGAAAAAGGTATGTACACAAATCCTTACAACTTCTCACCATGAGCTAAAGGAGGTCATCCAAAGGTAAGGATTTGTATACATACACAATTTACTACGAGAATACATAAATTGGTATAAGAAATATAATGATTTATGTATGTACATAAATCCCTACAAAATATACGTAAATGCTTACGAAAACAGTAAAAAAAATGTATGTACACAAATCCTTACCCTTGGATAACCTCCTTTAGCTCATGGTGAGAAGTTGTAAAGATTTGTGTATATACCTTTTTCCTTACGGTTTTCGTAAGCCATTGTGTATACTTTATAAGCAATTGTGTACATACACAAATCCTCGTATTTTTGTTCCATATTATGTATACTCGTAGCCAATTGCGTATGTACACAAATCCTTGCCCTTGGATGACCTACTTTAACTCATGGTAAGAAGTTGCAAGGATTTGTGTACATACCTTTTCCCTTATGATTTTTATAAGTCATTGTGTATACTTTGTAAGGAATTGTGTACATACACATATCCTTACCAATTTTTGTGTCATATTATGTATACTCGTAGCCAATTGTGTATGTACACAAATCCTTACCCTTGGATGGCCTCCTTTAGCTCATGGTGAGAAGTTGTAAGGATTTGTGTACATACATTTCCTTACGGTTTTCGTAACCCATTGTATATACTTTGTAAGGAATTGTGTACATACACAAATCCTTACCATTTTTGTGCCATATCATGTATACTCGTAGCCATTTGTGTACATACTATTTTTCTTACAATATTTGTAAGGATTTATGTATATACATAAATCATTACGTTTGTAACAATTTATGTATATACTGTTTTTTTTACAGTTTTTGTAAGAAATTGTGTATATAATTCGTAACTAATTATCTATAAAATTGACCGAGTAAACCGGTTAATCCTTTTTTAGGCTTCTTTTAATAGTCGTTTTCTAAAACCTCCTACGTCCTAATATATATTATCAATGCACGTAATACTTATAATATTATTATTTTAATTTTTTTATTATTATTTATTAATATTTTTATGTTGAAGGAATCACCATCATCATGATCGTTATTGTTATATTATTTCTACGACATAAAACTAATGTCCATTGGATGGAAAATTACATTTTACTATTAATAATTGTCTTTTGAAATAAATTTAAAGAAAGATAATGTTATTTAAAAAAAGAACATTAATTTAAACAATTTTTTATATAAAATATGTAGTTTTTATTAATAGCTAAACTTCACCATAAGAATTTTATTAGAAATCTAAAGGAAAAGTGTTGAAAACGTGAACTCTCAAACCAACAAATCATAGGTCATAGAAGGAAAGCGCGGCCAATAGAACAGCGCCGTCGGTTCTTTCTTTCCCTACACTGCATTGCGCCGCCGTCCCCAATTTTCTTTTATGGACAGTTATACCCACCAACTGCCAGCTGTTTTACCAAAACCAATTTGTTTGACTTTCAAAATTAATTCAACAACCATATTAATATGATATTATAATATTAATATTCTCAGGTAAATGTAATGAGTAGGTTTTTGTTTGGTCAAGTTCTAGAAGAAAGTAAGGATAATTTTTTCTTCTTGGTATTTTATTATCCGAAAACTCCAAGCATGTTCTCTTCTAGTATGGGGATATTATTTTATGTTTAAATTATGGGCGAAAATCATTTATCTCGTTATTTATAAGAATATAAATATTTTTAATAATTTTATATAATTAAATAATATTATATTTATTAATCGATTAATTCAAATTAAATATCATATAAATTCGTTATAGATTAATTATCTTAACTTACTTTATTTATAAGATTAATGTTCGTTATTTAAATAACTTATATCTTATGTCATATACCAACTAAATAATTAGTACAAATATTTTTAGTGTTGTGATTATGTTGATGCAAAATTTTGTTTGAATCAACTATAATGGTTATAAGTACTCCCTTCGTTCTATTTTTAGTGTCCATTATTGGCTTTTAACGTAGTTTTAGGAAGAAAAAGTTTGTGTAAGAAATATGATGTAAAATAATTGAAAGAACAATTTTATTCTTAAAAAGTTAAATTTTATTTTGCTAAAAAAGCAAAAAAAATGGTAGAAAGGGAAATATACTTTGAAAAAGTTGTTTATTTTTTTAATGAGACATTTTAAATGGGACAATTTTAAAATACAACGACCATTCTCTTAATCAATAAAACAACATAATTTATACAATAATATAAAATTTTAAAATTCACAAAAATAAAGATAATAATAATCGAAATCTTAAAATCCAAACCAAACATATTTTCAGGCTGAGCATAATTTAAAATATGAATGAAAAAAAATCAAACATGTACACTTGAGTTTGAAGAGAAAAAATTAAACATTTTCTTTAATCTTTTATAAATAAGGAACAAATATTTAAAGTTTTTAGTTTATATTTTCTATTTTAGATTATAGGTATGAAATTTATTACGAGTAAATTCTTTGTTCCCCTTTCTCTAAAAAAAATTATTAAAATAAATGTCATGTAAAATTTTGTCTCTATCAAACATGATGCTATATTGAGATAAAAGTGAAGAATTAAAAACAATCAAATATTGTCATAAAAATATTTAAAAATATTAAAATATTAACCTTATTTAACCAAAGTATTTGTTGTAACGATCATTATATAAATGATAAATTATCATAAAAATAAACAAAAATTATATCATAACATATTTAATAATTATATCACAGAACAAATTAGATGACCACTAGATTAAAAAAATCCAACGACAACATGCCATAAAAGGAATAATACTAAAGATATTTTAACTGATTATGTAACTAAAAATATGAATTTAAATTTAATATTTATATTAAATATGTACTTATCAATATTGTACAAATCATAACAGTAAATTAATTAAATATATAAATGTATATTTATAATTGATATAAAGATAATTTTAACTCTTAATGTTTATAATTTTTATCATTTTGGTCCTTATTCTTTTTTTGGATAAATTTAACACTTAATCTATATCTTTTTGACAAATAGCTTATTTTTTAACTAACATGATAACTGAACCGTTAAAAAACTAACAATGATGACATGTCATATGCATGATAATATATTTTAAATAACATGGCATCTAACCTATCAAATATATATATGAAATATAATTTTATTCTAATATAAAATATAAAACAATTAAAATTCAAATAAAATATTAAAAAAATTAATTAATTCTAAAATAAAATACTACTAAACATTCTCAACTCTAATTATGATAGAATCAAAATCCTACCTTAAAAAATTAATTAATTTTGAATTGTGTTCATATTTGATAAGACTTTGATTCTATCCTAGTTAAGGTTGGGAATGTTTAGTAGCATTTTATTTTAGAATTAATTAATTAATTATTTTAATATTTTATTTGAATTTTAATTGTTTTATATTTTATATTAGAATAAAATTATATTTCATATATATATATATGTATTTAATAGGTTAGATGCCATGTTATTTAAAATATATTATCATATGCATATGACATGTCAGCATCGTTAAAATTTTAACGGTCCAATTATCATAATAGTTAAAAAATAAGTTATTTGTCAAAAAGATATAGGTTAAGGGCTAAATTTATCAAAAAAAAAAATAAAGGTCAAAATAATAAAATTTATAAACATTAAGGGTTAAAATTATTTTTATGCCTTTATAATTATGAGAATTATTATTATTATTATTGAATATATTAATGTAATCATAAATTAATATTTAATTAATTTTTTTATTTTTTTATAATATATAGATAATATATACATATAATATTCGAATCTAAATCATCGAATAAACTATATTATCCTTAACTATTAAGACTATTTTACGAATTCTGTTTCTAAATTATTTAAAAAGGATTAGGCCAACATTGATGTATATTTAGTGTATAATGCTGGAATTATTAAATAATAAATGGTATAACGTTTAGTGTAACCGCTGCTTTGGTTGCATTATAAATCTAATATATTTATTTAAATTTAAAATCAATTAAAATTAAAATTAAATAATAAAAAACCATTCCCAAACATCATCATCTCAACCACCTCATAATTTAGAATTCGAGACCAACAAAACATCGTTTCATCCTTTATTAATAAAATTTTAAAATATTTTTATTTTAACCATCAATTTTTAAATTATATAGGTATAAAGATAATTTTCACCCTTAATGTTTATAATTTTTGTCATTTTGATCCCTATTCTTTTCTTGGGATAAATTTAGCCCTTGACCTATGTCTTTTTAACAAATAGCTCATTTTTTAACTACCATGATAACTGAACCGTTAAATTTAACAATGATGACATGTTATATATATGTAATAATATATTTTAAATGATTTAACATCTAGTATATCAAATACATACACGTGAAATATAGTTTTATTTCAATCTAAAAATATAAAACAATTAAAATTCAAATAAAATATTAAAAAATAATTTTTTATTTATTAAAAAATAATTAAATCTAAAACAAAAGACTACTAAACATTCTCAACCCTAACTATAGTAAAATTAAAATTTTATCTAAAAAGGTATGAACATAATTTGAAAAGGTATGAACATAATTTTATCAATTAGATTTTTATTATTTAGTTTAGAATTTAGGTATTTTAGTTTTAATCTAAATTGTAGTTTTAGGGTCTTATAAAAATATTTTAGTTTAGTTAGGGTCGAGAATATTTAGTAAATTTTTGTTTTGGATTTAATTAATTTTTAATAATTTATTTAAATTTTAATTATTTTATATTTTATACTAGAATAAAATTATATTCTATATATATCTATATATTTAATAGGTTAAATTCTATGTCATTTAAAATATATTATCACATATATATGACATGTTATCATTATTAAATTTTAATGGTTCAATTATCATGGTAGTTAAAAAATGAGTTATTTGTTAAAAAGACATAGGTCAAGGGTTAAATTTATCCCAAAAAAAAATAAGACCAAAATGATAAAAATTATAAACGTTAAGGGTGAAAATTATCTTTAACCCAATTATATATTATAACCTTAATTGAAGTAATTATTAAATTAATATTCCAACTAAACGAAGGGTATAATCGTCATTACAATGAATTGAATAGCAGGCAATCCAACTAGACCGTTCTCCTGTCGTCTCTATCCAAAGAAACTCCCCTTTTCTTCTCTGCATATAAATATGGAGACGTACACAGAAAGCAAAACGCTAGAGGATGAGTTTCAGAGACAACAAAGAAACGAAACAACAACAAATAATCCGACCAGAAAACGAATTGTAATAAACAATTGTTAAGTTATGGTGGGTCTTCTCCTTTTCTTATTCTGTTGCTTCATCGGCTTCGTTGCTGCCGCTGCTTTCAACGTCACCACCCTCTCATTCGACGAAGGATACACCCCTCTCTTCGGTGACGGAAATCTTGTTCGTTCCCCCGATGGACACAGCGTACGCCTCCTACTCGACGTTTACACCGGTAATAATGATATTAATATTAATATCCATTACGATACATGTAATTAATTAAACTTCTTTTCTGGGTGTTTGACGAATTGTCTGTGTGAATATGGAATTCAGGGTCGGGTTTTATTTCTTCCAGTATGTATAGCCATGGATTTTTCAGTGCGAAAATCAAATTGCCGTCGGATTATACTGCCGGAATAGTTGTTGCCTTCTACGTAAGTTATTCCCCCCGGCCTGTTGGTTTTGAATTTGATCGGCTGACTGACGGTGGGATTGAATTTCTTTCTGTTTTTTCCCGTGGTCAATGCAGACATCAAACGGCGACGTGTTCGAGAAAAGTCACGATGAATTAGACATCGAGTTTTTAGGAAATATTGAAGGGAAGCCATGGAGATTCCAGACCAATATGTATGGGAATGGTAGCACGAACCGAGGGCGAGAGGAACGCTACAACCTTTGGTTTGATCCATCCAAAGAATTCCACACCTACAGCATTCTTTGGACAGCCAACAACATCATGTGAGTTGTCTTCCTCACCTTAATTCTCTCGAACTAAACACCCTACAGACTACAGCCTGTGTCCTTGTTCGTGTGTTTCTGTGCGTATATTCTTGCCTTAGTTTTTGTGTAATGTTTTGACCTTAGGAAAGTGAAAAAGCAAAAAGGTTAGGTTTTGCGTGTGGATGTGTCTAAAGCTTTGAGGATCGGGGGCATTGCCTTAAAAAAACAGTACTCCTATATGATTTTAGGCTGTTTTTTATGCCAAAAATTAGGAAAAAGATGCTCCTTTTAAAAATATTAGCATTTGAAGAGAGAGATATCAGATATTGAAGGATATGTAACTGTTTTCATTCCCCAAATGCATTAATTAACTTAGAAATTACTTGTTTTCTCTCGTCATTATACTTTTGGAAATAAGTGAAGAATGAGCCAAGTTTTACTTGGAAAATGACCTCTCAACTAGAATTTAAATTTCTTTCTCAACATCTCTTTGTTTTGGTTCATAAGATATTGACATTTGATCGAATACCCACTATTTTCGGTATGTCGGAATAGTAATATCATTAATCAAACCATAATTTAATCGATCGAATATTGAGAAAAAACTAGACTCGAACTATATATTTTAGTTAGGCTACCAAACTTAGATGCCTTTATATTCTTTAAAGCTAATCCCCACTGCTAAATGCCATAATTCTACCTAATGAATCCTCATCCCCAACTTCCCAACGATATATTTTTCTTAGTTTCTTTTTATATTATGATATTATATGGTTAATATGACATTAATTTGGAGTTGAATTTGTGAAACAGTTTTTATGTAGATGATGTTCCGATCAGGGAAGTGGTGCGCAATGATCAAATGGGTGGAGACTACCCATCCAAGCCAATGTCATTATATGCCACTATTTGGGATGCCTCTAGCTGGGCCACCAATGGAGGAAGACATAAAGTTAATTATGAGTATGCTCCTTTCACTTCCGAGTTCAAAGACCTCGTCCTTGACGGTTGTCCTACCGGTCCCGTCCAGAAAATCTCCGACACCACTGCTTGTACCGAGACGAATGCTTGGCTTGAAACCCGTGACTATGCTGTCATAACACCGAAAGGTCGATCAGCCATGCGAAGATTCAGGCAGCGTTACATGTACTATTCGTACTGTTACGACACGGTTCGTTACCCTGTAACACCTCCTGAATGTGTAATCGATCCAACCGAAAAACTTAGGTTCAAGGACTCTGGGAGGTTAAGATTCGGGGGAAGTCATAGGAAGCAAATGAGGAATGCTCGCCGGAAGAGAAGGTCACGGCCTACGTCCAATATCTCCGGCGAGCAAAACGAC
Organism: Abelmoschus esculentus; assembly: GCA_035048815.1. Classification (NCBI taxonomy): domain Eukaryota; kingdom Viridiplantae; phylum Streptophyta; class Magnoliopsida; order Malvales; family Malvaceae; genus Abelmoschus; species Abelmoschus esculentus. The sequence goes on along the minus strand of JAUCBN010000051.1, from coordinate 9,584,647 downwards.
ATGTGAAATGGCATATAGTTTGTAAATTAAAATTGGGATTGTTACTTGGTCCTCAAAATCCATTTTCTTCTTCCAATTTTTATTTATTACAATTTAAATAACCACATCATGATGTGTATAGAAAAATATCCATATAGTGTTAAATAATGAAGTTTGGTATGTTTTTTTCCTTACCAACCATAGCTTGAAAAATGTTAGAAAACAACACTAGAAAACCATTGCATAGATGCTTAGTTTTCTTTCTGTTTAGTTGCTTGCTTCTATGGAAAGAATGCGTTGGCCATACATGATAACGACACTCTCGCCAAATTAAAAGCTTAATTTCAATTGATTTATATAATTAAAATTAACATGCAATAGAGATATTAATGGAAATTCAGTATTTGTAATTTATTTTTTCATGAAAATGAGATTAGACAAGAAAATTGACAATTCAACACTTGGTATTTTGTTATAATGTCCACAGAATTTTTATTAAAAATTATAAAAAATATCATAAAGAAAACATGTTTAAAAAAATAATGGTGAATTCAAGAGCGTAAAAAGATAAATATTTTCATAGAAAATAATATATCATCAAAATTCAGAAACTTTCTTCCTTTATCTCTTTATTTTTAGATGTATAACGAAGTGAAAGAGTGGTGAATTATCAAAACTATCAAACAGAACGTTTCGTTATCCAAAATTGATTATATTGACAAATAATCATCATCCAAGTGAGATCTAACTTTCTAAGATCACAGTAAAATTATAATAAAAGTCTAACATCGTTAATATCTCTATATGAGCATCAAATGACCACCAAAATATATTGAAATTATTTCAAAATATAGATAAAACGAAACCAAAAAATTAAATAAAAATAATCATAAAGACAAAAAAATATATTACAAATACCGAAATTTTTATTAAAATATAAAAAATTATAAAAACTAAAAAATATTAAATTCGATAATCAATAAATAATATTAAAATTAATAACTGATCACCGATTAAATATTCGAAAGAAAAAAGAGGGTTTCTGCCCTCTCAAACTAGCAGAAAAAAGGTTATTATGGTTGAATAACCAGGAATCCTAATTCAAAGGTTGGTATTTGTTAATTCAAGCTTAGTGCTAATTGTAAATATGGTAAGAGGGACGGGAAAACATCATATTCTGTGGCACACGACCACAGAAATTGATTCCTCCAAAACAAATGAAAAACTTATATTGTGGTCGGTTTTATTTTCGAAAAATATATCTTATTGTTATATTTAATATTAATCTATATTAATTAATAAAATATTTCATTCATATTATGTGATTGAGAATGAAAACACACTGTATGGACCGAGACCACATTGTTTTATATCTTTGTTAACCTATAAGGAAAGAGACATTAAGCTTATCTTATACATGCAATAAGAAATTGACTTTGATAATCTATGATTATGATCAAAATAATTTCAAGATTAATGTCGTACCTAACATAAACAAATCATCGTTTTCTTTTTGTATAAATATACTTTTGGATTTTGACTAAAACATATTAGTCTCCTATTAAATTGATTTTGACTCGATTCAAAATTAATGGACCTAAAAATATGATTCAGAAAACAATCGAACAAATATGACTTGACCCCGATCCAAATCACTACATCTAAATTAAAATCGAACTATACCATATTTGACCCGAACTAAATCAAAACCGAATACTAATAAGACGGAACATGATCCAAATTAAAATAACTTAAACTTAATTTGATTTTAATGACCCGTTTACCACCTACGAAGGCGGACTGTTGCATATTTGGGAGGTTGATTGTTGATTATGGAAAGATGCGTGCCATGTTTAACTACATTTTTTTTAAATCAGTTACAGTGTTACAGTAGTATTTGTTCTAGAGTATACTCTCAATCATTGGACATTGATCACTCAATCACTGTGCTAACATTATTGATGCTCAAACTCGTAACCTCTAAAAACAACAACCATTCCCTTAACTACGTATCTAAGAACTATATTCTTTTATGTTCAATATATTATAGATATTTGAAAATAACCTCGTGTTTTTAATGTAATTTTTTCTTCTTTGATTTAAGTACAAACACTAATTATTATACGTGTAATAAGAAAATTAAAAACAAATTTTATCAAATAAAAATTTACTTTCAAATAATATAAAGTTAATAAAACTAAATATATTTTATTGATTAATTATACATAATTAATAAAAATAATGATATAATTTTTTCATGCACAATACCATCCTCAAAGTCCCCATCAAATCAATCAAATTCTCCTTTACGTGCAAATATAAGGGGACTATTTATTTTAATATTCATTATTTAAGTGGGACCTGACTCGAAAATCATCCCATTTTCTCATCTCTCTGATTTTCACCATTTCAACTAGTTTACCATCTTTAGAAATTAGAATTGTAGGCTGATATAAATACCATGCAATCTGTGTCTAACATGTGTGCTCAATTAAAAAATATAATTTTTATAAAATATTAAAATTAATATTATTTAATTTGTTTATATATGGGTCAATAATATTTATGTTATAATAGTATGAAAATTTTTGTATCCAATATATACTTTGATTTCTATTATATAAAAATCTTCACTCTCTCATTATCCCTAAGATTATTAATTTTGTTTTTCATATTAATTTTTAGAGTATATGATTCAGTATTTAAAATATGAAAATTAAATTTAATTTTAAATATTTTTTAATATGATGTAAAAAAAATATAATTGGGGATAGAGGATTTTTGTTGAGATTTATAACCTAACTAGCTAAGGTCAATTCCTGAGTGCTAATCACTAATGGGACCGATTTGGTTTGACTTATAAGTTTATATTAATTATGGGTAAATTATTTCTTTTCATCACTCAACTTTTATATCAATCCTATTTTGGTTATTAAAGTAAAACAAATTTCAACTTAGTCACTCAAATTAAGTCTCTTCTTTTAATTTCTAAATACGCGACTCATGCAAGTAGAAGATGGTAGTCAACCTAGAAGAGTCAGACTTCTGAACCGTTTTCAAGTCTTCCAATTCAGCAAATACTTTCCTGATAAAACCAACAAATCTGTTGATGTAATTTCTTCTGTAAGAGAAACACTTATCCTTCACACTGTTTCTGGTGCAAACCTTTACTGATACAACAAATGAGTTTCAACTTCAAAAAAGAAAATTGCAGGTGTTGCAGACATGGAGGTAAACCCAAGTCAAAGGATATGAAAATTAGAGTGCTAACACTCTTTGTTTTGGCAAAATTATTTAAAAAACCCCTTTTTATTATTTAAATATAAAAATATACCCCTCCCAACTTCAATGACAAATCTATACCCCTATCAGGACACGTATTAAGAAGTCGCGTCCTGCACAGAGCCATTCCTGGAATCACTCTATGCAGGACGCGACTTCCGGCTGATTTGGCATTCCTTGCCACATAAGCCATTAATTATATTGGGGATAAGAAGTCGCTCTGTGCACAGAGCGATTTCACTGTGCTTGGAAGCGTAAAAGCCTAGGGTTCAGGAAATCGCTCTGTGCACAGAGCGACTTCAATTATAGATCTAAGGAGTCGCTCTGCATAGAAAGCGACTTCCTGTATTTATTTTTGTAAATAATTTTGTAATATATTTTTAATATTCTTATCTTAATAAGGTAAAAGGTATATTTTATTAATAAAATATATCTTCATAATAAATAAGGTATATTTTATAAAATATAATAAAAGGTATAATTATGTAAAAAAATGTAATAAAAGATATATTTTATTAATATTGCTCGAAAATGTTAAACTTTACATAAGAAATATCTAAGTGGTTGAAGAATCGTCTGTTTCCGTGTCTTCGTAATTTGTAGACACGTCAGATGTTAAGTTCAGTTCTTCGATTAACTGTTCCTTTTGATGTCGTCTGTTTTTGATACGTTGTAAAATTGTTTCTTCATCGACGTTGCTTGATGAACTAACTTCATCTGTAAATGAACTAACTTCATCTTTAAACTTTACGTAAATCTCGATATATAGACATGGAATATTTGTGTAAGCTCGAAACATCTTACGAAGGTCTTTTGAACTTGACAATTTCAACAGGTAATGCGCTTCAGGACCTGGTTCATCAACTGGTATTTTTGCTTGTATGTATAAGATTTCTCTTGTTCTTGTTGTCGCCTTCGTAACCTTCATAGAACTCATCGTATTTTATGTTGCTGCTAAACGAAGTGTAACCATATGTACCAGAGAAAAATAAAACGCAAGAAAACATAGCCATCTGATAAAAGAAATGAAAGGAGTCTGAAAACATTGACGGAGGGTTTACAGTTTGAAAGCAGGGAAACAAGTCTTTTATAAGCTTAAAATTATTGAAATCGCTTCCTGCAGGGAGCGGTTTCCCTTCTGACAAAAGAAGTCGCTTTCTGTAGGAAACGACTTCCTGTCTGAAACGAGAAGTCGTTTTCTGCAGGAAGCGACTTCGTTGGTGCTTAAATATTCCGAATTTCAACCCCAGGAATTTCAAACCACATTTCTCAATTCCCAAAAGTTCTCTGCATCACGGTTCGAATTTCATATTTTTAAGAATCCGTTTTCATTTGAATTTAGAAGCAAAAATGTCAAGAAGAATCATTGCTTTGGTTTATTACGATGGCCAAATGGTTAGTGATGCATCTTTGGGTGTGGTGTTTCAGTCTTCGAATACAGTTACACTTGAGCTCCGGCGGAGATTAAGCTATAGGTCATTGATGAAGAGAGTATCGGATCATGTTCCGCATGCCCAAGGTAAAAAATTAGAGCCATTAAAATTTAGATTACCGACGTCATTGGAGCCATTGTATTATACAATTTTTCATGTGGCCGATAATGGCGACGTTGAAATGATGCTCGAGTCGCACATGCAATATTCCTTAGGAGGTCCGTTAGAGTTGTTTGCGATTTTTTCTAATAATGATGATGCTGTTCCTGCCGTCCCAGATTGGCGTCGTGCAAATTTTGATTTCGACCCTAATGTTTATAGCCCTACGACCAATATCAGAGACGACTTCAACTTGTTGTCGACAAATTGTTCACAGGACAATGTTGATGTTCCATTGTCTTCGGCGGCAAGACATTCTTGTGTAGCTTCTTTTGATTTCGATCTTAATCAACCTCCCACCCAACCGTCTCCGTTCGCTCGGTCTGAAATTGATTTGAACTTTCCATCAACCCAACATTCATCTGCAGTTGTTGGTGATACGGTGGACTTACAGTTGTTCGAATTTGAGGGTGACCGTTCTGACGAAGAACCGATTCAGGAGCCCGGCCCTGATGGTGATGAGCTAGGTCCTTTTTATGGCCCTCCCGCAGATGTGGATAAGCCAGAAGAGCCAGAGGAAGTGGATGTCCCTAACAGTTCAATGGCAATGTCGTTTTACGAGCCACCGTCCCACTTTGCATCAATTGATATGGAAGCCTTCAATGATCCGGAATTTCTGCAATTCCCCCAGATCGACCAATACAACCAAGGTGGTTCTCTTGAAATATATAAAGGAAAAGTTTTCGAGACCAAGGATCTGTCGATTGCAGCAATCAAGCATTATAATATCCGCAACTCCGTTACATCCGGTGTTTACAAGAACGCATATGACAAGTACATTGCTGAATGTGTACACAAAAAACAGGGATGTAAATGGAGGGTTCGTGTTTCTTGTCTGAAGAAACTAAACAACCTTTGGCAGATTACCAAGCTTGATAACCCTCACACATGCACCGTGGGTCGCCTTAATCAGGATCATCGAAACTTGGATGTGCACGTGTTGTGTGATGCCATTATGCCTCTGGTGAAAGCGAATCCGCGGGTAACCGTTGATACTTGTATGGCTTCAGTCACGTCTCAATACGGTTACCATGTTTCGTATAAACGAGCATGGTATGCAAAACAACGTGTCGTTCAGAAGTTGTACGGTCAGTGGGAGGAATCTTACAATGAATTGCGACCGTGGCTTTCGTTGATGCAGAAGCATATTCCGGGGACGGTGGTGAAGCTAGAAACAGTACCGGCGTATGAAAATGACCGTATCATACCTGGTGTTTTCCAATTTGAACGGTTATTCTGGACTTTTCCACAATGTGTCAATGCATTCCGACATTGCAAACCGATGGTTCAGATCGACGGTTGGGCCATTGGGGTAGCAGGTGGATCTTCTTGAACATTTCGTCCTCTTCCACGGCCTGGTCGTTGGGCCGGTGGACGTCTCCGCATACCCAAGGATAATTCGCGTGTTCGTTCCTCTTCTGTCAAGATGTGGGGCTTACAGTTTTCAACGTACCAACTGAAATACCTGTATCCCAGACTATTAGTAACAATTTCTTCACACATCGGGATCCACTGATATCTTTCGGCCCACATCTCGATGTAATCGCTATGTCTGACAGCCCAATTAACGTCGGTCTTCCTTTGTCTTGTTAGAGCATGCAATTCATCCAAAATAGGAGGTGGTTCTGGAATGCCTTGCTTAAACCCAAACTGTCGTAGAACTCTATTACCAGGATGCCACTCGACGGTTGAGTAATTAATAAGCGGCACCATCGCAAACCATAAGTTTGAGTGAGCCAATATTTCAGCTGGGATACAAGACATAATAGTTGACTCGCAGTACGGCTGCCAGATAAACTGAAAAAAAATATTTATATTAAAATAAATTAAAACATTTTTAAATTTAATAATTGAATTAAAATATAAAAAATAACAACAGAATTACCTCCTCCTCCCTATCTATCAGTAATCGGAAATCTCGCTGGGTTTCCGGCAATCTAGAATGCGACAATGGATGACACCACCTACCATTAATAAAATAAAATTATAATTAAAAAATTATAAACAATAATTTTAAAAAAATTAAAAATATTAAACATAATAAAATATTACCTCTGAGCTAGTGGAAACTCATATGCACGTCGCGTAACTAAAGAAGGCTGTAGAAAAGGCATACGATACCATGCCCAAGACTGAAGTAATATTAAACAACCTCCTATGACTTGTTTCCGGGGATCAACATTCGTACATAGCTCTCGATATAAAAATGCAAGAACAGCCGATCCCCAACTGAGAGCGCCGAAATCCGAAAAGCTACGTAAATGGTGTAACCACACCAAATGCACTTTATTGCGGCTTTTTTCCGGCATCAAAATCCCGCCAATTATGCGCAAAATATGTGCGCGAGCATAAAACTATAAATTCATAAAATTAATATAAAAAATTATAAAAAATTAAATTAATTAAAAAAATAATAAAAATATTAGTTACCTGCTTTGTTTCTTCCGAAGCATCATCGGGTAAATCAGAAAACTCTTCCACCAACCATTTCAACAATATTTTCCCGCCAGACAACTTATCGGGAATACGTCCAAGATATTGCAGACAAAGATTTTCCCAATCGTCTTCCGCAATACCCGTTATAAGGGGGCCATCAATACGTAACCCAAGTTGAAAAGAGACGTCTTGTAAGGTAATAGTTGCCTCACCAGACGGAAGATGAAATGTATGGGTCTCCGGCCTCCACCTTTCGAGCAGCGCATTAATCAAGTACGGATCTACTTTAGTCCCAGCGATAATAAGACTTACATATCCGAACCCGACCTCGATCAAATAAGGCATTATAGCTGGATGCGGCGCTTCCATAATACGATGATGGTAACAGGTTAGAACCCTGTCATAGCCCTTCAAAAAAAATATATAAAAAATTACTAAATAATTTTTTTTAAATAATAAAATAAAAAATTAAAATTAATAATACAAAAAATCGAAAAAATTACCTCATTATAACGTCAGAAATCGAAACAGTGATTCCCGTCTAATCTACATAAACCCGACATATTCTCGAAGAATTTTGAGACAAATAACTAAACAAACAATTTCGAAGGAAGAAAAACAATGAAATTTGTATGAAACGCGACTTCGGGATGAAATGGAAGGTTGTAGGGCCGGCTATTTATAGGGAGGTCGCGCCCCTCGGGGAGCGACACCACAGGGAAATCGCTCTGTGCACAGAGCGATTTCTTTAAAGAAGTCGCGTTGGATGCAGAGCGATTTCCAAAGGACGATTCGGTTCCTGACGAAGTCGCTCTGTGCATAGAGCGATTTCCTGAACCCTAGGCTTTTACGCTTCCAAGCACAGTGAAATCGCTCTGTGCACAGAGCGACTTCTTATCCCCAATATAATTAATGGCTTATGTGGCAAGGAATGCCAAATCAAGCCGGAAGTCGCGTCCTGCACAGAGCGATTCCAGGAATCGCTCTGTGCAGGACGCGACTTCTTCATACGTGTCCTGACAGGGGTATAGATTTGTCATTGAAGTTAGGAGGGGTATATTTTTATATTTAAATAATAAAAAGGGGTTTTTAAAATAATTTTGCCCTTTGTTTTTATACTCTGTTGGCACCAGAAAAAGAGAATTTTTTCATGTATAACACATGTACATGTACAGATTGTTGGGTTTGGTTGAGTTCAGCTATATTTCATTGTTCATCTGAACCAGCAAAGTGCACTGAATATGAAAATGATTAAGTTGGGAAAAGGTAAAAGAGTTGGTGGGATTGGCTTAACAAACTTGGTTACCTGTTCCCAAGTTGAGTATTTCCACATTCATTGCATTTTACTTAGTATCAATGATGAATCTAACAACCCACACCATCTGTATATAGTAGCTGGGTTAAACATGAAATGTTTCGGTTGTAGGAGAGAAATAGCATTGCAAGTTCTTCAATATTCTCAAATCTTAACAGTCATAACTGTTTAGATTTTATGTTCAAATAGAAGTTTGAAGCGTATTCATTTTATGGTGTAGTGGTTAGCACTCTGGACTTTGAATCCAGCGACCTGGGTTCGACTCCCGGTAGGACCTTAAAGTTAAGGATCTAGTAATTTTTTATAAGATATATGATTTTAAATTTAAATTTTTTATTGAATCCAAAACCCTCATCATGTCATTACCATCCTACGCTTCAATTAACTCACGTTTCACTAGTCACATTTCATCTATATTAATTGATTTTCAACCTCTTTTTCATAAATATTTTTTAAAAATTTATTTTCAAGTAAATAAAAATAATTAATTAGTGGTTCAAAGTTATTTTTCACTTTTTTGAGTATAAAACACTTCATTTTACATTTAAAAAAAAACTAAAAAAAAATCAATTCTCTTTGAATAGTCACAAATTTTAACTTTCATGTTCCATATTTAATCCAGACACTATGATTTGAATAGGTTTACAATTTGTTAATTTTCTTTGATCGCCCCTGTTATGGCACGTCAGGCCTACTGTAATCACTAATTTTATCCGGGGTAAACCCATTTATTTTTTATTTTTTTTCTTTATAACGGGCTATGATTATTTTCAATTAATATTAAACCAATAAAACTCAAAAATATTACTACTATTATCTATTTATTTTTGTTACGAAAAACAAAAACAAAAGAAAAAGAAAAGAGAGAAAAACACAAAAATATTATAACTACTAATTTATAGTTCATATAATATATTATTTGAAAAAAAATATAAAATACTAATTATATTATATATATTATTCTATTATCATAATTGAATTATTATCTTTTTATCGTTACTGTCAAATTAGTGGCTCTGTATGTTGTCTTTCTTTATTTTTATTTATCTTTATCCTAATTAAACCAAAACCCAAAAATACTATCATATTATCTTTATAAATAATATCCCGATAGAAATTTTGTTGCCTAATTATAATTATTATATTATTGTTTATATTAATAAATAAGGTCAAAATTTATTTTTACTTTTATTAGTTATATCATTATTAGCATGCTATTTATGATTACTATATAAAAAAAGAGAATACCAAGTATTAATGAATAAAATTTAAATTCTTAAATAAACAGCCCAAATATTATGTAATGTCTATTTACAACACCACACCTTGTCCCATGCTTGCGTATCAGCCGACCAATTCAAATGGCCCTTCCATTGTATACCAGTAGCCCTAGAATGGTCCCCTCTCCAGCTCATATGCAAACAAAATGGTACCCAACATCAGAGAATATGGCAGGAGAACAACAACCAAAATTTCAGAAAAACAAAGGACAACAGAATACACAAATCCTCAGATGGCAGCCAAGGACAACAGAGAATGAAGACAAGAAAAAATCAGACCTTTTAATTTTGTTTTTTATCATTGTATTCAGGTTATATAAACCAAAGCAAGATCATTGTAAAAAGGAGCTCTTTTCTCCTACCATAGAATTGAAATGAAAAAGCAGAGAATTCCCAGAACTCGTTATTTCTTTCGCATATTTTTTACCATTGGCACAACATGAAAGAGAGACGAAAAGAGCTAAAAATTCTTAGAGTCTTAATCCTTTCTTCATTTTACCAGCATATACACAAAGAGAGATTATTCTTATTTTTCCTCAAACCAAAGAAACGTTTTTAAAATTTTTAAAGAAAATCTGAGCAAAGTAGTTAAACCCAGAAACAAAAGGAGTCTTACCGTCAGTTTCGTTGGTCGCCGGCGAACGGAGCCTCCGACGGAAGATCCCAACGGTGGAGAGAAAGCTTACGGCGCAACGAACAACATATCTCGGAATCAACTCGATCCGACGGCTAATTTCTCAGATCGTCGACATGAACGTCTGACGAGTTCTTCATGGTTTTGCGATGACTTGAAGCATTTCCCGTGAAATCCAGGACGTGAAGAAGAAGAGAAGATCACGAGCTTCCGTTTGGCAGTCTTATATAGTCGGAAACGACCACCGGAGCGATGAAGATGGTGGTGAATAGGATATGCGACAGCTAGAGTTTGTGTAAAAAAAGGGAAGTTCTGTTTCTTGTTTTCACTAAGTTATGGAACAAATGAATACCTCTTGTTTTGCTGCAGATCCGCTCGTCCAAGAAGTTCCCACCCGGATCCGGATAGATAAACCGATTATGCATCAATTTCGGTCAGATTTTAGGACTGCTCCTGGAACCTATTTGATTTGATCCGAATGATTGGGCCATGGTTTTATGACTCGCTTATTTTCTTGATGTAGGTGTCTGTTCATTATTTAATTTATGCCATGTTATATGTACATATAGTTTCGCATGTGACTAGGTTTGAGTTCATGGGTTTTATGTGGTGTATTATATTTGGTCCTATTTTCAGAACTGTTTGTCTCTTTTAATCTTGTGATCATATGGGTAGTATATTTTAGTTATCATGTTTATTTATTTCTTATGGTTTGTTTTGAATTTATTATCTTTGCATATTATCTTGTTTATTTATTTATCTATCTATTCATAATCAATGAATTAATTAATATTTTACTTGGTCGTAGCGGGCCCGACACCAAATGTAGTGGTGGTGGTGTATGCGTCTATCTTTGAGTAAAAAGACGTTAAAATAAACCCGAATTTATAATTAAATACTAACTTAATTGCCACTTTAATCTAGAAATTTTAATATTAAATAAGCGGTAAATATTTTAAGGTACCAATTTTGGGCGGTTTAAAAATGCTAACACTGTTTTTAAACCGTAACCAACTCCCGAACCCTTGTTTTTTTTAATCTCTGGTTTTACGGTGTCCGGTCTACCAAAGTGACCGGTGGCGACTTCTTTTGTTTTTGAATTTTTTTAATTAATTTTCAAACTGTTTTCCAACATTTCTAATTTGTTTTTAACCATGTTAAATCTATTTTTAATCTTTCCAATTATTTTCCTTTTTAACTAAAATCCCTAATTTCAAAATCCTTTTTTAATCCCTAAAACCCTAATTTTAACCTAATTTTCAAAATTTCCCTTTTCAAACTAAAATTTCCCTTTCCAATCAACATTTCAATTTAATCCCTAATTTTCTAATTTTGACCTAGTTTTTCCACTAGTGACCTTTTATTTTCAAACTCCGATTTTAAAAAGGGTCGCTACACCTACCTATTCCAATTTGATGCACAGCTTGGAAATAAACCTCAGGCAATATCTGTCGCATAAATAAATATTCTAACATTCACGTGCTACATACATGGAGAAACTTGAATTAAATATAACATACATTGAGAAATTATTAGATAAAATTGATTCACCGTGTCATTCATAGTCTCATCCAATAATAAATTTATATATATATTTTTTAAAGTGAATCTTCAACTTTTTTATATAAGTTGAATCTTCACTTCTTTCTTATATATTATTAAATAGATAAATTTTATTAAATGAAACCATAAATGACGTGGTGAGTTAGAACTGTGTAATAATTTCTGGTAGTCTAGACTTTCAAATCAAAATATAATGCGAAATCATAGGCTTTTTAAAGATTTAAGAGCTAGATTCCAACCGAATCAGGGATCTCTTCATTTGCAATGTAAAAACATCTCACTGAAGTAACAAAGAGCCAATTTTATGCCTTCATGCATACATGTCTGTTTCTAGATTATGACTCTTGCCTGCTGAATATGAATGTGATGCATCAAATTTGAATACGTCGTATGCATATAAGAATGGCCTATGGACTATTGGTTTAAGTATTTTATAGGAAATAAGATCTGTACAGCACAAACCTGAAGCAGAACTTTTGGGGAGGCATTGGTTCTGATGGATTTGGCTCCTTTAAATGCTGTTGAAGTCATCAATAGGTGTCGAGAAATAAATACGGCACCTTCTGCAGGGTAATCTTTCCATGAATTCAGTGGCGTTCTTGTTATAGAATACAAAAATTCTGCATCGGAGAAGATTCAGCCTGCAACTAATCGAACCAAATCGGATAAGATATAATATTGAGAGGTAATCATTCTCGTTCACTTAATGCAGGAAAAGGCGTTAACTGATTACTTACTAGAAGATGTTTGGACCATGGTATGGTTTTTTGACTACTTCCATGGTTGCGATAAAGAGACACCTGTAGTTGATGCCTCTAAGCCTTGCTTTCCATGTATGGCAGATTTGAGGACATCGTATTGCTCATTCACAGACGTATACAGAGCTTGTGTGTATGCATCCTTGGCCTGCCCAACAGAAAAGCCAACTCATACTAAACCAAGAAATAAACAAGCACATTTATATGCAAACAGTTTTTTAGAAAGTTATCCTCTAGAGTCTAGAGTTCTAGACATAGTAAAAATGAACCGAAATTTACTAAAACTGACCACGATCATTGACGATAAAATTACTATGAGACAGGTTTCAAAGTCTTGGCTAACATTATACATGAATAGTTATTATGGCTTGCATCCCCTCGGAAACATTTAGCATGGCTGAACATAATTATGCACGTCTATGTGGTATAGCCATTTCATCAACGATGCAGATGCTACAGTCAATATTACAAATACAGCTGACAATCCTCTAACATAGGTGATCAAAGGCCATTTGAAAATTATAGATATAAAGTTGAGTCTGCACTCTGCACTAATCAGATGATGTATCATCCAACAGGCCAGACACATTATTTTTGTAATTCTAGAGAACTTGATTAACTTTCCAAACACCTATTGTGGACAACATCGGAAAATGCATGTGATAATAAGACATTAATGCAACCAACCTCCTCAGACTTTTCACAAGCAGCAGCAATTTCTGGGAAGCTTATTTCTGGTGCTAATGATAATCCAGCCCCATGAAAGGTGACGATTCTTTTTTCTCCAATTTCTTTTTCTACCTAAAAAAATGCCATTGAGTCGCAAGAGGGGAAAATTTTATATGACAAACAAACAAAATACACACCTGCAGCGGAGGGGGCATGATGTCATAGCACAATAGAGCCAAGGGATATATATGCCCTGGAACACCTGAATGTTCTATCAGCCTTCTCATATTGTCCACCGAAGAAGAATCAAAAGGTGCCTGACACCCCTTATATCAGTATGCAACAGTTTATCATAAAAACAAGGTGACAAATATACTTATGTACAAAGGTTTAGGTTTATTTATTTATTTATTTATTATTATGTTCTTTTTTTTGGGTGGGGTGGGGTCTTATAAGACAATTAAACAGATGCCTATTGCTTGTTGGATAAATAAAAATCTCCAAACGCAAGGTACTCTGTGAAATCAACACTTGAACTTTGCAGCCAACAAGGTAAAACCTTGAACATATCAATACATGCTATGCTACATTTTATTACCTGCAGCATCACATGCCTATCACATATATGAATATAACCTGAAGATCTGATCTCAATACATCTTAAAGAACAATGTGGGGAAATTACTAAGTAAACAGTGTGATAAGTGGTAAAAAAAGATCTACCCAAAACACCCAAGAGTATAACCTCATTCAGAGCACAAACCCTGCACATAATATGATTGCAAGCATAAAAATCTAGATTATTTTAAATTCCCCTTCCAAACAGGAAATATCTTGATGCTAGCTCCTGAAGAAGAATAAATCTTCATACTTAACTTTGAATTAATCATAAATAAGACAAGTAGCAGACTAAGACATGAATGTCTCTTCCAACTCTCTCTCTCTCTCTGACTCATGGTAACTTTAAGTGAACTTATTTTCTGGATTAAACACACAATACGCTAATGAAAGCAGCTCTATCTCATTTCAAACTTTATACCTAAGAGATCTTTATTACCAGCTGAAATTGATATAATACGAACTGATAAAAATCTTGAGAAACAATACAAATAAATAAATAGATAATAAAGACAGGCTACAAAAGCTTACAGGATACCATTCTTCTGTAAGGGGATCTGGACGGTCTCTGCCACCACTTGCTGCCATCCATACTACTTTTGGGCCACCCCTATAACCAAACAAAATTTTTGGTTTAAGGCTAAGCATATTTATAGTGAATGCCCGTAGTGCAGATTCAACCGTTTTAAGATAAGTTAAAAGCAAGACAATTTGTCATTATTAAAGTACCTTAGCAGCAAAGCCATCTCTTTCAAACTTCTTGTGTTTGCTTTTCTTTTCATCTCAGCAAGCTCAGGAATATCATACATGTGTTTTTTGGAGTATACACATAAAAGATTCCTAAGAGAATCAGTAAAACATTTTTAAAGGCTCTTTAGCATACTTTTGAATCATGAATTCAAAATAGGTAGTAGTAACTATTGAAGTACCTTCCCATACTGAACGGCTTGCAAAGAGGATCTGTTATGACTCTATCCCCAGCAACATAAATCTGTATCATGGAACCCAATTATGGTGAAGGGTATAAATAGATAATGGTTACTAGAGCAAACTCAGATGTTTAAGAGGGAATCACCATGCTTTCAGCAAGCTGTGGATTTGTTTTCTCAAGCAACAAAGAGATGATGATTGGATCAGCTTCAGTCTGATGGTTTGATATAAGTACAACATTGTGACCCTGCAACCAATTTTCTGACAATTACATCCATAAAAATCCAGTTTAAAAATGTAAAAGATTTAGCCAGTACTATGCACTTCCCAAGTACCAGTTGCATGTACAAAATTCCTGAATTTTGAGTACTTAGTATGATCACTTTTAGCTTAAGCTGAAGAAAATTAAGATACAAAAATATAAAATTGACAAGATATAAAGCTGATGAAAATTCCTGCATAGAAAATATGAATTCCTGCTTAAGAATCTAATAAAAAGAAATATAAAACTAAAGAGTGTCACCTGCTTAATCTTCTCTTCTATTTCATAGAAAAGAGAAAGGTTGCCGACATATGAATTCCTGCATAGAAAATAAACACAAATGTTAAGAGAAGTGAGTTAAAGAGAGAGAGAGAGAGAGAGACCAAATATGTCCTTCAGTGATTATATATGAATGACATATTTTATATGAAAACATGAAATACTAGCAACGTGAATTGACAGATTACAAGGTAGTTGATAAGAATTAAAACATGTGCGACCAGCAAAATACAATCAGAACAGGAAAGAGAATGAATTAGTGAAATATACATAATACATGCTTCTCTTTCTCTGCAGTTGTCAATAGAGTTGATACACTATCAAACATAAAGAAGAGACAAACTACTCGAGACCCTATGAATATTAAGGAGTTTTCCATCCACCAACTGACCATCATCATTTGTATTTTCACAATTCCCATCAAATATTGCTTCCTTTTAATAGAATAGTCACTTGCTGATCAAGATAGCCTCAATGAAAGAACCACCAAACAGAATGCATGAAATAAGAAATACAGAACAAGCTTAACCTTCAATGGCCTCAAAAGGAGGATAATAATCAGGAATGAATTATAATCCCTTGTGAACTGAGATATGTATATATCCTATACACTAACCTTAAGATTTAATACCTTTGTTTCAAAACAGAGTTATAAAATTAAAAAACTGCAAATCCCTCTGGCAAAGCGCATCCTGAATATTAAGGAAGCTTCTATAAATTAAATCGGTATCAATACAGAAACCACAATAGGACAGTGTGGAAGTTGTCCACTCACCTGAAATCAACCAAAGGCCGGATATAATTTTGACCAAGCATGTAGTAATCAAATGGTTCCCGCAAAGCTTTGTGGTAGGGTTCAAAGACAAAAGAATCCTGAAAGATTACTGTCATATCTCACGCAGAAGTTTATAAAAATCCATAGTCTTTATGTAATACCTATAACTGGAAATATATATATTTTACAAACGGCAGAATGTTGAAACAGCATCATAGTACAATTACCTCCACATCCAAAAGCATATGGTCGAATGCAACTGTCATGTTTGACAACACGATCTCAACAGCTGCATGATGTCCGCTTTGGAAAACCTAAATGTTGCCACATGAAAGAAATTTCTCTTCAAGTTTAAAGAGGTACAGGAAAAAAGGTAAGCATTGAGAGGCAAGGTTTCCTAAGTACTGGAATCTTTAGGTGATAACTATTAAAACCATGCAATTCGACAGAATACTCTCCCACCACTTTTTAAGTGCAGATACACCCTTTGTTTTCTTTCTTGTTTAAATTTAGGTCCAAACAGATCTCAAAACAAACAAGAGTATATTTTAAGGAAAAAGAGACAAACTAGATTTTATAAACAAGTTATATCAAATTATTTAGCATTACCCTGTTTACACACTTGGCTCTCATAAAACATAGTGCATCTTAATCCAAGTATATATAATGCATTGAGTATAAAAAAATAAAGATATTTTAAAACATATGATCTATTAAAATAGGAGCTTATTAAAAATGCAGTACACTGATATCGCACTTTCTATAAGCAAGAAAGGTTGCAACCTAAAACAACAGAGTCTATGCACGGGAGAGTATATCATATCCAAAACATACAATACTATGCACTTAAGTAAGAGTTTAAGCATATTGATTTACTGCATTTCTATAATTCTGATACAGTTCTTCCATTCCCGCTGCTACATTCGGAGGTAGCCTGCCTGCTTCTACTTCATTCCTAATTCCAAATAGGAGTTCTGTAGACAAATAAGTTGCATGAGACAATAAAACCAGTCCTCTAGCTCATTTTTTGGTACTATAAAAGGCTATGGTTAAAATTAAACAGGATTGTTGAAAGTAGGGAAATGTTCTCTTTTATTTGTCCAGGTCACTTATTCTTCAATCAACAAACCTTTCTACGCTTCTTATGTCCAACTTCCCGTTCCAATATATTTACCTTCTTCATGCTCCTCAAATTGACCTGAGTCCATTTGTCTTTTTTGGGACCATAAAAATTTACTCATCAAGTATTTATTTGCTAAAGTCTTATAAGCGTGGCTATCCTCATACTGGATCATTGTTGCACCATATATATCCTTTCTAATCAACTGATTTTCATATACCAGCTGTTCTAATGTGTGAACATGTTTTTTGATCAATGCGTGGAATGTTGAATGAAGGGCAGAACAACTCTTACCAAAAACTGAGTCTGCTAAACTATATTTCTACAGGAGAATCGTAATGTTAAACAAGGGAAAATTTCCCATGAACGTTTTAAATCGTCCATTTCACCAATCTGAGAACATTTTCAGCACCATATTAAGCGAATTTGTTTTAATCCAAGCTTCTTGGTATTGTTTTTTAAATAGCGTTAAGCCATTAATCCATAAACGTGTTCAGTATATGCTAAAGTGACCTTCTCCTAAAGGCTATTTTTATGATGCAATAAATTTACTCGTCATTTCTATATTGGAAAAATGCAGTTGACAAACACAAAAAGATACTAAATTGTTCAACAACTCCTTACGTTAGCAATCTGTCTAACGAATTCCTTCTCCGAAAGAAGAAGAAGACATCACAATATTTATAATAACTATTTGCAATATTTTATTCGGCAATGCATTTGTTTAAGCAAATAAACGCATTAAAAACTATTAAAAATTCTAAAAGAAAAGAAAAAAGGGCAAAGAAGAAAACGAACCTTGCTCGGAGCGAGCCTCAATGAAGGTACGAGAATGCTCAACCTCAGCCACCGGCTTCCCGCCACCAGAGGCAGCTACACCTAATTCCTTATCATGAACGACCTCAGCCGTTGCTTTAGCTTTCAAGGAGTGAAACAAAGAAGAGCGAATCCTGGTCGTTGTTGTATAAGCAGATCTAGAAAGGTGGAATCGTTGAAACGGAACCAAAGGAGAAGAAGATTTGATTGAGAACGGAAATGCAGCCTCAGTGCAAACGCCGCTGAAGAATGGGAGAGGCAAAGAAGACATTTAGGATTTTGAAAACAAGAAAAACGATTGAAAGGAAAAGGAAATCCTCGTCTATCTTTTATTCTCTCTCTTTGAACCAGTCGGGAAAATGCAAATTCTATTTTATTTTACTGTTTTTTATTTCTTTTATAGCTTTATTTTTAGGGTTGAAACAGCGGTGGCGTGGGAGCGAGCACGTGGTCTACATCGACTCAGAGCGGCGGATTAGGGAAAATAGCTGCCGGTTGCTGACGTGTAAGGGTATGGATTGGAAAAAAATTATATCCTGAGTTAATCCACCACGAGTTCATGGGACCGACCAATAAAAACTATCCATCTTTTCATGTCATATTTTTTAAGTGATTTTTTATTTGAAAAATTAAAAAATAATGAGGTGAAAAGTTTTTATTGATTTGTCTATGGATAACGTGATGGGACTGAAGCATGATATAATTTTTGGATGAGGAAGGTTATCGAGATACGTGGCATCCAATAGTTGCCACTTGACACTACTTGTCGGAAATGAACAATCTCTTTTGTCGCAACTTTCTTATATATGTTAATCGTTTTGCACGTTCTCAAATTATAATATTTATTTTAATATAAATTTAAAATTTTTAAATATTTTAATTTTATTTTTAAATATTTTAATTTAAATTAGTTTTATAATTTTTTGAATATTTTAATTTTATCTCAAAATTATCATTGTATGCTAATAAAATTTTATTTTAATAAAATCGTTATAAAAATTATTAATTTTCGTAAAACATTGATGTGTATTATATAATAATATGATGCGATATAAACGATAATTTAAGAGTGAAATAGAAATATTCAAAGAGTTTGAGGATTAATTTAAAATGAGACATAGTTTAAAGATAAAAATTAAATATTTAAAAGTTTATGATTAATTTAAAATGAAAATCATAATTTACGGATAAAATTAAAGTATTTAAAATTTAGAACCCAATTTAAAATAAGGATCATACTTTAGAATGTATGGTATAATTAACTTTTTTATTTACAATTATGTACAGTTTACGCTTTAGAAATGGTTTATTTACAATCCCGAACCCGTATCCGCCTAAACCCATACGGTTTCCTCTCCAGAGACTGAACCGTGGATGGATCCAATAAAAATCGACACCTGTAGAACACAATACGTCACAGCTGCTAACTTTATCCTTCCTCGTAAGTGGATTTTGATAGTTGGATTCACACTCGCTTTCCGTCCAAGAATGCAACATGAAGTAAAAGAAAATTACCATTGTGAGTTAGGGTTTTCCATTTTCTTTTCTCTCGCCCATCCTTCCCTCTTCTACAAGAAAGAGAAGCAGAAGAATCAGTCACTTTTTCTCATCTGGAGGTAATAGTTTTCATTTTTCTTTTAGTTTAGGCTTTCCCATTTCCCCATGTTTCTTGGCTTTAATTTCCGAGAACGGATTCGATAGTTATGCCCTGATATTGGCATCTGCGAGGTATTGACTTCATTTTGTTGAATGGTTAATTCTTTTGATAGATGATCTATTTGGTAATTGTTTCCTTAGGGGATCAAGAAAAATATTGTAGTGTGCTTATTTTGAGAAAATTTTCTGTACAATTTTAATTTTAATTTTTTCTATCTTGCAGTTTTTGTGAGAAATTGCAAGATCTTCTGAAACATTTATATATATTTTTGTTTGGCTTAGTTTTCAGTTCAAGAAAAGTAATTAGTTACGTTCGCTTTTCGAAAAAAAAAATAGGAATATAAGTTCTAAGGTTGAAATTTTCTATTTTCTTTTTTAGTTTTTTGATCTCATTGTATTCACGAGAAACACCAGGTTTCTTGATTTTTTTTTTCTCGGTGAAACTATCTAGTTTATTAATTTGGATGTAATGTTTTTTGAGTTGATTTTATGTTTCCACCTTTTTCTTATCACTATCTCGAGTCTATAAATTTCTGAGAATTTTCCAGTTTTTCTGAATATATTGGATAGCCTTTTTTTCTTTCCAAGATAGGGGGTTCGTAGTTATTTAGACGATCCCATTATCTCAGTTCAACGCTGTTTCTGAGTGAATTTTGTAAAAAAATATATTTATTTTTAAGGCCAGCTATGTGTGATACTTAAAATTGATTGCTCAGAAGCTATAAATAAAGAAAAGAGTAAAAAAATTCTTCTGTGTGTTTCTTTTATAAGTTTGAACATATAAAAATGGAAACCAGAGAATTGTTGAATCGTAAAATTTATATAAAAAAAATTGGCTACAGTATTTGTAGGTGCTGTTTTGTGATGCATCAGGAGACAGGGTACTACCAAATGCTGTAGAATAATAAAGAAGTTGCCATCTCTTCTGAAGTAATTGTAAAGAAAAAAATTTGAAGAGGGACATGTACAAGATGAACATGTGCCACACGAAATGTACAGATTGACACTAAATGCAGTTATAGGTATGTGTTCCTCTTGCTATGTGGTGATTCTGGTACTTTTGGTTTGATAGATGTTTATGTTCTTCCAATTAGCATGCCTTCGAATCCATGTCATTAATGTTCTGACCCTTTTTCTTTTGTTTTCAGGATTTGCATATCAACTTTTAGGAGATAGTGCCTTTTAGTCTGGTAGAAGGTTATATTTTGTATTTTTTATACAGTTTTCAAGTATTGGTTTTAATCCTGTTGATAGGGATTGATCTAGGAAGAAATGGAAGCACCGAACACAACAGTATTGGATAGTAAGCCTTCGGATTTGCATGGTACAAAGAGGAAGTGGGCGACAACTTACGGCGTATTGTCCCGGGGCTTCTCATGTGATATCACCACAGTTGCCCAGCTTGATTTTAGCTTCCCGGAAACATGGCAAACACAGGAAATTAGATGATTGCAAAGCCAGGGTTGCGAGTTGTGGTTTTACTTCGGAAAGATCTTTGTTACTTTGCTATTCAAATTTTAAGAAAACAGGCATTCCAAAGCGCATAATGTACTATGAGAAGGGTGAATGTACTGATTTTCCCAACGATCTTATTGCCTCAATCAGGAAAGATTTCAAGACAAAGAAGCCATCTATTGAGGTTGAGATGGATGGTCGATCTTTTGTTCTAGATTTCTTGCTTATGTTTCGACTGGAGCTGGAAACTGGCATGATGCACCCGATTGCATGGATTGATGAAGCTGATGGTTGTTTCTTTCCTGAGACTTTTTCCGGTGATGACGAGGCATGCCAGTGCTGTGAACATGAATATTTGAATGATCAAGAATACATGCTTAGTGAATCTCATTCCCCCCATGAGATCAGGGTATGGCTTGAGATTGACATTAATGGTGTTGAGCAGCCAAAGTTGAAGGAGTTTAGTGGTGAGTCAAGTTCGTTTGAGACAGATTATCAAATTACTCAGAAATCTGCCTCCAGTTATTGTGCTATAGAAGTTCAGGACAAGTGCAATAGGGATGCTGATGAAAACCCCAACAAGGCTGCCGGGGATATTCAAGAGACAAAAATAAACTTGGTCCGTGAAAACCAGTTTGTAGATGTACAGTTCAATGAGCAGTTGGACTCTTCTGCTGTTAAGAATATGTTTCTCATGGGTATGAACCCTTGTGGAGATGTGGATATTCTCGATATAAGACCCTGCTCCAGTACACAATATAGATTAGAAAGATTCCTTAAGCAAGCTGAAATCATGAAAAAGTATAGGGGGACAGCAAATTTTAAATGTGCATGGCTTGCTTCCTCCAAATCAGCATTGTCCACCATCATGATGCATGGGCTTGCACACTGTGGTCTTTCTGCAATCCCACAGTTATATGGCACTGGTATTCATCTTGCTGCATCAGAATTTACTAATGCCAGGTTGGAGGTTCTTCATTGTTTTTTTCTATGAATACGTTTATATATTGAAGTTTTTTTATTGATTTGATTTCTCTCGGAAAGTGTTGCAATGATATTTATCAATTGTAAATCAAGAAAAGTACCTTCTGTTTTTCCCCTCCAAAAATAAACAATGTGGACCTTATGAATACAAAATGATCAGTGCTACCTTGCTTTGTGAAATGGACTACCTTTCTTCTTCCCTCCAATGCTAAATAATTAGAACCTTGCAATTACAAAATGATTTGTTCTCTATTGATTTTTGGAATAAAGTCTGAATGAAAGGCTTCACTGCAATTCGTGTAAGGTGGTGAAGTTAGTCATCCATTTTTACCTTCTAACGAGCCTTGGCTGTTTAGGTGCTTAGAATGTAATAAATGGAACCGTTTCTTTGCTGTTTTATGTTCTACTCTTTGTTCTAATTTTCCTAAAAGTGGACGTTATTTAGATTTCAAAATAGTAGTTTTACAGATTCAACTATAGAAATGTAGGTTGAATATTTTCTTCTTGAACTTTCCTGATTCATTTGTAGTAAGGTTCACTCTGAATACACGTTTGTTGCTAATATAAAATTTACTTTCGATGCTCCTTGATTTCTCTCTCATCAAGTGCTGGTTGCCACTTGCTAGTGTCTGTTATCTTCAGTTCTTTTCCTTTATCTGACACTTGCATTTAGAATCTGATCCAGTTGAATTTTACTATCTGTCTAGTTCATCTTCAAGCTACTTTTTCCATATTGTGGTGATGTTGAGGCTGAATGTTCTATTTTTTTTGCAGTGCAAAGTATTGCAATATTGACGAAAATGGAGTACAGTACATGATATTATGTCGTGTAATAGTGGGAAAGACGGAGCTTCTTTGCCCTGGAAGTGGACAATGTCGTCCTAGCAGTGAGGATGTTGATAGTGGAGTGGATGATCTCCAGCATCCAAAATATTATATTACCTGGAACATGAATATCAACACCCACATTTGTCCTGAATATATTGTTAGTTTCAAACTATCCAACGCTAAAGGTGATATATGCATTCTTCCTTTCTTTCATCTAACATCAAATTGGAAGCTATTCTCAACTCATAGAACATGGAATTAATTTGGATGATTGGAAATGAACTAAATGACCCTCAATCCTGTAATCTCCATTTCAACCTTGATGGCCAAAGTTTTTTTTTTTTTTTTTTAATTTAAGAAACAAGACGTCTTTCATGTTGTGTTGTCATCCATGTCTTGGCGGGTAACTTGTTCCACTTGAGATCACTGATCACTCCCGCTGGTCCAATGAGTTGTGTTTTCTGTAAATTCTGTATGTCTATATGTAAATATTTTCAAGTTTTTTAGCTCTTGAAGTTTTTGTTGTACCAACAGGGCATTTGATTGGAAATGAGGCTAATCATGCTGTTTCAGTCACTGCATCATCGAAAGGACTCCAAGGTTTACCAGTATCTGCTGGTAAATTGGTGAGTCATATAAGTGTGGTATGCTTTGAGTTCTTAACATTTGGAAATAATGATTGTGTGATGATAAGCAGGATGATTAATGAACTTGATCCTACTCTACTGGATGCTCACATGTTCTTTCTTCCTTGCTGTGGAATTGTGGGATCTTGTCTTTGGTCAGAGAAGTCTTTTGAGACCATCTATGGATAGGGGTGAGCAAAACTCGATTCGACTTGAAAAAACCCGAATTTTTCGACTTGACTCGAGTGGAAAAAATTTGCCTCCGCTCGAAAAGAATTCAAATAAAATGGAAATTTGAATAACTCAAAATTTTTAGTAAGCAGTTGATTGAATTCTAAGTAAGAGTTGAATCTCTCAATTATATATATATATATGTGTGTGTGTGCGCGCGCGCGTGCGCGTGTGCAACATAAAAAAAATATGAAGAAATAAATATGAATATCTTATATGATTAGAAAAAAAAGTTTTAAATTGGAATCAAAATTTATTATAAATAAATTTGTATAGAAACTCAAAAACTTGATTTAAACCCGACTCGAATTGAAAAAAAAAGTTTGAGTTGTAAAATATGATGTGTTAACTCGATCAAATGCTCACTCTTATTTATGGATATTCTGACTTTGTTTTAGGTTTAGGGTTTTGACAAGTGTATGTGAGGAATTCTATTTTAGTTGACAAGCATTTCAATTGTTGTATATCCCCCAATTTACAAAAATTTCTGGGTAGCACATGGTCTGTGTTAAGGTCTTAAATTTCTGAGAGATGCTAGGTTCATTTGCCTACTTGTTCGTTATGCAACAATGTGCAATAGGTGGTTGCCGTTTGAGCACTCAGATTCTGAAAGTCAACTGTGTAAAATCTGTATGTGGCGCTGTAGATGCAGCAGAATTATTTTGTGTAATACTGTGACTTGTTTGTATAGTATTTGTATGATAAATGATGTTAGACTTATGTTAGCAAGGGTGGTCGAAGGAAAGTTGCACTCAGAAGAAATTTAAATGAAGAGCATGATGATTTACCCGTCTCTGTTCCCTGATATTTGCTGGCTGAAATGGCAGTCGTGATAATACAATATGCCTTCTGAGGTTTACTTATTTTGCTGCTGATATTCTTGTCATTTGGGGGAGCATTCAAGCATTGCAAGAAAATGATCCCAATCTGGGTTCAAAGACGCCTAAATCCCCTTGGATGCCTTTCCCTATGTTGTTTGCTGCTATCTCAAATAAGATTCCTCGTACAGATATGGATCAAGTTTGCAATCTTTATGAGCAATTCAGGGTATGCTTGATCATATGTTTAATTGTTAGTTTCTACCTATATTTAAATACAGCTTCTTATTTCCCTGTATTATATCTTTTTGCTTCAAAAGGCAAAGAAGATAACTCGTGACGAGTTTGTCAAAAATTTGAGATTGATAGTTGGGGATGATTTGTTGAAGTCAACAATTACATCTCTGCTACGCAAGGTATGATTTTAGGCTTATATGTTTTAATTGTTCTTTCAATGAAATTCCCCTACAATATGTTGATATGGTTTACAGTGTAATCTAATCTTGTCTTATAACACTTTGTAGATGCATTCCAGGCATGAATTGGAGGTGGCAAAGCAGAACCTGAAGGGTCCTGGAAGCCTCTGAGTTCACCATTTGTATATTTTTGGTATCCTGCTTGGTAACCTCTGAAGGTATTGGTTCTATCAGGTGACTCATGTTCTTTGTCATCAACATGTTTGAAGGTACTTCCTAAGACTCCTGCAGTTATGATTTGGTATTTGCTTAAACCAAAGACTTTGTTTTCAACCAGAATTGGCTTGATAGCACCCTTTTTTCCTGAGTTTGAACGTGCAGCATCGTTATTTTTGTATAATAATAAATAATTGTTTCCGACATTTTCTACGGGTAAAGAGATTAGGATGAGGACTCAAATGGTAAGTAAAGAGGATCGTAGATAAATCCCCAAGACCAGCCATTGCTCTCCCTTTCTCCGAGTAATGAAAAATAACAGAGACTGCAGAGAGCAAGTGAAAAATTTCTTCCCATGTCAAATGCGTTGGACTTTAGTCCATTGGATAACAAACGGGCCAAGACAGAAACCGGTTTATATGATACAAATGGCTTTAATTTTCCGCCTTAAAGAAAATATGAGAAATCGGATACTTGTTATATGAGGTCCAGAGCTGAGCTGGATGACCCATCTTCATGGGAAAAAAACTGATCGAAAATTCCTCTATGTAGCCAAGAAAGAAGGAAATTTTTGTTTTTGGATAGGGAACACAAACACTTTTATGAGCTCAGCTTTACAGATTGCCCTTTGTTGCTTCGTTGTAAAGAAGAATGCCCCCCTCGTTAGAGAGCTTTTGTTGTACCTTTTCAGGTCTGAAATTCAAACCGTGTTGTCTTTTCCTAACTATCCAAATATACTCCTTTGACGCTAGAAAAAAGATTCTATAAAAACCCTAAACCAAAAGAATCATTCAGCTAGAGTTAATGGTCTATATTACTGAAACAAAAGAGAGAGAGAACTGTGGGTGAGAGTGGTCCAGTTGTGGTGTCGGAGTGGGGAGAGTGAATGGTTGTGGTAGTGGTCTCCTCCGTAAGGACCACCAGAAGATAAAATGTTCAAGCATATGTCACATCATGCCATCACCTTGCATTAAAAGCTCCTAATTATGAAGGAATCATTCATTTCAAACTTTCAATAATAATAAATAAATAAAACTTTCTAACATCATCACTTCCCCTCCCCAACTCTCTCCCACCACCGAATTCATCCCCTCTGGAATTTTAAAATTTTCAATAAATATTTTAAACTAAAAGGGGATGTATATGGAAGACATGGAAGTTTTTAGGTTTTGTTGGATTACCAAACAATTAATGCAATGAAGATATATGTATAATGAAGGGCATGGAAGTTGGTTATGTTTCTTATCAATAAATAGTGATGGTGAAAGTTCGGTGTGGTTGATTAATGGCATGATGGCCGAGTACCATTAATGCATGTTGGACTTCGAAAATAAACCAACTAATTTCAACTAGTCTTTTTCTGTTTGTTTGCTTATTTTGCTCTAATCTCTCATCGTTTTAATATCATTTTGGTGTCATCAATGTACAAGGGGTTATTAACCCCTTTTCAGAAGATGTCTTATAAGATGTGTAATGCTACTCGTTTATATATCTTTAAGACAATTTTCTTTTTTGACGTGTGATTAATAATCCCTTTTTAGACTTGATAAACACATGTAATTATATATACAAACAAGCTTTACGACGTTGTAATTTTAAATGCAAAATGATAAAATATCAATATTTATAACGTGAAAATTACTTTTGTATTAATTTATAATTCTTTGCTCTTCCCTTTTCCTTCTCTCTCTATGTATATACGTTAGGGCAATGTCAAAGTGGTACACAGTCGTCATAGGCTAATAGCCCGTCTTGTGAGGCGAGCAGAGAAGGTCTGGTCGCCATCACTTTGCCCGTCCTGCTCGTACTAGATATCCGATGGAAACGACAAAGCTTTGGTTTTTTTCTTTGGTTCTTTTTATAGAGGAAAACAAGGTGGTGAAAACAACTATAAAATCGTATGGCTGGCACCCTTTGGAGTGGACCACATCAAACAAACTGGTTGCTGACACATGTGGAGTGAGAATGGATGAACGAATGATAGTGTAATGATGATAAAATAGTTCATTTGACATTCTGTGGACTGTATATCTGTTCATCTTGACAGTGCAATTGTGATTTTATTAATGAAAAGCAACCCCATGGGTACGACCTGTATGTCCTAGCTTAAAGCTTTTAACCCTTCTTTTCTGGTTTATGGAGGCAGGTGAGTCTTCTTTTCTTTATTGAACCATTTTGAATCTACTTCTTTATTGAACCATTTTGAGTCTTCTTGTTGAAGGGCAAAGCTCAGGGATGGGGACCATTTCTTTTAGGTGGGGTGGGGGCAATCACCTCGAACCTTGATTTTTTTTATTATTTTTTTCCTATTTTTGAACTTTTAAAAATTTTATTTATTTATTAATTTGCGTTCATTTTTTAAGTATTTATATTTTGCCTTGCCTTCTCAAATACCGACTCTGTGTGTTGATAGGTAGCTTTAATGTCTTAGCTCACGTACCGTTTTAATGAATGAACAATCCAACCCTTAAAACATACTCAACCTTAAGTGGTGAAGAGCCGACATCGAGATGCCAAATCTTCTCGTCGATGTGAGCTCTTGGGGAAGATCAAGATGTTATCCATATGTGACTTTGGGAAGCAAAGACAGACAAATCTCTTTGTTTTAAGTGATGCCCTTGTTATAAATTGAATCTATTGATTATATACTGTGAATGAAAGAAGTGGGTGTTCAGTCACCTGTCCATGCAAAAATAAAAATAAAATCCCCATCCCCATCCCATGCTAAGTCAGGTACGTATTGGACTACACCACATGCCACAGGCACAGCTGCTCCTGTCAGCGAGACGTCAATCATAAAGCAATGACAATGGATGGCAATATGATTTTGATTCAAATCTCTCTCTCTCTCTCTCTTATGTTTTTGACCATATCCGAGTCACGAGAAATAAATCGTGTGGACCCAAAGTCTTGACACGTGAGAATAAATACTATAAATAAATAAATTATTATTATTATTACATGCCTTTTATTGCTTCATTGAAGGTGGAAGAATGATGCCTTTGGCTCCCGCGAGATTCTCGCCTTATTATGCGTTGTGTTGCAAGGAAACAACAAAAACAAAAACAATTACAATACCTTTGTTGCTTTCCCATTTTTATTTTCTTTTCCATTAATGTGTATCTTATAAAAATTAAACTAAAGAATAAATAATTCATCTTAGAAATTTTGGTCAAACCGTTAGAGTAATTATACCGGTAAAATTACTGGTTAAACAAGAATGTTATAATTACAATTTTTAGTGAAATGGTTAACCGAAAAAATTATTTCGAGTAAATTAGTAGTAATAAGTATGTATGTTATTTATTGTAGTCGCTACTCGATGTAAAATGTTAAGATTAGGGTCAAGCCTTTCTTATTATATTATTAACTTTCTATTATAAAGATTGAATACTTTAATCAATCAAACTGTTCATCTTTATTTCTTTATTTTTCTTAGATGGTATAAACCCTGTATAAACTTCCACTTGAAAGTTTCCACGTGTAGAAAGATGGTTGAGGAATGATGGCATAGTGCATGATAGTGTAATGATGATAAAATAATGAAAAAGACTGAACATTTGTATGACTCTTGACAGTGTTGCTGAGTCGAGTGCAGTTATGATTCATTAATGGATGAATGAATGAATCTGACTCGCTGACCACAAACACACTCCACACCAGTACGACCTATATGACCTACAGACAGACAGACTCACTCTCACTTCTGTCCAGTCTTACACTGATGATTTATTTCTCTGTCTTCTGTTCCCACACTCTTTCAATTTTCAAACTTCTACCTTATTTATGCTTTTAGGTGGGCGGGTGAGTATGCATGCTTTTTTAGGGAAAACTAGCCTGCACTCGTTTATTTATGAGAAATGCTTTATTCTAGTCATCAATAATTTTTTTTTTTCGAGTTATATCGAATTTAGAGTATTGATAGAGTATATAATCTTGTACTTATAAGACCATTTCATTGAGTATGGTCCTTGTTTTAGGTCATTGGGATGTGCACTCCCCTACTTTGCTAACGCTACACGCAATAACTAGGTCAAATAGTGTGCTGAATGTCTTTCTTGTCTCAGTCAAATTGGAAACTTAATACGTACCGCGAGAAATTATATTATGGGTAAGTCTTATTATGTGTTTATAAGACCAACCACTAGAAATCACATATCTCATTAGTTTTTTCATGTCATATTTTTTCTTTACTTGAAAAAACTGTTTTTAAAATGAATTAACAGTAAATATGAGTGAAGATTTACTTAAGAAAATATCACATGAAAAAATGATAAGATGACTAGATTTTAGTGATTAATCCTATAGATGACGTGGTGAGACTTACCAATAATATAATTTCTCCGGTATTACTCGAGGGCCGGTGGTAGTGAGGGTGTTAAGAATATGGGACATGTTTTCGGAACTATAATTAACAACGTAAAATTACAAGAGTTTAATAATGTAAAATCAAATTATTAATAACATAAAAAAAATATATAAATTATAAAGAAATTTAAATTTTTTACAAAGTGTTATTGCCCTAGTATCTCTAGATTCGTTCCTAATTATAAGGAATGTTAGAAAATAATAACGAAGGCCACGTACTTGTATATCAAAAGAATTAACTACATTCATATAACACATTCTCCTTCATGCTTTTATTATAAAATTAAATGTGTCATGTGCCGTATTGGCCTGCCATAATGCTAGTCTTCACACACATTCAATTATTAAACTTGATCAACACGGTATAATTATGGAAATTTAAACCACACAGACACATAAAGTCATTAACTTGAAATTGGATGTTTTTTTCCATGCTGGTAGATCTCATCAATTTGAAATTGGACATATAAAGACAGACTAACTTAATTATGCTCACAGAAAAGAATTAATTAACTATTTCCCTTTAATTATGGAAATTTGCAATGTCATTAACTTAATTAAGAGAAGAGGGTGGTAAAATGGCAACGTGGCAGAAGCACAGTCATTGTGTTACGGATTTTAAGTAATATACTAGTTTCTTTTTTTTCATGGAATATGTAATAATATAGTATTTTTTTAACCACGATTGGGGTGTCTTTAGGGGATAGTCCAGAAATTGGATGTGTGATTATTGTAAATTCATTGGTTGTCTTATCACTTCAAGCTGAGTTATGGAGTATCTTTATTAGTCTTTTAAGTAGTTAAATTTTTCAAGTGATACAATTTGATAATGCTACGATCATACGCCTTGTTCTAAAACATATATGACACGTCTTGTGCATTTGGTTCGCGCAATTTCTTTTTTGAGAAATTTAAATTTGTCTTTAAATTTTAAATGGGTAACCGTAAAGAGAATATGGTTGCCGATCGTTTGATTCACTTCCTTTTCTTCTTGATTTTGAGGTTATAATTTTGAATGAGGAACTTGAATTGTTTCGTCCTTTGCTTATTCATGATCGTGTTGGTCCTTTTTACCATCGCTCAAGACGTTTTGTCTCATGACTTATCGCATGACGTTTCTTAATCCAGTATTCTTTTGTTGGTATCTTACAGAATTTCTCGCTTTGTTTTGTATATTGACATCATATACACTTTTTTTCTTCATCTAAGTTAGGAAGGTTTTTTAACGAAACTGTGTGGGGGTGGGGAGGGACAATCGCCCTCACCCCTTAAGAATTTTTTTCACTTTTGTCCCCCTATTTAAATTTTTAATTTTTTTTATGAATTTGCCCCTTATTTCTAAACATTTATGTTTTGTCCCCTTCAACCCCAAATCCTGGCTCCGTCCCTGTATATAGTAACAATTTTCTATCTTATTTTAAAACAAAAATATTCATGGTCAATTGTAATGAGTAAATCTTTCGCTATGAGTGTTCTCGTTAAAAAAAATAATTAATCATAAAATATACTTAATTCCTATTGGTTTTATAATATAATATTGATTATTATGTGAAACAGGCAAGTGGGTATTCAGACATTCACCTGTCCATGCAAAAAGCAAAAGATAAAGCCAAATACCATGCTAAAATGTACGTATTGGACTGCACGAGAAATTAAAGCTTTTGTTTTTTACTTTTATCGAAATCAAATCAATATTTTATAAAATCAAAAATCAAATCAATTTTGTCCTCTATAAATGCAAATTAATTTATCCATTCCATAACTTATTAATCTTAACTACCAGATTAGTAGTAATTATATTATATAGATGATGACTTGCAGTCATGGGATTTGCTTAAGAACCATCCATTTCATATGGTTAGAAATTTATAAGCGAAAAATAATTAAATTAAATTAAAATTATAAAATGAATACAAAGAGTTTAAACATGAAATTTTTACATCTTTGGGAAACTTATCTTTCAAACAAAGATCACGTGAGGATTAGTGACGATGCATATCTTATCAGATGTGTCTTTAGGAAAAAGGATAATAATCCTATAATAAGTGGAATTTGAATGATCCTTTAACATGTAAAAATCCTATGCTTCTTTATTATACCTCCTGTTAAAAAATTTTAAAAAATTAAATTTTAAACCATAACTCTTATTTTTTATATCATAAACCCTAAACCTTAAAAAATACACCCTACCCCTAATTACCTAAACACTAACTATAACCCTAACCCCTAAACCTTTTAATTTGAAGCGGAAGCACGAATAGAGGCATAGAAAAGAGGCAGACGATTTTCACCCTCCTTTAACTGCTCGATTTTACACTGAATGCTTGTGAACAAGGTATGCAAGGTGAATAATCGTAACAAATAGTTCATCAAAAGCGTAGTTAACTCTTGACGAGGGCATAACAAGATTAAGTGGGAAATAATATCACGCATGAAAAAAGACGGTGATATTAATTTCATGTCGAAAAATAAAAGAGATATCTTATAATATATAAACGATAATGTTATATATCTTATAATATATATCTTTTAAAAATAAGATAATGATCTCGTAACAATTATATCTCCCTCTTAATTCTTTCTTCATAGTTCTAGATATTAACACCTAGTCACCAAGAAATTTCATTTCATTATACTTCTTTATCTAATATAGATATTTGAATCAACACATAATAAATATTTTAGATTTAAAAAACAACTGTATTAAACTATATCCATAATTTATTTTTAAAAAAAATGAGTAGGTGGGAAATATAGAAATTAAATATGTCTTAATTAGTAGAAAGTGAGTAAGTGGGGGAGCACAATCAATCACTTTAAATTTTGTTGGTAAAAATGGTATGAATTGATGTTTTATAGGTTGAAAAGGTAATTAATTAAATTCCTAATTAATAACTTTTGGTTGCTTTGATTTTAAGACCATGACTTTATATCTGATTCTGATAGCTTGTCTGGTTAAAGTTAATTCCCATTATGTCTCTTTATTCTTATGTACTCGCCTTGATTTTTTTTATTATAATTTGTATTTGGTAACCTGTCTGCACCTTGCTGCCATATCTATGGGTTTCAAAGGCAAAGAACATGGAAGTGTCTGTCTCGTGTGTCACTGGGGGGCCTCTAAGCTTTAAGACGAATCTCCCCCACCTTTGTGTAAAACCTCAGCAAAGCAAATAAAGGGTGTAAAAATTAAAGGAAACAAAAGCTTATTCCTTTTATTCTCCTAGATTTTAACACCCTCACCTAGTCCGTAAATGAGACGAGATAAATCACGAGCTACTCGGATTTAACTCGGTCAAAATTCGATTAAAGTTTAATTTGATTGGACTTGACTTGAACTCGAACTCGGCTTGAGTTCTTAACTGGTCAAGCCGAACTACTTGATACCCGATTCGAAAAACTCATGTAATACTCAAAAATATAAAATACTATTTTTTTTTTAATTTTTATAACTTAAAATCTAAATTCTTAAACTAAAGACCCTAAAATATAAGCCCTAAACATAAGTTTAAACCATAAAATCAAAACCCTAAACTCTAAACCAAACAACTTAAACCTCTAAACCCTAAACTAACACTCTATATCTTAAAATTAACAAATTCGGATTTACACAAGTTGTGTATCAATGTTTTTTTTCTTCTTCCTGATAGGCTTTAAATGAGACGTGATAGATGAACAACTACTCGAGTCTGACACATCAAAGATTGATCAACATTTGACTCAATTGGACTCGAATCAAGCTCGAACTCGACTTGAATTATTAACGAGCCGAGTTCAACTCAGATTTTTCAGACTCGTTAAAAATTACTCAAACTCAAACGAATCGAATTAAATTCAGCACTACTCAAACTCGATTCGACTAGTTTATACCACTACCCTCACCTACGTACATACCCATAAATATAAGGCTAATATTGGATTGGAGGTAAAAACAAGTCCATGTGGGTGTTAACATGCCAAAACATTTCCACCACGGTTCCTAAATAACACATCACTTTGTCTTGCACTTATCCTGCTTAATCCTAGAGGCACTTTAGTCTTTTCGATGCTTCGAAGTTGCGGTCCTTGAGCCATGATGGTGACCGAACAACAAAAATTGGGACCCATATTTTCTGCTATATGTGATAATTATTACATGGTGATAAAGCTAACATTAGAACACGAGGTTTTGTTCACAAATTGGAAACTATTGAAGCCTTAATAATATGAACCAAAGGCATGGGATTTTGTGTTTTATAGAAGGAAACATCTGACTAGAAAACAAATTTTTGGTAGGAATCTTTCTGTATAAAAAAGAAAGACACTCTAGATCATATGTTCTTGTCTTAAATTCCCTTTCCTTCTCTCTACTATATCACCTTTTTCCAATCATTCTCTTCCATTTTTCTGATTAAAGGGGTTTAAAATATGCCAATAATTTTGCAATTTATTACTCCATGCAACAGATGGAGGTTTATCTAATTTGCTTGTCTGGGGAAATAGTGCTGAAAATTCCAAAACCCTAACTCAAAATATGGAATAAAATCAATTTAAAGCAATCATTCTCCTTTGTAAGATAATGAGATGTTTAGCTGCACTTTCTAGGAAGCTTGCTCTCGGCAATCAGACAGCAATTTGCAATCTACAGACAATTCAAAGTTCAACCATCCTTTTGAAAAAGCAAAACATCAAAGTCTCTATGCCTTTATTCTTAATATTCTTTATTGAGACATCAAAGGAGAAGAATTTCGTCAGTTTCTGATACAAATTAATTTCGAAACATAATTTGTAAATTACACTTTCGTCCACTATTTCGAGCAAAAAAACATGAACAACAAAAGCTTTTGCTTTCCTTTCTAAATAAACTTTGAAGATCTGTGATTTTTGCAGAAAAAAGGATTGAAAACTTCTGCTTTTCTTTCTGTGTTTTAGCAGATTAATTTTAATTATGGTGATGCCAATAGCATTCTAAAAGCATGTAAAAATGATTAAACAAAGAATAAGAGAGATCATAGAAACCCCATATACTCAGCCTTTGGCAAAAATAAAGCTAAAAATTATATGAGAAATGTAAAGTGCTCCATTACAATTACCAAGGATCACTTCAAATGTAGTCCATACTTTTAAGATAGTTAAAGGGGTCACTCTCTCTTTTTTCTCTATCATGTTTCTTTCTTTTTTTCCTCTCTTGCTCTCTCTGTCACTAAGTTCAAAACATATGAAATCAATTAGATTTCATATTTACGTAGGAATATAATATACTGATTTGGATCTTTCATGGCTGCTTTGTTTTGTCAGTTGGCACCCTCTTCTCTCCTTTTGTTGCCCTCTGTCTTTAGCTGCTCTCTTTTTCTTTTCTTTTTAATAAACTCAAGGGTACCTGATTCTCTTCACCAGCTCTCTTCACAGTCAGAGATATGTAGTCCTCATTTCAAATGAGCAGTACACAGTACGTACACACTACACACCCCTAAGATATAAAGTTATATATCAATTGGGCACCCCCAATGTGAACTCCAGATTAGGCTTCTTGGGGCATGACCCTGAGGAGCTTACATCTGATATTCTCTCGTAGCTTATGCACTTCGGATCCATATCATTCTGCACCCAAAAAACAGAAATGGAAATCATCAACTAGCTAGGCCTAGCAGCTACTGCTGGTGCATGCATGTTTCAGGGTCAAACCAATTCTAAATGTGCATGCCTCCGTGAAGAAAGAGGAGGAAGAAGACAAGGATTGGGTCCACCTCTTAAGAATCATGAGAATGTGGGACAATACAAAAGTTTGATATAGTGAAGGTTATTTTGGGAAACAGAAGTGTAGGCATTAAAACCTGGAGAGAAGGTAAGTTTCCAGGAGAACCCTTGGGTTTCCCATGCAGCCAAGCTTCCCTGTTAGAAAACAACACAAAGAGAGAATATTTGGTATCAGTGGAAGCCATGCATGCATGCAGAATAAAAAGCAAACTGAAAAAAGAAATCTATCTTTTACTGTCTCGTTTTATGCTGATTGAGAATAAAGTGAAACCCATGTGATTGCCCATTACCCACAAACAAGGTTCAAAGGCATAGCTTTAATACCCATATTCAATAAATATTTCCACTAATGGGGCCACCACAGTTTAGCTTTGAGACTAAGTTTTCCGTTTGTAGGACCCAACCCGAGCCCACAAAATCCCAAGGAAAGAGATATCTCCATTTTTTAGGTGGATTTGTCATTTGGGAATTTGGATTCTCTCCAGTCTTGGAATATGATAAGGCCATCAGTGCCTTCTTCTTTTCTAATTTTCTCCCTTTTTACCACTCACTACCCTCTCAGTTTGTGCCTCAGATTCTTAATAACCAGTATTATATATCCTTTTTGGCATTTGCATGAAAACAATTATGTATTTGCATGTGATAGTGGAGAGAAAGAAAGCCTACATAAAGCTAAACCTATACATTAGACAGAGGGGAAAGAAATGGGATCTTTTCGTTCTAATTCTAATGCAAACATTCTTATATATATATATATATATATATATATATAAAAGAGGCAAACCGTTGTCAGTTCTAGTCAAGCAAACAAAGAATGCATATACTCTTGTTTAACTCTACTAGAATTCTTGTTTGAGTATACACCTACATGTATATTCTTCTTGAAATGCACATGCATAGGCAGATGACATGATAAATGAAAACAAAACTAAGGGTTCCTACTATTTTATGTTTCTGTGCTGGTTGTGGCTTCGATCC
Organism: Abelmoschus esculentus; assembly: GCA_035048815.1. Lineage (NCBI taxonomy): Eukaryota > Viridiplantae > Streptophyta > Magnoliopsida > Malvales > Malvaceae > Abelmoschus > Abelmoschus esculentus. The sequence goes on along the minus strand of JAUCBN010000051.1, from coordinate 9,548,030 downwards.
CAGTGTATCAATATTATTTTATCTTTTTCAGAAAGGATTCAGAGTAACCAATCCGTATGTAGGAAGGAAAGAAATGAAACAGAAAGGACAGGCTCACACTGATTGGGTAACCAAAGTAGTATTACTAATAGTAGTAGTGCAGTATGCAGCAGACGTACCTTGACGAATTGCTCCACAGTCCATGGTGGTACTCCTTGTCTTGTTGAGCATTTGATGATGACGATCTTCCCTGCTGAACTGATGATATCTCTGATCTTCTCGGGTTCTGAGATTCAAACATCATATCTTCAGAAGTATCCCCAGATGATCCATTTTCATATGCATCCAATTGCCCTGTTTAATCACACACAAATCTCAACATCATATTCATGTACAATTATTCAACATGAATGATGAAGAATTATTGGTATACTAACCTGATGATGCAGCTGCTCTGTCAGTGGTCTTCACAGTTCGATACATCTGCAGGCAAATTAAGAGGGGAAAAAACAAAAGAAAGCATTAGAATAGGATTGTAAGTAAGGTAAATAAACTTTAATTACCTTCATCTTTAGCCCTTTGGGTAGCTAAAAAGATGGACAAATAAAGTAAAAACCAGAAAGTAGAGTTAATAGTAAACTGTTTTGTGTATCACAGACAGTAGGCAGTGTGAAAGAGTGCATGCAAACTAAGCAAGTACCAACTGTAAAAAGAAAGGGGAACGAATATGTAGCCAAGCATAGAAAGCTTTTATCTTTGTATATAAAAATGTGTGCATCTGTGAAATGAGAAACAGTAAAAAAAATATGTGGAGTTTAACCATGGTTAATGGAGGGAGGTTAAAAGAAACCTATCTGTAGAAGATATCATTGAGAAATGATAGTGTCTTTGTACTTTATCTCTCTCTCTCTCCCTCTATTTCTCTCAGGGAAAATACTTTTTTATGAACAAAAACAAAATAATGAATTTAAGTGAGAAACTTGTCTCGGCCTAGCTATTGACTCAGTTTTTGAATACCTTGGACTTTGTCTTACTCTCTTTCTTTTTTTTAAGGAAGAAGATAATAATTTTCTACTGCTCTCTCTCTCTAATTGAATTCTTTTCGTTTACAAGGGCTGGTTCATTCTTCCAAGCAAAAAGCTGTTTATTAGCTTGCAGAATCATCAGATCTAGTAGAAAAAGAAGTGCTGAGGATTTGGGAGAACCTCTGCAAGGAAACATTGGAATTTGTAATGTATATTATTAACATCTTCCGGTAATGCTGACCGTTTAAAAAATGCAAACTCAGCTTACTTCCACCATTAACGCTGTGCAATCAAGCTACCACTATTCATCAGCTTGAGGAAGTAAGCTCAGAAGAAGAAACACCCGAAGTTGCAGATATGTTCAACTACATCCTTCAAGTTTGTGTTTATACTTTCTTCCATTTTAACGAAAACCCTTGCGAGTAGAAAGGGTAGAAAGTTAGTTTACCTGAAGATGGGATTTAACATGTGCTAAGGTAAGATCCTTGACATCCATTAGCTCAAGAACCGACTTGGGAGTAGCTCCTAAAATCGTCACAGAAAGTAAAAAATAAGGAAATATAGATAATAGTATCCTTTTCTGTTTCCTGTTCCTAGATATGCTTAAAATCAAAATGAAGCAATGGTGAAAGAAGGGGGAAAAGGAGTGAATAGTGGAGAATGGAGACCATACTTTCATGACCACCCAATAGCTCAACAGCATGAACAAAGCGAGCATGGAGTGTAGTAGTCCATCGCATCCTTGGAGCTCTCATGCTTCGTTTGGTAGGAAACCTGGACATGAATCTTGATCTCATCAATCCTTGAGACTGGAAGGGGTTGAAGCTGGTGTTACTAATTTTGTTAGTAGCCAAATAAGGAGAGGGAGTTAAAGATGAATCCAAGGGTTGTTGAGGGAATGGGAAAGGAGGAGGAGGATGGTCTTGGTAGACGGGAATTCCCCTTATGGGTCTCAAGAAACCAAACTCTTGTCCTAGCCCTTGTTGTTGCTGCTGGTGTTGATGCTGTTGCTGTTGATGTTGATACAGTACCGGATGTTGCAGTTGGCTGTGATGGTGAGGGAACTGGTTCTGGTGATAAGACTGGAACAGATTACCATTGCAACTGGTGGCGCTCCCGTTTTGGAGAAGGTGATGAAGGTTGTTGGAGCTGGAGTTGGACTCTGAAACCCTTGTATTAGAGAAGGAGAGCTCGAAACAGCTATCAGGTTTGGCCATTGAAGACATGGAGTTCCTCGAGTCAAGAACTCTGGATGTGGGTTTGCTGTTTGGTGGACTGATTTGCAAGGATAAATCTGGTTGTGCAGGGAACAACTCCATCTTTCAGGCCCCTCCCTCTTCTGCTAGCGTTCCTAATTAGTCCCTTTCTTGCTGCTGTTGTATTTTCGAGATACAACAATATAAGTCAATACGATATTCACTAAAGGATTAGGTCATATTTCGAAGAAGATGGAGGGGGTGCTCCAAGCAGAAAAGGGGTTTCAAAACTAGCCTTATCTTCCTATGGGGTTGCTCAGTAGTTGCAGAGATTGGAGATTGAAAGAGAGAAAAGAATATGTAAGAAAATGACACTTGAGATAGAAGAAGAGGAGGAAGAAAAGAAGAGCGGTATGATATAAGTAGAGGCAGACTCTTCTTTCTTTTTTGTGGGGGTATAGCATATCATAGCATAGGGTACTACTCTTCTCTTCTCCTATACTATCCTAGGTCGTAAGAGAATAAAAAAAATCTCAAAATACGAGTTGATCGTAAGTAGTTTGATTTCGCTTAAACATGTATTGGATTTGAGATATTATATACATAAAGATTTTTTATTAAATGATTCACCCATAAAAATTAAATGTACGATACGAATCAATCTAAATTAATCAGATAAAATCTTAAAAACAAACTATAAAAAATAAAATAAAAACTTGAACTAAGTTATATTAGGGGCCTTGATTCCTTTTCTATTAACTCTTTTCTTCCTTCTTCCTTTCTCTTTTCTTTCTTTTCTCTCTTTTTCTTTTCTGGGATAAAAAGAAGATTTTTTATATCTTACTCCTACGACTCCTTTACTTTAACGTGTGCATTTGTCCCTCAACAACTCATACTTACCTTTATAACCCCCACGCACTCTTCAACTCTTTAATTCAATCCGAACCCAAATCATCTGCCCCTTTCCCATACCTCCATTTATGCTCCCACTTCAAATTAGAAGTTTAGGGTTTAGGATTTTAGGTTAAGGGTTTAGGAAATTAGGAGTAGGATGTATTTTTGAAGGTGTAGGGTTTAAGGTTTAGAATATAAAAAATAACGGTTTAGGATTTAAAATTTAATTTTTTACAAAAATACAAAAAAGGCATAAAGAGAGGCAGCAGCAAATTTTTATTCACTCAATCCTGCCCATCTTTCACTATTCACTAAATTCAAAAACTAAAAGAAATTACATCAACCCAAAATAAATAATTAAACCCAAATTCAATGTATCAAACAAAATTCAAATTTTGTTAAAAGTATTCCATAGGAGTACTTAAATACATAATATTGGTCTAATAATTAAATTTATATATCATCGATGACGTGTATAAAATTTTAAAATTTTAGGGTGAGCACAACTCATAAAATTTTAAAAAATTAAAGACAAATATATGAATTTTAAAAATTTCAGGTGGGACTGAACCCACCCTATAACATAAGTGCATCTGCCGCTGATCGATGAGATCTGCTAATTGATTTAGGGTTAAAAGTATTCATCTTATCTTCTTGTCTAAATTTGTACCCTTGACTTAAAGGGGTAAGAAGTCATTAAATTTTTTTAAAAAATAATTGAAATTTTATTTTTTATACCTATTGAAATTTTATTTTTTATACCTAATTAATCCCTTGAATTGATTGATTAAATCAATTAATCTTTTTATCAATACTGATTATTGAATCAAATAATTTTTTGAATTAATTGGTGCAATGCATAATGTCTCAAGATTACAAGGTTGGTCCTAGGCTTTTGGTGGCCCAAGGTGAGTCTAAAAATGGGCGCTACAAGTATTTACGGTCATGTTATGTTTAACATGATAGTGATATTATAGATGCTATTTCGGTCTCTATGAGTATCGTAATTGTAATTTTTTATTGACATATGTTATTGTAGACATATTTAGTTGCAATTATTAGATTTCAGATGGTGTTATTACTATCATATAATAATAGTTGTTTCGATTGCATATCATTATCTAAATCTTTGTTCTTAATAATAAATAATAAAAAAAATTAAGATAGATCCATATAATAAGTGTTGAAAAATAGGAGCCTTAATAAAAAAAATATTGAAAATGAATTTTAAAAGTATATTCATAATAATAATAATAAATATTATAAAAAATTGAGTCCTTCGTAATGTGTATTAGAAAAATTTAGACCCTTAACAATAAATATAATTTGAATAAATTATAAATATATATATTCTTCGAGCGAGACTCTTATTATTGTGATACTGTTATCGCTTGACATTTTTATAATTTTTTATTTTATTTATAAATTTTGTTTAAAGTCCTAAAGATTATATAAAAAAAAACTAAATTGATTGCACCATACGTTCACAAATTACCACTCTCAGTCTAAATTGGTCCCTTATTTTTTAATTTTAATTTAGTCCTCAAATAATAACTCTCATTTTAAATTAGTTCTCAAATTATTTGAATATTTCATTTTTATCCCTAAAACTATAACCCTCATTCTAAATCAGTTCCTAAACTTTTTGAACATTTTAGTTTCATCCTCAAATTATCGTTTATACCGTATCTAATTATAACATAATACACATATCACATATGTGTTTCTGACGATTAACAATTTTTATATCGATTTTATTAACATAAGATATGATTAACATATAATGATTTGGGGATGAAATTAGAACGTTCAAATAGTTTGAGGACCAATTTAAAATGAGGTTCATAGTTTGAGGATGAAATTTGAATATTTAAAAGTTTAGATATCAATTTTAAATGAGTATCATAGTTAGGGGTGTGAAAAAAATCTGATCCGATAGATCCAATCCGATTATCCGTTGATCCGATCCGAATTTTATTTTTCGGATAATTCGGATCGGATGTCCGAAAATTTCGGATTGGATACGGATAGGTATTTTACATTCGGATCGGATGTCTAAAAATTTTGGATTGGATACAAATAGGTATTTTACATTCGGTCGGATATCCGATTATACGATATCTGAAAAATTTAATTTTTTTATACATATAGATATTGTTATATTTGATATTTTTACTTGTTATATATGAAAAAAAAAATGAATTTTTCATGGATATAAATATTATTATATTCAAAAACCAAAATTTTAATGAATAATACCGTCAAATTAAAAAATACTTAAATTAAGTTATAAATTCGAATACTAAAAATCCGATCCAAAATTTTAGATATCCGAAAAATCGGATATCTAATTTTTTTTGAATCAGATACGAATCGTTAAAATGCTTTCGAATCGGATCGGATAATCCAAAATGCACACCCCTAATCATAGTCTAGAAACGTGTAATACGATTAACTCTAAAAAAACTTATAAATTATTATAAAAAGCTAGCTATAAATTCCACACGATACAACTATAGTTTATTCTATTAAAATTAATGTGTAAATTAAAATGTACAAATAAGCACGAGCCTTCTAGCACCAGCGATGTCAACAGTAGAGTTATTAAACGATCAATGTCAAATGGTGGAGATTATATTCTAAAATATATACTAATATAATTACTATTAGCTAGTTCAAAAAATGTACAGATAAAAATTCATAATAATAAAATAAAATATATTTAATTGATCGGTTAAACTACCTATTTTTGTTTCTTTATATATTTTTTGGTTTTTAGCCCATTAAAAATATTTTTTTCTTAAACTCTTTATTTTCTTTCTTTTAATTAAGATTAAAATTAAGATTTTTTAAAATTACATATAATGATACCGTAACAAAATTTATGTATCTACTCGTATTTTTTTCTCTTAGAACAATTTTACAGATCTTTTTGTTTTGGACTCCGACACAGTTATGTAATTGAAGGCATGTCGGGTGCGTGATTACTGTCTGCCATTGATTCCAACCACTCATTTACTCATAATGAAGACACTAAGTCCAAGAGGTTTACTTTAGGTATGTAGGACTTTGGACCCACAAAACTAAGTGCTCTTCACCATCTACACAAAATTTACTTTTAACCATCTCCTTAGAATTGTAAAAGGCTATCATAATCAGGATCGTTCATTATTTTTTTTATCCGTTTTGTATTTCGATTAAATAAAAATAAAAAAATATTTATTTTTTATAATTTTAATAGTATATATATTAATCTTTATTTATTTTTGAGTTTTAAATTCTTTTAATAAATTAATTACATTCTTCTTTTCAGATATATTAATCGTAATATCTTTTATATTTAATAAAAATTCTCATGAAAATATATATATATATATATGAAAGGCAACTTTTATTTCATTCTCAATGCACCAAGTCTTTCTTGCTTTTATTTATTTATATCAATGAATATTTCTTGTATGTTTTGATTTTTTATAGCCATAATTTATTTAAATTCAAGTTGAAGGAATATTTGTGTTCAAAATAGGGTAAATTTATCTCTATGTCTGGTCATTTAACGAATTCACATGATTATTGGTTTTAAAGTTGATAATTATTTTTTATGTAAAAAAAAGTTTATAGTTGATTTATATGCCTTTTGATGAAGTATATGTTTTTATTTTGATATAGTATTTAATATTAATTATACCTTTTTCATACTTTACTTATTTTGGTCACATTTTTAATTAATTATAAAACTTTATGTAAAATAATTAAATAAATATTATAATAGTTAGGGGTAAGTAAGAATGTAACATTTTTCGTACTTTATTTTGATAATAATCATTAGGTTTAATGTTATAAGACTCTAGATCCTTAAGTTAATAACTTAAATATTAAGTCGCGAATAGAGTAAATTGGGTTAGAAAGATCATTTTCATAATAAACTATTGTAGGACTCAATTCGAAGTAATCAGACAGTAAATTTCATATTAATGTAGGGATGACAATAAGTCGAGTTGGGTTTTTAGCCGTCCCGACCTCGACTCAAAAATGTAAATATTCGCTTGAATCCGACCCGACCTTAATGAATATTTCTCTCGACCTAAAATGATAAAATGTATAACTCGACAGGACCCCGACAAAATAGTAAAAAACCCGGTTACCTGACCCGACTCGAAAAAATTAATAAAAATATTAAATATTATATACAAAAATATAATAATAATAATAATATTTAAATATATCGGGTTAGGTCGGGAAGCTTTTACTCTAAACCCGACCCGATCTTATCTTAAAAAACCCTAACCCGACCCAATCCTGATTTTTTTAAATAAAAAATCCGTCCTAATCGAGTCGGGTCGAAACCCTACGGGGTGAGTCAAATTGTCATCCTATATTAATGATTATAAAAAATCTACGTGGTAAAAATTTAATTTATTTAAAATTTTCCTAAATATTAATTAGTAATAAATATAAAATTTGTTTTTAAATGAAATATCAAATAAAGAGACGTGGTAAAATTTGTTTCCAGTTGATCCTTTCTGGGTTTTTTCAAATTGCTTAAATTGTCTAAACATTGTAGCTCTGATGTTCCATCATCCATGGAGACCATTCATCACAAAAACCCATAGGACTTTATTTTTTGAAAGATAACTCACAGAACACTGGGAATAAATTATTACCCCGATCATTTTACTACAGTAACAAACAAATCTGTCAGGAGTTTAATTTCTAAACCTTTTGCATGGGATCAGACGTCAGAAGCTTCGTTAGAGAGTAATTAGTAATTTTTTAATAATTTAAAAGTTATTAAATTAAGGAAAAATTTTAAAATTAATGTTATTATTGTTGTAGATAACCTTAGACTTTATCCTCGTTGTTGTCTGAAGCTAATATCCATTTCTTCAATCATTTATTGTTGGTAACTAATGAGAGACATATCAATTGGGCATTGAACGATTAAAGGTATGTCAATTATTTTTATAAATAAAAATAAAATAATAAAAATCATGTGTCAATTTATTATTAGTTGGTGATTTTTTTTAATAAGAATACATTAAAACACTCATAAAATAAAATTTTATATTTCTATTTCGATCAATATTAGAATTTATCTAAAAATATATAATTTTAAAACTTATTTATTTGGAGAGATTATATCATGAACTCTGTTCACCACATCATTCATGGTCCATGCAATCATGCCCATTTATCTTTAAGTAACTATCTGATAACTACCCATCCACTAATTATATGTAAGAAAGAGATGATAATTTACCTTAAAAAATAAAATGAATGAATCTAATTAATTAAAATCACAAATAACACGGTAAAATTTTTTTTATAATATTTCTCATTTACTTGAATCAAATCTAAGTCTTAATTTTCAACTTATATTATTTATATGTCACCTAAAATTCCAATCCAATTTCCAATATAATCAATCATTAATTCATATGGTACCAATTTCTCAACTCAAGTTGTATCAAAATTTGGAAGTGTTGATGATTTGAATCATATGTGTCACCATCTGCCAACCCAACCACGGAAACCATGGCCTACTAAACTATTTGTTGTGGGGAATGATGGTCTCATGACACCATATATGGACATGAACATGACTTGAAATTAAAGGAATTATTTTGCTTTATGAAATCATAATCAATGTAAATTTCGGACAAATATTGAACTGAGAGATGAATGTAGAGGTCACGTGACTTATAGTCCATGACTAAAGAGATTGTCAACAACAGTTTTGATTAATCATAGAGGAGAGGTGGGTGGGTGGGTGGAATTTAATCATACCGACAGTAGATTATAATTTTTATTGCACAATGTTTTATGTTATTGAAAAATGGGAAATGGGTCAGAGATGTTTTTCTTTCTTCTTCCTGTTTTTGTCGAATTAAAAATAAACAATAAAATGGAAATTTTACCTCATAGAGAAACAATGGCATACATGGAACTTGGAAAACAAAAGAAATAAGGACAAGGTAGGTTTAGGTCCAGATATTGACGGTCACACCGACCCAAAATCCTATATAAGTCAGCAACTTTTGAAATTCCTTTGGTTTCTTCACATAATCATGCATATGAAATGGAACTCTCTTTCCCCCATACCCCTTTAAGACCAAAATTCCAATCATCTTTCTAAGTTGGAATCTAAATAATGCACTCCTTGATTTGATTATTTTCAACTTATCATTACTATTTTTATTATAAAAAATAATTAATAATTAAGATTTAACTTAGTTGAGACATTTTGAATCTAATAACTGATTCTAATAAAAAAATAAAAATTATATAAATGGTCTATTGATTATACCTTAATTATTTTTTATATTCTTTGACTATCAAATATTACAAATTGGTTCATTGACTAACTTTTTTGATACAAAGTGGTCTTATGCCGTTAAAAATTTGACGGAAAACTGATGTGTACACTAACATGCTGACTTGGATTATAGAGATCGGGGAAGCCATATGGTTATCCAAGTCAGCATGTTAACGTTTATATCAGTTTTCCGTCAAATTTTTAACGGTACAGGACCACTTTGTATCAGCAAAATTTAGTCAATGGACCAACTTGTAACATTTGATAGTCAGAGGATGTAAAAGATAATCGAGGTATAGTCAAGGGACCATTTACGTAGTTTACCCTAAAAAATAATTATGTTCATCTTAAGAGACTTGAGTTTAAGTACTAGTGTGTACAAGATGTATGTCTTGTTAAAAGGTTAAGAAAAAAATGTAAATATATACTATCGTATAATCAGACCAATATATTGAAAAAAAACCTTGGTTGATACATATTTCGAAGACTAAATTTTAATATGCTCAAATATAAGTGAAATAAGATTTTTTTTTTTGATAAAATCTAATTCTAATTATACTTAAAGGGAGTAGAATGAAAGACTTTAAAAAAAGAAAATAAATTTTTAATGAATCTCGAACTCATAACCTAAAAAAATCGATAATATATTTTATTTCTTATAGTTTAGCTCTGAGTAGGTGACAGCTTTGTAGATCAAGGTTTTGTTTGAGACAATATCTATTCCAAGTATAATTAGTGGAGGGCTTTAATAATTGATATTCCCGGAAAACATAAAAGAAAAGAAAAAGGAGAAATGATGGGTTTGGTTCTTTCCTTATAGGAAACACAAGTTATAAATATTCTTAAGGAACTTGACCACACTTAAAAAGAATAATTTCCACACTTAATCACACACTTTTAACAAAGACTTAAAGTAGTAAGCATCTCTCCCCCTTTTCCATTTGAGTAGAAGCTATCAAAGAAAGACTTAAAGTGGTAACCCATTCATGTATGAATACTTCATATTATATTCCATTTTTTATTACGATCAGAGATAGGGAGAGACAATCGTCTTGCACCCTGAAGTTTTTTTTTTAATTTTTTATTTAATTTTTAAAAAATTAATTTATTTATGAATTTGTTCCTATAATCCCGAATCCTGACTCTCTTCCCGATCATGATATTTAAAATTATTAAATACCCAAAAAAATTTAAAAAAATTAAAAGTGGAAACATTTTGAATCTTTTCCAACGACTTGAAGCAAAAGGTGAGCTTAGGAACGTACCCTACACATTTATAGAGACTAGTGATTGAAAGAAATTTGAAGATTTTGACAAGAACCCATTAACATACATAATTTCTATTTCGATATTTTATTATTTTTGTTTTGTTTTTTCTCCACATTTCATATGATTTTTATTACCTTGGTTTCCCACACTGTTATTCCCTTGTAGTAAAGTAGGAAATGATTCATATGGGAAGAGGGAAATTGGCCCTACAAACCTTAAGAAACACTCAATCACAATGGAATAGTGTGCTCAGTTTGGGGAGGTCAAGGTAAAAGAGCATGTAGGTTCCCACCTAATAGGAGCTCTTTGGACCCACTTGTATTTATTACAACATTCAATTTACATAATCCATTCATGCCTTGTCTTGATTCTCCACGTTTTCGTTCATACACAATGATTCTTGTCTAAACAATATATGTGCAAGATCTTCTAGTATTTTTTTAGTTATAATTTCCCGTTATATTAACAGTCTCAAACGTAAGTAATTGTTATAAATATTAGAAAAACATTCGATTCAAATTAATTTATCGTAACAAATCTATTTTTTAATGTTATATTTAAATTATCTAAATTTCAACTTACACGTAAAGTGAAAAATAATATACGTATAAGCATTTTCGAATCTATTCCACTTAATTATTACAATAATAATTATGACAACCAAATTAAGACTCGATCAATAAAATAAATTTAAACATAAGACTTCAATGTTAAAAGCCTTCTGATGTACCAATTGTAATCCATGATATATTTTGTATGATTTTTCATTATAATTTAATTTAGAAAAATCTATTCATGAAATATTCCTGTTATTTTTTATATTCTTTAATTATTATTATAAATCTATATATATATTTTTAACAAGCTAGTAGTGATTACAGTAATATCTGTTCTAGAATATAGTCTCCACCATTTGACATTGATCGCTCAATCACTCTGCTGGCATCGTTGATGCTCAAACCCGTGATTTCTAGGAACAACAACCGTTCCTTTTAACCGCTTGAGTTAGATGGCTTGTGCAAAATTTATATATTTTTTAAACATAAGTAATTACACTTATATATTATGATATGTTCGTGTATTGTATTGTGTTCCCATTATTGTTTTATTTTATTTTTCATATTGTTTTTGTTTATGTATTATTTAGTTATAATCGAATTAAATGATTGAATTAAAAAAAATAGATTAATTCGGTTTGTTAATTTTAGATACTTCGATTAACGATTAATTTTTGTTAAAAATTCGATTATCAGTTAATTTAGATCGAAATTGGTTAATTAATCAAATTAACCAAAATGATTATATATTACGTATATTTATTTTTCGCTATTAAACTTTTAAAAATTATAAAATGATTATTAATTTTTTGTTATATTAATAAATTTTTATCAAATTAGCATAAAATGAAACTTTAGTTATTAAAAAATCATTTTTAGCATAATTTAGTGACCTATTGTGTAATTTAACCAAGATTTTATTACAAATTTCGGTTAATTCGAAAATCAACCAAATTATCCAAAATAATTTTGGTTATGTTAATTCGGTTATAGCTAATTCGGTTCGATTAACGGTTAAAATTTCAAAAATTTTGATTAATTCGGTTATGATTAATTTGATTCGATGATTGACCGAATTAAACGAATGTACACCCTACTTAATTTAATCTATTTTATTTAAAAAGAAAAACATTTTCTTTATCATAAAATAATATAATTATTATAACTTTAATTTTCTGAAATATAATGAGAGACACATTGTATTTAAAGAATATAAATTGAAAGCTTAAGAACATGTGGCCATAAATCATGGTACAAAAAATTGGTAAACCAAGCTACTTAATAAACAAGTAGGGGGACCAAAGTGTCCCCTACTGTCCACAATAATTTTGCATGGTCAAATACGTAAACTAACAAACCCCTTAATCGGGTGTGTTCTCTACTAGCTGATAATACAAAGTTAAGCCATTTATATATTATCCATAGCCATGCAGTAATTTGTGCCCATCCCTATAAAAACTTCTTGGACCTAAACGACCAAATAAACCCGAATATGCAATAAGTTACAATACTCACTTAAATGCTGTACTAGAATTGAAGTATTCAAAGACACAAGTTTGACCTGTTTTCTTTCTAACATGCTAAGAACAAGGTTTGTACTTCTCTGAACCTAAGACCTAAAAAAACTGGTTTTAATATGTACTTAACTAATTTAACTCATTTACCGTCACATTAGTTGAATCGTATTCGAATCTTAATATCTGTAATCGAATATATGAAATTGGTCTGTCTGTTTTTTATGAACCATCCTAGCCGTATCACTGTTGCATCGGTGTGTTTTTATTTTGGTGGTTGTGCTTAACAATATGGTACGCAGACTGTTCTAATGGCTATGACTTGTAGTCTTAGCCAAAGAGTAAAGAATGTGGGGGTTGATTTGGGATTTCCTGTCATTTCAGCTGTAAAGCTGAAAGGCTAGATGGGTGAGTCGGTGAGATATAGTTGTAGGGGAGAACGGTTGTGGAAATAAAGGGGAATTTATGTGATTTGAATTAGAATAAGAATCTTTTACCTTTTTATCATGCTTTTATTTATGTTTTCCATTAAAAATTCTAAAAAAATAAATTTTAAACCTTAATCCTTATTTTTTATATCCTAAACCCTAAACCCTAAACCTTGTGCCTTAAAAAATACATTCTACTCCTAATTCTCTAAACCCTAACCACAATCCTTAATCTAGAACCCTACACCCTCTAATTTAAAACAGAGACACGAATAGAGACATGTGAAAAAGAGGTAGACGATTTGCACCCTTTGAATTAAAGGGAAACAAGATCTTTTTGATTAAATTTATCGGGTACTATTTTTTAAAAAATAAATTAAAATTATTATTATTTAAATTCTAGATAATTATTTCATGCATTTGTAGTGTAAAAACAAAAATTTTCATATGTGTCTTGATTTTATGATTAAGGAAAGAGATGTTTTGAATTGAAGTGTTATGATTAGAATTTAGAGTTTAAAGTTAAAATTTAATCTAAATTTCTAATAATACTATCCTAAAACTTAAGCCTTAAATTTTAAATTCTAATTTTAAAATTTAAAAACTAAACACTAAATCCTAACCCTAAAATTTTAAAACTAAACCCTAACTTCTAAATAAAATTCATAAACCTTAAAATCAAGTCACTTATAGAAAAATCTTGTTTCCACCGCCAAATGCATACAATATTTTATCTAAAAATTTATTATTAATAAAAATGTAAATTATATTTTAAAAATATTTAATAAAATATTTTTAAATATATTTCAGGATAAAGTACATAAATTATCACTAAACTATCTAAAAATACAAAATAATCATTAAACTTTCAAAAAGTTATATAATGGACATTGAACTTTAATTTTTATCAAAAAAATATAATTAAACCGTTAAGTGTAGTTAATTGAATGATGTGGTAGTTACAAAATTTTGAGTAATAATACATTTAATCTTTTATATTTACATATTCAATTAATTTAGTCCCAATTAAACTCTTATTATGTATATCAAAATTGATTGAATGCGTAATTATTGAAGATTAAATGTGTTATTATACAATTTTTTGTAACTGTTATATCATTCGGTTAACATCAATTAACGATTCAATGACTATTTTACAATAAAAACTAAAATTTAATGCTCATTATATAACTTTTAAAACTTTAATGACTGTTATATATTTTTTTAGAATAGTTTAATAACTATTTTTTTTTTACTTTACGTTATTTTTTATAAATTTTAATTAGTTATTATATTTAAAATTAGCTTATTGATCCTTAAAATTTATTCTTTTCATATTTTCTGCAGTATTTTTTTTTTCTGATTTTATGGTACGATATGCTGGAATTGGGCTTTAAATTACATGTCTTAGCTTAGATTGTGTGGGTTTTTATAGCAATTTTTTGGACAACAAATTTATATTAGTGGGTAGGAGGGCCCATTTATTGTGAATATGTTTTTTTCGAGTGATAATTAAAGGAGTTGCCCTATATTGATCGTATGACCAGGGGTGAAATTAGAAATATTTTATAAAAGGATCAAAATATATATTTTAATTTTTCTTGATTGATTGAACAAAAAAACGTTTTTTTTATAATAAATTATATTTTTAATTTTTTAATTCTATTTAGTATATAAAAATAACAATTGACCAGACCAGATCCCAAAATTCTTCTATGTTCTGTCTCAGTCCATTACATAATATCAATCAAGATTTACGTGATGTCCCTTTACGGTACGTCGTACATTTAGTTGACTGGATCAAAATATAATCCATTGTTATTGGATTATATTAGTTTATTTAACTTGTTGATTGTTTTAATTTATTATATAAAAATATTTGATAAAATTAACTGATAGTTTAAAATTGTTTATTTATTTGAACTAGTAAAAGAACATGATTATTGTTAATACTTGTTTAAATAATTTTATTAAACCATTTTTATTAATCTTATTTTTTTGTTTTTCATTTATTTAAGCGTATAGGTGGACCGTGGATAGAGACATATTTTTTTGTTTTTCGTTTCCTTCCTTCAGTGTTTTTTCCTACTGAACTTATGTTATTTATATTAAGGGTAAATTATATCCATGATCATCTAACTATAAGTTTAAGTCTATTTTGACCACCAAGCAATAATATTTTTTCAATCATGCCACTTGACTATATATGTATATATATACAAACTTACCTAACTGCCGTATTATCATTTTCGTCAAAAGTTAACAGTTAGTTTCTTGATTGAAATCATTTTAATAGTTGAGTGATCTGATTGATAAATTAAATTTATAATTGGATGGTTAAAATTGGATCAGACCTATAATTGATTGGTCATGGATGTAGTTTACCCTTATATTAATTGTTTTTATGTTTCTTTAACTTGCGTTGTGCATGAATCATCTTACCTCAATGATTAAGGGAATAATTGTTGTTTCTGAAGGTTACGGGTTCGAGTACCAGTAATTTCAGTACATTGAGTAAGCAATACATGTCTAATGATTCAGAGTATATTTTAAAACATATACTACTGTAATCACCGTAGCTGATTCAAGAAAAAAAAACTTTACTCGCAAAAGTGAAAACTTTATACTTTTGCATTTTGAAAAGTATTTTTTAAGTAAATTAATAATTTTAACATTCATTTGATATCTTATGATACGTTTATTTTATAATTTTAAATTTATATTTCTTTAAGAAATAATTACACAATTAATAATTTATTGGTTTAAAAATTAAATATCTTTTGCTATTAATTTTTCCAAAAAAAAATATTTTAAATTTATATATTTTTTATAGAAGACGTACAAATGTTATAAATTATGTATTTATTAATAAAATATTTTTATAGCTTTATCGTAATCTATATTTCATGTATTATAACTTTAAAGAAGGTGAATATCATATATATATATATATATATGAGACAGAATTTAATTTCAATGTAAAATTTTTTAAATTTTACACGTTTTTTTGGATCGTTAATGATAATCATAAAAACAAAAAAATATACCACAAATACAGAAAAAACATACAATAAAATATATGAAAAAAAAACTAAAACAAATAAAAATAAAATATAAATATAAATCATGGGCGGTCAATAACTAATATTAAAATTAATATTATCGTCGGTTAAAACAAAAGAAAAACAACGGTTGAAAAAATAATGGAATAATTATTCATTGTACCGTTAAATTGTACGATTTAATGTTTAATTTGATGATTTGCGAAAAATAATCTCTAATATGTAAATGTAATTAGTTTATTTGTTTATAAACTCTTCTGTTTGTTCTATAAAAATACATGTGTGATTAGTTTAAAAAATCCGTTACATCTTTTGCTTTAAAACTACGATTCTTCGTAACACATTCTTAAAAGTTTGGGTCAAAATTTTTCTCAAGAAAAAAAAAGTTGGTCCAACTACAAAAGCACTTTTTCTTATCTCAAAACAAAATGAAAAAGTTTATTAATTAGCATTATTTGTTTTAATTAGGAATTAAACTTTTTATTTTTGCTCTAGTTCTCATTACAACTACTTTTTTGGTCTGAACTGCTAGATTCGATGCATGATACCTGCATTAAGGAAGCATACGCTAGAGGGTCGATCATCCTCCCATCTCGAAGATTTTTTTATTATTTTTTATAAAAATTTAATTTATTTTTAAATATTTATATTTTAATTTTTTTTAACCTTAAATTCTGGTTCCATCTTTGTACACAGCCGAACAGATTCCTGCTGAATTTCTATCTTGTTCCTCACGCTCCTCAAACTTCAAACATTATTATTTTTAAGTTAAACCAGCAACATGTCAAATAATGTCCTGTATATATATAAACTTTCTTTTCCAGTTTCTAGGAAATTCTTTCAACGAGAAAATTTAATATCTAAGTTTGTAAACTGTCATTAGATTCAAGTTTGTAACAGACAGCCATTAGTTTCAAATTCTTTCAACAAATTTGTACAAGTTGAAGCTAATAACACCCTTCGTTTCTGTTTGTAATTTGTTTAAAGTTCTCTGTTGACTGTTTTTTTTGTTGTTGTTGTTGTCGTGTAATGATTTCAGTCCATGGAGTTTTTGCAAAGGTTTGATCTGTACAAGAAAACAATAAATCCGAGTTTGGTAATTATTGGTTACTTTCATACCAATTTAGTATCATTTTCACATGACTTTTCTTAACTAACAGACTTGAGAAACAAGGATATGAGCTAAGAACATTTGAATTAAAAACCCAACAAATCCTACTGCCCAGATCTTCACGTTGACCACTGCTAGTCTGCTACTGCATGAACCTCTTGATTTGTATAAAATACTAATATACTGGCAAAGTCAAAAGTTATTTTAAGATTAAGCTCAAGGCGTAAAAAGATTTTAAATATTTGGAAAAAAATAATTAAGTCGTCAAAGTTTTTGTACTTAATTAAGTCTTTAAACAAAAAAAATTTGAGTCAATTAAGTTTTTGAATAAAAACTTGAATCAATTAAGCACTTTTATCATTTTTATTATAAAATTTTGACTTTTTTTTTTGAATTTGTTGGTTTAAGAATTTAATTGATTTAATTTTTTAATTTAAAGGTTTAATTGTATATAAATTAATTTATATTTTTTTTCAGAAATTATAAAGCTTCTTATACCTTTAGTCTTAACTCTTAAACATCAAAAGTAGAAATCATTTGTCTCTTTATCATACCTTTATCTACGCTTCCTGTTAAAAATTTTAAAACTTGAATTTTAAACACTAATTCACATTTTTTATATCCTAAACCCTAAACAATAAACTCTAAAAAATACACCCTATTCCTAATTCTCTAAACCCTAACTACAACCCTTAACCTTAAACTCTAAATCATATACCCTAAATCCTTTAATTGAAATTGAAAGCCCGAATAGAGACATAAGAAAGAGGTAGACAATTTACGCTCATCAAGAACACGACGTCCATCAAGAACACAAATAGAGATATAAGGTTTAATAATTTTTTATTAAAATTTTAAGGCCAAGCTATACTTTTATTATATATATTCAAATCGGATCGAAAATAAAGATACATGAAACTTGGGTCGGATACCCATTGAAATAAACTAAATTAGTCTTATTAATTAACTGAAAGAATGGATCTAAATGTGCGTTTAAGAGTTCATGAAATGTTTGGTAAATGTTTGGTTTTGAACATATAAATGGATGTAATTTGACCATTGAATCTATAGCCATTAGCAAGTAAAAGTACGTGAAAACATAGTAGCTGACCGAAGTCTCGAGGATGAAGGAGTTGACATCTAATTTTTCTACACAGAAACTTGGAATTAAGGCACTTAGTTCCATCCCTCCAATCAACTGTGAATAAATAAATGGCTTGCTTTGTCCCATTCAACCCTAAAGATTTCATGCATCAACACGTACGTACTCGGGTTTAACGCCAAAGATTATTGAATTTCTTACATTCGTAACTGTTTCAGTTGTTGTTAGTTGAATGCATGTAGTAGAATCTGCACCCATTTCCTGGTTTGTACCTTTTTAAATATTCCTGTAAAGATCTTTGTTTTGGATTTTGAATTGTATTCAAAGTTTTCCAGCTGGATTTTAATACTTTAAAGTAGTTATTACTACAAGAGGGGCTGCTTTGTGTCTGTGCTGATCCACCCCAAACAAACAGAAAACATTGAAGGAGCAGTTGAGACGAATTTATTTATACCAACGGGGAACTTAGCAGACACTGGAAAAACGGATGAAGACACAATGGAATGAAGGAGGAATATTGATTTCAAACAAGGAAGATGATTACGTAATCTGATATTGTCAATGGATGGATGGATGGTCAGAGATCAGATTTTTGGCCAATCCATCCATTCGAAAATATATATCGCCTGTCTATTTGAATCTGATCTGTCTTGATATTTTATGATGTTTTACTTAACTCGATTTTAATCCGAATATTAAAGGAAAAATCTAAAGCCAAACCTATTTAAATGAAAAAAATATTATTTTTTTTATTTTTATTCAATAAAATTAAAAGTTAATTGAAAACATATATAAAAAAATATATTATTATTTTTATTAGACGATATAAGGAGGTAATTGAAAAATATAGATAGAGAGTAGGGATGACAATGGATCGGACTTTATAAAGTCCAAGTTCAATCCAATTAATAATCGGACTTTCAAAAAAATCCAAGTCCATGTACATAAAAATCCAAATTTAATCCAATAAAATATCTAAAATTCAAATCCAAATTCAAAAGTTTAAATCCAATTATTTTTTAAAGTAACAACTCAATTAAACATCTTTAAATAAAAAATATTTTTATCAAACAAATATTTTTAAATTGATAGCACAAAAAAATCTCATAAAAAATATTAAAATCCAATATAAAACAAATTAAAGTAACAACTCAAACTTTTTAAATATAAAAATTTTAAATATTTTTATTCGGGTTATATATGGATCGGATTCATATCGGATATGGATTCGGATTGTATTCGAATCGGATCATGGAAATATCCATATCCGATCCACCTCCTATTAGGACTCGGACATTATTTTTGGATTCGAATTTGGACTTTTTTAATCGAATTTGGATCGAATTTTTTCTTCGGATCGAATCAGATTCAAATCGAATTCCGATTATATTGTCATCCCTAATAGAGAGAGGTATTTTAGTAATTATACCTAAATATTTATAATAAAATTAAATTATTATTTCGGGTCAGATCAAATATTTTTTATCTTAAACTCAAATTCAGCCAATACTATCCTAAAGAAATCAACTCAAACCTGACCCAAAGCTAGAATTTTTATTTTTTAAAACTTGACCCTATATAATCAAATCAAATTTTTAATAAAAAATCCAGGATGGGTTTTTTTATTAAGGATGACGTTGAGTCGAGTTTGAGTATATAATGAATTTTTTTAACCCAAAATTAATAATGTAATTTTCTCCTAAATATTTTAAGGATATTTATAATAATACTATATCCTTAAAATTGAATTTTATTCACAATTTAGTTCTTAAAATCATTATTTTTTTAATTAAATTCTCTAAAATTATTTTTTACAATTAAGTTCTTAAAGTTATTTTTTCTATAAGTCAAATCGGGATTAGGTTTAGAATATTTATTTTTAAGTCGATTCGAACTTCTTAAAAAATGAGATCGAAGGTTAGATTCAATTTTATGTACTTATTTTCGGGTCGAGTTTAATGGGCCAAAACCCAATCCGGACTATGTCATCCCTAGTTTCAATAGCAATCCATAGGATTCATGATTTTGATTTATTTGGTAGGAATATAAGATTGTAGTGTTTGACTAAAAAAATATAAAATTAATTAAAAACAAAATTTATCAACTTATAATATTTTTTTAACAAATTAAACTTTTAATTATTAAATAAAAATATTTAATAAAAAATTATAAAATTATTTTATTACATTCTCTTAATTAAAAAATATATTTATAATATAATTAATTTATTAAATCATTTTAACAAATATTTATTTAATATTGTTACCTTTTTAAGGTTCATGCCCCCAAATAATGTCACTAATATAAAATTAAAAAAGCACAATAACCATAAAACTCTATCCACAACAAGCTAAAATTAATGTATCAATATTAATATTTTTATATAGTAGAATTATTTTATTAATTTGAACAATAATAAATAATAATATATCAATATTAATATAAAATATAATTGTAATTTGTAACCCAATCTGTTTTGACTAATGCCTTGTGGACAAATCTACCCTATACCGAGTTAACCTCCCCTCTAAACTTTTCCACAAAACCAATTCTGTACCAATCTTTACAAATAATAATAAACCAGTATATCAAGTGTTTGACCAAAAGCTTTACTTTGCCTAATGTCAACTCCTAGACCATAACATAACTCCATATTTTGTAGATTGCGGTTCGGTTTCCTGTGTTCAAGTGCCACGTACTTGACAAGAATTGAACCAGATTATTTATTGTTCCAGGAAAAACCCTAATTTGCAATTACCTAACCCTTGTGCTGTTGCGAAATAGTGGTAATAAAATTATCAACTGCCCTGCGCTGCCTGCTGCCTGCTGCCAGGTTACTTCCGAATGTTTTTGGTGTCAAATTATAACGCAACAAAGAATGTATAATGACATCACTGTTTGAATCACGTAGACCAACATGCACCTATAAAACCACCTGCATGTCCTTCATCTCCTCGCAATATCCAAATTAAAACTCATTTTTCAAGCTTTGTCAATAAGAAATCTGAGATTCCCCGTTTCTGGATATCTGGTTCTGTTTTGATTAATTCGTACAGTTTCGTATCATCGGCCGAAATGGGAAGGTCACCGTGCTGCTCAGAGGATGCCAACGTGAAAAAGGGGCCATGGACTCCAGAGGAAGATCAGAAGCTGGTTGATTGCATTAACAAACATGGACATGGAAGCTGGAGAGGTCTTCCTAAGCTTGCAGGCCTAAACAGATGCGGCAAAAGTTGCAGATTAAGGTGGACTAATTATCTGAGACCTGATATCAAGAGAGGGAAGTTCAGTGAAGAAGAAGAGAGAGTTATTATTAACCTTCATGCTGTTCTTGGAAACAAGTACATACCTTTTCTCTTCTTTCTTTGATCTTGGATTTTTGAAACATATGTCTGATGTTTTATCTTTGAATTTTGCTCTTTGTTGCAGGTGGTCAAAGTTGCTACTCATCTTCCTGGAAGAACAGATAATGAGATTAAAAACTATTGGAATACACAGATTAGGAAGAAGCTCCTGAACATGGGGATTGACCCTCACACCCACAAGCCAAGAACTGATCTCAATCATCTCTTAAATCTTTCCCAGTTGCTTTGTGCTTCACAGTTAGGGAACCTGATGAACAATCCATGGGAAACTGCTTTTAAACTCCAGGTGGATGCCGCTCAAGTAGCCAAAACACAACTATTACAAAACCTACTGAAACTTATCACCACAAATATTGGATCCCAAAATCCTTTTGAAGGATTACTGAATGGAACAAGCACCCTGATACCTCAAAACATTACAAACAACGCCGGTGAAACCTCTCAGACATCAACCGAGTTTCTGGCTATGGAAAACTCATGGACATATTTTGGAGGTGCTTTAAATAATGAAAGCAAACCTGAGATCTATAATCAAAGTTTGAGCAATTCCTTTGAGCAAACAGAAAATCCAGTACTTCCCGAGTTGGTTTCAGAATCTCATGATCAGACTTCACCGATTAACCATATGGACAAGAAGACCCACACAACAACAGATTCCACTATCTATGAGGCTTGGGAGAAGCTAATCATGGAAGACGATGAAGATGGCTCCTGCTGGAAAGAATTTCTCGAGTATGTTTACTTTTTCTTATTGGATTCTAAATTATTTCATTTTCTACGTATTTGATTTTCAGATTAATTGATTTGATTTCTTCTCTTCTTGTATTTGCAGCTTAACTTCGTCCTCCTCGTCACCTATCTCATGGTAGAGCAGCTTTCGGCATGATATATATACATATATATATATATATATATATATTATCAAATTTGGTGCAGACTGCAGACACACATTATTTGATTCATTTAGGAAGCTTAATACTTGAGCTACCTGTGTGTAAAACTTATAAACACTACAAGATTGCGAAGTATTTTTTGATTTTTTTGGTTAATCAAGTTCAAACATTTAGACAATCAATAGTATGTTCTGAGATGTAATATTTCATGTTTTTTTTCCCCTAAACAAATATACCTATACTAGTTTTTTTTTCTCTCTTCATTATATGCATGAAGGATGTTGGAATTAAATTTGTGATTTTGCTCTATTTCTTCCATAGAATCCGAAAATTTGCTTTTAATTTAGAGGGCAAATTGTATGTTTTTATTATATATTTATTGGTGTCATACCTTAAAATAGTAGGTTTAGGGTTTATGATTTAGGGTTAGGGTTAGGGTTATAGTTAGGATTTATGGAATTAAGGTTAAGGTATAATTTTAAAAAACGTAAAGTTTAGAATATAAAAATTAGGAGAAGTAACAAATACATGATTAGAGATAACAATTTTTTACTATTTAATTCATCCAAGTATTTTTTTTAACATAGATCTACTAATTTTATTAAACAATGATATATCTGAAAATATAATGAAAATTCACACCTTAGTAAATAAAACTAACAACACGAGATCATAAGGAGAACAGACAAAGAAAAAGTAAAAACTTAATCCAAAGACTCGAAATAAAATAAGGATACAAACATCACCAAAATTCATGCAAGTATTTGAGACATAGAGGATTTAAATCTAATGTGAAAATTAAATATTGAAATTTATTACATCAATGTGAATAATTAATTATTGTATTATGACTATAGATTTGGATGTTAGCAGTTGTATTAGTCGGTAAAAGTCAGAATATTAGTTGAATTGTTTTAAATTAAACATAAAAATAAAGTACAATAATTCAATAAACAATTTGCATTTTTTTTAATTCTTTATATTTTTATATGAATTTTTCATTTAAATTAAATATTTTTATTTAATTATTTTTGATCACTAAGATGACGATATAATCCATTGTCTCAAGGGTACCTTTAACAAATTAGGTTTAGAAGATCAAATTAGCCCTCAACAAGAAACAAAAACATCAATTAAGCTCTTATAAATTTTTTACCCAATTTAACCCTTATAATTTAAGTTATGATCAATTAAGCCCTCAAAATTTAAATTATAATCAATTAGACCCTTTCGTAAACTCAATCGCTATAATTAACTATTGTCTCACAATCAATTATTAAGATGATGACACATGATACACTCTAAAATTGTCACATCCTAAAATAATAAAAAATATATTTAAAAGAAAAAAAAAACTAAAAATATTTAAACATAAAAAATTAGATTGGAATGTATATTTATAAATATATAGTTTATTTAAAACCATAAAAATATAATAATTATAATAATTATCTAAAAATATTGAAATATTAAAATTGTATAAAACTGAATAAATATTTTTATTTCAATTATTTTTTAAAATAAAATTAAAAATATTTTATTTTTTTCTAAAACCCCTTAAATTTCCTACATTCCTAACCTAAATCTCAAATATCTAATCTATGAGAAATTACATCATGGGTCAGTCCTACCACGTCATTCATGGGACCGATTAATAAAAACTATCACCTCATTATTTTTTAATTTTTCAAGTAAAAAATCACTTAGAAAAAAATATGACATGGAAAGATGGATAATTTTTATTGGTCGGTCCCATAGATGACGTGGTGAGACTGACCCATGATATAATTTTTCCTTATCCGTATATAACAAATATCTCAATCGGGTGTGGTGATTGAACAGAAAGCTTCTTTATTATTTTTTGGGTAAACTACATAAATGGTCCCTTGATTATACCTCAATTATTTTTTACATCCTCTGATTATTAAATGTTACAAATTGGTTCATTGACTAATTTTTTTGATACAAAGTGGTTATTTACCGTTAAAAATTTGACGGAAAACTGACGTGGACGTTAACATGCTGATTTGGATTATAGAGATCGGGGATGCCACATGGTTATCTAAGTCAGCATGTTAACGTTTATATCAGTTTTCCGTCAAATTTTTAACAGCACAGGACCATTTTGTATCAAAAAAGTTAATCAATGGACCAATTTATAACATTTGATAGTCAGGGGATACAAAAGATAATTGAGGTACAGTCAAGGGACTATTTATGTAATTTACTCTTATTTTTTCTCAGGTTTTTCCTGCATTAAACAATTAAATTTAGAGTTAATATTCAACTTTAAGGTTTATAATATAGATTATAGATTTTTAAAGTTTAAACCTTAAAAGTATGATTTAAAATTGACTAAAGGGGTATTTTATTCTTGAGTTTGACCCAAATTAGCAATTTAGCCTCTTGCATGAAAATACAGTCAATTAGGTCATCCATTTCGTAAATTACAACAAATTAGTGCTTGATCAACATTTACTCTTTAGGGACGTTTGGTTCACAGTATGTAAGATTATTCTTGGGAATAAGATTACCGAAATGTTGTATTACTTACCACATTACTGGGAATGTTGTATTATCTTGTTTGGTTTGTTTGGCAGGAATGTAATGTTACAATGTTTGGTTAAAAGAATATAAGATAATAAAAATGCATGTTTTACCAAGTTATCCTTAAGATATATTTTCTATTTTAACAAATTAAATTCTTAATATTAAGATTAAAACATTTACATAAGAATTCATAAAATATATTATCCTTTTTAAAGAATATTAGTTTTTTTATTTATTATTTAAAGTTTATATCTGGATTATTTCTAAAATTAAACTTGTTTTTTTTTTACCTTTGATGAATTATTTTCGTTTTTCTTCCTTCTTTTAATTTTTTAACCCTTCTTTGATTTGTTTTTGTAATAAGTAAATCTTTATTATTTAATTAAGAAAATCCTTAAGTAGAATGTATAATTTTATCTAGACGAAGCTTTAATAAATTTGAAGGAATATAATTAAATAATTCTAATGGATCAAGCAACTTTATCAAACTTCATAAATTTAAAAAAATATCGTTAAATTATATATTTTATATTGTATTTGTTCAGAATATAATTTATTTTATATAAAATCTGTATATTTATATTTTTTTCTAAAAATATCTATATATTCATTTATTATTCTATGTTTTAACTTCATATCTAATTCAATATGTATTTATTTATATGTAATTATACTTTATTTAATAATTCAAAATAGTAAATTAATCAAAAAATGAAGGATATGATTGAAGTGTTTCTATTTTATCAAGGATACTTTTATCTTAAATGCCCGGAATCCCCAAATACCTAAGAAAAACAAAGGAATAGGATTCCGGGAATACACACAAAAACACACTACTGTTGGTAATCATCTATTCCGGGTTGGTGGGAATGAGAACAAACCAAACATGAGAATAAGATTCTGGAATGTTGTATTGCTTCTAAGAATATTTGTATTCTACTATCCAAACACACTCTTAGAGTATTGATAAGATAATTAACAGTACTGACATGACAGTCCACTATTTATATGGCAGTTCAACATGATATTTGACGTGTGATGATGATGAGAAAAGAGTTGAATTTGATTCTTAAATTTAAATATGAGGGATTTTTTTTAATTACGAGACATAATTGATTGTAATTGAAAGTTCGATATCTCAGTTAATTTTTAAATTAAAAATAATAAATTATTAAAATCTTAAAAATATTAAAATATTCATAAAATATTGACAGTACTGTTGTGTTGGTAATCATTTCCACCCATCTAATTGCTATAGTTTCATCATTCCACAAATTCATGCACTCCATCGGATATGAATAATGATGTATCTGGAGTTGACAAAATGGACTGAAATTGGTTTGGAATATTATATGCCTAGGAAAGATAAGGACGAACTTTAGTTTGAGTTTGAATTTAGATTATGATTACTATAAGTGCGTTTGGATCGCGGAATACAATCTTTCTGGAGTAATGCAACATTCCGAAATCTTATTCCCATGTTTGGTTTGCTCTCACTCCCACCAACCCGGAATAGATGATTACCAACAATAGCGTGTTTTTGGGTTTATTCTGGGAATCCTATTCCCTTTCTTTTTTTAGGTATTTCAGGATTTCGGGTATTTAGGACAAAAATACCCTTGATAAAATAGAAACATTTCAATCATGTTTTTTCATTTTTAGGTTAATTTATTATTTTTAATTATTAAATAAGACATAATTACATACAAATAAATAAATATTGAATAAGATATGAAATTAAAACATAAAATAATAAATAAATATATAGATATTTTTGAATATATATATATATATATACAGATTTTTTTAATAGAATGAATTATATATTCTAAACAAACACAATATAAAATATATAATTTAACGATGTTTCTTTAAATTTATGAAGTTTGATAATGTTAATTGATCCATTAGAATTATTTAATGATATTCCTTCAAATTTATTAAAGTTTCGTCTAGATAAATTTATACATTCTACCTAGTGGTTTTCTTAATTAAATAATAAATATTTATTTATTACACAAACAAAACAAACAGGGGTTAAAAAATTAAAAAAGAAAAAGAAAAAAAATAATTCATCAAAGGTAAAGAAATAACAAGTTTAATTTTAGAAATAATCTAGATACAAACTTTAAACAATAAATAATAAAAAAAAATTGATTTTCTTTAAAAATGATAATATATTTTTTGAATTCTTATGTAAATGTTTTAACTTTAATATTAAGAATTTAACTTATTAAAATGAAAATATATCTCAAGGATAATTTGGTAAAACATACATTTTTATTATCTTATATTTCTTCAACCAAACACTGTAATCTTACATTCCTGCTAAACAAACCAAACATGATAATACAACATTCCCAGTAATAGGGTAAGTAATATAACATTCCGGTAATGTTATTCCCAACGGTAATCTTATATTTCGTGAACCAAACGCACCCTAAAAATATATAATTATACAATGGGATAAACATATAATTTTATATTAAGAGTGAAATTTTTTAAATTATTTATATTAAAAATTTAAAAATGTGATTATAAAATTTTATAGGATAAAAAGTTAGTTCAAAAGAAAAGGAGGTTTGGGGCTGGATAAATTATATTATGGGTAAGTTTCATCACGTGTATATGGAATTAACTACTAAAAATCACTTATCTCATCAATTTTTTCATGTTAAATTTTTCCAAATGAATCTTCACTTGAAAAATTATTTTTAAAATGAATTAACACTAAATATAAGTAAATATTCACTTAGAAAAATATAACATGAAAAAATAATGATATGAATGATATTTAATAGTCGATCACATAAATAACATGGTATAACTTGCCCGTATATAATTTATCCTGGGGCTGGGGTGGTAGGTGAAATGACATTGCCTACGTGGAACAACAACGGGGATATACGAACAGAACATGTAGAACTCAATTTTGGTAGACAAGACGCAAAGCGCTGATTAATTTATTGGGTAAACTATATAAATGATCCATTAATTATGATTTAATTTTTTTTTTTGAGTTCCTCAATTATTAAAAATTATAATCTATTCTATTAATTTAAAAAACAATGAATCTAATAGTTAAAACTTTAATGGTGAATAATATAAAAATTAATAAAATTGATATAATAATATATTTAATTTTTGTTATTTTTTAAGTCAAGAGATCAATTTGTATCTTTTAATAGTTGAAAAACTTAATAAAAACTTTGATTATAATTAGAGGATCATTTATATATTTTACACTTATTTATTCTGCCTTAACTCTTTCACATGATTTATCGTGGCTTACGGGTCACCATCTATATATTTTTAGGAGAGATTATAGCATAGGTTCGGCTCATCACGTCAGCTGTGGTCCTTAACCAATGAGAATCACTTATTCTACCACTAATCAACCATATCATTAATATAATTTTCAGAAATAATATTTTTAAAATGACAGAAAAAAGATGAATAAAGATTCGTTGGTTGAAAAAAAATATGAGTTGAAAGATAGTAATGAAATGAGTGATTATAATTGGATGAGATCACGACTGACGTGGTGAATCGAGCCCATAATATATCGAGCCCATAATATAATTTCTATTTTTTAGGCTTAATGTACAAATCAACGATTAAATTATATTTTTTTATTAGTTTTAAGCATTCAAATATTTTTTGATAAAAACAAATGACTAGCAATTATATCGTTATAATTTTAAACGTTTAATTATTAAAGAAGATTTAAAAAATTATTATCCAATTAATGATTGATATTGGACAATAATTTTAATTTTTAAAAAATAAAATATTTTTTCTTTATAATTTCCAAAATTTAAAATCCAATCTTTAAATTCTTAAAATATTTTAATATATAAGTCTTAAATCTTAAATTAAAACCCTAAATCCTAAAATTAACAAGCGTTTACACAATTTGAGTATTAAATTTTTTTCTTCGTAAAACTTTAAATGAGACGTATCAAATAAGAGTTACTTGAGTCTAATACGATAAAAAATCCCTAAAATTAAAAATAAATATAACCATAAAAAGATGATATTCTAATTAAAAAACTATTATAATATTAAATAAGAATATAAAAAAGTAACATTATATAAATATAGAGATCAAATTATTTTTTTAATATTTATTAATCAGCGCAGCATGTTAGTGTTTTATTAATATTTATTCTTACCTAAATATTAATACAATTTTGTAAATTTAGTTATTGTACTGTATATTATATTTAAAAAAAATAAAATTCCTAGATCTAAAATAATTTAGTCAGTTATTGTACCATATCCTTATTTTTTACAAAAATAATTTTAATTTATTGTGAATTTTTTTAAAGTAAAAAAATAGTTATATACTTATTTTCAAAAAAAATATTAGACATATATTATTAAAATTCTAGATCCACTACTAATTATAAATTTATATAATTTAATTATATCGTCTAAATTAAAATATAAAAATTAAATTTATATTTATACATAATATACAGACTTAACAATAAAATTCTAACTTTGAAAACGAAATACAACTACTAAATAAATGGCAGTGAATGTATCCTAGAGGCTAGATCAAAGTGATAGAAAAATATAATTTTTAATTACAGGAATTGACATCTTAGTAATCAAAGTAAAAAACGCGTTTTGAATAAGATTATTGAATTAATTTAGGTGGAAATTACTGTTTGATTACGCATCTTAATATTATATTTATTGAATTGTTTAAAATTAAAACAAAACTAATGGTTAAATCTCGTAAATATTGCTTTTTAAATTTTTCTCGTAATATTTTGCACTTATAAAATTATTTTCTAAAGTATTAAACTTTGAACAGTATTATTGAAATCGGATTCATTATATTGAAAAATAAAAACATTATTTTTTATTATTCAAAGTCGGAGCGTTCTGCTCCCGATTTTAATTTTTTAATCTAAAAAAATAAATCACTATTTAAAGTCGGATTTTAATGGATCCGATTTTATTTTTACTGTAGAAGTATCAATCGTTTGAGAAATAATTTAGAAAAGACAATATATTAAAAAATAATTTTTTCCACAATATGTTGAGTTGATCGATTTTGATAATTGGCCAAGAGGGGGTGAATTGGCTATTTAAAATTTTTGTCGGTGAAATTTCGGTAAAATCGAAAAATGAAGAACAAGAGATTTATAGTGGTTCAAGCTTCGGAACAAGCTCTACATCCACTACCTTAGCTCTCACTAAAGATTTTGAAGTCAATTCACTAAGAATTCAACCTTTTTCTAGGTTCAAGGGATAACCTTTACAAATCGAATCAAACCTTCTACCCAATGATTGATCCAAACCTCACAAGATGATAAAAGAAAGAAAGATAAATAAGAAATCTCTCACAAGATAGATATTGCCCCAATTACAACTTAACTCACCCCAAACTCAATTATAAAGAATAAATATGAAATACAAGAGATGGGAGACAAGATATTCAATAAGAGTGTTTGGGAGTTGGATTTAATTGCTTGAGGTTCAATAGTTGTTAATACTACTTGAACTTCTTCATTTTATATGTCCTCATTGATTTCTAACCGTTGTGGTTGTTGGGAATAGAAATAAAGACGTTAGGACCACATCTTCCCACCGTAAATGCACTTATGCAGGCATAGGTATCGATACACGAGGAACCTGTTTCGGAACAACCTATAAAAAGAAAAAGACGTTGTGCATATAATAGGGGGTGTATCGAAACAGGTATCGATGCCATTACTACATTGTATGGTGGGTATCGAACCATATTTCGAAACATCTCAACCATCTTTTAAAGTTTTAACTGCCACCAACGGTCAACTCATTAAATGCTAAAATAGCCGTTGAGAATTAAAGGGGTATCGATACCATGAGTCATAATTTTAAATGATTTTAAAATATTTAAAAATACTCGATGTGGTTCAATACGTGGTTCGAAACATGCATTTATAGTGAGGTAATGGTATCGAACTATGTTTCGATACATGTTCTTAGTTCCAAGAACAAAGCTTTAAAAATGCAGTAGGGTATTGATACCGATTGAAATGGTATTGATACTCTCGTATCAAAACACTTAGAAATTTTATTTCAAAGTTTTTGGTTTGACTTGAAATCAAAAGTTTGACTTAAGGACTTAAAAATTTATTACAAAATAGTCCTTATACATAATTGTTATATCAAAATCAATTTTGGTTTTACACAATATTTTTATCATTTGGCCAAAATTAATAAAAATATTTAAGTTTTGATACTAAACACGTTTGTCACAAGATTAATTACATGGTCTGTTTGTAACAAATATTAATTAGATGGTATGTTTACAAAAATTTAGTTTAATAATTTTGTAATTTTTTAAAAAGAAGTGACTTATTTGTTATTAAATTTATAGTTAAGTGATCTTAAATGTAGTTTACCCTATATTTTTAGAACAATTTTGACACATGTATTAAAAACATTTCCAAAGAAATACAAACGACAAAAATATTAAATATACTAAAAATGAACGGAAAAAAAGAGAGGTGACGACAGAGGACGCTGGTTTTTAGACTCCTCGATAAGAGAAAAATAGTAATTTAGTATTTGTATTTTAGTTGGTTTTTGTGTGTATAACGTTTGGGATTTAATGCCCTTCCTGGAGAATATTCTCTCTCTCTCCTCCTCAAACTCTGTTTTTCTTGAGGGAGAGAGGGGAAAGGGGGAAGGAAGGGGAAGAAGTGTCCCAAAAGGCTTCTTTTTTATCTTCCTTTTTAGGGTTTCTTTGGTTGATTTGGAAGGAAAGAGAGAAGAGAGGGGGAAGGGAATTTGAAACCGAAAGGGAAGGATGAAAGGGAGAGAAGAGATGAAGGGGTCCAAACCCAGTTTTCCTTTGACCTTTTGGGAGGTGGCAGTGGCTTTAACGGTGGTGATGGGATTTGTTTTGGGGCTTTTAGGTGTTTATTTAACAATCCCTGACTCAGATTACAGCTTCCTCAAATTACCCAGAAACCTTGAAGATCTGCAAATCCTCAGGTTTGTCTGTTCTTTTTTGTTGATTCTGTGGCTAATGTGTTATTTGAGATTGTATGCAATCTACCCAGCCAATTTTGATTTCTATTAAAGGGTGTTCTTTTGGATTCTGTGGCTAATGCGTTGTATGAAATCTGTAGAGTCAATTTTGATTTCTGTTTTATCTTTGATTCCTATATTTTCTGTTTTCCCTGGAATTTAACAAGTTATAATTAATTTTTAGCAAAGCATGGATCTTTTTAATGGAACTGAAAGATTTTGCTATTTTGGACTGCATTCAATGTATTTCTTCTTATCAGGATAAAATGAGATTTTGTTAAAAATGTCCCCTTTTTCCTTCTCTCGAAAAGATGACCATGAGATCTAAAGAAGGTGAGAAGCTGCTAAGTCTGAACGCAACGAATTGTTTCAGGATAAAAGGATTGTGCTTTAGTTGCAGTGGCAAGGATTGTTCGAAACAGAACATTTGTGATCTAGTCCTTAGTAACTAGGAATGCCCTCTAAGGGGAGCATTGATTCCGTTCTAAAAGATTCAGATTAGATGTTGCCTTGATTCCCCTTGAGTTGCCTGTATACCTTATGGAGCTGTAACTGGTGATTCTGATTAAATTGTATACCTTATGGAGAAGTGCTTATTCCCATTTTCTATTTTCTGTTGACAGAAAGAACTTTTGTTTGATTGTTTGAAGGAGAAGTACAATGAACTAGCATGGAATGATACTTTCTGTTTTCTGGGTTAACAATCAAATATGTTCCCTTATAATTCCCTGACATGATAATCTCTGTGTTGTCTCTACTTTGAGGTGTCTTTTATGTTCCGTTTTGGTATATTGATTGTTTTCTGTATGATGCATCGTGCAGAGATAACCTTGAAACCTACACAAGTGACTACACCTTTCAAGTCTTGGTGGGGTATTGTGTAGTTTATATTTTCATGCAAACTTTCATGATCCCGGGAACTGTTTTCATGTCATTGCTTGCCGGAGCACTGTTTGGAGTTTTGAAAGGTGTAGCTCTTGTTGTGTTCACTGCCACTGCTGGTGCTTCTTCTTGCTACTTCCTGTCAAAATTGATTGGGCGACCCCTCGTCTTATCCCTTTGGCCAGACAAGCTGAGCTTCTTCCAAGCCCAGGTTATTTTCAATCCCTTACAAAATCCATCTTGCCGTATGTTGAGCTAAAAAGTTGAATGAGTTTTAACTTTGTGTGCGCAGATAGCTCAAAGGAGGGAGAGTCTGTTGAACTATATGCTTTTCCTAAGACTTACTCCAACTTTGCCAAATACATTCATTAATGTTGCTTCACCTATTGTTGATGTGCCCTATCATATTTTCTTCTTGGCAACTTTTATTGGACTCATTCCTGCTGCTTACATAACTGTCAGGGTATATAACTTATAACCTAGTCTTGTCTCTCGTATATTTGACATGGAAACGAAAACCCAGTAAATGCCACTCTTGATGCTTTAGTAATACATGGTCATCTGTTTCTTCTGCAGGCCGGAATAGCGCTGGGAGAGTTGCGATCAGTAGGGGATCTTTATGACTTCAATTCAATTGCCACTCTATTCCTTATAGGGGCTGTCTCCATCACACCTACGCTTATAAGCAAAGCCAAACCATAGTGGGGCTGCCATCTCCTTCGAGCCATTTGGGTTTTCCACAACCTTCTGTACAGACTAGCATCAAATAAATGTAAAATTACTTCATCTGTTTCTATTGTTTATGTAATTGCCACAACCTCCTGTTTCTATGCTTCTGTTTCTATGGCAAACTTGCTTCTCTTAGAGACGTGAGATTTATTAACTTGACAAGCAGGTGGTAAAATATTTGGGTGCAGTGCAGCTGGTGAGATTAACACCTCATAAACTCTGGTATGTCACAAATAGATGTTGCTTTCTGATATATGTCGACTGGTAAAACTTGACCAATGAGATTTGTCTTAGTTTAATTAGGTTAAGTAGGTCTCGAGCTTGAAGCATCGTATATATAAAAAAAAATTTGCTGGGAGATCTAATCATTAAAATACAGAAAATTTTTACTAGAAGATCTAATCATTAAAGTTAATTGTGCGACACAGTAGGTAAAAGTTGAATATCTGATAAAAGTTATAATCGAAAAACCCGGTGGTTGTTTTCGTATTAGATCTTTGTAAAATCTTATTTAAATTAATTGATCAATTCAGATAATAGATGATAAAACACGGATCTTTGACCGCAA
Organism: Abelmoschus esculentus; assembly: GCA_035048815.1. Lineage (NCBI taxonomy): Eukaryota > Viridiplantae > Streptophyta > Magnoliopsida > Malvales > Malvaceae > Abelmoschus > Abelmoschus esculentus. The sequence goes on along the minus strand of JAUCBN010000051.1, from coordinate 9,513,555 downwards.
GTTCTAGTAGTTTATTAATTAAATTGTTAGGTTTGAATTCAAACTTTGAGATTACAATATCACAGCTCACAGGGATCATCATACCACCCCCATGTTACCCGAGACACCTCTGACCTACAGCCTGCAGAATCCGTTTACAGCTGCTGAGAATATTGACATTAGGGTTGGTGTGAGATCTAAGGAAAAGATTTCAAGAATAAGCTTAATCCAAAATAGCTTCATCATCTTGTTCCGAGAGTCTTTCACAATTTGGAATTGTTTATACAAGTCAATGATCATTGCTTATTAGGGTGGTGAAAGATTTGAAGAACAAAAATGGAAGGGGAAATGAAAAACATGAACTTGATTTAATGTACAAGCATGTAAACCAAGGGTGGCCAACTAATTACATACTTCCGTACTCCCCCACAAGCTTTAATAACATAGCTTAATTACTAATTAGTAGTAAAACTTATCGTCTTGTTAGTTTAATACGACACAAAAACATTGATTTATTCTCTTGTTAATCAAAACATGAATGAAATGGATCATTATAAAGCTGCAGACATAACCCTCGAAGCTCCTACTGCTTCATCGTCATCTTCGTCTGCGTCCCACAGAAAGTGAGCGTAAGATCCCAGCACCATGCTGCAAAGTATACCCACAAATCAGTTCTAAGTTCTAACTTTGCTGCAATAGATCTGATAATTATAGACTGCAGCGCATGGATGAAACGAAGAAGAAAATTAGGTAAACCAGTAAAGTGTTTTGTGTTTACCAGTCATCAGGAGAAGCAGTAACAGCTCGGTCGAGGTAAGACTTAGCTCGGTTCTCGTCTCTATGTCGTTCCCATATCAACTTCCCGTACAGAGACAACACTTCTCCATCTCCGGGACTTGCTAAGATGGCTCTTCCGTAATACTCCTCCGCTCCATCCATGTCCTTCTCCACCTCGTGTAAGAACTTGCCGTAGTTTCTCAAGAGAAGCGAATCACCGGGATTCAGTTTCAACATTTCACGATAATAATCTCCAATTCTGCTCTTATCGCCGTACGAATCATCACCGCGATCACCAACGTATTTCCCACCTGTTCCGAATCCGTCACCGGAAAATCCGATTTCTTCCAAGGAGATACCGAATTCCATTCGGAACTCGCTGTCCACATCACAATCGGACACGTATTCCTCCTCCGGTATCCCCGCCGTAAAACACCGAGATCCACCGGTAACTCGAGGCTCCGATCTGATGATATCCGTGTCAGACAAAGCTCGTCTTAGTTGCGTGCGAGTTTCCTTGGGCTTCCTTTTGTCCATAGGGAAATGCAACGATACTATCGGAGAGCTAAGAGAGAATCCGTCTCTCTCACCTGAGAAAACTCCGCCTAACGACCCTTGACGAGAAAGAGAGACTCTGGATGTACCTGAAATAGCCGATGAGGGTACCGGAACGGAACCCGCTCTCAAGATAGCAGCTTTCATAACTGGAACTGGACGTGACAGATGGTTTGGTCGTGTGAAGTTAAAAGCTTTAGGCATTTTTGGAAGGGGAGGTTTGGGTTAATATAGATTTTTGGTAGCCGTTGGATGGGTAGACAATAGTTGACTTGAAGAGAATGAGATTGTGCCAAGTGTCAGTCTTAGCGTGAGCGTGGCGTCTGCTTTGCTCAAGACTGGAACACTTTTTTACTTTTCGATGTTATCCTGGGATCACGTGAAATGAGTGATGAACAAAGCTCCTGCTGACACGTGTTAAATAAAGTTCGGGTTGGGACGCGCACGAAATCGTACGGATATCCTTTTATCGAAAATTCATTATTTCAAGAATAAAACATATAGAAAATAAATGTATTGTATTAGTTTCTGATTATTTCTCAATATAATCAGTTTTAAGTAATAAAATATTTTATATAATAAATTAGATCATTAATTATTTTTTTAATTTGTTATGTGTCTTGATTTTGATGACATGCTCATCTTTATAAAAACATTATTTTTCTTTATTTTTTAATTATAAAAAAATCTATAGTTATTCTTATTGTTTTCCTTCTTAAATACATTAAGATTGTGATATATTTTATAATTTTAATAAAAAATTATTATTATTATAAAAAAGTCGATAATTAAAATAAACCCATATCATCTGATATATATATATATATATATATATATATATATATATATATATATATAAATATTCAAGTAGTCTATTCCCAAAAAATTCCAAAGATTTGAAGGAATTCTAGTATGGGCAGGCTAAATGGATTCTTGCACAAAGGGAAACAGCACAAGGTCCCACTTGATCCAAAATAGGATTTCCAGGATAAAATGAATTAAATAAGAGAAGAGAAGAGGCTTTTTATTTTCAATAATTTAAAAATGATTGCATAATAGTATAGATGATAATATAATCTTAATTAAATTTGATTTGAAAAAAAATAATTGAAAAGATTGAATCTTAAGAATTTAAATCCTAAAAGGAGTTGGATTAAATATAAATATTATAATGATTCGATCCAAATTTGAATTTAATTCAAGTTTAAATCGATCTAAATATAATGTGATTCGATCATACTCAAACTTGAATAAAAATATTTATCTTTTATTTTAAAAAAAATATAATTTATCATACTTATATTAAAATTATAAGACAAAATATAAAGTAAAAAAGTTAACCTAAATAAATTAAAAAACATAGATATATATTATATAAGTTATAGTAATGATAAAAATAAAATTAACTTATATATATATATCCATATCAAAAGTGATAATAAAAATGTAAATGTATTAAGAATATAAGTTAAATAACAACAATAATAGTAATATTTATTAGAATTTATATCTATAGGCTAAATTAAATACAGTGTAATATATTTACGTATGATATACGTAATTATGTATCTATACATAAAATTAAATAAATAAATAAAAGATAAAATCATACTCAAACAAACAAAATAAATAAAAATAAAAATTTCAATGAATTATTAAAAAAAATTGATTAATAAAATATTAATTGATATGAAATTTCAAACTAAAGTTAAAATATATTAGAGTAAAATTATAAATTAAAATATGAAGCAAATAAAAACATAAATAATAAACAGAAAAAATAAGTGTAATAAACAAAGGACGAAAGTGAATAATACATCACTAAAATAATATAAATTAAATTTATAAAAAAGTTAAATACACAAAATTATATATTAATTAGCGTTAAAATTTTTTAGAGGATCTGAACATAATATACCCTAAAAACGTAAATATCCGTAAATTTATCCCTCGAACTCGGATCAATATTAGAATGATAATTTAATTTGAATCGATAAAAAAACAATTAGATACAAATTTAAATTTGAAAAAAATATATAAACCTGATTATAATCGAATTTTAACTTAAACTCTATACAATTGACTAAATCTTATCTATTATTACCTATACAAAATAATATCTATTCATAAATATTTTTACTTTTGAGGATACCTTTCCATTGTTTCCAGACAAAGCATGATTTATGTGTTTATATTTATAAAATCATTATTTTATTTTATTTAAATATTATATGAGTTGGGTGGTTTCATTTTGGGATTTTCCTTCCAAAACACATAAAACTGTCTTTTACTGGGGAAGTGGAGTGGAGCATGTGGTGTCACGTGCGAGGTTAAGGCCCATGTGGTCTCACATGAACTGAGAACAGTACTGCTGACTTCACTGCATCCGTCCTTGGACTGCTACGTGGCATCTGGAGAAACTTTACTTACCTGACTCACATGTATTTTTATCATAACAAATATATAAATTTACACGTGTCGAATATAGATGAACAGGCAGGGCTATTAGAGTGTTGGGATACCTGAGGTAACAAATACTTCAACCTTCGGGTAGTAACCCGTTTTTCGACCCGTATTGATTAAATCCGCTAATAAGGTATTTAGGGTTTGATGAAAGGATTACTCAATAAGGTTGAAAATATAAAGGTAAATTTTTTATACACTTGGTTTAATCCTCTAGAACTATAATAAATGGAAATAACTAGTGGGATAAATGATACCGTGGATTAGTAGAGACTCATTTAGTTGGACTGGGATTAGTAGAGCCTTATTTAGTTGCGTTATAATCTCCGTTATATATTATTTAATACATTTTTACTATAAAATTTATATTTACACGTACTTTAGATAAATGCAAAATTTAAAATAGCATATTATTTTAAATATAAATTAGATGATATTTATTATAAGTGAAGGTAGGGTTTATTTAATTTAATATGCAAAATTTATCAATTATACTCTAGATAATTTTTCACATATTTATATGCAAACCCTAATCAATGATCCCGGCCACAATCAAACTTTAAACATAACTTTAGACCCCTAATCTCCAACCCTAAATTATAAACATTCAACATTTAACCTTAAATCATAAACCTAATACCATTAACTATAAACCCAACAGGCCTAAAACATTAAACACTAAACCCCAACAATGAACTCCAGGCTCCAAACCTTTACCACTAAACCATAACACTCAAATCATAGACCCCTAAAAACAACCCCTAAATTATAAACTCCAAATCTTAAAACTTAAATTTTAAACTCTAAATCATGAACCATAAACCCTTAAACTCTAAATTACGAAACAAAAACCATAAAAACTTAAAACAATATAACAACCAATGTCAAAAAAATGGGAAAATACAATGCTAGAATTGTAAAGGTAAAAAGGTACATTTATACATAACACTTTTTTTTTAACTTTATCACAAATTTCACAACCAACACCTTGATGAAATAACAATCTTTCATCCATCTTATTAATACACAAGTATTATTTAATACAACACATCTCTTTTACATCAGCTGTACCAAACGAGGTGTATATGTATAGGAAACTCTGTTATCAACACCTATTTTCGTTATATAACCTTTCTGATTAAATAAAGCTAAAATATTTATATTACATTATAATTTGTAATTAAATGTATATATGTCATCCTTATTAAAAATAATAATAAATTTATATGTATATAAAGCCTTATTGTTGTTCTCTTGAAATAAAATATTTTGAATAATTTTAGAGTGTTAAATAGTAATTTAGATAGGAGGAAATATCAAACTCGCACCAGAATCAGCTACAAAGCAACCAAATCCATCTACCTCTGTATCTCATCATAAAAATTTTGTAACTCCCTCGACCCGACCTAGTCGCAAGACCGACCCGAGGTGGCTACACGGGGATTACCGAAGTCAAGTCCGAAGACCCGACTCCAATAACAAACCCTAGAAAGCCTTTCCGAGCCCAAACGACCAACGTATCTGCACACGGGCTCTAAACCAACCTTATTGGGCTTGCCGAAAGCCTGAAGGCTCAAAACGACATTGGCGTATCGGTTCGAGGTGAAACCGAAAACCCCTGCAACTGGATGAATTTTAAAGCACAAACATCTAAAGATTAACCCAATAACCACATACAAGCATACTTAACATGCATAAGACATTATAGAACTCAAGGATCAGGTTACACATGCTTGAAACTCATACACATCCATTCGAATCATGCTCAAGCAACAAGACATAGAATTCATACATAAAAGAGTTCAAACAACATCAAAGATAATATCCACATAACCATAACTTCAAAACATAAATCAACATGATAACTTAAAGCAACCATGGCGAGTATAAACCATGCATGAAATCATCCAAAACATAAGTCAACAAAGGAGTCAAACAATGCTCCTAAACAACATAGCATATCCCATTGCTAGCTAATACATTACTGCAACTAAATCATACTTGAACTAAAGAGCAACACGCTTGGATGCCCTTCCTCGCACCGTGCTAACTCCCGAGCTAACGATCTGCATTGTTGGAAAACGAGAGCGTAAGCATAGATGCTTAGTGAGCAGAACTCAAAAACGTAACTACAACAATGCAGGGTTTAAGCTTTAATTTAAAATAAAGAATAACATCATTTCGTACATCTTACATCATAGCATCTTACAACTTACGAGAGCAATCAAAGTTCACAACATAACATAAAAACACATATTCATAGCAATTAAGATAAGTATGTTGGCAAACTCGGTTATTATACACGGATATACGAAAACGTCTTACACACATACGAATTTATTTGACACGGTCGAATTTATCTTACACGTATACAAATTTTGTCTGACACGACCGAATTTATCTGACACGTATGCGAATTTTGTCTCATAGTGCACTATTCTTACATCCTATTGGTCGACCAATTATACCCGGTATGACTCAATGAATGCCAACATCATTACCATAATATTATCTTACAAATCTTACATCTTACATCTCTTACCGGTCTTACATAGCCACTCAGCTATATTTCTTACCATACTCGAGTGGTCATACTTACCACTTACAAGCATAACCTGCAACATCTTACAAATATCTCACATGGCATATTAACATGTCATTAATCAATAGACAATCAACACAACTCAACATAACAATTAACATGCCATCGACAACAATTAAACACAACATGCTTTCCAATTTTTACCATCTAACAAGCATACAAGATAAGTAAAATGGGTAGATCTTACTCTTGAGTTTGAATTAGCTTATCAAGCTTAATCCAAACCCCCAAAATCTTCCTTGAACCAAAACCAAGTTCAAAACATTTTTCCACTCACCACACAACTCTAACGGTAGCCAAATCGATCCCCGAACCTTCCGGATTTGTACTCGAATCACCCGGAACAAAATGTGCTGCTTCAAACCAATCAAAATTAAAGTATTAACCTCATAATCAACCACAAAATCATTGTTTTACATCAGCTCACAAATCCACAATATTTTCTCAACAATTCAAAGCCAAATTCATCCCAAATATTCTCATTTTCGTACTTAAGCAAAACACAGCCATTACCCTTCAATTTAAACACCTAAAACACTTCAAAACATGTCCAAAACATCACTCATATATAGTATAACTATCAGCCCTTCATTTTCATACTAAAACACCCCAAAAACACTCATTTTCCACTTTCAAAAATTACCTACTGCAGTCACTTCGGGAATTCCATCATCTACCTCATTTAACTACTCAAAATCCATCCTTTAACATTCTAAAAACACCTACCAAGGTTATATATACCTCCAGCCCTTTATTTTCAACAAAATCCAACCAAAAACTCAAGTTTTCAACCTCCAAAAATACCCATAACAAACCATTTCGGGAATACCATTAAAAACCCAACTTTTAAACATATTTTGGCACCAAATGAAGTTTAAAAACATCCTTTTTAAAACTCATCCGAAAATTCTTTTTCAAAACCCATTTCCAACATGTAACTAAAATCTCAAGGTATAAAAACAAAATCTATGCTATAATAATGTGAAGAACAAGAAAACTAAATTAAAGAATGATTTACCTTTTCAAAATCACTCCTATGAAGAAGAAACCTTGTTCTTGTAATGGGGAAAACCCTTTTGGAAAAGATGAAGAGTAAAAAAAAGGTGTCTCCTTTTTGAATGAAAACCTTTTTTTAAGTTTATGTCTTCCATGGGTGTTTTAGGGGAAATCACATAAGTGGTCCCCCCATTACCTCTCTTTTCTTTCAAAACCCCTTTTTAAATTATTTTTATTTTAAATGGGTCCTAAAACATAAATTTTGAAAAACCAATTTGAAATTATATCCGGTCTAAACTCCTAGACCCAAAACCGGGATGTTACAAATTCCATTCCACGGTAATGTTTATGTGCTTATATATGCTTTCTATATTTCCATATCCCTAACACAGGTTTATCCTTTTGAAACACATTTTCTAGCTTTGTTGTCCCTATTAATATCTACCCAATTAACAATTCCAAATATATGCAGCACTAGGATATTCATAGCAGTTTCAAATCCAAAACATAATTACAACCTTAGCCATACTAATTGGGATACTGACAATGCAGGTCTCTTCAAGAGATTGGTTTACTAATTCAATAGGGACATATATGGGAAGAAGAGAATTCAAAAACTTTCACCAAGACTAAAGATGGTTCTATTTCTTCTCTTATTCATTAGCATTCACCAGAACTTGAAAAATGATCCTACACAACCTAGCAATTATATTGTCATGACAAAGAACATTGAAATGAAATGCCCTGTGATTATAATGTGATACCATTTACATTCTTAAACCCACATAAAAGATTTATAATGGAAAACAGGCAGTAAGAAAAGAAAAAACAACTCACCTCTTCTTAGCTAGTCTATTGATTTTTCTTCAATCTCGAAGTTGTGGACTGGGTTTTAAGGTTTGGTTCCGAAGTTCTAATTATGAATAAAAGTGTTTCAAGGAGCATGCCAAAAACCAATCCAAGAATACCTCCAGCTGAATTCTGCAATATAAAGAACATCATAAGCACATTCAGTTCTTACTAAAATAAGGAACCCATGACATAAATACGTATAGATTCAAGATTCGTAGTATAAAATACCATGATAGGACTGTGGTTAAACAATGCTCGGAATGCAAAATGTCCAACCAAATACCCAGTAAACATTATTAGCACAACATGTAAACCTGTTCAAGCATAAATCACCGGTAGTAAGAAACAATGTTGTAACTTGTAAGAAACACAAAGACAGTTATAATCGAAGAAAACAACTAACCAAAGCCAATTTGATCTTTATAAGTAGAGAAAGGTTCATAGACATCTTTCTTCGGCGTGATATCTTTAACAAGCTCTTGATACTCTCTCCTCTCTGCTTCTTCATTAAGCTTCCTTAACCTCTCCTTCAATTCTTCGCTCTACAAATTCAAATTTTGAGAAAAAAAAATCGACGGTTGGAAACAAAATGATAACTGTAAACTAAATGCATTTAAAAATAGCGGTATAATTGATGCTAAAATTAAAGTTTAAAGGTATATTATGGAGTACTTTACCTACACAAAATTGCAACCATAAAAAGATCTAGAACGCCAGAATGTAAATCATGTTTAGTTTACCTTCATTCTGGGTTTAGGGCTGGCGAAAACAAAATTAGATCCTGAGAAAAGAGAAATCAATCCAGGCCTAGTCTCAACATTTGACTCAATGCATAAGCTTCGAATCTGCTTGTACGATACATTGGTTGCCAGGGAAAGAGCGAGAGCCAGCTCTCGAAATTCCAGAGAGAGACGTGGGTCGTTGGAGGCGGAAAGGAGAAACGCACGAATGGATTCGGTCACAGTTATCACAAGGCCGGGTTGGTTCAGGTCGTCGGAATTCATTTTTTCCTTTACAATGCTTGTCGGAGGCAATGAAGCTTCCATAACTCCGGCAGATCTAAGAGAAAAGGTAAACTGAACCGAGCAGTTTTAGACTTTTAGTAATTGGATTGAAATAGTGTCTTTTGGGTTACAATTTAAGGCTTATCTCAGATTAGGATTAAAGGCCCAATAAAGATTTGTCGCTAATCAAGCCTTGGCCCAACCGTATTAAATTTCTTTTAGAGATATTTATAATAATAATTTATCCTTCTTAAAAAATTATGAGAAAATCTATTAATAACAAGTATTAAAAAATAAAATCTAAAAATAAATATTAAAAAAATAATTTTAAAAAGTATACTTATAACAATAAATATTCAGAAAAGAATAAAATCCTTAATAGCAAATATTAAAAATTGAATATTAAAAATATACGTTTAATAATGAATTAAAAAAAAATCCTATTACCAAATTTTTTTAATAAAAGTGTATACGAGAACTTTCCAAGATGCGCTTAACTACATAGTTTTATGGAATATATTGTGTATTAATATTAAAATTGGGCTGATAAATAAATATTTAAGAAAACTTAAATTTTAAATTCTAAAAATATATTTTATTTTAATTACTTCAAATCTAAAAAAACTCAGATGAAGAATATTGGGTTCACCTTACCCTTTTTAGATTTGAAGTAATTAAAATAAAATATATTTTTAGAATTTAAAATTTAAATTTTAAAGTTAAGATTTAAAATTTAATTTTTAAGTAAAAAAATTATAAAAAAAAGGTAAATTTCTTTTGTCCAATTGCACTTACGTGATGGAGCCAATTACAATTCATTCATTGTCTTATCGAATACGGTAAATTATCAATTTGGTACCGCAGTTATTTATATGTTAATGTTTTAGTAATCTAATTATTTTTATAATATTTAATGAAATATTTTATTTTATTTTGGTATACATGATTGAAAATTAAGGATAAAATTAATGTAATATTTTTATTCTTTTTTCATCTATTCTCTCCTAATAAAATTGACATATTAACTTTATCGTTAATTTTTAACAATGAATAACAAAATAAAAACAAAACATAATATTAAATATTATTATTTTAGTAAAAAAATTAATCAAATTAAAACACAAAAATAAATAAAATACTAATTACACTACCAATTAAGATTAATTTACTAAAGAAAATAAAAATTCAACTCAATGATCTAAAGGACTCCAATAACTTTTTCATCTAACAGTCTTTTTTGAGTAATCAATGAATATTTAAAGCATATAAAACTCTGCGTACGTTTATACTTTATGGTAGGTTTCTTTTGTGGGCTGGCACTGTGACATGCATGCATCCACCCTTCCACATGGATCAGTTCAAAACATATACATATATATATATATGTATGTATGTATATATATGTGTGTGTCTGCACAAGTTTTGTGGTTGAAGCCTCCATCTGATCATCTCTCCAACAACAACAACCACCTCCCACCCATATCTACCACTCCCATGCCCTTTGAATGCTAGCCCAACCCAACCCCCGCTCTCACCTTCTTCTTTATATACTCAAATTTGCTTCAGCTCTACCCCCAGACCTCACTTTGATTCTGTTCTTCTCCAACAGAAATGGCACTGGCTTCTTCCCATCACGAGAAGGTTTGCGTGATGGACGCCTCCGGTCGCCTTGGTTCTGCCCTTGTTCGACGCCTGCTGAAAAGAGGCTACACTGTCCATGCTGCAGTTCAAACCAATGGTAATACTTCATGCTCCCCATTATGTCCTCTAGTCTACCTTTTTTTTTTTTTCTTTGCAATTAATTAGTATAATGCTTTGTTGGTTATATGTAGGTGATGATTTGAAATTGAATGGGGTAGCAGTAGCTGGTGAAATAAAGAAGAAGGTGAAGATTTTCCATGTGGACCCTTTTGACTATCAGAGCATCACCGACGCTTTGAGAGGCTGCTCGGGTTTGTTTTACTCCTTTGAGCCTGCACAGGACCATACTACATATGATGTAAGTGCCTAAGTGGCTCACTCTCTACTCTCTAGTCTCTCCGTACCATAAACTTATTATAAGCAAACATTTCAAATCTATCTGAGGTCAAGCTATATTTGTTTACAACCCATAGATTCAGTGGTAAAAGAGGTGAAGTAGTTGACAAATTGAGAATTTGGTTTTGGGGCAGGAATATATGGCAGAAGAGGAGGTAAGAGCAGCACACAATGTGATAGAGGCGTGTGCTCGGACGGAGACAATAGACAAGGTGGTCTTCACATCATCCGCCACTGCCGTTATTTGGAGAGACAACCTCGAATCAATTGTTTTGGACTTGGACGAACACCATTGGAGCGATGTCAACCTCTGTCGTAAATTCAAGGTATTCGATTTGCATAAACATGGGATTCTAGTGTTTGTGTGGTAAGTGGTGACTCTTGAATATACTTTGGCATAGCAGTTATGGCATGCACTATCAAAGACTGTAGCAGAGAAGACAGCATGGGCATTGGCAATGGACAGGGGTATTAACATGGTCTCGATCAACGCTGGATTGTTGATCGAGCCGCGCCTGTCCATCACCCACCCATATCTGAAAGGAGCTGCTGAGATGTATGAGTGCGGGACGTTCGTCACAGTCGATCTTGATTTCTTGGTGGATGCTCACATCTATGTCTTCGAAGATGTTTCGTCCTACGGTCGATATCTATGCTTCAATCACGCAGTAACTAACAATGAAGATGCTATTCGCCTCACCCGTTTGCTTACACCTTCTGCTCCTTCTGCAACTCCCCAAAGGTTACTGTTCTTAAGTTCAAATGATTATTCAACAGTATACTGTTGTGGTATTGATTTAATATATTCAAACCTTGAGTTTTGCAGTTACGAAGAAGGTGGCATGATCATCCAACAAAGGTTAAGCAACAAGAAATTGAACCAGATGATGGTGGATTTCGAGAGTGAGAGCCCTTTGGAGGATTGATCCATAATCTTAAACAACACAAAAATGTGAAGGGATTTTCACAAACTATTCTCTCTCAAAAGGATGAGGTGTTAGGTTCTTTAAACAAAATTATAAATTCGAATCCTGATACTATAAATAAAAAAAACTATGTTGGGAGGATCTCCCATTGTGGATTGACTCAGTTTTTCCATTTTCAGACTCGTCCCTGTTTTGTTCCATAACTCATAGTTGAAAAACATGTATTCTATGTGCATTCCAATGGCTGGTATCCCTTCGTATCCATGGAGCCAACATGGGACACACACAATTCGTGGACATGGAAAATGCAAATCTATTTGTCGTTATTTCATTGTTTTGGAATTGTGAAATTGATATAAATCATCAAGTTGACATGTTGTCTTGATTTTGAGTTTTTTTTTTTTTTTTCTCGTAAAATTTGGTTTGAGATTAATATAATGAGTATACTAATATATAACATTTGATTGAATGGGAAGAGATACAGTTATTAGGGGTTATACGTTGATATAAATCATCAAATTGATATAAATCATCAAGTTGACATGTTGACATGTTTATTAATGGGTATCCGGTTTTTTCGGGTTATACGTGTTCCGATTCAATTAAATCGGATATTAGTTATCGAGTACTCTTAAAACCCGGGGTACTCTAATCGGGTAACGGGTACCCATTTATAATTATTATTTTATTATTTTTATTTTAAAATTTAAAAAAAAAATATTAAACATATAAATTTTAAAATTTTATAATACATGACCAAACATAAAAATGTATGATTTAAAGTTAATTTTAGAATATTTAAACTTATATATATATATATTAAAATTTATCACTAAAATGACATTAAAAGTATTAATCTCGTTTTTTTTTCTTTTGGTATTAGTAAATTAATAAAAATATATTTAAAATTTTTAAAACTTAAAAAGTATATAATTTAAACATGAAACTAATTTAGAGATTTAAATTTAATTTTAAGTATAAATATTAAAGAAATTTAAAATAAAAATATAATTTAAAACTAAAAAAATATATAATAAAACTAGTCGGGTCGGGTCAGATACTCGAAAATTAAAAAATTTTGGCTCAAACTCGTCCCAATAATTCTCGGGTCGGGTACAAGCCCAGTCAAATAATTTTTTTCGGGAATTGCCCAATATTTTATTTCAGATCATTGGATTTTCGGATCGAGCCACTTAAATCGAGTAATTTTAAACACCCCTAACCGTCATGCACGTACAAATATATAATTGAAGACTATATTGTTTTACGGAGATTATTATATAAGTATAAATGAATTTCATTGTTAGTGAACAGATATTTTAAGGCAAACTAATACCAGTAAATACTTAATCAAAATAGGTTTGTAGTGACGTTTGTTAATTTTATAATAGAATTTTAAAAACTATTTAAATGAAAAATATCACAAAAATCAGCATCATAAACATTAGCGACGTTTATGAACGACAAACGTCGGGAATGATTATAGTGGCGTTTAATATTTTAAAATGTCGTTAAATACTCTGTCTTTAGTGATACGTGTTACGTGTTTCACGACGAGAAAGATTAAACCTTACACCCTAAACCTAAAATAAACGACATAAAGAAATCAAAACATTAAGGGGGTGGGAGGCTAAACCTTTTGATGATTCCAAGACACCCAACAACCACCGCACATTGGACACGTGCATAACTAGACAACCTCCCAAAATTCAAAGTAGAAATCAAACACCTTCTGTCACGTGCCACACGCAGCAATTAGAAGACATCGATGGGTCCCAAGATGCTCGGAAATTATTCACCACAAAAAACGAAAAAAAAAATAAAAAAGTTAAAATCTAAAAAGGGAAACGACATATACCATATAACACACAGTAACATCTGCTTATTTCCTTCCAAATATAGTATACACATCGCTTCTTTCTTCTTCCTATAACACTACAGTACAATCTCACTTACTGTTTTCACTATCAACATCTTCTATTCTTCCATTACTATATGTATAATCTCAGTCTATAAACCAAACACACTGTTTGATCTTGTAAAACACTACAAAAAGACATTATTTTTTCACATATACCATTTCCTGATGCTAATATAATCTTATATACACAGGAGTAGAGACAGGCAGGCAGGGCCAGGAGAACTGAGTAGGTCATTCTTCTGTAATGGTAGGGTAAAGTATATGGTTAATATTCTATGATTAGACCTCCCATTGGGGATCGGTGAGGAATCCCTTTTCTTCGTTTCGCATTGGTTCGATAATTTACCGATGTCGGAGGCGGTGTCGAAGGAATGAAGCTTTGCACTTTGTTCTTCTTGTTGTTGTTCGGCATTCCATGGCTACTGCTGCTGTATGAATCCTCAGAGTCTGAAGCCATGGCTAAGTGGTTTTTCTTCTTGAAACTCTTGGATGTGCCAACAATCTGCTGGTTCATATGATCAACAACAGAGAATACATTCATTTTAAATTCAAATGGGTTGAAATCTTGAGAGAATCTAGTTTTTTTTCACATTGCCAAGAGGTCAGTATGTTTTCTCAGCTACCAAACAGCAGAATTGACTAGAAAAGAAAACTCAATATACCTTGCAACCAAGAGAGCAGAAGCTGAAGGAGTCAACGAGGCTCCGGTCACAGACGTCACAGGTATTGGTGACGCCTTTTCCAGGCCTTGGCTGAGGTCTCTCATTGATGAAAACAACCTTAGCACTGTTTATAACATAAGTCTGCACTCCAGAAATGTCCAAGTATTTCTGTATCTCAGATACCCTGATCACATCATGGTACGAAGACCTCCTAATCTGACAATACAAACCACAATCGTATTAGTAAACCCAAATAAAATTTGGGATTTTGGTAATGAATGACAAACGGAAAACAATAGCTTCGCTCGAGAATTTCGTGATTTTATTTTGTCTTGTCTGTCAAAAAAAGCAAAATCTGAGGAACTTGTACTGTTATAATTTAGAAACGGTGGACAAAACTGGGGAGCTTTTTGGAGTTGGTTGTAAGTTGTTAGATCCGAAAACTGCTAGAATGCGTGTTTTCTTTTACGAAAGAGAGAAAGTGCCTTGAAAATTGAGTCAATGCCTGCTTGGATGCAGAGAAAATTTGTGAAAGAAAGAGAACTGTAACCCAGAATTAGAAACCTGAATGCCAGAAAAGGGTACTGAAACAACAGGATTCCCTTGCATCCCATTAAAGGAAATACACAAATTTCAAATGGGTAAAATAGTTAGTACTGGTAGTAGTATTTTTTGGGGGAAAACCATGGGAAAACCAAATCAAGATGAGAAATTGAAGGGGGAAATACTGATTACTGAACCTGAATGTACCGATGATCCTTGTGAGAAGCGAGGCAGAAAGAACAGAGAGCGCCATTCATGCAATCTAAGCAGTACATATTGCATTCGCTCTTGTGAGAATTAGCATGAAGCTTGCATTGAACAAAGAAATGCTCTTTTAACAAAGGTGTCAGCCACGGTGGCCACCTGTTGTCTTCTTCCTCCGGACCACCAGCTCCCTGTCAAAACGCCATTACATTAACACGCATTTTAAACAAGACCCAGATCAAGAAATCAATATAAAAATGAATAAAAAGATCAAGAAGGAGTCCCTTTAAGAGAATAAAGATACCATGATTCTTCTGTTCTTGGGCTTGATTTCACGGACAGTGGATTCTTGATTTTCGATCGCCAGCTTGAAAGAAAGAAAAAAAAACAGAGTATAACGTTTGAGTGAAAAGCAGAGGATGCGAGCGAGAGCAGAGGTCTCGTTCTTATCTAAGCCAAGTCCACATCCGAACCTAAATCCGAAGCTGAGCTCCCGATAGCTGAGAGATGCGTTGGGTACACGGAACCTACCTCCTTCTTTCCTTTTTATATTTCCGCTTCGTTTTCACTCTCTTTATCATCTTTCTTAATGCATTCAATTTATTCGTTTAAATATATATATATTTATGTATTTTTATTTTTATTCTATAAATATATTTTTTTATTTTTTTTAAAATAATTGTAAATGTGAGATTATATTTTGTTTTAACACATAATTTTGGTAAGCATCCAAAATTATTGTCTAATTTAGAGGTATAAACTGTATATAATTATAGTTCGTACAAATCATTGTCAAAGTCAATGTTCTTTATATAATGAAGTCAAGAATAGGATATAAATAATTTTTATATTATTATAATAAATATTGTTAATTTTTATCTAAAAAAATAATTAATTTTTATAATTTTAAGAAAATTCACACACAAAACATTATAATTATTGTGACTCGAATTTAAAACACAAATACCTTAAATATCATATATTTATTTTTTTCTCAATATAATATAATCGAAGTTATATCAAATATTTTTAGGATCCTGAATGAAAATTAAAAAATGAATCTTTATAAAATGAAAATTGTTTTATTATTTTAAATAACTAATTTAATATTTTATTAATAAATTATAGATACATAATTAATACTTAGCAAACATATTTTCTTTATTTTATTAAAAATGTTAGAGTTATCATTAGATTATTAGATTGTCATTTAAAAATCTATAAAATTATATGGGTAAAAATTTAAAATCCTGAACGATTGCTCATAATACTAGCCAAGACGGAAAAGATAAGAGTTTTGGAAATAAAATTTATTTTTGAAAATTAAATTTATATGGTAAGATTAGTCTAGTTTAGGTTTATATCTTTTATTTATTTATTTATTTAGGAAAATTCTAAAATGGGCGTCGAACACCGCTGAACACCATTAATGTTGAACATTGTTGAACACCATTAAATTAATTAATAAAAAATTAAAATCTCAAGGACTCAGTATGTAATTAATAAAAGTGTGATAAACTCAACATATTAATAATAATTATATGATTAGTCCTTTAGATTTTTATTCTTTCTAAATTAATTTAATAATGTTCAGCGGTATTCAACATTAACGATGTTCAGCGGTGTTCGACACCCGTTGTAGACTTATCCATTTATTTATTATGCTAAGTATTTATTCTTGGGATACTTTTTTTCAATAATTATCTATGGAAGAATATGATGCTCAATGCAAGGGGAAAAAAAAGTAACTTGAGATATTCTCAGATTGTTCTCAAGTTATTGACATTCAATGACTGCTGAATAAATATCTAAAAGATATTTTTATATGGTTTAAATTTATTTTATAATTTAGCTTTATAATTTGTGATTATATTTTTTAGTAATATATTTTTTAAATTTATTTTTTATTAATATTTTCATTCTTTTAATATACCATTTGCGCTTGGATTTATAATTAATCTCAGATTATCAAATTGATTATTAATTTTGTGTGTGAATATGATGTTTGGTCCCTTTTAGCACATTGATTAAAACGTCATAATTAAGCTTTCACGTTTCATTAGTTGGCGTTTATTCGCATGAAATTTATTAAGAAAACGTGTTAAATTTTAAAATAGTAATTTAGTTCTCTATAATGCCTTAACGTTGAAATATTAAAATTCTAGTTTTATTATATTTAACTTTTAAATATGTGGATTCTCTTTATTCATGATTTATTTTAATGTTTTATTTGTAATTACATTTATGAGTGTAATTTTTTTATTTAACTAATAACGATTACAGTAGTATTTATTTTAAAAGATATTTTCAATCATTTGGCATTGATCACTCAATCACTTTATTTCAATTACTGATGCTCGAAATTGTGACCTCAAGAACAACAACCGTTTCGTTAACCATTTAAGTTAGAAGACTCGTGCATTTATAAGTAATTAAAACTTAGGCGAAGGCCAGCATTGGAATGGTTTGAATGTTTCTTTACCGCTCCACTACAACCGGTTTACATTGTTTAGGCAACCGACACTACACTGTTAGGATGTCGATAAAGATAATCTATATTATTCAGAGACAAAGTTAAGATCGAATTATAAAGAATAAATTAATTAATTTTAAAATAAATACAATGTTAAAATTTAATCTTAATAAATTTAAAATTGAAAGATTTTAAAAAATAATTAAATCAAATAAATAAGGGATCAATTTTGGGTCTGTGTTCCTAAGGTACTTAGCACTACTCTTTCATTGGCCCTTAAAGAGAGTCGGGTTGGATGGACCTATCTGCCCATATACTTAATCATATAAGATATATTTTTTTATATATAAAAATATTTCTTTATATATCAATATAAATATATATCATAAAAATTAAGAGATGCATCTAAAACTTAAAATAAATTTTTTAATTATTAAAAATTTTGAGTTATTCGAATTTCTATTTTATAACTTAACTTTATTTAAAATTTTTACGAATTGAATTTATAAAAATTTGAATCAAGATGAATTGAATATTTTTGTTTCGAATTAAATCAAATTATTCGATTTTTTTATTTGAGTTTTACAAACCCTTAGTTATAGACGAAGAAAGTTGATCTAACTAGGGTTAAAACCCCATGTGTTATATAGACTATAGAGTTATTAACCATGGTTAACTCATCCGCCTCCATCAAAACCTTTCTTTTTAAAAACCTCACCCTCACAAACACCAACACCACAAAGACGAAAAGAAAGAGGAAACTGCAGGAACCTAGAGATATGGCGTTGTACGAAGATGAAGAAGAGGTATGGAAGTGTACCAGGCATCCTTCGAAGCGTCGACGTACTGGAATATGTCCGATTTGTCTCCGAGACAAACTCACTTCTCTCTGCCCCGACTGCGCTCACGCAACTCCTTGCTCATGCATCACAGACTCTTCTTCCTCCTCATTCTCTTCTTTCTCTCGCTTCTCAACCCCGGCGACGGGAAATATATCAGGTGTCGGCGCTGTTGGTCGAGTATCGAATCTTATTGAAAGCGAGCCCGCGTTTCGACGATCCAGATCCCTGGCGATTCCGTTTCTCAGATCGAAACCTGAGAATTTGAGCGAAAGAAATGATTTGGCGGGAAGCAAGAGCAAAACGCCGTCGTTTTGGTCGAAGTTTAGAGCTGGTAATAAGAGCAAGCGATTCGAGGCGGGCGAAGAACGGATGATGATGATGAAGTCAAGATCGGTGGCTGTGACGTCACATTCCGACCTAGTAGATTTGAAATCTTCTCCGTCGACGAAGGGTAAGGGGTGGTATTTCCCGAGTCCAATGAAGGTTTTCCGGCAAAGCCGGGTTTCCAAATTCGTTTTCCAAGAACGGTCCCCATTGTGTAGAGGTTGATTTTCTTTTTCTTCCTTTAATCTTCTTTGTAATTAATAATGAAATAAATAACTGTAGAAAAAAAAAAAAAAAAAAAACACGAAATGTTTCAAATTCAGATAACTGACCCACTAATTAAAAACTTTCTATAATCATATATAATATTTCGTATATATATTTTTATGTTTATTATATTTTATATATATATATATATATAAATAATTCGAGAATTTAATTTAAATTTAAAAATTAATTTATTAATTATTAAAAAAATTAATTATTAAATTCTTAATTTATAACTAAAATTTTATTTATAATTTATTCAATCAAAATTAATTTATAAATATATAATTCAGATAAAATTAAATTGAGTCAATTCTTAAAATTTTAATCATGGGAAAATAATCGCAACAAGTACTTTATTGAAGAGAATGACACCAACTCTTGCAATGATGAAGTTGAGGAACTTAGATTTCTTATTTGTAAAATGAATTTATTCCCATCGAACAGGTAACAAAATTATTATATTTGTTAAATTTAAATATAAAATGTCATGTTTATCATTTAAAGCGTATATATTATAAAAGGTATAAATAAATACATATTTATTAGAGACTATATTTAATATATTATATTATTTAATAAATAAATTGAGTGATATTTATTTAATATGATAAATTTTATGTTAGTTGTGCTAATTATATATATTAACCTTAAATATTAAACTATAAATTATAAAACGTAACTTTAAACTATATTCTATCTATTTTTAACACAAATATTTTAGTCGAACCTATATCTTAAATGATAAAAAGAGCCTATAATATAATAAAAAAATGAGACAAAATTTATTTTTTTCATCTGTATTTATTATATGTAACTTTATCAATTAAATTTTATTTTCTAATCCAGATTATAATAATTCAAACATCAACCTCGTTGGAAATCATCCATTTACTTAGGGTGATTAAATTAAATTGTTTAAATTTGATGGTTTTGAGACTTTAATTAGAAACGTAAGAAAGCAATTATGAGTTGCATTCTATATATAAAAAATATGAGTCTACGATGGGTGTCGAACACCGCTGAATATCGTTAATGTTGAACACTGCTAAATATTATTAAATTAATTTATAAATAATAAAAATCTAAAGGATTAATCATATAATTATTAATTATATATTAAGTTTATCATTCTTTTATTAATTATATATTGAGCTCTTAAAATTTTAAACTTTTATTAATTAATTTAATAATATTCAATAATATTCCACGTGTATTATATAAAAAATAGTATATAATTTGGAAGTGTAGGTTGTGAAGTCTTTGTTCAAACTTGTAATGTTTGATTAATTAAGAATATATTCTTACAAGTCGGGAGAATTATTTTTTTTTATTTTATAAAATTTGATTTAAATTAATCTATTAATAAATTTATATAAATAAATAAATTAAAATAATAATTTAATTTTATATATAAAAACACCATATTAATTACAATTACCTCAGCAGTAGATTTTTATTCTGACTTTTCCTTAAAAAAATTAGAATTAAATAATAATTAATTATATTTTCAGAACACAGAATTTGTCAACGTAATTGAAATATCTAAGTCAAAGTTGATATTTTATGACTATTGAAAATCAAACAACGACAAAGTTTAAGTCGCAGGATAAAAATAGGGGTGTAAACGAATTGAGCTTGAACAGGTAAGGGTATGTTCGTGTTCGTTTATTTATTTTTAAAGGTGTTCAAACTCTGTTCATGTTCGTTTAAATTTTTAATGGTATGTTCGAGCTCGGTTCGTTTAATTTTATTCGTGTTCTGGCTCGATTCGTTTAACGTTCACGAGCGTACTCGTTTATATGTTCGTTTAACGTTCGTGAACATGTTCGTTAAGCGTTCGCGAACGAGTTCGTTTGTATATATTCATCAACTTGTCCATTTGGCGTTCACGAACATGTTCGTTTAGTGTTCATGAACATGTTTGTTTAGCGTTTGCGAACATGTCCGTTTAACGTTCGTTTAGTGTTTGTTTAACGTTCGTTTAAAAACATAAATATATAACGTACCACCACAACAAAATAAAAACTTAAACAATGTTTATTTTTAGAGAGATTTGAAAGAGGAGTGTGGCTGCAGGAAATTAGGGAAAAAAGGATGATTGAGGTTCCAATATAATTTATATACTTTGAATTTAGAGTTATTAAAGAACATAAACGAGCTAATAAACGAATTTATAAACGAACATAAACGAGCTTATAAACGAGTATATAAACGAACATAAACAAGCCTATAAACAAACATAAACGAGTCGAACGCACTTATGTTCGTGTTCGTTCGTTTATTAATCGAACATAAAATATATGTTCATACTCATTTATTTAACTTAATAAACGAACGTAAACGAACATTATACGAACGGTTCTGTAACGACCCAGATTTTAGATCCGAGTGTTGGGTTAACCCGTGGAGTGGACTTCGGTTTTGGGCCCGAGTTTGGGTAGTTTGGGCCTTGTGGGCCTTAAGTTGTTGGGCTTATGAGTTGTTAGTGAGGGCTTTTTGGTAAATACCTAATTAGATGACAAAGAGGGGGTGGAAGAGTTACTCCTCTGCAGAGATGATCTCATAGCTCTTTTTCTTTTCTTCTCATCTTCTCTCATCTTGGTAGCAAGGAAAAGTAAGAGCTAAAGAGAAACAAGTGGAAGAGCCATCATCAAGCTTGAGGAAGAAGAAATCTTGAGGTTGAGCTTCGAGCTTGGGTTTGTTGTTTTGTTGCTGTTCTTGCTTAAGGTTGGTACTCCCAACTCATCTCTTTATCATTCATATCATGTAGTTTGCATATATGTAGGTGTTGGTGTTTGAATGCTTGGTTTTAAGCTTTGAATGTGTTAATGGTGGATTTTGTATTAATGTGATTAAGGCCTGAAAAATGAAGTTAAAACACCCTAAACTTCCCTAAGATTGAATAGGAATACTTTTGAATCGATTAGGAGTAGTTTGGGAATGAATCCTTGAAATTTCTAAGTGCAGACCTGCATTTCGTGCAGGGGTATCGATACACGGGCCACCAGTATCGATACTCATGAGTGAAAATAGGCTATGTAGGTAGAGGTATCGAACCATGGTTCGATACTGGATCCTCTAGTGGCATAATGGAATCGATACCAGTATCGAATCTGGAGGGTCCTCTTTCGTTGACTTTAAAATTGGTCAAAGGGTATCGATGCCAGTATCGATACCCATGTTTCGATACCTTCTTTGGATGGGTATCGAAATAGGGTATTTCGATACCCCATATAGGAGTATCGATACCCCTGTGAACTTTTGTTAAGATAAGCTTTGTTTGAGGTTCGATAAGAGAATTAAAGGTCCAAATGAGTCTTATAAATAACTAAATGTATTGTTATCATAAGATTGATGATTTTAACCCCAAAAAGGATTAAGTCTTGATGAGTCTTAGTATGCTTTGTTGTTAAGGTCCTAGGTGGACCGTTTGTGTGGTTTGAGTCATTGTTTGATGAAAATTTGGATATCCAAAAGTGTTACAACACGTCGAAGGCCATCCGATGTAACATTCCGGGTGATGTATTGAAGACTTTTATTTCGAGTGTTGGACAGCCTCACTCGAAGATGTTCGATGTAACATTCCGAGCATGAGATTGGTTGGGCGGCCTCCATCCCTTTCCGAACGTTAGGCGGCCTCGTTTGAAAATGTCCGATGTAACATTCTGGGTATATGATTTGAGGACGACCTCAATCCTGAGTGTAGGATCCCGATGCTGTGTGGACGCGAGTCTCACTCTTGTGTGTTATTTTGTGATGTAACATGTATATGTTGTGTGCGATATTATACATTGTTTATGTCATGTGTTAGGCAATCATGCTAGACCATCATATCATGCACGATATTTATATGTTATGCTTTACTGCTTATGATATGCATGATTTTGGGCCGAGTTCGGCGTACCCACTAAGCTTCTGTAGCTCAGCGTTCGAAATGTGTTTTCGTGCGTAGGTTAGGTGAAGCCGGTTTTTGTGGAGCACCATCGAGGTTTGGATTTCAGCATCGACTTTGTTGCCAGAGTACAAGTATTAGATGTAGTGGGCTAGTACTTAGTCAAACCCTATATGCATTTTGTAACTCTGTTTATTATTTGAGTCGAATGTTTAAATGGTTTGTAATAATTTGGAGCTCCAGCTACTTTGAAATTATTCGGGCTTATGTTTTAAACTTATATGGATTTTATGAATCGTATGTTGGACTTGAATTGGATTTCATTATTGGGCTTTTGAAAGAAATTTTAAAATATAGGTTTTGGGCCAGAGGCCCAATATGACATCCGGGTCGGGTGTTATAGGTTCACAAGCAGCTCGTCGAACGCTCTGTTCGTTTACACCCCTAGATAAAAATAGTAGTTTTATTATTTTTTAACTTATTATTTTATGTTACGCGATTAAAAAATATTTATTTATTTTTAATTAACTAATAGTGATAACAATAGTATTTGTTCTAAAATATAATCTCAATCATTTAACATTAATCGCTCAATCACTCTACTAATATTATTGGTGCTCGAACCCATAACCTTTAAAAACAACAACTATTCCATTAATCACTTGGATTAAAAAGCTCGTACATTAAAAAATTTATTAAATACATTGACAACGTATAAAGTTCTATAATACTAGTTTGCGTACTTGTGTAACACACGGTTAATTGTTTTATAATTTTATGTATATGTTTATATTGATTTTTTTAATAAGGTATATTAATCTATTTTTAAATTTTATCAATTAAAAACAAAGCTTATTACGGCAAAAATGTTGGAATAATATAATTATTACAATTTAAAAAGGTAAAACATTTTAATTTTTTAAGATAAATCAAACTTTATTCATTCAAAATAATCTGCTTAGAACAACCAAAAAAATTATATACGTTTAATTCATTATATACAAAAAAAACTAACAAAGTCCCATTTAAAAACTATAGAGTTATCAAAAATTTTGAAATAACTACAACCAATAAATTTAATTCATATATCATTCTTAATACGAGCAACAACACTTAAAATCGAATGCGATTGTTGTCCATTCTTCCTATAGTTACGCTCCTACCATAAGTAATATTTTAGACTTCATCATGTCACTTTAACTATTACAACTCTCATGGTTTTACCTTCTCTCATATATTGCATCCATACCAATATTTCAGACCAATTATGACATTGATACAATATGTTACAATCCTACATTACATGGAACCATACCTATAACATGAAAGAAAACATAGTACATATTATTTATTCTAAAATCATAAATTTAATATTATAATATATTTAATAGTAAAAATATTAGGATAATATATTTATCATAATTTTAAAAATGTCTTCGACTCTCGACATTAATTATTTAATTACATGTAATTTGAAAAATTTAATTTACAGAAGAATATAAAATATAAATTTTATTTTTTAAATTAAAAATCTAGTGATATTCAATTTAAACTTAATAAAATAATCTGATGATATGCCATTTTAATTTATCTATTAAGTTAGATTTTAATAGTTAAATTAGATATTTTTGTTTTTACAAGATTATGTTTTATGGAAAAATTGGTCGACCTATTGTAATTTTCAAAACTAGATTTTTCTATTATCATGGGACTCACATATTATTTAGTAATTTTTTAAAGCTGACGTGTCAAATATTGCAAGTATACACTGTCAAAAATATTATGATGCCAAAGTAATCACTAGCCAAATGATTATGATGACACGTAGAAGTGTTACCTGCTTAGCGATTACGTGGTTCTATAGTTCAATATTATTAAATTAATTAATAAAAATTAAAATTTTAAAAGACATTCTCAGTGATAAGAGAAAAAATAATTAACCGTTTTTTATTTATTTTTTTTAAAAAAAATTTTCTAGCCGCTTTTCATTTTGTTTAATCTTATCAGTGGTCGACAATCAATTATAGTATTAATTGTCGATCACCAAATCTATTATTTTCTTTGTTTTTATTTTTAATTTTAATAAGAATCTCTGTTTCTATAACACGTTTTTTATATCCTTATAACATGTTTTTTATGACATGTTTTTGTTTTATGTTTTTATTAATCTATCTTTAATTGTGGCATGTTTTAACATATCCAAGTGATCGATTGTTGTTCACACAAAAATTTAATCCACGCTAATTTCTGACTTATGTTTTTGTCGGTGGTCACTTAGAAAGTTATATTCCCATTCGGTTGATGGTTTGTTTGCCGATGAAATCAATCAGGGGTAGTGATACTTTTTGCATAACAATCTGGATCGCTTACAACTCATTCTTTCTTCCTTATGCGTCTTGTTTGGACAAAAATAAGGAGATTCAGGAAGTCTTTGAATTTTGTTGGTATGCTTATCTCCATAGAATTTTTTTTCCATTGTTTTTGGGTTGTTTAATCAAATTATTTTGTTTTTTTAGATACAATGTAATGATGATTTTTCTATGGATTTAATAAAAATTCGGTGACATTTATCAAAAAAAAATTTAAAAGACTCAACATACAATTAATAATGATATATTGAGTCTATTATTTTGTTATTTCATTTTAAAAGCAGTTTTTTTAAGTGAAGATCCACTTAAAAAAATATATAACATAAAAAAATGATAAAATAGGTGAATTTTAGTGGTTGGTCTCATGGACACGTGGTGGGACTTACCCGTAATATAATTTCTCATGTTTTACGCTAGTGAATTAAATTAAATATATTAAGACTCAAACAGAATTGTTTTAATGGATCCGTAAAACCTTGATTCCGATCTCAATTCAAAGTATTATATTTTGATCCCTTGAAATTAAACTTTTAAAATCTTTTATTAAAAATCACAAGTTTAATATTTTCAAAATATCAAATTCATCTATAAATTCATATAACTAAAAATCTATTGATCAAAGATTATGTCTCATCATATTAATACAAATATTGTTAATAAACCTTATTCAATCCTATTAAACAATACCTATCGCTTATAAATACCTCTGATTAAAGAGGAAGAGGACATCTTCCCTCATTATTTTCAACGATTTTCCGCCTATATCAAAATAGGTGAACCACCATCAACAATCGTCGATCACCGCCTCTCTTATTCATCTCTATTTTTATGTTTTAGGGTTTGATCTTTCAAACATCAGCGAAACTAATTTTCTCTATGTTTAGTGTCTGATCTTCCAGCATCAACGGAACCAATGAAGAAAATATTTATCGCTATACTAAAAGAATACATTAATTCCATAGTTTTCCTAGTAAATGTAAAATCTTGGAGGAGAAAACCTGGTAACTTGAAAAAAAAAAACAATATAAATTAATATGGCATGCTGGCTTCCTTAACCAGATGTAAGATGTAAGACTTTAATGATGAACTATTGTAGTAATATTACCCTACATTATCTTGTCAACATATACATATACAATGTAGGAGAAGTGGATGAGATACAGAAACGCAGGCAAGCGTGCATGGTGTGTATAAAATGAAGTTGCGGTTACACATAAACCAATGCAAGGGAGGGGATAATGGTCGGGCAATGTACAATGAACAGACAAGGATTTACATCAGAACATGCCTGTCTGCACTGTCACTATCTGAGAATGTCAAACGTGTTTAAGATAACATCAGGGTTCATAAAATTCTATAATATCAGGAGGTGAAGAATTTCTATCGTTTTCGTCTCAGTTTTCGAGGACCAGAACATGGTGTGTTGAAAGCAGTCATGATCCGCACTTTCAACAGACAAATTGTGTCGTGCAATTTCAAGTAACGACAGACATACGCACACGAACGCCAATTCTTTTGTTCTTCCAAGAGTGGGTATGGAAGTGAAGTAGGTGTTTGTTGGTAGTCGTGTGGCGGAGATGGTTTAATTCATTGAACTGCCGGTTGAGCTCACATGGGTTGGTCTCTCTATATCGAAAAGCTTTGTCCCAATCATTTTAACCTAAACCTTAAACCCTAAACCCTAAACCCTAAACCCCATTGGTTCTACAAGGAAGTAGCTGCCAATGATTCATCCTACAAGTATCATGATGCCAATGGTCTCAAAGACAGAAATTTGCTTACACCTTTCGGACAACAAAACAAGGTTTCGCCCTTCGTTTCCATCTAAACAGAACTAGAACCCAAACCCAACAACAAAATCAACCCACAAAACCCTAAGCTTATCAAGACATGGCTGCAAGTTGTGATCAGACCAAAACAAGTGCTTCAGAGTTTGTTTTTCTTTTTACACTAGAGAAATTTGATAATTAAGATAGTAATTTATTATTCATTGAATTAATATTTTATCCTGAATTTGTCGTTACATATTATGTATAATATCAGCTTTTACGTCATGATCACTCTAATTAATTATAATTTGCCTGGATAGAGTTTGTGTGGATCACAAATATTGATACACTCCAGAAGTTATTATTAACAATAAATGTCAATCCTTAAAAATATATAAAAAAAAAACTAATGATTTAAAGAAATGGAATTGTTAGTAAATAATAGAAAAACTTAAAAAAAGGTCGCTACTTGATTAATTATTGATTATGCTAGATTAAGATAAGAATTAATCCAGCTTAATTAGAGTTAACATAATCATTAGCCAAACAATAGAGTTAATCAGTTAACCCAATCATTTCTGCCAAGAAATCTTCTCCTATTACTACAAAAGTGGAAGATAAAAAGCTTATATTCATGGATAGACCATACTCTTAAAAAAAATTAAATTTCACTGTAGTTTAAAATTTTTATTTATATTTTTTATTAAAAATTTAATTTCGTATTTTCTATTGACTTCCTCCATGCTTATATAGATGGTTTTTGATATGTTTAAAAGATATGCCTATTGTACGAATATAATATAATTAATGTTTATTTATTTTTTAAATAAAATATAATTAATAACAACCTTAAAAAATTATATTTCATTAATTACATTCCTAAACCTTGAACCATAAACACTAATCCTAATTCATAAATATTAAACCTTAAACTCTAAACTCTAAATCTTAACCCTAAACTCTAAACCTTAAACTTAAACTATAAATCTTAACTATTAAACTGATCTAAATCCTAAATATAAATTACTAAATCATAAACCTAAATATAGACCTAAACCATAACCCTAACCTAACCCTAAATTCTACACTTAAACTTTAAATCATAAACTAATTTAGGTAAATATTAATTTCATAAACAACCTAAATTAACTAAACATAATTTTTTAAAAATATAATTAATTATATTCTATTAAATTCCATTAATTATAACCCATTTATAAAGTTCTAAGGGTCATCAATAGCAAAATCCTTATATTTATTATTACAATAATTTTTCATGCTTTTCTATCCTTAAATAATATTAATTATTTTAAATATTCCTAATCAATTATTATTATTACGAGAACAATAATAAAATAAGATTATTATAAAATTTGATAGATACTCATAAAATAAATATATGAATAAGATCAAGTTAACCTTTTGTTTTTGCTTTTCTGTGTATTATATTAATATAATTGTATGAGATCTGAATTTTGTTTTGTATAATATTTTTGTTACGATTATTTGATAGATTAGATCAATTTATTTCTTACGAATTCCGACATAAGGAATACAAAAGAGTCTCCCCACACCCCTTGTGATAAACTTTATTCCAACAACACCAAACATCTTTCGTTTTAGTCTATACCTCCCCATAAAAACGCCCGATGAATACGGTCAATTGGAGCCACCACACTCGTCGGATCCCATGTAATAAAGAAGAAGTGTCGAGAGCATAGAATTAAGCAAACTCAACCTTGCCCATGCTTCCACCACGCTAAGAAAAGTCTTAACCTTATTAACCAACGGATCCCATATCTTACATGATCGATTTAACATAATTACAACCGCCATCACAATCACAAACAATAGTGACGATAAAGGGTCCCCCTTGTCACAAGCCATTATTTTTGTTGTTTATTGTTATCATTCGATATATATCCGATATAACAATATAGTTTATTACTTTCTCAACATTAGTTTTGATTTTTTTTCATATTTTATTTAAGGGGTATAGGAGTTGGCAAAGTGGAAGGAAAGGGTCATCGTTAAACAGTCGGTAAAAGTAAAACAGGGTGGCTAAAAGCTCCCATTTGCCACGTCACTTTAGACGCGTGGATTTCTGATTTTTAATTTTGCGTATGATTCACGTGGGCACTCCTTAATAAAGTAGTATGCTACGGTCTACAGCTAGTAGAAGAGAGACTTAAAGAAACCCCAATAATATTTTATTTTGGTCTGTGTGTGAAGGGACGTGGCTCGCAAGTTGGCAAGTTGTAGGCATTGAAACCGAATAGAAATTTTATTTATGTATCCAATTAAAAAATTTTAAAAAATTGAATTTTAGACCTTAACCCTTATTTTTTATATCTTAAACCTTAAATCTTATACTATAAAAAATACACATACCCTTAATTTCCTAAACCTTAATCACAATTTCTAACCTAAAATCTTAAATCTTATACTATAAAAAATACACATACCCTTAATTTCCTAAACCTTAATCACAATTTCTAACCTAAAATCTTAAATCTTATACTCTAAACCTCTATTTTAAAGCGAAGTGGAAGCATAAAAAAAATTTGAACGATTCGCACCCTTGAAACCCAATCATCAAGTACTAGGTTGCTCCATTTAAAAGAAATAGATATTTAATTATGGAACAACAACCTTTAGGTAACTTAAAAGTGTCCATAGTTTTAAAAAATATAGTGTTTGATTCAAATGTATAAAAAATAATGGGGTAGGGAGACAGGTTGGAAAGAATGGAATTGATTTAATGAAAAAAAAAATAATATTGAAACTAATAATAAAATATTTAAGATTATACTGGAGTGAAATAAGTAAAAAAAATTTAAGTATATATCTAAATTTGTTCCGTATCAACTTAATGATTTTTAAGTCTTATCGCACTCTACTTTGTTCCCAAAAATTAAAGAGAAAAAAAACTAATCAGATCGTATTAGGGCATTTCAAGTTTGAAGTTAAGTTGAGTTCGGATGATTTTGCTATCCCTAAGAGTGATATTATCACATGGCAAAGTGGTTAGCAAATGTGCTTCGACAAAATATCAATGAATCGTTTGACAGGAAGTGCGTTTATTTATTAAATAAACAAATACGAATAAGATTTTTTATTTAATTAAATAAATAAACATGAATAAATGGTTTGTTCATTCATTTATATTCGTGATCATTCAATAATTCGTTCGTTTATTTCGTTCATTTATGTTCATTCATTTATATTTGTTTGTTTACGTTCATTTAAATTTATTCGCATATGTCTAAGAGTGTTCATTATTTGAATAAATCGAACTAATCAACCAAACCAAAATAAAACAGGTTAATCTATTAGATAATTTTATGTTCCGGTCGATGATTAAGAGTTTTTTAAATTTCAATTATCAATTAATTCAGTTTAAAATCAATTAACAAACTGAATTTATTGAATTAACAAAAAATATTAAATATTTAATATATTATATATGTTCGTTTGTTTTCATTTATGTTCATTTATCATGTTAACGAATAGACGAACATGAATAAATTATATTCTTTAGCGAGAGAATATAAAAAAAAATCATTTATATTCGTATTTATTTATTTAATTAAAATTAATCAAACGAACGTATTGAAATTATTACCCGGCAGTGGTTCTTGCATTTCTCATAAAAAATTTATACACAAACCCTAAAATCTCGGCTTCTATTCTATTTCCGTCAAAATCTTCATTTATTTTACATGTGAACGCATTAATTAAGGAAGAAAGAAAAGTCAAAAGTTCGACAAAGATGATTATGAAGTAGACCCACATCCACATATTATCGAAACCCAGGAGAAGAAAAGTCAAAACTTTGTCTGAAATGAATACGGTAGAATTTGAGTTCATTTGCGTATTGACCAAGAGCGCGTACTAGTCTCGTCCTTTGATTTTTCATTTGTTCTCGTTTTAGAAAAACACAAAGGGGAAGAAGAGGATCTTCATAACAGTGGTAATTCTTTCTTTTTATTCGTCTCATTTTAACTTGTATTAACTGTACTATCTCTTTCTGGTGATTTTTTTGGAATTTTATGATGTGGGGTTTAATTTTTGGAGTTAATTATTGAACAGGCTGCTTTATCTTTATTTATTTTTCTGATAATCCGGGATTTTCTATTTTAGTGGAAAGTTTGGTGGGTTGATTCTGGGTGTTTTTTAATCTTTTGTGATGCAGGAAGCTAAAGTTAGGTTCTTTAGGCAATTCTGATGAAAAAGGTTGAAGAAATTAGCTTTTAGTTTAGGGTTGTGAGTTGGAAGCCAAAGTTAGTTTAAGATATGGTTTAGGTGGAGATTGATTTGATCTGTGCTTTGAATTACGGTGAAGAGTCTTTATTGTTTGAGCTTTATCTGAGAATCCCAAAGTTTGAACATTTTAATTACTTTAGGTTTCCATTGTTGAAGATTTTAACTGGTGATTGAGCTTGGAAATTGAGTTTCTGAGATGTTCTGTTGAAGCTTTGGATGGTTTGACCTTGTGGGAGTTTGGAAAATCTGAGTTTAGTTTGCTGCTGTTTGTTTTTCGAAATGGATAATTCGAAGAATCATCTTAATGATCCACTTGGTTTGAGCAAGACTAGCAAGAACATAAAGAAGAGCCCATCGCATCAACCGAACTTTGCCAATAATGGTGCCAGGCAACAGCCTCAGCCTCAGGTTTACAACATAAGCAAGAATGATTTCCGGAACATTGTTCAGCAGCTCACCGGTTCACCTTCACGCAGTGATCCTTTGCCCAGACCCCCACAGAATCCTCCCAAACCCCAAAGTATGAGGTTGCAGAAAATTAGGCCTCCTCCATTGACGCCAATGAATCGACCCCATAATCCTGCTCCGGCTCATGCACCAGCTCCAGTTCCAGTTCCAGTTCCCCCGCCTGCTCATTATAGCAGTAGCTTAGCTAGACCAGGTCAGTATGGACAACCATCACCTGAAATGTTGCAACCTATGATACCCGGAGATGCTGTTTGGGCAAACACAGCTGAATCTCCAATCTCAGCTTATATGCGATACCTTATAGATCCGAGTCCACTTGGAAAACATGTCCAACCTCAAGTACACCCTCCAGTTCAAGGTCAACCTCATGCTCCTCCACCATCTTCAGGTGGTGTAAACAGTGTTGTACCATTAATGCCTAATCCACCTCAACAAATGAATGGTCTTATTCCATCAATGCCAAATCTCCCATCACCAAAGATGAATGGACCTTCCCCTTTACCCTCACCAACTTCACAGTTCCTTTTGCCGTCACCTACTAGTTACATGAATTTGTTACCCCTCCGATCACCTTACCCTTTGCCTTCTCCCGGGCTTCACTTTCCTCCAATGACTCCTAATTTTGCTTTCTCACCCATGGTTCAGTCGGGGATTCTAGGTCCAGGGCCTCAACCTCCACCATCCCCTGGTTTTGCATATCCATTGTCACCTAGCTTCTTTTCCTTCCCAAGTCCTATATGGAGGGGTTAACAATCCAAGTTATACTTGTTGACGAATCGGGACCTTCGAAGATCATCCCCATCACATGGAGATTCATTGTATTGTATACTGCTGGTGTAAGTATCTTCATGAAACTTTTTTTCCTTGTAAGGAACTGTAACTTTTTAAGTAGGCAGGGATCATAGGCATGGGCAATCTTGTTGGAACATTTCTTGTTTACTTGTACTTCTGTGGACTCATTCCTAATTTATTTTGATTTTGCCACATTGATCTTGAATTGCCTTGGATTACAAAATCTGCATTAAAATCTTTCCATTAAAATTAATCCCAAATTTATTGGCACCTGTATTTAGTTTTGAAAAGTTTAGTTCTTAAGCCACAATTAATCTCTTTGGAAATCCATGTGAAATCAACAATGTCAAACTCATTTTAAGCATTTTCCATTCCTAATGTACCAACAGGATCTTAAATCATTCATAGAAACTTTGGCATAATAGCTGAGATTATGGCAACGGAGAGTACAAAATTCATCAGGAAAACATGAAATTTGGATGGAACATCAATGGAAAGCAAACTAAAAGGACAGATTGATTAGCAACCCAGTATATTCCAATGTGACCACTTGGGAGACACCTTTTCCCCACCTTTGCTGCATGTTTTTTCGTTCTTGCTGCTCCTTTTGTTCCCAACTTGTTGCTTAAGAGGATTCAGATCCTTCTTCTTTTGTGGTAGCACTGTTTCAGATTCTTCCTGTGCCAAAACAGGACAATCGAATCAAGTATTATATTTCAGTGACATGCAAAAATCAAGAGGAGACATTGCTTACCTGAATTTCAGATCTGGACAGCAGGGGTTGACGAGCTTCCTTCTTGTGAAGTTGATTCAAGTTGGTGAATGTTGGTAACGAGCGAGGAACCGATTGCCCTCTTGATCCTCGGCTGGAAGATGCATAACCAGAAGTCGATGTCGAAGCACACGATGTGCTATTTGATTCCAAATCCAAACATAGCTACAACAAGGCGAAGATCATTAAAATCATTTCATTTCGCTAGAAACCAAGCAAGTATATGATGTTTCACTCCATTGTTTTACCTGGAAAAGTCTGTTTTCAAGAGACGTGACCCTGTCCATCAAGGAGCCTTTGAAGTAAGCTTCCCTCAAGGCCAAATCTAAAGGCAAGCATGCCTTTTCCATCCCTTTCTGCAAACTTATCTTCCCTTCTAAAAACTTCATCTGTAAGAAAAAAAAATACACAACAAACAGGCAAAGAAGACAACTTGAAGGTAGTTTAGTCTTTGTATGGCCATGAACCTGATAAATATGAATTCTGATCGATGGATAGGGACTCACAATGAAATCCAAATGATCCAACCTGGAAACCAGTGGAATTGAGGAGCTTGTTGTGCCATTTTCCATCAGATTTTTAGGGAGCTGAGAATGGGAGTTTGGGTTTAAATGATTGAGAACAAGTGATTGTATTTTTATGTAAAGCTATTAAGAACTGGAATCGGTTATGTTCCCTCCTTTTTCTGTCAGCTTCTTTGGTCAGACTCGCAAGTCTTGCGCTAGTTCGTTACGGTACGTGGCACATGATCTCAACGATCAGAACAAGTGTTGTCTATTGTTTTTGTAGGATTGAGGTCACGGAAAATTCATGTAAGTGATAAATAGTTTGATGTTATTTAATTATATTTTGAGTTTAATTTGAATATTATGTGTGACTTAGTTTAATTCGAATTAGTCAGGGTGAAAATTTTGAACTGAAAAAACTAAAAAAATGTGAAATATTATGGAATATTTAAAAAAATTAAAGTAAATAAATAATAATTAAAATAACACAAAACAAGCTACAATCCTAAACTAAATTAATAGTTGAGATTAAAAGTCGAAAGTGTTAACATTTTTAAGAAAAATAGATAAAATTTTAATCTCAGTTATACAGTTTCCAAATTAATATAAATCTGTGTATATCTTAAAAGGGTAATTATTTCATGTACAAGTACTTGAAAATTTTATTTACCAAATATGTTAATTTTAGTGTTTAGAGACTCTGTTTAGCGTTTAAGGGTAAGTGTAGTGATAATCAACCAAAATTATAATGTAGAATGTTCTGTTATCCAAGACTAATCACATTAATAAATAACTATCAACTAAGTGAATTTAATTTTTTATGGCCACTGACAAAGACTTGCGAGACTGCGATTACATTATATTAATTGATATTGTCAGTGGAAAGGACTGGCGAAGCTGCGATTAAAGAAAGGGAGAGCTTTACCGGAAGTGCCATGGGAGTTACTACACTGGATCAGAGCTTTACTGAAGATTTTCCTGTTTGGGATAAAATTGGTGCTGTTGTTAGACTCAGCTATGGAATTGGTAATTCTTTCAAGTTTTAATTTTTGGGTTTTGCTAGAATTGTTCCAAAATGATGGATTTTGAAGAGAAAGTAATAAAAATATTGATTAAAGCTTGAACTTTTTTATATTTATATTCCTTGAGGATTTTTCAAAAGGATTCACTTAAAACATTTCTTTAAAAGGTTTTGTCTTCAAAACAGCAAGAAACAGGAAAGAGGGGAATGCTTTTTTTTTGTGTGTGTGCCAAAAAAAAAAATGATTTTGTGTTTCAATTCCAATTTTGTGAGAAGAAGGGCAGATGTCAAAGATGACCACTGCTTTTTGTGTTCTTTCAAATTTCTATCTATTTAAAGCATTACCTTTTCTGAACTATTCTATTTTGTGAATTATGCCCTTGTTTAGGTAAAAACAGAAATCTTAGTAGCAATAAACAGTTCTGACTTCTGATTTTGTTTTGTTTTGTCTGTGTGTTTAGGGATATATGGAGCAATGGCTTTAGCTGGGAGGTTTATATGTTCTTTTACTGGAATCGACTCCATGGGAGGTTTTCACCCTTCATTCGATGCCATTCTTGAAGGACTTGGTTATGCAGCTCCTCCAATCATGGCCCTTCTTTTCATATTAGATGTATGTTCACTATTTGCTTGTCACTTTATAATTGGTTTTTTACCTGATTGATTATTGAATCATCACAAAGTTTAACCATGTTCTTACTTTATGTCATTGAAATCTTGGTAAAGATTATATATTTGGGTCTATGCTTATAAAGAATATAGAATTAGTTCCGGTCGGATTTCTTGGTTTTATAAAATCAAAATTTTACATTGATTTTCAGCTACGTTCATGCTCAGAAGCTTGTGTTTATATTTTGATGAACTTGTATGGTCACAGGATGAAGTAGTGAAACTTTCTCCTCATGCTCGTGCGATAAGAGATGTGGAGGACGAGGAACTAAGGAGCTTCTTTTATGGAATGTCCCCTTGGCAGGTAAATCATCTTAAATGTACTTACTGCTTAGATATCCCCTGTCACAGGCTTCACCTTGAACGAAGCAATGGCAATAAACCGGTTTCATTTTGCACAAATTTCGCAGTTCATACTAATTGTCGCGGCAAGCTCAGTTGGGGAGGAGCTCTTCTACAGAGTTGCTGTTCAGGTCTGTCACCTTGAAAACTTTTCCTAGCTATATGGAAATTCTTAAAAATGTTTTTCTATCTGGGGGATCTGGTATGGTAGAAGTTGTATGTTCTGCTATAATATCCTAAGGAAGCTTGCTATGCCTATGCGTACTGGTTTGCTTTTTATGTTTAACTAATAAAAAATCGCTTTTGTTTGACAAATATTTAGGGAGCATTGGCTGATATATTCTTGAGAGGCACTGAACTGGTTTCGGATGCTCGAGGAATGGCATCTTTGGTATATATTCTGTTCTACAAATTGTATATTCTTTATGCTGTAATTGTTCTTTTTTCTCACAACTAAGTTATTGATTTTGCTTGTTTATTCATGATTACAGACAGGTGTGCTACCTCCCTTTGTTCCATTTGCTCAGGCATTTGCAGCAGTAATAACAGCTGCTCTTACAGGTTCTCTATATTATGTAGCTGCCTCTCCAAAAGGTAGATTCTGTCACTGCCCTTTTGAGAACCTTATTGTCATCCTCAAATTTTCAGTTCTTTACTCGTTCCTTTCCCTTTTCCCATCTTCAGATCCTACTTACGTAGTCGCACCAGTTCAACGATCCGGTTCTGCTCGTGAAGATCTCAAAAAGCTATTCGCAGGTAAGATTTCAAAAAGGCTTATTTTCTTGATGTCCTTGAGTTGCATCACCGTAGAACTAGTAGTTTCCCTTGCCCCACACTTATGTAACATCTAACTAATATATTTCCATCACCACATAACTTTCTTTTCGGCGAACATGGTGCAGCCTGGTACGAAAGGAGACAAATGAAAAAGATCTACTCTCCCCTTTTGGAAGGAATATTGGCCCTCTACCTCGGATTCGAAAGGATTCGAATGGATCGAGGTAACATTGTTGTTGCATTATTCAAGTAGTTGGAACAATGAAGTAAACCTTTCTTACATGAACAGCTAAAACTAATTTGTCATCTTCACATGCTGCTGCTACCTTTTACAGACAAACAACATTCTTGCACCTATTATCACACACGGTATATACTCCGCCACGATACTGGGACATGGTCTGTGGAAGATACACGACCACCGGAGAAGGTTACGCCAGAGGATTCAACAGCTTAAATCAGAAGGGAAGAAGTCAAACAAACTATAATGGAGGAATTTTGTATATGATAGAGTTTACAAAAAGGTATAAACAATATGGATTATGTGTTTTTTAATGTACAATCAGGTTGTATACCAACAGTGTGCTGAAGAAAATTAAAGCACCCACAATGTAGGAAACAAATGAAATTGTAATATATGCTTTTGTTTGGGGCTAGTATTGTATTAGTAATTCGATATAAATAAAACTCGACAATAATAATAAATATAATAAAATCCAATAAAAAATGACTAAGATTATTTCTTTTTTTTCAAGTAATAATTTTTATATTTTCTACTATTAACCTCGGTAATCTATTTTACTTATTTAATGATCCTTTCTCTGATCTTCTTTGGTTGTGTTGTATTGCCCATAATGTTAAGAATATATCAAGCATCAACCTCATTTTAAGTCAAATGAAGAATAAAATGCATTGTCTGTATTTGTGGTGGGTGCCAAGTCCCATAGGGGAAATAAGGAAGGAATTAATTTAAGTGATAAACGATTTAACATCGTTTAAGTAAGGTTTATAGTTTGAGTCAGTATAGATTAATCAAGACATAACACTAAAGATCAGAAAGACAACAAAAAACAATAAAAGGTTAAAATAAATATCTTCTACTATTCTTTGTGTCCGTGTCTATATTTTTATATTAAAAATTGAATTTTAATTTTAAACTTTAAAATATACATCTTACTTTTAATTTCTTAAATCTTAATCTAAATTCAATCTTTAAACAGCACTAAACCTTAAATTTATTTTTTAATGTGACCTAAATAAAAAATACCGGATTTGTATTCGACAAGGGAATAAAGGACAGAGGATTCCATGCCAATGAAGATAAGAAGGGGGAAATGATTACTGACTTATTTTATCCTGTAGGTCTGAGTGCCTGGGAATCTGAGCCAGATCCAGATCCAGAGAGCGTATGTCTCTCAAATCATCTCCGGCCAGGGCCTACCCTATAAATGCAGTGGTGTCTCATAGATTTCAGTGGGGGTCCAAGACAGTGGCAAAAGCTGAAAGGATAATGTACCAACACTGACAGCAGTCAGCAGCCAGCAGGCAGAAGTACTAAAAAGTATCAACTTAAAACATATTACAAACTTCATTCCCAAACACACATGTACAAAAAGCATCTTTTGTAAGTCGAGAAAACTTGTGTCATCTAAGAAACAACAATTTAGATTCCACCTCAAAAACATTGTACATATAGAGATATCTGTTCCATATATGTTTTAAATTAGATTCATATATGTATGAGATTCAGCAACATCTTCCTGCAGGCAATCTGGAAGACATTGTTCATTTGGAGTATTTATAAAGTTTGGATATTTTTTTCACTAATCGAGTTTTGATATAATCAAAATTCGATTATAATTTTTTTTAACGAGACATATTATT
This sequence comes from Abelmoschus esculentus, assembly GCA_035048815.1. Classification (NCBI taxonomy): domain Eukaryota; kingdom Viridiplantae; phylum Streptophyta; class Magnoliopsida; order Malvales; family Malvaceae; genus Abelmoschus; species Abelmoschus esculentus. Next base: position 9,474,598 of record JAUCBN010000051.1, on the reverse strand, counting down.
ATAAAAAAACATAGCTAGCTTCACACGACTGGAAAGGTAAGTGAGAGACAGTGGTCCAGCACTGTAAAATTACTTCTCTATCGTACATAGTTATCATCATCTCTCTTTTGCCTAGCTTTTAAAATTTTGTGCTATCTATTTTTTCTTCAGTAGTATCTGCTTTAGAATATAATTTTTACTATTTGATATTGATCGCTCAATCAATCTGTGATTTATAAAAACAACAACTGTTGTGTTAACCACCTGAGTTAGAGAGCTCGTGCAGTTCAACGTATGTTTTAGTTTGTTTATTATAGTTAAATAGACATTTCTTTTACTATTTTCTCTGTTACTTTAGTTTTCCAATTTTTATTTTAGAATGAAATCTAGTCTATTATTGTTTTATTTACTACTTTTAATATATTCATTATCCGTATGTGTGTGAAATCGACTAATAAATTCATGGCATAAAGATAATTTTCTTCCTTAATGTTTATACTTTTTGTCATTTTGCCCTCTATTCTTTTTCTGGGATAAATTTAGCTCTTGACCTATGTCTTTTTAACAAATAACTCATTTTTTAACTACCACGAACACTGAACCGTTAAAAATTTAATAATGATAACATGTCATATATATGTGATAATATATTTTAAATGATATAGAATCTAACCTATTAAATATATACATATATATAGAATATAATTTTATTCCAGTATAAAATATAAAATAATTAAAATTTAAATAGAATATTAAAAATTAATTAAATTGAAAACAAAAATTTACTAAATATTCTCAACCCTAACTAAACTAAAATATATTTCTAAAACCCTAAAACTCCGATTTAGATTAAAACTAAAATACCTAAATTCTAAAGACTAGAATAATAAAAATCCAATTAATTATTATCAAAATCTTTTATCTTTGATTCACCGGTGACAAACTATACAAAAGCCTTTCTTTTCAGATTATGTTCATACATTTTTAGATAAAATTTTGATTTTACTATAGTTAAGGTTGAGAATGTTTAGTAGCCTTTTGTTTTAGATTTAATTAATTTTTAATGAATAAAAAAAATAATTTTTAATATTTTATTTGAATTTTTTTTTTATATTTTTAGATTGAAATAAAACTATATTCTGCGTGTATGTATTTGATATACTTGATGTTAAGTCATTTAAAATATATTATTACATATATGACATGTCATCATTATTAAATTTTTAACGGTTGAATTATCATGGTAGTTAAAAAATGAGTTATTTGTTAAAAAGATATAGGTCAAGGGCTAAATTTATCCCAAAAGAAGAATAGGGGCCAAAATGACAAAAATTATAAATGTTAAGGATGAAAATCATCTTTATACCTAATTTCATTCGGTCATATTACAAGTTATAATGAAGGTTGTTAGATTTATATTAAAAAGTAATAAATGAAAAACTAATAAGGAGCTTGATAAAATGGTAAAATTAAATTTTTTAAATTATATATAATAAGATTGAAAATGTTACATAAATATACCCATTTAACTGACTACAAATTTAATAAAATGAGAAATAATAAATTAAAAAAATATTTTAATATATAAATTACGTAAACTTTAATTTACACAATTCCAATTCATTTATTATTCTGGGTTAATTAAGATGAATAAATTACGTAGATCATCACTACTTTAATATTTAAACTAGGATAATTCTTTAAACACAATCTTGGTATTAGAAATTTGTGTTTAAATCAATAATAAACTGGTTGAAGCAGTGCCACTTGATACACATAAATCCTTATAATCTGCTCATCTAACATTCGAATTTGAAGGTAAATATGTCGTTTGATGATTGATTGATGTTGATTAAATTTGATTTTTTTTTAATTTTCTAAAGTTTATCTTATTTTTTATTTAATTTATATATTTTGGTGGGTATTTTTAGTTGCTGATGTTGAGAAATTCTCGAGGCTTTTTCCTAGACAATTTTAATGAGACATATTCATTATATTATGATGGTTGAGTGATATCAAGGGAAATAAAATTTCCAATCGAAGCATTAAAATTTTCCCACAACTATTAGGTGATTGATTGATAAATTCAAATAATATTTTACTAAACAATTAAATGTTGAAAACTAAATATTTAAAAATTAAATACTGAATTTAAACTATAAAAATATTCGATATTTTGCTTAAAATTAAATATAACAAGATTGTTTGATAAATTTAAATTATATATAGATAATATAGTTTAAATAAATAAAAATAAAATAAAACGTGTGAAAAAAAATTCAACATAGCTTCTTATCTACTTAACATTTTTCATATTTCTATTTTTTCCCACAACTTGGTCGAATGTTTATGTAAAGAATTTGAAATTACGTCAAAACTCTCTATTAGTGTTTTATTAAATATATTTTTTAATACGAATATACTAGTTTTACTAAAAACAAATTTTAAAATATAATAAAAATTTATAATTCAAGTAAATAAATTAAATTAAGGTTATAAATCATAGATATGGCACAACCTAGAAAAGGTAAACATCCTAACTCAAAGGCTCGAAATAAAATAGACATAAACATCATCAAAACTCGAAGATGAAAGGCACGTTGACAACACGATCATTGCCATAACTTAATTGTGAACAAGAGCAGTGGCTGTGGCCTGTGAGCTTATCTCCGGATCTAGTTTGAGGGTCTAAAATAGAAAGATCAATGTGATAATCAAAAGAACGTCATCTTGACCAGTCATGATAACATAGAATCCAATCTTAATAGAAAATTAAATATAAAAAAAAAACGATCAAACGACCGATTAAAAAAAAAGAAAAGCATATCAAAATACAAATAACACATACCAAAAAATAAAAATAAATATGAAACAAGAAAGAAGTTATTGAATTTAAAAACTTAAAATAAAGAATAAAAGAAATAAATAAAAGAAATTTACCAACAATCGATAATTAACACAAAAACTAATATCTTCATTCATCTAAAATTAAAGAAAAATAAAACATGAGCCGCATAGGGTAATGTATCATATTTTTACTTAAATAATTGCTAGCATTTCATTATCAAAATATTTATATAATAAGCTAAACTTAAGGATGAATTATAAATCTTAGGTAGTTTTAAAAAATATTTTTTTTTCTTAATTTTTAAATTGGTTATAGTAATCTCAACGTCCACTTGACTAATATAAACATAGAAAAAAATATAGAATTATAAAATAAAATAGTATTTTTTTAAAGTAATTCAAAATTTCCTATACAGAAATCATTTAATTATTATTTATTTATTTAGTATTTTTATTATGTCATGATTTAGTAGTGTTTTAAGTATTTGAACTTCACTTTAACCCAAAAAATTATTCACAATTTTGTCATTAATTTGAATTTTAGATTAAATAATTTTTCTCAAGTCTAAAAAATTAAACTTAATTCATTAATCATGTTTTCAATTAACCAAATAATGACATGTGTCAATAATAAAAACTAATCACAAATAATAAAAATCAAATTGAAAGTTATTGTCAGGGACTAAAATGATTTTTTTTTAAGTTCGAACGACCAAAATGTTTTTTTATAATTTTAATAACTTATATAATTCATATTTCTATTTATTTCTAGCCCAATTATTTATACCAAGAACAATTTTTATATAAAAATATTAAAAAGAAGATTTTAAAGAAAATTCTCAAAGTTAGACCATGAAACTCTCTGAGGCGTTTGAATTATAGAATATAAAATTACATTTAAAATATAAAATATAATAAATATATATAAATATTAGGTTGAATATTTTTGCCCTTAAACCCGATTCTGTCCTAACTATTTTTTTTTTATTTTAACTCAACTTGACTTGGCTAAAAAACTGAATATATATATAATTAACCCTATCGAATCGTGTTAAATCAAAACCTACAGATTCTAGTTTGTTTTTGCCATCTTGTACAAGGGAGTTTTTTTTAATAACACTCGTATCTATATCGTTATGGTATGTATTTTCTCAATAATACCGTACTGTTTTTCCTTTTATTTAAAAAAATTATATTAGTACAAGAACAAAATAATATGACCATATCAACATAAATAATAAAAATGACTTTTATCATAATGTATATAATCATCAGAATTTTTCGTAGAAGAAATTGATCTTATTGATAATAATAATAATAATAATAATAATAATAATAATAATAATAATAATAATAATAATAATAATAATAATAATAATAATAATAAGTGCAGATTCTAGTAGGGTTTATATGCATAAATGTTTGGTAAAAGTAGGCTATCTGAATGCAGTGGCACAAATGCTGTTTCTCTAATTTTGATCTTTTAATTTATCCCTGTGATTGAAATAATAATCCCCACGGAAATATATGCCCAGAGACAAACAAACACTCTACACACTGACTCTGATTTCCTCAGAACATGAGTGCTTGTCTTTCTTCCTCAAACTGCAGGTAAATTCATATATAAAAAAGGAAATTTCACACTCACCGTCTTTGATTTTATTTTTCTATGTCAAGATGGTGTTGGTCTATGCCCTAGTCGAAGCTCTAGATCAATCTCTTCGGTTGATGCTTCCTTGAAGCTGTTGCAGCCATCGCTTATATTATCATTATCAGCAGCTGCTTCGGTCCCGGTAATCGGGTAACGGAGAGAAGAGGAAGAAGAAGTGTTCAACACCAGTGGTGCAATCAAGTTGTTAAAAGGATATGGAGACATAGAGCATGCGTTGATGGGTGGAGAAGTGAAAACCCCATTAGTGGTAGTAGGTAATTGGTAGAGAAAGCAAAGGCCGCCATTTGTGGTGAGTTCTTGAGTGGAAGACGATGGTGAGGTTTGATTGATTAATGGAACAGTAGCAGTGGTAGTAGTAGAAGGGTGTGATTGATGAAGGCGAGCCCTGTCGCGGCGGTGCACATTCATGTGACCGCCGAGTGCTTGAGCGGAACGGAACTCCCTTCTGCAGAAAGTGCAAGTATAAGACCTAGGTGGCCAGGTAGTTCCCAAAGCATGAGCTGTGTCCTCGGCAAATGCCTTGACCTCCCATGAGTCATCGTCCTGTTGTTGAGGTTGGGGGTTAGGGTTCCATACCCAGGAGCCAGCAGCCATAGGATTGTGGTAGCTGTGGTTTTGTTGGGATTGAGCTAAGTTTTGAAGTTTGTTCAGAGAGAGAAGCCTAAGGTCAGCTGCCATGGTGTTAGGAACATTTAAGATAGAGTTGATGAGGATTGAACTGTAGGGGTATGGGTTAAATATAGTGGTTGTGGGGGAGGATGGTCTTAAAGACTGGAAGGTCGAGACAAAACAAAACCCTAACACCGAACATATCACCCAAATCTTGTAGTCAAGCATTTGGCTGTATCGTTTGCAGCCTTGTCATTATAATAATCAAACTTTGCGTACTCAACTCCTATTCCTCTGTGTGTGTGCACGGACTTTGTCATACTTTGGCTGCAACGCCAACTGTTTACTGCTTCTAATCTCTCTCATGCACTTCTTGCTCTTCAATTCAATCCGAAATAACAGTCATTTTAATTGAAATGATGGTGGCAACGAGGCCCCACAGGTTCAAATCTCACAATGTACAAAAATTAAATAATGGTTCGAGCAAAAATTAAAAGTTTAATCGATCAAATTTATTAATTTAAATGTTTGATGAATATGAGCTTAAAATAACGGGTTAGGGTAGAACCTCTAGTTAAAAATAAAATGTTAATGGATATTTATGAAATTAAAAGTTTCGACATAAGAGTTATAAAAATCATTTTACCCAAAATAATTATAAAAAATTCAAATAATCTAATTTTTTTTCTATTTTAATTCTCCACCCTTACCTATTTATATTTTGACATTTACAAACTAATATTTTTTTTTATTTTCATGCATTTATATTTATAATTAAATTTAATAATTAATTAAATTGTATTAAATATAATTATATATATAACGAAATAATATATAGAACCTTTAAATACATTTAATAATATTATATTAATAAATTATTTTTTATAATCTAATTAATATTAATAGATAGTATAAAATACGACTAACAAACTATTCAAACAAGTATTAAACATAATCATATCCTCGTATGTCATTTTACTTGTTTAAATAATTAAACAACTATCGACTATCAGTTAATTTTATCAAATATTTTTATACAATCAACTAATCAAATCTGTTATCAGCTAATATAATCTGATATTAGTTGTTCGCTAATTGTCAAACATGACCTATACAAAAACGAAAAGCTAATATTTTAATTTTTATTCTTAAAAATCAATTTTATTTCAATTTATTTTTAATCTTATTTGTATTACTTTTTATACCAAAAACCATTTTTTATTCCACAAATTGATTTGAAAAGTAATAAAAAAATGAGTTACTCTATTAATACTATCATACAAGAATATGAGGAATAATTCCATAGGTCAAAATATTATCATTGTATTTTTTCCATTAATTTTATATTTTATTAATCTTCTTATTAAGGTATTAGCATGAACTCATATTATGTGGACTGACATTACCATATATAAATTAATATCCAAAATCTATATTTTGTTGTTTTCTTATTGTTCCATGCAACTAAACCCTTATTTCACCTTGAAAGTCTGGCAAAAATAAACATCATAGTTGAGACAAAAATATACACACAAAAAATCTAACATAGAGTCGTATATTGTTAAAACTATTATTGTCTTTGATATAAAAGAGGTGAAACACTGTTTTAAATAAGTATATTTTAGTTTAAATTTTTTTTTCGTATTTATTTGTTTATTTTTTAATATAATTTTTATTTGATACAATTTTTATCTATCTTTATGAAAGTTTGATGTTCGTGTAATAGTTATTACGATGCACCCTTTCATTGAAGAAAGTCAATAATACAATATAATTAAATTTTTACATGATAGTTGATGTAATCAAAACCATTAACAGAATAATAGTCTTGCGAGCTACTTCGTTGAATAAATTTAAATGCATCGATAAATAATCATTTATCATAATAAGAGATTAAAAAATTAAACAATCATTGATAATTGCACATCAGAATCAAGTATCATGAGAAACTTTATAAGAATATAAATCTATCAAAAAAATATAAACAGATAACGTTAAATAAGACAGATATGTGTCACAAGACAAAGAAAAAACGTGCCACATAAGTAAAGAAGACAAGTACAACAATATGTGCAAGAATTAAGAATCCAAAATAACAAAATTCTAATATAAAAATCTAAACCTCAAAATCTATAAAAATTAAAAACGAAATATAAAAAACAATATAATTAAATACCAACTATCGACATCAATACTCAAACTCATATCCCGTCTTTTAAAGATAAAAACAACGAACAAAATAAAAACCTTGACTAGTATTGAATAGGTATTATTCAACCCTATGCTAACTGTTTCGAAGTAAAAGCGTGTGTCATAGCTGTATTCGCCGTCGGCAACACCAAGAAACAATTACAATCCCTTGGTTGGCCAACCATTGTTTAAATCGTCGTGGTTTGCTTTCTGCCATCAAATCACATACCAAGTCACGTTGCTGCTCTTGAATATCCATTACATCTGCACACGACAAATTGGAAGACAACACTTTCTATATTAATTAACACAACAGCTCGACTTTTAAGCTACTTAGTTGAATCTATTTTAACCAGTAACGGATGGGGACAACCTTTTAGGGACACAATCCCACGATGTTCTCAGAAAAAAAAAAACTATCCCATTTCAACATCATAAGTTTCAAGAAAGAAATTGTGTTGATTTTAATGATAAATTGATAAATAAAATATTTGTTAATGGTTATGTAGAGTCAGTTCAAGTTGCTGTATAATACACATTAAAATCTTAATTAATAAATTTCCTAGTATCCATCAAACAATTAAAGTGATGTTTTAGTACTGATGTTAAAAAAACTCTTAGTTTAAGAAAATATTGCACATCAAGGAATTTACTCTAAGATTGTCACTAAATTTGTAGTTGAAAAGACTCTTGTTTCTTTAGTTCCCTACATACAGAAGCTATGTGTCTGTCGCTTCTATGTTGGCATTACTATGTGAAATTAGGGGAGATTGTATTATGTATTTGTCTTATTGCACAATTTCATAATGAGAATAATTTAAAGATTTTGAACATTTTATATAATTTATTAAAATGGTACGTTTAATTGAAAGAATTAGATATTTATTGGTTTATTGTATTTGTGATAAGTGAGAGATTATTTAATGAATTATGTTCGTTATGTTCTCCGTGGTTCAAGCAATCAGGTTCGTTTATCTTTAAATAATTATCTAATAACTAAGGATGACAATATAATCTGAATCCGATCCGATTTGAAGAAAAAAATTCAATATAAATTTGATTAAAAAAAGTCCAAGTCCTAATAGGAGGTGAATTGGATATGGATATTATCATGATCCAATCCGAACTCAATCTAAATCTATATCCAATATGAATACGAATAAAAATATTTAAAATTCTTAAATTTAAATATATATATATATTGAAATCCTAATTAAGTTTATATACGATTAATATTTTAGATGATTAATATCTTTTATAATTCTATTTATGTTTTTCTCTTAATTTATGGGCTTTTGTTCAGCTTTAGTGAAACAATGAAAGCTTGATCCTTATAAACTTTTTCTCAATCTTCAACGCTAATAGTTGTACATTTTGATTATATTTTTAATTTATTTCTTTAGATTGTAATATTTATTAGATATTTTGTAATTGTGATGTGGAAAATAGATATGTTAGTAAACTAATAAGATAATAGTAGTCTATGTAAAAATCTATGAAATACAATAATATTTTATATTTTTAATTACTTTTATCACTACAGGGGAGGAAGAAAATAGAGGCTTGTGGGACTACAGTCCCCCAAAAAATTAAGAAAATATAATTAGACCCCTCAAATTTCAAAAAAAAATAATTTTCACCTCACAATTTTTTTAAAAAACTCAGATTAAGTTTACTAATTTCTGAATATTCTTAATTAAATTCCTCCCCTAGTTTTTAAAAATTCTCATTAAGCAAGATACATTGCATGATATAGGACGAAATGGCTGTGACCACGAATATGAAACAATGACGTTAAAGCTAACTCTCACTCAGTTACAAGAGTAGGAGTAGACAGAATTAATTTTTCCCATTAATGACGAGAGAGAAAGAAGGCGCTCCATAACTATACAGATCTGTCCATCACAAAAGACCATATGACTCATAAGCTCTTTGAGGGTCCCATAGTCTACTTTATCATAAGCCCAAATTTGATAGACATAAACATGCTCAAGCCTTTTATAACCCAAAATTCAACCTAATTTCTTAGGGGTCCTACAAATTTAGAGGATGGAATTTTATATGAAGAGATTCCCATGTCAGGTAACTTGTAGAGGATTTCTGATTTCTTTTCCTTGTTTCAGACGTGTTTATTGTTGATATAGTTATATATTAGAATGATGTTAATTAGTAGTAAGGGTCAGAAAATTACAGACAATTATAATGACCATTTTCAGAGGCAGATCCAAGTGGGGCAGGGAGGACCTTGGTCTGTTGGTGAAACTGCATTTTGGTCCCCTCTGAAAATTTACATTTCAATTTAAGCCCTCCTAATGCAAATCAAAATTCTCGGTTTCTCCTCCTGCCGTAGGGTGAATCAGGGTCAAATGCCTCATGTAATTGCAAATTTCTTCATAAAAGCCTGTATTGAGTCAGTTGTAGAAGTCACAAAAACAGGTGCTTACTTAAGTGTCTGTATGAAGAAAGGATGAGACCAACATGTTACATTTTAGAAATTATTTTGTAACACACCCTAATAGGGTTGTAAAACACACCTACTACCCTTCAACTGAGGTTCTCCATGGTCTCACCCTAATAGGGTTGTCAACAATTTTTCATCAGATGGACAAAATGGACACTGTAAACTGCAAGGATCATTTAAGCCAACTGCAGCATCCAACCCTAATATCTATCAAATTTATGTACAATTACCTCATCAGCTCCGAGTCTCAGCTTAGGTAGATAAACGAACTTTTGTTTCATTGTTGTATACAATTCTTTCACCCTGGAGATACAGTTGAAATTTCCATAATCCGGTTAGCATACAGTTTGATGCCTAAGGTTCGATTCAATCATTATCTCTGATAATTAACTTTTTCCCTTCTATTTTCTGTTTTATTAATGTCCAAGTTCTTACCAGAACTAAAATATGTTGGCTAAAACAAAAGAAAACAAACCCAACCAAGATTGATGTCTTCTAATTGACAATACTTCAGCATTTTTATTGTAGCCTTAGCATCTTTGCAGAAATCCAGGCCAAATAAAGTATATATATATAAAGCTTATATGCAAGTGATTGTGATGAGTGTATTATAGGTGATGAATGTGTTATTTCTGGGCATGTTTCCTTTTGATTTCAATATGTAAAAGCATATATATATATATATATAAGCGACTGCATTTTCATTGTTCCAGTGAAGAGGATGAAGTAAATAACTCGTAGTCAGCTAATATCATGTTTGGTGCATAGGATGATTGATACGTATGGAGAATGGATAAGATTATTATCATTTTATCCTATGTGTCTTCATCATTTCATTTACTAAATATATATTGTTAATGTATCGAATATAAATCCGTAAATTGACCGAAATACTCAACATTTGAGGGAAAGTATTGATGAAGAAAAATAAATCATGAACATGAATTAACAGCAGAGAATTGTGTTACAGTCATAGCTGATACTGTCTAGCATTGGTTTTCATCATTTCATAGTAATTTATGTTCATTAATCATTCATCCTGACTCAAGCACATTCAAACTATCTTAATCTTCAAGCAACTCAATTTCCCTGGCCCAAATTCAATATGTGAAGGCGGCAGCAGCAGCAGCAGCTTGATTATTAACCTAAGCAAGTCAACCATTGTTAGTGGCAGACCTCTCTCTTTCTCCCCGCCAATGTTGGTACACGCACACACCAGTTGTAAGCAAAACAGCCGCCCTGGTTGTTTGACCTTAGAGAATTAAACAATAGAATAGAATAAGATGATGCTTAGCCTTGTGTTTCGGATTGGAGTATAATATAAGTTTTTAGGGTGTTGGCACAAATAAGCAACCCCACCAGCTATGCCGGCCAGCAACATTGCTAGATGGGTGGAGATTAGTGCAGGGAAGCGCTTCTCACGGCAACTCTCTCTACCCAGTCTAATTGGCACTATCTATGATCTAACACAGCTTGCATTTGCATATACTTTCCGCCCCTCCTCAAAAGGAGACCTCTTTCTTTCTACTCTTTTGGCTCCATTAACTATGCTTTCTTTTGCTTTATCTCCCATTTCCACATTATTATATTCTCTTAATTAATCCACAATCTTTTCTTATTACACTTTTACTTGTTCTTAATATTTTGGGAAGCGGCTCCTGTTCCATTCATTAAAACTTTTCCTGGAAGAAAACTCATTTCAAGAAAGCTTTAAAGAGATTTACAATATTAAGTTAGGGTTAATCATATAAACTATGATCCAAATTTTAAATTAGTCTCAAACTTCAAAAATATTCTAGCCGAATCTCTCAAAATATTAGTATTATATAATTTGGGTGCAAATTGTCTACTTCATAATCGTGACTGCACTTTAAATTAGTGGGTTTAGGTTTCTAGGTTAGAAGTTGTGGTTAAGATTCAGGGAATTAGGAGTATGGTGTATTTTCTAACGTGTTGTAGGGTTTAGGGTTTAAAATATAAAAAATTAGGGTTAGTGTTTAAAATACAATTTTTTAAGATTTTTTAATAAAATATATGAAAATAGACACGACTAAGAGGCAAGAGATTTCTACTCGTATAATTCGGGTCCTTTTGCGAACTTGGCCGTTAGTTGAGACATTAATAGAAGCTCAAATGTGACCTGCAATCCAAATTTGAAGCTTATTGGAGCATTGATTATTTGATGAAGAGATGTAATTCAGCTTGAGCATGAGAAATAGAATCCTGCTTTATGGACCTGAAACATGGTAATTGGGTTAACATGAAATGGTTATAAACTCAAGTGTCATAGTGGGAATTACAATGAGGAAATTAACTTCTAACAACTGCAGTAAGCTGGTAAATTAGGGTTAATTACTTGAACAGAAAGTAGAAAAATCTTGAACCAGCAAGCCCACCAGATCTGAAGTATAGGGATGCAAAACTGGTGTCACGTGGGAGCATGGGTAGAATAAGCCCCAAAAACCCACATGGGAACGCATTGATGTTTGAGCCCTTCTTCAATAACACATGCTCCAGAGGTTCACGAATCACAACACTCTTCTGTACTATATGCACGCTAGGTCTAGCTGCCTAGCCCCTGCTCTATCCATGCTCAATGCCAATTGCTAATGCTGATGTAAACTGCAATTGCTCAGCCCTTGATCTGACTTATTTTCTTTCTTTTTCCTCTTATTAAACAAGCACAAGTTATAACACTGAAGCTTTTGTGCAAAGCTGACCTAAAAGTGAAGGAAATATAGTTTAAACAAGTGCATGATTCATGAACATATCCAGAATTCTGGGGAAACATTACTTTTGATACAAAAGCTGATGTCTGTGTGAATAAACAAACAATTTAACATCATGTGAAGGACAAATGCCACTGGTTCATCTCAATGTACTCATTTCTCTATACTAACCCCTCATCTGCAACATCATTTGTGTCATGTCTCTTATAATTAGGACCCCCAATTAAATTATATTCTCTTAAACAAGCCGACAGACATATATGTATATCTCAGGAACGTTTATCGATACAGGGAAAAACTTCTTAAATTAGGGTTTTCCTCTCTTTTTATAAAAAATAACTTATCCATTTCATTCTTATCTAATTATATGTATCTAGCACGACAGAATTTGATTATTACATATTTTGCAGATACAATAAATTAGAAATTCCCTTAACTTTCATTGTAGTTGTACCAACAGATAACCAATGTTTTAAAAGTAAAGCAAGTTGAGAAAATAGAGCCCTCCAGTCCCCAGTTCAACCAAAATGATAATAAAACGACAATCAAGTCTTAATCATCCATGTGGTTCCCTCAATGATCATGCTGTTGTACCCATGATATATAATTCTAATCAGTTTTACTTTTCCTTTTTCATTAATTAATGTTATAAGCACAATGGAATCTATACGTCAATGGGTTTGTTTCTGCAAATAGGGTTTATTATATATTTTTTCTCTCCAAGTGTAGGGTCTTTTCGAAAGCTACAAGGGAATATATTACAAACAATTATATATTGATTGAATAATGCACAGACATATGATGTTTTACAAGTTGGCTTTAGTGAAGCATTTCTCAAAAAGATGGGTTTGGGGACTTTGGATGATGTGTTTTCAAGTCTTCCAATACCATATTAATACAGCTAATATGATTCATAATGGAATTGTTTGGCACTACTTTCCCTTTTGTGTTCATCCCTGCAATCTTGGTATGAAGGGCGGTTCAAAGATTTTGGGTACTATGCAATTTATTAAAATGTAACTCTTAGAAGTAATTGTCCATAACTTCTATTAGTTCTAAAAATGTGGCTCTTAGAAGCAATTGTCCTTTTTAGGGGGCCCTGTGCGATCGTTTCTATTGCGCATGTCCAGAACCTCACTAATTCTATATAAACAATAGTAATAGGAATAATCAATAAGATTCTATAATCAATTGTCACATTTAAGACACAATTATAACGTTTTAACAATCATTTATCTTTCTTAAGAGCATTTTCAAAATTTTTACAATGAATTTCGAGATTAACATCATGAATATCAAAATTTTGGTATCATATGCCTTCCAAAGATCCAAATTCCAAAACACAAACCAGTTTGATGTCTGAAAATTAACAATGTTCCACTTCACTGTATTATGATAGAAAACTGTAGCATAATCATGCATGCATGATAATATTCCATGTCTTGTTTCAGAGAAATTTGATGTCTGGTACTAATGACAGTATCTGAGATTTCAGTAAAGGTTTAAGGTGCTTTCAGTTCAATAAACCCCATCAAAATTTAAGGATTTTTAACCAATTAAAGTTTCATACTTTTTTTGCTTTCTGGGCACTGATAAAGTGCATGCAAATTAAAAGCAGAATGGTAAGAATTAAAATTCATGTTTATTACATAAATGTAATTTACTATTATATTATTCACCTCAATCTGAAATGTTTTCCAAGTGTTGCTTGCTGCTTAAGCATTTGAAGCATAAACAAAAGTTAAAAGGAGAAGAAGTATCATAGTTTGATGAAAGAGCAAAGCAACTTTAATAGATGATAGTATCGGTTGTCAGTTATAATACCCACAATTTTTTTACCGAACAACTAACAGTTTGGTTGTAAACGAATGTTTGTCCATTGTTATTAACGTCTAAACGGACGTTTGCTGACAAACAAATTTTTTAACTTCTGTAAACGGGTGTTGTAACCCCAGCAGATGTTTGGTTACAACAATGACAAACGAAGCCTAATACTACTATTTTCTTCCCTAATCATTACACAAAACCAGAATTTAAGTGATTTTCTGATAATTATTTAATATTTTTGTTGTTCTAAGAATCCTAGACAGTTTCATTGGTACCTTTCCTAATTTTTAATTACTTCCCAGTTCTTATTAATCTAATGCTACACAATAGAAATAAATTTCATTATAAAAATTGAGTATTTAATTTATAATATCTAGTGAAAATTTACCGAGATCCAACAAGATTATTTGCCATTGAAATTTCAATTTGCTTATTTATTATAATGATAAGCATCACATCCTTCATTTCTAGTATGATAATATTTCATAAAAAATCCACCTTTTTGGAAACCCATGGCATAGTTTAATATTTGACCTCAAAATTGTAATAATTAATAAATTTTCTGTTCAATATATTAATTAAATTAACTTAAATAAGAGAAAAGAATGTTACTTTGTAGTAGAAAGCTCCAATAGGTCTGCAGGTTTTCCTTTTGATTATTATACTTTTAGGTTTACAAAACTTAAGGAACAATTAGCTTATCCATTGATGATTAGACAGGAGAAAAAGAAATAATCCCAGCCCCAGAATTATTTTCTCTGAAAAATCCCAATCTTTTTCTGATAAAAAAAATCAAAGAAAGTAGCTAAGTTTTCTTTAATCCTTGAAAGTTGAAACTTCACCACTAACCCTAGAGATCGAATATCTGACGACAGAACCGTTGAGGATTAGTGTCCTAATAATATACTTAATTAAGCAGAACAAGAAGAAGTAGCAAGTTTTGCATGTGAAATAGTAAGTAAACTTTCAGTAGGTCAGTCTGATATAAAATAATATATGCAGTGGGACCACGGATTTAAACATGGATTAGGGTAGCTAATTACTTGTTTCATGTCCGAAGATGGGATTTGATTAATGGGTTGATGTGGATGTTTTCATTGAGATTATCAAAAAGATTGTTCATTTATATGTATTTTTAATTCAGAGAAACGACAAATTAGCACATGTAATTAGACTCCATGGGAGCACTTTGAAGAATGTATATGAACCCTAGTGATCTCAATTATTTGGGACGAATATTATAATGGCCGACCGTTCATATGTTCACATTTAAGCACCTTAATTACAATTCACAACATAAATGAGAAATTACACAGCTGGTATTGTTTTGACCTATGTATTCCAAGTAACCATGCACGTGAGATTTGGACAACAAGGAGGAGAGGTTGTCGTGGTAAGGATTAGGAGGGGGTAGCTAGGAAATCCAACCAAAAAATGGAACATATCCAAGTTGTTTGCTTGCTTGCATGAGGGAATGTAGAATTGTCCAAGAGATGAATGCAATGTAAGAGCGGCTGACGGCATATTTCACGGGGTAATGTGTAGCCCGTGAAAATGGGAACCCAGACCTTTATTTCTTATATTTGGCAGAGAGAAGAGAAGTCAAAAGATATTTGATTAGCTGAGACTGAGACCGAGACCCGATCCGTCCTTGAAAGGAAGGGTTGCTTCCATTAACCCCTAATGTCACCATCACCTCCCCCTTTGTTTTATATTGAAGCTGATTGGCCCTCTCTCAGGGCAAGACAGAAATACAAGACATGTCATTTATAATTTTATTACAATTATTTTGATGGTTTTATTGGATCATAAATGTAAGATTATATGCAGTGCAGACAGGTGATCTGTAATGTAATGGTGGTGGGTGAGGGATGTGGGGACAGGTAAAATTGTTGCAGTGAATTTTACTAATAGCCATGGTTTCCCCCGGAATCCAAGGGGGTAAGATGTTAAGAGAGAGAGAGGGAAAGAGCAATTCCCGATGAAGATGAGAGTTGGGTGGTGGCCGACAGCTATACGGTGTACATGCCCCTACATTTTGACTTGAGAAACCCGCACGTGATATCACTTCCCTGTCTTACACTGCGCAACTTGCTCTCCCAGTTCTGCAGGCCATTCCAGTGATGAAATAAACACAGATAGCCTCAGCTTTTTAGGTTTGGCTTAGGGTTCTTGGCCATGGCCTTGGCCTTCGCTTACTCATGGTGCCCTGCCCCTGCCCTGCCATGTTTGATCTCAAAATCTCATTCCTCAATCTGTCTTTTCTCCATCACATCAAATCCCATCCATCACTGTAATTAATTGTCTAATTCCATATATTTTTTAATTAAAATATTAATAAACTCAACCACTACACTTGCACTGACCACTTCCTTAATGTCTAATAAAACCCCAGCCATTTATTTAATTTTGTTATTCACTAACAGTACATACACTCGTTTCTCCGGCAGTTCACAACCTCGGATCAATCACTGTTGTTAACACGGTCTTTGAAGCTTGTCCCATGAAACGTGTGGGTTGCTGTACCTGAAACAATTAATCTTCCCAGTCAAAAACAAGAACAAAGAACCACACATTTAAATTAGTGAATTATAAGTTTCTCATTTTTTTTACTATTAATTTTGTTTATTTATTTATAGACTAATAATTTAAGAATATAAAATTAAAAATTTTATGTGATATAAAATATTTTATCATTATGATCTCTATATAAATTTGTTAAAAACTTAATGAATAAAAAAGTTGCATAATGACACTAATACTTGTATTTAGGGGTGTAAATGAGACGAGACAGATTACGAGTTACTCAAGTTCGACTCGGTCAAAGCTTAATTTGATTGAATTCGGTTCGAGTTCTTGACGAGTTGAATCGAGCTACATGACACCTAACTCGAAAAGCTCACAAGCTACTCGAAAATATAAATATACTATTTTTTTATTTTTTATAATTTAAAATCTAAATTTCTAGACTTAAAATCATTAAATCTAAACCCTAAACATAAGTCTTAAACCCTAAATTAACACACTAAACTCTAAAGTCAACAATCTTGAATTTACACAACTTGTGTATCAAAGTTTTTTCTTCATTAGACTTTAAATGAGATGTGATAGATAAAAATTACTCGAGTCTAACACAATTAAAGATCGGTCAATATTTAACTCGATTAGGCTTGAATAAAACTCAAATTCGACTTGAGTTCTTAATAAATCTTGAACTCGAAATTTCTAAACTTGTTTAAAATTACTCAAGCGTAAATTCGATTTGAAATCGTAACGAACTAAGTTAAATTTAATGCTCGAACTGGACTCGACTCCACTTATTTATATCCGTACTTGTATCTCCCATTGTATTCAACCTTTGTCCAGTATATAAAGTTCAATCATATATTAGAATCAAAACTTTCACATTGGTATAATTCAAAACACCATATAACCTCGTGGGTTTGAATATAGAAACTTTACTTTTTCTTTGGTTTTAGAAAAAGAAAAGAAAATCAAAATGTACTTTGCTCCAAAATAAAACATTTAATTTTTTTTTTATCATTGGTTGACTTACATGTTTCCAAATTTGAAGATGCAAGAAAATCTAAAACGTCTCATGTTGGGATAGTCTTCTGTTTTTTCTCTTGCAATTAACTTTAACTTTACTTTCGAAATTCATAGGGTGGCATAAATACCTTCAAATAAAAAGGTTAAGTGCAATTATTTTATATAATAATGATCAAGTAATTAAAAATATTTATATTATTATATTTTGTATAAGTTTTAATTATTATATTTTATATTGAGAATTTAATCTCTCTTTGCTTAATAAAAAATATAAATAAATATATCATAAAACTTGAGTTAGGTACAATGGTAATATATATAGGGATGAAAACGGGTTGGGTCGGGTTTTTGGTCGCCCCGACACTAGAGACGGAGTTAGGATTTGGGGTTAAGAGGGCAAAACATAAATGTTTAGAAATAGGGGACAAATTCATAAAAAAAACAATTTTTAAAGAATTTCTTCGGGGGACGGGGTGATTGCTCCTCCCACCCCTTAGGAGTTTCGTCTTTGCCCGACACTGATCCAAAAATGTAAATATCCACCCGAATCCGACCCAACCTCAATGTATATTTCTTTCGTCCCGACCCGAAATAATAAAATGTATAATCCGAACCCGACCCGAACCCGAAAAATAATATAAAACTCGGTTAAATCCGACTTGACCCGAAAAAAATTAATAAAAATATTAAATATTATATATAAAAATATAATCATAATATAAATATATCTAGGGTGAGGAGTTCTCACCCTAAAACCGATCCCAACCTGATCTTATCTTTAAAAAAATTCTGACCCGAACCTAAATTTTTTAATAAAAAAACTCGTCCCGATCGAGTCAGGTTAGGTCGGAACCCAACATGAGTAGGTCAAATTGTCATCCTTAAATATATATTTTCTCAAAAGAAAAATTCGAGTTTAAAATTTAAAATTTATATAACTAAAAAATTATAAATATTGAATATAAATCATGAGACGAACTTATAAAAAAACTAAACAAATATACCCTAAAACTACAATAAAAATGTTATAAAAATCAAAACCCATTACCAACCCCACTCATCCTTTTGCCGCGTGCGTTACCGACAACAATTGATGCATTTAAATAGTTAATACGGTCTGATTTATTATAAAAACGTGTCTTTTAATTTCAATGATTAAAACTAAAAATAAAAAATGTATTTAATTCTTTATTAAAACATCCAATGGATATGATCTGAATAGAAATAGCAACATGATCGATTACTCGTTTAATAATCACTTTGTAAAACCAAAATAATCGTTTTCTCAACAAAATTCAATACATTTATATGTTTTTAAATGAAATTTAAAAAATATTCCACGTAATACAAATATACAATGTGCCAACTTATGATTTATGTACAATTGTATATGATTTTTTTTTTATTAAAATGTATGATTTTTATTTGTTAGAATCAGAGTAAGATAATAAATATGAAAAATTTAGATTATATTTATGATACATGATACATGTAAGATCCTAAATTTAGTGTCATATTGAACGTATTTATAAAAAAATTAACAAAATTTTTTCAAAATCAATATTTTATCAATCTAACCATAATTTAAAAACGAGTTAAACGAAATAATATAGCATTACATTAGGAGCTCTAAATCAAAACATGATAATTAAAAATATTTGACATGATCAACAAGTTTAAATAGTTATAAACATAAAACATAAGTGTCCTATAAAAATATTACCCCTACAAAACTTCAATATTGTATTCTTCGTCACGTCAATGCACTGAAGTTCTACTCAGGTAGGCTCTTTGGAATGCATGCAGCTACATAATGTTACGCGTAAGAAAATAACAATTTCAATCACTGAGCTCGAATGTTTAGTGGATACAACTCTACTTTATCATGTTTTATGTAGATAAACACAAGCATATAGATAAAAAGATAAAAAACAAGAATGAATAACATGTGAGTTACATTGATCACCGCAATCAATATCAAACAACAATGATGGCTCACAAGGCCTAACATACAATAATATATCAATAAAGAGTAAGACTATGTCATATAGAATCGGTACATATACTCTGAATAAGACCGAGTTATAAAACACCGAATCATATACCTTGAGTGAAGCCAGGTCATATAACATCAGATAATATATCCTACTCGAAATCATCTCTCGAGCACATATAGACGAGGCCCGAGTCACATAACATTGACTCCAATCAAGTTATTATAGTATTGCAACATAATCTTGGACGTCCTGATCCCATCAACCAATACTTTTATAGCATATAATACCACGTTACAAGACTATTATATCTATGACTTTTATCAACACATAGTTTATACAAGACTTTTTCTCATTTTAATACTCATTTTATTCACATAAAGAGTTAAAGCCATGGTTTTTTGGTTTTACGTTGATTTTATACCTTAAGAGACCTAGTAGATTATTAACTGAGAAATCATGACTTTAACCCCTTGTGTTAATGGTATCGATACACAATTGATTTTAAACTCAAAACATAATTTCTTGAATAGATTGTCAGAATATTTTGGTACGTCTATATGAAAATAGGCATACCCTCTTAGGGTATCGATACACCATTTTATATGCCGATAACTTGCCATTTATTATATTATCTCTAAGCATTATCCGTACTTATACACACACAATATGTACCTACATCCCATATCATTATGCATGCATTGTGTAATAAAGCTCTACTTGTATTGGTATACACCTTAGCGTATTGATATATGTTTTTGCTACTAAATTTGATATTGATACATCCTGTAATTTCTTCGATCCAGTCTAGATATAACTTGACTCGAACGAATTATACAAGAAATATCGAAACAAAATTGGAAGGATTAACTCCGATAAACGATCTTTTTTCAATCTTGTCTAAATGTTTTAATTAGGTTCAAAAGTGGGCCATGCATTACTCGTGTTCGATTTTAGTGGAATCGGACGTCGAACGATCCCTAATTCGAACTAATGAGCAAAAAGGACAAAAATGTAACTTTCAGAACTTAAGAACTCAAATTATTAAATTGAAGTTACCAACTTGAAATTAAGTTCATTACATGTTTACTGGTGAAAATTCAGCTCAAAAGAATAACCATAGCTCATACAATTGCACATACAAGATTTAGGGACTAAAATGTTAAAAAAAACTTTACTTCAAGCAAATAAATAATTTACCAAACTCTGGTACCGGTACGAATCCCTTTGAGTATCGGTATGCCTACTTGGCACGACCCCGTACTAGTACTCATTAAACCCTGTACCAGTACATGAAATTTGGACGAAAAAGTAGAACTCTAGACCCGAGTACTCGCACCGATACTTATTGATAGAGGTGAGTATTCGATCGAGTCGAGTCGAGTAAAAAAATTTCGAGTTATTCGAGTTGACGAGTCATATTTTACAACTCAAACTTTATTTAAAATTTTTTTGGTTCGAGTCGAATCGAGTCGAGTTTTCGAGTTTCTATAAATATTTAATTGTAGTTATTTATCATATTATAATATGATTTAATTCTAATTTAAACGACTTTCTCTAATCATATAAGATATGCATATATATATTCATATATAGAAATATTTCTTTATATTTTATACATCATAAAAAATTGAAAGATTTGTCTCAAACATAAAAATTAATCCTTTAATTACTAAAAATTTCGAGTTATTCGAATTTCCATTTTACAACTCAAACATTATTTGAAATTTTTTTGAGTCGAGTCTAGGCTATGAAATTTCGAGTCGAGTCAAAACAAGTCGAGTATTTTCACCTCGAGTCGAGTTATTCGATTTTTTTGAGTCGAGTTTTACGCACCCCTACTTATTGACGTACCGATATTTTTATTAAAATTTAAATCATTATTCCTAAATTCTAAATTCAAAACTATATATCCTAAACTTTTTTTAATCGTTACGGTAGGTACAATTAATTTATATTTTAGAATATATACTCAACTATTAAACATTGATTACTTAATCATTATGCTATAAATATTAGTATTCGAATCTATAATCTCCAAAAACATCAACCATTATCTTAACTCTAACTTAACCCAAACTCTCAAATCCAAATCCTAACATAAATTTTTAAATCTTAAATCTAAAATACATGTACTTGCCTATCAAATATTTACCTAAAGATAAGTCATAAAAGGAAATGCGTATAAAGAAAAAGGATGATGCAAAACCACGCACAAAATAACAGAGAGTAGGGTTGGCACTTGGCAGCAGTCGTATAACAATAAGAAAGAGAAATTCTCAACCGTAGTAGTAATAGTATATGTATAGGTTTGAATCTTTGAGGAGTGAGAGAAATGACTGCGTTGATTTAAGAAACTTGATTGATCATCTCTTTCATCTTCTTCATCTTTCCTTTTCTTCTACTCTATCTCCAGCTCCCCCTTGTTCTTTGTTCTTGATTTCTTATAAAATTAGAAAAGAGAAGAATTCCTTAGTTGTTGTCTTCAACCCCCAGACTGCTCCTTTACCTTAAAATAAACAAATCCCCCCTTCAACAGTTTTTAATCCAAAACATTAAACTTTTTTATTGGGGTTTCTTCTTTTTTTAAAAGAAAAGCGAGAAAATTATTTTTAATCCTTTGTTTTCCCTTGTCGTTTGATGCTGGCATGGCTGGTCTTGATTTAGGCACTGCTTCTCGCTACTTCCATCAGCTTCACAGACCTGATCTTCACCTACAACACCAACCAGAACCCGATGAACAAGAAGCTTCAAACAACCGTGTTGCTGCTCACTATGGCTCGGGTGATCATCACCAAGAGGACGGCTCACATCAAGGGCTGGATTTAGTCAACGCCGGTAACTCGGGTTCGGGTGACCTCGTAGCCCGTAGACCCAGAGGTCGACCTGCTGGTTCTAAGAACAAACCCAAGCCTCCCGTTATCATCACTAGGGAGAGTGCAAACACGCTCCGAGCTCACATTCTTGAAGTTGGGAATGGCTGTGATGTGTTCGACTGTGTCGCCAACTACGCTCGGAGAAGGCAAAGAGGAATCTGCATACTCAGTGGGAGTGGTACGGTGACCAACGTGACCATTAGGCAACCATCTGCAGCTGGAGCTGTAGTTACCCTTCATGGCAGATTCGAAATACTTTCGCTTTCGGGTTCGTTTTTGCCACCGCCAGCTCCGCCGGGTGCCACCAGCTTGACAATCTATTTGGCTGGCGGGCAAGGCCAGGTTGTAGGAGGGAGTGTAGTCGGGGAACTGATGACGGCTGGACCTGTTATTGTCATAGCTGCATCGTTTACAAATGTGGCCTACGAAAGACTGCCTTTAGAAGAGGATGAACAGCTGCAGATGCAAAACAGCGGCGGTGGCGGAAGTGGTGGTGGGAATAACATGTTTGCGGATGCTGGAGCCGGCGGGTTGCCTTTCTTAAATTTGCCTCTGAATATGCCACCTAATGTCCAGTTACCCGTTGAAGGATGGCCGGGAAACTCCGGTGGTAGTAGGCCTCCGTTTTGAGTCAAAATGAGAGCTTCGGAATGGAAAATTCAAGCACTGTTCGAAAAAAGCAGTTTCCATTGGCGATAAAATCAGGATTCTTGGATCATAAAAGGTCAGGAAATTCGTGGACTAGTTATAATCATCATCATCATCTTCTTCTTCTACTTCTTTCTTCCATTTCCTCTGATGTTGATCTTCGTTTTACTTGTTTCTTTTTCGGATTTTGGAATCTATGGTTTCTGGAAATACTCCTTTCTCATGTTCATGGTTTGATGATGTATCATTAATTAACTATTGTTGGATCAGCCATCTGAATCTTCAGTGTTGTTAACAGATCAACTAGGGTTTCAATTCCTTTCCTTTAATTTCTATCATACATCATTCTTTTTCATCTCCTTTATATTCCTTGTTAAAAGAGGGCATTCCAAAGTAAATCTTGCAGGATTTGGTAACATGGGTTTGTGTTTTGTCTGCATTGTTTTCAGGACATAATAAAATAAAACAGTAGAAGTAATTAAGACCCAAGGTTTCATCTTGTTTCTGATGGGAACAGACCCCTTCTATTTTTCTATTACATCACAGTCATCTCCTCCTAAACATAACACTAATCAATCAGTTTTCAACTCAGAAAACAAGCTAGCCTGTAGCTGAATCATGTATGTAGGACGATCCCATTTTTACATAGCTAGTTGAACAAAGGGTCAACACTTAAAATTGCAACAAATTTATATTCTGTGGCATGTCTATGCAGACTCCATATATGTTTGTTTTCTGGTCTTTTGTGCATCCATTTGGGTAATGTTGTGTCCTTTGTCTTTCCATGAACCTCTCAGAATCATGTCCCTTGAGACAACCTTACTGAATACGAAGATATAGAAACATACATACGATGATGTGTTTAACAAATATATATCTTATATCATAAAGTCTAAATTGATAGAACTTGGAAATTTCGAAGAAGAATAGGGCTTGAGAAGTCATCTTCATTAATTCTTTCAATGGTGGAGTGACTATGGAAGTTTGTTCAGACAAAACATATTATGATGTTTATATAGTTATAGGTAAGAAAGAATTATCTAACTTATCCATTACAACTAGAAATTTAATATATATATATAGATATACAAGTGCTGTTTTAGTTGCATATAATATAACTATAGATTATTCAACTAACTAGAAACATGAATATTTATAACAAGAAACATATATATTAGTGAGGTATCTACACAATATTGAATATCCAACTTTGTTACTTTCTCTATTCATATAAATACATACCCTCGGATGGGGTTAGAACATAGAGTTATCCCACAAATCCTGATAAGTACAATAAGTACAATCCTATAATATTTTTTCTTCTTCGATATTAGGGAATTTTTCTTTCTCTACTCGTACTTTTCTCGAATAAATTTTTTATGTAAATCTTAATGTCTTTTTTATTATGTTATCATATGTTTATCATTTTCTTTCTTTCAAGGTGATGTGATAAGCGTCGTATATTATCAAAATAATTATTTTTAATTCTCAAAATAAATAAATGATGAAATTTAAATAGTATAGAGAGAAATAGGATCGATCCGCAAGGATTAAGGAGCTTTTAATATTCGGTTTGATTATGATTGTTATAAGGTGAAAAGTAAAGGAGGGTTT
This sequence comes from Abelmoschus esculentus, assembly GCA_035048815.1. Taxonomy (NCBI): domain Eukaryota; kingdom Viridiplantae; phylum Streptophyta; class Magnoliopsida; order Malvales; family Malvaceae; genus Abelmoschus; species Abelmoschus esculentus. The sequence continues at coordinate 9,449,603 of JAUCBN010000051.1, read as the reverse complement.
GATATTAAGATAAAATTAAAATTTGATTTACTAAAAAAATAATTTAAAATTTAATTTGTAAAATTTTATTCTAATTTGTCGCCTTCGTAGATGATCAAACATCAATTGAATTTCGTTATATTCAAACAAGAAAACCCCCTTGTTTGATTAAGGCTAACAACCTTAATTATTTCAAACAGCTTCCTTTTCTTAATTGTTTAATTTCCAAATGACATTGATTAATGATGCTCAAAACGCATAAAATAACAATTAGTGATCTTAATAATTAAACATATACATGAAATATAATATTAGTCTTCATCCTACCCCAGACATGAAAATGAATTTTAAGACTGAAATACTAAGAAATGATTTTGTCCTAAGAACTTATCATCAGTACTTATTATAAGTTCCAAAGTACATCATGATTACCATTGACTAAAAAGTAATTAGCAATTATGTTAACCACTGAATCCATTTGAGATAAATTAATTTAATACAACAGAATGAAATCATATGATATAAACAAAGACGATCCAACTTTTATAATTAACAACATTCTGATGCAACATATGATACAATGATTAGCTTTTCTGGTTCAGATTAGGTGGATAAAATTTGATATAGTCGATTTGTTTTAAAATAAAAGCTTAAATTATAAAATAAAAAATTCGATAATTAAATATTTTTAGTAATTAATTGTTATTTTTATGTTTAAATCGAGTCTTTCAATTTTACATATATATATAATATAAAAAAATATTTGCGTACCGTATATAATTATAAAAAATTGTTTAAATTGAAGCTAATTAGTACCATAATATTCTAAGTATTTTACATTTAAAATTGAAAGAAAAAAAAACTCGAATAACTCAATTCAATTTAAATTTCATAAACTCAAATCTACTCGAAAAAATTTCAAATAAAGCTCGAGTTATAAAATAACACTCTTCTTCACTTGACATGCTTGATTTTTTTAATTAAACTTGACCCGATCAAATCAGTTTAATTGGGTTATATTTGTTACATTTTGTCATAGTTTGTTTTAATTTAAATTGGTTTCGATTTTTATAATAAATTTTAGTTTTTTTTTTTAATTTTTAGATAAAATGTTTTTTTTAAATATTTTTTAATGATCTAATTTTCGGGTCAACATTCGAGTGTTGCATGAGCATTTGGTATTCGGATTAGAGGATTATTTGGGCTTGGTGAACTTCAGGATTTGGGTTGTTATTGGGCTGGTATTGTCTCAAAAAGAACACATATTAATAATCAAAACATATTTTAGATTAAATATCACACCGATTAATAATAGAAAAAAAATCTCATTCACCGGTATTAAAAATATTTTATTTTCAAATATCTTAATTTTAAGGGTTAAAGATCCGATTTATGATCTATAATTTAGGGGTTAGATTTAAGAGTTTAGAATTTAAGGTATGTAATTAAAACGTAGAGTTAAGTTTTAGGGTACTAGGTTATAGGTTTATGATTTTACCTATAATCTCTACATTTTACTAAACTCTAATTCAATTATAGTACCTTAATTCTAAGTACATAAACCTAAATCCTTAAACAATGAACCCTAAATGGTTTTGCAGCATAAATTTGAATGGTTACTATGAGTGACTTGCAAGAGCAATCAGTTTCATAGGTAGAGGTTTTATCAAGTTAGAGAAGGATACAGGAAGCCATCAAAATCTATGCTATTCATAACCTTAAGCATTGAGTTTTACATATGAACCTGATAAGAACCAACCCAGGAGAGTGAATTCGAGAGGACTCCTAGTCCTATGCTATCAAAAGCAGTCATGTTTCAATGACCTCAACAAAACTTGAAACCTACACCACAAAAAGGTCCAGGAAAACTGGATCTAAGAAGAAAAATGATTCGAAATTAGACAGCTAAGTTTTATGCAAGAACATTCACTGAATCAATGGTCAAGTCCAAAGTGCTCAACTGGTAATGCAGAATGCAGCATCCATTATTGTTGAGTGTGGCCAGACCAAAGAGATTTCATTTGCGAGTTTATTTGCATATTGTTATCTTGCATAGACAAAGGAGCCGGGTTATTATACAACCCAGATCCTCCATTAAAAGGGCTACTGCCGTTTTCATCAGAAGACTCACTTGAGCCAGCATGCGAAGGAGGACTACCTGTTGTCCCTGGAGCCCCAGAGTTTTGCATATTCGATGTTGGTAGAAACGAAGGTCCAGTTCTCAAAACATCTAAGTTCTGTTTTCTCCCATCCGCAATAAAGCTGCCGACAATGACCTGGTAGGAGATGGAAAACAGTCATAAAACAAGAATGAAATATATTGATGTCATGCCATGAGAAGAGAATCCCTTAATAGCAAATATTTAAACAGAATCAAGACTCAAACCCAAACTTCTTGGGCTTCTCAGATGAGAATGCAGCTTATGAGAATTAATAATTAGACATGAACCCGGCAAATATAAATACAAAATAAGTAACAAATATACCTGAACTGGTGTTGCTGCTTGTAGTGTGCCTGCAACTCCACCGCCTACTACTCGACCATCAGACCCAGCCAAGGAGACATTTAATCCACCACTCCTGGTGCAACTACCATTATTTTCAGAAACCAAAAATGAACCTGATAGAGAAAGAATTTCAAATCGGCCCTGCATTTTTTTTAAAAAAAAATCCGTAACTAAATTGTTGCATAATTGATAAAGTAATTATAATTCAAACTGCTAAAATTGCATGGACCATTTTGGTTTGACAAACATTGCATGTGACTATAGCCATGTATTGCTGAGATTTAAGCATTACTACGTCTCCTTTGGTGCCATTAGCTATCAGAAAGTATACTAAAGTGGTAAAACCAATAGGGCTAAAATGCACAGACAACTCATGGTTGCATAGCACTAGTAGCCTACTTCAATTTGTATTCTTCAGTTTACATCAACAACCTATACATGCTAATTTAAGTTTAACTTCTCACTTGATCTCATTCTCACATATGCACTCACCTAACCTGTCTCAAATTAACCTTATTTTACTAGCTAATATAAATGGAGGATAGGTACATATGAGAAGAGTGACTCAAGACCACCTCATATGGATTTGTGTGTTATTTTCTGCTATATGAATTTCCAATGTAAAGTTTTACACCATGTAATTACATGTGTCTATGTATATTGTTCGAATGCTTGCTCTTTAGGCATATTTCTCACATCAATTTTCATTTATGGTTTTGTTAGCTTTCCTCCACATGGTGGCAGCTAAGCTTTACTTTTGGTTTTGTAAGACCATTATTGTTGCAGTCATTAAAGTGGCAGCAATGATACCTATTTTACCTGACAATCAACAATCACCAAACTCATTTTGACATTGTTCTTCACTAAGCCAAAAAGACATAAGATACAAACAGCACTAGCTTAGCAGAGCCATATCCACATAAAATATTCACTCTAATAAGTTACAATTGGGGGACTAATTCATTCGCTTTCGGATCCTAGCATGCTAGAAGAGAATTATGATAGGTTAAATTAAAATGCATTTAAAAAATAAAAAATAAAATACATTAGTTATTCTCTAAAAGAAGAATGAGACAACCAGATGTGTGTGCTCATTGTGCAAACATAGAGAGACTGTAAATGCTTTTTTATATTAAAGGAAAATCCAGAAAGCTTATACTTCAACAGCCCGGAAACTTGGAAGCAGTCCTACACCTCCCTAACCCGAGGTTCTGAGCAGAGGATTTTATTCAAGAAAACTTATTTATCAGATTGATCTCTTTTTGATAAAAGTTACCTCATATTTTACCATACTACCAAATTGGTGGAGTGCAACATTACAGACAGCACCATTAGCAGAGAGAATACAGACTGCACGCGGTCCTTGCAGTGAAAAAGCCGTAATCTTTGATGCTATATCCTGCAAATGTAAAGTTCACACAATAAGGCACATTATAAACTAATTTTCAAGAATTAAAAACATGAGCATCCAGAACATGCACTAAGAGAATAGCATTGTGTGTTCATTGGAAAACAATACTATTCGAGGATGATAAATCGAGGAGTATCTGCATCAATGAATCTTTGAAAGAACACATAAAAGGTTAAATATGCCATGACTCGAGCTAGGATTGACATGCGCCACACAATTTATATCTTCCAACTCAGTATTTAGAGTGTGCAGAGTGCAGCAGAAACTGAAATAGATCTAAGCTTCTTCAAGGTGCTCTGCTTAGCAATTACAGGTTGAAGTTGCTATTATGCAATATTTTCCATATCCATAATTTCAGTTGTATTACAAAGGGTTGAAACTATCCTTCCATGGTAGCTTAAAGCATTTGAAGACTCGATATAAGAAAAACTAACCATCCAAAATTAAATCCATTAAGGCAAATAAAACTTCATACATTGCCAAGCTTGCTCTAAGAAACATAATATTTCTCAAATTCCTAAAACAGCAATCTCTATAAGTTTATATATTACTCACCTCACCGACGTTCACGGTGATCACATGAGGAGTAAATCCCACCCCTGAAACTCCACCTATTCAAAGAAACAAACCCACAAAATCTAAACATCAAATTATGATTAAAAAAGAAAACAAAACTATTAACTTTAAGCAATTCAACTCCTAATTACCTAATGCGTCGATCTGTCTTTTTCCAGAACCAGGCGGCCTTCCACGATTCCTTTTAGGAGGCGGTTCCACCGAAGCACCAACACTTCCTAAACCGACAGAGTCACCACCACCGTGATTGGCGGAGTGAGTAGCCACCGGGGTGGTGGGTGCCAATTGTAAAGCAATGTTACCGTCGGGAGCATATTTCCTAGGCCTACCTCGCTTCTTTTTCGTGGAGGGCTCTGAATTGTACTGAAATTGATGCGATCCATCAAAGGCGACGGAGTTCAAAGAATCCATCGGCTTGAGCTGCTGTTGGTTTTGATGATGAAACTGCTGTAAAGGGTGTTGATTATGCGAGGTCGGGGAAGCTAAGGGGTTGAAAGAGAAGGGATGTGTTGAAGAGTGAGGGAGAATAACCATCGGATTAGAGTTGATGAAGGTGGAGTTCTGAGGGTACGATGAAGATGTGGGTCTTAATACCATCGGTTGGGGTTGTTGCTGCTGTAATCCCCTTCCCGCGTCTGACTGACCCTGTACTTCTCTCGACTCCATTTTTGTTTTAATCTTTCTTGGTTCTGCGTTTCATTCAAATACGAAAATGAAAATTCAAAGGAAGGAAGAAGAAGAAGAAGTGTAACATGAATCAAATTGTAATTCAACTGAATTTGCGAAAGAGTGTTGGAAGAACAAAGAACGGAAGGAGTGAAAGTTAAGAGTTGTAGGAGTGCGGAAGTGGAAAAGGGAAAGAGTGAAATTCAAAGTAATTTTTTAATAAGGAAAATGCTAATGAAAACTTACCTAACAGTAAAAAAATAATTTTTTAATTTCTTTCGATCAAACTCTCTAATATTCTTACACGTCCGTAGTTCACCGTTCAAGTGTTGTGTACCTCGGAGGTTAATACCTCCGACCTTTTAGTCATCAGTCAAAACTCATTCGTCCTTTTTTTTATTATTGGATGTTCATCATCGACGCAATCAATAAAATTTTCGGTTATAAATATATAATTGTAACATCTCAAAATTTAGGTTAGAAAAATCAGCTAAATAAACAGTTTTAGTTTAATTCGAATAATGATTTGATTAATTAAATTAATTTCGAGATTTTGGATACTAATTAATCTAAATTATGATTTTTTAATTAAATGGGATTTGTTTATTTCTTATGTTAAATAAAATGATTTTTAATCGAATGACTTTTAATAAGTTAAAATAACTTCGTAAAGTGTTTCAAGTGATTAAATTTATAAGATATATGTTATTGTACCAATTATTATCGACCGTCATAAATCAATTTTGATAACAAAAATCTTCTAAAAAATTCTTCTTTTAACCTAAAACCGAAATAATTTTTTAAAATTAAAAAAAAAAAACTTTTTTTTGAAATAGAAGCAAAAGCTTCTTTTCTCTTCGATCAGAAACTCAGATTCCGGAAAATTATTAGATGAATCATGTTCATCACATTATCCGTGATCTTAATTAATCGGAATCGTTCATCCAATTATTTTAAGATGAACTCTTTCGGTGATAGTTATTAGGTAATTATTTAAAGATTAACGGTTCTAATTGTTTAGACTATAAATAACATAGTGAACAAGATTCACCTAATAACCTCCGGATCCCGATTTTTCATTTGTCGGTCTACTACGATGATCCGAAGGTTAGAGTTTATCATTCTTGCATGTAATTTAGACCGTTGATCGTTCAAGATCCAATGGCTGGTGATTGTGCGACGCCAAGAAAGGTGGATCATTAATAGGTTTCTCTGTTGAGACGATCTGGACCATCAGATTTAATCCCAATTCAATGACCAAGATTCGACTGTGCAGAAGAACAAAGGAGTGTTAGGGTTTCATGAATATATATATTTTTTAATTTATTGCCTAGCAAGACGGTAGTAAAATTAGTATTTTTAATTATGTAAATGAACTTTTTAATAAACTCGAATTATTTTATTTAACATTTTAATTATAATAAATACTTGACAATTATAATACTAATAATTAATAAAATAAAAGTAACAAGTCTTTTACAAGAGCAACAAGTCTTTGACCAATTGTTTGTATGATGAATATGCTTCTGATGAAGTAATGAAAATAAGTATAATCAATATGTTTGATAATATAATATATATATATATATAGTTATAGTTATCTAAGATCTTTTTGTTTATAAGACTATATTGTTAATCTCGTCGCAAGTTATTTGTCTTCGTGATAAATCACCGAATATAAAAATAACGAGTCTAATGTATTGTTTGTATCATGAACATGTTTTTATAAAGTTATGTGTATTGGTAATAAAAATAAGTATATCTAATTTGTTTAATAAAATGTACAATATCACTCATGATTTTTTTGTTTTTTTTAGTATAAAATTATTGTTAATTTCGTCACAGTCATCTGTTGTCGTGATGAATCACTATCACAATTATTATTTATCATGGAATATTATCCTCTCTCCTAAAATATAAATCTAATATAATATATGGCATCGCAATTATATATTTCTAGTTCTTTCGAAGTCAAATTAATGTTTCTTTATCATTTTAGGTTGTGACAATACGTAGGTGTAATTAGGGGTGATAACGAGCCGAGTCGATCTTGAGTCTGACCCGAACCTAAAATTAATGGTTCGGGTTTAACTCGGGCTTGAAGCTTGTTAGTCTCGACTTGGGCTTGACTCAAAATAGACAATTTTGTTATATTTTTTCTTATAAAATATAGTACTTTGTTAAAAACTATTTTCATAACCAACACCAAAACAAAATTCAATATTAAAAAAAGGGAAAAAAGTGTCTAATTTATTTCCATTAATTTATTTTTAGTGAATTTCTCTTATTTTATTTTATTGTTTTTCTTTTCTTAAAAATTATTTCCATTAATTATATATATATATATATAATTATTCCGAATTTATTCACAAGCTTTTCGAACCAAATTTGGGAAGGTTTGTCTCAGTTCATTAAAATATCAAGCCAAACCCAAATCCGAATCGAACTTACTCGAACCGAGGCTTGACGAACTAAACTCGAATAACTCGTGAGCTGTCAAGCTCATTATCCTAAGTGTAATATCAAATTGCATAGCCAACATGCTTGTGCTCTTGTACCTTTATTTTGTTGCTCGTCTTTCATACTTATCGCAACAGTTGTTTGAACTTTCATCCCCTTGACAAATAAGTGGCAGATACAAGAGATAAACTTCAATGCCGTGTATTTAATGCCATTCATACATAGCAAAGTAGAAGAAATTAAGTTCCATCTTATCACAACATAATCCATTGTCAACCTAAACTGTCCAACCAGATGCCGAGACTGCTTATTCAGAAACATGCCACGCAAGAAAAGCAGAAAACAGAAAGGCTCTATACAATGAAAGGATGGATTTTTAGCTATTTCTAATGTGAAAAAAACAAAGTTGAAAACTTGTAATTTCTCAACTCGGGTGTCAACGATAAAGCTATTTCTAGCTGTTGAACTTGTGTTCTGGTGCAGCACTTGCTGATCCCTGCATCATCCAATGAAGACATTTAAAGAAAAACGAACTCTTTATGAATCAAACATTAAGAGAGTGAGAACAAATTATGAACAGACCCCAACTGATGTGACAAAATTGCAGACTGCACATTTTACAGATCTTGCTCCGTACTGGTACATTAGCAACATCCTGCAGTTCCCACAATTTACATGTGCCACCTGGTTTGCTGTCAATGAAAAAAGTTTGGAATTTCAATAGACAAGGCTTTGAGAGAAATGAACATCCTAGTCATTTAAACGTACCTTCCATGGCCAGATTGACAGTGTGGCAACATGAACATTGAACACTTGTGGCTCCCCGAATGTACATTAGTAATGTATGGCAGCCTCCACAAACCAACTGGGCCATTTCTGTGCCTGTAGTCATTTTCTCACAGTTTATTCATTTAACAGACAAAGGAATAACTTGAAAGAAAAAGGAAGATTCAGGGTTACATAATCTAAAAAATGTTACTGGTGTAAATAGCAGATGATGTACCGGGAGGTGGCACAGCGTTTACTGCATTGCAAACAGCACAACAAACTGAGGTTGCTCCAACTGGATAGAGTAATACATTTCGACATCCTGAACATACAAGCTGGCTTTGAGCACCTGTTGACATAGATTTGGCGACAAGATCAGTTCAAACGGATAGCAGAGTGGATGGATTCATAGTCAAGAAATATGTCTTACTATTTAGATTTGCTATGCCTAATACCTAACTGCATGGAGACTAGAACTCTTAAGAAGCTAATCAAATTTCTTAAGAAAGCTCTTCATTTGAGCAACTAAACAATAATTAGAATTCATATTATTTCAAGATGATTGTATTGCATAGCAGAACAAGATACCATTAGCAGGAGGAGTATATGACCCTGGAGGTGTAGGATATGGAGCAAGAGGAACTGGCATTGTAGAATCAGATAGAGGTAGACTCTCTTTTCCAGTCTCCTAATAGTGCACTGTCTTCAAAACACAGAGTACCTATCTTTCTCCCATTCTAGCCATGTTCACAAAAAGTAAAGCAATAAACTTAGGAACTGCAAACAGTGACAAAACTCAGGAAAAGGCTAAAGAGTGTTATCAGAATGAACTACGACGAAAACTGTAACATTTAATAGTGAAAGAAAAGGGGAAAAGAGAGTAAAAGAACTGTATTACTAACAAAGTACTTGGTTTTCAATTTGGAAACTTTTCATGTAGAACCGTATAAGATGGTGCTAATTGCTAAATGGGTGTATGCAAACAAAAACAGCTTGTGGGCACCTGATGAACAAAGAAATTCATTTGAATCATTATGAAGTGTGGCAAACACATACCAGCCTATTCAATTTGCATATGCAGTGGAGACACACAAACAAAGAGAGAGAGAGAGAGAGAGTATTAAGTTTGGAATGGAAGAGAAAGTTGAAGTTGTTAAAATAACTTTCTTTTTTCTACTATTTCCTTATCAATTCACCTTAGGAAGTAACTGTGAAAGCTTTCAATTTCTCCTGTGAAAAGAGAAGGAAAAAAAACAAGAAACTTCAAGTTTGAAGTTTTCTCCTTTTCATTAAATTAAGAAGTTGGTGTCTTGCCTTCTCGGTTCATTTCGGTGAAAAATGCAAGTTTTCACTTTCACTTCCCCCATTTTCCCACTCATTTCAATCCCATAATAGATGAACTTGTATGGTCATTAGTGATGGGTAAACTTCCATTTCTATGGGTGGCATATCAAGATCAACTTTAGGGCAGAAAGCCAGAAACATTAAACCCCACCCCCTCTCTCTCTCTCTCCCCCCCAATGGAGCTTTGCTTTTTTAGTGTAAAACATAGCTTGCACGTGAGTGCTGCATTCAGCTACACGCACTGTTCTCATGGGAAAATGAACTTAGAGAGCAAGCAAATCAGGCACCGTCTGTCAAAATGATCATTCTTGGGCTCTTTTTTAATATTTTTGGTAGAACCATAACCTTTTCCTGTCTTTCTTTCTTTGCTGCCTGCTGGTGGTCCTGTTTCCCTTGCATTATTATTATAGTTGAGCTTTGGGGAGTGAATGTGACTGAACAATGTGACTTTGTTGTGTGTATCTGCTAGTATCTTCATTTTTAGCTACATGTAATTAATACCCTCTCCACACATTGGCTGGCTTCTGGGTCAATGAAACACTAAGCTTCTGCTGTCTCACCAAAACCGTAAATAAGACGAGATAGATAAAGTTCGATTTAGTTAAAATTCGATTAATTGAATTAAATTCAAACTCAAATTTAACTCAAAAAGCTTGCGAGTTACTTAAAAATTGATTAATTAGGATTTAATTTTGGTTTTGGGGGGTTAATTTAGGCTTCAAGTATTGTTTGAGATTTAAGGTTAGGTTAGGTTAACCATGGATGATAGGTTTTGGGAAAAAAGGTTAGAAAACTAGGGTTTAATTCGAGCTCAACGTGGGCGGAGCCACACTCTTAAATGGGGTGTCTGTTGACACCCAAAATTTTTGAAAAATCATTTTTTTTATATAATTTGTATATAAAAAATTAAAAATATATATAATTGACACCCTTTTATAAATAATTTGACACCTCTTTATAAATAATTAATTCTTTTCAAATATCGTTCAAGAAAATAACACCCTTAAAAAAATTTCTGACTCCGCCCCAAAAGCTCAAGCCTTAATTTTTATTTTTAAATTCGAATCGTGCTTGATAACTTTGAGTTCGTGAGCTTTCAAGTTGAGCTCCAAATTTCAATTATATGAGACTAGACAAAACTATTTATTGTCTGAAACCGAGTCTGCCATGGAAGTATGGGCAAGAGTTCTTACAAGAACTTGATGACAGTCGAAGTCTCTCTGGAACCATAGATAAGCATGCCAAGACCCAAGGGGACCGCTCTCTTGTACTGTTCTTGGCGTTTCTATGCAGTCTAAATTGGATATTCTATCCCCTATTTTTCATTCCAACAAAAATCCAATATTAATAATTCAAGGCTTACATAACTAAGGGTGGTAATGGTGGATTAGGGACAATTTTATATTTTTTATTTCATCTTTAATATTTGTAAGTATAATTTCAGAAAATCTTATTAAAGATTTTTTATTCTCACATTAATCTTTTACGAATTTTCACAGTTTTCGATTAACTTTCGCCCCTAAATATAAAAAAAACTTAATACAATAAAAAATACTTAAAATTAAATATTTAAAATTACAAATATAAATCATAAATTTAATTTTACTAATAAATAAATTATTTTAAAATTATAAAACATGAGTAAATTATTATATAAATTTAAGACTCACATTCCGGAGAAATTATATTATGGTAAGTCCTACCACGTCATCTGTGGGATCAACCATTAAAAATCATCTACATCATCATTTTTTTCATGTCATATATTTTCTAAAGTGAATCTTCACTCATATTTTTTGTTAATTCATTTTAAAAACAATTTTTTTCAAGTGAAGATTCACTTTAAAAAATATATGAAATAAAAAAAATAATGATGTGGATGATTTTTAGTGGTTGGTCTACGGATATTGTGATGAGACTTACCCATAATATAATTTCTCTACATTTTAATATTTTGGTGATTTTTTAAAATCACTGCTAAAATTATTTTTTAAGAAATTTGTTACCAATTTTTTATGATATTTTAAAATTTAAATGTTCATATATTTTAAAATATATATTAAAATCAATTATTGTGTGTTTTAAATAAAATTATTTTATAGAGTTTACAAACATCTTTCAAACATAATTAAGTCGGACATACTTATGTTATTAAAGATTAGATTTTTATTGAAAAATAAGTAAATTATCTTTACGACCATTCAACTTTATAAAATATAGGAATTCTGCAAATATTTTTCAAAAATCTTTATGATAATTTATACATGTATAATTTGGCTATCCAACAGTTTAAATATTCTTAATCTTTATCTCTATTTCAATTTCGGTAATATAATTTTCTCCGTCCTAATTTGATAATCTCTGTGAGTGAAGATTTTAATTATTTTATATACTTGTCAATTTAAATCCCTATAATTTTTTATTATTTCTCGTTCTATTGTCACCTTAATCTCAATAGGTGGAATTCATTACTTATATTATATTGGCTTTAATGTTGTAAAAAGATTTTTGAATTTTATACAATTACTTCATTGAAATAATAAATTAATTCTTTTTATCGACATTTATCATTGAATTTAATAATTTTTAAAATCAATCGGTTTAAAAAAAAAATTATATCATGGGTAAGTCCCATCACGTCATTCATGTGACCAACCATTAAAAATCATCCATTTCATCACTTTTTTCATGTCATATATTTTTCCAAAGTGAATCTTCACTTGAAAAAACTGTTTTTAAAGTAAATTAAAGTAAATATGAGTAAAGGTTCACTTGAAAAAAATATATGACATGAAAAAAGTAATGAGATAGATGATTTTTAGTGGTTGGTCCCATGGACACATGGTGAGACTAGGGGTAGGCAAAACTCGAATCGACTCAAAAAAATCGATTTTTTTTCAAATTTCGAGTTATTCAAATCGAGTTATTTGAGTTGTTCGAGTTCGAGTCGGTTTTGAATTCTGGAAGTTCGAATATTCGAAAAACGAAATTTATTTTTGAAATTTTACATTTCGGTCACTATTTTATAACCTTTTCAATTAAACTCCGATTCAGTTGCAGTTTTTTTAAAAATTCATTTTTTGAGATGAACATGAGATTAAGAATAAAACCTATTAATGAAATTAATTTTTCTTTGGACCTAGAACTTTTAAAAATTTATTATTAGGTCCATAAAGTTTTGAAATTTTATTATTTAGCCATTGAATGATAAATATTGATGTATGTGATAATTTTCCTTCATGTGTAAGCTAAAAAAATACTAAAATTTATATAGTACTAAATGTTAAAAGTTTTAGTTAAGTCCCTAAATTTTTGGTAAGTTCACATTTTTGTCTTTGAATTTTGAAAAGTTTGCAATATAATCTCAATTGTTTAAAATCGGAATGTATGTATATATATATATATTATGATTTCTGATGATGAACAATTTGCTTTGATTTTATAAATGTTTTATATTTGTTTGTCCTTGATTTCAAGATTGATTGTTCTGAATTATTTTTCAGTGACACTTTCGATCCAATTTTTAATGAGATTGTACTTTAATGAAGTAACATATTACCTATAAAAATATCATTATAAATATATTATATAATTTTTTTTATGAAAATTGATTTATTAAATTATATTAAAAATCTTATTTACATATGAAAAGAAATATGAAAAAGTCTTTATCACTTTGAACTATAATATTATAAATAATTATAATTAAATTTATACAAAAATTCGAAACTTGACTCGAATTTTATAAACTCGGCTCTAAAAAATTTCAAATAAAGTTTGAATGATACAATAGGACGTGTCAACTCGAATAACTCAAAATTTTTTGACTCGACTCGATCGAATGCCCAACCCTAGGTAATACTTACCCATAATATAATTTTTCGTATATAACGTAATATCACAATATTACTATTTAAAATTTTTAGTTTTTCAAATCTTAAATTTTTTAAAACAAAATATCAACATTATAAAAAAAAGTTATTTTTTTAAAAATATATAATATCAAATTTCACACAATAAAACTCTAGTATATGATATGATAATAATATATAAAAAATATTAATATTTATTTTTTTAGACTTCTAAATTTTTTTTACAAGATATTAGCGGATTAGTCTCGTTATTTTTTCTTCAGAATACGTTGTATTTGTGATACCTCTCGTATTTTTTTTTAATAAAAACCAATTATTATTGTCAAACAAAATATATATTTTTTTATTCATACCCATTTTTTTATTTAAATAACAGTTATATGCAAACAATAACAAGAGATTAACAAATACTTTATCGAACTCTTGTTTAATGCTCTAATTTCACACACAAATATCTCATTAACTGCTTCCAATATCAAAGTTTCTCTTGCATGCAAATCAAAAATAAAAAAAAAAGATGTTCTGTTTCAGATTTGGCTTGTAGAAAACGCTTGGACCCTACCTATGATTCTATATTGAGTAAGACAACTAATGGAAGGAAGAAGAAAGATATGGGATGGGGGTAGGGGTTTCCAGAAAATTCTCTGGGAACCTGCTAAGGGGCTGCTGGTTGACACCAGATATATTCCAAGTTTTCAAAATATTTTCTTTCTGAGAAAGATGATTAATTAGTCAAGTTTTGATAACATTAACATATTCCTAAAGATATTCCAAGTTCATAGGTGGAACAGCAACATAGATGCACTAGAAGAAAAATTTATACAGATTAAAGAGTAGAATAGATGCCAAAAGATGTACAATTGTAAAGTATTTCACTTGGATTTGAAAAAGAAAACACCCTGAAAGCAGTAAGATTTAGAATTTTGCAGAAAGCTCAGGAAACTCACAGATGATTTACAGGTAATATCACTGAAATGGAACACATCTTGAAAAGAGACAACATTTTGAACTATATACAAGAGGCTAAATGTATGAAAATGATTAGAGTAGAAATTCACAGCTTACATGTTCTCCGTATTTGCGGTTCGGAACGGAAAACAAATCAAGAAAATCCTGAAGAATAGACTCTTCTCCTTCTTTGCTGGTGCTGGTGTTGTATCCCTCTTAGCAACAAGATTGGCCATGAATTCAACGACAGCCTAATGAACAAAAGAGTTGGATAAGTTGGTATTAAACAGGGAAGATTGCAGCAAGTTAATTTTATCATTAAACTAGCATTACCTGAGCACCCAATTTGATTACGTCTCTTGGTGGAACTTCCAATGGAGTCTCATCAGCCCGGAAAACTCTCAATTTCGATAATAAACCAAACGAATCTGGTAGAACTCTGATTTGGTTGTCACTTATATCCAACTCTTCAAGCATCTCAAGGTTTCCAATTGATCTAGGTAAGGCTCTTAAATCTGCAAAGTTCTTCCCCACATTCAATTTTCTGAGGCTTACTGCAAAACAGAGGTTCTCGGGAATGAACTCAATCTCATTGAAGCTTAAATCAAGCTCCTTTAAATTGGAAAGGTTGCCCATTGTTGTTGGCAACCCTTTGAGTCTGTTATAGTGTGCAGTAAGAACCTCCAAACATTGGAGCTTCCCAATTGCCTCAGGAAGAGCCTTTATTTGATTAAAATCTAATCTTAACTCTGACAGTGAAGAGCAATTTCCTATTGTGTAAGGAAGTTCTTCGAGCTCATTCGTTTCGGCAATTAGTCTCTTCAAAGAGCTCAAATTTCCAATTGTCTCTGGCAAATGGGTGAACTCATTTGAACTCAAATCTAGATTCATGAGGTTTGTCAAGTTCCCAAAAGTAGCAGGCAGTGACTTCAACCTGTTCGCACGAAGATCAAGCTCTATTAGATTGATAAGTTCCCCAACCGAATCAGGGAGGTTTATCAATTGGTTCGAGTGAAGATCAAGCTTTGTCAAGGCTTGAAGGCCACCAATGGAGGGTGGCAGTGCCATGATACGGTTTTCAGATAAGTCCAATTCACTTACATCCTTCAATTTCCCAATCGATACAGGAAGCCACTCAATCTGGTCCATCAATTTTCCCCTAAGATCAAGAACTATCCCTCCTGTTCTAGCAGTATTTTCAATAAGCGCTGCTGTCT
Organism: Abelmoschus esculentus; assembly: GCA_035048815.1. Classification (NCBI taxonomy): domain Eukaryota; kingdom Viridiplantae; phylum Streptophyta; class Magnoliopsida; order Malvales; family Malvaceae; genus Abelmoschus; species Abelmoschus esculentus. The sequence goes on along the minus strand of JAUCBN010000051.1, from coordinate 9,433,855 downwards.
TCATTAGGTTTAGTTTTTCACTGCTATTTTCACCTGCAAATACACCAAGAGCTTTCATTAGGACTGCATTTTCATGGCCTATCAATTATATCAACCTACCTGGGGAGAATCAAAATTTCAATCCATATAAATGTAACTTGGAATTATATTACCTATTTTAATGATCTTTCCTTTTAAGAACTAAACAAAGTGATGATTCATCAGAATTAATTTCAGCATAGGAAGACAAACAATCATCATTTTTAAAATTAAAGAAAAAAAAAAGGTAACAACATATTTGACCCTTCTGATCTAAAGTTGAAACCTTTAGAATGTCTCATTCATTTCATCATATTAAAACATGAAACAATTAGGTTGAACTGCTAAAAAATTGAACAGGTTTTCACGAGAATCTAAAATTCCCCAAAGATAATAAGAAATTCCATGCTTTACCTGAAAAGAAAGAAGCCTTTGCAGAAGATGTTCTAACCAAACACTTGGCAGCATCTGTATCCAATTCACCATCTTCCTTTCCCATCACCAAACTGTCATCAGTAATAACAGTTTCTCCATCGAATTTGCTTACTTGTTCCAAGAAAGTATTCACCTTTTCATCCTGGGTATCCCCAGAAACCAGCGAAGAAGCCCTCTGAATCAACCCATCAAAGGTCTCAAACATCTTGTCGGCTTCAACCAAGTGAAGGGCCTCTCTCTTTTGCTCATGGCTTTGAAACAGCACCATGGTCTTTTTCGCCTGTTGCAGGACGGAGAAGAGCTCCGCAGGCACGTCTTCAGGGGGTTGTTCTTTCGAGATCTCTTCAAGCTTGATTTTTTCTTCGTTTTCGACAGTTTTGACCACGGACTTGGCTGCTTCGATCTCCCCAATCGAAGGCCTTGGCGGGAGTGATCTGTAAAGTCTCATGATTTCTTGTACTGTTTCTAAAAATGCAGGCGACGGATCTTGCTTTGACATCACCGCCATGGCTACGGTGCTATTTCTGCTTCCCTGATTTTGGTTTTGGAGGAGAGACAAGAGAACAGAAGATTGTTTTAGTGTGGGCAATGGCCTTGGCTGTTCGTAATCAAACTGTCGGACAAAAAGACTTGGCTGCTATTTCTATTAGTTAATAGATCGGTTAATTTAAATAAATTTTATAAAGATTTAATATAAATTAGACTTCAATTTAATTTTTTTTATTCACAAAATAAAATTTAAATATTTATTTTACTAGATTAGTGCGACTGATAAAGAAAATATTATAAATGATCGTTCAGGTTCCTAATTTGTTTAAGATCTCTAAAAATAATTCTTTATTGTTAAAATTATTTCTAATTTATCGTGTTGAGTGGGTAGTTTCATAATTAATTTTTATAAAATTCGATTTAATTTATTAAGTCGATGAATTAGATATTATGATTAAATAAAAAGTATTTTTTTTTATTTTCTATAATCTAACAATAAAAATCTAAATGGTATAATATTCTTTAAAAAATGTATTTGTTGTTTAAAATAAAATTTATATCATACTCAAGTTACTCACAGTTCAATTCTTTTCACATTATGTTAACAGAACAATAAATATAATATATTTCGTAAAATTTAATCATAATTTTATGATTTATTAATAAAATATTAAACTAATTATTTAGAGTAATTGGATATATTTTTGTTCTATAAAAATTATTTTAAATTTTTATTAAAAAACTCAAAAATATCAATTATGTACTAGATCTATTGATAATCGTTAATTACAATAGACGTTTTGGTTGACCTTCGGCTAAAATTTCTTCCTAATTAAGTGTCGCAACCCTTTTTTTTAAAGTGATTTGATTTTTTATTCTTTTAAAAATAAAAGAATCGAATTGTTATCAATTTTTTTAAAAGGTGTATTGCATTACCTAAAATTGAATCATTTTAAAACAATAATTTTTTATTCGAAAAAAAAAAAAAGAGTTCGAGAGTTAGTTACGTATGGAAGAGTTAGCACCCCACGATAGGGGTGATAATGAGCCGAGTCGAGCCTGAGACAGGTTAGGCTCGTTTCGATTCGGAAACAGATATATCTAGACTCGACTCAGCTCAAGACTCGCCGATCTCGGAATTTTAGTCTCGAGCTCGGCTCGGTTCGAAAATAATATTACTGGACTCGACTCAGGCTCAAAGCTTGTCAAGCTCGGTTTGGCTCGAAATGGACAATTTTCTATATTATTGTGTTTTATTTTTTATTTATGTATTTATTTATAGTTTATTTTTTATTTATTATTTGTATTTTTATAAATTTGTTTTAGTTGATAATATTTATTTTATTTATTTTTAGTGAATTTATTCTCAATTATTTCTTTTTGCTAAACAAATTATTTTTAATGTATATATATATATGTTTATATATAATTATTCTGAGCCTATTCACGAGTTTTTCGAGCCGAGCTTGGGTGTTGAGCCAAACAGAGCCGTTTCTGAGATTTTAGTGGCCCTAGGACAAACATAAAAAATAGGCCTTTAATAATAAATATTAAAAAAATAATTTTTTAATAAAAATTATAATAAATTAAATTAATTATATGCGTACTAACAAATATTAGAAAAAAATTAGGCCCCTAATAATAAATATTAATAAAAAATTAATCATTAATAATAAATACGAGGAAAATAAATTTTAGGAGTAAACATTTAATAACAAATATTATGAAAAACTTAATCTCTAATAACAAATATTGAAAATCTATGGTCCTATTAATAATTATTGAAAAAATAGACCTCTTATATAAGTATTAAAAAAATTAGACCCTAATAACAAATATATTAAAAATAGATTTCTTATAATAAATATCGAAAAATAAATTTTAAAATTAGACTCTTAATAATAAGTGTTAGAAAAAATCGCAACTATAATAGCAAATAAAGAAAATAAATAAATTTTAATAGTATATACTAATAAATATTAAAACATATTTAATTACTAATATTAAACTCGTATAATAATCAATATTAAAAAATAATTAGTTCATAATAATAAATATTAAAAAATAAAATTAAATATATTTAATAAAAAGTTAAAAATTTGGGCCCTGAATAAGGGTGGGCCCTGGGCGGTCGCCCTTACTACCCACCCCCAGAGCCAGCTCTGGAGCCGAACCCGAGTAGCTCGCGAGCCGGACAGGCTCATTATCACCCCTACCCCACAACGTCCAAAAATTGATACATAACCGATTGTAAAACGATTTAATTTTGAAATTTGTAAATTTATATAAAATTTGAAATAGTATTTAAATTTGATTTTATTTGACCCTACCACCATGAGAGTAAACTTTAATCAACACCAACATTTTTGACGTTAACTCATTACCTCCTTTGGTTCGACTCCGTATTACTTAAGTTTTATTTTTTAATCAAGCAAACAAAAAATAATTAGTGTGTTAAAGCTTTTATTTAATTTAATTATTAAACCTAAAAAATATATAAGTAAGTTTTATATATTAATGTTACAATATAATTAAGTATATTTTATTGATATAATAGGAAGAAAATTTTATTTCAACTATTAAGACTTTAAATTAACTAAGACTTTAATACTAGAAAAGCTAAACATATAGGTTTTACCTAAATAAATATCTTAATTAAAAATTAAAAAAATAATAAAAAGGATTTGAGTTAAATTATTTGACTTATTTTTATTCAAGACATGGTACAAGCTAAAAAACAAATTTAACTTATCTCCTAAAAGAATTTAAATCAAACACCCCTTGAATGAAAAGTAAGTATTCATAAAGAAAAGAGTGAAAAATAATGAGGTGTACCAAAATTCAAAACATTGAATCGATTCTAACATTAATTATATTCAAACAAAATAATAATAAATAATAAAAATATGATACCTAACCGAAGAACCTTTCTTCTTATATTAAACTTGGAATTCACAATACAAATTTAAGAATTTTGGGTGCGATTGTCGGATGAACAGTATGAGAAAAATATGTTGTGATGTAGTAAATTAAGGGGTAAAAAACAAATGGTGTAAGAGAATTGTGTATGAATTATGGTGTGTGATGTGTGATTTACAGGGAAATGAGTTTATATAGTAATTTTACTATTAAAATTACATAGAAAATCGAATTAGAATCACCCAAAATTGGGTGAAAATATTCTCTTAAATCTTTAATTCGATTCTAATCTTTATTCTTTTCCTTTTAACCAAGATTTGCCTTAAATCTGATGATATTTTTCCTTGTTGGTTTGATTTTAGTCTATATTTTCTTCTTCTTTCCTGATTTGAATTTGAGTTACTCTCTCTTCTTTTTTATTCCAAACCATCTTATCTTTTTTCTATTTTTGTATTTTTAAATAAAAACAAGAATCAGTGAAAATTTAGTGACAACATTAAGTCCTTTTATTATTATTAACCATCCATCTAACAAGGTTTGAACTGAAATTTTTTGAATTTTTGAGATTAATTTGCAATTTGACTTTAATTTTAGGATGTTTATTGGATTCGTCCATTTGTTTTTCCTAATAGTATACAATTCTCCTTGGATCTTCCTAAACCATGGGCGGCTAACTGGCTACAGCCGGCTATGTGAAAAAGAACGATGGAAATATTATTTTAATGGGAAGAAAGATTAATAATCTGATGACATCGGAAGAGGTGATGAGAAAGCGACTCATTTCACGCTGTTAAGACAAAATTTATCAAGTAAATAGGGTTCATATAAAATAATCTCAGAATTTGAATTTACAAAAGATTTTAATTTTAAAAGATGAACTAATTCATTCAGTTAATTTGAATTCGAGTATTATGTGTCTACGATATATATTATTGAAAAGATTTAAAAAACTGAATATATAGTAAAGTGTGATCACAACCATCAAGATTTAAGGTTGAGGTGGGTAAAGCTTATTATTTAAATATTCTTTTAATTTATCTTATTTGTTAGGATAAATAATTTAAAACTTAGGTTTACGATAAATAGAACCTGAGTGTGTGGATAATGCCATGCACTTAACCACTAGACTAAATATGATGAGATGATTTATGTAATCCTTAAACCCGGCCATAATACTAATTATATTCACTAATCCAAACTATACGTACGTGCAGATCTCACAAAGTGTGCAACAGTGGATCGTACAAATGAACACGAAATCTCAATCTCCGAATTTGTTGTCTAAACACAAGAATATTCTAAATCAAATCTTACGTATACAATTCTTAAAATACTAAGTACAAATAAATATAAATATTAAAATAATTTTTTAAATTCAAATTTAGAAAAACAGTAAACAAATTTGAAATCGAGATGTTGAAAAATAAAAAATTGACTTTAATCGTAAAATCCCAAAAGTCATGAATATCGTCGAACGCTGACAACAATAAAAGAACGGGTCTAACCTGATTCGGTTTAAAATACCAATTTAGTATAGTCCACAATTTATTTCTGTTTAGAGTTAACCGAAATAACTATAGAACACTTAAATTTTTAATATATATATATATATATATATATATATATATATTTGGTTAATTTTTGTTTGATATCGATTGATTTGGTTAATTAACATATTTTGAATAAAATTAACTGATAACCAAACTTAAAAAAATAGGGTAAATTACACAGATAACCTCAATACTACGAGGTTGGTATCGAAATGGCCACAATGCTTTAAAGAGAGTCAAATACACGAGTAAACTATTAATTTGGTATTAAAATAGCCATCTACCGTTAAAAAACAAACAGACTGATGACGTGACCGTTAAAATTAAAATAAAATAATTACACATATACTCCCTACTATTCATATTTTTTTTAATTTAATCCTAATTTTATTATAATAAAATAAAATAATTATTTAGTTAGATGGTGACATGTGTCACCACCAATTTAAAGGAAGAAAACAAAATCCCACAACATGCTTTCCAAGAGTATTAAACCCATGACCTTAGGTATGAATGGGCAACATCCAAACTAATAAACCAAAGTAATTTTTGTAATATAACTTCCCATAACATGTATATATTGAATGCAGTTTTCTATATGTATTATATTAGTTCCACACATAATCTTATATTTATTTTTTAATTTAATTAAAATATTAATTAAATTATTTTTTATATAATAAATTAAAATATTTAAATAAAAAATATTAATGAACCCTAAATCCAAACCCCAGATCCTAAACCCTAATCCTTAAAACCCTAAATAGCAAACCTTAAATCCAAATCCTAAACCCTAAACCCAAATTTGAAACTATAAATCTAAAACCATAAACTTTAAACCCTAAATATTTTAGAGTTAAAGTTTAATTTTTTATATTTTTTATTATTATTTAAATATTTTAATTTGTTATATAAAAAAATAATTTAATTAATATTTTAATTAAATCAAAAATAAATATAAGATTATGTGTGAAACTAATATAATACATATAGAAAATTGCATTAAATATATATATATATATATATATGTTATGGGAACTTATATCACAAATATTACCTTAATTCATTGGTTTGGATGTTGCCCATACATACCTAAGGTCATGGTTTCAACACCTTGACAAGCTTGTTGTGGGATATTGTTTTCTTCCTTTAATCTGATGGTGACACATGTCATCACCTAATTAAATATTTATTTTATTTTATTATAATAAAATTAGGATTAAATTAAAAAATGTATGAATAGTAGGGAGTAAATGTGTAATTATTCCATTTTAATTTTAACGGCCACGTCATCAATCCGTTTGTTTTTTAACGGACGATGGCTATTTTAATACAAAATTAATAGTTTATCGGTATATTTGACTCTTTTTAAAGCATTGTGACCATTTCGATACCAACCCCATAGTATTGTGGCTATCCGTGTAATTTACCCAAAAAAAATAATCGCTATCCATTCTAATATCTAATTAACCGACCAATTAATCAACAATTTTTTTATTCGATTGATTGATTCGCTTTTAACCGAACAATGAACATCCCTAGATAATATAATTATTTAATTAGGTGGTGACACATGTCACCATCTAATTGGATAACATTATCAAATTTATTAAGTTTATTATAATAAAATTAGGAGTAAATTTAAAAAATTGTTTGAATGACAAGGAATAAATGTATAATTATTCCATTTTATTTTTAATTATCATGATATCAGTCCTTTAATTTTTAACGGTCGGTGACTATCATTTTAATAGTTGACCGATAAATTTGACGCTTTTTAAAATATTTACAGTTCATTTTGATACCAACCTTATAGTATAATTACTATCGTGTAATTTACCCAAAAAAATTCAGCTTGAATGAGTTATGAAAATGACAGTTGCATGCTGCAGCCAGTGGAGGTTCTGGACAGGCGCAATAGGAGCGACCGCACAGGGCCCTCGAAAAAGAGGGCCCCAAATTTTGATAAACTACATTCATTAGATGATGTTAATCTCAAAATTCATTGAAAATTTTTGAAAACGTTGTTAAGAAAAATGAGTTATAATTGTTAAAACGTTATAATTATTTCTTAAAACATGACAATTGATTATAGAATCTTATTGATTATTACAATTACTATTGCTTCAGTAGAACTTGTGAGGTTTTGGACAGACACAATAAAAATGATCGCACAGGGGCCCTTAGAAAAGACATTTGCTTTTAAGGGTTACAATTTTATAACTAGTGGAGGTCATGGACAATTACTTTTTAAGGACCATATTTTAATAAATTATACAGGGCCCTCAAAATCTTTGAACCGACTCTGGCTGCAGCAACTTAACTGGAGTAATGCCAATAATAGTTTTGATTCATTCTAATTTGATGGACAAATTGATTGAAGGTGGTTTCGTAGCAAAGAAGTTAATTACAAGCATAATTACTTGGATAAAATGGTAAGACGGTAAATTAGCAGATAAGCTTTGCAGATAATCTATTTGATATATTATCTTTCACTCAGTCTATACTGTAATTATTAAGGATTACGTATCACTAAGCCATATTAATATTAATCATAGATTCAAATGATCATATAAAACACGTAGCTCCATTAAAATAATCTCACCAATATCGTCTCTTTTTTTTTTATTTTAACAGGTGCAACATTGGTAAATCTCACCAATAATAGCTGATGTGTTTTTGATCGGTAAATCTCTTAACTTCAAGTGAAATTTTACTTTTTAACCTTAACCAGTTATTTTATTTTACAGAAACTGCAGCTATATACATGAGATTTTTTTTTTGTATAAAAAAACTATAATTATGGTGTTGTATAAAGAAAAATTACCTCTCACCATTGGTCTTGGTGCTGATATAAAGAAATATTTTGCTTTGTGCAGGCATTATATGCAAGTTGGGAACCAAGGCATTCAAGGCACTATTACAGATTTCCATGGCAACAATATGGAAAAGTGGGAGCTTCTGTCTGTCAATTTATATACACAGTTGTTGCTTGTCACGGATGCCCAAAAATTAAAATTCAGGTACTCTTGTCACACTATTTACCTTTGTTAAAAAAAATAAATATACATAATTACATGTTATGACAATGATTCTTTAGACCCCACAATCAATTCGTACATGCTTCATAACCTCTGCATTTAATCTGTTGGAGAAGTAACCAAAACGCTAATGGAACTTGCCAACAGTTAGAAGACGTCGCCATTGTTCCCCATAGATACTCTCCGATCATTTTCTTGAAACCTTTGTCATGTGGTTAGATTTTGAAACCAATCCACCGTGCGACTTTAGGCGATATAATTCAAGACAAACAGTTAAATAAGTCTTTTCAACACTTCAGAAGATCAAACTTCTCAAGTACTGACAAACATGAAGTATTCTAAACGAAAACGGATCAAACAAGATGAATGAGAAAAAACTTTAAAAAAATGGATCATTGTTAGAATTTTATTTAGACAGACATAATTACGACCCGTGACACCTTGTAAGACCTCAAATTGTCATAAATTATCACAACTAAAGATCTTCCTAGTCTCCGAAAAGAACCATGCGGCCACCAACATGCTATCGATCGCAGCAGCGCATGCCGCTAGCTGTAAACAACAGAAGGACCATGGCATTTAGGCAAGCGTAATAGATTCATCTGCATTTTTGTAATGAAAATGAAAATAAGGGCCCAACCGGGTTCGAACCGGTGACCTCTTGATCTGCAGTCAAATGCTCTACCACTGAGCTATGGACCCCGATATTTGCTATCTTCAGCATATATTTATTTGTAAATGTATCTACATACGGGAAACAGACAAATACCGACGAAAAGACATGTCATTTAAGATAACCTTTCTGTTTGAGGAATTTGTGAGGATGTCAGTGAATGAAAAACTAAAATGGCATGTTTCATCTCAAACTCTGTTGTGTTCCAGCAGGTCTGTTGGAGGAGAACAAGCCCTCGCAGTTTATTCGGTTGGAACATAGGCAAGAAAAAGAATGCAGATATTAAGCCTCAGCCGATGTACCACGACACTGATCTTCCTTTCTCTCTTTCTCTGGTTGACAAAACATTCTTAAGAGGTAGTCTCTTATTCATATGCACCATCATCTAGATTCTATACAATTCTCTTAAGATATTGCATGTGGTTTAAGATTCTGAATTTGTAAAATGAAATTCATACATAGTTGTGAAGTAGGTCATATGTTTATGAGCAGGTAGGGAATTAAAATGCTGCTACAAGGCTACAGTTGATGGATTTAGTGCCACAAATTTTCATGACTGCTGTGATTTCAAGGGACCGTGCGTGATAATTGGATACACAAACAAGTCCTTAAAGTTCGGTGCATTTAACCCTGAAGGGTATAGGAGCACAGATGATTACTATGACACATTCGATGCATTCCTCTTTTACTGGTCTGATAATGGTGAAAATGATCCTATCATACTGCCCAAAGTAGGGGGTAGTGGTGCAGCACTTTTCGATTATGCTCGAGGGGGTCCCCAATTTGGGGCTGATGGATTACTCATCGGACCTCCCCTGGCACCGGTTATGGGCGGGTTTGCAGGACCTGACACTAATTCCGGCATTGGAGACTTGAGGCAAGCCAAGTCTAGATTGGGACTATCATATGCCAAGAGGAAGGATGGTAAGGAGTCCCTCTTTGGGGACGAGTCCAAGGCTACTATTGAGGAAGTTCAAGTCTTTTGCAGCCCTCAGATTGCTAGCTTATACTGAGATGAGCAATGGAGCTTGTAAATTCTGATGCAGATAACTCAATTGAAAAGCAAGTTGTTTCTAATGTAAATTCTAATTCATGTACTATATACTACTGTATCCCAAATTGTGGAAACCTTCAATAGGAGGAAAAGAATACCAAAATTGTTGCTTTCTTAAAGGTCCTGACCACTCAACTCAGTGATGGGGTTCTTTTGGGGGACTTCATTTTCAATTTGCAGGACTGGGAGCATATTGTTAAAAGTGAATTTTAGAGAACTTGATGGAGGTTCACACGCTTACCTAAAGGTCAAGGGGCATCCATCCAGTGAAGCCAGCCGGGGTAAGAGAATCGGATTTTAGAGAATATTTACTTTATATTGCATGAAAAGAGCATAGGGATATTAGGCCTTTAACCAAAGCATTTCTCAAAGATATATTGTTGTTGTTTCTTCACCATTTTATATTTCTGATACAAAGAAAGCTGCAATATATTAAGTCATTTAGCTCCCATCGGTTGGCCCCTTGCAGTAGGATTACTTGCTTCTTTGAGCAATTGTTTAAACTGCATACTTGCTTCTTTCAGAATCCGCCAAGCCAAGAACAGAGTGTGGAGAAAATGACAAAGAGGGTCACCTTATTACTAGGTTGTATTTTTGGTGAAGTCCATAGGATGCATAGCTATCATGCGCCTAATCCTCCAAAACGTGAATAACGCTAATGAACTGTTAGCAAACTAAGTCTAGATCAAGTTGACCTCTTTTTCAGAAATGGCGTGTGACATATGATTAAAGTTTGTTCCCAACTTTAAATCTCGAGAGAATATTGCATTTTTCCAAAAGCTACAAAGCAATTTGGCAGCAACACTGAAGTTGACAACCCTGCTTGATGGTTTTAGTTGAAATAAGAAGTAAACGTTCACCTAATCCTTTTCCATTTAGCATTTCTTGAAGATTCATAACTTTGGACATTCCTATATTGTTATCAGAAGCTATGGAATTTTAGCACATTGAAATGGAATAATACATAATCAATCACTTCCATTAAGAAAAAAAAATCTTATTTTAACCACAAGGAAGTCACTTTATGTATAGAAAGCATAAAACAGAAACTTAGCTTCTTCCATTCCAGCCTTGACGCATAATATAACAAAGATGCAACAATCTTAATGAACCTCATAGCAGTGAAGGGGTTGTTCTTATTACTTGTTACTACTCCAAGAACCAACATTAAAAGGTGTCGCCTTAGAGACCCCTTCTTAGATAATGGTCACATTCCCTCAATTCCCCATCACCAGTAGCTTGCAAGCAAATTGGAGCTTGGCATAAAGTTTGGTATCCTACATTAGGAAAGAAGATCCACTTGATTTTTCCTTCCTTTTCAGAAAGTGTTCGGGTGGTAACATGAACCAGTCTGGTCATAGCTTTCATTGCCATAGAAGTCTATGTAACTTGCATGTCCTGAGTACTGTGGCATGCAGCCGATGCTACTGAGGACATCATGTTCTATTTCCACAAAATTTGAGTAGGATGAATTAGTGGAGAAGTCTGTCTGTTCATATTGCTGACACGGGGTCAGTGAGCTTGGAAACTCATACTGCGGGAAGTACTGCGATGCGGTTTCACGTATTTGTGGATAATCCTGCAATAAACCAATTGAAAGTTATCAGAGAAACCTAAAGAAATCCTAACAACCGTATCTTTGGTTTCCATTTTTATTCTCTTGTACCTTTGAAGAATCAAGAATTAGATCAGGTGAGACCCAAATGCTGGTAGGATCGGTAGTCGTCGAAACAGGCTCAAATGGTGGCACTTGGCTGACTTCATTAGGACAAGGAGAAGTAATAGGGCTTGGATAATGACTCTCATTGTTAGGGTAACTTGTTTGACACGAAATGTCACCAGAATTGCTCAACGGCTCGTTTCTGATCCTTGGTGATGCAGTAAATTCCACATTGGTTGAACTGTTCCCCACCCTTATGGCTTTTGGTTCTCTATGCGCATCACTCGCCTTTGGTTCGTTCCTTTTCACAACCCGGCACAAGGCAAAAGCACCCTGAAGAGTACACAAGCAATCAGTTATATACTTGCTTTAATAAATCAAAGTGCCAATAGAAAGAAATATACATACGCTTAAGCTATGTATTCACCTGATTAGTTGATCCTTGAGAAGGTTCATCAGAAAGCCGATACTCATGCATAACCCAATCCATTCGATCACCTAAAGGAGCACGCCCCCGATAGAAAACCAGGGTCTTACGGTAGCCAATCACAGCAGATTGGCACATCACTTTCCTATCTTTTCCGGTAGCTTTCCAATAGCCAGCTTTGGTGGCTCGGTTTGTTCTCGAACCATTAGGGTACTTTCGGTCCCTGGGACAGAAAAAGAACCACTCCAAATCTCGTTTCGGAAGGAATGATTTCTCTGCAAAACAATTAGATGTTTCAGAAGTTATGTTTAATGCTTTTTATCAGATTAAACGAGCCTTTAGTTGAAAAAGAAAAGGTTGCAGGTCCCATGGGAATAAAGAATTGTATAAGAAAGGACATAAAACAAACAAAAATGAGCTTTCCCCTACATTAAAAGAAATCCTTGTTCACATTAGCCTGAACCAGAAATCATATTAGAAACTACAACCATCTGGGGTGATTTTTAGAGTCATGTTTATTCAATGTGCAGATAAGTACCAGGCAACTCCCAAGGATCAAACTTGTACAAATCAATCACAGGAATCACTTCAAGCTCAAGCTCAAGCCCTTGAGTTTTTCTTTTGAGGTAATATCCTACCAATTCCTCATCGGTGGGATGGAACCGAAAACCTGGCGGCAATGAAGCCCCTTCCATTGTCTCACTTCCGAGCTTGCTTACTAATTTTAACGACAGGGAAGACTTGAAGTTAGGCAAAAAGTGAGACTGAATAAGAAAGAAGAGAAGCAGAAGCTGCAGAACCAAGAAAGTTAAAAAGTGTGGTGCTAACTGCTAAGTGCCAAGGTTGAATGTATTAAAAATATGGAAAATCCAAAAGAAAAAGCTTTTATAAACACTTGATTTTTTGTGAAGAACCGAGAACAATCTGCTCAGAATGCACCCGGTGAATGACAGAATCATTGTCTTTGAAATGTAAAGCTGTTGTTCTACAGAAACTAGTACACCCCCTCGTCCCCTCCAAAACAAATTAGATTGAACTACTAGAATTTTGATTATAAACTAAACCCAGAAATCAAAACGGATTCAACTTTGCAATTATATTGTTAATTCATCATCAAGAAACTAAAATGGGAATTTTTGAATGGGAATAGAGCTTTGAATTACAGTGGTAAAAACAACAGTTGACATGGGAGGAAGAAGAATATAAATGGAGGTATGGTGGCTGTGTAATATATAGAGATGGATAGAGAAAGGCAGAGCTGAGCAGTCCAAATTCCAAAAGGAAGACACCGAAAGTGCAGAGGTTGCTTGTCTCAAGCTTACCATCAAATTCCACTTTCATCCCATGGCCTGGCCCCCACCCCCTGGAAACTCAGTTCACACCTATTCCGGACCTTCCCCCCAAATTAAATTATGGCCGTTGCATGTTTATTAGTAGAAAAATTTAAAAATAACTCAAATCTAAAATTAAATATTTGCACTTCGTATAATCAATAGAAGTATTTAGGTTGGGAAAGCGAACAAGAGTTACTTTGCTCTAGATTCAAAGATAGATCTTTATTAAATTTTATTATTAAATTGGCATGAAATGTCTACGTGTATCTTGTATAGCAAGAACGAAACAAAAAAATAAAAATAAAAGTACTTATAAGGACTGGTGTAATTTGATTGTTTGATTGTACAAAAGATTATAGTGAGTATTAAAGTTAGGAGTGAGCAACGAAACTGAGAAAACCGAAAAATCATTCAAACCGAACTATATGGTTCGGTTTGGGTTTACGTATTGCGGTTCAGTTTTCAGTTCAGTTTAAAATTCAAATTTTACAATTCAGTTCAGTTTCAGGTTTTTCATATGGAACCCATTTATTCCATATTAACCCGAATTAAAGAAAAAACATTATGACTCATATCAAATATGTTTTAAAGATAGCCTCTTGAAATATTTGGATATATTTTTTAAATTGGTCTCTTAAAATTTTAGATATGATTTTATAATATTAAATTGATTAGATATCGTATTTCAAATTCGAATATGTTTTTATAATATTTATTATTTATAATTATTTTATAACATAGAATATTTGAGTTTGTCTTTAATCAAGCAATATATTAGGCTAGATATAAATGTTTAGGTTGGTGATATAGAATCATTGAGTGTATGTTAATTAAATGAATATTTTTACGATTTATTTTTCAGATATATTGTTTGTTTTGTAATCATTGTTATTTTTTAATAATTTTTATTAATTTTTAAAATCTAATAAATATTTTATTTGTTTTTCTTACTTTTTTTAAAAAATAAAAAAAAAACATTAAAACAACGGGTTTTAACCGGACCGAACCACAAAATTCGGTTTTTGATTTTTTTCGATTTTTATACCATTCGATTTCGGTTTTCTTTTTAAAAAAACACATACTACGGTTCGATTCACATTTTAATAAAAATTAATAAAAATTCATATTTGATTGGGTCGAATTCAAGTTTTTACTTTAAAATTAATATTAAGATTCGTGTCAAATAAAATACTATATCGAAAAAATTTAAATGAATATATTAAATTTTTTTAATCAAATGAGAATCAACCAAAAAATAATCTAACCCAACTTGTGACAGTCCCTAATCACCCAAGCTAAAGTTTTTGTCTAACTAAAACTTTTTATATCAAATCTTAGATTGTTTGAGATCTTATAGGAGACTACCTTTAACGGGAACGAATTTCCTTTATTTGATCTATACAATTATTTTATGAGATTACATTAATCAAGTCAAGAATTACTATATCTTAACACTTAGATTTTATAGATTAAGAATTTAGTCGAATATTTGAAATAACTTACACAATTTTATGGTATAACAATTCTGAAAATTTATTTAAAACTAAACTAAAATTGTATAATGATATAATTTAGATATAAGTGTCAGCAGGGACGTAGTTATTAAGGGGTGGGGAGGGGCAATCGCCTCTTATCCTCGAAGAATTATTTTTTACTTTCGTCCCTCTATTTAAATTCTTTTAAAAATTATTTTTTTTATAAATTTGTTTCTCCTACTTTTAAATATTTATATTTTATCCCCTTTAACCCCAAATCTTTGTTCTGTCTCTGAGTGTTCGGTATATGTTCAAATTAAATATAATTATAATCCTTTTGAAGCAGTTATAATATGATACGAAATTGATAAATAATTTGTGTAAAGTGCTTTCCATGCCCCCAGGCCATCCCCCTGTCTCATCCTAACCCAAAAGAGACAGAGAACAGTGCTTGGGGAATTTCTGTTGTGTAGTTGTTCTGTCCTTCCACGTCATCTTGAGTCAGACAAAACGACTTTTGGATTCTTTTAAGGTGCTGGCTGAGCTCAGATGGAAATATAAACAGATGAGGAAACTTTGCTTTGTTTACTTTTTCTTTTTCAAAAACAAAATGTATATTATTTTGTTTATGTTTGTATTAGGAGTGGATAAAGTCGGGTATTCAGTTAATTTAATTGAAATTTATTTCGGTTTTGGTAATCATTAATTTTTAAAAATAAGAATTAATTTTGGTCTTGGTCGTATCGGTCTTAAACTCTAGATATAATTCCGTTATTAGTGAGAACCGATATGAATACCAGATATCTGATTAATTGGTTTATTATTAAAAAAATTGGAGCAATGGGAAAAAAAATTTCAACCATCAATAATAATATTAAATAATAAAATTAAAATATTATAAGCTTAAAAATTAAAATTTTAAAACGAGTCATACTCATAATAGTTATATATAAAGAGAAAGCTTTATAAAAAAAAATAAACAAAAGAATGTTATCTATAACAAGCAAAAAAACAAGTATTGGATACTTGATATTGGTCTTAGTCCTATTGGATATCATCGAGTATCGAGTCTAAAAAATCAAAATTCAGTCATAATCCCGATTATGACCGAGACCTAAATTTTAAATCTAATTTCAGTCTCACCGAAATCAATACTAGATCAAAATCTACTGAATCTAATCGGATTCAAAATCAAAACCGAATAATTGATTTTTTTTTCCCACCCCTAGTTTGTATCATTCATCACCAAAACACAGGGATAGCCGCAAATTAACATTGATTAACTTTGCTGTAGAATCAAAGTCTTAATTTTTAGAATAGTTTAAAAGTAATTATAATATTTTTAATATAAATATTATTTATTTTTTATTGAAATTATTTATTAAATTTGATCTAAAATTTTACGAAAAAAATTTACAGATATTATTTAATATCACTATGCTGTTTTAACATTTTATTACACTCTTTATCTAAGGCCAATCAAGGGTTAATTTGTATATGGATACATATATCTTATTTTTCATAATTTTTTTAAATTATCTTAAATCTCCTAAAACTTTTAATAATCAAACGTTTCTAAATATAGAAATTTTAAATTATTACAACAGTAAAGACGAGTACAAATATTAATGACAAAACCATGTGCGAAAAAACTGTGGGTGTATGTATAGGAACAAAATCCTCTATCACTTTTCTATATTTTTTTAACATATCACAATATTTAAAATTATAAATTTTAATAGTAAATTCTAAATCTTAAATCATACTTATTAAACTCTAAAAATATATTATATCCTAAATTTTTTAATCATAACCCTAAAGTCAGGGACAAAGTTATGTTGTGTATGGGAGTGAATCTTGCCCCACCTAAAATTTTTTGGTATAATGGTACATGAAATCCCTCTTAATTTAAATAGTAATAGAATAAGTTTTTTGTTCTTCCTAATTTTTGGATTTAAAAGTTTAATAAATCTTTGTCCCTCTCAATGTTTGATTCTAGTTTTGCCCTTGTCTAAATTCTAATACTAAACCTTAATCTTAAACTTTAAAACAAGTTTTTTTAGTGTAGGGCATGTATAAGAGCATCGAAAAAAGATAGAGAATTTCTATTTATGTGTGTATATCTATATATGGTTAGAATTCGTTTACAGTGTCCAAAACTAAACTACTTTTACATCTGTTTTGAACCGTTGAATGAGGTGAATAAATTACTAAAATTGTTTCATTATACCTAATATAAGATATCTACTTCTCTTTATAGAGTGTGTGTTAAGATCTACTTACACTATGTAAAACTTAATTAGTTTTACTCTAATTTATGATCACTGAATGAATAGATAAAATTAAATATTTTTTTTTATTTTTTTATTTTTAACTTTTAATCTCAATCATTTATTTTATAACTATAAATTAAAATAAAATTTATTAAATTTTATATTATACAAGTTGATTCTCTCTCTCTCTCCTCCCTTCCCTATTCCCTGGTATAAATACTCCATATTTTGTTGTTATTTTGAGTGTTTTTCTCCTGCATGCACCTGGCCAAAACTTTGAAATTTCCAATGTTTTTGTTGTCTTCCTAATTAAAGGGAGTGATTTAAGGGAAGAGATGAGTGAACATCTGGTGGTCATCAGAAAGTGTCCAACTCCAACCCTGGTACTGGTAGGACTAGGAACTCCCAGTCCATTAAAGCAAAGTTTCAATCTTGACACTGCAGTCTGCACCAATCCTATCGTGGTGAGGACAAGGAAAAGTGATTGTGAAATCATCACTTTCGGATGCCGATGGTGTCAGCCAGGATGAGGTAGGGAGACTACTCAAGGATTAGACCATGGGAAAAGTAAATAGACTCAAAACACTATTTCAACGGTCACACAAACAAGAAAAATAAATTTAATTATAAATAAAATTATATTTAAATCATTTAATTATTAAAAATTATATATAGATTATTTAATTACAAATAAGATTATATTTGGATTATTTAATTATTAAAAATTATATTTAGATTATTAAATTATAGGTAAAGTTATAATTGGATCATCTTTTATATTTATAAAATATTTATCAATTCGTATATTAGATTAACTAAAAACTTTAAATAAAATATTCTAATGTTAACGATAGTTGATGAGTAATTTGAAAGAGAAAAACACAAAATTGATATATTTTTTTAAACATGCAAAGTGACCTAATCGTAAACTTATATATAATTGAATGACCTAAATATAATTCTACTTATAATTAAATAATATTTGTTATAATTTACCAGAAAAAAGAAACACAATGAAAAGAGAAGATAACTAATAAAAACACAAGACACAACAAAAATCAGAACACAGAAACAAACAAGAACACTAAAAAAACAACAAATAGGAGAAACCCTAAACCCTAAATTTATTATTTTAAAAATAAAAACACCAAAAAAAAAATTATACGATTTGCACACACCTACGATATCTCTGCTCATCCTTGTTCTTTTCGTATATCTATGAATATGAACTCTGACAAAACATGGAGACGCTAAGGATTCATGTTTCAGACATGTTGCAACATGAAAGCAGTACATGCAAAATCGCTAAAGGATATTTTTGAAATCTTTAACAGTAAATAAAGTATTAGGAGTTTGAATGTAAGAGGAGTTGCTTTGAGATTTTAGGGTTAATTAATTGATATGTTTACTATGATTAATTTGCTGAATTTTTAAATTGATAGAAACTTAAGAGGCAGTTAAACGTAAATATAAAATTCTGGACTAAAATATTATTTTTAATAGAAGAGGGATTAAAATGAATTTTTAATGTAGTACAAGGAGCTCTAGTGGACTTTAGCCTCCACATGACCTTTATTTATTTTTATTGATCATCTCATTTACACATATTTCTTGGTAGAATTAAGGTGAAGTACAGAAAGGAATGATTTTTGATCCCAAATCAGCTGATCATGGGAGCTTAATGATTCTGGCAAGACAATCGTCTGCTGGGCGAGGCAAGGGTAGGTAACTGATTGGACCCTGGGGATTTAGCTCCTCGAGCCTGCAGAAGAAGAAAAAGAAAATAAAGTCGGAATGAATTATAGAACGTTATTTTTTTACGATAATAGTTTTGGATAGTACTTAAATTTTGAAATATCGAATCAGATAATGGTCAGGAACCCAGATTTAAATCCCTTGAATCAACTTTAAACATGTATCAAAGGAAAGAGATTAAAAACTCACTTGTAGTTGAGAAGAAAGTAGTGAAGGTAAATAGAGATTTCAAGTTTAGCTAGATCAGCTCCAGGACAGGTTCTACTTCCTGCTCCAAAGGGAATGAAAGTTCTTCCCCTCAATCTATGGTTCTGCATTGAGGTAAGACATCATTTATGTATATTTTCTCAAGTCATGTTCTGAAGAATATTGAAGCAAATTCTTCTTTGCATGTATGATCATGTCATGTGTAAGAATCATTGTGAAATAAAACCAAAATTATTCTGTAGGATTTGCTTTCTTTAATAATTGCTTCTACTGACCTCCCATCTTGAAGGAAGGAACTCTTTGGGATTTGAATAAATGGCAGGATCCATGTGCAGAGCCCTATACCAAACCAAAACTTTCCATCCTTTAGGTACGGTATAACCTGAAACAAAGAAAAAACTTTCTTTTTTGAGACAAAAAACTCAAACTTTTGAGTAAAATGAAGGACCTGAGTCCAGAAACTAACCATTAAAGTTAACATCAGCTTCCACCTTACGAAAAATTGCAAAGGCAAAATTGCATCTTCGCAAAGACTCATCAATCACCTTGGGTAGATACTCCATTTGCTTGATTTCAGTGAGGGTCAGGCCTTTTTGTGAGGATGGCCTTCTCTTTATGATGGCCTGTTGTTCTTCCTGGAAGTTGGAAATCAAAATTCAGTCTGAAAACTATATGAACTAAACACCAGCTGATGTAAGAAACAAAACTGATTACTAATTATACTTGAGTATGCTGACATGAACAAGTGAAAATAGCAAACAGAAACAAAATTGTAATCTCACTTTGGCTTTTTGCAACATTTGTGGATGTTGGTTGAGGTAGATGAGCACCCACATCATGGTGTGTGCTGTGGTTTCATGCCCCGCGAACAAGATAAGCAGCAACAAGTCAATGATATGAGCATCCTCCAATTTCTCACCATTCTCGCTTTCCACTTCCATTAGTAAATCCATCATTCCTTTCTTCCTGTCTTCTACCGAAGTGGTTGATCTTCTTTTATCTAGTTCATCCTGAACCATCTTGACCAGCTTTTTTCTGGCCTAAAAATTATTTATTAACTTAATAAGAGTTGGGTTGATACTTGATATAATAACATTAACTATTTTGTATTTTGATAACATAAACATGATTTACCTTCATGGCTCGATGGAATGCAAAACCAGGGATATTAATGGGTAGGGAAAGAACACCCGGGAACAATTCTGTGTAATATTTCACCATTGACAAAAGATCAGACTCCTTAGTGGAACCTAGAAACACCTGTGCAATAACCTTGAGACCAATCCTCTTCATCTCACTGAAGAACTTGATTGGTTTGTTCATGGTAGCAAGTTCTTCCAATGAAGGGATCACAATGTGTTCAATATGTCCTATGTACAAAGCTAGTGCTTGATGTCCATTGATGGGATCCGTTGTTAGCCTACGCAGACGCCTGTGCTCTGCCTTTGGAACTCCATACATCGATTTCTTCCCTCCTAATTGTATGGCGGATGAAGGATATCCAAATAAGAAGTGATCATCGTCTGTCAATACCTTCCTGCAAAGCTCCGGACTGCAAACGATGACGCTGGGGCTCCCAAACAAATGGGTTCTGTAAATGCTTGTTCCTCCATACCTGTTCCAAGGCAACAGTAACAAGTTTATCAGTGCAACATAAGAAATAAATAAGAGATGATTAAGAAAGTAGTGTACCTTTGATTCAAGTTTTGTATGAATGACTCTGGGTCTTGGGATTTGAAAGCTCTGAGGAATGACCACATGTTGCCGATGAATGGCCATCCCATATCACCAGGAGGCAGAGGAGGGTCTTGCTTCCTCTTCCTCAACCTGTTCACATAATACCATTCATTTAGTTTCTTCAGAACACCAAATAAAATGGCATATGTTGCAGCAAGGGCTGCCACAAGTGACCATAACCATTCTAACACCATTTTGGGTTTTGGGTCCATCTATAGACTCTCTTGGCACATTTTCGCTTCTCATGTGCTGGCTTTTATAGATGCAATTTGTTCCGTACAAGTGAAAAACGAAAGAGCTGCAAATTGATCTACGTACGTCCTATGCTGCTATGCATTCAATTTCAACTAAACTTTTTCATCGTAGACAAATGTGCGATATTAATAAAATCATACCAGAGACGTAACCAGAATTTGAAGGTCGGACAAATATTAATCCAGTTCCATACATTATTAGTGAACTATATAATATCACTTGTTAAAAGTTAATTAGTTTTCTGTACCATACGGAAAGCCTAGTTGCCGCAACTCTTAGAAAAACCTAGCGTCACAAGTTTGTTTTGTAGCAGGAGGCGAGAAGGATGGTAATTTGATTTGAAATCGATAAATTTCAACGGAGTAGTTTATTTATTAATAAAATCAGGTTTAGATTATTGAAAAAATTAAGTTGGTTTAGGTCGGGGTTAGGTTTAAGATAAAATTTTCTCAACACGACTTGATATATTTATATTTTTATATATAATATATTTATTATTTTTTCTCGAGTAAAATTAGGTTTAGTTGAGTTTTTATTAAAATATTGAGGTCGGGTCGGGTCGGGTCACAATTTAATTGTGACAAGAAACGGTGATTGTGGACACATTCAAATCCATTTTGAGAATTCAAAGCTGAAAAAATAACAAGATAATAACCTTAAATTTTTAATAAAACCACATTGGTGTTGTGCGAGACAATATTTGTATATCACCGTCTGATTGATCATTTTTTTCTCATTGTTGATTGTTTGTTTTTAGACATGGAGTCGGGATTTAGAGTTAAAGGATAAAATATAAATATAAATAAATTAAATTTTAGAAAATTTAAATAAAAAATAAATATGAAAAAAATATTCTCCAGGAAAAAAATGCACAGTATAAAATTAGAAAGATGAAATAAAAGTTTTTTTAAAGTTAATAATATTTTTAAATAGATAAAATCAAAAAAATAAATAGGATGTCATACAATGATTAGATGATAAAAAAATTTAATTTCCGTTCACAAATAAACCTTATAATATTAAACGAATGAAATAATATATATTTACTTTAACGAAAAATAATAAATTTTATATTTTTTATAAATTATAATCTTAATCTTATTTAGAGGAGATTTAGAGGAGATGAAAAAAAAACTATTGATAGAAAAACTTTTAATATGATTAAAACCCACCTAAAAATATAAAATAATATTAAATTAAAAATAAATATCTTAAATAATCAATTAAATATACTTATTCATGTTTAATTTTTATTTAAAAATATATAACTTAAATATTTACGTTACAAATAAACTTTTTTTTCTAACTAAAGCTTGCGGTTCAAAGTTTTATTTTTTCAGAAAGTAAAATCAACGGTTGAATCTTGAAACGTCGAAAAGATAAAAATTTGACTTTTAGTCCCTTAATCATTTTTTTTCATTTTTCAATCCAACATTTTCTTAATAAAGCTTACGAGTCAAAATTATACTTGGAAATCTTGATTAGGTTTAGAAAAGTATTATTAAAACAGTTTTGAAAAGTATAAATATAAAGAGTCTAGAATATATCGTTATTCATTCAATAATTAGTATTTTTTTTTTCATTTAGTTATAAAAAAATAAAAATTGTTACTCTGTTGTGAATAAAATAAAGAACAAGAAGAAAATAGACAAAAGAAAAAGACAAAAGGGAGAGATTTTATTGTATTCTCAAAGTAGAGTAGTGTATACAATGCTTTGTCCAAAAGTCTATATTTATAGGTATAAGATGGAAACCCTAATTCCAATGGGTATTAAACCCTAATAATAAAGACCATTAAACTTTAACTTAATATATGGATATCCACCATGAATAAATATATTCATAACACTCCCCCTTGGATATCCATGAAGATAATGTGCCTCGTTAAAACTTTACTAAGATAAAAACCCTGTGAGAAAAAAATTCTTAGTGAAGGAAAAAGAGTACACACATCTTTGATACGCATAACATGTTGCCTCATTAAAAACCTTACCAGGAAAACCCATTGGGACAAAACCTCGGTTAAGGTAAAAAGAGTGCAACGCGTATTTACTCCCCCTCATGAAAATATCACATAAGATCTTTGAATCCTCATAATTCAATATTGAATACAATCTTCAAATGTTGAAGTAGATCATACACTAGTGGATAAATATTTCAAATCATTGCTTGAAATGATTCATTGAATACTATTCATTTGAAAATCATGAGGAACGAAACTTGAAGAAATATGTTTCGTTTTATCATATTTGATATATCTACATTGAGATATAAATTTTGTATTATCTTTATACAAGATAGCTTGCATCTTATCTTGTGAAAAATATTCACATATCTTCAAGATATGTTTAGCCAAACACATATTTCGGCTTTACCTCTTGCATAACAATTATTTAAAGGCAATGATCTCGTAGCACTTAAATAATATTTCTGGACCAGCTAAGATACGATGCTTCCAAATCAAATAATGTGTATATTGTGCTTTAGACCAAAAATATCATTACCCTTTTCGTGAGGCGAAAAAATCTTTGTTTAAAGTAAAAGACTTAGCAACAACCATAAGGGTGATCAATAGATATGCGTTATGCATGTAAAGTCTCTTTCAATATTTTTCTATATATCGATAGATGCACAAGGATTTGAGGAGATCTCTTCACGAGTCTCAACGATATTCAAATCATCGACATACACAACAATAAAAGTTCAGAGTTAAACCTCTTAATAAAAATGCTCGGGGAAATAATTCATATAGCATTATACTAATAAGTATTCAATGAGGCGATCATATCAAATACGCCTAAACTGTTTCAAGCCATAAAAAGATATATTCAATATGATTGAATAATGTTCTCGAGAACTTGAATGAACTGCTTATGGCAATCTAAATCTTTTCGGAAGTTTCATGTAAATATTACTGTCAAGAGGCTCATTCAAATATGATGTAACAACATCCATTAGGCAGAAACCGATTAATTTTATTTATTGCCAGGTTGATCAAAATCTAAAAGTAGTTACATCTATCATCGAGGAATATATTTTTCCTCATAATCAATTTCATGTCTTTGTGAGAATCCTTGTGCAACCAAATGAGCTTATGTCTCATGATTTCCCCTTTTGATTTCTCTTTCTCACAAAGGCTCGTTTATATCCACGAGCTTTACATATTTCAATGTACGGGCTATAGGCCCAAATACTTCTCTTTTCGAAAGAGATTTTAGTTTCGCCTCAATTGCCTCTTTCATGTTGGCCAATCATTTCTTTGTTTACATTGCTCAATTGACATTGATTCATGATCCACATCATCAAATAAAATCTCTAGTGCTATATTGCATGCAAATATATTAACGACGTCGATTTAATTTCAGTTCCACTTATTACCAGACATGACATAATCTATTGAGATCTCTTTATTATCAGGTACCTGAGTCATGTCAATGTCTCTATTGGAGACCATTTAATCTCTTATAGAGATTTTCATAATCATTGATTTTCATAATCATTGATTTTCTCCCCCTAATGTTGGGTAAACTGACTCATTAAAATGATAGTCAGTAAATCGGGTTGTAAATAAATCCCCTATCAGAAGCTCTTATATATATTCCCAACAAAACTCATCTTTGTGCGTTATGGTGGAGCAATTAGAATATATATCGCACAAAAAAACATCTATGATGAGAAATATTTGGTTCATGACCAAAAACCATTTATAATGGGGAGAACTTATGATCATTTGTTGGCTTGATGCGAATTTGTGATACTACATGTAAAATTACATGTCATCAACATTATCAAGACTGATTGTCTTTAGAAAATAATCTGGAAAATGTGCTCGTAATTTTATCAACCGAGCAAGTAGCCTCGCAAACACCAAGTTGCGGTTTAATAACAAGGATACACATAACCATCTAGTCGATGCATCGATAAAAATCGTAAAATATCTAGTTGATTTTTAAGAAAGGTGTATGGGCCCATATATATCACCTTGTATCCGTTCCAGAAAATTAATAGCACTCTATCTTAGATGTTGATGATTGAATAATCAAATTGCTTTCATAGCAAGTATCACATGAAATATTACCATGAAGAAAATCTTAGTTCTTCAATGAATGACCACATGAAAGTGTCATAAAATTTTCGCATCATAATTGAACCGGGATGGTCTAACCGGTCATGCCAAATAAAATTATCAATAAACATCTAGTTTACAATAGCATGAGCTTCAATTTGTACCAATTCTTATGTAGTACAATATGGATGACAGTGCATGTAATTTTGCCAAGATTTCATTATTGCCTTGAGTTATACTCGGAATATTGAGATAGTCAACACCCCCTTGACTAATATTTTCAATATATTTCTGCAAATATCTTTAAAATTTAATAAGTCTCTTTTGCGACTTTGACGAACATAATACACTGTAAATATGAGATAAAGTCTCATTTGGCAATAACATATTTGCTCAACGAGCATAATGCACTATAAATATGAGATAAAGTCTCTTTTGACAATAGCATATTTGCTTAGTCGGAGCTTTCTGTGATATTAGTACTTTCGGATATAGTACTCATATTATTCCCTTGCATTTAAAATGGGAAAATATGCATAATTATGCACCATTTAATATGTGTTTTATTTCATTCACTTCGGGGAATGAAAAATATGTGCTTTGTATCATTCACTTCAGGGAATGGAAAATATTAAATATAGCACATTATATCAACTCAGTTATTTATCAAAGATAAGCTCTCAAAAGCTCTTCCGAAGCATTGATATTTTAGTACTTTGAGATATAGTACTCACATTTTCCCTTTGTATTTAAATGGGAAAATATTTCTTATGCTTAAGTATAGTATGAGTACTTGCACTGTCTGCTTGGCATAAATAGCCACAATTCATTGTAGATTTCATTCCGAAAGTGATAATATTCTTCAAAGGATAAATTAACATAGAATGTAAATAAATAATATATAAAATAAATTAACGATAAATTAACATAAAGCGTAAATAAATAATATGTAAAATAAATTAATATAAATATATAATAAATAAAAATAAATTAACATAAAACAAAATAAATAAAAGATCAATTATTTCCTTTAGATGTTATAAGGAAAATAAAATAAATGATGAATTATTCTCTTGAAGGACTATGAGAAAAATTATCAATATCCAATTGAGTTGGATCAATAACGCCATTATTTTCGCCACAAAGAAAATCTGATTATATTTTCTTTAATTTATCATTCATGATTATGAATAAAGTCCATAATACTTCGGCGTTTGACAAGTACGAGATCAATGATTTATACCATCACATTGATAACATAAAAATTTTGATATGATCTCTATCATTCTTGTCATCTTTATAATTCCACTTCTTGTAGATATAAATATTCTCAAAAGAATCATCTTATCAATATTTATTTTATGACTTCAATCGCAACCACAATTACTAATGTGACTTTTATTCATTCCGCTATATATTCCGCTATATAATGTCACATTCGCTTCAGTGAATGGAGCGGAGCCTGTTGGGCAATATTCATGATTTTTCATGAGCAACTCATTATTTTGCTTAGCCACAAGAATGCAAGAAATTAACTCAGAATATTTCTTAAAGCCTTTTTCACGATATTGTTTCTGAAGGACAACATTTTTGGCATAAAAAGTGGAGTATTTTTTTTCTAACATATCCTCATCAATGATACTCTGGCACATAATTGAGTTTTATTCACTAACCATATAGTGAATTATTACGTTTGCATTCACTTCAAGGAATGAAACAAATTCAATAATCGCATGGAATAAACATCATGCTTGCATTCACTTCAGGGAATGACATAAATCAAATAATCGCATGGAATAATCATCATGCTTGCATTCACTTCATGGAATGTCATAAATCCAATAATCGCATGGAATAATCATCATGCTTGCATTCACTTTAAGGAATATCATAAATCCAATAATCGCATGGAATAATCATCATGCATGCATTCACTTCAGGGAATGCCTCCCATAAAAATTCTTTGATCAAGACAATTTTCGTAACTTGAACTTGGGAGAAGTCTATAGTCGAGTTTTTCGACATAAAAAAAATATTGCTTCCAAGCAAATATAAACTTTATAATATTTATACTATTAAATAGTAATTGATCAACCAATATATATACAATATATACAAAGAACAAAAAATTTAATCCTCATACGCGGCGTTGTTAAACCAGTCCACAAAGTCCTTTAAAAAAAAAACTCCTTTGAGACCAGTAGCCTCGCAGAACGGGATGTTTAGCCAATATACTCGGATAACCAACATAACAAAAAACACATTAATTGATTAAAGGTTTAATATTTGTTCTAATATCATGTAATACTTAAAACATTATTAAAACATAAACTTTCGTCATAATAATAAAATAAACAAATATTGGTTATAAATAAAGATAAAAAAATCTCAAATTAAATAAATAAAATATACCGGACTTTCCACTAATTTGAATATATGAAAAGTTTAATCACCAATATTTTTTTAAAATCCTTTTTGGAAATTGTCGACAAGCACCACCGGAATTGAGTCACTTTATCGCTACACAAACACCAAACAACCAAATATTTTTAATAAATTAAAAATCAAATCAAAGATCAAGAGAGAAAAATAATCGGTAATTAAAGTATAATTGAGGGAGAAAAGCTTATCTTTGATTTATGCTAGTAACACTTCTTGTCAATAACTCCTTTAAGATTCGAACGACAAATACCTCCGTTGGTTAGAGTCTCGTGCTGATAACGTGTTGTGAATAAAGTAAAGAACAAGAATAAAATAGAAGAATAAAGATGAGAGACAAAAGGGAGAGAGATTTTATTATATTCTCAAAGTAGGGTTGTATACAATGCTATGCCAAAAGTCTATATTTATAGGCATAAGATGAAAACCCTAATTCCAATGGGTATTAAACCCTAATAATAAAGCCCATTAAACTTTAACTTAATATATGGATATCCTGAATAAATATATTCATAACATACTCATATTTTTAGCCCTTAAATTATTTTTAGTCAAAAAATATCTAAATTATTTATTTTTTGTTATTTTAAATCCCTAAACTAATTTTTCATAAAAATATGTTCCTGAACTATTATTATTTTAGTCCTTAAATTATCTATTGATAAAAAAAATCTTTATGATGTGTCAACATCTTATTGACTGAAATAATTTTTTTGACTTAAATAATTATCAAACTTAAAGTCACCAAAAATAATAATGGAGTAATTTATTTTGATCAAAAATAATTTAAAGATTAAATATAAATAAAAGGTATAGTTTAGGGTTTGATTTTTCATTTAAACCTAAAATAAATTCTCTACATATGTTATCATGCTAATTTAGGGTTAAATTAAAAAAACCACCATTTTTTGAAAAAGAAAGTTTTTTTTGAGAATTTATTTAGGAAATTTAATATATTTGGAGTAAAAGTTACAACGAGTCATTTAGTTTGTGTTCAATTCAGACTAATTTTTATTAAAATCAAAAATTGTTTAATAAAAAATTGTTATTGTCCTTAATTTCCTTTTTAACGAATATAAATTATAAATTACAAAAAAAAGTTAAAAATAGAAATCAAATGAATTGAATTGAATTAAATTAAATGTTTATAAAGAAAATAAAAGATTAGTTTAATAAATTATATGAAAAATAAAAAATAACTTAAAAGAGGACCTCGTAACATAAATTTTACTAAGACAAAAAATATTATTATTTTTATTAATAGGTGTCTCATTAAAACCTAAATCTAATTAGAGAAAAAAATATACCTATTAATAATAAATATTCATACTCAAGGATTATAAATTAACATAAATTAAAGAATTATAAATTAAAGAATTTTGTTTTAATAAATGCATAGTCTCATTGTAGCGACTACTTTTTAGAAGACAAAAAGGTATTTTACGTTTTTTTTTATAAAAGATTTAAATTTAAAAGAGAAATCTATATAAAATTTTGTTTTTTTAAATGTAGGACTCGTCATACATTAAAAAACTAAAATAGTAGATCGAATATCAAAAAACTAAAATTAAAAAATAGGTCTAAAAGTTGGTTATATATATGAGAAAAAATTAATATGCCCATAACGTCCAAAATTGATACATTAAGATTCATATCATATTTATTAAGAAAATAAAGATTCAAATTAATTTAATTTCAATTTTTAAAATGTATAACAATTTAAAATTACCTTAATATTTACGATTGTATATTGATTTTGATATAATAATTGAAAAATATTTTGAATTAATTTAAAAAGATTTAAAAAATTATTTTTATGTTCAATAACTTGAAAATAAGTTTGAGAAGTTTTTGATAGATTTTAGAAGTATTCAAAATGTTTTGAAGTAGTTAAACTTTTGTTTTTGACGTGATCGTATAGATACAAGATAATCCATTTTGATACGCTTAAGGGTTTCGTGCTACAATTTCAATACTCTCAAAACCCGTAGATACAAACTTGATTGTATCAATAAGAATGATCGTGTTTTGATACACGCATTAATTCCCAACAACTATTTTAACTACCTTAACGATTATTTAAACCCCAACGATTAAGAGTCGTATCAATATATGTTTGATCGTATTGATACGGGAAACAATGTTCCGATACATGTAGAAGTATTTTGATGTGTCCTTCTTAATTTCATGTTCAATGGATTTTTTTCAAAGAGACCGTATCGATACTAATGTCTCGTGCATCGATACACCTAATACAAGAATAAGAAATCTGCATAGAAATCAACCCCCAAATGACTCCAATCTAATCGCAACGGTCTCCAATAATCAGGAATTCAATTGAAATTATAAAAATACACCTTCAAGCATCAATATAAAAAAGAAATGTCTTAGCGCTTATCTTGTCAATTTTTTGTATAGACAAACCTTGTGAGTTTTATCGTACATGTATATTCAAGTGTTCTAGATTTTGGGTGAGTGCTTAAACGTACAAACAAACACGTATTAGAGGAATTTTCGGTTTATTTTGTTTTCTCTTGTTTAATTGTGTTCCCAAAGCTAAGATTGTAAGTTCTTGGATGTTATACTTGTGATTGAGTCTAGGTTATAAATGGTTGTCTCCTTATCCTAGAAAAAAAAGAATTTTTAGTAAATCGGATAAATCTTTGGTAAGGAGCTAAAGTAGTGTATGTAGGATTTGGTTAGAAATTCAAACTACTCTAAATCATTGCGTTTATTGTATATTCTTTTTGCTTTCCACCACGAATCACTCAAGAAACAACTCTTTCACTATTTGACAGTTATTTCGACTATAACATCGAACCCAATAACGATAATTAAAAGAGATGACACCAAAATTCGGGATAACACTCCATATAAAATACCAAAATAATTAACTCTAATGCTAGATGTATTCATTATATATAATTAATATCAATAAATGTTAAATCAAAATAACAATATATAAATAGATCTAAAACAATGTAGTAAAATTGCATAATATACTGATATACACATGTAGTTAAACTAAAAATAAAATTAGAAAAATAGATAACAAATTGTAATAAATAAAAAGGGATAAGAACAACGATGATAATAATAATAATAATAATAATAATAATAATAATAATAATAATAATAATAATAATATTGTGAAAAGGATAATTATTATATAATGATACAATAATATTAATAAATAGAAATGATAAAACACAAATCCTAATAATATAATGTTAATAATAATAAGATAATATATTTATAATACCTAAAAATATTTTTAACATTAATATATTATTAAACGTAATAATAATAATAATATATTATTTTTTTAGATAATTAATAATAATATATTATTAGGGACCACAAAATAAATAAAAAAACAAATTAAAGGCTCCAATTTAAAGCAAATAAGAGATCGAATTAAAAAAATTCTCTAAAATTATAAAGACCGTGGAGATGAATATTTTAGAGTGGAGGTCCTTATTATTCTATTTACCCATTTGTAATTAATCTATCGGACTAAATTGAATAATAAGAAAAGCTTAGTGGCTGGATTATAAGGAAATAAGCATGAAATTATACACTAGTGAAATATTAAGACTGGAAACAAGATTAGACCATGCATCAGACCATATTTGAAAAAAAAGCTTAGGAGAGGGACCTATTATGTAATTATACTATTAATATTAGCCTAGTATATAAACTAAAATAAAAAAACTAACTCATTTTATCCCATTTCTTATCCGGCTTTTCCCCTTCTTATTTTCTCTCCGTTTCAATTTTTTTAACCCTAAAACATTAAAATCCAACCCTTTAATTTGATATTAAAATCCAAGAGTTAGGGTATTATTTTAGGGTTAACAGTATTTTGGTAATTGGATATTAAAATATTGGGTCGGGTTGTATATGAGTACCGGAACGGGTTACGGGTTATTGGGTTTGATCGTAATGAGTCAAATTATTTGTCGTTGGGTTTGTATTTGAACTGGACTGTGATAATAAATGGTTTTAATTTAGTTTTCTAATTCAGCAATTTTTTTTTTATTTTGAGTCGAGTCAAGTCAAATATGATGAGTCCTAATCGAGTCTAATAATATTATTTTCGAGCTGAGCCTAAACCTAAAATTCCGAACTCGTCGAGCCTGACCAAGCTCGGGCTCAGTTGTCGCCCCAAGTGGCAATCCTCTTTTTTCATTTTTTTTTTCTCATTCAAAGAGCATCTTATTATACACTATCATGTGTTTGTAGGCACAAATTAAGGTGAAGCAGGGAAAGTGGCAATCCTATTCCAGCTGAGATGATTATGGAAGCCTAATGATTCTTGCGAGGCAGTTGTCTGCCGGACGTGTCAAGGGAAGGGTAATGGTCGGAACATTTGGATTCAACTCTTCTAGCCTGAAAACACAAAGAAAGCAAACTCAAGAGTGTCGATAGCCATTTCACCAATGTGAACTTACCCATTTTTCTACATGTTCATATATTTTTCCACTTTCAATATTTATTGTGGGAAGACTTTTGCAATTCCTTTTAGAATTCCAAGTGCTGGTTTAATTTTGACTCTGTTGCTGTTGAAACGTATGGTGGTGGGTTAACTTGCAATGGATATCAAAGGAAAGGGATCAGAAACTTACTTGTAATTGAGGAAATAGTGAAGGAAAATAGAGACCTCAAGTTTGCCTAGCTCGGATCCAGGGCAGATTCTACTCCCTCCTCCAAAGGGAATGAAAATTTTTCCCTTCAATCCAGGGTTCTGCATTTAGACACTCAATTAGCATCCTTTATGAACCTTTTATATATGAATTTAGTTTTATTGTTCATTCTTTCTAGTTCTACTGACCTCCCATCTTGAAGGAAGGAACTCTTTGGGGTTTGGATATATGGTAGGATCCATATGAACAGCCCTACTCCAAACCAAAACTTTCCATCCTTTAGGTATGGTATAACCTGGAAAAAAACAAAGGAACCCTTTTTTCTGAGACAAAAATACAGGGTATTTTCTAGTAAAATGAAGCACCAAAGTTTAGAAACTAACCATTCAGGTTAACATCAGTTTCAACCTTGCGAAAAAGGGTGAATGCGAAATTGGCTCGTCGCATAGACTCATCAATCACCTTCAAGTTATCCAAGACATGGTTAATTTGTCACATACTACATAGCGTTGTGGATCATCTCAGTTAATAAGATAACAAACCTTAGGCAGATATTCCATTTGCTTGATCTCGGTGAGGGTCAGGCCTTTCTGGGAAGTTGGCCTTCTCTTTAGGATCTCCTGCTGTTCTTCCTGGAAAGTGGAAATCCGAATTCAGTCGCAGAATGATTCGTAAAAGTTCGAATGTGGTTAGACATGCAAATCTCATCTTACCTTTGCTTTTTGCAACATTTCCGGATGGTGATGGAGGTAGATGGTTGCCCACATTGCCGTGTGCGCTGCGGTTTCATGACCGGCGAACAAGAATATCAGCAACAAATCCATGAGATGCTCATCATCCAGTTTTTTACCATTGTCATACTCGGCTTCCATAAAATAATCTATCATTTCTTTCTTGCTGTCTGCCTCTGTAGATTTCGCTCTTCTTTCTGCTACTTTTTCTTTAAATATCTTTAGCAGCATCTTCCTGGCCTGATGAACATTTCAAAGTTTAACATAATCAGAATTTGCCATTTAACATTAATTCATAATTGGTGACATGAACAAAATCTACCTTAAGTGCTCGATGGAACACGAAACCAGGGATATTAACTGGCATGGAAACAATGCCAGGGAACAAGTCCGAGTAACATTTAACCAGTGTTGAAAGAACAGACTCTTGAGTGGTGCCCAAGACAATGTGTGCAATAACCTTGAAAGCAATCGTCCTCATCTCGTAGAAGAAATTGACCGGTTCTTTCATGGTAGCAAGCTCTTCCAATGAAGTGGTCACAATGCCCTCAATGAGCTCGATATGCGAAGCTAGTGCTTCATCTCCATTGATGGGATTCATTGCTATCTTACGCAACCGCCGGTGCTCTGAAGCTGAAATTCCATATAGAGATTTCTTCCCTGCTAGTTGTCTTGCCGATGAAGGGTAACCGAACAAAACGTGCTCATCAGCAAATGCCTTCCTGCATAGCTCCGGACTGCAAATTATGATGCTCGGACTCCCAAACAAATGTGTTTTGTAAATGCCTGTTTTTCCATACCTGCAGCCACCATTCCTCCTTGCATGTCAGACAACAGCTTTCTAGTAGTGAAGATGAAAAACAAGACATAATTAAGAATCTAAAGTAACCTTTTAATCAAGTTCTCGATGAAGGTGTCTGGGTCTTGGGAATTAAAAGCTTTGAAGAAGGAATAGATGTGACCGATGAAGGGCCATCCCATGTCCCCAGGTGGCAAGGTGTTTTTCTTCTTCCCCAACCTAGTAACATAGTACCATTCATTTATGTTTTTTAAGAAACCAAACAGGAAAACATATGTTGCAGACACAACTGCCAGAATCGAGCATAGCAAATCTAACCCAATTTCCATTTCCCCTTCTTTTTGGTCTCAAGATGCACATTTTCGGGTTTGAATGTACTTGCTTTTATAGACACAAATTGCTATACGTAAGTCGTTTCTAGATAGTCAATGTGACATAGATATTGGAAAATTGCATCCAAGATAAGTAAAGAACAAGTAATTTCCCCATCCAACGCAAATCACATTAACAAATAGGAACCCAAATTATCTGTATTTTTCACGTGCCTCCATTTATTCTCCCACTTCAAATTAGAGGTTTAGGGTTTTAGGTTAAGGGTTTTAGTTAGGGTTTAGGGAATTAGGGGTAGGGTGTATTTTTTAGGGTGTAGGATTTAGGGTTTAGAATATAGAAAATAAGGGTTTAGGGTTTAAAATTCATTTTTTTACAAAAATACAAAGGAGGCATAAAGGAAGACACGGAAAAGAGGCAGAGGATTTTTGTTCAACAAATAGATCTGAAAGTCCGCATCGTACTCTTAATTTTAGTGGGTGGATCTCTCACCAAGGATTTTTGTACATAGCACTTTAAACCTAAGACTTGCTTAAGTAGAACCAAGCTACTTATCATTTAAACCAACCCCTATTAGTTGTTTATGTAAACTTTGATATATATTATATTTACGAATTATTTTATATATTAGCGAGAGTGATATAAAAAAAATCACAACTAACAATCAATTTAAATCTTAATGTTATAAATAAAAAAATAGATTGAGAGAGTAGCCTCATAATAAATACTTGTAAAATTCATCTAGATTTACCGACTAATTGATCAGTAGTTATAAAAAAAACTCTGGAACCATATATAATATACTATTTTTCATATTATATAAATTTTAGTTTCATTTCTATTAAAAATATATTTATACTATTCAATAAAACTTATTCTGTTCATTTATTTTATATTTTAAAATTAAAACATTAAATAGTAAAAATAAATTTAATGCTTGGGAATAATATTTTAATAACAAAAGACTTTATCAGTTGACAAATAGAACTTAAAACAAAAAAATAATAATTTAATCATATAATTTCTCAAAACGCGTAGCTTCATTCAAACCTGAAATCCATTAGAATTGTTCTGTCAAAAAGACCAAATTTGGACCGGATAATCTTCCAACTAAACTCCTCAACACAAAAAGTATATATTATACTAGTATTAATAGTAAAAAAAACTAAATTTATAATGATTAAATTGTTAAAATAAAGTTGTTAAATGGCTTTATAAGTCATTGCATGATAGTTTATTCGATTTTTATAAATATTTTTTTTCTAGCATGAATTTATAAAGAAATAATTTAAATGGGTTAAATTTTGGTATTTATTTTTTTATAGAATATTTTGAAAATTTGATTTTGAAATCAACGGGTTTAATATTTTTAATTATAATTTACAGCATAAATCATAAAACATTATAAAATTTTAGATTATAAGCTTAATTTTTTGTAAATTTGATGTGCCTCATATTTTTTTCATGTTGTGCGTTGTTCGTTATTGTACTTCAATTTTAAAATATATTTTGTAATATTATTTTATGTTTCATTTCATCTAGTAATTTTACATAATTATAATATTATATTAAATTTAGAAAAGAAGTGTATGTGAATCTATTTCCATTAAAAAAAAATTTCATACGCTGAAAGTATTATAGATTGTATAAAATTTTACGTGTTAAAATTTTGTTTTACCACGGGCTTTGCGAAAGGTCAAATCAATAATATATTAAAAATAGGTTAAATTTTTTTTTGATGATCTAAATTAATAATTTAACCTTTCTAAATGAAAATACAATTAATTAAGTTCTTCGATTCATAAAATATAGAAAATTAATCTTTTAATCAACATTGATCGTTACAATATTAAGGTAACGATCAATAATATTGATGTGATAATATGCGTATGATATTGACGTATATTATCATGTCAATACAGTGAATTGTCATGTCATCATCACATGTCGATCAATTAGTGAATTGTCATATTAATACATTGATTTTGAAATTAATATTATTAACTGTCACGTCAGTACTATAACAACCAATATTTATTAAGAGTTTAATTTGTTGTAATTTACAAATTGAAAAATCTAATTGACTGTGTTTTCATGCGAGAAACTAAATTACTAATTTAGATTGAATTCAAAGACAAAAATACTCCTTTTAACTTCATTTTAAATTTTTTAAAATTATTATTAAAATCGTTAGTCAAATACAAATACAACTTCTAAATCAAAGTATATTGTCTAAGAATTTAAAATGTCAGAGTCAATCAACATATATTACTTATAACCATTGTAACTGATTTAAAAAATATCAGAATCAATAAATATTCTAATAAAAAAACAAATAACCTTATAAGATACAAATTAAAATCATTTTATCTATACGATAAATGTACATTATAAAAATTTTAAAATTATCTATGTTAATATAATATTTTATGATCACATTTAAAATATTCAAAAAATAGTTTTTAATATTTGTTTTGCCTTGCGTACTATAGATAAAGCCTTATTTTACCCCTCAATTAATTGGTGTTATTAATTGAGGCCAAAATAATTGATGTTAAAACTGATATTAAAAACATATTTTATATTATTTTATTATTTATATATTTTTAAAATATATTTATAAATAAAATTAAATAAGTGTAGTTAGTTGGTTGATCAAGTTTTTTGTCAAAGGAGTATTTTAATAAGTGTATTTCTTTTCTAAATTTAAATATAATATTTTAAGTGTATTTTAATAATATTTAAAATACTATTTTTAAAATATATTTTATTAAAATATTTTGCTAACCCTATTTATTCTCTTAAAATATTTCTTTTCTTTTCTCAAAGTAGGATATCATTAAAATTAAAATTTATTAAAAAATTAATTTTAATAATAATTTAATATAAATATTATTTTTGTCGATATTATTACAATTTCTTAATTTGGCTAAGCAATTAGGTATTTCATTCTCAAAGGTTATTTGCTGGTTTGTCTTAAAATTGTATTTCCTCCATCTTATTCAATATATTTAGTATTATTACTTTTTTTACCAATATTTTTAAGTTTAACTCATTATTATTTTAAATTTATTATTAATAAAATATAAAAAATATGTTTTAATAAAAATTAATCAAATAGTTTAAAAATATATTTTTTTATAAAATTTAATTAATTAAAATTAAAAAATAACAAAAAAATTAATATTAAATATATTAAATGAGATAAAAATACATATTTTCTCAAATTTTCACCAATAAA
The DNA here is from genome assembly GCA_035048815.1 of Abelmoschus esculentus. NCBI lineage: Eukaryota > Viridiplantae > Streptophyta > Magnoliopsida > Malvales > Malvaceae > Abelmoschus > Abelmoschus esculentus. The sequence goes on along the minus strand of JAUCBN010000051.1, from coordinate 9,396,301 downwards.
ATAATCATATATATCATCATATTATTGAAGTATATTAATTTATAAAGAAAAATATCCTGTGTGCATTCTAAATCAATTATTGTGACTGAAGTACAAGCCAATTAAAAGTTCACTGATTTTAATGTAGGCATTAAAGTTTGGTACTCAAAATACAAAAACACTAAAAGTTGGAGAAAACTTTTATTACTCCCAAATAATTTACCCAATTGATAATTTAGGGTATTTAAAAATATCTGATCCGATTCATCCCATCTAAAAATCTATTAATTTGATTTGAAAATTTGAATGTTCGATTTGATTTTTATTTTTGGATCGGATATCTGATTTAAATTTTCCGAAACGGATACATATCGCAATATTTCAAGTCTCAGATTATCTGAAAATTCGAGAATTTAATTTTTTATATTAATTTTTATTTTTAATAATTAAATGCTTTATCTAAAAATTAAAATAATTAAAATTTTTATAAATGTGAATTATGTTATATTTAATAATTTGTTGTTTGTTATATTTAAATTTTTTATAAATATAACCTTTAAATTTGAAAAAAAAATAATTAAATTAAACTGAATATCCGAAATAATCGGATCAAATATAGATCGCTATATTACCGATGGACTGTGAGGTGGAAGTTTTTCTAAACCCAAAAAAACAATGAAGAAACATTGAATTTTAATGTACAAGACAAAAATCTTTACTCTTTTAATAATTTTAATTAAAAAAAAAAACTCGCCACTAAGATAAAAATCGAAACCACAATTCTCTAGCCTTAGTACAAGATAACAAATTAATTATTTTAGAAATAAAGGGAAAAACTAGAATGAAAGGTAAAAAATATTTATATTAGATAAAAAATTAATTCGAGTAATAAATTACGAATGCTTAAGCTTGAAGAGGAAAGAAAAAAATTGGGTTTGTTTTATACTAATTAATATTCACTTTTATCCCTTTTGTTATAAATATACCTTTCATGGTTGAGCTTGATGATATTTATATTTATTTTGTTTCAAACATTTAAATTATTTTTTACCTTTTCTTTATACAACCATATTTATAATCTAAAAACATTTTAATAATAATATGTTTGAATTAAACTTATTTAATAGTCATAAACTCTTATTATATTTTAAATTCTTTCTCTTTTAATAAAAGTAATTATATTTAAAAAATACCATAAAAATTTCAAAGAGTGAGTCATATTAAAATCCCTGCTGTATTTCCTGCTCTTTTGACCTGCATGGTCAGTGTCGTCGTTTGACTGCAACTAGCAAATCAACCTTGACCCAGACCTGAAAATTCTTGCGTCTGCTGGCTGGTGTCTGTAGCTCGTCCTTTCAAATCCGGTTAGCGGAAGATGGCTTTGAAGTTTCGGACCAGGAAGAACCGGAGACTTTGGGGTCGGGATTAGGTTAATGTTGGACTCCGGCGTCAATACTAGTACTCAGGTTCTGGTAGGTTTTCTTTGTAGGAAACGTTCTGGAAATCACCCAACAATATTTAATATTAATTTTTAAAATTTATTAAAGAAAAATGGTAAGACTTTTATATTTTATGAAAATTAAAAATAAATTATTAATTATATTATATTATGATTTTTAATATGATGCTTTAAAAAATAGTACTAGAATGTTATATTTTTTAAGATAGTATTATTTTTATTAAATTTAAAAATAATATTAATTATATAAATAAATTATATATAATGAAAACAATAAAAATATAATATTATTATATTATAATTAAATATATTATTATAATATTGAGATTTATAATATAGGATAAACGACTCATTTACTACAATCTGTTACTGTTTTGTTTAGGGATGAGCATTTTAGTCTGATCGGGTTTTAACTCGATCCAACTTGATCGGGTCAGATTTTTTAAGAAAAATTCGAGTTTGAGTCAGGTTGGGTCAGGTGATTTTTTAAGATGATATTAGGTCAGGTTCAGATTTAGGGTAAAAATATTTGACCCGATTCAACCCGGGACTAAATATATAATTTTTTCATAATTTTTAGGGATATTTATATTAATGGTCCTATATCTATATATTTATTATAATTAGGACCTTAAAATTTATTTTTTATTTATAATTTAGTCCTTAAAATTATATTTTTTTATAATTAAGTCCTCAAAAATTATTTTTTTACAATTTAGTCTCTAGATTTATTTTTTTCTATAAGTCGGGTCGGGTCGAATTTTTTAATAAATATTTGGGTCGGATTAGAGTCAGATTTAGGGTATTTATGTTCGGGTCAAGTGGACCGTAAATCCGACCCAATCCGACCCGTGCCCATCTCTAGTTTTGTTATCTCACCTAATATTATTTTAAATAATATATTTATTAATATATTTTTGTTTTGATTGATACCTTAACCGTTAAAAGATTATTGTAGCACATTCTTAATTGTACAATTTTATACATATTTATTAATATATTCTAAGTATTTTTTAATTATAATATTGAAAATCACAATAATAATGTAAAGGTATTATATTATTAAAAATTACTAATAAATATATTATAAGTATCTTGTAATTAATAATATTTTTGAAATAATATTAGAATATTATATTAATATTAAATACATAAAATATTATTGCTCATAACTAATAATTCAATAATATTATTCGTGAAGAAAAAAAATCAATAGTATTAATTACACTAATATTCAATTATATAATATCCTTAAAAAAATAAAAATATAATAATATAAATTATTTTTAATATAACTGAGTAAGATTAAAAATTATAAATAAATATATTTTTAAATGTTTTAGTAAATAATCTTTTATTTAAATAATATATTAATATTAATTACGTAAAATAATATTTATAATAGTTATTAAAAAACTAGTAATACTATTTTATAAAAATATTAAATGATATTAATTATATAAGTGATTTTAAAAAATTAAAAAATAAATTAAGTTAAATATTTATAAAAAAAATATAAATATATATATAATTATGTGTGTATATATAACAATTATCTAAAATTTGAAACATAAAAAAAGAATATCACCTATTAGATAAAAATATTGAAAATATTAATATTCGAACCCGTTATTTTCAAAAACAACAATCATTCTCTTAATCACTAAGGCAAGATGATTCATGCTATTTTTTATATTATAGTTTGCGAAGAATATGGTTTTTATAATTATATTAAAATATGCACATTTGTTATATTTCATAAAATTAGATCAATTTTTTAAATTGATGTTTAAATGAATGTAAAATATATTTAGTATTTAATTATTAGAACAAATTGAAAACTTTTTAAATTATGGGATACATTAAAACATCAAAATAATATTGAAAATAATAAGATTTATAAAATTTGCCGTTTGAGTTTGCCTTAGTTTTTTTCTTCTTCTAATTTTTCAGACTTTCTTTTTCAATAAGACAGATTACAGAACAAACTATAAAAAAAATTACCGGAATATAATTTTAAAACTATTTTAATAAAATCTTTTAAAATTGATATTCAAATTTAGGAACATAACTTTAGAAACTTACCTCTAATATTATATTGTCTCAATGCCGTAAAACAAAAATTGGATATTCAAATTTAGGTCGCATAATTACGCAATTCCCGATAATTAATTATTAATTATGATTTAGGCCTTATAAGCCGCATATCATTCATTATTTCTAAAGTCGTTATCAACTTATTAGTAATTTAGGCAATATAAGTATTATCATCATGCATTTAATCATTCATTGATTATCAAGCTTTTAATATATGATGAGAGAATAATTAACCATTAATTATCAATTATCACTTACTAGCCGCATATTATTATTATTGAAGCCATTAATTATCCAACTTATTAATGATTTAGGCAACCTTTAAGTACCCTAAATTTAAAAGCTTATCAATATTCATATTATTAATACATAGGTTGATTTCATAATTTCACTTTAACGATTTATAATTTTTTAATATGATTTAATAATAAAAAATAATTTTATTGATTTTAATAACAATAAATATTTTAATTTTAATAATTAGTGGGTCTTAGTACCCTGGGGCTTGGGTAGTCGCCCCTGTTGCCTAAGCTCCAGAGACGGCTCTAGATCTAGGGGTATTGATATTTATATAGAGTATTGATGTCAAATATTAATTCGATGGTTTTAATTTATAAATTAGTATCAATATTACCTATCGAGTATAATAATGGTCATGTAAGTATCAATACTCATATACGAATATTGAGTATCAACAATGGTCATGTAAGTATCCACCTACTTTAAATCAGGAACATATAAGATTAGCTCTTACAATAGAAAGTCTTCGGACTGGGCTGAACTGAACTGATACATGGGTAGAAAAGTAACCAAAATTTCAATGCTCATGTTCCATGGCCATGGGAGCATTGGGATTCTGGCAAGACAACTGTACTATATATGCAACACCATAGAACAAGGAGGAATATATTTATATATTTTACAACACAGCAGGTTGGATATTCGAAACATGAAATCGATCATTCGATCTTCACGACTCTTGCAAGGCAGTTGTCAACAGGTCTTGGTAGAGGCAAATACACATTGGGTCCTCTTGGATTGATTTGTTCAAGCCTACAAAGTAATCAAAGTAAAGATATGAGAAAAAAGAAGAAGAAAAAATGGTTTTGGGCATTAGAAACCAGGGCTTAGCCGGCTTACTTGTAGTTACGAATAAAATAATGAAGGAAAATGGAGATCTCAAGCTTGGCCAGATCAGCTCCCGGGCAAATCCTGCTTCCTGCTCCAAAGGGAAGGAATGATCCTGGTTTGGGTGTATGGTTCTGTATGCAAATGCAATGGCAGTAAAGCATATGTCATGTTATGGGGTTGTTTTAGCCATGGAATGCATTTAAACTTACATCCCATCTTTCAGGGAGGAATTCTTTAGGGTTTGAATAAACATCAGGGTCCATGTGAACACCTCTATTCCAAAGCAAAACCTTCCAACCTTTTGGTATCAGAAAACCTGGAAACAGTGGTTATCACCTGGTAAAGTTAAGATTATCGAAGAATATCGATTTAATATCGGAAATTAGAGGGACTTAATCGCTAACCATTGATGTTAACATCAACTTTTGCCTCCCGAAAGTTGCAGAAAGATACACTTGCCCTTCTTAGTGTCTCATCAATTACCTAAAATCCATAATCTTTGATATTTGAAACAAAGGACATGTTCCTTGTGGAATAAGTAACCCAGAAAAGGAAAAAGAAATTACATGCAACACACGGACGTTACCTTTTGAAGATAATTCATTTGTCTAAGATCCTTTAGAGTCAAACCCTTTTCCACACTTTGTCTGTTCTTCAAGATTTCTTCTTGCTCGTCCTGAAAAATGGGTAATAAATTCATTAAAAAGGAATTCTGTGCTGTGCATTTCTTCATAATTAACAACAGGGAAATGGAAATTAAAGCTAGAATAATCCAACCTTGGCTTTTCTCAGTATTTGTGGATGGTTATGAAGATAGAGGATCGCCCACATAGCTACATGGGCTGAGCTTTCATGACCAGCTAACAAGAACATGAGCAGTAAATCAATTATGTCCTCATCGGGTAATTTCTGGCCATTCTCGTCTTGGATTTCCATCAGTAGATCAACCATTCCTCTCTTTACATTGGGGTCTGTAACTTCACTCTTCACTCGCCTCTCATCAAGGACTTCTTGTAGGATCTTAATCAACAGTTTCCTAGCCTGTTTAAATGTCAAATTCGATAAGAAAAAAAATAATTTATTATGATCTTAATAATATGATGTTCAAAAATTATTTTTTAACTTTCAATAATGATAGCTACCTAACTCTATATTAAGTTCAGATTTTGAAATTTAAGAGATATTTCAACTTGTCATTGAACTCGGGTGTTAGGACGATGTTATGAAACTTAAATGATCCTTTCATAAGTGTTGGGCTTATCTTAGGTGTTGAGCTTGTATTTTAGGTTGAATAAGAGTTCAAAGATGAAAGAAAAAGGTATTGAATTTCCCTCGCTTTTGAAGATAGTGAAAGAGTTGGCTCTCTATTTTTTTTACAAAAGTAAGAGGATGACCTCCCTTGTCTCTTAAATCCTTCTCATCTCTTTATTCAATTTTCCTTGAAAATTTAAAGAGAATGGAAGATTTAACTTTATTTTCTGATGAAAAAATCTTTCTTTTATATCCATTAACCTTTTATCAATGTTGCAACTTGTTTTTCAACATCTCTATAGTGAAAGAGATAGGTGATGCTTACAAAGTTCAAGGGAAGAAGAGTTGAGGACTTGAGTTAGGAGCTTCTTTTGTTATTATGGGAGTTAGGGGCGAGTATTTGATCGAGTCGAGTTGAGTTAAAAAATTTTGAGTTATTTTAGTTGACGAGTCATACTTTACAACTCAAACACTATTTAAAAAATTTTCGGTTTGAGTCGAGTTTTCGAGTTCCTATAAATATTTAATTGTAATTATTTATCATGTTATAGTATGATTTAATTCCAATTTAAAAGTCTTTCTCTGATCATATAATATATATATATATATATTCATATGTAGCAATATTTTTTTATATTTTTATATATCAATGTATATATATCATAAAAAATTGAGAGACTCGTCTCAAACTTAAAAATAAATCCTTTAATTATTAAAAATTTTGAGTTATTCATTTTACAACTCGAACTTTATTTTAAAAAAATTCGAGTCGAGTCTATTAAATTTCTAGTCAAGTCAAAACGAATTGAGTCGAGTTATTCGGTTTTTTCGAGTCGAGTCGAGTTTCACATTAGGGAGTAATGTTAGTACACTTCTAACATTTTTTATTTCATACATATTCTAAAAATGATATCTTTTATGTTTGAGTTGATGATTTAGGTGTTAAATTCTTTATTTTATAGTTGATTTATTATTCTTGTTAAGTTTAATTAATTGACAAAAATATAATGTGATCATGACAAGAAAAGATTAATGTTACAATATCGTATGATACTGATAAAGAAATTTATGGAAATATGAATTGACTTACTTCTATAATCTGCCTACAACCTATTCGAATCTTAATATAATTTAAACTTGATTGTACTAATTAACCATTGAAAGCCGTCTTTGGCATCTTCCATTTTTGTTTTGATCTATATAGGAAGTCTCGACCAGTTCTTTTACATTGGATTAATAATGCCTGGCAAACACTCAGATGGGGTTAAGTTATTTGATCGACAGTTTTTTTTTATATTTTACTATTAAAAGAATTTTAAAAAATAATTTAAACTTTATAAATCAATTTCAAAAACTTAAAATATATATCTTAATCATAAACCCTAAACCTTAAATACTATACCTGATTTTTAAAATATTCATAACCATGTTTTCTTCTATCTTTTATTTCATTTGTTGCCTTGCACCTACTTCTAGACGAATAAAAATCTTCGAATTCTAATCGTACTTTTTTTATGTTTTATATTAAAATTTATTTTAAAAAATTAAATTTTACATCATAACCTTAATTTTTACGTCCTAAACTCTCCTCTAATTCTTTAAACTTTAACCACAAGTCTTAACCTAGAACTCTAAACACTCAACTCATTATTTTAAAATATGAATACCAATAAAAACATAATAAAAAATAAGACGCTCTACATCTAATTCTAGACTTACGTCTCTCTTCTCAATTTAATTGTCAAAATAATAATCATAATAATGTGTTGAGAGGCAAATTATATATGCAGATAAGCCTGTACACTGTTGGTGCTTCTTGTGAAGAAATATTTACCTTGAGAGCTTTGTGGAAGGCGAAGCCTGGTATATTAATGGCGGCAGATTTCATCCCATAGTTCAAATCAGTATAAAGCTCCTCAACGGATCCCATAATTGATTCAGCACTGGACCCAACAAAGATGTGTGTAATCACCTTGAAAGTAAACTTCCGTATCTCGTTCAACAGCTCAATCGGATCTTTCATGCTACACCACTCTTCCAAGGAATTAACCACAATCTCCTCAATATATCCAATATACATGGACAGTGCCTCATGGCCGTTGATGGGTGCCGTGGTTAGCCTGCGAAGACGCTTGTGTTCAGAATTAGGGATGCTGTGAAATGATTTCTTCCCGGTTAACTGCTTTGTGGAAGCTGGGTAACCGAGTCTAAAGTGTTCATCATCGGCAAACACTTTCCTACAGGTTTCTGGGATACAAACTAGGATGCTTGGACTTCCAAATAAGTAGGTCTTGTAAATACCCGTTCGCCCATACCTGTAATATTTCCAAGAGATCAGAAAAAAGGGTGTTAAATTGTGATGAAAATAAGAACCAAAAACAAAGGGAAAGTGGAAAAACCTTTGAATCAAGTTGTAGATGAAAGCGTCAGGGTCGTTTGACCTGAAAGCTTTGAGGAAACACTGCATGTTGCCGATGATAGGCCATCCCATATCGCCTGGAGGAAGAGAATGTTTCTTCTCACCCAAGCTGCTAACATGGCGCCACTCATTTATTTTCTTCAGAAAAGCAAACAGGAAAACATAGATCCCGAGCAGAACGGCAAGAATCAAAGCCGATATATCGAAGTATAATTTCATTATTATGGAATTAACTTCTCTCTTTTGCTAGCTTTTTTGTTGTGTTTCTCTATACCTTAGCTGGACGATACCTATTTACATATAGCTACTTGCAACCATAGCTCGTATCGATCAATTCCCAGGCAAGACGACGCATGTAATTAAATATTTATTGAAATATTTTAAAATTTTCATCTTGGTCACCTAACTTTAAAATGAGTATTAAATTTTATTTTTGATATTTATAAACAATAATTTCAATAAATAAATTTGCAAAATCACTATTTATTTTAAATATTATATTTTTTTGTTTTTTTTTTTAAATAAAATAAATTAGGCAAAGGTCAGCGACATGGTGAATACACTAGTAAGCACTCCTATGTAAGCACTGTGGGTTTAGACAAGACATTTTGTGGCTTTTGATTCGGTTCCTTGGACCAGTTTCTACGAGAATGTGCAGACAAGACTAGTGTTGTGCCAGTTCATACTCAAATATCAGACAAAGGGTTTAGCTAAAGAAGTGGTAGTTCTGCGATGGGGCAGAGGAGTCAAAGTATCACGGGGTCTACTGTTAGGCATGAGGTTAGGAGTTAGGACACTAGATTGACAGCAGAGCCGTTCCTGAGATTAACTAAGAGAGGGACATTCATGTAAAGAATTTATAGATATATGTTTGTGTGTCTACTATGTTGGGATTTGTGGTGCATATAACAAAGTACAAACAAGAGAGTAATGGAAGCAGTTGAAGCTAAATCAAGGCTAATGATCTTGTCTTAGCAATTCCTTCAATAGGATAGAATCAAATCTTACTTTTTTTCGATCACCAAGAGTTCTAACATGTCGCTCAATCCCCATTTGTGCAGTCTATCATTGTATTTTTTTTAAAGGAATGTTTTTATTGTATATAAACTCAATTAATAATCACTTGATTAAATTAAATTTGTATTATTATTTTAAAATACTAACATGTCACACAAAATTAAAGGTACTAATATCAAGTGTTTGAGATGTTATTAATATTTCTCACACATAATCGACTCTTAAATTCAAATTAAAAAGACGAATTTATAATTATTTTTATGATGTTTAATCTACCAAAATATCGATGGTAACTCTAAATAATTTTAAAATCAAACTAAAAAAAATCTTTATTTTAAAAATTAATCTCTCATCTATTTTTACGCTAATACTTACTCCAAGAGATAAATAATGCCCCTTATTGACTTTTTGAAAATCAAATTTTTTAAACTTTGACTATAATTATATTAAATATTTTAAATAATTAAATTTTCTAAAATATATATTTAAAAATTAATCGATTAGAGATTTTTAAAATATATTTTTTATATTTTTATCAATAATAAATTTTAAATAATCATAAGTTAGAGTTAAAAAGTTTCACTCAAAAATTTATAATAAAATATTACATCAAAATAGATATTATAATTTTATTTAATTAGATAAGACCATAAATGAGCTGATAAAAATAGTTCATAAAATATTTCTTTTAAATATTATTTTAAAATATGATTAATTACATGTTGTACCTCTAAGATTTTTAATAACCATTTAAAAATTAATGATATTTAGTGCTAGATTGCATTAGTGATGTTCAGGGTATACATTATCTGTTCTAGACTCATTGTTTTTTTTTTTTTAAAGGTGAAGTTTATTATATTCATTTCAAACTTATTTAGTTCTAAATTAATATTGTATCAAGTTTCTTTTAACATGTAGTATATAATGTTCATGCTATCCAGATTATTTTTATTGATTAATAAAATAATATTAAATTCTTAAACATATTTAATATCATGATTTCTTAAATATTATACAACTAACAATATCAAAGGAATTATATTTAAAATAAAATTATTAAATTTAAAAATAAAAAATTATCAAAAATAAACTATCAATATTAAAACTAATATTATCACGGATTACATAAAAAAATAAAAGTACAAAAGTTGAAGCTACTAGGTACTAAGTACTAGGTACGCCGGTTAGTGTTTGAGAGGTCTTCTATGCTATTGAATTCGGCACCTACCTCAAGATTTACTTACAATTTAAGCTCAGTTAATCACATGACTTTTGGCCGAATTTGTTTCCGCAAACAACAAATTAGAATACTACAAAGTTCATAAGATCCAGTAATTCAACTTCACAACAGGGTATACTTTATATTATTAATTTTTATAGCTAGATCCGTTTAAATTATTAATTTTTAAAATTATATTACTAATATCAATTTTAATATTATTGAAATAAATTTAAACTATATATGTTTAAAAAGTAAAAATATCGTACCGATTGATTAAACTATACAACGTGCTCTTGGAATATATTACCAACATAGTCTAATTATATCATTGATGGTTTTTTTTCATGTATGCTAATCTATATTTGTGTTTATCAGAACTATTGATTTATATATGATTTTTTCGAAAGATGATAATTCACTTTAAACAAAATAGATAAATAAACCTGATTGTTTAAATAACGGATAACATGATAAAAAAGGTTTATGATATAATTTATTTTAAAGGCTTAATATATATATTTAACTATAATTGATTTCTTAATTTGTCCCTTTAATTACTTTTTGATTTATTTTGTTTCCCATACTTTAAGTTGTTATCAAATTGTATCCTATACTATATAAGTTTTTTTTTAAGTTATCCTTAAACAAGGAAGATTTTGGTCCACAAAGTTTAAGGGACATAACGGGTAAAAAAAATAGAATACAATACAATATATGAGAATCAAAACAAGTCAAGTTTAAGACAAATTATTTAAATTTCAAATCGATTAAAGCAATCAAAAATCCGACCTGATCTATTATCATAACTATATTTTAAGAGCATGAGATTTATTATGTGTTACCGAAAACAGATGTTTTGATTTATATTTCCTCTACAATGTTACAAGAATGATTAACTTAAATTTAAAATTTAATGTTAGGACTTAAAATTTAAATTTTTAGTGTTAAGGTATAATAAGGGCATCAAAAAGGGTTAAATGATTTTTGTCCAAATTTTACAAATTATGTCTAAGTTATAACTTTTTTTTTTGACAATTTCCCAATTTGCGTTCATTCTAGGATAAAAATCTTCGTCCCTTCTTTAGTTTTTTTCAACACTATAAAATAAAATTTAAACCATAATTTTAAATTTTATATCTTAAATTCAAACCTTAAAAAAGCATTTTGATCCCTAACTCAATCCCTAACCTTATCCCTAACCAAAATAAAAGAGGCCGAAGATTTTTTTTGTTCATTTTACTTGCAGCCAACCATTTTTACGGGCGAAAATTTGGAGACTGCAACTTGGACAATATATGATGATATTATAAAAAAGCTAATAGGTATATATAGAACAAGAATGGGACCTTATTTTGTATATTAATTTTACGAAAAATATATTAATTTATTGTCATATTCTATCATTGTTTTGCTCTAGGAAAGATTACACGATTATCTGATAAAACAACCATAGCAGAAAGCATAGATACTGGGATTGGGACTAGTATATTTCAAGAGTTGTTCATTTTGTTCAAACAAGGTCATTTCTTCTTCATCCAATGTAACTAAAGCTTCAATTCCATCACGGGATTCTGTGTCTGACAAAGCAAATGTGTTGCTCACCAATTTGTTTACACTGACAACCTAGACAGGTTTTCCCCACCCAAAATCAACGTCATACAAAGGGAGTGGCGAATCTAGGAAATTAGTATTGACCGGGCCAATATAAATAGAATAAAATATAATTTTTTAAGTTAAAAAATTAAGATTGAATAACTCAAATCTTTAATGATTATTAGATTGAATTTTATGTTTAAGTTGAGTCCTTTAACTATGTGATATATGTATAACACATGAAAAAATATAAACATATATATTGTATATGATCATACAAAACTATTTAAATTGAAATCATATACTACTATAATATTGTAAACATTTATAATTAAATTTGAACATAAATTTAAATTACCGGACTAAAAAATCAAATAAAATTTGAATTCTAAAATGTGACTCATCAACTTACATCAATCAAAATATTTTAACTCGACTCGATTTAATCGAATGTTCACCTTGAATAAAACAATAATTTATCCAACATAACTCATATATATATATATATATATATATAGTTTTAAAATTAGAAAAATTTATTTTTGAATAATTTTATTTTTTTATTATCTACATATTTATTTAAAACCATTTCCTTAAAATAAGAAATAAAAATAAAATTTTATTTATTTAAATACTAATTTCTCGTTCAACTAAAAATATTTAAAAATATATTATATTTGTATCCTCTTTAAAGTTATTTTCAAAAATATTGAAAATGAGATATATTATTATTATTTATTTTATTATTAGTATATAATGGAATGAAACTCTAATTATATTAAAAAATCGATTTTTAAAAAAATATATTCAATTATTTAATAGTAAAATATATTCTTAAAATATATTTTATGAAAAATAATTATGTAATATTTATAAAATATAATGAAAATAGAAATATTTTTATTTTTATTTTAATTTTACTCTTTATTTTAATTATAATTCAAGATTTAAAAATTAAAATAAATTTTAATATCTAAAATATATTATATATTTTTAAAAATATAAAATAGGATAAAAAAATTGGCATGGAGCAGGCCAGGGCCTAGGCAGGCCCAAGCCTACATTCGCCCCTGTACAAAGGGACCTTGCACCAACTTAAAGACTTATAAACACTCATTGCCTTGTTGCATCTAAAAAACTCTCCTCTCTCTTTAATGGCTTTCATGATTGCCAGTGGAGCATCTTCGCCTATGAACATATTAGTCTTGGTGGTGTTGAATTCGTTCAAACGATTTCTTATTTGAATCACCACTTCATGTAACCCTAAATCTTTCTCTTCATATGCAAACACCATAATTGCCCAAATGAAGTTTTCAATTGAAGTTTCTGGTAACGGAGGAGATATCTTTTTACGCAAATTAACAGCTTGTAACAATGTCATCGGCTCGAACGATCCTATTTTTTGTTTTTTGGTAGCCACCGCACATTTCCATAATAGAGCCAAACCCGCCTCCACGCGAGAGAGATGATTTTGCAAAACTTCATAGAATTTATGACTAACCTGAGCCTTCAATTCTGCAACCTTTGATGCACTAAACATAAATCTCCTCTGCACAAACTTTTCAGAGGCGATGTTAACAGATGTTAACAGTTGTAGACATGGCATAGAATTCATCTCTGGGTGCCAAAAAATTTTCTCCAAAAAGTAGAGGGGTAACGGGATTGTCAAACTTTACAAGAACTTATATTAGCAAGAATACAAATGAAGCTTATATTTTATGGTGTGTTGAATACAATGGCTACCTCTCTTTATATAGGGAAGGAGGAACCCTGTTAACAAACTAACTGCAATCTTAACTGCGTAACAACCTTCCATCTATTCTTCTAATATTCACCCTACTTCTTTAAGTTTCTCAAGTGTCTTTGGATTTGTGATTCTCGAGCAAAATATAAAAGATATTGATACTTAAACTTGATCATTGATAAAAGAATTACTTCAAACTAAAAAACTTATATTTCTTAGTGGTTCAATAAGAATCGAAAGTGTTCTTTATCCTTTCGTTCTTCTTAACTTATCCTTTTTTTTGTGGTTTACCGAGAATCGAAGGTGTTCTTCATCCTTTCGTTCTTCTTAACTCACTTCGTTTTCATGATTTTTTTGTTATTCAAAATTCTTTTGATCAAAAAACAAAACAACACCAATTTTCTTTTGAAGAAAATTGATCACCAAAAAAAAATTACTCAAAAAAATAAAGACTAACAAGATAAATACAAACATTAAAAATCAAAAAATTGCTCTAATACCATGTTAAACTTTATAAGAACTTATATTAACAAGAATACAAATAAAGCTTATATTTTATAATGTGTTGAATACAATGGTTACCTCTCTTTATATAGGGAATGAGGAACCCTATTAACAAACTAACCACAACCTTAACTGTGTAACAATCTTCCTTTATCTATTCTTCTAATAGGGATTACTCGATCCACGGAAAAACGATGACTAGGTCTGAACAAGAATGTATAGCGCAGATAATGTTAGTTCAGACCTGTATATAGGATAAGAAAATCAGTTTAGACCTATATTTTTCAGTTCAATCAGTCTTTGTTACTGCAGCATCATTTTCACTGTCAGAAGGTACTTTACCACCCATATAATGTCAACTCTCTCTGCAACAGAAACCCAAAGGATAAAGAAGAATCACCCACCATAATAGTATTATTTCTTGTAAAAATCTTTCATAATTCAAATCCAAACCCTAAAAATTAATATCGGAGTAAGAACCTATAAATATAGGTATTTTATCAAATTCAGTAAGAAAAATTAGAAGCAAAATAGTCCCCTTTAGCCAATTCTGTAGGGATTCGAATTGGGCAACAATAAAAGACAATTAGGATGAATGAAGAACACGGATCATAGGATCAACGAATAGCAAAAAAATAAAATAAAATATAAAGGGGAAAGATTATGAGAAGGTGAAAATAGGGGTGCTTATCGAGCGAGTCGATCGCGAGTTGGGCATTGTTCGTTAAAATTGTATTCGATTCGTGTTCGTTAAAATATTTTGTTGCTCAACTTGACTTGTTGCTCGTTAAGCTCATAGGATCAAAAAAAAGTGTATAATACATTTTTAAAGTCTAAATTTAAAAGTAATATTTCATAAATACACCAAACTAGTATATTAAAATTAAAGTAACAATTCACACATTAATAATTATTATTTAAATATATTTTTTGAATGAAATTATTTTAACGTAATTATTAAAAAGTATTTTTAAAAATTAATGAGCTGCTCGCGAACTTATTGAGTCGAGTTAGACTTTGCTCGATTCAATTCGTTAAGGAATCGAGTTGAGTTCAAGTTCAAGCTAATCTTAGTTGAATATTTATCGAGTTTTGACCAAATCAAACTCAAGTAACTCACGAACTACTCAACTCGTTAAGCACCCTAAGTGTAAATCGTACCTTTTTTCCGTTGAGTTTGTAAAACGGGATGATTCGACCGTGTCTAGGGATGGGCACGGGTCGGGTCGGATTTTCGACCCACATGCACCCGACCCGAAAAATCATACCCGCCACCCAACCCGCCACGGTTTTAGGGTGAAAAAATCCGACCCGACCTGACCCGAATCATTAAAAAAATTAAAAATTTAGGGACTAAATTGTAAAAAAATAAAATTTAGGAATCTAATTGTAAAAATATATAGTTTTAGTGACCTAACTGTAAAAAAATAATTTTAGTGATCTAATTGTATAAAATATATATAAAGAGAGATCACTAATACAAATATCCTAAAATATATATATGGGGAATGGTCGAGTCGGATTTTTTTCACCCTAAACCTGAACCTGACCCGAGATCACCCTTGAAAAAAACCCGAACCCAAAATTTTTACCAAAAAATCCGACCCGATCGAATCGGAACCCGTCGAATTCGGGTTTCGTGTCCATCACTAACCGTGTCTGAAGTTTGTCCTCCATTTATTAACCCTTCTTTCTATAGCAAATTACATTTATGACCCAACTGATTAATCTATAATTATTTTATTCATGATTGAGACTCTGAATTATATTAATTGTTTTTCAATTTAGTACCTAAATTTTTACTTATTTATTTTGATACTATAATTATTTATTCACTCACTGTTTAGCCATAAAGTTAGTCGCCTAAAATATGGCGATGCAAGTCAATAATAATGCATCAATCATCAAATATCATAACAAAAATTTGAGGTTGAAGATAAAATATAAATATTTAAAAATAAAAATATATATATAAATAAATTAAATATATTTATACTATATAATATTATAATTAAATAAACGTGGGACACAAAAAAACATGCAAAATAACATAAACGAAAAAAATGAAATTTAAGTCCGGGAATAGAATAAATTGGAAAATTCACAAGAATATTAATGTTGGAAAAAAAATTTAAAATATTGTTTCTTTTACTTTATTTCTCAGAATAATAATGATTATATTTTAAATGTTGGTACCTTTAGACTCTTACTTTAAATAGTATAAGAATAAAGATGGCATACGAAGATATTAAAGTCGAAGCCAAAAGACTCCGTTCTTACCCAAATTATTTACAAATATTGTTGAAAGTCGGAATTTAAAAGTGTCAATTTCAATTCACTGTAAAATCATCAATACTATAGAAAATAAAGTAGGAGAAACAACATTTTGAGAAAAAATTTTCCAGCATCAACTTTCCCATGAATTTTCCGAATAAATCCTAGGGATTAAAATGAAAGAAATAAAAATAATGGAAGGCAGAAGAAAAAGATTAATTTAGGGTGGAGGGATCATATAATTACACCGTTTGTTAATCTTACTATATAAGCTAGAATTAAATAAAAAAATCATCATTTCATTTGTTATTAAAAAAAAATAACAACCCATTTTTCTCTGTAATCTCCTGACTATCAGGAAACTAGAGTTTCATTAAGAACATTGATGGAAATCTTGAGTATATTTTAAAGGAGTAAGCATCTCCTTTTATACACACTAATAGCACTTGATAGCTCTACTAACCACCTAACAATCTCTTTAATTATATTACCAGCAATGCACCACACATATGCATTGGATGCATGCATGGAATCACATAACAGCAATTTCTGGAAGTTTTATTCAACATTCTTCCTGCTCCCTTTGACTTCTTCTTCTTCTGTTGCAACACTAGATTGGTTCAGGATGCTTAACAATACAGTGGTGTCTATGGAGGTAATTACTCAGGTTAATAGCTGCTGTAATTGCTTAATATTCACCCGAATTTCTTGCTTCTGGAAACACTTCAAAACCTTCAACTACCATGAGCTGCTGGGGAAAGCAGTTTAAAACATTCACTTTCTTTCTCTCTACTTATTTGAGCCTTCTTTTTGTTGGAAGCAAGGTTGTTAAGCGTCGAGCTTTCGAGTGCAATCTAAAATCCTCTTTCGAGCAAGAAAACACTTTCTTTTGTCTGATTAACGGAATGCAAGGTTGTTAAACACTATACTCTCCCCATAGATTTTCTTCTATGGACCATTGACTATGAAAAATCAAGCTCCAAATTTCTTGTGAGAGAATCAATTGACAATGAAGAAGAAAACATTCAAATTGTTCTTTGAATATAGTTCCAGTAACCCCAACTTACAACAATTAGTAAATCAGAACACCAGTAATAACACTAAATTTGATGTATAGAAAGTTCTATCAGTTCCAGCAGCAGACAAGTAAAGAAGCATAAAAAAAACAATATCGGTGAACGGGTCAGTTTGTGACGTTACATGTAAAGACCAAAGGTAAAAGTTGATGGAAAAGGTTGCTTCTGTTTTTAATGGAAAGCTTAACAATATTGTCATCAATGGAGGAACACACACCAGGAAGCCTACAACCGAGTACTCTGCTGAAGAGTATTCAATGCTGATTTCTACAAATTTTGAATCTTCATACTATTTATGCCAACTTGCACATCCTTCTCTAGAAGAATCTGAAAATGGAAGCATTGTGTTCATTTCATTTGTTGCTAGTCTGATCCATATTGACAGTGGATCCATTAACGCACCAACTAAAGCTTTTATTAACCAACTTACAAAGAACCTGGCGTGTGAGTGGGCAAAAGATAAAGAACCAATTGTATTGCGCCGTGGAACATCAGAACCTTGCTTGTTGAACATTTGCTCCATGTGAGAATGGTGGCATAGTGAAGAAGATGAAGAAGATTTTATTGATGGAATGCAGCAGATAAAAAAACTCAGATAAAAATGAGCAAAATATCACCAGGATCTATGGCTCTTGATACCATATCAGGAAACTAAAGTTTCATTAAGAACACTGATAGAAATCTTGAGTACATTTTAGAGGAATAAACATCTCCTTTTATACACACTAATAGCACTTGATAGCTCTACTAACCACCTAACCACCTCTCTAACTATATTACTAGCAATGCACCACACGTATGCATTGGATGCATGCATGGAATCACATAACAACAGCTTCTGGAAGCTTTACTCAACACTGACGTCTTCGAGCTTAATCATTGGCCGCCGTGAGCCGTCCGTCACCGGCGAAAACCGTCGTCGTTCTCGGTGGTTGAAAATGAAAACGGAGATACTTTTTACATAGCCTTCTGTACCTTAAACTCGAATCAGGTACCGGTTTTTTTTTTTTTAAAGAACACTCTCGGTAAGTGAAACTACTCAAAATCCTTTTGGTTTCGTAACTTTTTCTTAATTTTTTTTACCCTGATACACTCTTCTTGATTTTTATTTTTATTTTGGTTAATTGGGAAATAGAAACTAGGAAAATGTCTTTCCTCTTTGGAAAGTCCCCCTTCATTACGTTGATTTCATTGGTTTTTATAACCCTACTTTTACAATCCCAATAATAATAACACTGAATTCCCCCTTTGATTGACTGCAGGTCTTGGAGGCAGGATTTTCAGAGCTTTGGTGAGATTTTGCAGGGCATGTCAGATTAGGATATGGATGAAGGCATGTGCAGTAGTTGATTAGGGGAATGGTATGCCAGGATAGGGGGAGGACTAGGGTTGGTAATAGGGGTGAGAAAAAATTCAATTAATCTTAGATCTGATAGATTTTTATCTAGTATTAATTTTTGTGGGATCAAAATTGAATCTAAAATTTAAGTTTCGGTCATAATTATGATTGAGATTGAATCTTGATTTTCTGAATTTGATATCCATTGAATATTTAATAAGATCGGATTAATACTAAGTATTAGTTTTAAAAGATAATATTTTTTGTTTATTTTTATAAAAAATTTTCTTTATATACGAATATTATAAATATTATTCGTTCTAAAACTTAAAAAAAAATTATAATATTTTAATTTTATTATATAATAACATTATTAATGTTTAAAAAAATTCTATTGCTCATATTTTTAAAATAATAAATTAATTGATTGAGTACTCGGTATTAATATAGGTTTTCACTAGTAATAAAATTGGATTCTAAAATTTAGGACCTGATATGAACAGAATTGGGACAGAAATTGGATCTAATTTTTAAAAATCGATGATTACTGAAATTAAAATTAATTCTAATTAAATTGGTCGGGTACCCGATCTTATCCTCTTAATTTATTAAGGATTTTAATTTTTATTTTAGGAATTCTAGATTATAGGTCTGGTTTAGAGTTTTAGTTTGAGTGATGAAAGTAAAGAAAGTGACGGTGGTAGAACGTCGCCGGCGCGACATGAAGTGACTGACGATGGTGGCTGGATAATGAGTTAGGGTTAACAAAATTAGGATTATGATTTTTTATGAGTCTGATGGGTTTGGGGGGTTAATAATGATGGATTGTATTTGGGCTAAGGCCTGGATAATTTTGGGTATCTACAAAATTATCATCTCACATCCTTGCTATATAGATAAAACAAGTAAAAGTAACATTTCCATTAATGTATTAAATAATATTGTACTCTAATAATCATATTATTAAATATAATCATATTTTTTGAATTAGACACCATAAAATTAATCATATTTTATACGCTTTAAGTATAAAATTTGGAACGAATAAAAATTTTATTTTATTATTTTTTTTAAAATTTAAAAAATAAATACAATTATACCAACAAAAAAAAAATACTATACATGCTCCATCCCTACATAGGACACCATGCTCGTGATTCAGTGTGATTTTTCCCTTTGGCTTTATCCACCGGTGAGTGGTGTCGATTTTCGTTGGTTAAAAAATATTTAAAAATAACCTTTGAATAACTGACGATGAAAGAGTATTTGGATCATTTAATTACAAGAAAGATTATATTGGGGTCACATAATTATTAAAGGTTACACTTAGATTACTCCCAAGTAAGATTATATTTGGGTCACCCTTCATATATAAAAGAATATATATTAAGTTGTATATAAGATTAATTAATGATTTTAAACGAAGTACTTTATTATTAATAAGAGTATACAAATGATTTGAAAGAAATATGACAAAGGTGAAACCTTGGTTTTTCCCTAAACCAAGGTTTTACAAAATCTAAAAAAATAGTTTTTTTTTTCAAAATCAAGGTTTAAGAAACTATTTTAGTTGAAAAACTAAGGTTTTTACGCTCAAAAACTGAGTGCTTTTTGTACTAAATATAAACTTCAATAACTTTTAAACATAAAGAGTAAGTCAAATATAATCTTATCCATAATTATTGAACTAAATATAAACTTTAATAATTGGATGATTCAAATATAACCTTACCCATAATTGAATAATTAAAATATAACTTTTAATAATTAATTAACTCAAATATAACTTTATCCATAATTAAGTAACATCTGTTGTAGTTTACCCAATTATTTTTATATTCCAATTGGCAGAAGAGCAATGAGATGAAAATTGTTGTTTGTTTTTGTAATTCCTCCTCCTATTCCTGGTTCCAACAACAGATAATACCTCCTCAACCTTGTTTTAGTGGACATCCACTCGGCTAGTGATTAGCAGACTTCATATAAATATGCAGAAAAAGCAAATCTTTTCTGGTAAATTCCAACAAAATCAATCCTAGTGGTAACTTAGTCACTTGCTTTTGGTTTTACTTTTGACAATTCCTGAGTGGACAAAACATAGTTCAGAAGTGGAAGCTAACCCAAAGTGAAAAGTGAATATATACCAGAGATGTTTAATTCTTTTCCAGGAAAATGCCAACAGGAACCACTTGGATTTGAAATCGACTTCTACATGAGATTCTCGACAGGTTTTTTAAGATCTTTGGTGGGAAACTTTTCTGGTAGGAAAAGATTATAAGAAAGTGAATCAGAAATATTAATGCTTTCTCTGATGCACTAATATGATTCAGCAGTAAAGAGGATGATGAAAACAAACATGGAAGGTTAAATATTTTCCTTACTTTATGAAATGGGGAAAACAAACATGCGTTAATATTAATCTTATTATATCTAATGGTATAATGCTTGTTATATTCAAAAATTTTAAAAATTAATTTTTTTATAGATATGAATCTTGTTGTATTTAGTAATTTGTTGTTTATTATATTAAAAATTCTAAACTTTTAATAAATACAATCTTCAAATTTGAAAAATTAGTTTAATCAAATTATTTTTCGAATAATTGGATATCCGAATATACAGATATCCGTTTTTTTCCGAATCAAATATAGATCATTATACCATCGACTTGAAAATTCAAATATCCAAAAAATCGGATTTGATTCGATCGATATCCGACAATGAACATCATTATTATCAATAAATTTTTAATTTTAAGTAAACTAGAAATAAACACTCTTGGTACTATT
This sequence comes from Abelmoschus esculentus, assembly GCA_035048815.1. Lineage (NCBI taxonomy): Eukaryota > Viridiplantae > Streptophyta > Magnoliopsida > Malvales > Malvaceae > Abelmoschus > Abelmoschus esculentus. The sequence goes on along the minus strand of JAUCBN010000051.1, from coordinate 9,374,407 downwards.
AGATAATCGAACATTTGAATATTCAATATCTCAATATGCAAATATCTTCTTTTTCCGAATCGGATATGTATCACTATATCATCGATTCGAAAACCTGGATATCCAAAAAATCATATCTAGTTCAATCCGATATCTAGTGCAAATATCCGGTAATGAACACCCCTAAATTGCCAATAAGTTTTTAACTTTAAATAAACTAGAAATAAACACTCTTGGTATTATTTTCCTCCATTTAGGTTTAGGGAGGTTTTTAACGAGACTTACAGTGTTACCCACCAATCAATCAAAAAAATTGATTTTAATTGTATCGACAAACTATCATAAAAAGATTTGATCATATTAGATCGTTGATCTTTCCTGATCAAAGAATATGTCCTGATGATCATTCTACCAACGTCAAACTACCATAAAATTACAATACATACATACATATATATATATATATATATATACCACAAGATATACAAAAATTATGTCACAAAGATAAACTAACATAGACAACGAGATGTATAAAAAAAATCTAAAAAATATTTTTTATATTAAAAAAAACAATACAAAAAAGTAAACTTGTTATACAAACGCTAGTGTAACATCCGATCCGGATGTCACATTGGGCCAGAGGCCCCAAAACCTATATTTTAAAATTTCGTTCAAAAGTCCAACAAGTAAATCCAATTTTAAGTCCAAAATAATATCATAAAGTCCAAAAAGTAAATTCCAAAAGATAATAAGTAGTTGGAGCTCCAAAATATTACAAACCGTTTAAAAACATTCGACTCGAGTAAATAATAACAGAGTTACATTACATAGGGTTCGACATAGTACTAGCCCACTAAATCTAATAAATGTACTCTGACAACATGGTCGATGCTGAAATACAACCTTGATAGTGCTCCACGAACCGGTTTCACCTAACCTAGGCACGAAAACACATTTCGAACGCTAAGCTACGAAAGCTCAGTGGGTACGCCGAACTCGGCCAACATCATGCATATCATAAGCAGTAAAGCAGATCATATAAAATATCATGCATGATGTGATGATTTAGCATGTTTGCCTACCACGTGGCTTACACAATGTATAATAACGCACACAGCATATACATGTCAAAACAGACAACAACACAAGGTAGTGAGGCCCGCGTCCACACAGCATCTCCTACACTATGAGCAGGGCCCGCGTCCACACAGCATCGAGATCCCATACTTAAGGATGAAGCCCGCGTCCACACAGCATCGGGATCCTACATTCGGGATTTGAGGCTCGCGTCCACACAACATCGGGATCCTCCAAATCCCATACTCGGAATGTCACATCGAGTATCTTCGAATGAGGCCTGCGTCCACACGGTATCGGGATGGTCTTCAAATCATCACCCGGAATGTTACATCGGATGGCCTTCGACGTGTTGCAACACTTTTGGATATCTGAATTTCCATAAAACAAGGATTCGATACACACAAATGATCCACCTAGGATCTTCTCATCAAAACATAACAAGACTTAACATAACTTAGCCGTTTGGGGTTTATAACATCAATCTTGTATTAACAATTCATTTCATTATTTATAAGATTCATTATGACCCTTAATTCTCTTATCGAACCTCAAACAATACTTAACTTGTCAAGTTTTCGCAAGGGTATCGATACCCTTAAGTGGGGTATCGAAACACCCTGTATCGATACCCACCCAAAGAGGGTATCGAAACACTAGTATCGATACTGGTACCGATACCCTTTGACCAATTTAAAAGTCAACGAAAAGGGGGACATCTGCTTCGATACGGGTATCGAATCCAAGATGCCATTGGAGGGTGTGGTATCGAAACCTGTATCGATACCCCCTCCCCACTCGCCTATTTTCTCTTAGGGGTATCGATACACGGGCCACCGGTATCGATACCCTCTGCACGAACTTGCAGGTTTCACTTAGAAAATTTTAAGGATTCTTCCCAACATTAATCTATTCGATTCTAAAGTGTTCCTACTCATTATTGGGAGTGTTTAGAGTGTTTTAACATCATTTTCCAATCATCAAATACACAAATTCGAAATTCACCATTAAAGGTTCTAAAGCTTCAATCAAACACTCATGCATAGAAATCTATATGTATGCACACTACAATGATATGGATGACGATAGGAAGAGTTGAGAGTACCAACCTTAGCAAAGCAACAACAAAAACATCCTCACACCTCCACTTCAAGCTTTCTCTTTTTCAAGGATCCTTGAGGGTTCACCAACCTCTTTCTCTACAAGAGAAAGATAAGCAACGATCAGAAACGTTTTGGGGTGATTCCTAGAGCTTAAAAACACCAAAAGACTCAGATTCTAAGCTCTTAAAACCTAAACCCGAGCTCAACCCAAAACCCCCATCAAAACCTTCATCCTTATCAAACCAACCCATTTTTATCTCTTTTTATAGATCAAAAGCACCCTTATAACTTACCTTTCCAACACAAAACGAGATTCCTATCTTAGAACAACAAGATCACACCTTTTCAACTTGTTCAAGAGAAAAAGATGGAGAAGAGAAGAAAGATAAAGGATGACTTCACCCACTTATTTCTCTGCAGAAAACATAACCCTTTCCCTCTCTTTCATCCTTTTTTGCATTTACCAAAATGCCCCTAACTCAAAACTCTTAAGGCCCAACACCACTCCAAGCCCAACAAACCTAAGTCCCAACACAATCTCAGGGCCCAAAACCAAAACCCAACGTCTCGGGTTGACCCGACTCTCAGATCCGAATCTAGGTCATTACAGCTAGACTACCACATAGATAGAAAAAAATACCGTACCCACAAGATATACAAAAACCATACCTTCAAAGACAGATTAATAAAGTACAATATGATGTGCGAAAACATACCCAAAATAAAAATATATATATTTCTTTAAGATTAAAAAATAACACAATTAAAAAATATATAAAAACTCAGACAATCACACTACAAACGCCGAGGAAAGCAACACTATTGAATAAAAAATGGAGATTTTATTTTATAAAAATCTGCAATATTGCAAGTAATCTTAATACTATTAAGATTTTATTTATTTAAAAAAATTCTCAAAAAACCACCGTGGGAGAACAGATCTAAATTAAAAGAGATAATGCTTTCTTAACTTACCTATCTAGTTTATTTAGGGTTCATTCCACGTGGTTACAAAGAAGCAGGTTTGGGTTGAGAATTTACGTTTGAAGAGATGGTGAAATTTTTAACTTCTTTAAATGCAGCTGTTGTGAACAAATCGATAGAAAATAATGCTAAAGATATTTGTATCCGATCTGATCAGATATTTTAATAGAAATTTTAGATTTTTGATCGAGGTGGGTGTTGAAATAAAAAAAATTAGGAGCAGTAAAGGTTCAAATATAGGATGAAAAATCCTCAACCTAACCTGATTTATTTTTATATAATATAATATTTTATAATTAATATTATTGGGTAGGGATGAACCCAGAGTTTCATACAATGGGTGCACATTACTAAGAAATTATATTAGAAATATAGAGCGTATAAAATTAGAAGAGTTTAGGAAGTATAAAATTAGAATATTAATAGAAAGTACAAAGAAAATATATAGAATATAAGAAAATTTGAAAATGTTAGAGGTGCGACTACACCCACTAACATTCCCTAGGCCCATTTCTGTTTTTAGGTTAGGTTCATGTATAAAATTAATTTTTCAGAATCGACCAGGAATAAATTTAAATTCTTATGTTCTCGGAAGAGATCAGGTTGAGGAAGGATATATAAATTTTGGGTTGGATTTGATCGATATGATAACTTATTTTTTAAATTGGGTTTAAACGAATAAAAACGCACTACAACAATATGTTTTAGTCAATAGTGATAAAGAATAATTTGGTCATAAATATTATTTTGTGTAAAAAAGAATTATGCGGCACTATTAGTATAATTAATTGTGACAAATTTTTATTTGATCATTGTAATAGTAGTAATTGTGATGATTACATTTTTTTTAAAAAAATCTTACTAAAAGACTGTAATGGTGACACAAAATTTATTGTCACTAAAACTTTGACACACAATAATGACGATATGTGAAGTGATTATTATTATTTAAGATTTGTTGTGACAATAAAATTACTTGTCACTTAATTATTTTTTTGTTGTTGTGATAAATTTTATCACTAATAAAAATTAAAAGTAATACCAAATTAGATATTGACATAATAATAAATATATTTTTATAATTAAAAAAATTAAAGTTATCATCAACTAATTTTTCAAAAGCTAAACTATTTCGATTAGTTTTTATTATGTGTAAATTATTGTTTTAGCCATTTTATTTTGATTAACTTTAATTCATATATTTTTTTAAATTTTAGAATTTATATCATAATCCTAATGGGACATCAATAATATGGCTAAATTTTAAGGACAAAAAATATCAAATTAAAAAATAAATAAATAAACAAACTTATGCATAATAAATTGGCTAAATTTTTTTACTTAACATACTTATTGACTATCATTTATGTTAAGATCGTAATTTTAAAATTTAAAAAGTATAAAAACTTAAGGTGGTCAAATTAAAATTCAAAGACTAATATATAATTTTAGTATAATATATAATAAAAAAATATTTTGAGAAAATTAAAAAAAAATATTTTATTATAATTAGTTTTTTCTTTAAACTATCTAAATAGTTTCTTCTACTTTGTATAAGAAATTATTAAAAAAATATTTAAATTATTATTATAATATTTGGTGTTATAATTAATTAATTAATACATAATTTTAGAAGAAATAAAATTAATTTTATTATAATTTAACATAAATATTATTATCTTTTTAAATAATATTATTTTTTTGTCTAGTCTAGCCCTAAAAGCTTCAGGTTTGATCCTCTTTAAAGCCATACATTGCATTTATTTTTTAAAAGATTAACTTATGAAATTACTACTTAATTTATAATTAAATTTCAACGATCAAATGAAAAATATTATAAAATCTTCATTAAATTTTAAGGACAATTAATTTAAACTATAAATAAAAAATAATTATAAATAAAAATTTAATTAATTTTTTAATATTGAAGTAACAACATATTTTTATACTATTTAAATATATATTTATGATAAAATATTTGTCACTAATAATAATAATATTAGTGTCAAAAAATTAAAAAAAAATTACATCTTTTGGATATAGATTTTATGATTCTTTAAATTTATTTTTAGTTTACATGCGATTAGATTTGTTTTTCATCGAAGAATTATAAAATTTAAATTTTTAAATAAGATTTTTAATTATTTATTTTTTAAAATCTAAATATCTACACGTTTCAATATCTGATCTTAATTCAATTTTTTTTATGAAATTGTATACATATAACTTGTATTGTCAGAGACGAAGCTAAATAGAAATGGATAATTGTTCCTTTACTTTAGAAGATTTTTTAATTATTTTTATTCTTTTATTTAATTTTTTTAAATTTAATTTATTTATAAATTTATCTTATTATTAAATATTTATCTTTTGTCCTTTAATTTTAAATCCGGAATCTATCCTTATATATTGAGATTAATTACCTAATATTTTGATAAAATATACGATGACACCTTACCCATTGGATTAAAGGACAAGACAAATCGTTTTTGTCTACCACAAATGTTTATTTGTTAATTCAAACCTAATCTTTAATTTTATATTTAGAAAAAGCAAGCAGGTATGCGAAGAAATTGAACGAATACGAACGAAAGTAAGTTTATGTTTATTATTTAATTTTAACCTAATAAATAAATGAATTCGAATAACTAAATGAATATAATTTTTTGTATATGTTTTTTTGTTAAGAAATATAGTTTATTCATGTCCGTTCGTTAAAATAATAAACGAACACAAATAAACAAACATAAAAAAAATGTGTGCATAAATTTAGATGAACATACATATGTAAATATTTTTTTCAAATGTAGTTTTGTTATAAAAATAATAAATAGAAATAAAAATATATGAATAAATTTAAACGAATAGATTATTAAACATTTATAAATTTTAATAAATGATTGAATAAAAATATTTATATTCATTCATTTAATTAGAAAATAAAAAAATATTCATATTTATTTATTTAATAAAGAAATATAAATAAACTTCTCGCAAAATAATATACAAACAATTTATTAAATATTTTGTTCATTGATGGCCTAAAAGCAAGGATCTGTTGTTTCCCTTTATGGTTAAAGCTGTATCCGAATATAGTTTTTGGTGACGGAAAATGGTCGCATGCGCGAAGGTTTAGTGCTCAAACAATAATATCCATTATAGCTTTTATTTATATATTTTTAAAAATTCTATGTCACGCATGTGTACAAATTTATATATTAGAAATATTTAATTAATTGGAATTAAGAAATTTAAGGGTAAATATAATCTCTTTAAATAGTAATTAAATAGTAATAAAAGGTTAAAATTGTGATCGTTGTCTATTTTTAGGACGAGACGTCGAACACTGTTAAACATCGTTAACGTTAAACATTGTTGAACATTATTAAATTAATTGATAAAGATTAAAAATTTTAAGGACTCAATATATAATTATTAGTTATATGTTGACTTTATCACTCTTTTATTAATTGCATATTGAGTCCTTGGTATTTTTAATTTTTATTAATTAATTTAATAATGTTCAACGGTGTTCATCATTAGTGGTGTTTAACAATATTCGATGTAGAATTTTTCATATTCTTATAGAAATCAACAAAACGTAAAAAACTAATTATTAGATATTTTCTAACAAATAAATTTGAAAATAAAAAAGTAAAGTATATGATATAATATATGTGGGTAATAATACTATAAGTCATTAGTTTAGAACCAAATTAATTGACCAATTAAAAATTTAATTTCGTTATCGGTCGGTAACATTTTAAATATCAAGTTATTGATTAATTTAATTTTAAACCGATTAATTAAAAAAAGTGAAATTATTAAATATTTACAATATATAATAAAAATATATTTTAGATCTAAACTTGTTAAAATATCAAGAGACATGATAATATCTTAAATATCTTGAGAGAATTTATTTTTTTAACATTCAGATACAATCTTTATACTACTTAGACCCCTTCTTACTCATAATAGAAGTAAATTATAAAATTTTAAACATTTAAACATGTTTAATCTTGTATCTTTCTATATATATCTACGATAAAATAATAATCAGTAGTTGCTCTGAACATGTACAATAAAAGCGAATCAGAGCCACTGCACATGACTTCCTAAAAAATAAAGACTCAAATTTTGATAAACTACATTCATTAGATGATGTTAATTTTGAAATTCATTATAAAAGTTTTAAAAATACTCTTAAGAAATATGAGTTATAATTGTTAAAACGTATAATTACCTAAATGTGACAATTGATTATAGAATTTTATTGATTTTTCCTATTACTATTGCTTCCGTAGAATCAGTGGGGTTCTGGACAATCACAATAGAAATGACCGCACAAGATCCTTGAAGTGGACAATTGCTTCTAAAGCCTACATTTTTAGAACTCGTGAGGATTATTAACAATTGTTTCTAAGAACCACATTTTAATAAATTACACGTGACCTCAAAATCTTTGAATCGCCCTCAATAATAATACTAAGTATACGTGGTTATATTTCCGCATACGTGGACAGATATACAGCTTCTCCTTCATCAATCAAGTAATAAGAGTCCTAATAATAGGCAAACAAGTGGGAGGGAAGAGATTTAAAAAAAAAAAAAAAGTGGGAGGGAAGGGGGACAATGCTAAGAAAGTTGTGGTGGCCATCGGGTTGAAATGGTTTATTTAGGTCATGGTTTCTAGCAAGTGGATAATTAATTATTTGCCAAGAACAAAACACGACTACTCGTTGAATCATTCGTATCGGTAAGGTCTTGATATAAATAATTAGATTCTTTATAAGGGAAATTATTAAATATATTGGGTTAAAATGTTTTCAAAACGGATCAAATTCATGGACAGGGGATTAGATTAGAGTTTAGTATTTAAAATTTAATATTTAAAGTTTAGAGTAATTAGGTTAAGGATTTAGATTATAACTTTGAACCCTAAATTCATAAATCTAAATACTAACTTTCTAACTCATGGATCGATGATTAGATTAGGGTTTAATATCTAAAATTTAGAGTTTATAGTTAAAATTAAATATTTGAGGTTTACGATAGTTAGGTTCAGGGTTTAAATTATAAATTTAAACCCTAAATTCATAAATCTAAATACTATCTCTCTAACTCATAATTTTTACACACTTATAAAAAAATTCACGCCCGTGAATCACATAATAACTCTTTTTATTATCAGGGGTTGGTCTAACTAGTAAGCAATTTGATTCTACTTAAGCAAGTCTCAGATTTAAAACGTTGTATACGCTAAATATCTTTATTAAGAAACGTACCCACTAAAACTAAATGTGTGACGTGAATTAATCCGAATTAATCATAATAAAACCCAAAAAATCGAAACAACAATAAAAAATAATAACCCTCTTAATAATCCCATCAATCTTATTATATATAATTCATCATACAAGGAAATCAACATTACCCACAAACCACTGGTTGCATTCTCATAATCATGATATGAATGACATAATCCCACCATCAATGATATTTAGGTACAGATTGATTGATAAGGTGATTTATGGATTTGTATAAGAGATTGACTCTTTCTCATGTGAGAAGACAGGTGAAAACCATGCCATGGATATCAGACATAAATAAATAAAGCAAAGAGTTGATTCGATTTGGAACAAAAATGGCATCATCCACACATCTGCAGACCAACCATGTCTTAGAAAAATGCTAAGCAGCACAGACTAAATCAGGTCACTGTCTCCCTCAAAAACAGCTGATGACCAATCAGCTATTCATATCGAAAATAAATGAACTGTTCCCATAAATTTGGTAACGATGTTGATGTTTTTTTTAAAACAAAATAAGTGGAGTCTGAGTCTGACTCATACGACCATGGCCGTAGATGATAACCTACCCTAACTCCGTGCTGTAATAAAATATAAGAATCGAAACCATTGTAAGAATTAGGGTTACGTCATTGATAAGTTAGTGCATGGGACAGAAAACGAGGAATAGCATTTCATTTCACCATCAGAATTGTTACTGACAGAACTTACAGTTCCAGACTTAGGGTTTTGGTGGATTTGTGCTGGAACTTTGTGAACCAAACAGAAAGGATTTCTTGTTTAGCAATTAACAACAAGAAATAGTATTTGGCACTACCATGGATTGGGACAGTGACAGACTTCTTGTCATGTATATATATTTTTATATATTGGTTGGAGTGCTGGTAATGGAGTCCCCACAGATTTAATTTTCCTTTTTTAAAAAGGTCATTAGAATTTTGGAACAGTTTGTCTGTTTCTGCTTATTGCTGTCTTGATGTCAGATATGTTAGGTCATGGGCTAACAGTTGTTTTCCCTGGAAATAACTTGTTTTCTTTTCCAAACATTGAAGATTATGTGTCTGGCATTTTTGTGAACATGATTTAAATGATTAGGGAAAGGATTAGGACCGGTTTATATTCATTAGGACAACATGGAAATGGACATCAAAATGATGATGATGAGCTGTAAGCTTACACTTTGGTCGATCTATTGGAACAACACATTAGAATCCGTGTGGCTCAAAAATGAAACTTTATATCCCAGAAATCAATTAATGTGGTAAGATATTTTAGATTCCTTTGTGCTGTCATGTCGTCTCCTACTTAGTTTAGGTCTTAATGCTCAAATTCTGACAGAATCAAAGATATTCAACGTACAAAAAGTGGAAGGGGATCCTTGTTAACTATAGCCATACAAAATCACAAGTCTTTTAAAAATGTTTTTATTTTTTATTATATAAAATATAAAATATAAATGGGAGAAAATATGTATGGGAGAATAAAGCAATCCAATTTTTAATGCATTTTGAATTTTTATATAATTTTCATTTTCTATCACTTTTTTATATTTTATTAAATTTATGAATTTTATAAAAAAATTGAAGAATATTTTGATTTTTTGTGAGAGCCCCTCACTTTTCTTATTTTTAAAATTATCATAGACTTAAAAGGATATTTACACTAATTTATTAATTAATTTTTCATATATTTTATTTATAAAAGTTTTAACTTGAAAATTGAATTATTTATCCAATTTTATTTAAAAACTAAGTAAATCGATTAAGTTAACTTAAAATTTTATATAAATAATTTATCCTAACTTATATATTACATAAGTTATCGAACTTTTAAGTAAAATCAATTATGCCCATGAATACGGTAAAAAATCAATTATATTCTCGAATTCGATTAAAATAATCAATTCAACCCCTTACCAGGTTAATTTTCACGCGAAAACACTCTAACGGTCAATATTAGTTAAATGGTCAATTTGATCGATTTCACGCACTGAAAGACCACATTAGTTTCGTTTTTCAACAAGGGACAAAATTAATTTTTTTCGATTAAACTCAAAGGTAAAAATACCCTTTATCCTTTTTCTTTTGTTCTCAAGTTTCAACTTACGTGCATGTGTGTGACAAAGTCCACAATTCTGAATGTAGAATAAAATCTTTAAACTTAGCAGCACAGTTAAGCAATCCAAAGTATATATGCAAATGCTGCATAATTCCATATTCCAATATCTAATGTTTCTGATTTCCATTATCCAACAGTGGAATATTTGGGGGATAAAGAAGCTGTAATTATGCAATGGAAAAAGAATAAAATTAGTAGGGAGCAGAAAGCATATTAAGAATGTCCTCAAGAGAATGTTTTGAGTACTCACTTGAGGCTGCAAATGTCTTAAAACTTGTATTATTAGCAAATAATTCAAGGAATATAGGATTATTTAAGTATGGTATCAAGAATTTTTGTCACCTCTTGTGTCACGAGCTTTTTTATGGGATTAATGTTCATAGTTTTATCAGGTGTAAGATTACCGATCTATCTTATCTTATAATCATCTCAAAAGATATGTATGATAGAATATTGTCATGCTTGAAAAGAGGTAGTGCATTAATCTCACATCAAAAATGAAAATAAAGGTCTTGAGATATATAAACGATGACGTTACACATTCTATTATACATGTTTTTTTGAGAAGAGTGTAATGACCCTATTATAAGTGATATCAGAGCGACCTTTAAATTTTCCAACTTTATGTAAAGCACCCGTGAGTAGGGTAGACAAGGTGAATAACTGTGACAAGTAGTCAATTACGAGTGTGGTTGATTCGTGACGATGACTCATGAAATTGAAAAGAGACAAAGATATTAATCTCACATTGAAAAAAAAGAAAGTCTTATAATATATAAACGGTGACATTACACATTCTATCAGACATATCTTTGAAAAAGAAGATAATGCTCATGTAATAATATACGATATCATTATTTTTATGCCTTATAATCTCTATTTTTTTAACGTGGAATTAAGATTATCTTTTTCAAAAAATTAATTACAAACATCTGTTGAAGTATTACTCTGAAATACTAAATGAAGTATCTGATTAACTCGACAGCAATATCTACGGTTTCATATAGATTTGAGTGGGAAAGAAACCATGTATATGTCTTGAATATGGACGAGAATGTGAGTTCCCTTTTACTAAATCTGGGGTTGAAGGTAGCCACAGATTTTTTTTGTATTATTACATGCACCCAAGTGTTGGAAAACCATTCGAGATAACTGTCCCAAATGTGTCAAAATCAAATCAAAAGACGCATAATGGAGATTGGAAAGTGACCCCAAAGAACCCCATTGTGTTCATCCATACCATTTCCAAACTAAAATAAAATATATACTCCACGTTAAAACACACCCTCCTCTCCCCAACTCCATCACTGTCTTAGTCCAAACAATTTGCCTATTCTAAAACATGAATGATTGGCCCATCTGGCATTTTCTTCATGCAATCTCCACCGTTGGAGTTAGCTACTTAGCTCCCTAAACCTCTATATATACACCTTCATATCCTCCTTCATTCTCCCAAGGAAACTCCCACACTTAGTTCATACTTCCCCTGATCTCTCATCTTCGAAACACTCCATTCTTCTTCTTGTTGGTTAACTGGTTAAGACACATCAATGGCATGCTTAGAGGTGTGTAAGGAGGTCAGTGCTCAGGGATTCTTCCCATTTTGTACATAAAATCTGTTTCCCTACGATTTATTCCTTTTCTGATGGTTTCAAATCGTAAAATGAATAAAAACAGGGTACGTGGAAAGAAGAATGCAGTCAAGATGGAAGTGTAGATTGGCATGGACGTCCTGCCATCAAAGCCAAATCTGGAAAATGGACTGCTGGAATTGTCATTCTCTGTAAGCTCTCTCTACCTTCTATTTTCACTCGTGATTTCTAGAGAGGGATTGGAATTTGAATTACTAAAAATAGAAAAGTGAAACAAAAGCATATCTGTACAGAACATGTTTAGGATAAGCTATCAAATCGAGAAGTGAGAGGTGAGAGGTTGTGTTTTTGAGGAATTTCCAGAAAAGAAACTTCAAAACAAGAGGAAAACGTTGTTTTTATAAACTAAAGAAACGTGTATGATTTTGGAAACGTAATAAAACCAAACAAACCAGACCAGACCAGACCAGACCAAAGCCAACACGAGACGAGAGAGTCCAGGTGTTGAAGCTATGTTGTGTTGTGCTGCATGTAATTTTGTTTGGGAAGACGAACGTGACACGTAATCCTAGTTCCACCCTCCTGAGTTACGCATGACGTGGAATCTTTCCACGTCTCCCCTCTCAAATTGTAACGTAGGGATTCCCCCTAGCTGATTCTGTGGAACGTCATTAATACTGTCAAGACTTTATTCATGCAACAAATTCAATACCCGAAATTTAAAATTAAAAACAAAATTACAGTCGTAATATTTTTAGAATTATTTTTTTTCTCTATTATTGTTTTTGGATCAAAACATAAATTCCATACCTGATCTTAATTTACCATGGACCCTTAAGTAATTTTAATGCATGTATTTATGATGAACCTGGACATGTTTCTTACTATTGCTTTGTTTTCCCTTTTATCCGGGGAGGTTTCATTTTGGCACTAACTTTCATAGCTATATGTGTCCTTAATGTACTTTTCAAGTTGCTAAATTTATGATACAAATACACATGAACATCGAAAAAAATATCAAACAAGCTTGTAGTAGTAGTGGTCAAACCCTTTTTCTGGGGGGGAGTCCATACTTCACATGCACAGAAAACGAGAGACCACCCCTCGTTCATGTGTAAATTTGAAAACCTCTACCTTGAAATTAGTACCTTGGTATCTTACTGTGAAATCTTTTTTTGTTTCTTGCATGTTTTGTTGATGTTTGTTTGTTTTGTCTTTTGTGAATGAACTAACTAGTGAACCAAGGTCTGGCAACCCTAGCGTTCTTTGGGGTCGGGGTGAACTTGGTGCTTTTCCTGACAAGAGTGTTGGGACAAAACAACGCTGATGCTGCGAACAATGTTAGCAAATGGACTGGCACTGTCTATATCTTTTCCCTGGTTGGTGCTTTCCTCAGTGATTCCTACTGGGGACGGTACAAAACATGTGCCATCTTTCAAGTCATCTTTGTTATTGTAAGCAATTTATTTCTGGAAATAACTTGGATGGTTGCTTAAAATTTTCAACTTCTCGGAAGTTTTTCTAATCGTGTGTGCCTCGAAAACATGTCTGATTCAGGGTTTGGTGTCGTTGTCGCTGTCATCGTACCTTTTCTTGATTAGACCAAAAGGCTGTGGGAATCAAGAAATGCCGTGCGGTTCACATTCGGGCTTGGAGATTACACTGTTTTACCTCTCCATCTACTTGGTTGCGCTAGGGAATGGAGGGTATCAACCTAACATTGCTACTTTTGGGGCTGATCAGTTTGATGAAGAAGACCCTAAGGAAGGGCACTCCAAGGTTGCCTTTTTTAGCTACTTTTACCTGGCTTTGAACCTGGGATCTCTTTTCTCCAACACCGGTTTGGGCTACTTTGAGGATGAAGGGATGTGGGCGCTTGGATTCTGGGTGTCCACAGGCTCTGCCTTGGCAGCACTTGTTTTGTTTCTGGCAGGAACCACTACTTACAGGCACTTCAAACCAAGTGGAAATCCACTCTCCAGGTTCTCTCAAGTCCTAGTGGCTGCAATAAGGAAATGTAGTGTTGACATGCCTCCGGACGCAGACGAATTGTATGATATCGATGGAAATGATCCGTCCATGAATGGAAACAGAAAGATTCTCCATACCGACGAATTCAAGTAAATATCATAATCAAAGCATAATCTGATCTTGAAGATTAAACAAATTATTACAAAGTAAATTAAATAATGCTAATTATTAATTGATGATGTTTAATAGGTTCTTGGACAGAGCAGCATACATAAGTACGAGGGATGTTGATGAGCAGCAGAAGGGAATTCAGAGCACATGGCGTCTCTGCCCTGTTACACAAGTGGAAGAGGTTAAATGCATTCTAAGACTACTCCCCATTTGGCTTTGCACCATAATTTACTCGGTGGTCTTCACACAAATGGCCTCCCTATTCGTCGAGCAAGGTGCTGCAATGAAAACTACCATCTCAAATTTCCGGATTCCTCCAGCAAGCATGTCTAGCTTTGATATTCTCAGTGTGGCACTTTTCATATTCCTTTACCGACGAGTTCTCGATCCATTGGTGGCAAGCATTAGGAAAAAAGGTTCCAGGGGACTTACTGAACTTCAGAGGATGGGCATTGGACTTGTTATAGCCATATTGGCAATGGTTTCAGCTGGGATTGTCGAGTGCTATAGACTAAAGTATGCCAAAAAAGACTGCATGCATTGTGAAGGCTCAAGTTCCCTGAGCATCTTTTGGCAAGTTCCACAATATGCATTTATAGGAGCATCTGAAGTTTTCATGTACGTCGGACAGCTCGAGTTCTTCAATGCACAGACACCAGACGGATTGAAAAGCTTCGGCAGTGCCCTTTGCATGACATCAATTTCACTAGGTAATTACGTGAGCAGCTTGTTAGTAACAATGGTTATGAAGATCTCAACTGAAGATCACATGCCAGGATGGATACCAGGCAACCTCAACAAGGGTCACTTGGATCGGTTTTATTTCCTCTTAGCCGGTCTAACAACAATCGACATGATCGTCTATATAGCATGTGCCCGGTGGTACAAGACCATCAAACTGGAAGGAAAAACGTCAGAAAACATTGATGAGCAGGACAGCTTTAAACTGTGAGATGGTACATATCCATGCTAAAACATATGAATAACGGTATAGGTTGAAAGAATAATGAGGAAATGGGTAGAAAGGGTTAATCACCGACATCTTATCGATCATTTACGGGATTATGCCGAAAGAAAAGTGAGGTATTCTGAGAGAGAAATCATTTTTCTACTCAACTCTCTTGAATTGCCTTTCACTTCAACACAGTTCGATTGCCTAGATGTTTGGGTCAGAAAGCACAGGGAAAGAGTTCACATGTGCTCCCTAACCTTTTTTTTTCTTCTATAATTTGAATGATTGTATCTCGTTGAAAATTGCAGTGTGTTTAGCTGCTTAAAAGAGCTATTCTCTTGACTTCAATCAATGTGCCATTTTTCGCCTTTCTGCAAATAAAATGTGACCTAAAGCAGAGGAAGCCAATATTAAGATAACAATCCATTTAGGCCCAGCTATAGCCATTGAATTCGACTAGTTGAATGCTATGGTTACATAGTTGAGAAGCTCCTCTTTATCCTTTTGTGTGGGTCCTGGGGACCTTGGCACGTTGCAGTGGACTGGTTCCTGCGAACATGGGGTTCCTAGTCCTGCTCTTTCGTTTTGCAAAAATCCCAAACCAATCAAATCCATCGGTTTTGCCTTAAGCGTAGCATTAATCATCCTCTTTCTGCACTTGAATCTTCTTTCACCACCAACTGAAATAGACTCAAAAAATGAAGCTATCATTCAAGCTACAGGAAGAAAAGAGACTTGTGTTGAAAGCCAGCGTACCCATATCCATATTTACCCAACCCTTCGTGTCTAGCCTCACCACCACCACCATCGACAACAGAGGCGATGGCGGCAGCAACAAATCCTCTCAAAATACCTCTTTTTCTCTCTGCACAAATTTCCCTTCTGGCCCTTGTCTCAAACTCTCTTATGCTCCCTCAACTTCCCCTTCCACCACAATCCCTTTCTCTCTTTCTCTGAAATCTGGTCTTGGTCTTTTCGGCTCACCCAAGGATTCCCCCCTTGTTTTTTCTGCTCAGTTTTCTCTTTCGTCTGTCAACCCCGGAGCCATAATTCCCGCTTTCTCTCTCCATTTCAAGCCCCAATTTGGCAACTTTTCTTTCTACAAGGCCACATCGTCGAAACCTAGCCTTGAATCTGATTATGGGTCTCATCATTCTATTTCAGGACAATCCGCTTCGCCTTCGAAATCTGGTTTTGGAGCCCTGGATTCAACTTCGGTTTGGCAGGTTGTGAAATTGGAACCTTGTAATGGAGCAGACGATGGGCTTGATATCCCTAAGTTTGGCTATGGCAATGGTTTGTATTCCAACGATAGGTCTGGTATGGAGAGGTCATTGGTGAGGAAAGAGGACAAGAAAGCTTTGATTTTTGGTGGAATCGCTGTTAGAGCTACAACAATGTTTCCTGTGACAAAAAGGGCTGTGGTGAAACTCAGGTGGATGATGAACTTGCCCTCGGGTGTTGGGTCTAAAATGCCTTATTTGACAATAAACAAGATAGGGATTGAGAAGCTTGATGAGGTTAAGGAAGAGAAAAACAAGAGCGTTGCAAGTAACGAAGATGAGTTGGAACTCCTTAAAGGCATGTATTCATGGATGAGAAGTGATATGGAGGTGTTGGAGAATGAGAACAGGAAAATGAAGCAGTGTATAGAAGATATGAGACATGAGGTTTCGGCTAGGAAAGCTAGTAGGGAAAATGAGGGTCTTGGGCAGAGGGCTTCCACACCTTCCGAGAAGAACTCCAATGACTTGGAGCGGTTGAGGATCAAGAAAAGTCCTGCTGAGAACAATGGTGGAAGAGAAATGAAGAAGAATGCAAACAAGATGAGTGAGATGGAGATTGAATTGCAGAAAGCTATCAAGGCTGCACCCACTTAACCAGGTCCAAATTGATGTTTTTCATTGACCCTTTGGCCTTTTGCATGGTTTGGCTGCTTCTCCGTTTGAATGTTGTATATAGTGAATAGTAGCTGAACCTTCTGCTGAATTGAACCTTCTGCTTCTCCGCCTCTCTGAGGGACATGTCTATGTCATATGAGCCTACTGAGTGGTTCCTGTTTCATTTTGGTGTTAAGAACTGGAAACGATTTGATATTGGAGTTGATATATTGTTATATCCTCTGTTTCTATACAACTTTGATGTCCAAGTCTTATCTACCAGAAATCTGTCTCTGAGAATGGTAGGCAAGTTTTGAAAAATCTGTCTCTTCTTTAAACTCACATGTACTGGTATAAGTCGACCTGTACAGATACTCAAGTGTCATACTGACACAAGTTCAAGGTTGTACTGGTATGTTACAGTCGATTCATCCTTGTTCTTCGAGTTTAACAAGGGGTATTGGTATCGGCTTCCGAGTATAATACCGAAGCCACAAGATTCAACTCAAAACTCCAAAATTTGAAACAAAAAAGCAGTTTCATGCTTCCTAAAGTTTAGGTATGAAGAAGGGGAAGTGGCAGGAAATAGAGACTAACGGTGAGGGGATAATTTTATAAAGGATGAATCTACAACGGGCGTCGAATCCCGTTAAACATCATTAATGTTAAACACCGTTAAATATTATTAAAATAATTTATAAAGAATAAAAATTTAAAGGATTAATCATACAATTATTAATTATATATTGAGTTTATCACTCTTTTATTAATTATATACTTAGTCCTTGAGATTTTAAATTTTTATTAATTAATTTAATGGTGTTTAACAATATTTAACATTAGTTGTGTTCAGCAGTGTTCAACGCTCATTGTCATTTTTTTTATTTCTTCTCGTATCTTCTTTTATCTCTTCATTCTTATGGTTCAAATTACCGCTTCAAATTATTTAAAAAATAAATTATTACCTATTAAAATCAAGTATATAATACCAGATTAATCAACACAAACATCTATAAAATCGGGACAAAAACCAAAACATAACTGAAGTTTTCAACTAACACTTCAAATTACCTAAAAATCAAATTACCGAGTAATTTACATTTTATATCACTAAACTTAACATTGACTTTCATTTACATCATAAACCTTTAATTTAATCAAATCATTTCATTCAACTTTCATTATTTATAAATTAAGTCACTTATATTAATATCTTTAAATATCTCTAATGAAAAAAAAATTGAAATTGATATTTTTATTTAATATATTTTTCATATATCATCGATAAATGATATTTAATTAGTAATTTAATTTTTTAAAAATTTATAAAAAAAAAATATTATTTTTCTTTTAAACTTATTTAAACAAAATAGAAAATTTCTACATAAAATTATTAAAATTGTCAATTAAACATTGTTTAATAGTGATATGTGAAAAATATATTAAGTAATAGTACTAATTTATGTTTTTTTGTTAAAATTATTTAATTGTGTTAGGATAAATGATTTAGTTTATTAATAATAAAAGTTGAATGATGTAATTTGATTAAATTAAAGGTTTGTGATGTAAATGAAATTAGATGTTAAGTTTAGTGATTTGAAATGTAAATTACTCCAAATTACCTTAAAATAAAATGTCTGAAAAAGCCATCAAATTACATTTTAAAAACCCACTAAAATAAGAAACCAGTAATAAATGAATTGCCAAAACAATTCAAATAATAAAACGCATTAGATTAATAAATCGGGTGACAACGAGCTTGGTCAGGTTTGGCTCAAAAACAATGTTATTGGGTTTGATTCGGGTTCGAGGCTCGATGAGTTTGGAATTTTAGGTTCGGGTTCGGTTCGGAAATAATATTATTGGCTCGGCTCGAGCGCAAAGCTCATCGGGCTCGACTCGACTCAAAATGAAAAAAATGCGTAATTTATTTTAGTTAATTTATTTTTAATAGATTTCTCATATTTTATTTTATTGCTTTTTTTTCTAAAGATATTATTTTTAATGTATAATATAATTATTTTGAGCCTGTTCACGAGCTTTTTGAGTCGAGCTTGAATCGACTCGGCTCGTTAAGGTCTCGAGCCAAACCCGAGCCCAAGTCGAGCTCACTCGAGTCGAGCTTTGACCAAGCCGAACCCGAGTAACTCGCGAGCTGGTTAGGCTTGTAACACCCCGACCCGGATGTCACATTGGGCCTCCGGCCCAAAACCTGTATCTCAAAATTTCTTTCGAAAGCCCAACAATTAAAATCCAATTCAAGTCCAAAATACTATTTATAAAATCCATTTAAGTTAAAACGCAAGCCCAAAATAATATAAGATAATCGGAGCTCCAAATTATTACAAATCATTTAAAACATTCGACTCAAATTAAAATAACAGAGTTACAAAATACATAGGGTCCAACCAAGTACTAGCCCACTAATCTATAAATGTACCCTGACATAGGTCGATGCTGAAATCCAAACCTCGATGGTGCTCCACGAACCGGCTTCCGCTAACCTACGAACGAAAACACATTTCGAACGCTGAGCTACTAAAGCTCAATGGGTACGCCGAACTCGGCCAACATCATGCATATCATAAGCAGTAAAGCATAACATATAAACATCGTGCATGAAATGATGATCTAGCATGCTTGCCTACCACATGGCATAAACAATGTATATTATCGCACACAGCATGTACATGTCACATCACAAAATAACACACAAGAGTAAGGCCCGCGTCCACACAACATCGGGATCCTACACTCAGGATTGAGGCCGCCCTCAAATCCTATGCCCGGAATGTTACATCGGACATCTTCGAACGAGGCCGCCCAACGTTCGGAAAGGGGTGGAGGCCGCCCAACCAACCCCATGCTCGGAATGTTACATCGAACATCTTCGAGTGAGTCCGCCCAACACTCAGAATAAAAGTCTTCAAAACATCATCCGGCATGTTACATCGGATGGCCTTCAACGTGTTGCAACACTTATGGATATCCGGATTTCCAACAAACAAGGACTCAAAACACATAAACAATCCACCTAGGATCCTCACAACAAAACATATCAAGGCTTAACATAACTTAGACTTTCGAGGTTAATATCGTCAAATTCATGTTTATAATTTATTGCATCGATTATAAGATTCATTATAACATTTAATTCTCTTTTCGAACCTCAAACAATACTTATCTTGCCAAGTTTTCACAGGGGTATCGATACCCTTATGTAGGGTATCGATACCCTTATGTAGGGTATCAAACCACCCTACCTCGATACCCACCCAAAGAAGGCATCGAACCATGGGTATCGATACCAGTATCGATACCCTTTGACCAATTCCAAAGTCAACAAAAGGGGACCCTCCAGCATCGATACGGGTATCGATGCCATTATGCCACTGGAGGTCCCGGTATCGAACCATGGTTCGATACACCTGGCCACTTAGCCTATTTCCACTCATAGGTATCGATACCGGTATCCCGTGTATCGATACCCCTGCACGAAATGCAGGTCTGCACTTAGAAAATTCTAAGGATTCATTCTCAAACTTGATCTAATCAACCATAAAGTATTCTCATTAGTTTCTAGAAATATTTAGGACGTTTTAACACCAATTCCAAGTTATTTAACACACAAATCTGAATTTTACCATTAATGATTCTTAAAGCTCCAACCAACACTCATGCATAGAAATCTATATGTATGCACACTACGATGATATGGATGATGGTAGGAAGAGTTGGGAGTACCAACCTCTTGCACAAACAGCAACAAACCCGAGCTCACTCCTCTTCAAGCTTTCTTCTTTCCAAAACTTGTTGATGGCTCACAACCCTCTTTCTCTACAAGAGAAGGATGAAGAACGGATTAACAACACTTTGGGATGATTCTAGATCCTAAAACACTAGAAAAACTCAGATTTCAAGCCCTCAAAACTTAAACCCGGATTACACCCTAAACCCTAACAAAACCTCCACCAAAACCAAAACCACAGATTTTTACCTCTTTTTAAAGATCACAAACACCTCTGCAACTTACCCTCTAGGCATAAACCGAGATTCCCAACAAAACTTACCAAGCTTCCACCTTTTGCTTGTCTCTTTTCTTGCTACAAGAGTGAAGAAGATGGGAGAGGAAAGAGAAAAAATGATGAGATTACCTCTGCAGCCCCAAAACCCGTCTTTACTCACTAATGGTGAAATTACCAACATGCCCCCAACTCACAACTTAGGCCCAACACAACACTGAAGCCCAACCAAACAAGTAGCCCAACAAGGCCCAAAACATCTCACTCGGAGCCTAAGACCGAAGCCCAAACCCTCGGGTTAACCCGATACTCAAATCCGAAATCCGGGTCGTTACAAGGCTCATTATCACCCCTACTACCAACTCACTTGATTTTTTATATATATTTTATACACCACTAAAATATTTTAAACGAATTAATTAGTGCTTACGATAAAAAATAATAATATTCATTTTAGAAGATATGTATTTAAATCGTTATTAAGAATATATATGAATATATATTATATCTTGATTATCTTATACTATTCAAAAAACTATATTTTAAAGGGTAAACTATAGTAGTGGTCATTAAATTATTAAAGTTTTTCTATTTTAATCATTGAATTATTTTTTTTTTATAAAATCATCACTTATATTATATTCTTTCCTATTTTAATCATTGATCGTTATTTTTTTAATGATATTGATATAATTTTATTTTTTTTATTTATATATTTTTTATTTAATATTTTCAATAAAAAAAAATGACGATACGTATCATCACTTTATTAAAAAAATATAAGAAAAATCAAACAATAAAAACCCATACCTCGCAAGCAAGGGAAATTGGACCTTGGACCTAAGGTGTGTGGGTTAAGGCATTTAGCCACTGAGCTGAGCCTCAAATTAAAAAAGATTAAAAAAAATATTAAAGTTATGTATTAAGATATCAACGCAACATAAAGTAATTTTTTTATTAAAAACGATTTAAATCCATATTTTTTTCAAAAAAATAAATATTCAGGCATTAAGTTAAAAAAATTATTATTAATTAAACTAATATATAATTTGAATTGAGATTAAATTTAAAAATCATAATGGCTGGGACTAAAAAAATAATAAATTAAATAATTATTTATATTCAGCCATAAATATATATAAAAAATATTTAATATTTTTTTCTTTCCCAAATAAAGTGAGAAATTAATTTTAGTTTGATTTTCAAATTTAATTCCACTTTAAGTTATATAAATTAATGGCTAGATATAGAAAAAAATTCTTTTAGTTTAATGGCAAAGTATTTTTATTTTTGTGCCATAAGATTAATTTTATTTTGCGTTAATAACTTAATATAACTTAAATATAAAATTTAGTGTAATTTACCTTAAATGAAAATTCATAGTATTGCTCTCTTCTTTCTTCAAATTTCTTTTATTTTTAGTCGTTTTTTATTTTAATCCATTTCTTTGATCGGTAGTGGATAATCAATCCTAGTATTGGTTGTCGACCACCGGATCTATAAATCTATTGTTTTTATTTTTAATTTTAATAAGAATCTCTGCTTTTATAGCACGTTTTTTCTGTCTTTGTGACACGTTTTCTTTTATCTTTGTGACATGTTTTCGTTTTGTGGTTTGATTCATCTGTTCTTGTGGCACGTTGCAGCATACCCTAGCGATTGATTGTTGTTTGCTAATGGTTTGATTTATCTGCTCTTGTGGTTTGATTCAATCGGCGCTAGTTTTTTATTTATATTTTTATCGGTGGTCTTTCGAAAAGTTATCTACAACTCCTTCTTCCTTATGTGTCTCGTTTGGACAGAGACAAAGAGATTCAAGAAGCTTCTGAATTTTATATTCTCTGTTTTTTTATTGTAAAATATTTGGATTGTTTAATCTAATTTTTTACTTCTTGAAAACGATGTAATTATAATTTTTATGAATTTAATAAAAATTCAGTAGCATTTATTAAAAAAAAATCATAAGCGGAAAAAGGGAGATAGAACGACGCCGTAAAGACACTACGAAAAAGGTGGGTTATACTTGATATACTTATAGTGAGAGAACCATAACTGCATAACGTTGGAATCCATATTTGGTGGAGGAACAAGTAAAGAAGACGAGAGCCACAACGTGTAGACGGTCATCCAGACAAATGACACCGAACAACCTTCGCCGACGATCAAATTTCTAATCGACGAAACCCCAAACCTAATCGGAACACATTAACGGAAAAAGAAGAGATGGCTTCCCTCACGATTCGTTCGCCGCCCAAATCCTCCTCCTTTTTGTCATCTTCTTCACCTGCTCTCTTCACTCATGGTTCTATTAGCCATAAAAACTTCCCTTTCAATTTGTCCAGCCCTCGTATCTGCGCTTCGAACCGCTTGGTATGCTTTATTCACTACTGCATTTCGTTCTTTTTTCTATGGTTACATTTCTTTGATGATTTTCGTTGAAAATTTAAGATTTTTATATTTATTAGTATTATTTTTATGTAATGTATGCTGCAAGTGTGGTATGTAATGAAACCCACTGTTCAATGTTTGTTTTTTCCTACTTTTTTTCTCAAAAAATTGACTTCCTTTTGATTCTTCTACAACTAATTTTCCAGAAAAGAGTTTGTATGTTTTGAGTGATTTTTAAAACTTTGCTGATATGGGTCTCTCTTTATTAATGATAGAAATGTGAACTTCATCAACCAGAGAATCAAGGAAATGGGAAACCAATGATTCCAATCCTTAATGAAAGGATGTTGCCCAAGTTCGTCGATTCAACTAGAATGGATGCAACTGTTAACAGAAATGGTGCTAAACTCAAGTTGTTTTCGGGCACAGCCAATCCTGCACTTTCTCAGGTAAAGTTGTTGCCTTTGCAGCTGTTGGGTGATAGACTGTAAGTGAAAGGAATTTCTAGAACTGCCTCAGTTCTGGAGCAATTATACACATTTTGACTATTTGATTAAGTTTCCAGAATCTCTTCTGAGCCCTTGTAGTTTGAACCAGACATTATGATTCGCATTTTATGTCTTCTTGAATGTTGTTCCACAGTTTGTCCTATGAAGACAGATCTAGATTGATAGTAATAGTCCATTTTTCGAATCCTTTTTTGAGCCTGTCTTATCTGTTGCAGGAAATTGCTTGGTACATGGGCCTGGAACTGGGACAGATCAACATAAAGAGGTTTGCTGATGGGGAAATATATGTTCAGCTGCAAGAGAGTGTTAGAGGATGCAATGTCTATATAGTGCAACCAACATGCCCACCTGCAAACGAGAATCTCATGGAGCTTCTCATAATGATAGATGCTTGTTGGAGAGCATCAGCAAAAACTATCACTGCAGTGATTCCATATTTTGGTTATGCCAGAGCTGATAGAAAGGTAAGCTCAATCAATGTATTTGGCAATAAATTTTCAGGGATAAAATCATAAAAATATATGTGTGGAGATGTAAGCTGCAAATTGAACGGATCAAGAGTGAATGTCTGAAAAAGTCCGTGCCATTCACAATCAGTAACAAAATTGTTCTATCTTATGTTAGATTTCTGCTGATTGAGTCAATTCCCTTGCTTCTGGCATGAATTTCTGAAGCTTGTGAATCATACTGAGTGCTTGCATCACATACTGTTTTCTTATATAGGGTAGTGAGCAATCTTCTCTGTTTGTAATCTTATTTTCAGACCCAAGGGCGTGAATCCATTGCAGCCAAACTAGTTGCAAACCTTATCACAGAAGCTGGTGCAAACCGTGTTCTTGCTTGTGACCTTCATTCTGGGCAGTCCATGGGCTATTTTGATATTCCAGTGGACCATGTGCACTGTCAGGTATTCAGCCTTCAAGTTTTCAAACTTACAACTGTTAACTACGACTAAATGATTGCTGATTCATCTGTACTTTGTGTTGTGGACTGTATAGCCTGTGGTTCTTGATTATCTTGCCAGCAAGAGAATTTGTTCTGATGACTTGGTAGTGGTCTCACCTGATGTTGGTGGAGTTGCAAGAGCGCGCGCTTTTGCAAAAAAACTATCAGATGCACCCTTAGCCATTGTGGATAAAAGGCGCCATGCACACAATGTTGCAGAGGTAATGCTTTCTCCTCTATTATACTGGCATTATCTGTCTCCCGTCTTGGTTTTACTATTATTTTTACTTGTATTCTAAGTTTTTGAAATAGAGTTGTGACAATATGTGTTGTCCAGGGATGTAGTACTACATTTGTTAGCTATAATAGGCAGAAGCAGTTAGAAAATTGTTGCACCTTTATCCAATAATGAGTATTTTGGTCTACTATAAGTGTTTCAATAATTTCTCAGATTAATCTACAGGAGGATTCAGACTTGACTGATTTGCAAGGCCATTGAGTCCAGTTTGTGTTATTTTTCTCAATTTATCTCAATGGCTAACACATAATGTCTTTGTCTTGAAGCACGTGTCTAATTTTTATTGTTCAGGTAATGAACCTTATTGGTGATGTCAAAGGAAAAGTTGCAGTTATGGTGGACGACATGATTGACACTGCTGGTAAGTGAAAGCAATCCAACAATTGCAGACATAAACCTGTTTTTCATCACAAATACACCTTTCTTTATCAAAATTAAGTTGATTTTTATAGTGAATTTTTGGTGTTTTATAGGAACGATTGCGAAGGGGGCTGCACTTCTACACCAAGAGGGGGCAAGGGAAGTTTATGCATGCTGTACACATGCAGTTTTCAGGTTTCAAAAAAACATCAAGAAGTTTTGGATGAACTTATAGGCAAAATCTGATATATGGTATTCAACCATGCCAATGATATCATTTGCTGTTGTTGTTTGTGTGTTTTTGTTGTCAGCCCTCCTGCAATAGAGAGGTTATCAGGTGGCCTATTTCAAGAAGTGATCATAACAAACACACTGCCAGTGGCAGAAAAGAATTACTTCCCTCAGTTGACCGTTCTTTCCGTTGCGAACCTGTTGGGTGAAACCATCTGGCGTGTCCACGATGATTGTTCTGTCAGTAGCATTTTTCAGTGACAAATCTCAAAGGTCTTTTTCTTTAGATTTATGCATGTTTTTCAGACAATGCAACCTAATGCTTTGCCTTGCGTGACTGGTTGGGCTCCAGTGCTGAAAGGGGGCGTTTTAGATCACATAGGAATAAGCCTTAGTCCAATGCACATGAGTATCATACCCCATTCCTCTCCTTTCTCCCACATCTACATGATCTAGTTTTCTTTGGATCAAAAAAAATAAAAATAAAAAATACATGATCTAGTTTTGTCCTAGTTTTTTTAGATTCTTGTAGCCAATTTTACTGATATTGTTCGATAAGCAACAGCCTATATAGACTGTTTAAAAATTATTCAATTTAAATTTATTGTTTTTTTCACTAATATTTGTAGTTTTAAAATATTTGCACTGATATATATATATATATATATTACATAAAATCAAAAATAACCTCCGATATTTAATCTTTTGGTCATTTTACCATATTTTTTGTGCAAACTTTTTTTATGTAATTTTTATATTTGATGGATAAAAATCGTTAATCAATAGATGTTCGACGCTGACTTGACACTCTAATTTAGTACAAAGAGATAATGTGGTAATATCATGTGTAAAGTGAGGGTGTCGTGAAACACAATTAAGACTATATAAAAAAAAATTAAGAATGATGTATACATGAATTATTATGTAATACATCTCTACTTTAAAAAATTTAATGTATCAAAAACCAACAAAATTAATTATCAACAAAAAATTCGATATTAATATTAATATTCTATACTGAATTTGGGATTAAAATAAATATGTAAACTTGTCGTGATGTATACAGGAACTATTATGTGAAATCGATGTTAATATTAATACTCTGCAATGGTTTAATTTAATTTAAAAATATCAATGACCAAAATGATAAAATGTAAATATTTGAGGATTAAAATTATAATTATGTCATGATTTTCTTAACCCTAAGCGCTGCACACTTTCAATTGGTCACTACTCACTAGGGTTTCTTTCTTTCTTCTTCTATAAATACACTCTGTTTCGCCTCCTTTTGTAAGCAGCTGTGATTCCTTGTTATCCCTATGTTTTTCAAAAAACCAAAATTGTTTGTTGGAGTATTATCGATGATGAATCTTCTTGTGTACCGGAGGAGTATCCTGTGACGGTAGCACAATCCCTCTAAGAAGTTCTGAGCTTATCTTTCTCCCATTTTTTGATTTATATTTAAATTGTGTTTTCTGGGTTTTTAAGTAAAAAAGAAAGAAGAGAGGATTTAAGCGATGTGATGATATAAATTCAATGGTCTGTCAATCCACTGATATAGTCTTTTGATGTTAAATTGAAGTTCCGACAGGTTCTGATCGCTTTTTCTTTCTCTCTTTTTTTTTTTCATGAAATTCTTTTTCATGTTTTAAACTTGTTTTACTGAGATGTGATTTTTGCATGTGATGAATCTCATGTTTATGGGTAATTTGCATCTGAATTATTAAATCTTTGATGCTAAATCACCTTGGAGAACTGATGCAGTTTTTGATGAACATATCAAGTTTTTTAAGAAATTCTGGGCTATAAAATCTGTTGGAGTCTTAAGTATAATCTTGAGTGTTAGACGACCTTGTTACTTAACATCCAAAGCCAATGAGGAAAAGAACAAAGCAAACCAGTTGCCATTATTGGATTGTACAGATTCTTTATTAGTTGTAGGAAAACTGAGATTAGACCAAGTAACAATATCATATCACCTGTACTAGATTATGTACAGAAAAGAAGAATCCATGGAAATACTTGAGATTATGGGACAAGGCAACAGCATTTTCTGGACAAAACATCCACCTGGTTGTTAGCCAAGTGCAGGATAGCGTGGTTTAAACTCCAAAAATTGCCACTCTTCTTTACATTACTTCCAAATGATAAAAGCACAGGCCAAAAAACCTTGGATGACAGGATCCAAGGAACTAGACAACTGAACTATAATTACAAATTAATATTTCGACATGGCCAACAAATTGCAGACACTACTTTGAGAGAAAGAAATATCAGTACTTAGACACTCTAGGTAAGGGAAAAAGAAGAAAAGAATGTTGGTCTCTATACACATTTAAGACCACCATAAACACAAGCTTTAAAGCTTTTGTTCAAATGCTACCAAACAAGTTGGCTTAGCAGTTTTTGGTCCTGCTAAAATTCTGTCTCTCCATTTTCACCAAAGAAACGCACGGGATAAACAGCAGCAGTGCTAACATTGAGAGCCCTTTTCAACTTCCGGTGGTCCAGGACTTCAACATCAACTAAGAACATTGAACTCACTGGTCGATGATCTGAGAGTCTTATATCTGCTCGTTGATAACAAAGTTGTTGTATGCCTTTTCCGGACCAGAGTATCCGATCACACCTACCAGGGGAATAATGTAGATCATAAACAAATTAAATTGTGTTCAACTTTATGAATGATAAGTGACATTATCTGTGATTATATGTTTGGTTTTCAGAAGTCTTTTCTAGCTGTGCTTACCATGCCGGAGATCTCCTCTTCTCACCTTCTTTAGGGACCTCACCGACATATGTATCGGAATCCATTTTGTATTTATAGGTGGGAGGAAAATCTATGGTTCCCTCTTTC
This sequence comes from Abelmoschus esculentus, assembly GCA_035048815.1. Lineage (NCBI taxonomy): Eukaryota > Viridiplantae > Streptophyta > Magnoliopsida > Malvales > Malvaceae > Abelmoschus > Abelmoschus esculentus. The sequence goes on along the minus strand of JAUCBN010000051.1, from coordinate 9,345,658 downwards.
CATCCATCAAATACATGACCACTACACAGTTCCTTATGAAGCTGTGGCACATAATTGAAGCCATTAAATTTTTCTCTCATCAAAGTAGCATATATTGAAGGAAAAACAATGTATACTATTCAGCTAGAAGGAGAACTCGAACAAAATTAGTGTTTAAAAGGGCAAAACATGATCTTTGTGATACTCACCTGATCATGGTTGATTACTTCGCTCCAGCGCTTTTCAGCAACAAGCTTTCTTACATCTGCTTCCAGCATGTTGAGACGATAATTTAAATCTCCAAACCAAAATATCTGACTGTTTATACAAGCAACCAGTTACTACTAATTCATGTCTCAGGTTGAGTTTCTTGCTTAAATCAAGTATATAAACTGCATAAATCAAAACTAGATGCTGAAATTTTGCTTACTCATGAGCAGGAATTGTTTGAGGTTGATCTGTATCGAGGACAGATGAGAAACTGGTACGCCGTATAATTTCATACACATCGGAGTTGCGCCTGTGTTCAGCTCCGTCCTTCTGACCTGATGTCAAATGAGAACACACAAAGCATAGTCTGGACTGGAAAAGAGTCATGCTTACAGAAACAGATCCCTGCAAAGGTAAAAGCCATCTAGGCATATCAATAATAATAAAGCAGCCATTTTCAGCAATTGATTATAATGTCATCCACCTCAACTTGTGCAAACCGAGAATATAAGAATGGTCATTACCTTGTTTCCCATGTATCCCATAAGACCAACTCCAACAGGAGAAACTTTCAAATTGTTTATATGTCTCCTCATCCTCTTTCTCACCCATATTGATATGTATATTCCAACCATCTGCTTACTAACGATTCGGCTGTACTTCGGGCATGACCTCGCCCCATCGTTGTCGTGTTGCTTAATTGGTACTTCTAAGAACGTGTCATCCTCTTCTTCAGAATTATCATCAGATGTATCAGAGAAAGAATCCACAGTTTCTAGAATCGGTTGCTCATAGTCATGCATATACGTTGACTCTAGGTTTCCAGAGCTATGGTGGGATTTTTTCAGTCTGCTTTCTTTTAACACCACATCATGAGGATTGTAGAAGATGGAGTTGTCTGTCAGATTAAAGCCCATTCTTGCAGAGCTGCTCACTACTCGCCGCAGTTTTGAATTCGAAGAGATAATCTGTGGGGATGCATCTAAAGGATGTTCAGGCCAGTCGAACCTAGTGTTGAAGTCGATACCGTAGATTCTCCTCAGCTGTAAATTTGGTCCAATATTAACATCTTCATTCAAGTCTTTCCCTTCAAAGTCATAGCCATTAGCAGTCTCCAAATATTTGTCACACATCAGTTCCGATGGCAGAGCATCGATCTCATCTGCTAATACATCTGCAACTGAAGTTCTTAACACAGGGGAAGGAGGAGCACTAAAGCATTTGTGCTTGCTTTCAGGCTCCAACGATTTGTTTAGAGTTCTTCTAATGATTGCCTCCCATTTCGGAATTGGCCTGCTATCCTCAGCTCCAAAGACATTTCCAGCATTCAAAGGGACTACCTCTTGGAAGCTGTCCAAAGGAGATCAAGTATGACATCAACAATCAAGTACCAACTTGACATTTGAGAAGAAATCTACAAAAAAAAAAAGTATCGAACATGGAAAGAATGAACATACTCACCCAATTATGTAAACATCTGCCGGCTCTTTCGTGCAAAGCCAATCGTCAATCTCAAGATCCTCATCTGGAATTCTTCCAGCAACATTCCAAGTGCTTATGGTCACCCTATAGTAACCAAAATATGTTCCAATTAGAACTAAAACAGCAACATCTTAAAGCTTACACTTCAATCACGGGCATCTTGCAGTCAAACCTCACATCCTTCATATTTATGTGCTGCAGGCGCAGAGTTTCTGACTTCCCCCTCTTGTGTCCTAATCGACAGCCTTTAGAAGGTGCATCTGAACAATGAAACATCAACACCGTACGCACAAAAAACACTTTAGACAGATAAATTAACGGATAACAACAACAGTTCACTGATTAACTAGAAACTTAAATAGTTAAATATACTCATCTTGATCTGCACACTAAAGAATGTGGATATGCAAAGCACAGGTGAAGAAAACAAAGGATTACCTGGAATTTGATCCCTGCATTCAGATTGTCTCCCCAATGACCTATGGGTATGATCCTCACCATTATGCAGTCTTGAATCTTTAAGAGAGCAAGCTGGATGGAAATTACAGCAAAAGGACATCATCAAACCAAAGAAAGTACAAGCAGAGATAGGTTGACAAATATGAGTATGCCAATATATTATACCACCATCTTCACTCTCAGTTTCTGTGTCGACTTCATCTTCGCTAAAATCATACACCTTTGGCTTTATGTTCAACCATTTCTTCATCACAATGGATGGCCAAAAGGCCTGAAATCAAACACAGTTCAACCAAGTTAAGCACAGAAACATCACTTTCATCTGAATTGCAAAAAAAAAAAAAAAAAAACTAACAACGCCTCAAAACTATACCTCAGAACGCTTTCCCCTCCTAGTTCTCATAACCAGAAACCGAGAATAGAAAGCCTACAACAAGCTAAAGAAGAGGTCCTTGGCCTTAAAAATGGAAGCAGAAACAAGTGCAGGGGTCTAATAGTCACTGTTTTGGATATCAATATATAGAATTCTCAAAACCCATCACTAACAGAGGCCTTAAGTTAGCTTGTTTGATGCCAAGCACAAGGAAGATTCATGCTACGACCAAACAGAAAAGGACACTGTCGAGAAGCACCGACTTTCTCTCTCTCAATGTTCTAGAAATTACCATTTCCGAAGCATAATAATATATTGTGGTTATTATAATAATTAATTAATATAAAAATCTAAGTGTAAATGAGGAAATAAATACTGATATTCATTATACCACCAGCAGCCAAGATTTGTTTAGACCCACCACTTACAAATAAATATAACATGAAGCAATCTAACTAAAAAAAAGGGAAGGTCGACAGTGGACACTTAAAATATACTAGTTTAAGCCAAATGAGCATTGTTTAAGTATTTAATTAACAAGAGCTGAGACCCTATTGGCCGGACGGTTTCAAGCAATTCTTATGATCTTCTGTAAATAAATTTCATACAAATTATATATGATAAGACGTGAGCTATGCCTATCAATATACAGTTAATTCATATTATATATCTAGAAATTCGACAATATATGATGAACTGTAATAAAAGGGACCACAAAAGTTGGATGAGCGCACTATATGTGAAGGTAAACAACTCTGGGTTACTACTGAAATGTCCCTTCTGTTATCTTTGACATGAGTTGCTTTTATTACATAATGTTTAAGCTTTCTGTTTTAATTATTGGAGGGTGACTTTAACAGCCATGTAAAGAAGAAGAAGAAGGAGACTAGATAGAAGAGGTGGAGGCATCAGGCATGGGAATAGGGAAGGGGGGATGTAGGCGGTTATGCTGGCATGTGAAAATGTGTATGGACTGGGATCCTAAGGTTTTAAAGAGTGGAGTGGTGATTAAGACAAGAAGTAGTGTGTTCTTTTCTGTTTTGGTGCAGACAGGAAGATTACAACTTGACTTAAACTTGTCCCTAAATTCAACAAGGATTTGTGGGCTTCCATCATTTTCTGCTTTGAAATAATGCTTCATTATTAGCATCATGTATGGTGGGATGAGATTTTTTTACATCATCCAACCACAAACATAAGAAATATGTATTTTTATTTCTTTTTCTTTGATTGTTATTTTAATGTTACTATATTTATTTATGTAATGAATCCATTATAAAAATTTATTAAATTTATATATTATTACCGCACAACAATTATGTATTCTCATTATAAATGTCATGTGTAGAATGTCCTACACTTCTATGGCGTAAGCACACACCTTATCAAGTTATAATATTTAAGATTTTGATTTCACAGAGACTGGTTACCGACGCAGCTTATTGTTCTTGCACTATAGAAAAAATAAAGAAACAATAATTTGATTGAATTATAAGTAAACTAAAAAATAACTAAAACAATAAAATAAATTAAATTTAAGAGATGAAAATGTTAGGTTAAATTGTTTCGTAGTGTGAAATTTAATTATAAATTATTTGTCTTTTTAATAAAACAATTGAGATTGTCGTCTTGGTAGGTCGTTGAAGGGTCGCCTTAGTTGCCTCGACGGGTTTATGCTATGATGGTAAGTCAACAACTCATAGCTCGACAGAACGTCCTTTATTGACTCCTCCTGATCCCTAATTTGGAGTGCTATTGATGGTCACGTTTTGATAATACCTCCCGACGTGAATCAAGGATGAACATCAACCGATGATAAGTTCCTTTTAGTCACTGACCCAAACTTATCCCTAAGCCGGATTAGTTAATACCCAAGAGTAAATACCGTGTTCACTTGTTTCGTGAGCCTAACTCTCTCGAGTCTAGACAAATATATTTTTTCTCGCAAACTTATCTTCTGAGCTCGTATGCAAGAAAGAGAATGAACCAAGAGTGAATAAAATATGAATTATAAAACTTGCATTAATAAGATTCAAATAACAATACAATCTTCTTCCACAACTACTCCACAAATAACCTAAGCCTATGGAAGAATTAGTATAATGTATGGAGATGGTGATTATGGTAAAGGAATAAAGCCTCTTGAATTCTAATCGGTGCTTTTTTTATGCCTAGGGTTCAGTATATATATATAGGCTAAGCCTAGGTTAAAACCTCCCAAAAGTAAGAGTATTATTTTGAATAAAATACAACTTTAATAATTAAATACAAGACCTTTATTTTATTTCCTAGTTTTACTTCTATTGGACTCTTAATCTCGTAGCTTTGACCATAGCTCGCCTTACTTTCCTTTTTTTTGTTCTTTCCTTTGTTTGTCTCAACAGTTTCAGCTCTTTATTCTCTTCTGTCGCACTTCATATGTCTTCGTTGTAGTTCTGTCGCGGCGGTCACACTATCGTCCTGACGATTGTTGCTCTGCATTTCGTCTATTTGTATCTTATTTCATTCTACATCTCTCTAGTAATATTTGGTGTCTTAGGCAATATAATTTCTGTTTAAGAAAGAAAACTATAACCATACCTATTTTTTACCAAATATTGTATAAAAACAATATTTAAATGCTTGGATGCTGAAATGTATAAAATATGCAGATTTGTTTATTATTATCATTTAATTCTATTAATTACAAACAATAAGTGAGTAAAATAGAGTATAAAATATAGGATTATTGTGCACTTATCAATTAATATCAAGAATTTAAACTTACACAAGATAAAAATAGATTTTTTTTAATAAATTGACGATTTTATTAAACAAACAGTATTAATAAAGAGATCAGAATGATGAATCCAAACCCAAAGAAACAACACACTCAACAAGAGTAAGAAACGGGTGTAAATTTTATGTTCCCTATTCGTGCTTCTATTGTTGTTTTCACTTTAAATTAGTGATTTAGGATTTAGGGTTTAAGATTAGAGATACAATTAGAGTATAGAAAATTAGGCATAAAATATATTTTTTAGGGTGTATAGTTTAAGATGTAGGATATATAAAATTAAAGATAGGATTTAGAAATAAAAACATTTTAGTATGAAATATAAAAAGAAGCACGATTAAAGGACAAATGATTTATACTCGTAAAATATAAATAACAAACAAATAAAAAAAATATGAATAAAATTCTTTATCCTTTTCGGTGCTTGACCCGCACTGAATCCAATTAAACTAGATGTCTTTGTTTTGTCTTATCCAAGGTTGTCATGCAATTAGGGAGAGGCTAAATAATTGGTTTTGAATTCTGACAACACTAACCTACCATTTGCTTAAGAAATTAAATTAAGAATAAGAAAGTAGTCATGCTTATATATTGGTAATTCATCTTCTAAATTTTGGTCGGCTAGAGGTTATTTATTTTTGTTCATATTGATAATAATATTACTTAAGTCTCACGTCAAATAAGTATGAAAAAGAATAAAAAGGAGAATGTTCAACTGTGGATAGAAATGGTTAATAAAATATTATTAATCAAGGTTTACTATGATCTAAGGTCATATCCGACAAATGAATATCTAACACCTAATTAATGCAATAGTTAATATTTTTTTATCTATTAAATATTTTATCTTTCATTCCATAACGAAGAATTCAAGTAATAAGTAATTTAGTTTTATTTAAGCAAGTTTCAAGTGATATATATATATAAATATATAAAAATTTATATTAAAAATTTATTTAATAAATTAGATATATGACACAAATTAATCGGTATTAATTAAAATAAACCCTTTAAAATTAAAAAAAATACTTTATCTTTTAGTTTAGTGTGATATCTACTGATTAATCATTATTACTTACTTCCACTGTAATTAACTTGGATGAAATAATTTATATGATTGACAGTGTCTTCAAAGTGGTTGGCACCTGTCTGTCGCAACAACTTAGCCTCACTGAAACCTAAAACATGTTCCGAGTGTGTTGGTCCAAGAGGATAAAGTTCTATTTGTTGCAAAAGAGATGATTTTCAATCAGTTATATTTATGTCGGTCTAATTCTAGGAAACTCTAAAACTAAGGGTATAATACTTTATTTTACTTTGAATTGACTTAATTTGAATTATTTATTTTTATAGTGTTGTAATATGAAATTTTTTATTATTATCTGGCCTTGCAGTTAAGATCACATGAAAATACAATCAACACACTTCGATTCATCAGGCTGCTGCTCTTTAAACCTGGAATTATCATTGTTTCTGGCCATTGAAACCCGAAAGGAAAATCCAGGATTTAGCTGTTAACACTGGCATTGGTTCACGTCAGAGTAAGGAGGGATACGAAATCCGAACTTGACGGGTTTCGACCTGATGGATCAGGTCGGATTTTTTATATAAAAATTAGGTTTGGGTCGGAAGTTTTTAAGGGTGGTTTTGGGTTGCGTTCGGGTTTAGAATGGAAAAATCCGATCCGGGACTAATAGTGTAATTTTTCTATATATATTTTAGAGATATTTATAATAATGATCGCTCTTTATATATATTTTATACAATAGATCATTAAAATTAACTTTTTTACAATTAGATTACTAAAATCTTATTCTTTTACAATTAAATCCCTAAATTTTATTTTTTTACAATTAAGTCCCTAAAATTTAATTTTTTTAGTAATTCGGGTCAGGTCAGATTTTAAAACTTAAAAATCATATCGGGTCGAATTTTTTTCACTCTAAACCCAAGTCGAGTAGCGGTTGAGTAACGGATGAAGAGTATGAGTTTTCAGGTCGAGTACGGGTGGACCAAAAATACAACCCCACCGGTGCCCATCTCTACGTCAGAGGATCAAAGCCACAGTCTCTACCAACTTGCTTGTAGTGATGAAATGGGTCTGATTATTCAAAGTCAAAGCCACAGGCTCTACCAACAAGCTTTCAACTTTTGCATTAACCAGGCTCCAGGCATGTTCATCATTTCAAGCACAAGCAGTTCATCATGATTAGTTGGCAACTTGGATCAAACAATTCCATCGATTAGAAACTAATTGGGAGCAAACAAAATTAGAAAAATGACTGAAATTTTACACACAAAACAGTTATGCAATTGGAAGTCATTTGTAGTCTGTTCTCTAAAGAAACCAATGAGTGGGGGTTGTGGGAACAGTAAACCCCCCTGACAATTGTGTATTGCACACAAACTCAATAAAAGAGAAATGGAACTGTCATCTTAGAATATCTAAACTAGTCACTCCATTGTCAATGCAATCTTCGGAAGGCAACCAAATAAAATTTCCACAAAACCCAGAATATGTCATCACATTATGGTGCATCGGCTCCTTTCTTCTGCTGGTTGTTGCGACGCTTGCGGATACCTGTTTGGCTCCGAAGGGTTGTAGGTGAACTCATTTGTATCCAGCCCGTACTGATTTATATGCAGTAGGAAACACATATTAGGGCAACAAGTTGCAATAAAAAAGAATGACACAAGAAAAATAGCATGGAAATATAAGCAAAAAGGGCGATTGGGTAGGGAGTACAATCTAACCATCTAAAATAATAGTCAATTTAAGGATTATATCACAGGTAAAACTTAAGCATTTGTGCATGTTTAAGAATATGACTGATCAAAATAACAGTGAGCAGCGTCCACTACATGGCAAGGTTGGGCCACATGCAACCATATCTAGAATTTCAAAAATGCTGATGACTTCAGAAAAAAGAAAAAAGACTTTCTTCTTCCCTTCCCACCCCCTAATATATTGTACGAAATAACAGCTAGATAAACAATGTAGATCGAGTTCTAAATCCTTTATGCTTAGCAGATTACTTAATTCAATATCAAGATTCCCAAAGTCACAAGAAAATCAAGGTTCGGTTTAAGAACCTGTCTAAGTGGAGACATTATCATAGAGGGCAACCAAGTCCATATCATAAGAATTCATTGAACAGAAAATACCTTTTCCCTCATACGTGTACTCCAAGCATCATTTCTGCTGGGCCGTTGTTCAAGGGTGGGAACACCTGCAGCTGGTACTGGTGGCCTATTGATCAAAGGCTGTCTGATTTGCGGCCTTGGTGCAACAAACTCATCATCAGTGTCGTAATCAGCAGGTCTGTTGGCAGCCCTAACCATAAGGGCTAACAAGAAAATGAGAGCCTGCAAGTTCAAATTGATTTCGTCCAAATCAGTGGTATTAATGTACCAAACTAGAGAATCATAGATGTTAAGCTAATAGAGAAATCAGTGCCACATTTTAATTGATTCAAGGTTGTTTTGATGCAAAAGCAATACCGCTTTAGTTCGAAGTAACAATAAGACTTTCATTAACTTATTTCCATGCCATTATCATAACTAGAAAACATTAAGTTATAAATCACATTATTGTCCAACGCAATTTATCAATCAACTTTAGCTTCGGTGCATTGTGGCCACACCAAATGATTGTCTTCTGAAAGTTATCTAGGGCTAAAATAATGTCATAAATGGTCAGCTTAACACCTTAACCACAATTCAAGATGAAAAGTAAAAAATGCTCATTCCCCATACATATTAATAGTTGATGAAGCTTTCAACTTCCCCTTTTCAACCTAGGATCCAAAGGGGGGGGGGGGTCCTTTTATTAGAAATTAACTTAATTTAACGTCTTAGACTATCCTACTGCTGCTCCATTTTTTGCATGCAAATGATCTTGAATTAGCATGCATACTGAAATTATCTTCAAGGCCTCAGGATTAGCAGCACGGCACGTTAAACTTACCTCTAAGATGATAATTCCAAGAGCTACCCATTTGAAAATAGTCCAATTTTCTTCCAGAAATTTGTATATCATATCAAAATCTCCAGTTTTATCCGTAGGAAGCTCCTGAAGAAATAAGCACTAATTAGATAACCAAGCAGACCTCCTTCAATTGAATAGGACCAAAAAGTTAACACATAACTTACTTCTTTCCAGTGTTTGTCGAAGAATATGAAAGCTGCACATCCCAGCTCGACCAAGATTAACAAGATCACCAAAACAGAATACTATAGTACCTTAAGGAAACCAATGATCATGGAAGAAGAAAAAGGATGAGGATTAATAAATTAGCAGCTTATGAATTACTAGATTAAAATGTTATTATGATGCTACACACAATAAATGTGATTAGGATACACAAGTCAAGCAGCATATATTCCTTGTTGCAGCTCCGATACAACCAAAACAAGAGATAACAAAGAGAACCACGCCTACTCCAACAAATAAATATATAAACCTGCAAAATTGGAAAACAGACAGTTAAAACACAAGATAACATGCAGAGAATTTCACTCAAATAAGCACAAGTTCCTATTGAAATTCATGTATTCAGAGACAAGTGTACAAATACATCTAAAAACCAGTAAAAGATCCTCCAAGAATACATATTGCTAAAACTAGGAAGCATAAATATGTTATACCAACTTAGTTTTAAGAGGCACTAGGCACACCGAGGTGTTAGGGGTCTCTGGAGCCGAGGCATTAGGGGAAGGCACTCGCCTTTCGTCGGTGAAAGGCACTTTATATTAAACAATATAAATATCATTTATATTAATTTAAATACAAATATACAAATAAAATGAAAATGAAAAAAGTATATTTTTTATTAAGGAATGAAAATAGCTTATAAGTATAAATTTATTTGCAATAATTTAATTATAAAATAATAAAATGGGAAATTAAATAAATATATATAATTAATATGAATAAAACTTTAATTAATTAAAATTTTAAAAACAATTTAATTATAATATATAAAAATATAATATATTTTGGGACAATTTGTGATTTATGTAAAGTTTAGAGTCTTTTGGGATTTCTTATAATTTTGGGTCAAATAAAAAAAACTAAGGGATTTGGCTAATCCCAAATTTACCATAATTTGTTGACTCGGTCAACTTAACCAACTTGCTTCTATTGAGATTATAAGTTATACAATGTTTATAAGTTTTAATTTAAATTTTCTATTTTTTTTCTAAACCGTATGTAATAGGTTAAACCCCCCAAAAGTGCTAGGGCTTCAAAATCCCACCGTTCTCCTTCATCTTTCTCTTATTTCATAGAGACCTTCAATCGAGAGCTCTTTCTTCTCCTTCTCCTGCTATTTTTCTTAATCAAAAAGTACTAGTTGTCGTTCAACACCTAAAAATGGAAAAAGCATCGCGCCCAACGCTTTTCAAAAAGCACACACCTCACGACGCCTCCCTGCGCTTCCGGTATGTCGTTGCGCCTCCAGTGATGGAGGCATTCGTCTCTGTACCTCTCTTTGCCCAACGCCTTAGGTGCGCATTTTAAAACTAAGTAAACCAGTGAATAACAGGCAGGACACCTCCGGTACGCATTAGGGGATCTTAGAAGTAAAAATCATTCAAGCTAGTATGACATAAATTGAGGGGTGGTGAGTTTATATTACACTTAAAAACTTTAACCAAACAAAACGGCAATTTTACAAATTCTACATGGACACATTTTGAATTCAACTGAACAGTCATGCTAAACTGATTAAGAAACAAGAAACATGATATCAAACTATAAGCAAATGTTAAGAACTCATACCATGCTTTTGGCAGATGATCTAAAATATCAGACGAAAGAGATACGGCCATGAGCATGGGTCTACCAAACTGTACCAAATCTTGATTATTGCCCACAGATGACAATAGCATGGCAGTATCGTCAGCATTCTTGTACTCAACAAACAAATAGATCCCGTATCCAACCATGGACAAGCCAACAAGCGTCATCAACAAGTTCAAGAGCTTCAACAAGCACTCTAAGCATCCTCGACAAGCCATCCCCACTAATGATCTTAATTGATCCTTTCCCTTACAGTTCTAACAAGTATCTCTTATTTTATCAACTGTAAAATACCCAAAATTAAACCTTACAATCACATCAGTAAATAAACCAGAAAATTGCATAAATCAAGGAAAAGGAATCAGGGAAAATGATAAAACTATTACAAACTCATCTAAACACTTGCAATTTTTTAGTCATCCAGAAGGAAATCGAAACAAGCAACAAAAACACCTTATTTATGCAATAAAAACGGAAAGAAGAAACAGATTTGCTGCTTCAGCAAAACGAAAATCCAAAAACAATTGAATGCTTAATATTATATGTAACATTTCTAGGTTAGATCGCATGAGAAAGATAAACAAGAAACAACAACTTACAATTGGAGCGAGGGTTTGGGACTTGAGATGATTTAGGGATTCAAAGAACCGCTTTTCCCATTTTTGATATTTCCTGTCTATCACAAGCTACAAGCTGGCATCTTCAGTTTCTCACACCTATTTTTCAAAAAGATTTTTTTTTTTTGGGGTCTTATCAATTTTTAAAATCTCATAATTGCCCTCCTTTAAGTCCAGCGTTATTTTCTATTGACTATAACGTTTAAGTCCAGCGTTATTTAAATATATATACATATGTGTTTCTTTTTATATTAAATTATATTTTATTTTAAAATTTAATGACTATTTCAATAAAAAATAAATAAGATATAACTTTAAATTATTTTTATTTATAAATTATATGTTATTTATATAAAAATAAATAATATTTTATAATTATATAAATAGTTCTACTTATAACGTTTGTGTCTTATGAAAAAGATGTATATTTTATTAAATAATTAAAATTAACTAAAATTATATTTTAAATATCTAGATATATTATCTTTATATATCATTAAATAATTTGATTAGGAAACTGCGACAACCTCACCTTATTGTTTTTAAATGAAAGTATTAATTTATTGATTAAAAGAAAGTATTGATTTATTGGTTAAGAATATTGTTTTTTAGAGAAATTATATATTAAAATTTTTTATTATGTTATTTATAAGATTAATTAATAAAATATATTTATTTTATTAATTTTTATATTTTTAATAAATAAATTTTTACTTAATGAAAAATATTTTTAGATTAAATTTATAATAAATATAAATAAAAATCATTAAATAATAAATAATAAAGTAAATATATTTATATTAATTAATCACATAAATAATATGATGCTAAAGACATAATATAATTTCCCATCTTTTCTGTTGTTAAATGAAAGATAATGAAACGAGGAAGAGTTGGGCCATTGTCACATACACGTGTCGTAATCATTTAAAGTGGAATTAAAATGCACGGCTGTGATTTTAGATGAAGAACTTGGGCGGTGATCATGCTGTCATCTTGTGGGCCCACCGCCATTCCCCACTCTTTTCTTTGTTTTGTAAGAGTGGACCCACTTGTGGAATAATCATGATTTATAGTTTAAAAATCATTTATTTTTTTTATTTACAGTCTTTTAATAAGAACCATACTTTTAAAACATTTATTTATAGATTTACCCTTTTTTTTAAATTATTTTATAAATTGTACCAGCTTTGAAGTTCCTGTCGGGGGAAGTCTCCACTCCAAAGCCATGTCAGCACAAGGAAAGTAGGTGCCGTTGAGGTAGTGTAGCGGTCGTTCATGACAGCAACTACCGGTCAAGGAGGTGAGGCTTAAAAACACCCCTTGGGTTTCCTACCTAACCCAGGCCCCAGGGAATGCTTCCACTTGCACCAGGACATAATATGTGACAAACAGATATGGTTTTACTTCAGCATTTTCCCTTTGGTGTTGTTTTAGCAATAATTTGGTGGCTGAGATCTTAAACACATTTCCGCGGTTAGATACTTAATTGATCCGAAAAATAATTTAAATATATAATTAAAAATAAAATATAGTTCAAATATCTATTTAACGTTTAAACATTAGATTAACACTTAAATTATATTTTAAGTTAAATAAATGTTTCGTATTTCATTTTGTGATTTATTTAGGGTTTTTCTGTTAACAGTCATTAAAAAAATTCATTATCTGATCAGAATATAACATAGGACATATATATATATATATAATTTTTGTACTTTTAAGACTGAATTTCTTAAAATATCTTAGGTGTTTTAATTTTTTTAATTGAACCCTGAAATTATATCTCTTTGATCGTTTGGCATCCTTCGCAAATTGGTGGTTCATTATTCATTGTATAAAACATCATGTGCCTTACTGTTTGACATTTCTCACCCTCTATTCATCAGTAAAAAAGTTTAATTAACCTTATTTTTTTATTATTGGTGTTCGTCGAGTAAAAAAGTTTAATTAACCTTATTTTTTTATTATTGGTGTTCGTCGATAATGTAATAAATGGTTCATTCGTCATTTTCTGGTGATGAGATTTTTAATAGTGAGAGTTCAATAAAGATAATGATGGTCGTGCTTGAATTAGTGATTAGAGTCGAAGAATTTAGAGATTTAAAATTAGAGTTAAATTTTTTAAAAAAAATTAAAGATTTTTTAGTTAATTAATATTATTTTATTTTTTCTATTTTAATTTTAATTGTATTTGAATTTTATTGGATAACAAAAAAATAATGTAAGAGAAAATTTAAAGAAATTAAAGCTCTTCAATTCTGTCTGTTTTTTAATTATTAAATTCAAAATAATTGTTTAATTTAAATTTACCTTAAAATCTTAATCTTATCTGATGCCCACGTTAAAAAAAGTAACAAAATGACTTGAAATGATTAGAATGAGATATAAGTTTAATAGAAATCCTCTCTTTACAACCAAATATCTAAATTGCAGTGGAAAACCATATCTACTCGGCCAATTCTAGTCTGATCGTTCCTCACCTTAGAAAGCGACTGCACTTCATCTCTTAACCGTGCCGATAAAAAGGCTTCGCTCTTCGCTCTTCCTTGGTTTCTTCGTTTGGCATGATGTCCGCTACAACGACAACCTTCAAACGTTGAAACAGTTGGAAGTGCATGCAGTGGAGATAGGTAGGTGGTTGAAATTCCAAACATGTCAGTGACGTAAAATCCGGAAGCATACCGGAGGGACCGAGGTGATCTAATGTCGTGTCAGCAGGAATTAGAGCCATTGATCTGAGGAGGGATGGTGGAGATGCCTTGTCTAGAGAGCTCAGCTAGCACACTATCAGTAGAAGGTGGCTTGAGGCCTAAGGGCAAGGGTAACCACGGCTTGTTTATTGCTTCGTTTACCACCTCGTCAATCACCTCCTCTGCCTGCAATGTATTCAAACACACACATAAATCATTATTGTTGATCACTTTAACGACTTTTTAAAGCTCGAGCTCAAACCGTTGTAACGAAAATACAGTGTGTATGATCAGAGACAAATAGCACACTTAATCCTATACGTAACAAAATTGTGCGAATCTATTCACGTGTTTGAATGTTTCAGGTTAAAATGAAATCCATAAGAAAGAAACATGTTAATTACCGGCTGATGTTCCACAGAACTCCGAGTCATGCTACTGTTATCCATGGTGCTAGACCAATCAATCCGTAAGCCTTCTGCATGTTCTTGAAAAGCAGAATACCAGAAACAGGATTAAAATGCATTTGCATGCTTCAATCTCATCAAAGACTAGCAAGAATATTTCAACTTCTACGAAAATTGGACCTTTTATTACCACATTAATCATTAAAAAAGAAAAAGAAAAAAAAAGAACCAGTTTTGCAGCAATCAGATAGGTAACTACTCACTTGAGTGTTTCGAGAAATCTCCCCGAGGTATGGGCATAACAGGGCACCCCCATGCATCAGCATGCACCTGAAATGAAAAAATTCATATAGCATCTCTATCACACACACACATTTAAAAATGTAGGTTGGTTTCTGCTAGCATAATAACAATAAACTCACCCCTGGATAGGGATTCCAATGCCAGGTTTCAGTTGGTTGCCATGGGTAGTAACCTTGGGAGCCCCATGACTGGATGCTGGCTGGATGAGGTATTCCCCACATGGGATAGAAAGGACCAACAGGGACAACATGATTAGAGTGATATGGAGGGAAGGCCATGATCGGTTTATGTGGATAACAACTCCTTTGTGTTTGATCTC
This sequence comes from Abelmoschus esculentus, assembly GCA_035048815.1. NCBI lineage: Eukaryota > Viridiplantae > Streptophyta > Magnoliopsida > Malvales > Malvaceae > Abelmoschus > Abelmoschus esculentus. The sequence goes on along the minus strand of JAUCBN010000051.1, from coordinate 9,330,237 downwards.
TCTGTGGCCATCTTCGATTATCTTCCTTCGGCAAAATGTGTCTCTTTTGCATTCGATATTTCTGCTTCACAAACAAATGTTGACTTATTTTCTCAGAGCAAGAAAGAAGACAAGACGTATTTAATAACAACAATGTAACCGTTCCTCTAAAACAAAAACTTGATAGGTATCGGATTTCAATCAAGGACAAGCAGTGCAACACACACTGAATGAAAAGCACTAGAATCATGTATTCTTATCGAGTATCTAAAAGGATAAAATGGTGTCAACCTGGAGATGACTTGCAACATTGTGCCTCGTCAATCCTTCTACTTTCATCAGCTCTAGTATTCGGGAAGGGATGGCTTGATCTATACCTAGTTGGTCTACTGCCTGGACAAATTTCTTGTGCAGTTCTGTTGTCCACTCTACCTGAGAACTCAAAACAGAACATAATTTGAGCGTTAATAGAAACACCCAAAGATGTAAAGAAGCTGGAAGTATTGTCCAAAGGTGGCTGGTAAAAGTTTTTCTGTAAACTTCACAAAATTTTAAAATCTAAAAATTCTTCATTTAAGACTTTGATTTTGAACACAATTCTTGTGGAATTGTGTAACCAAGTGATGTTAACTTTGCAATTAGTGATTACTCTAAGGAAAAACATTCTATGCTCGTACAGCAAAAAGACTTTCGGGACAAAAACACGATATGATGCAAGCTGAAGGGAATGTTAGCACAAGTCAGTACAGTATTATACACTTAAAACTTGTGAAATGTTGCCAAAAGAGGATGAATATGAACGAATTATAACACAATCTTTAATCATAGGATAGTTGTACTATAAGTGGCATTACCTTCAATTTTTTTCGATTAGCTTTATTTGGACATGAACTATGAAGACCAGAATCAGTACTGGGCCTTTTGGCACCGGCATGAGAATCTTTGTTGTTTACCCTATCTTGATGATGAGAGTCCACAGCACGCTCGCCTTTGGTATCATTGACTAATTCAGCCTCCTCTTTTACCATGGTCTCCCTTGGTCCCTGAGGTTGGTCAACAGGTGCAGTTACTTCAGCAACCGTATTGCCACTGGTAGTTTCGACAGATTTTGATTCTCCATCCGGATCCCCACTCTCTTTTTCGTTTGAGCAGTTAGTATGTTCTTGGACATCTCCATTGACTAACAATCTTCCTCCCTGTTCTAATTGTGGTGTTGAAGGAGCTGGGTACTTACTATTTACTGCTGATGGTTCACGGTCATTTTCATGAATCATAGACGCATCTTTATCCGAGTGCTCATGATTAGGTTCTCCTTCTTCCGATTGCAGATGCAGCATAGAAGCCACAGAATCTTTAACAGGCTTTATCGATACAGAAAGATCATTCTCCCCTACACTAAATGCCTGTAAAGGACCTATATCATTGTACCTTGATTGCCAATTATATGTAAATTCAAACTGTCATATAAGAGTACATAGACTGACCTTATGAACCACATGCTGCCATATATTCCTTAGTTTATCCTCGGATAGTGGTTTCCTAAGAAACTCAACTGCACCAAGCTGTAAATAAGTTGTCAAAACATGCATTGGCGGTTTGCGATTATGGTAAGTCAAAACGAACTTAAGCACCGAACTTCAACTGAAAATTCTAATGTTTCATCTATGGAAGAAGATGAAAACATTACAATAATTGAAAATATAAAACTTGGACACACACATATTGCACCTGAAAATAGTTGTAAACTGTTCAAAAAATGGTAGCAAGGAAAAATATCTTACAGCTATGCACTTCATCATGGTGCTGATACAATGAATGTTTGAAGTCACTGAAACAAAAAGGATTTACAACAGAATTAGGACTCGACACTACGTCCAACAACATTTATTACACTCATAGATGCAAAAACAATGTCCAGAACGAGTAAAGAGAGTTTCATATATAGTAAAGATCTCAAGCAAAACCAGGACAGCTTTCGTTTCTGAACTTACTAATGGTAGGCAAGTCCTTAGCGGTTTCGAGAAACTTGAGACCCCCATTGTTACCTCTTGTACTTACCTGTGATCATACAATTTGTTAGTGTAAATTGCATTTCTACAACAAACACAACACAGGGATATACACGATATTGATTAGCAGCAACGTTCTATATTAAAATGAAAGCAATGATGAAACAGGCTTCTATAAAATTTCTGGTAAGTTATTGCTCTAGTTCCAGTATAACAATGAGAAAGACCACGTAATCATGTTGAAGGTTAAATTCAGCGTGCCTATGAAAAATCATCAATGTTTCTCACATTGATTTTTAGCTAGTTCTTTTCTCCTTAGTAGAAATTTGTTGCTGAACTCAAAGTTTGCTGATTACCTCTACAATGGCTACATGGAAGCTTTCTGGTCTACTTGAAACTGCGGAAAGAGCTTCATTTTCATTGCAGAAGGTATATACTGCAATAAGGCACAATATTTTTTTATCATATATTTGGAGAGAGAGAGATACAATAGCAAGTGAACAAATAAATGATACAGGAGATCACTACGAAGACACAATACGAACACAAGATTTAAGTAACATTTACTCACGGGAGCTGCAGAAAACTTAAACAGTGTGATTGAAATAATAGTTCAGAAGCAGCATTTGTAAAGTTTTACAGAAAACAAAAACAGAACTCCAGCGGGTACTCAATACAACCGATGTCTGAAAACGAAAACATATATTACTTTAAGAAAGATTTCAATAATCAAACCTTCTCTACTTCCCCTCCCCAATCAACCCTACCTCTCAGTACACACACATGCATATGCTTTATGTTTGCTTGAAACATGTGGAGGGAAAACGTATTTCCAGCAGAGTCAAGCATTGCAATGAATTGAGTCCTTTTTAGCAGAGCTTGTTAGCACATAATTTCCAAGCTTTTATGTATGTTTACAGTCCAAATCCCAACTTCCATAAAACACAAAAACTGTCCAATCTAAAGCAACATGAGCAACAACTAGGTGCTTTGAGATCAAAGGAGGGGCCAACGTAGTCAGGAGAAGGAAGAATCATGTGAAGTGAATAATAAAAAAACTAATGACTTCTTAAATCAGGTTAAAAAAAGGTAAGAATTAAAAATGGTAGATTCTGACCTATATAATCCATAGCTTCAAGCTTTGATTTTATCTCTGCAGCAGAATTGTTGTCCTCATCAAGGAGGAGGACCCTGAGACCCTTCGGAAAATCCTTCCATGCTGATAAATCATTTCTTGTGCAAACCATAGCTGGTTTGGCATCCTTTCTCAAGCAACCGACAAGCGATGCAAATTGCTGTTCATCAACATCCGATTACCCCTGCATCACCACAGGATTCCCCATTAAAAACAAAACTTACAGCTTGTCTAATAATCAAAACTGGTTTTTACAAAAGAAAAGTAAATATATATATACAGTTTTATTGAATGAAAACGTACTGTACTGGAGAGACTCCATTGCAAATGCAAAGTTATGAACAGAAATACTTTGGTTAAAGTACTAATGCATGAGGTTTTTACTATGCAAATACGCATGCAGCATCAAGTACTTAACCATTTACCAAATAAAAAAAGGCAATTTCTGTACCAGACCCAGTGATGAACACTTAATGGAGTGACAGCAGAAATGAAAGGGAAGTGGAAAAGGTCCTGTTTTGGTACAAAGATGTTTGTGTTATATCAGATCAGAACAACCCATGTAAGATCTCCTAAAATGCATTAGAAAATAACAAAAAATGGGGATTAAAAAGCATTTTGAATGGAGAAGCATGTGAAAATAAAACACATTTTATGCATGCAAAACATCAAAAACACCATTTTATGCAAAAATGAGAAAGACCCATTTTTTTCTCTCTTTCCCAGAAAGAATCTATTGAACACAGACTATATACGTAGTTTAGGCCTTAGGGGATAATAAGGATTAGAAACATAGATACCTCTCAAAGTCTTCGATATTTCTACTTTCAAATTCCTTTGACCGCACCTTGTAAAAACATGTTTCAAGACAGAATAGTTCAAAAAAGCTTTTTTTTAGTAGTTAGTCCATGACTATGAGGGAGAAAAACCGGGGGGGGGGGGGGGGGGGGGGGGGGGTCTGTGCCTTTACGTATAATTGCTATCAATTGTATATCCGTGATGTTTTGTACTAATATATATCAGTATGATATTATATTTTAGGTAAATTACAAGTTTGGTCATCTTTGTTTTACTTTTATTTTTTAAAAATCAGTAATCAGATTTGGGGGAAAAAATTATGTTTCGATTCTTCCAAACTTTTATATCTGAAATAAATTCCGAGTTTAAAAATAAATCCTTTAATTTTGAGTTATTCAAATTTTTATTTTACAACTCGAACTTTATTTAAAAAAAATTTGAGTCAAGTTTATGAAATTTCAAGTTGAATATTTTTGTCTCGAGTCGAGTTATTCAGTTTTTTCGAGTCGAATTTTGTTCACCCCTAATTACATTATCCGCCATTAAATTTTTTATAACATCAGATCAATTTATTATTTTTTTAAGTTGAAGGATCAGTTTATAACTTTTTGATAATAAAATATATAAAACATACTTTAGAAACCAATTATGTAATTTACCCTATACTTCAATTATTCTTTAGTGTCATTTTATGTATATATTGTCCACATTTAATTAGATTTTCATCATTTCTTTTGAGACAAATGAAAAAGAACACCCTAGCAACAAAAATCCACAACGTAATGAGGACAACACTCGACCAACTTTATTTATTTTAAAATTAATAATAATTGCACGAGTAATCTAACCTTAATGGTTAAAGGAATAATTGTTATTTTAAGAGATTATGAGTTCGAACATCAATAATATCAACATAGTGATTAAGTAATCAATATACAATGGTTAAAGAGTATTTCGACATTGTTTCCTTTATTGAAGTCATTATTAACTCAAGTACTTGCACGATCTGTAGTAATGTTAACAAGTCATTGTTATTATATCTATTTTTATGTTTTTATTAATAATATTTCTCTTTTATCACCGATAATAATATTTTTTTATTTATAATATTTATCCGAGTTATTTAGTTGAATTTTTAAGTACATTTTTCTTATTTAAAACCATTTTATTTTCAAGTGATTTTTTTGTGCATTAAATACTCCAATAAGTTTATTCTTTTTTTCAGATTTATCTTATAATTTTGAGACATTTCATTTTTATTCAATAAAAAGTTCTGAGTATTGTTAATTGAAAACATTATAATTATCTATACATGCACTTTGAAAAATGGTAACGCCTGAAGTTACACGATTATTGCGAAAATTCAAATAAGATTAAGGTGGTTTATTTTGGACCACAAATAACATATACAAGTTAGAGTGAACAATATCGGTTACCCGATCAATTAGTTTATTCTTAAAGAATTGAGTAATTGACGGGAAAAAAAATTCAACCACCAATGATAATATTAAATAATAAAATTAGAACACTGTAGACTTGAAAATTAAAGTTTTAAAACTAGTTATACTCATAATATTCATACATAAAAAGAAAGTTTGATAAGAAAAATAAACAAAAGAAAACCAATACCGGATATTTGATATTGGTCTCGATTCTATTGGGTACCCACAGGGTACCGGGTCCAAAAAATCAAGATCCAGTATTAGGTCCCACCGAAATCAATACTAGATAAAAATCTACCGGGTCTTACCGGATCCGAGACCAGGACCGGATAATCAAAGATTTTTGCCCACCCCTAATACAAGTACCCTTCAAGGAACATGCGTAAATGACAGTTTAAAAAACGGCTAAAAAAACAGTTATATCGTTTTTATATATAAAAGTTATAAAAAAAATTAATATCAATTTTTCAGTATATACCGAGATTCTTATATATTTTATAAGAAACTCAGTATATTACCGAAATCCTTTCGCTTTTTGTAAGAAAATCGTTATATACTGAAATTTTTATATATTTTATAAGAAATTCAGTATATATCAAAAAATCAATACTAAAATTTTTATAATTCTTATAAAAAAAATATACAACCTCTTTTTAATCGTTTTTTAAACTTATCGTTTCTTAAAACTACCCATAACATGTTGTAAGAGTTCCAAATGAAAGTTGTGATGTCTACCCCCTTGACAATTCTTTTTCAAAGTCTTCAAACCCTATCTATAACCATAGAGCCACAACTGTTCCAACATGGACTTTACAGACATATCAGTCATGTGAATAAACTAAAGCAAGGGCTCTTTTTAAGAGACTTAACTGGGCAAAGCATCACCACAACTTTGGAAGCTTTCACATAGTTTATGGGATTAAATAATGATTTAAATTTTGAAATGATGTTTTATTATATTTTGGTATTGGAAGAATTTTAAATTTAATTTTATTTATTTTTTATAAAATATATTATTTTATTTTTCCGTTAAAAAAAACGTCAAGTAATAACTCAAGGATTATATTTCCCCTAAGAAAAATGAGCATCCTTGATCCTTCGACTAATTGATAATAAAATCAAGTTTATAAGTCAAAATACTATTTACCCTATTTTATATTATTATTATTATAATAATTATTATTATTTCCCTATTCGTGGAATTAAGATTTTTTAAGTATTTTGTCAAAAAAATTCATTAATATTTGATTAGATAGTCATTTTAGCTGTTATTATGTTTTAAATATAAAGTTAAAAAAATACCTCCAACGTTTGATGAAATAATCACGTTGGTCTCTATTATTTTTTAGGAGTAATTTAACACTTAATGTTTTATTTTAAATTAAAATAATCTCTCTAAGAATAAAAAATGTTGAAAAAATGACGATAAATAGTTTAAAATGATTTGACAGAATGATAAATCCACACATTTATATATATGATATTGTCATGTTAATGTGCACTGCCATACAAATTTGTCACATTATTTTAAATTATTTATTATCATTTGACTGATAGTTTTTATCCGTAGATGGATCATTTTAACCTAAAATAAAACTATGAAGGTTGTATTGCTCAAAAGAAAAAATAATATATGCCGAAGTGACTATTGATTTAAATGTTTGAGAGAATATTTTTCCCTTTATGTCTTAAAAACAACTTTCAATATTTTATTTTGGATTAAAATATCTTTTCAATAATTGAAAAATATTAATTAAAAATAATTTTATATTTTATAAATTATAATATTATTTTTTTTATTGATAAATTAACTCATTCAAAATTAATTCCAACCCTTTGCGTATCCTTGCAATCCGATGGAGAGGAGAGATTATATCATAGGCCCGGTCTACCACGTCATCCGTGGTCCTTAACTAATGAAAACCACCCATTTCGTCACTAATCAACCATGTAATTAATATAATTTTCAGAAATTATATTTTTTTTTAAATGACATGTAAATTATAAGTGAAGAAATTGACAATTAGTGGTAAAATGGATGGTTATTATTGGATGAGATCATGACTGACGTGGTAGGCTAGGACTATGATATAATTTCTCCACGGAAAGACACAAAAGTAAGGACACTCATATTACCAAACATGTCGGATGAAATCAAATTCAAATTCTCAACAATTTTATTCATGGAAAATTTCAACACTTTTTTCAATCATGAATTAATTTTGAATAATAATAATAATAATAATAATAATAATAATAATAATAATAATAATAATAAAACAGCTCAAACAGTCAAAACCTTATCCTTAGATGGTGGAAACCCCACAAGATCAAATGGATAGATCTTTGTCTCTCTTTTTTTCCTTCAAAAATCCAGCTTCTCTTTTCGTAATTATTTTCAAAACTCCAAAATTTGTTAAATCCTTCTTCATTACCACTAATTTTTGGTCGAAAGCTATATCATAAACACAACCAATCAATTTTAAATAATAATTTTTAATATAATCACTGATATCTAATTTATTATTAATTAATTCGATTTAATACAGTAAAATTCAAAAGCGACCTTCCTAAATCTTAACCCAATGGATGTATTTACAATGTTATAATTCAAACTCATTATTTTATTTGAAAAATTTAATGTTTCATCGTATTAGACCTACTGATTATTAATAAATAATATTTTTAAATTATTTTTATATTAAAATATTTCTTTTCTCCCCCCCCCCCTCTCATCAATCATGTTAGTCCTGAAGTTAAGCTGTCCCTCCCTCCCACCTTTCCTTTATGACCACAAATTCTTTCCCAGTGGTTCTCATATCATGTTTCTTTTTGTCTTGTGTGTTTGGAGTATGTTATTTGGTAGCATGAATGGATACGGTCTGGGTTTTTTTTCTTTTTTTTTTTAAAATGCTTTGATAATCATTGCTGGAACAGATTGGATGGGTTTTTTGATGTGCTGTTAGTGACATTAAATCAAAATTATTACAAGGACTGTAGTAATACACACAGTTGTTGAAAACACAAACTAAAGCTGAAAACATCAGAATTCAGAATCTGGTCTTTGTTTGGAGATTTACTGACCGAGTTGGGGTTCGGCCTATGTCGCCTGTTTTGGCACCTCTGAGACGACTTGTATTTTTAGTTTGATAAAAAAAAACCTATATTGTGATTGTCATAATTTTATTTTTTTTTTGGAAAATAATGTAATCGTAAATAAATTTTTGAAAAATAAAGATATTAAGATATATTTTGAAATTCATTATAAAATTATAATAGAAGAAAAAATCATTATCTGCAGATGACGATTTGAGTGAATACATTATGTACACATGATGATTTCTTCTAATTTATAATATTTTAATATATTTTATTGATTTAAGATAAAATTAAAGAAAACCGTCATCTATAGATAAAATCTTCACTCAAGTTGTTATTTATGGGTAACGACTTTTCTCGTATACTATAATTTTTATCATAAATCTTAAAATATTTTCAATAATTCATATTTTTAAAATATTAAATTTTTTATCATATTTACCAAAAATAACCTCATAATTAAGATGTTTAGCTCCTTGATTTCTCTCTTTGTTTGTCAAAAGGAAAAAAAAAACTACAAATTTTATAGAACTGGAAACAACCCTTCCAAAAGCCAATAAATTTTAGAGGCCTATACTGGATTCGAAGACCACATTATTTGATTGGATAAACTACACAGATAATCACATAATTATAAGATTAATATGATTTGATCGAATTAAATAATTAAATTATTTTATTAAAATTAAATGAAATATATATAAATAATAAAAAAATAGTATATAATTATATTTGAGCAGAGGAAGGGGTGAATAAAATTTGATTCGGTTAAAAACATAAATTGTTTGATTAACTTAAAAAATTTAATTTTTTTTATTCAACTCATAATTTTATAAACTTGACTCGAAAAAAAATTAAATAAAATTTGAGTTTTAAAATGAATATTTGCGGGGATGAACCCATAATTTCATATGAGGGGTGTAAACTATCAATAAGGTATATTAGAAATATAAGAGGTGTAAAATTACAAGAATTTAGGGTACAAAATTAGATTATCAATAAAAATATAAAGAAAATATATAAAATATAAGAGAACTTAAAACTTTTATGGAGTGCGACCGCACCCCCGACACCCGCCTAAGTTTAGTAATTAATTGATTAATTTTCAAGTAAATGTCGAGTTTGTTTATTCTGCTTGATATATTATGTATATCACATATAAAAGTATAAAAATATATAGATACATGTATACCGTATATGAATATAGAAATCCATTAATATAAATTGATATATTATAATATTATAAATAATTATAATTAAATTTGTAATAAAACTCAAAAAATTGACTTGATTATATTTGACTAAAAATTCATAAACCTAACACGATTCAAAAAATTTAAATATAATTTAAATCATAAAATAAGATTTTAAAGTCCAATAACTTAAAATTTTTAACATAACATAATTTGATTCGATCGAATATCTAACCCAATGAAAAACCATGTAATGTGTTTGCATTGATTCTAACCTAGCCCTGTGATTTGAATGAGTTGGGCTCATTGACAGTTCTACATGTTTGTAACCGGAGAAACCAGACCAGGGTGGGCGCCTTTTACATTCATGCTGGTGTGTCAGTGCAGTTGATCTAGAAATTTAAGTTTGATAGTTCAACGATTAGTATAATAATATTTGTAAGTTTAGATATTTGTTTTAGCAAAAAAAAAAATTAGGAGCTCAAAGCCATAATAATAATAATAATAATAATAATAATAATAATAATAATAATAATAATAATAATAATAATAATAATAATAATAATAATAATAATAATAAATTTCATTTAAACAAAAAAATACTTAATATTTTTAGGGTAAACTACAATGGTAGCCATTATAGTTTCTAGATACTTTCATTTTGACCACTCAAATTGAAAAATATTCATTATAGTCAAGAAATTTTTTACTTTGATTTTATTACTAACATTGTCATTTACATCAAAACATATTCAAATTTGATTATTAAACTATTATTTAAAAAAATATCACTAATATTATATTTTTTTAATTTTGATCACCCGTTGTTAAAAACTAATAAAATAATAATAATTCAGTAGATAAAATAGACAAAAAGATACTGATGACAAAAAAAATAATATTAATAACAAAAATAGAAAGAAAAATATAAGATTTTAACAAAATTCTATTAAAAATTAATTTAGTGACCAAAATAAAAAAAATAATATATTAATAATCATAAATATAATTTATCCAAAATAATGGTAGGGCAAGTGACCTACCATGCACAATGGTAGGTCCGCCCCTGCGGCCACCTGTTCGAAGATCGGGTGGTCCTAATGTTTCCACTCCACTTAGTCCTCAAGTCTTACGTGAAATTAATGCTGTCTTGATGGCTTATTTCACCCGAAGTAATCAGGTCTTCCCGAGGGATCTTCATGGTTGGGTATGGTCCGTATGGATAGGAGGGGGTGTACTCGGTGTATTTCGGTCAGGTTCTTAGGTCGAATACTCGGATTAGCTTTTTACATCTTTAATTATTGTGATGGCTTCAAAACTTCATTACAGTCCAATTGGTAAGGAGATGCAAAATAAACTATATTCGTTAATCGATATAATAGTTATTTATATAAAATAATTTATTTAGTTATCAAAATTAAATAATTTTAATTAAATGAACCGTTAAAAATAATAATTTATGGTTAGGGGTGAATATATCATTGTCGCGACCATTTTTTAAAATCGAAAGTGTGAAAAATAGCCTGACGATTAATTTTGAAAAAATCGAATGTTATTGCTTTTAATATAATTTATGAAAATCGGGGTCACGTTAAAACATGTATTATTTTAATTTTAAAATAACTTGGAGTCGCCACCGACCACTTTGGTAGGTTAGACACCATAAAACAAACCAGAGATTCTTTTTAAAACATTTTGGGTTCGGGAGTCGGTTACGCGTAAGGACGACCCTTACGAGCGCCCGAAATCGGTACCTTATTAATTACACGTGGCATTTTGGCATTTCGAATAATAATATTAATTTAATCCGTCATTTGTCAAATAAATATCGCTCGAATAAGAATATCCTTTTGGATAAGAAAATATATTTCCTTTTAAATACGAGTTTGAATAAGACGTCCTCTAGATAGGAAACCTTAACTCGTATTTAAAGAAATACAAGTTCTGCCCCAAAAGGTTTTTTAATGCATGACTGGTTATTATCTGGTTAATTTTAAGTTCTAACCTATGAGGCTCCATTAATTAAATATTTAAACCCTATTAAATTATTAATTTCACCAAGTGTATTATGATAACATCCGAATGCACGGACACTACCATCTCGACACCGAACAAAATTAATAATACTATTGGTATTTTCTAGTTTTTTACCTAATTCTTACTTAATTCTAAACCTAAATTATTTTATCGAATTCTAGGTTTTGATAGCACGTCAATTTGATACCAAGGTACACTTTTTAGGTCAACATCATAGTACGTCAAAACACCGACCATTTAGTGTATCCGAGGTATATGATTAACATACCATCATTACTACAATTATCTCCCTAATTAAATTGATTCATTAAAGTGACTAACCCTAAAAGGCTCTAATTTAATTAATCTACGTGAAAGTTAAAGTGTTATCCTAAACAATATACTACATGATTTTAAAAATATGCAAACATAATAAATAAATAAATAAATAAAGCAATAAACAAAACAATAAAGCAATAAATAAGATAAAGAAGCTAAGTTACTTTTTATTAAAGAGACATGAGAGCTCGATTACAACAAGGGAATTAAATTGAAAGAATCGAGAACTTGAAGATCCTATTCAAATTAAATACTTATTGAATTCAAATTAAACGAACAATGAATTCAAAGTCATATTTTTCTTTCATCACCAAATTACTACATTCTGAACATAATCATGTAACCACTCAAAACTAAAAATAAAACAAAACAAAACGGAACAGTAACAAGATATTTAATTCATCTTTATGCAATGTCAATACCAGAATTAAATCCCAGTGGTCCAAAATCAAATTGAATTTCTCTCCACAAAAAACAGATTCTAATTCCCTAGAAGCAAAGATTGATTCAACATTTAATGTTGAATCCACCACTTAGCAAAGCAATGAAAGTCAAATCCACAGCCAGGAACAAAGATTAACACTCGTGATGATAACCAATAAATATATAAGAGATTATAATCTAGAACCACAAATTAAATCCATTACACCGAAAGAACCCAAACATAAAACGGAAAATTGAAAACAATCGTATGATGTAACAACAAGCGTACCAAATTAATGAGAACTTCAGAGAGGCGAAAGGAAACACGAAGGCAGATCTTTTTCACTTTCTAGAGAATTCCGACAAGCTTCCGTTCGAGTTCTAATATCTTTCTTCGGCCATTCCTCTTGGTGGTTCCAAACTTTCAATTGCTTTCGAATGATCTTTTCTAATCAAATCCCCAACAACTTTTCTTGGTTTCACTGGATTCCTTCAAACCGATCTCCCTTAGCCTTCGATCTTCTTCAATTCTCGTGGAGTTCTCTGGCTTTCCTTTGCCTCTGTTTTTTTCTCCTCAATTGTCGTTTTTTCTTCATTATCCTTCTCATTCCCCTCCGTTATGGCCCATGATTTCATCCGTCCTTAACTTCCCTCAGCCAACCTCAATAACCGACCCTCTCTCCCTTATCTATTCTTTATTTTTTATTATTTTTATTTTTTCTTTATTATTATTTATTTTATATTTTATTTAATTAATTAATTTATTCACCTAGGCCTCTAGACGGAATTCGGGCTCTACAATCATTTTCCATAAAATCTGAATTTTCTCTTATTAATTGTTTATTTTATTGATTACATCTACCCTAAAATTTTATTTTTTTCATCACCCACGTATAAATTATAATAAAAAATTGATTAAAGATGTTAATAAGGAGTAACTTATTATTAATTATTTTAATTTTATTTTTCATCACTCACATAAAAATATTATTATTTTAGTTTTAAAATTCTTCATTTATTTAATAAATAGAGATTTTTTAAAACACGATTTTATGAATTAATAATTTTATATTAATTTTGTTATAATTTTATTCAATTTTTGTGACTACCGTAAATGATACACTTTTCGATATCAATCACACTTAAATCATCAAATGTGAAATCTCGATATCAATCACACTTAAATCATCAAATGTTTCATCCGAGATTTCACGTCATATAATCTTTGATTTCGACACCGGTCGAGGAAGTCGGAAGTGTCTGTTCAGGCCAATTTGAAGACATCCCAACGTTGAAACATAAGTGTAGGAGAAGAGGTTGAAACTTGAAAGGGTCTATTTTTAAGACATCCCCATCTCCAAACTTCAGTCCTTTTATCTTTAGGGCAATTTTGAAAGAGTTGTTTTCAACTTCCCAACACCAAACTGTCTTGTTTACCGGTTGGTGAACTTGCTGCCGAGAGGGATTCACCTACTGCATCTGCATCTTTCACCTGAATGTCAAGCTTAAGAAAAATAATAATAATTGAATATTAGAGTGAAACAAATTCAGAATTTTATGTAAAAAACATAAACTATAAAAAAAAATTATATTAAAAATATAAAGATATAAAATTAAGTTATTAGTAAAAATATTAAAAATATATAAAACTAAGATTTTTAAAGATTAAAATTATCGAATATCTCTAGATCTATTCCTGATTTGAACCGGCTACTTTATTTGTTATTATCACATGTGTAAAGTTAACATGTTTAGAATTTTAATCGCTCTAATTCTTCTAACTTAAAACTAAAAAGTTATTCACATGATATTTTAATAATTAATTTGATTTAAATTCGATCTAAATTTTAAAAATATTTTTTATGTGACTTGATATAATTTTTTTAATTTTTATTCGATAAAATAATAAGATGAAAAAAATATAGGACGACATTATTCTAATTATCTTTAAATATATAGAGAATAATTATAAGTAAAATTTTAATCTATACAAAAGCAGCTACCCAACTACCATTTGAGTTTTAATTGTGTTTTTTAAAAAATATTCTTTAATTAAACTGTAATTATCATAACACAACAGCTTCTTCTGTTCTGTTCTATAGCTGCATCTGTACGAAAACCCGATTGCTCTGGCCGATTCCTAATGATTAATCCGTAAAAACCCAATTCTATCAAAACCCTAATTTCCCAAGATTTTGTCAACTCTGCCAACCGCAGATCAATCTCTCCTGGTAAAGTATCCATTCTAAATTCTTTTTATATAAGAGAATCGTTATATCTGGATCAATTGGGTACCTTGAATTCAACTTCATTTCTCTGTTACAGAAATAAATCAATTTTAGAAAACTTCGAACTTTATTGTGTAGAATTATAGTTACGATTATTTCAGGTTTTATTTATTCATAATTTCCTTTCTATGGTTTTAATGAAATTTAACAAAAGGAATATTTAGATTGTAAAGGACGGGACTTTGCAAGTAATTACAGTGAGATCTACTTCAAAACAGAAGAAGAAAAAAAGGAGAAAATTTTCTTCTTTAAATTCGTAAATATATAGAGAAGAAAAGTCTGAAACTGATATTTGCAGTTAGTTTCATGGGTGAACTTTGAAGGTTGTATGGGAAACACAATAATCAGTTTTAATTAGGTTCTAAACTAATTCTTTTAGTTTTATGATTGGTTGTTTTTTTGTTTGTGTGTTTTGGGGGTGTTGTTGCAAGAAAAATGTTGTTAAACTAATTGATTCAAACTGTAAAACTATGATTTCCACTATATATTTGCAGGTAGATTGTGACTTACTAGTTACTAGTGTTGGTTGAAAGTTGTCTAACTTGAGAAAACATTCATTTTAGGTGTTTTGTATGAGGTGAGACAAGTTGGATGATGGCAAACTTACCGGGTTATCTACGCACCTGCTTGCACACCGGAAAACTTGCGCTTTTGGCAATTTTAGTTTCAGGAGGAATTGTATTACAGATCTTGGTCAGTAATGCATTTCTCTGTTTATTACCTACCTCTGCATTTTTTTTTCCATCTAAAATGTTTCCCTATTATTCCTCAAATCTAATTCTTTGTTTATGGTGTGTTAGGCGTGTGCTCTGTACAATAATTGGTGGCCAATGTTGACTGGTTAGTGATCATCAAGCTTATGATCTTAATTTTCTGTTTCTAGTAATTTACTTGTTCCCGAATGAATTTTGTTAATTTTTTTTTCAATTTTAAGATTTTTAACACACCATGGTTGCCTATTACCAATTGCATACGTGTCCCTGTACATCTACCTCAAAAACTGAAGCTTATAATTTGATTTGTTATTTCCAGTGATTTGTTTAGCACGTCAAGAAGACGACTGTAATTGAATGTACAAAGTAATTGTCAGCTAAGTCTGCTAGTAGTAGGAAGAACATCTTAATTTTTAACTACTGCTAGCTCCTCTTCTTTAAGCTGTAATCTTACTCTTATTGGCGTATGTGCTTATCATTTTCAGCAATGTCTTCTTGATTTTCAGAAAACAGATAAACAAACTACCGTGTAATGTATCTTAGGGTTCAACTGAACTTCTCATCTATAAACATGCATTATGCATGCAGAAAATGAATCACCCCCATGATCTTTTGCATTAATTCCTTTCTTGTAGTGTGTCTTTACCCTGCAATTTATTACATTATCTGAAGCGTGCGTTGGTTGCTGTGTAAATGTGCTTAGAGGTAAGGTAATTGTTGCTGCAATTTGTCATCTGCTAAGTAATGTATCTTAGAATTAACTGAAGCTGTCATCCAGGGACATACATTATGCATGAAGAAGTGAATAATCCCCATGATTCCTTGTGTTAATTCCTTTCTTGTATGGCGTTAGTATGCAATTTCTTACATTTTTCGAAAAGTTTGTTTTCTCTGTAAACGCGCTTAAAGGTGGTATTTATGAATGCATATGAAGTTTATGCCGCGTGTGAGTGGGTGATTGTGATTTTCCGGCCTCTCTATTTGTGCAATTAAGCAAGAAACTTCATTTGGTTATAATACTGATACATATTACTCCATTTAAGCACCTTGACATACTCCATTTCTGTTGCAGTCATAATGTTTGTGCTTCTTCCAATGCCTTTGCTGTTCTTTATGGGATCCGATGCTTCTCTCTTATCTGAATCTGACAACGGGTAACCATTTTGTTTGCCCTAAACTTCTTCAGTTATAAGATTTTGATAATCTTTCCAGTTTAAGATTGAGATTTGGAATGATCATGATTGTCTTTTGAATAATGGTCAACAGCTGGGTCAATGCAACAAAGTTCTTGACCGGAGCTTCTGCGGTTGGAAGCATTGCAATACCGGTTATCCTAAAGCATGCCGGAATTATCGGTTGGGGCGCACTGGCAATGGAACTTTCATCTTATTTCATATTTGTTCTGGCCATAATGTGTTGTATTCGAATGAATGATGAAGATGATTATTACAGATTCGTCTGAATCATGATAATTCAGTTCTGATAAGGCTCTTTGTTTCCTGTGTTGTTCAAGCCCCATTTCCATTGTTTCTGTAGATATTGGGTGTTCTTTTCTGTGTCCATGTAATGAGTAGCTATTGTGTTTGAACTTTGAATCTCTTTTATGCGGAGATTGAACTTGGAAATGAAGAAATTACTTGGATGCATGTGTTCTACAGAAGTAATGATTGATATTATTGCGTTTAAACAGTTCAAATGGCAAGTGGTACTAAAACTGCACCATTTCCTCATGATAACAAGTTAATCATGCTCGTGATGATCACCTAAAGCTCGGCGTGAAATCGAACAAGATTACTTGTTACAATCATGAGTAAACCATGCTCGTAATGCACAAGTTGTCATAGAGCTTGATGTAAAATCAGACAATTAAAGGGTCGTTTTGATATCACTTTTCTTACTAATTCGAGTTAAGCTAAACCAATGGATATCAAACGAGCAACCTCAAGATTAAGATTATCTACTTGTACTTCAAATCCTAAGTAACATGTTGACTGTAGTAGTCCAGTGAACACTCCACAAAGTTCAAGAGTATGAACTGCTGTGAATCTTATTTGCTTTGTGAATCCAGACTATGCAGGAGAGAAACCAAATCAGAAGACCACTAACAATCTCGCATTTTCCCAAGAATCTACTTCAAGAATATCCGTATGTTAACGAAGTGAAATTGAAGTTAATAAATCCCTAATCAACAATTCTAAATTCTATTTCATGATGTCATGAAAATTTGTGTACTTTTTCCACAATCAAAATTCACAAGAAAAACGAGTTTTCCATTAATTAAAATTACAATAACTCAAAGCAGTCTAATTCAACCTCAAAATAATCGAATTTACTACCGACTTACAATCGATTTTTTTTCATTATTCAATTGTCAAAAGACGACGCGAAACTGAGGAGCATCGGATCCATTCGCAGGCAGGATTTCCCAGCGACAAGGTTCGAGGTCGTCAGACACTGGGCAGAATCCGGCTAAAGTAACCTTATCTGCAGTAGCAGCTACGGATCCGAATTCGAACACCGTAACACTCTCCGGTCGCGGCACTTCAACGGCACCGTTCATTCCTGGGACGGGTTTTGGGGTCTCGTTGGGCTTTGGTACGGTCACGGTTTCAGGTTTCGAATTTCCAGTGAACCATGAGAAAAGACCCATAGTTGATTGCGCGAGCTTTCCAAGGTACTTCTAGGGTTTTTGGAGAGTAAAATGAAGGCTTTTAGAGGATGGAATTGGGAAAACTCTATGAAAGTACGAGAATGACCCTTGGCGTTTATGGAATTTAAAAATGGTCAAATTAATTTTAGCCCTTGTATGGGTACTGATATATGTTTGGGTAAATTACAAAAATCAACGCATAATTTTTTTATTTAACCTATTATGATCAATGAACTTTGAAAACAATCAATTTACCCACTAAATTTTATATTTTAACATATTTTAATCACTCAATATTATATTATATTATATTATATTATATTATATTATATTATATTATATTATATTATATTATATTATATTATATTATATTATATTATATTATATTATATTATATTATATTATATTATATTATATTATATTATATTATATTATGCGAAACACTATTATATTATATGTCGTCTGTCCCGATGGAAACATGGATAGAAATGACAAAATTTTTCATTGAAAATTTAATTTTGTCTTCATTTCATTTTTATTTTAACTTTTTATTTATTTAATTTAATCCTTATTTTCTGCTTTAATTAATAATTTAATATTGAATATAGTATGCATTTATTTTAATTACGTGATTACATATTAATATATACCATATATATATAAACATATCTTTACTATATATTTTATACGTTTTTCCTAATGTATTAACGGATAACGTTTAATTTTTAAATATTAACACGTAAATTGAATATTTTAAAACTTTATTAATTAAATAAGTAAAATTTAAATGTTTAATGATGATTTATATAATTTATATGAAATACATTTTAGGGTCGTTTGTGGCTTAAGAAGGTCATTTTTATGCTTCCAAGAGTTTAGATATCGGAACATTTAAACTTCATTTCGAATCAGAGATTTCGAAGAGGTTAAAGGTCTTCAAATCATAATCAATTAATTTAATTTTAATTTTAAAAAAATAATAATATGTATAGTCCCCTTTATCTAAATATTTTACCAATTTGATCCTATTTTTAATTAAAAATTATTTAAAATAATATTATCATTATTAAAATAGACTAAATTTACTCGGTTTAATATTGAGTTGACCTGAAAATCAACTGATTTGATATTGATTAAATAGTTATTCTTTTAGATTTAAATTTTATCGTTTTATTTTAAGTAGAAATATTTTTTTTGTAAATAAAAATTTTCAACCAGCTAACAATAAATTATTTCAAATAATATAACAAAGTTATATGCAGTATATACTGATATAATACTATATAAATAAATATATTGACTTGAAAAAATATTACATTAATTAAAAAATAATTTTATAAAATTATATAAAATATACAATATTTTTTTCCTTTTAATATAACATTTTATCAAATTATTTTAAATTATTTATCATTTATTCTTAATAATTTTTATCCATAAATAAGTTATTTTTACCAAAATCAATCACACCAATAAGAATGCAACACCTAAATAAATTCCCACATCCTTCCATCCGAATGTGGAGAAATTATATTATGGGTCAGTCCCATCACGTCATTCATGGGACCAACCAATAAAAATTACCCACCTTATTATTTTTTAATTTTTCAAATGAAAAATCACTTGAAAAAGATATAACATGGAAAGATGAGTAATTTTTATTAATCAGTCCCATGAACACGTGATGGGACTCACTCATAATATATTTTTTCCCGAATGTGACTAAAGAAGGCAATTATCAGGCCCTGCTTTCCTGCAAATCCAGACCAACTCTGGAAGAAAAGGAGAAAAATATTATTATTTTATCTGTAGTGAAAGGGTTATAAAACCTAATCCACAGGACTTGGTTCAAGTGGTAAGTAGCTTGATTTCGTTCAAGTAAGTCTCAGGTTCGAGACGTTGTGTATGTAGAAAATTCTTGTTGAAAGATTCACCCATCAAAACAAGGTGTACAACGCGAGTCGATCTAAATTAGTCTGAGTTAGACTCTAAAACTAAAAGAACAATAAAAAAATATAAAACCCAAAACCAAATTTAAATCGAGACTTTTGAAAGAGGAATAAAATAAAAAAATAATTTAGGAACAAATTTTCTAGGTTGAGATCTTAAATTATTTTTTAATTTTAAACCGAGATAAAAGATTTTTTCTCAAATTTATCTTTAATTCGAAGTTAAGAGTCTAAATAATGTATAAATTTATCTCAAATTTATCTTTACACCGTCGATAAATGATCATAGCTGTGGTTCAACCAAAAACATTGAAAATGGGATAAAAAAATTATGAAATATCTTGGTTTTAAAAAGAAATAAAATGAACCTATTTTTTATTATTTTTTAAAGCCTTTAAAATTCTATTTTTCTACCATGATAGATAATAATTTGTAGTTATTTTTTATATAAATGGTGTAAAGATCTATATAGGTCTTATAAAATATTATATATGTGTCCTATTTATTATGCGTTCAGTAACGTATATAAAACAATCCTTTAAGATTTTGTGTAATTATACAATTTCTTACCATAATACTTTTTGTGTAATAATTATTTTTTTATACTTACTATAATAAATTAACTGCATTGTAAAAATGTATATTATAACCATTAATAATATAACATGTTTTTTAACCTCCTTTTAAGTTGTCTTATCGATGGAACCTTTCCCTCCCCTCTTGTAAAGCAGCTACCAGCCTACCACAATATTTTGTCGGGAAAAGCATCCTTTATTTATGCCACTTTTCTCATCATTGGATTTTTCTTCCTTCTATTGGTGTCTCAATCATGCATGTTCAACAAATTAAATAGTCTTGAAGTTATAAACACACTTGGACACTTATTTTTAAAATAAACCTATTAGTCGGATGTAAACGAATCGAACGAACATGAATGAAGGTGTATTCATGTTCGTTCGTTTAACTTTAATAGAATAAATGAATGAACACGAATATAAACGGATATAATTTTTTTTGTTCGTCATTAAAGATTGTAGCTTGTTCATGTTCGTTCGTTTAAATGATAAATGAACGTAAATGAACGAACATAAATAAATACAAACGAACGTAAACGAATTAACATAAATAACATATATAATATGCTAAATATTTAATATTTTTAGATTAATTCGATTAATTCAGCTAATTAGATGATTTTAAACCGAATTAATCAATAATTAAAATTAAAAAAACCTCTTAATTATTAGACGAAACTTAAAATTTAACTGATTAACCAATTTTATTTTGGTTCGATCCGTTAACTTGGTTTAACAGAACAATAAACACCCTTAGTCTATAACAAGAAAGTCTTTAACGAGTCATACAATAAGACTTCTCAACTCGAGTAACTTAAAATTTTTTTACTCGACTTACTTGATCTAATGCTCACCCTTAGATATATGTGAATAAATTTAAACGAAAATAAATGAACGAACATGCCGTTTGTTAAGTTCGTTCGTTTAATTAAACGAACAGAAAATATTGTTCATGTTCGTTCATTTAATAAATAAACGAACATAAACAAACTTCCTGCCAAATGGTTCACCGAACATTCGGTTCGTTTATAACCCTACCTATTAGTACTATAAAACAAATTAAATAGTGTAAAATTAAATAGTTTATATTTTTATTTTTAACACTTTAATAAAACATAATTTTTAAAATAAATAATATTTTTTATTAAAATTACTCATTAAATTCGAATATGTCAGTTTTTTAGTCTAATGATAACAAGTTTCATATTTAAAAGAAGAAAAAAATTAAATAAACATGGTGGTTATTTTATTTGGTACGTGTCTTGTCAGTCACTAAGGAGGGGTTGAGATTTGAAATCGATTTTTTTAGGTCGAGTCTACTAACCCTAATTGAAACTCATAGATTAAAAAAAATATTTATTTTAAGATCGTATACTAAACATAGTTATGTCTCATTTTCAATCATCATAGAGGAAGATTTTTTTGGATTGGACATTTCAACCAAATCCATAGTTTTTCGTTGGAAAAAACTAAATCTTACGTTTTGATCACCACTTAAACCTCATGTTAATTTAAACCACACATAAAATTTAAAAATATCTCAATATTTAATTAAATAATTATTTAATTTATATTTTTTTAGAGTAATTTAATTGTTAATATTTTATTTTGAATTAAAATAATTTTCGTACAAATAAAAATTGTCGGTCAATTCAAGATAAATAACTTAATATAATATGATAAACTTTCATTATTGTGTACGTTAACATAATAGTACAATGTAGATAAATATGTTTATTTGAAAAAACGTTACATCAATCAAAAAATAATTTTATAAAATTTTATAAAGTTAAAAATATTTTTTTAACGATTTATTATTCTATCAAATTATTTTAAATTATTTATCGTTAATCTTTTAATATTTTTATCCATAGAGTAATCCTTTTAATCTAAAATAAAATGTTAAAAGATAAATTATTCAAAAAAATAAAAATTAATTATTAAGTTAAACATTAAAAATATTTTTTTAATTATATAAAAATAAAAAGAACAAGCAGCGTGATTATAAAGTGAGTGGGTTAACTAACCACCGCCTATATGATATGTAAGCAATTTGAAATGACTAGGTAAAATGATATATAAAAATTTATATTTTATAAAAAAAAATTAAAATTATATTTTATTTGTTATTATTTAAAATTATTATATTTATATGATATTATTATTTTAGTGTATATCCTTATATAAATTTATCCTGTCATTTTAAGTTATTTAAGTTTTAAAGTAGGTGAATAAACCACGAGCTCGAAATTGATTCCAAAACCAATAATTGCCGCACACAACAGCTGGTTAAATGTGGTTATTTAATAATTAATTAATTTAATGAGATAAAATATTAAATAAAATTAAATATTCGAATTTTAAAATTTTAAATGGTAAACATTAATTGAATGTGTTGCTATTATATTATATTATATTATATCTCTGTAAAACTTGATTTAAATTAGTTGATTATTGAATCAAATACAATAATTAAAAAAAATAAGTCGTTCCGAGTTGTTCTTTTTATGGCGTTTCCTCTCTTTTCTTTCTGGGTATGTTTTCTTTCTTCTTTGTTGATTTCTACTATAAATAAAAACCTTCTTTTGTGAAGATAAAGTCATTGAATTAAATCAACAAAAAGCGAACCCCAAAAGGAGCACTCACTCGCCAGTCTGGTCTCAATCTTATCTTCGCGATTGCTAGGGGTGATAATGAACTTGACCAGCTCACAAGCTACTTGAATTCGATTCAATTAAAACTCGACTAAAATTCAGTTCGAGTGAACACGATTAGAGCTCGGGTCCGGCTCGAGACTTTAACGAGCCGAGCTTACCCAAGCTCGACTGAAAAAACTCGTGAATAAGCTCAAAATAATTATATTATATATATGCTACATATACATTAAAAATATTCTCTTAACAAAAGAAAAGCAATAAAATAAAATAAAATAGGAGAAATCCACTACAAATAAATTAACTAAAATAAATTGAGTATTTCTTCTTCCTTTCTCAATATTGCATTTTCGTTTCGTTGTTGGTTATGGAAAGAATTTTTAACGAGATCATATCTTTTATAGAAAATATAACAAAATTATCTATTTTGAGTTGAGCTGAGCCGAGCCTGACGAGCTTCGAGCCAAACCTTATAATATTATTTTCAAGCCAAGTCCGAGTCCAATAATATTATATTCGAGTCTAACCAAACTCGAACCCAGCTCGACTCATTATCACCCCTAACTATTGCTTTAGTAGTACATGTAATATATTTAAGGCCAATACGAAGGACTACTTTGGTTTAGGGTGTTCTTTACGTGGAACAATCAAATTCCAATTTTCAAAAAAAAAAATATTATTTATGTAAATAAATGTAACTTTATTGCTTGTGTAGGATATAAAAGAATGCATGATTAGGGGAGAGAATTTTTATTTATCATATATCTTGTATGTATGAAATAAAAATCATCTTTCCTTATCTATATCTCTTTTTATTTCTCATTTTAAAAAATACTTAAAATTTAAATATTAATTTTAATTTTACATCCTAACCTTAAACCTTATTCTCTAATAATAGAGTCATACTCAAGATCTTATAGAACATTGGCAGTTCCAAATCAAAGTATAGAACAATAATAGCGGGGAAAATCTCTTAAATATTGATATTGGGGAAATTTTTTCTCAAAGTATTGATTTTCCCATTTTATTTCCTAAATTATTGATGATTTAATAATGATTTGAAGTTACCATCAAAAGGGTCTGACTTTGAAAAGTGCAAAAGTAAAATGGAATCAAAAAGTTCCGACTTTAAATAGTGCGAAGGTGAAGATAGAGCCAAAAGGCTCCAACTTTAGCATCTGAACACTATTAGGGAAGACAAAAATGCAATATTCACATAAAGATGCTAAAGTCGGAGCCTTTTGGTTCCGTCTTCACCGTTTGCACTAAAGTCGGAGTCTTTTGATTCCATTTTCACCCTTGCATTATTCATAGTCAGAGTCTTTTGATGCCAACTTCAAATCACTGTAGAATCATTAATATTTCAAGAAATAAAACGAAAAAAAAAACAATACTTAAAAAAAATTCCCAAAATTAATATTTAAGAGATTTTTCCATAATAGTGTCTTTAATAAATTTCGAACATATTTATTTTATTTTATGACTGAATCTATGCATTAATGCTACATTACATATGAAGATGACATTATCAGAGCGTTAGATCTTCCACTTGTTACTTTGATTGTGGAAGCTGCATGCATTTAATAAATTGCCGAGTATTCGTGCACTTAATATATTGTTGGGTGCTGACGATGCATGCACAAAGTGGGTAAATAAAGTACTATTCTACGAAAAGAAAAAATTATATCATAAGTAAATTGTATCATGTATTTATGAGATAAATTATTAAAGAGTTTTTTGAGATTCGATCTCTATCATTTATTATTTTTATATATTATATAGAGTTAAAAAAATTAAAATTAAATATAATTTATTTTAAAGAAATCGTTTTTCTGATCCCGCCAATCAAGAAAATTTTTAAAATATATATTTTAATCCCTCTATAAAAAAATTTTTAGTTCCGCCCCTGTGTTTCTATAAGACTAATCACTAAAAATCACTCATTTCATCAATTTTTTTCCATGCCATGTTTTTTTTCAAGTGAATCATCACTTGAAAAAATAGTTTTTAAAATGATTTAATAATAAATATGAGTGAATATTCATTTGAAACAAAATATAACATGAAAAAAATGATGAGATAAGTGATTTTTAGTGGTTAATCTCATAGATAACTGAAACTTACCCATGATATAATTTCTCCCACCAAAGATTAAATTTGAGGCAGATTTTCCGTCACGTTTTCTGGCTTTACACTCTTATATATATTTTGTATTTGTATTCATCATTACAGTACATTTGGATCTCCAACTCAATTCTATCATCTCCTCCAAACCAGATTTTGTTGCTACACAAGTTTGGTTTGGCAATGACGGCTGGGGAAAACACTTTGCAAAGGTATGTAAATTCCCTTTATTTAAGGTTTTGTAGTGACTTCCTAGGCGCATTTTTAGCAATCTTTTGCTGCAAAACGAGGTTCACGTTTTTAATGCAATGCACCCTTTATGATTCTTAATGTTTTATCGAGACAACCATCTTGCAATGTCAATCTAATTGTCCTAATTCTATTCCCTGTTGGAATTCAGCAACAAGTCTATACTTGATCTTGCTCCTCTGGAAGCAGTACTGTTTGATATTGATGGAACTTTATGTAATTCGGATCCTCTCCACTATATCGCCTTCTGCGAGATGTTTGCAGAGGTATAATTAGTTGAATGTCTTAACGTTCTTTTATTAGTTCAACCTGTCTTTTAATGGAAAATCTGTTTCAGCAGATTGGTATGGAAGTTCCAGATGATGATTTCTTGATTAAAAATGTTGCTGGGAAGCACAATGATGATATTGCTGCTATTCTCTTCCCTGATGATATACCAAAGGGAAGGAAGTTCATGGATGATGCTGAAGAAAGGTTTCGTAGGTAAAGCAACTAAAACCCTTGGGTCCATTTTGCAAACCATGGAAGACAAGTTGATTCTTTGTCTGGCTGTGTGGATTGAACAGGTTGGCGTCGGAAAACTTGCCATCGATAAAGGGTTTATACAAATTAACGAAATGGATCGAAGATCGTGGGCTGAAGCGAGCTGCTGTGACGAATGCTTCCAAACTGAATGCTGAACTCATGATCTCTAAGCTCGGCCTCCATGATTTTTTTGATGCTGTTATTGTAGGAAGTGATTGTGAGCGAGCCAAACCCTTTCCAGACCCTTACTTGAAGGCGCTTCAAGTACTCAAAGTCTCAAAGGACCACACCTTTGTTTGTGAGGTATGTATGTATCCCTATTCCCTTCTTGTCTGAATTTCGACATAAACATGTCATAAATCTGAAGATGTTTCTGGGATTGTTCAGGACTCTTTACCTGGAATAAAAGCAGGAGTTGCAGCTGGTCTGCCTGTTGTGGGGTTAACTACAACCTACCCTGAAACTATGCTTATGGAAGCTAATCCTACATTTCTCATAAAGGATTATGAGGACCAGAAGTTATGGGACTACTTACAGCAGCTTGATAACACAAGAGAAGAGGTTCTACAGAAACATACGCTAGAATTCCCAAACAATTGTAAGGATGAAGAACGTGAAACCCAACCGGAGCCGAAGTCTTTGGTTCAAGAAACCAAAACCAAAGACTTTCAATTAATAAATAACTATGTTTAATTTCAACAGGATCTCCCTTAAATCAAGATCTCTAGTGTTAACTTGCCATCATCGTATTTTTTATGTTTCAAAGTGTTGGAGTATATATGTTTATATGATATTTGTAATAAATATTTTTTTAAATGCAATTCTATATTGTACTCTTGGTATGTGACACTAAACTAATCCATGAGTACATGTTATAGACACTGTACTGGACTAACATGTCCCGGACAATTAAACCTTAATTGATACGATAAACCAGGCCAATAATATATTTTTCCTCGACAAGCGACCTTTCGTCTGCCTTCCATTATCACGCGCGATCAATACCAAGATCTGGTCCCACATTGCCGGTGTCTCCTCGAACCACCACGTCGACTATTGCACCACCACCAAATATATATTATACTAATTTATAAATATATTGTGTTTTGATTTTTTTTAATTAATATATATGTATCTACTACTTTCTTTTTCTTTTTCTTGGTATATATAAAAAAAATGTTTTGACATTTGTTATAAATATATTATATTATAGGTAATATTGTTATAATAAATATACTTAGTATTATAAGTTTTATTATATTGTAAAGCTTAATTAAAAAATTGATGCTCAAATTATATATTATTTTTTAAGATAAATGATTAATATTTTTTAGTTAAAATACATGTTTAAAATTTTATTCTATTGATATTCTAATATAATACTGTTAAAAAATTTATCATCCAATAATAAATTGATATATAATTTTTATTTTTAAATAAATTTAAAATAAAATAAATAATATTCTAAAATTTTTAAAAAAAATCATCAAATCTCTAAAACTCTAAAGCCTTGAACCCAAAAATGATGTCACAATTATCGTCAATAGTCTTGTCGGATCTCGCAGTCATAAGATCATCATCCATTTTCCTCAAACATTTATCGTAACTAACAAGAGGGGTGTCAATTAAATGTCAAAAGAAGAATGCGAAAGTCTAAGTCTATATTCATCATAAACAGGAAGGAATTCAGAATTTTATGTAAAATAATATAAATTAAAAAATTATATTAAATATAAAAGATGTAAAATTATAATAGTTTAAGGATATAAAATTAGATTATCAATACAAAATATAAAAAAAAATAATTTTTAAAAAATATTATTGTCCTTAATACCTTTTAGATTCGTACTTGATATTATGTGCTTATATATAATTCTTATCTTTTTAACATTTAACTTTTAAATTTTATTTGGTTAAATGTCACGTCGGTATTTACCATGAAATTTAATTATTTAATGGTAAATTTTTTTAAATGATCAAAATATTTCTATAAAAAAATAGATAATTAAAACGATAACGATTATTATAAATTAAATGGACGACTAATCAAATATTAACACCTTAAAAATTAAATAATTAATTAAAATTTTTTCTTTATATGACCAAAATTAAAGTAATAGTTTACCAACCATGAAATGATTACTAATTGGATGTACTACTTTATTTCATTTAGGTGTGGTCTGGGTGGTCCTTATGTTAGAACAATAAAAGGCCAACAAGAAGAAAAAAATGTGTAATTATTTTCGCAATAATTACTAAAATCTTATATTTTGAAGAAAAAAGCATAGAACTTTATAGCTTTTGTGACTTTATATCGAATCAAATAATATAGTATATAGTTAAAAGAACTATTAACATAATATATTGATAATTAAAAAAAATACTTTAGACCCGATCACTCGTAAGATCCTATAAATGTATAAGCTCCAAAAAATCGAGGCTCAAATTAATATGCCTTTCAAAATTTGTCTTTATTCATCATTTAGAACACATAGTACCGATATAGGTTTCTTGTATATCGGTACTGAAGCTTAAAAATGACTTTCAAACAGAGCCGTCCTGAACCCTAAGTAACAGCCAGAGCCCTAGAATGATAAGGCCATTAATTATTAAAATTAAAATAATGATTATTGTTAAAATTAATCAAAATTAAAAAATTATCGTTAAATTATATTAAAAATTAGGAGATGTTAAAGTATAATAATAGTTTTTAAGAAACTTAAAATTAAAGTAGGCCCTTTATTTTAATTATTTTTTAAGTTTAATTATATTTTTATTATTATATTATTAAATAAATTTTAAAAAGTTTTGCTAAATTAACAATTTTTATAATTAATTATAAAGTTATTAATATCTAATTAGTTTAGTTATTAGTATATTATATGGTCATACTTAAGATTATAATATTTTTTTTTGATTTTAAGTTGAGAATAAAAATTCATATACACTTATAAATAATATTTTTATTGTTCTTGTTCTTCAAATCTAAATTTCTTATCACATCGCTTCTTTCTTATGTTATTTTCTCATCACTTATTTTTGAATTTTTTATTTATAATTTCTGATTCGATATTCCAAGAAGGCAAGGGTTTATTTATTCAAAATAAAGATTATAGTATAGGAGATTTACTATTGATATGCTATAACTAAGTTTGAGGCAGAGCTTCATTGACAAAAACTCAGGTGCTTTCACTCTGTACTTTTTTCTTTATATTTTTTATTATATAATTTTTAAACGAAAAAAATGCTTATAAAAGTTGTTTTGTGTAAGTTGTTCGGTGTTTAATAATTTTTTTGATGTTTTTAATTAATAATTATTGAGTCTAATAAAAAATAATTCACACTCTTTAAATTCAATTTTTTAATACTTGTTATTAGGGGCCTTATTTTTAAATGTCTCTGAGTCACCAAAATCTCAGAAACGGCTCTATTTTCAAGGTTAAAAAATCATTTCTCATGCCCTCAAAATATAACCTTTAACCTATTAATTCGATCGTACATTTTATGAAAGTTGTTTAGGGTTCTTTGCTATCATTTTTATATCAAACACTCAAACACCCCAAAGCAACCTTAAACCATAAAATCAAGCAATGCCACTTTATGGTCATATAATAAATTTTAATTAAATATAATTATATACAACGTTAGGTGAATTAGGGATGTCAAGTTGAGTATTTGAGTTATAAGATTAATTTAAGAATTAAAAGATTATGTTTGTACTTTAATTATTAGTGATCGTCAGATTTAAGTATTAAAATTTAATATTCAAGGATAAATGTGTTAGTTTAGGTTATGAGATTAATTCAAAGAATAGGGGATTAAGCTTGTATTTTAATTATTAATGATTATAAGAATTATGGGTAGAGATTTAAGGTTTATAAGTATAATATATGTTTTAAGTTGAGTATTTGGTTGAAGTTATGAGATTAGTTTAAGGATTCAGTTTGTATTGCACGAGTCCTTTAGCCCAAGTGATTAAAGGAACGATTGTTGTTCCTGAAAGTCACGGGTTCAAGCACCAACGATGCCAGCAGAGTGATTGAGTGATCAATCTCAAATGGTGTTGATTATATTGTAGAACATATACTACTGTAATCACTATTAGCTTGTTAAAAAAAAAGATTCAATTTGTACTTTAATTATTAGTGATTGCAATATTTACGGGTTAAGGTTTGAGGTTTGGGGGTTCAAATTCAACGCGATTTATTTTAAATTTTTTTAATATAATCCAATATTTTTAATATGATGATATTTTTGTTCATTATAATCCCTAAAACGTTATTTTTAGTCCGAATTGACCCTAATTAATGTTTTTTTGGTAAATTAGTCCAATATTTTAAATTTTAATTTAATTTATTTATTCATTATAGTATCTAAAATTTTATTATTATTTTAATATGATTCCTATTCATATTTTGTAATTTAGTCCAATATTTTTAATATGATAGTATTTTTGTTCTATTAGTCCCAAAATTTTATTTTTCATCAAAATTAACACTTATTAATTTCTAATTTTTGTAATCTACTCTAATATTTTAGATATGAATCATATAATGATATTTTCATTCATTTTGGTGTCTAATATTTATTTTTAATGTGATTTGTATTCGTGAAAGCCAAAAGGCATTAAATAATTTATTTGAAATGATCCTACCCAAAGTCTATCGACTATTTGTACCAAATCCAAAATTAATACAAATTAAAAACTTGAATTAACATAACCTGAAATGAAACTGACTTGAAATTACCTGACCTAAAATGAACTCGACCTGAAGTTCATCCGAGTCTGAATTTACCTGTCAATTAACTAATTTATACCTGAACATTTTTTATCAAACCTAAAATGGACTCGATCTCAAATGAACTAAACTCAAAATAAATTTGATCTGAAATTGACCCTCACTCAACTTAAATCGAATCAAAACATTAACTTAATTTAAAATGACATATATTTAATTTAACCCCACCTCAAACCTATTTTATAACCAGTTTTTAGATCCCTAATTAGGTTCAATGGGATAAAACACAGTTAATGATCACATGGGTATTTTATATATTCATAAAGGCATGTGAAAGCCAACTACTAACCACTCATAATATGTCCTGCGGAGATTCCAAATATAAATTATAGGAAATTGAAATGGAGCATTAAATGTCATTCAATTGCTGCATTGCATGCACTTAATTATCTTGTCGATTGTAGGCTCTACATGCACAACCCGCTTAGAAAAAACAAAATTCGAGGCCGACATTTGGTTATGGTTGAGTATTCGATCGAACTAAGTCGAATTAATAATTTTGAGTTATTCGAGTTTACGAGTCATATTTTATTATTTTTTTTGTTTAAAAATTTTTGATTCGATTTAAATAGAGTCGAGTTTTCGAGGTCTATAAATTACAATTTAATTCTAATTTAAACGACTTTCTATTATTATATAAGATATATATATTTCATGTGACAATATTTGTTCATATTTTCATATATCAATATATATATATAAATTGAGAGACTCATCTCGAACTTAAAAAAAAATTTAATTATTAAAAATTTCAAGTTATTCATGTAACACCCGACCCGGATGTCACATTGGGCCTCCGGGCCAAAACCTGTACTTCAAAATTCCCTTTCAAGGGCCCAACAAATAAATCAAATTTAAGTCCAAATACGATTCATAAATCCATTAAATTAAAACGAAAGCCCAAAATAAGTTAAAGAAACCGGAGCTCCAACATATTACAAACCGTTTAAAGCATTCGACCCAAATTAAAATAGAGTTACATTACATAGGGTTCGACATAGTACAAGCCCACTAAATTTAATACATGTACTCTGACAACACGGTCGATGCTAAAATCCGAACCTTGATGGTGCTCCACGAACCGGCTTCACCTAACTTACGCACGAAAACATATTTCGAACGCTGAGCTACAAAAGTTCAGTGGATACGCCGAACTCGGCCAACATTATGCATATCACAAGCAGTAAAACATAACATATAAAATATCGTGCATGATATGATGATCTAACATGCTTGCCTACCACATGGCATAAACAATGTATACTATCGCACACAGCATATACATGTCACATCACAAATAACACACAAGAGTGAGGCCCGCGTCCACACAGCATCGAGATCCTACACTCAGGATTGAGGCCGCCCTCAAATCCTATGCCCGGAATGTTACATCGGACATCTTCGAACGAGGTCGTCCAACGTTCGGAAAGGGGTGGAGGCCGCCCAACCAACCCCATGCTCGGAATGTTACATCGAACATCTTCGAGTGAGGCCGCCCAACACTCGGAATAAAAGTCTTCGAACATCATCCGGCATGTTACATCGGATGGCCTTCGACGTGTTGCAACACTTATGGATATCCGAATTTCCAACAAACAAGGACTCGAAACACATAAATGATCCACCTAGGATCCTCACAACAAAACATATCAAGGCTTAACATAACTTAGACTTTCGAGGTTAATATCGTCAAATTCATGTTTATAATTCATTGGATTGATTATAAGATTCATTACAACATTTAATTCTCTTTTCGAACCTCAAACGAAGCTTATCTTGTTAAGTTCTTGCAGGGGTATCGATACCCTTATGTAGGGTATCGAACCACCCTGCCTCGATACCCACCCAAAGAAGGCATCGAACCATGGTATCGATACCCATTGACCATTTCCAAAGTCAACGAAAGGGGACCCTCCAGCATCGATACTGGCATCGATGCCATTATGCCACTGGAGGTCCCGGTATCGAACCATGGTTCTATACCCCTGTCCACAAAGCCAAATTTCACTCATGGGTATCGATACCGGTAGCCCGAGTATCGATACCCTCTGCACGAAATGCAGGTCTACACTTAGCAAATTCCTAGGATTCATTCCTAAACTCGATCCAATCAGTACTAAAGTATTCCTACACATTATTTAGAGTGTTTAAGATAATTTAGTATCATTTTCAAGCCATTAAACACATAAATCCGAATTTTACCATTAAAGACCTCATCAAGCAAACCAAGCCAAATCAAGCATACATACATGGATTCTATATGCTATGTGTTCTACCATGAAATGCATAAAGATTGAAAAAGTTGGGAGTACCAACCTCTTGCAGGCAACAACAAAAGCGACCATCTTCTTCCTTTTCAAGCTTTCCCTCTTCCCAAGCTTGATGATGGCCCTCCAACCTCTTTCTCTACAAGGAAAGGATTAAGCCAACACTTAGATACTTCTATGGATGTTTTTAACCCTTTAAAACATCAAGAAAGCATAAAAACAACCCCCAAAACTTTATTCCCGGATTGCTCCCTAAACCCCCACTTAAACCTTCATCCCTACCAAAACAACACTTTCTTACCTCTTTTTATAGATCTTTAATAGCCCTAAAACTTACTCTTCAGCACAAAAACGAGATTCCCCTACTAAAGCATCAAAAACCTTACCTTTGATGATTGTTGTAAAGACAAAGGATGAAAAAAGAGTGAGGTTGTAAGGGATGATCTCATACCCTCTGCAAAAGCAGAAAATAATGTCCCTCAACCCCTTTTTTTTTTCATTCTTTAGCCATTTACCAAAAAGTCCTCAGTAAAAACTCTTAAGCCCAACAACCAACAAGCCCAACAAGACCCAACACAAAAACGAGGCCCAAAACCACAAACTCGGGGCCCAAAACCAAAGCCTAACACCACGGGTTAACCCGACCCTCGGATCCGAATCCGGGACGTTACAATTCAAATTTTTATTTTACAACTCGAACATTATTTGAATTTTTTTGAGTTAAGTTTATAACATTCCGAGTCGATTCAGAACGAATTGAGTATTTTAACCTAAAATTGTGTCGAATTATTCATTTTTTTAGTCGAGTCGAGTTTTATTCACATTTATATCCGGTAACGTGTAGGATCTGGATTATTTCCTATATATTCATCATCTACTTCACTTGGATCTCCAACTCCATACTCCCATCTGCACGAAACCAGGTTTAGTTAAAGATTTTCTTTTTTGACAATGGGGGCTGGTGAAAACTCTGTACAAAGGTTGGAATTCAGCAACAAGTCTATTCCTGATCTTGCTCCTCTGGAAGCAGTACTCTTTGATATTGATGGAACTTTATGTGATTCGGATCCTCTACACTATATCGCCTTCTGTGAAATGTTTGCAGAGGTATCTGTTGCAACTCAGGAGGAACTGAACTAGCTAGTATCTTATTTTGTTTCAATTTGTGTCGATTTCATGTTTATTGTTTCAGCAGAATGGTATGGAAGTTCCGGATGATGATTTCTTGATTAAAAATGTTGCTGGGAAGCACAATGATGATATTGCTGCTATTCTCTTCCCTGATGATATACCAAAGGGAAGGAAGTTCATGGATGATGCTGAAGAAAAGTTTCGTAGGTAAAGCAACTAAAACCCTTGGGTCCATTTTGCAAACCATGGAAGACAAGTTGATTCTTTGTCTGGTTGTGTGGAGTCAACAGGTTGGCGTCGGAAAACTTGCCATCGATAAAGGGTTTATACAAATTAACGAAATGGATCGAAGATCGTGGGCTGAAGCGAGCTGCTGTGACGAATGCTTCCAAACCGAATGCTGAACTTATGATCTCTAAGCTCGGCCTCCATGATTTTTTTGATGCTGTTATTGTCGGGAGTGATTGTGAGCGAGCCAAACCCTTTCCAGACCCTTACTTGAAGGCGCTTCAAGTACTCAAAGTCTCAAAGGACCACACCTTTGTTTGTGAGGTATGTATTTATCCCTATTCCCTTCTTGTCTGAATTTCGACATAAACATGTCATAAATCTGAAGATGTTTCTGGGATTGTTCAGGACTCTTTACCTGGAATAAAAGCAGGAGTTGCAGCTGGTCTGCCTGTTGTGGGGTTAACTACAACCTACCCTGAAACTATGCTTCTGGAAGCTAATCCGACAATTCTCATAAAGGATTATGAGGACCAGAAGTTATGGGACTACTTGGAGCAGCTTGACAACAAAAGAGAAGAGGTTCTACAGAAACATACGCTCGAGTGTCTAAATTGTAAGGATGAAGAACGTGAAACCCTTCATGAGCAATCAGGCACCAACTTTGTGACGCAGACAAAGCCTTTCGTTCAAGAAACAAAAACCAGATAAAGGATTAAATGAAAAATAGGTCCTTAAATTATGTTTTTTATTTGCTTTTAGCCTTAAATTATTTTTTAATCAAAACAAACTTGTAAACTATCATGTTTGGTCGTTTAAGTCTTTAAATTATCTATCTGTCAAAAAATCTTTATAATATATTAACATTTTATTCATTTGAACCATTAATCACTATTAGTTAAAATATTTAAAAACTAAAAACAAATAGAACGATATAATTTAAGAGTTGATTTTTCATTTCACCATTAATCATTATTAGTTAAAATAAAAAAATAATCCATTTTATATTCGATTTTTCTTCTCAGATTTAAATAATAAGTTATGTACTAAAATCTTACGAATAAAATAATTATTCAAAATCTATTCCTGTTCATTAAATAGTATTGTGGGATAACACTAATACAATGAGACCATTATTACTTTAGTTTATATGACAAAAATAGCAAATCTTTTGCTATATTGAGATTATTGGTTATCTTGATCCTTTCTCTTATGATTGTAGGTCTGTTTCACATAATTACTTATTATTTTAATAATTTCAAATTATATATTTTTTAATTAATTTATTTTCAATATGTTTATTTTATTTATTTATTTATGATTTAAGGGCGTAAAAATCTTTTAAATTTTTTTAAAATATAAATTAAATAACCTTTTAACTATTAAATCTTGATATTTTTTAGACCTGATAGTGTAGTGTGTCGGATCATAATGTTTGCACTTGATACTTTCAAAAATATATTCTATTTAAAAAAATTCTGAAAGAATTATAAAATTTATAAAAAAAAATATTTTAAAAATATTTATAACTACAAAATGATAGAACTGTAGTATATCATGTGTCAATAATATCTAAAAAAATTATCAAAATTTAATATTCAAAATTGAATATAGATTTAATTGGTTAAAATTTTAATTCAAAATTTTAATTGAGTATAAAAAATCCAAAAACTAAATTAACTTTTTAAAAAATTAAAAAATTACTCCCTTAAACCTTTATTTATTGTATATTTATTATAATTATATTTTTAATTTATTGTTATAAATCACTACTATTATTTTCTCAATAATTAATTTTTTCTTCTTCTCAGCAATGGATTTGTTTATTGAATTTAAGTCAAGGGACAAGCCCTAATAAAGGTATACAAAACACCTGCAGCAGCAATGAGCCAAATACATTACGACCCTTGATAGTTTATAATCTAATAGAATTAGGAGAAAATTACATTAGTGGTGTAATTATATGAGTTTTTTATTCAATAATTGAGCGTTGACTTGGTTTATAAACCTTTGTGTTAATTAAGATTAATACTTAATGTTAAAAATATATTCTAGAATTGATACTATTTATATTTACCGTAACTGTTTGAAAAAAAAAATATTTCACCAAAGATTTCAGAAGAAATATAGTATTTTGATAAAATAATATTTCATTTGTCCCGTTAAATTTGTTTCTTTTATATTTTAAAAGTATCTCATTTAAATTATTTTACTAAAAATATAAATAACACTTTTTAGTATACTTTTATTTTTAAATTTTTTTAGTTTTTAAAAAATAATAATAAAATACTATTTTAATTGTACATTATATTTTTATATAAATTATTTTTTTAGAACTACGTAGAAAAACAATAAATATATTTTGCGGCGGACGGGGGTGTATCTTTCAAATATTAAAGAGGGTGAGCAGGAAGTAGGGTGAATAATACTGGGTACTCGGCCAATTTGAATAGAATTGATCCCGATTTTGGTAATTATTGATTCCTAAAATTATCAGTCCCGGTCACATCGAGTCCTAAATTTTAAGAATCTATCCCGTTACAGGTGAGAATCGGTTCCAATACCGGGTACCTGGTCAATTAGTTTATTCTTAAAAAAATTGAGTAACTGAAGAAAAAAATTCAACCACCAATAATGATATTAAATAATAAAATTAGAATATTGTAGGCTTGAAAATTAAAATTTTAAACTAGTCATACTCATACTATTCATACATAAAGAGAAAGTTTTATAAGAAAAATAAACAAAAGAAAACCAATACCGGATATTTGATATTGGTCTCGGTTTTATTTGGTACCCATCAGGTACCGGGTTCAAAAAATTAAGATCCAGTCCCGGTCCCGGTTATGACCGGGACCTAAATTTTAGATTCGGTCTCAGCTCCACCAAAATCAATATCAGATAAAAATCTATTGGGTCTTATCAGATCCGAGATCAAAACCGAAACCGGGTAATCGAGTTTTTTGCCTACCCTTAGTACTGAGTAAGAACCCAACACTTATTCAACATTTAAATAGATGGATTTGCAATCCACGAGTTTTGTGGGCCAGTGACGGCCCAAAAGTATTAATCGTTGACACATGCGCACGGAACCCAAATATAAGGTCGTGCTGTGCAGAAAACGAAATTTGAGGCCGAGTTTCTGTAACGTGTCTGGACCTGGATTCTTGCCTACATTCCTTCTCCCAAAGTTTCATTTTCATCTTCAAATCATTCCGAAGCAAGATTTTGAGGAAGAAATCTCCTTGCAATGACGGCAGCTGAAAACTCTGTACAGAGGTACGTTGTATTTTCCTGGTCTTTTTGTGATTCAATTTGATATATAGAGAAGATTTGTGTTGGGTTTTCTCAGATTTATTTATCTTTTATAAGTTTTCAAACATGAGCTATCGTTGATATAATGTAGCTATTTGTGTTCTTTTCTCTTGCTGTTCTTATTGTGTTCATGAATAGCTTGCAGCAGTTTTGATTTCTTTCTTCTAATTGTTTCCGGATTTATTATTCAGTTCTTCGTCAGTATGTTTTCATTGCTTCTAGTTTATGCATTTATTTTCCCTATACGTTTATTAGATGATTAGATTTACTCTATTTAATCTCTCTTGTTGTGTAGCTTCTTTTATTGGCTTTTGATTGTTCTTGTTAGTTCATGTTTCATTTATTTACTGTGCTTGTGAATTGCGATTGTCTTTTGCTGCTCTTTTGTCAAAGTATGCAAACCAAAACTTTCTTTCGAGTTATGATTTAATATTCTATTGTTACTTGATCTAAAAACCAGCTGTAAATCATTTCTAAAAGTCACGATCTTTGGGATTATTATATCATCTAATTATGTTCTAGTGAGTAATACGTCTTACATTGTCAACCTGTGTGTCCTAATTTCTATGTTTTATGTTTGTTTGAACTTTTGGAATTCAGCATGAAGTCTATTCCTGATCTTGCTCCTTTAGAAGCAGTGTTGTTTGATGTTGATGGAACTTTATGTGATTCTGATCCGCTCCACTATCAAGTCTACCGTGAAATGCTCCCAGAGGTATTGGTTCATTGCTTCACTTTCTTGGTGAACTCTCAGATAAATCATCTTTTATGAACTCGAGAACTAAATGACCATTTTGGAACCGAATTGATAGTTCTGGTGCCAGATGTATATTACTGTAGGTAACTAAATTTATGGAAGTAGGAAATTAGGAAGTACCAACTTGGAAGAAGTTGCCTAGTTCAGTTACCAAAGTGGGAGAAAAGATTCTTTAGGTAATCATTTTGGAAGAAGATTCATAGTTCATGTACCAAATGTATATTTAAGTCGTCTAATTATATGTCAAACACAAGTGTTGAATACGAATACTACAAGATAACAATAGGGTCTCGAAGCAGCATAACATTTATTTCAATTTGTGTTAAAGTCGAGCATGTTCATTTTCTGCCTGTTTTTTACTTACAAAACTTGGAGCAATTTGAGGTTTCATTTTTTTAATAGTGCCAATATATTTGAACAGAT
Source organism: Abelmoschus esculentus (assembly GCA_035048815.1). Taxonomy (NCBI): domain Eukaryota; kingdom Viridiplantae; phylum Streptophyta; class Magnoliopsida; order Malvales; family Malvaceae; genus Abelmoschus; species Abelmoschus esculentus. Next base: position 9,291,157 of record JAUCBN010000051.1, on the reverse strand, counting down.
TGGTTTCAATAATGGTGTTCCGATCGATGAAGAATTCTTTATAAAAAATTTTGCTGGGAAGCACAATCCTGATATAGCCCTTTTTCTCTACCCTGATGATATACCAAGGGGAATGAAGTTCATGGAAGATAAGGAAGCAATGTTTCGTAGGTATAAAACTAAGAATGATCCATTTTTTCAAACTATTGAAGTTTACAGTTTGATAGTAAATACTGTCTGGTTGTCTGGGTGAAACAGGCTGGCCTCAGAAAACTTACCACCAATTAAGGGTCTATACAAACTAATTAAATGGATCGAGGATCGTGGGTTAAAGCGAGCCGCTGTTACGAATGCTCCAAAACAGAATGCTGAACTCATGATCTCCAAACTCGGCCTCCAAGATTTTTTTGATGTTGTTATTTTAGGAAGTGATTGCGAGCGTGCTAAACCGTACCCCGACCCTTACCTGAAGGCACTTGAAGTACTCAACGTTTCAAAGGATCACACGTTTATTTGTGAGGTATGCCTTCTTTTCCTATGCTTTCGACATAAAGAAGTTACGAATATGAACATTATTTTGAAAGCATTCTTTGGTTTTTCGATTGCGTAGGACTCCAAATCTGGGATAAAAGCAGGAGTTGCAGCAGGGATGCCCGTCGTGGGGTTAACTACTAGAAACCCTGAGAGTGTACTTATTGAAGCTAATCCAACTCTTCTAGTAAAAGATTACGAAGATCCGAAATTATGGGAAGCCTTAGAGGAGGTTGATAGGAGAAGTTCATGAACATGAGCTCATTGGGGGAGCTACATATATGTTGAGGTAATTGTGGTATTTTTTTCTGTTGTTTTTGTTTTTGCTGTTACTACAGTCTACTGATGTTGTGATTCTTGTCAAGGAGATGATGTGTTAATCATAGTTTTTTCAGATCTTGGTGAACTGATATATAAAAGTGGAGAAGTCATGGTGTTTTCAAAGAAGGTAACACTAACTGTAAAAAAGAATTGCAACTAATAATGTTTAAAATAAATAATGGAAATTTTAACTCTAATATAAGTAAATTTTGTGGTCAATTTATAATGAGAAAGTAGGTTGGCTTGGTGGTTAAACATTGATTCATCTTCCACCAAGCCTAGGTTTGATTCTATCTCTAATTCTCATCTAGCATGTATCACTATCGAATTGGTGATTAAATTATTGGGGTTAAATTAAAAATATGACTAAATTGAAAGAATACGTAAATAGCGAACATTAAATGTGTGATTATATAAATTTATTTGATTGTTATGTCAATGTTTCTGTTAAGCTTTAACACTTAGTGATTTGATTAATATCATTTAAATAATTAAATAATTTAATTAATAAAATTATACGATAACCGATCAAAATAAAATCCCTTTTATAATTATGTGATTATAGTAGTAGTTACAAGAGTTTTTCGTAAACTATATTACTTTATAAAAACCGTTAGTTTTATTAAAAATAAAATCAAAGATTACACTGAGGGTTAAAATCATAATCATAAATAAAATATATAATTTGAAAATTTTTTATAATTAAAAAATAATCATTTGAGATCGTATAAGGATCATACAATAAAAATATTAAAGAAAATATAATCAAAAGACTTGAACAAAAGACTTGAACAAAAGATAGATACTAACAGATTTAACTGCATTAACTAACAAACAACAAAAAAATCAAACTACCAAAAACAATCGATAATAATAAATAAAATTAGGCATCGTGAGAAAATAATCTAAATCAAATTTGAGGGTTCAAAACAGGAAAGATTCGATGATAACAAATTAGTATCATTTTCATTTTGTTTAGTAAAAGCAACATTAAATTTAACCTTAAAAATGAAAAGAAAAATAAAAGAACTAACAAAAGAGAACAAAATATATATTATAAAAGTAGAGAAAATATGCTAACAAGACATAAAAAATGTGTAATAAAGGTAAAGGTATTCTTAAAAAGGAAAAAAAAAAAAGGGAAATAAGCAAGCAAAGGAAAAATAAAGAGTACTGATGATAACACTAATATTATTCTGTCGAAAAGAAAAAAAATTAAAAGAAAAAAGGGTTGAATAGAGAAAAGTATGACCAGTGTAAATTTTAATTTATATAAATCTTTTAATTTTAGGAGTCATAGATTTAGATTAAGGTTTAAAGTTTAGAAGTTTAGGGTTTGAGGTTTAAGATTAAAGATTAATGTTTAAAATTTAAGGTATATGATTTAGGGTTTATAGTTTATTTTCTAATATTTAAGGTTAAGAGTTTTATTTTAGATTTTATAATATAAATACATAAATTTGTATAAAATAAAATTACGTAACTTATATATTAAAATTTTATTATTTTTTAGAGATCTATTGATTGACCTAGTAGTCAAGGATGCTGATCTCGCCTCATCTTGTATGAATTTAAATCCCGGTATGCAAAAAAGATGTAATCTTTTACTAATATTTTTTAAACTATATTAGAATGATAACAATATTTTAAATTGATTGTCCTTAAATGTAATTATCCTTAAATTAAAATGATAGCAATATTTTAAATTAAAATGAAAATTTTTTTTAGAACAAAGTAATTGTGCTTAAATGTATAGAAAAAAACTTTTTAATATATAAAGTGATAATTTTAATTTTGATTAAAATTTTCGATTGATGTGTAATTTATATAACTTCACTGTATAGAGATTAGAATACACTTATACAGTATAAGAATTTTCAATTTTCAAATTAATTATTATTAAAATGATAAAAATATTTTAAATTGATTGTTTAGAACAGAATAAATTATCTTTTAATTTATAAAAAAACTTTTTAATATATATATATATATATAATGTGATAATTTTAATTTTAATTAAAATTCTCAACTGATATATAATGTATAACTCCAAACTGATATATAATATAAGATTCATTCGATTAATATTGTAGTTATATTTGGGTTATTCAATTGTTTAAAATCATTAATATTACTCTTAATTTAGTAAAATAATTTTACCTTTTAAAACTTTTATATCCTTTTAATTTAATCTTTATTCAAAATAATTGAATAATTTTTTATTCTTAAATTTTATAATTTCATTATAAAATATAATTTTTATAATAAAAAATAATAACATATGTGGTAAAAGTAACTAAATTTTATTTATTTTTTTTAAATTTGATTGCTCAATTATTCTGCTGGCATGACTAGTGTTCGAACTCGTAAACTTTAAGAAGAATAAACATTCCTTTAATCACTTGGGCTCTAAGGTTCATGCTACTTTTATAAATAATTATATAAGTTTAAATGAGTTTAATTTTAATATATATACTAATTACTAATTTTATATTAAAATAATTATAAATATTTTTATATTTATAATTTATATATTAGATTAATTAAGGATTTTAAATAAAATATTATAATATTAATAGGATATATAAATAATTTAAAAATAATTAAATTTATATAATTTTCAAATATAAAAAAATAAATTTATTGAATATTTTGACTTGACGTTAAATTGATAAATATAAAAAATTCTAGGCCTAAAACTATCATTTTATCTAATTAAGTTGGGTAAACTACCCCAGTGACCACCCAACTATTTGAAGATACTTATTTTGGTCACCCAACTAACGAACTCGTCAAGCAGACCACCCAACTTTAAAACCCTACCTATTTGAGTCACCGCCGTTAAAATTTTAATAGAAAAGTTAACGGTGATGACGTGGCAGTTAATGGTGGTGACTTGGACGTTAAATAAAATCTGTAAAATTACATATTTAATCCCTTTAATTTATTTATAATTTTAATTTAATCCTAAATTTAAATTAATAAATAAAATTAATCACCCAATCGATTGATGACACGTGTTCGTTAATTTAATCCTAAATTGACGTTATTTGTAATTTTAATTTAATCTCAAACTCAAATAGGTAGGGTTTCAAAATTGGGTGACATGATTAACGAGTTCGTTAGCTGGGTGACCAAAATAGGTATCCCAAATAATTGGGTGGTCACCGGAATAGTTTACCCTTAGATTAAATGCAATCAAAGTATTAATTAGATTTTAAATATAATTTTAATAATTTAATTCAAATGTAATTTTAGTGACGTTATAGTTTACCCTGTATATAAAAGGTTAACATCTGCCTTTTCAGTTCGATTTTGCTATTTTTTATTTATTTTCTTAACCAAACCCTAACCATAACGAGAAAACATCAAAAACCCTAATCTTAATCTTCACGATAACGATTCGGCATTGAAAATTGTCTTCTATGGATTCTCAATTCGAGACGGCCTCGCAGCCTGACCCGGCCGCCGATGCTTACTTCCTCGAATTCAACACACAAGGTGAGTCCGATTTCGAGTACACGGACTTCCGCGACCCAATTCGTTCATGGCCAACACCCTCCGACGTACACTCCGCCGAACGATCCGGCTCCGACCACCACTCGGACACTGCCGCGTCCTCCTCTCCCTCTAGCGCTTCGAAAGGTGCTGGTCGTGCTTCAACGAGCAATAGCAACATCCATAGCAATACTTCGACCGCGGTGGATGCGTTGGCGACGGGGATTAGTGGATTGAATTTTGAGGAGACGGTTGGGGATGAAGATGGCGGGGATGACTACGGAAAGGGGGATTTCGCCGAGCACGCTTGTCGGTATTGTGGGGTTTCGAACCCGGCTTGCGTGGTTCGTTGTAACGTTCCTTCCTGTAGAAAGTGGTTTTGTAATTCAAGAGGAAATACATCGGGATCGCATATTGTTAATCATCTCGTAAGTTTTCTCCTTCCATTCATTATTAAAAAAACATTTATTAAGTCTTAGTGAGCGTGTCATTGATGTAGATTCGCATGTTTGGGATCTAGGGTGAAATAGTGAAGGCTATGTTAGGGAGAAAGTTCTTGAAGTAGAAACGGTTCTTTTTATTTTAGGGCTTTGACTTTGGATTTTGTGGAGTTTGAAAAATATGCTGTATATTGAGGAAAGGGGATGGTTCATACATCATAGATGTAGTTTTGAAAGTTTTAACTTGGTATTTGGCTTCCCTTATAAAATGCAAGCTTCTTGATCAAATATATTGTCAACCACATGAAATTAGGGTATCGTTAAGTGTCTTACTTACATAGGCTATTCTGAAGTCAAAATAACAGTTTTATTGGATTCAGACAAAGCAATTTTTGTACCTTGTTTCTTTCGAGAATGTTAGGAAATTGTCACATCTTATATTGCACTCCTGAATGATGCTTACAGAAACTGTTCCCTTTTTCCTTAAATAAGGGAATTCACTTTAGGACATATAGAAGTCAGATATTACATTAAACCTCTTCACGCATGAATTTATTTTCAATTATGGCAAGTGCATAATTCTGTGATATGAGTTGACAGTTTTTGAAAGAAAGGGATAGTAGAAGGTAACCAGAAGTCAGGCCTTAAGTCTAGATGTCTCAAGATGTTCATTTGTTAATGTTGGAACTGTAACATTGATATCCATTTTCCTTGGCTGTTGGACAGTTACTTTGTACATGCTGATGACCACTGTTGATAGCTGAGAATGTTAAGGGCACCATGCTTTTTTTATACTTTAAGCATTTTATCCTCTTGTAGCATGGTAGCCATTCATAGTCTGCATGTTCTTTTGCATCTACTGGTTTTCGAGGTTCCATCCATCTTTGTTTTCTCTTCTCTCATTTTATGCTCCTGATTCCAGCAGAACTGACGACATAAACTGCAATCTAATAGTTTACTTCTACGTTATCAAAGAAACAGTTGTTTGTTGCTTGCTTCAGACTAATGATGCTGTAGGAAGATGAGTTTAACATGATTGGGACTAAATTAAATATTTGTGACCAAGTTTTCTATATATATCTTGTCTGTCGAGCCTGCCTAGAAGCACAGTTCACTTAGCTATGTCTCATTCTGTTTGAAGAAACTCCTTTTAGTTGTCCATTTTCCATAATTTTAATTTTTCAAATATCATCAGAGTGGCTTTTACTATATGTGTGTGTTATTTAATGTGATTAATGAATTGAGTAACAAGTGTGCTGGATAAACCAGTAGTGGTAGTCACTGGAGTTATTGATTACTAACTTTGTTTTATCTTTCTTTTTAGGTACGATCTAAACACAAGGAAGTCTGCCTTCATAAGGATAGTCCTTTGGGAGAAACAATTCTTGAGTGCTACAACTGTGGATGCAGAAATGTTTTTCTTCTTGGTTTTATATCTGCTAAGACAGAGAGCGTTGTTGTTCTTCTTTGTAGAGAACCTTGTTTGAATGTCAATGCTTTGAAGGACATGAATTGGGATTTGAGTCAGTGGTGTCCCCTTATTGATGATAGGTGTTTTTTGCAGTGGCTGGTTAAGGTTGGTTTTTCCTGATTCACGTGAAAATGACCTAAGGGCTTGAGGGCATACTAATATTTTTCACTTCCACAGATCCCATCTGAACAGGAACAGTTAAGGGCACGTCAAATTAGTGCTCAACAAATAAACAAGGTAGAAGAGCTTTGGAAGACAAATCCCGATGCTTCTCTTGAAGATCTTGAAAAGCCTGGTGTAGATGATGAACCTCAGCCTGTGGCATTGAAGTATGAAGATGCTTATCAGGTTCTCACACTAACAACAATTGTTTTGGCCTTTCATTATTTTTTTAAAAGACAAGAAGTTATATCATATTTAATCTGGTTTAAAATCATGTTGATGGTTTTCTTTGCAGTATCAAAATGTTTTTGCACCACTTATTAAGCTTGAAGCTGACTATGATAAAGTAAGTATCATCATGTTCATGCTCGTTATATCCTCCCAACTGCCCTCAATTTAACTGTTTTATGGATATTAAGTTGTTTTTTAAAATGCAGTCTTTTCTAAATCATTTTTTTCTGGCAGATGATGAAAGAATCTCAAAGTAAGGACAATGTCACAGTTCGTTGGGATATTGGTTTAAACAAGAAACGGATTGCGTATTTTGTCTTTCCTAAGGTGCATTACTGTGGTGTTTCTTTTAACTGTTTTCAATGAATTTTTCCTAATTTCCAACACATATTTGTGTTCTTGGTTTATGCCCTCCTTTCCCCTGTATGACAAGGCCTCTTTTTTTTTTTAAGTTAAATTGAAAAAGTTTGGTGCTGTAGGAAGACAATGAGCTGCGTCTAGTACCAGGGGATGAGCTGCGACTGCGTTATTCAGGAGATGCTGCACACCAGGCATGGCAGGCTGTTGGACATGTGGTATGTGTTCTTTTCAGCTTGTCATTCAATTATGATTCAGATTTGTGCTTGTACATATGTGATGATGATTTTATTGTAATGTTTATGGAAAACCTGATTTTGTTGTATTCCTCGGTAAGGTGTATGCATTTGGTGAACCTCTTAGGAACACACTTATGAGTTATCTTTCTGTTGTTTCAGATCAAGCTAACGGCACAGGAGGAGGTTGCCCTTGAGCTCCGTGCTAGTCAGGTAGTTTTGATATTTCTTTGTTTTCTTGGTTGATGGCTTTTGGTAGGCACTTCAAATTTTGTGCTTGTTGTGTTGTAGGGTGTTCCTATTGATGTGAACCATGGGTTCAGTGTTGATTTTGTCTGGAAGAGTACAAGTTTTGACCGGATGCAGGGGGCAATGAAAACGTTTGCAGTTGATGAAACAAGTGTTAGTGGGTATGTTGGCTCTATTTTTCTTTGCATTTGCTTCTTGTCATTCTAGATTGTTATGTCAGATATTGTCATATGTTTACTAATAGACTTGCAATATATCAGTCACTAGATGCTTTTGAGTGTCTATGTTTACAATAACTTTCTTTGTATAGTTTCTTATGAATAATATAAAATAGTGTGTATATAGGGCATGGATGGAAACATAGCTTAAAAAAATTACAATGTTCAGTCAGATGCATGCATGTCTTCCTTGGTATTGTCTTTATTCAGGAAAATGATGACCATTTTCATTTCATCTAGCTGTCTAGCTTTCAAAATTTTGTTATTGATTTCAAAGGTCACGCATCTGTTGAACTTGAATTGTTAGTCCCTTCCAAGTAAATTAATTGGTTAATTTCTTGCAGATATATTTACCATCACCTTCTTGGCCATGAGGTTGAGGTTCAGATGGTTCGCAATACACTGCCTCGCCGTTTTGGTGCACCTGGTCTGCCAGAATTGAATGCATCTCAAGTATGTCCCCCATTTTCCTTTTTCTTTATGATTAATTTCTAAACAGCAGTTTTTTATCAAGTTGTTTTGACCTTCCTTTGTTGGAAAGGTTTTTGCAGTAAAGAGTGTTCTTCAGAAGCCTATAAGCTTGATTCAAGGCCCCCCTGGCACAGGAAAAACTGTGACTTCTGCTGCCATTGTCTATCACATGGCCAAACAGGGGCAGGGGCAGGTAACAACTTTAGTAATCTTAAGAACTTTAATCAATATTTTGTTCTGTATTTATTTCTGATATTCCATTCTATCAGGTTCTGGTCTGCGCTCCAAGTAATGTGGCTGTTGATCAGCTAGCTGAAAAGATAAGCACGACCGGTTTAAAGGTAGTGAAGTTAAATATTTCCAGTCTGTTTGCAATTATGCTAATTGTTTATTTCTTCATTAGACATAATATATTCGAGGGAAATAAGGTTTAACTAATATGATTCAATACTTTACATTATTCTGGGTAATTATGGTTAAATATCTCAAAGACTTGACTTGTATTTATTTGTAAATTTGTACTTATTACTGATGTTTTCTGACAAAAGGTTGTAAGGCTTTGTGCAAAATCTCGAGAAGCCGTTAGTTCTCCTGTTGAACATTTGACCCTGCATTATCAGGTATGTGGTCTCTAATTCTTCATTTGTCGCTCTTAGACACTTTTCTTCAATAGCATTATTCATAATTGCTATTGCTTCATGCAGGTCCGACATCTTGATACATCTGAGAAGAGTGAACTTCACAAGTTGCAGCAATTGAAAGATGAACAAGGTTGGGATACATGTCCTGTTGTCAATGATGAAAAAACTAGCCTTTTCTTTTTCCTTTTTTCACAGATGAAAATATTCGTCGTTAGATCTTATGGGGGCATAATCTGCTCATACTGATATGAAAAGGAACTCTTTGATTAACTTAGAAAGTAACAATGAGTTTGCTTGTCTTTTCTAAAATTAAAAACTTGAAAAAGCTACAATGGCTTTGTTATTTTAATCCCAAATATACAGGTGAGTTGTCAAGCAGTGATGAGAAAAAGTACAAAGCATTGAAGCGAGCAACAGAGAGGGAAATATCCCAAAGTGCCGATGTCATTTGTTGCACCTGTGTTGGGGCTGGAGATCCTAGACTTGCAAATTTTAGGTTCCGCCAGGTGAAAATAGCAGATACGTAATATTTGGTAACCAGTAATAAAATAAAAGCACTGATGGTCTTCTGCATTTATTTAGGTACTTATTGATGAGTCTACTCAGGCGACAGAACCTGAGTGTCTCATTCCTTTAGTTCTTGGAGTGAAGCAGGTAATGAATGATCGAACTTGAGATATAAATCCTTTTGCTCTCCTTGAATGCTTCTCATTTGCTCTTCTGACCTATATATATTTTTTATTATAGGTAGTCCTTGTTGGTGACCATTGCCAACTTGGTCCTGTTATAATGTGCAAGAAAGCTGCTCGTGCTGGACTAGCCCAGTCTCTGTTTGAACGTTTAGTTTTACTTGGTGTGAAACCAATAAGGTTGCAGGTAATGTCCTTGTATATTTGTTGATTTTGGTCATCATTTTAATGTGGTTGCTAATAGAAAACATTTTTGTTTCTGATGTAAATGTTCTGTTCTACTTTAGGTCCAATACCGTATGCACCCATGTTTGTCAGAGTTTCCTTCTAACAGTTTCTATGAAGGCACACTACAAAATGGAGTGACAATCAATGAAAGGCAATCATCTGGCATTGACTTCCCTTGGCCTGTGCCTAATCGTCCCATGTTTTTTTATGTACAGGTATAGTACCTTTTTAACATTGTAATAATCTAAATACCTACTGATCATCCACAATTCATTTTCTTATTTGCACATGATCCTGCGCTGCTGGCAGCGGACTGTCATGGGGAAGAACATATATTATAAAATTTGCTAATTGAGTTCTTCATTTATTTCATGGTTATGTTATGTAATTAAAAAGCTTTGTTTTAGATGGGACAAGAGGAGATTAGTGCTAGTGGAACATCATACCTCAATCGAACTGAAGCTGCAAATGTTGAAAAGATAGTTACCACATTCTTGAGGAGTGGCGTTGTTCCCAGTCAGGTGACTTTATGGACCCCCCCTTCAGATTGATATCAAGCTCTATTCTAGCTTTTTGCTTTATAAAATTTTTGATACATTACAGATTGGGGTCATAACACCGTATGAGGGACAAAGGGCTTATATTGTGAACTATATGTCAAGAAATGGTTCTTTGAGACAGCAGCTTTACAAGGAAATTGAGGTGCTGCGTGTATTTGGATTTTAGGAATAAATGCTGTTCTGATTTTTAGTCATAATACAATTACTTATTATTTTAACTTATGCGGTATATATCAGGTTGCAAGTGTTGACTCATTCCAAGGACGGGAAAAAGATTACATCATTGTGTCCTGTGTGAGAAGTAATGAACATCAGGTTAATTAACATATCAGATTGAATGATTTTTCAATCTGAATCAATATTATCAGCATGTCTTACATAGAACTAATTTTTTAATTTCTCGACTGTTCATAAGTTAGTCCATTTGTTTGATAGATCAACCTTTAGTTATGGTGCTTGTTCTAGGATTAATGCTTACATTTTAACCTTCTCTCCCTCTTTATGTTTTAAATATGAGAAGAACTAACATGTTTGTTTTATATGCCTTTTAGGGTATTGGATTTCTAAATGATCCTCGCAGGCTTAATGTTGCCCTTACACGTGCTCGATATGGTATTGTAATTCTTGGTAACCCTAAAGTTCTTAGCAAACAACCCCTGTGGAATGGTTTATTGACACATTACAAGGTAGCTTCCTAATTTTCTTCGAACCAGGCAATTGCTAGAATATGTAAATGTTAAAGGCAGCTTGATTCTAATTGAACTGGATAGAGTCTTGCTATTCTTGTCACTGATCTTTTCTGCTAAAATGTTCAGGAACACGAATGTCTGGTTGAAGGACCCCTCAATAACTTGAAGCAGAGTATGGTTCAGTTCCAAAAGCCCAGAAAGGTTTGTATATGGAATAGAAAATGGTGCCTGTTATATGTTCAAAGCTTTTGCTCCTTGCATCCCCTTTTGTATTTAGTTTTTTGAGGTTGTCAAGGATAATGTGAATGTCAATTAATGTTTGGTTTCTTATAGATCTACAATGACCGGAGACTGTTCTTTGGTGGTGGACCTGGGATTGTACCTAATGATAATTTTGGGGGTGCTGCTTCATCTAGTGCAAATGTTGATAGAAGAAGCAGTCGTGCTCGGGGTAAGCTCCTGAGCATCATGAGCTTTAAGTTATATGCCATTTATATCATCACTCCTGAGACATGCAAGGGATATTTCTTTTACTGAGATGCAGAATAGCAATAGATATGCCTTTGGCACTGAGTTTTTAATTATGAGCTGCATATAGTATAATGTGACCCTTCTCATGTTGCTAACTGCAGGTACTTACATGCCTTCTGGTCCATCCAACGGTACACACAAGCCTGGAGTGCACAGTAGTGGGTTCCCAATGCCTCGCGTTCCTCTTCCACCATTTCTAGGTTCTCCTTCTCAGCCTTATGCTATTCCTTCTCGTGGAGCTGTACATGGACCAGTGGGAGCTGTTCCTCAAGTCCCTCAACCAGGAAGTCGAGGCTTTGGGGCCGGTCGTGGAAATGCTAATGCTCCTATTGGCCATCATCTCCCACACCATCAAGGCACACAGCAAAATGTTGGAACTATTGGGTCTCCTTTCAACTTTCCTCCTCTGGAAAACCCAAACAGCCAACCATCTGTAGGTGGTCCATTGTCTCAACCTGGATTTGTTAACAATGTTCGTACTTAATCCTTTCTCTTTCATTTATGGTTTTTGTTTTTTACATTTAACCATTTCTTTGGTATAATGGAATTATGAGCATGGTTATCATCTGAAATAGATGCCTGTCCAAGGGCCTAGCCAAACAATCCGTGATGGATTTTCAATTGGAGGAATGTCCCAGGTATTAGATCTTTTGTATGAATCTTATTTTCTTCTATAATTACAATTTATGTTCTTAATAACTTATAATCGGTTTGTTTGACCATCCCAAAGGACTTTATTGCATACTTGAAAAGCTTCAATACTATGGTCTAAAATTACTAGATAGAGAAAGAATGTAGCCAGATGTTTCCTTAGGAGCCACCGTATAGAATTAAAGTGGTGTTGAAGATTTTAAATTCCCCTCATGCCTATCTCTTGTATGCAAGTGTAGTTAATATCTGCTATTATTCTCCACCTTAGAGCTAGCTTGAGGTTAGTTTTGAATTTCTTTGCATCTGAACTAGTTTTTATTTTTTTCATTCGTTTGGGTCGCTTGTTCTAAGTTCAATTTTGCCAGGTGTTTCAAGAGGAGGTATTATTGTCAAAAGTCTCATATTGCTTGCTGCTGCTTTTATCTGTGTGGTTTGCTTATCCTATTAAATTCTCCGATGTTAACTTTTGATGTCCATAAGTTTCTTAACTGAAGATATTTAGATTACTCTTCTCTCCATTAGTTTCTCGTCTGTGTATTTTTCTTTAAATAGGAAAAAGAAAGCTACTTTTGGTGTTGGAATTATGTGGATTGCTTGATTATGTATTTAGAACAAAAGAAAATGTTTCTTTTCGGTGTGACTTATGGCTTGATGGTGTATGTTGATTATGTGTTTGCATGCTGGCTTCACAGAGTGGATATGCTGTTGATTATGCTACACAAGGAGCTCAGAGTGGGATCCCAGGGAACTTCTTAGACCAGAATTCTCAATCTGGATACTCTCGTTTCGGTGCTGGCAATGATTTCCTGTCTCAGGTTGGTCAAAGTGCTGCACTGTGACTAGCTAATTTCCTCCCTCCCCCTAGTTTTTCCTCTAAAAAAGTTGTGTTTTTACAGGACTACATGAATCATGGATCGCAAGGCCTGTTTACTCAGGCTGGCTTTAATGACCCTTCACAAGATGATGCGTCACAGAGCCACTTTGGGGTGGCTAATCCCAACCAGCTTCAATCCCAGGTTGGCAAGATTTAAATTTCTTTTGTGAATACAAATTTGTCTGTTAATGCTTTTGGATTTTCAGCCTTTAGAATAGTAGTCGTAGCCTGTCAATCTGCTTAAAATCTTCCACATCATGACATGTTTGACCGTAGTCCTAGCATTTTATTCCATTGTTCAATTCTATTTTTATTTATAAATTAGAGTATATGGGTGTGTTTTTGTAGGGTGTGATGAATTCTCTCTACTCCCCGCCCTTTGCGCACTTCAACACACAGCCTCTAAACTTGCAGCCTCCACAACAAGTTCCGCCTCAGCCGGGTCATGGGCAGGTCCCCCCAAACCAACACCATCATTATAATGGTTAAGAATAAAGATGCAATTGGCTTCAATGAGTTATAATCTTTGCAATCATCAACTTGGTTTGTGCTGTCCTTGTGTACCCAACTATATCCTCCTCTCCTCTCAGAAGTGCAAAATGTTATCAAGTTTGAGGTTAGTTTAATTCCTGTTCACAACCTGTAATATGGTTCCCGTTGGTTGGAATAAATGTTACTTTTGGAGATCGGGATTCTGTGTGTACACTATGGGGCTATCTATTGTTCCGAGGCGGTGCAACCAATGCTGATAAAGAGCAAGTATAACCCCAAATACCTACCTGGAAGTGTTTTGAATTGAATCCAAATAGAGGCATTTACATGGTAAGGATTTTGTTGAAAGGGTGTGATGCTGGAATGAAGTGGATACAGAGAAGAGCCTGGTGTTGAGAAAATCTTTCTACCCTTTCACCTCTTCCTGACATGTAATTATTTTACATTACTCTTAGTCTCTTATCATTATCATTATTGTTATCAGACTCAGTCCCTGCCTTGTGTTTCCTGGTGCTTGTAGTCTATTGTTTATATAAGACCTATGACAGTGGGTTTGTTTGCCTTGCCTTACTACTGTAATGGATACGTTGCAGAAGAGAGAAGACTTCCTTTCAAGGCGTACGGATATCATTTTTGCATTTAGATTTAATTTATGTTTTTAAAACTGATTTATATTAAAATGAAAAGTTATAAAAGAATCTAACCACAAATATTAAAAGTTTAATGGGTAAAAGTGAAAATAATGAAATTCTAAAGCTGCGAAAGTTATTATTAATAATTTTTCGATAAAATTTTAATAAAATTATTATTGTAATTAAAGTGTTTTAAAAAAAAAATTTTTTACTATTTGATCTTGATAAAGTAAAATAACAAAAGAAAATCAGAATTTTTATAGAGCATTAATCTTTATTGCTAACAATGTACAATTGATATTTTCTGAACATTAAATTATTAAAAACGGATAATATTATTGCGAAAATAAATTGAAATTATCATAACTTTAAATAAATAAATAATTACAAAAACAGAAAAAAAATATAAAAAACACATATAAAGTAAAATATCTATATGAATAATATTATTAATAAAGTAAATTTTTATTTATATGTAAAATCAATAAAACGATCAAAGATAGTCGTATAAATTCAATAAAAAAATTTAAAACTAAAGAAATTATAACCGTTGCAGAACAAATGAAACTTTTATATTATATAAAAATAAGCTTTATATATAAATAAATATTTAAATTATATTTTTTTTATTTTAAGTATTTAAATTATATATTTTTTATTTTAAGTATTTAAATTGTATTTTGATAAAAATAAATGTTTAATATTTTAATTCTATAATTTTAAATGTTTGGCCATTAATTATAGATAATTTATTTTTTAAAATATTTTTTTACTTTAATTTATTACCTTAAAAATCTTAAATTTTTTAAATTTACAAAATAACCTCTTGAAACCCAATTTTTTAAAAATTCAGATCCTAGATCTAGTCACTGTCACGACCAATTATCACGCAGTTGGTCATCATTTTCCTTGGAAAACTTTTTTACTTTTTATTGTCGAAAAAAGTGAAACAATTCCCAAATTAACCGTAAAATCTTCATTCAAACGATGAACATCCATCTAAAAAAACAGTGTTGGAATCATGTGACAAGGGGAGGAAACTTCATTTCGAGCAAAAATTTTCTGTCTTTTTTCTATGTCTTCTTTCGTGTCTCTTTTGAATTTTTTTAAAAAATTAAATTTTTTATATCCTAAATCCTAAACCATACACTCTAAAAAATATACCTACCCATAATTTTCTAAACCCTAACCTAAACCCCTAACTTAGAACCCTAAATCCTCTAATTTGAAGTGAGGTATAAATGGAGGCATAAAGAGGAGACAGACGATTTGCACCCTTTATTTCTATCAAACTTATATATCTAAAGTAAATACTTTCCCAATATCTATGCTTTGAAAACTGCATTTAATTGGGCAAGGCCTGTTCTGTTTTGTTTACATGCCTTGCGTGAATACAAATTTATGGCCAAGAAACTGGATCGACAGAACTTATATTAATTCATCTTTCATTTTCTTCGCAAATTTATATTTATTCATCCTATGAAACGTAGGATTATATTCTAATACATAAAATTTATTTAAAAAATTATATTACTTTTTATATTTAAATTATAAATTTTAAATCTTTAATTTTAAAATTTTAAATTTTACAACCTAAACAGCTAAAACTTACAAACTTATATATCAATTTATGTTACTTAAACTTAATTATATATCTAAATTTGAACCATATGATTAATTCCAAGAACCATCGACATTAATGTAAAATAAAAGTCATACCTTTAGATACAATAACATCCAACAAGAAAAAGGAAATAAAAACAAAGACAATGCCTAGGATTGTTCCTATAATTTGTGGTATTTTCTAATGGGGTACTGAGAGCAGCAACTGATAATTATGAGACAACCAAACATGTCCTGACTCATTGTTTATGTTTGAATCCAACTCAGATTGGTAGATACTGCCTTGGAGGGTTCAAACAATGAATCATGAGATGAGTTTTACAGGCACATCCCATTATGATTCATGACAAAGAAATGCTGTTTGTTTTGCTGCTACAACACTTTGCTGGTCCAGTAAGCATTGCAGGGTCCCTGATGGGCACTGCCTGTTCAATTTTTCTTTGCTTTTAGTCTCCTTCATACTCCTCAACCTACAAACAACTTTCTTGGTGGATATAAAGCTTCATAGGCCATCTCCCTTGAAACAAGGCTTTACATTTCTTTGGCTGACCCTTTTTCAAGTAACTTTTGTGTTTTTATTAATCAAAACCTTCCCCCATTATCATGGTTAATGTGCTATCAACAGTTGGTCTTAAGCATTTACATGACTTAGATTTGAATATAAGTAATATATATATATATATATATATATATATATATATATATATAAGATTATATCATGGACCCTGTTCACCATGTCATCCGTGATCCATGAAATCAGGTTAGTTCATCTTTAAGTAACTGCTTGATAACTACCCACTCACCTATTACAAGTAGGAAAGATGTGATGATTCACCTTAAAAAAATATGAGATGGCTGAATCTGATTGGTTGAACCACGGATGATGTGGTGGAAAGGATTCATGATATAATTTCTCATATATATTCGTTAATTTTAAGCTTGTTTTCTCATTTTTTTAGATTGACATTTATCTTTATATTTGAATATACTTGCTTTTTTTAATGGTTTTATGATTGCAATGTCGTATATGTTTATATTAGGTATAAAGCCAAAAAAAATCATTAACGTTTGATTGAATAGTCATTTTGGTTTTATATTTTAATAAATTCAACTCTCAAAGTTTTATTTGGGGTCAAAATGGTCTCTCCGTAAATGAAAACAATTAGTTAATTGGTAATAAACAACTTAAAATGACTTCACAAAATGACGTGTTAGAAGAAGAAATATTTTATATTTTATATAATTTTATGAAATAGTTATTAATTATACATCGTTACGTAAAATCGGCATATTATTTATATGACATTATTATCGCGGCATGTACTGTCATATAGGTTTATCACGATTTTCAAGTTGTTTATTTCAGTTGACTAACTATTTTCATTTGAAAATGGACCATTTTGATCCAAAAATGAAATATTAGTACTAAAATGACTATTTAGACAAAAATATTAGGGGTATTTTTTAACATTATACTTTTATATTTTTATTCAATCTTTTGATAGAACATATATATATATATATACCTTATACTCAAACCCAAATCTCGTAACATAAATATCATCTTTTTTACTAAAAACTCTCGTCGAGTTCTTGAATATTCATAATAATCAAATTTGAACCCAACTTTGGTTAGTGATCAGACAAGGTTTCAAAAGTTTGTACCCTGTAAATCATCAAAATAAAACTTCAAAAATACTTAATATAACAAGTTATATGCTAGAGGGTATCCATAACTCCCACATGCTTACCATAAGGACCTTTCTGGATTCAATCAAGCTCTCAAGAAAGATAATATAAGAGTGGAAAAGGAAGCATCAGTTCCAGGTGATGTTTGGTTTCATGTTCCACCTGTTGAAAAGTCCCCCCACGTGCCAAGAATCATGCACATGGCTGCTCTATAATTGCCTATTTAGGTTACTGTTGTAGCAGGGAATAATGATGTTTTGCAATTGGTTTTATTTTCATGGTTTCAAAAGGGTTTGCTGCCAAATGCTTGTCCACAAGGGATCATGAGCAGGGTTGTCAAAGTTTTAATTTGGTCCCAATAAACAATTTCTTAAACAGTTTCAAAGAAGATGGTGTTCATCATAGAAGACTTAAGTTGTAACACTCAGAAAATCGACATAGTCGAAATCTAGTTCTCGATGATGATCGGGAATTTGATTCCGACAATAAAGTGAATCCTTGTGAAAGTGTTAAGACTAATTAATATGAATAATTAGAAGGTTTCAAGCTTAAATTATAAGAATAAAGATTACGAACTAAATTATGAAATTAATAAAATAGTAATTTATCCGAGTAATACATGGAGATTATATGGAGTAGGTGTGTAATTAAACCACCTAGTGACTAATTTGTAGGATTATAAACTACGATTAATGACTAAATAGTAAAGATTCAAAGTTAAAGAGACTTAGTATAAAAATCAAGAAATCCGACCAATAATATAATTTAACCTTGACCTTTCTTCGTTAGAAGAAAAAAAATCCTTTGAGGACTTAAAGCCTAATTAAACCATTTTCAAAAATACTGAAGTAAGCACCTAGGTGTCAAAACTTCACAATTTAACCATTTTTCATTTATGTTAATTAATCATATGGATAATTCATTAAAAAATGAATTTATTAGAGTGGAAAATCTAGATCCCATGTATTTTCTAGAGCTGATAAAAAGGGTGTGAAAGAGCCTAACCTAATCCAACTCATAAGACTAAATAAAATGCTTAATTAAGCTAAGTAAACTTGATTTATTTATTTATTTTCTTTCAAACCACCGAAAGAAGCAGACAAATGGATGAAGTGTCAAATCTCCATCTTCACATCATCTCTTTTAGATTCTTAATAAAATTATTTTATTTTTTATTTGGTCTTTCAATAATCTTTACAACCAAGAAAAACCCAACTCCTAATTTGGGTGGTTGTTTATAATGAAATCGTAAGCAATGGCCTAAGCAACTATAATCAATATAAGTATATGATCAGAATATTCAAGAATTAAATATGAACATTGGAATTATTTAAAAATAAATCAATTATTTAAGCAATGAGAAAGAACACCATCTGTTTTAATAATTTCGTAAGATGAACATCAAAATTATTTAAAAATAAAATTAATTATATATAATAAAATTATTTATAAAATGAAATTAATAAGTGTCTTAGTAAAAAAGATAGACGGTGTTCATCATAGAAGATAAGATTTAAATTGTTTTGTCTATATAATATATATGTATTATCAAAGGATTAAGAATATTATAAACAAATATAACTTTATAATCATCTTTAGACTATTAAAAACGAGAAATAGCAATGTAGCCTTAATCATAAAGAGCTATAAGGAAAATGAAGAGGTGTAGAAGGCAAAGAATACAAACTTTTTAGATGAAGAGAAGTATAATAAAGAAAGTATTGACAAATGGTATATATGTAAAAATTCTACAGTTGAAATGTGGCATGTACTATCATTTCTCAGTGGAAATTTGATAAAACATTTTATATCCAAGTCAAAGAGGTGAAAAAGGATAAAAATCATCTGTCTTTTTATTATGTCTCTATCCATGTTTTTTTTTTTGAAAATTTTTTAAAAATTGAATTTTAAACTTTAAACCTCATTTTCTATATCCTAAAGTCTAATTACTATTTTTTAGAAAATGAGGGTTAGGGTTTAAAATTTAATTTTTTAAGAATTTTCTATAGGTGGTATAGAAGGAGGCATGATAAGAAAGTAGATGATTTTACTCGGTAAAAAAAGAAGAAATGAATTAGAGCCAAAATAATTATAAAATTTACCTCCTCTATATTATTATATACTAATAGAACATAAATAATTAATTATTGAATTTGTACTTCGAAAAAAAATTATTAGATAGGTTTAGTTCACCACGTTATTCATAATCTTATCTAATAATATTTTTTTATCTATTTTTTAAAGTGAATCTTCACTTATTTTCACTTTTTAAGGTGAATTTCACATCTTTTTTACATATCATTAAATAGATGAATCTTATTATATGAGATCATAAATGATATGACAAAGTCGAAACTATATATTTTTTTCTCACAATCTATCTCAATCAAAATCAAAGGAGAGAAAGAGAGAGGAGGGATTTGAATTATTTGACTTGTGATTATGATAAATGAAAGAATGCATGGTGCATGTGTAAGGGAGTTGGGAATGCCTTTGGAAATCATGTGCTTAAATGACCCCATGAGGCATCAAAAACAAGATTTTGAAAAGACCCCATCTACTCAAGATGATGAAGTTTAACAAATTTTATCTAAAAACTCTTTTTTTTTTTTTTTTTCCTTTCTAGATATTGTTTTGTTTTTCTGTAAGGAATTATGTGGGTGCTGATACTCTATTTGAAATGGTAAACTGTGCCAAATCCAAGAAAGCCAACAAGTGTGGTAGATGAGAATGAAAGGATGAGCTGAGTTGCAAGGCAAAGGAAGGAAACACTGATGAGTGATGAACAATTAGTGATGGGGTGAGTAGGAATTGAATGAAGGAGGGCGAGAGAGGGCATGGCATTAACTTGCTTTGAGAGGCATCAAGTATAGAGGCAGAAATCAAGACAAAAGATAATTAAAAATAAAATTAAAATAATTCGAGCACAACCTAAGCTTGTAGCCTGTAGGTTCGTCCGTAGAAGTCATTCTTTAACTTCTTACCACTAAGTTCAATTATTTTAGGCGGTTCAATGAGGACACGATGGTATTGCGTATGTAGTATTCAATAATATTGCTCCAAAGGGAAGAAAATAATAGATTTGAAGGTTAGACTTATTGTTACTAATACTTGGACCTCGTCTGATTAAGGATGACAATGGATCGGATTTGGATAAAACTTTATAAAGTTCAAGTCCAATCCAATTAATAATCGGACTTTTAAAAAAAATTAAGTCTAAATCCAAATCCATTTACATACATCCAAATTCAAATCCAGAAGTCCAAATCCAATTATTTTTTAGAGTAACAATTTAAATAAATATCTTTAAATAAAAAATATGTTTTACAAACAAATATTTTAAATTTATTGTATAAACAAGTCTCAACAAATATTATAATTCAATATAAAACAAATTAAAGTAACAATTCAAACTTTTTAAATATAAAAATTTTAAATATTTTTATTCGGATTTATATATATCGGACTCATATCGGATATGGATTCAGATTGAATTTAGATCGGATCATGGCAATATCCATGTTCGATCCACCTCCTATTAGGACTCAGACATTATTTTTGGATTTGGATTCAGATTTTTTTAATCAGATTTGGATTGAATTTTTTTCTTCGAATCGAATTCGGATTATATTGCCATCCTTACGTCTGACCATATATATATATTTCAAGAAAATTTAGTTTCACCATCGCCCTTATCTGATTCGATTTGAAAAAAAATTAAATTCTTTGATTTTGGGTGAAAAAATAATTTATTTTGACTTAATTCGAAATTTTATAAACTTAAATCGACTCGAAAAAGTTCTATATAAAGTTTCAGTTATGAAATAGAAATTCGAATAATTCAAAATTTTTCATAATTAATTAATCAATTTTTTATATTTAAGTCATTTTTTATTAATTCTACGTGATATATTATGTATATCACGTGAAAATATAAAAAAATATATATGAATATTATATATTCATATAAAAAGTCGTTAAAATTTCAAATAATATGTGCATAGTCCAGCCCTAAGTATATACATATAGAAATATATATATACCCACTATATATATATATATATGAAGAAATATATGTGTATAATTTAATTTTTAAAGAAAGTCAAAAACTCGATTGGTTCGACTCAAATTTTATAAACTGGACTTGATTTGAAAAAAAAAATTAAATAAATTTTAAGTTATAAGATAACACTTCTAAACTCTAACAACTTAAAATTTTTTAACTCGATCGAACGTCCAATCTTACCGCCCATAACTTAGCCTAAGGTATTTAATGTGTCGACCAAACCTATCTGTAATCTGCACCGGAAGAAACAGTGAGACATACAACAATCAACGTGATGTATTTAGAAAGTAAGGTCAGAACGAACGGAGAGTAACTTTAAAATATCAGTGCAAATTATTTGATTTTTTATTGTATTTTTTTATATCATTTAAAGATAATAAATTTAAAATTTAAAATCTAAAGTTAAAAATTATAATTAAAGTTTAAAAAATTAATAGTATAGTGTATTTTTATAATATAGAATTTAAGATAAAAATAAAATAAAATTTAAATTTTTTTAAAACAGAACATAAAAAGATAAAAAAATAGAGATATTTGATTCTTTAAATATAGGTTAAATCTTAGGGGTTTTATTTAATTTTCTTAAATATATCTTATTTATAAATTTAACTTTTCTATTTTAAAATATTTCTATTTTACTCTTTAATTCAAAATTCTAACTCTATCTTCTGATACGATAGATGGTTCCATTTTCCAAATGCAAGCTGACGTCTGACCACCTGACCCAACCGCTTCTCTATCAGCCAACTTCTTGGCTTTTCAAATTTCAAAATATGCTAAATATTTGATGATTTTATAAAATTTAATTTCTAGTATAAAATTTACTTTTTGTAGAGCATTTTAGTTAAAGTAGTAGATTAATTGAATTTTTAGTAAAAAAATATTACTATTTTGTAAGTGATAAAATTTGTACTTTAATTTTTTTATATCTTTAAACTTTTATTGTTAGATTTTTTTATAAATGATAAAACTGTTTTTGAAATCTTTTCACTTTTAATATAAATTCAGTTTAAAAATAAATAAATCACATGTTAATTTTTTTAATTTTTTTATTTAATCCTAAGTGTTCTTTTTAATATTAACCCCAAATTACCACTTATGTTCTTCTAATTTTATAATTTAATCTAATAAATTTTATTGTTTACCATATCAATTTACTTAAAAAGAGTAAACTATAACGAATGTCACGTAATTATGGATAAAGATATATTGAATTACTCAATTATTAAAAGTTATATTTTGGTCACTTAATTATGGGTAAGGTTACATTTGGATCACCTAATTAATAAAGATTATATTTGAGTCACTCTATTATAGTTAAAGTTAAATTTGGGTCACCCTTCATATTTAAAAAAAGTTTATCAATTCAGGTATTAGATTAATTAATGATTTCAATAAAATACTTTAATATTAACGAGAGTATAGAAGTGATTTAGAAGAAAAAACGACCAAATTGATATTTTTAAATATGAAAGGTGACTTAATCATAAATTTACCCATAATTAAGTGACCCAAATATAACCTTTAATAATTAAATGACTCAAATATAACTTTACCCGTAAATAAGCAATCTAAATATAATTTTTTAATAATTAGATTTAATTTTTGTCCAAACAGACATTATTGGCCGACGAATTTTCACCTCTCAATGAAAAACGGAGCCTAATGTCACGGACTTAATTTCACTCAAACTAATCCGTGCGGCGCTAACACTCCCGAGCTATGTTAGCAAGCCTTACTTCCACGCAACCTTGTGGCTAAGCAAAGAAAGACAAGAGAAGGCAAAGGAGTTTGATGGAAAGCTTTTGTATTAAGCTTAAGGGAATGCTTACAAGAGAGCTCAACTTCTCAAGTTGTGTACAAAATGAAGGGGGTGGCCCTATTTATAGGCTCCCACCTCCTGAATGGACGGTTAAGATTTACTAGATCGGACAGCTCATATGTTGCCTCCTAAAATATCTACTAGGATCTATACTATTCTAGAGATTTCTACATTATCCTATACATGTCTACAATTATCTACAATGTTCTAAAGAACTCTAGAGACTTCTAGAGTAGTCCTGATCTTTCTAGGGTCATCCAGGGTCTTCTAGAACATTCTTGATCCTTCTAGAATGTTCTAGATGCTTCCAGCATCTTCTCCGTCCTTCTAGAATGTTCTAGAACCTTCGAGAATTATTTAGAGTCTTCTAGAATCTTCTCAGATCTTATAGACGTGTCTAGATCTTGGTGGAACCTCCTGGAACATTTTAGAACGTGATGGTATCCTTGAGATGGATGTAGGCCATTCTAGGTCATTCTGGAAGCTTCCTTGGTGCATGGATTCTTCAAGAATACCCAAGGATGATTTATTAACCTCATTATTGCTGGCGGGTCGTGACATTCTCCCCCACCTAAGCTCGCGACGCCCTCGTCGCGTCTTCATGGAATTGTTGGTGTTCTTCCTTGGACTCCCAACTTGCTTTCGTTTCGGTTTAGACGTGATCTTATGATCCACCTTTCCCCTTGGTGGTGACCTCTTTGGCGGTTTTGGAGGTGCAACCTTCTTAGACTCTACATGCTCCTCCATTCGAAGTGATGGGATCACCTTAGCCTTTGGCTTGGTGGCCCTAATGGTTGGCACCACACAAGCTTGTTCACCCTCCGTGATGCACAAAGAGTTGGCATGTGGCATCGGGATGGCTTTGACTCTATCGAAGAAGTCAATGCCTAGGACGAGCTGGTAGTCGTCAATCGAAGCTACTGTGAAGTTAAGGTGGCCAGACCATGTCCCTACATTGATCTTGACCCTTCGTGCGATGCCTTGAATGGGTGATGCGGTAGAGTTAACCGCCTTGATGGATCCTTCACCTTTCGTGGTCCTAAGACCGAGCCTCTTAGCTTCATCAAGAGAAATGAAGTTATGGGACGCACCTGTGTCTAGCATGGCCTTTGACACCTTTCCATTAATAGTAACGTCCACATAGATCAACCCCTTGGCATTGGTCTTTGGGGTGGATTGCATTACGTTGAGCAATTGCATGGATCTCATCTGTGCCTCGGACTCAGACTCCTCGGCATCACTCTCTTCTCGATGCTTGGTTAGGAGAGAGCTAAGTGCTTGTCGTTGTGGGTATTCTCTAACCCAATGATCACCATCACAAATGAAACACTTACTTGGTGGTGATCTTTTGGTGCCTCGAGCTTCTTGGAATTTATCCTTGGCCTTGCCTTTCCATGAGGACGAGTCCTTGGGTCTGCTTGAGTGATCCTCATGGTGGTCGTCTTTACGAGGGCTCTTGTCTCTCCAACCCACAGCTTGGATGCTCTTCGAATCCCTCGGCTTAGGTGTGGGCTCCTTGTGGCTAGAGTACTCAATCAAGCTTTCGGCTACGGCTATGGCATCGGCAGGGGTTTGTACTCCCCGATGCTTTAGCTCGGTCTTTGCCTATGATTGGAGCCCATCCATGAAGTTAAAGAGCGAATCTTTCTCGGAGAGATCGGGGATCTCGAGCACTAAGTTGGTGAACTCCTTGACGTAGTCATGGATGTTCCCCGATTGCTTGAGCCTTCGCAAACGAGCTCGGGCCTCGTCTTCGGCATTCTCTGATAGAATTGCCATTTAAGCTCTCGTTTAAAATCATCAAAGGTGGCGATGGTGCACGTACCTTTTTCAATGTCTAAACGCCTTCTCCTCTATCAAAGCATGGCGGTGTCGGTGAGGTATAATGTCGCGGTTTGAACCTTGGTTGCCTCGTCCATGATTCCGGCAACACTAAGGTATTGCTCTAGCCCCCACAAGAAGTTGTCTACTTCTTTGGCGCTGCGTGACCCTGAGAACATTTTTGGCTTGGGCACTTTGACCCTTCTAGTCTCATAAGTGGTGCATGGCCCGGCGGCCATCGCACGTTTGCACAAGGCTACATCGCCTTGTAGGGCCTCGACTTTACCACGCATGTTGTCTAGCTCTTGTTCAAGAGAAGAACGTACCTTCGAGAGCTCATCTATGAGAAGGTCGCAGACATTGCCTATCTCCGCGAGCATGGTTTTCTCTAACTTGAGCATCATGGCCCTCATGGCCGTGTGGATCTCGACATCTTCCGCCTCAAGGCCTTCAACTCTTTCTTGAAAGTCGTCCACTTGGGAACTCATGCCCCCAACGCTTTCCTCTACGCGAGTTAAGCGCGACTCCATGCTAGAGATAACGTCCTTTGACTTGGCTCGTGGCTTTGCCACCGTGGGATCATGCTCCTCCTCACGCCCTCGTAGCTCTTGAGTGATCTCGGCCTCGGTCGAGCTAGCAACTTGGTTTTTCCCCGTCTTGGCCATGTCCCAAAAGCAATCGAACACGCTCTGATACCAACTATCACGGACTTAATTTCACTCAAACTAATCCGTGCGGCGCTAACACTCCCGAGCTATGTTAGCAAGCCTTACTTCCACGCAACCTTGTGGCTAAGCAAAGAAAGACAAGAGAAGGCAAAGGAGTTTGATGGAAAGCTTTTGTATTAAGCTTAAGGGAATGCTTACAAGAGAGCTCAACTTCTCAAGTTGTGTACAAAATGAAGGGGGTGGCCCTATTTATAGGCTCTCACCTCCTGAATGGACGGTTAGGATTTACTAGATCGGACGGCTCATATGTTGCCTCCTAAAATATCTACTAGGATCTATACTATTCTAGAGATTTCTACATTATCCTATACATGTCTACAATTATCTACAATGTTCTAGAGAACTCTAGAGACTTCTAGAGTAGTCCTGATCTTTCTAGGGTCATCCAGGGTCTTCTAGAACATTCTTGATCCTTCTAGAATGTTCTAGATGCTTCCAGCATCTTCTCCGTCCTTCTAGAATGTTCTAGAACCTTCGAGAATTATTTAGAGTCTTCTAGAATCTTCTCAGATCTTATAGACGTGTCTAGATCTTGGTGGAACCTCCTGGAACATTTTAGAACGTGATGGTATCCTTGAGATGGATGTAGGCCATTCTAGGTCATTCTGGAAGCTTCCTTGGTGCATGGATTCTTCAAGAATGCCCAAGGATGATTTATTAACCTCATTATTGCTGGCGGGTCATGACACTAAGGTAGCTAACTCTAGTTCAAAAAATCCTATCCCGGTTTCCTTCCCTAGCTGTTTAGGGTTTGGTCCCATGAAAAAGATATGTTGAGGTAGATACAAAGAAAGATTCCCAACTCAACCGCTTATCTTTACAATATTTTTCATTGGGTTTGTAACCAAACTTGCTCAACATTCATTATGGGGATATATGATGTAATAAATTATGAGATTTTTATTTACAAAAAATATTAATTTAATTTTTATTGTGTACAAAAAATTATGATATTTTCTAATTATATGTGTGAAATTATGATAAAATTCTTGCTATAGGCATATAGCTTATAATTTATCTGTTGTTTTGGGTGCTACACTGAGTGACACAACTTTATTCAAATGGTATAAAGAGTATAGACCAGAGTACCCTTGGAGAGGTCATAAATTATAGCACCATCCCCCACCTCCCTCCTACTGACATGGCCAGAAATATTTATTTCCAACTCTCCCTCTTTATTTCCTTCATTTTTAAATTGTTTTTAGCTAATAATAAGCTCATCAACCACTTGATAATGGGTGTCAAACCTACATAATTAGCTTCATTTAGGTGTCAATTCATGACTAAGATGATACCAAACCATAAACTCATTTGGTAGCTCATAAAACACCCATGCTCAATTATATGATAATATATTGTTTTTTTATTGCTATTCCGATTTTTAGAGTTTTGTCCTGATTAATTCGGATTAACTTATGTCGTACACTTAATTTTGGTGGGTGAATCTTCCAGCATGAATTTTTTACATATACAACGCTTCAAACTCAATACCTACTTAAACGGAACTCAAGTTACTTATCACTTGAACCAATCTTTGATTTTTCATCTTTTACGAAAAAGTTTTTCCTTTTGCTTAAATGATTATATAAATTCTCCAATAGACTTTACTAGGTAAAAACAAAATAAATGTGGGTTTTAATTTATTTTGGTGAAGTCATTTAGGAGATTAGGTTTTCTCAATAATGCAAGCATGCTAAAACAGTTGTGATTTTAAGAGTGTATCCACAGATGTGGGTTGGAATTGTGGGGATGGTTGGCAGTGATTTTGGTGCGAAGAAAGTAATGAAGTAGTGGGTTAAAGGTTGGATTGGAAGGGAAATTAAACAATAATATATATTAAATTAAGGATATAATAGTGAATGTATTGTGTATTTTTGTGTATAGAAGTTGATTTTTTTTATTGAAAAGGAAGGGTGTGAAAATATTTAAAATTAAATTAAATTAAGGATATGATGGTGAATGTATTGTGTATTTTTTTCATTTTCATTAAAAGGAATATACGGACTATTTAAGATTATAATGAATATTTATAATTATAATCGTAAATTAAATATATAATTTAAATATTTTTTATAACCATTAAAATAAAAATTAATTATTTGAAATTATATAAAGATCATATAATAAAAAATTAAAAATCTAATAAAAGATTCAAATAAAAGATAGATAAAAAAATAACACTAAAAATCGACAATCGAAGGATAAAAATATCAATACTAACACTAAAAAATATATATAACTCTTATATCAAGTTTGACAAAATGATTATCACTACAATTCAATCGTGAAAAAATTAAAAACCCTATTTGAAGATTTAGAGTAATAAAAATCAATAATATAATAAGTATCATTTTGATCAATTATAATATCGTTAAATTTAATTTTAAAAAATATAAAATACAAACAAATTACCAAATAAATTAAAAAATATATACTGAAAAAAAAGATTGCTATGGTTAAAATGATAAGAAAAAATAAAGTGAAAAAAATTACTATCGACCCGTAATTAACAATAAAATTGATATTGCCGTCTGTCAAATACAAATGAAACAGAAAAACTGATTGAGTGGCGGCTTGAGAGAAAAGATTAGTTTTGTGATCATGCATTAGTGTATTTTAAAGATATTATATAATAGGTTTAGGGTTAGGGTTTAGGGTTTAATCAATGTTTGATCGATTTGTGTATCTTTAACTTCCATCGTGAAGGTGTCGAAACTCGAATCCAGTCGGCATAATCTTTCCCTCAAATCGTTAACTGACTGGGGTGATCTCTTCCTGATTCCTTCCCTTCTTTGTCACTGTACGCCTTCAGGGATTGGGGATCTAGGGC
This sequence comes from Abelmoschus esculentus, assembly GCA_035048815.1. NCBI lineage: Eukaryota > Viridiplantae > Streptophyta > Magnoliopsida > Malvales > Malvaceae > Abelmoschus > Abelmoschus esculentus. The sequence continues at coordinate 9,262,427 of JAUCBN010000051.1, read as the reverse complement.
GGGGCACTACAGCGATGACAGAATACTCAGATTCATTATCTTATTCGGCGGACGCACAGTTGGGCTCGTCACCTGGTTCATGTTAGGGTTTCCATGAGAATTGCTCTCGATTATTGTAATGACCTAAAAGTATATTTATTTACTCAGATTCAGATGTTTGATTTTTTTAAAGGTTTTATTAATTAAATTTGTTAATTTAAATATTTGATAAATAAAGGATTATAACAACGTTTTAATAGAATAAAATCTTTTAATTTAAAAAGTTGAATTTTTTTAGTTAGATGTTTTGATAAAATAATTGTAAAAACTCTTTTATTTTTGATAATTATAAATAATTTCTTCGAATGACATAAATTTAAATAATTAATAAAAAAATTAAAAATAATAATTTTATAACAAAAAATTAATATATTCATACAAATTTAATAACTAATAAAAGTATATTCAAAATGGAATTTTATATATAAAAAATAATTTATACATCTAAATTTAATAATTATAAAATTGTATTGAAAAGATAATTTTATAATTAAGAAACTAATATATACATCATATATATATTTAGTAATGATATTAAAAAATAATTTTCATAATATAATTAATATTAATAAATAAAAAATATTAATAATTAATAAATTATTTAATGAGTATCGAATATAATCATATTCTCGTGTATTATTTTATTTCTTTAAATAATCAAATAATTATCCGTTAATTTTCCTAAATGTTTTTATATATTTGCGTTCATTTCTTAATTTCAAATAAAAATTATTAATTAGATATATATTTAAAAATATAAGTACTAATAAATTACGGTTACAAATAAAAACATATCAAAATTAATTAGGATCAAATCAAAATCCAACTTCCTGAATTCTATAGTATTAATTTTACATATTTTTTACGATTCTAATGACCTTATTTCATGCCCGAATCCCATGCGAAAGCTTATTATAATTAGCATTGCATGAGACTAATTAAAGCGATTTAAAAAGATCATGTTAAAAAAATAGTTGTCTTTGTTCTAATTGATGGTAAAGAATATAGGTAGTTGTACGATCCTTCTAACTTAAATAGTTAACGAAACGGTTGTTGTTCTTAGAGATCACGGGTTCGAACATCAATAATTGCAGTAAAATTTTCAAATGATTGAGATTATCTTCTAGAACAGATATCACTATAATTACTATTAACCAAATCAATATATATATATATAGGTAGTGAAAATGACTGTTTCACTCGGTAACCTTTTAAAATTTACAAAATAATCATTACAATCATTAAATTATTATAAAATATTAAATTATATTTAATCATTATAAAATATTATTAAATTATTATACTATTTAATAATATTGTGTGATTATTTTATACTAAATTAATAAATTTAATGATTTATTTCTCTTAATTTAAATCATCACAATTAGTTTTGATTAATTTAAACGTGTTGACTAGAGTGCCTGTTTTTTATTTAAAAAAAAATTGGTCATTGTTTTTATCAAAAATATATTTAAAATTTACACTAACTTTGATTATTTTGATCTTTCATGCTAATTTCAAACCGTAATCTATTAGTATTTCACATTAAGGAGTTTCCTTTAATTTATTACTTGTGTTTGTCCACACAATGAACAAGTGACAACCTCATTTTGCTGTAATTATCGACGATTAACGTAATTTATCAACATTTGTATGATGATCTCGAGATTACTGATATATAATAATAAAAAAAATATTTGACTTTTAAAGACTCAGCCATATCACACTATTTAGGGGTAAAAGTACGATCGAACTAAATCGAGTCAAATATTTTTGAGTTATTTTTGTTAATGAGTTATATTTTACGATACAAATTTTATTTGAATTTTTTATTTGAGTCGAGTTTAAGAAATTCGAGTCGGATCAAATTTTTGAGTTCGTATAAAAATTTAATTGTAATTATTTATCATGTTATAAATTTATAATTCGATTTGATTACAAATTAAATGACTTTCTCTAATCATATAATATATATATTTCTTTATGTGATAATATATTTTTTATATTTTTATATATCAATATATAATCATAAAAAATTAAGAAATACGTCTTAACTTAAAAATAAATTCTCTAATACAAAAAATTTTGAGTTATTTAAATTTTCATTTTACAACTTAAATTTTATCTGAATTTTTTTAAATCAAGTCGAGTTTATGAAATTTTGAATCGAGTTAAGATGAATCAAATATTTTTACATTGAATCAATTTGAATTTTTTTTTGAGTCAAGTTGAATTTTACTCGCCCTAACATTACTTATCGAAAAATGTAATTTTAAAATGGGTGATTTAGATATTTTATACTTTTATTTTATATTCTTTTAAAATTAAGGCTTAAATATAAATTAATTATTTAAAATATTTTATTTAGATTTTAAATTTTTTTTAGATAAAATAAGTGATTCAATTTTTTATTTTTATCAAAATAGATATTTAAATTAAAAAATAATACTTAATAATTAATTGACACATAACAATAAAACCAAATTTACACAAAAGTTAAACATGTATTTCGACAAAAATTAAAATTTTAAATATCTATTTTATTCAAAAATAATAATTTAATTATATAAATAAAAATAAAATATTTTAAACATTATTTATATTTAAACATAAAATTGAAGAATAAAAAACAAACAAAAAATTATATAATCGATAATGAAATTCAGAACTTGACGTTGACAAATATTATATCCCCTCTAAATGATAAATTTTGTTTATAAATATCTTTAAAAATTTAATAGATGATAAAATTACGTTTTATCGATTTAATTTTTTTTAAAATTATAATATTGAAATTAATCCAACAATAAATGAATATTTTTTTATTGAATTACTTAATCGCGTTTTAGCTAAATAATTAATTATTATATTAAATAAAGAAATAGAGACTCAAAATTATGAAAATTTTGATATATTAAATGGAGGTAGTGAGGTGTGGAGGTTTTGATAACAAACACGAGACTTGTCTCATCCCATCCCGAAGAAGAAGAAAGCAAACCCAACAAATACAAAGCGAATAAAGGAGTCTGTTGGACTCAGTCGTCGTCCCCATTCCCACATCTTTCTCTCTGGTTCATATCTATATATCAAAGGAAGAGAAAGAAGATGAAAATAAGAGGGATTTTGCACCAGACATCGGCTTCTTCCTGTTGTTGATGAGCTGAATCGTTCGTTTTTCATTGATTCATTACGTATCTTGATTTCTTTCCCTTTGCATTGATACCCAGAATGGCCGTTCAAGCTCAATACCCTTCTAATGTCTTCTTCCTAAACAGGTTCGTCTTGGCCTCTGTTTTTCTCTGTATCTTTAATCATTTCTTATTTGAGTTTCTTCTTTCTTGGTTTTCAGAGGTGGGCAAGAGGAGCATGAATTTCCATTGCAGCAACAAGCAGGAGGAGATTTTCTTGATCAATCTCATGTGTTCTTCAACAATGGAAGCAACAACAACAATACCAATGGTGATAATAATAATATCAATCTGAGGAAACGAGGAAGGGAAGTTACAGCAGGGGCGGCGATGACAACAACGCCAAACAATTCGTTTTCTTGGCAAATGCAACCGCCGCAGTTGATTGAGATTCTCCAGCTAAACCAACCGAATGTCGTCTCCACTGGCCTACGGTTGTCTTTCGGCGACCGACAGCAAAGTCAGAATCAAAATTTTCAAAACCAACAACAGCAACAACAAAATCTTGTTTCCAGCTCCACTGCTTTTTTGTCCATGGTATCTCATGATTTGGGTACTCAAATCAAACGCCAGAGAGAAGAACTGGACCAATTTCTTCAAGCTCAGGTACCCCTTTTTCTCTTTCTTTCAATTTGTTCTCTTTGATTTTATGTTCAGGGAATGGTTACATATTTTGCGGTTTTGTTTGTTATTTTAGGGTAAGGAATTATGTCGTATGTTAGCGGAGAAAAGGAATAGGCACTTCCATGAGCTGCTGGTGGCAGCGGAGGAATCTGTGGCGAGGAGGTTGAAGGAGAAAGAAGCGGAGATGGAGAAAGCAACGCGTCGGAACGCCGAGCTGGAAGCACGCGCAGCGCAGTTAAGCGTAGAGGCGCAGGCTTGGCAAGCAAAAGCCAGAGAACAAGACGCGACGGCGTCATCGTTACAGGCGCAGCTCCAGCAAGCTATGGTAGACGGAAGGGCTGCGGTGACACAAGATAACAGGAGAGGGGAGGAGGGGCTAAAGAGCGCCGGAGGAGTGGAAGGGGAGGCGGAGGACGCCGAGTCGGCTTACGTGGATCCCGAACGGATGGCAGCTTGGGGACCGTCTTGCAAGGGGTGTAGAACACACGTCGCCTCGGTGGTGCTGCTGCCGTGTCGGCATCTTTGCCTTTGTACAGAGTGTGATCGAGTGGCGCAAGCCTGCCCGGTTTGCCTCGCCGTTCGGAATTCTAGCATTGAGGTTTTTCTTTCTTAAAAAAAAATCAAATTAAGTTTGGAGTATAATAATATAATTACATTTCTATCTACTTAAGTTTTGGTTTAATTTCTTTTTGGGGGTCTGTTATTATTGGTTTTTAAACCAAAGACCCATAAATTTTACCTTTTCTTTGACTTGGTTCCTAATGTACATGGGCCACTTGTGGTAGTGGCATTGCCTTTCTCTTTCTCTTGTCCTCTTTTCTTTATTATTTATTTTGGAGATTTAAATCATAATATAAATTCTTTGATAATGGTTCTAACTTCTAATATGTTCGATTTAATACGGTTAAATATGAGTGTATATCGTTTGTGTCTTTATTAATATTTTTATCTTAAAATAATAATTTAGAGCTTAAGATTAAAATTTATGGTTAGAGTTAAAAAAATTAGAGATATAATAAATTATAATGCACGGATAATTGATAATAAATTACAATAGATAATAAATAATAATAAATATTAATTATTTTAATTAGTTAGTTATATTATATGATTGTATAAATATGGTCATTTTGGGGAATAAGTCTTTCCCCATTAAATATTTAGAATTTAAGATGTTTGAGAAAAAATTTAGGGATCTACTGCATTTTGAACAGTGAATGAGGTATAACGCAGCATTTTGAACAGTGAATGAGGCATAACGCGACCTCCTCTTGACGTTATGCTTTTTTTAATATTATTTTTAAAAAACCAGCCAGCCGATTGGGTGGCTTTATTACTACATTTTTCAAAAATAATATTAAAAAAAGCATAACGCCAAGAGGAGGTGGCGTTATGCCTCATTCACTGTCAAATATTTAATGAGAAAAAAACTTATTTCCCAAAATTTGCCGTATAAATATATTCAATAAAACTAACTAATAAATATTTAATAATTTTGACATATTAATCGCATAATTTTATTGTTAAATAAAAATAAAAAACTTAGAATACACAAAAAAAAATATTAACCTAAAAAGAAAATATACACATTGTACCAATCATATCAATATTTTCTTGTTTCCCTTTTAATGAACTATAATCATCACCTTAGAATTATCTGAATTTATTTTTAAATAAATTGTTCTTTTATTATCCAAAATATAATAAATTATTAAAAAAAATATTTTTAAACCTCTTAATTACACCATAACATATATGTAAATAAAATTTACCATTTTTCATAATCAAAGCTTCGAGAAGTTGTTAAATTTAACCTGATTGTAAAAATTCAATGAAAATACTCGAGATTTCGCTTGAAAATTAAACACTTGGAAAAGTCTAATCCACTCCTAATAGAAAACGATAGAAAATCATGAGTTTTCTCACTTCTATTCATGTTGGCATGACAGAAGAAAAGATGAAGAAATGACTTCATTTTCTATTCTATCTAGTCCCTAAACTTTGACATCTTTTACAATTTGGTCCTTATCAATTCATCACTTAATAATCACCAGACATTTAATAAAATAACTAAATTCCTCAACCAATCCAATGTATTAATTTATTTAAAACGGGATCTATCTTGAGGTACCGGAATTACAAAAATATCTATATGAATCGTATTTCAGATAAAAAAAATCCGAGACGTTACATGTGTTTTTCATAAAGGTTCCAAAAACATGAATTGACAACTACTTGTCTAAGAATATGAGTTGATCAAAAAGATGTGAAATGGTTTTGGCATTGGGGACTCTAGAACAGTTTGATCTAACATTTTGTTGTGTAAATTTTAGCACTTGTTCTTTCATTTATTTTGTGGCTTAAAAGGCAGATCAAGAAATAATGCTTTCTAATAATAATAAAACCCCAAATGAGCATATTTTGTTCAAATCTAAAAGCACAATCATATGATCCAAGTTGTAATAGTCAATGGTGTTGCAGAGATGCATGATGCCTCCATTATAGACATCAACCACCACCATAATGGGGTTTTAATTATTGCCTTTAGGAAGCATATCCCTTAAAAGCATGCTATTGCTACTATATTTCGAAAGGGATCGAATTAAATGTTTTAAGATTTAGGGTTTAAAGAATAAAACCAATTCAGACGTGTTTTTGATGTAACTCAATCAAGCGGTCTCATTTTGCGTCGCGACTTTTACAAAATATACGAAACATCCAAATTTTCTAACTTGGTGCTTCAAGTTGAAGTCATTGCATATGCCATTGTTGGGGTTGGTCCCATGGCAACTACTACCAAAGATGCTGAAACATTGGTATTGGCCAGTTTGATTGTTATAACTTTAAAGTATAATGTTCTCAAACCACAGAAGACATAGGTTGCAATAAATCAAGAAAAAGCTAGATCCCTGGTTGTTATACAGATGAAAGAAGAAGGTTGAAGATTTATGAAAATCACATATAAGAACTAAGAGACAGATCTTAAATGAATGGTAACAGCACATCATCAATATTTCCATTTCATTGGGTCAGTTCTTGAGACAAAATCCCATGGATTGCATGATGCATGACTTTTCTGCATGTTCACAACACTTCTTTTCTGCATAACTCAATTATTCAGTAGATATACTATATTATATTCTCCATTTGGGTGAGTTTCTGACTCTTTTGAAAAGTGGATGCGAGGGAAGCAGGATCGATTTGTTATATTATGCTTTGAACCAAGAAAGTTAGCTGTTGATGGTAAAAATGGGATTGTGGTGGTGGTCAGTGTTTTGGACAGTTAATTTTTTTTATTTAGATAGAGAGTTACGATTATTAATGACTATAAAGAATGTGAGAGAAAGAGAAGTCTTGTAATTTATTAGTCGGATATCACTTGTGTTGACGACGATCTCCCCTCAAAGTTATATTAGTGGAGTTTGTGACGATTGTGTTAAGTTTAGGTTTTGTAAGAAATGATGAGTGCAAAAGACTAGTCCTGACTGTCGGTTAATAGAGCTAATTGGTGGGTAGAAAACGGTAGATATTCATCTTATCGTAATGGGGTATTATAATTTTTTTAATAAGAATGTGATTTTAAAATTTTAGAGGTTTTTGAAATCTCATGTCTGATTGGATGTGAGCGGAGAACTTAAAAATGGAGATATGATCTTGTTGAGATGACGGTGAGGGAGGACATAATAGATATAGCAAAATTTGTGTGTGGTGTAGATTGGATCAAAGGCTTTTATGCAACTTTGACGGTGTCTCAAAACTTGCATGTCCTGATCACATGGTCTGCCCCATCACGTTACAATGACCACTGCACACACAGTTTATTCATGGCTCTCTCACATTGTCAAATTCAAAAGTCAGAAGATGTCTTAAGAAGAAGGGTTAAGCGTATGTTTCCTTCATTATAAGGATTTCCCACGTTTTAAGTGACCCAATAACATGATTTCTCTTAAAAGCTTGAAACTATCCAGTAAATTATAATGAATCCATGGTCGGTAAAATATATCATGCGTGTAAAACAGGTTGGAGAGAACTTAGAGATCGGGAAATGAGACAAGAACAAGATTCATAAGAGTAGTGCTCCATGTTGTCCTGAATTGTTCACTCCCATGCCTTTGAAAAATAAGTATGTAGACACTGTATATGAACCCAGATATGGTTGAATTAATATATACAGTGTGACCCTCATTGAGTTTCACATGAGATCGTGAGACAAAGAAAAGAGGGAAACTAGTCTATGCAGTCCATGAGAGCAATAAATTTTTAGAAGTGGGAGACAGACAATGTTGTCCCTTCTCCACTGTAATTATTCACACCATTTGCCTGAAACTTCTTGTCACAAAAAAGCTTAATTAACCACAGCAACAACAGTAACATGTTAGGTGATTTTACTCCTGTTTCTGCTGGTAAATGTGTCTCGAAAACCAGTACAAGCTGCTGTCTTTGGTGAAGTAGCCTTATAGATAATAGTGTGATAAAGCATATGGAAAAGGAGATGGGTCCCTTGGCATGATGCATGTGGCAGTTTGACAAAACCAGGACATGAAAGGTCGATCCAATGCTGAATGCATATTTTGTGGGTAGCTAACATGCATGCTTTTCAGTACAGAGGGTTTTGGCCTTTTCTTCAATTTCGTTAGGTGTGGGAAAAGAAACCAAACCCACATTTCATTTTCTCCTGCCTGCCATTCATTAATAATAATAATAATAATAATAATACTGCAGTGGCAATTTGACAGATTACTTTCTTCTTTGTCTTTTGGGATAAACAAGATCTAACTGATGGTTTCTCAGAAATAAGAAACAAATCCCTTTGAGATTTGAGCTCGACATCATCCTGCTAAGTTACATATCATCCTTTCTTAAATGAGCAGAGGTATTCCCCGTGAATAAGTATGAGTCTACCAGCCTATTCAAAGTTCACGAGCGCAATGACTACATGCAAGTTTTGTTTAGCCATTCAAAGATATTTATATCAGAAGAACATGTCCCTCAACGCAGGCATGATATTGATGAGTTCTTTTCTAAATCAAATCGATCCTGTGGACGGTAATACTGTAAAATAAACGTTTTTCACACAATGTAGTGCGAGTTCATGGTTACGGTTGTGAGTTTAAAGTCAGAGATTATGATTAGGGTTTAGAGAATTACTGATAGATATATTTTTTAAGATGTAGGTTTAAAGTTTAGAAGGTAAAGAATTAAGGTTAGAGTTTAGAATTTAATTTTTTAAAATTTTTAAATAAAAGACATGAAAGAAAGCATGGTTAGCAAGTAGGAGATTTCTACTATACGATTTTATGTAATACATAAAAGTTTAGCCTAAAAAATTGGTTAATTAGTTCTTATATGTGATTTTATTAACAGATATTTCTGTGTACACAATATCTCGGACCTGAGACTTGCTTAAGCGGAACTAAGTTACTTACTAGGGGTGGGTAATACCGGGTACCCGACCAATTTAAAAAGATTTGGTCCCGATCCCGGTAACCACCGGTTCCTGAAAATTGAAACTAGTCCCTGTCACGTCGAGTCCTAAATTTTAAGAATCGGTCCCGTTACTAGTGGGAACCGAATCCATTACCAGGTACCCGGTCAATTAGTTTATTCTAAAAAAATTGAGTAATTGAAAGAAAAAAATTCAACCACCAATAATAATATTAAATAATAAAATTAGAACATTGTAGGCTTGAAAAATAAAGTTTTAAAACTAATCATACTCGTAATATTCATACATAAAGAGAAAGTTTGATAAGAAAAATAAACAAAAGAAAATCAATACTGAATATTTGGTATTGGTCTCAGTCCTATTGGGTACCCACCGGGTACCGGGCCCAAAAAATCAAGATCCAGTCTCAGTCCAATTACGACCGAGACCTAAATTTTGAATCTAGTCTCTGTCCCGCCAAAACCAATACCAGATAAAATTTAATCCACCCCTATTACTTATCACTTAAATCAATCCATATCGATTATTAATCATTATTTTTAACTATTCAATTAATCAAAACTATTTAATATTAACAATTTGATTAATTAACCACTACCACTTAACTATTATCTCAATTAGTCGTGCATCTCCCTTTTCCCATATCGGGCAAAACTTTGAAGATTGGCCCTTCCCAATGCCACTTTATAATTCATTTTTCCAAGAGCACCGACCCTTGGAAATTAGGTTCATGAAGTGGGTTGAACCCAAGCAATTTTGGGCCAATCTCTTCTACCGACCTCTTCAATTTTTATTTGGGGTTTGGGGGGGGTGTCAACCTAATATTTATTCACACTCTTGCTATTATGGTGGTTTGAAAATGAAAGAACAAAAAATTAAGTTTAACTAAGTGAAAGTACTTTCAAAATATAATTATAAATAAATGGAATATTTATATAACCAAATAATAGAAAAAAGGATATTACAAAGCGAATACCACATTTCAAAACACTTATTTAAAAAAGTAGTAAGTTATAAAAATAATAACACAAATGCAATTATATATATTCGCATCTTAAAATTAGGTAATTGTTATAAATATATTTATTTATGGTGGATATCCATATATTAAGTTACACTTTAATGGGCTTTAGTATTAGGGTTTAATACCCATTGAAATTAGGGTTTTCATCTTATGCCTATAAATATAGACTTTTGGCATAGCATTGTACACAACCCTTACTTTGAGAATATAATAAAATCTCTCTCCCTTTTGTCTCTCATCTTTATTCTCCTATTTTATTCTTGTTCTTTACTTTATTCACAACACGTTATCAGCACGAGTTTGCTCAGAAGATTTTTATTTCAAGCCTCTTCAAAGATTTACCCGGTATGTTCTTTTTCAATCCTTTATATTTAATTTATAAAATAGTATATATACGATGATGATTATGATTTTTCTCTTTTTCATGTAAATATTTCTATTTTTGTCTAATGATATTATGTGTTTATTTCATGTCATTAATATTTTGTTTTAATAATTTAATCCGAGTATATTGGCTAGACATCCCGTTCTGCGAGGCTACTGGTCTCAAAGGAGGTTCTTTTTAAAGGACCTTGTGGACTGGTTTAACAACGCCGCGTATGAGGATTAAATTTTTATTCTTTGAATATATTGAATATATATTGGCTGATCAATTACTATTTAATAGTATGAATATTATAAAGTTTATATTTGCTTGGAAGCAATATTTTTTTTTATGTCGAAAAACTCGACTATAGACTTCTCCCAAGTTCAAGTTACGAAAATTGTCTTGATCAAAGAATTTTTATGGGAGGCATTCCCTGAAGTGGATGCATGCATGATGATTATTCCATGCAATTATTGGATTTATGACATTCATTAAAGTGAATGCAAGCATGATGATTATTCCATGCGATTATTGGATTTATGACATTCCATGAAGTGAATGTAAGCATGATGATTATTCCATGCGATTATTTGATTTATGTCATTCCCTGAAGTGAATGCAAGCATGATGTTTATTCCATGCGATTATTGAATTTGTTTCATTCCTTGAAGTGAATGCAAACGTGATAATTCACTATATGGTTAGTGAATAAAACTCAATTATGTGCCAGAGTATCATTGATGAGGATATGTTAGAAAAAAAAACATACTCCATTTTTCATGGCAACAATGTTGTCCTTCAGACACAATATCGTGAAAAAGGCTTTAAGAAATATTCTAAGTTAATTTTTTGTCTTCTTGTGGCTGAGCAAAATAATGAGTTGCTCATAAAAAATTATGAATATCGCCCAACAGGCTCCGCTCCATTCCCTGAAGCGAATGTGATATTATATAGCGGAATGAATAAAAGCAACATTAGTAATTGTGGTCATGATTGAGATCATAAAATAGACATGGATAAGATGATTATTTTGAGAATACTTATATCCACAAGAAGTGGAATTGTAAAGATGTCAAGAATGATAGAGATCAGATTAAAAATCTTTATGTTATCAAAGTGATGGTATAAACCATTGATCTCGTACTTGTCAAACGCCGAAGCATTACAAACTTTATTCATAATCATGAATGATAAATTGAAGAAAATATAATCAGATTTTCTTTGTGGCGAAAATAATGGCGTTATTGATCCAACTTAATTGGATATTGATAATTTTTCTCATAGTCCTTCAAGAGAATAATTCGTCATTTATTTTATTTTCCTTATAATATCTAAAAGAAATAATTGATCTTTATTTATTTTGTTTATTATATATTTATATTAATTTATTTTACATATTATTTATTTATGCTTTATGTTAATTTATCATTTATTTATTTTATATATTATTTATTTACATTCTATGTTAATTTATCCTTTGAAGAATATTATCACTTCCGGAATGAAGTCTATAATGAATTGTGGCTATTTATGCCAAGCAAACAGTGCAAGTACTCATACTATACTTGAGCATAAGAAATATTTTCCCATTTAAATACAAGGGAAAATGTGAGTACTATATCTCAAAGTACTGAAATATCAATGCTTCGGAAAAGCTTTTGAGAGCTTATCTTTGATAAATAAACGAGTTGATATAATGTGCTATATTTAATATTTTCCATTCCCCGAAGTGAATGGTACAAAGCACATATTTTTCATTCCCCGAAGTGAATGAAATAAAGCACATATTAAAAGGTGCATAATTATGCATATTTTCTCATTTTAAATGCAAGGGAATAATGAGTACTATATCCGGAAGTACTAATATCACAGAAAGCTCCGACAGAGTAAATATGTTATTGCCAAATGAGACTTTATCTCATATTTACAGTGCATTATGCCCGTTGAGCAAATATGTTATTGCCAAATGAGACTTTATCTCATATTTACAGTGTATTATGCTCGTCAAAGTCGCAAAGAGACTTATTGAATTTTAAAGATATTTACAGAAATATATTGAGAATATTAGTCAAGGGATGCTGACTATATCAATATTACGAGTGTAAGGAAATCTTGGCAAAATTAAATGCACTGTCATCCATATTGTACTACATAAGAATTAGTACAAGTTGAAGCTCATGCTATTGTAAACAATATGTTTACTGATAATTTTATTTGGCATGATCGGTTAGACCATCCCGGTTCAATTATGATGCGAAAATTGGTTGACACTTTCATGTGGTCATTTATTGAAGAACTAAGATTTTCTTCATGGTAATATTTCACATGATACTTGCTATGAAAGCAATTTGATTATACAATCATCAACATCTAAGATAGAGTTCTATTAATTTTCTGGAACGGATACAAGGTGATATATATATATGGGCCCATACACCTTTCTAAAAGACCATCTAGATATTTTACGATTTTTATCGATGCATCGACTAGATGGTTATATGTATCCTTGTTATTAACCCGCAACTTGGTGTTTGCGAGGCTACTTGCTCAATTGATAAAATTACGAGCACATTTTCCAGATTATTTTCTAAAGACAATCAGTCTTGATAATGTTGATGACATGTAATTTTACATGTAGTATCATAAATTCGCATCAAGCCAACAAATGATCATAAGTTCTCCCCATTACAAATGGTTTTTGGTCAGGAACCAAATATTTCTCATCTTAGATTTTTTTTTGTGTGTGCGATATATGTTCTAATTGTTCCACCACAACGCACAAAGATGAGTTTTGTTGGGAATATATATAAGAGCTTCTGACAGGGGATTTATTTACATCCCGATTTACTGACTATCATTTTAATGAGTCAGTTTACCCAACATTAGGGGGAGAAAATAAATAGATGGAGAAAGAAATAAGTTAGAATGAATTATCATTTTTCTCATTTTGATCCACGTACTACACAATGTGAACTATAAGTTCAAAGGATAATTCATTTAGCAAATCAATTGCCAGATGATTTTGTTGACCCTAAAAGAGTGACTAAGTCACGTATACCAGCTATGAATGCTCCGATTAAATTTGATGTCATGGAAGGACAAACTCTAGTTGCTAATGGGTCTAACTTACGCTTAAAGCGTAGTAGACAAGTAAGTTCCAAAGATAAGAGATCCTCGAAAAAGAAAAGGAGCTATATTTTATGATGCTCTGATCGAGGAATCAATGATTATGAAAATCTCTAGAAGAGATTAAATGGTCTCCAACAGAGACATTGACATGACTCAGGTACCTGATAATAAAGAGATCTCAATAGATTATGTCATGTATGGTAATAAGTGGAACTGAAATTAAATCGACGTCGTTAATATATTTGCATGCAATATAGAACTAGAGATTTTATTTGATGATGTGGATCATGAATCATTGTCAATTGGGCAATGTAAACAAAGAAATGATTGGCCAACATGAAAGAGGCAATTGAGGCGAAACTAAAATCTCTTTTGAAAAGAGAAGTATTTGGGCCTATAGCCCGTACATTGAAATGTGTAAAGCTCGTGGATATAAACGAGCCTTCGTGAGAAAGAGAAATAAAAAGTTGAAATCATGAGATATAAGCTCATTTGGTTGCACAAAGATTCTCACAAAGACATGAAATTGATTATGAGGAAAATATATTTCTCGGTGGTGGATGCAACTACTTTTAGATTTTGATCAGTCTGGCAATAAATAAAATTACTTGGTTTCTGCCTAATGGGTGTTGTTACATCCTATTTGAATGAGCCTCTTGATAGTAATATTTACATGAAACTTCTGGAAAGATTTAGATTGCCATAAGCAGTTCATTCAAGTTCTCGAGAACATTATTCAATCATATTGAATATATCTTTTTATGGCTTGAAACAATTTAGGCGTATTTGATATGATCGCCTCATTGAATACTTATTAGCATAATGCTATATGAATTATTTCCCCGAGCATTTTTATTAAGAGATTTAGCTCTGAATTTTTATTGATTGTGTATGTCGATGATTTGAATATCGTTGAGACTCGTGAAGAGACCTCCTCAAATCCTTGTGCATCTATCACATACAGAAAAATATTGAAAGAGACTTTACATGCATAACGCATATCTATTTATCACCTTTATGGTTGTTGTTAAGTCTCTTACTGTAAACAAAGATTTTTTCGCATCACGAAAAGAGTAATGATATTTTTAGTCTAAAGCACAATATACACATTTTTTTGATCTGGAAGCATCGTATCTTAACTGGCCCAGAAATATTATTTAAGTGCTACGAGATCATTACCTTTAAATAATTGTTATGCATAAGGCAAAGCCGAAATATGTGTTTGGCTAAACATATCCTGAAGATATGTGAATGTTTTTTTTACAAGATAAGATGCAAGTTATCTTGTACAGAGATAATACAAAATTTATATCTCAAGGTGGATATATCAAATATGATAAAACGAAACATATTTCTTCAAGTTTCGTCCCTCATGATTTTCAGATGAATAATATTCAATGAATCTTTTCAAGCAATGATTTGGAAGATTTATCCACTAGTGCATGATCTACTTTAATATTTGAAGATTGTATTCAATATTGAATTATGAAGATTCAAAGATCTTATGTGATATTTTCATGAGGGGGAGTAAATACGCGTTGCACTCTTTTTCCCTTAACCGAGGTTTTGTCCCAATGGGTTTTCCCGGTAAGGTTTTTAATGAGGCAACATGTTATGCGTATCAAAGATGTGTGTACTCTTTTTCCTTCACTAAGAATTTTTTTTACCACAGGGTTTTTATCTTAGTAAGGTTTTAACGAGGCACATTATCTTCATGGATATCCAAGGGGGAGTGTTATAAATATATTTATTTATGGTGGATATCCATATATTAAGTTACACTTTAATGGGTTTTAGTATTAGGGTTTAATACCCATTGAAATTAGGGTTTCCATCTTATGCCTATAAATATAGACTTTTGGCATAGCATTGTACACAACCCTTACTTTGAGAATATAATAAAATCTCTCTCCCTTTTGTCTTTCATCTTTATTCTCCTATTTTATTCTTGTTCTTTACTTTATTCACAACAGTAATTACTCTATACAAAAGTACTTATACAAATTTTGTTTATACAAGCGTCTTAGTTTTAAGGTTTATGGAGTTCGTTTAGATTTTAGAGATTTATATATATTAGTTTTGAATTTAGTTTTTTATACAAAAGTTTAGATTTTGGGTAAAATTTTAGGGTTTATAGGTTAAAATTTAAATCTCTAATCATACTTTATAACTTAAATTCAATCCTAAGTTTTAACCATAAACTCTAAATTTTAACAACTAAATTAAAACCCTTAAACTAAAACACTAAACCCTAAATTAAAGCACTTCTGAAAATATAAAATACCACAAATGTATGAAATAATAATCTCATAAAACAATATAATATATAAATATATAAAAATACTCTCATATAATTATTAATATATATATGAATAATACAAAAAGTAATAATATAATATAATATATAATATAATAACGTATAGTAGAATATTTTGTTTAAAAATAATATATATTAAGACAACATGAATAAAATAAAATAAACTACTACATATACATACACATATATGTATATATATAACAACCATATAGATTATATTATACATATCAACATAAAAACATGAATATTATTATGAACAAATAAAAAATTGAAGTATAATATAGAAAAGATTAAATTGCATAACATCTAAAAGTGGAAGGATTACCCAACAATTAACCACTTTCTATTGGAAACGCGCGAACCCTAAGTGGGTCAGATTCATATACAAGTGGTCCATGGTTGAATGATGCTATTTTGGGCTAGGATGTTAGCACTCAAAATAGCTTCGTATCGAGACCCAAAACTGTCAATGTTAGAATAGAAACATAGAAATGATTTTAATTGATGAATATAAAAACAACGAGTTATCGAAAATGTAATAACTTATATTAGAAAATGATAAAATAAAAATATATTAAAAAAATATTATCGGATATAACTAGTCCATCATAGAATTTAAAGTGTACTATAGTAAAGTTACTTATAATTATAAAGGTAATATGTAAAGGTATTTACTCTGATCATGTGATCCCAATATTGTTGAGAAAATATTTCACTGGTGTGTTAGCTACGGTTGAGCATGGTTAACGGTAAATTCGAAAATCGAATTAAACCGAATTAAGGTATTGTGGTTTATAAATTTACGAATCGTGATTAACCGCGGTTAACCGAATCAAATCGAATTTAATTTTTTAATTATTTTTATAAGATAAAAATATATATTTTATACTTAAAATACTATAAATGTATTTTTATTTTTTACTTAAAAAATATGTTTAAATAAATATTTATAAAAAATAACTTAAAATATTTATCATTTAATGTTTAAAACTCATAAAATAAAGCTATTTTATCAAGATAAAATACAATTTTTTATAAATTAACGTTAATATAAAAAAAATCGAAAACCGCAGTTAACCGAACCGAAAACCAGTAATTACTAAAATAACTTACCGAATTAAACCGAATTAACCTGATTATGACCACAAAGGTGATGTGTTGGGAATACTGACTCTAATTTGGGGGACTAATTTTGATAATGTAGAGTAGTGTATATGTTGTATTACTTTATACTATTGAGTTGTAAGTAATTGAGATATTACTCGAAAAGTTATATATCAGATGTGATTTTGAGATAAAATGAGAAATAAAAAAATATCACTTATATATCAATATTAATATTTTAATGTATTATGTGATATATTATTTTATATAATAAGATTTATACAAATAAATACTCTTTAAGCTTTATATACGGTAGTTATGCATAAAAAAATTTAGATTGAGGGAATTACATACATGATTAATTAGAAGGACTAAACTCATAGTTTTACCATTTAGGGACCATTCCTCTTGCCTTCTATCCACGTGTCTCTTCGCAGTTCAAGACAAGTCGTGGCTTCAGGAAACTACACATCCTCCATTACGATCTACACGACTTAACGGTAAACGTTAACAATTTTGCCACGCAAACGTCTTAGGCATCACCGCCTCTGTCTGAATGGCACGATGGTAATATTGGAGGAGAATTAGTACCCTTTATATCCATCACCTGAGCTGTAATTACCATAACTTTCGCATCAAGTATAGAAACAAACCAATGATCACCTGCCACTGCATAAAAAAGTCAAAGTCAAATCACCCAGATTTATAATCTGGAGTAGCCGATGGCTGGTCGGTATCTGTAAGACTGTAACGGCTTTCGCCATTCTAGTCTACTCCAGTCTCCCACCTTCCATTCAAAAGGCGATGGCGTGTTCTTAGAGCAAAACCCATACTTTTTTTATCCATTTTTTCTCCGTAAAACCGCAATCAATTTTTGTTCCGAAAGTATTCTGACAGATTGAATGATTCATTCGATTTTTCCTCCTCTTTTTCTCTGATTTCATAGTGTTTTACATTTTAGATTCCTTTTTTATAATCAGTATCTTCTATAGTTCAGATTGAAGATTCCCACAAAGGAAATAGGAGAGGGAAGATGTTGGAGGATCAAGTGGCTTACCTCTTGCAGAGGTACTTGGGGAACTATGTTAGAGGACTCAATAAAGAAGCCCTTAAGATCAGTGTTTGGCAAGGTATGTGTCATTACCTTCGCTTCGTTTTTGGTTTTTGTTAATTTTTATCTGTTGCTGTTATTGCGTCTACCGTCGGAATTGAATTATGTTCACTAGGTTTTCTTTTCTTGTTTATGTTGCTTCTATTGTTTTGAAGTATAGTATGAAGGTTTATTCTGTGATATGATTTATTTTGCTAGTTTGGTTGTTCGGGCGGCGCGAATTTAAATAGTAGAGAAAGAAAACCGTTCGCGAGTGTTTTGGAAATTGAGTTCATTTTTAACTCAATATAATTTTTTTATTGGTCTGCTCTCTGTCTTGCTTAATCTTTTATTGTGGATGGAAATGTTGATAGGATTCTGACCATTCAGTATTGGTTCTAAGTGATAAACATGGGCTGCTTTCTTAAACTGTTGATCTCATTTTATTGCCACCATGATGTCGATTTTCTACTAATATGAGTTCCATTTGATAAAACAAAATTCTTTTCTACTCGTATGTTTTGAAGAGGGAAAAAACTGGAAAAAAAAAAAACCAGTGGACTTTGAGGGAAATGTAAGAAGAATTTGGAATGTTCAATAAATAACATTGGATTGAGGAATTTAGAGCTGTGGGGTTACTTAAAGTAAGTTTTGGCAATGCGAAAAGGTTTTAATATTGATTGGTGAAGGTGGTACAGACTATAATGTTCAAGACTTATGACATTTTTCAGTATTTTTGAAAGGGATAAGATCTGTTATGGTTTTGCTTCAAATAATCCCATGGATTAATATGTTAATTCCCTTGGATTCTGTTGTTTTCTTGATATTTTCACTTATTTTTCTCAAATTTAAAACAGGTGATGTTGAGCTAACAAACATGCAACTGAAGCCCGAGGCACTCAATGCATTAAAGCTGCCAGTGAAGGTCAAGGCAGGATTTCTTGGTTCAGTTAAACTTAAGGTTTGTGGTGTAACTATTTTGTTACAAAGTTTGCTCGTCTTTTAAGCGCTGCTGTATGTTCTGAAAATTTTGGGTTTGCTTGCAGCTGTTTTATAAAATATAAATGCAAATAGAAGGGGAAAAAAAATCCTAGTTCAACAAGTGTGAAATTTATGAGGTTCTGAAACTAATACAGTTGTGAAGTTTTTGTTAAAGATGGTTGATATGATGTGGTGAAATGATGACCGAGTGGAATTGGTGGCTGGCTGCTATGCCAAACATGTTTATGATCACCGGCGGATCTTCGCAACACAATTTGCGGGCTACTTAAAATTTTTAAAACTTTTGATGTCTAACTAAAATTTTTAAAAATTCTAGGAGGGTTCTTAATTAAACTATTCAAAAAAATTGAAACATAATAAGAATTTCCAAAATTTTTGAAGGGACCAAATTAAAATTTTTAAAATTTTTAAAGGACTAAATGTTTCTTTCTCGAAATTTTAAGGAGCTAGACCACCCTCTGGCACCCTTTACAGTCCGCCTCTGGTTATGATGGAGTTGAAGTGTAATATAAGATAACTTTTAGCATTGCATGCCTATTTTATCTTTTGGTAAATGTGAAGAAGTCTGAGTCTGGAGATGAGATTTGAACCTTGGAAGTTAATTCTCCCAAATAGGGGGCAACAACTTGAGCTTGAGTTTTTGATGCACCTTTGTTTATCATGCATTTTTTATTTCTTCTAAAGTTTGTTGCATTCTTATAAAGTACCTATGTTTTGAATGCCAACTGCAGGTTCCATGGAGTAGGCTTGGTCAGGATCCTGTTTTGGTTGACTTGGATCGAATTTTTCTGTTAGCTGAACCTGCAACTTCAGTTGAAGGTTACAATGAGGATGCTATCCAAGAAGCTAAGAAAAGCCGAGTACGGGTAAGACCTGGTGAGAAGTGTGTCTGTTGATGTTAACCATGTAAAATGTGGTTGGATATTGAAGTCAAATATTTATTGATTTAATCTTTGTTGGTGATGATAGGAAATGGAAAGGATGCTGGTGGAAAGGATGCATCATTTGAAGTCTGAAGTGGTATTTTTATGAGATTGCCTGTATTCTACTTTTGAAATAGTGATTTTCGTTAGCTGTTTATGTTTCTTTACATGGTTGTATGTTCAAACGGTTAGGTTTTTTACTTTTTAGACTTGGTTTTACCATCACATAAACTTTCCATTTATGATCCATGAGCTTCAACGGTCTTGAGAAGTTTAAGTGTTTACTAATTTTCCAATCGTTAGAACCTATTGCTGTTATGAGGTAGGGTAGGGTAGGGTAGGCTAAAAGCTATGACCATATTCTTTATGCAGAGCTTATATGTATACCTCTCCTTTCTACTCGATTCTGCGCTTAGCTTCTGAAATTTGCCAATATTTATTGTGCAGAAGTAAAAATATTTTGATGTTTTGAATCTTTCCTTCTGACTTCACATTTGGTAGCTAATCATGATAAACATCTACCTTGTGTTTGAAGAATAAATCATGGTTGGGATCCCTTATTGGCACAATAATTGGTAACTTGAAGCTCTCCATCTCAAATATTCACATCAGATATGAGGACCTTGAGAGGTAAAGTAAAGCATGACGGTTAATGTCCTATCGTTTTAGCAAATTCATATGGAACTTACTGGTGCTTTTTTGCTTTCTTCCATTTTAGCAATCCTGGCCACCCTTTTGCAGCAGGCCTTACACTGGAGAGACTCTCAGCTGTAACAGTTGATGAAAGTGGGAAGGAGACTTTTGTTACTGGTGGTGCACTGAATCATATACAGAAGGTTCCTCTTTTAGTGAAATGTCAAACTTGATATTCTGTTGTTTTAATCACTTTAGATTGAAAGAAGTTTTCTGAACATGAATCATCGTAAAAAGAGTTGTCAGATTATTTGCTATGAATACATTCTTTATAATTGTAGAAACGAAATTTGTTTGTTGTTGGATTGCTTGTTGATGCTGCACAATTTTAGCAAAATCTATTGTTCATTTACTGTTTCACCAGATTTAAATTTCTTTACCATACTGAACTATGTGTTACTTTATTCTAGAATTTGCATTTCCCTAATTTTCCTTACTTTTTAGCATGTTATTACCAGTTAATTGGCTGTTGGTTGGATCCCCTGTGCAATTTTTTACGCTATTTTGCCAACTTTCACGACTGTTAATTGCTTCTTGAAAAAAGGCATTTTTATTCACCACAATTATTAGCATCACACCACAATAACCACTCCTTTTTGCTCACTGCTGCTTTTCTGAGACTTTCTCATGCTTTTAGTTTCCTGCTCCCTCATATTCCTTTCCTTCTCATTATACTAGCTGTTATCTGTGATGATCTTTTAATGTTCTATCCCCCTTGTTTGTAGTCTGTTGAACTGGATCGACTTGCTCTGTATCTAGATTCCGATATATTACCATGGCATATCCATAAGCCGTGGGAGGATTTGCTTCCTTCTGAGTGGATCCAGGTATTCCTGTCACTCTTTGAATTTAACTTGTACATCCATGTCTGCTCATTCACATTTTCCTCAGTTGTCAACCAAGATTGTCCTTGTTTCTGATGAGATGCAGGTTTTCAGATTTGGTACAAAAGATGGCAGACCAGCTGATTATCCTATAGAACAGCACACCTACATCCTACAACCAGTAACTGGAAATGCAAAGTACACGAAGCTTCGACAAAATGGATCTTTTGACAGTGGAGAGCCTCTCCAAAAGGGAGCAGTGAGCTTGGATGATGTGATCCTCTGCTTGTCAAAGGTTATTTTGTATGTTTCTTCCTTGGAAGTTTCTTATTCTTGATTTTAGGTTTTTAATGGTTTGATTCTCTTTTTACATGCAGGATGGGTACAGGGATATTCTAAAATTGGCTGACAACTTCACTGCCTTCAATCAGAGGTTAAAATATGCTCACTATCGTCCAACTGTCTCTTTGAAGTCAGATCCAAGGTCTTGGTGGAAGTATGCTTACAAAGCTGTTTCTGATCAGATGAAGAAGGCTAGGTACCTGAACAAGTAACTCTGTTTCTTGGCATCCTAGTTTTATTTCATTTTATTTTTACACATCATCCCATAATTTGATTAACCTATCATAAATACCTGTAATCTCTATCATCTTGGAATTCTTCAAAATCAGCACTGCTTTTACAAAAGATGGTTCATGTCTAGACTTTTGGCTTTTGTCTGAACATAATTTCAGTTCGACAGTTTTTATTTTTGGTCTTGCATCGTCTAAGACTGGTTGTTCTGGCAGTGGGAAACTGTCGTGGGAGCAGGTTTTGAGATATACAAGACTGCAGAAGAAATATATATCCCTATATGCGTCCCTGCTTAAATCTGTTGCGAATAGACCGGTAGTTGACGACTGTAAAGAAATCGAGGAGCTTGATCGTGGACTTGATATTGACCTTATACTGCAATGGAGGTACTGTATTTTGTTTAAATGAGATACTATAAATCATCAGTATGACTTTCAGTTTTGGTCATATAGTTTGTTATAATCCCTGACAATAAAAATATAGCTATGAACTTTAGCTATCCAATTTTTTTTTTTAATTTCACTATATTTTGGTCCAATGAAGTGGCTTTTCTGGGTTGATGACTTTGATTTTATTCTGGTGTTGTGCAGAATGTTGGCGCACAAATTTGTTAAGCAGTCGGTTGAGTCAGAAAACTACTTGAAGCAGCAGAAAGCTAAAAAATCATGGTGGTCTTTGGGATGGTAAGTGCTTGTGTGAAGAAATCTCCTTACTATTTAACAAGTCATCTCTCATATCCTGTAGAATTTACCAACTCCTGTGGATCATTTACAATTTCAGGTCCGGTCAATCTGTTAAAGATGACACTGAGTCATTCAGTTTTAGTGAAGAGGACTGGGAGCGATTAAACAAAATTATAGGGTACAAGGAAGATGATGACCAGTCTGTTATAATTAATGCAAAACCTGATGTTCTTCAGACTTCTTTGGAAATTCGCATGAAACATAATGCTTCAAAGCTTCTAGATGAGGCCCATGCATGCCTTGCTGAATTATCATGTGAAGGCCTTGACTGCTCCATTAAGCTTTATCCAGAGACAAAAGTGTTTGATGTGAAATTGGGATCATATCAATTATCTTCGCCCAATGGTCTTCTAGCTGAGGTTTAATTCCTCTTTTTTTCTTCATGTGTTTTTCTGATTGGTTAAGTTCTTACTCAATAGTAGTGCACTGACATTAAATCTATATTTGTTCACGCAGAGTGCAACTACATCTGACTCTTTAGTTGGTGTCTTCTGCTACAAGCCATTTGATGCCAAAGTAGACTGGAGCCTGTTTGCTAAAGCTTCTCCATGTTATGTGACTGTACGCAATTACTCCCTGCTCTCATCTCCCAATTCCTTTGGACAGTATATTGAATTGCTAATTCAATGTGTTTTTGGCAGTATCTCAAGGAATCCATTGATGAAGTTATCAATTTTTTTGAAAGCAATACAGCTGTCAGTCAGACAATTGCAGTGGAAGCTGCAACTGCAGTACAGGTTTTGTGATGCTTATGCTATCATTTTAATTCTGTTGTAGAGAACTTTTGTTGTGTTCAGTAACTTGAAATGACTTTCTGGGTTTTATATCATTTAGTCTATCATTGTATCTGCAGCTCATAATATGAGAAGCTAAACAAAAAGTTAGTGTATTAGTGTGGGTGTATTTATTTTTTCTAGGAAATTAAAAAGATGACTACATGGTCCTGTTAAGGCACATTCTTTAAATAACTTTACCGTAGAAAGTGGGGGTTAAAGACGAATTTGTTAGCATAAATTCTCAAGCATTTCCAGTAAAAAGCAAGTTCATCATGGTTTGTATGCTCTATTCTTTCAGACATTTCCTACTAGCATATTACTAATGTTGATTGGTTCTCTAATTGCGTACTAACTGATTATTAGATGACAATTGATGGAGTCAAACGGTCTGCTCAGCAACAAGTGAACAAGGCTTTGAAGGACCATGCCAGGTTTGTTTCTTTGGATTCAAAGTTGCACCAGTGACTATATTTTTATGGCAGTTTGAAAGAATCATATATCTTGAACAATTGCTGGGTCATTGTTTCTACTCTGTTTTTATGGGGTGTTGTACTATTTGTTTCTCATCTGCTAAATTTCCTCAATGGATGGTCTGATATATATTAGCTACATAGGTTATGCTTACTGATGCCAGAACCATAATTGCCCCATGAGCCTTTAACCAGATGCTAATAGAACGTAGGGACACATCTACTGTGAATTTGGAAGGATCATTTGATGTCTTGTTCTACTTTTCTTCACTCAAGTAATTTTATCATGGATTGATTATTTCTTTTATTATAATCACGAATTCAACTATCTGGTATTCGTTACTTATCTTTCAATTTTCTTTGTCATGTTTCATTGGAGTACACTTCTCTAGGTATTTAAGCTATCATCTTTTTTTTTTTTGATCAGGGTAAGCTTCATCTTTCAATATAGCCTTGACCCTGATTGGCTCTTGATAACACATTTTGTTAACTCCTTTGGATTTATGCAACCAAATATTCATCATGTCAACTTCGAGAAGAAATTTGTTTGGATAAGTTGTTAATATGAAGTATCATCTATCTTTTATTTGTTTGTAGGTTTCTGCTAGACTTGGATATTGCAGCTCCTAAGATTACGATTCCGACAGAATTTCGACCCAACACCAAGCATTCGACAAAACTTCTTCTTGATTTGGGAAATTTGATCATTCGTTCACAGGTTAAAGAATGATGATAAGCCCCATCTTGATTAGTTAATTTGAGACATGTAATTTATATGGAATTTTTTAAATATTTACAGGATGACTATGCACGCGCATCTTCTGAGGAGCTGGATTTGTACTTGCAGTTTGATTTGATTTTAAGTGATGTATCTGCTTTTTTGGTTGATGGTGATTACCATTGGAGCCAAACCTCTCTAAAGAAGTCTACAGTTTCTCCAAACGATGTTGTTAGTTTCCTGCCTGTTATTGAAAAATGTGGTGTAATCTTGAAACTACAGCAGGTAAAGTTGTAGATAATTTCCCTTCAACATTGTTGTTATATTTTTGTGTGTTTTGAGGTAAATTGTTTCTCACACAGATTCGTATAGAGAACCCATTATACCCGTCAACAAGACTTGCCGTACAATTGCCATCGTTAGGTTTCCACTTTTCTCCTGCTCGGTACCATAGATTGATGCAAGTATTTAAAATCTTTCAAGAGGACAATGACAGGCCAGATGTCTTTCGTCCTTGGAATCAGGCTGACTTTGAGGGTTGGTTGTTTGTTCTTAGTAGAAAGGTCTCTCTCCTGTCTCTCTCATAGATACACACACATGCTTGTATACATTGTCAGTTTCTGGTCTGGTTTTATTCTCTTGACATGTCGTTCCCACCTCACCCCTTCAACTTTTATGTTATAGGGTGTTGGAAACAGGGAAGCTGTATGGCAGCGGCGATACTTGTGTTTAGTAGGGCCTTTTTTGTATGTCCTCGAAAGTCCTGGTTCTAAGTCATACAAGCAATATGTCAGGTTTGTCACCAACTTCTCCAAATTGATTTTCTAATGGTATGATTGTCTTATAACTAAGAGTGTACGCCGAAGATGTAGGAGGTATGAAAAAGTCAACTTACATGATCATCAAAGTTAACTGGATATGTATTTTAGGATTTAGGAGATATGAATGAAGAAGATAACGTCTAAGCTAATTAAGATGGATGGCCACTCCACTGATACCATGTAAAAAATAGAAAACTTTGAAGAGATACGTAAACTTTCTGTTCTGTTTTTATTGTCGATTGATGATTATAGTTTACACAAGCTGCTGCCTTTTTATAGGCTTTAGAATTGGATTAGTAGTCTTAATTACTTTAGACTTTTTGTCCTACTTACTTAAGACTTTTAATTCTAGTAACATTAGTTCTTTTATATCTCTAAGTAATAGATCCTAACTAAAATTCCTACTAATACTATATATATATATATATATATACTTACAAAAAGTTTTTATTTAATTTCATTCTTCTCTGTTTTGGGATCTTGTAGATACTATAAAAGGTAGCTTCACTGGTGACTATTTCATAGTAAAATCGCTTTTTCATACCTTATATTAGAAATCTTGTAGCTACTGGCATGTTCAGAGTTGCACCAGCTAGTTTACTTTATGATATTGCCTTCCTGTTTTATGTGGTTTTCCGATTTGTACTTCTATTCTATGTTTATGTCCTGTTTTACTCATTCTGTAGCTTGAGGGGAAAACAAGCGTATCTTGTTCCAGTAGAGTTAGCTGGTGATATGGAATCTGTATTGGCTGTTTGTGATGCTGCACAGACAAATAGCAAGGCTGTAAGAGCATTTCTGTTATTAAAACACTATATACTATGGAATTCAGTGAGATTGTACATTAAATTCTTATCCTTCTTCAAATGTGACCCCCCTGAGTATTGTTTTATCCGTGTGATTTTTCTCATAGGTGGTGGAAGATGTGAATGCACTAATATTGCAGTGTGATTATGATGATTCAAGGAAAGCATGGCAAAGCCGTCTGCAGGGAGCTATATATCATGCATCAGTAGGTCTTTTGTTCCTGGTTTAATCTATTAAAAAGACAGTTGGGGAATAGTAATAGAAGCAGAAGGATAGAAAACTTAGTCTCTTGGCAACTTGAATCTTTAATAGATTTTAACTCCACCAAGTCTAGCTATACATAGAGATATAAAAGAGGCAAACTAGTAGGTGGAGTAGAATCCTAAAATCTTAATATTAGTTGAAACATGATTCCTACAAAATAAATATAATACCAAAATAGCCCTAATGTTCTGGAGTTGTGAAAATGATAATTCTCCATTAGCACATAAATTAGCTGTACTTTGTAAGTCCTATATGCTAGTAATGAAACTGGAAATATGGAAGTAATAAAGTTTCTTCTAGCACACTTGCATCACATTCTTTCAGGACAATGCTCTATAAAATCAAGGGGCATCATCTTAAAAGGCAAGGAAGTTTTACTTGTAAGAAGGAAGCATTTTATGTGGTTCACATAATATTTCTGATGCAAAGCAAGAAAATATTCTAAACAATAATCTCTCTGCAGGCTTCTGCACCTTTTACTAGTCTGTCTGAAACTTCATCGGACTCGGAAACAGAACCCAATGACAAGCATGATGTATTTGATTTACCGATGATAGAAAGTGTTTTTATAACTGGTGTTCTTGATGAGCTAAAGATCAGCTTTAGTTATAATCATCAGGTAAGCCTGGACTGTTTTGTCATGAGATTCAACTAAATTTGAACTGCTTACGGGATTTTATTTATTTTCCCATCTTTTCTAGCATGAGCGGAGTTTCATTAAGGTGCTTCTTGCTGAAGAGCATCCACTGTTTGAATTTCGAGCAATAGGTGGTCAGGTAAGTTAAGCATTATCTTGTTCATGTCAGTTCATATTGCATTTTTTTGATTTGTTTTAATCTCATAAACTTTTACCTTTGTCAAAATAGGTTGAGCTTTCAATAAAAGGGAGTGATATGTTTATTGGCACAATGCTGAAATCTTTGGAAATTGAAGATTTGATTTGCTGCAGTACTGTGTCAAAGCCTTGCTACTTGGCAAGATCTTTTATACGAAGTGAAGATGTTCGTTCAGTAGTGGACGATGCTGGGGTTGAGTTGTCCCCAAGTGAAGGAGATGAAAAGTTTTATGAAGCCCCCGAAGATTTGGTTGATTCTGTTGAGTTCACAACATCCACACCTAGAATATCATCTGAATTAGTTAGTTTGCAAAAATTTCAGGGTTTTACTCGAGTTACTGGTCTACTGCCTGATGACAAGCTTATTCTGAGAAGGGAGGATGTTGAACTAAGTGATACATTAAACAGTTTTGTAAAAGCACAAATAATTATTTATGGCCAGAACTCTCCTATATACAACAATATTGACATGGAGGTAAGTTCTTCTCTGGGTTTGAATCATCCTCATCCTCTTATCTTTTTCTTTTATATTTCATTGGAGTAATGACATGATGTTTTCAGGTCACTGTGACTCTGGCTACTTTGTCATTTTTCTGTCGTAGACCAACAATCTTTGCCATTATGGAATTTGCTAATGCTGTTACTATCGAGGATGAAAGCTGCGAATCTTTTAGTGATAATTCTTCTGCAGTTGGTGTGAAACATGATATTTCTAGTGAAGATCCTACTGACAATCCACAGTCAACCAGCATTGAGGAGCCTGTGGTCAAAGGTCTGCTAGGAAAAGGGAAATCCAGAATCATTTTCAACTTAACATTAAATATGGCTCATGCTCAGATTTTGTTGATGAATGAAAATGAAACTAAGTTTGCTACTTTGTCGCAAGAAAATCTGCTTACCAATATAAAGGTTTGCCCTATCTATTCTGCAGTTTGCCGAATTTCTTCTAGTTTACG
Source organism: Abelmoschus esculentus (assembly GCA_035048815.1). NCBI lineage: Eukaryota > Viridiplantae > Streptophyta > Magnoliopsida > Malvales > Malvaceae > Abelmoschus > Abelmoschus esculentus. Next base: position 9,233,694 of record JAUCBN010000051.1, on the reverse strand, counting down.
TTGTTAATTCCTCCCCTGTGCTCCTATGCTTTTCTGCCACACACATACACATATAAACTTACATACATACACACAAACACAACATATATATTCGTCATCCAAGCCGGGTGTTACTTGGGCACAAGGGTGGATCTGCATGTTTGCTCGAGATGGACTTGTATGGCACCCTATGTGAGTTGTAAATAAGATAAGATAATTAGAACTGTGTTATTTACCGTAGATAAATCTAAGTAGTTTAGATTCTTGTCCTTGGTTTAAGAGATAAGAAGTGTATAACTATAGGACTTCTAACAAGAGTGCAACTCTCTGTATTAAAAGTCTTTTTAAAAGGCTCACTTTGTAAAGTTTAACTATGAATGGAAATAGTTAGAAAAAAACTGTTTTCATCAGATTTTACACCCTATTCTTCGCTAATGGGTAGCATTTGCAAAATATAAAGAGTTACCCATATATATATATATTTGAAATTCAATTACCTTTATATTGAATTTGATGTTTACATTTTTAATGTTAGAAGTTTTCTTTTGCTTAAAGGTGTTCCCATCCTCTTTTAGTATAAACGCTGCATTGGGAAATTTGAGAATAAGTGATGACAGCCTCCCTAGCAACCATATGTATTTCTGGATCTGTGATATGAGAGATCCTGGAGGCACTTCATTTGTTGAGGTATTTAATTTTACTATCTTTTAGTAACCATGCAGTGAAAATTCTTCATTTGTTGGATTTGTGTATTTGTTGCCTACAAGATACTGTCTTTTCAAGTGTAACTGTTTAATGTTTTGAGCTTTCTTAAACAACAGAAACACTAAAACATGTGTTCTTTTCATTTTTACTCATTGGAGTTTTTGTCTGAATTTAGTTTATAGTGTCTGAAATGTTTAATCATTGTCTTCTTTTGGCTGCTGTGAAGTTGGTTTTTACTTCATTCAGCAGTGATGATGAAGATTATCAAGGTTATGAATATAGCCTGTTTGGCCAACTTTCTGAAGTACGCATTGTTTACTTGAATCGCTTTGTGCAGGAGGTAACTTAACTTCTAATTATGTGTAATTACTTAGTGCAGTTTTAGTTATCTCATGTAATTCAAATTTGGTAATGTAGGTTATTAGTTACTTCATGGGTCTTGTTCCCAACGATTCAAAAAGTGTTGTCAAATTAAAAGATCAAGTTTCAAACTCAGAGAAGTGGTTCACGACTAGTGAAATTGAAGGATCACCTGCTTTAAAGTTGAATATTTCACTTAGGAAACCTATAATTCTGATGCCTCGCAAGACAGACAGCCTCGAGTACGTTGATACCGGAATACAGCTTTACTGAATTTTACTCTGTTTTCTGCCTATGTGAGGTATATTTATTTTTGTCATTGATCATGGTATGTTAAAATTAACTGTTTTAATTTTCTGTGGCAGTTACTTGAAGCTTGATGTCATTCATATTACGGTGCAGAATACCTTCCAATGGTTCTGTGGAACTAAAAGTGACTTGAATGCTGTCCATTTCGATATAATGACAATCAAGGTGAGGATCACGACTAGAATTTAAATTAATAGGCCAACCTAGTAGATTTAAAAATTTGGAATAAGAATGGCATGAACACATTTATGGTTTCTCCCTTCTTTAACCTAGGTATCATGAACTCTTATTTAAGCTGTCATTTGTATGGGGATTTAGTTGGTACTTTATTTGACTTTCTTACGCCGACAATGTTAAAAAATTTATTCGGAATTTATTTTCTGTACATATTATTGTATAAAAAGGGATAACCAATCAGATTTGATCTCTATTGTTAATTTCGATGGGTTATGATACACATAGCACCAATTTTTTTGTCAAAATATTCCGTACTAGACTGGGATTAATTTGTTTAATAAGTTCAAGATTGGCTATAAATTTCATAATAAGATGTTTCTAGATGGACCGTTAATTATTACCACCTCACTTGGGACAAATTTGTTTTGATCAATAATTTAATTCAACTATCAACCTGGCTAACTTCATCTTTCACATGCATTTTCCTCTGTTTTACTAATGGGTTGCAGATTGAAGATATCAATTTAAATGTTGGTAGTGAATCTGTTTTAAGTGAAAGTATTATTAAGGACGTCAAAGGGGTTTCTATTGTCATCCGGAGGTGCCTTCGAGACTTAATGCATCAAGTACCAAGCATTGAAGCTGCCATCAAGGTATGCATTGTGTGTTCATCAATGTATTGGTACATCAACTGAAATCTTTTGAGGTCTTGTTGACATTTTTATGATGAGAAATTGAGTTTATGTTTCTTTGATATGATTTTCAGATAGACGAATTGAAAGCAGAGTTGACAAACAGGGAGTACATGATTATAACTGAGTGTGCATTGTCCAATATATCTGAGAACCCACATATTGTGCCGTCATTAAGCAGCGATTTTCTGACATCATCTTTGGATGTTGTAGAAGATGTTATTCCTCAAAGTGGTGTTGATCCTAGAACGCCAAATGGTGAAACTTGGACTGTCATGAAAGTTTCAGTTGTCATCAATCTTGTTGAAATGGGCTTATATGTTGGGGAGGAATGGCGTTCACCTCTGGCTACTGTGCAGGCAAGTTTCAAATTTGCTACATTGTTTGTTACAGAGTGTGTAGTTTTCTTTTTGAGATAACAGAGTGTGTAGTTCTGTCATTTCATTTGTTATTCCTGATGAATGATTTGAATTGTCTTGTCTTTCAAATTGAATATAGGCATATGGCTTTAAGTTTATCGTTCATGGTATAGTAAATTGCTTGTATGTCTTTGTTCTTACTTTTTCATTTCTTATGCAGGCAAGTGATGCCTGGCTTCTCTATATGTCTAATACTTTAGGTGAAGGTATTCTATCAGCAAGTCTTAAGGGTTTTACTGTGATTGATAACCGTGTGGGAACTAAAGAAGAGTTTAAGTTGGCAATAACAATGCCAAAGAACCCTCTATTTTCTGTTGTTGATAATGGCCAGCCCATATCTAATGCAAACATTACAAAAGAGAATAATATCAAACCATGTCCTACAATGCTTCTTCTTGATGCGAAACTTAGTCAATCGTCAACATCTGTTTCCGTTTGTGTCCAGAAGCCTCAGTTGCTTGTAGCACTTGATTTTCTTCTGGCACTTGTCGAGTTCTTTGTTCCAACAGTTGGCACTATACTGGCAAACGAAGAGGACAAGAAGTCCTTGCCTATGGCAGATGCTATTATTCTAGATAAACCAACATACACACAGCCAGCTGCTCAATTCTCACTCTCTCCTTTGAAACCTTTAATTGCTGATGATGAAGAGTTTGATCATTTTATTTATGATGGTAATGGCGGAATATTGCTTTTAAAAGATAGGGAAGGAGTTGATCTTTGTGCACCTAGTAATGAGGCTTTGATATATGTTGGGAATGCGAAAAAGTTGCAATTCAAGAATGTTCTTATCAAGGTAAAAGTTTTGTACACATGTTTTTGTTGACATAATGAATTATCTTTCTGAGTACGGACTCGATTCTTAATTACCATTATATTTGTGCAGAATGGACATTATTTAGATTCATGTATTTCCCTGGGAATCAACAGTGGCTACTCTGCTTCAAAGGATGATCTGGTCTACTTAGAGGGAGGAGAGGAAGATCCTCAGGTGGATACTTCAAGGGAAATTGCTAATCATGTCGCACCTCAAGATGCCGTTGTTGACAGATCTACAGAGTTTATCATTGAATTTCAGGTTGGTTGGTTCTTTTCCTTCTTGTTTTATTTATATTTTGGACATCCTTTTGAGTTTGCTATTTTCTGTTCGTAACTAGTTATTGAGGTGTGTTTTTGTCAGTTATTTGCCAGAAATTGAAAGAATATTCATGATTTTATATCAAGAAAGTTGGTTGGTAGAAAAACCACTTGATTTCACTTTACTTTAGTGGCAAGGATGAAGTGGGGTTTGGATAGATGTCCTTGGTTGAGGCATAATGCTCTCCATATTTGCCAAAAAAAAGGGTGTGGTTGAAACAATGTTGTATAGTTCTTGACATATTTCCTGATGCTCGTCTGTTAAATTTTCAAAAGTTGCCAAACCCACATGTTGCAATGTTGCAATGTTTGAGGCCCTAGGCTTTGTGAATAGATTAACTACTTATTGGTTTTCAATATAGTAAATCTGAGTACTATTCAGAATGAAGCTAAGGGGGGAAGGCCGGTGCCTCAGCTCCCCATTAAAGATAAGGTCTTCAGTTATGTTTAATGTGTTTTTGAACGAGAGGTAAAATTGCAATTACACCCTTCCCCCTCCAAAATAATGTTTCAGATTTTTTTGGATTACTCTGTTAGCTTGACTTGAAAGCAATATAAATTGACTGCTCCAAACTCTATAAAATTTCAATTTAATCCTTGTTAAATTATAGTTATATATGATAAATGTGGTTTCATTACTTGGTATTTTGATAAGTTTTTCATTATATGCTTATTAAAATAATATAATAAAATTACTATACTATTTAATACAGATTGCCATTACATATTTTGCTTTTACTAAATCTATATAATTTTATGTTTTTCAATTTATATTAAATAACTTCATGAAAAGTTTAATTCTTTTAACTAACTATAAAAAAATTAATTAGATTATGATTTTATGGACATTGAAATTTTTATAATACATATTTAATTTTTATGTGATTTTTAAACATGCAAACATCCAACATTATTTATGATATTTGAAAAATGAGAACATTTTTTTATTATAAACTTTATATATGTTATTTGTAATTTTATTTTGTATATAATATTTGATATTTCTTTTAATATTCTGATTTTTATGTGTTATTTTTAAATATATTTTATAATTGAGCAAGCGTTGATGGCCGGTTGGTCAAAGTTGTTCACTTGGTCCCATCACTTTCTCTTAGGTCTTGAGTTCAAGATCCATTAAGAGCATCCCTTCCCCTAGAGTCTCCCCTTCCCCCCTCTAATTAGAAGTAGGCTTTGTAAAAATATATATTTTATAATTAAAATTTAAAAACTGATCCAAGTCGATACAAACTTTAAAAGACTGATCAAGTTGAGCCATCAAGTTAAGGAGAGATAATTTGACTTTTGAACTTGTCTATTCATAACGACATTTGTTATTGTTATTAAAGTTTATTCTTAATTAGTAGTTTATATTCTTTAGAAGTCTTTTAAATTAAAAATAAATATCAATTAAATTAGAGATAAAGTATAGTTTTAGTTATATTGAAACTCTATATATTCTATTTGAAGGCTTACTTTGTAAGTATTTGAGACTGAAGAATAATAAGAAAATATAGAGGACACATTGTTCTCTCTAGAAAATATCTTTGTTCATCTTCTTCAAACAACAAATCCCTAACCATTAATCATACACATCATCATCCGTTGCATCTACAGTCATCATGATTCTTTTCTCACATGGTATTAGAGCCAACAACGATCTTCATGTCGTTACTATTGTCGTCACCATAAACAAATCGACAATATGATTTTTTTTTGATACACATCGTTAGTGATATTTCTACTTCCATTGAAAGTGTGGTGATATGTTATTGTTCCCCCTGCTCACATATGCTTAACGTGTTATATTCTAAATGCGACATAATTACTATCTGCTATGATTGATTTAAAGTGACATTTAATCTCAGTGAAATATTACAATTTCCGTAGGTGCCCTGAACAATTTGTCCTTTTGCAGGCAATTGGTCCAGAACTGACCTTTTATAATGCATCAAAAGATGTGGGAGACTCTTCAGTCTTGTCTAACAAACTTTTGCATGCCCAATTGGATGCTTTTGGAAGGTGGTTCATTTTTTTGCTTTTCTCGTAATCAATCACAAGCCTCATTATTGCTTCTCAATGCTCAATACAGACTACATTCTCGTATAGATTTGTTTGTATTTTGAAGTATGAACTATAGTGTGCATATTTAATGTTCTTATTCAATACCATTTTTTCATATAAATTATGTTAAATCCCTTGATTCTCAGAAGTTAATGCAAAATAATAGCATGATCATTGTATGATTTTTGGTGTATAAAATTTGTAGCAGTATAATTTTCATGATACTCTTGACAGTTGATGCATGTTTAATTTTTTAGTGAACTTTTGACAGTATGACAGTTGATATTCTGACACCGGCGTGCTTCTGCAGGCTGGTTCTGAAAGGAGATACTGTTGAGATGACTGCAAATGCTCTTGGCTTGACAATGGAGAGTAATGGAGTCAGAATTTTGGAGCCTTTTGACACCTCTATCAAGTATTCTAATGCTTCAGGAAAGACAAATACTCATTTATCTGTTTCAGACATATTCATGAATTTTTCATTCAGCATCCTTAGACTGTTTTTAGCTGTTGAAGAAGATATTTTGGCCTTTCTAAGGAGAACGTCAAGGGAAATGACTGTCCGTTGTTCCCAGTTTGACAGAGTTGGAACAATTAGAAGTATGCCCGATTTTTTTTTCTCTTCTTAAATCCATTGTGGAATAAAGTGAATTTGTTTGAGGTTTCGCATGGTGACTTATAGCTTTAGCGTGCTTTACAGATCCCAGCAATGACCAGATATATGCCTTTTGGAGAGCTCGTGCACCAGTTGGTTTTGCAGTTCTTGGCGACTATTTGACACCATTGTCGGTGGACTCTTAAATATGCCTTGGTTTGAAATTTATTCTATTTATCCTTGTGCTTCGATACTGATGGGCTTCACTTGACAGGGACAAACCACCTACAAAAGGAGTTTTTGCTGTAAACACCAACTATGTGCCAGTAAAGAGACCCACAACTTTTAAACGAATTTGGCCTCCTTTAGATTTTGGAGGCATCTCTGATGAATTTGAAGTTGATTCCAAAACATCGTCAAGTGGTCTGCTTGGTGAGGAAGAAAGCTGCTGTTCTGTTTGGTTCCCTGAAGCACCTGAAGGTTATGTTGCATTAGGTTGTGTGGTTTCCCCTGGGAAGTTGCCGCCACCACCATCTTCTACTTTCTGCATCTTGGATTCTTGTGTTTCTCCTTGTTCACTCAGGGACTGCATTACCACCAGTGATGTCAATCGGTATGTATAATTATAAATCTTCTTTGTATTATGAATTCAGTTGTCTATATCCATATGGGTACACATTTTTTATTCTTGGTGGATAGCTAATACTGTTATGTTAACAAGTTTCCTTATGAAATTATTTACTTTCAAAATGATACTTGTGTCTTGTGAATATATACAGTCTGGCATTTTGGCGTGTGGATAATTCTCTTGGGACCTTCTTGCCAGCAGAACCAACAAATTTGAGGTTGCTAGCTAGAGCATATGAATTACGTCATGGAATTATCACGTCTCCCGAAGTATACCCAAAAGCATCTAGAAGTTCGGATATCCAAACTGCTGTATCTGATCGCATCAGCAATCAACAGTCAGATCGTTCAACTGTTGTAAATTCTGGTCGGCGTTTTGAAGCTGTTGCTAGTTTTAGGTTGTTGTGGTGGAATAGAAGTTCAAGTTCAAGGAAGAAACTATCCATATGGCGTCCAGTGGTCCCCCAGGGAATGGTGTATTTTGGTGATATCGCCGTTCAAGGGTATGTGGTACTTAATAATGGATTATATTTCAGATATAACTTGTTTAATTTATAAACATTGATGGTTGCTATTTTTCTGAGTGTCAGGTTTGAGCCTCCAAATACATGCATTGTTCTTCATGATGCTGGAGATGAAGAGCTTTTCAAAGCACCTTCAGGCTTCCAGCTAGTTGGACACATTAAGAAACATAGAGGAATGGAGAATATTTCTTTTTGGTTGCCTCAAGCTCCTCCAGGTTATGTTTCTTTAGGTTGTATTGCATGTAAGGGGGCACCAAAGCAACAAGATTTTGGCACATTGAGATGCATGCGGAGTGATATGGTAACTGGTGACCAATTTTTGGAAGAAAGCCTGTTGGACCCAACAGATGCCAAGTTTGGCACAGTACCATTTAGCATCTGGGTTGTTGCTAATGACTTGGGATCTTTTTTTGTCCGTGGTGGGTCCAGAAAGCCTCCAAGAAGGTTTGCTTTAAAGCTGGCAGATCCATATCTACACAGTGGTTCAGATGATATTGTCATTGATGCTGAAATAAGGACCTTTTCCGTAGCCCTTTTTGATGACTATGGCGGCCTGGTAGGTTATTTTATTTGAAGTTCCTCTATGGTGTCCTTGTGATCTATGGTTTTTCTTCTCCTTTTAAGTTCTGAAAATATTTAGCCTAAAAATTCCAGTTTTCAATAAAAAAAAGTTTCTCACATTCTAATTGAACACCTTTCACAACTATTAACCACCACGATTTGTGGTAATTTGCTTTCTGTTTGATTCAAATGGTTCTATTCATGTCATGTGCAGATGGTTCCATTGTTTAATATATCATTGAGTGGAATTGCATTCAGTTTACATGGAAGACCCGAGTATTCAAATTCTACTGTTAGCTTTTCTTTGGCTGCCAGATCATATAACGATAAATATCAATCATGGGAGCCGATTGTTGAGCCAGTGGATGGGTTTTTAAGGTAATTATTTTATGATGCATCTAATTAAATGTAATACCTTAGTTGGAACCCCTTAGCTGTTTGGCATGTTTAGTTCATTTATCCAAAAAAGGTATATTTTTTGGACTCTGTGTTTTAGTTCTCTTGTTGTGAATAAGATAAAACTGATAGTCCATTCCAGATTGACGTTTCAGTAATTTCCATTGATAAATTTTGAGTTTTCTAATTTCTACAACAAGGCTTCATTTGGTTCTAGGAAATAGAGTTCATTTTCATTTTCTTGAAAAACGGAATCACCAAAGAAAATATGTTTGAATAAAATTTTTAAAAATGATTTTTGGAAAATGAAAATATGTGAAAATTAGAAGAAAAAATTCTCATTATTTTCACAAGAAAATGCTTTGCAAAATTGGAAAAGTTGAAACGAAGAGTTTTCAAAGTATAGATTTTTTTTCTTGAAATGAAAATAAAAAAAAAATCCAAGAAAACAAGTGGAGCATAGTTTACTATTTGCAATAAGCTGGGTTTGGAATGTTGGTTTTAATGCAAACTGGTTAACCAAAGGATGTGCAAACTTTATAGAATGGTGTTGTCCCCCCCCCCCCCCTTCCTTAGGGAAAATGTTGTTCTTTTCTTTAAAAAATGTTGAAGTTGGAAAAGTACTTATGCTTCGCTATTGATATTTATCTTAGATGTTACTCAAGTTTTGAAGTGTTTTTTATTTTAGTAGTTATATATTTCTGAAGCTTTTTCTTGGAAATAAAAATTCTTAAATTTCACATTTATTAGACAAATTTATAAAGCTTCTCTTAATATTTTCCTTGTCACATTCACAAAAAAAATGTGTGGTCCTTTATCCAGCCATTTAGTTATGAAATAAATGATCCTGGCTCCTTTTAGTTTTATCTTAACTTTCATCTTGCTTTTGTTACTACTTTTCGCTAGTTATTATTTTTTGTTGTTGTTGTTTTTGACTTTCCTGGTCCAATATATGGTGACTTGCAGGTATCAGTATGATCCTAGTTCCCCTGGTGCAGCTTCTCAGTTACGTTTCACCTCCACCAGGGATCTCAACTTGAATATCTCAGTGTCCAATGCTAATATGATTATTCAAGCTTATGCAAGCTGGAATAATCTTAATGATATTCATCAATATTATAAAACCCCAGTAAGTTTTTGCAATTGCTTGGTATGTTCTTATAATACACTACTTTTTAGTGCTTGATGTTCATATTCTTGCTGATATTAATGCTCTTTTTCTTATTTTTATGATTTTCGGTTTTGAAAATTTTCTTTTATTTTGATGTTGAAAAGTTGCTTCTCCTTTACATTACTTGAAATAGGAAGCATATTTTCCAACCTCTGCAACAAGATCGATTGTTAATGTCCACCACAAAAGAAGTTATTACATCGTCCCACAGAATAAACTTGGTCAGGATATTTGTGTTCGAGCCACTGAGAGGAGAGGGTTCTCAGATACTATTATAATGCCAGCTGGTGATACGAAGCCTATAAAGGTTCCTGCTTCAGAAAATATGCTGGACTCTCACTTGAAAGGAAAGATGTGCAGGAAAATTAAAAGAATTGTGACAATCGTTATAGCAGATGCAATGGTATGGTCTTTTGATTCCTTTCACGCTATTAATGAATGATATTTTATCCTTTATTACAAGTTTTGTGATTTGTGCATGAGCTAATTTAAGGAAGGAAAATGTATAGAAATTTCATTTTTCCTATTATTTTGGTTAACCTTGTCGAGCAAGTTATTGGATTGCTTTTGCAATTTTAGAAGTTCTAAAGATAAATTACTATGATTGAACCTATATAGCCGTACTTGTTTTTGAACTTATTTAAAAGCTATAAAGGATAAAAATGATAATTTCTTTATAAATTGTTTTTTCTTAAGTGCTAGACTTTTGGACATCGTGCCAATTTTCAGATTTGAAATAATGGTCATGTTGCTATTGTAACCAGACTTATTTTGGGTATTTGATTATTAACTGTTGACTCTTTCTGGGGTTCAATATCTTTTAGTACCTTTTAAGGCCTTATCTCACGAAATTCTTGGAGGACATGTAAGAATAATTTCTAAATCTTATGACCACCTTTCTTTTGGCAATAACAGTGGAAGGAAATTTGAGAACTGTGTGAAACAGTTTTAAGTTCACTTATTCTTGTTCCAGTTCACTTTCTATTCCTATTAGCTATAATGTGACAAATACTTTGATCATTTTCATGGTCTGTTCGCATGCTCTTGATGAAGTTACCCAGAGTTGAGGGGTTGAGTTCTCATCAATATACTGTGGCTGTTTGCATTTCTCCAAGCCATAGCCTTCCAAGTGAATCACTGTGTCATCAACAAAGTTCACGGACATGTGGACGCGTCTCAAGTAACATGTCTTCCGATACTGAATTGGTTGACTGGAGTGAAATATTTTTCTTTATAGTTGACTCCCCAGTACGTAAGAATAATCTTCGTATTTCTTTAATGAACCTTGTGTTCTCTGCATAGTCCCTTATTATGATCTTGATTTTTCACAGGACTCCTTTACAGTGGAGCTAATTGTTACTGATGTGGGAAAAGGTACTAGATATACATGCTGATCTATTCATTTTGCATGCAACAACATATCTTGGATATGCATATAATATTCCAAATCATTAAGCTGTTAAGCGCAACTCTTAAACAATTTTATTGTTCTTGCATTTGTTGTATCGTTGAGAAAACTATCGGAAATATGATATGCAGATCAAAGATTTGAGAATATGTGGTACATTTAATATTCGGACAACTAGTCTCAGGACTTCTTTAGGTTACTATCTCAAGCTTATGAACTGTGCACGAAACTGACATTCTATGATTGCAGAAACTCGTTGTTTTGAGTATTGTAATATTTTGGATAATACAATGCATAAAATAAAAATTAAATAAAATATTGTATATTCAAATAACATTTATACATGATACTTTTGGATAAAGTATAACCAGTTTTCTAGATAGAGATAACAGTAACCTGGATAAAGTCTAAATTGATGCCACATGCTAGCATCAAAGGAAGGAAATGAAAATATTCAAGTGTTGGGGTTTAGATAGAGATAACAGTAAGAAAATTCTTATTTATTTTGAAACTGATTAACAGCATTTTAAAAATAAATCTAATTAATTTAACCCAAGTCCTAAGTAACTCAAGTCTTAGCTTTCTGTAACAATCTTTCCTGAAAGAATGAAGAGGTACTCTAGGAAGCAGATAATCTCCTACATTGTATACTTTCATTACTGAATCCACAAGTTCTTTTACAGGTGATGCTATCGGATTTTTCTCAGCTCCTTTGAATCAGATAGCTGTGCACACTCCAGATGGTTCGCATGATTACAGCAATTCCTTAATGTGGATGGACTTATCCTTGCCAGATTCTATGGTAAATGTGATCCTCTTATTTTAAAACTTGTTGTGGTAATATATATATGTGTGTGTGTGTGTGTGTACACATGAATAGATAGATAGATCTTGGGAGTTGAAATCACTAATCAAAGGTTCTAAGAGGAAATATTTTAAGGGAGTTTGACGGCTGTGATGCCTAATTGATCATTTCTTGCAGAATACCACTCAAGTAGATGGGAGTAGGAAACATTCAAGTGGGAGATTAAGATGTGCTGTAATTCTGTCACCAAAATCTGATGTTGATGAGACTAGTGAACCCTTCGATGGTGGCAGAAAATTTGGATTCATTCAGATAAGCCCTAGCATGGGAGGACCTTGGACTACTGTGCAACTCAACTATGCAGCACCCACTGCTTGTTGGCCCTTAGGCAATGATGTTGTTGTTGGTGAAGTTAGTGTGAAGGATGGCAACAGATATGTAAATATTAGGTCATTGGTTTCTGTGCATAATAACACAGATTTTATACTTGATTTATGTCTTGTACCGAAGGCTTCCACTCAAATGATGGAGCGGCCTGCTGATTTAAAAATGCCTGAAGGGGTTCAACATGATGGTAGCAGAATTCAGACAGATGAGTTCTTTGAAACTGAAACATATGATCCCAATATTGGGTGGGTAGGTTGCAATGTTCAACTGAATCAGCCCTATTGTGGAGGCTCCCAGCAGGTATGCAATATAAGTAATTTCTTATCTGTACGTAGCTGTAAATCATTTTGTAGCATAACTAGTTTTTCTTGCTGCCATATCTAAATCCACATGTTAACATGCTCATTGTTTTAGCATGAAGTTTTTGTTTGAAGAACCTCTAGATATGGTACTATTTTGAACTATGGGAATTGTTTCCATTGCATAACTCCAGGAACCCATTTTCTGAAAAATGATCGCTTGATTTTTATTCACCTTATTTTACTTGTATTGCTTTTGTCTCTAGTTCCACAGAAATGCAAAACATTTTTCTTTCTGAATCCCTTCCTCTTCATATAGATTGTATATTTATCCTGGATAATATGGTTACAAATTTCCCACGAATACACTACTGATATACACTTTATAATAGATTATGCATTTTTTATAATTACATGATTTAAATCCTGCCCGTCCCCTAGGGCCTTCAGAAATGCATTTTTGATATTTCAGGAACTACTTATCCTCTAAGATGAGGTCTAATTTGGGTTTTGATTCCTCCCCAATCATGCAGGCAACTTTTGGTGTCGAGTTACCACCGGGTTGGGATTGGCTAGATGATTGGCATTTGGATACACCATCTGGTAGTACTTCTGGTGGGTGGATTCAAGCTCCAGATGTAGAAAACCTAAAATGGCCCAAGTCAGATGACTCCCCGATATCTTTGAATTCTTTGAGGCAAAGGAAATGGATAAGGAATAGGAAACAAGTATCACTTCAAGCAAACACAGAGATATTTCTGGGTCAATTGAAACCTGGTGATACAATACCTCTTCCCTTATCCGCCTTGAATCAGTCTAGACCATTTGTTTTCCAGTTGCGACCTTCAGATTTTGATGGTTCTAACAAGTATTCTTGGAGTTCTGTAGTTGGAAAGCCTGGTCAGCGTGAGGTTTCTGAAAAACCTAAGGGCACTTGTGAGATATATGTATCATCTCTCACTGAATCTGAGGAATTGCTATGCTGCACCCAGCTAACTGAGACCTCTTCTAATGCCTCTGCACATAAACTCTGGTTCTGCTTAGGCATACAAGCAACAGCGATATCAAAAGACAACCGTTCCAATCCTATCATGGATTGGAGTCTTGTGGTCAAATCCCCATTGTCTATCACCAACTATCTTCCTCTTACAGCTGAATACTCTATCCTTGAGATGCGACCTAGTGGTCATTTCATTGCCTGCTCCAGAGGAATATTTCACCCTGGAAGAACTGTAAATATTTACAATGCTGATATATGTAACCCGTTGTTCCTCTCACTACTTCCACAGAGAGGATGGCTGCCACTACATGTGAGTTTAGGAAAATCCAATTGCTTTTATTTATAATGCATATAAAAGTGCCTATCTAGTCTGTTTTTTGTGTCATATTTCGTTGCCTATTTTCTCTTTTAACTTTTTCTAATTTACAGGAAGCTGTTTTGATATCTCATCCTTATGAAATTCCATCCAAATCAATAAGCTTAAGAAGTTCAATTTCCGGAAGGTTTATTATATGCTGGATTACCTTAAAATATTCTCTTGAATATGTTAAATCAAAATCTTCTCTGATCTAATAACTTCAATATTTGTGGTATATGCAGGATAGTTCAACTCATTATTGAGCATAATTCTGACAAAGAACAAACAATTTTGTCAAAAATAATCAGAGTCTATGCTCCGTACTGGTTTTCAGTTTCGAGATGTCCACCACTTACATACCGACTTGTTGATATGGGGGGGAAGAAACGCACAAGGAAGATTGAGTTACCATTTCGTGATAAAAAAGAAAATACAGGAATCATTGAGGAAATAACTGATGAGGAAATGTACAGTGGTCACACAATTGCCTCAGCTTTGAACTTTAATTTGTTTGGTCTGTGTGTAGCAATTACGGAGTCTAGCAATGAGAACTTTGGTCCAGCTAAAGATCTTTCTCCCCTTTCTAACATGGTAGATCAAATATTAACTGTAATTAGAAGCCATCTCTTAAAAGAATATTTTTATTTAGCACTTCCTTTTACCTGACTCAGCAGGATGGTTCTGTGGATCTCTATGCTTACAATGCTGATGGCAAATGTATGCACCTTTTTGTTTCTGCAAAGCCCTGCCCCTATCAATCTGTCCCTACAAAGGTACAAATATTACTCTGGTCTACAAATGTACATGTTTTCGGGAATTAAAGCACTTCATTCAATCAAATCTTTGTAGGTGATTACTGTCCGGCCCTACATCACCTTTACAAATAGACTTGGTCGTGACATATACATTAAGTTAAGCAGTGAAGACGAACCTTATATTCTCTGCGCATCTGATACAAGAATCTCCTATGTACATTGCGAGAATGATGGAACAGATAAACTTCAGGTCAGTGGATTGTGTGCTTGTAAACTATCCACATGTCTTGTTGGTGTGCCTTGATATAATAGGATAATACTTATGCATATCTCATTTCATGTTTACCTGTGCTGGACATCATTGCACTTTTGTTTTGCCTTCTGATTTTCAAGATGATCTATAATTTTGCCTATGTAGTTTTTAAAACTACTTATTGTTGTTTAGAGGATTGTTATTTTTGTTTGTGTTTACACTCTCTGTTGTATCAAATTTATCTTTCTTATGGAGTTGATTCATTTGAAATCTCTAGATAAGACTAGAAGATACAGATTGGTCATTTCCCGTTCAAATAGTGAAAGAGGATACTATCTCATTGGTTTTGAGGCGGCATGATGGTACAAGGACTTTTTTAAATGTAGAAATACGTGGCTATGAAGAAGGATCACGTTTTATAGTTGTATTCCGCCTTGGCTCAACCAAAGGCCCTATCAGGCAAGTATACTTTGTTTTCTAGATATAAATATTGATCGTTTTTGAGGCAATGCATGTTTATGTTGTTGTCCATTGACTTGTCAAAGCATGAATAAACAGGATTGAGAACAGAACAATTGACAAAACAATATGTATTTGCCAATCTGGATTTGGTGATTATGCTTGGATCAGTTTAGGACCTCTTTCAACTACAATTTTTTCCTGGGAAGATCCATATGGACAGAAGTTCATTGATGTTACAATCAATGGAGATTGCAATAACCGAATCTGGAAAGTCAATTTGGAAAGTGCTGTGCAGTCTCCTACAGGTGAAGGAGATCTTGGAATGCAGTTGCATGTTTTTGAAATAGGTAATATCAAAGTTGTTAGATTCACTGATGATCAGACGTGGAAGTTGAGTTCGCATGGAGATAGGTCTCTGACGGCTACTGGAAAGCCACAGGTTGAAGTCACACCCATAGAAGTCATCATCGAGTTGGGAGTTGTTGGGGTATCTGTTGTGGACCACATGCCCAGAGAGCTCTTTTACGTGTACCTTGACAGAGCCTTTATATCATATTCTACAGGCTACGACGGTGGAACCACCAGCAGGTAAGAGCTTCTATTTCACATATTCTTTGGCATGTTGTCACAGTTTTCAGCTGTTTGGAAATTCTGTTCTTGGCTATTGTATAATGCTTCTGATGGACACACAACTTAGAATACACCTGTTGAAAGTTATTTAAACCATTTTGCTTTGATCTAATGACCTGCTTTAAATTTTTGTTGCTAATATTTTAAACTGAATTAATTTAGAATCCATAGTTTCTCTCGCTTCAAATTCCTATGTCTGCTGTACTCTAGTTTCATAAATGGCAACAGTCTGTTGCTTGGATTAAATTGAAAACAACCATTTCCCAACTTCCTTGGGTTTTTCATTCCAACTTCTTAGAGAAGACTTTCAAGTTTCAAGTATCTGTTAAATCTTGGATTTAAATATCTGTCTTCTATCAGTTACCCATCTCTATACTTCGGATGAATATGCTAAGAGATTCTATTTCTTTCTTCTAGGTTCAAGCTCATACTGGGCCATTTGCAGATTGACAACCAGCTTCCTTTAACTTTGATGCCAGTGCTATTAGCACCTGAGCAGATGAGTGATATTCATCATCCTGTATTTAAGACGACAATTACAATGCGAAATGTGAACTCTGACGGGATTCAGGTGTATCCATATGTCTATATACGGGTAAAGCTCTATATGTGTTTGCTTAGCTTTTGGGTACACTGTTTCTTTAGATAATAGCATAATTGATCATATTATGTTGATAGGTGACTGACAAGTCTTGGAGGCTTAATGTTCATGAGCCAATCATCTGGGCATTAGTTGATTTCTATAACAATCTTCAGCTAGATCACATTCCCCAAAGTTCAAGCGCCACTCAAGTTGACCCAGAGATACGTGTTGAGTAAGACCAATATTCAATCTCCTTTCAATTAGAAACTTTTAATGTTAATAAATTGAAGAGGATTTCAATGCTACGCTGGGTCATCAACAATGTTGGGAAGGCCAATGCCTTGATAGAATCTATCCTTATGGAAATTCCTTATTCATTATCACTGGGGAGGAAAATAGTATAAAGTTATTGATAGTTTTTCTGATATTTTTTGATTCAGTTTCTGTAACTCCTTTCCTTCCTGTTTCCCTTCCTCTGTTTGGCTATATGCTTCTAGATGGTGCATGCTAGTAAACATGCTAATTACATTTGTATATGTTCTAGTGCTACAGCCTACATATTCATCTGCTTTAAAGCATATGACTAATTTTCTATATCCGAGTTGAGTTAAATTTGTTAATTAGTTATGTTATTCTTTTAGGGTCTTTGTTCTCTTGATTTTAGTATCTTCCAATATTTTGAAAGCTAAGACTAAGATATTTTATTTTATTCTTTTATCACAGCTCCTCGTTTGTAATACTAATAGCTAACTGTGTCGTCAACTTTAACATACCTACATACTTGCATCAAAGAAACTAACGTGTGTATGGTTTTGATTGCCGTATGTGAATGCTGTTTCGTTCCTTTCTGTTTTATTGACTAAATGAATTTTTATCTCACTTGAAATCTTCATCAGCAAAATAGCTGGAGATATAATGCGCTTAGCACTAACCACTAAAACAAATTCACTTAAAAAAAAATTGACCATGAGTTACCCCAAGCCTAGCATTAGCTTGTTTTTGAATGTCATTATGCTCAACTTGATCCACTTGAACAAGGACAAATATTTTTATGCAATGCTCGTTCACCATTACTAGATCTTCTCCTTCAATGAAAAGTGTTCTGATTATTTTATTTAAGAGTTTGAAGCTGAGCTGTGATGATTATTTTCCCTCTTATGAACTTTTCAGCCTGATAGATGTTTCGGAAATAAGGTTGAAAGTGTCTCTGGAGACAGCACCAGCTCAGAGACCTCAAGGGGTTCTTGGTGTGTGGAGTCCTATACTTTCTGCTATTGGAAATGCATTCAAATTTCAGGTCAGAGAACATATTATATCACTTAATGTTGCAATGACTCTGCCTGCAAAAACTGCATTTAGGACATTTGAGTTCAGGAGAAAAGTCTATAGGCACTGTAAATATCAGGCTACTGAGTGTGTGTTTTTAATTATAGGTGCATCTGAGGAGGGTGACACGGAAAGACAGATTCATGCGGAGAAGTTCCATACTTCCTGCAATTGGAAACCGCATTTGGAGAGATTTGATTCATAACCCTCTTCATTTGTTATTTTCAGTAGATGTACTTGGTATGACTAGTTCGACCTTGGCATCTCTTAGTAAAGGATTTGCTGAGCTTTCAACTGATGGACAGTTTCTGCAATTGCGCTCAAAGCAGGTAAGTCTATCACTTTCATTTTGTAAATAACTGGTTATTAGCAAAATTTGAGAACTAGATACTAACCCAAGATTTTAGGTGTCATCAAGGAGAATCACAGGAGTACGTGACGGAATTGTTCAAGGAACGGAAGCTCTTGCACAGGGTGTTGCTTTTGGGGTGTCTGGAATTGTGAGGAAACCAGTGGAAAGTACCAGACAGAATGGTTTCATGGGATTTGCTCATGGAATTGGGCGTGCTTTCCTAGGATTTGTTGTTCAACCAGTCAGTGGAGCATTAGATTTCTTCTCATTGACCGTTAATGGAATTGAAGCTAGTTGTTCCAAATGTTTGGAGGCTTTGAAAAACAATAGCACCTTCCAGAGAATTAGAAACCCCCGAGCTATTCATGCTGATGGTATTCTTAGAGAGTACTCTGAGAAAGAAGCTACTGGTCAGGTATCTTGTAACCATTTTTGAGATGGAAATGTGTTCTCGAGTTGTTTCTGCTTTGAGCAAGCTATCATTTTACTTTGTCACTTTACCATTGACCTCCCAAACCTTCTTTCATCTCAACTAATAAGCTTGAAACCTAAAATATATTGGTATTATATGAAAAAACCCAACTGAGTTGCAATATATATATATATATATATTGTTATTTAACTGATGTAGGATAACCCCACCCGTCACATGTATGCCCACCCGTCACATGTATGCCAAATATTACTCTACCAACAATTTCCAAAGGGTCTCATGCATCATGGATGAGTAACAAAGAAAATTTTTTGACTCGACTATTTTCTTGATTTTGTTCCAGATGGTGCTCTATCTGGCAGAAGCAAGTCGACGTTTTGGCTGTACTGAGATATTTAAAGAGCCCTCTAAATTTGCTTGGTCTGATTATTATGAAGAGCATTTTATTGTACCATTCCAAAAGATACTTCTAGTGACCAATAAACGAGTTATGCTATTGCAGGTGAGTCAAAGGACTTGAGCTATGACACTCATAAATAATTTTCAGCTGATTTTCTTATGCCGTATTTTCTCGTTGTCTGCAGTGCTCATCTCTTGAAAAGATGGACAAGAAACCTTGCAAGATCATTTGGGACGTGCCATGGGAAGAACTGATGGCACTGGAGTTGGCAAAAGCAGGCAGTCATCTACCTTCTTGCTTACTCCTCCATCTTAAGAATTTTAGGAGATCAGAAGCTTTTGTTAGAGTCATAAAATGCAGTGTCGAAGAAGTTGAGGGAACAGAACCGCAAGCTGTTAGGATCTGTACAGTAGTGCGTAAGATGTGGAGAGCACATCAATCTGACCCAAACAGTATTGAGACAAAGGTTGGTACTTCCTATAAGTCTGCAGGCTTCAAAGATGTCACGTAAAAAATACTGACAAGATTTTGCATGTGCAGGTTCCTTCAAGCCAGAGGCATCTACATTTGTCTTGGAGTGAGATCGATAAGAAAGAACCGCATACCCTGAAGAAATCCATCATTAAATCGGGAGACCTCTCTTCATCAAGTTCTGCATCTGATGGAACAAAGTTTATCGAACATAGTGTAAACTTTCTGAAGATCTGGAGCAGCGAGAGAGAAGTGAAAGGCCGATGTGCATTATGTAGAAAACAGGTGATGTATTCCTTGTCATTCTCTTCTTGTTTCACCCTAGATTACTTTATTCCACATTCTTAACATAAGTAGTTTATTTTGTCCATAGGTCGCAGATGATGGTGGAGTTTGTAGCATTTGGAGACCCATTTGTCCGGAAGGGTAATTACAAAGTTCTTTGTAGCTCTTTTTGACTTGCTTAGATTCTAACCACGTGATAGCTTAAAATCTAAAAGCTGATCATTAAAATTAAAAATTTAGCTACCATAAACTTAGTTGTAACAAGATCACTCAATAACAGTATACAAATTAATATATTTTATGAAATATGGATTGTCGAGCGGACCTTTGATTCTCAAACCTTTTATCCTTATCATCACCTTAAGTTGCCAAATGCTCTTTTTTTTCATTATTTTTGGAGTTGCATCATGGTTTTCTTTCCTTCAGGTATGTGTCCATTGGTGACATAGCTCGTATTGGGAGCCATCCTCCTACTGTTGCTGCTGTTTACCGAAACATCGACAATCTATTTGCGCGTCCTGTAGGTTATGACCTGGTAAGACTGACAAATGAATGGTGGAATTTTTTCTTTATACTTTGTCTTTTAGAGCTTGTAAGAGTTAATAAATATCCTAATCTTTTGTCTGAAGGATTTTAGTATCAGACTTGGACTTAAGATTGTTAGCCAGTGTACCATTTTGAAAATGGACTTAATATTTTATCTCTGCAGGTATGGAGGAATTGTCTGGATGATTATGCGACTCCCGTCTCGATTTGGTATCCCCGAGCTCCTGAGGGATTCATCTCTCCTGGATGTATCGCTGTGGCTGATTTCGCAGAGCCGGAAGCTGATTTCGTACGTTGTGTGGCAGAAACACTTTCAGAAGAAACAACCTTTGAGGATCAAAAGGTTTGGTTTGGTCCTGAATCCTATCCTTGGGGTTGTCACGTCTACCAAGTCCAAAGTGACGCTCTTCATTTTGTTGCTCTAAGAGAAAGTAAAGAAGAATCCGACTGGAAGCCCACAAGGGTTCGTGATGATTTCCAGCTTCTGCTATCATCAGAATCCCGGTGACATTTGATACTTGTTAAAGAAAATACTTTGTGCCATGATTTTGTGTATGTATGAAATTCTTTTTCCAGGCTTCTGAAATATAAAAATCTGAGGTTTAGGAAAACAGCTATGTTTAACAATACATAAACTTAAACAAGGATAAGATGATGAAAAATGTTGATAATGAGGCAGGTATTTATAAACACAAGATACAGAGAATCTGTTATCTCTTGGCTTTGTATAGCCCAAGGAAGATTTGCCTAACATATTCCAATGTCCTAAACAGCCTCCCTATAAAACACTAATTCTAGAATCTAAAATTCTCGACACTTTAGGTACTGTCTCTTCCATGTTCTATCCGTGAATTGTATTATAGAAGTAAAAAAATTAAGGGAATGAAAAGACCAAAAGTCTTCAGGGCTTCCTTCTGTCTTGAAACTCATCTATGTATTAGAAACCTTATGCTGCACAGCTCAAGGGAAACATGGTGGGACATCCAGAAATTCATTCATAGTTCAAACTTCAAACCTTATTCGATCTTCGCCCGATGTTCTTTCTAGTGGAAGATGTACTGGCAGACTTGTCAACTGACGAACTTGTCTCTTCTGATTCTTGTATTACTTGCTTCAAGCTCTCGACCACTTGACTCATTGTCGGTCTCTCTTTGGCATTTTTGTTTAGGCAGCTGTTGGCCAACTTTCCCACTTTTTGAACTGCACTGAGTGAATAATTGCCTCTAAGTCGAGGATCGATTATCATGCTGAATCGTCTACTATCGGGTGGGAACTGTTTAACCCAGTCTAGAAGCTTCTGCTCTGATGTTGGGCGGTTTCTTTCGACAGTTCGTCTCCCCGTGAGAATCTCGTAAAGCACTACTCCAAACGTCCATATATCGCTCTGGATTGTGAGATGGCCGGTTTCAACATACTCGGGGGCAGCATAGCCGTAAGTTCCAACCACCTTTAAGAAAATGAAACGACACACAATGTCAACCACCTTAATTCAACAAATGTTATGAAATGGACCATGCTTCTCGAAAGTATTTAAAAAGGCAATTGTGAGTGTTGAGAGTCAACAAAAGATGCTGGAATTAGTAGATATAGAGCAACATTTCAGATGCCGAAGGTCAACAGATAGTGGAGGGTGGAGCCAACAAACAAGGATGCAATGCAGATTGTTTGCACACATCAAATTAGTCATCGAATAGTGTACTCCGATATCTAACTCACCGCCGTTGATACATGAGTACGATCCCCTGTTGGCCCTTCCCTTGCCAGACCAAAGTCCGAGAGCTTTGGCCTAAAATTTTCATCCAAGAGCACATTTGAGGACTTGAAATCTCGATATATCACCTGTTCAAATAACACAATTACGGTCGTTATAAAGATGGATTGAACAAGATCTTTTGCACCATATTTTAACAGGTAGGTAAGTAATAGATACTGAAGCAAAGGGTAATCCCAGGACTAATCTGCAACTAGCTGCATCTTCTTTCTCTCCTACCAAACAAGTCTCAATGTGATAAATTTACCATGATTTCATAAAAGAGAAGATTGTACCTTAACTTCCAATCCTTCATGTAGGTAAGCCAGTCCTTGTGCAGCACCAAGCATAATCTCTAATCTTGTTCTCCAAGGCAACACGGATGTAGTGTTAAAAAGATGATTTTCCAAGCTCCGATTAGGCATGAATTCATACACCAGCAGCCTTTGGATCCCTCTTTCGCAGTCTACAGAACAATATCCTAAGAGTTTTACTAGGTTCGGGTGACTAACAACACCCAGGAATTGAATCTCCGCAAGCCATTCCTTATGACCCTATAAGGTTAACAACAATACCATAAGAAACAGAAACAAATTCCACGAATAAATTTAGCCACCAAAAGGAAGAAACAAGCTTCAACTTTTTCAAGCAAGTACCTGTAAACCATGCGTGTTGAGCTTCTTTACAGCAACAACAATTGGATCGCCTCCGTCATTTACAGGCCTAATCGTTCCCTTATAAACACTTCCAAAACCGCCCTCTCCGATCTTTAACGTCCTGTTGAAGCCGTTGGTTGCATCCTTCAACTCTTCTAAAGAGAAGACTCTCAGATTATGCTCTTTCTCTTTATACATCTCCGGTATGCTCCTTGGAGAAGGCATGGATCTTGTTGCCCGACTGAGTGGATTATCAGCTTTACTTTGGTTCCTCAATTCAGGAGCAGATCTTGATTCCCTCTTCTTACCCTTTGATTTCTCCTTGCTGAACATAGAAAAACACTTCATTCTCTCCAAGTTGTAAAAATCACAAATCCTCAAAATTGTTGCTTCAAGATGCAATATTTTCCAGGAGAAGATTAGACCCGGATAATGACCAAGAAAAGGGAAATTGACCAAGAAAAGTCCAGGTACAAAGCAATGGGAAATTGAAGAAAAAAAGACGAAATATATACAAGTAATGAGGTAAAGAAGAGATCATTGGACTTGAAAACCCAGGTAAGAAGCCAAAGAGACGTTGTAAAACAAAAACCCCAGACAAGAATCTGTAAATGAAACACGGATTAATGTTTGTAAAAACACTGTCGTACGACATCTGGTGCCTGACACCTGGCTTATAGTGATGACAGAAGACAAATGTGTGCATAAAACGATTGAAATCAAGGCAATGAAAAGGACGGGAGAGGAAAGGAGAGACCCCAGTTGTAAATATGTATACTTTAAGTTTGAACTGATTTAATCATTTTTGACATTTTCAGACTACGATTTTGGGAAACGAAGGTAGAGACTTTTCTGGTCAATACGAAAGAAGGAGGTGTTATAAGCAATGTTGTAGAATTCCAAAGCGTGGGGTGTGGGAGTTTCTCCATTCACATTGACATTTATATGACCCCTCTTGCTGGGAGTGTAGCAATGGAGAATATATTGTACGGAACCGCGTTGTTTGGTTGGTTGTATGACCCCTCTTGTTCATCGAGCAATCTGCACATTAGTAATGGAGCCAAAAAATTTATATAATGTAGTCGAGGTGAAAATATAAGTTGGGAAAATTTTTATATTATTACAATAAATATTGTTAATCTAAAAATTTTATGTTTATATTATAATAAGTATTGTTGGCATTGATTTAAAAAAAAAGTATCCTTGATTTTAGGGGGGGTATTCGATTAATTCGATCGATAGTTGAACCGAATTAATTAAAAATTTTAAAATCTTAACCGTTAACCGAACCAAATTATCTTTAAACGAATTAAATGAATCAAAATTATTTCGATTAATTAGCCTAATTAATCAAAAATTATTATAAATTTTGGTTAAATTACATAATAGGTCACTAAATTATGCTAAAATAAATTTTTAGTCACTAAATTTTTATTTTATACTAATTTAATAAAGAAAAATTAGTAACCATTTTACAATATAAAAAAATTAATTAATATTTTATAATTTTTTAAAAGTTAAATGATTAAATATATGTATATAATATTTAATATATAATAATTTTGGTTAATTCGATTAATTAACTGATTTCAAATTGAATTAATCAATAATCAGATTTTTAAAAAAATAACAGTTAACTGAATTTATCAAAAATTAACCAACCGAATTAACCGAAATAATTTCAGTTCGGTCGATTAATTCGGTTAAAACCAAATAATGCACACCCCTAGTTGACATATCGTATATGTACAATAAATTTAACTAAAATATTATATTTAAAAAAAACTGTTTTAACTTAATTAATCGCTTTAATAGATGAATAATAAATCCCTAATTGAAACCTGCCTTGCATGTTAAGCATTCAAATATTAGGAACCTACCTCACATCTTGAATAGTATTTAAGAATAAAAAAAACTATATAGAATCAACTTTGACATTTATTTCCTGGAATTACAAAATAAGATTTTTTTTTTATCGATGCAAGATTTTAAAAGCTAGAAAATTTGCTATTATATTTTAATTTTATTAATTCCATATTGACAAAAAATAAAGGTTTACACTCCTATATATAAACTAATGTTAATATTTTTAGAGTTTAGAATTATTAACTAAAACGAGCGATAATAATCTTATTTTTTAAATTTTTATTTTATTTTAACTCTTCCTTTTTAAATTTTCGACAATTTTCCTGCACATAACACAAAAAAATATTTTTTATTTTCATTTTTTAAAACTCCACTGATTAACTCTTTTTCCTCTCATGTTTTGTGGGAATTAAACCAAAATCAATGGCTGAGATTTATCCGATACAAGATGAGGAAGCAGAAGAATCCTTGAATTTCATCTCAGAGCTTTTCGAATAATGTTTGGTTACACTTTCAATCTCTAAATTCCGGTGACCGAAAACGATGCTCTCTCAGTTGCCGGCAGTGGTTAGTTTTGGGGGAATTAAAACAAATCTAATGAATATTTTAATTAAATGATATAATATTTTTATTTTATATTTTAACTTTATTTATTAAATTTCTGTAAGAAAATAAAAATATACAAGGGAATGACATGGCACAAAAATATTGGTCTATTTTTAAAAAACTAACCGTGTTAATATTCAGGGGGAGTATTAAAAAAAAAGCTCCTTAAAAAGAAAGTCCCTCTAATGGGCAGCACTTGGTAACCGACGGTAACTGGCTCCAGAGGATAACCAATTCATTCCTAAATATTCGAATAAAAATATATGAATAAAAATATTTGTATAATAAAAATTCGAATAAAAATATTCATATAAAATATTCTAATAAAAATATACGAATAAAAATATTCGTATAATAAATATTCGAATAAAAATATTCAAATAAAAAATATACGAATAAAAATATTGTACACAAATCCTTACAAAGTATACACAATGACTTACAAAAACTGTAAGAAAAAAGGTATGTACACAAATCTTTACCCTTAGCTGACCTCCTTTAGCTCATGATTTCGAAGTCGTAAGGATTTGTGTACATACATTTTTCCTTACGGTTTTCGTAAGCTATTGTGTATACTTTGTAAGGAATTGTGTACATACACAAATCCTTACCATTTTTGTGTCAATTTATGTGTTCTCGTAGTGATTTATGTATGTACACAAATCCTTACGTTTGTAATAATTTATGTATGTACCGATTTTCTTACAGTTTTTATAAAGATTTATGTATGTACACAAATCCTTACATTTGTAACAATCTACGTATGTACCGTTTTTCTTACAGTTTTTATAAGAAATTGTGTATATAGTTCGTAATCAATTATATACACAAATGATCGGGTAAACCAGTCAAGGCTTTTTTTAGACCTTTTTTAAGGGGCTTCTCCTAGAATCACCCAATATTTAGGGGAATGACATGGAACAGAAAAATTTTACTGAACATTTCATCAAATTTAACCGCAATCGTAAAAAAAATTAAGAGTCAATTTAATATTACTTTTAAATTAAAAGGTGCGGTGAAAAAGTATTTTTAATTTTTTTTATAAAAGTATTTTTAGATTTTTAGATTTGAGATTTTAAGTGTTTAGTATTGTTGTCAAAATGTATTTTTAATAAGATAAATGATCATTTTAGACATGGTATTATAAGTTATATTTATAAACGGTACTTAATTTCTTTTAATGTTATAATATATAAAATATCATAAAAATATAAAAAAATATTTTTATTAATAAATATATATTCTAATAATTACGTGTATTCTATAAAAATATAATAAATTTAAAATATTTTAATTAATATATAATTTTTAAATTAAAAATATTTTATTAATTATATTTTTATAAAAATTATAAAAATTTAAATTATAAACAAAACAATAGTAAATGAAGGTTAAATTTGTAATTTGACTCTCAAAAGCACTTTTTTAATCTTAAAAGTTAAAAATTTTAACTTTTGCGTTTAGGTGAAAAAAACACTTTTTAAAAACTACTCGTTTAACATTATTTTTAACCTTAAACTAATTTTTGGAACCAAAAACTACTTTCAAATGCTTTGAACGGGCCTAAAATTTACTCTTTCTCTCCCCTGTTATTTCACCCCCAACTGATGCTAATAATCCTAGTGAGTATTATTATTTTAATCCTTCCCTCCGCTGACATTTCACACCTTCCATTTTGCTTTAGGATGTAGTTTTTCCTTTTTCCAATTGCCAAAATAAAGTGGTCAAATATCCATACTTCTACAACTTCCGTCCCCACAAATTAAACCTTGCTACCTACTTTCGTTGGAATAGAATAACCAAACCCATATGAGAGTGGGAGGTGCAGGTGCAGTTGGTTCTGAAGACTGGGAATAGAGCCGAGGACACAAAGGCCAAAATGGCCCAGTAAGATGTGCTAATTTGCACTAGGTTCGAACACCAGACAGTAGGGGTGGAGAGGCGTTGGCACATGCAGTGTCCTAGGAGTGTTCGTAGTCTATTTCTATAATTATTCTACATACACTTTTTTCGATTAAGTTTAGAAATTTTGAATAACTTTCCTTTTTACCTAAAAAACAATCCAATTTAATCTGACCCAGTCGTTTTGGTCTTACAAGAAAGGTTTACAATCCAAATAATGTTTTTTTCACTGTAATGATCGAACCAAAAAGACTAAAGAAAGGATTTCAGAAATTAGAAGAAAAGGTTTCAGAGAAGAAGAAAATCACTGTAATTTTCATTCAAAAGATAACCCTATACAATATTCAATTTTTCTTTTTATTCTGGATTCATCCTAACATAATTCTTTTTCCTGGACAGCTGTGATAACGGTACCAAAGGCTACTGATTCTCTGTGGTCGCATGTAGAACTATCCAATGCTCCTTAAGTCCTACCCATGTGCTTCATTAGTTCCTCACGTGATTGGATATTTGCTAAACCTGAAACGATGTCATCCTCCCTTCTATTGCTTAAGGTCTCGAGTCTTCCCCAATCCTTCTCCAAATCCATTGAATCATCTCTAAAAATCCTTAATTTGTCTGGTTCTTCTCTTAGGGTCATGACAATTCCTCCCCCTTTACCAGATTCTTGTCCCCAAGAATCATAATCAGAAAATTGAGCCTTCCACACATTATAGTCTTCCCATGTTGCATGTTCCACACCCAAATTAGTCCATTGAATGAGTAGCTGTATCACTGCCTTGTTTTGCTTCTTCATCATCCTCTTATCCAACACTGCAGCGGGGTAGATCTTCATTTGATCATCCTTGTCAACATCTGGAGGATCCAATGAGGTAACCACTCCATTCTCCACTTTAGTCTTTAACAAACTCACATGGAAAATAAGGTGCATACGAGCATAATCTAGTAATTGTAGTTTATAGGCTACTGTACTAATTCGTTGAACAATTCTGTATGATCCGTAATACTTTACTGTCAATTTTAGGTTCATTCTAACAGCAAGTGAAGTTTGCTTGTAGGACTGTAACTTGAGGTACACTTCATCCCTTTCATTGAACTCCCTTTCACTCTTTTTCATATTTGCATATGGCTTTATTCTTTGTTGCACTCGTTCTAGCTGTTCCTTGAGCAATTTTTGCATCTGTTCTTTGTCTTTATGTTCAGTTTGTACACTGTCAACTATTTGTTTCAGCAGTTCCTTCACGAACAAACTAGTAAATGTTTTATCCTTGTTTACCATAACTCGGACACAATTGTGTTTTCTCGAAGCTGACAATCCTTCCACACAATCCATAGATATAAACTCCCATACTTGCTTAGGAATGAGAAATGGTTGTAACAACCTTGGTGGAGCTATACGTTCCTTTTTTGTTCTCCGAAAAATTTCACAATTTTGTATGTAGTTCCTCACTATTCTTTTGAGTCCCCTCCAATAACAATAAGTCTTCATTCTGTGGTATGTGGCTAGCATTCTCTGTACATTGAAGTGTGCTAGAGCAAAAGCAATCGAGCTTACCAGTATTGCACACCATACAGGCATGTATTTGGTCAGGGTTGGGAGAAAGAAACCCCAGAAAACGACCCCCTCCCACACAGGAGCACAAATTGAAACAACTATCGCATATAGTGCCATCGCTACTGGATCTCTTGCTAAAATTGATTGTTCAACACTTGTAAGGGTTACAGGAGTTGAAAGCATAAGGGGCAACAAGTTGAAATTGAACTGTGATAATCGGTTGACGAGAGGAAATATGAGGCATCCTAGAGCAACATCAAAAAACCACCTCCCTCTCAAGCTAAATTTAAACCAATCTGATGAAAGGGGGTAAAATTGAGACAAACACTGGTATTCCTCAAGAGGTGTGAAAGGATCTGGTCTGACAGCTTCTAGGTCCAGTTTGAATGCCTTTGAATTGGATTCCCTAGAATGATCTTTTGAATCATAGTATCTTAGCACCAGCTTCCAAGGTGCATCTGCACTCTTGTCATAAGGATTAAAATTATGGACCGAAAGAGAAAGCTTAGACACAGCTACTCCACCAGGTGTGAATATGTCATATTGAATTTCCATTCCAGATACTGCAAGCTCTAGACATACAGTTCTATCCCTTCCAAGAATATTATTAGACTGCATGCTGTTCTTTATAGCTTTGCGCCAGTCAGACCCAGCATACATTCTCCATCTTGTGTTAATGTTCTTAAGGAGCACACGACCTATGATGTTTACTATATCATCAGGTACACCAAAGTCACAATACGAAAGCCTGCCTTCAACAATTGATTTCAAATCTCTACTTGGTTCTGAAATGTGATTTTCTACAATTCTTAAAGAAGCATCTTCATACCGTCCACTGTTCCCTCTTCCAAGACCTCCCTCCCCAATATGTATGGGTCTATATTTTACGACCTCATGGGAAGATTTTAGTCCTGTAGATAATTTTGTAAGGGGGTGTAACTCAGATAAACAGTAACTTTCTATTAATTCTGGGATGTAACCTTGTTCTAGAAAGAAAGATTGACTACTTTCAAGACCCACACGATATGAGAATTGACCAAAAGCCTTAATAAATGACATAAATTCAATGTCCCCTACAGTTCTCCCCACTTCAATGACATAAACATCAGCAGGACCTTCCCTTTCATCGATCAATATCATTGCATCACATTCTATCCACTCTTGGGTAGCATCTGTAATGTGAGGAACAACCTGGACGGTCTTGCCAAGATTTTCTTCCATCCTCTTCTTCCCAAGATCAAACAATTCTTCACGACTCTTTAGATGATCGTACAAGCTATTAATTGGTCTCCAAGAATTGACTGTCTGAATTTTCTTCTGATAATTTCTCACTTCGGAGTGAATGTTATGTTTCATACCCATATCACTGTGGTCAAGTAGTGCCCTCTGTTTATCATTCAAAATATATACAGTAGTATCAAAACCAGAATTGAGAGCCATTTTTGGTGGCACCCTTAACTCATAAATAGGAATTAACGATTCTTCACCAATAGCAGCATCTGTTAGAGATGTAATTCCAGAACTGTCGCATACAAGCTCATCATCCAATTTGCTAACATTCTCCTTAGAATCTTGATCACGTTTTCTCATTAGCAAAGCCATTATATTTTTCACTTGAGAATCCAATTTCAAATTTGTTTTTTTTTTTTTTAAAAATATTCCATAATTAATAATCTAAACCCACAAGGATCACCCACATCAACACTTTGAGATATATATCCATAATCGTAGGAAAACACATTCAACACTAAGCAATTCACGATTGAATGAGAACCCATTTGCATATCAAAGTCACATAACTTACAGTCATCAAAAGGATCTCCTATCCTCACCAAACGGTCAATCTTTCTCTTTATATGTTTCATATTATCAGTAACATTGTTATTCACTGTGGGGCTCATTGTTTTTGTTGATATATCAGTTGCCTCAAGGTTTTTAGAAGAATGAACTGTTGTTTGATCACAAACTTCATCCTTTGTTCTTCTAGGCAAATTATCAAACACTTGGACTTCGCTTGAACCCCTTTCTCTAGCTTCCATTTTTAATGCCAGCAACTTCAATTCCTGTTTTATCTTTTCTGTGACCCGAAGCTTCAAAATCCCAGTATTTTTATCGCGCTTTGCTTCCAGGTGATTTAACATCTGTTGTACAGTAATTGAACCAGTGTGGTCATCCATTTGTTGAACTCACTGATGGATCTTAAGAAAACCAAGCTCTCGATACCAATTGTAATGATCGAACCAGAAAGATTAAAGAAAGGATTTCAGAGATTAGAAGAAAAGGTTTCAGAGAAGAAGAAAATCACTGTAATTTTCATTCAAAAGATAACCCTATACAATATTCAGTTTTTCTTTTTATTCTGGATTCATCCTAACATAATTCTTTTTCCTGGACAGCTGTGATAACGGTACCAAAGGCTACTGATTCTCTGTGGTCGCATGTAGAACTATCCAATGCTCCTTAAGTCCTACCCATGTGCTTCATTAGTTCCTCACGTGATTGGATATTTGCTAAACCTGAAACGATGTCATCCTCCCTTCTATTGCTTAAGGTCTCGAGTCTTCCCCAATCCTTCTCTAAATCCATCGAATCATCTTTAAAAATTCTTAATTTGTCTGGTTCTTCTCTTAGGGTCATGACATTCACTTAAATAACGCGTTGAGGGTACTAATTTTAATGTGTGAAAGATTTAATTTCAGTGCTCAGATTCGGTGTTTGGGGGACTTTTGTGTTGTTTGATTAAAAATAAAATACATTTATTTTGTGGAAATTTTATAATTTAATAAGCTGCGTACAGAGGCAGCATTTTTTAAGACCATACTTGCAAATTTTCAATTTTATTAACTTCTTTTTCGTTTATGATTATGTCAAAGGATATGAAGATTTGAACGTGAATCAGCTCAGACTCTTGCTGCCATAAAATCCTTTTGACAATAATTAACATTGCTAAACCCAGAAATTTTTACTTGGCCATTATGTTTTTTAATCTATCTTGCATGTATTCAAATGTAAATATACAAATACGGGAATACAAAATCTTTGAATACGAGCACATAGATACGATAAATAGAACACTTTGTTTCGCTTGGAGAATTCCCTAAGAGATAGTTTACACAGGACATGTTTTGATATTGTTACAGGTTTTTTCTTATTTTTCTTGGATAAATAAATTATACAACTTATCTAAAAAAAATCTTTGAATATAAAATAGGAAAATGTTTTGATAAGATTCAAGGTTCAAAACTTAAAACTTAGGGTTTAAAATTTAAAAGTTAGAATTCTAGAATTAATATTTCAAATTTTAGAATTTAGACTTAAAATAGACGTGACTGTATATGAAAAAATTGCTATAAATACTAAGAAAAATTGAGTATGCTTATTTGAATATACTGTAACTGTACCCCCAGACTCGCCTCCCAAGTCGGTCTGTGTACGGAAGCACATCGTATAGAGTCGTATAATACAAGGTATGATAAACAAACCAATACACTCTCAAATACACGGTCCTATAGATTTCATCATGCTAATGTTATCGATGATATCATAACAATGACTAATGTGAAGGTATAACATGGGAAGTTCTGCCAAACTTTTAATGGATGCACCAAAACTATCGTAAAAGAAAACATACCATACCCGGCCTCCGGCTGAGTATAGGTAGTAGTGGTCCATTCTAAATCTTCGGAGTCCAAAGTAGCCGTCGGTTCATTGCAGGTGGCGCTAATCCCGGAATATCACGGATGTCCTTGTTATTTGGATTCACGAGCTGAAAAATAAAACAGTAAAATTGAGCATAGGTATAGAGACCGTGTGCAACAAGAAACGGTAAATTAACATAGGCAGCTTTCAATATGGAACATTGGCACTTGGAAGCTAGAGAACATGCTTTAATATGCATCCAAAATCCACAAGACAATATTAGTTCCGTGATCGATGTTGGAGCTAGGTTGAGAAATACAGTAGTACCTTCACGATTATGATCGCTATCACACCGATGGCAATAAGAAACAACAATGCCATAATGCACTTATCAGTAGCAACCTATGCACAAAAGGGATACAAAATTAGTAAATACAATATGAGACGGTTCATATGAATGAAAGGAAGTGGATGTTTCAGAGATTGACCTGTCTTCCGATTCCTTTGACCAGTTTAGATGCTTTCTGGATCGAGAAATGGATAGAATCCAGCTCATTAACTATCCTGCTCATTTGTTCAGTCTACATATGATAGAAATAACACACCTTAGTTTGAACATCACTGTATAATCTCGAAAAGAAAAGAAAAAAAGCGTAAAACGCTTGATTTCCATGATGTTGAAAATTCTTAATGCATTCAAGTTGTGTACCTGAGCCTTGAGAGCTGCAGCAGTTTCTGTTCCAACATCAACAGTATCTTGAACAACCTAGTATTTAAAAGGGTCAGGCAAAATTAGTCTTTCGTTCTCAAAATCCTCAGCAATCAGGATGTGTTAATTATGCGAGGAATTAATACAAACCGTCAGACACAAATTAGTCTTTCTTTCTCAACAACCCTCAATCCCGACGTGTTAATGTAGATTGTATTCATGTACTAGTGTTCTTAGCTTGTGAAGAGAGTTCTCTTTTTATTTAACTTATGCTTTATATCTTACCCAAGAAGAATTAGATAGAAATCTAAATAGATAAGATAGCCGCTTTAAAATTTCATCTGTTGTAAATCACCCTCCTTGGATTGTAAACCAGAGTATTTGACAGACCAATAAATTTCAGAGAACAAATTACTCTCTGTTCAAAGTCTCTTCCTATTTTCTACATGGTACCACTCTAGGTATCTCACAAATCCCTCCCACGCTGACTCAACAGTCCTCATCGAAAGTCGGTTAAGTATTCAAACAAAATCCCACCCAAACCACCATTATTGACACCTTACCCATACCCATCACCTGTCACAAACTCACGGCCAAAACTATCTTCCCTGATCCCAATCTGTCATGCTATACATCTCAGACAGGAAAAGATGAGCATCTCTCGGACACCATGTCCATACTGAATTTGAAACTAAAGATCTTTGCTTTCTCAAATATACTTTTGGAAATAGTGGTTGCAAGATCACAAGCTGGTACTGTTATTTCACAAAGAAAAGTACATACTAGATTACTCATTGAAACATATGTGTAGGGGTGCAAACCAGCCAAGACT
The DNA here is from genome assembly GCA_035048815.1 of Abelmoschus esculentus. NCBI lineage: Eukaryota > Viridiplantae > Streptophyta > Magnoliopsida > Malvales > Malvaceae > Abelmoschus > Abelmoschus esculentus. Next base: position 9,199,713 of record JAUCBN010000051.1, on the reverse strand, counting down.
CCTAGAGAAGAGCAAGCTATTTCAGAAAGGATGAAATGTGAATTCCAATGACAAGGAACAGTACCAAAGACTGGTTGGAAATTAATCTATTTGCCTCTAACTAGACCAGATATTGCCTTCTCAGTAGACATTGTTAGTCAACACATGAATGACCATAGAGAAGAGCAAGCTGCAAACATAATTTTGAAATATCTCAAAATGACATAAGCACACAGTTTGATTTTAAGGAAAAGTAAGAATCGAAAGGTAGAAATCCTTTCTGATGTCAGTTGGGTTGGAAAATTAATTTGCAGAAGGTCCACAAGTGGTTATTGTTCTTTTGCATGGGGAAAGTTGGTTACATGGAGAGGCAAAAGACAGTTGATTGTTTCAAGAAGCAGTGCTGAAGCTAAAATATTGAGCACTTCCTCTTGGAATATGTGAAGGTATGTGGATTCAAAAGTTACTGAAAGAATTGGAGTTGGACTTAAAAGGATAATTTGAGGTGCAAAGTGACAGCCAATCTGCCATAGCATTGCCAAGAATCCTATCCGGCATGTCAAAACAAAACAAAACATATTGAAATCGACAGATACTTCATTTCTGAAAAGGTCAACAGCGGTTCATTAAAACTTAATTTGTCTCTACTCATAAACAGCTTGTTGATGTTCTCGCCAAGGCTCTTCCAAGAATCACCTTTGACGAGCTCATGTCCAAGCTTGGACTCTACAACATATACTGCCCAGCTTGATGGGGAGTGTAGATTGTAGCTTTGCATTAGTAAATCAATCTCCTTAAATAGACTTGTATACCAGTGTATTCGACAGATAAATAAATTTCATAGAACAAATTATTGTATGTTCAAACTCTTCCTAGTTTCTACAGTCAATGATGGGAGGAATTACACCAAATGTTAGACATCCCAAGACTCCTTGCATTTTGTTGATTTTAAGTTCAATATAGAAAGAATATAGAAGGAAATTCAAGATCTAAAGATCTAATTAAAACAACCAATTATTTTTCCTCTATAGGAACATGCAAGAGGGGTTATAAAATGAGATGCAGAAAAAGTTTTGATACCAACTTTCTTAGCCCTGTCAATGGTTTGATCAGTCTCATCCATCATCTGGTGTCCTCTATCCATTAGCTGTTGATTTGTCATAGCTGCAAATACAGGTCGTCTCAGAAGAAGTTTAAAATCGAAGAAAAATACAATACCTACAAATTATTTTCAGTACATTCCAACAACATCCCAAGAATCAATAAAAGTAGTCAGAATTGGAACAGGCAGCACAGTAGAATAAACCTTCATAGTAAGATTATTCAGAAAATTCATGCTGACATAACAACAGATTATATTGCCATTAGATAAAGCTTTGATCAACGCTTGAGAAGTTATTTATAGCAAAGTTTACACTATTCCTTCCAAATTTAACAAACACAAAAGTGCAATAACAAACAGATTGACTTTATTTATAAAGGGCAAAATAATGTTGAATCAAGTGATCAAGGGTTTCTTTGTCAGGCTTCTCATCCCTGTTTTTTGCTTCCTACAGACACTACATTAGAAAATCACTCTAAAATAAACGACAAACTGAGAATTGTTATGGCATGTCTGAAAGTAAAAAGAATAATAAAAGAGGCAAACAATTTTTGGTGTGAATTGATGCATCCGAGTATATTGTCAATTTCAGAAACACTAATTGGTCAAGAGCAATGTTTAACTTTGTAACTATTATACACTCGTTTTAATTTTCAACTTGAACTAGCACATCAGCTAAAAATAAGAAACTGATATACTTACATGAAGCTAGCAAGACATTTTCTTCCCCAAAGCCTTCGCTAGGCCCATCAAAGAGATCAACCCGTTTGCTGTTCTCAAGATTGCTTTGATGTCTGTAACACAAGATCAACAATGTAAGACCACACCAAATTACAAATCAATAAAAGGAATAAACATTTAACAAAAAAGATCACTTATGATAGCAATAAATTTATTATTGAATGATATATAAAATAATTTCTTTCACAAATTACCAATTTTAAATCAATAATAACTTAAGCTTAGTAGCACAAGATCACAAGGATGACCAAAGAAAAGCTCAGTTAATAACAACTTTAGCATAAAATCACAAAATTGGCCAAAGAAAAGCTTAAAACAGGGGAAAAGAGAGAGAGGGAGATTTGGAAATGGGGAGAGAAGTCTGTGATCCAGAGTAAAGGGATAAACTCTATCAATACACAAAATGAATGATTTATACAACTAGTAAGAACATGATTCATGAACATGCATAAAGTTATCTTTTCATTTCACAAAAAACAAAATGGATAAGTAACTTACTGCTTCTTAAGGGCAACATATGAATTCAACTCCTTGATCTGCATGAGGATCCCACAAGGTTGAGAAAATTTTGAGCATAAGTTAGAGCCAACTTAAAAAAGAAAAATAGAAAAAAAAAATGAAAGCTCTAAAGCACCATTGATTGCTTCTTTTCGTTCAGCATTTTGTGGGTGTTTGCATCAGTTCTACGCTCCATTTCCTTCACTTCCCTATCGAACTCTTTGATGAGCCTAAAAAGAACAAGTGGAAACTATATTGATGCAAACTGATGACAAACAGTTCTACATAACCACACAACAGCCGACAGTATAGCAGACAATTTCTTAAAACCTTAGCTTCTTAGTTAATAAACAAGACAATAACATATGGGTTTTCTAGTTTAGTTTTTTTTCTCTTTCCTTTAAAAAAGGTGAAATAACCAAAAGATTTATCATTGAGATTTATCCAAACTAAAGTAAGATAAACTTTCATAAACATAATGTGAGTCTTGTCACTGTTTTACTTCTTCACCTTGCAATAACTCAGGAAAACATAAAGGGGAAGTTTCGAGGATGAATCTGAAATACCTCTTACACTCTCGCATCTTGTCCGTAAGCTCTTCCAATTGCTTACTCTGCCTATTAACATCCTTAATCTTCTCCAGTTTCTTGAATCCATTTCTGGAATAAAAATACAAAAGCAATTTAAACGACTTAGAAAAAAAATCGTAATCGATATGAAATCAGTAATGCCTAAGCTCAAGTTACTTCAAATAGAGACTTATAAAAAAAGTCAAAGTTTACATCAGAACAATCTGATCGAAATCGACATTGCAGAACAACGAAAGAACTATAAGAAATTAAATTCTTACGATAAAGCCCGAAAAATGTCGGCGATTTGTCCTTCGATCTCCGCTAGCTCTTCGCTAACCGCAGCTAAATCCATCTTTCAACCTTAGAGATAATCAAGTAACTTGTCTCTCTCAAAGTTTAATTCAATCTTCACGCAATAAATGAATTCACGGAATAAAGGAAATGTTAAATTCTTCCAGGTATTTATTAAGAGGAGTGACGATTCAAAGACACGGTCGCCAAAACAGCAGATTCAAAATCCAGTACCGAAACAGATCAGATCCGCAGGGTTTACAGTAAGTAAAACTCGAAACGCGTACAATGCGGAGCCAGTGGAAGAGAAAAACTTGATGCGAATCTTTAAATCCAGATCATAGAGTCAAACAGCATCGAAATTTCATAAAGGAACCAAAATTTGAAAGAATTGCGAGATTTACGACAATGATATGGTGCTACGTGAAGGTTTCTTCATTTGGAAGAGAAAAAGGAAGGTTGTTTGTTTGCTTGAAGGTAAATCACCATAGCCTCCATTCCCGATCTAAAACAAAACCTACTAAAAAAATGGTCTTCTCGTGATTTACAGATAATTTTGTATTTTTTAATATAAATATTTTCAAAGTTTTTTTTTTAAATAATACTCCTACTAATTTGATATCTGCTTCGTTAGTTGCTTTTGGAATGGTAATAAAAATTCTTTTCATTTTGTTGCGCTTCAAGCTATATATTAACATTAAAATTTTAATTTTTAGATTTTAATTTTAAATTATTAATATTAAAATATATTATCTTTAATTTTTTAAATTTTAATTCTATTTTGTTACGTGGAGTATAAAAACAGAGGGAAAGAGGGAGATGAAGGTTTAAATTTCTGCGACAATTTAGGCGTTGAAACGGAAAATCATAAACTTTAATTGTCAGTGTGCAAAATGTTTATAAAATTTTATTCAAACAATTTTTTATAGCGATAAGCATACAATAAAATTTAAAAGATTTTTTTTAAAAAAATCTCCGTTCAAACTAGACGCATAACAAAAAAAAATTATAAGCGATTCAAATTATCATGCAAAAAATACCGCTATTCAGGATTGATTTTATCGACAAATAATCATCTACTAAGTGGGGATAAATCTTTTCAAGTGACCACCGACAAAAAATAAATTAGAAACTAACATTGATTGAATCTTTGTGCGAACAACAATCGATCTTTAGAATATGCTGAAACATGTCATAAAGATAGATCAAATTATAAAACAAAAACAAAAACATATTACAAAGACAGAAAAAAAATGTGTTTATAAGGATAGAAAAAAACATGTTATAAAAATAAAGATTTTTATTACAATTAAAAACAAAAACAAAGAAAATAATATATTAGTTCAAATATATTTAGATGTAGAGCAAGTATATTTATTAATTTTTGTTTTTGTTTTTTGTATTTTTTTAAACTATAAATTTTAGATTTAATAAAAATACTTTTTATAGAGTTTTTCTTCTTCTTTTTTTTGGATAGGATTAATATTAAATTTAAGATTTTTTATATATAATTAGATGTGAAGTTAAGAAGTGGTTTCGGTAAAAAAATATATATTTTTTAAAAGATTTAGATTCAAACACTTATATTTTTAAGGTGTGTGATGGATAAAAAATTTAGATATAATTAGGATAAATTATATAAATGGTCACCGAATTTTTAGGTCAGATTCATTTTGATCACTGAACTTTTAAAATATTTGATAACATCATCTAATTTTTAATTTGTATTTGATAAGGTCGCCTAACTTTTAGTTCGCAATTGATACATCCGTTAAAGTTTAATTTTCCTTAATAAAAAATGTGTAAATTACAACATTCATCAATCAACTTTTATCTCACTCCTATTTTGATCACTAAAGTTTAAAATTTTATAATAACTTCACTTTTAAAATATTCATATTTTGGTCACTCCCAAATGACATGGTTATACAAATTAAAAATTTTGATTAGTCTTTAAAAAATTCGGGAAATATTTTTACTTTTTATATTAAATTTATTATATTACCATATTTCATATTTTAATAAGAAAATTAAAAAAATTATTAATCAAATAAAAATATTTCAATTATCTAATTTATTTAATACAACATAAGATCGAGAATTGAAAATTTTAAAATTAATAATTAAACAAAATAATTTTTTAAAGATTAATCAAACTCGATTTTGGTACAAATTTTTAAAAATAAATTATTTTTATTCATTTACGGTTCACAATTTTAAGTAAAAATTGATTAAATGATCTTATTTATTATATTTATTTTTTAGTTTCAAATATTATATAATATAAGATTGAAAATTAATTAAAAATTTATACTAAAATTACTAGACTATAAAATATTATAATACAAAAAAATTTAAAAAATATTATATATAATAGATAATATCATTTAATCAATTTTTTTTAAATTGTGAACCATAACTTAATTAAAATAATTTATTTTAAAATTTTACACTAAAATCGGGTTTGGGTTTGGTTACTCTTTAAAAAAATTATTTTGATTAATTATTAATTTAATATTATTTAATTTTAGTCTTATATTATATTAATTAAATAAGATAATTAAATATATTTATTTGGGTAATATTTTTTTACTTATTAAAATATGAAATATTATAATACGGTAAATTTAATATGAAAAATAAAATAAAATTATTTATCAAATCGAAATAGATAATATCATTTAATCAATTTTGATACAAATTATAAACAATAATCAAATAAAAATAATTTATTTTAAAAATTTGTACCAAATAAGTTTATTAAATCTTTAAAATTTTAATTTGTTTAATTGTTAATTTTAGATTATTTAATTTTCGATGTTATATTATACCAATTAAATCAAATAATTGAAATATTTTTATTTAAGTAATATTTTTTTTACTTTGCTTGTTAAAATATGAAATATGGTAATACGATAAATTTAATATAAAAAATAAAAAATTATTTCCCAAAATTTTTAATTGTAAAACCATGTCATTTGAGGTGGTCAAAATATGAATGAATCTAAACTTAAGTTATTAAATTAAAATTTTCAAACTTTAGTGGCCAAAATAAGAGTGAGATGAATATTGTAATTTATATAATTTTTATTAAGAAAAATTAACGGATATTTTTAACGGTATATAACAGTAGGGACCTATCAAATGCAAACTAAAAATTGGGTAATCTTATCAAATACAAACTAAAAATAAGTGAATTTATCGAATATTTTAAAAGTTCGATGACTAAAATGAATTTAACCTTAGTATTTGAACAATATTATATTCAAGAAAATTAGATATAATTATTTTTAGTTTAAAAATTTAAGGTTTATGAGTAGTTAAGTATTGTATTAAAAAATATTCAAACCAATACGCGTTAGATGTAATAGTATAATTATCTTTAAATTCTTATGATAAATTGCTCGTAATTAATTTTTTGATTTAAAAATAAATTAATTTCGTAATTTTAAATTTTAACACATCCATTATTAAACCAAATTCAAGTAAATTTAAATAAATTATGCTAATTTTATTTTTATAAACTTGAAATTCAAAATCTCGTATCAAAATATGAAAACATAAACTTAAATTAATTTTTTTATCAATAAATAATGCTTTATTGAGTATAAAAACAACGTAACAATATTGATCCAATGTTTTTATTTAGATATTTTATTAAATATTTCTATAATTATGATATTTTATTAAAATATTAAAATATTTTTTAAATATATATAAAATTATTTAAATATTAAAATAATATAAAATAAATTTATTTAAGAAATTTAAGCTATTTAAATATGTTATAAAGGATTCAAATTAAAAAAAAACACGTGATTTTATAGATAATTTTATCTAAAATAACAAAAATTAGCAAATACCTAATGAAATTGTAGGAATCACATTCTCGAAATATTAAAAAAATATTACTATTAATAATTTTTTTTCTCGAATTAGTGAGAACAAGAATAAACTAAATATGAGAATAAAATTTTAAAAAAATTACTACCCCTGATAATAATTTTTTCTACGAACCAAATGCCCTAAAAATATGTTTATTCCACAGAAAATAGCTTAAAAAGTGATTCTTTACGAGTAAATGTGATTTTTAATCCAAACTTAATCTAAATAAGTTAGATATACTATATTCATAGTAATTTTAATTTAAAAATATATTAAAATATTTTTATAATATTATTATTTCCAATATGATCAAATATACTATAGTAATATTTAATATTATATTTTATTTTCATTATGTATACTAAACTAATATAACTACTACTATTTATTAATTTTTCAAAAAATATTATTATTCAATAATATATAATTTGTATATTTAATTTTTAAAAATAGAATAATTTTTCAATAATTATTATATTGACATAAATAATATTTAATAATAAGTAATATTATATAGTGTATTTAACATTAATATAAAATTTTACTAATTAAGTTTTTTATACCTTTTACTATTTTAAATTATAATTTCTTAAATTATCGTTTTTTAAATATAAAAAAAACAATTAAGCTTTCAAACGTTCTATAAAAATCTCTAACATCATCGTTCGTAGGGGTGTTCAAAAATATCCGATCCGATTGATCCGATTCGAAATTTTTGATATCTGGTCTGATTTTTATTTTTGGATCGGATATCCGTTCCGATTTTAAGTTTTTCGGATTATCCGAAAATTCAAAAATCCAAAAATTGAAATTTTTATTAATATTAATCTTGTTCTATTTAACAATTTAGTGCTTGTTATATTTAAAAAATTTAAAAATTAAAACTTTTGTAATTGTGAATCTTATTGTATTTAGTAATTTGTTGTTTATTATATTCGAAATTCTAAATTTTTTATAAATATAACCTTCAAATTCGAAAAAAATAGTATAATCAAATTATATTTTTGGATAATTGGATATCCGACTATCCGATCCGAATATACGTATATCCATTTTTTTGGATCGGATACGGATTATTATATCATTGATCCGAAAACCCAAATATCCAAAAAAAAATTAAATCCGATCCAATCCGATATCCGATAATGAACACCCCTATCATTCGTACAGGGGTTGTCATATTAGTACAAAAAATCGATATTATTGAATGATAAAATTAATATACACAAATTTAAAGATATAATTAAATATATTGATTATTTAGTAAGAATTCGATAATTAATTTACTCCTAAGATTAAACAAAGTAATTCAAAAGTATTTTAAAAAACATTTTTCTTATCGTATTTTTTAAAGCATATAATTAAAATTGTAACAAAAACAAAAAATGATATCTTGAGTAATTTCCATCACGTCAATTACAAGATTAATTAATCAAGTATATCTATTTAATTAATTTTTTATTTCATTTTTTATCAATTAAATCTTCTCTAATATTTATTATAAATCAAATTTTAAAAAAATTTACTTGATAAAATAAATAAATATTTAAATAAATATATTTAATTAATTGATCTTATAAATAAAATAATAAAAATAGTTTACGATATAATTTCTTGTCTAATATATTTCAGATTTCATAAAAACTTATTAAACAGAAACTTGGGTGATATAAATGGTACATCACTATCTGCATTTATTCTTTTTGGAGTAATATATAAAAAATATAATTAAGATTTAATACCTTTTTCTTCAAGAATGATAATAAGGGTAAAGTCAAAATTTTATTTAAAGACTATTATTTTCTAAATAAAATTTAAGAAAAATATATTATTTATGGAAAGATGTTAATTTATATATGAATAAAATGAATATAAATTAATAAATTACCAAACCTTCATAAATATAAATAAACAAACCATCTCTATGTTATTCAAATCAACCGCAATACATATGAAGCTGACAAAACTTCCAGGGTATATAGAAAAGATACCAACTGAATTTACAAGAAGAACATGAGATAAGTAGTTGCAGGCTCTTTAAAGCACCTTAGTGCTTTCTTCATTCATAAGCTCAACCTATATATAGATATTACTGAAGCCATTAGGGGGAAAATGGAGGCCCATTTCTTGCTCCATGATCAACCATCTTCTTGAATGATTAAACAATGGTTACAAGATGGTAACTTTCTACTGTATATCATTCGTATTACACAATTGCAGATGGAGGATCTATATCATCAGTGTTTCGCTGATGCATTCGTTTTTGGACAGCTTTCACGGCTACTACTCTGGCAGCAGTGGCTGCTTTGTTTGAAGCTGTGATAACTTTGTGCACTCTCTCATCAATCTTTGCAAGGCCATACGCTTTCTCCGCGGCTCTCTGTGCTTCCTGTATGCAGGACAAGAAATTATAAGATAACACAGAGTAGTAATATTTAGCTCTGTTTGTTACTTATGGCATTCATGCACATTTTCATGATTATGAACGTTAAATTCTTAGGAATACTCGGACAACATTTTATGAAAAAAGCAAAGAGATATAGCTCATCAACTGCTAGTGAAGCCGGTAAATGCCAGATAAGCGATGAGGAAATTACCTGAATGGCATTATGGACTCGAGATTGAGTGACAGCACAGGGAGATCCAAGATAGATGCTTTGTGTGCTATGAACATCAAGAACCCCATTTTGCCAATGACCAGACTGTGTCTCGCCGTTTCTGAAAGTGTATGCGCCAAATCCCTGCCTCTTTCCCTCATGCCAGGCTCCCTCGTACCGGTGTCCATTTCCAAATTGATATACCCCAAAGCCATGCATCTTGTCAGCAAAATATTCCCCTAAATATATGTCCCCATTTCTGCATTTCAAATCATAAAGTTGATCAGTCATTAAAGCTGAAATCTGCATAATTCGTATGGTTATATATCCCACAACTGCTCAATGAATGATGACTCAAAGTTCAGAATAATTTTCATCCAGTTCAACCGAAAAATAATCCGCACACCTCAACACTATTCTCAATGATAAGTGCAAGAACCCCGTTGCTCAAATAGCTGGACTCAAGCCCCTTTAGTCCAAATATACATGTATATAACACTGGTGCTATAGTATTCCCCACAAGGCAGCAATTAGTTGAAATCTTGAAGGGGTGATTTATTATCAGCATTCAAGGCTAAGAAAGCTAAAATATGAGAGATGTAACCATCTAAAGACAAGAACAACACAAGCTTTAACTACCACTTCCAAAATCTGTAATTGGAACATATATTGTACAAAGTCCCAAAATTCCAGTGCTTTCTCCATATCCGATGATTGAATACATACCAGATAAGGCAACATAAAAATCTAACACTATTTGTTCACTCAAATCTATGATCAATCCAAAGAAGAAAGATCAAGAATTCACCTGAAATGGTAATGGCCAAGCCCATGCTTTACACCCCACTTGAACTCCCCCACATAGTTGCTGCCATCTGCACAAGTATGCACTCCACGTCCATGACAATGCCCATTAGACCACTCCCCCGCATAAACATCACCGGTATAAAACCTGTACACACCAATTCCATGCCTATATTGACCGCGATATCGACTCCCTTTCGCCCAAGTTTCCACACCATAACCATCATATTTCCCATCAATCCAATCCCCCTCATACCTCCCTTTCATGTAGTAATTATAAACTCCACTCCCTGAACATTTCCCTTTATGAAATTCACCCTCGTATACATCCCCATTACTATAAACCTGCACCCAACTCCCCGAAATCACCACTTTCTCCGATTTCGGCTTCGACCCAATAGACCAAACGACAGTTTTCGAAGATTTAGAAGACGACCCTAGTTGGCTAAACTTAGAAGGTAATGAACGAGCGAGAAGCAAGCGAGGGAGTGTAAGATTAAGAGAAACCAAAAGGGTAAGCGAAAAAGCAAGCAAACCAACAAAATTCAACAAGAAAAACCACCGAGAATCGGAAACCAAAAAGTAAATCGAAGGGAGATAAAGCAAAAAGAGGAAACGTAAGTGGAAACAAAGAAAACGGCCACGGTTCAAATGATGAACAAGTTTCCTACCAAGTTGTTGAGCATCGAAAGGAATAGCAAGACAAGCGGAACAAGAGAAATACTGTAAAAGAGCAAATCTTTCAACCCTTTCGCAATGGGCACGGTGGTTCTTGAAAGAAGAAAGAGTATGGGGCCGAGAAAAAGAATCGTGGGTCATTATAGGCCGCTTTTGGGGAGTCGAGAGAAGGGTATGTGCTAGAAAAGCGTTATTAGAGGAGGAGGGTTTAAGATGATGAAAGTTGGGTTCTTTAAGACCGTGGGTTGTTGCTGTTGGTGGCGGAGGTGAAGGGTTTGATAGTTGGTACTCGGATGGTGAGATGGAGCTTGTTTTGAATGGCAAAATCAGGGTTTTGATGATTGTTTCTGTTTGCCAGATTTCTTCTGATGCATTTACATAAAACAAAAAAACTCTTCTTTCTTCTCAAATCTTCACTTTCCTGATTTCTCTGCGAGCGTACGCTTACAACGGTAAGTAAGACTGGAAAGTGTTTGTTCCAACTTTGAAGGCAGTTTCCGCTTTGCTACTTGATTCTGTCTGTCTTACTAATTCTGGGTGTTTGGTTGTAGCTGTTCCATGCCTGGTTTTTGAATTTCGACATTGGACATTATAACACAGCTTCTGTAACTAAACACCCTACTTTTCATTATATTTTCTAAACTGCCACTGCCTCATTTTCAAAATAAAAAGGGGAAAGTATTTTTGTAAATATGGGTACACATATAGGCAATTATAATGAGTAAGGCGCTTTGCCTTTAGCCACATCTCCAAGTATCAAAAAGGGTAAGTTCCTGGTAGAGATTAACAATTCTATCAGATGACGTGGCCTCTGGCGTTATTCTACGTGGCATTTCCTTTGTGGCAGTTTACTTAATATAGCATTCATTTTAGTTTTTATTTCTTCAAATTCCTCCCTCAAATCTCTATTTTAACAGGATAAATCATTAATTTAGAAAGAAAGAAGAAAAACAAGGTTTAAGGCGTAAAAGGCCTTAATTTCTTTTAAAAAACAAGGTTTAAGGCGTATAATTATAGTTTTAGTAACAAACAATTATATATTATTAATATAGTTTAAAATTTATCAATTTAAATAATATAGTTTAAAATTTATCAATTTAAAATATTATTTTAATTTTGGGTAAAATATCATCTTAATTTTGATAGAATTTTGTCTCACCCTTTTCTCATCTTTTGTATTCTTCTAAGCATTCCGATCATAGAGTTTTGATCCTTTAATAAACCTCGTATTGGTTCTCATTGACCCTAAATGCTAAAGTTTTGATTGTCCCTAGTTAGGGTCGTTTCTGAAATTTTGGTGGTCCTAAGATAAATCTAAAAATTAGAGCCTAAATTATGAATTTAAATTTTAATTTTGATCGTATATTTGATCATATTGTGTTTATCATGGTGACAAATATAACAAACATTATTTCGGTCATTGCGAGTATCAAAATTGTGAATTTTTTAATAACATATGTTATTATAAACATAACGGTTGTAGGTATAGTGGTTTCAGATGATATCATTACCGTTGTTATATAAATTTAAAAGTATGTCTATAATAACAAATATTAAAAAAAATGTGCTCTAACAAATATTAAAAATAAATAAAATTTAAGAGTATGTTTATAATAATAAATAATAATAAAAATTAAAAATATTAAAAAGTTAAATTTTAATACTTGTTATAATAATCATACTCTTAAAAATTCAATTGTTAATATATACTTTTATTTTAAACATCCTTTTTATTAGGAGTTGAATTTCTCCCTTTGATATTTATTAGTACGAGTATACTCTTAATTTTTTTGAATTAAAATGAAAGTTAATAAACTAGATTACATAGCAGTAGTTTTGTAATAGAGGGATCGTCAATATCTATAATAAGTCCTTGATAGAATCTGGGGATTTCATAGAGAGTGAAGTCCTAGTGAATCAAAATGACATTTCTAGCTAAAATAATATTTAAATCGATAAAATCTTATATTAATTTGATAAACTATATAAGTTTTTGGACAAAATTATTACTAACTCAAAATACGTTTCTATCTTCATTAATTTTAAAATAAAATTTATAACATTAATTATCATTTTATTAAAAATAATAATTAGAGTACTAAAACATTAATACAGGTATAATACTAAGTACCTAGTAGTTCCCTTATATTGATCCTAACGTTCATTTTGTCAGGTCACTAGCACGTGCTAATCTTGTTTGCATATATATCCAATGAATAATTATCCAAAAACACGTAAGTTTAACATTTATATACATTAAAATTAGTAAAAATTAATAAATAGAATATATTTTTTTTATAAAAAAATCATAAAAACTGAATAGTTTCAGTTTCAGACATGTGATAACTGTTTGTGAGTTGTCCTGTAACTGTCCGAAGATAGACATAAAGACAGCACTGAGTTGGTCAAACGGGGCACGGAGTTGAAGCCTCCACATCTGATCTCGTGTCTGGTCTTACCTTTGTTCTTATCCGCGTCCATGTAGATCATACATCCACAGCTCAGTTCTATCTATTTTTGGACCAACCATGCGGGCAAAGCACGGTGCTCTTAGTATACATTTTAATGTTTATGTTGTTATTTTTATTAGTGTCGGATCAAGAAATTTAAGAACGAGGTTTATAATATTTTTAAGATTAATTTATATATTTTTATTTTATTTTTATATATTAATTTTTTTAAAACTTTAACACTAAACTTTTTTTGGTGTTGGTTCGGTTAACCAATCGAACCGAACTTTCGAATTTTCATTAACTATTTTTTTTCTTCTATTAACCGTTAACAAAATAAAAAAATTTCAAAAATTTTTAATCGAACCGAAAAAAATTCGGTTAATCTAATTGGTTAATTCGGTTAACCGAACTTTTTGAAAATAAATTGGGTAAATTACATAAATGGTCACTAAACTATATTAAAATATTTTTTAGGCAATGAACTTTCAAAAATTATAAAACAACCATTAAACTTATCAAATTATTACAAAATGATCATTGATTCATTGCACGTTATAAATTATCGATAAATATTAAAAATTATTTTTATATTTAATGATCATTTTATGCTAATTTTACGAAATTTAATGACTATTTTATAATTTTTGAAAGTTTAATAACAAAAATTAAATATATAAAAGTATGAAATATATAATATATAAAAAATTCAGTTAATTTGATTAATTAACCAATTTTGAACCGAATTAACCGATAATCAAAGATTTAAAAAAATTATTAATCATTAACCGATTCAATTTAAAATTAACCTACCGATTTGTGCCCCTTCATGATTTTGCACGTCCGTCACTAAATATGATTATATAATAATATATATATTTGTTTTTAACCTTTAAAAAACACATATATATTATATAAATTATATTATTTGAATTTGGATCATATAAAAAATAATAATCTTTATTATTATTCTTACTTGTCATATATTTAGATTGAAAGAACTACAAGTGATTAGACTGAGATAGCCTTGAGTCTGAAGCAACATCAGCCGACAAGTTTGAAGTTTGTGTTCACTTTTGAAAATGGACGGCTATATAGTTTTTCAGTGAAGTTTAGGTGAATATGAAAATGATGAACTTGCAGTGTATTAGCTTTTTGGTGTAAAATTCTTTATATAAGTGGGATAAATTCTGAGTATGGTAAACCGTAAAATCGAAAATTAAATCGAACCAAGGTATTATGGTTCATAAATTTACGAATCGTGATTAATCGCGATTAATCTAATTAAATCGAATTTGATGTTTTAATTGATTTTTAGTTATTTTTATAAGGTAAAAATATATATTTTATACTTAAAATACTATAGATGTATTTTTATTTTTTATTTTTTTACTTAAAAATAATTTTTTAATAAATATTTATGAAAAATATCTTAAAATTTTTAGCTTATAATGTTTAAAAGTTATAAAAAACTATTTTGCCAAGATAAAATATAAATTTTTAAAAATTAACGTTAATATAGCAAAACCGAAAATCAAGGTTAACTGAACCGAAAACCGACGGTTACTAAAATAGTTTACCGAATTAAACCGAAACCGAACCGAATGCACCTCTACTAAATTCTAAAACAAGATCCAAATGCTACAAATACATGTATTCATCATGTAAGAGAACTTCGGGTTTTGCACGAGTTATCTAGCTCAAGTGGTATAAGGAACGATAATTGTTCTTAGAGGTTACGGGTTCAAATACCAATGATGTCAGTAGAGTGATTGAGCGATCAATATCAAATGGTAGAGATTATATTCTAGAACAGATACTACTGTAATCACTATTAACTAATTAAAAAAAACTTCGGGTTTTGAAATTTTATGGTCAAAAAATATTATAAAACCAAAAATTTTATGCACAATCCAATTAAAATTAAGTGGCAGTTAAAAAAAATATATAATTATAAATTTAATCCTTGTTATTTAAATTTTTTAATTTACTTTATTATAAAAGTTTATTTTTAAATATTAAATTTATTTTCTCCTCCAATCAAGTGGTGACACCACCTATTTAAAGGAGAAAAAACTGGTCTTAGAAGACTACTTCCAGGTTGAATCGAATCTAGATTATAGGCAAAAATAGATAATAATTTAACCATTACACCAAACACATCTTTATGCTATAAATCACTAACATCAATATATATGTACTATCGTTTTCTATATATATTCTTTTAATTTCACGCATAATCATAAATTATTTTTTAAATTTAATTAAAAATATTTTAAAATTATAATAAAAATTTATTTAATAAACCTCAAACTTTTAATTTCAAACTCTAAATCTTATATAATAAACCTTAAACCCTAAATTCTAAATTCATTTAAAATTTTAAAATTATAACAAAAATTTATTTAAAAAACTCTAAATCCGAATCATAAACCCTAAATTAAAACCCTAAATAATAAATCTTAAATTCATTTAACAAATCCAAATTTCATAATTAATTGGTTTCGAAATTCATATTTGTAGTGAAGAATATCTGAAGAATTATATTATTGACTCTTCTCTTCTGGTCCAATTTATGCTTAATTCAAGAAGGGAAAGCAGAGTCTAAACTCTTCTCTTCTTTACTATGTTCAGATAGATCCAAACAACGAGTTCTTCGGCGGCTAAGTCTTCGTAAGCTATTCTTATTCTTTTTCTTTGTTTGATGTGGTAATTTCAGAGAAAGGATGTGCATGATAGATACTTTATAGTAAATTTAGTTGTCTATGGTTCATATATGAGCATGGAAAGAATAAATATAAAATTAATATTAAAGTATTACCGGACGAAATTAAGATTTGAGGTTAGAGCAAAATAATGAAATAATTAAACATGTAATGCTTTGTTAGTTATTATAATTTAGTATGGACTTATTTAAATAGATTCTTAATCAATGTTTTTTTTGTCTTCTTTGTGATTATTGAAGTAAGAATACTTTATCATCCCTCAATGATGTTTTTAAATTAATAATTTTATTAATTGTTTCTGTAATGCAATAATTCGATTGATAATTAGGTATTTGTATTCGTCTTATGATCACATTTGAAATTGGATATTAATTTACCCATTTGAAAGTATAATCGATCAATTTAATTTTGGGTTTTTAGCTTTTTTATTTAATTAATTAAAATACTTTTGAAAATACCGTCACCATGATCTTTTGCGGCGTTTTGGGTTGACAACGCCACTAAAAACATCACATTTACGTTATTTATGGTAAAAAGCTACTAAAAGTCATAACATATTTCAGTGTTTGTACATCCAAATACTTGTTAAAAAAAGTTATTAGCAGCGATTGTGAAAAAAAAAAATCTCAACTAAAAATTAAGAGGCGTTTACGTAATTAAACACCGAAAAGTTATTAGCAACATTTTATTAATTAAATGCCGTTATATAACATGGCAATATTTTTCGTACATAAACAACATAAATATTTGTGATATTTGCGGCATTGATTTTAACGACACTTTTTCACAAAACTAAAATATGTCTTTAAATGCTACTAAAAACCTATCATGCCGCCGTGGGTGTGCAGAAATAGCGATTGAGAATGGACCTTATCGGCATAAATATATATAGTACTTGTAGCATTTCTTGGCACAGTCGATACAATTAGCCTCCATGGTTTACAAGAAATAGCCACATCTCATAATTTTTCGGGCCATTGAGAAACCACTGCCACTTTTGAAATTCATAATTTTCCCTTTTGAATCTACCAACACCAAGTTGGGAGTTTGCCTTTACAATGCTACAAATATTTTCTCAAAAAAGACTGAAATTGGTTGGGGGAACCTTTATCATGTGTGATGTAATGTTCATCTGCAAAATGCTGAGTTGGTAAAATATAAAATCATCCTCTTTAATCCTGTATTCAACTATGTAAGAAGCCTGACACTGGCTACGGTTGTGCAACATGGTTAGTAATCGCATCGGGGCAAGATTGCGCTTGTAGAAGCTCCAGCCGGTTGGATGGTGGCACAAACTGCAGTATGTAGTCCTCGTCTAAAGTCAATAAAAAAACAGAACAATCAGTCATTAACTAAACAATTAGACGCATAAGATTACCGAGACAAGAAACTAGAATATTTCCATGATGCTTGAAGTTGATTTTACTCGAATCAAATAAATAACTATACATTTCTATAAGAAACAAATCAAAGAGGCTCAAACAAATTTGAAGGGAAATGGAAGTTAGGATCTTACTCTCTTTGACGGTTCCATAAAGCCAGCACAATACCTCGTCAGCAAATGCCAAACAGACTCCTCCCTAAAGATGAGTTTTTAAACAAGGAAAGAAGGTTACTCATAGCACAATGAAATTTCAAAAGGGGGAAAATCAGTTCGGTGCATGTATGTAATTATAACCAAGGAATTTCCTCGTCAGCACAATATTTCTGATTATACCAACGGGAATACAAGTTTTAATTTTTCTAAAATATGAATAATCAACTCATTAGATGAATTTGCTGTAAAATACCTGCCAGTAGTTCTTCATTTTCACCCGATGAGTGATGTCTTTGGTTTTTAGTCTCTCAGTGCGTACCAGTCTCCCTGAATCATCCCTATACCAAACATGCCAAGGGAAAACTCCATTTTAATTGGAAACGAGAAAACCCTAGTACAAAAAACACCATGGAACTGAACGCTGCTCAGCATTGTTTTCTGGATAGAGACAACTCAGCAGTTTTTGAGAAGAGAGGCGCACACACTGAAAAAATTTATTTTTGTTCATCTTCAATATTTCTAACCTAAACTTGGTTTTGGAACAAAGTGGTTTTCTAGTCACACAAGCGAAGAAAGAGTAACATCTTAAGGCAATTGAAGTTGGTATGAAATGCCAACAGAATTTACCTAAATCCAATAACAATATAAGGAACACCTGCCAGGAATGATTGAATCTGTGACGACAAAATAATCATGTTATTTTCTCCAAAACAAAGGCTAACTTAAAAATGAAGAACTCCATTTCAAAATAACCTTTTAAAAATACAATTTCCAAAGAATTCCTGATAAAATAAATTAATGAAGTAAGAAACTTAAACTAAGATATATAATTTGAATGCAGAAGTTCAAAGCAAGAAAAATCCATAGGCACAACCAATAGTCCATTGGACAAAGAACCATACCCAAAACTTGAGCAGTTTCTCTCTTTCATATCTTTCCTCCGTATGATAATCCAACTGCAAAGGAAGGGACACATTCATGAATTACACAAGTAAAACTATTACAATAATCAGAAGGCAATAAATGAAGCATTGAGCATCACAAACCATTAAGCTAGTTGAATCTTTACCTCACGACTTGTTTTCAACTCCACATAAAATCTTCTTCCCTCATCTGTTGAATCACAACAATCCATTTCAGCACCCATCAGAATACGATGAGCCCCTAATTTGGTTTTAATCACCGAACAGTATTCAACATTGGCATCAACATGATGTATCCCTTCACCATCATCTCTTCTTGGATCTTCAGTGGCAAGGCTCTCAAAACAATACCCCCAATAACATCTAAATTAAAAAAAAAGTAACACAATTAGAACTTGAAGCAATTAAATAAGCAATAAAAGAAATCAGCAGGGCTACTCAACACTTCCGATTCCTTCAGGTTGCCAAATGCCAACCCATGGGGAAATGTAATAATAATAAAGGGGATGCTATAAAAGTTTTGGTACCTTCGACGATCCAACTCACTCTGTGGCCTCTCAGGCAGTTTATGCACGTCAAGATAGACAACACCATTCCGCTTGTGCACTCCCATTTCCCAAGGCTCACTTTTAATGTAAGCAGTAGCCATTATCTGCATGACAAGAAGACACTGACCAATTAAATACATAAAAAAGTGGTTTATCATCCATCAAATTCATGAATGAAAACTTGGATAAATGACATCACTTATTAGTGGAAAAGACTAGTGGTATTGAGATTGTTCATATAAAAAGGTAAAAAGACTGATCAACAAAGAATCTCTATGCGTGTGTTATTCAAGTCATACAAAAGACAAGAGAAGTGTGCATTCTTCCAAGAGAAGCAATTACCTTATTAAGATTGTTGCGAAAAGTTTGCAAAAGTGTAGGGAATATTGTTAGATGATATCCTCAATAAAGCACTAAAACACAAATTCGTAGGTCAACAAATATCATTTTCTATACCACAAAATGAATGTTTTGAACGGGGATATTTTTGTCTCTTATGCAAGCAAGAAGGTCACCAAAACCCTCGGAACCTAACTCTGGTCCAGGAAAAATAACAAGGACGGCAGCATTGATTAGACCTCATACACCACCAAAAAAATGTGAATAAATGTAAGAAGTGCTTATATAATGTATATAACTGCAGCACAAGACAAGTTCACCTGAACAATTTCCATGTTTTCATGAATGAACCATACCTTTTTTCTCAGTAAATGTATCAAAACCTTGATTGAGATCAGCTCCAATCTCTTCAGTAATAAGACGCTTAAAAAGCCTCTGATGATGCAAACAATAAAGGAACATACAAAATGAACTAATGAGGAGGACAACAAGGAGAATATAAGACTTGCTGAAAAATACTATGCTGATATCCATAAATCTTACCAAGCTGCGGCCATCAAAGTAGACATCTCCACCTTCTACACGACTGTGGCAAGCAAGTTCACATGGCTGACAAATTTAGTTATCGCATTTAGCAAAAAGTAGCCCACAAAAAAATCACCTGACAACATGGCTTAGGTGCATGCATACAGAAGCAAATAATTTACAGGTTTTAAAGGGTATCTAAAGGTATAAAACAACTCCTAACAAACACTACTGGTCACGTCAACAAGAAGATCATAAAAATGTACAAAAACCAAATAAAACATGTGAAATATTCTGACAACCGTCTTCACTATACATAAAAGGGAAAAAGATAATTTGATATAACAAATTTGCCTCACTTTGGTATATCAAACTATTATTATTTGATGGGTCATCAAAGAAAAATAAAAGGTAATGTACTCACTTCCTGGAAAGCAATGCATTTTCTAGATGATGTCTCTTCACTCTTTAAAAACTTTAGCTCAGAAACAAAGCGTTCATCACGATGTCCGTTAGCAAATTTGTTGCCATACCCATAACCTTGCCTTGGAGGATAACCAGGACGACCAAGGATACCAGGTCCCCTATCATTGTGCCAACGACCACGTCCAAAACCTCCTCTACCTGGGTTATTAGCATTACGAATAACAGGCAATACTGCAAAAGAATATTAGTTACCATTTAAGCAGGAGACAAAAGGTTCAATTTCAACGAAAGATCAATTCAATTATTCTGTTTATATTACAAGAATAGCAGGCAAAGCTAATCTAAATATTCCTGAATAACATTGTCATATTTTATTCTAACATTTCTTCAAATAAAGCAATCGAATAGCTCATATTTTAGCAGTGTGATCTTAGAATTTAAAACATTCACTGAACATGAAAACAAGTCCATAACATCTCCGCTTAACTTGCCTATTAAATTTAGCTGTTAACAGCTAGCTGCCCGTATACTTAAAGTTACATGCACATTGAAATTACTCCCTAAAACTTAAATCATAGAATTCGAGCCAAAAGGTTTCTATTTTCATACATCATAGATAAATCTTTTATACAAGGAATTGGCACACTTAAAAAAATCTTGGGGCAAAAATGACTGAATCTAATAGAGAAATAATGAAATAAAGAAATACCAGGAATAGAGAAACGACTAGTGGCAGGGGTTTTACAGTAGTCTTCATTATCCGGCCCAAAAAGATCGTTTTCATCTTCTTCTCCATCCTCTTCATAACCAAAAATACTCTCAATATTCCCATTATAATCATAATTAGTGGTATTAACATTCCCTACTTCTTCACCATTTTCCTCTTCTCCTCCGCTGCTAGCGCTTCCACTGGAATTGCTGCTGTCGTCGCCGCTGCCTTTGGATGAAGAAGATGCCGACGACGACGATGAAGCGGGGGACGATGACGAAGATGAATGGGAGGGAGATGAATCGCCGGAATCATCGCGATGGTCGTTGTTATGATCGTCTCCAAAGAGGTCGACATCTTGTTCTGAGAAATCCATGTCGGAGATTATGATTTTGCCTTTTTGTTTTTTTTGCTCTCTAAGAAACAAAAGGAGCGAAGCGAATTTCTGCTTTTTGAGGTTTTGGTTCTTTTGATTTGAACAGTTTAATTTTGGTGTTGACTCGGTGACAAATCAATCGAGCTGACTCAGTTTTAGTGCAATGCTTCATCATTATTGGGCTTTTACTGTACATATTTGGACATGATTGGGCCACAATGAGGATCCCATGCTCTAAAACTGGTTAATTTGAATCATTACTATTTATTTTATTTTTCATATTTCAATATTTTATTTAATAGATTTTATAATTATAATAAATTATGAAAAAAAGGATTTTTTATTAATAATTTTTTTATTGGATTAGAAAGAAATTTATAAGAATCAATTTGAATTAACAAGTTAAATTCATGTATTTTATTGGACAAATAAAAGTTCATGTATCATATTGAACTTTAACTGAACTAAAAAATCTAAAGTATATCTTGAATATATATTAAAATTTAAAAAATAATATTTTAATTATCACTCGATTTATTTGATTGAAATTTATTAATTAATAAATTCGATATTGATAATTTTATTAAAAAATATTATAAATATGATATATATATATATATATAAGTAAAATATAAAATTTTATAATAAGTTATACTTCTATTTTTGGGTTAATACATATCTTGTTACATGAAATATAATAAGTGTTTATCATGTTATATTATTTGATGCATATAATATTTATTTTTTATGTTATAAATTGATGACAAAAAATCAAAATAAGAATATAAAAGCATCATCAAATATTACATGCTAGATTAATTTGGCTAATTTATAATATAAATTATATTTATTATATAATCATCACTTAGGAGAGATTATATTATGAGTTCGATTTGTCACATCATTCATAGTTCTTAATCAATGAAAATTATCCATTCTACTATTAAAATATCAATGTCATTAATCTAATTTTTGTAAATATATATTTTTAAATGACATAAAAAAAATAGATATTTATTTGTTGAAAAAAATAACTTAAAAGATAGTGATGAGATGGATGATTACGATTGGATGAATCTATAACTGATGTGATAAGTTAAACCCATAATATAATTTCTCCGTAACTTAATGTTAAACTGTTTAGAGATTTTCGCTTCAGTTTTATATATGAATACGATGATAATTTAAATTAAAAAAATCAAGAGTTTAATTGTAACCCTAAATAGTTTTTTCGAAAATTCTTCTTCTCAGTTGTAGATTGTTTTTATTCATATATAAGACTAATTTTTCAAGATTATGAGCTAAAAGACTAATTATTTTATTTTATCTCTTTTAATTTGTATATTAAGTTTTTTAGTGTTAATTTTTATTTTAATAATTTTACTTACTAACGTGTTAAAATTGAGAATAAAAAGAAATATCAATTATGAAGTACGAAAAAAATAATGATAATTTATAAAAAAAATATTATAAAGAAAATAAAGATGAAATAGTTTTATTTAATTGCGTAGGATCATAGATGATGTGATGAGAATGGTTAATATATTCTAATTTTGCTTTAGAATATGATTAATTACATGTCGAGTCTTTAATATTTTTTAATAATTATTATTTAAGGAAATACAAATTTGATTTTCAAAGCAAATTCATAACTATAAAAGTTGGGTTTTCAAAGTAATGGAATAGTTAAATGTGTAATGTTTTGATAGTTAGTATAATTTAATATGAACTTGTTTAAACAATTCCTTAACCGATGTTTAGTCTTATTTTTAATACCATTGAACAATTATATATGATATAAGGTGGGACGATGTTAAATTATCTTTTTACGTAATATGTTCTTTGAATTTTGATGAGCTTTAAAAAAATGTTATTTTAATTAATTTAGTATGACCTTATGATTATTGAATTAAGAATACTTTCTCGTCTCTCATTGATGTTTTCGATTCAATAATTTTATTTATTGTTAAGTTTATTAATTGTCTTTGTACTGTCATGAGTTGGTTGATAATTATTTGTGTTTGTTTTGATAATCACATTTGAAATTGAATGTCAATTTACCATTTGAAAGTATAATTGATTAATTTAATTTTGAGTTTTGACTTTTTATTTATTTAATTAAAACAACTAAGATATTTATGAAAATACCATATTATCATCTTTTGTGGTGTTTTGAGAAAAAAACGTGACTGGCATCGCATTTTGCAGTATTTGTGATAAAACTAAAAATAAATGACATTTATTACTAAAGAAAGGTTATTAGCAGCGTTTGTACAATCAAACAACACTAATAAAAGGTTATTTGCGGCGTTCTGCTAATCAAATGCATCATAGCACATGATCGACGTTTTTCGTGCACAAACGCTATAAATATTTGCGGTGCTGGATTGTACAGGTTTTTCGCGGATAAAAAAATACCTATTACCCATTATGCTATCGTGGGTGTGCAAAAGTAGCAGCTGAAAATGAATCTTATCGGCATAAATTTGGCATTTCTTAGCGTAGTCAATACAATTATCCTCCATGGTTGATCAGAAATAGTCACATCTCATAATTTTTCGGGCTATTGAGAGACCATTGCCACTTTTGAAATTCATCTTGATTCAATCTGAGCGATAACCCGTAACTCAATTCGATCCAACTGATACAATACTACTATACCGAATCATTGCAGTTTAATTTTGGAACAAGGAGCTTTTAAATCTAATTAACTACCAAGGTATTGTTTTCCCCTTCCTTTTGAAGGTACCAACAAGAAGTTGGGAGTTTGCCTTTACAATGCTACAAATGGTTCTCAAAAAACGCTGAACTTGGTTGGTTGGTTGGTTGGGGGGGGGGGGGGGGGGGCTTTATCAAGTGTGATGTAATGTTCATCTGTAAAATGCTGAGTTGATAAAATATAAAACCATCCTCTTTAATCCTGTATTCAACTATGTAAGAAGCCTGACATTGGCTACGGTTGTGCAACATGGTTAGTAATCGCATCGGGGCAAGATTGCGCTTGTAGAAGCTCCAGCCGGTTGGATGGTGGCACAAACTGCAGTATGTAGTCCTCGTCTAAAGTCAATAAAAAAACAGAACAATCAGTCATTATCTAAATGATTAGATGCATAAGATTACCGAGACAAGAAACTAGAATACTTCCATGATGCTTGATGTTGATTTTACTCGAATCAAATAAACTACACATTTCTATAAGAAATAAATCAAAGGAGCTCAAACAAATTTGAAGGGAATGGAAGTTAGGATCATACTCTCTTTGACGGTTCCATAAAGCCAGCACAATACCTCGTCGGCAAATGCTAGACAGACCCCTCCCTAAAGATGAGTTTTAAACAAGGAAAAATGGTTTACCCATAGCACAATGAAATTCCAAAATGGGGGCGGGGGGAATCAGTTCGGTGCATGTATATAATTATAACCATAAGGAATTTCCTCGTCAACACAATATCTCTGATTATAGCAACGAGAATATAAGTTTTTTACTTTTCTAAAAAGTGAATAATCAACTCAATATATGCATTTGCGGTAATATTATAGTACCTGCCAGTAGTTTTTCATTTTCACTCGATGAGTGATGTCTTTGGTTTTTAGTCTCTCAGTGCGTACAAGTCTCCCTGAATCATCCCTATATCAAACATGCCAAGGGAAAACTTCAATTGAAATGAAAGCGAGAAAAACCTACTACAAATAGCACCATGGAACTGACGCCACTCGGCATTGTTTTATGCATAAAGATAGCTCAGCAGTTTTAGAGAAAAGAGTGCACACACACTGAAACAATTTATTTTTGTTCATCTTCAATATTTCTGACCTAAAGTTGGTTTTGGAACAAAGTGATTTTCTAGTCACACAAGTGAAGAAAGAGTAATATCTTAAGGCAATTGAAGTTGGTATGAAATGCCAACAGAATTTACCTAAATCCAATAACAATATAATGAACACCTGCCAGGAATGATTGAATCTGCGACGACAAAACAATCATGTTATTTCTCCAAAACAAAGACTAACTTAAAAATGAAGAACTCCATTTCACAATAAACCTTTTAAAAATACCATTTCCCAAGAATTTTTGATAGAATAAATTAATGAAGAAACTGAAACTAACATATATAATTTGAATGCAGAAGTTCAAAGCAAGAAAAATCCACAGGCACAAGCAATAGTCCATTGGACAAAGAACCATACCCAAAACTTGAGCAGTTTCTCTCTTTCATATCTTTCCTCCGTATGATAATCCAACTGCAAAGGAAGGGACACATTCATGAATTACACAAGTAAAACTATTACAATAATCAGAAGGCAATAAATGAAGCATTGAGCATCACAAACCATTAAGCTAATTGAACCTTTACCTCACGACTTGTTTTCAACTCCACATAAAATCTTCTTCCTTCATCTGTTGAATCACAACAATCCATTTCAGCACCCATCAGAATACGATGAGCCCCTAATTTGGTTTTAATCACCGAACAGTATTCAACATTGGCATCAACATGATGTATCCCTTCACCATCATCTCTTCTTGGATCTTCAGTGGCAAGGCTCTCAAAACAATACCCCCAATAACATCTAAGTTAAAAAAATTTCAAAAGTAATGCAATTAGAACTTGAAGCAATTAAATAAGCAACAAAAGAAATCAGCAGGGCTACTCAACACTTCCGATTCCTTCAGGTTGCCAAATGCCAACCCAATGGGGAATATAATAATAATAAGGGTGATGCTATAAAAGTTTTGGTACCTTCGACGATCCAACTCACTCTGTGGCCGTTCAGACAGTTTATGCACATCAAGATAGGCAACACCATTCCGCTTGTGCACTCCCATTTCCCAAGGCTCATTTTTAATGTAAGCAGTAGCCATTATCTGCATGACAACAAGACACCATCCAATGAAATACATAAAAAAGTGGTTTATCATCCATTAAATTCATGACTGAAAAATCGGATAAATGACATCACTTATTAGTGGAAAAGACTAGTGGTATTGAGATTGTTCATATGAAAGGTAAAAAGACTGATGAACAAAGAATCTCTATGCGTGTGTAATTCAAGTCATACAAAAGATAAGAGAAGTGTGCATTCGTCCATGAGAAGCAATTACCTTATTAAGATTGTTACGAAAAGTCTGCAAAAGTGTAGGGAATATTGTTAGATGATATCCTCAATAAAGCACTAAAAGATGAATTCTTAGGTCAACAAATATCATTTTCCATACCACAAAATGAATGTTTTGAAGGCTTTGTTTAAAAGGCGCGAGGCGCTCCGAGGCACAAAAGGTCCATAGAGCCGAGGCGCAAGGCGTGAGGCGAAGGTGCTCGCCTTTCGTAGGCGAGGCGTCCTTTTTTCTTAAAAATTATAAATTAATTATATAATATATTTTGTACATAAAATCTTGATAATCTTGATAATATATTATATATATCAAAAGATAAAAATATCTCTACTTAAATTTGTACCTAAGTCTTAAATTAAATTAAATAATATAAGAAAACAACAAAATTTATACTTAACTCTTATAAATAGCCTCTTTAGTTTTTTATTATAATGTGCAAAACAGAGATCACTTTCCATAAAGAAAGGTAAGAACAACAAATTCTGGGAACAAAACAAAGTTAAAAGAAAAGAAAAATAATCCACAGTTAATCCATTTCAGCAAATAAAATCATGAAAATAACGTTTGAACCAAGGCTAGTGGAGCCAGCCAACGCTCGGAAATACAAAAAATCACACATAGAGATGACAAATGGATTATTCGGGTAAGTTATAATATAGATATTTTGGTTCAAATTATTTTAAATTTAATTATATTTAGTTCGAATTTAAATCGGGTCAATTAGATTTTGTTCTGATCTATAGTGATTAGGATTGAATATCGGATTAATTGATTTCAAATCCGATTAATAAGAGATTATAATTTCATTCGAATTTTTGAATCATGTTAATTTTTTACACCTCTATATGTGAATTTATAAAGCTACTATAAAAACCAGCAATATCAAATAAACCAACAGCAGCAATAACAATCTTTTTCTTTTTACCGAATAGGTATAATAATTAAAAAATTGATTAAAGACCCACATATTTCCCCGACTGTTTCTTTAAAAAATAAGGGTTGTAAATTAGTTAAAGAAAAAAATTAAAAAAAAAATAATTAAAATACCCATTGGTTGTCGGCGAAATCAAATACCCAGTAGTTACCTGGCTATAAGATTCCGGCGAGGCAGCGGTGACCTTTGGGCTTGCCGGCTACGACACCTAAGCTTGCCGGCGACAGTGGTTGGCTGGTTTCCTTGAAGGTCGATTGAAAATTTGGAACGCAGAAATGGATTGAAGGTAAGATCGGGAAAATGAAAAGGGGGATTTAGGTTTTTTTTAATTAAAACATTGATATTTTAGAAAATACACAAGTGACTTTTGTTAGAGCGCCTCACCGGTAAGAGGCGCTTGAGGCGCTCGCCTCACGCCTCCGGCGACTCATGTTGGAGGCGCACGCTTCTCGTAAAACGCTTCATCTGGACCGTCGAAAGCGTTTTTTTCGGCGCCTCTCGCCTCCGAGCGCCTCCGATCGCTTGAGGCGCGCTTTTTACAACATAGTTTGAAGGGGGATATTTTTGTCTATTATGCAAGCAAGAAGGTCACCAAAACCCTCGGAACCTAATTCTGGTCCAGGAAAAATAACAAGGTTGACAACATTGACAAGACCTCATACACAACACCAAAAAAAATGTGAATAAACGTAAGAAGAGCTTATATAATGTATATAACTGCAGCACAACACAAGTTCGACCTGAACATTTCCATGCTTTCATGAATGAACCATACCTTTTTTCTCAGTAAATGTATCGAAACCTTGATTGAGATCAGCTCCAATCTCTTCAGTAATAAGACGCTTAAAAAGCCTCTGATGATACAAACAATAAAGGAACATACAAAATAAACTAATGAGGAGGACAATAAGAACAATATAAGACTTGCTGAAAAATACTATGCTGATATCCATAAATCTTACCAGGCTGTGGTCATCAAAGTAGACATCTCCACCTTCTACACGACTGTAGCAAGCAAGTTCACATGGCTGACAAATTTAGTTATCGCATTTAGCAAAAAGTAGCCCACAAAAAAATCACCTGACAACATGGCTTATGTGCATGCATACAGAAGTAAATAATTTACAGGCTTTAAAGGGTATCTAAAGGTACAAAACAACTCCTAACAAACACTACTAGTCACGTCAACAAGAAGATCATAAAAATGTACAAAAACCAAATAAAACATGTGAAATATTCTGACAACCATCTTCACTATACATAAAAAGGAAAAAGATAATTTGATATAACAAAATTGCCTCACTTCGGTATATCAAACTATTATTATTTGATGGGTCATCAAAGAAAAATAAAAGGTAATGTACTCACTTCCTGAAAAACAATGCATTTTCTGGATAATGTCTCTTCACTCTTTAAAAACTTCAGCTCAGAAACAAAGCGTTCATCACGATGTCTATTAGCAAATTTGTTGCCATACCCATAACCTTGCCTTGGAGGATAACCAAGACGACCAAGGATACCAGGTCCCCTATCATTGTGCCAACGACCACGTCCAAAACCTCCTCTACCTGGGTTATTAGTATTACGAATAACTGGCAATACTGCAAAAGAATAGTGATGAAGAATATTAGTTACCATTTAAGCAAGAGACAAAAGGTTCAATTTCAACCAAAGATCAATTCAATTATTCTGTGTATATTTTCTTTTTTGACGGAATTCTGTGTATATTACAAGAATTGCAGGCACAACTAATCTAAACATTCTTTTCTTGCATAACATTGCCACATTTTATTCCAACATTTCTTCAAATAAAGCAATCGAATAGCTCATATTTTAGTATTGTGATCTTAGAATTTAAACATTCACTGATCCAGATGAAAACGAGTCCATAACATCTCTTAATCTGTCTATTAAATCTAGCTGTTAACAGCTAGCTGCCCGTATATTTAGTTACATGCACATTGAAATTACTATCTGAAACTTAAATCATATAATTCGAGCCAAAAGGTTTCTATTTTCATACATCATAGATAAATCTCCTATACAAGGAATTGGCACACTTAAAAAATCACCAATTATGGGGCCAAAATGAATGAATCCAACAGACAACTAATGAAATAAAGAAATACCAGGAATAGAGAAAGGACTAGTGGCAGGGGTTTTACAGTACTCTTCATTACCAGGACCAAAAAGATCGTTTTCATCCTCTTCTTCATCCTTTTCATAACCAAAAATACTCCTTTCAATATTCTCATTATAATCATAATTAGTGGTATTAACATTGCCTACTTCTTCTCCATCTTCCTCCTCTCCTTCGCTGCTAGCGCTTCCACTGGCACTGCTGCTGTCGCCGCCGCTGCCTTTGGATGAAGAAGATGCCGACGATGATGATGAAGCGGAGGACGATGACGAAGATGAATGGGAGGGAGATGAATCGCGGGAATCATCGCGATGGTCGTTGTTATTGTCGTCTCCAAAAAACAAAATAAAGTAATATTTAGTTGAAATGATTACACAAAATAAAATCTTAAAAATCATCAGCAAAACATGACCATTTCCTCCCAAAATCACCTATAATAACTTAACAAACATTGATATGCATAGAAATTAATAAGACAGAAAAAAGAGAGCTAATTCTTTAACAATCTAGAGTCAGATAGAATCCAATGATGTGAACCTAAAACTTTAGAATATATACATATATTGTAATTTGACTCAATGAAATCATCATGGTCAAAAATCATATCCTAATAATAAGCATAGATCCATCATATACAGAAACAATTATCTCACGTCATGATTAAAAAGAAAGAGGAAACCAAAATCATGATAAGAAAAACAAGAAATAATGAAATCAAAGCTAGAAATAGAGAAAATAAGAAGAAATCGAACCTGCGCTGCAAGAGGTAGGAGGATCTTTCTGTAGATCCTTGAGTTCCTTCAAGTTCCGCTTCGAAGCCATCACCTAAACCCTAAAACAAAACCAAGTAAAATCAAATCAAAGCTAGATCGCCTTCATCAACAAAGCTAACACGATAAACAAATAAAATTCTAAGGTAAAAGAGAGAATCAATTAGAAAATTACAGATCTAATTGGTTAAATTTTTATTCTTGTAATACATTTTTTTTTGTTAAACTAATATTATTTTTGTAATAAATGTTTATTCTTGATTACTTTAAATGTTTATGGTCAATTTTTGTTAAAAAAGTTAAAGATTTAAATTTCTAAGTATGAACACATGTAATTTTAAAAAATAAATAAGTACTTAATTGCATCAAAATGTAAAAATAGATAACAGATTCGTTAAAGGTCAAACTTACATAGTCATTCCATCATTAGACTAGGGTTGATCGAGTGATACATTGATTTTAAGATTAATTCTATGGTGATGATTTCAATACCAAGCTCTCTGCTTGACATAAGTAAATCTATCAATATACAACCTTGATTTTGATCAATTTTCACAAGTTCTCATGTTCAACAATTAAAACACTAAGGATGATTTAAATAAATGCCCTACAAAAATCAAGATTTGATGTCTAAAACATGAGTTCAAGAGTTTTGAAGTTCTCAATTAAGAAAAAAACAGTAAGGGTACAGCACTCAAATATGATCTAACGGATGAGCATCGATTTAGGACACCAACAAAATAATTTTGGTTTTGACTAACTCGATTTTAACGACAAAACAATCAACCTATTATTTGAACAAAGATCTAAGACGATAACATCAATAATGGTGACATCAGATCTACAAGTTTCAGATGAAAGTTTTATGGTTACCGAACACATACACAAAACCATAATATACACCAAATAAACCAGCCATCCCAATTAACATAAACAAAAATTAAGTATAAAAAAATACCTTGGAACCCAGTGATCGAAAAGATGAGAGGATGAAAACAAAACGGAAAAAGAATAGAGATGGCTTGGTTGACAATCTGATCGAAATTCTACTGGCCTCGTCGGAGATAAGTAAGCAAGAATAGTGAGGGTTTAAATTTTAAGGTTTCAAAGTGTTTGCAGAGGAAGATCACGAGTAGTAAAAGAAAATGAAATTAAAAAGAGAGGAGTAACCTTGTTCCAGAGAAACCAATCTGGAATTTAGGTTTACTTACCCAATTTAATGGGTAAAACACAAGACAAGTCACTGGAACTCTAAAGTTTTCGAAAAACAACAATAAAATTTTCATCATTTAAAAAAAAGTCCCTAAACTTTCATTTTCAAACAATTAAGTCATTAACCAAAATAAATTAATTTCTAAAATATTAAGGTTTTCGATTTATGGATTTTAATATATAGCTTTTCTGAATTAGGAAAAATTTTGAGATGTTAGAATTTTATTTGTTTATCGTGTTAGCTTTGTTGATGAAGGCGATCTAGCTTTGATTTGATTTTACTTGGTTTTGTTTTAGGGCTTAGGTGATGGCTTCGAAGCGGTTCTTGAAGGAACTCAAGGATCTACAGAAAGATCCTCCTACCTCTAGCAGCGCAGGCTTGATTTCTTCTTATTTTCTCTATTTCTAGCTTCGATTTCATTATTTCTTGTTTTTCTTATCATGATTTTGGTTTCCTCTTTCTTTTTAATCATGACGTGAGATAATTGTTTCTGTATATGATGGATCTATGCTTATTATTAGGATATAATTTTTGACCATGATGATTTCATTGAGTCAAACTACAATATATGTATATATTCTAAAGTTTTAGGTTCACATCATTGGATTCTATCTGACTCTAGATTGTTAAAGAATTAGCTCTCTTTTTTCTGTCTTATTAATTTCTATGCATATCAATGTTTGTTAAGTTATTATAGGTGATTTTAGGAGGAAATGATCATGTTTTGCTGATGATTTTTAAGATTTTATTTTGCATAATCATTATTAAAATTAATTTTATATTATACTTTTTATAAATGAAAACGTTAACAGGTGTACAAGTGTCTTATTAAAATTTTTTCTTAAACTTAAATAGAGTAAAAAAATTATTTGATAATTCTTATGAACAAAATAAATCAACATTAATCAATTTTTAATTACATATGATACATTATCAAAAATCAAAAATAAAATTATATATAGTGTCATCACAATTCATAAATAATCGACAATCTAAATTAACCTATTTAAAAAAAGCTACGTGTATAATCTAAAAGTATAAATCAACCTCTCTAAAAGAAACTATATATATAATTTAAAATAGTTAAGTAGTTAACCATATCATAGGTAGGCTCTCTATATATAATATTACTTTTAATAAAATACTCATAATTACATAAAGTAATTAATACCTATTCATGAATAATATGATTTTTTTCATGAAAAATAAAATAATACAAAACATATATATCGATTCTATTATAAAAATATATTTACATTTCAATCATAAAATATTTAAAGTAACCAATAAAAATAAAATACTACAAGTAAAATAGCAAATAAAGAGTATACAAAAATTACTTGTAAAACTGAAATTAAGTTTAAGATTAATTCTTTGGTTTTCTTGAATTAAAATTGATATTTTAAAATATATATTTACGACTATCAATGATTATATATTATATATTTTATCTAAAATATTCAGTTACTATAAAATAATAATTATAAATAAATCTTATTTTTTATATTTATTTTCATTAAAATTAGTATTAAAGTTAACTTTTTAATTTAAATTATATATTTCAATCATAATATTAATGATATAATTATTTTAATAATAATAAAAAAATCATAACAATATAATTTAATGAATAACTAATAATAATAACATTTAAATAACAAATAATTTTATATTTTAATAAAATAAGTGAGCTGGACCCCACAAAAATAATTTTTACACGTTTAAAAACTGTTCATTTTCTTCCCCATTCTCTGCAACTCTCCCCGTGCTTCCTTTCTCCTTGTTTTTCTTTTGATTTCTTGTGTTGTGCAGAGACGGGAAGGAAAAGCAAGAACAAAACTGTTAAAACTATGACCGGCGACGAGAAAAGGAGTGAAAATCCATTGGAAAAATACAGAATAATCCTCCGGACGTCCCCAGATACGTCCCCGGTGAGCCGTTGACCGTCCTCCGCGAGTGTTGACCGTTTCTGCTAAGCGTTGGCCGTCCCCGCACCGTCCCCGTCTCGGAAACGTATCGCGGACGCGGGACACCCTCAAATAGCCGTCCCCGTGCTTCCTTGCTTAATAGCTCGCCTCACTTGATGTTTCTGGTCGTGTTTGTTTGAGACTTTGAGTTGACCTGGTGAATACATGAGTCCTGTTTCTGATTTGCTTGATTTGGTTTTTAATTTATAATCCGACTGGATGATTAACAGATATGCTATGAAGGTTTATTCGAAACAAGTCGATACCGGCTTATATAGTTCATAATTTTGAACAAGTTAAACTGGAACAATCTCACATTTACATTACTAAATGCACTTTTAAGATGACCGGAGCAGTTTATTTTTCTGCTTAGTGCCTGAGCCATGATCTTATATTTAACATTTGGTTTTCCAGTGTTGGTTGAAGAAACAAAAGGATACTTTGTCGCCGGATAGGCAGGAGGCCGGAAAATCGGTCAGTTGGATATCTGGGATCATTTTCGGGAAAGGAGAGGTATAGAATATAAGTTCCACTAATTTGTTTCCTACTTCTGTCTCTGGCTGCAAAGTCTGATAATTGAATGCTTTTTTCTTCTATGGACTATTTTTACGAGCTCGAATCTCTTTTAACCATTCTATGGTTGAAATTTATCATATCAATCACATTTCTTTAGCATTCATGATCACTCTTGTATCATCCTATTCAGGGCATTGTTGAGATGGAAACGGAGTATGGGTACTCTTCATATAAAAGTGAGTACTTTTACTTTTAGAAGTCTATGATTGTATTGCTTTATCTTGTCAAATCTTTGGTCACTGTTAGTTACAAGCTCATTTAGATGCTATCATCTTTTATATTGCTTTGTGTTGCGTGTAAAAAGTATTTTACGATTGCGTCCAAGTGTATACGTTTAAGTTATAGTATAAAAAGTATCGTATCCATAGGGATGGATGCGTCTTTCAGAATCTAATCTCTTGCACTGAAATAAAAAACACAAATTATTTAGATGATTGATTTGAAATAAAATTAAATAATAAATAAGCAAGTAAAATAACTGAAATAATCGATAAGAGAAATGAGACTGGGTTATTCCGAATTATGGAATGACTATTGAATAATTTCTTCTTCGTAAGTGGGTGCTCGCACCACCCAACTTCTTCCGGCAATTGGGCTCAATCGATTGCTTATGTCATTTCTTCGAGTTGTCAGTTCGTAGATTGTTTGAGCAATTACGATGAGGGAATTGCTCGGGCAATTTGGGCGACTATCCTTAAGGTTCGGCAAAACGTAGCTTCTATTAGCCGTTGAATTCCTGCACTTATCCTTAAGCTGGATTAGTTCTTTCGCACTTGGATCGAACCATATCTATTCGTTTCGTGAATCCAATCCTCCCGAATCTGGATAAATAAATCGTTTATCGAGGTTATCTCCCGATTCTCTCACAAACAAATTAAATGCCAAGAATAGGTAAACATCAATTAAGAACACACCACAAACTTAAATAAAAATCAACCTAAATCATCTATAACAATAGAATAATCCAAGCCAACTTAAAATTAGTTCATGATTGGGCAAAAATTTCCAACAAACATTCCTCTCATCACTCGAAGTAAAACAAAATGAAGAAAGAGAAAGAAAATGTCGACACTTGCTTCCTTTCTTCAATCTCAATCCAACTCTCCTTTCTTGATGTGGACGGCAAGCTCCTTATATGGAGTGGATTTGATCAACATGGATGATGGAAATGATCTTAGCATTAATTTGTTTCATCTGATCAGTTCGTACGATTTAGAATTTGTTTTCTTCTTCTCTTTAACTTTTAAGGTTTACATGTTCAACTTACAATGAAGAATGAAGATGATTCTTGTTGCGGAATTGTCGACTTAATAAGACCTTTTCGAAACTAGGTTTGGAGTTCTATATAGGTGATAAGAAAATAAATGGAGATCATCTTGGAGAAAAGAAAAGATCATTGCAGTCACTGATTATTCTTTTTTAACACAGCTTTTCCCAGACTGTGCTCCACATTTTGTTACCTACATTCTTGAGTTGTTGAATCTACGCCATTGTGCGGGTTGTCAAATATATCGTTCAGAAAGCCGTGGACAATCTTGGGATTCACAGGGGAATCACATAAAAGATGTAAGAAAATTATTACTGACAAAAGCTTCTAGATATTAAAAACTGTTATGTTTCTAATACCAAGCTTCTCACAACTTTATAGGCTCCTTACGGTTCACCATTTGCGTTGATTCATGGAATTCTTGAAGCAGAAGGGACCCCATTCAAGAAGATACCGGTAGAGGCTTGTCCTACTATAAGGGGATCAGTTGCCTGGGTTGGCTCTGGTCTAGAATTCTTTATAAGCCTAGCGAACCACGAAGAATGGAAGAATTCGTATACTGTATTCGGTTCTGTTCTTCCTGAAGACATGGAGATTGCAGAGAAAATCACACAACTTCCTACGAAACCCGATATTTGGAACAACATTAATGTATCTGTGCTGCACAAAGCTGTTCCCTTGGTTATGCGAAGAATGAGGAATAGTGTGAAATCAGAGTGTAGAGTGGTAATAAACTTGTATTTTCTTGTTTGTACACTATAGACTATAGTATTTTATATATTATTCATATTTACTTTTTCTTGCATGGTTATGGTCATTGGTTAATGGTTAAGCCAATTTAGTATTGTTTTTGAAAAATAATTTTAATATTTTTAATTAAAACAATTTGATAGCACTATTATTAGATTCTCGCTAAATTTAAAATATAGATTTAAAATTTAAAAGTCGAATTGAGAACATGTATACTCCATAAAAAAATAAACATAAGTCAGTTAAAAATGGCATTTGTTTGATTTTAGTTTTTTTTTTAATTAAGACAAGTAAAAGGATTAAATTGTTTAAACTAAAAGAAAATGGACTAGATGTCAAAAGTTTGAAAACTATAGGGATTAAATTTAGGGCAGAATTAGGCATAGTTTGTTGGTATACCTATACTGTCAAATTTATCTCAAAACGGCATCGTTTCACGAACCTTTTGATTAATTGACTTGAACAGTTTTTGCTGCCACTGTTACTTTATCCAAAGTTCAAATTAAAACCCCAAATTGTCTTCTCTCTCCACCCGCCGTGTTCCCGCCAAACCCTAGACCGGAGAAAATGGTGCTAAAATTCCACGAACAAATAGTTTCCGATCTCCTCGAAGACCCAAACGGTGGCCTGGTTGTCCTGTCCTCCGGCCTTTCCCTTCCGAAGCTCCTCTCTTGTTTCCTCTCTTTTCATTCCCAATCCAACGGCTCTCACCTCCTGCTCCTCCCCCCTCCCCTCTCTTCCTCCCTCAAAGCCCTCCTCCTCTCCCTCTCCCCGGACCTCCCGCTCTCCGAAATAACCTCCGATCTACCTTCCTCTAACCGTCTCTCCCTCTACTCCTCCAACCGCATCCTCCTCATCTCCCCTCGCATCCTCATCGTCGACCTCTTGACCCAAAAGGCTCAGACTTCCTTAATCTCCGGCATTAGTTTCCTCAACGCGCATTCTCTCTCGGAAAGTTCAACCGAGTCTTTCATTGTGAGGATCGTCAAGACTTTCAATAAGGATGCCTCCGTTTACGCTTTTTCCGACAGGCCTCACTCAATGGTTTCTGGTTTCGCGAAGACGGAGAGAACGATGAAGAGTTTGTTCATCAAGAAGCTTCATCTTTGGCCGAGGTTTCAAGTGAATGTGTCGGAGGAACTGGAGAGGGATCCGCCGGAAGTGGTGGATATAAGGGTGCCGATGAGTAAATACATGTTGGGGATTCAAAAGGCCATTGTAGAAGTAATGGATGCTTGTTTGAAGGAAATGAGGAAAACCAATAAGGTTGATGTGGAGGATCTGACGGTGGAGAATGGGTTGTTTAAGTCGTTTGATGAGATCGTTAGGAGGCAATTGGATCCCATTTGGCATACTTTGGGGAAGAAGACAAAGCAGCTCGTTTCTGATTTGAAAACTTTGAGGAAGTTGTTGGATTATCTTGTTAGGTACTGAACAAAAAGACCCCTTTTCTTTTCTTTTTTTATCCAAATTCATGTTAATCATGATTTTGTAATGCATTTGAGTTGATATCTGAAGGGTCTTGTTTATGAATTTGGGATTTGATTTCGTATTATATTTATTTGGGTAGGTATGATGCAGTGAGTTATTTGAAGTATTTGGATACACTTAGAGTGTCAGAGAGTTTTCGATCTGTTTGGATATTTGCAGAGTCCAGTTATAAGGTCTTTGACTACGCAAAAAAGCGAGTTTATCTGTTTGCAAGGTCAGATGATACCAAAAATAATAAGCCTGGTAAGAAAGTGTCCGGCAAGAAGAGAAAATTGAATGAGGATGATAATAACGATGCAGGTTAGTTGAATTCATTCTTCTGTTTTCATTAATGTGGTTTCCATTTTGAAATTCTAACCAAGTAGCCATGTCATACCAAAAACAAAGGCTGCATTTAGAAGCTTTTTCATTCTGTAACCTCTTCTCACTGAACTGTGCACGTAGCAATTGCTGGTACTTCATCAACAATTACAAATAATGGAGTGGTTCTTCAAGAAGTTTTGGAAGAGTCTCCGAAGTGGAAGGTGTTACGTGTGAGTGAGTGAGTTCCATTATCTGTGCGTCCTATGATTTCTCCAGTCACTTCAATCTGGGATGATATTTCTGCTCAGAATTTATGTGTCATGCAAAATACCTATTCTTATGATGCATCCCATACTATTTTTTTTTGTTCTTCTCTTGTATGATTTAAATATTTTATTACAGGAGATCCTTGAAGAGATAGAAGAGGAAAGACAGAAGCAAGAGTCGTCGGGAGAAGCATTATTGGATGGTGAAGAGGACAATAATGGCATTATTTTAGTGGCATGCAAAGATGAACGCTCATGCATGCAACTTGAAGATTTCATCAGTAACGGCTCACAGAAGGTTTTGTTATTTTGTTTAGTAAATTAATATAAAATTATTCTGGAACTAATTTAAGGTTAGATTTCCACTTTGGTGGATAGAAACTTAAAGTTGGAGGGGCGGGGAAGGTGGGGGTCACTTCTTATACTTCCAAAATTCACTTTAGTTATAAATATATTGTTGCTGTTGAATGGTACAGACGTACAATGCTATAACCTATGATGCCATTACAGTTCGTTGAGTATCTAAGCTACGGAGACTGGAGAAAACATTAAGGTTTTCACGTTTGTTAGTTAGAATTGACAGTGGATATTTTCTTTTGAAGGTCATGAGGGATGAATGGCAGAAGTACCTTTTAAGCAAAGTAGAACTGCATGGGGTGCAAACACCTCAGAAGAAAAAATCTAAAGGTCCTAAAGGTTATGGGATTCTTGATGGTGTTGTTCCTGTAACGCCTGTCCAGAATGCAGAAGTTAGCAGTGCATGCAAGCAGGAACATGAAGCATTATTATTAGCAGCAGCAGAGATAAAAAGAAACCAGGCTAAGAAGGAAAAGAATGCTGCAGAAGATCCTGAACCTCAGGTTGTCAGCCACGGACTTGGGAAAGGAAAGGGAAGAGGAAGGACTAGAAAAGCCACTGTACGTACAAGGCATTCTAGGAATAGCGATGCCTTGAATGATTCTGAGGTACCCAAAGATGATAGACCTGAAATCCATGGTTCAGAAAATGAAGGCCAAATAAATGAAATAAACCCTGATGTTATTGGAAATGGGGTCCCTGGAAAGCATGTTGACAGGATTGATGATGCAAAAACGGACAACTCTAAGCAATTACCACCTGTTCATTTTCATGCTCTGGAGAGAGATCAGCCTATTCTAGATGTTTTGAAGCCATCAGTGATTATTGTTTACCATCCAGATATGACTTTTGTTAGGGAGATTGAAATCTACAAAGCAGAGAATCCTGGGAAAAAGGTGAAGGTCTATTTTCTTTTCTATGATGCTTCTACTGAAGTCCAAAAGTTTGAAGCAAGCATCCGTAGAGAAAATGGAGCATTTGAATCTTTGATCAGGCAGAAATCAATGATGATGATCCCAGTTGATCAAGTATGAGTTTTTTATATCATATATTTCTGTCACCTATAGTGGGGCTTCTTTTGACATGCTTTCATTTTGAGTGATCTGTCATTGATAAACTTCATAATGCTATGTGTTAAACTAACTGATAATTATTGAAATATATAGCATACAATGCAAATTAATATATATATATATATTGTTTTTTTTTTTGGGGGGTGGGGTGGGGCTAAATTAGTGATAACTCATGTTTCTTCCTTGCATGCTTTCCGTATTTTATTCAGAATGATTTGTGCCTTGGTGTAAATTCTTCATCTGAGTTGCAAGGTTCAAGTTCCCAGAACTCAATCACCAGAAAGGCTGGTGGAAGAAAGGATGCTGAGAAGGAAATGAAGGTGGGTGATATTTCCTCTCCTAAGCATTCCCTTGTCATCGTTGAGGGGAAAAGTACTTTTTTTTTCTTGCTGGAAAATTTGTTTCAAGATTCACTTTATCTGCAGGTAATAGTGGACATGAGGGAGTTCATGAGTAGTCTTCCGAACGTCCTTCACCAGAAGGGTATGCGTATAATTCCAGTAACCTTAGAAGTCGGTGATTATGTTCTCTCACCCCTTATTTGCGTTGAAAGGAAAAGCATTCAAGATCTTTTTATGAGTTTCACATCAGGCCGTCTTTACCACCAAGTGGAAACAATGGTTCGATATTACCGGATACCCGTGCTTCTAATTGAGTTTTCCCAAGACAAAAGCTTTTCATTTCAAGTAAGCTGAATTGAAACTTCTTCAATGACTATGATAAAAAGAAAGCCAGTGGATTGGCCTTTAATGTTGATTTGATTTGGTATATATGCAGTCTGCAAGTGATATAGGTGATGATGTTACACCAACTAATATCATATCCAAACTGTCATTACTTGTTCTGCATTTTCCCCGCCTACGAATCATCTGGTCTCGCAGCTTGCATGCTACTGCCGAAATATTTGCTTCGCTCAAGGGAAATCAAGATGAACCTGACGAGACAAAGGCCATGAGAGTTGGTGTACCCTCAGAAGAGGGTATCATAGAAAACGATGTTAGGTGAGCTGTTTTTCCCTCTGCATTTTGTTCATCTTCCGGTATAAGAACCTCGATGATGAATCTCCCCCTCTGTTACAGAGCTGAAAACTACAATACATCTGCTGTTGAGTTTCTGAGACGACTCCCGGGAGTGACAGATTCCAACTACAGGAGTATAATGGATGGCTGTCAAAGCTTGTCTGAAGTTGCACTTCTTCCCACAGAGAAGCTAGGTGAACTAATGGGTGGACGAAAAGCTGCACAGACTCTAAGAGATTTCCTGGATGCCAAGTATCCAACCTTGTTGTGACCCATCATTTTTAGTGGAATGTATTTCCCCGGAACTTGCTCTCCCTTTTTCATTGTATCACAAGAAAAAAAAAATCATTAAATTATCGGTGAACATTGGATCATTGTTGTCGTTGTAGCCTTGTATGTAACACCCTGACCCGGATGTCACATTGGGCCTTCGGCCCAAAACCTGTATCTCAAAATTTTTTCAAAAGCCCAACAAGTAAAATCCAATTCAAGTCCAAAATACTATAAATAAAATCCATTTACGTTAAAACGCAAGTCCAAAATAATATAAAGTAATCGGAGCTCCAAAATATTATAAATCATTTAAAACATTTGACTCGAATAAATAACAGAATTACAAGATACATAGGGTCCAACTAAGTACTAGCCCACTAATCTATAAATATACCCTGACATAGGTCGATGCTGAAATCTAAACCTCGATGATGCTCCTCTGAGAGCTTCCTTAACCTACGCACGAAAACATATTTCGAAACGTTGAGCTACTAAAGCTCAGTGGGTACTCGACCAACCGGTCCACATCATGCATAGCATAAAATAAGCATAACAACATGAATGATGACATGACATGAATACGATGACGCTACTATATCCGCCTAAACACATGATATAAAGATGACATATATCAGTACATGGCATATGCAAGGCAAGAGAAGACCACACAGCATCTCAAGTTCTTAACTCGTATTTATATCTCACATATATATACTTATATATATGTATATATATCGGTGTCCATATCACCTCATAGTAGTATAGAAGTATGAGACCCATCAGCACTAAGCAAGGTCCTAGCTGGTCTTTCGCATAATATTACCGATAACCCATCAGCACTAAGCAAGATTATCAGTTTTACATCTCATATAATAATTACTCCAGTAACCCATCAGCACTAAGCAAGGTTACCAGATTATCTCATAATTATATAATATATATATATATATACATACTCTAGGCAACCCATCAGTACTAAGCAAGGTTCCTAGTAGCCACGTGACTCGAATAGGTCACACGAACCCTCAACGGTTCCAATTACCGGTTTACACCATTAGACTCTAATTATTATTCAATTATCTTTTTAACAGATCTATGTGTCTAATTCTCGGTCTAATATTCATTTTAAGATTTAAACAAGTCTTTAGAACGTCTAAAATAACATTGTGAGACTTTACCATTTTTCCACAAGAACTTGGGCTAAAATTGCCCTGGGGTATCGATACACCTACTTGGAGTATCGAAACACTAGTATCGATACCAGTATCGAACCCCTTTGACCCCTTTCAAAAGTCAACAGAGGAAAACCTCCTGTTTCGATACTGGCATCGATGCCATTATGCCACTGGACAACTCGGTATCGAACCATGGTTCGATAGCCCTACTCTTGTAACCCAATTTCTCTCAGGGGTATCGATACACGGCCTTACGGTATCGATACCCCCTGCACGATAAGTGCAGTTTTTGCAGTTTGAACTCTTAGAAACCTATCCAAACTTGATCTAAGTAATACCAAACTGATCCTAGGCCTTTAAGGAGTGATCCTAATTAAGTTTACAACATTTTCACAAAGGTTCAACAACAATACTAAAATCCACCATTAATGACCTACCTTAAGCTTAAGCAACATTCAAACCAATCAACAACATGCATTAAACTTAAAACATGATATGCATGATGATTATGAGTTGGAAGAGAACCAACCTTAAGCAAAAACAACCACAACTCGTTCTTCTTCCTCAACCTCAAGCCTTCTCCTTTCTCAAGCCTTTGGAAGACTCTCAAAGCTCTTTCTCTACAAAGCAAGGATACACAACGATTTAGAACGATTAGGGATGAACTCTACAGCTTAAAAACATCAAAAAGATGAAATTTAAGCTTCCTAAAAACCCAATCCCGAACTCAACCTTAAACCTCTCTTAAACCCTCATCTTCCACCAAACTAACCCTTCTTTAGCTTATTTTATAGATCCTTGAAAGCCTTAGAATTCTTCTTCCAACACAAAAACATGATTACCACATAAAACCCTTAAAGATCTTATCTTATACTCTTTCTTCCCTTTGCTACCAAGATGAAGGAGAATGAAGAAAAGAGAGAAAGATGAAGTCATTCTCTGCAAGAGAATTAACCCCCCACTCCCTTGTCTTCATCTTTAGGCATTTACCAAAATGCCCTTACTAACAAGGCCCAACTCTCAAACCAACAACTCAAGCCCAACCAACAAGCAGTCCAACAAAGCCCAAAACCTCTCACTCGGAGCCCAAAACCGAAGCCCAAACTCTCGGGGTAATCCGACACTCGGATCCAAAATCCGGGTCGTTACATTGTATGCTAACATGTTTCATTTGAGTTATTTATTTATTTATCAATCTCCTTTCTTTCACGATTAGGGGGCATTTTGTTATTTAAAAAGATCATGATGGTAATATTTTTTTTTTGAAATCTTTTTTTTTATATTTAGTTTATGTTGATTCTCACCGGACTAAAAAAAATATTATCAATAATAACAATTTTTTAGTAAGATTTCAAAAATGTAATTCCTACCTCACTCCTTAGGTATTTTTCGATTCATGTTGTTTTAGATAAAAAAAATACTCTTGAAATAATGATAGATTTTCATATTAATCCATTTGTTGATTTTTTTAAACTAGACAGCTAATTATTTGAGGTTTAAATTTATTAAATATTTTTATTTTATATTAGTTTAATATTTAAATAGTATTACATATTTAAATAGAAGATAAAATCAAGGTATATAATGTAAAACTCTTTAAGTTTTTTATATTTTTGTATCATTAGATGACTGAAATACATGTCTCAGATTAACTCATTAATTCTCTTTTCTCAAGTGATAATATTCTTATAATCGATTGTTAATCTGAGCCATCCACTTCAGTAATACAACAATCCAAAAATATATAAAATTTAAAGAGTCTTACATTGTATAATTTAATCATATCATATTAGCATTTAAATGTTTAATATATATATTTTTTAAATATTGTTTTGTAATATTTCTAATACTATTTTAAGCATATTATCTAAACATCTAGCTCATAAAAATCTTGAACGCAAGATCTATATTAGTATAAATTTAAGGCTTAACTCAGTAATAAGTGCCTAAAGTATACACTTTTTCTAAAATAGGTGCCTAATGTTTTTTTGGCTGAAATAAGTGCCTAAATTATATATTTTTTCTGAGATAAGTGCCTAATGTAT
This sequence comes from Abelmoschus esculentus, assembly GCA_035048815.1. Classification (NCBI taxonomy): domain Eukaryota; kingdom Viridiplantae; phylum Streptophyta; class Magnoliopsida; order Malvales; family Malvaceae; genus Abelmoschus; species Abelmoschus esculentus. The sequence continues at coordinate 9,155,272 of JAUCBN010000051.1, read as the reverse complement.
TTTTTTGCTGAAATATGTGCCTAAAGTTTTATTCCCTTAGTATTTTAAGGTAACACTGTTAAAAGAAAATTATTTAATTTATAAATAAGTACCTAAACTATATATATATATTTTAAAATAGGTTCCTAATGTAATTTTTATTGAAATAAATGCCTAATTTTTTTCTTATAAGTAATTTATATTTCTTATAAGATGTAAAATTATTTATATATCATCGTTTTAATCTATTAAATTATTTATTATAATTGATTAATAATTTATTTAAATTTGATTAGTAGCTGAAATTATGAGAAAAAAATATTTTTTAACAACACTAAAATAAAAAATAATTAAAATTTATATAATTTTATATTAATATTTTCAATTCTTTCTCGATACAATTATAAATGTAATAGGAATATAAGAATTTTTGTATATATTTCCCATGTGAACCGGCGACATGTCCTTGTAAGTGAATCGATTTGTCCCATTAATGATTGTTGTGGAAAATATAAAAAATATTAATATAAAATTATATAAATTTTAATTATTTTTTATTTTAGTGTTGTTAAAAAATAATTTTTTCTCATAATTTAAAAGGTTAAATGATTAATTTAAGATATAACTAATTTTATATCTTATAAGAAATATAAATTACTTATAAGTAAAAAATTAGGTATTTATTTTAATAAAAACTACATTAGGCACCTATTTTTTAAAAAATATATAGTTTAGGAATTTATTTATAAATTAAACAATTTTCTTTTAACACTGTTATCTTAAAACACTAAGGGAATAAAACTTTAGGCACTTATTTCAGCCAAAAAATACATTAGGCACCTATCTCAGAAAAAATATATAGTTTAGGCACTTATTTTAGCCAAAAAAAAACATTAGACACCTATTTCAGAAAAGATGTATACTTTGAGCACCTATTATTGGGTTAAGCCTAAATTTAATTACGACTAATTATAATGTATTTACATCAATATAATTATAATCAATTAAATTAATACAACTATAATATATTTACACTGATATATTTATAATTAATTAAATTATTATCTAATTATAATATATTTACACTAGTATAATTATAACTAATTAAACTAATATTTAGTTATAACATATTTTAATTAATTGATCGATTAAAATTTTAATTTAATTAATTAATTTAGGGTTAACAAATAACGGATACTGCTAAATAAGGGCAGTTGGGATTGATTTTTCTACTTCTGTTTCCATGAAATAAATCACCTAGTAATTTTTGGCAAAACGCTGACGCTTTGGCTTATTCTCTTTCCCTACCTTCATATAACCGATTTCTCTTATCTCTTTATCTGCCCCCGCAATCAACACGGAAAAAGCAATGGCCGTCGCATTCTCTCTCTCTGGATCAGCGAATCTCACCACCCGCCTCCCCCATTCCTTCCACCTCAACAAGAGAACCAATGCCACCATTGTCGCTTCCGTTTCCGCCTCCTCTTCTTCTCCCACTGTTCAAACCCAATGGTCTCTCCATTCCTGGAAGTCAAAACCGGCCCACCAACTTCCCGAATACCCTGACGCGGAAGAGCTCCAGTCGGTACTCGGAGCAATTGGGTCCTTCCCTCCAATTGTGTTTGCTGGGGAGGCAAGGAAGCTAGAGGAAAAGCTAGCCAATGCCGCCGTCGGGAAGGCTTTTCTGTTACAGGGCGGTGACTGTGCTGAGAGTTTCAAAGAGTTCAACGGGACCAACATTAGAGACACTTTCAGAGTCCTGTTGCAGATGGGCATTGTCCTCACTTTTGGTGCCCAAATGCCCGTTATCACTGTCGGTTTATTTAAACAAAATCCCATTTTTCTCCAGCTATTCTCGACCCATTTTAAGACATGCATATTCGTTTTTGCAGGTAGGGAGGATGGCAGGGCAATTTGCAAAGCCAAGATCAGACCCATTTGAGATTAAAGACGGAGTCAAGTTACCGAGTTATCGAGGAGATAATATAAATGGCGATGCTTTTGATGAGAAATCTAGAGTGCCTGACCCTCAAAGATTGATTAGAGCTTATCTTCAATCTGTTGGTACATTGAATCTCCTTAGAGCATTTGCTACCGGTGGTTATGCTGCTATGCAAAGAGTCTCACAGTGGAATCTCGATTTCGTTAAGCATAGTGAACAAGGAGACAGGTAAAATTCTGTAACTTTCTGAGTCTTATTGTTATTTTTAGGCTTTTATGTTTGTCCCTTGTCGTTTTCTTCAGGAATCTGACTTTTGGTTTGTATTCAGGTACATGGAGCTTGCTCAGAGAGTTGATGAAGCTCTGGGATTCATGGCTGCGGCCGGGTTAGCCATTGATGACCCTCAAATGAACACAGTTGATTTTTGGACATCTCATGAATGCCTCCATTTACCATATGAGCAAGCCTTGACTAGAGAGGATTCTACTACTGGCCTCTATTATGACTGTTCTGCTCACTTGCTTTGGGTAGGTGAGAGGACTCGGCAGTTGGATGGAGCACATGTTGAGTTTCTTCGAGGCATATCAAATCCTCTTGGCATAAAGGTAGATGCAACTTGTAATCTTCTAGAGCCTGGAAGGCATTTCCAATTGTTTATACTTTATAAGCTTTATTTAGATATTGTTTCAGATAGAGAACCATCTGTTAATTGAATTAAAACCTTTGTTGGAAAGGTAGTGAACATGTGCTTTTCAGTATGATTAGTATGTCATCTGTGTGCATTAAAATACTTGAGCATGCATAACAAATTAACAATTGTATGGATCTTGCTGTTTCTTAGACTAATCTTTGCATCAACCCTTTTTCTGGAACTTCATGGTGAATTATTATTTCTTTTCTATATACTGTTAAGAATTGGTTCATGAGTTTGGCAGTTCGCTTGTAGTGATCATTCCTGTTTGAGCATGTAACTGTGCAGCTCTAGTTTTACATGGTTTCTACCTTTCTAGTTTGTGGTGTCAAGATGTCAAACATTGAAAATTTAGTGAACACGTTGAGGATTTCATTATTGTAACTTCTGAAGTTGTTTAGTTGATTTGACTAGGTGAACCCCAAGTGCATGTCATTTTTGAGTTTTAGTATGCTAACCGTGTTTTTTTTTTCTTTTTTCTTTTTATTCTGTGAGTGGAGGGAGAAAGAGCTTGACATAGTTTTAGTTGTTATGCTGGAATAATACGTTTTTGTTGCTGATATCTCCATGCATGATGCAGGTGAGTGATAAGATGGATCCAAAGGAACTTGTCAAATTGTGTGAAATTCTTAACCCTCAGAACAAACCCGGAAGACTGACAATAATCACCCGAATGGGAGCTGATAACATGCGGATAAAGCTTCCACATCTTATTAGGGCTGTCCGCCAGGCTGGGCTTATTGTTACCTGGGTCAGTGATCCCATGCATGGAAACACAATTAAAGCTCCATGCGGTCTCAAAACTCGTCCGTTCGATGCAATCAGAGTAAAACCCCTTAAACTTACATCTTTTAGCCAACACTTTTGGACCACGACGAAGCCAAAATGAGATATTTTTTGTCCTTTTTTACATTGTTATCAGGCTGAATTGAGGGCATTCTTCGATGTTCATGAACAAGAAGGGAGCTATCCTGGGGGAGTTCATCTGGAAATGACGGGACAGAATGTAACAGAATGCATTGGAGGGTCAAAGACTGTGACTTTTGACGACTTGAACTCTCGGTATCACACACATTGCGACCCCAGGTTAAATGCATCCCAGTCATTAGAGCTAGCCTTTGCTATATCAGAGAGGTTGAGGAAGAGAAGGCTCAAATCTGGTAATGAATTTCTCAATGGGAGCAAAGTTAATTAGTAGTGGTTTATAGCATAAACCAGTCAATTTGGTCAACCTTGATTCACTTGAGGAATTGTTTTAATCAATGTCATATGTCTGCAAAGGAGATCTTTTCAGTACTATTACAAATAACTCTCTCAAATTGGAGCTCTGAACTATTCTCCTCATTTAATACTTATCAAGTACCTCTGATTGTGATGTCTGCTATGCGGGGTTTTATATTTAGAATTGAAGAATTCATTGGATAAAAGCTTGTTTAGCATTGAAAGTACAATCTAAAGTAACACACTATTGACCATTGTATGTTATAGCAGTTGGAAAAGGCTGTAGGGCCTCTAAACTTGATCCCCTCTACCCGTACCCAGCTGCTTCCGGCGATGTTACTCGACTGGAAAATAGAAGGGAAAAATGAGAGATCCGTGAAATGCTTAAAATTTTATCTTCAATGTGGAACAATAATATAATTGTTTTATATATTTATAAGTACATCAATAATATCTAAGGATCCGTGGCTCAATGGTAGCGCGTCTAACTCCAGACTTAAGATTGCGTGTTTGATTCATGTCGGGTTTCAATACTTTGGTTTTTTCTTTTTTTTTTTCGAGGTTGTCTGCCGTACAACATTTAAAATACGATTAATATATATAGTTGATCGGGACTATGGAACAAAGGATTATCCCGGACACCTACACCGAGGTATTGACGGTGATTCTCAAATATCGCAAAACAGAATGTGTTCGATTCATGTCGGGTTTCAATACTTTGGTTTTTTCTTTTTTTTTTTCGAGGTTGTCTGCCGTACAACATTTAAAATACGATTAATATATATAGTTGATCGGGACTATGGAACAAAGGATTATCCCGGACACCTACACCGAGGTATTGACGGTGATTCTCAAATATCGCAAAACAGAATGTGATACGATGAGATAGAATGGCAATAGAAACAAAGACACAGGAAACGGGTTACTTGCTCTTAACGGTCAAAGCAAAATCTTTCATTCTGACATCCTGAATTCTTTAATTTGGAATGAGTCAAAATTCGGAATGAATCAAATCTCTTCAAGTAGGATTCGAACCTACGACCAGTCAGTTAACAGTCGACCGCTCTACCGCTGAGCTACTGAAGAACAACGGGAGATTAGATCTCATAGAGTTCAATTTCCGTTCTCAACCCATGACCAATATGAACTCGAAGTTTCCTTCGTAACCCCCGGAACTTCTTCGTAGTAGCTCCGTTCCATGCCGCATTTCATAGGGAACCTAATAAAATTTACATATTAACTATATTTATATTAATAATATACGTTTATATAATTTTATGACGATTATTCACCGATCAACTATATCAATACTTTTTTTTTCGAGGTTATCTGCTGTACAACATTTAAAATACGATTAATATATAATTGATCGGTGAATAATCGTCATAAAATTATATAAACGTATATTATTAATATAAATATAGTTAATATGTAAATTTTATTAGGTATTAACTATTAATCCTACGAGAATAAATATATAAATATACTTTTATGCTGCTGCAAACAATTCTAAAAATAAAAAATTGTGAGTGTAATTGTAGTTATAATAAAAAGATAAAATATTAAATAAAAGATTGATTTTAAGAGGGAAAAAATAATATAATAAAGATAAAAGAAATATTGTAACACCCTAAAACCGAACTAGTAGAATGGCTCGAATAACTCGTGAATTAAATCGAATCATATATTAATTTGATTAGTATCAATGGACCAAATTGAATTAAAAACAAAACAAGAAGATTGCATGATAAAGTTAGAATTTCATAGACTACCCCTTGTGTTAGACCAACTCTAGATGAATCATTAAGGGCAAATCGGTCATTTTACCCTCATTAAAGAACAAACAAAACCAGCCAATTTTTCATTCCCTCTCCCTCATTTTTTCACGGTAGAAAACACAAATAATGGTTGTTTGATCACATAGGTTGCTGTAAATTGGATTTTTAGATGTTGATATCATGTTAGAAATGCTGGAAAATTTATAGGAATAAGTTCGGATTGGGTTCAAACCCATAGAATGAAGGATTAACCGAAATTGCCTAGAAAATGTCGTTCCGGGTAGCATTTTTTGAGAAAATTCCCTAGGTCTCGTATGAAGGAGTTAGGAGCTGAAATTTTGCAGTTAGATACTCCAATATACCTAGTTTAAGGGAAAATTTACGTAACCTCAATCGGAGTTCGATAGAAAAAGATATAAGCGTTTCCGCAAGGGCTGTCCGAACAGTCCCGGTTCTGGACAAACCTGATCCGAATGAAATCTAGAGCTGATCGAATAGGAATTAAAATGTAAGGTTAATTGGTCCTTGTAGAGGACTCTTCTAGCTTTCCAAAGAGGTAAAATAGACTAAAATCGGATATCGGAGCTAGGAGATATGATTGAATTACGGAAGGGTAGCAAAACTGTCCGTAATGTATAAATGCACATGTTTATCCTTGTTAAGACTAAGATCATTTGGATTAAATGATTGAATATCCTAATAGATATTATATGTGTATGAATTACTAGAGAATACAAGGGAGGAGGATATCGAGGAAGAACAAAGGCTCGCGCAAACTCGAAAGAAGAGTAAGGGGATCACGATATACAATCCCTAAATTGCTTGGCGAAATTATGAGTGTGGCAAACCTTAAGGTTAGGACCTAGGGTCCTAACCATCTATTTGTTATTGGATTCGATTTTATTATGCAATTGGACTAATCTATAATTGGTAATAAAAAGGGAAGGAGGCTAATGTTAAATGATTTGTTGATATGAATTGCTTGTTAGTTGATTATACTAGCTTAACACATATGCATGGCTCAGAAATGCCGAGGTAAGGTATGACACGCGGCTATGGATGCCAGGTACGCGAATCATGCATGAAGCATGTATAAATAGAGATATGAACCATGAATTGATGACATGATATGCTTGATTATATGCTTACATGATTTGAATGATATGTTAGAACACGATATAAATGCTTTTATGTTAGCATGTTATGTATACTTGCTCTCAGTAACATGAATTTGGTAATATGAATTGAATATTGAATAATGGAAAACGAAAATGGTATTGAGCCTTGGTTGATAGTTGGTCATAGGTAGTACGGCATGCCTAGGGTCTTGAGCTCACTGTTTAGTGCTACGACACTCTTGTTTAGTACTTCGGTACTCTTGTTTGGTACTGCGGGTATCGTTATTTGGTGGTTAGTCACCAATTGTTAGATACCATGGGTATCTCTTGTTAGTATCTTTGTGGTACTCTTGTTAGTGCCTTTGTGGTACTCTTGTTAGTGTCTTCGTGACACTCTTGTTGACTCGCTTACCTTGTCCTACTATACCAAGGCATTAAACGAATTTAATTGAAAGATTAAAAGGTTTTAATGTGAACTATACTTTTGTGTAGTGGCTTGAGGAGCATTGATACTTGATCATGTCTTGATATAGATTATCGAATGTAATTGATGCTATAAGTAGCACTTGAATGTGAAATGGTTATTGATATTGGAAATGAGCAATTGGCTACAAGTAGCCCTTGAAAAGAAATGTTTATTGAAAACTTGAAATTGGAAATTGATCAATGAACAATATGCTTTGAATACATGCTAGATATTGCTTGGCATATAGAATATGAAATTGAATAGTATGCTAGATTTGTGATTGTTATGAGAAGCATGTTAATCTTGTATATTGTTTGATGCTAATGCCATGGAATGACTTATTGGTTATATTGAAGCATGTCACCTTTAATGCCATGTAATCGGTATAATGTTTGAATTGAGCATGCTAATTGTTATGTGTTATATGTCTAATATGGTTAGACTAGGGCTACCTCACTGAGTACTTCGTAGTACTTACCACTCGTTTCCTCCTTCCCAACTAACAGGATATCGAGCTAAGGAGCTAGATCGAGTTTTATCGGGAGCAAGGACATCAAGCAAGCAATGTATGGTATTTTGTATTGTTTTGTTAACTCCTAGATTATGGTGGCATTAGTGATCATAGTATGTAGCATTTTGCATTTGAGGGCTTGTCCCATGGATTGTGTATATATGGCTTGTGGGAATTGTAGTTGGTATGTAAGCCATAAGGCATAATGATCTCCTTAGGCTAGCATTGTATATTTTTGAGTTCTGCTTCATGGCTGCATTGGTAGGCCTTGGTAATTTGCTTATAATATGTAATTGGTTGTCTTGGCATGATAAATGTGAACCAAGTAGGATAGCATGTGAATTCTTAAAGCTAGAAAATGGATATGCTAGTTGCCATTGAGAGAAATCCATGACATAGGGGTTGGCTTGGTTGAAGAATGATATGCATAATAGTATTAGTGATGAAATGGATATAGGCAATTGAGTTAGTAAGTGTTATTGATACCTAAATATGTTGAATATTGTTCCTTATGGTTTAGGAATGGTTGAGACCATATAGGTGGTCTTTTGGTAGAGTCTAAGTGTTTAAAAGTTAGAAATCTAGAAATTGGGGTAGGGGTATCGATACCACTTACATGGGTATCGATACCACCCTTGGCAGATTCAAAATGGCATCGAAGCTTGGTTCGATGCCAAGCTTCATTAAAGAACTCCCTGGTTCGATGCCAGTATCGAGCTAGGCCACTATAGCCTTAAGCCATTGAGTCCTTGGAGTAGACCAGCATCGATACCTGGTTCGATACTGGGACTTCCAGTAACGAAATGTCATCGATGCCAGTATCGAACCAGACTACTCAACCTTAGTCAATGAGTCAATGAGGAAGGCCAGTATCGATACATGGTTCGATACTAGGACTTCCAGTAACGAAATTGCATCGATACCTGTTTCGAACTAGGCTCCCTAGCCTTGGTCAACACAGTTGACCTGTATCGAACTAGGGTTCGATACCCCTGTTCCGATACCCCCTCTATAGGGAGTATCGATACCCCTAGTTAATTTTGGTTAAACTTGAAAAATGGAAATGGGTCGATCAATAAGATATCATTAATGATGATTAAACGAATAAAATTTAGTTAGAGATTTAGATCAAGTTCAATCGTGATTGTAAATGATAAATGAATGAAAATTGAGAATCGAAATGGTTAATTGTATAAGTGTGGAAAAAGTTTTAAATTGGCCCCGAAATTAATAGAATTTACATATAATTGATTTGAATTAGCTTACAAAATAATTGAAACGTTCTGGAATTTTGATACAAGACTGGTCTAAATTACAAGTTTGAATGTTCGGTCGACACCTCCGTCTCCTAACCCGGGGCGAGGGTGTCACAAATATTGAGTAACGATTTGGATGTCTTTGGCTTAGCTTGATAAAACATTAAGTGCAACAAAAATTAATATACAATGATTAATTTGATTTATAAAGAAATAAACTCGCTTACTAATTTTTATTTGAATCTCAATCAGTGATATAAGGATGTAGATTAACAACAATTTTAAAAAGAATTGAATTGATTGGTCCGTGAGAAAATTATTCTATCAACTAATTGTATGATATCATATGAATTAAGGAAGAAAATAAGATATTTCTACAACTACATAAAAATATGGAGTTATCCTGCCAAGGTAATATTACTTACGAAAGTGAATGAAAATAAGTGAATTATATTTTCATTAATTATATACAGTATGATAACGAATACTAATTTTTGTATACGAATAAATTCATAAAAATATAATAATAAAAACAAAAAATGACTCATTCTTTAAGAATAAATTTATTAAAAATATCATATTGAATATTCTATTGCAAAATTTTTTGGCCCATAATCTAATTAAATATATTAAAGATAAAATATTAGATGGGTATTCGATTATAAAAAAATTGGGCCTAAATCTTGTCTAATTACCCAAAAAATTTAGGGTCAAATACCCAATTTGATTAAATAATTTATTTAAAAAATTATCTAAATTTTTAAAATTCAGATAAAAAATCAACAAAACAATCAACATAGGTGAACTAAGTGGTAAATAACTTGATTTTGTTTAAACATGTTTCAGGTACGAGACATTGCGTACCCAAAAAATTTTTGCTGAGAAACTCATCCACCAAAACTAAGTGTGCAACACAAATCGGTCTAGATTAATCAAGACAAAATTTTAAAAATCGAAAAAATAATAAAAAAAATTAACATAAAATCAATCAAATCATATATTTTTAAACAGTTGTCTATAAAAACATCAAAGGAAATGAGAGCCGTTAATGAAAAAGCAACCGAAAGAAAAGGTTGGAGGAAACTCCCCAAAGTCCCAAAACTTGGGGCCGCTACCGACTGAAGATGATAAGCCCTCCAAGTGGGAGAATCGTACCTGTAAATTTCCATCAGATCCCACTCAATGTAAAATCCTTTCCACCCAAAGAGTCAGTATCTGGAATAATATCAACACATGAAAACTTTACAACAATTTCTTAATTATATATCAAAATTATATACTTTTCAGTACGAAGCTACTCCATTTGAGTGGATGGTTTTGATATATATGAAAATAGGACAGAAATGTTCCTGTTCCTATTAACCGACAAGATCATCCATTTTTAGATGAGCTAGGAAATGACAAGAAAGGGAAAGAAAGAATGCAAGAGTCGGCTACTTTAGGGAGATAAAGACAGCATAATAATTTGATAAAGAAAAAAACAGGATAATAAAGCCACCTCTGTTTAGTCCTTTTGAGATATAAACGATTCTGTTAGAACAGGTCTCGAGTCAACTAATCATTATTAGAATTAGTTTTTTTTTATGTTATTTTTAAAATTTTAATGATTCAAATTAATATAGATAGACTCGTGATTGAATTATGAGAAGATTAGATTGATTAGCTTTAGAACAAATAATATTATATGATTCTTAATTAATTAGTTAAAGTGATTAAGTACAATGGTTTCATTTGATGTTGGATTCTTAAACATCTAGCTTCGTTAATTGGATGGATGGTTGGTTTGGCACTTCATTCATGACCGACTCCTTCTCCATCTCTTCAGCTTCAAAAGTCGAGTGTACTCCATACAACACATAGAACACGGTTATCAGACACGCCCACACACCGAACCTTTGGAACGACAGTGTCTTCAGTGTTGTCATGAGGAAGACGTTCAGGAAAATGGATACGGCTGCCGGCCAAGGCATGAATGGTACAGACCACTCACTCGGCTCGCTAACGCAAGGAATTGTGTACTGGAACATGGCCGTCATTGTGACCATGAGCCCACCGAATAGAGGCAAACCCCACCATTGCTGTTTCAGTTTCCATGATATGGAGAACCCTATGGCGCTTGATGTGATGAGGAAGAGGAAAGACAGTGTTTTGAAAGGTGGGTTTTGGCTTATGAGCACATATCTTCGGTAGATTGTAGCGTTGGCCACCAGGTAGAACACCAACAGTGTGCCAATCGAGATCATTCCGATCACTATGTCCAGGTCCGTGAACAGTGCTATTGATGCCGTGCAGAGCCCTGTGTCATATGGAGATGATCAATTCCCTTTACTTATTAAATCAGACATAAACATGAGATGGATGAAACAGAAATCCTGCTTAAATTGGGAAATTGGCATACCCAAAAAGAGTGTGGCATTCAAGGGTGTGCCTCTTGTGGGATGGACATTAGACAACCAGGAAGGTACTAGTCTTGCCCTTCCTATAACACACAGGTATCTGGCTTGGCCTAACATGGCAACCAAGAGAGAAGCAACAATCCCCATGCTTGCTCCTGCCCCAACAACATTCCCCGCCCACTTCCACCCAATGTTTTGGAAAGCCATTGAATATGATGCCTTTTCAGCTATCTACACACATGCCATAAAATCATACATCAAAAATTGTTCCTATTAAGAAATAAAAGCTTGACATTTCAGTTTAGACGATTGACCTGATTGAAAGGAACCATGATGCATAAAGCCAAGGCCATGAGACAGTAAAGTGCTGAAACGATAAGAACCGACCCGACGATGCCCACCGGAAGACTTACGGGTGGGTTTTGGATCTCTTCGGCCAAGGTAGAAACCGAGTCATAGCCTATGTAGCTGAAGTAAACTATGGCTGCTCCATCAAGCACTCCCTTAATACCATTAGGAGCTATTCCTCCTGGTTTCACCAAGTTGTCAACACTCCCATTGCAGAAAGCGACAATTATGATGAATCCGAAGAAAATAACATGAAAGATCGTCATAATAAGGTTCAAGATTGAGCTTTCCTTTGTACTGCAATCCCAAAAAAGAAAAAGGAAAAAAAAAAACATCCACCACTTTCAAAACGCATTGAAAACACATCAACTATTGTTTTTCTTTGTCTGCAACTCAACAATGAATAAAAAAATAGTGAAAAAGACTGATAATCAAACAAAAGAACAACAATAATGAATTAGAAAACTTGTTTTCCAACAACCAAAACCCAATTATCCAAGCCACTAATAAACAAGCAACTAAAAATAAATGCTCCACTTCACTCACTCACTCTCTTGTCAAAGAAATATCTGGCTGAAAACACTTGTCTTCCGTAAGATCATTAGTAGGAACAGCAGCAAACAACATAAAATAATTGTTGAAGGAAGAGATCAAACCTATGGCATAGACAGAGAGTGAGAAGAAGAACAAGAGCAACAGCAATAAAATCCAACTTGTTATAGCCTTCAACCAATCCATCAACTTCCACTCTCCATGAATTAGGATCGCTTACTCCGACGGCTGAACATAAGTACTCAGTAAAGCTTCTTGCCACAGCGGCGTTTGATAATACATACTCCATTAGTATGTTCGCTCCAGCAAAATACCCCACAAATTCTCCTACACCATTCCGTTACCAAGAATGGTAAACAAACAAGTTGATGATACATATTGCTAGATGCATGTTATAATTACTGTTATTGACATATATGTATATATACCGAAAGTGACTCTGAGGTAACTGAAGGCACCGCCGGCAACAGGAATATGGACTGAAAATTCAGTGTAACACAAAGAAGAGAGAAGTGCTGATATTCCAGCAATGATATAGGAAATGAAGACCGAAGGACCAGAGGTGTTGCGGGCTACGGGTCCGGTGGTGACGAAAACACCGACACCGAGCATTCCACCAACACCGAGAGCTACTAAATCATACCACCTGAGTTTCCTCTTCATATCAGCACCAGACCTTAGCCTTACTTGGTTAAGCTCTTGGTCCGGGGTCCATGTTGCTAGCATTCTCTTTCGAAGCCTATGAGGGGTTTTAGAAAGAGATTGAAGATAGTTGGAGATGAAAACTTTGTTGTGTGTGGATTGAACGGTTTCCATGTTTGTGAAGGAATTGAGTTCTTTGTGGATTTCAAATGAGAAGCTTCAGGTGAGGGTTTAAATATGCATTTAAGGATATATTGGCTAAATGCTGAAGTATGATTGATGGAGAAAGAACCCAATGGGTGACCCTTTAGCTTTATTGAAAATACCAACTTGTCCTTGGGTTTATTCAGACTTTACAATTCCACCCCTTTAGCTTTTCTTTATAGATCCAAGACTCCGAAGGGTGTTCTTCTGTTATGTTTTTATATAGAATCATGCAAAAAAAAAGGCCTAGGTGTTTTGAGACAAGTTTTGTAATAGGAATAACTATATTTTGAGCCAGAGACTTTGACCTAATCTTTAGGAATTTCCTCATCCAAAAATATCCTTTGAAAAAGATGTGACAAGCATCCCCAATCCACACACTATGTTAAAAGCAGACTAAAGATTTCTTCACCACCGGTTTTCAAGAATAAATGCACTTGATTCCTCAACAGAGAGTTGCAGATGCAATACAGATCACTGTATATTTTTTATAAAAAATACAAAAAGAAAGGCCCCTTCTTGAAATATTGAATTTTTAGAGTGTCACACGTGTATTTGCACTATAAAACAAAAGATTTGATGTTAATCTCCTGTAATTATCTTACCAAAACTGCAGTAACCAGTGTTGGCCTATTTGTCTGGTGTGGATATTCAAGGAAGGAATAAGGATAACATTCGAGTTTATCTTGAAAACTATATATGCATATTATCCATACAATTTTCTGCTTATGGTGAATGTGAGACCTAATCAACTTCTCTAACAGCAAGGCCAAGCTAGGCTAATTCTCAGAGTTGAATATCGATCACGTGGCTAAGAATATATATCAAAATTCGCAAATCTTGTGCCGGTAGATGCACGTCGCCTTTTTCTCATTCAGAAAACAAAGCTTTCGGCGCTTCATGTTCATTAATGGCTACTCCAACAGCTAGGCTGTATAAGGTGTTTAAAGTAAAACTCATTCACAGCATCTTTAATTTATCATAACATGCAAAAAGCTTGTTTTAATTTCATCGAAGGGAAAGAAGAAAAGAACCGAAAGAGAAAAGATATGGAAAATATAGCTTTTCAGTTTTCAGTTTTCACCATCAACTAAAGAAATACTACCACTGCCACTGGATTTAACTGTGGGCATATTATGCTTTAGTTATAAGTTTGTTATAAAAGATGATATTCTCTAAGCCTATCCTTTTGGTAAAGTGCATGGTCTTGAAGAAGGAATCAAATGAGATGGGCGATGAAAATAATTAAGTAATTCATATTTTAAAGCATCTCGAATATCATTTGCCAACCTTATGACTTATCAAGATTTGATTTGATCTTCCTGAATGTACCTTTTTTTTTCTCTCTATGTAATGAATTCTTATAGAGTATATACCTGTGTTTTTCTCTCTGTATTCTTTACTCCCAATCTAAATAGCCCCCAGCCAGTCAATCCTTATCTCAGAATTAATTGCAATCTCAAAATAAAATAATAGAACATATTTATACATAATTGAAATTGTCTATGACTTTATTATGTCTTTTTTGGTGTCTTTATTTTAAATTAGTGGATTTAAAGTTTAAGGTTAGGGGTTGTAGTTAAGTTTAGATGATTAGGAGTAGAGTGTATTTTTTAAAATTTAGGAGGCACGGAAGGAAGCATTGTTTAAGGATAAAAGATTTTTACTCATCTAGACAGGGGAAGAGTCGTACTTTTTAGGGTAGAAATCTTTTACCTCTCTATTATGTCTCCTTCCATGCCTCCTATTTAAAAATCTTGAAAAATTGAATTTTAAACCCTAACTCTTTTTTTCTAAATTCTAAACCTTACACCCTAAAAATACACCATACACCTAATTTCCTAAACCCTAACCACAACCCCTAACCTTGAACCCTAAACCTTAAACCAACTAATTTAAAGTGGAGGCATGATTAAGAGATAGACGATTTATACCCTACTTTTTATACAGTGGAGTTAGAGTAGAGTATGAGATATAAAAGGCTTTTATACTTATAATAAGTATTGATGACCCCATATTTCAACGGATTAAATACAATAATTTTAATATTTTTATAAAAAATTTAATACAATTCTATTATTTCTAACACTACTAGTGATATCGCATGTGTTCTTCTAATTGACATTTTTTAAATTGTTAAATTTCTGCTAGTTTATGTGCATCAAATGCAGGATTTATGATGATAAAGATTAGTTTATTGACGAGGAGAATTGTTGAGATTTTATGATTGTATCTTTAGCAACTCAACCACTTCTTGTAACAGCACTATATGGATATCAAATTCATTTTTGAAGGAAATTTTATGATTAATTGAAGCATTCTAAAATGAATAAGCTCTTGAGATTTATATTTTATTGTAGAAAAGCTTATAAGAGGAATAAATTCCTTAACCTATATTCAGGGACAGGACTACATGAGGGTGGGATGGGGCAATCGTTCCCCACCCCAAAGATTTTTTTTTACTTTTATCTCTTTATTTAAATTTTTTTTTAATTTTTTTTTTGAATTTGTCTCTCTACTTCTAAACATTTATGTCTTGTCCCCTTAACCTTAAATCATGACTCTATCCCTACCTATATTACTTCGGAAGAAAAAGTGGAAGACATTCTTACAAAAGCTCTGCAAAAAGCTATTTTCGATAAGTTTTTATTCAAGCTAAAATTTTACTATGTATATTCATTGGGAGTGTAAGTTATTCGAGAAAAGTATTAGTATTTGTACTTAATTTGTAATCTTTATTAATTATTTAGTGAAATAATAATTCATTTTGCACTTACTTAATTTGTGCAAAAGAATTAAAAAAGTTTCTCATTCAATAAAGGAAGAAAGAAAGTTAAGAAAACCTATCGCACTTCATATTTTGGCATAAAGCCAGTATATTTTTAACTCTTATTATTTTTGAATATCACAAAAAATTACTTTGCTCGATTCTATATAGTATGGTGGGTTTTGTATTGGGGAAACTTGTTTTAGGTAATGAAATGAAGATTTTAATGACGAAAGAGTTGTTATGTTGACTCACACCCATAATAACCTAATAAACATTAGAAACCATTTGATATAGATTAGGGATGTTGAAAGACAAGTTAAGAGTGATCTCCAAGCCTTGTATGGAGAGTACCGGTATAAACATATCGGATTGTATTAATACCCAAGGTCTATGTATACTCTTTGTTCATGTTCGATATTGAATGTCTATAAACCCCTTTTCATGAGCAATAGTATCGGTACACAAAGGGCGAGTGTCGATTCCTAGGATATTATACGGATATACAAGGTCAAATGTCAGTACCAATTGGGTAATTTATCCCAAACTATTCATTTTGACAACGGGGACTAAGAAATTAGGGGATATAGTCTAGAATCCTAATGAGATACAATGACCTGTAAAACTGAGAAAGTATGATTTTATCCTTATATATGAACATAATGTGTAACGAATCCGTAACTTGTTAAAGTTAGAAATCATAGAGTTTGGCAACCATAATGATGTTGATTGTTGTGTAGGCACTTGTATGAAAATCACCTTGATTAATAGGATAACATGAATACACGAAGATAATTAATAGAATAATTATACACTCTTCCATTATAAATTAACAATCTAGTAATTCAAATTAATAAGGTGTTGATGATTAGTAATAATATGCAGATCCATGAGATTACGTTGCTTATATATCGGGTAGGCATTTTTTTGATAGGGAATTGATTGATGGGATCCTAATACTCGGAGAGAGTATTACAACACCATGATAAACGAAACCAAAAGTAGGTTAGTGTATTACTCGAGCCTTATTCGACGACGCTTGAGGGGACTTTCGAGTATTGTTTACATTCTCGATGTTGTGTGATCAGAACCTCACTCAAAGTATATGTTCCTATTGTCTGACTTGGGCCTCACTCATAATTTATGTTCTTAATATCGTGTGACTCAGGCCTCATTCTAGATTTTTAGTTAAGTATCGTATGCTTTTACCTTGATGATTTGATGAGATCTCGAGCATGATTGATCTTTGTTTGTCATACATGATAACTTATATATCTTGTAGAGTTAAAGATGCCTTAAGATAGGTGATTTAAGAACTCTATGTTGTATAGACTAGACGATGACTCATATATAGTGAAGTCATATCTATACTCTGTAGATTATATTATTCTTGTATGCTTATTTTATGATAATCAAGAATTGCACTAGAGTAAAACTAAATCATTGAGCTTTGTAAGCTCAACATTTAAAATCATTGATTTGTTTGTAGGTTAGTAAGTTT
The DNA here is from genome assembly GCA_035048815.1 of Abelmoschus esculentus. Taxonomy (NCBI): domain Eukaryota; kingdom Viridiplantae; phylum Streptophyta; class Magnoliopsida; order Malvales; family Malvaceae; genus Abelmoschus; species Abelmoschus esculentus. Next base: position 9,137,900 of record JAUCBN010000051.1, on the reverse strand, counting down.
GATCATGATCGAAGAGATTTCCTAATGTTGCATCTCTTCTTAGTAAGTTGATCATGGAGAGATTTCCTAATGTTGCATCCCTTCTTAGTACTTTATTTAATGTTTAGTGTTGAGTTATTATACTCATAGGACATTATAAAATATTGAGCCTATAAATTATTTTTGAAATACTATTTTGACATATAATGTACTAACTTTGGAGCTTTTATTTTGTAAATTAATTTTATACTATTGTCTAATTACATAACGAATAATTTAATTTTTGATGATCGCTAAATCTATTGTTTAAAATCGAAAATATTTTGGGTTGGATTTTGGGTGACCTGAATGTAGTACTTCGGATCTAGATTTGAGTTTGGATCGAGATTGAAGTGTTATAAAGAGTTAGGATTAGAGTTTAGAGTTTATGATATATTTTAAAGGTTTATAATTCAAAATCAAGGCTTAAAATTTATTTTTTATTTAGAGACTAAAAAAATACAAAAAGAAGATGATTTTAAAAAATACAAACCTTATATCTCAATAGTTCAAACACAAAATAATTTAAATTTAAAATAGAGTCAAACACAAATTAATATAACTTAAAATTTTGAATCCAAACTAATTCGATCCAAAGTTGCCTAACTCATAACTATCTCATCTTGATATATTTTCTTTTAAATAAACTTACTAGGAGATAATGTGACATCCTATGGATAAGACTGAGGATATTGCAAAAGCATCCTACAAGAGCTTTATGTAACTTTCAATAAAAACTAAAAAATGATTGGAAGTCGGTTTTGACGGTTAATAGTTGAAAACACACACAGGGAATCTAGTATTAAACATAAGTGGGGAGATGGTGACAGAACTATTATATTTAGGGTTTATAGTATTTAGTATTTAGTATTTACCTCCATCTCCAAGCAAGCATATCTAGTGCTCTCAGCCTTCCTGGTTTTTCTTTAATACTTTGGAGAATCATTATCATGTTTAAATTAAATCATCTAAAAAAAATTAAACCCAATATTCTGACATAAGCAAAGGAAAAAAAAGTAAGATTTTTTTTTCTAAAGCTCTATCATAAAAGACCCTGAAAATAAACAACTAAGCTATTTATAATAACAGCAAAACGTATGAATTTGTTTATGTTTTTTTATAATCATCGATCTTTTGATTAATTAATTTTGATTAAATTTTGTAGAGGTTCATTATAGAATAGTCCTATTAATTTAATTTTTTTTTATTTTCGTAATGTTAAAATTCGAACAATAAGACATTACTTATAGATCTGTTGGTAAAGGAATTCAGTGTTTAGATGGAGCAAAGTCCATGCTTGTGTACGTGTCTGAAATGTATGTTAAGGAGGAGAAAGATATTTGCTGGTGTATTGAACTGTTTAAATGTCAACATCTACATGGATTTGGATGCATGCTTGTGGGCAAGAGGTTATCAATAAGAATCAAAGTAGGCCACTTGGATAAAGATTTAGAGCACACTCCAGATTATACCCTCAGCTTCCACTGGTTTATCTGAAAATACTAATTGCGATTCAAAGTGAAATCATGAGTCTTCAAGTGGATATTGTCTGATAGAAATCAAAATCATGAAGAATTTAATTCAGATAAGAACCTAAGTTATCCGGTTTCCGGGTATAGGTATTATATTCTCGTACCAATATGTGGTGACACAAATGACCAATGACAGTATCTTTGAGAAAAAACCCTTCAGAGGAGTTGACCAAATGAAAAAGCTCAATCTGTGTGAAAATGAACCCATCTGAATCATTGCTGATAAAGGCGGAAAGAAGGTAGACTTTAAAAACCATTGCTGCTTCATCAGCACGCAACCAAACAAGATGAGGCTGTTTGTTGATGGTGAAATGGTGATGGCACTTTTCTAGCATGGATGGAGAGCCGCAATCTGAAGCTTGAGCAAAGGAAGAAAAGGAAAGGTGTAACAAGAAAGTATGGGTTTCAAGGGTCTACTTTCTAGTGTGGTCTGTATGAGCATTTGTCCGACAATAAAGGTCTAAGACTGATGACTATTGTTGGGTTGGAATGAATAGACTCGGTTGTTAAGTAATAGTGTCAGCTGGTCGGCCAAATAACTTTGACAACAATCATATCAAAGGCGTAGTCAATCGGAAGATATAACAAGCTCTTCCGAATGAGTTTTGAGGCCCACATGTAGAGGTATTGTGGTGGAGGAATAGAGGTGAAAAAGATGTTTAATACATGTCTGCAACTTTCTGATTCATCTTAGTTTTAGAACATCAAACAAGGCTCTTGGTCTTAACATTACTCATCCTTGTCTTTGTAAGAAGTACTCCAAGTTAGAGTTAGCCATCTAAACGAATTCCAACCATGTTTTTGGTATCATCTACAAACTAATCAGATACCTGAGAAATGGGGACTGAAAAAATATTAAAAACCTGCGAAACAGTAGTAGGCATATTCACACAACTTAAACAAGTAGAGCATTAGGGGAGTGGGATTTCATCTTTCCCCCCTTCTTTCTGTGCCTTTTCAAAGTGATTGGTAGTTAAAATTGCACTGAGGATGGTAGTAGGAAGGTCTTGGATCCTTTTGAATTTCAATTTATTGGTTGAGGTGGGTCATTTAAATTTGTATTGACCTCATTCCTCACCTCTTCCTTGTTATTGAGAGCTTGTCAAAGTACCTTTTTAAAACATATTTTAAGTTTTCTTATGACAATGGAACCTACATAATAAAGACATCCCATGAGTGAAAAGTGGCTTGTTTTTATTACCAGATGAGACAGATTAGTAATGAACTACAGTCATTTCATGACAAAGAAAATGGAGTTTTTTTTTTGTCCTTTTGGTAGAAGCAATCAGCATGGATAATACAAAATTTACAAGGTGATATCATTCTAAGTAGCCACTGATTATGTTTCTTATTGGCATTTCCCTCTTTGAGGGAATTAATTATATGATTTTTTTGTTTTGTTTTGGTTTCCAGTCATGACATGCAGTAGAGTAGAGGCCTAGAGGGGTTTAAAACAGGAGTGCATCATTATGTAATCAAACAATGGGTGCAATATTTATATATTTTTAACTTTGAATTTAACTTATTCTATACAACCATTATTTAAAAGATAATATCTTAAAAAATTTGAAGTTCGAATTTTTAATGTATAAACCCGATAAAAAAAATTGTTAGAAATCAAAGTTTGAGGATTAAAATAATAGATAAATCGATGTTTAGTTACTATTGATGGACTAGCAAAAGAAAAAATAAGATAGGATCCTACGGAATCCCACTTTAAAATTGGAATTTTTAATTAATTTTAAATTTTTTAATAAAAAAATTGATTTGGCCTTCCAAGCCTAACAACAAACAAATCCTACTAAATAAAATCAATACCCTTCTTAGCCGCCTGCAGTTCAATTTTTCTCTCAACTTGTTTAAGCCATCCATGCAAGGCCTAGGTTTCATCTATGCTTGTTATGATTATGCTATGACGAGCAATTAGCTAGGAGCTACTAACCTATACACAAAGCTCTCTGAAGCTATGCAAGTATTAGACATAGTTTAGGGCTCAATGCTTTCAAGTTAGCTCCATAATGGCATCCAGTGACCGATGTGGGAAAATAAAAGCAACCTTTCACTGTTGTTTTATTATATAAATCAAATCAAATCAGTGGCTGCAATTGCCCATTTGTTCTGGAATGATTATATGTTCAAACCTCCACCAATATTTTATTATAAGAAAGCCAGTATTCATGGGTGGGGACTGGGGAATGGATAGAAAGTTGAAAACCAGAGGCCTAAAACCAATACTTGCCTGGAGACTAAAAACAAGCATCACAGATGTTTGTGTTTCAAAAATAAACCAAGGCTTGGGTTAAGTCTATATCTATAGTGGATTTTTAAGAGCCGACACATCAGTTTCTTATATCAGCTTTACAGAATGGAAACTCTATGTGTAATCATACGCATGCTGTTTTATGATTCTTGTTTTTCTTTTTCTCAACAATCAATCAGGGTGGTGATGATTGGTCTAGAGATTATATCACGAATCCAATTCGTCACGTTATTTATAATTTTTAACTAATGAAAATCATTTATTTTACTATTAATTATTTATATCATTAATTTAATTTTTATAAAATATATTTTTTAAATATCATGAGTTCCGCTCATCATGTTATTCGTGGCCCTCAATCAATAAAATCTACATATTTCACCACTAATCAATCATGTCATTAATCTAATTTTTAGAAAATATATTTTTTAAATGACATGGAAAAAATGATTGAATATTTATTAATTGAAAAAAATGACTTGAAAAATAGTGGTGAAGTGAATGATTATAATTGTACGGGACTATGGCTGATGTAGTAAGCCAAGCTCATTATATAATTTCTTATTTTTTAAATGACATAGAAAAAATTAGTAAAAATTCATTGGTCAAGAAAAATGATTTGGAAGATAATGATTAAGTAGGTGGTTATTATTAGATGGAATTATGACTTATGTGATGAGCTGGACCCATGATATAATTTATCCGATTGGCTCTAAATGTTTCAAATCAACATCCAGATTGAGTTTAGCCACACCATATATAGGTTATGTTTGATATAAAAGTAGTATAAAAAATAACACAACTTTTTTAAAAAAAATTAAAACTTAAATCTCATACCCTAAAATCTAAACTTTAAACCTTAAACACTAAATTCTACCCTATAACTTTAAACTCTAAATCTTAATCTAAAATCTTAAACCTTAAAATTGAAGGGTTTGTATAAATTTACAAGCGTGTGTATCAAAATATTTATATATAATTCTTTTATATTATTAAAACTCGAAAAATTTATAATTTTTTAGACAATTAAATAAAAATAAATAGATAAATGATATTAAAAATAAAAAATATAAAAATTATCGTTTGAAAAATAAAAAAATAATATCAGCCATTTAAAATTAATCAATGCATGTGATATATTATTTTTTTTTAAATAACTCTTTTGGCCCTCGACCATTTAATTTTTTTTTTTTAATTTTGATATTTCTCCATTTCCACTTTTTCATTTGAAACTCTGAAGAAATCTACTATTACTACTATGTGGTGTCTAGGCTAGCCGCCAAGTTTTGATGATATTCAAACTTCAAGTGTGTGTATCAACGTTTCGAGGAATCACTTTTTATGTGAATGCAGCTGTCGTGAATTGACATGTATAATTATTCATACAAAAAATGAATGGACATCTCAACATTATGACAGCTTTCGTTCAAACAACAGCTAAAGGGAATAGGCGACTCTAATATCTGACATATCAGATACGGTTATGGTACGATATTCGTAACGCCCTCGGTTTTGGGTGTACATTCAAATCTTAAACTTAATCTGAATTTAAAATATTTAAATTACTTTTAAATTTAAAAGAAAATTCGATAACTCTAACCAATTTAATTTAAATAATTAAAACACTATTTAATTTCAAAAATATTATGGAGCTCCAAATTTAAGAGATCAACATTTAACCAAATAATAAATGAATTTAAAAGAGTTACAACAATTTAAATATGTCCTAAGAATATATGGTTCATTCTATCTAAGTGGTGTATACCTCCATAATCGATGTTGAAACCTACCATAGATGGTGTTCCTCGAATCGATTCGTCACCTAAAAACCTACATAGGAAAACAAAGATTCTGAACGCTGAGCTAATGAAAGCTCAGTGGATATACCTTCACTCAATCATGATTTATGAAAATCATAATTAAATGTATGCAACAAGATATGATGGAAGAGAATGATTGATGCTACTATAACCACCTAAACACATACATTTACATGGCACTATCTTGATAACATCTAAAGTATTCACAGATCAACAATATACACATATAAATTAGATGGGTAGTCCGAAGTCACTTAGCATCAGAAGCCACACACTTGAGGAGGGCTCAATCATTACTAAGCCTCAAAACCTACTCCCATTCATACCTTGAGTATAGTTCGGGGTCACTAAGCATCAGAACTAACACTTCATTATACAAGTGGTCTGGGGTCATATAGCATCGGAAGCCACCTCTTGGGTATCCAAATCTCGTATCAATATTCCCATAACAATCAACAATACTCACAAGTGTCAAACACAAATCTACATAATTTCACAGGGCATTTAATCCTTAATTTCATATCTAAGTCATACACGTTATCAAGGTTTCCATTTCTCGATTCTACAATTCATTTTAGGCCTAAGGAAACCCACTAGAGCTACTATCTCGAATTATGGACCCTCCGAACTCAAAGGCTAAAACTTGGACAAATTGGTCTATGCGTATCGATACACCTATATGGGATATCAATACGCCCTTAACTAGTATCGATACCCAAAAATACATTCGAAATGATTGAATTACCTCGTATCGATACACCTGTATCAATACCCAATACCTGTACGGAGACCATCCATACCGGTACGCGACCTCAATAGAACGATGGTATCGATACGCACTTACATACCAATATGCCTAAATGATTATAGAATCGCTTAAAATGCAAGGGTACCAATACACGGAGAGCCGTATCAGTACGCCCTAATGGAAAACCCAATTTTCTTCTTACGAGTATCGATACGGATACCTCCCATACAGGTACGCGAATCTAGATTTTTAGGTCTAGAGCTCGATAAACGCATCTTTCCCTACCTAAACCTACTCAAATCCTTCCAAAACTCTTCTGTAAGTTATCTAAGGTGTAACTAATGAATTAGAATCAATTTTAACTAGTTATAAGCTTAAATTCAGAATTCACTATTATCATCTTCAAGCTACCAAACCAAGTTCAAACTAGAGGTGGTAGACAAGTCATTCGGTTCGGGTTCGGTTCGGATTGTTTCGGTTTGGTTCATTTCGGGTTTGTTTGCATTCGGTTTAGATTCGGTTTGGATTGGTCTGGATTTCGGTTTTAATTCGGTTATATGATAATTCGGGTCGGTTTGGATATCGGATCGGTGATTCAGGTCAATATTAGATCGATTGTTTTTTGTTCAGGTCAATATCGGATTGGATGTTTTCGAGTTGTGTTTATGTCAGGTCATTCGGATCGGTTTGGATTGGGTCAATCTTTGAATTTTCGGGTTAATTTGGTTTGAGTTGTACTTGAGTATGAATGTAATCGTGTATATTATATATAGAATTAATCATATATTCTTTTTTTTAAGAATGATGTAGGATGACTCAAGGATTATGACATTTTGTATTGGAATTGTTTTGAAATTTTTTGCCTCGATTTTTATTCGAGTAAAGTCAGTATTGGTAATTTAAGGGCTAATGTCATTTTTGTAAATACATGTATTCATTAATGACATCTTGTTCATTTTTATAACACCCCAAATTTTGGTCCCAATTTAAAAATTAATCTTAGTTTTATCTACAGCTAAATATCACTTTTGAACAAAAATTATTTATTTAAGACTTGTTTTTATGTTACTAGGTCCATTTTCTAATTTATATCTTCAAATTAGCTATATTATTTTCTTGTATGGATATTTTCAAATACAAACACCATTTGCATTGTGGATTACTAGTCTTTAGTGGTTGCTACGAGCAGATGAATCAAAATGGAGGTCTAACTCTGATGGAGACTGATTAACAAAAAATAAATAATTTTTAAACAATGAAATATGATATTAAACATTAAATTATTATCAAATGTAATGATTAATTAGTATTATTATAATACAAAAGATAATAAAATATATATTATTTTATTATTTATCATATTGTTAAAAAATAAACAATAGTAAAAATAAATTATTTATTCGCTTTGACTCAATTTTCGGGTTAAAATCATATTGATGTTCGATTTAGATCGGTTTTGAACAAATTAATTTTGGGTTGCTTTCAGTTCGGGTGAAAATCGGTTCGAGTCAAATCGGTTACGGGTCTATATCAGTTCTTCTAGAATTCGGATCGGTTTCAGTTCGGGTTTCGGATCACGTTAAGATCATCTTGTTCGGATTCAATCGGGTTTCATTTCAGGTAAATCGGTTTGGTTTTCGATTCTCGGATCAAGTTTATCGGGTTTAGTTTAAACACATACAAATATGCTACAAACATTATTATTATTATGAGTTCTATACATACACACAGTTAAAAGTGTATTAACCTCGGATTATCAGTTGTCCAAAACTTTCCAACGACTCTTTAAGCTTTATCCTTCTTCTTCTTTTGCTCCTGTAAAGATTTTTCAAATCTTTTTATTACAACTAAGGTTGACAAGTATTACTACATCAATAATGAAGATAAAAAAAGCTAAAATAGATTAAAATATTAAAATTTGAGCTTCTCAAACTCAAACTCGTTTTTCTTAGGATTATTTTATTAAATTAAATTTATTCTCAAATCTAATTTTATTGTTTTTCATAAATTAATTTCAAATCTCTTTTATTATTTTATATTTACTTTTCACTTCAAATCTTTTTTTTTTTATACTTTCTCATTAAAGTCAAAATCAAGCTCGTTAGTATCTTTGAATCGACCATTATTCTCTTTTACTATATTATTATTTTGTTTTATTTAAAATTAAAGATAATTTATTTAACAGTTACGACCCTTGTCATTATCCAAATCTAATAGTCTAAAACACTTGCTTGTGATAGCTTCCGCAAGTACTTCGTGTAAATTTTATAATAAAGATTTCATCTCTCTCACTGTTTATACTTTAGGCACAAAACTTAAATTCTTATTCACTTCGTACCTCATTTCTATTAAATGAGCTTCAAAAATTAAAATTATTTAAATTAAATCCTTAATGTCAAGATAATCGTATCCAGATCTAAGAATAGAATTATTAATCTAAAATTCGGGTCATTATACTGATGGTTTCACGTTAATTATTTATATTTAAAAATAAAGTTTTGATACTTAACCTCAACTTAAAATGTTATAAAATATGTAACATTTTAGGTTTGTGAATAATATTTTAAGCTTCATATTTTATAAAATTTCGGTTGGTACCACACCATAATCGTATGGTACCTTTTATACCTTTTAAATGATCTATCCAAACTTATATGAACTCTCATTTTTCTCAAATATTTACGTTTCATATATAAAGAATATTTGATATATTATCGGTGAAAATTTTGTCTTCTACAAGCGAGTTTAATTTAAGGTTTAAATACTTTATTTAAGTTTTATAATTTAACAATTAAGTTTTAGGGTTTCAAATTTAAAGTTTAAGGTTATAATTTATGATTTATGATTTTTGAAATTTAGGAATAAGGATTTAAATTTATATGATGGAGTTTAAATAAACATACTTGTAAAAAAAATAACAACACATCAAATATTTATGCACGGACGATCTTGCCTATGTGATTAAGGGAATAATTGTTATTTTTGGAAGTCAAGAGTTCGAGCACTAATATTGTAGCACAGTGATTGAGCGATTAATGTCTAATGGTTAAGAGTAAGTTTGAGCATGGTTAACTATAAAACCGAAAATCGAACCGAACCGAGACATTATGGTTCATAAATTTATGAACCTTGGTTAACCAAATTAAACCAAATTTGATTTTTTTAATTAATTTTTAATTATTTTTATAAGGTAAAAACATATATTTTATATTTAAAATACTATAGATATTTTTAAAAACTAACGTCAATATGGAAAAACCAAAAATCGAGGTTAATCGAACTAAAAATCGGTAGTTACTAAAATAGCTTATCGAATTAAACTGAATCTGAATCGAATACACCCTTAGTTAAGAGTATATTCGAGAATAGATAATACTATAACCACTATTCTTAGATTAAAAAAATACAAACTTATATATCCAATATATACTTATAGTCAACTTAAGTTATAGAATATTATATATTTTTCATATTATATGTGATTGGACTTTACAAAATAAAGTATTTTGTCCCCTAAATGTGTGTATGTTATTCATCTTCTTTTTTCCTGTCAGAAAAAAAAAAAAAAACATTATTAAGAGTTTGACAAGATTAATTAAATCATTACACTTCATTATTTCACATTTCTGGGAAAGTGGATTTGAAAAAAAGGAAAACCTATGATTTAAATGAGACTAATGTATTTTTAGGGGGGTAAAAGAAGAAAGAAATTCATTTGGAAAATCTGTCCCAAGTTGCAAGCCTTAGTGCACTTGTTTTGGAAGAAGATATGGTGAATCTTTATTAGTTGCTAATCTAATTCTGTGATATTCCTTGCATAATATGTGTGGTGATTAGGAGTGATAATGAATTTTTCCGGTTTGCGAGTTACTCGGATTCGATTCAATCAAAGCTTGGTTAAAGCTCGGTTCGAGTGAGCTCAGCTCGGGCTCGGGTTCGGCTCAGAATGCTCGGCTTGAAAAGCTCGTGAACAGGCTCAGAATAATTATATATAAACATACATATATATTTATATATACATTAAAAATAATTTATTTAAAGAAAATAATAAAATAATTAAGAGTAAATCCACTAAAAATAAATTGAATATTATCAACTAAAACAAATTTACAAAACTACAAATAATAAATAAAAAATAAACTATAAATAAATAATAAAATACAATAATATAGAAAATTGTCTATTTCGAGTCAAACCGAGCTGAGCCCGAGTCGAGCCTAACGAGCTTTGAGCCCGAGCTGAGCCCATTAATATTATTTTCGAACTGAGTTCGAGCCTAAAATTCTGAGTTTGGCGAGCCTCGAACCGAACCCAGATATGTTTGTTTTCGAGCCAAACCAAACCGAGCCTGACTTGGCTCGGACTCGACTCGGCTCGGCTCGTTATCACCCCTAGTGGTGATGGTTGACGGTGGTTGGTAGTGGTTCTTTAGTCCTCTCGATCTTCGTCAGTGACTCTTCATCTACATCAGAAAGAGTGAACCACCACCACCAAGTATCGCCCTCTTGTCCATTTCACCTCCTTGTTTGGTTTACGATGTTTTGAACATCAAACATACATGTAATATTGATAAAGATATTGTTCTAGAATAATTGTTAAGTAGCTATTAGATTAGCTAGGGAAGATAATGGAAAAGGAAGAGCTATTGGATGGGAATTTGATAACCAAGAAAAAAAAGCCATTAAAAAGGGGGATTTGTGACATAAATGCCACTAATGATAGCTTTAAGGAAAAGGGAGATGTTTTTAATTAAATAAAAAGATACTGAACTTTTCTTCCACAGGAAAAGATAGATAATGCATATCATAATATTCCTCATTTGGTAAAGCCTAATTTGAGGCATCCCACCAAGGAGTTTTTGAGGTGAGAATGGGAGGTGAAGGGAATGGGTCGGTGGTGCCTTGTGGTGGAGGCCAATGGCTGCTTTTACACCTGTGGGACCTCATCGATGCTATCATTCCCAATGGTCATCTCTCATGAGCCACCATTGGGATGGATCATCTTGAACCACATACTCGAGCACTCCCCCATGGGAATTGTAGGGAAGCAAGGGCTTTTCTTACCCTTTCAAAGGTTAAACACATGGGATAATCTTGTTAAATTTAACCCATAAAAATTATATAAATGATTCCAATAATCTCTTAGAATGGATATCCAAGCACAGATTTGGGATTTTAGCTAGTTTCTTTATTAGAGAGAATATGTTATTCTCCATAAAGGCACAATACCAGTACTTTTGTCTGATTGGCTGGTTAACTGACAGGTTTTGGAGTTCATTAGTTTTTCTAAGGAACATATGTTTCAGCATTTTATGGATTACTGGGAATATGCTGCATTATGTCAAACACTATAAGCTAATGATCAAGAACTACAATTTTGACAAAACTGTACTTGTGCTTAAAAAAACAATTGCTTCTGTTTTGCAGTACTATGTTTTACGTTTGCAGACTGGAAGTCAACTGAAAACAGTAATAAGAGTTTCTACCTTATGTTTTACTGATCAAGTGATCATAGTTATCTTTTTCAATGATTTTTCTACTTTTTTCCTTATCCAATAAACGTGTTTTTCATCTTTTTACTATCCCAAGGCCATAGCCCAGAACCAAGAGTCTGAAATCTTCCTTTTCAACAGGCTACATGGTTAATTATCAGCTAATTTCAGTGTACTTTTCTATGTTTTTGTCCGAGTACATTCATAGGATTTGGGCCTTGGGGGGTGCACGAGTTCCAAGATCAACATACACCCTAATGACTCTTGAGGCTATCTGGTTAAGATCCATATTGAGACATGTGATGGTTACCCAAGATCGAAAAGTTTAGAGAATTAAGTTGTTGATATTTTTTTTTTAAGATCAGAATCTGACAGAGAAGATGAAAATATGATTCAATTTATCGATGCGTTGCCTGTTAAAAAGTTGTTGTTATGAATTAGGGATGGGTATTTTATTCGGTATGTCAGGTTTTGGTCTGATCGGGTTAGATTTTTTTAATAAAAAATCGTGATCGGTCAGATCGGATTGGATTTTTATTAAGGGAGAGGTCTGATCTAGTCAGATTTAGGAGGTAAAATATTCAAGCTAACCCGATACGAGACTAATTATGTAATTTTTTCTTAAATATTTCTAAAGATATTTATAATAATACTTCTTTATTATATTTTTTATAATTAGGTCCTTTAAATTAAAATTTTATTTATAATTTAGTCCTTAAAATTATAATTTTTATAATTAAGTCCTCTAAATATATATTTTTTTACAATTAAGTCCTTAAAATTATTTTTTCTATAGGTCGGATTGGAGTTGACTTTAGAGTACTTATTTTTGGATTGATTCAAGTTTAATTTTTTAAGATAATATTCAGATTAAAATCGGATTTATAATATTTATATTCGAATCGAATTCAACTGAACAAAAACCCAACCCGACCCTATCCGTGCTCCATCTCTATTACGAATGCAACTCTGGTATGCGCATTTCGTTAACTACCACCTTGTATGTGGAAAAATTCCTCTAAGTATCGTTGGGTATAATAAAGCAAGATTCCTTTGTGATGCAACCAAACATGATTAGAACGAACATTATTTTTTCAAGGTTTGCAATGATAATTATCAGGCGTTGTGTTCTAAAAAAGGAAATGGTATGAGAACTGCCGCAAAAATCATTCAGCCCGATTTATTGACTGTCATTATTTGAGAATGTTGACGAGTTTATATAACGACGTGATCATTGTCATCGCACAAGATCAATATCCAGGCGAAATGCAAAGCCACAACAAATAATATTAAAGATTGAATTATTTGATATTTTTGGGATTGGATCTCATAGGTGTTTTGAAATTTCTGTTAGTTTTATATTTTAGTTGTGGATTGGACTTCTAAACCTTTAATTTTAATTATAAACTATAAACTCCAACAGCATTAATCCTTTAATTCTAAATCATTAAACTTAAACCCTTAACATTTAAACTTGAATTATAATCGTAAACTTTAAAACTAAAAAAGTTATAAAAACATTTTATTCGTCACATAAATTTATTGAATATAATTATTCCTAGAATGGTATCCTACGCATGGATGTTTGTTCTATTTCGTTGTTCTTTACACGTTACAATCCAGTGTGCTGATAGAATCGCCTAATGGAAGCACAGGAAGACGAGCCACCTACCCCATCCACTTCACAGATAAAATATTTCAACAACTTGAATTCTTTTCTTCTAAAGACCCGAAATCGTCCAATCAAAAATCCACACTTGTAATCCGGTTTCCTACACATGCATTTACATCAATTCAAACGTGCGACAACTTGGAAAAATAATTGTCCAAAACCAATTTGTTCTTTAAAGCCGAGCTTGCAAATGAAAACAAAAATGAATGAGTGCTTTCCCCCCTAATGGTTCCACCATAATGTGACAGTGAGCTTAGCTACTTTCTTACCGGTTTGACAGTGAGTTTAGCTACTTTCTTACCGGTTTGACAGTCTTGGTAGTGCGTTAGAAGATAGCTTTTTAGTGGGTTTTATTGCAGTTGTCACTGACAGTGACATGGTCTGTCTCTTATTAGTCAGTGAATAATACTTGTCAGCTTAATTAAGATGTTGCGTGTTAGTGTAAACTTGATAATTGATATACATATACAGAGAGAAGCGAGGACAGGGACGGAACTAATCAAACAAGCAAATGGTTTGTTATTTTATGTTTGCTCACTAATGGCACTTCACAATTGTTTCATGAAATGAATCTCAGTTAGGTGTGTGAGTAATGTTTAATCAATTTAAAGTTTTTTTAAATTTTAAATGTATAACTGATTAGATTTACAGTGAGGTTCTGAACAGGCGTAACAAGAGTGATCGCACAGGGTTCTAAAAAAGAGGACCTTAAATTTTGATAAACTACATTCATTAAATGACGTTAATCTCAAAATTCATTGAAATTTTTTTAAAAACACTAATAAGAAATATGAGTTATAATTATTAAAATGTTATAACTATTTCTTAAATATGACAATTGATTATAGAATGTTATTGATTATTACTATTACTATTGCTTCAGTAGAATTAGTGAGGTTTTGAACAGACACAATAAAAACGATCGCCGCACAAGGGCCCCTAGAAAGGGCATTTGCTTCTAGAATCTTATTGATTATTACTATTATTATTACTATTGTTTCAGTAGAACTAGTGAGGTTTTGGACAGACGGAATAGAAACGATCGTACATGGGCCCTAGAAAGAACATTTGCTTCTAAGGGCTACAATTTTATAACTAGTGGAGGTCATGACAATTACCTTTAAAAACCATATTTTAATAAATTGCACAGGACCCCCCAAATGTTTGAACTGCCCCTGTAGATTTAATATCAGATTTAATTAAATATTCGAGACTTGATTAAATATTATATGTTATTAAACTTAAATTTTAAATTAGATTTTATCTAATTCTCGGAGAGATTTACCTATGTTTTCAACCTATAAATAAGAGATTTCTCTTATTATTTTTTAATCCTTAGTTAAAAAAGTATTTTATCTTTTTCTTTTTATGAAATTTGAAAACACTCATTACTGATCCACTATAAACTTTGAGTATACATCGTTTATTTAACCCAACAAGATGAGCAAATCTTTAAATCTGTACTGTGGTGAACATAGTGCTGACGGACTATGGCAAAGGTGACACAACGACTTCATCCTCAGTCCCCATGCATATGTATTCGTGAATCACGATGATTAATTATAGTAACATACTAAAGGTGATATAAAATTCTGCAATAACATAGAAAAACTGTTATAGTCGGACAGAGTAATTCTACAACATAATTTGATATCAGATTCTGCAATTATAAATAAATTCTTGTCAATGATTATTGTGCAGTTGTTGTGGTGTTCATTTTCTAACAAAATTAAAATTCTAATGATCATTGTATAACATTTATGTGCAGCAGAATTCTCCCCTCTACCTATATAACGTAAACGAAAATCAGAAATTGCCTAAGAATTTGTCTTGTCTCATCAAGTCGAATGCCTTCAAGGACTGCACAAACTTCATTAGTCTCTGCCGATTGATCAGGAGATTCAAGTTTATTTACAGCTCCAACTAACGCAAATCCATGATGATCTTTTTCTATGACTCCAATGGCAGCAGTCCCAGAGGATACATGGAATGTCCCATCCATATTAATTTTAATGAAGCCAGGAAAAAATCTGATTGCAGCAACGAAGTAGTTCTTGCATGGATGCCTGCCTGTTTCAGCGTAGAGGAACTCTCAGGGCTGGTAGTCGAGTAGTTCTTGCATGAGACAAGAAAAAATCCGATTACAGCAACACCAATCAGATTGTATTTTTATGTAAAAGAAAATAGGTCGTATGTCAGGTTTTTATTAAGGGTAAAATTGGATAGGATTTAGGGTAAAAAATATATGACCCAATCCAAGACTAATTGCATAAATTTTCTTTAATTTTTTTAAGAATATTTATATTAATCTCTCTTTATATAATTTTTATAATTAAATCCTAAAATTAATTTTTTATTTATAAATTAGTCCTCAAAATTATTTTTTTAAGATTAAGTCACTTAAAATTATTTTTTAACAATTAAATCTCAAAATTAAATTTTTTATAGGTTGGGTCGGAGTCGACTGTAGGGTATTTATTTTTGTATCAAGTTGATACACCTAATTTAAATCTTGATTTCTTGAATCTCAAAAGACTTCAAACATGCTTTTATTCAACCTTAATACACTTAATAACACAAGAATATATGTTAAAATAATAAAATTTATATGTAAATTAACGTGTTGTAAATGATCAAAATATGGTCATGGCCCGAGTTTAAGATCTATTGCTTGAATAAACATATATAAACTCGAACTCTTGGCTTGAATATGATCTTGAAAACTCTTAAGTGTCTTCAATGATTAGAAAAAGGTTTCAAAAAACTTAATGTTGGTCGGGATCACATCATTAAATCTTAAAAATCGGGTAGAGTTCGGATCATGTGATATTATTCTTAAGCATGTGTGGGAAAATTGAAATATATAGGGTAAACATCATTAATATTGGTCATTAAACTATATTCGTTTTTCTGTTTTAGTCATTAAACTATTATTTTTGGTAAATTAATCATTAATATATATTTTTTTTCAATTTTACCTACTCTCCGTTAAAAACTCAGAAAAAACATGAAATTGAAAATATTTATTGACCAAAATAAGAAAGAAGCAATATATTACATAGTGACTAAAATAAGAAAAAAAACATAACTTTAGTGATAATTTTGAATAAAACAATAGTTTGATGATGTTTACTCAAATATATATCAACTGCAAGTGATAAGTGCATAAAAGTTCTATTTTTTTATATCATTTTCCTACTCAATTATTGTCAATAAAGGACAGATTTAAGGGCAATATTGGATAATTCTACTTAATTTTCACATTTCAGCATCCGAATACTTAAATCTTGAATTTATCTATTATCTGGCATAAAACAAATGCATTTGATGGTTTTCTTTCCTAGGCAGGAAACCACATTATATAAATGGCTAAACAAGAAGACGAATGCTGGAAAAGAAGCTGAAATGCAGATGAAGCACCCGCTACGACAACACTTTGGATGTCGCGACAGCAGATTGAAGATGACAACTGGTGCTCGACAGATAGAGAAAAAGATGTTGATTCTAACGGACATAAAGAGAGAGAAAGACAGAGCCAATTTAAAGAGTCAAACCTTAGTCAAAGTCAAACGCGAGAAAGAAGAGTTATTTTAGGAAATAGAATAAAATATCATAGTTTAATTAGGAGATTGTATTTTTTACCTTTTAAAACTCTTTCCTTGCATGGAAGACTTTAACCTAGGGCTTGGCCTATATAAGCCACCCATTAGGTCTAGATTTAGGGGTGTGAAGTCGGAATCGAATTTTACCCTAGAAAATACTCTTAGCCGCCGACTACACCATGTTCTAAACTTCTTCGGAGGTTTAGGTTGTTTGTGGAGTAGTTGGAGAAGATGGTTGTGTTATTTTAGATATTTATTAATGCAAAACTTATTTCATAGTTTATTCTCTCTTGGTATTTACTATTCTCGCATATGAGCTCGAAAGATAGTATGTGAAGAAAAATATATTTGCCTAGCATCGGGAGATGTAGGTTTACGAAACAAGAGAATACGGTCTTTGCTCATGGGCATTGACTAATCTGGTTGAGAGATTAATCGCCCAGAATTTCAACGACTAACAAGAAGCATGTGTTTGGTTGTTGTCTGCCCTTGATTCACGCCGGGAGGTATCATCAAGACGTGGGTTTCAACAGTTCTCTTCGCTTAGGAATAAGGAAGAAAAACATACAAGGATCATCTGTCGAACTATGAAATGTTGAATTGTCGACAAGGCATAACTCCGCTTAGGCAGCTGCGGCGACCCTTTGTGCGACCCACCGAGACGGCAGTTCAACCCATTGCATTAATAAGTGGATACTTAATACAATTGGATTCTCCTTTACAAAACACTCAACTTAGCCTCGCTTTTATCATCTTTATTTCTCTGATATTTAGTTTAGTTTTAGTAGTTAATTTAATAATCTCAACTCAACAACTATTTGTATTTTTATTTTTTATAGTGCAACCAAAAGAATTAGTGAAGTCGACATAGTCCCTATGAGTTCAACAACCTTAAATATTATAATCTGACAAAGATGAGAAAATAAAATAATTTTGAACCTCCATCGGCAAGCAATTATTAACTACTGAACCAAGTGAAGAGGTGTTAGTCTAAAACCACGATTAGTTTGAGCCAAATATCTTACAATGTTTCTTCTTATTTATTGGTATATACAATCCAATGTGCCTGCAGTCGCCAAATGGAAGAACAGGACCAAGTGTCACCTACCCACCCACTTCACAAATAAAATATTTCTATTTATTTATTTTATCCACAATTATCCTATACAAAAATCACACTTATTTATCGACGATAAATATATTAAAATGATGTAATAAATTTTTATGACGGTATACATTATAATAACAATGACATATATATAAATATATTAAATTTATAGAAAAACATATGAGTTAATTGGCTAGTAATTTTTATTCATAGAAAAGCTATTTTGATCCAAAATAAAATGATAGGATTTAAATTGGTTCAAAAAAAATAAAATTGAAATGACTATTCAATCGAACATTAAAGATATTTTTTACATTATACCTAAATTCAAAGGCACCTAGCTATAGGGGTGTTCAAAAATATCCGATCCGGTCGATCCGATCCGATTATCCATTGATCTGATCTGAAAATACAGATATCCGATCTGATTTTTATTTTTGGATCGGATATGGATCACAATATTTCAAGTTTTGGATTATCCGAAAATCCAAAAATTCAAATTTTTATTAATATTAATCTTGTTATATTTAACAATTTAGTACTTGTTATTTTCAAAAAATTTAAAAATTAAAGCTTTTATAAATATAATTCTTGTTGTATTTAGTAATTTATTGTTTATTTTATTCGATATTCCAATTTTTTTAAAAATACAACCTTCGAATTCGAAAAATTAGTTTAATCAAACTATATTTTTGGATAATTGGATATCCGAATATCCGATCCGAGTATCCGATATCCGAATATGTGGATATCCGCTTTTTTCCGGATAGGATACGAATCACTATATCATCGATCCAAAAACCGGATATCCGAAAAAATTAGATCGGATTTGATCCAATATCCGACAATGAATACCACTACCTAGCTAGACTTGGAAAAATAATACCGTAAAACAGAAAAACCAATGAGATTTCAAGTGTTTAACATCAAACTCTCCACCACAAAGTGACAGTGTTCTCATAGTTTAGTTGCTTACTTGGTTTGGTTTGACAGTCATGATAGTGCGTTAGAATATATCTTTTGGGTGGGTTTCTTACAGTGCTTATTGTACTTATCACGTCTCTTTTTAGTCGGTCAAAAAGACTTATCAGCTTAATTAAGATGATACGATTAAACCTGGTTTTAGACTTGACTGAAACAAGCAATATGCCGATATGTACGAGTTAACTGCTGCTAAATACCATAAAAAAGACAATCGTACGAAGATAAGACGACTATTAAATCCGTCTGGCTTACTATATCAGTTATACAAATCGAAAAACAAGGTTAATCTGTCAAGCCATAATGCCCTACAAACTACAGGTTTTGAAGAGTAAACAAATAACCTGGTCCCAGAAGTAACTCGCGCGTAAATTTTAAAAATAGACCTGCAGATATAGACACGAACCTTCCAAAAAGTGAAGGGAATGTTAAGAAAAGTTAGGCAGAATATTTGTTGATACAATAAATATCCCAACTTCAAACAAGGGTCTTAAGGGGGTCAAAAACGTGGTCTACATTTGGTACATTCATTGCATATACATCTTACACATCATTCATCTTAATCCTACATGCCTTAACAACCCTTTTGGATCTTGGCCTAACTACTTGTAATTAGTGGAAGGAAAAAGGTGTTTGCAGTTTGCAGAGCAGCAGCCTTTGATCTGCTATAAATATGTAATATCATGGTTTCTTTGCTTTCCATCTTATCCTAACAACTTCATTCTCTTTTGTAGCAGAAACATGGGTTTCTCACTGAAATTTCAGTTTTGCATAGTGTCTGTCATGGTGTTATTGCCTGCACTGTGTTACTGTCAGGACTACTTTGTGAAGTCCAGAGCTACTTACTATGGCAGTCCTGATTGCTTAGGGACTCCAAGTATGTACATATCTTAGTGTCCATATGCATGTTCGTTTTATTACTAAGCATTTGCATGTTTGAACTGACAATCATGTCAATGTAGGTGGAGCTTGTGGGTTTGGAGAATATGGAAGAACTGTCAACGATGCCAATGTCGCTGGTGTTTCCAAGCTCTTCAACAATGGAACTGGCTGTGGTGGTTGCTATCAGGTACACCTTCAAGTCCCTTCAATTTTATATCCATACATGATTATTAATTATTATTTAGGGACTAATCAAATGAGCAAGTGGCTTGTTATTTTATGTTGCTAAGTGCTAACTAATGACGCTTGATATTTGTTTAATGAAATAACTCTGCCAGGTTAGGTGCACAAACCCTCAAATCTGTACTGATAATGGGGTAAACATAGTGGTAACCGACTACGGCGAAGGTGACAACACCGATTTCATCCTCAGTCCTCGTGCATACGCGAGGATGGCACGAACGGACTCCGCAGCACATCTGTTTTCTTACGGTGTTGTCGATGTCGAATACCAAAGAATCCCCTGCCAATACGGTGGCTACAAGCTCCAGGTTAAGGTGAAAGAGCACAGCAAATACCCGAATTACCTGGCCATCGTAATGTTATACCAACCTGGAAAAAACGAAATCCTGTCCGTTGATATATGGCAGGTAATCAAAGTGCTTTAACCTCTGATGTCACGTCAGCATAAAAAGGAGTTGAATTAGTAATTTGTTTTTTATGGTGATGTGCAGGAGGATTGTAAAGAATGGATAGCAATGAGGAGGGCATATGGGGCGGTTTTCGACACGGCGAATCCGCCGTATGGAGCAATCAGTTTGAGGTTACAAGTGCGAGGTAGCGCTGGCTTAAGATGGGTTCAGGCACCAAACGTTATTCCTAACGAGTGGAAAGCAGGAGTTGCTTATGAAACAGATATTCAGTTTTATTAAGCTGTGTCTGGATTACCTTCTCAATTATAGTTTCTTTATTATTGGTATCATGTCATGAAGTGTTCCAAGTGTTTGTTTATCATACGACACCAAAAGTGCTCAAACTTGGCCTTGCACTGAATAAAAAAAAAATAAGGTCGGTTATTTGTAGCGTTTGTTCGATGTTTGTTTAGTCTATAATTAATAAATTTTTATTTGGAGAGATGTTTTCTTGTATTTCTTTTAAAATACTTGGTCGAATAACTTTTTTATGTAATTATAAGTTATGTTATATTCTTAAAAAATATAAATTTAAATCTTAAGATGATATTTTATGAAGACTTAATTATAAATTTAAACATGTATAAGTAGATAAATATATCGATACGAAAAAACTAAAGTCAGACCTTTTGTTACTCAACAAATATATTTAAAAAATATTACACTAAAAATAGTTAATAAAAATATTAAGATTATATTTTGATATAAAATCCAAACTTTAAATCTTAAAGTCTAAATTTTAATCATAAAACTTAAATTTTACAGATAACCTAAATTCTTAATCCTTGAACTCAACCTAAATCTTTGAGTTTTAATCTTTTGAAAATTAATTCTTTATATAAATTAAGAAATTAAAGAATTATATTTTTAAAATATTTTTTTTAGAATTTTCAATTTTTTTTGGAAAAATACATTAGACTTTTTTATTTTAGATTTTTGAAAAAAAATTACGTTTTTTAAATTATAAGTGGCATTATTCTGTTAACACATGCGTAATCTTTTAAAAAAGCATTAAAACAAAACAATCATTATTGATTAAAAATTAAATTAATTTTTTAAAACTTTAAAGTTTAATTAAATACAAAAAATTAAAAATTTAATTGATTTTTTTCTTTCTAAAAATAAATACTTATTAAAATTTTAAGAGTTTATTAAATCCTCAAGCTTTTTGTCTTAAAAAAACGTAGGAATTTGCCTCTAGTTATTTAATCAAATAAGATCGTTCAGTTCTTATATAATCTGACACTAAAATACCCCTAAAATACAGCTCAGACATTATAAACAGTATTATGATTTGATTTTCATGAATTTGAATGAAAATACATTCGGAAAATACACAATATCATACGCTAAAGATTAAAAAAACACAGAAAATTAAAGAAAATTTGCACTCTCTCCATCCAACAGTGTCTGTCAGCATTGTACAACCAAGTAGAAAAAATTACTGGTTACCATATTTTGTAAAGGGGCATCTATAGTTCTTCTGTAGATCAATCTACAGATGGTGGTAATGGTGTAGATGAATCTAAAGATGTTGGTGGGGGTGGCAATGGCGATGATGACAATGAAACATTCAACAGAAACCCAGCCAAGATCCCTATCAGTCCCACAACAACCGCAAAAATTAAGGGGAAGCCGGAGACATTCCTACGTTGCCGGCGTCTCTTCAGAAAATCCTGTTTCAGAAATACATGAATGTTTACATATCGATCACGGCTGCTGTAGTAAGTTACTAAAACAAGAACAATATCATAAGGGAGTAAATTTGGCACTCCTTTTTTGGAATTAGCTTAAACCGTTAAGTTGAAGATTTTACGTGGATGGTAAGGGTTTAGCAGTTCCTACAGGTGAATCTGAAATAAAAACATACCAGTTCCTGTTGAAGCTGCAGTGTTTGCCGAACAGCTGCATCTCTTTCCTCCTTTAGGTGTTGCACAGTCTGGTTCATGGATGCAAAAAGGAAATGTAAAAATGAAGACGTAAAAAACAGATTCTGGGTCTGCATTTTCACGTTACTTCCACTAGAAAATAACAATCGAGTAGAAGGCAATCATATAACAATAAATTATGAAAATGCAAGATAACAAGATTTGAAATATATAGCTTAAGTTTATATGAGAAGGAAAAGAACAAGGGTCCCTAATCCTATAATAAGCAGGTCATAGGGAAGACATGGCTATTATGAGCAACATAAACGGTAAACCAGAAAAGATTAATGCCTACTCCATTCAAACGAAAAACTCTAGATCAAATAAAACCAGGCTTCGAATATAATTGATATCGCAACTTCATTAAAAACAAATAGGTTAGGAGAAGGGAAGCTTTGAGTTCCCTTGTATCAGTACCGATTTCTAGGCCTATTCCAAGTGCCCAATCAATCAATTGAACCTTTACTGAAAACCTCAAAATGTATGTATTTACACATCGTGTGAGGTTAAGCAATTGCAAGCATGTGCATATATATAATATTGCATAAATCAAACAAAAATAATAAATAAGCATGTCAATGACTATACTTACAGAGTTTGAATCAGCGCCTTGTTCTGGGTTGCTCTTAAATCCTTCATCTTCTGAATTTCCTCGAGAGGAAGGAGTTACATAGAGAACTTTAAGCTTGCACTCCTGTACCTCCCTAGTGCCTTCCTTATTAAACTGAATGCAAAGACAAGGATTTAAATCCAAAAACCATATAGAACTACAAGTAGTATAAAAAATGTAGTCAAATGAAAAACATTATTCGCTGTCAGTATTTTTACAGTATCAGCTGGGAGATCATCAACATCAGTATTTGATGGCACTATGGTACTCTGTAACAGAAATTTGTCTTTGCATTGCATATCTGGAGGATACTCCCGTTGACCTTGGAGAGTGACTGGCATTCAAGCAGATAAATGAAGATCAGAATGACCCATATAAGAATCTCAATGATCTAACCAAGAAAAAGCAATGATTGGAAGAAGATTATGAAAAAACTTTAATCTATGAGATGGTTTGAGGACAGAATGGATCATAAATAAAACCTCTAATGACAGATGAATCCCAAGGCTGTACAACACCGGTATTTGGTCGCACAAAGTACTTCTTAGGTGAAGTCGTTTTAACCTAACATGATAATGACTTGGGTGAATTAAACTCGTGCAAACAAAAAATATTCCAAAACATATAGAGAATACACATAACAAGTATTTCAGATGCATTTGCAACTGTAACAGAAACTCTGTGTACCTTAAACGCCACATGGTGTTCTGTTTTGTTCACCACTTTAAGATCACAAAAGCTTGGCTTTTCAAGCTCAACTGATAAAATGAATAGCATAACCAAAGGTAACTAAAACTTCAAATTTTCTCCGCAAAACTTTTCACAAATTAACAAAATGATGTCAACATGAAGACGGCAATCACAATGACATTTAACTCTTCAAGCATTTCAAATAAACCAGAATCTAAAAGCAAAAATTTAAGGTAGATAAACATTGATGAAATGTTAAAAGAAGATTAAGAACTAATAAATAAACTGTTTTTTTCCCCTAGCATCTTCTAAAGAAGACTATGTCCACCTTCCCATATCAAATTCACGGTGCATCTGGTTGGACGAGATGCTGAATTGGTATGCGTTATAAACCGAAACCCGAAAAACATTGGTGATGATGGACTATCCAAAATCAGAGGAATCAAGTAAAGAAATTAATTAAATAAATCAACATACAAGTGACTAGAATCTCCACAAATCTAAATCCACAAAATTGTCAAAAACAATCATCTCCAATGCATTACATTTCTACCAGGGATTAAATGGTAGCATGGTTGCCTATATAACGGATGCAATTGCGGTAACCAGAGTATCGGGTCATGATTTTTTCAATAATAGATGTATTGAGGTGACAGACGGTGCCTTATACCGCTCTATCAGGTCAGTTATTTAAATCCCTGATCCCTACCAATCATCAACTGAAATTCACACACAAAAAAAATGATCTTTGGTACCCAAATTTTCCCATCTACAAGTTGATCACATAAACATAGGATTGAATCATGAACTTTCACATAAATCCAATGGGATTCAACATTTACAGTTTCATGATGATACACATAAGAATTACATGCATCATGCGTACGAGTATAAACATGGATAGGGTGGAACTTACAAACGAACTTGAGTGCATTGGGTTGAACAGAGATCAACTGATTATTCTCATCAGCAGTCATGACTGGGTCCACCGGCCACCGCCAACACTAGATCTTCACTCTCTTAGAGAAAAAAAGAAGAAAAAATCAATCAAAATCACGCGCAATAATCTTAAAAAAAAAAAGAAAGAGGAAAGAATGGATGATAAATCAACAAACAGAAACCCCCAAAATCATAGAAAAACCCATTATCCAACAAAGGTTTCTAGTTTTGTTTAGAGGAGAGAAGGATTCAATCAATATTCCTGAGCGGAACTAACATGTGGTGCAAACTGCAACTGGCTCGGTCTAAATCCGAGGTTTCTTCTTTGGATTTCCCTTTTCTCTTTTGTCGGTGTGGTAAACGGACTCACCGGAATTGCCGCCGCCAAAGTCGGAGTTTTTCAGATTTATATATATATTTTTTAGAAATTCAAAATAAAAAAAAGGGGTTTGGGAGGTTTTGTGCAACCTGGGAATGGCAGAGACGGAGTACGGTTCCTCTGAGAGAGATTCAGGAAGAAGGAAGGAGGGATAGTGACAGGTGTCAACTTCATAGAGTTCTGTTGTAACAGCCTGGATGTGGGATTCATTGACGTGGCACTCAAGTTAATCTTACCTCTTACGTGTCAATTCATTATTAAGAGTCTTTTTTTTCTCTCCAAGTTGTTATATAATAATATTTAATTTATTAGTTATTCTAAATTGACTTTTATATATTTTTTTTATACTATTCGTAAAATTTAAATTCCACCATCCATTTTAATATATTTTTGATGTAATGCCCTATTAAAATGTAATGGCATCGAGGTTTGTTTTAGCTAAGTATTTTATGGTGCAGTTAAAATGAGATTATTTTTTTATAAATTTTTATTTAATAATATAAAATTTTATTTAGAGTAATAATTAATTTAGTTTTTATTTAATTATAAAATTTTAAAATTAATACAATTTTCCTCAATTTGTGTTAACACAATTTCTTACTCATTTAGTAAGAAATTTGATTCTATTTAATTATTATCCAATATTTTTATATATTTTTACACTTTGATAAAAATTAATATTGTCGAATTTTAGTTGTGCCCTAAAGATATCATATTTTAATCTTTAAAAAAAATTAAAGATATTTAGGTCTGAATTTAAATAATTTTTTACAAGATATATACACATTATTAAAGGTTAAAAAATTCTATGAACATATATAAATACCTTATAAGCTTAGACTATTAAAAAAATCTAATAAATAAGATTATATTTTCTATTGAGATGAAATTGATAAAAGGACGATTTTGCCCTCTCAACTTTATTAGCTCAATTATTTTAGTTCTTAAATTTTTATTATATTTTTATTTTCAATTTTATTATATGTTTGTCGAATTAATCCACATGTTTAGCAGTTTATATTTTGCCTTTATTTTTTGTGAGTGTACATATAATTTTTATAATTTTATCGATTTGCAAGTTTGTTTAGTGAAATTATTTATTTTCACTCTTATTTTTGTTGGATTTTAGTTTTATTATAACTAGTGGATTACGAACTATTTATGTTCCTTAGGTTTTTTTATTCAATATAAAAATCAGGTTAAAAAATTAAATTTAATTTCAGTTTAAGCAAAGATTTTTTTTGATTAAATTGAACAAATATATAATTATATTTAAAATATTAAATTAAATTATAAAAATTAGAAAACAAATTAGAGTCAGATTTAATTAAATATTTTTATTATTAAATTTTAAAGAATAACAGATTAGCATGTAATTTACCCCTTTTATTAATGTTATTTGATTTTTTTATAAAAAACATGTGGCACATTCTGATTGGTTCATATTATTTTAAATTGTTAAAGGTAAGGATAACTAGGTCACAGTTTAAAGTTTAAGGTGCAAAACTTCCGTAAAAACGTGGCACATTCTTTAAATTGACATTCTATTAAACTTATTTAAAATCGACGAAAAAATCATTAAAAAATTTAATATTTTATTACACAAATCTCTTTTTGACGTTCATTCAATAAAATTAGACATAATATATATTATTCGCCTTATCAAAATAATGCTTTTCGTCATTCGAATCGGTTTTCACGACTTCTACCATCCTCGTGTTATTGATTATCTTTGTTACCCTTGCTTCCTTCATGGTCTCTATTGTCCAACCAATGTTTGTACCTATATTGTTTTACATGACCGTATAAGTAGCAACACCAATAATGAAACATGTCTGGTTTGATAGCTCCAAAGAAAACATTACCATCAATCCACATGAAACTTTGCTGGATTTAAAATATCTATATGGCCTCATCCTCATCAATTACTCTATCCCTCTATTTCTTTAACCATGTTTTATTTATTTTAAGAAAAGAAATAAACAAGCGAGTTTTTTAGCCTAAGTGGTTAAAAGAACGATTGTTGTTTCTAAAGGCTACGAATTTGAGCATCAGTAATGTTAATAGAATGATTGAGCGATTAATATCAAATGATAGAGATTATATTCTAAAACATATATTGTAATCATTATTAACTAATTAAAAAAAGAAATAAACAAGATCATTTTCAAAGTATTTCGATTTACAATTACATGTCTCTGATAACGGAGTCTCATGTAATTTAAAAAAATTATATCATAAATACATTTTATCACGTCATCTATGAGACTAACTATTAAAAAGCACCCATATCACTTATAAAAAAATGATAAGATATTAATTTTTAGTGATTGATCTCATAGACACGTTGTGGGACTTACCCATAATATAATTTCTCGGTAATTTAAGAATTATTTAACCCTACTTTATTTATTATGGTACAAGATTTTTAAAAAATTAGATAAAAATTTTATAAAGTATATTTTTTATAAAAATATTAAAATTCATCTCACTTAATTTAATTATGTATTGGATTAACAATATATATATTATACTAATATAAGAACTCTCCTTCTCAAACTTTCCTCTAACCTTATTCTATACAAATCTTGATTCGACCGCTAACTCCTCGACTCGTACGTATAATGAAAAGTCAAGCAATTCAATGTTCATTGTATCGATAAGAGTAGTGATCAACATCAGACATCTGGCTTCGGTTCCCTGCAGTGGACCACCAGTTCTTGCGGACCACAAATATCAGGAAATTTTGAATAGGTTATTTCGGTATACCAGTAAAAGTGATATTTACCATCAATAAAAAATATTTTTTTATTAAAAAAAATTAATAGTCCAGTGATTAAAATATAAATATTTTTTACTACAATAATTTTTTTTCTAAATTTGAGTGAATAAAATAAAACAAAACCTAATTAAAACTAAAATTCCTTTTGGACACGCGTCAATTCTTATTTTCAGTAGGATGAAATGTCCGTATACTTGAGAAATGATTCTTCAACCCTTTGATATCTCGTTGCCTTTCTCTATATATCAACTTCAGGACCCTGACCCTCCTCCACCTTCACTGCTAAACCTCACCATTTTCAGGTTTCATTCCTCAGCTCACGCACTCAGGAATTAATTGCTACCATGGCTGGTTCTACTGCCATGATCCTGCTAACTTTGGTGCTCGCTTCGCTATCATGCTCGATGGCTCAGAGTCCGTCGATGCCACCGACAATGCCACCAACTTCAAGCTCCACTCCACCACCCACCACCATGACACCTACCCCTGCCATGGCTCCAACATCATCACCTCCCCCTGCTATGACGCCAACGTCGTCGCCCCCACCGACCATGGCCAGCTCTCCAACAACCACAATGGCACCTACACCTTCGCCAACTTCGATGGCACCACGCCCTTCAATTATGGCTACTCCGCCTTCTATGCCATCTTCTCCTCCCGAGCCGATGTCTGGTGGACCTAGTCCCCCGCCCCCGATGGCTGGTGGACCTGGTCCTAGTTCCTCTACGCCGCCAGGACCGCCAGATTCTGCTGCTTCTACAAGTGAATATAGCATGTCCTTGTTAGCATTGCTTGGAGGAGTCGCACTCTTTGTTTAGGACACTGTTTTGTCGCAGCCCTAATCGTTTCCGTTTCGATTTATGTAGATTAAGCTATTTATTTGTGTATTCTTTTTCTTTTTCTTGTTCCATTTCCTGTCTTCGAGCTGCTTCATTTGTGATATGTGGGGAACTGAGGGCTCTTTTTTCTTTTCTACATATTTACTTTGAATGTTACAGCTCTTTTGTAGCATTTTTACTTGGTTTAATAAGGAGAGACTCTGTGATTCTTCCAAAATTTGGAATTTGGAAATTTCATTTGATTTGCATTGCAGTCTTTTGAATCTTGCCTACACTATTCATAATAAATTTACCATAATTGGTCTTGTAGTAAATACATGAAAAAAATTAGTAGGCTCGATGTTATTCTTCTAAATTCGAATAACCTAATATAAATGTACATTTGCATCAATGCATTAGAGAGTAGAAATCAACTGTCCCCTAATCATATATTTCTTATATGCTCCTACTAATAAAATTTTAAATATCAGATTTTAAACTTTAACCCTAATTTTTAAGTCCTAAATCTTAAACCATGCATACTAAATTCTAAACCCTACACTCTAAAAAATACACATTACCTCTAATTCTCTAAATCCTAATCACAACCCCTAACCTTAAACCCTAAATCCACTAATTTAAAGTAAAGACATCGATAGAAATACAATAAAACCCCATTTTTTGTCACACAGCTAAAAGCTATATGAGTCTGGGTTGGTCCCAAGGTGGATAGAAAGCTGGAACAAGTGGTGTTGAATGTATGATGCCAATGAATATCAGCAGTGGAAGAAAATGTGTAGGTGCTAGCTGTTATGATAGACTTTGTGTGGACGAGAGATGTAGGAGTCATTAACTCTTTGTGAAAAGGTGAAGCCAAATTGTCTTTGCTTCCAAATAGAATGGAAAAAATACTAATATAAATGTATAAAACTTATATAATACTAATTATTAACGAATCAAAATTCATATAAATATATAGAATTCAATGGCTGTAGGATCGGGTGTTGTGGGCCTAAAACTCAAAAGAAAAATCAATCCTAGCCTGAAAGTGATGTGCACATGGTGTGTTTCCTTTGCCCCCACCAACAAATATACATATTCTTGTAGTCTATTGTGTCTCCCAAGCTTGATTTCTGTTAATTGGAATTAACTATCAAGTCAAGATTAGAGCATTAGTATATAATAACCTTTCAGAATGTAACCTGTTCCTGTTCCCCTGAGACACAGGGCGGTTCAAAGATTTTTGGAGCCATGTGTAATTTATTAAAATATGATCTTTAAAAGTAATTGTCCATGACCTCCATTAGTTATAAAATTGTAGCCCTTCGAAGCAAATGTCCTTTCTAGGGGCCTTGTACGATCGTTTCTATTGCGCATGTTCAAAACCTCACTAGTTTTGCAGAAGCAATAGTAATAATCAATAAAATTCTATAATTAGTTGTTATATTTAAGAATAGTTTAACAATTATAACTCATATTTTTTAATAGCGTTTTTAAAATTTTTCAATGAATTTCGAGACTAAAATCATCTAATGAATGTAGTTTATCAAAATTTGAAGATCCTCTTTTTCGGAGATCCTGTGCAGTCGCTCCTATTACACCTGTCCAGAACCCCACTACTAAGACATTAACAGAAATAATAAAAACAAGAATCCCACAGGAATATGGAAAAAAGATGGTGTAAGATCCTAGATAGCAGCATCGGATACCAGTACTAAAGAAACATTGCACTGAAACTATCTTGTCTTGTCTTCTTTATCTTGTTGTAGAGTGAGCAAATGTAATACGTGGAACTAAAAGAAGAAGAATATTTGTTTAGGACGAAAATAGAAGAATCAAAGGAAGAAATATTTTTTGGGAAAACAAAAATTATTTCTTCATTTGATAACTCAGATAATAGAAGATCAATCTCATGAGGTCACAAAGCGACCACGTTCTGTTCATAACATGACTCAGACGCACGATTTTATTAAACCACAAATTAATGGTAAAATAAACAAGGATAAATTAAGTCAAACAATACCCGTGACTTTATTTAATTAGGTTATCGGCCATACTCCCTCTTTAAGATAAACCTTGACTAAGTATTGAACTGTGGAAACCAATGTAGCAACCGATGAAGAGTCTTTACAGTGATCTGGATTTTAACCCGAGACTTAAGCCTCGAATTTGATCCAAGATAAAGGAACATGTTATAACTTTTGGGTTGAACTTTGAGCTTGTTCTTTGCATATCATAAGGATAATTGTTTTGTATGTTAATTTGATAGTTAAGTATGTTTGAGTGTTCATGTTTAGATGTTAATGGCAAAAGATGAAATTGTTGTTGAAAATTTGATTAAAAAAAAACTTAAACACCTCCCATAATGTGTAGGTAATTGTGGAACATACCTTAAGGAAATGAAAGAGCTCTAGATTTTAAATTCTTGGTTCGTATATTGATACTGGTAACTCAGTATCGGTATCTCTCTATAGTAAAGGGGTCAAAATATATTTAGAATAATAATATAACTAATCACGTATAAATTACCCTTTACTTGTTAGGAATTTTATTAGTGTTTTCGCCTTTTGGTATACTTGGAATGTATTAGTATCACTATTTTATTGTTTGATAAAGATTTTCGTGTACTAGATGCACCGGTACCGAAGATTTACACACCGATATTACACACCGATACGTTATGTAAATTTATTAGTATTAGATTTGATTGAGACCTTTCGAATATAATCTGAGTATTGATACTCGAGGAAGAGTATCGATACCTTAAAGAGGTATATCAATACTCGTATAGGTGTATCGGTACTCATTAGGTAATTTATTAAAAAAATAGACTTTAAATTTGGGGTTTATAATTTGAGGTAAAAAATTTAATGAATCTCTAAAGTTAAGAAATTAGAATTCTAACCTCATATGTAAATAAAATAATAATGAAACGACTTTAAGACGTGTCCATACACTGGTTAAGGTATGTTTAAATTCTAACATCATATTATTTATTTATTTATTTTTACTTTATAATATTATGTCTAAAATAAATATTTTATCTTTTTAAAATTAGTTATCGACAATAATGTGAAACATTAAAATTTTATAATTAATTTTTCAAAATCATTTTTTGACAACTTTTTAAAATTATTTTTTGAAAGACAAAATAAGATTTCTTACGAATAAAATTAGTTTGGAAAACTTAGAGACTAAGAAAGATGATAGAAAAAGTTCAAAAAATAAGAAGAAATTATATCGTGAGCACTACTCATCACGTTATTTATAGTCTCAATTAATGAAAATTATTTCATGGGTCATTTCTATCAAGTTATTCATGGGATCAATCAATTAAATATATTTATTTAATTTTTTATCTTATTTTTTTTTACAAAGTGAATCAGTTCTAATATTTACTATAAATTAAATTTAAAAATATTTTTTACCAAGTGAAGACTGTTATAAATGGCTTGAA
Source organism: Abelmoschus esculentus (assembly GCA_035048815.1). NCBI lineage: Eukaryota > Viridiplantae > Streptophyta > Magnoliopsida > Malvales > Malvaceae > Abelmoschus > Abelmoschus esculentus. The sequence goes on along the minus strand of JAUCBN010000051.1, from coordinate 9,105,491 downwards.
ACGTTTATAGGTTTCATGGCCATTAAATTGAATTAAATATACCCATTTAATTTGATATTAAATGGTGTATGAGAAAATTATTTTGGGGTCCTTAAATATTAGGCTATTTACAGGTTTAGTCCTTGGAGCTTAACTATAAATAGGGATGAATTTTTCATTTCATATCATCCCAAAAATCCCAACCATCTCTCTCGATTGGTTCTTTCTTCTCCCATTTGTTGTATTCGGGAATTCTTAAAAATTCCATTTGTTTGTACCATTTTGGTAATAGTGAAGTTATCATCAGGTGGTGGTGCCCGAGGAGTAGACATTTGTCGAACCTCGTAAATTCTCTGTGTTCTCTCCATTATTTATTTTTGGTTGTTTATTGGTTTTCCTTGGATTACATTATTCAATAGTTTGACGGGTTTGTCCGCTGTGCAAATTTTGGTGGTTTCAATCTTGTCAATTCAACTCAGATTTGAAGCTACGTTCGTGTGGGAAATAACCCGGTTTCCCCAACAATTGGTATCAGAGCTTCGGTGACGGTTATCTCGGTTGCTCGGTTGCTGCAAAGAATTGTGATATTGTGATATTGCATGTCTAGGAAAGTTCTGTCTAGGAAAGACTTGGTACTTAAGTGATTCGTGTGATCCACCTCTCTTTCCTGGGAACTTACCTGGTGTAGTGTTTTCAGTATCTAGTTCTTATATAAGAGCGATTATTGAATATTGTTCGTTGTCATGGCAAAAGACGGGTCAGCTGAGGCATCAAGCTCCTTTACTGTACCGATAAGGAGAATGATGTCAAATGCAAGCTTCTCGGTGGAGCTGTTTGATGGATCTGGTCATTTCGGCATGTGGCAAGGTGAAGTGCTAGATGCTTTATTCCAACAAGGTTTAGATGTTGCCATTGAAGAAGAAAAACCCGAAGATATGATGGAGAATGATTGGAAAACAATCAACCGTATGGCGTGTGGTACGATTCGATCTTGTCTTTCTAGGGAGCAGAAGTATGTCTATAAGAATGAGACTTTTGCATGCAAGCTGTGGAAAGCATTGAAGGAAAAGTTCCTAAAGAAAAGCTCTCAGAATCGTCTCTACATGAAGAAAAGATTGTTTCGATTTGATTATCAACCAGGCATCAGTATGAATGAACACATCACTGCCTTTAATGAGTTAGTGTCAGACTTATTGGGCATGGATGAAACTTTCAAAGATGAAGATTTGGCTTTAATGTTGTTGTCATCACTTCTAGATGAATTTGAGCACCTTGAAACAACGTTACTTCATGGAAAGGAAGAAGTGTCCTTTAAAGATGTAACTGTTGCTTTGTATAGTTACGAGCTCAGAAAGAAAACCAAGATAGAGAACAAGAACAATGTAGTGGAGGCTATGGTGGCAAGAGGTCGCTCGAAAAGCCAAAGATCAGAGTGGAGAGGGAGATCAAAGTCAAAGTCCAGACTTGAGAAAGATGAATGTGCCTTCTGTCACGAGAAAGGCCATTGGAAGAAAGATTGTCCGAAGCTAAAGAGAAAAGGAAAAGTTGCTCCAGATGCATGTGTTGCAGAGCATGATACCAGTGACTCTGAAATATCACTAGCTGCTTCACCATCAACTTTCCATTCAGATGAGTGGATATTGGATTCGGGTTGCACCTATCATATGTCCCCTAACCGGGAGTGGTTCTCCGATTTAGCAGAACTAAATGGAGGAGTTGTTTATATGGGCAATGACAACGCCTGTAAAACTGTTGGGATAGGTTCAATTCGTTTGAAGAATCAAGATGGATCAACTAGAGTTTTGACTGATGTTCGATATGTGCCTAGTTTAAAGAAGAATCTCATCTCGTTGGGAGACTTAGAATCTAAAGGCTTAGTTGTTACTATGAGAGATGGAATTTTAAAAGTTATATCTAGCGCGTTGGTGATACTGAAGGGCATCAGGAAAAATAACTTGTATTACTACCAAGGTAGTACAGTTATTGGAGTAGGACAATAGCTTCCGGGGGAGACAAATTGGATTCAGCCATGTTATGGCATATGCGGTTGGGACACGCTGGTGAGAAATCCTTGCAAATTCTGGCAAAGCAAGGATTGTTGAAAGGTGCAAAGGCTTGCAAGTTAAACTTTTGTGAGCATTGTGTTCTGGGAAAGCAAAAGAGAGTGAAATTCGGCACCGCTATCCATAATACGAAAGGTATTTTGGATTATGTTCACTCAGATGTGTGGGGTCCTTCCAAAACAACATCGTTGGGAGGGAAACACTATTTTGTAACTTTTGTCGATGACTTTTCCAGAAGAGTTTGGGTGTATACAATGAAGTCTAATGATGAAGTTCTCAAAGTTTTCCTAAAATGGAAAAATATGATCGAAAACCAGACTAGCTAGAGGATTAAACGACTTAGGACGAATAATGGAGGGGAATATAGAAGTGATCCGCTCTTTGACGTTTGCCAAAAGTTTGGTATTGTTTGACACTTCACTATTAGACATACACCGCAACAGAATGGGGTGACAGAGCGTATGAATCGAACGTTACTTGAGAAAGTTCGATGTATGTTGTCCAATGCTGGGTTGGACAAAACATTTTGGGCTGAGGCTGTGGCATATGCTAGTCATCTCATCAATCGTCTACCGTCATCAACGATTGAAGGAAAAACACCGTTGGAGGTATGGTCTGGAAAACCCGCTACAAATTATGATTCCTTACGTGTATTTGGATCCACTACATACTATCATGTGAAGGAGTCAAAGCTTGATCCTAGAGCAAAGAAGGCTCTCTTTATGGGAATCATCCATGGAGTGAAGGGATTTCGTCTTTGGTGTTTAGAGACAAAGAAGATAATTTGTAGCAGAGATGTTACCTTTGATGAATCTGTCTTGTTGAAGAAGGTAACAATTGGAGATGTTCAGACGGGTAGTACTCCACAGCAGGTGGAGTGTACTCCAAAACAGGTGGAGCTTCAACGGACGGTGATTAGCCCAGTAATTGATGTTACTGATTCTCTAACTCCAATAGAGGAATCAGAAGATGATGATGTTCAAACCCAAGAACCATTGGAGACACCAGAACCACTTGCAGTTAGAAGGCCAAGGAGAGAAATCCGTAGACTTGCTCGATTTACAGATATGGTGGCCTATGCCCTTCCAGTTGTTGATGTTGATATCCTTGTCACTTATCAAGAAGCAGTGCAAAGCTTCGAAAGTGATAAGTGGAAAATTGCTATGGATGAAGAAATGCAATCTCTCCAAAAGAATAACACTTGGGATTTGACGTATTTACCGAAAGGTAAAAGGGCAATTGGATGCAAGTGGGTATTTGCAAAGAAATATGGATCTCCAAGCAAGAAAAATGTTCGCTACAAGGCAAGATTGGTAGCTAAAGGCTACGCTCAGAAGGAAGGAATTGACTACAATGAGGTATTTTCCCCTGTTGTGAAGCATTCCTCAATTAGGATATTGTTGGCCTTGGTAGCACAGTTGAATTTGGAGCTAGCTCAACTCGATGTAAAGACGGCTTTCTTGCACGATGATTTAGAAGAGGAGATCTATATGACTCAGCCAGAAGGATACGAGAACGCTGGTGGTGAGAAATGGGTTTGCAAGTTGAACAAATCACTTTATGGATTAAAGCAATCTCCGAGGCAGTGGTACAAGCGGTTTGATAGTTTTATGATGAGGCAGAAGTACACAAGAAGCAAATACGATCATTGTGTATATTTGCGAAAGCTACAAGATGGTTCTTTCATTTATCTTCTCTTGTATGTTGATGATATGTTGATCGCTTCAAAGAGTCAACAAGAGATTGACAGATTGAAGGCTCAGTTGAATCAAGAGTTTGAGATGAAAGATCTTGGTGAGGCTAAGAAGATTCTCGGCATGGAGATAAGTAGAGACAGACGGAGAGGCAAACTTTGTTTAACTCAGAAGCAATATTTGAAAAAGGTATTACAATGTTTTGGTATGAATGATAATACAAAACATGTAAGTACCCCACTCACTTCTCATTTGAAACTTAGTTCTCAGTTATCTCCTAAAACTGATGAAGAGCGAGAATATATGGCAAAAGTTCCATATGCTAATGCAGTAGGGAGCTTAATGTATGCGATGGTGTGTACGCGGCCTGACATTTCACAAGCAGTTGGAGTTGTGAGCAGGTACATGCATGATCCTGGAAAAGGACATTGGCAAGCTGTGAAATGGATTCTACGGTATCTCTAATAAACCGTAGATGTTGGTTTAGTGTTTGAGCAGGATGAAGCACTTGGTCAGGTAGTGGTTGGATATGTTGATTCCGACTATGCTGGTGATTTGGATAAGCGTCGATCAACTACTGGATATTTGTTTACTCTAGCAAAAGCGCTAGTAAGTTGGAGGTCTACTTTACAGTCTACAGTGGCTTTGTCTACTACAGAGGCAGAGTATATGGCGGTTTCAGAGGCTGTTAAAGAAGCAATTTGGCTTAACGGATTGTTGGAAGACTTGGGAGTTGTTCAAAGTCATATTAGTCTTTATTGTGATAGTCAGAGTGCTATTCATTTAGCGAAAAATCAAGTCTACCATTCAAGGACTAAGCACATCGACGTGAGGTATCACTTTGTGCGGGAGATCTTTGAAGAAGGAAAGATTCTACTTCAGAAGATTGTGACAGTAGAAAATCCTGGAGATATGTTGACCAAGATGGTAACAACAATCAAGTTCAATCATTGTTTGGACTTGATTAATATCTTGCGAGTTTGAGCACCTTCGGGTGTATGGCGCTCGTGAGCGCATTTGGAGGCACTGCAGAAGATAACTTTATTTTGGGGAGTTGAAGAAGACTTGAGAAACTTGGTGAATTTCAAGCCAAGGTGGAGATTTGTTATAAATGGCTTGAAACGTTTATAGGTTTCATGGCCATTAAATTGAATTAAACATACCCATTTAATTTGATATTAAATGGTGTATGGGAAAATTATTTTTGGGTCCTTAAATATTAGGCTATTTACAGGTTTAGTCCTTGGAGCTTAACTATAAATAGGGATGAATTTTTCATTTCATATCATCCCAAAAATCCCAACCATCTCTCTCGATTGGTTCTTTCTTCTCCCATTTGTTGTATTCGGGAATTCCTAAAAATTTCATTTGTTTGTACCATTTTGGTAATAGTGAAGTTATCATCAGGTGGTGGTGCCCGAGGAGTAGACATTTGTCGAACCTCGTAAATTCTCTGTGTTCTCTCCATTATTTATTTTTGGTTGTTTATTGGTTTTCCTTGGATTACAATATTCAATAGTTTGACGGGTTTGTCCGCTGTGCAAATTTTGGTGGTTTCAATCTTGTCAATTCAACTCAGATTTGAAGCTACGTTCGTGTGGGAAATAACCCGGTTTCCCCAACAAAGACCAATTGATAAAAATGATGAGATAAAAAAATTAATTTAATATATGTATTTTATTAGTTAATCTTATAAATGATGAGACGAAAATGATCCATAATATAATTTCTACTCATCAATAAAAGCAACTCACTTTCTTAATTTCTATCATGAACATTTTACTAAATAAATTTTCACTTGACAAAAATTATTATTTAATTTAATTTATAATAAATATAATAAAATTTTACTTAACAAAATAATAAAAAACCCTATTTATAAAAATATTTAAAACTCTATTTTCAGAGATTATCATAGATATTTACTTTTTCATATAGAATGTCTTAAATTTAAAATATATATTTATAAGGAATCTGAAAAAACTGAGATCGAACATTTAGTTTTGGTGATAAGTTTTTAATAAAACTTTTTTATATTTATAAAAATTTAAACTTAAAACATATTTAACTTACATCAACTCTCGTTCCTAAACTCTCCAGCTTTATTTTTCGTGTTTATTTATAAAAATTAACTTAATTTCATTCTTCTTGGATTTGACCTTGCCTACTACTACTGCAAAAGTTTATTTCTTGAATAAAGATTATTTATTAAAGTTTCGACAATCAATTAAATAATTTAATGATAAAATAAAAAATTTATAATTTAATAACTAAAATATAGATAACCTTAAAGTGATTAATAGTTTAATTTTAAAACTCAGTTTAACATTATTTCTAAAAGTATTATGGAAAAGTATTTTTAAAAGTATCGTAAAAATATTTTTAAAAGTATTGTTAAAAAATAATTTTAAAAAATTAGATTTAAGATTTTAATATTTATTATTGATGTTAAAGAGTGATTTTAAAAAGATAAAAATATTTATTTAGACATGATATTATAAAGTAAAATAAGTGAATTAAAATACTGTTTAAATTTATTAATATTATAATATATATAAAAAAGTTGATAAAAAATATTTGACCTTGTTAAAAAAACCATCATATCTTCCAACGTATAAAATTAGTATGTCTTTCGACAGCGAAAGGATAAAAAAGTGTCGCAAATATAATATACGGAATAAATCAAGTTAAATTATAATAAAAATTATATTTTAAGTAAATATTTATAAACATTAACTTGTACTAATATAATTAATTTTAAATATTTCTAAGCAATTAATGTAACTTTTTGTAAATTTTAATATAAAAATATTTATTATATTTTAGATTGTATATGAATATAATAATTACAAATTCATAATAAATTTAAAATAATTATAAATAAAATAATTTTAGTCTTAATATAGATATTATAAAAAAATATATAATATATAAACATTAGTTTAACAATCAATTAGATTGAATGATAGAGAATAAAAAAATATTTTTATTTTTAAACGAATTTTTTCACCATAAAAACTATAAAGTCTAACCTTTTGGTTTGGGTAAATTTTCACTGTTAAAAGTGATTTAAATGTAGAAAAAGTAAGTGCTTGACCTTGATTTTACTTAAAAGGGTGATTTGAGAGGTGGAAATTATCTATTTCTTTTATAAATTTTTTTATGTTTTTGTTTTATTAAAAGGTTTAGGGTTTAAGGTTAGGGCTATGATTAGGGTTTAAAGAATTAGAGGTAGGATGTAGGGTTTAGGATATAGAAAAAGGTTAGGGTTGAAAATTCAATTTTTTAAAAAAAAATTCGAAAGAGACATGAAAAAATGCATAAAAAGATATAGATGATTTTTACCCGATTTTAGATTATTAAATAAAAAAAAAAGCTCTTATTTTAATGACAAACGTCAGCTATATTTATGAATATCAACAACTTAATCAATTCAACCCCACAGATTTTTTTTTTCTCTCAACTAAGCCATACATTTTCATTGGCCTTTATGGATCAAAATTCAATAAGGTATAACTTCCCCAAAGGGAAAGACACCTAGTTTGTTTGAACCGACATATAATTAATATTGAAAAATTATTATATAATTTTAATTTATTATGTTATTTATGTACATGTTTAATAAAATTCATTTATAAAATAACACATAAAAAATAGATAAAAATTCATTTAAAAAATAATATAAAAATTTATTATTGGATGATATCATGAATAATATAATGGGTTAGATTTATTTAATATTTTTATTAATATTTAATACGATATTAAATAGACCCACCGTTGTGATTAGGAATTGTGACAATAACATTGAGTGTGCATGTGTCTTCCTCAAGCGATGGAATAACAATCACAAACCCACCCGACATGGACCGAAGCCAATACGAAACAAGCGCAGCCTTATTCCCATCTCCGAAATGAACTTCTCTTGTCCCCAAATCATCCCATTTGGCACGATGGAACTTAATCTCCGATTCCAACACCCCTTGTTTTGAGCACCGTTCAACTTTGATGACATCAAATGATTCATTCACAAACAAAGAGAACTCACCACCTGTGACACTTCCTAGGTTGTTCTCAGCTTCCTCGAGACAAGTTAACGCCATCTTTCTACACCATTCACTCCCTGGTGTCTCGGTTCCGGCATTGATCTTAAAGATCATGGTTTTCCCAGAGTTTTTGCTTGAACTTGAGGTGATTATGTCAAGAGAGGAACCATTGGTTCTTTTCAGACCAGGAAGGTAGAACAATGGGAGCTTTTGCTTATCATTCTTGTTGATAACTTTGTTGTGAATATCAGCCCATGCCTTGAGGAAATCTTTCTGTAAGAAAACATCTGTCAGAAGAATACTGCAGCTAATCCCAATTGAATATCCACCACACTCGAAATTAGTAACCTGTGAAGTAAAGAAGAAGTCAGGGTCAAATTGCATAGATGGTCCCTATACTACATGTTGTTGACGATTTCTTCTAGTTTCTTGTCTGATACCTGAACATAAAAGAGTGGAGAGAACTGTGGGTTTTGTTCATCGATATCTTTCCAGAAAACAAGCTGAGCTTCAACATCTTCCCTTTGTTTGGATTCAAGAAATTCAGACAGATTCATTCCAATACTTGCCTCGATGAGTCTAATGCCACAATCATTGGAAACGATCTCCAATTTCCCTTCGTTTTTATCTCCTTTCCGAAGACGTCCAGAAATCATTGGCTGCTCCATTAAAGCTATCCCCAGTGTTTCCTTGATCCACCCAGCAAGTAGCCAACCCGAATCATCTTCTCTTTCCTTTCTGTAATATTGGACCATGTTCAAACACCTTTGGAAAATCCCAGGACCAACAACACCAGCTACCAATACTTGTCGTGTCTGTCGTGGTTCAGTTATCCTCATCGGAGTTACTGTCTGAATTGCTTCAATGGATAGTTTGGGGACAAAGGTAGCAGTTTGGTTGGACATCTTTGGGTAAGCTCTGGCATTGAAGGGCTTGCTACTTGCGATGGGAATATATATAGAACCATCAACCATGTCCAGCTCAGAAACGTGTATGGTCCGAGAAATTAATTTGTTTAAAAGTTAAAAAAAAATTGCCATTTTCTTGCATGATTAATGTTCCAACATGTCATTAACTAGTCTCTAGCTTGAAAAGGCAACTGAATTCATGAAGGGTTGGTGGTTTCATTTACTGAGATCTTGAAGTTATGTTAAAAATACCCAACTCCCAAATTTCCTTTAATTACTAACTTTTAATTGTATGTAACAACTAGAGTTGTTGGCTTAACCGCTACCCGTCTGCAATTAATGTCGAGCCAAAACTACCAACTCATCATTATTTTTTGTCGTCATCAAACAGTTCATTTATTGATTCGATTTAGAGGTGAAAAACGTTGAGTTTGGTTTAATTAGGATCATTTTAATTTAGGTAAGGTTGGATTTTAATTATATTTGGTATTAATTTGGGTTAAATATAATTTAGTTTAGTTTTGATTCAGGTTGGATATTAGATCGGATCAATTATTTTTTTTGTTAGATTGATGTTGGGTCGAGAATTTAAGGGGAGATTGATTTAAGGTCGGATTAATATCAGTTTAATTGAATATTTGTTTTTTGTTATTCAGTTTGATTGAAAATCGATTAGAGTTCATTCGGTTTGATTGAAAATCGATTCGGATTTATATTGGTTCAATTAAAAATCAGATCAATTTGTTTTGAATTTGGAATTAATTTTATATCATTATATTCGAGTCAAAACAAAATCTTAGATCGAATAAAATCGATTCGAACCTCAGATCTCAAGTCAGTTTACCACATTACATAATTTTCATTTGAAGGATGACATGATTAAATAAGAAAAATATAAATTTCTTATTAAAAGTACATTTTGTTTTACTGTGTTGTTCTCGAGACATAGACATCTTGTATGATCTGCATATCTATTGTTTTAGACAAGTCAGCATGTGATTATAAATCTTCCGGCATGTTTGTTGAGAAATTTAATATATGCACACAGTTGTGGCTTAAAGGAAACCCAAGTCAAAACGAGGTCATTAATGGCTACTATGACAGTTGCATGTGCAGGTCAGGACATAAATGTAAAGTTTAAAGCAGCAGGGAACTTGAATGTTTTCTACTTAAGGATACCTATTACGCATTGTTCATTTCTTGATTTTTTTACTCGTTTATCGAGACGAGTCGATCACAAAGTAAATTGTATGATTTAAAAGGAAAATAATTGATGCATCAAAAGCTGTCAGATTGGTATACGAGCAGCCATCAGCAGTGATATAGCTGAATTTAGGAGAAAGGGGACTTGAGGAAGAAGAAGGGGGGTGAGAGAAATACGATTGGGAAAGTTTATATTTATTGGAAAAATACCATTGGCACTCATATTATTTTTAGTCAGTTGGGTCTAACATATATAGTCCATCTACAATAGTTTCAACAGACTAACTGCCTAACCGTCTGCTAACAGATTTCTTCTTCTTTACTCTTGTATTCTTCTAATAAAAGCCATATATATCTTAAGGTATAAAGTAGTGTTCACGTTATTGAGCTTCTCTCTCCATGTTTCATGCTGATAGAAGTTCTTTTTCCAGCAAGTTGGCTTGGGGGTGCTATTATCATGGATGCTGATGCTACCTCTGCGCTGCAACAGACAATTCCTTCAAGTTCATTGGGTTTAAGGGCTGCATGTTTCGTTAGTTGACCCAGTGAAACCCTTTTGGAGGAGGCAGTAGACCGTACAGGGCCCTCGAAAAGGAAGGACTCTGTAACCGTCCAAAAATTTAATTAGGGAAAAACCCTAATTTCAATTTTTTAAAACCTAATTCAATTTAATTTGGGATTTTGTCTTAAGGATATTTTCGGGATTTACACGAAACCTAAACCTAATAGAATTAAAAAAAAAGATTTAGTTTGGTTATATTATAGCCTCTCTTTCTCTTTCTTTTTTTAACGTGTTTTCTTCTTTCCCATTATCTCTTCTTTCTTTCGACTGAACCCTAATTTTGTGCAAGCCCGATAAAGCTTCATTCTAGAATAAAACATCATCGTTGGATACACCCTTACACCACTGTTTATACCCTCTCAGACACCTTGGTCCATCGTTTATCAAACCTGAAGTTAAGTAAGTTGTGAATTTGCTATTTATGGGTTGTTCGATAATTGTTTTGGAAAAAAATTATAGTTATATTGAATTTTATGGGTGTTATAAATCCACACGATTTATTGTTGGGAAAGAAGACTAAGACGACGGTTGCACCGATATTTAAGAGTGAAAGGGTTTTAGTTCAGTTGTGATGTGGCGAGTTACCGAGAGATGAAGACTGTAGTGGATAACGAAGTGTTGCAGGTGGGGTTAAAACTTGGCTGGGTTGGTTATTTGTCACATAGGGTAATAAAATTTCAATTATGGGTTTTGAGAAATCAAGTATGATGGGGTTTTGAAACCCACGTGATGTTGGGTGTATGGAAAGGGGGGTTACGGTGTGAGCACACTTGTGCGCAATCACCCTTACCCATACATTGCTTAGATTTGAACCAAATTCTTTTTACAGGGTTATACGAATCTATTTTAGATCGAGTGTTCAAAAATACCATATTTTAATTTATAGTATAGTGTATGTTATTTCGGATTCTAAGAAAAATATTTGAATTAAGATTTTAATTCGATTATTTATCATTTTCAGACGAAGTTGATTCGGAGAACGAGATCATACTACCGTCTCCTTTGCCTCCGCCTCTTATTCAACGGGCTCTTGTGAATACCACTCGAGATACTCGTATGTGTTCTTTTAGTTTATTTAGGTGGCATAGTACTACTTTAGAATAAGATTATTTACTAGAACTTTATTTATAGGCTCTGACTCAACTAGAGCAGGATCTAGCTTAGACCGTGGAAAACGTTCGTGCCAACATTAGTGCTTGTGTTTTGAAAGATGTGTTCTCTTCTTGTGCTAGATTTTGTATACTGCGATTATATGTTTAATTGAGATTATGTGATGTATTGACATACCTTGCGTTATTGTGAACTTTATGTTACACTGTGAAATTGTGATAAAAGTTATTGAGCTGTGTGATTCATATACTATGCGGATATTTGTGTTGAGATCATTGGCATTATTTGCATAGCTTGAGCATGGGGTGGATTGTACGGAGGATGGTGGTTTTACCACACAACGTTTTGGTGAAATAAGGGGTGAGGGGTTCTGGGGAACTACCTCCACAGCGATCGGTTGGTTTAGCCACCACTTTATTGGAGTTCGGAGTATGGGATTGCATTCTCTGAGACATTGCATTGCACTCATTATTCATCGTGTTTATTTATTGTGAACATATATTTTATTACTGTGATTGTGAACCTAATGATATTGTGTATATTACTGCACTTTAGAGGCACACTGGGCTTTATAGCTCATCCTTTTATTTTAATTTTTCAGATACCCGGACTTAGGAGTTGGTACTCGGATCTCTCAATCGGATTTTAATTTCCTATTGTTTTAGAATGTTAGTTATCAGAGTTTTTTTTCCAGTTATTTTGGAAGTTATTAGAAATTGAAATATATATATTTTTTTAATTTCATGCATGAACCGTTTATTTAAATTACAATATTTTAATTCCGAATCTTTATTTAATAAATTAACTTTTCTGGTTTCTTATTTCTAAAGTTTTAAGAATTATCATTTTAACCTAATGTATATCTCAAGTAAAGAATAAGGGGTTACATTTTTTGTATCAGAGACGAGTTCAACACTCGGACTGTGAGGCTCATAATCAATGTTTTTACAGGTTTTGAAAAATAAGCATGCATTAAATATTTTTGAGATATGGGAAATTTTTAAACAAAATGTTTTATTATGAGATTTTACTTGTGTTTTGAAAATTGAGACTCCGGTACCGAATCTAATTATAGGTTATATTCTTGTAGATAGATACTATGCCACCTCGTAGGAGTATTAGACTTGCTATTGTTAGAGGCCGAGGTCGTGCTATTGCGGCTGTTAGTGAACCGCCACCTACTATTGATCATACTGCTAATGATCAAGCTGAGATGCAAAACCAAGAAGTTGACCCACAACCCGAGGCATAACATACTGCGAGCCAACAATCTGGGGATAGGGATACCCATGAACATCCACGTCATGAGGAGGAATTGTTAGACTCTGATGATAGTGAGACAGTGGAATTCGATAGTGCTGCGGTTAACCGAAAGTTATTGAAATACTTCTGTGATCAGTCAGAAAATGCTAGGAAACCAGTATCTGTTATTTTCTTAAGTGCTGGGATGAGAGTATTTGCGGGTGTTTCGGATGAACACCCATCAGATGCCGAACTTTGGATGGAGGACCTTGAGAGACTGTTTGAGGAGATGGAATACCCTATTGGTAAGAAACTGAGAGCTGTTGTTTCACTACTACAAGGTGAAGCACAACGTTGGTGGAAATATGAACAAAGATTGATGTCCGTTGATCAACTGAACTGGGAGACTTTTCGTCAGGCCTTTCAGAATCGTTATGTGGGAGAACAATATTTAGTTGATCGACGTCAGGCTTTTATTGATTTGAAACAAGAGGAGATGACGGTAGCTAAGTATGAGATTAGCTTTGTGGAACTATCTCAGTATGCACCTGGATTAGTGGACACTGAAAAAGATAATTGCCAAGAATTTCTTAAGGGTCTCCGATTTACAATCCGCGAGAAGATAGCTCCTTTTTAGGATAAATCTTTTAGTGCATTAGTTGACCGTGCTAAGACGGTGGAAAGAATGGAATATATTTTTGGGAGTCAATCAAAATATGAGAAAGACCGGGGTAAGAGATATTATGAATCGAATTTTCAACATGATACCCTGAGTTATTCGGGTAAGAGAACTAGAGAAGAGTCAGTGCAACAAAGTAATTAGAGGTCAAAGCCGATAGTGTCTACCGCTAGTGGAAGTGGATCATCCGCTTCCCGACCAACATGTCCGTTCTGTCACAGGAAACATGGTGGAGAGTGTAGAAAGAAAACCGGTGCGTGTTTTAGATGTGGATCCCATGATCACTTCTTCATTGCTTTTCCTCACCCACCTACGACTTCCTTTCTAAGAAATCAGTCGCAAGCTTCTATCCAGACACCCAGTGTTGGTAGAGGACAAGGAAAATTTTTCGCCTCTGGTACAGGAGGTATGAGAGGATCAGTTCAGAGTACAGGTGCAGCTGCTTCGGGTATTAAGAAACCAGGTCTGATTTATGCTACAAGGGTTCATGATGACCGTGACCAAACAAATGTTATAGCGGATACCATTTTTATCTATTCTTTACCTCTTTTTGCTTTTCTTGGTAATGGGTAAATTTCGAGGCCGGAATTTCTTTTAAGGGGGGACAGTTGTAACCGTCCAAAAATTTAATTAGGGAAAAACCCTAATTTCAATTTTTTAAAACCTAATTCAATTTAATTTGGGATTTTGTCTTAAGGGTAGTTTCGAGATTTACACGAAACCTAAACCTAATAGAATTAAAAAAAGATTTAGTTTGGTTATATTATAGCCTCTCTTTCTCTTTCTTTTTTTAACATGTTTTCTTCTTTCCTATTATCTCTTCTTTCTTTTGACTGAATCCTAATTTTGTGCAAGCCCGGTGAAGTTTCATTCTAGAATAAAACATCATCGTTGGATACACCCTTACACCACTGTTTATACCCTCTCAGACACCTTGGTCCATCATTTATCAAATCTGAAGTTAAGTAAGTTGTGAATTTGCTATTTATGGGTTGTTCGATAATTGTTTTGGAAAAAATTATAGTTATATTGAATTTTATGGGTGTTATAAATCCACACGATTTATTGTTGGGAAAGAATACTAAGACGACGGTTGCACCGATATTTAGGAGTGAAAGGGTTTTAGTTCAGTTGTGATGTGGCGAGTTACCGAGAGATGAAGATTGTGGTGGATAACGAAGTGTTGCAGGTGGGGTTAAAACTTGGCTGGGTTGGTTATTTGTCACATGGGGTAATAAAATTTCAATTATGGGTTTTGAGAAATCAAGTATGGTGGGGTTTTGAAACCCACGTGATGTTGGGTGTATGGAAAGGGGGGTTACGGTGTGAGCACACTTGTGCGCAATCACCCTTACCCATACATTGCTTAAATTTGAACCAAATTTCTTTTACAGGGTTATACGAATCTATTTTAGATCGAGTGTTCAAAAATACCATATTTTAATTTATAGTATAGTGTATGTTATTTCGAATTCTAAGAAAAATATTTGAATTAAGATTTTAATTCAATTATTTATCATTTTCAGACGACGTTGATTCGGAGAACGAGATCATACTACCGTCTCCTTTGCCTCCGCCTCTTATTCAACGGGCTCCTGTGAATACTACTCGAGATAATCGTATGTGTTCTTTTAGTTTATTTAGGTGGTATAGTACTACTTTATAATAAGATTATTTACTAGAACTTTATTTATAGGCTCTGACTCAGCTAGAGCAGGATCTAGCTTAGACCGTGAAAAATGTTCGTGCCAACATTAGTGCTTGTGTTTTGAAAGATGTGTTTTCTTCTTGTGCTAGATTTTGTATACTGTGATTATATGTTTAATTGAGATTATGTGATGTATTGACATACTCAAAAGTGCGCGTTTAGTGCAAGTGGACACATCGAAAGTAATAAGTGATAAGTATTTTATCGAGTTATCGTCTCCTCAGGGACTGATATACTTAATATGCTTTCTTCACCTTCTTGTTCTGTAGAAAAGTAAAGAACACAAGTGAGTTGATTTGATTTATCTAAACTAAAATAACTAAATGAAAATAAAAGATTGAAATAGTAGAGAGAGATGGGCTAGGATCTAGTTGCGTCGTATTGTGGATTTGATTGACTTGTCTCTGTCCAATGCAATCGTATATCACTGCCTCGGCAGCACTGCAGTTTACTGCCTTGGCAGCGACAATACTGTCTGCCGCGGCAATCCCTTGCTCGTGGGTAGACTTTACCAAAGTTCGGCAAAGTGTCCTTGGATGACTCCGCTTATCCCTAAGTCAGAGTGTTGTTGATGACTAGTCCTTAATGATACCTCCCGGCGTGAACCAATTATACTCACCAACCAATCTCACACTTCTTTTAGCCGCTGAAACTCTTAACTTATCCCTAGGCCGAGTTAGTATTTCGTGATTGAAACACCGTACTTACCCCTTTCGTGAATCTAACTCTCCCGAGCTTAGATAAATGGATGATTCACAATATCCTCTCCCGAGCTCAATTGTGAAAACAAGGAATAAAAAAGGATAAGCAAACCTTGATAACTTTATTGTATTGAATCAAAGACAAAGTACAATCTCCTCTCACAAATACTCGACAACCTTCACCTAATCCCTAAGAAAGTTTAGAACATAATGGAGGAGAAGAAAACAAGAATATAAATCGGCTCTCTCCCTAGGTATTCCGTGTTTTGTACATTGGGTGGCCAGGACCTTATATAGGCTAGACCTAGGGCAAACCTTTCCTAAGTAGAATACAACTTGGAGTAGGGAACAAGTCAAGTACATAATAATAAAATATTTCCAAGTTTGATTCGGCTAAGGAGGCTTTCCCGCGTGGTCTTCCTTTGGGCTTTTCCTTGTGCTAGCCAGCTCCGATCCATGGGCTTCAAGTCCAGACACGTTCCTTGGATTTTTATCTTTCCATCGCCTATAGTCTTGCTTCCTGTCTTTCTGCTGCTGCCTCGGCATCAGGTCCTGCCTCGGCCTTGTCGCTGCCGCGGTACTGGTTCTCCTGCACAGATATGAAAACGCAATAAAACGTGACTTTTTCTGTAAGTATTATCTATATGAGTATAACTTCTAAATATATCACATTAAGCACATACATTTGTCCGAGTGGGTGTATATTTGGTGATGAATGCCCATAAAAGGAGTAAAAAGTGATAGTGTGTTGAGCACTTATCACACCCCAAACTCGAACTATTGCTTGTCCTCAAGCAATGCAAACCATCAATTTGCCGAACTCTACTCTCTCTTGGTCTTACATGTCCATCTATTCTCCCCACTATAACTAGGCCTATTCTTAAGCATTAACCATTCGGTTACTCAAGGGTTTACCTAGAAACAAACTATAAGAAATGCGAGTGTGTGCGTTTTTGTGGACAAGTTGATTAAAGGCTTTCTTAGATAAACTCTAAGTTCAAGAAAAGTAGAATTTGGTTAAGTGTTCTCTTCTTATCAAACACCAAATCTTGAGCCAATTTCGGGCACCTCAAAGACTTGTGTTTTTCTTTTCACTAAATTCATTCTTTCTTTTTAATATTCCTTAAAACATACTAGAGCCAATTTCGGGCACCTCTAGCATGAAGAAGAGACTTTCTAGAGCCGGTGGTAGGCACCTCTAGTTACTTTCCAAAAATCTAAGTCTTTATCACCTAAGTTCATTAAAAGAATTTCTATAATCCAACAAGTCCCAAAAGTGTTTAAAGTTCTTCCTATAGTAAGCTTCTAAGTTTTCATCCTTAAGCATCCTAAGGTTAAGCCCTCTTAACAGAACCTAAACATGGTAAGGAGAAAGATTTCTATAGCCTTAAAGAATAAACTAAGGCAATACTGATGATAAACAGTGCAAGAGTGTAGGCAGTTAATTCAAGTAAGGCGGGGAGCATAAAAATTTTAAAAAAATATCACTGGAATATTCCCTTTTTGGTAAGGCCGCGATAGTAGATTGTTGCCTTGGCAGTGAATCTGCACCACCAAACTCAAACCAAGCATTGTCATCAATGCTTTATATTTGAAGAAGTAAGCGGCAAAACAAAATATGAATATAAAAAGCAGCAAATAAAAACAGTAGAAGCAATTAATATTGAGTTAAGGACAAAGAAATTTAAAGCGACTCCAAAGAGCTGCTTGTAACAATTTTCCTCCATGGCCTTGATGCCAAATGCTTTGTCCTTGGTGAAGGCGATGGTTGTGTCTTTGCTTGCCGGGGCGGTTGGACTCGAGTGGGTGGTGTCCGTTGCATTGGGGCTTCTACCTCCTCTCCTTCTTCTACATCAGTCATCTCTTCGGTGAGCATTACGTCCGTTCCTCCTCCCATTGCTGTTGCTCCTCCGGTGTGGTGTGTGCTTGGGCCGGCGGCAGTAGAGCTTTGGTGCACATAGGCATCTATCTCGGCTGATAGACTGCCCATGATAATTGGTGATCTGGGTGGAGTGCCGAAAACGACCCTTCGCTTGGATGGCCTTCTGCTGACAGACGAGGCCGCGGCAGAACCTGCTGCCCTAGATGGGCCGGCAGCCTGGTATTGGGGCTGAGGGTCCGCATGGAAGAGCGACCTTGGTCCTCTCGGGGCTGGTGTAGTCTCGATTTACGGGGCAGTTGTGACGAACATGTTGGGAAACTCCGGAAATTGTACTCCTTGGTCTAGGAAGGCGTGCAACATCATCTGGGCTAGAGTGCCATTGAAATCCCTTTGGTACTCCATGTATCGTTGTTGTCTAAGGTCCATTGCTGCCATCCGTTGCAAGATCTCTTGGTATGGGTATGCCGCGGCAGAGGTGTGGGCAGTACCAGGCATGTCTGTCGCGTACTGGGCCCCGGTAGCAGTATCAGCAGTGAACTGCTGCGGCGTTTCTTGGACAGGCTCTGCTTGCATTATTTGCATGACTTTGTGGCAGAAGTCCTTGGTCCATCCTCGTCGTGGGGGCGTGTATTCGTCCGTCTCTTTGATGGGCACACCTGCGGCAACACATAAACCCGTGATCAAACAAGGGAAATACAATGGTCCCCTATCTTTCTTACCGCACTCGTGAATTTCCCGAAGGATGATCTCTCCAACGTTGATGGTCCTCTTGTTGATGATGGATTGGATCAGCACCAATCTTTTGTGATCCACCGTGCTATTGTGTGATGTGAGGATGAGCCGTCGTTTGACAAAGGTGTTCCACATCTTGGCCTCGGGCTTAAGACTTTGTCTTGTTACGGATCCTCGATGGGTACCGGTTTCCCATGGGGTGTTCGCGTAACAAAGATCATCTTTGATGAGCTCGTAGTCCTCGGCAGTGACGTCCTCCATAAATTCGGCGTGGATGTCACTAGAAGGGGTGAGGCCGTAGAAATTATTGATCGTCTCAGCATCGAGCTGGACTGGCCTGCCGCGGCAATGAACGAAGAGGGAGTCTTTGCTGGGCTCGTGCGCGTAGAACTCCCGGACGATCGTGGCATTCGCCTGGGCAGGTTGGAGACAGAAAATTTCCCAATTTTGGTACTTAATTCTGTCGAAGAGGTGGTGCTTAATACCGTAGTTCTCTTCGTCCGCATGCTGGAAACCTTGCTCTTCCCATAGTTACCGAGCGATGAAAGATCGGTTGAAGCGATCTTCAACGTTGGCGGGGTCGAATCGCTTGTATGTTGCCATCAAGATTGAGAGATGTGATTTCTTGGAGTTTTTCTTGAAAAGAATCTGGAGTTTAGCGAAGATCAGTAGCAGAGAGTAATGTGAGAGAGAGATTGTTATGCATACTAAAGAAAACAAGAAAGCAAGAGTGAATAATTCAAGAGGAAGGAGTTTCTTATATAGGCCTCGGCCTTGTGACCGTTGAAGCCACTAGCCGTTTTGTAACCGTTTCCTTTTTCTGCCGTTTCCTTTTTCTGCCGCGGCAGGAATCTCGGCAGACTAGCCATTACACTGTTTTGCTCGTTGGGACTACTGCGGCCCTGACATTGTTTTATTGCCTCGGCAGAGTTTCTGCTGTGAACTATTTCTCCTTTATTCTTACTTTTTATTCCTAAATAAAACACACAAAAGAAAAATACTTAAAGCAAAAATAATTAGAAAAAAAATAAAATAAAAATAAACTAATTAATCCTAATATAATAATAAAGAAAAGGGAAGAGATCATGTTACTGGTGGAGAGCATACAAATGCATCTCCCAAAATTATTCTCTCCCTTAGGCCCGAATTGTGAATCGGTTGTGGGCCACTCTTTTTTTTTCTGTGTGTCCATCCACTTTGTGCTTAATCTTCTTGCCGAATATCCTACCGAGCAGACTGCCAAGACAGGATACTTTAGTGTCTACTGTGTGGATGGCCTTGCACTCCTCTGGATCATTATATTTTTTTAAGTTGTGGAATGCGTTGAGTTTGACTTGTTGGTCATTGACCCGCATTGTCAACTCTCCTTTTTCCATGTCAATGAGGGTGCGTCCAGTTGCAAGGAAAGGTCTCCAAAGGATGATCGATGCATTGTCATCTGCTTCACAATCAAGGACAAGGAAGTCAGCAGGAAAAATAAACTTATCTACTCTTACCAGTATGTCCTCGATTTTTCCTTCAGGTTGCACATAGGATCAATCCGCTAGTTGGAGCATCACTGTTGTAGGTTTCGCCCTTCCAATTCCAAGCTTTTGAAAGACTGATTTGGGCATGAGGTTTATGCTTGCTCCAAGGTCACATAGGGCATTACCTTCATAATCCTTACCTATCGCACAAGGTATAGTAAAGCAGCCAGGATCTTTTAACTTTGGTGGCATGCGGTTATGCAGCATTGCCATGCATCCCTCGGTAGCAGCCACTGTCTCAAACTCACATATTCGTTTCCTCTTTGACACTGTGTCCTTTAGGAACTTGGCATAGTTCGGCATTTGTTCAATAGCTTCAACGAACGATATGTTGATGTGGACTTGCTTCAAGATGTCGAGGAACTTCTTGAATTGCTGGTCCTGTTTTTGCTTTTTCAACCTTTGTGGGAAAGGTGGTGGTGGTCTCATCTCATCTAGGGTTTCTTTAGTTTGAAATTTTACACCTGGCACCACTTGAGTTGTTTCTGCCTCGGCAGGTTGCTCAAGAGCTGCAGTGCTTTCTACCGGGGTAGTGTTGTCAGTTTCAGTTTGCTCAGCCTCTTCGTTTGATTGATCCGCTGATTGAATTTGGCTCTCTCGGATCTTCTCCTTCAGCTTTAGACCACTCCTAGTAGTGATTGCTTTGCACTGTTCATGGCTCATTACTTTAGCAACTTCAGTATTGCTAGGTAGGCCTCCTTGTGGTCTAGTGTTTATGCATTGAGCAAACTGCCCAACCTGAGTTTCCAGTGTTTTTATGGCCGCTTCTTGATTTTGCAACCTCATCTCAGTTCTATTCATGAAGGCATCTGTCCTCTTGATGAAATTACTATTCTTTGCCATGTATGACTCAGTTTTCATCATGAAGGTCTTTAGCGTGTTCTCCAATGAACTTATCGGTTGCTGCTGTATTTGCTGCTGCGGCATTGACTGCTGGGCTTGCTGCTGCGGCATCGGTTGCTGAAATCCCGAAGGTTGGGTGATTGGGTTTAAGGCATTTTTTGGTTTGCTCCATGATAGGTTTGGATGTCTCTTCCATGAGGGGTTGACTGTGTTGGACATCACATTGTTACGGTTGTAGTTTCCAACATACATACCAGTTTCTTGATTCATGCAATCAGAGGAGCTGTGGTTACCTCCACATAAGTCACAATATGAATCAATTACCTTGACCTCACGGGTATTTTGTTGTAACTGTAGGTTTTGCACCATCTTGGTAAGAGAGGCCAATTGTGCTGCCACTGAACTTGATGTGTCTAATTCATTTACCGTGGCTTGGCGTCTTACTCCTCCTCGCCTAGATGTAGGAAACTGAAAGTCATTCTTTGCGAGTTTATTCAATATTTCAATAGCTTCCTCAGGTGCTTTATCCAGGAGTGTTCCGTTTGCCGAGGCATCTAACATCATCCTTGTCGGGGCATTCGTGGCATTGTAAAACATTGTCACCTGTGTCCATAGGGGAAATCCATGCAAAGGACACTTGTGCAATAGCTCCCTATAGCGTTCCCATGCCTCGTACATTGGTTCGTCTTCTGCCTGTCGAAAAGAAGTAATTTCATTACGTATTCTATCATATAAATTAGTGGGATTAAAGCGAGTAATGAAATCACGGCAAAGTTCACTCCAAGATCCAATAGATCCTGCTGGAATGTTATTTAACCAAGCTTTCGCCCTATCCCTCAATGAATAGGGGAATAGCTTCAAGCACAAGACATCTTCATGGACTCCTTGGATTTTGAAAGAGTTGCAAATTTCTATGAAGGACTTGAGGTGCTGCCTTGCGTCTTCAGTTGCAGACCCACCAAATTGTCCAATTGTATTTAACATATTGAACATAACGGGTTTAAGTTCAAAATGGGCTGCTTCAATCCGGTGTAACGACTCCTAGGTTTAATCCATTTAAGTCCTCTTCCAGGAAGTCTCTAACAGTGAGCTGCCGCGGCCTAGGTGGCGGCGGAAGTCCTCCATTACCGGCAGGTAAGTTTTGTCCTGCCGGGTGTTCTGCCATGGCTCCTTGGATCTGTCTCCTCAACCTTTGCCTTGTTCTTTCGATCTCTGGATCTAACTCGTACAAGGGGTTGGTCGGATTGTCCCTAGTCATACACCACGAAAAACAAAAGTAAAATAAAAATAAAAATAAAAAGAAACAAGAAAATAAAGAAAACAAAATTTAGTTGCCAGTCCCCGGCAACGATACCAAAAACTTGTCGCGTGTCAAAAGTGCGCGTTTAGTGCAAGTGGACACATCGAAAGTAATAAGTGATAAGTATTTTATCGAGTTATCGTCTCCTCAGGGACCGGTATACTTAATATGCTTTCTTCACCTTCTTGTTCTGTAGAAAAGTAAAGAACACAAGTGAGTTGATTTGATTTATCTAAACTAAAATAACTAAATAAAAATAAAAGGTTGAAATAGTAGAGAGAGATGGGATAGGATCCAGTTGCGTCGTATTGTGGATTTGATTGACTTGTCTCTGTCCAATGCAATCGTATATCACTGCCTCGGCAGCACTTCAGTTTACTGCCTTGGCAGCGACAATACTGTCTGCCGCGGCAATCCCTTGCTCGTGGGTAGACTTTACAAAAGTTCGGCAAAGTTTCCTTGGATGACTCCGCTTATCCCTAAGTCAGAGTGTTGTTGATGACTAGTCTTTGATGATACCTCCCGGCGTGAACCAATTATACTCACCAACCAATCTCACACTTCTTTTAGCCGCTGAAACTCTTAACCTATCCCTAGGCCGAGTTAGTATTTCGCGATTGAAATACCGTACTTACCCCTTTCGTGAATCTAACTCTCCCGAGCTTAGATAAATGGATGATTCACAATATCCTTTCCCGAGCTCAATTGTGAAAACAAGGAATAAAAAAGGATAAGCAAACCTTGATAACTTTATTGCATTGAATCAAAGACAAAGTACAATCTCCTCTCACAAATACTCGACAACCTTCACCTAATCCCTAAGAAAGTTTAGAACATAATGGAGGAGAAGAAAACAAGAATATAAATCGGCTCTCTCCCTAGGTATTCCGTGTTTTGTACATTGGGTGGCCAGGTCCTTATATAGGCTAGACCTAAGGCAAACCTTTCCTAAGTAGAATACAACTTGGAGTAGGGAACAAGTCAAGTACATAATAATAAAATATTTCCAAGTTTGATTCGGCTAAGGAGGCTTTCCCGCGTGGTCTTCCTTTGGGCTTTTCCTTGTACTAGCCAGCTCCGATCCATGGGCTTCAAGTCCAGACACGTTCCTTGGATTTTTATCTTTCCATCGCCTATAGTCTTGCTTCTTGTCTTTCTGCTGCTGCCTCGGCATCAGGTCCTGCCTCGGCCTTGTCGCTGCCGCGGCACTGGTTCTCCTGCACAGATATGAAAACGCAGTAAAACGTGACTTTTTCTGTAAATATTATCTATATGAGTTATTCGTGAAATTGTGATAAGAGTTATTGAGCTGTGTGATTCATATACTATGGGGATATTTGTGTTGAGATCATTGGCATTATTTGCATAGCTTGAGCATGGGGTGGATTGTACGGAGGAAGGTGGTTTTACTACACAGTGTTTTGGTGAAATAAGGGGTGAGGGGTTCTGGGGAACTACCTCCACAACGATCGGTTGGTTTAGCCACCACTTTATTGGAGTTCGGAGTATAGGATTGCATTCTTTGTGACATTGCATTGCACTCAGTATTCATCGTGTTTATTTATTGTGAACATATATTTTATTACTGTGATTGTGAACCGAATGATATTGTGTATATTACTGCACTTTAGAGGCACACTGGGCTTTATAGCTCATCCTTTTATTTTAATTTTTCAAATACCCGGACTTAGGAGTTGGTACTCGGAGCTCTCAATCGGATTTTAATTTCCTATTGTTTCAGAATGTTAGTTATCAGAGTTTTTTTTCCAGTTATTTTGGAAGTTATTAGAAATTGAAATATATATATTTTTTTAATTTCATGCATGAATCGTTTATTTAAATTACAATATTTTAATTATGAATCTTTATTTAATAAATTAACTTTTTTGGTTTCTTATTTCTAAAGTTTTAAGAATTATCATTTTAACCTAACGTATATCTCAAGTAAAGAATAAGGGGTTACAGACCCCAAATTTTGATAAACTACATTCATGTTAATCTCGAAATTCATTGAAAAATTTTGAAAACGTTATTAAGAAATATTTGTTATAATTGTTAAAACGTTAAAATTATTTCTTAAATATGACAATTGATTATAGAATCTTATTGATTATTACTATTACTATTGCTTTAGTAGAATTAGTGAGGTTTTGGACAGACGCAATAGAAACGATCGCACAGGAGCCCCTATAAAGGATATTTGCTTCTAAGGGCTATAATTTTATAACTAGTGGAGGTCATGGACAATTACTTTTAAAGACCATATTTTAATAAATTGCACAGGGCCCCCAAACTCTTTGAACCGCCCTTGGGAGGAGGGAATGTATATTTGACGTTGAAGGAGGGACTGAACTGATATATTATTAAAATTATGTGAGTTAATTTTTAGAATTAAGGTCAAATTAAAATAAGTTTAAAACTTGAGGGTTAATTATGTAATTATATCAATTTATATTCATCATCTACCATTAATTTTTAACGGAACAAGACAAATTTATTATAATTTTTAAGTCGTGGGATCAATTTGTAACTTATAATAATCGTGGGACCAAAATATACATATCAAAAATTTAAAAATAAGTGATTTATGAGTAAATTACCTAATAATTTATTAAATTTTTCTAGAATAATCAACTAACATTTCAATTTTTGTAACATAATTTTTTAAGATAATTACAAAAAATTATAAAAAAAATAACGAGTTATTCATGAACTTATCGAGTCAAGTTGGACCTTGCTCAAATACACTCGTTAAGATCTTAAATCAAGTCAACTTGAATCAAATATTAAATGAATTTTGATCAAAATAAACTCAAACTATTTATGAGTTGCTCAACTCAATTAACCCTTAATCTTTTTAAAACGAGTTTATGGTTTGTTTATCAGAGTGTGAACCAAAAGTAATTTTTTCTAAGAATTTTTAGTATTGTTTCTCAAACAAATTTTTGTTTCTAAAATCTGTTTTGAGATAAAAACAATATTAAACAATTAGCTTTTTGAAGAAAAAATAGATTTGAAAAGTGTTTTTTCAATTCAATCGTCGTAAAAGTTAAAATTTTTAGATTTTACGATTGAAAAAGTGCTTTTAAAAGTTAAATTATAATTTTAACCTTCATTTGCTTTTGTTTTTATTTATAATTTATAAATTTATAATTTCTATGAATATATAATTAATAAAATATTTTTAATTAAAAAAATTATATATTAAATAAAATATTTAAAATTTATTATATTTTTATAGAACATATAAAATTATTAAATATACATATAAATTTATTAATAAAAATATTTTATTTTTATGATAATTTAAATTTATATATTTCATATATTATAACGTTAAAGATTTTATATATCATATATAACTTATAATATCATGTTTAAAATAGTTATTTATTTTCTTAAAAAAACTTTTTGACATTAATACTAAACACTTAAATCTCAAATTCAAAAAATTTTAAAATCACTTCTCAAAATAAATTTTCAACAAAAAATTTTCATTATACTTTTCAAAAACCCTTAACTAAATAAACATTAAATATTTCATCTATCTAGGTGTGAGTGTTTTTGTTCGTTGCTATGTAATTAAACTAAGGAAAAACTATATATCTAATCCCTCTTTTAGCACTCTCGATTATTATTTTTAATTAAATGATATATCAATATATTTTGTTTTAATACATCTATTGTTTAAAATTAATGTAAATGATGATATAATTTGGGTTAATAACACTTTTAACTCAAAAACTTATACAATTTATAAATTTAATTAAAAATTTTATCAATTTATTCGATTTTTTATTTAAATTTAATTGTATATATTTATAATATGTGTTATAGTTTAATACACAAGTTGTTTGAAAAAAAACTACAATCTTTTATATTTTTATTTATAATATTATAGTACTAAATAGTTCTAATTTATGCAAAATTTTATAATCATATATATATAATTTTTCTATGGTGATATACATATATCAAGCAAACTTGAGATTCTACTTAAACTTAAAATTAATTTAATAATTATTAAAAAATTAAATTATTTTAAAATTTATTTTATAATTAAAATTTTATTTAAATTTTTTGATCAAATTTATAAAATTATAGATTCAAATTCAGGTAGAATTTCGCACCATTAATTTCAAAGAACCTTCTTAACTTAATTCGTTCGTGTAAAATTTTGACCTTTCAACTTTAAAGAACATTCTAAGCTTGCATGTTTGACATTAGGAAAGCTCAAAGAAAATACGAGTAATGAAGAACATTTTTTTTGCAATAAAATAATATTCGATCGAATTAAATTCAAATCAAATTTAAAATTTACTTAAATAATTTAAACTTTTTAAAAATTAATACATTTAACTCGAGTCAAATTTAATTCGCTCTTAGTTCAATTATTTTTTTTCTTTTTGAATAATTACCCTATTAAACTCACAATTTAGAAACGTGTCTAGAACTTTCATTCATCTGCATGCGTTTACAGTCGTATACAGCTAGGCTAGCCACCGCGGTTTCTGGCTGGCAGGCGCATGGCGGCTTCAATTTCTCAGTCACCCGGTAATAAATTGCATAAATATACAAATAATAAATATAATTTGAGATATGAATGATTTATTACCCAAAGAAACTATATAAATAAAATTAAAATATTATTGAGATTTATTTTTTCCTTAAAAATGCCTTAATTTTTAATTAACATGACGAATGTGCAGACGTGGCATCCATTTGTTGAATTTTAAATTCTAATCAAAATTATTTAAATAAAACAACTCCAACAAGTCTGGCTATTTATTATTTATAACATCAAAAATTACAACAACGCGTAACTTCATCGATTTCTTCGCCCCTTTCACCGGCGGCAATCTCAAATCACCTGCAGCTGTAACCGTAGCTTCTATTTTCTGGTTCACTCTATCGTCTGCTTCGACATCTCGTGATTCAGCTTATTTTTGGGTCCCTCGATCGTCGCCGTCATGAATCCCGAATAGTAAGTTTTTTTCTCTTCAAATCTTAGAAAAATTGTTAACATATTAATTTCCTTTATTTTAGTTTATGTTAATCACTTGTTTTTAGTTTCTTTTATATAGATCTGTTTTTTATTACTTTCGATTTAGCGGCTATTTATTTCTCCTAGATATGTGTTTCTTTCGTTATCTTAGTTATTCATGGCCTTATTAATCAGATCCGGTTATTTGAAGTTTTAGATAGGTTTATTGATTTTCTCTTGATAAGTTAGCTTATAAATAATAATTGTGGCTGCAAGTCGCGACTTATAGAAGTGATTTCTTAAGTTAGGTTACAGTTTAGGGAGGAATTGAAGATATATGAAAGAAAAGTTAAGGCTTAAGATGAAAGTAATCATGTGAATATTTATGATCGTTCTGAGTAAAATATTGAGCTTGTACTGCTGGGGAGAAAAATGAATCTTGATTGATTGCGAGCTTTCATCGCATGTTTGCTTATATGTTGAGATTTTGATTATTCTCGGGATTTATACTCATTTTTGTTTTTGTTTTTGTTTATGGAAGTGATTATCTGTTTAAGCTTTTGCTTATTGGAGATTCTGGTGTTGGGAAATCGTGTTTACTTTTGAGGTTTGCTGTAAGTTATTGGTTACTCTTTGAGTTTCATGCTTTTTGAACTTAGCTTCATATTTGGAGATGCTTTTATTAATTAGAGGTTCTTGTGTATGAACTCATTTTCTTTAATTTTTTCAAACCAGGATGATTCATATCTGGAGAGTTACATCAGTACCATTGGTGTCGACTTTGTAAGAATTGTCTCAGTTCTTTTATAACAGTATTTTGTTTGTTGTAGTCTTGCGAATGGTAGGTTAATTACAAATCGTATTCCCATCTGCAGAAAATCCGCACTGTGGAACAGGATGGGAAAACCATCAAACTCCAAATAGTAAGTTTGTAATTGGTTGGCTATCATTTTTTTGCTAATCAAGATTTATTTTGAACCCATACTACAATTGTGTTGCACCATTTTTTTTTGCCTGCTTTGAGTTTGGTTTCTTCATTCTCACAGTTCCCTTCAGTTTCAATTTTGCATATTCCTTTTTTTTATTGTTCAATTGTTTGTACTTTCCACTTCTAGAACTATTTTGTCAATTTAAACAGTTGAAATCTGTATGACTGCTTCTTTTGTCTGATCGTTGTTGATTGTGTTTCCATGTTTATCACTGGATATTCAGTGGGACACTGCTGGCCAAGAACGTTTTAGGACAATAACTAGCAGCTATTATCGTGGTGCTCATGGTATCATAGTAAGTGCCATATTTTGCATGTTACCCATGTAGTTCCTCCCTTATTTTTCTTTTTGCAGGTATCAGGATTAAACTCATGTTGCTAACCTCTTGGCAGGTTGTTTATGATATGACAGACCAAGAGAGTTTCAACAACGTCAAGCAGTGGCTAAATGAAATTGACCGCTATGCCAGTGATAATGTAAACAAGCTATTAGTTGGTAACAAGTGTGATCTAACAGCAAACAGAGTTGTGTCCTATGAAACAGCCAAGGTAAATTGATCGGATGCATTTGTTGCAGATTTATGCAGAGGTGCAAGTATCGGAAACTTCATGAATTTCGTTATTCATGTTTTATTTTCTTTGTTCAGGCCTTTGCGGATGAAATCGGGATTCCTTTCATGGAAACAAGTGCTAAGAGTGCCACGAATGTTGAAGAAGCTTTCATGGCCATGTCTGCTTCAATCAAGAATAGGTATAGACACATATATGGTAGATGAACTTATTTCTTTTTCAACTGCTTGACATTTATTTTTCTAATTTATCGGTCCATATTTCTTTATGGCTATGGGCAGGATGGCAAGCCAACCAGCCATGAACAACGCTAGACCTGCAACTGTACAGATTCGAGGACAGCAAATCGACCAGAAGTCCGGTTGCTGTTCGTCTTAAAGAAAACTAATTTTTAGGTGGGACTCGTTAATGCTCTTTTGTGTTGCATGTAAAACTAGTGTCTTTTAAATGCTTATGAATTTCTGATGGTTCAGAATATTTCCTATTCTCGTCTTTAGTTAGTGCTCTGTTCAATTTCAATCCTTTGTATTTGATTTTAAGAATACATTTGTATAAAAGAGTAATATCAGGTTTAAAATTTATGTTTTTAACAAAGAGAATTTCACCATTTTGATGAGTTTTGGATTCTTAACATGAATTTACCAGTAATCGCCTCAAGAACAGCCTCCATCTTTAAAACGGTGAAACCTAACGGTATCCCTAACAATAATCTCTCTTCTTTTCTATAGCTGATATGTATTTTGGTGTCCCGGTGGTGATCGCCGCCGATTATCAAGTCCTTGAACACCCTGATCGGGGTTCCATATGGAGTTTCGATAAGCCCGAAGGCAACCGCCAGCTTCTCATTATGCCGTAGTAGAAGCTGTTATTTCTGCTTCTCACCTAGCTCGACCGAGTAGGTACACCATACATGAATAGTGAAGTGGTGCTTATCGAGCGAGTCGATTGCGAGTTGAATAATATTCGACTCATGTTTGTTAAAAAAATTTATTATTCGACTTGATTCATTGCTCGTTAAAATTATGTTTGATTCGTTTTTGTTAAAAAATTTATTGTTCAACTCAACTCCTTGTTAAGTTTATTAAAAAAATATCTCATTATTTAACTAAAAGTACAATTTAATATTACTACAATATAGAACTTAATATTAACATAAATTAACAAATTTAACAAAAATATCAAAAGTGTGTGAAAATAATTTTAAAATCTAAATTTCAAACTAACAATTCACAAATACACCAAACTAACATATTAAAATTAAAATAATAATTTATAAATTAATAACTATAATTTAGATTTATTTTTTAATGAAATAATTTTAAAGTAATTATTTAAAACATATTTTAAAAAATTAACAAGATGTTCGTAAATTTATCGAGTCGAGTTAAATTTTGTTCGAACTCAACTCGTTAAGGTTTGAATCACGTTTGAGTTAAGTCAATTTAAATCAAACATTTATCGAGTTTTGATCGAATCAAATTCAAATAATTCACAAACTGTTAAACTCATTAAGCACCCCTAATTATGTCTTTCACCATGGAATCAAAAGCATTCCATGTGACCAAATTTTTAACCGGTATTTCTCTAAACAAATTTATGTCCTCTGTGTGTTCGAGACAGTGTCCTCGGTGTGTTTGTTATTATTATATGTTGATGAATTTATGTGATCGGGATACGGGCGTTTTATGGTAACTTATACATATGAGTTTCGGTGTTCAATGATTTTTGGTACAAGTGAAAGTTAAGTTTGAGGTTTAGTGTGTAGTACCAGTATTTAATATTATCGGGTCACATTATATGTTGTATGTTGATACGAAAAAAATACTAACTTATGATATTCATATGTATTGGATAATAATGCATGTGTAATTTATGTCTTGTGTTTGGGAGAGTCCAACAATATCATTGTTACTATACCATTATATCTGCTTTATGCATTTATTTATAACTTGTTTAAATCATGACCGAGTGATTGTGTATTAACCTTTATTAGATCAATATTTAAAATTATTGTTTTCGTTCACAGGTTTTTAAGTTGCAGAACTTTGAGGAACACTATCATCCAAATGTTTTAGCATTGATAGTGTTGGAGTACAACACTATTGTATTTGCTGTAACTCTTATTTTAATGATATTATGTACGGATTAAATATTTTGAGTTCGTATTTAAAATTCGGAGTTCCTATCTATTATTATTTTAAATTTATGAAATTATCCTAATTTTTGTTGACTTTCAATTGATATATTGTGAATTATTAAAACTGAAATTTAAAATTTTGAAAATGGATTTTGATGAATTATTGAGTCAAAATCTAAATGTATCATCCGAGTCAAGGTATTACATTTAAGCTTCCAAGTAAAACCCTTCAACTTCCTTGCTTGATCCAAACTTGGAGAAACTCCCAAATCATCCCGTCTTGTCATACTCATAAGAAAAACGAATCAAGACTGAGTTTACAACTAGGGATAAACTTAATCTATGTTGTATGGGGACGACAAATATCCCACCGTTCAAGTACCCAATACGTCCCTAGTACGGGGACGGCACGAGGATGTTCGAGGGACGTCCCGGGGACGGTCAGTGATCAAGGGGTGTGACTGAAATTCTGAACGTCGTTTGATTTTTTGGGATGTTTCGGAAACACAGGTAACTTGCACATGTCGTTCCTAGAGTTATTTTTAAGTTTTTATTTTAATTTTTTTAATAAAAATCCTAAATTAAGTGCTAATTGCACGAAATTTTTCTAACTTTCGCCTTTCTCTCTAATTTTTTTCTTATCGATAAGTGAGATTTGGTTGCTTCACCTTTTCCAGCAGTGTTGGTTGTTCACCTTCTTTGGCAACTCTTCCATTCCTAATTCTCGATAAATATTGCTTCACCTTCAATTTTTACATTGATTACTCCACCAAACTTTGTTAGTTTTGCTTAGGATAAGAATTTTTGACAAAATCATTAAAATATAAATTTGCATACCAAGATTCATAAAATACAATTCCATATTTTTATTTTTCAATGTAATATCAAAATAAGTCGGCACACAAAGATTCATGTAAACCATTCTATTTGATTTTTTATCAATGTGTTTAAAAAATCATGAAAGAGATCAATAGATGAACATAAATAGGTAAGGAGCATCCTAAAATCCAATTAAAAAAACACAAAATAGTGATGATACAATTAAGTACCAACTTTACCAGGAATTTTAGATTAGCTTTGCTTCGATATGATCCTTTTTATTTTTGATGCAATGTGGGAATTTGTGATAAGTTTCATAACTTTGCAAGGGAAAAAGATTAGCTATTAAAGTAGCCGTATACTCCATGACTTTGCTAGGATCATTATCTATTAGAGTAAGGTAGTAGGCTATGGTTTATTTCAATGATATTTATAATTAATTATTTATTGATTTATTTCAGTGATATTTATAATTAATTATTCTACTTGTAGGGTATGGTTTCCCTGTATCTAAAGCATGCCAATAAAATGATGTAGCTTAGAACCCCAAGGATTTGGTTCGGTGGTTTGAGGATTCAAGTGTGGGTGCATGTATTCAAAAATCTAAAAGAAAATAATGAAGTTTAAAATTACAGCTTTATATGTCAATGACAATTCATTTTGAATTCGATTGGTTTATTTTTTGTTTAATGTAAACAATTTAAGTATGGTATTTCAAAGTGCTAGCTAGAGTGGAAGTGCTAGTGGGAATAGATCAATTTCATCATCCCAAAATGAGAATCTATCTCCATTGTAGAATTATGTAACAAAGATAGAAAAACGTGGTACTACCGGAGGAACTTAAAATTTTCGATGCAACATTTATGGTGAAACTCGTAATGGAAGTTCTACTAGGATAAAGACACACTTGTTTCAAGTTTCTGGTGAAGAAATTGTAATTTATAAAAAAATAACTAAAAGTTAAAAACTTGAAATGGTAAGGCTAATAGAGGAATGACAGAAAAAAAAAAAGAAGAAGAGGTAATTAGAGAAGTTTCTTTGTCATGTCAATCTCAAGCTGGAGTTGAGATTGAATCTTCTTCTAAGAAGAGGAAATCTAACTTGTCACCTCTTGCTAGATCATTCGACTAGAGTTCAAGTAAATGAAGAAATTACAAGAATGTTTTATGCCGATAGTTTTGCCTTTTAATCTTGCTAGAAATTCTCATTATCATAGGACTTTCACTTTTGCTACAACTCACAATATCTCTGGTTATGTTCCCCTAGTTATAATAAATTGAGAACCACATTGTTTCAACAAGAAAAAATAATGTTGAGAAGCTCTTGCAACAGATTAAAGCAACATGACAAGAAAAGGAGTTGACTATTGTGTGTGATGGTTTGAGTGATCCAACAAAGAAGCCTCTCATTAATTTCATGGCTACTTCTGGAAATAAGCCTATGTTTCTTAAAGTTGTAAATTGCTTCGGTGAAATCAAAGATGAGTTTTTCATTGCCAATTTAATGATAGAAGTGATTGATGAGGTGGTTTATCAAAATGTGTGTAGATTATTACTGATAATGTAGCTAATTGTAAGGGAGCTAAATAGATTATTGAGAACATGTATCTTCATATTTATTAGACCCCGTGTGTTGTCCATACACTTAATATTGCATTGAAGAACATTTGTTTAGCAAAAAATATTGAGGGAAATGAGAAAACATATGACTTGTGCCATTGGATTACTGAAATTTATAGGGATGTCGTACAAATTAAGAATTTCATCATGAACCACAACATGAGATTGATAATCTTCTAAAGATTTAGTATTCTCAAATTGCTTTCAATTGTCGATACTCATTTTATTTTGATCATTGTGATGCTTAAGAGATTTAAGCTTATCAAGCATGGACTTCAAGCAATGATAATAAGTAATGAATGAAATTCCTATAGAGAGGATGACACGGGGAAAGCAAATTTTGTGAAGGAGAAACTTGTGAGTGATGATTGGTGAGATAAAATAGCTTACATCGTTGATTTTACAAAATTCATCTATGATATACTTAGAGTATGTGACACTGATAAGCCATGTCTTCATTTGGTATATAACATGTGAGATTCAATGATTGAGAAAGTGAAGTGTGAAATTTACAAAAAGAAAAAGTGTTTTTTTTTTCAGACTTCAGTCCTTTTTATCATGTTGTTTACAAGATTCTTATAGCTCATTGGACAAAGAGTTATACTCCTCTTCATTGTCTAGCTCACTCACTAAATCCAAGATACATAGCATTATTAGTTTTAAATTTTATATTTTTAAAATTGAGTTTTTTGATGTATATATATATTTTTTACTATATTGAAGGTTTTATAGTGATGGTTGGCTAACCGAAGATCCTAGTAGAGTTGCTCATAGAGATGGTGAAATATCTCGAGAGAGAACAAAATACTTTCGTAGGTTATTTTCAAATGGTGATGATTATGATAAAGTCTTGGATGAATATGCTTTGTTCTCATTTAAGAGTGGGCTTTTTGAAGATTTAACTTCTCTTATAAAGAGGTATTCTTCGGATCCGAAAAATTAGAGGACAAACTTTGGTGCCGAAACTCCATTACTCCAATCTTTGGCTTTTAAAGTGCTTGGACAACCTACTTCTTTCTCTTGTTGTAAAAGAAATTGGAGTACTTATTCACTCACTTAGGAGAAATAAGTTAAATCCGAGTCGTGCGAAGATTTAGTTTACATCCACTACAATCTTCGTCTTTTATCAAGGAGTTCTAGTCAATACGAGGATGAGAAAACCAAGATGTGGGATGTTGGTGGAGATGCTTTTGATTCATTGAGAGATGTTGGATATTTAGAGTTTACCGAACTCTCGCTTGATGAGCTGAATTTAGAGAGCAAGTTAATCTCGGAAGATGTTAACAATGTTTGATTTGTGTTTTTTTTTAATATTATTCTAGACTTGATATTATGGTTTGTTTATGAATTATATTGTTCTAGACTTATTATTGTGGTTTGAATCTTGAGATTTGACGTTTTAATATTGTGGTTTGTTAATGATTTTTATTATTCTAGACTTAATATTTGTGGTTTGAGTTTTGAGATTTGTTTATGGTTTATTTATGGAGAACGAGTTGATCTCGGACGAATATTAACAATGTTTGATTTTTGTTGTTTGATATTGTTTTACACTTGATTTATTATTTTTAATCTTGAGATTTGATACTTTAATGTTGTGATTTATTTTTGTATTTTATTTTTTGATTTTCTATGAAGTATGATTTTTTATATATATTTATAATTTTAATATTTTTATATGTTGTATCTTTGTCGTCTTCGTACCCTGTAATTTTAAAAGTTATTGTTTTTCGTCCCTGTTTCTGTTCTCTATCCGTACCAGTCCATACCAGTGCAACATAGAGCTTAACTACAAATTTAAATACTTGAATCTCATAGAAAAACTTCATCAAGCTTTAAACCCAAAAGCCCATCAACGGAAGCTTACCTATTTACTATCAAAATTATGTTTTTTTTTTAAATCCTTTGATGATGAGATCATTATACTCAAATCTCGAATCTTAATAAAAAAGAGGTTGAAAGCTTGAACCTTTAAGCTTAGTGTAGCTATGGAGTTTTGGAGGGAAAAGGATGAGAAAATGAGCACTTATCTGGTGATATCACTTGGAGAGGCAACAATAAAGGGGAAAAGATCAGCTTTTTCTTGAAAAAAAAATCGTATATTCATCACCCGAAACACCCAACTTTCATCATTTATCCAAAACAGTCACTACTCAAGCCCATGAGACACAAATCTTATCCAACAAAGCCCAAATTTGGCCCAAAAAATCTATTTACTCCAATCAACACGAAGGTCCATAACTTGGGTCAAATCCCAAACAGTGACTCAAAAATTTTAGTCACTATAATTTTCCAAAACTAATTACCTTGTATAAATTATCATATTTGGGTCAATACCTTGTAAATTATCATATTTTCACGTAATTTTCCAAAGTATAAACTCCAAGAATATTTAAAACTAATTTCAAGGGTCGATGGTTGTCTGTCGGTGGTCACTTGAAAAGACTTATCCCCACTTAGTTGATGGTTGTTTGCCGATAAAATCAGTTCTGGGTAGCGGTACTTTTTGCACGACAGTTTGAATCGCCTACAACTCCTTCCTTCATTATGCGTCTCGTTTGGATAGAGACTAAGAGATTCAGGAAACTGCTGAATTTTATTGGTATGCTTATTTTCATAGGAATTTTATTTTTCTTTGTTTTTGGGTTGTAAGAATTTTTGGATTTTTTAATCCAATTATTTTACTTCTTGATTACGTTGTAATTATAATTTTCTATGGATTTAATAAAAATTCAGTAACATTTGTCAAAAAAAAAACTAATTACAAGGCTTAAAATGACAATATGGACGATTAAGAGGAAAGAGGGAGAGATGAAGAAAGAAGATAACCCTAATTTAAGGAGGGATTACGTTATTCGTGGTTCATAACTACATGATGAATGAATTTATTTGTTTGGAATCACGGATCACCTGATGAAAAGGTTCAAAATATAATTTCTCCTAATTTAAGTGATATACTTTGGGTTTTAACCATAATTTTCTTTGGGCTACTTTCATTTTGAAATGATTCCTTTACTTTGGGTTTTAACCACTCTTTCAACCCAATTTTCATAATTTATAATATTAAAATTCAAAACCCTAAATGTTATTTAAAGTCCTAATAACTTATTTCAACAGGTCAATTTTTTTTATTTTATGATGGAATATGAAAATAATCTCAACTTTTTAAAAAAATATAAGAAAATATAACTGTTATTTTCCTGTGAAATATAAAAAAAATATTATTTAATTTAATGAGATAGTTGTCAACTGAATCTTTGGAGGATTGATATAATAAATTTCTATTCATTTTAAATTTGTGTTGACATCTGTTCTTGTCTACCTTTGCCTTAGTAAGATATTCTTCTGGTGGGACATTAGGTGGTTGGTTTAAGGTTCTGTGTGAAAATGAGACATTGGAAATATGTGTCTTTGGCAGCTGTAAGCGTGTAACAGAGGAGAAATGTCATGAACAATGTAGTTTTGAAAACAAAGAAATGTCATTGACATTTTAGATCAGATTCTGTACGTACGGTCTCGTCTGTTTTTTGCCATGCAATTTCCTAGGGTTTGACAAATACTAGTATTATTACCGACTTATTTTCTCCGACCAACTTGTTTGACCATACGACTTTGCATAGGATAAATTATTTTTCTACAGTTTAGAGTAGTTATACCAGTCTCTTACATTAGTATAATATTGGGTATGTTTTGGATCAAGTTTAATTTGTCAAACTCAGTTGTCTGAACAAAGATTAAACCAACAAGGGCAGTTAAAATTTAATATAATTATGTATTAAAACTAGTTAAACACCAAGTTGCTTATATAGTTTGTTTAATTTTGATTTTCTTGAACCCATTTAATACAAAGTCTAGATCCACCACTGCAGGGGATGGAGCTAACGAGGGAGATGAAGAATTTTTTTTTTTACCTTTGTACCTTTATTTATTTAAAAAAAAATAGTTTATTTATAAATTTGTTTCCTACTTTCGATTATTTGTATTTTGCTCCAAAACCTAAATCTTGATTTCGGATCGTATAAATAAATAATTTTAAAACAATAATAATAAACCAAACTAGACATGGTGTTTCAAATTTTGTTTATTGTTTTCCCTTTACAATTGGCTATCGAGAGGGACTAGGCAAACAACTAGTCATTGGGATGCTAAAGCTATCCCTTCTTTCTAGGTTCAAACTCAAGGCTTTGTGAGTGTACAATTGTTTTACATTTGATTTTTGTTCAAGAATCAATTTTGCTAAACTTCTCTTAGCATTGGACCTAAAGGGGCAATCCAGTGACAAGAAACCATCTACCAAGTGCAGATAAGCCTCCAAATCATGACAGCATGCCATGTCAGCATTCAGTTTCAAATAAGGTGACATCTTAGTATCCACTCGAAGTTCTGTTCCGACATGAGTGTATGCCCAGGGATTGTTTTGTTCAAGCACGTTGAACACACTTGTAAAGCTTTCATCAGGTTTATGTTGACCTTGGTGTACCGTTCCTTCTCCAAGGGAAACACCCGGAACCTTAGTGATCAAGTCTTGATTGTTTACGATTCGTAATACTTTAACGTTTTTCTGATTAAGCCGATCGACGAAGCCTTTGTTGCCTACTCGAGGTCCTCCGAAGGAAAACACGGCGACCGGTGGCACTTGAGGCGCACATGAACTTATTTCATCAGCAACTAAAAGGGATAGAGCCGCTCCAAGGCTATGTCCTGTGATAGTAATGCTAAGCTTCTCGCCTTTGTACATCTTAAGTAACCTTTGGATTTCATCAACCACAGATTCAGCCAAACTAGGCACGTGAGCACCCGGTGTTTTGTGTAAGCTCAAGAACCCACATTCAACTTTTTGGTTCGGGTCATCGGATTCGGATATTTGAACCAATTGAGCTCTAAAATTCTCTGTCCATTCCAAGCACGTAGCGGTTCCTCGTAAGGCAATGACAATATCCCTCCTCCCCATTCGTTGAATCTCTCTTTGGTCATCACAAACCGCTACGTACCCGATCCAACTAGACCTTTGTGTCATCCACCCAAGGTTTGGAGCCACGTCGTCCACCCATTTCGGCAACCCGACTGAGGAAGTGGCATAGAGGCTCTTAGTCACCTTGTAAGATCGATCAGGCAACGACACATTTCGTGACAACGGAGCCTCGTCGGTTGAAATGGAGGGATTGAAATGGAAACCATGGTAAGCAGCTTGAACAAATTCCCCATACCGGACCACTTCTCGCCTTAGATTTTCATCGAGCGGGTCAAGCAAGCCGAACCAATCATTGCATCCGTGGTACTCCCTCCAACGAGAACCGAGGTTGTTCCTGGGAGAATACTCCATGGTCTTTGACAAAAGCCTCTTAAGCCTATTTAAATGACGTGGAGACATCTCTTCGGCGGCACTCATTTCAGGCCAGATCCTGGAAAGATTAAGCCCTTCGAGTAAACCTTTACCTTTAGTCTGCACCGACCCATTACCGGCTGCTTTGATGACCGGTTCAAGCTCTGTTTCTGGGTCGGTTTGGTTCGATTTCTGAAGGAGTTTCTCGAGGTTAGAAAGGTGCCTGTGAGTCAACTCAGTGGACGATGCTGATGAAACAATTTGGCTTTGAGGAGTGATTAAAGGGTTTAGAGGTGACTTTCGGCACATGAAGCTTGCCCGTTTGGCTTGAAAGGCGTTCAAATTCTGCGCCGGAAGAGTGGAGCTGATGCCGATCTGCATGGAGACAAGTTTATCAAAGAAGCAGTGAAGATAG
Organism: Abelmoschus esculentus; assembly: GCA_035048815.1. Classification (NCBI taxonomy): domain Eukaryota; kingdom Viridiplantae; phylum Streptophyta; class Magnoliopsida; order Malvales; family Malvaceae; genus Abelmoschus; species Abelmoschus esculentus. The sequence goes on along the minus strand of JAUCBN010000051.1, from coordinate 9,066,458 downwards.
AAAGAGACGAGATGTACAGGAATAGGAAGAACAAAGATTGCTAAAACTGTAAACCAGCAAATCAGATCTAAGAGTATATATAGACCCAACAGTTCCAACCATTACCCATATTCTATCTCATAATTACATAAAGATCCTTATTGAGGGTATGCAAAAATATTCGACTCGTTATTCATTGATCTAATATAAAAATTTAGATATTTGATTTGATTTTTATTTTCATATAGATATTCGATCTGATTTTTTTTTTCTGAATCAAATATCTATCACATTATTTCAAGTTTTTTATTGTCAAAATCTAATGTCCCAAAATTGTAAATTTCAAGAATATAAATAATTTGATATTTAACGATTTGATATTTATTATATCTAAAAATTTAAAATTTTATAGATATTAATATTGTTATATTTGATAATATTGTTACGTGTTATATTCAAAAATCTAATTTTTTTTTTATAAAAATGACCATCAAATATAAATTAAACATAAACTAAATTACATATTCGAATAATATGATATCCAAAAATTAAATTCTAATATCTGATATCAAATAATCAACTTTTAATTTTTTTTTTCTTCTAAAAATATAAAGAAAACTATATTATTAATTTAAAATTTTAATTATTTTATTTTGATTAAATCCGATATTAACAATACCCCTCCTATTACAATATTGAAACTTGACCCTTTCTGTTTTCGCGTTCGTTTCATATTTGTTGAAGTACAAAGGACTCATCGATTATGTTTTTATTTTTCTTAAAGAAAAGTCGATGATGACAAAAATCTTTTGGAATTTTAATTTTTTAAGGGTTAATAGGGATAAAAAAATCTTTTGTAATTTTTCGATGTATTATTTTACTTTATTATTAAAAAATTAAATCTTAAACTATAATTTTAAATATTAAATTATAAATTTTAATTATAAAATATATTTTACTTATAATCTTAACCCTAAACCCAAACTCAAATTATTAATACAAAACTTAAATAATTTTCTATATTATAATACATTTAATCTTCAATATTTTCAGTTCATTCTCTGAAAATTGTCTAAACTAAAGATGCAGTGAAAGTTTGAATTTTGGAATAATCAGTTTTCTCATTGAAAAATTGAAATGTATCAAAAATTTCAGTCAGACTGCTCACCTGATTGGAAAATTATTATATAGATTATATTATTTATAATTTTATTTAATAATAATTTTTTATTTTATTTTTAGGGTGAATTTTTATTTCTTTCATAATTTAAATATTAATTTTCACATCTTTCATATATATCATTTAATGAATAAATTTTATTTGATGAGACTAAAAATAATATTATAGATCGAGATCATGCAATAATTTTTATTTTTTGATTTTTGCAATTTTCAATTATGACTAATTGTTGCATTAATTATACATATTATATATATATATATATATTACAAACTTTGATCATTAAAAATTAAAATTTTAAAATTTTGATCATGATTATTTTAAATATTTTAATTAATTAAAATTTATAAAATATATAATTTTAAATTGTTTCATTTAAGATTTTTAAAATATATATTTTGATATTTTTATTAATAATAAATTTAAAATAATAAGGAGATAAAATTAAAAAAATACAAAAAAAAAATTAAATACGGATATATTCAATAGGACGAAGAGGGTACTTTTTAGTCTTTAAATTTCACAAAATTTTAAATTATTATAAAATTGCATTTTAGCCTTTTAATTAATAAATTTATAATTTAATCTCTTTTTAAAACTTGTACTCCATACTTTGAAACTATAACAATTAACTAAGAATGCATTTTGCGCCTTAAAAATTGGAAAAAAAATCTTCGATAATCAACTTGTTTAATTGGGTAAAACACTGAATCTTTTAAATATGTTTAAAGATTTAAAATTTAGAATTATGAATGAAACAAATTAAGTTGAAGAGTCTTTTTCAATAACGAATCTTTGTAGTGTCTGATTTAAATTTATCAAAGAATGTGTTGGACAACGGTGAATATATATTAAAGAAAGAGAGTAGAAATCTCTTGTTTTTTAATGGTGCAAATCGTCTATCTCTTTCTCATGCCTCAATTCGTGCATCCACTTCAAATTAAAAGGTTTAGAGTTTAGGGTTTAGGTTCAAGGTTAGAGGTTGTGTTTAAAGGATTAGGGTATGGTGTATTTTTTAGGGTGTATGATTTAGGGTTTAGGATATAAGAAATTAGGGTTAAGGTTTAAAATTCAATTTTTTAGCAAATTTCAACAGGAGGCACAAACGGAGGCATGAAAAAGAGGCAGACGATTTTTATCTGCTTCTTAACGGTACCTCCTTTCATATCTCCCGTTAAAAAATCTTAAAAAAAATTGAATTCTAAAGCCTAATCTTAATTTTCTACGTCATAAACCATAAGCTCTAAACCTTATACTCTAAGCCCTAAACCTTAACTACAACACTTGATCTTAAACCCTAAACTTACTAATTTAAAATAAAAATACCAATAAAAACACGATTAAAAGATAAACGATTTACACTCACTCCACTTCATTCTTTTTAAAGGAAACTTTTAACTTCGTCCCTATTTGTATTTGTATTGATATCGTGTCTTAGTGACATTGTTGTTCTCAATATTGTGTTGTAGTCTCGTTTCCACTTCGATCAAACACCAAAAACAATGAAATTAGTTACAACTTTTTAGGGTAGTATAGAACACGTGGATCCTTGTTGCACTTGGTAGATATTGTAGGTTTGCTTCACAATTGTCATAAAATTGTTGTCAACAGAACAACCATCTACATGATGGAACAAAAACAATGACATTCAACTGTCTTTTTCATGTTCCATTCATTGCACTTTAATGGATATCATGTTGTATAGTGGTGGTGAACCAGTGAATAAACAGTGACATTATGCTTTATCATAATCATGTGATAAATCTTTTGAACCAGTCGCAACACACGTTGAAACAGAAGGGATTCACAAGGAGAGACGAGGAATGAGTATTTATTATAAGGAAGAGTTAGGGTGGTCGATAAAACTCGATTTGACTCTAAAAAAAATAGATTATTCAATTTAATTTAAGTTATAAAATGAAAATATAAGTAATTTAAAATTTTTAATAATTAGTTAATTAGTTTTTATATTCGAGTTGAATTTGTTAATTTTGACTAATATATTATATATATCACATATAAAAATATAAAAAATATATACGTATATATCATATATACATAAAAATACTCATTATAATTAGAATTAATATGCATACAATATGCATATATATAAAGAGAGCGATGTGTGTGTGAATCGTTACATATATGCGTATGGAAATATACATGTATAATTATTTTATTCATACGGTTTTATCCTAATCTATTCCCCGCCTTAGCGCCACAGCCTCTTGTTTCTTTCATTTTTTGAAAGGTGATCAGTAATCAAACTTAATATTAGTTATTAATTATTATACTTTTTTATATTTTAAAAAAAAATATTTATTATTATGATATGTGTTTTTTTATCTTTGTGATATATTTTTTTGTGTGATTTTTTTATTTGTCATTTTAGTTTGATTTCAATATACATTAGAGGTTGTTTGGTGCTCATTCATAAATTTTCACGATGTTAATTTTTTTATTATGATTTTATCGGTGATCATAGAAAAATAAATCCTCACTCAGTTGATAATTGTTTATTGTTGTAATTAGACCTGGATAGTGGAACAATATGTTTGATAATTTGGTTTGCTAATCTATATGATAACTTTTTTATACATTTGAGTTTTTTTATTTGATTTTGGTAGATTAGTCCTCATTATTCTTTCTTTTGGATGCATTTTATTTATGATTTTTTCTATTATTTTTAATAAAAATTAAGTTATTATTTTCAATATTTATATATAATTAAATTTGTAAAAAAATTTAAAAATTCGACCTAATTCAATTTGATTAAAAAAATTAAATAAAATTTTAATAATAAAATAAGATTTAAAAATTTTAAAAAAATTATATTATTCAATTTAACTTGACTCGATTGAATACACAATTTTTAAGCAAAGTATTGTCTTTTCCATCCATACGTCTGCGTGTACACCGTCCACCGACCAGTCGTGTTTATAATTTTCATCGTTTTTCCTGTGTTAGCTATAAAAGCATGACACAGAAACGAAAAGCAACCCAAGTGCCCATAATTATTGAGTCACACAGACTTTTCTGTTCTTTTTCTTTTTCCTTTTCTTTCTTTATAACATACTGAAAAAGCTTCACTCAACAACACGTCGGAAAATTTAGGAAATATTATTTAAAAATAAGAAAATTTTATAACTAGCATCGAATACTGTTAAACACCATTAAATTAAATATTATTGAACACCATTAAAATAATTAATAAAAATTTAAAATTTCAAAAACTCAGTACATAATTAATAAAAGAGTGATAAACTCAGCATATAATTAATAATATTTAATGGTATTCAACATTAACGATATTTAATAGTGTTTGACGCTGTTATAAACTCATCCTTCAAAAACAGGACATCACTTTTCCACTCTCCAGCCACATCTTTTTTAAAACGTGATTTTTAGGGTTTCCCCCCTCTCCTCCAATTGACACGTTAAAAACGAAGCCTAACTTCTAATTTACTTCCATCTATAATTTTTATTTTGAAATTAGATAAGAAACCGAAGATAAAAAAAAAATAGAACCAACACGTAAACACGTTAAAACAAGAAAATCACGACCATAAAAAATATCCCTAGACTCGAAATTGTGTAAGAAAATTGAAATTTAAAAATGTCGGAAGTATATCTTTCGGATGCAATAAAAAATTAAAAAATGTTTATGGGACACTAGAATAAAATAATTAACTTTAGTTAAAGAAACATTTGCACTCCCCTGGGCTTATTTAACACGTTTATTTTTAAACTCTATACCTTTAGTTCATCACTGTATTATATAATATTTTAAAAATTTTATAAAATAAAATTATAAATTTAATATTTAATCATAAAATATGATTAAACTTTATAAAATATATTATTTTTACAAATTTTTTAACATAATATAAAGGAATTGAACAGTAGATAATTATATTTTTTTTGTGAAGAATAGTATATTATTTAATTGTTTATTGTTAGATTATAGAAAAATAAATTAAAATTAAAATTTATTATTTTTTAATCATCATATTCAATTTACTAACTAATTCAAACTAAATATTATAAAGATTCATTACGAGACGATATTATATTTAAGACCCTATTTTAAGACCCTATTAATTGACCCTGTTTTAAACCTATGCAAAAAATAAAAAATAAAAACCCCTAAAATGAGTTGTATTAAATCCTTATAAGAAAAAAATAATAAAATATTAGTTATAGACAAATGATACAATCGTACGGTGAAAACAAAATTTTTGTTAAATTTTATATATTTTGACTCATATTATATCATGTTTTGAACTGACTCGTAGAGGACCAAAGACATTGATTCAAAGGTGTCGTGTCCCCCAACTGATCACATGCACAACCCTAAACCATGTGTTTACATCTGCTCACAAGAACTCACAAAGTCTTTCGCACATTTCACACACTTGGGGGTAATGAAATGAAGCATGCACTACGTGTAGTTATTTAAAATGAATTGTTCATTTTAAATAATTATCTAATAATTATCTACCTATTAATTATAAAAAAAAATATGATTTTTCTTTAAAAAATTGAAATAAATAATTCTGACTAATAAATACTGAACATAATAATTTTTTCCTTTAAATTCCGATAAACCAAACACGTGGACTTGTTCATGTTAAGAAAATAACATTAATATTCTATTATGAATACGTAGCAGACACGTATGAAACACAAATAATAAAAAAAAAAAAGAAAATTTTGACTAACATATTTGAAAATTAGCAGCAATCTGTACAGCGGTGGAACGTATGGCGCGGAAAACTCGATTTCATCCAAAATGATTAAATTTTTTTTAACTAGATTTGAGATTAAAAAAATCAATTTTTAATAAAGTTTGATTTATAAAAATAAAATTCGAATAATTTAAAATTTTTAATAATTAATATATTAATTTTTAAGTTCGAGTTAAGTTTTTTTTTTTTATAATTTTTCTTTATATATAATATGAAAAAAATATATGTTACATGTGAATATATATGAAAAAAATATATGTCACATGTGAATAAATATGTATGTATATCTTATAAGATCAGAAAAAATTATTTAAATTTAAATTAAATTATATATAGCACGATAGATAATTATAATTAAATTTATATAAGAACTCAAAAATTTAATTCGATTTAAAATTTTATAAACTCGAATCAAATGAAAAATTCAATTATAATTTAATCATAAAATATGATACATAAACTCGAATAATTTAAATTTTTTTAACTCGATTCATATAGATCAAACGTTTAACCAATGAAACAGGGGTGGGTCCAAGAGAAATTACCTACTCCAATTTGTATGGTCTAATTCTCTTTGAAGTGTCTTATAGTTTTGAAAAATACTAAGATTAAGTTATGGTCGTTTTCAAAAAATTTTGGTTTTTACTATTTTCTGACCCTATCATTTTTTAAGTAAATAAAATCGTCTTACTCTTAACATTTAGGATATGATGCATACCCAAAATAAGTAATAGGGTAAACTATATAAAATGTTATTAAATTTTAAGTCTTACGTCAAAAATATCAATAAATTCAAATTTGATATATGAAATATCATTAAATTTTGTTTTTGCTATTATTATATGATTAAATTATTTTAAATTATATAAATATCGTTCGATTGTTAAAATTATAACAGATCCGTTAAATACAAACGACGTCTTTTTAGTATAGTTGTCATGATGCTTAATGTAATCATCGGAATTCGTCCGGGGAGTCACCACCAATCTTTTTTACGGTGCGATTGGATCACCAAAAATTGCGTCTACGAACAAGAGTCGGATCCGGGAGTCTGTTACGCGTGGGGAAGGGTGAGCACCCCCACAACGCCCGAAATTGGCACCTGTCGGTTACAAAATATTTTATACGATCGGAAATATATACTCAGTTTAATTTTAAAAGTTGTGATCCCGTATTTTTATCGAAATATAATCTGCAAAATGGAAAGATTAGATAACAAAAATAATAATAATAATAATAATTTATGTTAGAAAATAGGGGCCAAATCTGTAAAATAGAAAACTTTAGGGTTAAATAAAATATAATAAGGGTTAAATTGAAAGAAATTAAAAATATAAGGTTTAATTGCATAAAATCGGTGACCAAAATCAAAGCCGAAACAAACTGGGAAGCCAAAATAAAAATACGCTAGAAATGCAGGGATCAGTCGCGCGATTTTCCCATAAAGACGGGTACAGCTCGGGTCCGGGCCGGTCATGGGTCTGGTTGGCGGGTATGGATGCTTGAAACGACACCGTTTTGGGCCAAAAGGACCGGCACCAAAACGGTGCCGTTTTGATTCAGTCATAAAAGCCATGTTTCTATTTTTTTATTCATTTGCTTCATTCTTCTCCCATGACAAAACAAAGAGCTCTGAAGCTTCTCTGTTCTGCCCCATTCTCGGCCGCCGCTGGCCACCGTAGAGCAACGCCGGCCACCGTGCCGGCCGCCGTCGAGGTGCCGGAAAAATGAAAGGTCACACCTTTCTGAAGCTTTTGGACGCGTAGAGCTCGAATCTGAAGTCGGATTTTCAAGAAAAACGACGAGAAGCCTAGATCTACAGATAAGTATTCCGATCTAATATATTTTTTTATACCTTCTTTTTGCTCCGATTCTCTTCTTTTTGCTTTTTCGTTCTCGGTTTATTTTTGTTTTGATTTGGATCTGAGTAATGGAATTTTTGGCTCCGAATATCACTTTTTTTCGATTGATTTTGGTTCGGTTTTACCCCCCGATTACATTGCTTCATTATGGGTATTTATACCCATATTTTTACAATAAAAAACATGAAAAAATCTCTACATTTTCTTCTACTTTCATGTCTTAATCACGTTTTTTCCTTTAATGTTTGCAGGTGATGTGAAGCTTTGGGCGGTGGTTGCAGTGGTGAAACGGTGGCCGTTCAATCGAGCCAATGGATGGAGCGCGTGGCTGCCACGCGCGCTCTGCTGGAAGCTGAGGGGACAGAGGCGGCGGCTGGCAAAGGCATGGGTGGTTAGGGATTAGGGTTTAGTTTAATTTGGTTAGGGTTATTAGAATTGGGGTATTGATGTTGGGCTTCAGTTTATTGTTTTAGTGGGCTGTAGGATAATATATTTGGTCTAAGGGTATTGGTTTATATATTATAAAATGGGTAATTACAGCTGCCCCTCTTTGCTCATTGTTGTGTAACGGCAATAGAGCAAAGATAAAGAATAACCCATTTTATTTGGTATGGTTTTAGGGTTCTTCTTTGGTAAGGTTTTGGTTTTCGGTGAGGTTGGTAAGGTTGGGGTTCTTTTTGGCCACCGCTTCTTCTTTCAGAGCTTTGACTTGATCAACTCCACCACTCTTAGTAGCAAAATCTTCAAAACTGACAATCCGTTGGAGAAGACGATCTGAGCTTGACTCGTTGTAGGAGACAAAATATACTTGTTCTACATTGACACTGATGGTGTTGCCATCTTCGAAGAAAACTTGAACTTAGTTGCAAGGTTGACGAAGTTGCAAGGTCTATAAATCTTGATCCATCTATAGCACTGACGAAAGATGGAGCATAACATCTGATACAGCTACAACACCGCCGAGAAGATGGTTTCTGACGTCTAATCTAGCTATAGTGCCAATGTCTGATCCAACTGCAACATCAACGAGGAGATGAGTTGTGACATTCGATTCTGTTGCAACGTTGAAGAAGCAGTGATCCTGATTTAGCTGCATTTTTCCCAAATGTACAGGGACTAACGGATTTGGTTTGCCTTTACCGGTAGCCGTTTGCTCTGGGCTAGTTGTACCATTACCCTGAGTACAATCAGTCGGTACCAATTATGATATTGGATTTCCATTAATGTTTTAATCCCTCGACCATTCGCGAGAATGGATTTCGATGGACGTTTGAATGGTCCCTATCAATACATTTTTCCCAAATGTACAAGGATTAACGGATTTGATTCGCCTTTACCGGTAGCCATTTGCTCCGGGCTAGTTGTACCATTACCCTGGGTACAATCAGTTGAAACCAAGGACTTAAATCATTGATCATTCGTGAGAATGGATTTCAATGAGCGTTTGAATTGCCCCTTGTTTCATTTTTCCTCCCCTTATATGTTCATACAAAAACATGTGTATCTTTCAATATGGCATATCGGCATCACCTGCAAAAATGCCTGCATCTTCGTATTAGTCAGCTCTTTATTTTTTATCAAACGAATTATTTTTTAGGATATTTTATAAGGAAAACTTAATACGTAAAACGAAATAATTTAACGAAATAGTATGATGTGGTATCACCGATAAAGACTTGATCTGCACTACATCTGAGGAAGTGGTAAGATCTTCATGAAAAACTGATCGGTACTACATTTGAAGATGTGATAAGATCTTTGTGAAATATTGATCCGCACGACATTTGAGGAAGTGACTAGATCTTCGTGAATAACTGATCTACACAACATCTGATGAAATGGCTTGATCTTCGTGAATAACTGATCTACACAACATCTGAGAAAGTGGTTTGATCTTCGTGAAAATTGATCTACACAGCATCTGAGGACGTGATGGATCTTTGTGGAAAGTGATCTACACAACATCTAAGGACGTGGTGGATCTTCATGGAAAGTGATCTACACGACATTTGAGGAAGTGGTGGATCTTCGAGAAAATTGATCTACACAACATCTGCGGGAGTGGTGAATCTTCGTGAAAACGATTTACACAACATCTGCGGGAGTGGTGGATCTTGATGACGAAGTTGTTGTGTTCGTCTATTCCCTCGTTTATTTAAAGAGAAGTGAATTCTGTATCACTATTACAAACAGATTCAAAATGTTATGGTTAACATGTGCTGCATGATTCTAATCCTAACATGTCTGATGTATGCATGCATGATCCTAGCATGAAATGCAAAGTGCATATGTTAATGATTTTGTTTTAAGATTGGCCCAATCCGTTGGCCTAGTTGTCTGTTGGAATCCTGTTTTTATAGTTGTGCCTTTCTTCTTTAGGCAACATATCTGACCCCATTCTATTTGTGGAGTGACTGTTTTCCTTTTGAGGTGTGTTCTTGAAGAAAAATCTTCTTTTGAATTGAGTTTGCTCTCAGTTCCTGTACTTTTAGGAATGTTTCTGGAGCAATATAGACACAATTATCAATTGATTGGAAAAAGCCCAAGCAAGTATGTCTGACTCCAATCTGTTCGTGGAGTAGCTATTTTCCTTTTGGTGTTTTCTTGGCGAAAATCCTTTTCTGGATGGAGATTGCCCTCAGTCCCTGTATTTTTAGGAATGTTTCTGGAGCAATTCAGATAAAATTATCAACTGATTGAAGAAGCCCAAGTAGCAAACATTGATAGGTACTCAGATAAATTGGCAAGATATGATGCCCCACACTCTTGTATTTTGGAGGCTTCTAAGTGCAAATTCTCCTTGTATCATGGACCTTTTGCTTTATCTTGAAAAATCCATAGAAATGATCTTCAACTTCTACAGGTAATACAAATTTTATCCCATAAATTAGGGAAAAAGAGGTTGCCCAATAGAAGTTCTGAATGATATTGTCTTCTGATGCCCTTTGACGAAAAGATGTTTAACTTTTATGGGTAATGTAGCGTTTATCCCCTATATTAGGGAAAAAGAGGCTGCCCAGAAGAAGTTCGGGTTGATATGGCTTCTCATACCCCTTCCTGTGATTAGGAAAATATTTTTTTTTGACTTCTACGGGTAATTTTGCGTTTATTCCCTACATTAGGGAAAAACAAGGCTGACCCGATAGAAGTTATAGCCGATGTTCTGTAGGTTTGTACGACAAACGGTAGCTTCTTGTCCAATTTCTGTAGGTCTCTACCGTTTTTCCATTGTTCTTCTTAGTAGCCTTATTAAGCGGCTTCCACTGCCTCGTTCATATGTGGACAGTTTATGTTGGATTTGTGGTGTCATATGTTGAATTGTTTATGCATTTCTGATGTAGTTTTATTGTTCAAGTTCAGTGCATTATCAGCTAAGATGCTTTTCATTGCTCCACATCGGCATATGATCTCCTCCCTTAGGAATTTGCTCATGACTGTTTGGCAACACTAGCCTAAATGGTTGTCTCTACCCATTTGGTAAAGTATTCAATAACCACAACGAGGAATTTTTAGCGAGGAAGGTCCAACGATGTTTATGCCCCACATAGAGCATGGCCAAGAAGAAGTCATCATATGCAGAGATGACCAAAGAACATGGATTTTATCAGTATTCATGTAGCATTTGTGGCATTTTTAGCATGATCTATGCTATCTCTTTTCATTGTAGGCTTGTAGTACCCCAAATCTCGTGATCTGCCTACCAATGTGAATATGTTGGTATGAATTCAACAAACACTTTCGTAGATTTTTTTGGAATCAGTTTTTGCTTCAGCGGCATTTACGCATCGTGGCGGCGTTTGATCTTTCTTTTTTCATGTATATATCACATCCATATCTAGGACATAGTCTTTGTATCATTCTTCTTTTTAGTGTCTTTTTGTGGGTACTCAAAGCTTGGATTCCCGTGAGATCAAATTTCAGCTTATTGTTGAAAGGGTGGCAATCGTCTTAATGTTGCCGCCAACCTCTGGTGTTTATGGCGTTGGAAGCGCTGTCACAATTCAAATCCCAACAACTTCTGGGATGCGACTTTGAATGTGCTTCTGGCAGGATTCAACTTTGGCGGGAACTTGGTTAGTCTCAAGGAAAGTTTTCTATGTGCTCGTCTTCAGTTCTCGAATTGGCGATCATGTCATCGACATATACCTTGATCTTCATCTCATGGATTAAAGCGATCATGGCTCGCTGATATGTTGCCCCCCAACATTTTTAGTGAAAAAGGGCACTAACTTATAGCGAAAGGTTCCTTCATACATCAACCTTATTTTCTGTAATTTTCATTTATGGGTTTGCAGTCCTCCTTTTTTGGGAAGCGTGTGTACCATGATATTTGTGCTTAGTCCAGGCATGTCTTCTTCGCCTGTTTTTCTTTTATCAGCCTTAGCAGATCAGAAGAACGATCGTAGTTTGGTTTATTTTCAAAATTCAGAAAGGTCTCCTGGATACAATCATTTCTCGAATATGGATTCTGAACCAAACTCGACATCTGAGGTCTTGAAACATTTGTTTGGGGTGTGAGGATGCATAACTTGTTTGACATTCTTGTATTGAAAGGAGAAGTTTTCCATATATAACATAAAAAGTTTCATTTCATATAGATAATAAGCTTAGGTCCTTTACAAAAATATTCTTGTTACTCTCGGGCTAGAGTGACAAGTACGTTATGTACATAGCTTTAAGATACTCCGAAAGTCGTAGGAAACTTTTTATCAGTCCGATTATAGTAGTTGCAGGGTAGGTTTAGGGTTCCCGATTGCACTGGGTCCAACATGGTCGTCAAACCTCACAACCCCCAGGTTCATAAGCTTCTCCACGATTTTCTTGAAACCAACGCAGTCCTCAATGGAATGCCCCACAATTCCAGCATGGTATTCACATTGAACATTAGGGTTATACCATTTAGGGTAAGGAGGTTGTAATGGTTGTGAATAAAACGGGGAGACTATGTGTGCATTATACAGAAGCTTATATAACTCGCCGTATGAGATAGGATAGGGGTAAACTTCTTCTCTTCTGCATTCGTCTTCTGATTTGACCTTGTTTTTTCTTTCGCCTCGACTGCCAAATCTTGGTTATGGCGCCCCTGTGAGGGTTTTTCCAGCTCAATGATTCGATCATTCAAATTGATATTCTCGAACCGGCTACGGGCCAACTCTTCTTGCATGAGATCTTGCTACGTTTTTGCATCTTTAAATTTCCTTTCCCAGTAACCAGCTTTCTTCTGGACTTCAAATTTTCGGTCAGCAGAGAACTTCCCAATACTCGCATATTTTGCTGACTGTCGAAATTTTTCATGATCGCCTTGCAGATCGCCTCGGCCTTCTTCGACTTTATTTTTCCCTTTGCTTAGCCTTTCCATTTCTTGTTCCTGGAGCCGTATCCCAAACTTCACCTGGTTCCTTTCATTTTCTATTGCTGACATTCGCCTTTCCAGATCGGCATATCTTGCTTCAAAACCCATAGCATCTGGGTCTTCCTTTTGTTTCCCGAGATCCATTTCGGTTAACATCTTTGCAACTTTTCTCATCAGGTCATCTTGTGAAAGACAAATATGTGCTTGAGTATCTAGTTGTATTTCTTCTAACTTGTTCGCGATATCCTGTTTAACGTCTTCGTATGCTTTCTCAAGTTTAACCAGTCTTTGTTCCATGTCCTCGGCTTTGCTCTTAGCACAGTAAGGATGTTGCATCTTAACGGTGTCCGAATGACTGCAACGTGCATGCCCCATCGATGTTAGAATCATGGTAATAATGATGCAAAATGATATGCTTGATGCAACTAGAATGATGTCATGCACATGCAAAATGTTACAAAATATTTTATATAAAAGGATGTTGATTCAGTAAAACTTTGAAAAGGAAGCTCGAATCAGAACGAAGCTTTCTCTATATCAAATGGGTCTTGTTTAGCCTTTATCTTCGAAATTTCGATTTTCTGGGAAAGCACTATCGGCTTCTTGCCCCCCCAAAAATTGGTTCGAACATCTAGAAACCGTAGATATTTGACCATTTTGGACCTGCATTAAGGCTTTGATCATGGTGAGATCTAATCCTGCATCTGATCGAGGTGAGCCTTCCACTATTTCTGGAACGAATTATCTCGAACTATGATGTTTTGATACTATCTGTGGAGCCCATCCGGTTGCCCCCCACCTTATCTAGAAAGCGGTTCTGCATGGCTAAACCTTTTTAACGGTTGTACTTGCATCAACACCTCTTTTTTTTATTATTAAGAAGTGTGAATGCAAAAACGAGAAACAATGCAACATAAGGATGCAAAAATATTAGCATCAAACTAGATAAAAATGAATGTGCATGCTTTATGATGCATGACTATGCATATGGCAAATATATTATGAAAATAAATAACGAACAATGAATAACAGAAATTAAGGGCGTGAATAAATATAAACCCCCCGCTTGCTCTTTTTCTAAAGGAAAAACCCTACAGGGTGGTCCTCTAATCGGACAGAGGTTCGACATGACGGCTCTAAGGGTAGGCTTCTAGGGCTCACTACATGTGGTTCGGTTCGGCGTGACAGCCACGCACGCTCTGCTGGAAGCTGAGGGGACAGAGGCGGCGGCTGGCAAAGGCATGGGTGGCTAGGGATTAGGGTTTAGTTTAATTTGGTTAGGGTTATTAGAATTGGGGTATTGATGTTGGGCTTCAGTTTATTGTTTAAGTGGGCTGTAGGGTAATATATTTGGTGTAAGGGTATTGGTTTATATATTATAAAATGGGTAATTACACCTAAAATAAATCAAAACGATGCTAATTTGTTAGAAAAAATATTATATTTTAGGAAGCTTAAACTAATAACCTCAAAGACGAAGGAATTACACTAAACCACCAAGTTAATTTAAAGACTTGATATAATCTTAACGAAAATAGTATATAAATAATAGTACTACAGTTAAACTTAATTTCATTTATCTCATTATATAATTTTATAATTTATTATAATATAATTTTATAAATATATTAATTTTATAAATAAATATCATTTATAATTTATATTATAAAACTAAAGTGTCATTTATAATATATACGACTAAACCCTAAATCATATATATAATTAACTAAACTATTAATTTTGAATATATATAATTAAATATAAAATCTGGAACCCAAACTTAAATATATTATTAAATCCTAAATCTGAAAACTCCTATTATTATTTATAATTTATATTATAAATCCAAATGTAGTATAACTAATATTTTAATTTTAGGATTTTAGGTTTGCAATTAAAATTTAGTTATATATTTATGTTTTATGATTTAAAATTTTAGATTTAATTATATATTTAGAGTTTAAGATATATAGTTTAGTTTGTTATTTGTATGATTTAAGATTTGAGATTTAAAATTTAGTTGTATATATATTATAAATAATATTTTACTTTTATAATATAAATTATAAATAAATACAATATATTTAAATACAATAAAATTATATCATGAGATAAATAAAATTAACTTCAAATGCAATATTATTTATATATTATATTTGATAGGATTATATTTAAATTTTAAGTTGGTTTAGTGGTGTAATATAAATCTTTTATCCTTGAGATTCTTGGTTCAAGCTTCCCCAAATATAATTTTTTTCTAACAGAACCGCGTTGTTTTGGTCTACTTAAGCATCAACAACGTCATTTTATATTTAACGGTTCATTATAATTTAAAGGTCGAATGACCTTTTATATAATTTAAATAATTCAATATTATTTAAAATAAAAATTTTAAATCAGTAATATCTTTAATATAAAAATTAAATTTTAATGATACTTTATATAGTTTACTTTTCTAATAATAATGTTTGCATACTTTAATCGCACACGAGGATCGCCTGGTGGACTTTTGTTTCAGTTATACTTAAATTTATTCTATACAACGAATTAATAACATAAATCAGTCGGTATATATCAGGAAAGAAAACTATTTTTAATTAAATTATAATATATGTTTTTCGACAGTGTACGTGAAAGGAATATCGAAATGAGATTAGATTTTGAAAGTGACAGACAGGATTTAGACTTATGAGTTCTAAATGTTGAATATTTTGTAGGAAAATAAATGAACGTCCTTGTCATCGGTTGATATATTGTAAGCTTAGAGTCTAACTAAAGATAAATCAGTAGGTAATTATAATTAGAGTCGGTTCAAAGATTTAATGTCTTATAAAATTTATAAAACGTAGTTTTGATTTAAACGTACACTTATTGCAGCAAAACATGTTTTTAACGATGTTTTTAATCTTATAACGGTGTTTTGAGCGATATTAAAAATTTTCTCGATATGAGAAAAAATCCGGAAAAAGTGTTGTTAGATCAAATGATATAATAACCGGCGGCGGATGTATTGTTGTGTGAGGGTGGACCTGAAACTTAAATTTGATTTGTTAAATGTTTATTTTATATATTAGTGCCTACCCTGAATATAATTGGTGCCCACCCTAGATTAATTGGTGCCATTTTTTATCCAATTCAAAATTTAAATCACTAAGTTAGACTAAAATTAAAGCCTAAAAATTATTTTATTGAGACCTAAATCAACTCTACGCCCGAACCCAATACATATTCTCATTTCCCAACCCAAATAACAAAATAAATTCAAAACCGGTAAACCCAATACTTATTTCAATAGGATAAGTTCAAACTCCTCCGCCCACAATGCATTCTGAAAGTCAAAATTAGAGAGAGAAATTAGCGACAAAAACTGAAAAAAGGAGAGCAAATCTTAAAGAAAGAATAAAACCCTTGTGAAAATTTTCAATGAACAACTCCGAAAGCAAATCTATACGGTGACTTGGTGAGCAACTCGTGACGACTAGTGGACAAGGATACTTGAGACCACCTCGATCAAATAACGAAACAATAATACCCACTATTTTTAAATTTAAATCTATTCAATTCTAATTGATTTTTTCTAAAAAATTTATCCCCGGATTTGATTGAAACACTGAAAAATGTAAAAAATAAATTTGTTTAGGTCAAAATTTTAGTTAACTAAAATTG
Source organism: Abelmoschus esculentus (assembly GCA_035048815.1). Taxonomy (NCBI): domain Eukaryota; kingdom Viridiplantae; phylum Streptophyta; class Magnoliopsida; order Malvales; family Malvaceae; genus Abelmoschus; species Abelmoschus esculentus. The sequence goes on along the minus strand of JAUCBN010000051.1, from coordinate 9,049,670 downwards.
GGTCAAAATTATAAGTCAAAATTTTAGTTAAATACTTAATCGAATAAGATCAGCAACCATTCATTTATGTAAATTGTTAATTTTTCTTTTCAATTTAAGGTGTTCTAATGTTAATAATGAATTGAGTTGTTGTTTACTGACATGCATAATTATTCTTATAACTTCTTATTTATTCTTTGTAGTTACCTGCATAGGTAATCAATTTTCCTATTCAATCTTTGTAATTACCTGTATAGGTAATCAATCTTCTTATTCATTCTATTCATTCTCTGTAGTTACCTACATAGCAGCATAGGTAATCAGTTTTCCTATTCATTCTTTGTAATTACCTGCATAGGTAATCAATCTTCCTATTCATTCTATTCATTCTTTGTAGTTACCTACATAGGTAATCATTCTTTCTACACATCCTTATACTAATAATTTAATTAATTTTATGTTTTTTTAGGTATGAAAAAATATTATAAAAGAAAGACAACAATAGAGTTAGAGGATTCATGTTCGACAAAAAAAAATTACAAGTTGACTTAAAAATCTTTCATCGAATCCCAAAAAAAGATCAAAGATTATTGAATATCATCCTAACGATCATGAAGAACTTCGAAGGACTTATTTATTGAAAGGTCTTTGTCAACCAAAAGAGCACAAGTTTTCCAAGAAATATAAAGACAAATTACGAAGTTTCAATCTTAAGTGGTTCGAAGAGTATAAAGGTTAGTTAGAATATATTGTATCCAAAGATGTAACATTCTGTTTACATTGTTGCTTTATGAGACCCAAATCTAAAGGAGAGCAAGAAGGAGGTGATACATTTATTTTTGGTGGATTTATGAATTGGAAAGATAAGAGCAGATTGTAACTTCATGTCGAAAGTCCTAATAGTACTCATAATGTAGCTTGGAGAAAATGTAAAGCTCTAATGAATAAAAAACAACATGTTGAAGTTGTCATTGCGAAGCAATCTAATCAAGCGAAACAAGATTATCAGACTCATCTTACAGTTACAGTTGATTGTGTTCGATTTCTTTTACGACAAGGATTGACTTTTCGCGAACATGATAAATCTTATGGTTATTTTAATAAAGGTAACTTTCTAGAGCTTTTGCAGTTTCTTGCTACTCATAATGAAACAGTTAATAAAGTTTTTAAAAATGCTCGTGGAAATCTTAAACTAGTAGCACCCGCTATATACAAAAAGATATTATTAGTGCAGCTACTAGTGAGACTACTTGTGCAATTATTGATGATCTTGAAAATGGTTTTTTGCTATTTTGGTTGATGAGTTATCAAACGATTTTTGTATCTTGTTCATGTTTCTAATACAAGTGCTACTTCACTGATGAATGCTCTTGAAAATTTGTTCGCAACTCATGAATTATGTTTTTCAAGAATAAGAGGACAAGGTTATAACGGGGCAAGTAATATGCAAAGAGAATTTAATGGGCTCAAAAATTTGACTCTTAGAGATAATAAGTGTGCTTTTTATGTTCATTGTTTTGCACACCAACTTCAATTAGCCCTTGTTGTTGCTAAAAAACAAGTTGATGTTACATTTCTTTTTAATTTAATAACTAATAAATATGGTTGGTGCTTTATGTAAGAGAAAAGAAATTATTAAGTCTAGTCAAATGATTAAGGTAAGAGAAGCATTACAATGTGATAAAATCTTTAGTAGTTGTGGATTAAATCAAGAAACCGTTATAAAGAGAGCTGAAGATACTCGTTGGGGTTCCCATTATAAAACTGTTGTTAGCTTGATTACTATGTTTTTTTCTGTAATGGATGTACTTGAAATTATTGAGGAAGATGAAACAAACTCAGAACAAAGAGTTGAAGCTTGTATGTTGTTGAATTTTTTACAATGTTTTAAGTTTATATTTAATTTACACTTGATGAAAAATATATTAGGGGTTACTAGTGAATTATCTCAAGCATTGCAAAGGAGTGACCAAGATATTGTGAATGCTATGCAATTAGTTATTGTGTCTAAGCAAAGATTACAAATGATGAGATATGCAGGATGACAATCTTTACTTGAAGAAGTTTCTTTATTTTGTGAAAGGAACAACATTGAGATTATAAGGATGGAAGATGATTTGTTGTTCCAAGGAGGTATAGAAGAAAAATTCAAAAAGTTTCAAATTTGCATCATTTTCAGGTTGAATTATTTTATCAAGTGATTGATAGACAACTTCAAGAATTTAGTAATCGTTTTTCTGAGACGAGTACGGAATTGTTTCTTTGTGTGGCTTGCTTGAGTCCAAGAGACTTGTATGCTTTTTTATAAGAAAAAGTTGATTCGTCTTGCTCAATTTTATCCTTATGAATTTTCTGCAAAAGATCTTATGTTGCTTGATTGCCAGCTTGAAAATTATATTGTTAATGTTTGTTCAGATGAAAGATTTTGTGATTTAAAAGGGCTTTCAGAGTTATTTGAAAAAATGGTCGAGACAATAAAACATGTTGTATACCCACTTGTATATTTACTTTTGAAGTTGACTTTGATTTTACCAGTTGCAACCACAACAGTGAAAAGAAAATTCTTTGCAATGCACTTTATAAAGAATCGACTGCGCAATCATATGAGAGATGAATGATTGAATGATTGCTTAGTTACTTTTATTGAGAAAGATGTGTTTGATAATGTAGACAATAAAAAGATCATACAATGGTATCAAAAAAATGAGGCCCAGAAGGGAAGAATCGTAAAATTTATTTTTAGTTATGTTTTTTGTAATACTTTTTATTATAATTAAAATATTATTAATATTTCTGTCTTTAAAAAAATATGTGATATTAATCTAATTGTGCCTACATCAAAAAAAATTTTAGATCCGCCACTGATAATAACGGCATTTATGAACAAAAAAATACCGTAAAATGTAATTTATATAATAAATATAAAAACAACCGGAAACAGAGATATAAAAACAAATTGATTACTTTTATGAACCAAAATCAAACGGGGATTATAATTTTTAATTTTTTTGATTTTTATTTCAAAAGGAAGACCAAATAAAGTTGTTAAAACGATAAAAATCGATTCTCAATAATTTATTAAATCTTATTTTTTTTAAAAAAAAATCACATGATTATTTTGATCTTCTCTATAATTTTTCAAGAAAAATTATCATTACAAATAATAATTTATTGTGTTTCGGAAACACAAGTAATAATAATTATTATAAACGTCAAAAATCATATCACAATATATTTTATATCTACGTTATTTTTTATTGGGATGATTAATCAATATAAATAACAAAGAGAAAGTTAATTGACAATAAAAAAATTATGAGCTAAGTAAAAAATAAGTAAATAATGATACAAGAAATTATAATGGTTCAAGTTTTTAAGCAAGTTCTACATTTATTATTTTAGGTTTACATTCAAATTTTTTTAACAATTCACTATTGAAATAAATAATGGTACGTTTATAACTGTATCGATGCTCATATTGCATTTGAAGTAAAATTCATTGTTTGAGTATTAGTACGAGATTGGAAAGTATTAGTATTTATTTTATATTCGATGTGTTTTAAGTCTCAAAAGCATATCGGTATACATTGTTGTACCGATACGTATTTTCGTATCGGTACGATATTTAGATTCGAAATAATTAATTTAAAGATTTTGTATTAGTACGTGATCCATCATATCGGTACACGTAGGTATTTTTGGCCTATAACATTTAAAATTTTATTGAATATTTTTATAAAATATTTTAATCATTTTATAGAATTTAAGACGTAAAAATAAATTTCTTCAAATATGCAATGATAATTCAAATTTATTATAAAAATATTTTTAAATATTTATATTTTTAAATAATTTGTTATATCAAAATTAATTTATATTTATTCAATATCTTTAATATTAGATATTAAAAACAACCATACCATAATTAATATTTTACTTGATATACATAAAAACATGTTATTAAGGTAAACTTACCTATATGATGATATTATCATATTTTAATCAAAATATTAAGATAAATATATTATAATTAATGGTTTCACCTTAACTATACATGTATATCATTAAAGGTCTTTCTCTTTTTACATATACATTATTTCAGTATTTGAGAAAAATCAAAATTCGAAATCAGTAATAATTTCAATAAATTAAAAGTTATTTTTTTTATTTTTTATTTTAATATTTTACAAAATTTATAACTTTAGTTACTTATAATAATAATTCTGTAAACAAATTTATTTAACATTAGTATAAATGTAGAAATCGAATGAAACTCTCACCAAAAATACTATTTTTGAAGGGAATAATTTTTTTTGACAAATGCTACTGAATTTTTATTAAATCTATAAAAGTTATAATTACATTACCTTTTATTAAGAACCTCAAGAATCTTTAAGAAGTTTACAAAGTGATTTTATTGAATATCAGGATGATTTACAAGGCTATAAGCTTCCTTATTTATACACATATAGTGAAGCTTTGAAGATGATTATGAAAGCTGTTAAAACTATTAAAGTTTGTAACCAACTAACAACTTCTTAAGTCCCTTTAATATCCAATATCCTTCCTATTTTTTCCATTTTTAATTTCAGCAAGAGAGAAGACACACAACTTCTGTCGAAACAGCTCAAAATAGCTTCTTGACAATGGCTTTGTTAGCCCATCAGCAACATGATCCTTGGCAGGCACATAGTTGACCTTGAGTTTATTTGCAACCACTTTTTCTCGAACAAAATGAACATCTAACTCAACATGTTTTGATTTGGAATGATACACATGATTTGCACTCTTAGCAATGACACTAGAATTATCACTCCAAATGGTTGGAACATCCTTGAGTTTAACCTCCATCTCATCGAGAAGAATATTTAGCCAAGCTATTTCTGAAGTTACATCAGCTAATCCTCTATATTCAGCCTCGGTTGTATATCGTGATACAACCTTTTGTTTCTTAGAGTTCCATATCACCAAGTTTTCTCCTAGGAACACACAATTCCCAGAGACTGACCTTCGATCATCTAGGCTACCACCCCAATCAGCATCTGTAAAGGCAATTAGCTTTAGCTGTGTATCAGAAGGAGAAAACAACAACCCATAATCTAGTGTTCCACTCAGATATCTAAGCACACGCTTCACTGTTGCCAAATGTACCTCACACGGATTATGCATAAATTGAGTAAGCTTATTCACACTTAAGACAATGTCTGGTCGAGTGTGACAAGCATAGAGAAGACCAACAACAATGCTTCTATACTCGGTTGCATCAGCCAGGGGGCTCTCAGCCTCTTGTGTTAACTTCAATGATGTGATCATTGGTGTAGGAGTAGGATTCCCCTTATCCATTCGAGCCTTCTCCAGCAACTCTTTTATATACTTCTTTTGACTTAACACAGTGGAGCTTCCAATCTTTACCACATTGATTCCAAGGAAGTAGTTTAACTCACCAAGGTCTTTCAAGGAGAATTTGTCACCTAGAAGCTTCACCACTGCCTCAATTGCTTCATTGGACCCTCTAGTTACGATTATATCATCAACATATACAAGGATATAAAGCATTACATTTGATTCTTTCTTGATAAACAACGAGCTATCTACATGTGGTTCTTTGAAGCCAATATCCAGAAGAAAAGTCCTTAACTTGGAGTACCAGTTTCGTGGTACTTGTCGAAGCCCATATAAAGATTTTTGGAGCTTGCAGACTAACCTTGATCCTGTGGGAGATGTTTGTTCAAATCTTTCAGGTTGCTCCATACAGACATCCTCATGTAGTTCGCCATTGAGAAAGGCATTATTTACATCGACTTGCCTTAGTGTCCAATTGTTGTGAACTGCTAACGAGAGCATCACATTTATGGTACAGGCTTTCACCATAGGACTAAAAGTGTCCTGAAAATCTTGCCTAAGTACCTGCGAATACCCCTTTACCACCAATCGTGCTTTGTACCTCTGTATAGAGCCATCTGCATTCTTCTTGATCCGGAATAACCACTTGCAACCAACGATACTCCTTCCTTCTGGGGCAGGTACTAGACTCCAAGTGCCATTCTTTATCAGCGCCTCATATTCATCGACCATTGCACTCTTCCAGTGAGGTGATTGAAATGCTTCATGTACTAATCGGGGCTCCAGTGCTTCATTCGTAATGGAGGTAGCATAGACTTCGGGTTTTTATATACCTCGTTTACTTCTAGTAATCATGTGATGAGTGTTGCCAGGAGCTGTGACTGGCTGGCCTGAAACTTCAGCAGCTGAATACTCATCTCCCTGAGAGGATGTTGAGATATGAGCATCAGGAACATTGGGGGCCTCGAGGTTTGGAGGTTGAAATTCACCTGGTGCAACCCTTGATGGTTCAATCACATTAGTTTCAACATGTTGTTGTTCAGTGAGAGGCTCACTAGTATGAATAGTCTGCTCGACTGAAACTCCCTGTGGAGATTGCATATTTGAAAAGGGCATCAGTATTATGCATGTGAAAACTGTGAGAAACTCCTTGATTGGTGGGAGAGATTCTACATGAGCTAGCACCTGATAATCCGAGCTCAGGTGATCTAGATCTGTTGCCAGTTTGCACAAAAGTAGGTTGAGGAGTACGTGAGTCTATGCAAACCCTAGATGTTCCTTCAATAATTGGAAAGACTCCTGGTGAAGCAACATGGTGTGTCACAGCTCTAGAGGGTAAACAATCTGAGCCTTTCATGTTTGCAAAAGAAAATATTGTTTCATTAAACACTACATGTCTCGAAATGTAGATCTTACCATCAGGGGCCATGCATTGGTAGACCTTGTGATTGTTGCTGTAACCTAAAAAAGTACATGGCTGGGATCGAAAGCTTAATTTGTGAGCTTGATAAGCTCGTAGATGAGGGAAGCATCTACAACCAAACACTCGAAGATCAGCATATTCAGGAGCTTTATGATAAAGCTTCTCAAACGGTGTGACTCCTTGTAAGACTGAAGATGGGGTTCGATTTATCAAATGAACAGCTGTGCTCACTGCATAGGACCAAAACCGAAAAGGCAGTGATGCTTGTGCCAATAACGCAAGAGTTGTCTCAATGATTTGCCTACGCTTCCTCTCTACAATTCCATTTTGCTCAGAAGTATGTGGACATACAAGGCGATGCTTGATGCCCAGTGTTTGAAGCAACGCAAACACAGCTCGATATTCTCCTCCCCAATCCGATTGAATCTCTTTAATTGTAGTATCAAACTGATTTTTAACCATGGCATTGAAAAATTGAAAGGCATGAAAAGCTTGATCCTTGATTTTAAGAAGATACACCCAACAGTATCGTGTACACCCATCAACAAACGACATGTAATAACGAAAACCACTGGAATCAACATTTGCAGGTCCCCAAAAATCAGAAAACACAATTTGAAAAGGCTTCTCATATACAGTTGTCGAATTCTTGAATGGAAGCGTGTGACTTTTACTCATTTTGCAAGCAACACATATTGGAATCAACTAAAGCTTTATTAGGTATATCTATATTCAATTGTTTACAGACTTGAATAATGGACAAGTTGGCTGGATGGCCAAGCCTCTTATGCCACAAGTCATACACATCATCAGCACATCTAGCTATATTAGCTTCAAGCCTACCATTCGATGTAGACAGTCCAGCAGCATGACCATCAAATTGATAAAGACCCTGACTTTCATCTCCTTGAAGAAGCATAGCTCCGGTTGCTTCATCTTTAACCAAACATTTGTTTGTATGGAATTCAAAAAATACTGAGTTATCCTTAGCACACTTTGACACAGAAAGCAAATTTTTAGTGACCGAAGGAACATGAAATAGGTCATTAATAATAAGATCACGAGACACAATATTAAGTAGAGCAATCCCAAATTTAGAAATTTATAACCCGTGACCATTACCAACTCGCAACTTACTTGTGCCAGTGTACTACATCCCATTGAGAACCTTGCTCGCATCTGGTGTAACATGGTGGGTGGCCCCTGAATCAACTATCCAGCTATCTGATGATGCAATTGTCTGTCCAATGCCACAGAAAGTAAGGCAGGTTTGTTCTTCACATATTGTAGGCACATTGGTATTCACTGTCTCCTTTGTATTGGTTGTGGGCACCCCAGAGAAATCTTTGTTAAACCTCTGCCAGCATCGATCAATTGTGTGTCCATTCTTGCCACAGATCTGACATTGAAGTCGAGGTCGACCTCGATCTTCTCCTCCTCGATAACCTGTTCTTCCCCTTGAAGATTGATAAGTTCTCCCTCCTTGATGAATATTGGGAGATTGAACCTGAGCAACATTGGCCATTATAGGCAGCATGTTCTGAGCACTAAAGCTCGAGTTCTGAGGATTGTAAGAGCATCCTCCTGATGCAAGATTGGTTGGGTGTATCTGTGCCATATTGGCAAGTATAAGCAGCATATTCTGAGTAAACCCTTTTAGCTGGGCTTCAGCATCAACAAGAACAGTCTTTACTCTATCTAAAGAGAAAGACTCTTTACTGGAAGTGATAATTGCTTTGAAAGGTTGATATTCAACAATCAAGCCATTCAAGATCGTGACAATTTGTTCAAGATCCGAGACCTTGCTCCCACAGCTGGATAAGGCATCACACACTTCTTTGATTTGTGTCAGGTAAGTACGCATACTTTCATTCCCTTTACGAATTGAATGCAACTTGCAATGTAAATTCATAGCACTAGTGGTGGATTTATTGGCAAAGAATTGTAGAACTGTATACCAAACAGCAGTTGCTATTTCAGCACCCACGAACTGAGGAATGAGGCTAGTACTGATTGTAGATAACAACCAAGACGCCAAGGCACTGTCTTGAGCAACATTGATCTCAAACTCTTCATTAGAGACCAACTCACCATCTTCATTTGTTATCGTCTCTGAAGGGGGTCTGGCTGCACCAACTAACAACTTCTCCAGTCTGTGACTTCTAACTGTCAAGAGGATCTGTTGTTTTCATAGCAGAAAGTTCGTCTCATCTAGAACCACATTGACTTGTTTATTTGTGAAGGCTTTGGCACTTTTCGAGAGCTCAATGACTTCAAGAGAACCATTAGACATGATGCTAATGAAAAGAAAACCACGAACTATATACTTGAATACAGAAGTGCACGACTGAATTACTAACCTTGTAGGAGTAGCAACCAGAATGTGTTTAGGCTCCAAAATCGCCGGCGACTGATACCATATTAAGAACCTCAAGAATCTTTAAGAAGTTTACAAAGTGACTTTATTGGATATCAGGATGATTTATAAGGCTATAAGCTTCCTTATTTATACACATAGAGTGAAGCTTTGAAGATGATTGTGAAAGCTGCTAAAACTGTTAAAGTTTGTAACCAACTAACAACTTCTTAAGTCCCTTTAATATTCAATACCTTCAAAAAGTAAAAAATTGGATTAAACAATCGAATCATTTTACAACTAAAAAACAGAGAAAATAAAATTCTTATAGAATTAAGCATACCAATAAAATTCAGAAGCTTCTTGAATCTAAACGAGACGCATAAAGAAAAAAGGAGTTGTAGACGATCCAAACTGTCATGTAAAAAGCATCGCTACCCAAGACTGATTTCATTGGCAAACAACCATCAACCGAAGTGGGATATAACTTTTCGAAAGACCAACGACAAAAATATAGATCAGAAATCAGCATCGATTGAATCAAACAACAAGAGCAGATAAATCAAACCATTGGCAAACAACAATCGATCGCTAAGGTATACTGCAACGTGCCACAAGAGCAGATGAATCAAACCACAAAACGAAAACATGTCACAAAGACAGAAGAACACGTGTCACAAGGACAGAAAAAGCATGCTATAAAAACAGAGGTTCTTATTAAAATTAAAAAATAAAAATAATATATTTATATATCTGGTGGTCGACAACCAATATTAAAATTGATTGTCGACCACCAATCAAAGGGATAGATCAAAGTGAAGAACAATTAAAAACAACAGAATTTTAGAGAAAAGAGAGAAGGACTAAGATTTTCTATTTGCTTATTGAAGTGAATAATTTTTTATGCGTTTTAGAACTAAAGAGAGGCATGTTTTATATAGGGAAATAAATTAGGTTAAATGTAAGAATAAAAAAAAATTAATGGTCAATAATACTCTGTTCGATTTAATTTGAAAATTTTAATTAATATCAAATTTAATTAGATATATTTTCATGAATCGTAAGTAGTAAGTATTACTTTTTAATATACGAATTTAAGAAAGAACAAAATTATAACTTTAAATTCATAATATTCAAAAAAATATATATTATTTATATAAGAAAATCAAAGTGTACCCAAAAGAAATAGGATTGATTCACGTTAAGCAAGTGTATGTCCAAAAAGACATAACAAGTCTAAAAATCCTCATCATCCACGTTAAGCAAGTGTACCAAAAAAAAGGATTGATTCAAATCTTCCTCACATTTGATATATAATTATCATTAAATTTATTTAAAATTTATTAAGTGTATATAAATATTTTTCATATTATTTATCCCATCGATCTGGAACGGAGATTTTAACTTCCTTATTCAATTCACAATTATCTTACTTTAAATATCAATTTCTTATTTATCAATCTATTGTTTTGAGTATATGAGATGATATTGTAAAGTTCTCATAGAATAGAATATGACCCAATAAAATTATTATTTGAATCTCTACCTTTATATTTTTGAAATACAAATCAAAGTTATCGATTTTTAATATTTTTTCCAACAAGATTTAGAATCTGTGGTTTAGAATTTAATGTTAGGACATGAGATTTGATTTTATAGTGTCGAGACATAAAAGGAGACATCAAAGTGATAGATGATTTTTATTCTAAACTTAAAACCGTAAAATCTGTTCTCAAACCTTGAAATTTAAATTCATAAATCCTAATCTATAAATCCTAACAAGTAGATGCTTATAGAATTTTTCACCACTAATGCATAGAATATTTTCTTTTATATATATAATTAAGTTTAAAAAAATAATAACAAATTTTTAATGAATAATACTAAGGCAGATCATATCCGAAAACAAACTTTATTCATCCAAAGTTAAAACTGAGACAAACCAAACATACTGAACTGCTCCAGTTGTTCAGCAGCCTTTTAGAAAGGTTTCGTCTAAGCCAGCCTACTGGCTAGGCACTTGTCTTTGCAGTACTGCACTGCGAAATTAACCCTATTGTCTTTAAAAACCAAATTAAAACATCATTATTCAGTTTGCATTTAGCATCAGCATGTTCCATAGCAGAATGGACATATTCCCATAAATGAGAATTTCTAATTCTCATTGGTCTCTGGAGGACCCTGGTTCAGATCAGGAAGCATGGCCAAGGTCTTGTGCAGCTTCACTACATCAGCAGGGAACATCACCGTACTGTACACGCTCAGGGCCTGCTTCAAGCTTTCGTCTTCGACTCGTGCAAAGAAATACTTGTCTATCCACATGGGTGTAAGATCATTCATTGATGGAATCACCAGCTTCTCAATGTTCAAAGAACACAGAGTCTGAAACATCAAGTACATATATCAGCATCCTTTCCATTGGTTTAGTAATACTACCATATTGGTTTGTTTAATTACCGATTCGATACACTTTTCCAGGACGTTAGCCATCCCTTGGCGCCTATATTGCCTACGGGTTCCGATGAAAGGCATCTCGGCCAACATTTTTCCATGCACCCTGTGAAGAAGTTTGAGTGAACTTAGAATGTAATTGCATGTTAATTAGTTTGATGATCTTTGAATTAACTTAAAAGAGACCTTATTGATGCAGCACAGAGCATCTCGTCTTCCTTCTCCAGTATAGCAGTATAAAAGCTACTATAGTTGATTCGGGTAAAGTTGGACCTGGGAACGACAGAGATTAAATTAAAATTATGGTAAACTTATCAACTTGGTTAAAGAGTTGCAGCAAAATGAGGGATTCGATTGATTACCCGCGGTTGTACACGATACTCTGGATGATATTCGCCCTTGTGTGGCGGTCTATGGTGGACAAGAAGCACTCATTCATTATCTGCCAGGCGATAGCAATCTTGGAGTTGCACTCAACTCTGGTGTAATTATCATCTGCACTGGAACCATCCAATGGATTCTCCCTACGTTGGATTAGAGTCCATGAAAGGCCATCACGGAGATCATTTCGAATGCCGATCAAACGCTGTAACTCTAGATAAATCTGGTTTAAAACCAGTGTTAAAAACTTCAGAACACGATGGGGGGAATTTGCAGGTTTTGAATTCAAGATAAATGGTTACCTCCTTGCAGCTTTTTCCACAGAACAAGGCAGTTGGAGTGCTCATCAGATCCAGCTTTTCACCTCCACATCTTCCATGATCTGGAAAAATTGGTTTCAAGTTATGAATCCAAAAACTGAAACCATATCAGAGAATGGAATTGAATTAAGTAGTACATAGTACATACATAGCTTTTCACATTGGGTACACTTTTTCAGAATGCCATTAGCAGTGCCACAGTATTTGCAGACACAATAAAAACATAGCCAGTCACCTTGGGGAATACTCTGCAATAACAATTCAAAAAAGAACATAAAATCAAACACCAATTAACATATATGTATATATATGTGTATGTATATATAGAGAGAACAATTTTCTTTTAAGTTACCTCCATGAAAATGCACTTGGGATAAAATGTTGAGGGACATTTTTCACAGCAGATCAAATCCCCTCCATCAGCACAAATCATACAAGCATCATCGCTTTTGTCAACAGCTTTCGGTGCTGGCTGAATGTCGTTGAATTCACGCCTTTCTTGTTCTTCCTTAACTTCCCAAGCTTCAAGTTGGCAGGCGAACAAGGAATGCTGAGACCCTGCTAGAACTATATGCTGATAAGGCCTTTTGGTTTTCCTCCCTGCATGAACCTCAAACTCTCTAGCTGTAACATAACGTAAACAGCAACTGCACTCTATACCATCGATGGTAACTCTCCCTTCACCGAGTATATTTCCCGACGGTGTATCAACATACCAGATTTCTTCATTGTCCTTCACTATACCCAAGCATATCAACCAAGACACCACACTTCTCTTGTTTATTATTGGTACATGAAGCGCTAGAGAGAATTTAGACCTCTTCCTCCTCCTGTGTCTCTGTATCAGCCCTCGGGTATCTTCTTCCCCGTTACCATTTGCCCTTGGAGGGCGGCCTGACCTCTTCCTCTGTGTATTCCCGCCAGAATTTTCACCTTCAGTGCCTGTTATCCGAATACCAGCAGCCCTTGGCATTGACCTCCTTGGAAGCCTAGTTGGTGCCACAAAGTCAGGGTCCGAATCATAGCTATCATTATCGGATTCACTTGATCCGAAATAAGTATCCCTGGTGTTCAACAAGTTCCCGTTCCTAAAATTATATGCCATGATCTTTGGAAAGCCTGAAAACTGAACTGGTTAATTTGTTGTCTGAATCTGGAAAACAGTACTGAAAATAGCAACTATAAGATTTCCAATGCAAACAAAGAATCAAATCAATTCAAGTTTGTCCCATGTCATGATTATTGCTTGATTTATTTCCATTTTAAACATTATTTTGGGTTACTAGTTTCCTTCCTCACTTTGATGTGTTAAATTTATAGTGCTCATGCACAATTCTAGGTTATATAATAATTAGAAACAACAATAGTAAGATGAACAAATAGTTTGTACCTAAAACACCAACCATTTTCACTTAATTGGAGACAATAATAAACTAATATTTTGTTAGTAGTATTTTTTTAAATTTTAGTATTCATTGTCTATTACTAATAATAATAAACTAATATTGAATGTTTACCGGAATAGATCTAGGAGTGTTGGGTGTAGCCGTCCCCTTCCCCCTAAAAATTTCAAATTCTTTTATATTTTATATATTTCCTTTGAATTTTTTTATTAATAATCTAATTATGTATCCCAAAATCCTTGTCATTTTGGACCTCTACTTTTCTAATATACCTGCATGATAATTTGCACTCCTTTTATGAAATTATGGGTCTGTCTATGAATGTTTAAGCATACTTGATCTTATGTCTCTTGTATGTTGTAATAATAACAATACCGAATAAGCTATGCTCGATCGGCATCAGTAAGGGTTCTGGACAGGCACAATAGGAGCGACCGCACAGGGCCTTTGAAAAATAAGGGCCCCAAAGTTTTGATAAATTACATTAATTAGATGATGTTGATCTCGAAATTTATTATAAAAGTTTTGAAAATACTCTTAAAAATATGAGTTACAATTGTTAAAACGTTATAATTGTTTCCTAAATGAGACAATTGATTATAAAATCTTATTGATTATTCCTATTACTATTGTTTCTGTAGAATCAATGAGGTTATGGATAGACGCAATAAAAATGACTGCACAGGAGCCTCTAAAAAGGATAATTGCTTCTAAGGGTCACATTTTTAGAACTGGTGAAAGCTATGAATAATTGCTTCTAAAAGCCACATTTTAATAAATTACACAAATCCTCAAAATCTTTAAACCGCTCCTAATCGACATTTCATTAATAATATTATTTTTCACTAACAGTGTATCAAAAACATAACAATATTACTTAGTAATTATTAGTCACATAAGTTGGTTTCAACACTAAAAAAATAAAATATTTTTCATGATTTTAGAGAAGTCCTATTTTTTTACTAGAGATTTTACTTTTACTTTTTAATTTCAGGTGTAAATTTGTCCTCAGTCTACTCCATGCTATAAACAAATCATTTTTTTAACAATTCCTACCTAGTGAGAGAAGGGAAAAATTACAAAATATTAAACTCACAACTTAGGGAGAAAAAAATTAAAAATATATTAATCGAGAGTTTTTAATCGTCTGTTCTAAAAATTATTGACATAACCAAACTATTTTAATCTTATATAATAATTAAAATTTTAATTTTTATTACTTATGTAATTAAATGAGTCATTAGCATAAGATCCTACAAGAAATCATGCTTTTAAATAACTAATCCCATTTTATTTCCCTAAAGAAACCTATTAGAAATCAATCTAATTAACTCAAGTAAGATTTTTATGCATATTCATGAGATCTTTCTTTTGGTAAATACAGATTACATCTAAAACAACATGAAACATAATATAAATAAGATATAAATATCAAACATGAACTATTAATATTTCAAAATTAATTATATAAATATTTTAATAAAATTATAGGACAATATACAAACATTATAAATATATTCAAAAAAAATTTCAAACCACTAATTCAAATACTATTAAAAACTCAAAACATATTTTAACCACAACTTCTGAGACATAATAAGATATCAACCACACTATTCAAATTATTTATTTAAGGGAATACCATTAAACAGAGAAAAAAATTTAAAAAATCCCAATATTTAATCTAAGAACTTCGTACTCCAAAAAAATAAAAAAAAATAATATTCGGAAAAAAAAAAACACTTTTTCCGAAATCCAACTGTTAGATCTTTTCATCTCTTTATATTTTATCGTCGGAAAAAAATCCGTCATATAAATTATATACCTTAGTTTTACAAAGAGAGTATACCTTCTTTTTTTCCAAAACGAGCTTCCTTTCTGTTTCGTCGGCCGGCCGACGATTTCTTCCGAACACCTAAAAATTTACAGATTTAAAAACGGGAAAAAATTATTTCTGCCACAAAATATAAATTAAAATTTAACAAAAGAAAAAGATTTCACAGGTTCAAGATTTAAAAATGATAGTTTTTACCTCTTTAGATGAAAAAATGATTTAGGGTTTGGGAAGATTTGTCTTAAAAAGCAAAGGAATCTGAGTAGCTACTGGTACACTGAAGACCAACACGAGGCAATAACGTTACACTGCATGCAACTATGTATTGCAAAGTGTTTCAGTTTTGCTAAATCATAGAGAAATTCCTAAAAGAAAAAGGGCAATGTCTTTTATTGGAGGATTCTTTGATTTATAGAAAACATCACCCGGCGTAAAAAAATATATAACTCTTTAAAAAAATTACAAAAATTATTTTTTATTTTTATAAAATTATTCGATTTCGTAAAAAAATATTACCGTCACTCATAAGTAATTTTTATTCTTAAAAATTGGGGATGAAATGTGATTACAAAGACTTGAGCATTACTATTGGTGTCCAAAAAAACATAATTTTAACATTATAATTTGGAATTAATTATTAAAAAAATTAAAGCATGTAACAAATATTTATCCCTTACTAGTTTTTTTTCTCACCTTAAAAATTAACTCTTTATTTACATAAATGAAAAATAAGCTTTTTTTAAAAAAAAAAAGAAGAAAGAAAATGGCATTTATGTCATTTTCCCTCTTATTTAGTGTACAGCTATGAAAACGTTACTTTTATGGAAGGGAATTTAATTTTATTTGGCTTGTAGTTCTAAAATAGATTAGAACAAAATTATATTTTATTTTTTATAAAAAAAAACATTTTTATTAATATATTTGTATTTTAAATATTGCATTACCCAGTAGGAATCAATTTTAATTTCCATATATGAAAATTGCCTTGTTTGGAAAACATGAAATTTTACCATAACGGCACGTTAGGTTTGACAATTTTAAAATTTTAGAGATTTTTAAAATAATAAAAATCGCTGATTTTATTTAAAAAAATACCCGATATTATAATAATGGTTTACAATTATTATTGTAAACTAAATACAGAATTTGGACATTTTCTTAAAACTAGCCACTTTAGATCATACAAGGACCATACATGAAAAAAGTTTAAAAAAACTCATTCAAAAACTTAATTGAAAAAAATAGACACGAACAAATCTGACTGTATCGGCAAACGAACCACAAAAGGGGATTTATCTATTGAAAGACCACCGAGAAACACAAATCAAAACTGAGTGTCACGATAAAATCTCCACAAGCGCAAACCACGTATCCAAATTCAATCCGAGGGTCCAAAGCAAGGAAAATCACCATGATAAGAAATAATCGCCATCTAGATCACTCGTGATGTCCTCAGATCCAACCTTAAAAAACAAAACAAAAGAAAAAACATGTCAAACGACAGGAAAAAGATATACCAAAAGGTAGATATAAAACGGTAAATTTAAAAATATATTAAAGACGAATACAAATTATAAAAATTTAAAATTTTATTGTAGATATAAGTCATAAAAATTAAAAAATTTAAAGGCTAATTCATAAAATATTTTAAAAAATAAAATCAAATGTGTGGATTTTAAAAAGCTTAACTTTCATTCGTCGCTGAACACACGACGCTATACATCATTAATGTTACACACCGCTTTACACTATTAATTTCTAATAGTTTTTAAATAAATATTAGCATTCTAATGAATTAGATAGGCCTATAAACGAACATAATAAACATGAACTAATTTATATTTATGTTCGTCCATTTAACTTTAACTGAACAAATGAATGAATATGAACAACTAAACTAATATGATTTCTTGTTCATGTTCGTTTCTTAAGGAATTTGCCCGTGTTTCTTTATGTTCGTTTGCTAAAATGATAAATGAACACAAACGTAAATATATGAAAATTTTAATTTTTTAAAATATAATATTTTTTTATAAAAAAATAAATATAAATGGATATATGTTCATGTTCACTCATTTAATTAAATAAATAAAATATATTGTTCATGTTTGTTTGTTTAATAAAAAACAAACATAAACAAACTTCTCACCGAAAAGTCCACTAAATGTTTAGTTCGTTTACAACCCTTGAATTAGTGAATTTGGATTACAAAATATAAAATTACATAAATATAATTACTGAAATATAACAATACTTGATTGATTACTATGAATAGTATATTACCTTATTTAGTTCATTTGTAGGAATATAGAATGACAATGTTTGGTTTGGAGAATATAAGATTATCTAAAAATAAATTTGACAATACTTTTCTTATGATATATATTTTTTCAAATTGAATAATTATTTTTTTACGTATCATTAAATGAACGAATCTAATTGAATGAGATGATAGATCACGTAATAAATTATATCTTTGACACGAGAAATTATATCATGAACTTTCTATCACGTCATCTGTAATTTCAATTAATTAGGTTCACCCATCTAATTTTTTAAGGTGAATCATCACCTTTCTTTTACATGCACTTAGCAAGTAATAAGTAATTATCAAATAATTACTTAAAGATCAACGAACTTAATTTACATAGATTACAAATAACTAAACAGTATTCGTGATATAATCTATGATAAAAATCAATGCACTATTAACTCAAAATTTTTAATATCAATGTTAATATTTATTGAGCATTAATTGATAAATATAAATATAGTATTTAATAAAAGTTAGTTTTAAATTTTAAAAAAAATCTAAAATAGTAAAAAAATATTTTTACCAATATCTAAACTAATAATAAAGTTAATTAAGGTAAATTTTTATGATTTTTTATTTAAAGGATAATATATTATTAAGATAAAAAAATTAAATGAATGGTTTTCTAATCTTATTTTTGCCACGTTTTTTTTTTTTTAATTTATATTTATTTTTGAATTTGGTCACATGTATCTAACTGATAAAGGTGTTCATGGTAAGTTAATCTTATCGTTTAACCTAAAAAGTCGATTAATTGTTATAACGGTTATTAAATTTTGTTAACCATAACCTAACTATTAAGAAGCGGTTAACCTCTATAATTAACCGTTAAGATACGGTTAACCAATAGTTCAATTATAAGTTAACCTATAAATAATCTATTAAAAATTTTATAAAAATATTTAAATAAAGATATTCTAATCACATAGTCATAATTAAAAAATTAATTACATACTATAAAGTTTCAACACAAGACAAAACACACAAGTTTTATAGTATTTTAAAGTTGGCATAAAGATAATTTTCACCTTTAACGTTTATAATTTTTGTTATTTTGGCCCCTATTCTTTTTTTTGGATAAATTTAGCCTTTGACCTATGTCTTTTTAACAAATAACTCATTTTTTAACTACCATGATAATTGAACCGTTAAAAATTTAATAATGATGACATGTCATATATATGTAATAATATATTTTAAATGACTTAATTAGTATATCAAATACATACACGCGGAACATAGTTATATTCCAATCTAAAAATATAAAACAATTAAAATTCAAATAAAATATTAAAAAATAATTTTTTATTCATTAAAAATTAATTAAATCTAAAACAAAAAGCTACTAAATATTCTCAACCTTAACTATAGTAAAATCAAAATTTTATCTAAAAATGTATGAACATAATTTGAAAAGAAAGGGTTTTGTATAGTTTGTTACCGGTGAATCAAAGATAAAGGATTTTGATAATAATAATTGGATTTTTATTATTTTAGTTTAGAATTTAGGTATTTTAATTTTAATCTAAATCGGAGTTTATGGTGTTTTAGGGTTTTATAAAGATATTTTAGTTTAGTTAGGGTTGAGAATATTTAGTAAATTTTTGTTTTGGATTTAATTAATTTTTATTATTTTATTTAAATTTTAATTGTTTTATATTTTATACTGGAATAAAATTATATTTTATATATATATGTATATATTTAATAGGTTAGATTTTATGTCATTTAAAATATATTATCACATATATATGACATGTTATCAATATTAAATTTTTAACGGCTAAGTTATCATGGTAGTTAAAAAATGAGTTATTTGTTAAAAAGACATAAGTCAATGACTAAATTTATCTCAAAAAAAAGAATAAGGGCCAAAATGACAAAAATTATAAACGTTAAGGGTGAAAATTATCTATGCGTTTAAAGTTTTAAAAGTTTATATGCATAACATTTTAGTAATACACCATCAATGTTAAAAGGCATAAAAATCATCATCAAAATTTTTAAAAAAATAATTATTTATATTTTAAATATATAAAAATAATTTAATAACGATTAACTTATAAGTTAACTCTTAATCAAAATTCGTAACCATAACCATAATCATTAACTATTATTTTAATGGTTTGATTAACCAAAACTTTTTAATTTTAATAGTTTCGCTAATTAACCTGTAAAATATGATGGTTATACCGATTAATAGTTACGGTTAATGGTTACGATTAATCTTAAACACCCCTACGTAACTGACTCATAATTTTTTATATTTATATTTATATTGATGCATGCGACGGTTTTTACGTTCATGTACCAATTAAATATTTAAGGGGTTCATTTTCAATGACGTATTATATTTGTTGATTTGTTAAATAGGATACGTCTGTAATAAAATTTAATTTAATTATTAGATTAATGTAAGTAATTTTTTCCAAGTTTAAGGGCTAATTAAATACATAAAATAAAGTTCGGGAACGATAAGTAAAAAAATTAAGAGCCAACTTTATGAAAAATTATATTATTGGTTATTCTCGTCATATCATTTATGGATCAATTAATCAAATGTATTCATTTAATTAAATTTTTATCTTATATTTTTATCAAGTTAATCTTCACTAATATTTACCATAAATTAAATTTAAAAATAATTTTTATCAACAAGATTTACTTGTTAAAAAGATGAGGTGAAAAAATTAATTAAATAAATACATTTGATTAGTTGGTCTTATAGATGACATGGCGAAAATGACTCATGATATAATTTCTTCAATTACATACATAAAGCCATATTTATAGAATAAAATACGATAAATTATATCATAGTTCATTCCCGTCACATCATCCATGGTATCAACCAATCAAATGCATCCATTTAATTAAATTTTCTATTTCATCTATTTTATCAAGTGAAGATTTTACCAAGTGCATCTTCATTTGGTAAAACAATATTTTAAAACTTAATTAATAATAAATATTAGTGAAGATTCACCTCATAAAAAATGAGATAAAAAATTAATTAAATAGATATATTTGAGTGGTTGATCTCATAAATAACGTGATAAAAATGAACCATGATATAATTTCTCAACAAAATACACATTAACTATATTTTTTAAATATTTTTATAATAAAAATCGTGCTTTAAAATTTTTTTTGTGAAACACATTAAAAATTAAACTATTAATAGTTTCAATTTTCAATAAATTATTTCCCTAATTACTTAATTATATGTAGAATATAATTATTGTTTTTTATAATACATAGTTGTAACGTTTAAAAAATAGTAAATGAAATTTGTAACGTATAAAAAATAAATGAATGAATCCAAATTTTATTGTTATAACGTATAGAAAAAAAAAATGCACAAATATTATTTGTAATTACTATTGTTGATTAAAAAATCAATTGTAAAAATTAATTTTATAATTAAAAGGTTTTTTTTCACCAAATATATTTGACTCGACGATTAAACAATTTTTTTTATTTTTTATTTTATTAGATTATAGACTCTACACTTATTAAGAATACTTGCTTTCTTTTTTATATATATAATTTTCATTTTTCCCCTTAAATAAGATTGTCATTAGAATTAGTATGGAATGATTTAAATTACTACGTATGGCAAGAGCGCAATGCACGTTTGCATGAAAAAAAATTCGAGATCTGAAGTGATTATTTTTGCTCTTATTCAGTATAATGTAAAATAGAAAATCTTGAAATGCAATAGGATTACTTTCCATAATACTTGTATAGCTGAAAATTAGGATCTTATTTAGTTTCTTTGTCATTGATAGTAACATTCTTTGATATTGACTTGTATTTTATTTTAAATTACTTAGATGAATAAAGTTCGTTTATTCAAAAAAAAAAAATTGTCATTAGAATTAAGATTTGCAAAAATATGACTTGTTTTTTCTTAATGTTTGTTTTAAGTTCGGTCCACTGTTTTTCTTATTCTTATGAATCAGCGACGTAAAAGCTTACTCGACCTTAAAACCTGATTGAAATTTGTTCGAGTCAGAATCTGGTTTGACTCGGGATGTAATGACCCAAACTCGATTTGTATCCAATTGTTGTTAACCCGAACCGATCTGTATCCGATTGTTGTTGACCCAAATCGAGTTGGACCTGTTACTATAGTAACCGAACCCGAACTGTATCCGACCGAGAATGACCCGAACCCGATTTTAACCTGTTACTATGGACCCTAAGCTCGAACTGCATCCGACTGAAATTAACCCAAACCCGAGTCTGACCTGGTAGATAACCGATATTACACGATTGAATCGACCCAAGACCTGATTTTACCCGACCTGTTTTGAACCCGGCATTTTTTGAACCCGACTTGATAAATGACTCGACTTGTGTTGAACCCGACATATTATTGACCTGAACTAATATTAACAAGACTTACTATTACATGACATATAATTAAGTATATCTATAATTTGATGAATTTAAAATGTTGGTAAATACAATTAGGCTTAAAAATATAAAATTAGACATAAGAATTAATTTAGTATTATATAATTAATTAAATTAATTTATTTACTATTTTATTTAGTTTTAATGTATTTAATTTTAATAATAATTTTAAATTAATATTTCATTAAAATTATAATTAAAATTATAATTAAAATTAAATACATTAAAACTAAATAAAATATTTAATTAAGTTAAATTAACTTATTGAACTTAGAATTAATTAAGCTAAATTAAAATATAAAAACATAAATCACAAACATAATTAAAAGAATTCTAAAATCTTTTTATTAAATTAATCTAAATTGTGACTCGATTAAATTAAACCAAAACAATTGATAAAAAAAGACAATTAATAAAAAAAAGTGAAAAGACAAAATTTTGAAGGGAAATAAACCACTCAATTTTTAAGTTTGAAATTAATTTACTTTTAGTGTAAAAATTTTGGAGGGATATAAGTTACCCAAAATTTTGGAGGGAATTAAAAATAAATTTTGATTATTATATAAAAAAGAGGGAAAAACAAAATTTTAGAGGGAATTAATATATATTAAATTTTGGATTATTATTATTATTACAACATATAATCAAATAATAAAAAATATAAAAAAGGGAGATTAGATTTAGATATTCATTTGACACTACGGATAAAAAATTCTGCATATTTTTATATAGGTCACGCCTAAAAAATTGAATCTTGCGCCGTTCTACACCTTATTTTATAATTATTTCAATTTGGTTATTATCACTCGAAAATTAAGTTTTAAATTTTATTTTTTATTTGATTTAGTCCTCATTTAATTAAAATCAGATTATATATTTTAAAATTGTTTCAATTTGATCATACAGAATTAGTTTAGTGATTGAAAAATTAGTCTTACAGAACTAGTTTAGTGATTTAAGTTTAGGGGATTAGTGTTGGGCTTAAAGAATTAATAATATACATTCATTAATTAAATACATATGCATACATTAATTCATAAACAAATTAAATACATATATTAATATATATTTAAGTATGTATATTAAAGTGTATTATATATATTATATTAAATTATATTATATGCATATATACATCTAATATATATACATACATATTTATGTTTAATCTATTGTGTAATATTTATTTTTAATGAGATTCATGTTAGTTAAAGATGTTAGATATTAAATAATTAATTCGAAATGAATGATCAACTATTTAAACCAAAGTCTATCGGTTATTTACTTAATTACTTATTTGTACCAAACTCAAACTTAATAATTTTAATTAATATGAATTTAAAACTAAATTAATTCGACCTGAAATGCAACCGAACTAAAATGAACCTGACCTAAAATTTACCCAACCTAAAATGAACCTTTAAATTATTTGATTTGGACCCGAACTGTTTAAACTCGATTTGAAATAGACCCACACCCAACCCGAATCGAGTCAAAACATCAAATCAACCTGAAATAACATGTATCCGATTTTACCTAACCTGACAGTACCCGACCTGAAACTCATCCGAGTAATTGTTTTACATCCCTATGTAATAAGTATACATATATTAATGTATATTATATACATATATTAATGTACACATATATATATATATTATATTTTTATATATATAATATTATACATTTCATATTTTTATATGTAGTATCATTTCATATATAGTATAAATTTTATTTTTCTATTTTTGAATTGTATTAAACTATATTATATAAGTATAAATTATAATATATTAAAATACATTAAAATTAAAATTTTCACCTAATTTAACTATTATTAATTTACAATTTTTATAATTTAGTCCTTACAACTTTTTTTATTTCAAATTGACTACTATTTATTTTTCTAATTTAGTTTAGTGTTTTTAATAATATGATATTTTATTTTATTAATATTTATCCTTTTTAATTTAAAATTTTATTCTTTCTAGTCCAATGTTTATTCCTTATTAATTTTTAATTTTTATAATTTAGTCTAATTTTTAAGATATGAATCATTTGATGTTATTTTTGTTTAATCTAGCATGTAATATTTTTTTAATGAGATTCACACTAGTTAAAGACGTTAGATATTAAATAATTAATTCGAAATGAATGATCAATCATTCAAACCAAAGTCTATCGGTTATTGACTTAATTACTTATTTGTATCAAACTCAAACTTAATAATTTTAATTAATATGAATTTAAAACCTAAATTAATTCGACCTAAAATGCAACCGAACTGAAATGAACCCGACCTAAAATTTACCCAACCTAAAATGAACCTCTCAATTATTTGATTTGGACCTGAACTGTTTGAACCCGACTTGAAATAGACCAACACCGACCCGAATCGAGTCAAAACATCAAATCAACCTGAAATAACATATATCCAATTTTACCTAACCTGACAGTACCCGACCTGAAACCCATCCGAGTAACTATTTTACATCCCTATGTAATAAGTATATATATATTAATGTATATTATATACATATATTAATGTATATATATATATATTATATTTTTATATATATAATATTATATATTTCATATTTTTATATATAGTATCATTCCATATATAGTATAAATTTTAAAATTTTTTTATATTTAAATTGTATTAAACTATATTGTATAGGTACAAATTATAATGTATTAAATTATATTAAAATTAAAATTTTCACCAAAATTAACTATTATTAATTTATAATTTTTTTAATTTAGTCCTTACAAATTTATTTTTATTTTTATTTTAAAATAACTACTATTTATTTTTTTAATTTAATTTAATGTTTTTAATAAGATGATAATTTATTTTATTAATGTTTATCTTTTTTTAATTTAAAACTTTATTCTTTCTAATACAATGTTTATTCCTTATTAATTTTTAATTTTTGTAATTTAGTTCAATTTTTAAGACATGAATCATTTGATGATATTTTTGTTTAGTCTAGTGTGTAATATTTATTTTTAATGAGATTCATGCTAATTAAAGACATTAGATATTAAATAACTAATTTGAAATGAATGATCAACCATTCAACCCAAAGTCTATCGGTTATTTACTTAATTACTTATTTATACCAAACTCAAACTTAGTAATTTTAATTAATATGAATTTAAAACCCGAATAATTCGACCTGAAATAAAACTAACTTGAAATGAACCCGACCTAAATTCTACCAAACCTGAAATAAATCTGTCAATTATATAATTTGGACCTGAACTGTTTGAACCTGACCTGAAATGGACCCACACCTGACCCGAATCGAGTCAAAACATCAAATCAACATGAAATCATGACTTGTATCTGGTTTTACCCGACCTGACAGTACCCGACCTAAAACTCATTCAAGTAACTGTTCTTACATCCCTACTTTTTGTTGTCATCGTTCATGGATGTCAGGTGACAATTAAGGGTACATAAAATTGGATTCGGTTAACTATTAATAAATTATTTTGAGTAATCGATAAGTTTGAATCATCTAATTATTGACCCTAAATCATAATCATTTAACCGGTTAATTGAAATATTTGGTTCCATTAAATTCAAGTAACAATTTTTTTATTTTATTTATTAAAAATATAAATTTAATAATATGTTAAAAATATATAATTTAGAAAACAAACATAATATTAATATCTTTTTTAATACTAACGAGTTAAATACTTAAACTTCATAAAATAAAATTATAATTTTACTTTTGAAAATAAAATATAATATTTAATATAAAATATCAAAATAATATATAATATATAATTATATATATATATATATATTATATAATCGATCGGTTCGATTAATCTATTTATCTCAAAACCATAAATCATAACCAACTGATATATGTATATAAAATAGAACCCTAAAAGGAAATCAAATTTTTTGATTCAATTACCCATTTTTCGATTAATTTTTTTCGAGTTTCGAAACTAAGTTTGGTTTTTTCAATTTTTTTACACCCCCTAGTAATAACTATCGATAGATGAATCGAAAGAGAATGAAATTGTAAGACCAATTTAGGTGACTTAGTGTTAAACAACAGGAGAAACATGTAGAGAAAATTTCACATTTGATTGGATCAGATGGATGATTAAGCTACTGTAATACACCCCTATTTATAGTGTTTCATGGAGAATTCAGTTCTTGATAATTGACGCTAACAACCTTAACAAATTTAACAACAGACACAAACAATCCTAACAAATTCAACAACTTAACAGATTCAACAATTTCAGTTATCCTCTAATATTTCCCTTGCTTCTTCAACCTCGGACAACTAACAAACACAAAGCTGAGCTCTAAACTCCAGAAATTGAGTAAGAGAAACCGGCTTGGATAGAACGTCTGCAACTTGACTTGAAGCTGGGACATAACTTACTTGGAGTGATTGCGTCCTGACTTTCTCCCGAACAAAAAACAAGTCAAGATCCATATGTTTGGTTTTGGCATGCATGACCAGATTTGCTGTCATGGCCACTGCACTCGTGCTGTCATTCCAAATGACTGGTGAAGTCTCAACTTGAACAAACATGTCTTTGAGCACAGCTTGTAACCATAAAAGCTCAGAGTCTACATCTGCTATGCTTCTGAATTCTGCTTCAGTTGTCGACCTCGAGATAGATCGTTGCTTACGTGAGCACCAAGAGATCAAATGAGTACCAAGATACGCACAGTGACCTGAAACTGATCGTGTGTCGTCAGGATCACTCCTCCAATCAATACAGACAAAAGAGTGCAATTCTTTAACTAAGGTCTGTTGTGGGGAGAACCATAATCCAAAGTCAATGGTACCTTTTAAATATCGAAGGATCCTTTTGATAGCCATCCAGTGAACCTCAGATGGTTGATGCATGAATTGTGCAACCTTATTGACTGAAAAAGAGATATCTGGTCGTGTATGACACACATATTGTAGAGAACCAACAATGCTTCGATATTGATGCGGATCAGCAAAAGTAAGACCATCTTCTTTGCTCAGCTTACCAGCCATAAGTGTAGAAACAATTCCAGTATCTCGCATATCAGTTTTAATTAGCAGCTCAGCAATGTACTTTTGTTGAGTCAAGAACATACCTCCATAAATTTGCTTGACTTCGATTCCCAGGAAATAGTTGAGCTCACCGAGGTATTTAAGTGAGAATTTTCGATCCAAACAACTAATTACATTCTTAATATGATCTGCGGAGGCACAAGTGATCAATATATCGTCGACATACACTACCATGTATGTAACAATTTTATTAGCATTGTAAACAAAAAGAGATGTATCTGCATTGGAGGACCGGAATCCTAGCGTGCAGAGAAAACATTGAAGCTTGTTAAATCAACTCCTAGGCGCTTGTTTAAGACCGTAAAGTGCCTTGTTGAGTTTGCAAACCAAAGGACTTCCATCTGCTGCCAACATTTGAAATCCATCGGGTTGAGTCATATAAACCTCTTCCTGGAGGTTCCCCTTTAAGAATGCGTTGTTTACATCAACCTATCGAATTTGCCGTGCATTTGTAACAATCAAGGAGATGATGGCATTTACTATAAAAGACTTCACAACAGGACTAAAAGTCTCTTTAAAATCAGATCCTGTAAATTGGGAGTAACCCTTGGCCACCAATCGTGTTTTGTAACGTTTAACGGAACCATTCGCATGTCTTTTTATTTTGAAGAGCCACTTGCACCCAATAGCCTTTCTTTCCTGAGGTAGAGGCACCAGACTCCATGTTTCATTATCCACTAAAGCATTGTACTCAGCTAATACTGCAACTTTCCAATCAGGTTGTTGTAGTGCTACATGTACATCGGGAGAAATTTTATCTGCTACTTGTAGATGGTATATTTTTGGTTTGAAAACCCCTGCCTTGCTTCTGGTTCTCATGCCATGAGTATTTCTGATAGGGACAAGTTCAAAAGGTGCAGCAATAGGTGCAGCTACAGTATCAGAAGTAACTGAAGGAGTGTCAGGATGAATGTCACTAACTAACGATGGCTCAAAATAAGCCTCAGTGTGCTATGGAATTGTTTCGGCTGAACTTTCAGCAATAGGGACAGTAGTGTCATGAACAGGCATACGAACATCAGTGGTGATACCTTTTTCAGTATTAGTTGCATCAGTATGAACATGAGTGTCAGTAGCAATATCCTCTTCTGGATTATTGGCATGAACCGGAGCATTAGGAATACCAACATTATCTTCTCGATGTACATTATCACTTGATGGTGCTGATGCCCAAGGAGAAGATTCTTGATTCATTGATGTAAAAGGCTGAACACGGGCAGGTGCTGGAGTAGCAACAGTAGCATCCTTGGTGTTGACACACAAGGGATGTGAGAGTCCTGCTTCTACAGGTTTGCGTGTTAGAAGAGAGTGATCTTTGTAAGGAAAGACAGTCTCATTAAACACCATATTTCTTGATATAAAAGTTCTAGAGCTCTTAGGGTCAAGGCAAAGATAGCCATGAAGCTGAACCGAGTATCCAAGAAAAATACATGGACTGGATCTGAAGTTAAGCTTGTGTCGATTGAATGGCCGTAGGTGAGGATAACACAAGCAGCCAAAGACTCGAAGAAACTTGTAATTGGGTTGTTTGTTATACAACATCTGAAAAGGAGACTTGTGATTCAACATCTTAGATGGCATTCGATTAATAAGGTACACTGCACTGATGACAGCCTGGGACCAATATTGCAGAGGCAAAGATACATGAGCCAAGAGTGTGAGGGCGGTTTCGATTATATGACGATGTTTACGCTCAACAACACCATTCTGGGAGGAAGTGTGAGGGCAAGTTACACGCAATTGAACCCCAGCTTGCGCCATTTGAGACTTTAAAAACTTAAACTCTCCTCCACCATATACTTGAACAGCCAAGAGACTTGCATTAAACTGGTTTTTTATTAAGGCAAAAAACATTTGAAAAGCTTTACATGCATCAGATTTTCGTTTAAGAAGATATAGCCAAACATTTCTAGAGTACAAATCCACACATGACATGTAGTAGTAACCATCAGATTCTACAGAAGCGGGTCCCCAGATGTCGATTTCTTCTAACTGGAATGGCTTGGAATATGTTGTGGTGGATGCTTCAAAAGGAAGTGCATGACTTTTCCCGAGTTGACATGCATGACAAAGGCTAGCCTCATCTTTATTGAATTTTTTTCTGAACGAATGAACTAACAATATCAAAAGAAGGATGACCCAATCGGTTATGCCAGAGCCAATGTTCACTAGTTGTGGTTGAGTAAGCAAAAGCTGAAGAAGATGCAGGTGAGTGGAAGGCATAAAGACCACCTTGTTGACTACCCTTGAGAAGTTCCTTTCCTGTACTTTTATCCTTTATAGAACAATAGGATGCATGAAATTCAAAATAAACTCGATTATCAGCAGTGAATTTCGAAACAGACATAAGATTACGAGTTATACTAGGAACATGTAGAAGCTTATTAATCATCAAAGATCCAGTTGTAGTAGAAATACAAGACTGTCCAATGTGACTAATGGGAAGAGAAGAACCATCACCGATAAAGACTTTTCCCTGACCTGTGTATCGTTGACTATCGAGCATTTGTGAGAAAGAATTCATGACATGATGCGTGGCCCCTGAGTCCGGATACCAGATCGAAGAGGAGGCAACTAAGGCATTAATCTGAGGGGCTTCATCAGTAGTGATTGCTGGAGATTCGGTTGGTACAAAGGGAACGTAATTACTTTCTGGTGGATCGTGAGCACAACAGCAGGTATGAGCATGAGCATGAGATTCTCCGGTAGTGTTAGAATTTTGCGGCCGACTTTGATACCCTTAATCAAATCGGTGCCAACAACGATCAGCCAAGTGACCAAGCTTCCCACAAATCTGGCATTGTAATCTGGTCCTACCACGAAATCTTCCAGCTGGGCCTGAGCGATCTCCACAATTAGCACGAGTGTACGAATATTCTTGTCGCGAATCTTGGACTGATGGTTGTTGGGCAATAACAGTATTATTAACCCCAGCTGAAAAACGCAGTGGATCTTTCAAGCGAATTTCGGCATCGGCAATCAAAGACATTGCTCCATCAAATGTATATGGCTCCTTACTAGCCGTGATTACAATTACAACAGATTCAAAGTCTGAAGGGAGACCATTCAGAATAGTTGCAACTTGTTCAACTTCAGATACGGGGCTGCCACAGATGACAAGAAGATCGCAAATCTCTTTGATTTTTGTGGCGTAATCATGAACCGAGAGATTCCCTTTCTTTAGTGTGCGCAGTCTACAATGTAAATGCATGACTCTAGTGGTTGATAATTTGGAGTAGCGTAAAACTAGCGTACTCCAAATTGAAGAAGACGAATCTGAACCTACAAGATGAGAAAGGATCGACAAACTTACTTTCGATAACAACCAAGAAGCCAGAGAGCTATCCTGCTTAAAAAATCGTTGATATGCTGGATTCGGTGCTTTTGACCCATCAGCGTTCACCAAGAATTTCTCCGACGGTGTATACGTACTATCAAGATGATGCTCCAATCCTTGCCCGCGAATCATCAGGAGAACTTGCTGCCGCCATAGAAGAAAATTATTATCATCGAGTTTCACACTAATTTGCTTGTTGGAGAAGCCCTGACTAGATTCGTCAGTGGCATTATCTTGAGCAGTCTGCATGACGATGACTAGGGAAAGATCACAATAGCTAGAAGCACAGAAGAAGACGATTTAGGACACCAGGACAAAAGTGACGACGGATACCATGTTAAACAACAGGAGAAACATGGAGAAAATTTCACATTTGATTGAACCAGATGGATGATTAAGCTACTGTAATACACCCCTATTTATAGTGTTTCATGGAGAACTTAGCTCTTGATAATTGACGCTAACAACCTTAACAAATTTAACAACATACGCAAACAATCCTGACAAATTCAACAACTTAACAGATTCAACAATTTCGGTTATCCTCTAGTACTTAGAACCATTAAGAGATTAATCTCTGTTAGTAATTAAATACTTAAGATTTAAATTTAGCGGTAATTATTAGGGGTGTTCAAATGGATAATTCGGTCGGTTATTAAACTAAATTACTAAAATTGAAATAATCGAACTTTAAAAAATTTTAATCGTTAATCGAATCGAATTTTTTTCGAAATATCTTAATTGAACCAAACAAGTTTCAGTTAATAAAAATTTGTAATAAAATTTTGGGCAAATTACACAAATAATCACTCAACTATGTTAAACTAGTCTTTTTAACCACAAAACGTTTAAAAATTATAAAACAACCATTAAACTTATCATGTAACGACCCGGATTCGGATCCGAGTGTCGGTTTAACCTGATGGGTTTGGGCTTCAGTTTTGGGCCCGGGTTTAGTGGTTTGGGCCTCGTGTCTAGGTGAGTCTTATGTTGTGATGGGCTTAGGGGTTTTAAATGGAGGGCAAATGAGTAATTATCTAATTAGGTGACAAAGAGGCTTTGGGTGTTTTGTTTCTCTGCAGAAAAGTTGAAGGTGAGATCACCTTGTCCCTCTTCCTCTTCCTCCATCTTTGCAAGAAAGAAAAACAGGAAAAGATTAAATATTTGTGGTGGTAAGTCAAGAATCTCGTTTTGTGCTTGAAGGGTAAGTTGTAGAGGTGTTTGGGATCTACAAAATAAGGTAAGAATGCATAGGTTTGGTGAGGGTGAAAGTGAAAGTGGGGGTTATAGCTTGAGTTCGGGATTTGGGTTTTGGAAGCTCAAATCTGAGTCTTTTAGTGTTTTTAAGCTTTAGAAATCATCCTCAAATCGTCCTTGATCAGTGTTTATCTTCCTCTTGTAGAGAAAGAGGTGGGTGAGCCCTCAAGGATCCTTGGGAAAGAGAAAGCTTGAAGAGAAGAGAAGTGGACGTTTTTGTTGTTGCCTGCAAGAGGTTGGTACTCCCAACTCTTCTAATTATCTTGCATTTCATGGTAGAGTGCATAGCATATAGAAATCCATGTATGTATGCTTGGTTTGCTTGTAAGAGGTCTTTAATGGTGAATTTCGGTTTGGGGTGTTAAATGATTTAGAATTGATGTTAAAATACCTTAATCATCTCTAGAAATGAATAGAAACACTTTGGGATTGATTGGATCGAGTTTGGGAATGAATCCTAGGAATTTTCTAAGTGCAGACCTGTTTTTCGTGCAGGGGTATCGATACACGGGCAACTAGTATCGATACCCATAAGTGGTTTCTGGCTAAGTGGTCAGGTGTATCGAACCATGGTTCGATACCAGGACCTCCAGTGGTATAATGGCATCGATACAGGTATCGATGCTGGACGATCCCCTTCCGTTGACTTTGAAAATGGTCAAAGGGTATCGATACTGGTATCGATACCCATGGTTCGATGCCTTCTTTGGGTAGGTATCGAGGTAGGGTGGTTCGATACCCTATATAAGGGTATCGATACCCTTGCGAAAACTTGACAAGATAAGCTTTATTTGGGGTTCGATAAGGGGATTAAAGGCAATAATGAATCCTATAATTAATGAAATGAATGGTTAACACAAGATTGACGTATTAAACCTTGAATGACTAAATTATGTTAAGTCTTGATATGTTTTGATGTAAGGATCCTAGGTGGATCGTTTATGTGTGTTGAATCTCTGTTTGATGGAAATCCGGATATCCAAAAGTGTTGCAACACGTCGAAGGCCATCCGATGTAACATTCCGGGTGATGATTTTGAAGACCATTCCAAATGTAGGATCCCGATGCTGTGTGGACGCAGACCTCATTCGATGATACTCGATGTGACATTCCGAGTATGGGATTTGGAGGATCCCGATGCTGTGTGGACGTGGGCCTCAAATCCCGGATGTAGGATCCCGATGTTGTGTAGACGCGAGCCTCATCCTGAGTATGGGATCCCGATGCTGTGTGGACGCAGGCCCTGCTCGTAGTGTAGGTTCCCGATGCTGTGTGGACGCGGGCCTCACTACTTTGTGTTGTTGTTTGACATGTTTATGTTGTGTGCGTCATTATACATTGTTTATTCCATGTGGTAGGCAAGCATGCTAGATCATCATATCATGCACGATGTTTATATGTTATGCTTTACTGCTTATGATATGCATGATGTTGGCCGAGTTCGGCGTACCCACTGAGCTTTAGTAGCTCAGCGTTCGAAATGTGTTTTCGTGCGTAGGTTAGGTGAAGCCAGTTCGTGGAGCACCATCAAGGTTTGGATTTCAGCATCGACCTAGGTCAGAGTACATTTATAGATTAGTGGGCTAGTACTTAGTTGGACCCTATGTGTTTTGTAACTCTGTTATTATTTCAAGTCGAATGTTCAAAATGATTTGTAATATTTTAGAGTTCTTTATACTATTTTGGGCTTACGTTTTAACTTGAATTGGATTTTAATTGTTGGGCTTTCGAAAGAATTTTGAAATACAATTTTTGGGTCGGAGGTCCAATGTGACATCCGGGTCGGGGTGTTACATATCAAATTAGTATAAATTGATATTTTTTTATTGTATATTATAAATTATTGATAAATATTAAAAATATTAAAGATTATTTTTTTAATAAATTTAATTATCATTTTATACTAATTTGATAAAGTTTAATGATCATTTTATAATTTTTAAATGTTTAGTGTCTAAAAATAAATATATAAAATATAAAAATTTTGGTTAATTCGGTTAATTAATTGATTTTGAATCGAATTAACCGTTAACAAAACTTTTAAAAAAACTTTAATCACTCACCGATAGAACAAAGTTCATTGATTGACCATTTAATCAAATTAATTCAGTTTAATCAATTAATTTAGTTTAGCCGACCGTTTGAACACCCCTAATCATTGTCTTATCCCTTAACAACCATATGTTGGTGATTTTGCGGTGAGACAAAAGAATCCCCATCTTGTATGGGTTCGAATCCCGGTATGGGAAAAAGTTATAATTTCTCTATTTAATAATAAAAAAAGAATAAGGTTAAAATGAAGTTGATAGGTATTATAAGTATCAAGTAATTTGTACATAAATTCTTATGAGACGGATATATAAATATCTATTATAACTGTAAAAAAATAATAATTATATAAAGTCTTATAACATAAGATATTACGTGATAATATAAACGCTAACCCAATAATATAAACACTTATAAAACTCATAGCAAGGGGAAAATACATAATTTGTTATATAAAATGTTAGAAAATATGTAACAAAATTTCTAGCCGAGATCACCCAATTTAAATCAAGTTTAATTTATGATAAATTATAACGACCTAGATTTTGGATTCGAGTGTCGGGTTAACCCGTGGTGTTGGGCTTTGGTTTTGAGCCTCGGGTTTTGGTAGTTTGGACTTTAGGCTTGTTGGGTTGAGAGTTGGGCCTTGTTAGTAAGGGTATTTTGGTAAATGCCTAAAGGTGAAGACAAGAGGATTGGGGTTTAATTCTCTTGCAGAGAATGACTTCATCTTTTCTCTTTTCTTCATCATCCTTCATCTTAGTAGCAAGAGAAAGGAAGAGCAAAAGGTAAGATCTTTATCAGTTTTGTTAGAAATCTTGTTTTTGGTTTGAAGGGAATGTTGTAAGGCTTACAAGGATCTATAGAACAAGGTAAGAAAGTGTTAGTTTGGTGAGGATGGAGGTTTAAGAATGGTTTTGAGTGGAGTACGGGATTTGATTTTTGGAGAGCTTAAATCCTAGTTTGTAAGTGTTTTGTAGCTTTGAGGATCATCTTAGGGTGGTTCTAAGTTGTTGTTATCCTTCCCTTTGTAGAGAAACAAGTGGAAGAGCCATCATCAAGCTTGAGGAATGAGAAATCTTGAGTTTGAGCTTGGAGCTCGGGTTTGTTGTTTTGTTGTTGTTCTTGCTTAACGTTGGTACTCCCAACTCTTCTCCTCATCATGCATTTCATGGTAGATAACATTCATGTAGATTTTTGTGTATGTGTGCTTGGTTGAAGCTTAAAAACCATTAATGGTGAAATTCGGATTTATGTGGTTAATGAAAAGAAAATGATGTTAAATTATCCTAAACACTCCTAATAATGTGTAGGAACACTTTAGGATCGATTAGATCAAGTTTGGGAAGAATCCTTAGAAATTTCTAAGTGCAGACCTGCATTTCGTGCAGGAGGTATCGATATCGGTGGCTCGTGTATCGATACCCCTGAGGGAAAAATAGGCTGATAGGGAGGGGGTATCGATACTGGTTTCGATACCAAACCCTCCGATGGCATCTTCGATTCGATACTCGTATCAAAGCTGATGTTCCCCTTTTCGTTGACTTTAAAATTGGTCAAAGGGTATCGGTACCAGCATCGATACTAGTGTTTCGATACCCTCTTTAGGTGGGTATCGATACAGGGTGTTTCGATACCCACTTAGGAGTATCGATACCCCTGCTTAATTTCTATCAAGTTAAGTAAAGATTTAGGTTCGGTAATTATAATTAAGGGTCCTTATGAATCTTAAGTTAATATAATGAATCGTTAAAACAAGATTGAAAATAATAATCCCGAAAGACTAAGATATGATAAGTCTTGATATGTTTTGATGTGTAGATCCTAAGGGGATCACTTGTGTGTATTGAGTCCTTGTGTGATGGAAATCCGGATATCCAAAAGTGTTGCAATACGTCGAAGGCCATCCGATGTAACATTCCTGATGTATTGAAGACTTTATTCCGAGTGTTGGGCGGCCTCACTCGAAGATGTTCGATGTAACATTCCGAGCATGAGATTGGTTAGGTGGCCTCTATCCCTTATTTTCCGAACGTTGGGCGGCCTCGTTCGAAAATGTCCGATGTAACATTCCGGGTATAGGATTCGAGGGCGACCTCAATCCTGGGTGTATGATCCCGATGCTGTGTGGACGCGGGCCTCACTCTTGTGTGTTATTTGTGATGTGACATGTATATGTTGTGTGCGATATTATACATTGTTTATGCCATGTGTTAGGCGAGCATGCTAGACCATCATATCATGCACGATATTTATATGCTTTGCTTTACTACTTATGATATGCATGATTTTGGGTCGAGTTCAACATACCCACTGAGCTTTGGTAGCTCAATGTTTGAAATGTGTTTTCGTGCGTAGGTTAGGAGAAGCCGGTTTCTGTGGAGCACCATCAAGGTTTGGATTTCAGCATCGACTTGTGTTAGAGTATAATGGTTAGATGTAGTGGGCTAGTACTTTGTCGAACCCTATATGTAATCGTAACTCTGTTTATTTTAAATTGGGCCGAATGTTTTAAATGGTTTGTAATGTTTTGGGAGCTCCGATTACTTCATATTATTTTGGGCTTATGTTTTAACTTAAATGGATTTTATAAATCGTATTTTGGACTTGAGTTGGATTTTATTATTGGGCTTTCGAAGGAAAATTTGAAATACAAGTTTTGGGCCGGAGACCCAATATAACATCTGGATCGGGGTGTTACATAAATATTATATAGTCACACAAAAGGCTATAAGATAATTTTTTTTCTTACAAAAATAATAAAAATCGATGTATCTATATAATATATTATATATATATTCCTAAAGCCAGGCCAGGATCTGCTGATTTGGAATTTCTCATATTCAAGTGGCCGAGGTATCGCAGGCAAACGTGTATTGTCTTCGTCCCAAGATAACAATGTCTTCTATGTTTACTTTTTATTGTTTGACGAATTTATTTTAATATTTTATTTTGTTTTGGGAGAGTTTTATTTTTTAATATTTTATTTTAGATTAAAATAAAATTTTAAGAGAAATTTATTTCAGTTAATGATCAATTTTTTAGATTACTTGGTATATTAACCGAAAATATAAGTTTATATTTTAAACAATTTTATATAATTATTTTTTATTATCATATGTAATATTATGTATATTTATTGTATTATTTCAAAGTCTTAATTTGTTATCAAATCCTCTACGCTAGTCGTATTTAAAATTAAATTACTTTTATCGAGAGAATAATGTATTTTATAATTACAAATTTAAATTTCACGTACTCCATTAAAATATGAACTTTTCTACTGTTAGAATTAAGGGTAGGCAGGATCGGATACTCGGTCAATTTAAATAGAATTGGTCTCAGTCTCAGTCCCGGTAATTATCGGTTCCTAAAAATTAGAATCAGTTTCGATTCCGGTCACATCGGGTTCTAAATTTTAAGAACCGGTTCCGTTACTGGTGGATATCGGTTCCAATACCGAGTATCCGGTTAATTAGTTTATTCTTAAATTTTTTTGAGTAATTAAAAAAAATTTCAACCACCAATAATAATATTAAATAATAAAATTAGAATATTGTAGATTTGAAAATTAAAGTTTTAAAACTAATCATACTCATAATATTCATACATAAAGAGAAAGTTTGATAAGAAAAATAAACAAAATAAAACCAATACTGGATATTTGATATTGGTTCCGATTTTACTGAGTACCCACTGGGTACCGGGTCCAAAAAATCAAGATCCAGTCCCGGTTATGACCGAGACCTAAATTTTGGATCCAATCTCGATCTTACCGGAAGTAATACCAAATAAAAATCTACTGAATCTTATCAAGTCCGAGACCGAGTAATCGGGTTTTTTGTCAACCCTTACTTAGAACCATTTTTTTATTACCGAAGCGAAAATCAAATCAACTTTCTGATTTAACACGACGTGAATGAAATAATAATAAATCCTTGGTTGGCAAGCTAGAAACTCTCGGTTCAAACCTGTTAATTCATCTATAACCAAGACCAACTAAGAGCTGTGGACACGATCCAATGTCATACTTAGCGGTTTCGGTTTGAGACGCAACCACTTGTCTCATCCTCTTCGGAGACCCCTTCTCTGAGACGGAGGAGGAAGAATTAGACGGCTCGGGTGATGACCTCTTTGACGTTACCCTCACAGGATCAGGCTCACCGGAATTCACCCTCAATGGAAAATTCAACAAAGCCCTGGAACCGCGCATCCTATAAGCTGCTTTATCATAAGCGAAAGCAGCATCCTCGGCCGTCTCAAAAGTACCTAACCAAACACGAGCTCCATTTTTAGCCGGGTCCCTTATCTCAGCCGCGAACTTCCCCCACGGTCTCTGCCTAACTCCCCTGTATTGCCTAGCTTTGGGCGGAACCGTCGTGGTAGCAGCCGTATCCACTTTTCTCTTCAGTGTCTCGACTACAATCTCTCGTGGCTCCGGTTTAACCGTCGGAAAATTCATTGAAGAGTTGTCGGACGGCGCCCATCCATCGTTTAAAGCGTCTCTTAGGAATCCGAGAACGAGCATGTCTTCTGAATCATTTTCTTTAAGAGGGAGGTCACCCCAAGTTTCGGTCAAGCAAGGGTACAAGCGACTGAAGCTTGAGCTCCTGCAGAACATGGTGGAAGGAGCGGTGGCAGTGGTACAATCGGTAGCATCATTGAGTCGGAAGTCCGATGACTCTCCCAATAAATATTGCCGAATTGAGTCCAACGTGGCTAAATCTGAATCGTTGCTGTTACTGCGATACATCAAGAAGATCTAATGACTTAAATTAAGAATCTAAGGGAGGAATTAGGAGTCTGAATCTTTGCATGGTAAAGTAGGTGGGTTTATATAGGGAATTTGGATGGGTGGTTTTTTCCATTTCTTTATTTTTATAAATATTATATAGATAATGAAGGTGGAAAGGGATTTTCAAAATCTTTTGGATTAATTATTTTTGAAATTTGAAACTCATATTTAGACACGTGATAAAAGATTTTTGAAATTTGTCATACAAATCTCATGATGTCGTCCTATTGTTGGTGCATAAAGTTAAAAAATGTCTTAAATGGAGTATTTAACAGAATAATTCTTTTATATTTTAAAGTAATTCAAATTTTAATATTTTATTTTAAATTAAAATAATTTTTTATAAACTAAAATCACGTATTAAATTTATATGATAATGTATGATATATAACATAGTATTATTAAATTAAAATTATATTGACTTAAAAAACGTTATATCAGACAAAAATAAATTTATAAAATTATATAAAATATAAAATATTTTTTGTTGATTTATAATTCTATCAAGTTATTTTAAATTATTGATCGTCAATTCATTAATATTTTTTATTTGTAAAGAGACTATTATGATTAAAATAAAATATTAAAAATTAAATTATTATAAAAAATAATGGTCAAAATAATTATTATATCATATATTTTAGATATTTTTTACTAATCAAATAAGATCCAATAATTTGCCAATTAAGTTAACATTTATACACCTTTGTTACATTTTTCTGAAGGATTATTAAACAAAACATATTATTAACTTAATGAATAATAAAACGACAGGCCTTAAAGAATATAGATAGGATTGAGACCGAAACCTTGTCTAAAACGGATACACTGGTCTTAGCAAAACCAATTACTTAAAAATAAAAACAACGTAATCCATGAATTAGTGTAGCATAAATTAAACCCTTTGTTAATCCTTCTCTTAATTAATTAAACTATTTCTTGGGACAACTCTTGTCTTCCTTTATCCCTGATTTATCATGTCTTGGGTCCATGTAATGTTTATCAATGATAAAAAGTCTTTAATCTTTTTGGTGTCTCGTTTTATATCTAATATTAAAAAATTAAAGTTAATTTTTATTATAAATTTTAAATTATAAACTATAAATCTTAAAAAATATACTTTAACCTTAATTTCTTATACTATAATTTTAAATTTTAACTTTAAACCTTAATCCTATACCTAATTAATGTTTATTAAAACATGATACTCAAAGTGACATAATATATGTCATGTCATAGTGATTTAAATTTAAATTTTTAGTACTAGAGATATATAAAAAATAAAAGATGTTTATTGTTATAAATAAAACATTCACTGTCGCTAATGATTTTACCAACAAGTATTTTTAAATCTAAAATCTTAATCTTGGAATCTACACTTACAAGTTCCAAGGAGACGGATAATGTTAAGATGGATTGGTCTGATATCCGTTTCCTTTTCTTGTAGTTTTAGGTAAAATTGATCGAAATAAATTTGTTATAAAAATTTTAGTATCAATTTTATATATATATTAATTTTTTGAAAAAGTAAAAAAATTATGGTATATATTAAATTTTTAATAAAGAGTTAAAAATTTAAAAATATAAAAATTTTGATATATATCAAATTTTATATAAAAATATAAAAAAAATAGCAAAATTTTTATAATAATTTTAATATAACTTCATTTTCGATCGTGTCACGTTAAAATCACCCTTCAACCGCCACCAAATCCACCCACATCCTTTGAAACTGCCCAAGCTTTGGTCATAACCATGACTGTTGGCATAATAAAATGTCTGGTTTCTCCACTCCACGTGCGTCTGTCAACTCTCGACCGCACCGTCTGAGTTGTGTCTCCTAACACGACAAAATCAGCATCCCTAGCCCTAGGCTGCCATAAACAATAGTACTATTAAACATAACAAAAATAATGGAGTTTTTAAGCACATGCAGGATGGTTATGCCTGCAGGATATTTATTCTCTTTGAATGAATATTAATAAAAAAATTGACTTGTATTTAATCATATAGTTGGATTAAATTTATCTCCCTTAATCTCCTGCAATTCGACACAGATTTAAAAAAAAAAAGTATGAACAGAATATATATATATATATAGTAGTTTAATTGAACAAACGGATTTGAAGAGACAAATATTATCAACTTTGTTTATGTTTATAGAAAAGTTCATTTATATACTTATTTGTTTAAAGTTGAATTTTTTATAAAAAATATTGATATTGATTTTATTTATTTCTACAATATTTACACTTGATTATTAGATTTATAAAATAAGAAATATATTTATTTTTGGTTGGTTATATTATTCGCAAAATCAAATTTTATAGTGTTCGTCCACATGTTCATTTTATGTTAACTTATATGCTCGTTTAATATAATTTAAATAACTGTTGAATCTATATTTGAATCACATTTATGGTCAGATATTATCTATTTTTTTTATCATGGATATTTTTATTAAAAGATGAATAATTAATTATAAAATATATTTTATTTTATTAATAAAAACTAAACTCCAGATCTGTTAATTAAAAAATAAAATAAATAACTATTATATCAGTTTCGTGATTGCAGTATTAATACTTTCAATGATACCCTAACTCTTGAAATTCTAATTAAAAATATGAAGTTTGATGCATTACGTTTCTGTTGGTATTCTTTATACTAGTAATTAAGTCTTAAATATTATTGGTTTGAGGGTTGAAACTTTGAATTTGTTTTTTTAATTGAGTGTTTGACTTTGGAAACAGAAAAACAATGACCAAACAAGAGGATTCAAAGGCTACAACTTCAGACAAATAAAACTATTTGTCGGCTTAAAAGAAATAATTATGGCTTAACTCAGTAATAAGTGTCCAAAGTATATATTTTTTTCTAATGTAGGTGTCTAATGTTTTTTTTTTTGCTAAAATAAGTGTCTAAACTATATATTTTTCTGAGATATGTGTCTAATGTATCTTTTGGCTGAAATAGGTGCCTAAAGTTTTATTCCCTTAGTGTTTTAAGGTAACATTGTTAAAAAGAGTTGTTTAATTTGTAAATAAGTACCTAAACTATATATTTTTTTCTAAAATAAGTGTCTAATGTATTTTTTATTGAAATAAATGCCTAATTTTT
Organism: Abelmoschus esculentus; assembly: GCA_035048815.1. Classification (NCBI taxonomy): domain Eukaryota; kingdom Viridiplantae; phylum Streptophyta; class Magnoliopsida; order Malvales; family Malvaceae; genus Abelmoschus; species Abelmoschus esculentus. Next base: position 9,007,799 of record JAUCBN010000051.1, on the reverse strand, counting down.
TCTTATAAGTAATTTATATTTCTTATAAGATATAAAATTATTTATATCAATGTTTTAATCTATTAAATTATTTATTATAATTGATTAATAATTTATTTAAATTTAAATTATTTTATCCGAGATTTTGTTTTTTTTTAAAAAAAAAATAATTTATTTATTAATTTTATCTCACTTTTAAATATTTATGTTTTGTTCTCAATCCAATTTCATCTCATAGTATCACAATAGTCCTACACAACTTCAAGTAGTATAAACAAATTCCCACCATTGCTCTTTCCCCGACTTAACCAGTAACTGTAAGTAACTCAAGCTCAAGGTTTCACAACGACCTTCATGCAATTATCCCACATGCAAATAGAATTTTTTTCTATCATTGACACCTATTTTCCATCGATTTTACAATCATACGATGCAACAAATATTTAATCCGTAACGACGATTCTGTCGATAATTTCTTTTGCACGAGTCTGAACAACAGACGAATATTATATATAATATATTATTTTTTGACCAGTTCTGTCACTCCTGATTCGTCATGCTCATACTACGACGCCAGTAGCCAACGTCGCTTCCTCTCTCAGTAGTACCGCCCTTGATTGCATCGTAGCATCCGTCAGGATCTGTTGGTCGTTTTAGCTGACGTTCATTCCCCTTGGTCTTGCATACAAACCCTAAGCAAGTGACGACGTCATGCATCCCGAAAGCTCTCCAATGATCATCCACTTCATACAAACCCACACTCGTTCTCCAACACACAAGATCTATCAAAAAAACTCTCATGGTTTTTGTAACAAAAAAAATCTACTTTCAGAGTTGTTGGACTATGTTAATTCTTATTTTAGAATAAAATGTAAAACTATGCATAGGGATAAGCAAAATTCTACTTGAAAAATAGAATTATTTAACTTGATATGAAAAATTCAACTTGTTTTGATTCAATTTAATTCGAAAAAAAAAAGTTAAATAAAGTTGGGTTTATAAAATAAAAATTCAAATGAATCCAAATTTTTAATAATTAGTTGATATGTTTTCAAGTTTGAGTCAAGCCCCTCGATTCATCCCAATATATTATATTATATCACATATGAAAATATGAAAAAAAATATATGTATATCATATATAAATAAAAAACACTTAGATTAGAATTAGTCTGTATTGTAATATTAAAAATAAATAAGTACAATTATATTTTATATAAATTCGAAAAATCGACTTAACTCGAATTGTATAAACTTGGCTAAAATAAAAAAAAATCTAAATAAATATTGAATCAAAAATATAACTCATACATTAGATTAACTCAATTTTTTTATTCGACTTGATAGAAGAATTTGATCGAATACTCAATCCTACCCACACATTAAGTACTCTACCCGTTTTGTTTCCGCTCGAGTGAAAATGCGGCGAGATTTGCGGTTTAATAAAAAAGTAAAGTAAAGTAGGACAGCGGTGACCGCGAATGGCTATAGTTCGTCACTCGCGGTATAAAAAGAAGTAAGGAGCTTTCCTAAGCTAAAGCGCTTTCTAGTTTGAGAGATGGAAATGCCTAATCAAGTAGCCAAGAATCATCGATTTCGGAGGGAAAGAACCCAGCTCCAGGGGAAATGAATTTTGGAAGGATCCGATCCCAAGTGACATTGAATCAGTTGGTGTTGGAGGAGTGAATGCCAGTCGAAAGGCGCATCTATGACTTAATACCGAATTTGCCATAGAAGGGCTCGATCCCAGACCTGGGGCGAGAAATGCTTTTTGATTGAACGAAGCCAAGGGGCGAACGGGAAATGCTTTAGGGAACAACCAAGTACCATCCGACAGTCTTAAAGAGTGAAAGAAGCTGGTATTCATAAGCGGGACGACAGCTCAAAATCGCACATTTAGCTTTCTCTGCCAGACCTTTAGTTTCAAGCAGCAAAGGGGGAAGGAGGCCTATCGAAGTCACTTTCCTAGGTTAAGGTAGGTTCAGTGCCCCAGAAGAATCGGTAGTTGTTAGACTAGCTCTGGCTTGAAAGCGTGAACCTAGCTTGTGTAGCCTATGCGAAGCACTGGTCTGGGAATCGGCAAGAGGTCTTGGATTCGCCATTGTAAGGGCATGGCATTAGATTAGGAAAGGGCCTAAGCTAAGCCCTGAAACCGTTCGTTCGTTTGGATTTCCACACAAGCAAGCACGAGCGAAATTAAGCTTTAAGAGAGTCTCAGAGCAACAATCCCAAGCCAGGAGTTTCCCAGTCTTGGACTTGGAGGCTATGGATAGAGATAGCTCCCTACCCCAATATTCGATCGGAAAGCGGGGGAGGCGAACCCAGATTGCAGCAAACGTCGAATGCATCATGAAAGGGTTGGAAATCCTCTCTCCACCGATCAAGTCCTAGGACTTGGCCGGCGATAGACCAAGGGCAAGGGCCTCCGGTGAGAACCTTAAGCCTATCAGCTTCAGATCTGAAGCGAAAAATGAAAGACGAGGCCTCCAAAAAAGGGAGGCGGGGATCACTTCTAACAGGCGTATGCTTTCGAGTCTATATTTTAACTCTCGACTTTCGCCATGTAAGGAAAAAGACTGTGGTTCGATTCCACAGCGTGCTTATCCCATCAATCAACGAATCGCTTCCTGCTGCACAGAAATAAGAAAGAGGCTCGAGGTTATGTTATAGTATAGATAGGGAGTGAAAGTTCATAAAATTACTTGGGATGGGAAAAAGTGGTTGATGCTAAAAAACACGGGGTTCATTGAAAGTTGGACATTTGAATTGACGTCACCGAAGGGAAATTGGACTTGATCTCAAAATAACGGGGTTTTAAAAAGCTTTAACTTAGTCGATCGACATCACCGACAGATGATCGAACGCCTTAACTAGTCAAATATAAAGATCTTTAAGTCAAAGAGTGTCAATAAAATTAATGCTTGTATGGTCACTAAAAAGTTAACTTCCTTCGACAGTCGGAAAGTATCTTAGGCGGTCTGAGGATACCAGTTTCGCGGGACCGCAGTCCAACTCAAGGCTAAGCTTTACGGTCCTGCCGCTTTATCGATCAACTAACCGAACTCTTGAAGACAAGGAAAGGGACTGATTCACAAAGGAGTCCGGCACCGACCCGGATAGATGATGCCCTATTGCACTCCCTTCTTTCCGCTATCAATCCGCTTTATCAAAAAAACGAAAACAGTCAAGTGATGCTTCTCTGTTATTGTAATTTTGTAGCAGGGAGCTCGGGATGGGCCCAAGTAAACGCCAGCTAGTGTATAACTTAAAAAAGCGATAAGCAAAGTACCAAAGTGGTTGCAGGAACGATACGCTTTGGTTACCGGCGAACGCTTCCAAAGTCGACCCTCTCGAGTTTCCGGCTGTTTCCTAGATTGAAGTAGCCTTTCGTCGCCCTAGCAAACGAAAGAAGTCACTATCAAACAGCTCGCCCTACTGAAGTACCAAAGGTGCACTCCGCCCGGTGACTAAGAAAGAAATGGGTTTGCGCTTAAATTGAAGTGATGAGGTCGCAAAGAGGGAAGTAGGGCTCCTATTGAAACGTTTTCCCTCCCTCAAAAGGCGACCAGCTTTCAATACTAGTTGTTACGTTACGCTGCCATTTTTCCAATATCATTGAATAGCATGGCCTGGAGCTAAGGTAACTCAAGTGGGAGAGCCGTGTTATGGGTGACCTTATTGCACGGTTCAGAGATCACTTGTGTATGTGATGCAAGTGAACGTGTACGAAAAAGCTGTCGTAAAGTTTCGTTGTTCGTTCCGTCTTTGACCCTATCTATGTTTCTATGATGGCCCAAGAACACGCTCATTCTTCAGCCGTAGAGAGACTTTTGAATTGCGCGGTACCATTACGAGCTCAATATATACGAGTGTTATTCCGTGAAATAACTCGAATTTCAAATCATTCACTTGCTTTAACTACTCATGCTATGGATGTGGGAGCATCAACTCCGTTCCTGTGGGCTTTTGAGGAGCGGGAGAAATTGTTGGAATTCTATGAAAGAGTCTCGGGAGCCAGGAGGTCAGGTTGCGTCAGTGACTGCCCGAAAGCTTGAACCAGTTTCAGGAGATGGACAAAGTGCGCAGCGAGCTACTTCCACAGCGAAAGCGGCAGTTACAGTTGTTGAAGCGAGGAACCGGTTGAAAGCATTCCCTTCAGTCGAAGGTACTTCAAGTCTCGACCTAAGGGAGAGGAAAGCCTGTGTTTTTCGCCTTGGCAATTTTCCCCTTGACCGTCTTCTTTAGGGCCGTACTTCACTTATGTGTCACATTCCCGAGAAAAGATGATTCTCTCAACGAAAAGGTAATTCTTTCGTCTAAAAGGCTATCTATTTTAATAAAACTCCACCAACAGGAATCATAACTACTCTTGAGAGACAAAGGAAAATATCCTAAGCTAAGGGTGCGATATGCACTTCTTCTGCTTTTTTGATTAGCCGGTGGGGAAAGGCTGGTCATCCATGCCAGTCAAGCTCTTCTGGTCTATGTTCGCTACTTGGGGCTGAACAAGCTTTCCGAACCTATGTCCATTGCTTTAAAGTCTTTTTCTCAATGGTAGTGAACCTAGGCTAGATATTCCTGCTTGCTTCACACCAATCGGGATTTATTGAAGACTTACATTCTATTCTGCCAACGAAGGAAATGGTCGCTGCGGAGAATGACTGTCAGTCAGGAAACAACAAAAGTCAGATCGGGTCGGGTAGAGCGAGCCCTGCCCTTTCTTCCTTGCGTATTCAGGCATCGGTAAAGTCGTCCTTTACTTTACTAGGAAATGAAATTCAGGACACGATCGGAAAGCAGAAAACCTTTCTCGCTCGGCATTGTGTGTAAGAGAGGAGAAAGCCTCTTCAACGAACCTGGTGGCAAATTCAGGAAGATCCTTTGGTCAATTCAATGTTCTACCCTACGAAAGCAGGAAGGGGAGGTGTCTGATCTGAGTCCATCTTCTTTCCATTTGCAACTTCACTTAACCTGCGGTCCTACTTGATGCTTCTTTAGCGTAGGTGCGCGCTAGAAGTATCCGTTGATTTCCTTGCAAAAGGTAGCAGTTTAGTTAGCGTGTCCGGATCCAGTATCGACACATCGGATCTCACTTTATTCCCTGCGGTTAGCTTGTAAATAACAGTGTGGTATTCTTCTTATTCTCCTCGATTCCCAATAGCTCATCAATCATAAGTGTCTCAAGGACTTAGTCTGCATCCCCGAGATGCCTCGTCATTGATATCTTCTCTAATAGAAAAAAAGCTGTTATGCTTAAATAAACCGAGGAAATGACTATGAATCAATCCTTTCATAAGAAGGAAAAAAGAATTCTCTTTAATCAACAATCAATGGGTTCACTCCTTATTCTATTTCTATAGAATTCGTAGGACTGACCAAACTAAGCAAGGCTTGGGCTCTCTCTATCTAGGGCGAAAGAAGGCTCTTTTGCTATAAAATACAATGAGTTCGTCCATTCTAGCCAACCGCTCAACTAGCTTTCTCCCTTCTCCTTCCTTCTCAAATTTGTTTCCTTTTTCTTCTGAGTTTCAAACCAAATGAGTCTGGAAGGATTTTATCCTTCAAATATGAGTTTAATATTACATATAAAAATAATAAATAAAACGTCTTTTTATATTAGGTGATACTGCGGCTTAAATAATATTTTTCAAACTCCACGTCATAACAGTGTCATCAATGTAATAACACCATTTCGTGAGAAATTATATTATTAATTTTTTACCATATCATCCATAGTTTTACTCAATCAGATTCACCTATCTCATATATTTTCAAGGTGAATCATCACCTCTTTCTTAAAGATGAACGGACCTGATTGTATGAACCACAAATGACGTGGTGAAAAGTTTATAATATAATCTTTCCCATTTTGTAGCGACAAAATTGAAACTTTTAAAAGTTTATGGCCAAAATAATACATATGCTAAAGTTTAGTGACTAATGTTGTAGTTTACCATTTATTTAGGAGATAAGATAAGGGCGAACACGATTACAAAATATTGAATTTTTTTATTCAACACAAAAATTTTGATCGACATGACCATATTTGTAATTTTATAAACTTGAAAAAAACTGAAAAGTTTGAATTATAAAATAAACTTAAATAATTCAAAATTTTTAATAATTAAAAAATCAATTTTTAAGTTCAAGTTGATTCTTTCAACTCTATCTGATATGTATATCTAATATGAAGAATTTAAATTAAATAAATAAAAAATCGTTTAAATATGAATCAATTAGTATCATGATATTCTAATACTTACAATTAAATTTGAATAGAATATAGAACAATTTAACTCAAATAAATTCAAATAAAATTTAAGTTATAATTAGAACTTGTTAATTCAATTGATTATTTTTTAACTCGAGTAAATCGAATACATCCTAATATAAGATGTTAACACAGAGTATGACCTTGTATAAATTATGATTAAAATCTAAGGACAGCATCACCTACTTGGCCTGCATATAGGGTGTTAACAAAGCAAAATAGTAATGAAACACACTTCCCCAAACTAAGTCAAAGAAGACAAAACCCACATTTAATCAATTTAGATCTTACCAAACCTTTAAGCAAATCTCAATTAAACAAATAAAACAATTCAAAGCATATCAAATAAAAGAAGTGAAGAAACCAGTGGATCAGCTGCATAATTGTTACATCTATTTCTTCATGAACAAAATTTCCATTATTGTGTTTTTTAAAGCTCAAGGAACTTGAACCTGCCAGAATCTCATGTTTATAATCTGAGTCTATGCAAAATCACTTGTAAAAGACAATGGGGGGAAACGCATCCTTCATAGTTCATACTCATTTAAGACAAAGAGCAGATGAATGCTTCTAGATTTTATGAACCGAATATCGATCTTTGTTATAATATTATTTCCCTAGTCTTTAAGCAATGACTTTAACCATCATGAGCATTTCAACTTGAGCTATGAATTGGTAAAAGTAAAACAATACTCTTAGATTAAGCTTTCCATTAATCCACTTGCATTGGTTAGGTTTGAAAATGAGCTCAAAATACATGATATTATCATATAAAACGATAGGAGTGGTTGAGAGTCCGGGACCAGGGGGATACTAGAGACATGGAACCAGTAATACAACACTGCAAATTGACTACTTCTCACCCCAAACATCAATTCAAAGTTTTAATTAAAACCATAATCAGATAAGATATCCCAAACAAGCATTGATGATGTATGGATATGTATGACTTGGCCAAAACAACACAGATAAACACTAAAGAAGGGAAAAGAAAATCATTTCATTGCAGACCTAGCAATAATGAAAGAAGAGTAAAGAACAAATTACAACACCCATTTGTCTTCTGTGGTTTGATTAATTGATTATTCCATCAGTGCTCATAATTGTCATTCCATTTCCAATATGTTATTACTCTTAGGTTTGTCCGGCCATCATATTTTTTATCGAGTACAAGAATCCTATAGGTTCCCTTCTCAAAACCAACCTCAGGGTTTGAATTTAAAAATATCAGAGCATTTAACAGGAGAACAAGTAAATAAATAAACTTGAGTTCACACACCATTTCCATTTCCATTTCCAGAAGGAAATGTAAATTGGAATGCATAATCCAAAGTGAAAGGAAAATGATTCCATTTACAATATGACCCTGTAAAGCCTACTTTGCATGTAAGTTAAATATTAGCTTCAATCTTAATCCATGTTTACCGCTACATCAGCTGACCAAATCATCAAACAAGAAAACCATGTCTTTTGCTTACATACATAACCCTTTAAAGTAAGCATAACCATTAAAATAACTATTTTTATGCAGAGTATAGCAGAACCTTTTTGGGAACCAGCCAAGAAATGCAACCAACAAGAAAACAACAATGGAGATAAAACAAGTTATGGGGTATAAGATTACCTCAAGCATTAGCCGTCTGAGTCTCGATTTGACCTGCTTTCTCAATGAATCAAAAGATGAAATATTCAAGTTAGTACAAATAAAATATTATGTCCAGTGTAAAAACAAAAGTTGTAGGTTCCTTGAACCTAAACCCCTTAGAAATGTTTGACAAGTCTTCAGATTCAACAATGGTTATGCGTTATAAATACCTTTCCACTCTCCCCTTCTACTCTCAGACATTCTACCTCAATTACATTTCATCTGCTCTTCAATTCAAACCAGATATAGCCCTTTGCTTCTTTCTTCTTTTCTCTGGAAGTTCTTTTCAATTCCTTGGTTATGGAAACAAGGAGTGATGTATCCAGTGCGCTTCAATATATCAAACATTATTTACTTGATGAACTTTCTCCTGTGGGATTGCGCAATGAAAATCAATGGATAAATGAGGTAAAACCTAAAGTTTCAACCTCTCAAACTCAATCTCTTTATTCTCAAACTTCAAGCTCTGGATCCTCTCTTACAGAAGCTAGTTTTAATTGCCTTGAAGATGATGATTTCTTTAAATTTTCTCCCAATTTCACCGGATTCAACCCAAACGGTGCTAGTGTTTTCGAATTTGAGTCGAAACCTCAGATTACACATCTCACAGCAACTAAGCATCTCTCATCCAATGACATTTCCTTAGATTTTGAAGTTAAACCTGAAATCACCGAACTCTCAGCGGGAAAATCTCAAGTGTCTTCGTTTTCTTTCTCTAAGATTCGAAAGCCGTCGCTAAAAATCTCGTTACCGCATAAGGTGGAATGGATTCAGTTTGATAAACCGGATTTAACTCTGCCGGATCTGAAGAAATCAAATTCCGATGACAATAAGCACTATAGAGGTGTCAGACAAAGGCCTTGGGGGAAATTCGCAGCAGAGATCCGAGATCCGACCCGGAGAGGTTCCCGGATATGGTTAGGGACCTTCGAGACGGCCATCGAAGCCGCTAAGGCTTACGACCGAGCCGCTTTTAAGCTACGTGGCTCAAAAGCGATCCTTAATTTCCCTCTTGAAGCCGGGAAGTTGGATTCAGGCGCCATTGGCGGAGACAGGAAACGGAGCAGAGATAACGGCGAAGGAGAAGAAAGACGGGCAAAGGTGGTGAAGAGAGAGAACGAAAGCGTGACGAAAGCGAGAGATAACGGAGATGTTCCTTTGACGCCGTCAAATTGGTCAGCGCTTTGTGATTTGGATAATGACATAACGGAGATTTTAAACGTGCCGTTATTGTCGCCGTTAGGGTTTCCACAAGTTATGGCCATATGATGATCAGGCGCGCGCGTGTTTGAAGTGGAGAGCAGTGGGTGACGTGGAATTTTTTTGGGTGTGTATATATTGCTGAATTGAATACTTGTGCGGTGATTTTATATTTAATTATTTATTTCTTGAAAAATTCCGATTTTAAAATTAAAAAAATATAATAAAATAAGTCGTCATCGATTTTTTATTTTTTAAGTCAAAACGAATCACTTGAGAATTCATTAATTTTAATGATAACTTATTTTTAAGAATTTATTAAAACGAGCAAAAATCAAAAAATAAATTTAAAAGTTGATTATGAATAGAGATTATTAATATTCGCATATCATTCAAAAAAATATTTATTTAATTATTTAATGTAATAGTATTAAAAATTATGAATTCGATTAGAATTTAAAATATAATTCTTAAATGTATGATTATGTTCTATATATTCTAAGAAATGCTCTAATATTTAGAATAATAGAGAAATTCACATTTTTATATGTCCGAGAAATAATTTCTCGAGTTTATAAATAAAAGAAAACACCTTTAAATATTATGATTAAGATATTTGTTTATTTAGGGATATCAAGAAAATTACATTTTTATACGTTCGAGATACGGTTTTCCGAATTCATTAAATAAATGAACATATGTGTATATAGTGTATACACTATATTTAGATAAATTATGAACATAAATATGAATATTTATTAGTTATAATAGAATAATGATGCAAAATTCAATTAATTTTATATTATTTATGGTTATTGGATAAATAAAACGGATGAAAAAGAATAATGTAGAAATATGAAGATTATCACTAACAAAAAATAAGAAAATAATCTTAACCATTTATTATCATCATCCAACGATTCAAAATTAGTGTAAAACTCATTATCATATAGGTTAATCCTAACCCTAATGTTATGGGACGGGATCAAGTTACACAATATAAAAAATAAAAATTATATTAATTATATATAAGCTAATATATATATATACACAAAATTATAATATAATAATAATATAACATAATATATATTTCATGGGAAAAATAGGTAAAACACATGAAATATAGGTTTGAAAATATAAAAACAGAATATTAAGGGGTAAAAATTAAAATAACAGAAAATATATAAATTTGGAAAAACATATCAAATAAAAAAATAAAAATTCAAAGGTAAAATAAAAATAAAAAAAGATGAAATTTAAAATGTGGAACGAGGAGAGGGACCGATTATACAATTATCCGTTTGACAAAAAAGAAAGTATGGTAAAAAAAAGACCTAGACGGTAATTTACTCAAAGACTCAAAGGTGCATATCTTCCCTGAGTTCGGGCCACCGCACAATATCAACCGGATGAGCAAAACTTGACTCAACTTAAAAAAATTGAATAATTTGATTTGATTCAAGGAGAAAATATTCAACTCGTTTTGACTCGATTCAAAATTTCATAAACTCAAATAACTTAAAAGAATTTCAAATAATTCAAAAAAATTTAGTAATTAGAAGATTTATTTTTAAGTTCGAGACGAGTCTCTCAAATTTTTATAATATATATTGATATATAAAAATATGAAAAAAATATTGTTACGCATGAAGAAATATATATTACTTATATGATTAGTGAAAGTTGTTTAAATTACAATCAAATCGTACTATAATATAATAAATAATTACAATTAATTCTTTAAAAGAACTCGAAACTCGACTCGAAATTTTTTTGAATGAAAGCTCGAATAATAAAATTAGACTCGTCAACTCAAATAACTCAATTTTTTTTACTCGATTCAATTCGATCGAATGCACATATCATAACCATAAAACGGTATCATTTCATGGTTGATTTAAAATAAAAGAATTATTATTTTTTTAGAACTTATAAAATAAAAGACCCTATTTTTTTATCCCTTCTTATTTTTTTCAACCCCAACAACGGCCATTATTCATATTCAAAAAAATGTTCATCATTGATTTAAAGAATCTGTGACCGTTCATTGACGACCAGGACTCGACGAAAATTATCCTCAATGTCTAAAGACACACATGCACGATGGCTCCTTCTCAACCAAGTCATTCATATATGTTTTTTGGTTAATTTTTATCTATTTATATGATAATTTGTTTATGATTTTTATAAGACTTGTCTATCTTTATAATAATATTATCTGATGTTATAATAATTTAGCGTTTAGATAATAAGTATTATCATACGCTTCAAGTCAAAAAATAATAAATGATTTATTATTTTGTGAATTTCTTTGTGATAGTTTGTCAATGTGCTAAGAACTCATAACGAAAAGAATAGTACTAAATGCATGAACTTTTCTGAATAAAATGTAATTTTATAAAAAAATTTATTTGAAAGACAAAATAAATTTTCTTAGGAAAGATTCAATCAAATTTATAAAAATTACATTTATAATTTTTTTAAGGTAAAATTTACTTGTCAACCATGTAATAGGTGAGATTATCTATAAAAATTATTTGTCAACCATGCAACCCTCTGGATTTTATTCATGACATGGTAAAAATAGGTAAGATTTTTAGGTCAACTTTAAGACAAAATTAATTTTCTTAACAAGTAATTCTGACCATGTCATGAATAGAATCCATAGGGTTGCATGCAATCCGAAGATGGTTTATCACTTTATCTGTAGTCTCAATCAATCAGATTTATTTATTTTAATTTTTTAAAATAAATTATCATTTTTTTACATATAATTAATGAATAAATAAATATTCTATCTTTATTTAAAGATAAACAATCTTAATTGTTTGAAAATGAATAATATGATAAATAAAATTTACCTAATAATCTCCCGGTAACTAATTGATTTGTTCAAACAAAGTCACATGAAAACCACTTCGTCAACCTAAAGATCACGGCTCATGTCTGTTTGAGGAATTCTCCAGAGAATTATAATATTTTACATTTTCAACGTTAAGCTGAAAATTACTTGTCAACCATGCAACCCTCTGGATTCTGTTCATGACATGATGGAAATAAGTGAGATTATTAGGTGAATTCTGATTAGCATATAATTTATGGATTTAATAATTAAGATTGTTTATTTTTTAAGTAATTATTTAATAATTACACACTCATTAATTATATATAAAAAAGAGGTGATAATTTACCTTAAAAATTGAAATAAATAAATCTGATTAGTTAAGACTACAGATAACATAATAAATAAGGTTCATTTAATAATTATTTTTGATAATTAATATTTCATGATCTAACAACATCCTTTGATTTAAATCTAGATGAATAGTCAAAGTCATCTAAAATTCTAAAAAATGGGTACTTTTTCAGAAGAACAATTCTTTATTCCACCCATCTTTCGTACATAATTAATGGTGTGTCGGGATCTCTAGGGTTTCATAAGATCATAGAAATAAAACCACTCTGGTATTGTCGGAGATGAACATCCTGGTTTTGACGAGTCTTTGAATCCTAAGGGATCGGTGCCGTCAGATTCTACGATGCCAGCTTTCCGGTTGTATACGTAGATTTTGGTTGACCCAACTGCAAGGTTGAACTAAATAGAATGCTTACTTTGTCATTAATTTCTCTTGTCAACCTTGTAGATAAATACTTGGAAAATACGTAATTGGTCAAGCAGACGGCATTGTTACACAACTATTGTCGACTTTATTATTATTTTTTTATAAACTACATAAATGGTCCCTATTCAATAGCATGCATTTCAATCTAGCCCTTAATAATTTGATATGTTTTTTGGATGGATACGATGTAAGTATAATCTAATATGTTTTTAAGATTTTAGTGATCATAAGATAAATAAAAGATTGAGCCCTTAATAAATTGTTCAATTATGGTTACAATCGTTTTTTAAATCATATTGTGTTTATCACGTTTGCGAGTATTTCGGATGATGTTGATACGGCTATATAACGGTTGTTACGAATGTGGATTGTTATTTAAATCATTGTCCCTAATAACAAGTATTAAAAATAAATAAATTCTAAGAGTAAATCTATAATAACAAACATTAAAAAATTAAAACTTCTAATAACAAATATTAAAAAAATAAAATTTAAGAGTATGCTCATTATAATAAATATTGAAAAATAAAATAGGTCCTAATAACAAGTATTGAAAAATTAAACCATAGCACGAATCATCTAGTCTCATCGGTTAAAGGAACGGTTGTTGTTCCTAGAGGTCACGGGTTCGAGCACCGGTGCTATCAACACAATGACTGAGCGATCAATGTTAAAAGGTTGAGAGTATATTCTAGAACAGATACTACTAATTACTGTAGCTGAATCAAAAAAAAAATTAAACCATAACTAACAGGTATTAAAAAAGAAAATTTATTATAATGATAAACCTCTAATAACAAATATTGAAAATTTGTGTCTCTAGTAACAAGTATTGAAAAAAATTTGACTCTTAATAACAAGTATTAAATTTTAAGAGTGCTTGTAACAACAAATACTGAGAAAAATTAGAAGAAAATTAAATTTTAAGAGTGTACTCTTAAATATAAATATTTAAAAAGTCTTTAATAATAAATATTATAATAAAATTAGATCTATAATAATAACTATTCAAAAATTTAAAACATAATGATAAAAATTAAAAAATTAGATCATATAATTAATATGAAATTAATTTTTATAAATCTATTTAATTTAAAAATTTTGGGCCTGGACAGTTATCCCTCGTGTCCGGAGAAGATGTTTCTGAAACGATGTTTGTGCTAAACGTATGTATTTATTAGTGTTAAAATCCCGAGTTGGAGCACGGTTTGGAAGTAAGAATAACAGGGGAAGTTTTAAGGGTGGTAACGGGTCGGGTTTTTGGTCGCCCCGACCCTAACTTGAAACTTAAGTATTCTGATTTGGTTCTGATCTGATCTTAATTTTTTTTTTTTTTGACCCAATCCGACTTGATATTATAAAACTCATAACCCGAACTTGATATTTTAATAAAAAACTCGAATAAATTCGATCTGATCCGAAAAAATTAATAAAAATATTAAATATTATATATAAAAATATAAAATATATATCGTTTCGGGTCAGGTCGATAAATTTTTATCTTAAACCTGACCTTAACCTAACTCGACTTTATTTTCTAATCACTTGACTCGACCCGACCTGATTTTTTAAATAAAAAATTTGCTCCGATTGAGTTATATCGAGACCAATCAAATTACCATCCTAAGAAAGTTCCGAAGAAGATGAACAGTGAGCTTAATACCGTTGAGGCTATTGGATTGTTTCGGTCCAGTCAGTGTAATGTGCTGTATATGACTCACTGAGTTTATGAATAAATTTTAATAATATTGAAAATTATTAAAATAATTTTTTAGTTAGAATCGAGAGACTAAATAGAATATGGAGAAAACTAGATTAGAAAGATTATTTCATAATAAGTTTTTATAAAATTTAATTTAAATTTATCGATCAATGATTTAAATATCGATAATTATAAAAAAAGACATTATTAAAATTTCAAGATATGATTTAAATAGAACAAGGAATGTTATTCTTCTTTAAAGATTTGATTCGAATAATTTTATATTTAAAACGTAAATAAATATTATATAAGGGTGAAAATTAATTAATTGAATAATATTATGAAACCACATTAAAGCTTGTTAAAAACGAGGTAAATGAAATTGATACAAATCCATATAACTATTTAACATTCAATAAATTCAACAATTCCTTTGAAAAATAATAAAATAATTATGCGACATGATTACATTTCATATTTCATTACTATAACAAAATAAATACAAAATCCAATAACACTGTTAAATTAATTATAATATGAGGATTATAATTAGAATTTGTCAAAAAAAATTATGACATAAATTAAGTCAATTGAGTACAATTTTAATTAATATGGTCATTGGAAAGAAATTTGGACGGTATAAATATTATATATTGAAATGTTCAAAAAGTTTTATTATTAAAAATGAGTATTTAAAATATATTAATGTTTTAATTAGATACATAAAATATTGTTTAATAAAATAAGTATTTAAAGTAAAATTTTTGTCCTAACATTACTATGACTAACATGCCAAAACAAAACACTAATAAAATTTAACCACTTTGATTAGGGTGAATATTTGGTTAATTCGATCGTTGACGAACTAAATTAATTATAATTGAAATTTCTAAAAATTTAACCGTTAACTAAACCGAATTAATCATAGTCCAATTTGGTTGGTCTTTGAATTAACTAAAATCTTTTATAAAATTTTGGATATATTACGTAATAGGTTACTAAATTTTACTAAAATAATATTTTTACTTACTAAACTTTTATTTTATACTAATTTAATAAGAATTTAATGACCATTTTATAATATATCAAAATATTTAATGATTATTTTATAATTTTTAAAATTTTAATTATCAAAAATAAATATATAATATAATATTTAATATATAATAATTTAAATTAATTCAATTAATTAATCTGAAACGAATTAACCATCAATAAAAAATTTTTAAAAATTAACCATTAAACGAATTTATTTAAAATTAACTAAAAATTAATTTAATTTATTAATTAAATTAAAACTAAATAATACCCCCTACATGTGACAACAAATGCTCATACCAGTCCAATTGGTTGTCGTCTGTGGTCAGATCCATGTCAGCTATGTACAATCATCACTTTCAAAGGTTGGTTATTGAGTCAAGTTGATCTTAAACTCGTCATCATAACCAAATCAGACACATTTGCAACCAAACATTCCATTTTAGAAAAATACTCAACTATTAAATAAATATTTAAATATATATTTTTAATTAAATATCTGAATTATATTTAATTAAATAAATATTTAATATTTTATTCTTAATTCAAATAAAATCATTTCATTATATATATATTTTTTAATTTTTAATACTTTAAATCTATAAATCTTCATCACCGATCATCATTGTCAATTCATGGTTGTGACTGTTTGATAAAAGAAAAGATGATCAATGATGATTGAATTGATGATTGAAATAAGATATCTGAGGATTTAGATTAGGTATTTTTAGATTTGTATATAATTTGATAGCGGGAAAAAATAAACGGTTATTGACAAAAATTTTATTTGCGTTAAGAAATGAATTGTTCGATATCTATTAAAAATAATTACGAAATGTAATGTTATTTTGAAGATTTTCAAGGCCATGAGCGAAAAATTAAAAATGAACTCTTTTATAGTAAATGTATATCTCATTGTAAATAGAAATCTTCTACCCATTTTTTGTGCTCTATTTATGCTTAACAAAAAAATAAGTTTAGAGTTTAGGGTTAGAGTTTAAGATTAGAGTTTATGATATTAGTGTAAACTTTAATGGCTAAAATTTAGAATTTAATGTTATGGTTATAATTTAATGTTATGGTTATAATTTAATTTAATGTCATATATTATTTGACATAAGTTATGTTGATTGAGATAATCTGGTTGAAATTAGTCAAAGCTTATCGATAGAGTATCGAGAGATTTTCTCCAATGCAAATGGAAATTCTACTATTCGACAAGCTAGAGAATCCAATTGGAAATGTCCACCTGAAGGTTGGATTAAAATTAATAGTGATGGTGCTGTGAACTTGTCTAATGGAAAAGCTGTTGTAGGAGGTTTGTTGCGTGATGAACATGGTTCTTGGGTTTTTGGTTTTTCTCGTAGTCTTGGTTGTTGCTCGGTATTATTGGCTGAACTTTGGGGGGCACATGATGCTCTTGTCAATGCGTGGAGGTTTGGATTCCGACAAATTGAGTTAGAGATGGATAGTCGTGAGGCTGTCATGATTTTAGGTGGTGAATCTGAAGCACTTTTAGGTAATGCCTTAGTTACGGCTATTCAGGAACTTCTTAATCGTGAATGGAATATACGTGTTCGTCATATATTTAGAGAAGATAATAGAGTGGCCGATAGACTCGCTGCCTTGAGTCGTGGTGCACCCGTTGGTACTTTGGAGTTTACTACAGCACCGGATATGATAGTAGAATTGGTGAATATAGAAGCTGATATTAATCATTAGCTTCGCACTCAAATCTGTATTAGCAAAAAAAAAGGGTAAGAGATTTTATTTATCTCATTATTTTAAACGATTAATTTAATATTTTAAATACATTAATTTCATTGTCAGATTTATTTATTTATTTAAAAAAATAATATTTTAATTATATTTAATAAATTAAAATTTTAAAATATAAATAATTAAATAAGCTAATTGAGAATCGTTTAAGTGTCATCAAATGCTCACCCTTAAAATCTAGTGTTTAAAGGCATTAATTTATCTTTAAAAACGTATTTTGATAAATAATTGGATAAATTACTGTACTAGTCACCAACTACAGTTTAAGTTTTGATATATTTTTATCTTTATCAAATGAGATAATGAACGTGTCATTATATCACTAATCAAATAAATTTATAAAAAATAATATTTAAAAAAAGAGAAAATTACCAAAAAAAATAAATTCACGTCAGTATTATTATTAAAATTTTAAAATCAATGATACAAATAAAAAATATATAATATTAATAATAATAATAATTTTATTTTAAAAATAATTTGATGATTAAAACAGAAAAAAATAACTCTATGAATATTGACGTGGATTAAAAAAAATGTTCTCATGGATCTTATTTCTCTGTATGTCACCATCATTGATTCCATGTGGACTACCACAAACTACATTATCCAAAGTTTTATATATTTCTTCCATGGCTTGCAATTATTTAATAATTGAACAAATTATTGTATAATTGTTTTTCAAACCCTAATTTATAATTATTATCATTACATTTTTTAAAGTAAATCAATAAAAAAAAGAAACGTTAGGTATCAGAATTTTAATGAGATTTGTCAATCATAGGGACATGATTTGCTGATCGGACGATGCAGAATCTTTTCATCACAACAGGGATGGCTCAATAGAAAGTGTAACATTATAATAGATTGTTTCCAGCCGTATGGGATCAAAACTTCTTTGATAATTTCATACCCTGTCCAGCAATTGTTCAGCCAGACATCAGAAAATCACGTGCGGAAATGCTATCCACGCATTTTTTAACTCACCAATGGAAAAAATAATTAAAAAGAAACAGAAAGACACTATCACACGCTTGAGAAAGGCGTGCATACCACGCGGTACCTTAATTTGACTTACATTAGGGATGGTTCGAAAATTTTTATTCTTAATTTTTAATAAGAAATAATAAAAATAATAATTTATTTTAATTTATTTAATTATTTATTAGTTAAAAATATTTAATTTCAATATACACTCAAACTTTTTTATAAATAAAAAAGAATAAGAACAATAGAGATAGAAGGGAGAATTATATTTTGTATTCTTAATATAAAATATGCATAATATTTTTTTATCTCCATATAAAAAATAAAATGTTATAAACAACTTAATCCTATGAACATTATAACTCTTTATCTTAAAGAAAATATTAAACCTTAATAATAAAGTATATTAAACTCTTATTTAACATATACAATTCTAATTATAATAAACTTCTAAATAAATAAAAAATATTTATAAAAATAGTTATGAATTTCTATCATAAAAATAGAAATACAATCATAAAAATAAATTGATTGAGTGACTAAACTGATACTTTTATAAGAAAAATAACACAACTGTTACTAAACCTATAAATAGATGACCTAACATGTATTTTACCCAAATAGAAAACAGCATAACTTCCGCGCTTTCCTCCTAAGGCGCGTGTACGACCAAACCAATAAACAGTAAATCTTAATATTTTTATGAAGTGTTTTAAACATGCACTTCCCTCTTTTTCTTTTCTTTTTTTTTTTTTGATTAATTCAATTACAATTCATATATATATATATATAACTCTCGTGTTTATTAGAATAAATATCATCTGTTTTTTTCACTAATTCGTGTCTTTTTCTTTCATATTTTGCTTGAATCAATTTGCAGATCTTCATATAAAGTTCGGTTTTTTCCTTTTGTTTGTCGTCCAACACTCAGCACCCATTTCTCACCACATCTTCACCAACAGATCAGTCTTAATTACTTTCAACTTTATTTCATTTGTTTGCTTAATTTAGGAAGAGATTTATAGGCTTATATGGCTTGTTTCCACCATTAAACCTTGTTCAAGGATTCCATTCATCAAGACTCGTGCCTTTGTTTTATCCCTCACTTCGTTTTCAACTTCATGGTTTAATCTCTTTGGTCAATCCGATATCTTAACCGACGTTCAATTCTATAAATCTTTCTTGTTTTCAGGAATCAACATCAGTTTTATAATATCGTTAAACCAGTGGGGGGGTTGGGGTTGGTCAGGGTTAGTCTTCTAAAGTCATCCAGAGTTTCCAGATACTGTCATAAAATGGAGTGCAGGTTTTTTAGCTCAAAGTGTATGACAATGTACGAGATTGCACCTATTGAAAAGACATATTCAAGCCAGTTTTCCTGGTTCAGGCCATTGTTTGAAGTTAGATTCACCCCACAGTTCTGTTCTTACAGAGGTAATTAAACAGATTATGCCTAGTCAGTTCAATTTTTGTTCAGATTGCTGATGTCAAAACTCAACATAAAGTTACGGGTTATATGTCCTGTATTTTTCATGGTTAAAAATCAAATTTGATATCTTGATTCTGTTTTCAGGCATGTCTGCAAAGGCATCTCATTCAACTACTCCCAACAACACTTATTTGCCAAAGAAAGCTCTGAGTTCAATTGATGAAGAAAAACTTGGAGCAGGGAATTTATTGTATCAGGTTAATGGAACAAACTCGAGATTGTTCTCAAGGAATTTGAGGATGCTGGATGCCTTTGATGATGAATACGGTGGAGTCATTGTTGATTCCGAAAGATTACCGGCTAATCCGAATGTCTTTGCTTCCATGCTTAGGTCTTCAATTTCTCACTGGAAAACAAAGGTAAGCAATAAATTACAGTAACTCTTTATTGCATAAGAGGAGTAAAATTTAGGATGTTCCTGATATTAAGTCATCAACCTGCAGGGAAAGAAGGGAGTTTGGCTCAAGTTGCCAGTGGAAAAATCAGATCTTGTTCCGGTTGCTGTCAAGGTATCTTCCAGTTTCATACATTAAACACATATATATGCTTATATATTTCACTGGCTTCACTAAGTCCATGTTACCTAGATAGATATTGGCCTGTGTCTGCCATGTATGCAGTTAAATATTTTCGAATCTTTTTTGGAAGATCATACCCCATATTTACTCTTTGAATAATTCTTGATGCAGGAAGGATTCGAATATCACCACGCGGAGAGAGGATATGTGATGTTAACTTACTGGCTACCTGAAGGACCCAGCATGCTTCCTGCTAATGCTTCACATCAAGTAGGCATTGGAGGATTCGTCATCAACGACAAAAATGAGGTATCAAATCACTTGAGCTTGAGTTGAAACTGCAGGAAAAGAAGCACTATTGTTACAAGTTATGTGCCTAAGTTGAATTATGATTCAGTAATTTGCAAATGATAAATTACAGGTTCTTGTGGTACAAGAGAAATACTGCGCTCCTCAATTTTCTGGACTCTGGAAAATACCAACAGGTTTCATTGTTGAGGTATATAGTTATTTGATTCGAACTTGATTGAATAGGTTTAAAATCTTAAACCAAAGAAGAAAAGTAGAACTAAAATCAAAGCAAAGATTCTTCTATTAATGGACTTTTTCTTTCGGTTTTGCAGTCGGAGGAGATATTTACAGGATCTGTAAGGGAAGTGAAGGAAGAAACTGGGGTAAGTATTTTCTACTTGATAAAGCTAATCTCAGTTCAAAGTGCCTAAAGAGTCTGATTAGGCTAATGCATTGTACTTGTTTGACATTGCAGATTGACACTGAATTTGTGGAAGTAGTAGCATTTAGGTAACAGATTACTGCTTATATTCTTTATTTCATCGAATCAGTCGAATAATTTTTGCATGCTAATCCATGTAATAAACTTCCTGTATCCGGTTCTCGATATTTGCCAGACATGTGCACAATGTAGCGTTTGAAAAGTCTGATCTGTTCTTCATCTGTATGCTAAAGCCTCTATCTACTCAGATCATGGTTGATGATCATGAAATTCAAGCAGCCAAAGTAAGTGCCTCCCTACATCTCTTTCTCATTCTTTACTATGCTTGCTCGATCTACGTATCCGAAAAGATATGTTTACTTCTATGAACCAGATAACTTCTGTTCATAGTATTAAGTTGTGTATTATTGCAGTGGATGCCATTAGTTGAGTTTGTGGAGCAACCATTGATTCAACAAGATTGTATGTTCAAGAAAGTGATTGATATCTGCATTGCACATCTGGGAAAGCGTTATTGCGGATTATCCGTACATCAATTGGCGTCTATGTTTGACGGCAAGACATCTTCTCTGTACTATAATGTCGTCGACTCGAAACATAACTGTATAGGAAACTGAAACAATTCAATGTCACTGCAACCATTGCTCTCATTATCTTGTGAATGTATTCCTAATACATGGGGGACTTGAGATGTGAGAACTACCAGATTTATAACCTGTAAATATTAATGACTCTGAAATGTAAGATCATGAGATATTGCATTGACATAATTGAAGGTTCCAAGGAATGTTTACATTTGTTAATACTTTTTTCTGACTATGATCCGGCGACCAGCATGGAACCAAACCTATGAAATACGAGCAGCTCAGAGATCCGTTCTCGATCTCGGATGCCGGTTCACGTTAGAGGCAGAAGCAAAGACAATGCCATGTCTTTGAGTTCAAGAAGTTCAGACATTGCAATAAAATGGGTGGTCTAATCCACTAATGTGTAATGACTTTTTTAAATCAGATTTTAATTTTTATAGACCTTTTCGTCAGACGATAGTTTTAGACAAATACAATATAAATAATCGTATAGAAATTATAAAAATGATAAACTTAAAATAAGTTAAATGTAATGATCCGATTTTTTCCAAGTCAACGTCCGACGTTGACCTGAGCTATGAATCGTCAAGTCGGGTCACGTGTTTGAGCTTGTTGACCCGATCCGATTTCTTCAGACCGTATTAGTGGAACCGACAAATGGATATACAGGATTGGAATTACTTTTGTTGCAGCGACTAAAGGTTACAAGCTTATAGTAACTATGCCTGCTTCTTCTATAAACCTTGAAAGAATCCTTTTAGGTGCATTTGGAGCAGAGATTGTTTTGACAGACCCTGAAAAAGGCTTGCAAGGGGCTGTTGATAAAGCTGAAGAAATTGTTCTTAAAATGCCAAATGCTTTCATGCTTCAACAGTTTGATAATGTGGCCAATACAAAGGTAATGTTGTTTTCACAATTCACCACAAATAGCTAAATGCTAATAGTCATGATATGTTATTCTGAGATGGTTATATGAAGATACTCCTGCATGAACTGCAGATTCATTTTCAAACTACAGGACCAGAAATATGGGAGGATACTTTGGGTAATGTCGACCTATTTGTTTCTGGAATTGGAACCGGTGGTACTGTTACGGGCACTGGACGCTACTTGAAAATAATGAACAAAGAAATTAAGGTCTCTGTGATATTTAAGCTTATGAAGTTCGTTTCAATTTAACCGCTTTAGTGATCACTGGAATTTTCAAGCTTGTAACTGTTGGTAGTTGGGAATGTTTTTGTTTGTATCAAGAAAATTCCAGAACAATACATTATTACAATTCTTCATTATGTAATATTAGTGTTTCCTCAGGTAGTTGGTGTGGAACCTTGTTGCAGGTTATGTGCCAAGCATCCTAGATGTTAACATGCTTGATGAAGTTATCAAGGTGAAGATTGTCTTTCCCTCTATTTTCCCACTTCTTTCTGGATGTAGAGGAATATGACCAGGATTCATTAGTTTTTCTTCGGTTCCAACTTTTTGTCACATACAAAACTAGTATTATAGCAAACGTTATCATGGTTATGACATGTTCTTTTCAGTCGGTTTTTCGACATTTTTTCTTTCCAAGTATATAGTGTGTTCGTCATTTCGCTGCAACTCTCTTAATCCTTCAACTTGACTGACCTCTGAACCAGAAATGTCAAATACTTTTATCTTATAACTAGGAAGTAGTGTCATTTGAGTCTTGATAGCCTATATATTTGAGTTGTTAGAGGAGTACATAAAGCCAATATATATGAAATTTCTTGAGAGTGAAAGAGAAGCACATAAGAGCAGGGGCATATCAATCAACCAGTCAGCGTGACAGCTAAGGCCGTGAACAATGATTAATCCTATTAACTTATGAAAGTTTTGCAAGTTTCTACTGGGAATCTTTACATTACATCACAGATAACTTTTGATCAGTTTATACAGAAAATCAGGGGCGGTCCTTGTTCGAATATTATATCAAACGATATTGTGATGGGGTCATTGATTTTGTTGTCATAAAAATGTAGGTCAGCAATGATGAAGCTGTCGATATGGCGAGGCGATGAGCACTGGAGGAAGGGCTGCTGGTAATATGCAACTCTATCTCAGTGTAGATCCTTTTAATTGTGTTTCCTCAATTCTTTTGTGCTTCTGCCTCTTGTGAAAGTGGTCTATTTGTGATTCAGCTTAACGTTTTCCGCTACCTAAGTAGAGACAGTCTTATTTAGTTTCAACCAAAATGCTTTTCAAATATAAAAGGAGACAAAATACAGTGTGATCTTATAATTTACATTAAATACAGTGTTTCAAAACCAGCCAGTTCTACTAATTGATTTGAGATTTTTTTCCCTTTAGGTTGGCATTTCTTCTGGAGCTGCTGTAGCAGCTGCAATTAGCTTGGCAAAGAGGCCTGAGAATGCAGGGAAACTTATTTTCTAAGTGATTCAAGTGGCAACTTACTGTTGTCACGTCATACACTAAGGCTCCTATGAGGATTGTTTTTCAAACCAATTTTTGGGTCAAAAGCTGGTTTAAAACGCAGAAGCAATGCTAAACAGTTAACTTTTGGAAGAAAAAAAATGCGTTTGAAAAGTGATTTTCAACTCAAAATTCTAGCTTTTACGGTTGGAAAAGTACTTTTAAGAGTCATATTACAATTTTAACCTTCATTTACTATGTTTTATTATAATTTAATTTTTATAAAAACATAATTATATTTAAAATAAATTATTTTTTTAATTTAAAAATTATATATATTCATATAAAAGTTGTATATTTTCTAAAAAGCAATTTTCAAAAATAATTTATGTATTCATTTATTAATATTTTTATATTTTATCATAATTTAAATTAATATTATAATATAAAATAATTTAATTATCATTTAAATATATATTTTTTAACTTATAACATTATGTCTAAAATAGTCATTTGTTTTTTCAAAAGCACATTTTGACAGCAATACTAAACACATATATTTCAAACTAAAAATTTCAAAAGAACTTTTCTACTACACTTTTCCACTGTACTTTTCAAAAATAATGTCAAACTGACCCTAAACCCGATGTATATATAGTGCTGTCTCTTTAGAACAGATGATAACGATCATTGCATTAATCTATGTTTCTGTTGCTTCATTTTTCTAGGAGAATATGACCCTCTTAGGACCCTCTGGAGAAACATTGAAAAAATTGAACATTCTCGTGTCCTAACACATTTCTGTATTCGACACTTATATCCGAGTTCGAGCAACATAGCAATTATGTTATAGCTCCTTAGAAATAAAGCAGGAAAAGTGAAAATCTGTATCCATATCTGATTTCAGTGGCTGATCAAAATATGCTTCTTACTTTAGCTGTTCTTTCCGGTTTACCCTAGCATTGAGGCATACAGATACATATTCAAACCTTGAACAGTTTGCTAGCTTAACACAGTTTCTTATATAACTACAAATAACTGGGACACTACTTCTTTAAAACTGTCCGAGCTTTGGAGAGAAGTATATCCCAGCTGTCCTTTTTCGTTCTATATATGAAAAGGTGCAACAAATGGAAGCAAGATAGCATAGATTTGTACTGGGAGATTCAGTCTTCCATGGAATTTAATTCTCATTCTTTCAAATGAAAACTGCTTGACAGGTAGATTCCCTTCCTTTGTTAACTTTGAAGATCAATTACTGCTGCTTTATATTCGATCCATTGTTTTCAAGGTGCAATTTCCATAAAAGCATTGGAGTTCATACAGGATTTCTCTTGATAATCAACTTCCTGGTCATTGTACCGGTTCGGCATATGCAGTGCTTACCTTCTTGATTATGTACCATCGTCCGATGATGTCGGAGCTATCAAGTCGATTTGAAGATGGGAAAACTGTAATCAGGTTGACTAATTTCGTAATTCTATAAAGTATGTGAGACTGATATTGTTGGAAAAATCATGAATCAACTTGTCATTTCCAAAAGTCTAACCTAAATTTACCTGGAAATTTTTCATGTGATTGCTTTCATTGGAAACAACCAGTTTAAGGCAGACTAATCTTTACTTAATCTGTTACTAATAAACTGTCATTCTTATTTGCACTATTTTTCGAATTTCACAAGCAGTACTAGCAAGCCATATGGATTATGCTAATAATCATATGTTAAAAACGCATGAAAAGTAACCTCAAATATTTGAAACATGGAGCTCACATTCTCATTTTGTCATCAATAATTCCAGAACATGTAAACATAATGAAGTGAAGAAAGCATGCCAAAGATTACAAATACAGGCCTAACGTAAAGATTCCCCCCATTCCAGTGGATGTTTAATTTAGCTGTGAGAATAAACTAGGATCTTACACTTGATGTATGCTTTTCAACTTTTTCCTCTTCCTTCGATTTTCACAGCTTTCATTACTTGTCGGCTTGTAATCTCGTAAAGGGTGATATTTCATGGATTCCAACTCTTCCTTTGCTGTATCAAGCCTTCGTTTCTCGTCTCTCTGCCACACCGAAAACACTCGAACATTCTTTATTTGAAGTCTTAATTAGACATGTTAGTACACCATAAGAAACCAATACTTACATAGGCCTTATCAAACACTTGTAGCTGTTGGTTGCAAAGCTTAAGCTCCATATCCAGTGCACGAACTCTAGACTCAATCGGAACACCACATTGCTCAACCAGTTGCTTCTGCCTACCGCGCACAACCTCGGGTTGCCACACATTCAAAGCGACAGACACTTGACTGAACAAAGATTGGTCCCAATGAGGATTCACAAGTAAAATTCACAAAATCTATTTACTAAGGAATAAATGCCAAACAATCTATATGTCTCCAAGGTTTCAACCGAAATTTAGATTCCTTCTCATGACAAAAGAAAATTACTCTATTAGACAATTGTAGGTGTAACATAGAACATTCTTAACTCTTAAATTCTTCTAATCACAAATGCCAGTAACATAGACATATTCAGTTTGGTTTAAACTGAAAAATTAAAACTTGAAACAGAATTTAAAATTATACCAGAAAGAACACATCAGACTTTAATAAACCATTTCTAGTTCAATTCATCAGATATTTCTCCTTTAATCTTGTTCTTCTGAGCACCAAAACAGAAGCTCCAAAATCAGAAATAAAACATTGAAAAAGAATGAAATTGTTACCTGACTTTATGTAAATTAGACAATTCCGAAAGAGTGGAGTTCAATTTATTCCTTTCTTCTCGCAATCGAACCTCAATTTCTCGAAGTTTCCTTAAATGCTCGAAAACCTGGCTCTCTTTCCTCAACACCGCCCTTTTATGAGCCCATAGCTTCCTCTCTTTTTCCCTCTCAAACCTACCCAAAATACAAAAGTGTAAGTGGTAATTTAAAAAACAGAAGTGAAAATTAGAATTTACCAGATTCTGTAAAGGGATTTAGCGGAGGAAGATGACGACGGAACTGAGGTTGTTTGATTTGGGAAATCAACGGAGATCAATTGGGACCATAGTGAGTGTTCGTCGGCTAACCGATGAAGGCGTCTGCAGCTGATTGAAACGCAACAGAGATCTTTGTATTTAAAGGTCGAGGCTTTGATTCCCATTTCTAGTATTTTTCTCCATAGCTCGTCTGGTAGTTCGTTCCTCGAACTCATTTTTCTTATTTTCTAATTGATTTTTTTTTTCAAAGGGAAAGATCCTGTTTTATCCGGATAGTGTCTAGAAAACCCGAATTTTATTTATTTTGCCAAAATTCTATTGAATATATAAAAGGCATAAAAGATTGATTTCGCCCTTAATATTTATAATTTTTATTATTTTAGTTCTTATTTTTTTGATAAATTTAGTTCTAAATCTGCTTTTTATAAGGTATTAAGATAATTTTAACCTTTAACGTTTATAATTTTTATTATTTTGGTCCTTATTTTTTTAGATAAATTTAGCCCTTAACCTATATCTTTTTGACAAATAATTTATTTTTTAACTACCATGATAACTGAACCGTTAAAAATCTAATAATGATGACATATCATATATATACGATAATATATTTTAAATGATATGGCATCTAACCTATCAAATATATATATATGAAATATAATTTTATTCCAATATAAAATATAAAATAATTAAAATTCAAATAAAATATTAAAAAATTAATTATTTCTAAAATAAAATACTACTAAACATTCTCAATCCTAACTACAATAGAATCAAAATCCTATATTAAAAAATATGATTAATTGATTTTTTAATATTTTATTTGAATTTTAATTATTTTATATTAGAATAAAATTATATTATATATATGTATTTGATAGGTTAGATGCCATATCATTTAAAATATTTTATCGTATGCATATGACATGTCATCATCGTTAGATTTTTAACGGTCTAGTTATCATGGTAGTTAAAAAATAAGTTATTTGTCAAAAAGATATAGGTTAAGAGCTAAATTTATCCCAAAAAAAGAATAAGGGCTAAAATGATAAAAGTTATAAACATTAAGGGTTAAAATTATCTTTATACCTTTTTATAAATATCTCATTTTTTAACTACTATGATAACTGAACCGATAAAAATTTAATAATGATGACATGTCATATATATATGATAATATATTTTAAATGACTTAATATCCAGTATATCAAATACATACACGCGAAATATAGTTTTATTCCAATATAAAATATAAAATAATTAAAACTCAAATAAAATATTAAAAATAATTTTTTGTTTATTAAAATTAATTAAATCTAAAACAAAATGCTACTAAACATTCTCACCCTAATTATGGTAAAATCAAAATTTTATCTAAAAATGTATAAACATAATCTGAAAAGGAAGGCTTTGTAGAGTTTGTTACCGATGAATCAAAGATAAAGGCTTTTGATACTAATCAATTGAGTTTTTATTATTTTAGTTTAGGATTTAAGTATTTTAGTGTTTAATCTAAATTGGAGGTTTGAAGTTTTTATAAAGATCTTTTAGTTTAGTTAAGGGTCATAATATTTAATAGCCTTTTGTTTTGGATTTAATTAATTTTTAATATTTTATTTAAATTTTAATTGTTTTATATTTTATATTAAAATACAATTATATTCATATATATATTAAATATGTTAGATTCTATGTCATTTAAAATATATTATCACATATATATGATATATCATTATTAAATTTTTAATGGTTCGGTTATCATAGTAGTTAAAAAATAAGATATTTGTCAAAAAGACATAGGTCAATGGCTAAATTTATCTATAAAAAAAGAATAAGAGTCAAAATGATAAAAATTAAAAACGTTAAGGGTGAAAATTATCTTTATGCCTATATAAAACTAAACAATAGAGGTGATTAAAAATATCCGATCTTATTAACCTAATCCGATTATTTGACTATCCGAATATAAATAATCAAATATTTATTTAATTTTTTTTAGCTCGAGTCACAAAATTAGAAATTTTCGGACATCCGATTTTTATTTTTTATTATTTTATCTTAAATAAAAAGTATTATTTAAAGAAAATACCCTTATATTCACTATATTCCCAAATCAAATAATTTAATTTCTAAATCTGATCCTCAAATTTTATTTTCAAAAAAGAATTAGGAACTAGTATTGTAAACTTTATTTTCAAAACAGATTTAGCCATTGTAATGATACAGTGTAGAGTAGGGGTGTTCATAACCAGGTATCTGGGATTTCTGGTACTCGAAATTTCGGATACTAAAACGTCGGCCCATGACCCAGCCCATAAAATCTGGGTACCCGCAAAATTCGGGTACTGGATACCCGGTTTAATTTTTTATATTTTTTTAAATTTATTTTTTTTAAAAAAATATATAAGAAATACTTAAAATTTCATGATATATATTTCAAACACAAAATTATTAATTTGAGAAAGGTTTTAAAGATAAATATTTGGATATATATATGCATATATTAAAGTTTATCGATAAAAGAATGTATTATTCTCGATCATAATTTTTCTTTCAAATCTCATATTGATAAATTAATATAAATATTTATGAAAAATTCAAAACTTAAAAGTATATAATACAAGTATAAAAAGAAGTTAAGGATTTAAAATTAATTTTAAAGAAAAATAATAAAAAATATATATAATAAAAATATAATTTAAAATTTAAAAATATATATTTATTAAAATTATCGTGTCGGGTCAGGTTCCCGGTTCTTAAAAATTTTGGCCCTAACCCGTCCCAACTACTAGGAAAAAATATGGGTCAAATACCCGGCCCGAAAAATTCGGATATTTTATTATAAATATCTAATAATTTTTAATCGGATAAACGAGTCAACGGATCAAATATTTTTGAACACTCGTGTGGAGAGGATTTATGAGAAGAAACTTTCCCCACTTTCTCTTCTCACATCATCTCTCTTCTTCATTGATGTTCTTAAATTCGACCCTTCACCGTACAATGTGTATCATCCAATGGGTGTGGGCAAGACCGGGTACCCGACAAATTTAAATAGAATTGGTTCTGATTTCAGTAATCACCGGTTCCTGAAAATTAGAACCAGTCCTGGTCCCGATCACATCGGATCCTAAATTTTAAGAACCGGTCCCGTTACTGATGGGTACCAGTTCCTATACCAAGTACCCGATCAATTAGTTTATCCTTTAAAAAAAATTGAGTAATTGGAGAAAAATTAATTCAACCATCAATAATAATATTAAATAATAAAAATAGAATATTGTAGACTTGAAAATTAAAGTTTTAAAACTAGTCATACTCATAATATTCGTATATAAAGAGAAAGTTTAATAAAAAAAATAAACAAAATAAAAAACAATACCTGATATTTGGTATTGGTCCCGGTCCTACTGGGTACCTACCGGGTACCGGGTCCAAAAATCAATATCCAGTCTCGGTCCCGGTTATGACCGGGACCTAAATTTTGGATCTAGTCCCGATCCCACCAAAATCAATATCAGATAAAAGTCCTTCGGGTCTTACCGGGTCCGGGACCGGAACCGGGTAATCGGGTTTTTTGCCCACCCCTACCATCCAACACAAGTACACAATATTGCAACCGATCTTCCAAAAAAACATCAAAAACAACAAAACAAGGATTATAATTGCTGGGATGTAAGAAGATGGCTTCCTCAGATTATGAAACTAAACAATCTTCCATCATAATCTCTTCTTCTTCTTCTTCTTCTTCTTCACTTTCATGTCCATGTTTTTACCAGATTCCGATGGGGTTTGAAGCTTGTTAATGGCTTCAGACACATGACTTTCTTTGGTGTCCTCTGCTTTGGTCTTCTCTTCCTTCTTGTCTTTCAGGTTCACCACAATCGGAAATACAGGGACGGATCCACGTACAGACTCTGGTTTGAGTAATTTAAGATGATATAGTCTCATTACATGGTAGTAATGTCTGTACTACATAATCGAGGGTTATTTTGAACGGTGCAATATGGATGATCGTACAAGATTTAAAAATCATAATCATAATTAAAATATTGATATTAATTCTTATTTTTTTATTTGGTGTTTATTTATATAATTTTTTTTATATTTTATAAATCTTAAATTAATTGAGTTAAATGTTTATAAAAAATAAAAGATTTTAATTTAATAAATATAAGAAAAATCTCTTTAAGATACCTCATAATATATAGATTTTCAAGATAAAAATGTTTTTTTTAAGATTATAAATTATTAGGTCTTGTTTTAATAAACTGTATAAAATCTCGTAAGTCTTTAAATCGTTTATGAGTAAATATTAGTGTTTGACTTGATTATATCATTGAAGTATAAAACAAATTAGTGTACCACTAAATTCTAGTAAAAATTCAATTACACCATTGAGTCGTTATCAAATTAACAATAAATTAACACGTAAATGATGAACCAACATAATATTATTTTATTATCTAAAATAGATCAAAACAACATCGTTTTGTTAGAAAAAAAACTTAAGAAAATGTTATACTCAAAAATGCTTGAAACAAAGACCTTTAGTTTGGGTGAAACTAAAAATATACAGAAGGGACCGTAATAAGATTAAAATTTTTTAGAGGAATAATAAAATTTTAAGAAAAGTAAAGGATTATAAAATTAATTTTATATTTTAAAAATACTCTATTTTATATTTTACCTTAGAAAGATTGACTCTAACAATTAAATTAACTTAGAAATTTATTATAATTCCAACATAAATTATATATATTGAAAATTTTAAAATTTTTATATTAAAATGTTATATTAAAATATAAAAATATTTCAACTTGAAATTATATGAAAATATTTTAGAATTTAGTGGAGTAAAACTCTTTTAGAAAATTAATTTTTTGTTTTAATTTGACATTGAAAAAATTGACTTGACTTGATTCATAAATTTATAAATTTAAATAAAAAATTTAAATGAAATTTAAGTTATAAAATTAGAATTACATAATTCAAAAATAATAATAATTAGTGGATAAATTTTTAATTTTAGATAAGTCTCTCAATTCTGTATAAAATTTATCTATCACATATGAAAAAATATAAAATATATAAAATTCAATGAGTATCTTCAATAAAAAAGAAGATATTGTTCATCTTAAGAGATCGAGTTTAAACATTTATGTTATAAAGTATACGTACCTTTTCAAAAGATTAAGAAAAAATAAATATATACAACCATATCATCACATTATTATATTCATATATATATATATATAATATAATTATAAAAAATAATTTAAATTAAAATCAATTACTATTATAAATTATAAATTATAAATATTTGTAATTAAATAAATTTTAAATAACTTAACTCCACTTTAATTTTATAAATGTAATTAAAAAAAATCAGATTAAATTTAGATTAGTATATAATAATTCTCATTGACTCGAATAGTTTAAAGATTATTTATTCACCTCACTTTAATTACATGTCGATTTTTGACGTCACTTCAACGTTACTTATTATTTTTTTTAAAAAATTCAACGTTACTTATTAATTACATAATTAAATATGTGAGAAAAAAACATCATAGATTATAAAATAAAAATAAGACCACATCAAATATTAAAATAAAAAACTCTACAACATTATTAGCATCAAAACACTATTTTTTAAGTCAAATTCTACCAACATCATTCATAAAATTATAAATTAAGACAATCATTTTATGATCTTCGAAAAAATTATAGGAATCACAATAATAAATTATGACCAAACAAAAAATTTATCATATTATAATTATCTCACCACATTTTGATAGAACTTAAAAAAGTAATTTATGTGAAGTAAATAAATGATTTTATTAGAAAACACATAATATTTACTTTTAGAAATTCGAGTTTAATTATTTTATTTATAAAAAAATTATATATTATTAAGAAAATAAAACACGTATGAATAAATATCATATAATTATCTTTAAACTATTAAAAATAATTTATATAGAAAAGGAGACAACATTTCTTTTAGAAAATTCAGTAGGGGGACACATTTATGCTCTATGGGGCCATGATTCCAACTATATTCGAAAAAAATAGTATTTACTCCATTAGAGTTTTTAAAATATTTATTTTGGGTGAAATTTCATAAATATATATTTTTAAAAAAAAATTAAAATATGATATCAACCATTTTATTTCCTAAAATATTATACTTTGAAAAGTAATTTTAAAGATGGTTTAGGCTTTGAAAAGTGAATTACAGAGAACACTTTAAAAATTATCAAAATACTATTAAAAGTAGGCACCTCTTGATATTATATTATTTTTTATTTAATTTAATCCATTTCATTGTTTAAAGTTAAACTCTTTTGTAATCGTCTTTAAAATTATTGTTCAAAGTATAATATTTTAAAAAAAACGACTAATGTTATATTTTGAAAAATTAAAAAATAAGGGCAATATTTATGTAAAATTTTCATTGATCCCGCAAGGTTTTAAGAATTTATATTAATGTTTAAATTTTAAATAATTTTAATTAAATTCTTTCAATAATATTTTAAATGTTCTATTTAAGCCTCTTAACATTTAAAAACTTTAGCTAGATCCTACATTTTTTGAAAAATTATAAATTAAAATTCCTTCAATATTTTTGAAAATTTGAGTATAAACCTCTGCTTTTCTTAAGATTTTAAGTTGGCACTACAAACTTTCTCACTAAAACATGTGAATTATTGCTTTTAATCTGCATCGGCGAGGGAATGTATAGCACAAATAAGTTTGGGAAAAAAATAATTTTGTACGTAATTCGTATTTTATAAAACACGAATTATTATTAACGTGTTCTTTTTAACGTGTCAGTTAAAGTTTGTTAAACCTAAATTTATATCATATATTATAAAATTAAAATATGATATCATTTTAAAAATTGAGTTTTTTTATAGTCATTTGGGTTTGTTAAATATAAGTAGAAAGAAATATTTCATATTAAAAATTAATACTCCAAAAAACATAAATTAAATAATAATTTATTTTTAAAAAATATAAGTCAATTTTTTTATAAAAATAAATAAAAATATGAAAAAACTAAATATTCATATGCCCTATGATACCATAATTTGGTGGACATCGAGATCAATCAGGATTATGTCGATTACGAATCAGTTCAGCTGACAACTCATCATCCTCATTGTCCTCATTCTCGCTTTCATCTGCAATAGTAGCACTGGTCCCACTTAGCTCACTTGTGAAGAATAAGAATTCGAAGGACATCGAAATCAATCAGAATTATGTCGATTACGAATCGGTTCAGCTGATGACTCATCATCCTCATTGTCCTCATTCTCGCTTTCATTTGCAATAATAGCACTGATTCCACTTAGCTCACTTGTGAAGAATAAGGGTTACAATAATGTTTGCTGAATAAATCAAAGGCCTAAATACGAGACAAAAGGTTAGAACAAACAAAAAAGAACGATTGTTGCAAGAACACTTGATGTCTCACTCATCGTGTCAGAGAATAAATTGTAGAAATTGTCAATAAAAGGTGTAAAAAACCTTTTATTAGGCTTGGCGGTTGATGAAATGATGAGTGCATTGAATAAAAAAAGTCGAGGGTCGAATCGTGAGCTAAGATGGTACCAAAGTTGAGGAAGTAGAAGCATTTTCCTTGTGAGACAACAAAGCAATACATGAAGTCTTATGTGCTCTCCTAGTACATTCAATACGAAAGCGATTGTTTTGCGCATACTCAATCACCTTCGGAGTAAAAAAAAATAGGCTTCCATTAAAAAAGAACCACATAAAGTAATCGAAGTTAACCATCGTATCAAACATTACGCAGTAACGAAAAGTTTATATTTCGATATTATGTTTTTCCATTCACTGAACAATCCATTGTATGTGTCGCTTTACCCAACCAATCTACCATGTAATATTAAAATTTGTATTTATCTTTAGAAAAATAAATTACGTTTAAATTGATGAAAGGCTAAACAAATTAAAATTTGTTTTCTTCGGGCTTCTCTTATTGAGTGAACTTATGTAATACGTCAAAGGTTTTAAGGGATTCGTTAGATACAACCAAATTGTCGTAGGGCAGGATCACTCAAATGACACTTAACTGTAACAAAAAAAATGAGTGGTACCATAATCGTTCAAGCATTCTTCATTCCCTCTAAAAAAATTTAAAAGAAATTTTTGAATATTCGAATCTGCGTATGGTTTCTACAAAAATTATACGACATACAATCAAAATTAAAGTCAATAAACTTTAGTTTCAAAAAAATCAAATTTAATATTAAATTCAAAACTAACAATATTTATCCTAATTCTTATATTAATTCTCAATATCAAGTATGATAGCTTTTTGTAAACACTAATTTTACCTAGGTATAAACCCATTAATCAAACATACATCAATCAGGAAATTTTCAAATCTCCGTGGGATCGACCTTTATTTATCTTTTACTACTTATAATTTCTTTTATCATTATTAATTAGGGAAGAAAGAATTATTGTTGATACAAAAATAACGTGTGTCAGGTATAGCGAATAAATACATAGACTAGGCACGACAAGTCCAAGATATAAAAACGATATTTTATATCACCCAAGACAACAATAATATAATACAGTATTAGTATTACAATCACAATCACAACTCTCTAAAAAGAATTATTAGTATCATCAATCCCGGGCTCAGTTTACTTGCTTTATCAAAATTCTACAAATATCACAATTACAATATATAAAATTTAATGGGTTTTATTCTACATTAATATCTTATTGATTATTTATAAAATATGAGCGTAAACAATAGAGCTACAATAGAAATATATATATATATATTAACATATAAAAATTTAACTACTTGGATAATGTTAAAAAATATTTTTATCAACACTTTTTCATTCACATCATATGCTATAATTTCCTCAGAGCCACCGCAAAATACCAAGCTATCATCCATGCAATCTGGAATAGCCCCTAACAACTCAAAACAAATGTTACGCCAGTCTTCACATTAATTAAATCAACCTCCAATTTTACACTAATAATTTTTCCGACGTGTCTAAATTCGATCTTCGAAATATTTTTTTTGTGATTAAGATCAGGTTCTCTGATCATTCGAGTGTAAAAAACTTCCAAACGAAATTCCGTACCATCCTAAAATAATTAAACAAAAAATATTATAAATACTTATAAATTTTTATAAAATATAATTTTAAAAATAAATAATAATATTAACTAAAAATAAAAGTAAAAATTTAAAATAAAGAAAGAAAACTTATATTTTTTCGTCAGTAATCAAAGACATGTTTCTCATCCAACCTTATTAGTCCCGTCATTACTACAAAACTTAAAATATTAACTGAAAATTATAATTCCAAAGTAAAAAAGAAAAGAATTGAGAGAAATTTTGGTGCGAAGAAAAAGAGTAGGGGCTTATATATAACAAAAATTGGATCGGTTCAAATTCGAATATTGAATAAAATCTACGTTCAGACATATACAAATTTTGATGTAAACAGAAATGTGTGTTCTGCAAAATGCGAATTCTATATAATTTTAACGTGGTCATTTATTTTTTCAAGTATTCCAATTTACTGCGATAAATTGAGCCTTTTTATGAGTTTATCTCATTGAAATCGCGATTTGTCGAACGCAGATTCTTTGAAATGAATATTTATAAAACATAATCGGATAAAGCCCGTTAAATTAGATATATTTCATATTGAGTCAAAAGCAAACATAAATCAAATTTTATCTACATATCTAGAAAAAGAGAATTCTTTTAAATTTTGTTTAAAAGATGTTATTTTTTAATTAAAAAATAGAAAATATTGAACAAAATAAGCCATTAATTTTACCATTACGGTTTCCATAAGAAAAAGAGTTCATAACTTTTTGTCTTAACATAGTACAGTTCTATAAAGTGACAAGAAGACAAACTTCGAGTGAACCACACATCTGGTGTCGGCATCCGCTTGGATTACAAGTGGCTTGGTATAAACGACTGAGTCGGATGATGGATTAACATTAACTTGTCGATATGCGTTGTAATCATAGACTAAGATCGACTTAAATGCTGTAAAATGAACAGAGCAGAGCCACTGGGATCGGGTAGATAAGAATGGAAGAACAACAGGAATGTCGGCCAAACGTGAAAGATTTGTAAGACAAAATAGCTGACATAAGATGGACATTACACGACAGTGAAATTTAGATTCCATGGCGGCATCACGCCGGACAAAACCCGAAACCCCCTTTTAATGGCTTTCTTATCCTTTCAAGACACGGGTACATATCAAATCACCTTCTTGTCTATAAATCCATTTTTTGGACAGATGCAAACAAGAAGTTGAAGTTGAAGAAGATGAAGATGAAGATTTCCATGGCGTTCGACTCGGTCTCCGCGGCTGAGAGAATTGCTCATAATCAAGACCTTCTGACTCTGATCCTCCTCAGATTACCCACGAAATCTCTCATCAAGTTCAAGTGCGTTTCAAAGCTCTGGCGGCTCATCATTTCGGATCCCGACTTCTGTTTATCCCACACCCGTCTTCACCACCGTCACGGGTTCCTTTCCCCCACCGCTCTCCTCCTCAAAGGTGACCGTTTCACCCCTCCCTCTGAATTCTCCATCGTCCCTTTAAAGCACTACAGTAAAGTCCCTTTCTTTCATTACATTAACGACTCCGATGTCAAGATTCTCCAATCTTGCAATGGATTGCTTCTCTGTGAATCATACAGAAGAAGTTACTTGATTTGCAATCCGACCACTAAAGCTTTCAGGAAGATTTACTGTCCTAGTAACTCCTGTTATAATTTCCTTTCTAGATTCTGTGTTAGTTTAGCTTTTGACCCTCTAAAATCTCCAGATTACAAGATCATTTGTATATCAGAAAGTTACAGAGAACCCTGTAAGTTTAACCTGGATTTATATTCATCCAAGACCGGTTCCTGGGATTTATCCATAATCACTTTTGAGGTAGACGAAGAGGAGCCTGTAGAGTTAAATCATGGGGTTTTCTGCAACGGAAGGGTTCATTGGTGCGGCTACGGAAACGAATCATTGTTTTTCGATGTAGAAAATGAATGTCTAGAAACAATGGCGATGGCTCTACCGGTTCAAATGGATGCGCCGGAGGAATGTCGATATTTCGGTGAGTCTAGAGGAGTTCTGTATCTTGCCGTGACCTATTGTATGCCAGTTTGTTTAGAGCTGGACATCTTCGAGATGGCAAGAGATTATTCTCAATGGATTTGGAAGCAACGTCTGAATCTTGGCGATGCCATGAAAGTTTTCCCTGAGCTAGACCTCGGTTGTGTTGAATACGGTCCTGGATTCTCCGGCGTGTGTCTGATTCGATCCGAGGAAGAAGATGAGCCTCGTGTTGTGGTTTGGGCCGATGGTAAAATCGTTTGCTTTGATTTCAGTGAGGGGTCATGGAAAATGCTGTACGATCTTGGTCCGGGCATCAAAATCGGTTCCCTGTATCTGGGAGAAGAGGATCACTTACACTATGAACGATTTCATGCTTATCAATATTTCGAGAACCTATCTTGTTTATGAAATTTATTTGGTCCTACGAAATTAAATCAAGTGTGTACAAAATTAGTTTGTTGTAAACATCAGGGCATGGCTACTACAAGCAACTGTGACATAAGTGACATGCTTGATATTTGGAATACTTTTATATGAATTCGGTACTGGTACGTCTATAATTGTATAAACTATGGTGGCACTAATCATGTGAGTTTCTAAATTGACCATACCTTTAATGGTAGCAGTAATCATGGTCGCCATCAAATGGGTTAGGTTTGGGCCAGGTTAAAGTATATGACTCCATTAAAGTTCAGGTTGTGACATTTTGGCAACTTATTTTACAAAGTTTTGATATTTTTTTTTCACGAGTCATTTATCTTCGGTAGTTAAAAGAAAAGGTTATTATTCTTAAAGGTCATGGGTTTGAGTACTATTAATGTCAATGAAGTAATTTAGCGATCAATGTCCAATGGTTGAAAATATACTCTAGAACAGATATTATTGTAATCACTGTTAGCTGATTTATTTTTTGTAATATTTTTTATTCTAAAAGATCGGATACGAATTATACATGAAAAGATTATAAACTCTTCCAAATACTTGATCTACAAATAAATATGAAAACGAACTGTATTGACAAACAAACTATAAAAAGGATTAAGCTATTTATAGACCACCGAAAAAAAATAAATCAGAGTCTTTGAGATAATTTCAAGTTGTCAAAGTGACTTTTTTAAGATATTTATTTTAATATAATAAAATGAAATTTGTTTTTGATCTTAAACAAATATTACAAAAATAGCTTAAAGTATATTTAGCTTGAAAAATATATTTGAAAGCTTTTTAAAAGTACTTTGGATTTGAACAAACATTTTTAAAATAATTTAAGTGTCAAAAATAAGATTTCGGTATTGATATGATACTTTCAGTATCGATACGAATCTACTCATACTAATATGACAATACCTTGTATCGAAACGTTTTTTTAAGACTCAGGAAAGCACTTCGTCTACCAATATAAAAGCTTTTGTGCCTATATAAATATATCGTGTATCGATACACTCTATTTTTATGTGCTACAAATCTTTCTTATTTTGATAGGTATTCACATTTTTTTTTTGATAAATTGAATTTTATTCATCCAAGAAACTAACAAAACACTATCGGTACAAAATAAAACCCCCAAAAAACTTCTATACAAGCTACTCACATAATTCCCATCTCATAGCCAAAGACCTATCAAAAAATTTTAAAACAACAATCAACTAGCTTAAATATAATATCACTCTTTATCAATCAGAAAATTTTCAAAGCTTGTCAATTTCTTTTACCATGAATACGACAATTACGTTCTATCTATAAATAGTAGTTGAGACTACCTTAGGCCAAACGAATAATGATAGACCTCATAGTTTTTCATTTTCCAATCAGCTACATCCACTTTAGGAGTTCAGTCCAGCAATTATGTTGAACTTGTAGCCCCAAATCTTTCATCAGCAAAGACCAGATTTGCAACATATACTAGCCTTTGTTGGTAATCTATCCAACACTACCAGACACGAGATAAAAAATTAACGAGGGATAGTTAAATTATCCTAAACAACACTAACTTAATGTACTTTTTCTCTTTTGTGTTGAAGTATCTTCCAAATTAACCAAGATTCACATCCAATAGTACATAAATGCATTTAATGTTAAAATCAAAGTCCTCAAAGATTAGTTTTCATTCCAACGACTATAAATGATTTTTTTTCATTCCACACTGTGAATACAAGATACAGATAATTGAAGAACAAGATAATAGACATTCAAGTTTAAGATTAAGAAAACAGAGTTTTTTATATTATATTTTTATCTTTTCTAATTCTTTAGTTCAATTCTAATGGGCCAAAATATGTAAATACCCCGTAAAAAGATAAATTATGTTCTATTTTAGTTTTAGAAAAGATGAGGATGTAAATGTTATTATTTGAGCTTATAAAACAGAGAAAATTCATGAGTGAATTTGACAATTTTTAACTGTTTTAGAAGGTTTGGAGATGTTTGAAATGATGATAAAATGGATAAATATATACGTTTATTGTTCAAAACTTCTCAATTTCCTTAAATAGTAGTCAGTCTACTGATGGTTAACTACTGAAATAATTATTTTTATTTATTTAGTATAA
Organism: Abelmoschus esculentus; assembly: GCA_035048815.1. Classification (NCBI taxonomy): domain Eukaryota; kingdom Viridiplantae; phylum Streptophyta; class Magnoliopsida; order Malvales; family Malvaceae; genus Abelmoschus; species Abelmoschus esculentus. The sequence continues at coordinate 8,967,171 of JAUCBN010000051.1, read as the reverse complement.
ATTTAGTTATCGATTTTAAAAATAAACCGATAAAATTATTTATGTTTTCTATATATAAATTTTTTATTACTAAAACTTTTGTTGTCATTAAGTTTTAACATAATATTATTTATGTTTTTGACGCCCGAGACGGAAATTGCAGAAGGTGTGGTGGGAAGAAGTATTTGGTTGCGGTTAAATTAAATATAAAATAACAGTTTAAAAAATATTTATAATTTATTTTTTATTATATTAAATTATTATTTTTTGTTAAAAGTTTAACGATAAGAAATATTTTATTGATAATAAAATTTATAGGTTAAAAACGTAAATAATTTTAACAAATAATTTTCAAAATTTTTAATTAAAAATTCTCCGGAAAAAAATAATCTTCTTTAATTTCTGGAATTATTTGGCTAAAATCATATTGCTCATACTCATACATTTTTATTATAATTTTTCATTTTTTTCATTTTTAATTTTCACCTACGATTTTTAATTTATTTAACTTTATTTTAGAAAAAAATACAACTCTCTATATAAAAACAAGAAAGAAAATAAATAAATAAATAAACTCAATCCTAAAAAATATCACTTGATAGATTTTTATTAAAAAATACAAATATCTAAGAATGCAAATATTAGTGATTTTAATACTGATAATGTTAATGTAAATAAGAAGAAAAAAAAACATTTGATGATGATTCATCAAACATGAATATATTTTTGTTTTATAGGAGTATATTTTTAATTTTTTTATTATTAATTAATAAAATTTCGAATTAATAATTCAATAATAAAATATATTTATTTTATATAAATTTATATTTAATTTTTCGCTTAAAATCTTAAAAGTATTCTAGATTCTTGTGTTTCACCTTATGTCTAGTCTAATCAAACAAAAGCACGTGGTGTTACTGCCACTCATCGTATCTTTTACTCACTCCGTCCCATTATTTTAGTCTTTTATTGATTTTTCACGTAGTTTTAAAAAGAAATTTGTGTAAGAAAGATGATATAAAATAGTTGAAAGGATAATTTTATCCTTAAAAGATTAAATTTTGTTTTGTTAGAAAACAAAAGAAAGGGTAAAAAGTGAAATATACCTTATAAAAGTTGTTGATTTTTCCAATGGTACATTTTAAGTGAGACAATTTTAAAAACCATATATGAGACAGAGGGAGTACAAGTTATACATTTTGTTCGATTCCGTTTAATTCGGTAAATTATTTTAATAATTATCATTTTAGATTCAATTAATCTCAATTTTTGGTTTTTCTATATTAATATTAGTTTATAAAAATTTAAATTTTATTTTGATAAAATAGTTTTAATTTATAACTTTTTAAATATTAAAAAATAAAATTTTAAGATATTTTTATAAATATTTATTAAAAAATTATTTTTTAAGTAAAAAATAATAATTAAAAATAAATATTTTTATAAATATAAAATATATATTTTTACCTTATAAAAATCATTATAAATTAATTAAAAAAATGAATTCAATTAATCATAATTTATAAATTTATAAACTATAAAATCTCAATTCGATTCAGTTTTCAAGTTTACAGTTAATCATATTCAACCCTATTTCTTTATTTCTCCTTCAACATAGATCCTTGGAACATGCTTCTCATGGTCGTGGTATTTTCCCATGTTTTGTTCCACTCATTTTCCCAAGTGTCTTCCACATGGATCAACTGGTAAGAATTGTTTATGCAAGTGGACGTGTAGTCCATTCAGACCACAAATTTATTATATTTTAGAATTTTAAATATTATATACATTTAAAAAATTATCTACTAAAAGCATAGGGAAATACTTAGGGGATAAGTGTGTGGATTATGATTTAAAAAATTAAATAAAATAAGAAAATCATATGAAATACTAGGAATTTCATGCAGGCGACAATGCTTTATAAAGTCTATTTGGATATTGAAAAGATCATATGAAAGTTCATAGGGGATTATTTTATCTGCTATGAAAAATAAAAAATCAAATAAATAATGTCTCGTTTTTTATTTAAAAAATTATATTTTAAAATATTTAAAGTCATTATCAATATTTTAATAGATCGAATATCGTAAAAAGATTAAAATATTATATAATATGTATAAATATGGCTATGACGCCACACTAAAAAATGAGAAAATATAAGTTTGATTTACCTCAGAAATTTAAGGAATTAAAAATCAAAAAATATAGAATATAGAATAAAAATATATATTATAATATGTATATAAACTAAAGAATTATTTATTTATCAGATATTTTAGATCGTTTGATTATATTTGAATTAAATGTTTTACGAGGGAAAAAATATCATTTGTAAAAAATAATAAGTATCGATATAAATGATTTTTGATAGTGTTGAATCGAATCTGAAATTTTTGGATCATTTCCAGAGTATAGGTTTATAACTCATAGATACGCAGATTATTTTTTAAGTAATTAAAAAAAGTGAGAAATTTATAAAAAAAATTGACGGTTTAAAAATGATAAAAAATAGTTATACTGATTTCTTTATAAAAATATTGGTATTGATTTTTTGGTATATATTAAAAAAAATTATATTTTTTTTATAAAAATTCGATATATATTAAAATTTTTATAATTTTTTAAGAAATTCGATATATATCGATTTTTTACTTATAAAAAATCGTTATATATTAAAATATCGATATTACAAATTTTATAAAAAATTTAAATAACTACATTTAAAATTGTTTTTTAACCCTACCGTTTTCTAAAACTTAAAAAAATGTCTGCATTTCAATTTTAAAATTCATGATAGGTATTAAACTTAAATAAATCATTCTAATAACTACACTATGGTGATAACGAGTCGAGCCGAACCTGATCAAATTTGGCTTAGGTTCGAGATTCGGATTTTATTCAGAAACAATATTATTAGATTCTGTTCAGGCTCAAAGGTGTCGGGCTCTTTTCGAGTTTGACAAGGTCGACTTGACTCGGATCAAAGTAGATAATTTTACTATATTATTTTCATAAAAGATAAAGCCTCATTAAAAACATTTTTCATAACTAATACCAAAACGAAATTCAATATCGGGAAAAGAAAAAATATCCAATTTATTTTAATTATTTTATTTTTCATAGATTTATCCTATTTTATTTTTTTATTTTTTATTAAAGAGATTAATTTTAGTATATATTTAACATATATATTATAATTATTATGAATCTATTCAAAACAAACTTTTCAAGCCGAGCTTAGGTAGACTTAACTCGCCTCGTTAAACTTGAGTCGAACCCTAGCCCAAAACAAACTCATTCGAGTCATGTTTTGATTAAGCTTTAATCGAATCGAACTCGAATAACTCACGAACTGATACACTGACTATCACCCTTAAGTTACACCGTACTGTTCCCGGATCTGGACTCTGCGTTGCAATAATAGAGGCAGAAGTTGGTACTAATAATTAGTGCAAGTGGAGGTGTCATCGAGATTAAAATATTTGACTGAGTAAAGTAGGTAAAACATTGCGCGTGATATTAAAATCATGTTGGCTCAATTAATAAATGTTTTAATTTTAGAGGCTTGCATGTTGTGGTTAGGGTGATAACGAGTTAAACTTGAGTTTAGTTAGGTTTAATTTAAAAATAGTGTTATTAGAGTTGGTTTGGGTTCGAAGCTCGGCGAGCTTTGAATTTTAAGTTTAGGCTCGGCTCAAAAATAATATTGTTGGGCTCGATTCAGACTCGAAGCTTGTCGGTTCAACTCAACTCGACTCAAAATGAAAAAAGTGCCTAATTTATTTTGGTTAATTTACTTTTAGTAGATTTCTTATATTTTATTTTATTGTTTTTCTTTTGTTAAAAAGATTATATAATATAATTATACCGAACCTATTCACGAGCTTTTCGAGCTGAGTTTAAATCAACTCGACTCGGCTCGTTAAAATCTCAAATCGAACCCAAACCCTAATCGAACTCACTCAAACCAAATTTTGACCGAACTTTGATCGAACCAAGCTCGAATAACTCGTAAGCTGGTCAGACTCATCATCACCTACCCCTAGTTGTCACTGTCCAATCGACTAGGCATATACATAGATTTTTTTTTTAATTTACTATATTGTTTGTATGATTTGATCAATATCTATCTGTCGGTATGTATATACATATTAAAATTGGTATATATTAATTATATTTTAAATTAATAAAATTTTTTATTAATTATCATAAAAATTAGTTGTATTATATAATATGGTATAGTATAAATGATAATTTGATTATAAAATTAAATTTTTTAAAAATTTTGATATTCAAATTAGAATGAGGATTATACTTAGGGATAAATTAAAATATTTGAAATTTTTAAGATTAATTTAAAATAAAAATTATAGTTTAAAGATGATATTAAAATATTAAAAATTTAAAGATTAATTTAAAATAAAAAATATAGTTTAAAGATATATGATATAATTAATTATTTATACTTTCAAAATTATGCATATTTACTTTTGATATTAATATGTAATTGCGATTATTTTTTGAATATATAATTGTGATTATACCTATAAATAAAAATTAAAAACTAAAAATCAAAATCAATATGTAGTTTTATCAAAACCATTAAATTATTTTATTAACTTTTTTAGAGTAGGTTAGGTGAGTTGGGTCAAATTATTAATAATTAGTCCCCCAAGAAATACAACATTGAGTGGTTCCACGTGATCAAATCCCCACTTGTACTCAGCTTTGAAGATAAATATTTAAAATTATTAGGATGAAGTCATTATAAATAAAATTATATTTAAATTATTTAATTATTTAAAATTATATTTAAATCATTTAATTATTAAAAATTATATTTGGATCACTTAATCACAGGTAAGATTATATTTAAATAACTTTTCCCATTTAAAAAATATATCAATTTATGTATTAGATTAATTAATAATTTAAATAAAATATTTTAATATTAAATCAGTGTATACAAGTAATTTTCACTTAAAAGTGGCATTGTCTTTTGTCAATATCTTTTAATAATTAAAAATAAAAAAAGTGTACCATTTGTTTGTTAGTGTTGTGAATAGGACATAATGATGTGGAATGACTTAATTAATCAAAGACATTGAATACGAATTAGCTAGGTATTAACAACAGTAATGTGGTAGGTGGATCTTGTGGCATATATTAAAAGATTAGGATAAAAATAAATCAAATTAAAACATGACATGAAATATGAAGAAGAATATATATTTATTTTAATTTATTTATAATATTTTAAATATAATTATAATTCAAAGATTTACTATTAATCTACTAATTAAGAATATTTATATTGTTTTATCTTATACAAATTCTAATTTTAATCTAAAATATAATACATCTCTATTTAAAGGCTACTAAAATTCGATTTTATTTAGTTAATTTTTTTCTGACGTTAATTTGTAATTTTATAGTCTTTTAAAAAATAAAATGAAATAAGAACAAATGTTATGACTAATATTATTAATTTTGTAACTTTTTTAGGTTTAAGGGTAATTTTATATTTGTAGTAATCTTAGGTTAATAATATTTTTCGATTTTTAATTACATCATTGTAATTATTATATATATTAAAATTAATAATATTGTCTCTTTGTTAAGTAACGTCCAAAGGATTACTGATATGAGTGTATGTGTACATGATTGCATGGTTATCATGCATACCATGCATACGTGGAGTTGGTTGTATTAAGTTTGTTAAAGGTTGTTAGTCAGTTAAAGGCGTAGACTGTGTGTATAAAAGCATGTAGGCTTGAGTCTTTGTAATCATTCATTCTATTCATTTCTTAATAAAATTCATACATTCTTGATATGGTATCAATCGCCAGGAATTCCGGAGCCGATCGATTGCTTTAAGAAACGAAGGTCTAAGCAATGTTGAGTGCTGTCGAGATCCTAGGTGGTGCTGGGAATGATGATACTAGGTCTGGGCAACAGTTTACTAACAAGAAGATTAACGTGATGCTGGATGAGAAAAATTTCTTGCTGAGGAAACAACAAGTGCTTCTCACGATTCGGAGTCACAAGCTGGAATCCTTATTGTATGGTGAAATGGAGGTTCCAGCGCAGACGATAGCAGCGTCTGATGGAAGTCGCATAAAGAATCCAAAATTTGAGGATTATGTTGCACAAGATAGTGCTCTCCCGTCGTGATTGCTGTCGACCATTAACACTCATCTGCTTCCTCAGTTTGTGAGAGTTGAGACCACATCTCAGGTATGGAACATGGTAATCCGACTCTTCTCAAACAAATCTACAACTCCTGTTATGAGTTTACATTACAAGTTACGGTCAATAAAAAAGGTGAAGATGAGAGTATGATGCTTTATCTCTCTAGGATTAAAGAGGTGTATGATGCATTGGCATCGTGTGGGTGCAAGATTTCGAGAGTAGAACATATTGCTAGCATTCTGAATGGGTTGATACGAGAATTTCAACCTTTTATGACAGTTATAACTGCTAAAAAGGAATTGTTATCAATAGAGTGAGTGTGCAACATTCTGCTTGATGTTGAGACTCGGTTAGCTGGGTTCAACACTCGTTGTGATTTTTTGCCTTTAACTGCTAATGTTGCGAATATAGTACATAGTCAACAGGTGCCTACAGTCACTCCGAATCATCAGGTGTCTATACCTGGTTCTCAGACTCTTGGATATACTGTGCAGCATCCTTCATTCTATCGAGCTTCTCGACCTTTATTTTCTGGTAGGCAAGGAGGTCGAGGTCGAGGGAGGTCCAGGATGCAGTGTCAATTGTATGGAAAAAATGGGCATACTGTCAGTAGGTGTTGGTACAGGTTTGATCAAGGATTTTCAGGAATTGATGGAGGTTAGAATCATGTTGGAGGACAAGCTCAATATTCAGTCTATGTTGATGAGGCTGAAGAGGAAAATACACCAGGAGTTTATGGGCAATCATCTGTTAGACTAGGAGGTTATGTGCACCCATCTCTTACACCAGGAGATTATGTGCAACCGTCTGTGTCTCCTCAGGCAAATTTGGTTGTAAGAACTCAACCAGGGTCTTATCAGTGGATAGTCGATTCAGGGGCATCGCATCATGTTACTCTAGATGGCACTAATGTTGTTCATGGTTCAACATATAAGGGACCAGGTATGTTAGTAGTAGGTAATGGTGTTGGTTTGCATATTGACAAAACAAGTAGTGCAAATGTTTTAGCATCCTCCAGGTCACTTGTGCTCAATAACTTGCTTCATGTGCCACAAGTAACTCGTAACCTTCTTTTTATGTCAAAGCTTATCAGGGATAACCGAGTCTACTTTGAATTTCATGCTAAGAAGTGTGTTGTTCGTGCTGAGGACACTGGCCAAGTTTTGCTTGAAGGAAGAGAGCATGAAGGATTATATCGTTTTGTGATTTCAGTAGATAAAGAAGAACAATGTAAAGATTTGCATGCACAAGGGTTTATTAGTACTTATGAATTGATGCACAGAAGGCATGGGCATCCTGCTCATGAGACTTTAGTTCGAATTTGTAAAGACTCTAATGTACACATTGAGAAAGATTCTAATAAAATTAACATGTGTGTTGCATACAGAATGGGCAAGAGTCATAAATTGCCGTTTCATGACTCAGAAACTGTTTATGACACTCCATTTCAACTTGTTTATACTGATCTTTGGGGTCCTGCACATGTAGCTTCTAAGGGGTTTCGGTATTATGTTAGTTTTGTGGATGCACATACAAGATATACCTGGGTTTATCTGTTAAAAGATAAGGGTCAAGCTGTCCAGGCTTGGTTAAAACTTAATTTAATGGATCTGTAAAGGAGGTACAAAGTGACTGGGGTGGAGAGTATAAAAGTCTCACACCTGAGTTGGTAAAAGAAGGGATACGACATCGTCTCACGTGTCCATACATCACAACAAAATGGTGTTGTAGAACGTAAGCATAGGCATTTAGTAGAGTTGTCACTGGTGCTTCTTGCTCAAGCCTCTCTTCCTGTGTATCTGTGGTCATATGCAGTGTCTATGGCTGCGTACTTGATTAATCGACTACCTACTACTGTGTTACAGGGAAAATCACCTTTTGAGGTGCTTTATGATAAGAAACCTGATTATGGAATGCTTAAAGTATTTGGCTGTAGGTGTTTTCCTCACCTCCGAGATTTTCAGACTCACAAATTAGAGTTCCGGTCACAACCATGTACATTTTTGGGATCAATCCATAACATAAAGACTTCTTATGTCTGGCAGATAATGGTAGAACATTTGTATCCAGGCATGTTATTTTTGATGAAGTTAACTTTCCTTTTGCAGATAAGAAGTCTTGCTCGCAACATGGAGAATCGAGGTCTGAGTCTGCCATGTTTCCAAATATTTTCAAAGAAGATGTTACTTCTGTCTTAGTTACTTAGCCCAGGGGGTAACATCCTGATGTTCTTGGCTCGAGTCATTAGGAGGATCTTGCTTCCAACTTCAGCCACCAGGAGGGTCATTCTTCTAGTTTGAGTCATCAGGAGGTTGTTGCTTCTGCATCACATCATCAGGAGACTTCTTCTCAAAGAGCTTTTTCTCAAGAGATGTCTGTTTCAAGCCCTCAGAAAGGTTTTACTCACAGCATACCTCACCAGGAGCCTTTAGTGCCAAGTTCAGTATCTTAGGAAGGTTCTTCACCTCTGAATGCTTCTGCTCAAGAGTTGTCTGGGCATGATCCATCCACTGAGACATCAGCACATCGTGAGTCTAGTCAGTGCAGTGAAGAGGTTGCATCAAAAGAAGTTGTTGCTCAACCTGTTGTGCACTGTCCTCTATCTTTCAACAGGCATGCTATGATTACTAGGAGTAAGAATGACATCTTCAAGCTAAAAGAGTATGTTACTGTTTGTGCCAACAGTGGTCTTGATTCAGGTGATACAACAGAACCTGACAATATATATCAAGCTTTTCGATCACCTCAAAGGAATGCTGCTGTTAAAAATGAAATGGAAGCATTGGAGAAAAATGAGACTTGGTCTATTGAAGAACTTCCTCCAGATAGGAAGGTAATAGGGTGCAAGTGGTTGTTCAAATTAAAGAAAAATCCATATGGTTCGATCCATAGATACAAGGCAAGGTTGGTTGCTAGGGTTTTTTCTTAAACTCCTGGGCAAGACTATCAATAAACATTCAGCCCAGTGGTAAAGACAACAACATTAAACATTGTTCTCTCATTGGCTTTGGCAAATAATTGGAAGTTAAGGCAAATTGACATCAATAATGCCTTTCTGAATGGAGATTTAGAAGAAGCTGTGTTCATGGAGCAACCTCTAGACTTCGAGAAGGTGGGAGTTGATGGTAAGCCTCTGGTCTGTAGGCTAAGGAAGGCCTTGTATGGACTGAAACAAGCCCTTAAAAATTGGCACAATAAGCTAAAGGAGTATTTGATGAGTATTGGTGTTAGGTGTTCAAAGGCAGATGTTTCTGTGTTTGTAAAGAGTTTAAAAGGAAGAAGTATTTACATGTTAGTATATGTAGATGATATTATAGTGACTGGGCATGATGAAGCTGAGGTAAATTGTGTGATAAAGGCTCTAAATGAAAGGTTTTCGCTGAAAGACTTAGGGGAACTACATTTTTTTCTTGGCATCGAAGTTAAGAGAAGTGCTGGCAAATTGGTTCTCAATCAATAGAAGTATATTCGAGAGTTATTAGACAAAGTTGGAATAACTCATGCAAATGCCTTGCCCACTCCTATGTTGACTGCACCGAAGTTATCCAAAGAAGGTGGTAGTGTGGTGTCTGATGTGTTTCAGTACAGAAGTGTAGTAGGGTCATTGATTTATGCTTGTCATACAAGACCTGATATCGTTTTTAGTGTACATAAGGTGTCTCAGTTTATGCATGAGCCACGAGGAGCACTAGAATGCTGTGAAAAGGATTTTGAGGTACTTAGCAGGGACATTGGATTATGGATTGGTGCTTACTGCTGGTGATGCAAAATCAGTAGTTGTTACGGCATTTGTTGATGTTGATTGGGCAGGTAATGCTGATGATAGGCGTTCTGTCACTAGAAGTTGTGAATTGATAGGGAATAACTTGGTCTCTTGGGCATCAAGGAGACAAAAATCAGTCTCTAGGTCCACTTCTGAGGCTGAATATCGTAGTATTGCAGACACGGCTGCTGAAGTTGTTTGGATCAATGCTTTGTTCGATGATTTGGGTGTGCCTCGTGAGAAAACAACAACTATTTGGTCAGATAACACAAGTGCTATAACAATAAGTGTTAATCTTGTATATCATGCAAAGTCAAAAGCATGTTGAGCTGGATATACATTTTGTTTGTGAAAAGGTTGCTGCTAAACAAATTCAGGTGAATTATGTGCCTGTTGCTCATCAAATGGCTGATGGTTTTACCAAGCCACTGTCTCGGGTGTACTTTGAAAAGTTTCGAAATAGAGTTGGTGTTGCAAGAGAAGGAAGAAATGAAGAGAGCAGGGAGAATGTTAAGTAACGTCCAAAGGATTACTGATATGAGTGTATGTGTACATGATTGCATGGTTATCATGCATACCATGCATACGTGGAGTTGGTTGTATTAAGTTTGTTAAAGGTTGTTAGTCAGTTAAAGGCGTAGACTGTGTGTATAAAAGCATGTAGGCTTGAGTCTTTGTAATCTTTCATTCTATTCATTTCTTAATAAAATTCATACATTCTTGATACTCTTTTTTTTTTTTTTTAATTTTATTAATTTAACTTTCAAACTCTTAAATTATATTAATCTCTCTTAAACTGTCATTAAGTAACAAAATTGTTATCTTCACTCACCATTTTATCATGTTAAACACTTTATTATTAAATAATTAACAATATATGAGTTAATATACACATATTTTGTTTTTGTTAATAAATCAATGATTCCCGAAACAATGATGAATTAATTTTGATGATGTAATAATATGTAATTTTAAAATAAATAATTTAAAAATTCTTTAGTCATACACTCAATTTATCAAAACTTGTCCGTAATTGATAAAACAAGATAATTGACGATAACAAATAATTTAAAAGTAAATAACAATCACATGCATATAATTAACAGTTTTATCGATTAACGTTATTTAAAGGATAAAATTGACACAATTAAAAAAATTTAAGAGCAATTAATAAAATGAAAATGAAAAACAACATTATTATTTTTTTCAGACTATAAAGATTAAATTGTTGTAATTGAAAAAGATGGACAATATTTGTAATTTGAAATAATTGGAGATTACAACTTTCGTATCCTGTCTTTATGCTGGGCATTATGAAAGTCTATGGCTACTATGATGTGGGAAAAGTATGGCCATCACATCCAAACTTTACTTGTTCTTAATTTTATATTATATTTAACTCAAAAATATATGTTTAGATTATATATTTTATTAAAATAAAAATTTAATATTTTTTTTATTAAAGTAAGTGTATAAAATTTTATTTTTTTAGTGTTTAAAATAACATTGTTAATAAAATTTGTTTAACTTATAAATAGAGATGTCTAAATTATATATTTTTTTAAGATAAGTACCTAATGTTTTTTAAATGAAATCAGTACCTAAAATTTTATTCTATTAATGTTTTAAGATAACACTGTTAAAAAATTCATCACTCTGTAATATATTGAAAGTTGTCTTATTTTTTTTCAAAAAATAAAAAATTAATTTAAAAAATATTTTAAAAAAAATTAAAAATTATAAAATAATCCTAAAATATTTAAAAATCTCAAACCTTAAACCAAAAATGGTGTAACTATCATCATTAATAGCCTTGTCACTCCCCCAAATTGGTGTCTAATAATTTTTTTTAACTAGAATAAGTGCGTAAAGTTTTATTTCGTTAGTGTTTTAAGATAACATCATTAAAAATATCAACTAATTTAAATTTAACATATGTTTATTTTAATTCTTTTTATAAATAAACTAGAAAGGTTAATTTTGAAAAAAATCTAATAATCTTAATTTTTCTAAAAACTATTTAAATCTCTAAAAACCCAAACCTCATAATCTCAAAATTAACACACCGTAGTTATTGATAGTCTCGTTAGATCTTATCGTTACCGAGGCCATCGCTCGTTTTTCTCAATCGTCCATTTTCGATAACTGACGAAAAACATTATAACCAGTCATTGAATGACTAAAACCTTTTGTGTTCGTTGTTTAATGTTTGATTAAAATCCCTCATGTCGATCATTGACGATAGATGGTTGGAGAAAATCAATGGTAACTTAAGACGATAACAGTAATGAGATCTAACAAGGCTATCAACGACGATAGTAACACCAGATTTACTTTTAAGGTTTGAGTTTTTAAATATTTTAAGAATATTTTATGATTTTTAAAAAATTTAGAATATTTTTAAATTAATTTATTTTATTTTTGAAATAAAAAAATAAAAGCAACATATCAATTATTATTGGGTGATAAATTTTTAACAATATTATTTTTAAACATTAACGGAATAAAATTTTTGGTACATATTTCAACAAAAATAATTAGACACCTATCTTAAAAAAATATATATAATTTAGACATTTATTTATAAATTAAACAAATTTTATTAACAATGTTACCTTAAAATATTAACAAAAATAAAATTTTAAATACCTATTTTAACAAAAAAATATTAAATATTTAATTAAAAAAATTATGATTTTAAATATTTATTTTTGAGTTAAACCTACATTATTATGAAAGTCTATGGGGCTATTATGATGTGTAGGGGTGTATTCGGTTCGGTTTTTTTATTAAAATGTGAACCGAATTGCAGTCTGCGGTTTTTTAAAAAGAAAACCGAAACTGAATGGTATAAAAAACGAAAAAACGAAAATCGAATTTTGCGGTTCGGTTCAGTTAAAACCCGCGGTTTTAACAATTTTTTATTTTTTTTAAAAAAATAAGCAAAAACAAATAAAATATTTATTAGACCCTTCAACATCAATTAATTTTGTCATTAAGAACATGAAAACGCATGTCTCGAGCCCTCGAGAAATCTAAGATTTTAAACAAAAATTTAAAAAAAATAACAATGATTACAAAACAAACAATATATCTGAAAAATAAATCATAAAAATATTTATTTAATTAATATACACTCAACGATTCTGTCACCAACCTAAACATATATATCTAGCCTAATATATTGTTTAATTAAAGATAAACTTAAATATTCTATGTTATAAAATAATCGTAAATAGTAAATATTACAAAAACATATTTGAATTTGAAACACGATATCTAATCAATTTAATATTATAAAATCATATCTAAATATTTCAAGAGACTAATTTAAAAAATAAATCCAAATATTTCAAGAGACTATCTTTAAAACATATTTGATATGGATCATAATATTTTTTCTTTAATTCGGGTTAATATGGAATAAACGGGTTTCATATGGAAAACCTGAAACTGAACTGAATTGTCAAATTTGAATTTTAAACCAAACTAAAAATCGAACCGTAATATGTGAACTCGAACTGAACCGAACCGCATTACTCGATTTGAATCGATTTTTTTATTTTCTCGGTTCCATTACTAACCCCTAATGATGTGGACAAAGTATGCCCATCACATACCAACTTGACCTGTTCTTCATTTTATCTTTAATATAATATAATTATGAAAGCTTTTTGTATGTAGGGAAATGGGACCCTGGCGGCTAATTTATCATACATTGTCAACCCTATTTAAACATAACAGTAAATATAAAGTTTATCATACATTTAAACTTAACAGAAATTATTAATATATCAAAATTAGATGCAATTACCTACTAATCTCTATAAACACGAGAAATTATATTATAAATTATGTTCATCACGTCATTCGTAATATATATAATTAGGTTCGTTTATTTTTAAGTAATTATTTGATATTTTATTTACTCATTAATTACACTAATTACATATAAAAAAATAAAATAAATGAATCTGATTAATTGAGATCACCAAAAACGTACGAAAATGATTGATATAATTTCTCCTGTAAACAGTGATTGAACTTTTTCTCCTACAGCATGTGGGAAATTATCGGCCTGTTCTCACTTCTCACCAACCCTAGTTGCTTGTCCATCGTCGCATTAAACTAAACATAAAATTTCAAATTCGACAGCTTTACATAGGAGAAAATAAGATGAGATATGATCGAGTATAATTTTTTTTTAAGTTTTATATATTTTTTGGATCATTGGATATATGATTAAATAGATAATTTAGATTAACTCTTTATATTTTAAGTGATAATCTACGTATAACCGATTGTTAATTTGAGTCATATGTTTTAATTATGAAACCACCCCAAAAGACGTTTAAAGCTTTAAAAGTTTTGACAATATAATTTCATCTTATTTCAAATAAGATAGATAAAATACTTTGGGTTAATTGGGGGAAAACTAAATAAAAAAATAAGGCAATTCATATTTTCCACCATTTACTATAAAATAACCTATTAATTTCTCTTTATCTTTGTGGTCCTAGAATTTGGCCAAAATCAAATATTTTTATTTTTTAAAAATATATATATTTTTTAATTTAAATTCCGATTAGACCAATCAGAACACGTGATGTTGTTCATTATTTAAAACATTCTTGTGTTTTAATATCAGTGATTTGTGCTAATCTTACCATGCTGAAACCTACCTAATTTCAGACAAATACATATAACTCTATTATGAAAAAACAAAAACATAATCTAATTATATTTTATTTGGAAAAGACATGTACAAATCATACCTAATACAAAACATAAAATAATAATATTTAAGATAATGGAGACCACGTGTTTCAGAACTAGTTGTAATTTAAGTCAAGGTTAGTTGGAATGATAATAATAATAATAATAATAATAATAACTTTAAAAAGAATTTATCTTTAAAAATAATAAGATTTATCTTTAAAGACATAAATTTGAATAATTTTATTTATAAGATATATATTTTAAAGTATTAAAAAATATATGAATTTGAACATATTTAGTTGTAAATAACTTTTTTTTTCGTATATCTGATTTTATTAATTTAAACGATATTAAAATGTTAATTATATATTAAAATTTAATATTATAATATTAATATAATTTAAATTGAAAAGTTTATCCTATGTCAAAAATAGATATTAAATATGCATAAAGTCTCAACCAAAATAATAAAAATATTGGTTAAAATATCAAATATTAATCATACAACGTAATTAGTGAATAAATTAAGGTAATCAAGGAAAGAATAGAAAACCAAAGAATAATCGTTGGTCTAATGATATTGTCACGGGCCGTTGTTTGGGGTCCAGGACATTGGCATCACATGGTGTGATGTGGCCTGCCCAAGTAATTCCAAGAGCAATGCTGGGCTTGCGAAGACCACCAACGTTGGCCCGATCCAGGGAGAGACTTATCCATCCAAGGTGTGTGAACACAGAAGATTCTTTCCATAGTTAGGTGGGAATATTCCCAGAATTATGCTTTGTAAATGGATAAGGTTGTATCATAGCCGGCGGTGTAAAATTGTATAGACCGTAGGATCGAGGGGAGTTCAACTATAAATAGAGGCCTTCCCCACCTCATTTGAGGTATCAGAGTATTCCAAGTTTCCAAGGAATAAAGGCATTTTCTCTAAATCCTCTGAGTGAGTTTTTTCTTTGTTCTTTAGTGTTCTTGAACGTTCTTGAGCGTTCTTGAAGAGTTCTTCCTAGCTCATCTCGTTTGATTCGCTTCCGCATAGAACGCTTTGCGTTTGTCGGTGCTTGGGAAGTTTGATCTTCCGAAAGTAGAGAAAAGGCTTACTTAGGCATTTTTCTTGAGTCCGAAGCGTCTAAGGCCGCACGTTCTGATAGAGAAGCCGAGTTCTACGGGCGTGAAACTCTAGGGGCGTGACAAGTGGTATCAGAGCCTTGTTCGAGCAACGTTCTAGCCGTTCGAGGTACGAAAGCATCGATTTTGAGATGGCACCAAAGAGGGAGACTGTTGCTACTGCGAGCCAGAAGGGTGTGGAAACCCAGGCTAACAAAGAAAGCCGAGCTAACTCAAGAGACAAGTTGTCTGCACTTGAGGACAAGGTCACTAGGATGGAAGGATCCGTGAAGGATGTCGTAGAGAGACTCGACGTGGTGGACACACGCCTCGAGGAACTGGATGACCAAGGTGATAAGTTGGAGGAAAAGAGAGATGCTCTCGAAGCCAAGTTTGAGGCTTTGAGGGAGGAAATGTTGGGACTCAAGGCGGAAGTGCTGGTATATCAGGCTGCTATGCAGAACGGTGTGTTGAATTCGACAACGACACCTAAGCCAGTGAAGGACATCCCAAAACCCAAAGAGTTCAGTGGAACCAGGTCGGCTAAAGATGTCGAGAACTTCATATGGTGCATGGAGCAATACTTCCGGGGAATGAGTATCACTGATGATACCGAGAAGGTAAACACTGCTGTAGTCTATTTGACTGATGTTGCCTTATTGTGGTGGCGAAACAAATGTTCTGAGTCGGAGGACGACATTCCAATCGGGACATGGAAGGATTTCCAGTCTGAGCTTAAGGAGCATTTTTATCCAAAGAATGCCAACGAGGAAGCTCGAGATGGGCTTTATCAATTGAAGCATGACGACTCAATCCGGGATTACGTCAAAAGGTTTACCGAGCTCAAGTTGCAGATCAAAGACTTGAGTAAATCGGAGGGTTTGTATCTCTTCAAAGCTGGTCTTCAGCGTTGGGCACGAATGGAGCTGAAGAGAATGGGCGTTAAGGATCTTTCAGAAGCGATGACCGCTGCTGAATCGATTGCGGAGTTTGAGATACAAAACGAGTCTTCCAAGCCCCATGGCAAGGGCAATGATAAGGAAGATGAGGACGAACCCAAAGAAAAGAGCGTCGAGGGAAAGCCATCCCCCAAGTCCAATCGGTACGACAAGCCAAATGAGCGGAAGGATCGAGGAACCGTAAGGTGCCAACATTGTGAAGGACCTCACATAGTGAAGGAGTGTCCGAACAAGAGGAGCCGCCTTGATGCCATAGTCCGTCAGGACAACGACTCAGATGGTGAACCAGCGAGTAGACTTGGTGCAATCGCCAGTGTCAAAGGTGATAAGCCGAAGGTAACGGGACGCAAGTGTTACCGGTGCAAGGGGCCGCATAGAGCGCGAAAGTGCCCTGGTCGAGTTAAGCAGTCCAAGGTGGACGAGCCCGAGAGTGATGAGGCTGCGAAGCTTGGCTCGATGATTCTGAGTTCTGCCAAGAAGAATGGCAAGAAGCAGAATGGGTTGATGTTTGTCGACATCAATGTGGCGGGACGATCGAAGAGTGCTTTGGTGGATACCGGGGCAAGTGATCTGTTCATGTCCAAGAAGGCTGCAGTAGAGCTTGGTCTGAAAGTTGTGGATTCAACAGACAAGATCAAGACTGTGAATGCCAAGGAAGCTCCTGTGATAGGGACTGTGCGGAAAGTTGAGTTGCAAATTGGTGATTGGAAGTCGAAGGAACACTTCAAGGTAATCGATATTGATGACTTTGATTTTATTTTGGGACTTAACTTCCTTGACCGTGTAGAAGCGATCATCATTCCGTGTGCCAACGTCGTGTGTATCTTGGATCCGAGACAACGATGTGTTGTACCCGTACGACGAGACGTCGGGCAAGGGACCAAGAAGTTGACAGCTATTCAGCGTGTCGAGGATGCTCCAAGCCGAGGAGTCATCGTGGAAAAGGCGACTGTTGGAGACATTTCCTTGGTGAGGCATGTGTTGCCTGAGCCTGTTGGCGTGGATGCCGTCGAGGAGCCATCCGTGGACAAGATGGCCGTTGCATCGAACTTCAAGGGGACCGAAGTGTCGATGGGTGTAGCATTGCCGCGGAGCAATGGGGCGTCAAGCTTCAGGGAAGAAGTCTTGTCGGAGAGAGAAAATGTTGGGTCAATGAGTGAAGTACCTCTTGAACACGGGGATAGTGATCAAGATGTGCTTGGTACGGTTGATTTTACTAGACGGTGCGAGCCGAAGCGAGCAGTCCTTATGGGGGGACAACTGAATCAGAGTCCGGTGCTCTTTATGGGGAGAGCGGTTCTTATGGGGGGACATTCAAGCCAGACTCCGAGACAGAAGCAAGCCAAGGTACGCGAGAAGCCCCAGGATCGAACTCAGTGTTGTCCGAGTGGCGCGACGAGGGCGTCGCCAAGTTTGGTGGGGGAGAATGTCACGGGCCGTTGTTTGGGGTCCAGGACATTGGCATCACATGGTGTGATGTGGCCTGCCCAAGTAATTCCAAGAGCAATGCTGGGCTTGCGAAGACCACCAACGTTGGCCCGATCCAGGGAGAGACTTATCCATCCATGGTGTGTGAACACTTTGTGTGAACACAGAAGATTCTTTTCATAGTTAGGTGGGAATATTCCCAGAATTATGCTTTGTAAATGGATAAGGTTGTATCATAGCCGTCGGTGTAAAATTGTATAGACCGTAGGATCGAGGGGAGTTCAACTATAAATAGAGGTCTGCCCCACCTCATTTGAGGTATCAGAGTATTCCAAGTTTCCAAGGAATAAAAGCATTTTCTCTAAATCCTCTGAGTGAGTTTTTTCTTTGTTCTTTAGTGTTCTTGAACGTTCTTGAGCGTTCTTGAAGAGTTCTTCCTAGCTCATCTCGTTTGATTCGCTTCCGCATAGAACGCTTTGCGTTTGTCGGTGCTTGGGAAGTTTGATCTTCCGAAAGTAGAGAAAAGGCTTACTTAGGCGTTTTTCTTGAGTCCGAAGCGTCTAAGGCCGCACGTTCTGATAGAGAAGCCGAGTTCTACGGGCGTGAAACTCTAGGGGCGTGACAATATTCTTTATTCTTTACTTTTTCTATTTTTTTAATTATTTTCATCTTTTTGATATTTAAGTTTATATTAATTATTTTATATTTTATCAGTGTCACATTAAACTATTTTAAAATCAATAAAATATTATAATAATAAAAGTATATTTAAGTTATTAACAAATAAATAATTTATAAAAATTAGAAAATGTAAATCTTTAGAAAATATTTAAATCCGTCAGTTTTTTCAATTGATTCAATTTGAGGAGAATTGAAATTTAAGGGGGAAAATGAAAAAAAAGTTTAAACCTAAAATGAATTTTATTGAAATGTTTTAAGGGTAAAAAGTATCATTAGCCATATTAATAGCAATCTGGATCACCCAACTTAAGTGGATCCTAGATGATCCTACACCTAAAAATATATATTATACTTCGAATTTTATAAACCTTAAATATTACTTAAATTTTGTTTATCGTTACTCTTAAATCTGGATTTTGAGGGTGAACGCCGGTTTAGAGAAGCTAAATTTTTTTAATTGCTTCAAAACGATAATTTAAAGTGAAAAAATCGATTAATAAATAAACTTTTAAAATCAGACGTAAATTATTTAAAGTTACCGTTGTCGATAATTTCAGTTTCTTATTATAATAATAACAAAAATTAGGGGTGAGCGTTCGAGCAAGTCGAGTCGAGTTAAAAAATTTTGAGTTATTCGAATTGAGTCGACATATTTTTTAATTTGAACTTTTTTTGAATTTTTTTCGATTCGAGTTGGTTTTAGAGAGTTCGAGTCGATTCGATTTTTCAAGTTTATGTATAAATTTTAATTGCACTATTTATAATATTATTGTACATTTTGATTCTAATTTAAATGACTCTATCTTTATATCTACATATACATTTTTTCATATTATTTTTTACATGTATAAATAAGATTTTAAATTATTATTATTATGTATGAATATGTTATTTCATTAAATTATGATAATATAAATACATAAATTAAAAATATAAAATAATTTAAATAATATAAATAAAAATTATATTAAATAAAATAAAAATTGATCATATTGTAAATACATAAAAATTAAAATGTAAAAAAAAAGAGAAGATAAGACTGAAATAAAACTGAAAATAAAACTATAAGGACTAAATGTGTAATTAGACCATGAAAACTTTTGGCTTTTTGAGTTTTCGAGTAACTCGAACTTTAAAAATTTGAACTCGAAATTGAAATTTTTTCGAGTTATTCGATTCGACTCGAATAACTCGAAATTAAAAAAAAATCAATTTTTTTATTCGAGTCGAGTTTTACTCCCCTAACAAAAATACACAACTTTATACGAAAAAAAAAAAGAGACAAAGATACCTATTCACGTTATGCACGTTACCATTTGGCTGTTAATCGTCTTCGTTTTTCACCCGTATAAAAGAACATACATTCAGCTGGAGAAAAGTAGAAGAAAGCATTAGCCGTAGGTGAACTTTAAACTGGTTGATCAACATGGAAGGTGATATCAACCAGAAGCTGCTTAATGGAGGCGACCAGATCGAAGTTGAAGAATCAACGCTTAGAGAAAAGATATGGACAGAGTCGAAGAAGATGTGGGTTGTGGCCGCCCCTGCAACCTTCACCAGGTTTTCAACCTTCGGTGTCACTGTAATCAGTCAAGCTTTCGTTGGTCATATCGGTCCTACTGAGCTTGCTGCTTATTCCCTTTGTTTAACCGTCCTTGTGAGGTTCGGCAATGGTGTTTTGGTATGTTCTTATTCGATCACAATTTTCTTTTTTTCTTTTTTACCCTTCCCTTGATCTCCGGGGGCTTAGTTGCTTGAAATTTTTGCGTTTTGACCTTTTCTTAGTTAAACAAGATTAGGGTTTTGGCCTTTGTTGTTCCGGTTTCTTTCACTGATGAAATGAAATTTAACGATGTTCTTGATCACGTATCATGTACCAAGCATCGACTTTAGTTTTTAGATCAGCTGTCTGGCTTCTGTTTGTGAAAAAAATCTGGGATTTTCTATGTTATTTTCCTTCTTTTACTTTTGCTTCAGAATCTCTTATTCTGTTTGTAAAAAAAAAATTATGAATTCCTTGCTTCTTTTCTTTACTTTCAAGCTATGTTACCTTGATTCGGATCAGTGTCATATACGGATATATGTCTAAACACGGTATATTATTGATGTTTGTCGAATGTGCAGTTGGGCATGGCAAGTGCCTTGGAAACACTATGTGGTCAAGCATTTGGAGCAAAACAATACCATATGTTGGGGATATACCTTCAAAGATCATGGCTGGTTTTGTTCATGACTGCATGTTGTCTTCTCCCTTTATACATCTTCACCACCCCACTTTTCATAGCTTTAGGCCAAGATGAAAAGATCGCCCACGTGTCCGGTTACATTAGCCATTGGTTCATCTTCATTGTCTTTTCTTTCATCATCTCCTTCACTTGCCAAATGTTCTTGCAAGCACAGAGCAAGAACATGATCATTGCATACTTGGCAGCGTTCTCCATCGGGATCCATATCTTTCTTTCATGGCTTTTGACTGTGAAATACAGTTATGGTCTTGCCGGAGCTTTGTTTTCCACCGTCCTGGCCTATTGGATACCGAATATAGGGCAGATTTTATTTGTTACTTGTGGGGGATGCAAAGAGACTTGGAAGGGTTTCTCAATGTTGGTTTTTAAGGATCTTTTCCCTGTTGTGAAACTGTCTTTGTCATCGGGTGTTATGCTTTGGTAAGTTTTTTCAGTCCATTTCAGAGTCTCTTGACATAACGTGTAGATCAAGAATACTTACTCGAACTCGAATATATTGGATATGAATTTTTAGTAAGATATTAATTTGAGAAATTTTGTTCCATGGCCAGCCTCGAACTCTGGTACAACACAATCTTGATTCTTCTAACCGGAAACTTGAAAAATGCTCAGATCGCCATTGATGCTCTAGCCATTTGGTAAGTCTTTCTGGTTTTCCAATCAGCTTCAAAACTCTTTTTGTTGTTTCCATCCCATTAATATGTATAAATACTTTCTCCTTTGTAGCCTCAACATTAATGGATGGGAAATGATGATATCACTTGGCTTCTTGGCTGCTGCAAGGTACTATAAACTTAAACCTGGAGAAATTTTATGTTGTGTATGTCGAATTCGAAGTTGAATGTTGGATATGAGTATATGATAGGCTATAAGGTATGTTGTTTTTTGGTCTCGGTTTCGTGTCTAACAAGAAATGTGTCTGAAGTCTGAACCGAGTTTGTACAGTTTTTACAAATCTGTTCATCTATTTGGAAGAATCTTTGAAACTTAAACATTGTTCCTTCTGTTGTAAAATTTGCAGTGTTAGGGTATCAAATGAACTTGGAAGAGGCAATGCTAAAGCTGCCAAATTTTCAATTATACTGACAACTCTTACATCACTTGCCATCGGCTTCGTGCTGTTCGTGGTATTCTTATGCCTTCGAGGAAGGTTAGCATACATTTTCACCACCAGTGAAGAAGTGGCCAAAGCAGTTGCCGATTTATCTCCATTGTTGGCTTGTTCCATTCTTCTAAACAGTGTTCAACCTGTGCTCTCAGGTAAATTTCCACCCTCTTCTTAGAGTTTAGATACGAGTAAAGACTGTATAGATCACATCAAACTGAATTTATATATGAACAGGGGTTGCAGTTGGAGCTGGATGGCAGAGCACCGTAGCATGGGTTAACATTTGCTCGTATTACCTAGTTGGCATCCCTATTGGTGTTGTGCTTGGATACGTTTTGGATATGCATGTCAAGGTAAAATTGAACTTCCTTATGATATTCTACTTTAAATTTGCAAGGGATATATTTCTCCCTCTTCTTCTGTAAATTCATTTATTGTTTATTTGTTTGTCCAGGGTGTTTGGGTTGGTATGCTGCTAGGAACATTGCTTCAAACTGTCGTTCTCATTGTCATCACCTGCAAAACTGACTGGGACAGACAGGTAATCTGCCATGAAAATGAAAATGTTCCATCGTTTTTCTTTTTTGATTTGAATATCCAACTGATTTGAGCATTATTAATTAATCTGCAGGTGGTCTTAGCTCGAACTCGAGTTAATAAATGGTTCATACCTAAATCCAGAGAAGAGAATGAGGATCATACTGAAGATGTGGTTGCCTGAGAATCTTCTTGTTTTTGGAATGGATTTGGATTTTTTTACCTTTGTTGTCATTGATTTAGATTGATTTAGGTGTCAAAAATGCCGCATGAAATCTGCTTATGTTCATATAACTGTGGTGCTGTACCTGTACGCATTGCATAATGTCTGATGATTTTCTTGGATATGAATTTTGCTGCTATTCTAGTAGTTTAATCTTATCAGATTACATAACACATCAGATATGATGCTTAGTTGCTTAATGGGGGTGTTACATGACATGGATATATTTATATCTTCGTTTACATCGGGGACGATTTAAATTTTATGGGATCATGTGTAATTTATTAAAACGAAACTTTAATTTATAATTCTAAGAATATATAGTTTTTAAAAAATATTTTTATCTTAGTAAAATATATATTAGTGATCCTCTCTAAAGTAATTTTTTCTATATTTTGGTACTCTATTAAACAGAAAACTTTTATTTTACCTTATAAAAATTTAATTCAACTCATTTGAATCCTTCTTTTCTCGGTGTTTCTTGCCTCTTTTCAGGTGTGATATTTTCCCCCATTCACTCCTGTGATGTCTTTGTCACGAGCTTCTGCTTTTCTTTGTGCTTAGCCTATTATTCATCTTGCCTATCCCTCTTATGGACGCTCAACAAAAAATCGAATAGTTAAAGGGTCGTTCTGATATCACTTGTCACGAGTCATTACTCTTTTTTTAAAAGATATGTCTGATAACATGTGTAACTAATGCTCTTTACTTCTTTTCAAACATGATATATATCTCAAGACATTCTTTTTCTTTTTCAATGTGTAACTAATGCTCTTTACTTCTTTTCAAACATGATATATATATATATATATATATATATATATATATATATATATATATATATATATGCTGTTAAATGATTCAGATTTAACATAAAAAAGTATGAAAAAGATATCAATGGACCCCAAGATGTTTATTTATAGAATAGGAAAAGTAGTAGCCACAAATACAAAGAACAAAAGTGTGAAAAGTAGTTAAAACTAGCGTAAGAAGTCTAAATGGTGAATAATAGTTGAACAAGTCGTATGAAGTAGCTAATGGTTCAGGCTTTATGGCACCCCTGACAAGAAGTCCATTCTTCCAATGCCCACCATGTTGATAGAGGTCGAAACAAATCTCTCCGGCTGCATCTTCTTCCTTCTCCGGTGTACGGAAACTACCGAGGCTGAGCTCTATCCATTTCCCTCTAGGCTTCTCCAATAGACTGACATGCCTTTCTTGGTCTCCGCCGCCATCCGGAAGGGGATATAATCTGAGCTTGACTGGGAGTTCCCAACCGGATGCTCCTTTTGTCAACTTTATCTCGTACACAACCTCATATAAAGTTGCAGGGGAAAGCTCTGACATTTTGAACTTCCCCCTCACGTCCAACCAGCATACGTGACTTAATTTCGCTACTTCGATGTTTTCTTCACTGCAAAATCAATCAAGATCTTAGATTAGAACCATAAAGTTTTACATCAATGGATCACTGGGAGAAAAAGGAAAAGAACATAACTGACTTTGTGTCTTTAAAACTGTTCCAAATCCAATACTCACGGCCACCCCATGTAACGTATAGTGACCTTGCGTACAACATGAAGCATTTGCGACCATTCTTTGCATCTTCCCAGGTTTTCTGAAGAATTGATAAAGTAAATCATAGATATATGATCTGTAAGGAAAATAGAGGTTTCGTTGAATCTAAACACTGGGTGGTAGCAAAATTGCCCAGGCAGCTTATTGAAAATAACTAGAAACATACCCTTGTCTTGTGATCAAGGAAGACCTCCTTGTTGTCTTCCTCCTCCTTTTTCTTCTTCTCCTTCTCCTTCTTCCGCAGAAAGTTCATTGTTTATGTTTAAGACTCCAAAAACCTTTAATTTCCTTAATTGACTTCAATCACCTTTTTTATATAGTAAAACCTGAAGAAAAATCTAAAGGAAAATGCAGGGAATTTGCTGCATGTTTCTTTTTCCATGAAACAATAATTTCTCAGCTACTTCTCTCCCATGAAGCAATAATTTCTCAGCTACTTCTTCCATGAGAACTGCGTCACACCAATAATTTCTGACCCAGAAAAGTCTAAATATGATCAAAAGAGGACATTAATTCCAATACACCAACCGAATACGGGAAAAAGACTTGACTTGTTCCACTTAAACTACAGTGAAACACGTAAAGTTGAAGGCCAGATCCAAGTCTTTCTTCTTCTAGATGTTACAGAACAAGAGGAAGAAGAAACTCAGAAGTTTCGGAGGTATCTCTACTGTCTGAACTTGATCTATATATAAGTAGAGGCAGGAACCAAAGGAGAATCAAAGCAATCCATTCATCTTGTTTCAAGTTACTTGTTAAGGTTTTTGTTGTGTGTAATCTTACGGCATTGTTACTTCTCTTGCTGGTGAGTTGTGTGATTATTCTTCCATGTAGAATAACTATTAATGTGAATGAAATGAAATAATATATTTTCCTTTGTTTCAGGAGTTGTTACCCATTTCAAGTAGCCATGGCTGAAATAGCTTCTATTTTTGTGAGTCCTATAGTTTCCAGTCTCACGGAAACTGTTGCAACCATGATCCACAGCAAATATGTTGCAATCAAGGGTGTCAAGGAGAATCTGGAAAAGCTTTTAGACACCCTAGAAGCCATTAGAGCTGTCCTTGAAGATGCAGAGCAGAGGTCTGCTTGTGATCAATCGTTGAAACTCTGGCTCTCGAAGATCAAAGATGCTGCTTTTGATGCGGAGGACATACTAGACACTTTCGCAGCCGAAGCTCGCCTAGGGAAGGTACGTAAATACCAAGCTAAAATCCGTGTGGCATCTGAGATCAAAAAAATTTCAGAAAGACTTGATTCGATTGCTAAAAACAGAAGCAATTTCAATCTTAATGCAAGTAGTGGTGATGGTGGAACGTCTCGTTCTCAAAGTCCAAACGACTTTCCACTCACCAGTTCCTTTGTCGAAACTACGGATGTGTTTGGTAGGGAATCTGATAAACAAAGATTAATAGATCAGATGCTATCAAATGAATCTGATAGTTGTGAAGATGGTGTTTCTGTGATTCCCATCATTGGGATGGGAGGCTTAGGCAAAACAACTATAGCCCAACTCATCTTCAATGATGGAAGAGTTACGGATCACTTTGAGTATAAGATGTGGGTCTGTGTCACCATTGATTTCAATCTCAAAAGGATACTCAAGGGAATAATAGAATTCCACACTCAAATGGAGGTTTCTAACAACTTGTCCTTCAATGGCCTGGTGTCGCGCTTCAAAGATATCTTGTCCGGAAAGAACTACCTGCTTGTTTTAGATGATGTTTGGGTTGACAATTTCGAAGACTGGGAGCCGCTTTGGAACATTTTGAAACTAGGAGGCAAGGGTACCAGAATTTTAGTCACGGCTCGATCTGAAAGGGTGTCAGAAATTATGGGAACCCGAACTCCCTATAGATTAGAGTATCTGCCCCAGGAGGAATGTTGGTCATTGTTCAAAAGAATTGCTTTCAAAGACTGTAATAGCTTGTCGAGTGGTACGCTGATGGAATTGGAAGGTATTGGTAGGGAAATCGTAGACAAGTGCAACGGCTTGCCTTTGGCGGTGAAGGCAATGGGAGGTCTTTTGCGTGGTAATGTCGTTGTAGACAAATGGAGACGGATCGTAAGAGATAGCATATGGGAGCTAGAAGGTGACAGACTCCATAAGCCTCAAATTTTGCCTGCCTTGAAATTGAGTTACGATCACCTACCGTCCTATTTAAAACAGTGTTTTTCGTATTGCTCAATATTTCCAAAGTCCTACATTTTTGACAGGAAGGAGCTGGTCAAGCTTTGGATGGCTGAAGCATTTATTCAGCGTAGAGGGCAAAATAGTGCAGAGGAGACGGGATGTGAATACTTCGACGAGTTGTTAACGAGGTCTTTCTTCCAACTTTTAGACATCGATAACAAAAAGAGAGACAAAATGCATGATCTTATCCATGAGTTGGCAGTATCAGTTTCGAGTCCCCTGTGCTGCCAAGTCAAGGATAATGAGCCGTCTCGAGAATCTCGTCACGTCTCATTGCTTTGTCAGGACTTAGAGAATCCTACCTGCAAGCAGGCTTTTATGACATGTAATAAGCTGCGCACACTCCTACTGCCCACCGAGCACTTGAAAAGCATAGGAGTGAAGGCTCTGGACGAGATGTTTCATTCTCTAAAATACATTCGTGTTTTGGATCTAAGTTCAACTTCGCTCTCGGAATTGCCAAGCTCCGTTGAAGAGTTGAAGCTATTACGCTCCTTGGATCTCTCCAGGACCGAGATCAAAAGGCTTCCGAATTCTCTATGTAACCTTTGGAATTTACAGACCCTTAAGCTTTTGGGGTGCCTTTGGCTTTTTGAATTGCCCAAGGACCTTGGTAAATTGGTTAACCTGATTTATCTTGAGCTAGATGAGATGTTTTGGTTCAAGTGTAAGTCGCTGCCACCTAGATTGGGAAACTTAACCAGACTACAGAATCTGCATGCATTTCAAGTACTCAAAAGTACAACCAGTCATGGCATTGGAGAACTGAAGGACATGGTGGATCTTACAGGAAAGCTGCATATATCCAACCTGGAGAATGCAGTGAACACAACTGAGGCAAAGCTAAACCAGAAGAGGAGACTTGAGAAGCTGGTGCTAGAATGGAGTGACAAACACTTCAACAACCAAGAAGATGAAGCCAAAGCAGAGAGGGACCTCAAAGACCTCCAGCCTCACTCGAATCTCAAAGAGTTGTCCCTTCATCATTTTAAGGGCTCTAATTTTCCTTCGTGGATGACGAATGATCAGGGTTTCCTTCCGAATTTAGTAAAACTTACCTTGAGTCGTTGCACTAAGTGCACTACAATCTCTGTTGGTCAGTTTCCTTGCCTTCGAGAGCTCTACATCAAAGGGATGCTGGAACTTGAAGAATGGCCAGAAGCTCAATGTCATTCATTGTCTGCACTACATATCAGTAAGTGCCCCAAGCTACGGAAAGTACCGGAATGGATGCCAAATTTAAGAGCTCTGAAGATAAAAAAGTGTGATTTACTCCAGGCTGTTCCGGTTGCTCCTTCTCTGATGTTTTTAATACTTATTGACAATCTTGTTCTGGAGAATTGGCGAGAATGTGTGGTCTTTCCCAGAGGTGATCAAGGCAAACCTAGGCCTTCTTTGATTAATCTTTTGGAATTGAAACTGGAAAACTGCCCCAACATCAGAGAGCACTTCCTCGGATGTTTTTCCCACAAAAGCTGGAAATAAAAGGATGTGTACTTGTGACCGCCCTTCCGGTCTCACAACGTCTTCAGCATTTAGCTCTTGGATCATGCTCTAATGATACACTCATAAAGGAAATACCAAGTACCAACACTCTCTACTCCCTCGTCATCTCAAACATCTCAAATCTTACCTCCTTCCCAAAATTGCCACATCTTCCGGGGCTTAACAGTTTGTATATCAGTGACTGCAATGATCTCTCTTCATTGTATGCAGAAGAAGGGTCATTGAAAAGCTTGTCATCTCTTCAACTGCTCTCCATTCGAGGGTGTCCAGAGCTTGAATCGCTTCCTGATGAGGGGTTACCAGCAGCACTCCAGTGTCTAGTGATCGGCTCATGTCGCATTCTGAAATCTCTAGGTTCGAAACAAACCTTGAGGAACCTTGTCTCACTCAAGGACTTGTATCTGGAGGATTGTCCCTCGATTCAATCCTTTCCCGAGGATGGACTACCTTCCTCTCTCAAACATTTGGAGATTCACGGTTGTCCCTTGCTTATACAACAATGTCAACAGGGCGGTACAGAATGTCCAAAGATCGAGCATATTAAGGACCTGGAAATGGATTCCGTGTAACTATTGTCGCACCAGGAATGGTCTCCTCTGATTGGTAGCAGGAAGTGAGTTTCTTTCAACTTTTTCCTATTTTGATTTATTGCTTTATGTAGACAACCATTTTTCAAACATATTGTACCTGTAAATCATTCTTGTTCAGCAACTGCTTCAAGCTGAAAGGGGAAATAACATATGCTTGTACGTGTTTTGCAGACCCGAGTGGTTGGTTAAGTAACTGTTGTCCATGGCGGATTAGAATAATAGCTTAAAACTATGATTGCTAGTCCTAATATATGTGTGTTGCAAACATATATTTAAGGCTGTTAGTATGGTTCGAGACATTTATGTTTTTGGGTAGGTTGTATCTTGTCTTTTCTTTTAGCTGTAATGAAATGTTGCTTGCTTCTTTCTGTAATGTTACGATGGGTACTCTTTCCCTCTAATTAAGATTAGAGGTTTTTAACGAGACCAATGATAGCATCTCCAATTTTAATAAAAAGAATCTGGGATTGTTGATTTTCTTTTCATCAGCATTGTGACTAATATATATTCTTTAAGTTCTAGCATGCTTAGGGATTACCATGGTGTCTGGTAGTGAAATTAAAGTTAAAGAAATTTATATAACTATATATTTGATATTTTTATTTATATATTTCATTAATTTAACCATAATTTTATTTAAATAAGTGAGCATTTAACCAATGTATTAGTCTAATGTTTGATAAAAAAATTCAAGCACATTTTTGGCATAATCATCGATAAATACCTATTGACTGATTAATTTGGATCACAGATTGCAAAGACTTTTTATACGATAGCCCTCCTAATCTAATATATTTTATTCATAGTATCACGATAGCCCTCCTAATCTAATATATTTTATTCATAGTATCACGGTTCAAATATCTAACCTTACTTTTGAGACTTAACGCCTCAACTCATTAGACCATCTGATAGTTAATAAATATCAAACATATTTATCATATCAAATACATGAATGTAACAAATGTACCAAAGTTTTAATTCAATTCACATCATTATTGGTGCAATATCCCAAAAATTTGTGATTTCAAACCTATTGAAATAAGCCATAACCTAAAATACTAATCTCAAACATGCAAGTCCTGAACTAAACTAGTAGTTGGCCACATTTTTTCATTCTTGGGTGGGTTGGTGCAACCACCACCATAGATTGGAATTAGAAATGATGATGACCTTGCTTTTAGGGTAATGCAAAAAGTATCAGAATATCGATTACAACAACCATCCAAGGTTAGATTGTTATCCGGGACAGAACCAGGAACCAGGATTTGAAGTTCCTAATGGTTACCGGTAAGAATACAACTGGATAGCTTATGGCAAACATGAGACTGAGAGAGGGTTTGGTTTACCAAATCCTACTTTCTTTATGCTATAATCTTTTGTTCATAACGCCATGATTCGAACATGAAAATATCAAACAAAGAGCAGTCATGCAGGAATGGACAAGTGCATATTAAGGAAGCAATATAAAGGTCATTTATTAACATTTATAAAAGTGATGGAAGAAAGAAGAAACAAAATGCAAATATCATTTGAGACCAAAAGGAAAGAACCCAAAACAATAAGAGTTTATGATTATAATTTTGAAGAAATTACCCAAACCTCAGCTTTTATTTTCAGCAGCAGAGCTCTTCTTCTTAGCTGTAGCTTGAGAATACAAGAAAGTTCCAAGGATGGCAATCCCAGATCCAAGTGCATTCAAAGGTCGAACCGGATTCCTAAACACCAACACAGTGGAAACTATAACCACGATCCTCTTCATTGTGTTCCCCACAGAAAATGTCAGAGGGCTGATCTCATCAAGTGCCTGGTAAGAAGATTGATTGTACAGATGATAAAATATCCCAGACAGCAAAACCCATGTGTAAAATGTGGAGGCTTTCCCCACAGTTTGGATTGCATTCTGGTATCCTTGAACCCATTGGGACCCTTCAACAAGAACAGCTACTGGAAACAGGTAAAACAAAGAGATTATACTGATCCAACCATAAAGATTCAAGCCGTTCACTTCTTTGAAGTTCTGCAAACTTCTCTTGGAATAAATATTTCTCAACACAAATCCCACATTGCTAATCAAAGCACCCCATAAGCCTTGGAAGTTGAATGAAACTTCGGTTATGGCAGCTAGAGAACATCCCAAAACGATGGGGACAATAGAAAGCCAGACTTTTAAAGGGTATGTATCACCGAGGAATGAAGAGAAAACAACGGAAAACACAGGCTCTGATGATTTGATAACATGGGTGAAGGAAACGGCAACTTTGGAAAACGAAACACAGGCTGAGATGTGGCCTATTGTGTGAAACAATGCGGGTCCGAGAAGTGCAATAATGAAAGGTTTTGTGATTTTAGGACAAGGTTGCAACTTTAAAGACCAGAGAACCAACATCCAAATGGAACCAGCAAAGAGTTGAAAAGAAGCAAGCAGCCATGGAAATGGGAACACATTCAATGCTTTCTTATTGTAAATGTTGAAGACAATGTTCTGAAAGTACCAAAAACCAAACACGAGCGCAAGCTGTAAAGTTTTGGCCTTTGACTTAGCTGCTGCAGCGGCTTCAACAGATTCAGCTTCTCCTTCTGGATTCGTTTCAGATGATGCAGCTGCTTTGGGAACATGGGATCCACTTTTCCTAGATAGGCCTTCAAGGGTATTTCCTAAATGAGCTGTTTTGGTGCTTAAAGCTTGGATCTTTCCCACAGGGAAGCCATGGATTTTGTTGAAGTTGCAGACATTTGATACGAGATGGGTAGATTTGTTGAGAAAAACAGGTGAGTGGGTGAAGTTAAGTGGGTTTCTGATCCTTTTTATGGGAGAATACTGATGAGATGATTTAGAGAGTGTGAGGGGAGAGGAGTGCATGAGATTCAAAGTAAACATCTTTATTCAAAGGGATTCTCTGCAATACCCTAGAGGAAGGAGGAAGAAGACAGGGTAGATATTTGCAGTGTTTGCCTCTTGGATTTGGATCTTAAAGTCTCCCTTTTCTTTACTTTTTACGCTTGGGTTGTCAAATTTTGAACGTTGGTATTGGATTTTGGGTTTGGGTTTATTTAAAGGAAAGAAAACAATCTGCAAGATACGAGGAAATAAAGTAGTATATTATTCTGTAAACAAACAGAACCTAAAAAACGAATATTAAACTGGGGCAATTTGACAAAAATATTGATGAATAAAAAAAATATTTTTTCATATATTAATCTTTTAAAATTATTTTTTTATTCTATTGATATTTCTATAGTGATTTTAAAGTCGGATTTAAAAAAATTCAATTATAAACAGTAAATTAAAAATAATAATAAAATAATTAAAAAAAATTGAAATAGTGCAACAATGCCTTGAACGACAATTGACTGAAGTTGGTCTCAGTTGTATCCGACTTGCTACAGTGTTGGTGTGCCTTATCTACTTGCTAACTGAAGTCGGTTTCAGTAGCATCCAACTTGCTACAAATTAGTGAAAAAAATAATATAATAATCTATATAATATCATATAGATATAGGATGCAAATAATTTGTCCCCTAATTGTGTTTTCATTAATAATTTTTTTTAAATTAGTGAATTTAGGGTTATGATTTAAGGTTAGAAGTTGTGATTATGGTTTAAAAAATAAAGATATGATATATTTTTAAGGTATAAAAAATAAAAATATAAAAATTTAAATTTAAATTTAAAAATTTAAAAACAAAGAAACCCGATTAAAAATCTACTCATAAATATAAGGGGTTAAAATAGAGTAAAAGTTTTTTCACAATACCCAAAATTTATTTTAGTTACTCTATTATAAAGAGAATATTTTATATGTATTATAATTAAAGTTTAAATATTTAAAATCTATATTCGTGTCACGAGGAACCTTGAACTAGCATCAATTGGTGAGTGAATCCTAGTAAAAAGTGAGTATAGAATAATTAAATGAAATCCTCTACCTTTAGTTTCATACATAATTTATGAAAAAAAAAATATAATTATAAATATACTTGGTGATAAATTAAATACACAAATAAAAAAATTAATAATAAATAAAATAATCCACTAAAAGAAGAATAGTACATAGCAAAAACTATGCATAATCTATTCTCTTAACAAAGTATTCATCTTGAATTTTATCTTTGTTTGAATCGTCTTCAGTGTTGACAATCATAATATTTGATTGTATTGTCGAGTTGTTAATTAATAGTTCAAGTTTATTTTTTGTCTTTATTTATATTAAATGAGACTCGAGTTTATCATCTTTGTATGAATCTGTAGTTGATTTAGGTTCAATATTATTGAAACTAGAATACCCACAATTACTCTAGCTTTAATTTTAATATTCTCTAATCAATCTTGTTTATTACGTCTTATACTAGGATAATTAACGTAATAAACTTGAGTTGTTTGT
Source organism: Abelmoschus esculentus (assembly GCA_035048815.1). Lineage (NCBI taxonomy): Eukaryota > Viridiplantae > Streptophyta > Magnoliopsida > Malvales > Malvaceae > Abelmoschus > Abelmoschus esculentus. The sequence goes on along the minus strand of JAUCBN010000051.1, from coordinate 8,933,976 downwards.
GTTATTCTATCAAATATATCATTTTTGTTGTATCTTTTTTCTTGTTCATTTCTACAAGAGATAAATATTTTAGAATATTTTTTTTATCGATACCTGATCTCGAATTAAATCATTCATATTTGAACAAAATAATATTCTTTATTGGTCAGACCAAATATTAAATCTATATAACCTCAACAAACTGTCCAAAATAATCATTTTCATTGTTTATATTATTGTAGCCTTTAACACAATACCACAGTTTAGTGATGATTTATCTGAACCATAAGAAATTGTGTAAATTTTAAAATTATTTATTTTATAACCCAAGAATGATTTTACCAACGAAAGTGGGTTCATGACAAGTGCTTTTAAAAAAAATGTTTGTAACGTAATTTATTGATTATTAAACCTATAAAAGTTTATCAAAAAAATAATTTTTTTTATATAATTATGTAATTTCTTTCAAGTAAAAAATATAACTTAAATTATAAATATATTAAATTATTTTGAGAATTCATCATCAATTATACGTCACTCAAAAGAGGTTGAAAATATATCTGATAAGATATTGCGTTTTCAAGTGTATTAGTTCAGAAACTATTAATAACCTGAACTCATTATTGTCGGGTCATATTAGTTCAGAAGAAGCATCAAATATGTTAAATAATATATACGTTAGTTGATCATCTTCTTTTATATATACATTTAATTCAGGATCAATAATATTTTTCTCACTAGATTCATGATTGTTACCACACGAGTTGTGTATATTCTTTGAAATTCGAGTATTAGAACCCATCATATAATTATAATAACCGGTAAAAGAAAATCATAATGCTTTTATGATGCATCCAATTATAATAATATAAAACAAATCCTTTAATGATCGTATGAACTTTAATCATTTCTGGATTTAAAAACTTTTATTTTTGTATTTAGATTGATTATATGGACACCAAATTTTCTTCAATCTATAAGTTTAGGCTTACTTAAAGCAAATGTGATGAATTTCATCAGTGTTGGCTCAAAATCATGATTAATAATGTGATCATTTATTAGTCTATTAACATTGTACATCCAATATCGATCTATAATATATACTAAAATATATTTTTATTGTATTATTAAATTAAGACATTTAAATTAGTAAATTTATAAATAATAATTTTTAATTATTATTTTTCATTTTTAAAAACTAAAAACTAGAATTTATGGTATTATTATTGTAAATTACATGAAAAAATATTTTATTTACCCTTAATATATAGTATTGTTTTTGTTTTTACTTCCAAGGACGGATCTAAAATTTTATGTAATGGAGTGCAGAGTACAAAAAATTATTTTAAATATGTAGGGGATGCAAGATTACAAAAGTTCAGGGGATGTAGAATTAAATTATCAATAAAAAATACAAAAAAATATAAAAGAACTCAAAATTTTTAGGGGGTGAAACTGACCCCAAAACCCTAGGTCCATCCTATTTATTTTTAGATAATACAAGAAGTAGAACTTAGACATTATTAAATTCTGTTATATGCAAAAATATTTTCTTTACTTTTTTTTTTATCTATATTACATTTTTAAATTAAAATATTAATAATAATAATTTGATAGCATTATACTTTAAAAATAAAATTAAAACTTACCTCAACTCATAAATTCGATAATTTTTTTTAAAATTTTTGCAAAAATAAAAAATATCAAAAAAAATTATTTTTCTTATAAATATAAAAAATAATAATCATATTATCAATATCATTAAAAATAAATTTATTAACTAATCAGAAGCACCTTGAACTAACTAACTATATGAGAAATTATGTCATGGTCAGTCCCATCACGTCGTCCATGGGACCAACCACTAAAAACTACCCACCTCATCAATTTTTAATTTTTCAAGTGAAGATTCACTAGGGAAAAAATATGACATAAAAAAATTAATGAAGTGGATAATTTTTAGTGGTTGGTTCCATGAACACGTGATGGGACTGACCATGATATAATTTTTCCTAACTATATATATATATAAGCAATTTGTACTATATTATCATTGAACATATGCAAAGCAATAATCATTTTAGAGGAAAAAAATCTTATTTTTTATAAGTAGATGATTGAGTATGCTATATATAAGCCCTAAAATAAATAGCTAAATCATTTATACAAATGACAGTTTTTAATCTTGAATTATAATATAAAATAAAAATAAATAAATGCATATAAATCAATAACAATAGAGGATACATGCATATAAATCAGTATATTATAATTTCAAGTGAACATATAAAAGAAAAATTAAATCTTTAACATAATATAAAATAAAAATAAAAAATACTTACATGAACCAATTTGCACTCTAAAAATCCATTCATCATAAAATATTAACATTCTGCACAAAAAATAAAGAAAATGTAAGAAAAATATTTTATATAAATATATAAAATAAATAAAAAATATTGAATAAATACTAACAAATGATTCTAAAGGGTCCCATGCTACATCTTCAAGCAAAACTTGTGGTGTGGTCCTGGGGTTATTACAGCTCCAAGCAACTGGAATTATCTTTGATAAATTATGAGGGATTTTAAATTCTTCCAAGTTTTTCCATCAATAATTTAAGTCTTTTTGTAGTGGGTTATTTTTGTAGATTTATCGGTTTCGAGTAATTTGGGGTTTATTGAACGTGATTTATTTATTTTTTAAATATAACGTGGAAGGGGGGGGGGATGAGGTGGAAAAAGCAGGTGGGACGTGGCAGGCAAAAACACTTTGCTGTAAAAGATTATATCATCGTAATGTTATTCGTGGTCCATGTAATTAAGTCTGTTTATTTTTTAAGTAACTGTATGATAATTACCCATTCACCTATTACAAACAGGAAAGAGGTAATGATTCACCTTAAAAAAATATGAGATGAAAGAATCTGATTGATTGTGACCACAGATGACGAGGTGTAAAGAGTTCATAATATAATTTCTTGCTGCTAAGAGGCTAATGAGATTTAGAGGAATTATATCGCGATTCATTTTCGTCACGTCATCTATGAGATTAACAAATTAAATGTATTCATTTTATTATTTTTTATCTCATCTATTTTATTAATGAAGATTCACTTGGTAAAAACTAATTTTAAATTTAATTTATAATAAATATTAGTGAAGATCCACTTGGTAAAAATATATGAAAAAATTAATGAAATTGATGCATTTGATTGGTTGATCTCGTAGTTGACAAGACAGGAGTGACACATGTAGAGATAGGTACGGGTTGAGTCGGGTTTTTGCCCATTCAAACCTAATCGAACATAAATACCCTAAACTCGACCTTGACCTGACCCGAATATTTTTTTAAAAAAACTAACCCAACTAAAAAAATAAATATCTTAAACCCGGCACCGACTTGACCTATAGAAAAAATAATTTTAGGGACTTAATTATAAAATAATAATTTTAAGGGACTTAATTAAGAAAAATTGTAATTTTAGGGACTAAATTATAAATAAAAAATTTAATTTTAAGGAACAAATTATAAAAATTATAAATAGAAGAATATTATTATAAATATTCGTAAAAAATAAGGAAAATGACATAATTAATCTTGGATTGGATCGAATATTTTACACCCTAAATCTGAACTCAATTTTTTTTTGTTAAAACCCCTGATCCGATTAGATCAAATCGGATAAAATATCTATCTCTAAACCCATGGTATAATTTCTCTGGGATTTAATATCCTAATTTCTATTTTATTAAAAAAACACAAAGTCTAATTGTTATTTTATAAAATTTTAAAATTTAATTACTCATTTGTATACTATCTTTTTAAATCTTTTCTCAAACAAGTTCAACCCCAACTTACTAATTAGAAAATTAAAATTATATATATTTCAGAACTCGATACAGTCCATATAATTGTCTACTTAAAAAGTTTATCTATAAAGAAAATTAAAAAGGATGCACCAATCGTACATTTTCAAGCCATTACAAGGTATAGAGAAATGTTTTTTTTGCTTTTAAAGAACTCTTGACAAAATGGATACCTAAGCTGAGGGCATATATAGATACATAGATATTGATTACATGGGAATTCTAGCATTGCCATTAGACATAATGTTGCTAACCTGGTGGTTGTTGATCAGATGAACCTCCTGAGGAAGAAGATGGTACTTAATACCAAGACCCTCAAAAATCTTTTTCAATTCAAACACCAGCTCCGATCTCCGACCGCTCTTCTCGCCGTAGTTTTGGTGGTTCATCGTGTGCTGAACACAAAGGACCAGATTCATCTTATCCATGTTCTCAATCTCCTTGAATATCAATGTGTGTTTTGGACTCCAATATTTTGGCTTGCTCTCAATATACCTGCAATAATATTCAAGTGATGAGGGATTCTTTATTTGGTTTTCGTTGTAAATCAAATGTCTTGTCTGAAGTGGAGTAGTTACAATTGTATAGCTTTCTTCAGAGCATTGATGTCTTCAACAGGAGTAGAGACATCCATGGTGAAATCAACAGTGTCTCCCATGTCGGGGCTTCTTCTGAAGTTGCTAATAGGTTTTGTAATAAGAACAGAATTTGGATAATAGATCTTCTCCATGTCGTATCTCAAGAAAACTGTTGTCAGTATGTTCATTTCTTCCACAATCATCTGCAGAAATATATTTTGATATTAATCGAACGATAACTCTGCCTTGTTGATGAAGAAATTACACTAACTGTGGTCTATACTCTATAGTCCTTACCTGAACTCCATCGATGACACAGCGATCGCCGACGTCGAAAGGGTGCATGACGAAGACGAAAATGATGGATTCAAAGATGGTTTTGCACGTGTTTTGGAACATGAATCCGACGATAAGCAGTTGAGACGTGACGACGAAGACAACCTTGATAGTGGCGACCCCCATCACAAGTAGGGAGACTACTATTATGATCACAATAACGACAGCACTTGCTAATCTGTGCAGCTGTTGGACTGCTGTTTTGGTGTCGTTTAAGGAATGAGCCAAGGCTTTGCGCTCTACATAAGCATGTACCTTCAAAACAACAACATTCAATCCCTACCGTTCATATCAACGTGTTATTAGATTGAGAACACGTAAAATGGAAGAGCCTGAAGCTTACCACCCAATTTCTGAATGAAGATTTTGAGATCTTTCCAGTCTCAAGGGCTCCTTCAAAGAGAGGAAATATAGTATGAACTTCTTCATTACTCAAGAACTTCAATAAGTCTTCCTCTTCTATATACCTGTATAGTATTTCAAGGAGAATCAAAATGAAACTTTAAGTTGCAGATGATAATTATTTTACCAATCTATTAAAGTTTACGTTGTTTTAATCTTATATTAATCAACATAATACAAAAGACTAATCATTCGACTTGTTACGGTTAATACCTTAAAAAAATATATATAAAACTGTGTAAAAAGCAGTATGGTGGAGAAATTTTGTGGTGCAGTGTCTGGAAAAGGCTACTGGTGATCATAAGTGAGTACTGTACAATTTCCACTATGATTTTAGTTATATTTATTCCGCACTATGTATGCGCCAGATTGAATTCATGTCTGATCAGTCACCAAAGTCTACGTTTTGCTTTGTTATTGCATATTCCTAAAAGAAAAAGAGGAAGGTTGATTAAGACAGAAGGGAGTGATTCAAATAAACAATGGGAAGAATGTTTGGGAGTGTTGTTTTATTTCCAACAGTAGGGAGTGGGAAGGTGGGGTTGGTTCTGTATGGTCATAGGCATAATTACTTGTTCTGGGTCTTGATGATGACTCCTAATGCATTTCTTATATGTTTCAAATCCACCATGAGGCCTTTGCAAATTACACTGGAAATGCTTTGTTATGGACCACCCATTACGTCCAATGAAATGGGAGAAATTATATAATTGATTATTCACGCCACAAAAATCATCTACCTCTTTTTTATGTCTCCTTTAAAAATTTTCTAAAAATTTAAATTTTAAACCCTAACCCTTATTTTTTATATCCTAAACCCTACAACCTAAAAAATATACCCTACCTCTAATTCCCTAAATCCTAACCAAAACCCTTAACCTAAAACCCAGACCCTATAATTTGAAATGAAAGCATAAATAAATGTATGGGAAGAGGTAGACGATTTGCACCCTACATTATTATAGTTTCTTTCGTGTTTTACCTTTAAAATTAAATTTTAAATTATAACCTTAAATTTTCAAATCTTAAATCATGAACCTATCCTTCAAAAATACACTATACACTTAATTTTTTTAAATTCTAACCACAACTCTTAATGTTAAAACCTAAATCTTAAACTCATTATTTTAAAATGGGTCACTAAAGGGGTACAAATTGTCTACCTCTTAATCATACCTCTATTGGTGCCTCTACTTTAAATTAATGAGTTTAAGGTTAAAGATTAAGGATTGCGATTAAGGCTTAGAGAATTACGAGTATAAAAAGTGACACCATTAAAAGACAAGATATAGAAAATTAAGGTTAAAGGTTAGTGCCTCCATTGGTGCCACTAAAGGGATGTATTTTTTAAAGTATAGGGTTTAAGGTTTCAGGACATAGAAAATTATGATTAAGGTTAAGAATTTGTTTTTTTAAGATTTTTTAATGGGAAATATAAAAAGAGACATCATTAAAAGATAATATAACTCAACGAGACATAATAAAAAAAATAATAAAAAAATGGACGATTTGTAAAAAAATCAAAAAGTTGAAAAAAAAAAAAAAACTTACTTGGCATTGGGCTTGGCAACATTCTTGAAGATCCTCTGAGCGCATGTTCGCGCCTCCCACTCACTGTTAATCTCCGACTCCCCTTCACCAAAATCGTCGACTGTCCTCGATATCGTCGACAATCCCGACGACTTTATGTAGTTCACCAGCCTCTTAACGCTCCATGCATTCGCTCTCCCTTCCAAGCTAAGCTTCTTCAGCTTCTCCATGTCGATCCTTCTTGACCCTTTCTTCGACAACGTCCTCGCCACGGCTACGCCGCCGCTTTCCCTCAGCCTCTCAGGCATGGTTTTAGCATGCCTAAGCCCGCGTTTACGAGGCAGCTCCCTCTCTGCCTCGTCTAAAGGAGGCCCCGAGAGCGCATCCAGGATATAGTGATGGAAAACACACTCTTTCATCCGATCAAAGAAGGTCGCGACATGGAACGACGAAGCCAAAACCTTGACGAAAACGATTTTCAGCAACCAAATGGTTGCGCCAGTGAGAACGGCGATCAAGGCGAGAAACGTCTTTTTAACGGCGATGTTCTGCTTGTGACTATCGGGGAACATGATCATCCAACAGAGAAGAACTAACCCTAACCAAGCACAATTCTGAAAGCTTTTCCTCAATCCGTAAACGAAATATAAAACCTTCTCACGAAGCATGAAGTTTCGTTCTATGAGGAACACCATGAACCCAACAACCCAAGCTGAAACCAAACGTCCACAAAACAAAACCAGAATCATAAGACACCATTTCCATATCTCTAAACCCCAAATAAGTCTGTGTTCCAAAGATTTTACAGTTAAAGAACAGACTAAACAAGTCATGATAATGACAAAGAGAATGAACTCAATCAAGGCTCTTTTGTTAATCCTCCTTCTCCTTCTTCTTTTATACCTGGCTGCCTTGCTATCTCCATCATCATCTTCGTCTTGGTCTTCGGACGACTGGAACCACTCGTCATCGGAGTCAGTTGAAGAGCTATCATCATCTTGAGGGTATAAGGGCCGGTTTTGATCAGATTCCGAGATTGTTTTGGGAGTTAGAGGGTATGTCGTTTCAGCAAAACGAGCTTTGGGTTTGGAGAAGTTGAGACGGCGAAGAACTTTGTTCTTTGCAGGGGATTGTTGTGAGACTGAATCGGTATTGTTGGTAGTGTCAACTCGAGGAGACGATTCTTTGGGTTTCAAGTTTTGTTCGTCCATGAAGAGAACAACTTGATCGGAATTGGGTTTCTGTTTGTTTTGGTTTGGGACTCCATCTCCGACAGCTAGCTAACAATGTGGAAGAGAGGAAGAGTTCATCGTTGAGAAGTGGCGTCGATATTATCTTCCCACTAGGAGAGTGACAAAAGTGAAACTAATGCTGGAGAGATTGAGTAAATGTAGACCAAACATAAAGTTTCTTACAATAAAATGGTTGAGTGTTTGCCGCACTGACCAGGTATAATTTTACGCATTATCGGTTAATTAAATGATGGTTCATCATTAAGAATAAATTATTTTAAAAATATATAATTTTTAAATTTCATGATAGTATATTGTATCTAATTTAATAATACATAAAATTGTAAAAAAATTTATCTGTCTTTAATTTATTTATAGTGATTTTTTAGAACGATATTAAAGCGATTTTTATTATTGATGTACATACTAATCAATCAAATACGAATATAAATACCGTAACACAACAAGATTTATAAATATATTAAAATTTTCAGTATATATATGATGATGATGAAATTCTTAACCATAGAGAACTGATAGAGATTTTAGTAGAAAATAGAAATTTGGAGGAATTTAAGGAGTGATACTAATGGTTAATAATATATATAGTTTGTTTCAAATAAAAGTCTATTATTTTTTACCTTTATATTTTTTAAATAAAATTAGAATTTAAGGTTTAGGGTTAAAATTTTACGATTTAAATTATAGTATATAAGATTTAATTTTAGGATTATTATTTAGGGTTTAGGATTTAATTTTAGAGTTTTAATTTATAGCTTAGAATTTAGGATTAAAATGTATGGTTTAATTTTTTTTAGTGTTAGAGTTACTTGAGCATAAAAAATAAACAATTTTTTCCCAATTATTCATTCATATTAAAAAAAATAGGTTCATGATTTAGAGTTAAAATTTATAATATTTTTAAGGTTCAATGTTTAAAAATATAAAATTTATGGTATTTTAAGATTTCAAGTTTAAAATTTAAAATTTGAGATTAACATTTAAAATTTAATTTGTTAATATTAAATATAAAGAGATACAAAAAACATATAATATTTATATTTAATTTTAAATATTTTTATCTATAAATATATATATTTATTTAAATTTAAAATCAAATATTTAAGGGATTGTATTTGAATACAATGATAACAAAATAAAAAATAAATAAATTTGACAGAAGCTTTTTAATATTTCTATTAAAGTTGTTAAAAGGTAGAAAGGTAATGATTGAGATCATCAAGTAGAAGAAACTAGAAGAGTGAAAAAATGGATTATTTTGCATTTTGAACCTTCTCTTTTGAAAAAATGTTGAAGAAACAAATTATACAATATGTTTTTTCTTTAATTATCACGTGTGTTTTATTCTAATCATAATTGATTATAAATGTAATGCTAAAAGCAAATTGAGTGATTACAAACCACTAAATGGGATTATGTTTGTTAATTGTTCTGTAAGCAATGGAAACGCATGTCAAAAAATTAGGTTTGGTTGCTAATTAATTAATTAATTAATGTTGTCGGAATAAATAAAACCAATGAAAGGGCTTATCTTTATCCAAAGTTTTCGGCCTAATGACAGCTGACAAAAACACAAAGCATGGGATGATGTAAATTTATTATCACTGAGATGTTTATTATTATTAAACATTAATAAAAGATTAACGTAATCAGGGACGGAGCTGTGTGAGCCCTCGATTTTTTTTCCTCTTTTTTAATTTTTTTAATTTCTTTTATGAATTTGCCTCCCCTACTTCTAAATATTTATGTTTTGTCCTTTTAACCCTAAATCCTAGATCCGTCCCTAAACGTAACAATAAAAAAAACTAATAAATAATTATAATGCTTATTTACGTTTAGTTATTATACACTTTTGGTCACTGATTATAAAAGTTGAATGTTTGTGAACCTTTAATCACTGATATTTCAGTTGTATAAATTTTTGATCACACTCGATTTAGTTAAGATCTATAATTTTACTTGATGTACTCTTACATATATTTTATATGGTTCGAGCATAGGATACATCAAACGATTTTCCCTTTTTTCTATAAACATAAGTGATCTTTCCGATAATTTATCATTTTATATTTGTCGGAAGTTGGAACAAAAGTTGTATATACAGTGTCGATGGACCCAGCTGGGACATCCCCCTGCAGAAATGTTTGAATACAACAACTCAGTGTTTGAATCACTGAATATGTCACCCTACCCAATCCACCCACACCCAATTATGACAAAGACAACAACCAAGTGCCTGAAATAAAAACAAGAGTGTGGAAACAGACTGAAATGTTGTTGACATCAAACATCAGATATCAGACTATTTAACAAAAAACATATGTTTATTAATAATACAAGATGTCGAATTCTTAAACATTGGTTACCGTTGTCTGTGTAAGAATGTAAAGACACAGTTGTTCATACAGAATGGACTCATATATTTCATAGCATTATTTTGAATTATGTATTTCCTTATACTTTTTCAAAAAAAAATGAAATAAATTTTCGTATAAAATTAAACACGGAAATCTTTCTATAATGATTTAACCACTTCGAACTTTAAAAAATCATTCTATGCTTTATCCCAATGAAAGGGATTTTATATTTAGGGATGAACATTTTACAGGATTTTATCAAGTTTTGATTAGATTTGGTTTGTTTAAGTCAGATTTTTTAATAAAAAAATTGGGTTCGAATAATGTTTTTACTGAGGGAAAGGTTGGGACGGATTCAGATTTAGAGTGTAAAATATTTGACCCGATCTAAGGCTAATTATGTAACTTTTTCTTAAACTTTAGGGATATTTATAATTTAATCTTTAAAATTATTTTTTTTATAATTAAGTCCCTAAAATTATTTTTTGTATAGGTCGAATCGGTTCGAAATCGAATTTATAATATTTATTTTTGAGTGAAGTCAGTTTTTTTTTAATATTTGAATTAAATCGAGATTGAATTTGAAATACTATGTCCAAGTTGAGTTTGAGTGAACCAAAACAGTACCCATCTCTACCTATATTCATATTCCTTTTCTTTTGCTAAAAGATGTTTGGGGGATGGGGGGAGGGACATTGCAGCACTTCTAGTTTGTACTTTCTGAAAAATATGATCATAATGTTCCTTCTTAAAAAAGAATTTTTTTTTTCAAAAAAAATTAAAATAAATGGTTAAAAACTCTAATTTAACATCTCTCTCCTTATATTATGAGTTCTTCGACTCAGTAGGAATAATTTTTTTTCTTCCCCTCTCATAAATAGCAATTGGTGGTTACGAATGTCTTCGTAACTGGGCCAAAAATCTGAGCAAATTTTCTCTTTTTCAAAGATGATGATCTCGTTGAAACCGAGATAATTCAATTTAGCAACACTTTGAATGTTGTGTCTGGATCACTGTCTCACAACAATATGTTGTCAAAGATCTGTTCAAGTCCATGATCAACAAGCTCTATGACAAGGCGAAAGAGAATTTTGATTCAGTGATCAACCTTAACACCATGAACTATCGAGATTTGGTGGAGACACAGGTGAAGTTTTTGCAGTCAAGGAGATATCTTATTGTGGTTTTGGAGCACCAAATTCTTCACCCCCCATATGTTTAAAATTGGAATAAATATAAAGTTCAAAAATTTAGGATGTCCTTTTTAAATTATGATCTACGAAAATTTTATTGTCTAATTACGACGCTTCTATCTTTATTGTATTTATTTCATTGAAACGATTTTATCAGTACTAACGAACTAAAGATTGATGTTTATTCAATTAAAAATGATTGAGATGGAGGTTTGTTAACCGAGTTTCGAGTGAAACTTACTTGGTACTAGAGATTATAAGAATGTAAATGTTAGATTAAGAGTTAGTGATTGTTAAGCAATTAATAACAATTGCTGAGCTTAACTCCAGTAGCTTTCAGAAGCTGCCCATCAACTTCAGAATCTGTTACAACTGTTTCAGTTATTCTCTAACTGTTCTGGAATTGTATTCAATGGAAGGTTCATGATTAATCTTGTAATCTAGCTTTCCTATAAATAGGAAGCTTGTCACTTTTGTAATGAATCCCGTTTTGTTACATAAAGAATATCATCTTCACGTTTATACCTTCTTCCCATTCTTCTCTTCTAACATGGTATCAGAGCCGAATAAGATCCCCACGCTCGAAATTCTTTTTCGCAGTTCGTTTTCATGGCAGTTCCAACAGTTCCGACTCCACCAATCGATGAAGAACAAGTTCTTGAGTCCTCTTCCTTCTCCAATAAGAGAGTCAATGTGTGTCTCAATGAAACTAATTACCTGCTTTGGAAGCAGCAGTGGTTCTCACGATCAAAGGTCATAGACTGGAAGGATATCTTGATGGATCTACTGCGCTACCGCCTAAGATTGTTCAAAATCGAGCAGGTGAGGAAATTCTCAATCCTCGTTACTCTCAGTTTGTAAAACAAGATAGCTCACTAGCTTCTTGGTTGTTATCCACGGTAAGCCCTTATATCTTGCCACATTTTGTGGGATCCAATACAACACATGATGTGTGGAATGCAATTACTAAAAAGTATTCGAGTTTTTCCACTACAAAGGTCATGAATCTCCATTGCCGGCTTCGTTCTATGAAAAAAGGTACTCAATCCATCACCGAGTATACTATGGCAATCAAGCAAACATGTGATCTGCTTGCATCGTGTGGGAGCCCCATCTCGGATGTTGAACATATAGCTACAATTCTCAATGGATTACCAATCGAATATGAGCCCTCAATTGCTGCCGTAACAGCAAGTAAAGAGTTTTACACTGTAGATAATATTGTCTCCATTTTAGTTGATGCAGAATCAAGGCTAGAAGGTTCCATGCGATTTCCTGTTGGCATCAACTATACTCACTGCAATCAAACATCATCTACTGATAACCCCATTCTTGGACAAGCACATGGTCATTCCTTACTATCCAAACCACACTTCAACAACAATGGAAGATACAAGGGTCGCTCCAGGCCTCAATGCCAACTTTGTGGAAAGTTGGGACATTTGGTGGATCGTTGTTGGCACAGATTCGATCAAAACTTCAAGGGTATTGCACAATAAACACGACAACCTTCTACAACTCAGGTGAATAATTGTTCTTGCTGCTCTACCAATGCTCTTGGCTCTACTTACACTCCTTTAGTAGTTCAAGATCTTCAAGAAGTTACTCAAGATGATGAAATTCAAATCAATGCTCTCTCAATGGAAGGTCCTATGGCATATTCTAAGTGGTTTTTAGATTCTGGCGTAACTCATCATGTGACCAATGGGGTATTTGTTCTATACGGCAAAACACATTATTCTGGCCAGGGTAAGGTTCACTTAGGTGATGGCTCTACCTTAAACATTAATCATGTTGGTAGTTCATTTATAAATGGCTCGGATAGACAACTTTTATTAGATCAAGTTCTATGTGTACCTAAGATCAACAAAAATCTCATGTCAGTAGCTAAATTTGCACATGATAATGATGTTTTCTTTAAATTTCATGCTGACCATTGCTACATAAAGGATTCCAGCACTAAAGTAGTGCTGCTTCAAGGTGATCTTGATGGAGGGTTGTACAGCTTCAAGTGTTCCACACCTTCAACAGAAGGTGCTGCAATTCATGTCACTCGAATCAAGAATGATGATGATTTCTGGTTATGACACAGAAGATTAGGACATCCAGCTGCAGAAACAATTAAAACAATTAAATCAATAGATCCTATAGATGCAAATAAGCTTTGTGAAGCCTATCAATTAGGCAAGAGTCATGTTTTACCTTTTTCTACTTCACAAACGGTGTATACAAAGCCATTTGAATTAGTAGAAATTGATGTATGGGGCCCTGCTCCAATCCCTTCTAATGGATTTAGATACTTTGTTATCTTTGTTGACATGTATTCCAGATGCACTTGGCTTTATCTTCTAAAACAAAAACATGAAGTTAGCTTTGTTTTTCAAACATTTGAGGCAATGGTTAAGACACAGTTTGGGTCGTCCATTCTAGCTGTTCAAACAGATAATGGAGGAGAATTTCACTTCTTGACATCTACAGCAGTAAAGCTTGGCATTAAGCTAAGAAAATCTCGTCCACACACTTCTCAGCAGAATGGTGTGGTTAAAAGAAAGCACAGACATGTTGTGGAAACAACTTTGACCCTTCTAGCTCAAGCATCTCTTCCTTTAAAGTATTGGTCCTATGCATTATTATGCTCAGTATTTCTTATCAATCGTCTACCTTCACGTGTCTTAGATAATGTATCGCCAATACACAAGCTCCTTGGCTCACCTCCAGATTATGCTCTTCTTAAAGTATTCGGCTGTCAATGTTTTCCTCACACGAGACCCTTCAACAATCATAAGTTGGAGTTTAGGTCTCGGGCCTGCACATTCATGGGATATTCAACATCGCATCAAGGCTATCTTTGCATGGATAAAGGTGGCAAAATTTTTATTTCACGTAGTGTTCTTTTTAATGAAAATGTGTTTCCTTTTGCACAGATGTCTACAGCTATAAATAAAGAAGATGCCATGTTCAAATCACCCTCCATTACTATTTTACAACCAAATAATTGCCAGCATCAAAGTTTCAGCAATCTGCAAGAAGAACCAATTTCATTAATTGACTTGCAGCACCCTCCTAGTAGATCAACAAACACTCGGCCATCCACTCAACCAGATCGTTTTGAAGGAACTCAACATGATTCTCCATTGAGTAATGCACATCAGGATGTCACTAAAGAAACCATAATTCTGCAGCAAAATGATGACCAAGAGTTAGTCGAGGAGGTTTCTGCTCAACAAGTTGATGATCGGGATCAGGATGACTTACATCATCCGTGTGCTACAACTGGCTCGAATTCTCCTACAGAAACTAATCAAGGTTCTTCAATTCCTCAGGTTCAGGTTCCTTCTCAAGATCCTCCCCGAGCTTGCAATCAAGTTCCTCCTCACACTTCTCAATCCTCTCGGACAAAGAAGTCAGCTACAAATACACACTCTATGATCACAAGACACAAAGATGAAATTGTCAAACCCAAAGTTTACAATCTTCAGTTCAAAAAGGTTCCTGACTCCATTCAAGAAGCACTTGAAGATGATGATTGGAGGTTGGCAGTGTTAGCTGAATATAATGCCTTACTAAACAATGGAACATGGGAGTTAGTTGAGCTTCCAAATGACAGAAAAGCTGTGGGCTGCAAGTGGTTATTTCGAATAAAAAAAATGTTGATGGATCGGTAGAAAGACTTAAGGCTAGACTTGTAGCTAAAGGGTACTCTCAGGTGCCTGGGTGTGATTTTTTTGACACCTTCAGCCCTGTGGTGCGATTTGCAACTGTTAATATTTTGATATCATTAGTAGTGACCTGTAAATGGCAAATTCGGCAGGTGGATGTTAATAATGCTTTCTTAAAAGGAGAGCTAGGAGAAGATGTTTACATGCAGCAGGTCCCAAGGTTTGAGCAAGGAGAAAAGAATGTAGTGTGCAAACTCAAGAAAGCATTATATGGACTCAGACAGGCTCCAAGAAATTGGTTCCTCAATCTCAAAGAATTTCTAACTCAATTAGGATTTATTTCCTCCAAGGCAGACACTTCACTTTTTATTCACAAAGATGAAAAGCACCTCACATATCTCATAGTGTATGTAGATGATATTCTCATCTCAGGAAGCTCCTCTCAGTTTGTAAACCAAGTTATCGAGGCTCTTCATAACAAATTCTCGCTCAAAGATCTTGGAGAATTGAAATTTTTCTCGGTATAGAAGCAAACAGATCTGAATGTGGAATGTTTCTATCTCAAAGGAAATTCATATCTGAGTTACTCCAAAAAGTACAACTTCAAGACTCAAATGCTGCCATTACGCCTATGCCAACAAATTGCAAACTCAGTAAATTTGAAGGTGATCCAGTGGAAGATGTACAACTATATAGGAGTGTGGTAGGCGCACTTCAATACATCACACATACTAGACCCGATATATCTTTTGCAGTCAACAAAATTGCTCAATTTCTTCAGAATCCTACACAAGCTCATTGGTTGGCAGTGAAGAGAATATTACGGTACTTAAGAGGAACCATGGATCATGGGCTCTGGTTTGCTGCTCAAGTCTCAGATGCAATGAATGTACATGCATTTTTTATTCTGATTGGGGAGGAGATACTGATGATCGAAGGTCTATCTCAGGCTATTGTGTGTTTAATAGGAGTCACTTGCTCACTTGGAGTTCGAAAAAACAAAGAGTTGTATCCAGGTCTACAGCTGAAGCCGAATATAGAAGCATGGCTGATACAGTAGCTGAAGTAATATAGGTTAAGGCTGTGTTAAAAGAAATGGAAGTCGCAATGCAAAATCCACCTCGAATCTGGTGTGATAATACCAGCGCGGTAGCTATGGCTGCCAATCCAATCCTTCATGCAAAGACTAAGCACATTGAGCTCGACTTGCACTTTGTGAGAGAAAAAGTGGCAGCCAATGAACTGCAAGTTAATCATGTACCTGCTGATAGTCAAGTTGCTGATAACACTTACCAAACCACTAGCAGCCAACAAATTTGAAGAACATAGACGAAAACTCATGGTCGTTGAAGCTTTTGAAGTCTTTCCAGAAGTAAGAAACTTCGGTGAATGTTAAGCAATTAATAACAATTGCTGAGCTTAACTCCAGTAGCTTCCAGAAGCTGCCCATCAACTTCAGAATCTGTTACAACTGTTTCAGTTGTTCTCTAACTGTTCTGGAATTGTATTCAATGGAAGGTTCATGATTAATCTTGTAATCTAGCTTTCCTATAAATAGGAAGCTTGTCACCTTTGTAATGAATCCCGTTTTGTTACATAAAGAATACCATCTTCACGTTTATACCTTCTTCCCGTTTTGTAATTAATCTACCATCTTCACGTTACATTGTTAGAAGAGAAGAATGGGAAGAAGGTATAAACGTGAAGATGAAATTCTTTATGTAACAAAACGGGATTCATTACAAAGGTGACAAGCTTCCTATTTATAGGAAAGCTAGATTACAAGATTAATCATGAACCTTCCATTGAATACAATTCCAGAACAGTTAGAGAATAACTGAAACAGTTGTAACAGATTCTGAAGTTGATGGGCAGCTTCTGGAAGCTACTGGAGTTAAGCTCAGCAATTGTTATTAATTGCTTAACAGTGACATAGATAAAGAGGACTCATTGCGGCGGGTTATATGTTTTGAAATGTAGGATGAAAAAAATCTTGTACTTCTAAGATTGATTATGTATTCTCACCTTAAAAATTTAAGGGATAACATCTTTTGAGAAATACATCGTAACTCGTTTATCTTATAATCGGAAAATAATAAGATATATTTAAAAGATGTATCTAAGTTTGTAATTAAATATTTAATTTTTCAGCAAGTGAGACAAAACATCAAATCTTTTAAAATTTGCTTTACCCCGTTCTGATTCCACTTTCCATCCCCACCATCTATATCCATACCTATATTAGTGCAACATAAGCTTCTATTGTCTCTGGATTCGGTCTCTCCCTGATTGATATTCTCTGGCTCGGATGAGATATATGTCATGTTTCTTTCTTTTGCCTGGATTGTACATTTACTGATTTTGTACCGGTCGTTGAGAATCATGATTCATGTGCTAAAATCAACAATCTAGGGTATGAATTGGATGGATTCATGGTTTAGTTGTAACGGGTTTTACTTAAAATTAGGGCATATAAGTCACAGGGACGAAGGTATATGGGGTAGAGAGCAATAATCGTTTTTTATTTTTGAAGATTTTTTTTTTCACTTTTGTCTTATTTAAATTTTTAAAAAAATGATTTTTTTCTTTATAATTTTACCGTACCTTTAAATATTTACGTTTTATCTTGAATCTTAAATTCTGACCTTGTTCTTATACGCAAGCATTACAGGACTAAATCATTTTTGATGCACTCTAATAAAATTTGATCAATAAAAACCTCTAATCAAGTAGATTTTAAAATATGATTTATAAAAAAATAATTATTTAAAATATTTAATATAATTATAGTCAAAGTTTAAAAATTTTAACTTTCAAAAGTCAATAAAATACATTATTTATGAGACGGAGGGAGTATTTTATTTTAAAATAAATGTTAAAGTTTAAATTAATATAAAATAAAACAAAATAAATATTTTTAATTAATTAATATTTTTTTATTAAAAAGATGTATTATATTTTTAAAATAAGTTTTGGGCACTTTAGAAAACTTCCAGCTGTAGTTTAAAATAAAAGTATCCAACTAACCCACCACACTTTAGTTTCTTCTTCAGTTTATCTATTCTTTTATTGTTAAAGAAAAAGACAACTAATTTCTTTATTTTTTTCTACCCCTGATTCAATTTGAAAACCCCACTAGCATGAAAAATTATATCATAGGTCAGTTTTATTACGTATCCATGGGACCGATTAATAAAAATTATCTATCTTTTAATGTCATATTTTTTTCAAGTGATTTTTCACTTGAAAAATTAAAAAATAATGAGGTGGCTAGTTAAAATAGAAGTATATATTTTAAGGATTATAAAATAAACAATGCAACAAACGAAACATATTGGTTTTTTGTAAAATAGAAGTATATATTTTAAGGATTATATGCTTAAGTTAAATGATAAGAAATTCAATGAGTGATTCCGGTGAAAAAACGGATAATATTTATTTTAGGAGATACGAGTTTAAATTGTTTTGTTTATAAAATATGTGTATATATATGAGATGCGAATTTAAATCGATTTGTCTATAAAATGTATGTTTATTATCTAAAGGTTAAAAATACGTTTGTGATCGAGAAACTTATTTCTACTTTAAATTAAAATAATTTTAAAGCTTATGGTTAATGTAGATCTCGATATAAATTAATAGAATGCATATAACTAATTAATCGTTGATTAGTTTCGATAGAAATATTTAGAAAAAAAAAATACTTATTATTTGTTGTTGTTTATCATGTTTGATGGATTGGTTGTCCATGTTGTGGGGGTTTGGACAGGTATAATAGGAACGATCGTATAGAGCCTTATGTTAATCTTGAAATTTCCTGTAAAATTTTTGAAAATGCTTTAAGAAAGATGAATTATAATTATTAAAATATTATAATTATGTCTGACAATTGATTATAGAATCTTATTGATTATTTCTATTCTTATTATTTTCGTAGAACTAGTAAGGTTCTAGACAAGCGCAATAAAAACGATCGCATAGGGGTCCGTAAAAATGACAATTGCTTCTAAGAGTTACATTTTTAGAATTAGCCGGATTATGAACAATTGCTTATAAGGATCATATTTTAATAAATCGCACAGACTCCCCAAATATTTGAACCACATTGTGTCCATGGATCGATTTATTTCAAACTAGCTGTCTATTGTATAGTTTATCATGTACAGATAAGCTTTACCAATAATGATTTGTGTTCTAATTTTAAAATTAATCAATATAAGTAATTAAATCAAATTGGACCACATCTCTGTTTCTTACCATCTTTTTTAATTGTCTTCAAACCTCAAAACTTACACGACAAACATATGTTTTAATTTAGCATCAAATTGTGACATTTGATTCTAATTAAAAATTCCTACACGGCATATTACAATAATTCATAAATTACTTACTATAAGAAATGTACAATGAAGACAGAGTACGAAGAAACCATATGATTATGTCTTGTTCATTGGACTTTATCTAAATCCTAATTATTTTTCCAAATGAAAGGTATAATAAAAAACTAAGTTGGTTCAATTGGTTGTTTTTTTATTATCTGAATTTTAATATTGATTTTTTATTTATTAAAAAATTATAATTATTTTTTATTAAAATTAATATATCTATTTTTTACAATAATAATTAATTCTCTTGTTATAGATATTCTTATTAAAAAATAAACGATTGGCTGATTATAAAATATATAAATATACGGATTTAAAGTATTTTTCAAAATATATAAATATACGGATTTAAAGTATTTTTCAAAATATATAAATATGCAAATAATAATAAAAATGTATCCACTTTTTCTAGTTGGAATCTTTCATATTAAAGGAAAATGGAAGATCTTTCTTGTTGGAAATTCAGTTTATACCTAGTCAAAACAAGAGAGGTTAGCAATGTTAACAAGTTTATGATTTTGGACTAATTTTTCTAATATGTCGGCTGAGTTTTGGATAAAATTTCTAATTAATTTTATTATTTCTTAATAAAAATATTATGTTATTTAAAGTTAAACATAAACTATAAAAGTAATTTTAAAATTGTGAAATATGTCTATTCAAAAGAAAATTGAAATATGTCATAGGTTATCCTAGATATGGATGATAATGGGGTAATGTGGATTTTTGGTTGTCCTAAATTGATTATGATATATTAATTTTTAAATTTGATTTCGTTATGAAATGAAATATTAATTTATTAGATTTGATCTGATATATTATCTTTTAAATTCGATTTCGACTCGATCTAAAAATTAAAAAATGTTAATCTTCATCGACGATAATTATTAGATTCGATTAATCACTCCATCACAATCATAAATTATATTTTAAAGTGACTTTAAATCTATATAAAAATAAAATAAAATAAATTTTAAATTACCTACAAGTCAAATTACATATTTAAAAGAAAGGTTAATTACTACGGAGGTTACGTTTATTTACCCTTAGTACAAATTTAGTCATTGAATTTGAAAATCAATCAATACAGTCACATATGTTTTAGTGTTGTAAATTTTTGGTCACTCCGACATTAAATATCGTTAAGGATTAATAAAAAGATGATATGACACAATAAAAAAAGATAAATTACCTAAATAATCCCTATTAATTATTTTACTTTTATTTTATCTTTAATTTAAATCTTTAAAATTTAAAATTTTATTTTTTCACCATCTTCACCAAAAAAAATTCTTTCTTTTAAAAATTTCCCTTTTATTACAGAAAGAAAGCCTATATTTCTTGTAACTCTACCTAAATGTACCGAAAAACTCGCTCGAAATCATCCCAACGAACACTTGAGATATATTTTAACCACGTTTTTGTTTTAGTGTTTTATATTCCCTTTTTTGGTTGAGTTTCATCTTCGAAATGAAATTGAAACTGAAAACTACAGCTTTGGCTCAGACTCGAAGGTTTTAGAGTATCATTCAAGATTGGGGAGAAGAAGAGAAGAGAAGAGAAGAAGAGAAAGGTTATTTTAGATATTTTATGTTTTATTTTATTTGAGTGGCATATTCTTATTAAAAAAAAAGAGATTTTAGGATTTTTCGGGAAGATGAGGAAAAGATAGTTTTAAAATTTAGAGAGTCAAATTAAAAATAAAATAAAAGTAAAATAAATGTTTAGGAATTTTTAGGTAATTTATTCTTTTTCATTGTTCCAAATCATTTTTTCATCAATTCTTAATGGTATTTAACGTCGAAGTGACTAAAATTTTACATCCCGAAAACATATGTGATTGTATTGGTTGATTTTCAAATTTGGTGACTAAATTTGTACTGGGGGTAAATAATCGTGACCTTCACAATAATTAACCCTTACATTTAAATTTTCGATCTACATAATCTAATATATTAAAACACGAACAACATCTAACAAAATTTTATGATAAGAACAAACCTCGAAAAGTAAAAATATGTGTATATATAACTTAAAATTCATAAAAGTCTTTATATAAAATGACTTTTTTATAAATATAATAAAATATATAAAATAAATAAAAATATATCGAGGTGGGACAAAATGAGAAATTTTAAGCATATACTCGAATTTTCGATCTAACTTAATATTTTTAAACCCCACCTTGCCCTAAACCTTAAAAATTAAAGAAAGAAACCTATCAAATCGGATCGAGATATCTCAAGATCAGATAATTTTGTTATCCCTAATCTTGAACTCAGTCCAGTATGACAATTTTATTTTTAAAAAAATAAACTAAAATTCAACTAATAATAAAATATATTATTTATAAGATAATACATTTCATTTAAAAAGAAAATATTATTTCAAAGATAAAACCTTTTTCATAAAATAAACAAACAAAGACCATTACAATTACAATGCAAAAAATAAAGTCAATTCTTCCATATTAGAAACGTGCTCACGAAACATGTAGTTTTAATTTTCCTTTAACCATTTTAATATAATACCCAATATTTATTCATTAATTAAATTATTTATTATAAAAACAATCATCCTAATCTAATTAACTATATTTATAACCTAAAAATTCTATCTCATACTTTTACCGACGGATAAAGATAGAAACACTAAATTATGTCAAAAATACCTTCAAACTTTTTAAAAAGGAGTAAAAATTGAAGCATGTTTTTCTTGCTTTCCATTTATAAATATCTGTAAACAGAAATTATATTTCTAACCTCCACTTTTTATTAAATAAATTTTTATTTTATTTATTTTAAATAAAATATATTAATTTTTATCTAATAAAAATTTATTTTAAAAAAGATAGAAATAAAAAATTAATGAAATATATTATTTTTTGTAGGCGGGTCTAATGGGACTATGATATAACTTTTCATAAGCTAATGCCGTAAATCATTAATGATTTCAATTAATAAAAATTATTTATTTTATTAATTTTTTATGTTTATTTTTTATCAATTGAATCTTCACTCATATTTACCGTAAATCAAGTTTAAAAATAATTTTTATCATGAGAAGATTCACATGATCAAAAGACAGATATAAAAATTTAATAAAATATATTAATTTAATTAATTGAGACCATAAATACCGTGACGAAATGAATCTATATTCTATTTTTTCCTATTTTAACAAAAAAATCTGTTGTTAGCTAGATATATAAAATAGAATATAATATTTGAATTCATATTAGATGTTACTTTTAAATCTTGTGAATAAAAAATAAAAGGAAAATCATTGAAAATGGTACTCTACTAAATTTAGAAATAATTAATCTATTATTACAATCAAAGCAATCTTAATAAAAAAATATTTTTAACATTTTATTAAATAATTATTTTAATTATTGTTGTTTTTAATTAATTTAATTTTTAATATTTTATTTTAAATCAAATTAATTTTTTTAAATAAAAATTATCAATCAATTAACGATAAGCAATTTTAAATGACATGATAAACTTATAAGACAATACATACCACGATAATAATATAATATAAAAAATATATTAACTTCATTCAAAAAGTATTTTTATAAATTATATAAAATGCTTTTTTGACGCATCATTATATTAAATTATTTTAAGTTATTTATCATTAATTAATTAAATATTTTTATTCTAATTAAATTATTTTAAACAAAATACAATATTATAATTAAATTAATTTTAAAAATTAAAAATTAAAATAATTTCTCAATCAAATATTATATACACATTTTAACTTTTATGCCTAAAAGAAACTTACCATCCGCCAAATCCATTTGAAATTTTTTGAGCACATGAAAATGATTATATTATTAAACTTTATATATTAAAATATAGAAAGTAGATGAAATGATTAAACTGATTAAAACGACTTAAATATTCCCATCATCTTCATATAAACATCAATATTTATATATGGTTTTAAGGCTAAAACCAGTATTAAGTTAATCAAAGAAGTTGACAGGAAATCAACCATGGCAGCTGAAATAAGCTCTGAAAATCCATCTCCGATCAAAACAGTGGTGGTTTTGGTTCAAGAGAACCGTTCATTCGACCACATGTTAGGATGGTTCAAAACGCTAAACCCAGAAATCGACGGAGTCACGGGATCCGAATCCAACCCCATTTCCACCTCCGATCCGACCTCAACCCAGGTCAACTTCAAGGACACTGCCGCCTACGTTGATCCTGACCCCGACCACTCCTTCCAAGCCATATATGAACAAGTGTCCGGAAAGCAATGGGATTACAACAACCCGGACCCGAACCCGGAAATTAAAATGAACGGTTTCGCGCAAAACGCCGAACGTACAAAGCCAGGACTGTCGGAGACTGTCATGAATGGGTTTAGACCGGATATGGTTCCGGTGTTCAAGGAGTTGGTGACTGAGTTCGCTGTGTGTGATCGGTGGTTTGCGTCTTTGCCGACTTCTACGCAGTCTAACCGGCTTTACTTACACTCGGCGACGTCGCATGGTGCGATGAGCAACAACACGCAACAGGTGATCGAAGGATATCCTCAGAAAACTATCTTTGAATCCTTGGAAGAGAACGGGCACAGCTTCGGGATTTATCATCAGTCTTTCCCGACAACGCTCTTTTACAGGTAATCATGGAAACTGTCTTCAAATCTTCATATACAATTAGTTATTTTTTTTTTTAAAAATAGAAGTATAATTTTTTTTTAGAAAAAAAAAATTGAAATTTTTTTGGAATAATATAATGTCAAATAAATTTTTGGAAAATGTGAGATATTGGGTTATATTTTGGGATCTAAGGTAAAAATTATAATGTAGGAGAAAGTTATCACCTATAGATAGCGACTTAAATGAAGATATTATTCGTAGGTGACGATTTTCTTTTAATTTATAATATTTTAATATTTTTTATTGATTCAAGATAAAGTCGGAGGAAAGTTATCACCTACAAATGATATTTTTACCCAAAATCGTCATCTACAGGTGGTGAAATTTATTAATTCATCGAGTGGTTATGAATATGGGTAATAATAAGTCGAGCTTGAGCTGAGTTAATTTCAACTCCGAAGTAGAATTATCGGGTTTGGTTTGGGCTCGAGGCTCGTCGAGTTCAAAATTTAAGCTCGAACTTAGTTCAAAAATTATACTATTGGTTCGACTCAAAATAAACAATTTTACTTTTTTTTTAAAAGACAAGACCTCATTAAAAATCTCTTTTATAACCAGCACCGAAATGAAACTCAATGTTAAGAAAGGTGAACCGAACTTGAGTTGACTCGGTTTAACTTATTAATGTCTCAAATCAAATACAAACTCGAATCGAACCTATTTAAACCGAATCCGAATAGTTTATAAATTGATCATACTCATTATCATCTCTAGTTATGAATACTTAAAAATAATTACAGTAAAAAATATATACACAACTTACAAAAATGTGTGAAATTTGTTATAAAAATAACTTATCAATATGTAAGTAAATTATTTAAATTTGTATATATATTTTAAAGAAATAACACACAACTTTTAGTTTTAAAAATAATTTATCATACTCTTGACTTTTCAAAAATGACAGAGATATCATAAGAAATGGAATAAAAATAATTCATGAGTGTTAAGATGATCTTAGTGAAATAGAAAACGTTTTTTTAAGGAAAGTTTGTTTCATTTCATACGAATGGTATCTTAATTTATTTTAATCCAATTGTATATTTCACAAATAATTAAAGTCTTTGAAAATATTGAAACAAGGTAGTTGAGATGTTATGTTTACACATTAAATAAAGTTATTTTCGTCACGTTATTTATGGATTAATCAATTAAATATATTTATTTAATTAATTTTTTATATTATTTTTTAATTAAATGTATGATTGGATTAATTACTACCAGGAACCTTAGGCGATTGAAATATGTGGATAATTTCCATCAATATGATCTGAGCTTCAAGCGTCACTGCAAGGATGGGAAGCTACCAAATTATGTGGTGATCGAACCAAGATACTTCGACATTTTAGCAGCCGCGGCAAACGACGACCACCCTTCACACGACGTTTCGAACGGACAGAAGCTTGTCAAGGAAATCTATGAAGCACTCAGATCAAGTCCTCAATGGAATGAAATCCTGTTCCTGATTACATATGATGAACATGGTGGTTTCTATGACCATGTTCCAACACCCACCGGAGTTCCTAGTCCCGATGATATCGTCGGTGCCAAGCCTTACAACTTCAAGTTTGATCGCCTGGGTTGCAGGGTTCCTGCCATTATGGTTTCTCCATGGATCGAGCCCGGAACAGGTAATTGACAACGCAAGATTATGCATGAACTGAATTGCTTTGAATTTGGTTGAGTATCGGATATGTGTATGTGTCTGATTCGAGTTTATTCAAATTTTTTTCAGTGCTGCATAGGCCAACAGGGCCACATCCAACATCAGAGTTCGAGCATTCCTCCATTGCAGCAACTCTGAAGAAGATTTTCAATCTCAAAGAATTTCTTACAAAGCGCGATGCATGGGCTGGTTCCTTCGACATTGTTGTCAACCGAAGCACCCCAAGAACAGATTGTCCTGGTATAATTTCAAACAACAAAAAAAACCCATCATTTGTCTCTTCTTTCTCCACTAATCTGATTGAAAGACATACTAATTATTGCACACAAACATGTAGAGAAACTGTCTGAGCCAGTGAAAATGAGAAGCACTGATGCAAACGAAACAGCAAAACTCAGCGATTTTCAAGAGGAGTTGGTTCAAGTAGCAGCAGCATTGAAAGGAGAGCCATTGAAACTTGTTGAAAACCTGAACGTTTCATCTGGTCTCAAGTACGTTGAAGATGCCTTCAAGAAATTCTACGATGATGGACAGAAAGCTAAGGAAATCGATGGAGTTGAAGCTTCTGTTTCAGCTGATGCATCAACCAGGAGAACAACTACAAAAACTTTCATGCAGAAAGTGTTCTCTTGTTTGGTTTGTGATAACTGATCAAACAACAAACATGTCTCGTCAGGTAAATGATTTTTCTCTTCGGGTGTTTGCAAATTGAAGAAAATTGGGATTTGGAAAGGTAGCTTTCCTGGCTAGTTTGGAAATTTGAAGGGTTTAAGTTTAACAAGTTTGTGAAAAAACAGAACTGTACACCTGTGTATCATGTCATGTTCTTATATTTTGTAGTGTCATGATTTTAAGTTGTTTTATATTTATTTAAATTTTATATGTTAATAGATTATGATTTGCGTATTTTTCATATTTTGACATGATTTAATTTAGGTTTTTAGAATTATGTGTCGTATCGTATTTCAAGTATATAACTGAATTTGTCCCGTTCCAACTTAATGATTTTTAAGTCCCGTTTTGTCCCGTCCTGATCTCCAAAATTAAAGAGAAAAAACCAATCGAGTCGGGTTGAGTATTTTTATCATTCCTAAGGATATAAAAAATTGACTCATCTGAAAACCCGATTGAAATATGCTCGAATTGAATGTTTTGTTCATTTATACTTCTAGGCTACTTAAGAAAAATGATCATATATCCTTAAAAAAAATTAGTCCAATAATAATCAAAGTCTTTATAAATTTAAATATCAGATAAATCGTGCCTTACGCTATAAATTTTGAGTTTAAAAAATCATTATATCTTTTTTATTTTATCCCGTCAATATTTGATTCGGACTCTGTCCTGGACTCCTGGTTATTGAAAGGGAAGCTATAGACAAGAAAGATAAAAGGAGAAGAAAAAAGATAAGTATCAATGTAGGCCAAGAAGATGCTTAGGTCAATACCCTTGAGAGTTAATATATAGCCATACAGTTGGTATACTATTGTGATACCTGACAGTCAAACGGTTAAAACCAACTTAGGTCATTCTTAACAGAATAACAACCATGAACCTGTTCAGCTGAAAAATCGAGAGGCACAGCAGCTCTTTCTTGCTTTTCCAGAAAGCTCCAGTAGCTTCAATATTCACCCTACTTAGTTTTTTCTTTGACTTTGTTGTAGAAAATCAATGTTTTAAACGCTTAGATGTTATCGAAGATCAATAAACCTTGTAGCGGATAAAGGTTTTATCAACACATCGGCTATTTGGTTTGTTGCTGGAATATAATTAACTTGTATCTGTTTTTTCATAACCTTTTCTCGAACAAAGTAAAGATCAAGCTCGACATGTTTGGTCTTGACATGAAGAACTGAGTTGACAGTCATGGA
The DNA here is from genome assembly GCA_035048815.1 of Abelmoschus esculentus. Lineage (NCBI taxonomy): Eukaryota > Viridiplantae > Streptophyta > Magnoliopsida > Malvales > Malvaceae > Abelmoschus > Abelmoschus esculentus. The sequence goes on along the minus strand of JAUCBN010000051.1, from coordinate 8,906,220 downwards.
CACCGTGCTTGTATTGTCACACCATATTGTGGGAACCTCTTTGAATTTCACATTCATGTCATTCAAAAGGGCTTGCACCCATGCCAATTCACACGCAACATCTACAAAGCTCCTATATTCTGCTTCAGCTATAGAGCGTGAGAGTGATCGTTGCTTCTTCGAACACCATGTCAACAAATGTTGACCAAGAAAAACACAATGACCAGAGATTGATCGATGGTCATTCACATCACTATCCCAGTCTACATCGAAGAAAGCTTGAATAGAAGTTGAAAAGTTATTACCATATGCAAACCAAAGACTATAATCTGTGGTGCCACGTAAGTATCTAAGAACTCTCTTGACAGCAGACCAATGGATTTCAATTGGTTGCTGTATGTATGAAATAACTTGTTCACAGCAAAAAAAGAGTCTGATCGAGTGTGACAGATGTAAAGCAAGGCTCCTACAGTGTTTCGATAGACCTCAGGATTAGCCCACAATTGACCCTCATGTTTACTGAGCTTAAGAGTTGTCACAATAGGTGAATCGGCTGACTTAGTGTGGTCATATTGGTTTTGGCCAGAAGCTCCTCAATGAACTTTTTGACTGAGCAAAATACTATCATTAAAGTGAATAGTTTCAATGCCAAAAAATAATGTACACTACCCAATTCTTTCAAAGAGAATTGAACATCAAAAGCTGTGATGGTTTGTTGAATACGTATCTCTGAGTTACCTGTCACTAGTATATCATCTACATAAACCACATACATTATCTCACTGTGATTCAAGTGAATGAAAAGGGATGTATTTGTTGAAGAAGATCGAAAGCCCAATCTGTACAAAAAATCTTTGAGCTTAGTAAATCAATTTCGAGGAGTTTGCCTCAGACCATACAAAACTTTTTTCAACTTGCAAACAAGAGGAATCCCTGCATTATCATATTGAATAAAGCTTTATGATTGTTTCATGTACACATCTTCATGAAGATCCCCTTTCAAGAATGCATTATTGACATTTACTTAATGTACCTCTCACTTGTGAAGAACAACTAATGAAAACAAAATATTAACAGTAAAGAATTTGACCACCGGACTGAATGTTTAAAAAATCACGTCCTGGAATTTGTGAATATCCCTTAACCACAAGTCGAGCTTTGAACCTGTTAATAGTACCTTCAGCATTCAACTTGACTCGAAAGAGTCATTTAAATCCTATAGCCTTTCGATTGGAAGGCAATGGCACCAACTCACATGTATGGTTACTCATGAGGGCGTTGTGACAAGAAAGATAAGAGAGAAGGAAGAAGATGATAAGTATCAATGTAGGTCAAGAAGATGTTTAGGCTAGTACCTTTGAAGGTTAATATATAACTATACAGTTGGTATATTATTGTCACACCTGACAGTTAAACGGTTAAAATCAACTTAGGTCATTTTTAACAGAATTAGAACCATAAACCTGCTCAGCTGAAAAACCGAGATGCACAACATCTCTTTCTTGCCTTTTCAGAAAGCTCCAGTAGCTTCAATACTGGTTATGTGATACAACGGGCAAATTTTAATCCTGACCCAGTCGACCAAAAATCTATATTTGCTTCATTTTGTTAAATCACGTATGACCTTCCAAAGAGATGAAACAACAAATTGGGTATATATAAGCTTTGTTTATCATCTGCAAGAGTTCCTTATTGCTTCTCTTACTGATTGTACGCTGGTCATACCTCCATTTCAGATGACAATTGACCGGTAAACAAGCTTCACTGTTGCTATAAGATAATTGCAGACATTCTTTTTAAACAAGTTCTTACCATGTATTTTGCAGTTTCGTTTGTCTGTACTAGCTGTGTAGGCATATTTTTGTTTCGAATCAACTAGGACGAAGGTACCCGAAATCATGGAAGAAAACATGAGGTGCAGGAATTTGCAAGGCTTGAGAAGGAAGGGTATGTGTTTTCATCACCTGCAGGGATGGGTTAGGATCAAGCATAGGGGTTTATGAATATATTTTTAAAGTAATCAAAAACTGCTTGTGATCGTGTTCGTTTGACACACAATCATTTATGTTCTATTATAAACTAATTGGCTCACCAAAAATCTATACAAAGTTGAAATAAATCTAACACAAGGAAAGATAACATAGGAAATAGTTGTCAAAACTTCTTGTTTGGAGCTTTATAGTTCAAGGGCTCAAGTTGAAAAACTGAGCAGCAAATATGGAGGAAACTGAAAACAAATCAGAAAATAGAAATCATAGGCCCCATTTTGGATGCACTTTCTTCTTCTTGGTGGGGCAATGTAAGTCATCCATGTTCGTAGAGCACCCAAATTTCCTTTTCATTTCACTCCACAAGCTCAACTTACCCTTGTTTCTCTGCCTGTTGCTTCCATTTGTGATTTCTTTCTTCATTTCATGGCAGTCCTTCTCAAGGTCCTTCACCTTGATGCTCATTTTCTCCATTTCCAGCCTCACTTCATCTTCTTCCTCCTCGTCTCCTTTCCCCGATTTGTCGTCGTCTTCGTATGCCGCTCTCGCCAGCGTTTCTCGCAGCTGCAACTGTGCCATAAACAGCACCTGCACTACTACTCTCACCGGTAATCTTTCGTTCTTGGCTGCATGTTCGCAAGCCTCAGGTGACATTTTTCGGAAATCCAATACCTTACAAACCTGTTCTTTTTCCTTCTCTGTCAGGTAAGCATGCTTTTCCAAGTATATGTCGATAGCCCTGTATATACCGTCGTAGTTTCTCTTTGTTCCTAATGCTGCGGCCATGGACATCTCTTCAAGTGAAATGAAAGTGTCTATCGTTAAATCTATATCACAAGCAACTTCTGCCAAGAATTCTTCCATGAGTTCAGTCACTGTGATGAATCCGGAAGCATTAGAGCTGTCGTAATTGCTGTAGAAAACTTTCAGAATCCTCCTTATACACTCAATATCATATTGCATTTCCTTGGCATAGCCTTGAGAAGGAATCAACAGGTCCTTTACTTTTGCCTGGTTCAGTTGCTTTCCGATCCTCATCTCAAAACCATTCCTACATCCCGGGCTAGCTTCCAAGTCCATCGCGCATCGCAGCATTTCGAACAACAATGTGCAAGGAAGGAGCTCTATTCCGTGAGGCAAAAGCTTCTCCAATGTTTCAATTACATTTCTTTGAGATTTCCTCTTGTAAATCGACACAGTCTCCCTTCCATTGCTACAACAAAAGATCCACTTCTTTGCATATCGATAAATCGATGCTGAAATGTATTCCGGTCGGATTTCGTGCTGTTTCATTGTGTAAATGATAGGCTCATATAGCTGGAGAGACAATGTAGTCAAATCCTCTTGCCAATCCAGAGCAAAGAGCCTTCTCTTTGCATTAGGCTTATCTCCATCATCACCATCATTTCTCAAGACGATTATCGGTTCTCCTAGATGTCGCGGGTTATCCGATGCCTTTGCAATCATAGCCTGTAAGCAGGCATCGAATAAACCTAGCTTCATCATTTGTTGGAGGTACTTTTCGGACGAGTGTAAAGCCTTGATAATTTCATTCCAACTAGGGAGGACTCTTTGCTCAAAGAAACTAACAGCTTTGCTTAACAGATTGTTATTGCATTGATTTTCATCCATCCCTAAGTAGTAAGACAGGCAGATGAGTGGTACAATGTTTTCAGCAGACATCTGAACCACAAACCGTGGCAGAATCTTGCAACGAGCTCAAACGTCTCTGAATCGGCCGGAACATCACGAAGCAAGCAAGATAGATCTGCATTGGAATTCTCTTTAAGTAAGGCAGCAACTTTAGCTGATTTTGAGGCCAGAAGTTCCTAGATTGTGATCATCATATCAAAAATTACAATGCTGATTCACAAAGAAGAAATCATTAATGAAATGAACATTGTTTCGGAACATTTCTCACTTTGTCTAGGGCGAAAGGCATACTTCCTACATGAACTTCCAATTCCGTAGACATGACAGATTTAGAATTCCTGAGAACAAGAAAACAAGAAAGAGTTATACGACAGAAACCGGTCGGAATTCAGGTAATCAACTCAAAGATTCGATACCTCAACGATGTATCCGCATACCGCCTTTCGTTCATGTTGTTATTCGGTTTCAACTTTCAAATGAAAACCAGAACAGTGCAAAATCACAGTAGGGTTCCCTTGATCATTTTGACAAATTCAGACCAACTCAATGCATACATAACAAGCAGCAACTAAAAACATTAATAACATTAACAACTAATCATTATTAACAGCTACATATGATGTCATAAATCCATAAACATAATGTTTGATGTCTGGAAAGACACAGTCATATAAAAAAACAGAAAATGAAACATGGGTATGAGAAATATAGGATTCAAAGTCCCATTTTACACACAGAATTCTTACCTGGAAGAAGATAGTGAGAGCAGAGGAAGAAGAACAGTTAATTTGATTGGAAAATTTTCATTTGTTGAGAAAGGGTTGAAGAAAAAGTAAAACAAACGTTCAACAACAACACATATCCTAGTTCCTCATTTTGTGGGGGTTCTGTTATTTTAAACATTTTCAAAACAGATTTTACCAAAAGAAACGTCTACCACTCTCGATTCATTTAGTACATTTTTATTTTTCTTTGTATAACGCATTTTAATTTTATAATAAAAATGATGTACATATCGTTTGAATATAATGGTCTAATTACATAGTAATATCTCATATTTTTTCTGAACCCTTGGTAAAACACACTTTAGGCACACAGGTGCCGTGCTCGAATTCGAATCTCGATAAATATCATCATATTTTTCACTTAGAACGGCTCGTTTTACTTTTATAATATAAATCATTAAGTTACCAAGCTATGTATTTTTCTTTAAACATCCGTTACTCTGCAACTTTTATCTTTGACATTTCCTTACTTATCCCAGTTCAGATTACTTAGCTTTTCGTACAAGTAATATATATGTGTATATATATATATATATGATTTTCATCAAAATCAATCTTTATTGATCTCTCTCAAGGCATTTTCATTATACAAAACTTCAAGTAATCTCTTTTATTTTCCTTGTTTCCCTCCTTCATCTTGATGGCTAGCAGACAGATTATTTTGACCATTTTTGTTTTGTTTCTGTCACTTGTTTTTCTTCTGTTTCCTTTAAGCAACGGAGCTTTGTACAGACTCCATGATTTAAGCCTCAGAACCAAGCAGAAAGGTGATGATAATGGTAATAATAAGAATAAGGGGATGACCTTCAACAGAGCTTCCTTCAGTATTCTCACCAAAGGTGTTCCCATTCCTCCGTCAGGTCCATCTGGGAGACACAACCACCACAACGATGCTGATGGTCCGGGTGGTTCAGCTTCAGCTTCAGCCAAAGATGGTCTCAGGGTCTAGCCCATACATATGATTCGGTAAACATGGTTAAGCTTTCTGATCCTTGAAATATGAACTGTTCCAGTTTTTTTAAGCTAGATGAGTTGGTAATTTTTGTCTTGAGAACAGATTGTAAGAACCAAACAACTTACAGACAATCGAATTCATTCAAAATCTGTCATGTCAGGTGATCAAGAACAGTAAACTTAATGTGAAAATGTGTCTGAATACAATTTTTGAGATACTTGTTTCAATTATGCAAGAAAATATATTTTCTCTTGTAACTCATTAAAGAGAATGGAAAAGGAGTACAAAATTCCAGATGATGCAATTATGGTAATGTTCAAGTTTTTTTGGTACTTTTTCTTCCTTTGACCTGAAAAGTTTCGGTTGCAAGTTTGATTTTTTTTTTTTTTTTTAATCTCTTCATAGGATTACTTTCCTTGTAAAAATAAAGTAATAACAATAGAGCGAAGGTACTTGATTTTGCATTAAGGGTGAGTAGGGCTAGGCAGGCATTTTTAAGTACAGGCCGTAATTACAACGGTTTAAGATTATTTTTGTACAGATAATTTTAACCCTTTACGTTTATGATTTTTATTTTTTTGGCCCTCATCCTTTTTTAAGGATAAATCTAACCTTTAACCTATTTTTTTTGATAAATATATCATTTTTTAACTAGCATAATGATTAAATAGTTAAAAAATTAACGATAATGATATGTCATATATATGTAGAATGATATTTAAGATTTGAGAATATTTAGTAGCTTTTTATTTTAGATTTAATTAATTTTTAATATTTTATTTGAATTTTAATTATTTTATGTTAGAATAAAATTATATTTTACATGTATATATTTGTCATTATCGTAAAAAAATTAACGATAATGACATGTTATATATATATAGAATGAGACTAGATGGTATATTATTTAAAATATATTATCACATATATATGACATGTCAATGTCGTTAAATGGTCTAATCATTATGTTAGTTAAAAAATGAGTTATTTATAAATAAAAAAAAACATAGGTTAAGGGTTAAATTTATCCCAAAAAAGAATGAGGGTCAAAATGATAAAAGAATTATAAATGTTAAGTGTTAAAATTATCTTTATACCTATATTTTTTTATAATTATAAATATTTAGTTTTAATGATAATTTTTAATATTTATTGTTAGAATTTTATTTTTTTAATATTTTTTATTATGAGTTTATTCTTAAATTTTATTTTTTTAATATTCGTTATTAGGAGTTCATTTTTTAATATTTGTTGTGATTTTTTTTCAATACTTTTATTCAGCATACTCTTGAATAATGACGGATGTACATGGGTGGGGTCACTCCTATCCCAAGTTTTGTCAATATTTTAAAAAATAAATTTTAAAAATATGGTTTATTTTAATATTTTTTAATATTTTTATTAGACATACTCTTAAATAGTGACGGATGTACATGAGGTGGAGTCATTCCTACTCCAAGTTTTGTCAATATTTTAAAAAAATAAATTTTAAAAATATGGTAGTATTTTTTTTCAATATTTTTATTAGGCGTACTCTTAAATTTTAAAAATATGGTTTATGTCTAAATTTTTCCCTTCAAACATTTATATTTTTGTCTCAACCTCAAGTTTTGACTCCGTCCTTATTCTTAAAATTCTATTATTTTCCATATTTGTTATTGAGTCCAATTTTTTACGATACTTATTATTGGAGGATATTTTTTTTAATATACTTGTTATTGGATGTCTACTCTTAAAAAATAAAAAATTAATAATTATTATTAGATGTTTAATTTTTCAATACTTGTTATTATGGCTCATTTTTATCAAATATTTGTTATTGGGTAATATTAAAATCTAATATTTTTCGATACTTATTATTAAATCCCTAATTTTTCTGCTTAAGTATTAGGTTTGTACTTAAGTCATCAAAATCTTAAGAAGAGCCTCTCTAAAGTACAATAATCTAATTTAATATTAAAAAACATCACAATTAAAATATTAAAAAAACACAATAAATGTTACTACACAATCCAAAATATTATACTTTCGATAACATTTTAATTTGATTGTTTTTCAATAAATTTCAAAAATTAATTTATATTTTCTTTTGAAAATTTTCACCAAAAATTAAAAAAATAAAACTAAAATATTATAAAAATATAAGATTTTAATTAAATTTTTAACATTTTTTTTTATTTTCTAACCTTATACTAAGCCGCCTAAAATTACCATGCGTTAAAAGTCCTTTAGAATAAGAGATTATATCATGGGTCTGGCTCACAATGTTAGTCATAGTCTTATATCGATAAAAATTACCTATTTCATCACTAATTTGTCATGTAATTAATATAATTTCTAGAAATTATATTTTTAAAATGACATGGAAAATATGAGTAAAGATTCATTGGTTGACAAAAATGAGTTGAAAATTAGTGATGAAGTGAGTGATTATAATTGGATGGGACCATTACTGACGTGATAAGCCGAGCCCATGATATAATTTCTCCCTTTAAAATATGAACGTAAAATTAAATATTGAAGATAATTTTAAATTCGATAATAATTTTTTTTAAAATTTGTGTTATAATGATCAAACTTTAAGTTTATTTCGAAAATAATCTCTCATTATATTTTTATTATAAGCCGGTGATGTGATATATTAATTTTTATATATTAAATAAAATAATATATATTTAATATTTTCAGATACAACAAAATAAAAATATTTCCTCACAATTTAGAAACATAATAAAGTCGTCATGAGCAAAACTCAACTCAAATTGAAAAAATCGATTTTTTTAATTTCGAGTTACTTGAGTTATTCAAATCGAATGAAATAACACGAAAATTTTTTGATTTCGAGTCAAATTTAAATTTTCAAAGTTCGAGTTACTCAAAAAAAAAAAAATTCAGGGTCTAATTTCACATTTAGTCCATGTAGTTTTATTTTCAGTTTTATTTCAGTGCTATCTTCTCTTTTTTATTATTTTTACCTTTTAGTTTTCATTTCTTTACAATATGATTACTTTTTATATTTATTTTTTATTTTATTTAATACAATTTTTATTTATATTATTTAAATTATTTTATATTTTTTAATTTATATATTTATATTATTATATTTAATTTATTATTATGTTTATCTCGTTTTGGCCTTTTATGGATAAGAAAGAAATTTTTAACAAGACTCTTAATTTAATGAATTGATATATTCATACCTAAGGCATTATCATCATCATCATAATAATAATAATAATAATTTAAAATCTTATTTATACATGTAAAAAATAATATGAAAAAATATGTATATAGATATAAAGATAGTCATTTAAATTAGAATCAAAATGTACAATAATATTATAAATAGTGTAATTAAAATATATACATAAACTCAAAAAATTAAATCGACTCGAACTCGCTAAAACTGACTCAAATCAAAAAAATTTAAAAAGAGTTCAAATTGTAAAATATATTGACTCAAGTTGAATAACTCGAAATTTTTTGACTCGACTCGACTCGCTCGAACACTCACCCCTAGTCAACAATGATTTTTGAAATGAGATTACATCGCTTAAAAATAGGTTATTTTAATAAAAATATTTTATGTTATTAAAATAATAATTTTTAATTAGAAAAATAAAAAATAAGTTTAAGATTCGATTACGCATGAAAATGATGAATACCTCACAGTATCCAAAAATAGTACCTAGCCTAATACAAATTATCGTTGAAATTTACAAATTTGTGCAAAATCTAATTATTATCCATTTATGAAAATCTTGAATTCATTTTCATACCATTACCACCAAGTTTGTGCCAAAATACTTCTGGTCTATGCATTGCCAGTTGCCACTGATGAAGTATACCATTACCACCAAGTTTTTGAGTGTTGAGGTACAGGGAAGACAAAAATGTAGTAGACAAACATGAGGATCCTTTTCATACAGCAGGGAAGTAAAGGATATTTATTGGACCTGGACCGAGTGTTTCGGCAAATGCTTGTCACTCTTGGCTCGCACATTCATGTGGGGTTCGAGTAGTCATCTGGTCTACTGCATGCACTGTGTTTTGCAGCTCATCCCATATGGCTTTGTAAACCATCCTCTGCCTGTTCACAGAAGATTGTCCTTCGAAGACCGAAGAAACGACATCGATGCTGAAATAACCGAGATAAACTCAGTCTAAAAATTCAGAAAACTATCAAGAAAAAAGCACATAGACAAATCATATATTGCTCCGGCTCTTTAGTTTTCTTTTAAGTGCCCGAATCTAATGCATACCAGGACACGAGTATATAGAGACGATTCTCTAAATACATTGGAAAACATTCAAGAACAGATTAAGGCAAACACACACCAGTAATCTGTCAACACTCACATTTGAGTTCAAGAAACATAGACGAAACCATGTATGCACATGCAAGACGAAGAGAGTGAACTGAGCCATTCAATTTTAGAGCAGAAACAAACCTTATATCAAGAAAGGCGTACAATTTATAGAGTGATTCAGATTTAGCCACTGCTAAATAAGTATTGATGGCATTAATGACTTGCCATAGTTGAGCAACATTAAGGTTCTCAAATATATGCCATTCGAGATAACCATGTGCACAAAGACAGACAATTCATCTTTAATACTAATTTATTAAGGAAAGACCCTACTTCATCTTCACCCTAAAAGTTATTACTTATTACTCACAAGTATAGCCCTTTTATAACCTGAAAGCAACATATCCTAACACACAAAGGTAAGTTTCAGATAGCTAGAAGAAGTAAAGGAACTATGGCCATCGCTGCAAACCTACATAATTGAGAATGATTTTCTTTTTGATAACAGACTAACAGAGAATGCCATGCATTACTTACGAAAACTTACCGAGTATGAAAGACAACTAATCATGTGGATTTTCCATAAAATTCAAGTTCCAAAAAAATTATTAAAATGAAACAAGAAGCCAGTGCACCTCCTAGTGAGTTGTTTAGGAAAATCAACAGGTGAACCAATCCAACCAGTGAAAACATCACTTACCAAACATGGCGGCCATCTCCAGATGCATCTTTTACAATAACTGATTCTGCATTTAAATGTTCCTTGATCTGTGGTAGCAAATTAATCATTAACTTGAATACGAGCACAGACCAGGCAGACATGAATTATACCATCTCTATGATTGAGCATTAGTCAACAGCTAAATAAATGATCATCTATTGCAGAGAATATCAAAACAATGTAATTGTTGTGAAGTTCTAACTTCTAACAAGGAAAACGGAGCGAAGGAATAATGCTTTCTCCACTAAATAGTATTTATCAAAAAGAACAGCTTATGCAATGTAAACATCAAATAGTATTTATCATCAACATTTTATATATTAAGCATCACTTTAAAATTCTTTACATTGATACGAACAATGAGATTACTTGAATGTTCAACTTCAACATTAACCAATCAAGGAGAATATATAAATGCATATGAAGCAAAGTACTAAACAAGAAAAAATAGTATTTTAAAAAGGATTATAAGTTCAACAAAAACTCTTCATTTCATTTCATTTACCTTTAACTTTCCGATAAAAAAACATATGACATTGCATTTTAGCATGCAATATGGATTTTTTTATAGTAAATTGACAAAGCTAGTTATATAGCAATTTCAAAAGAATATATGATAATATGATTTAAATTAAGGATTTAATTACAGACATCTTAGTTTTAGGGATTTAGTTTAGGACATATGTTTAGGGTTTTAGAATTTAAGGGTAATGGTTAAAAATTAGGAGCTAGAGTTAGGATTTAGGGTTAAAAGGTTAGGGTTTAAAGTTTAGGATAATATGTTAAAGATTTAGGTTTTAACCTATATACACTAAGCTCTAACCATAAACCCAAAATTCTATCCACGGTGACTAAATTTTAAACTACTAAATCTAAAACCCTAAATCTTACACTTTAAACCCTAAAATAATTAAATTTAGTTCAAGACTTCAAGTTTTTTGACCTTTCCAAAAAAGACTTCAAGTTTTAAAACTCAACTAAATTAATTTGAATTTAATTTCGATCCAATTTAATTAATGTTTGTATAAATCATTTGTTATGCTTTAAGTTCAAATTACACATTAACTCGACTAAATTTAATTTTTTGTGGTCTCCACTTATGGCCCAAGTTAACATGTAAAACATAATAAAAAATGAAAAAAAAATGAAAAAGATCAAAAATATTGAACATGCGACGCCTTAGGCGCACCTTGCTGCGCTTCATTGAAATCTCCTCGCCTAGACCGAATTAGACACTTTATCCTCACCTTAGCCCATAGGCACGCCTTTTTAAACATTGCCCAAGTTTAAAAATGATGAAAGATTTTCTTTCCCATTTGCTGAATTTTTTTGTTAAAAGGTCCTGACCAAGTGACCATAAGACATGATTCTTCAAAATCTAGATGAGGGTTTGACTGAAGCTTGCGTTAGGATTTTCTTAAGCCAAAGGTACGTGTAAGGGATAGCTTTGACGGTAGATGGAAAAGGGCAATATGTAGTCATATTTCCCTTTTGTTTTGAATTACTTTGACAGAATGGTAGGTATGCTTTTAATCACTACAAAGGTCAATTAGGAGATAATGTTTCTAGGCTAATAGCATTTCTTCAAAATTAGGCTTACGCTCCATTTGAGAGTCCAGTGGAGGCATCACTCTCAACAAGGGTTGTGAAGCCTTAGACAATGATCAATCAGTAAGTTGTAATATTTTCTTTCCTCTCCAACATGCTTTACATACACCACTTATGATAAAGATTAAACGCTTTGCTCCTCCAAGCAAAGAAATCCAATACCATTGAATCTTGTCTATATCTTCCTTTGCATTTGATAATTTAAAGAGAACACAATAACGTAGAAAGCATCTTATCTGTTTTCATTCTTCATAGGGTTAATATTTGATACACCGGCAGTGCCGAAAGAAAACCCCCCAAGCATGCCTATTTAAGCTTTTAACCCTAACTCAGAAGTTCTATACACTAAATTATATTCATATACACTAAATCATGAACTCATAAACTCTAAAATATAAAATAAACCCCTAAAGGCTAAATCCTAAAATAAACACGCATGCGTAAACCGAAATTAAAACTAGCAATGCATAAATCAGCTTGACAACAACTTAAACCTACGAACCTAAGATATTATTCAAGCCATTGGCAATACGAGAAAATCAAAGAAAGTAACACTCGAGCATCAATATTTCATTTCCCGGGCTAAAAGGAAACAACCCCCACCCCCCATTAAAAAAAACTAACTTTAGTAAATAAAACAGAGAAAAATGACAGTTGGTACCTTTTTCTCCATAGATTGCATGAGAGTTGAGTCAAAAGATCCAGGATCATTAACATGAGTGGCTTTTATGGAAAATCTGCGGTGACCCAAAATTCCAGACCTGGTTTTAGAAACAACACCATTTTTTATTGGCTTAATAATGTTGGAAGAAGGAAACAAGCTTGAACTTAGGATCGCCGAGAGCGTGGCCTGAGAGGTAAAACATTTATTGGAGTGGCAAAAGAGTGAGGAATAGTTAAGGAAAAGATTGGTTCTAATTGGCGAGAAGATATAAGGACGAGTTGTTAAACTAGCCTTGGCCATCGGAGACCGGAGGGGATTAAGGGTGAGAAAGTGAAGCTGGTTTTCCTCCTTTGTGGGAATGATTTCGGCTGATGTTACTGCTGATAAAGGCTTTCATGGGTTGGGTATGAAGAAAATGGGTTAAAACTTAAACCTTTAACTTAAAAGGGAAAACTACACATCTGGTCACCAAACTATTTATATTTCTCTGTTTTTGTTACTGAATTAATATTTCTAATAAAAACGTCCCTACCACACCCGTATATAATCTTTAATTTATATTGGTATAGTTTTTTTTATATATATTTGTTTAAAAATATAAAAGGTTATACTGGTATATAATCTCGATACTCAATGTTATACTTAAAGGTGGGCCATAAGGGTGACTGTTCAGGACCCTAATTTTAATTTTTTATTAAATATATTTAATTTTAATTTATTATTTATTATTAAAATTTAATTTTTAATATTTATAATTATAGGTTAATTATTAATTTTTTAATACTTATTATTATATGACTTTATTTTTTAGTATTTGTTATTATAGACTCAATTTTTTCAATGTTTGCATAGGCTTACTCTTAAAATTTATTTTTTTGATATTTTTTTATTATGATTCTTAAATCAATTTTTTTTGTAATGCTTGTTGTTAGGGGCCTATCTTTTACTAAACTTATTATTAAGGATTCTATTCTAAAAAAACATTTTTTAATATTTATTAATATATACTATTAAAATTTATTTATTTTCGTTATTTACTATTAAAGTTATGATTTTTTTTCTAATACTTGTTATGAAGAGTCTAATTTTAAAATTGATTTTTCGATATTTATTATAAGAGATCTATTTTTTTAATATATTTGTTATTAGGGTTCATTTTTCTCTAATAAAAGCTCTATTTTTTCAATAGTTATTATTAGGACCGTAGTTTTTCTATATTTGTTATTAGAGGTTAGAATTTTCATAATATTTTTTATTAGAGGTTTATTCTTAAAATTCATTAATTTTTCACGATGTTTATTATTAAGGATTAATTTTTTTATTAATACTTGTTATTAAGGGTCTAATTTTTATAGGCATATAATTAATTTAATTTTTTAATACTTTTTATTAGAAAATTATTTTTTTAATACTTATTTAGTGACCTATTTTTTTACGTTTGTCCTAAAGTCACTAAAATCTCAAAAGTCACTAAAATCTCAAGAACGGCTATGCCGATACTTTAAGTTTATTTTCATCGTTTAAAGACAACTATATATCTTGCATATCGATGCCTAAAGACTCGTATCAGTATGTTTGGACCTATAATAACCTCTAGATCCCTAAAATATAGTTTAGATTTCATTTTTACCTTAAAAGATTGCTCTACCAGATTAAGTTTCATAAAAGTAGAGACTTATGTTTCAGTTTTTGTTTCTTGTATCCCACTCATCTGCATTTTAAATAACAGTCTAAAACTATTTACAACATGTTGCCAACATTAGCATGCGTTTGTAGTGAAACACAACTTAAAGAACCAACCCAGGCCTAGGTGTATGCTTATCACTCAAGATTGGTGCTACTCTACAAAGAATGCCAGCTTTGCTAATGGATCAAAGAAAATGAAGCACGGAAGCTTCCTTCTTAACCTTCATTGCCCCAAGCTGAAACCAGCTGCCAATACTCTTCACAATCCGTTCAAATGGAAAATCAACGGTAACCTCCACTTCTCATATTCTCCATCACACGAAGAGTCGAAGATAAGATGACAAGGACAAGATAAAGTAATACCAACTCTGTTGGGACTCAGAATTGCAGGGAGGGAAAGGCCCAGAGACGAAACCGACTATCACTGTCCACTCTGTCAAGAATGTAGAATAGTTTTTATAGCCAGCATCACTGCTTTATCAGTATGGATGCAAGTAAATGCTATTATGAATACAGTTAGAACATACCATGCACAAAGAACTGAAGCCAGATTCCCAAAGGAAGAAGTTAACGAAGATTGGCAAGGTTGACTATTCCTTATATGTTGTTTCTCTTGAATAGTCCCTTCAAAAATTGCTGAGCATCAAACTTCTTTCCTCGTTTTGCGAAGATAGAATTGATATTGTTAACAGTAGTTTCACTTGGTGTAAGCTGTTTATCAATCATTTCCAAAAGCAAATTTTTCACCTCAGTTAAGCATGACATTTTGGAGGCCCTATCCAGCTCTGGCTGATTAGAGAGGTCACACCAACCAGAGATTAGTATGTCATAAGTCGAGGAATTAGGCAATGATCCCCTCACTTGCATCTCCTTAAGAAGCTCTCGAGCTTGGGCCATTTTTCCCACCTTAGAAAAACCGCTGATAAGCACATTGTAGGTTCTAGTTGTTGGAACAAGTCCTTCAGTAATCATTTGACAATAAACTTTTACAGATTCCCGATTATTTCCAATCCTACCATGCCCAGATATCAACGTATCATATGTTGACGCATTAGGGTCCAAACCTTTTCCCTTCAATTCGTGAAATAATTCATCTGCTTCTTTCATCAAACCAGCAGTCATGAGACCTTTCAAAAGAAGATTGTAAGTGACAATATTTGGTGGAACTCTTTTCACCAGCATCTGAGAATATATAGCAAAAGCCTTCTTTACATGACCGCCTGTGCAATATCCATGTATAAGGGCATTGTAAGTTATTGTGTCAGCTGAAAAGCCTCTTCCTGTCATATCTTCTAAAACTGAAACAGCTTTCCGTGTCATCCCTAGCCTGCATAAGACAGTGATGAGAGTGTTGAAAACTGCCTGGTTAAGTTCAAGCCCGACAGCAACAAGACGTTCATGCATTAGCAAAATGTCATCAGCTCTTCCATTCTTCGAGGATGCTTCAAGCAGAAATCTGTGAATGGCAGTGGTAGGTGAAAAGCCTAAGATCCGCATCTCATTCAGTACTTTCAGAGCTTTATCAATTTCACCAGCTTTACAAAGACCTCTAATAAGAATGTTACAAGTGATGTAATTTGGCATTAACCCACAACTCTTCATGTCATCCCAGAGGTTTACCGCATGTTCTAACTTACTCTCTTTGCAGTATGCATTAATCATTGTATTGAATGTAATGAGGTCCGGGGACAGATCCAACTCTCCCATCCTGGCATAAACAGATTGTGCCTTGTATTTACCAAGCCTCAAAAGACCATTAATTAAGACATTGTATGCAACAACATCGAATGGTATATTTTTCTCTGCCATTTCCTGAGCCAAGGTAAGAGCAGCCGACTCCTTTCCCTCTTTGAAAAAGCCATCCATCAAAGATGTATAGTTTACATGGTCAAGTGACATGCCCCTAGACATCATATCTTTAGCTAATCCCTCCGCTTCCTGCATCCTTCCAGATCTTTTCAAGCTGTTCACAAAAGCATCTAGTATAAAACTGTTTTCCTCTAACCCTATTAATTTCATTTCCTTATAGAGATCAAGAGCAACCGTTTCTTTACCTGCCTTGAAATATCCATCAATTAGTGCAGCATAAATACATACATTTGGTAAGATATTTTCGCCCACCATCTTCCGCATAGTGTTCACAGCTTCATCAAGCATTCCTTTCTTGACGTAGCTGTTTATGATAGAAGAATAAGTCACAACATTAGGAACAACATTTTTTTCCTTCATCTCTTCCAATGCAGATTCTGCACCATTTATGTCTCCCAATTTGCAACGACCGTCAATCAATGCTGAATAGGTGATCGTATTAGGCACCAATTTGTGCTTTAAAATAGTACTAAAAATTGTTTCTGCATCTTTTCGCTTCCCAGCCTTAAAAAGTCCATCCATCAGTATAGTGTACACAACAACGTCAAAGACAATGCCACGAACAACCATTAGACTTTGAATGGAAAAAGCATCCATAGAATTTCCTGCCTTGAAGAACGAGTCTATAAGAGTAGCATAAGAAACATGATTAGGATCCACACTCATCCTCTCCATCTCCATCATAAGCATTTCCGCTTCAGCTAACTTCCCATGCTTGCAGAGGCCATCTATGATTGAACTATAAGTAATGACATCAGGCAAAATCCCTTTTGCAACCATTTCTTCATACAAAGAAAGTGCTTCCTCGAGCACATCTTGCTTGCAATAGGCACTTATAAGCGTGGTGTGCATAATAAGGTTCGGTTCCAATACCACACTGTTATCTACCTCTTTTTGATTACCATTACCAGTCAAAATCTTAAAATCTTTCTTCCTACGAGACCCCAAAATCTCGTCGATTAAACTTTTAGCCATAAAGAAATCACCTCTTTTGCAAAATCCATTTATCAAAGTATTATAACTAATGATATCAGGAACTAAACCTTCCCTTCTCATCCTATCCATCAATTCCACCGCATAATTCATATCTCCACTCTTACAATATCCATCAATCAATATGTTAAACCCTATAACATCCTTACAAATGCCACAGGTAGTCAAATTATACATAACCCACTCTCCATATCTAACCAATCCAATTCCACAAAATCCCTTCACAACTATATTACAAGAAAAGGCATCAAAAGCTATACCTTTTTTGACCATTTCAGACAAAAAACCAAAACCTTGATAAGCCGAACCTTGCTCACAAAAACCCCAAATCAAAGTATTATAAGTAACAGTATCAACAATGTTCTTGGCACCAAAACTTCTAAGCAACTCCAAGGCAAAGTTCAAATTACCAACTTTTACAAAAGAATGAACCAAAACATTTACAGTGAAAACATTAGGCAAAACCCCACAAGCTAACATCTCAGAGTAAAGTAGCATTACCTCAGAAACCAAGCCAGAGGCATTGAAACTATAAATAAGGCGATTCCACAAGAACAAAACGGGAATAACACCATGTTTCCTCATGTTTAAAAATGTCTCCTTGGCATGTGAATATCTTCCGCAGGTTAAATATAACTGGATAAGAGTGCAGAAAAGTGAGGCGTAAAGATGCGTCTTGGCAGTGGGAATGATTGGGTTCAAAAGGCTTTTTGGTAAAACGGGTGGTGGGGTTTTGCAGGGATGAAAGGATGCAGGGTGTTTGGTTGAGAAGAAAGTGGGAGATCTTGAGAGAAAATGAAAGGTAAAGATCGATTTTTTATAGGTACTGAAATATTTTAACATAACTTGAAACTGGATTTTATTTGGTATATGAAAATAATACTACTGGGTGATTGAGAAAAGTGGATGCTTAGGATTTTGGAACTGAGCAGACAATGAACAATCGAAGAGAGTTTCTCCTGATTGTCGATGGTTTCAAACTACAGTGAAAGGAAGATGTGCTGCCCGGTGCCGTTTCACATTTTGGGGGAAAAGAATATTTTAGGTTAAAATACGTCAACTTTTTTAAATATATATAATAATAATAATAATAATTTGAGTTTCAAAATCTCATAATTTAATTTAAATTAATTTAATAATATCAAATTTTTAATATTTCAAAATTTTACATTATATCATCTTAACGTATTTTTTAACAACTTGTCGTATTATATATTATTGTTTATTAATTCAATAATAATAGATGTAATAGTTCAATATATATAACCACTTCATTATTAAACAATTGATAGTTTAATGAAACAAATTCATTATTAAATTTATTATTATATTAAATTGTTTATTTTTTATTTTAATAATAAAATGATATATTCATAATAAGTTTTAATTGAATAAAAATATATATTAAAATTATATTTATTATTAAACTTATAATTACAATTTTTTTTGGATAAGCATTCAGTTTCATTTAAATCAAAACAGCAAAAGTTGTTACCTTACAACCTACAAACCCCAAACTTCTAAAATGCTAGCTGGGATCGAATCCAACAATACATTTCTATGATGCAAACGAATACAAAAAATAGATTGTATGCAAGAAAAAAAATCTCAGCTTCACTCTTATGAACATTCTGAAACCAACGACGATTGCGCTCCTCCCACAGCACGTAAATGGTTGCCTGCCATGCAAGCCTTACGATCAAAACCCTGACCGATTTCTCTCTCATAACCTTCTCAACCCAGGAAAGCTCCTCATTTTAATCTTCAATCTCCCTAATTAAATCATTGCATCACAAAACCCTCTCTCAAAGGACTCGTGGAAAGGGACATTGAAAGAATATATGATCCTTTGTTTTCAGCAAGCCACCACACAAAATATAGCTCAAGTCCACAATCATCCCCATCCTCAAAAGCCTTTCTCTCGTAGGCAACTTATCCAGGATTATCATCCATGTTTTAAAAGTTACAACTTTTTAAAAGTTATTTCTAAGACTATTTTACCTTTGTTTTTTATAAAAATAAATCCACTAAGTTTGACATGTTTAATTAAGCTTTCGAACTTAAAAACGTATTCGTTAAACTTGTTTGATAGTTCAAAATAAATATAATATAGTATTTGTTCATAGATACTCTTAATCTTTATATAATGTATATATTTTATACACAAAATAATTTAAATACAGATTTTTAAAGATAAATGTCATCCATTTTTCACTGAAATCACATATTAAATTCTATTAATTAAACTTTTTAACCAACATACAATTATTGTATTGATATAGTAACTAATGATACCAATGAGATGGTTCACATGTGAATAATATTATGATAAAAAGATTGTATTGAGTAATTATTCCATACACGCCAATGAGATGTTTTTTACGAACGGATTCTAAAGTTGTCACATTTTTTTAAACTTTAAACCATAAAATTTATTTTAAAATTTTAAAACTTAATCACAAACTCTAACCCTATGCCTAAAACCTAATGTCTAAACTCAAAATTTAAAAGCTTATAAAAAATAACTTTTTATTTACTGTTAGGGGTGCTTATTGTCGGATATCAGATTAGATCTCCGGGTTTTTGGATATTCGATTATCCAAAAATATATTTTAATTTAATTATTTTTTTGAATTTAAAGGTTTTATTTATGAAAATTTTGAAATTTCGAATATAACAAACAATAAATTATTAAATATAACAAAATTCACATCTATAAAAAATTTAATTGTTTTAATTTTTGATATAGTAAGTATCAAATTAATAAAAACAAAAATTAATATTAAAAATATTGTGAATAAAGTAAAGAACAATAATAAAATAGGAGAATAAAGATGAGAGACAAAAGGGAGAAAGATTTTATTATATTCTCAAAGTAGGGTTGTGTACAATGCTATGCCAAAAGTTTATATTTATAGGCATAAGATAGAAACCCTAATTCCAATGGGTATTAAACCCTAATACTAAAGCCCATTAAAGTTTAACTTAATATATGGATATCCACCATAAATAAATATATTCATAACACTCCCCCTTGGATATCCATGAAGATAATGTGCCTCGTTAAAACCTTACTAAGATAAAAACCCTGTGGGAAAAAAATTCTTAGTGAAGGAAAAAGAGTACACACATATTTGATACGCATAACATGTTGCCTCATTAAAAACCTTACCAAGAAAACCCATTGGGACAAAACCTCGGTTAAGGGAAAAAGAGTGCAACGCATATTTACTCCTCCTCATGAAAATATCACATAAGATCTTTGAATCTTCATAATTCAATATTGAATACAATCTTCAAATGTTGAAGTAGATCATGCACTAGTGGATAAATCTTCCAAGTCATTGCTTGAAATGATTCGTTGAATACTATTCATCTGAAAATCATGAGGGACGAAACTTGAAGAAATATGTTTCGTTTTATCATATTTGATATATCCACCTTGAGATATAAATTTTGTATTATCTCTATACAAGATAGCTTGCATCTTATCTTGTGAAAAACATTCACATATCTTCAGGATATGTTTAGCCAAACATATATTTTGGTTTTGCCTCATGCATAACAATTATTTAAAAGTAATGATCTCGTAGCACTTAAATAATATTTCTGGACCAAAAATAATGTGTATATTGTGCTTTAGACCAAAAATATCATTATCCATTTCATGAGGCAAAAAAATCTTTATTTACAATAAGAGACTTAGCAACAACCATACGGGTGATCAATAGATATGCGTTATGCATGTAAAGTCTCTTTCAATATTTTTCTGTATGTCGATAGATGCACAAGGATTTGAGGAGGTCTCTTCACGAGTCTCAACGATATTCAAATCATCGACATACAAAATCAATAAAAATTCAAAGCTAAACCTCTTAATAAAAATGCTCGGGGAAATAATTCATATAGCATTATGCTAATAAGTATTCAATGAGGCGGTCATACCAAATACACCTAAATTGTTTCAAGCCATAAAAAGATATATTCAATATGATTGAATAATGTTCTCGAGAACTTGAATAAATTGCTTATAGCAATCTAAATCTTTCCGGAAGTTTCATGTAAATATTACTATCAAGAGGCTCATTCAAATAGGATGTAACAACATCCATTAGGCAGAAACCGAGTAATTTTATTTATTGCCAGACTGATCAAAATCTAAAAGTAGTTGCATCCACCACCAAGGAATATATTTTCCTCATAATCAATTTCATGTCTTTGTGAGAATCCTTGTGCAACCAAATGAGCTTATATCTCATGATTTCTCCTTTTGATTTCTCTTTCTCACGAAGGCTCGTTTATATCCACGAGCTTTACACATTTCAATGTACGGGCTATAGGCCCAAATACTTCTCTTTTCAAAAGAGATTTTAGTTTCGCCTCAATTGCCTTTTTCATGTTGGCCAATCATTTCTTTGTTTACATTGCCTAATTGACAATGATTCATGACCCATATCATCAAATAAAATCTCTAGTGCTATATTGCATGCAAATATATTAACGACGTCGATTTAATTTCAGTTCCAGTTATTACCAGACATGACATACTCTATTGAGATCTCTTTATTATCAGGTACCTGAGTCATGTCAATGTCTCTATTGGAGACCATTTAATCTCTTTTAGAGATTTTTATAATCATTAATTCCTCGATTAAACCATCATAAAATATAGCTCCTTTTCTTTTTCGAGGATCTTTTATCTTTGGAACTTACTTGTCTACTACGCTTTAAGCGTAAGTTAGACTCATTAGCGACTAGAGTTTGTCCTTCCATGACATCAAATTTAATCGGAGCATTCATAGCTGGTATACATGACTTAGTCACTCTTTTAGGGTCAACAAAATATCTGGCAATTGATTTGCTAAATGAATTATCCTTTGAACTTATAGTTCACATTGTGTAGTACGTGGATCAAAATGAGAAAAATGATAATTCATTCTAATTTATTTCTTTCCCCAGCTATTTATTTTCTCCCCCTAATATTGGGTAAACTGACTCATTAAAATGATAGTCAGTAAATCGGGTTGTAAATAAATCCCCTATCAAAAGCTCTTATATATATTCCCAACAAAACTCATCTTTGTGTTGTGCGTTATGGTGGAGCAATTAAAACATACATCACACACACAAAAAATCTATGATGAGAAATATTTGGTTCCTGACCAAAAACCATTTGTAATGAGGAGAACTTATGATCATTTGTTGGCTTGATGCGAATTTGTGATACTACATGTAAAATTACATGTCATCAACATTATCAAGACTGATTGTCTTTAGAAAATAATCTGGAAAATGTGCTCGTAATTTTATCAACTGAGCAAGTAGCCTCGCAAACACCAAGTTGCGGGTTAATAACAAGGATACACATAACCATCTAGCTGATGCATCGAAAAAAAATCGTAAAATATCTAGATGGTTTTTAAGAAAGGTGTATGGGCCTATATATATCACCTTGTATCTATTCCAGAAAATTAATAACACTCTATCTTAGATGTTGATGATTGAATAATCAAATTGCTTTCATAGCAAGTATCACGTGAAATATTACCATGAAGAAAATCTTAATTCTTCAATAAATGACCACATGAAAATGTCAGCAAATTTTCGCATCATAATTAAATCGGGATGGTCTAACCGGTCATGCCAAATAAAATTATCAGTAAACATCTAGTTTACAATAGCATGAACTTCAATTTGTACTAATTCTTAGGTAGTACAATATGAATGATAGTGCATGTAATTTTGCCAAGATTTCATTATTGCCTTGAGTTATACTCGTAACATTGAGATAGTCAGCACCCCCTTGACTAATATTCTCAGTATATTTCTACAAATATCTTTAAAATTCAATAAATCTCTTTGCGACTTTGACGAGCATAATGCACTGTAAGTATGAGATAAAGTCTCATTTGACAATAACATATTTGCTCAGTTGGAGCCTTCTGTGATAATAGTACTTCCGGATATAGTACTCATATTATTCCATTGCATTTAAAATGGGAAAATATGTGCTTTATTTCATTCACTTGACTAATATTCTCAATATATAGTACTCATATTTGTTCAGTTGCATAATTATGCACATTTTAATATGTGCTTTATTTCATTCACTTCGGGGAATGAAAAATATGTGCTCTGTGCCATTCACTTTGGGGAATGGAAAATATCAAATATAGCACATTATATCAAATCTGTTATCTATCCAAGATAAACTCTCAAAAGCTCTTCCGAAGCATTGATATTTCAGTACTTTGAGATATAGTACTCACAATTCATTGTAGATTTCATTCCGGAAGTGATAATATTCTTCAAAGGATAAATTAACATAGAATGTAAATAAACAAATATATAAAATAAATTAACGATATATTAACATAGAGCGTAAGTAAATAATATGTAAAATAAATTAACATAAATATATAATAAATAAAAATAAATTAACATAAACAAAATAAATAAAAGATCAATTATTCCTTTAGATGTTATAAGAAAAATAAAATAAATGGTGAATTATTCTCTTGAAGGACTATGAGAAAAATTATCTATATCCAATTGAGTTGGATCAATAACGCCATTATTTTCGTCACAAAGAAAATCTGATTATATTTTCTTTAATTTATCATTCATGATTATGAATAAAGTCCATAATACTTCGGCGTTTGACAAGTATGAGATCAATGGTTTATATCATCACATTGATAACATAAAAATTTTGATATGATCTCTATCATTCTTGTCATCTTTATAATTCCACTTCTGGTGGATATAAGTATTCTCAAAATAATCATCTTATCCATGTCTATTTTATGATCTCAATCATGACTACAATTACTAATGTGACATTTATTCTTTCCGCTATAAAATACCACATTCACTTCAAGGAATGGAGCGGAGCCAATAGGTCTTTAAAACCTTTTCACAATATTGTGTCTACAGAACAACTTTAATGTGTGAAAAGTGGAGTATGTTTTTCTAACATATCCTCATTAATGATACTCTGGCATATAACTGAGTTTTATTCACTAACCATATAGTGAATTATCATGTTTGCATTCACTTCAAAGAATGAGACAAATTCAATAATCGCATGGAATAAACATCATGCTTGCATTCACTTCAGGGAATGACATAAATCCAATAATTGCATGGAATAATCAACATGTTTGCATTCGCTTTAAGGAATGTCATAAATCCAATAATCGCATGGAATAATCATCATGCTTGCATTCACTTCAGAGAATGCCTCCCATAAAAATTCTTTGATTAAGACGATTTTCATAACTTGAACTTGGGAGAAGTCTATGGTCGAATTTTTCGACATAAAAAATATTGCTTCCAAGCAAATATAAACTTTATAATATTCATACTATTAAATAGTAATTGATCAACCGATGTATATTCAATATATACAAAGAATAAAAATTTAATCCTCATACGCGGCGTTGTTAAACCAGTCCATAAGGTCCTTTAAAAAGAACCTCCTTTGAGACCAGTAGCCTCGCAGAACGGGATGTCCAGCCAATATACTCGGATTAAACCAATATAACAAAAAACATATTAATTAATTAAATGTTTAATATTTGTTATAATATCATGTAATACTTAAAAATATATTTAAAAGCAAAAACTTTCACCATCAAAATAAATAAAGATAAAAAAATCTCAAATTAAATAAATAAAACATACCAAACTTTCCACTAATTTGAATATATGAAAAGTTTAATCTTCAATATTTTGTTAAAGTCTTTTTCGGGAATTGTAGACAAGCACCACGTGAATTGAGTCACTTTATCGCTACACAAACACCAAACAACCAAAGATTTTTAATAAATTAAAAATCAAATCAAAGATCAAGAGAGAAAAATAATCGATAATTAAAATATAATTGAGGGAGAAGAATTTATCTTTGATTTATGCCATGAACAAATTCTTTTCAATAACTCCTTCAAGATTTGAACGAAAAACACCTCCGTTGGTTAGAGTCTCGTGCTGATAACGTGTTGTGAATAAAGTAAAGAATAATAATAAAATAGGAGAATAAAGATGAGAGACAAAAGGGAGAGAGATTTTATTATATTCTCAAAGTAGGGTTGTGTACAATGCTATGCCAAAAGTTTATATTTATAGGCATAAGATAGAAACCCTAATTCCAATGGGTATTAAACCCTAATATTAAAGCCCATTAAAGTTTAACTTAATATATGGATATCCACCATAAATAAATATATTCATAACAAAAAAATTAAATTTTTGGATTTTCAGATAATCTAAAACTCAAAATATTGTGATCTGTATCTAATCCGAAAAATTTAAAATCAGATTGAATATTTAGTTTGAAAATAAAAATCAGATCAAATATTCAAAATTTTGGATCGAATATTTTTGAACACTCTTACTCACACTTACAGTGTATAAAATATTTTTCCAAAATTATATTTTAAAATTTCAAAAACTTTTAATTTTTAATATATTAATATTTAATTTATTAATCTATTAGCTCATATCAATTAATGTAAAAATCATAATAAAATTGTTTTTTTATATGGGTTGCGTGCGTAGAATGGGGCGTATGTTTCGTGTTTTATTGTATTATGAGAATCGTTTGGCATTTATACTCTAAAAATAAAAATATTTAAATTATAATGAGTATATATATATATTTAAATTGTAATTTGTTAGTTTATTAAATGATGATATATTTAAAATTATAATAAAAATTTATACTCTAAAAAATAAAAATATTTAATTTAAATTATTCTTAACGAAAAAAGTTAGATTATAATAGAATTATATAATCTTAGGACGAGTTTCTAACCGTAAACTATGTTTTCAATGATTTATATAATTATTTTAATCACTAAAAATTAATTAAATTTCTTATTATATATTACGATAAAAATAAATATAACATATATATATATAATAATTTATTAAATATTATTTAAGATATTAATTATATTTATAATATTTAAATATAATATTTTTTTTATAAAATTTAGTTGTTGTAACAAAAATAATTGTATGATTTTTAATGTAAATATTTTTAATTTAATATTATAAGTTTAAATAATTAAAAATAAAATATTTTAAGGATAATTTGATAAAATTTATTTTTAAGTAATCTTATATTTCATCAATAAAACATTGTCATCTTATATTTTCATCAAGTAAATCAAATAAAGTAATGTAATATTCTTAATAATATGTCAAATAATATTTTAAAAATCTTATTCTCAAAAGTAATATTACATTCCGTGAAACCATTCTTAAATATTATAAAATAAAAATACTATAATAAATAAAAATATAAAATTAAAATATTATAAATATAATATAATCAAAATTTAAAAATATTTATAAATCATCAAAAAATCTTCAACTATTTATAGTTATGACAAGCATA
The DNA here is from genome assembly GCA_035048815.1 of Abelmoschus esculentus. Lineage (NCBI taxonomy): Eukaryota > Viridiplantae > Streptophyta > Magnoliopsida > Malvales > Malvaceae > Abelmoschus > Abelmoschus esculentus. Next base: position 8,879,606 of record JAUCBN010000051.1, on the reverse strand, counting down.
TTAATATCCGTTAAATATATTTTCATATATAAGCATCCTTCTAATAGGGAAAACAAAAATTCTCCTCCATTTTTCTAAATCAAAATTATTGAATATTGATTTAACATAAAAAAATAAAAAATAAAATAAATTTTATTGTTACTCTAATACAATGTTAATTCCATTAAAAATTTATTTAACGAATAATATTTTTACATAGTATATTTATAAAAGTTTAACTTGAAAAACCAAATTATGTATTTAATTTTATTTAAAAATTAAATAAATTGATTAATTTAATTTGAAAATGTGATAAATTATTTATCCAGTTTTAATATTTTTAAAATTTTAATGTTTGTAAAAATTTTATTTTTTAATTAATCAAAATTTTAATTAAAATTAATTATGCTCGTTAACTCAATAAAAAAATCAATTATATCCTCAAATTCAATTTTAAAAAATCGGTTCTCCTATATTTTTACTCTATCAAATTATCATTTCATGTATACTGTCATGTCAGTATTGTAGCGTTCAACATTAATTAAAGAGTCAACTTGAGATAATTTGTAAACTAAAAGACCTATATTAATTTTATAAAAAATTAAATCATTTTTTATGTCAAACTCAAAAAAATCTAACTTTAAATTTTTTATCATTTTTTTTAAATAAAGAACGTAATAACTTAATGATTATTTTTAGTTTAGATTAGGGGTGGGTAAAAAATTCGATTACACGGTCTCGGTCTCAGACCTGATAGATATTTATCTGATATTAGGTTTGATGGATCGGGATTAGATTCAAAATTTAAGTCTCGGTTATGATCAGGACCGGGACTGAATCTTCACTTAAAAAATTATTTTTAAAATAAATTAACAATAAATGTGAATGAAGATTCAATTTGAAAAATATATGACATGAAAAAAATATTATATAGATAAATTTTAGTAGTTGATTCTACGAATAACGTTGTGAAACTTACCCATAATATAATTTCTCAGACACTCTATCTTCCTAAGTTTCTAAACGCTTCCAAAACAAGCGATAAATACTCGTGGGTCTTTCAATTATTTCCTATTTTATTTGAAAGGTTTCGTCTCTCTACTTTTGGTTTTGGTGTCCAAATCATCAAAACCCATTCCCCTTGCTTTAAATATGTGCTGGATTCTCTTTATAATCCCTTAACGATGAGTCTATAACGAGAGTCGAATATCGTTAAACATCGTTAATGTTAAGCATCGTTGAATATTATTAAATTAATTTATAAAGAATAAAAATTTAAAGGACTAATCATACAACTATTAATTATATATTGAGTTTATCATTTTTTTATTAATTACACACTGAATCCTTGAGATTTAAAATTTTTATTAATTAATTTATTAGTGTTTAATAATTATCGATATTAATAGTGTTCAACAATGTTCGTTGTTCGTCGTAAAATTTTTTCTCATTTTACTTAATTTTCCTTAAAAAATTTTTTTTGTAAAGATCTTAAAAATTAACTTACTTTAAGGAGTTGGCCTATAAATATAACCAATTACATTTTGATGTTATTTTCTTAATTTATTGAAAGTTTACCCTTTTATTATTGTCATTTGACAATGATGTATTAAAAAATTATCCACGTCTTAACTTATAGTATAATATTTATACAAGTTTTTAAAATATTATTATAATAGAATATAATTTTTATGAAATAGATGTTTAAGAATTTTTTTTTTTAAAATAGGCACTAAAATTTTATTTTATTAATACTTTAAGGTAAATTAATTTGTTTAATAAAAAATAAGTGCCTAGATTATATATTTTTTTAAATAGACATCTAATAATTTTTTAGCTAAATTAGGTACCTAAAATTTTATTTTGTTAGTGTTTAAGATAACATTGTTAAAAAATTCATCAACCAATCATAATTTAACATGTCTATTTTAATTTTGAAAAAAACTAAATAACATGAATATTTTAAATATCAAATCCCTAAAATATCAAACCTCAAAATTAAAAAACTATCGTCATCGATATTCTTACCAAATTTTACAATCGTTTGAGGCCACCACCCTTTTTTCAACTACCCATCATTGATAAACGATGAGAGGTATTGTAATCGGACGTTAAACAAATAAAGCCTTTTGTGTTCGTTGTTTGATGTCTGATTAAAATATCTCATGTCGATTATTGCGATGGGTGGTTGAAGAAAATTAATGGTGGCCTAAGACGATAATGACGACGAGATCCGACAAGAATATCAACGACGGTAGTGACATTAATTTTGATTTTAGATTTGCTTTTTTTTAACTTAAGATTATTTTATAAATTTTGGAAAAATTAAAATAATGCTTATTATTTTATTTTTATTTATTTTTAAAATAAAAATAAAAATTATATGTCAATCTATTATTGAATGATAATTTTTTTAAGATATTACTTTGAAACTTAGCAAAATAAAATTTTAATATCTATTATAAATAAAAAATATTAAATATTTATTTAAAAAATATATAATTTAAATATTGCTATAATTGTTCGATAAAATGTAATTTAAATAATAATGCTTATTATTATTTTATAAACTTAAGATTATTTTATAAATTTTGGAAAAATTAAAATAATGCTTATTATTTTATTTTTATTTATTTTTAAAATAAAAATAAAAATTATATGTGAATCTATTATTGAATGATAATTTTTTTAAGATATTACTTTGAAACTTAACAAAATAAAATTTTAATATCTATTATAAATAAAAAATATTAAATATTTATTTAAAAAATATATAATTTAAATATTGCTATAATTGTTCGATAAAATGTAATTTAAATAATTGGATAAATTACACGGATAGCCACAATACTATAGAGTTAGTATTGATCTGGCCACAATGCTTTAAAAAGAATCAAATACATCGGTAAACTATTAATTTGGTATTAAAATAGCCATCGACCGTTAGAAATTAACGAAGCAACTGACGTAACCGTTAAAAATAATTGGAATAATTATACGTGTCACCACCTGATAAAGAAAATGTAAAATTGGACCCTTGCATCCAAGGGGAATTATACTTGAGTATTCTAGATGGAAACCCCATAAGACAACCACTAGATCAAGAGTAACTTTAGGACATAAAGCACCAGTACATATATATATTTATGATTCGTTTATCTTTATTTTTCACATTCACACATATAATATAATATTTTTTTAATTTAATTAAAAAAATAAATTAAAAAATTAAATAATAATTTTTTAATTAAAAACCCTAAACCCTAAACTATAAACTCTAAAACTAACCCTAAAACTAAACACAAACTTTAAGTCATAAACCTTAAACCTTAAAACCTAAACCCTAAATTAATTTTTATTATTATTTAAATAAACCAAAATTTTAAACCCTAAACCCTAAACTTAACCCTAAACACTAAACCCTAAATCTAAATTTTAAATCCTAAACCTTAAACCCTAAATGAATTTTTATTATTATTTAAATAAACCATAACATTAACATAAACCTTAAACCTTAAACCCTAAACCATAAGACCCTAAATGAATTTTTATTTTAATTTAAATAAACCCTAACCCTAAAATTTATACCCTAAACCCTAAACCCTAAATGATTTTTTATTATAATTTAATTTTTTTAAATAAATTTAAGAATAAGAATTTAAGGTTTAGGGTCAATTTTAGGGATTTTTAAATAAAAATTTATTAATTTAAGATTTATGATTTAATAATTTAATTATTATTTTAAATTAAATTAAATAAATATTATATTATATATGTATGTGAAAAATAAAGGTAAATGAACAATAAATATATACTTGTACTGGTGCAATATATGTTAAAGCTACTTTTGGTCTAGTGGTTTACTTATGGTGTTTCCTTTTCGAAATACCCAAGTCCAACTCCCCTTGGATGCAAGGGTCCATATTTTACATTTTCTCTTTAATCGGGGTTTTACATTTTCTCTTTAATCGGGGTGGTGACGATCGAAGGATAAAAATAAATTTAATAAATTAAATATATATAAATATAACCATCCAATAAGGTGATAACATGTCTTATCACTTAATTAAATAATTATATTATTTTATTATAATAAAATTAGGATTAAATTATAAAATGTAGGAATAATAAGGAATAAATATGTAATTATTCTAATTATTTTTAACGGCCACGTCAGCTGCTCCGTTAATTTTTAACGGTCGATGGTCATTTTAATACCAAATTAATTGTTTATCGTTGTATTTAATTCTTTTTAAAATATTGTGACCAGATCGATATTAACCTCATAGTATTGTGGCTATATGTGTAATTTAGCTTAAATAATTTTACTACTAACCATTGATTTGGAATTTTGTTAATCTTCTTTTTAAAAAGACAAAAAGTAAAGAAGACAATAGAAAACGACAAAAGGTGAAATAAGCCAAAGTCAGTCGGTGCAAAAGGAGTAAATATGTAATTATTCTAATTATTTTTAATGGCCACGTCAGCTGCTTCGTTAATTTCTAACGATCGATGGTTATTTTAATACCAAATTAATTATTTATCGTTATATTTGATTCTTTTTAAAATATTGTGACCAGATCGATATTACTACTAACCATTGATTTGGAATTTTGTTAATCTTCTTTTTAAAAGGACAAAAAGTAAAGAAGACAATAGAAAACGACAAAAGGTGAAATAAGCCAAAGTCAGTCGGTGCAAAATGAAATTGCAACGGAAAGGAAATAGTAAAACATATGGGTATAAATACAAAAACAATTTAATCACCGCCACCGTCGCCTTCACCGTTTCCTCCACCACCACCGCCCTGTACCCTTCCCATAAACAACACTTGAATCTCTAAAAAGAAGTAAAAGAAAACTCAAAATTGACAACTTTGGTCTGTTGAATCGTTATCATTGTTTTCATGTCAACTAAAGAAGATGGAAAGGGGAAGCAATCCGACAAAGGGAAGGCCAAACGGATCCGGAGACTTCTCGGAGTCGGGTATTGGGTCCAGGGATTCAGGGTTTTTCCATGGATGGTTGTTAATTTTTTTCTGAAAGATAGTCTTAAAATAGACCCATCAACTCTTCAGATTCTCCAGAATTCGGCTAATCTCCCGATGGTTGGGAAGCCCTTCTACGGTGTCGTTTCCGATGCCGTTTATATATGCGGCCAACATCGTGTTCCTTATATCGCCATCGGTGGTAAAAGCTTTTAATTCTTTTGGTCACGTTTCATCATTGTGTTATGGGTTTAATCCGATGATTTCACTCTGTTTCAGTCTGGAAAATGGGAAGTGTTTTTCCATTTTTATATGATTCTAGGCATGTGAATTTATATAAGAAATTTTAAATTATATATATCTATAAGTATTATCAGTGGTTTAACTTAGTATTATGTGTAATTTCCTTTGGTTTGACCTTAATGGTGGAACATGTGTTTGCAGAGGAAAAAGAATAAAGGGTTTTCTTATTATTAAGATCCATGTTACTCGATTGTTTATTTTTAAGTACTCGAATCCGGTGCAGTTCTTTTTTTTGGCTGAATATCCGGTCCAGTTCTAGACATGTTTTTGTATTGGAAAACATAGAAAATTGAACATAGGAACAGCACATAACTGAGTCTGAATAAGGTGGGTTAAAAATTGAACTGTTATTGAAAAAGTTTTAAGACATTGCAACTGACAAGCTTTGTATCAATGTCGATTTTATCTTGGTGTCCTCTAATTTGTTTATAACATTATTTACAGTGAAGTGAATATGAGTTCTTGGATTTGATTAGCTGCTGGACATTGAAACTCAAAATAACATTATTTTATAGAATTGCTTATTCTGACAGAGTATGCTTACAGATCATTTGATATGTTTTGAGAATAGAAAACTTTAATGGTGGCAAAGGTGTCCTAGAGTTCACTCTTTTTTCTTTTATCATTGTGGCTGCTGTTGTTTTGAGCCATTGTTTTCTTGTTGAAAGCAAGTTTCAATAGAGTAGAGCTGGATTATAAATTACAAATTATTTTTGGATTGGTATTACTGTAACCCATTTTAAATTGAATTTTATTTCCATCTTGATAATATTTTTTGTTGTTTCCTTGTTGCAGTTTTCTTACAAGCTCTGTCATGGGTAGCAATAGCACAATCGAACATTTCAATCTTCACAATGAGCTTATTTCTTCTACTTAGTAACCTTGGTGCTTCAATATCCGAGGTTGCTAATGATGCCATTGTTGCTGAGGTGACAAAACCCAAAACTCCTCAACTGGCTTCCTCAGGTGAGCTCCAGTCATTTGTTTGGATGGCTTCTGCTGTTGGTGGAGTCCTTGGAAACCTATTAGTTGGCATTGTCATTGACAGATTTCCTCCCCAATCAATGTTCCTCTTTTTCGGACTTCTCCTTGTGCTCCAGTTCCTTATAACTATCACGGTTTCTGAACGCTCTCTTAACCTTCCAAAAAGTCCATCAAATGTTGGGATTAGGAAACAGCTTTCAGAGCTTTCAGCTGCATTACAAAAACCTGAGGTAGCTTATTCGATAGCATGGTTTGCTGCATCATATGCTATAATTCCGGTACTGTCAGGAACCATGTTCTTCTACCAAACACAGTATTTGAAGATTGACACCTCTGTATTGGGAATGTCCAAGGTGTTTGGCCAGTTAGTAAACCTATTATGGGGCATCATCTACAATCGTAGCTTAAAGTCAGTCCGACCAAGGAAACTGCTTCGAGCTATTCAAGTAACAATGGCAGTACTCATGATTTCAGATGTGATGTTTGTGAGAGGGACTTATCGACTGATGGGGGTGCCAGACTCTATCTACGTTGTGGTTTTCTCAGGTGTCTTAGAGATTCTATTCTTCTTCAAGATCCTTCCGTTTAACGTTCTGATAGCTCAACTCTGCCCTCCGGGATGTGAAGGGTCGCTTATGGCATTCGTAATGTCAGCTTTAGCCCTTGCTTTCATTGTGAGTGGATACCTCGGTGTTGCATTGGCATCATACATGGGGATCACAGAAAATGATTTTTCTGGATTTCCTCTTGGCCTTCTAGTTCAGGCAGCTTGTACCCTCCTGCCGATATTCTTTTTGTCATGGATACCTGATATTCAGAAATCCAAAACCAGGACAGAGTAAATATTGTTGGCGATTTCAGGAGTGGTACAAAATGCATAACTCCGAGGTGCGGTTTTATCCCCCTTTCATTTCAAAAATGATTACTTTTACTATTACTTTTATATATTTATTTCCACAGCAATATTTATCATGAACATACGAACAACAAGAACAATTACAGGCAGTTTTAGGGAGTTTGCTATATAGGTGCCTCAAAGAGATGATATCTTTGGACCTGTAATGTATATGATAGCTTCTTTTTACTGAATTTAGGTGGAATAATATAGCTGAAATGCTTGTGTTTTGTATTGCAAATTAAATGCATCTGAAATAAATATACACAATTTCAGTCTCTATTTGATTGTTAATCACTTTTTTGATCCTCTTATATGAATTGGAATTGGATTGTTACTAATTTACATTTGCCTTCAGGAGATCATTACTTTATCATTATCTTTCATGTCTAGAATCTAATCACATAGTAGAAAATTATGTATGTTAATAGTTATTGGCAAAGTATTCAATATAGTAATAATAGTAAACTGAAATCATACTATCATATTCATATCCATGTTCAAATATTTTCCAAAAAATTTTATTGGCTAGCAATTGTGATAATGGAATCGCCATCGTTCCTTTTTGAAAATAGATAGATTGGAAACTTAAAGCAAACCTTAGATTACGAAATCCTAAGGTTCGGGAGTATGGTTTGGAAACTTAAAGCAAACCTTAGATTACGAAATCCTAAGGTTCGGGAGTATGGTTGTGTTTAGGGGTGATAATGAGACTGACCAACTCGCAAGCTACTTAGACTCGGTTCGGTTCGGATCGAGTGAGCTCAACTTGGGCTCGGGTTCGGCTCGAGACTTTAATGAGCCGAGCTGAGCCGATTCAAACTCGGCTCGAAAAACTCGTAAACAGGCTTGGAATAATTATATTATATATATGCTACATATACACTAAAAGTAATCTCTTTAGCAAAAGAAAAACAATAAAATAAAATATGAGAAATCTACTAAAAATAAATTAGATACCTTTTTTTTTTCATTTTGAGCTGAACTGAGCCGAGCCTGACGAACCCAAGCCGAACTCGAGCCTAAAATTCCGAGCTCGTCGAGCCTCGAACCCGAGCTGAACCCAATAACACTATTTTCGAGTTGAGTCTAGCCAAGCTTGGGTTCGTTATCACCCCTAGTTGTGTATAGGGAAGGATTAACACTCCTACAACATCCATGGAAAGACATTTACTTGATCACTAATATTTTCTTTTGTGATCCAGATAAACACATGTAAATATTAATGTAAAAGATCGCAAATTTCTAAAGATGACCCAAATTCACTCACGACTGAAGAAACTTTAGTCAAACTTAATTGAAATGAAGATTAAGACTTTTTTATATAGAATTCGAAAGTATAGTCTCGCATAGGAGTTTTGGATGTTTCTTAACTGCTAGAGGAAAATCGAGATTAACACTGTAACACTGTAAGCTTAGTTCGAGCCTTAGGACCAAGTATTAACAAGACCTTTTTCTAGCCAAACAAAAGATCTCCCAACTAACGTGTATTCACTGGTCGATTTCGAGAACGAGTTCATACCATATCACAAATGTTATTCAGACAATGATAAAAATCATTTAGGGTGCGGAAGGAGGACAAATCTTCGACTCCAGCATCATTCAACAAATCCGCATCTGTTACGAGGTTGCCCGTTGAAAAAACCTCATTGATTGTGTCGGATTTAGGATAAAAGTAGTTCTTGCATACAAGTATGACTGCAAAAAAGAATATTTTTTTTTTGGTAAGAAATGATTGTGTTTATGATGCTGGAAATAGGGTTGAGAGGTAGGATGAAAGGTGGTGAAATGATGACCGGAAATTCCGAATATTGGAAAGTTGAAGATGAATGCTCGAAGAAGATGACACTAGTGAAAAATGGTGAAGAAGGTTACTGAAAATTTTCGAAATTTAAGTAAAATAAAAGACGAGGAACAAGAAAGAACCTATACGATAAAGTGTATAAATCCGAATCTTATACGCATTCTTTCGAAGGACTTGGACCCATTGATTAGAAAATCAAGAACTTGAAGTATCTGGTTTGACGATACAAGTACAAAATTTAAAAATGTTAGAAAAGTTGAATGAAAAAGAGAGAATTTCTCAAAATCAAATTTGATTTGAATTCAAAATAAAACTACATATTTAGATCCTAAGATGGCGAATTGAGAAGTTAAATTACAAGGGGATCTAATCAGTAACTTAAATAACGCCTATAATGGGCACATGTGAAATGTTCAAAATTCAAAGATATAACCCTTTGTTCTTATTCCTCACTGTCATTGTAACCCGTGTGAAAAGAGGGAAATGAACGTTCAAATCTGTCAAGTATGTGCATACATATGTGCCAAAGCTGCCATGTGTGGCATCATTTGTGGGAAAGTTCGTTGGAGCTTCTAGCTTGATGTACCTTGCTATAGGACACTACCTTGGTGTAGGCACATGTCTCGCCATGTTCGAGCTACTATTGGACGCATTAACTAGAGTTGAGCTACTATAGCTGAAATAGAGTTAGTTAAGCTTATGTGGAGTTGAATTAAGCAGATTTAGAGTGATGGAGCTTAAATGAGTTGAAAAACAATGTTGCGAGTTGTTTTGAGTTGAATCGAGTTACACACTTAATGATAAACTTCAATCAACTAAATAAACTTCAATCAAGTTAGTTGGAAGGTTCTTAACTGTCACTCTTTATTGTGTTGTTTAAAAACAAAGTAAACACACATGAACTTATTGAAAATATAATATAAACAAACTTAACATATAATATATTTATAAATGTTAATTAAGTATAAGTTATATATTATGTTATATATCAACATGTAACACAATATATAACTTATTGTCTAAGGTTGATTTATCGTTAATAGAAAATGAAAAGTATGAAAACATTGGGTAAAAGAACTTCTCTGAACTATTTAACCTTAGCACAAATAAATGATTCGTTTAGCATGATCTCTAGATCAAAAGAAAAAAATATTCGTAGGTGTACTCACATTAACATCTCAACAGTGTTGAATGACCGTGTACTCAAAATGTTCCTACGAGTAGGGGTGAGTAAAACTCGACTCGATTCGAAAAATCGAATTTTTTGACTCGAATCGAAGTGAAAAAACTCGACTCGTTTTAACTCGATTCGAAATTTCATAAACTCGAATCGACTCGAAAAAATTTCAAATTAAGTTCAAGTTACAAAAATAGAAATCAAATAACTCGAATAACTCGAAAATTTTAATAATTATAAAGGTGAATTGCACATTTAACCCATATAGTTTTATTTTCAGTCCCTTCTTTTTCTATATTTTAATTTTTTTTTTTTATAATCTGGTCACGTTCTAGATTCATTTTTATTTTATTTAATAAAATTTTTATTTGTATCTTTTATATTATGTTATTTATCTTTTTAATTTTTGTATTAATGTATCATTATTTTTTGTTTAGTCTTAGTCTTACCTAGATAAGAAGGAAGTTATTAATAAAGTCTATAATTTAATAAAATGGCATATTCATACCTAAGATATTTGATTGATAGTAATAATAATTTAAAATCTTTTTTTACACATATAAAAAATAATATGAAAAATATGTATGTAAATTTAAAGAGAAAACCGTTTAAATTATAATAAAACTATATTATAGTATTATAAATAGTATAATTAAAATTTATACATAAATCGAAAAATCGAATCGACTCGAACTCGACTCGAATTCGCTAAAATCGACTCGAATCGAAAAAATTTCAAAAAAAGTTCAAACTATAAAATATGATGACTCAACTTGAATAACTCGAAATTTTTTGACTCGACTCGATTCAACTCGCTCGAACGCTTACCCCTAACCATGAGCAGCTCAACACATAACTCTACTCTTTCGCCTACGATTGTAAACATCTTAGCGTATTGATATTGAATACACCATTAAGATTGTACTCTTGAGTATGAACTTTATTTTTGTGCTTGTATTCACTAGACACCTTATTACAATATTTATACCACCTAGGGGAGAGATTATATCATGAACCCTTTCCACCACGTTATCCATGGTCCATGCAATCAGGTCTGTTTATCTTTAAGTAACTACTTGATAACTACTCACTCACTGATTACATGTAAGAAAGAGGTGATGATTCACCTTAAAAAAATATAAGATGGATGAATCTGATTGGTTGAGACCACAGATGACGTGGTGAAAATAGTTCATAATATAATTTCTTCACCTAGGGCTTCTTAGAATCGGTTAAACCTAACTTTGATATCAATAAATATAACACCTGAAGCTCGAATATTGTATTTGAGTCTTAAGCTCGAACATTTACCATAATTTTTTTTAACTTGATTTAACCCAAATAAAATATTTTCTAAAAATATTTAAATCTAACAATTGAAAATATAAATAAATGATTAAATAGTGAAAAATAAGCTTTAATTTAATTTAAAATGTTTGAATTATAGATTTGATCATGTTATGTCCTATAAATAGACAGTCCACTAAATACAAGTGTTGTACTCTAGTGATGGAATCCGGTACTGATAGTGCTCCTCATTCTCATGATCTAATGATCAACTTACACATATAAATAATGATTTTGAGCGTTCAGCTTACAAAACTTAGTGCTACACATTTAGTTATTATACTTTATGTTCATCACAAATATAACATACAAATTAATACGAGTAATAAAAGAGATAAACATGTGCATTGCCACTGGTTTTCTAAATACATGCTACATCACAACAATCATCATACGTGGCATATTTCAATCATATCCGAGACCTCATCATATCATCTAGTTAAAAACACACATATCAACTACAACAACGCTCGAATAAGATCTAAGTCACATAACATCGAGAACGTACACTCCTTGGTCAAGTCATGCAATATCAAAACATACACCCTAGGTGATGTTAGATCACATAGCATTAGAATATTGTCACGTGACTAGACTTTGAAACCAATCCACCGTGCGTCCTTAGGCGATGTAACTCAAGATAAATGCCTAAGTAAGCCTTCTCAACACTTTCGGAATATCAAACTTCCTAAGCACCGACAAACGCAAAGCGTTTTAAACGAAAACGGATCAAACGAGATGAGTGAGGAAGAACGCTCAAGAACATTGAAGAACGAATAAGAACGCTGAGAGAATTTTTAGAGTAAATGCCTTTATTCCTTAGAAACTTGGAATACTTGATACATCAAATAAGGTGGGGAAGACCTCTATTTATACTCCTACGGTCTATATTGATTTGCATTGACGACTATGATACAACCTTATCCTATCCAAAAGCATAATTCTTGGAATATTCTCATCTATCTATAGAAAGTATCTTTTATGTTTACACATTGTGTTCACATAGCTTGGATGGATAAAATTTCTAAAACTCTCTCTAGATCAGGCCAATGTTAGTGGTCTTTTCAAGCCCAAAATCACCCTTAGAATTACTTGGGCAAACATAATCGTACCATGTGATGCCAATGTCTCGGACCTCAACCTGCGGCCCGTGACAACATACACATACTTAAAATCATCCCTTGAGTTTCTTTGAATGAGGCTTGAGACATAAGAGTATCAATATCCTTTATTCAATAACTCTAATCATAGTGTTACAACACATTTTCTCTAGATATCTTGATCCTGTCAATCATTAACTCAACTAATTGTTAATCATCAACGCATCATTTGTTTTAAATTACGATTGGTCAAGGGAATTACTTCCCGGAGCACGACGGCAACCGTGGTGAAACATGTAGGCTTGTGGCTTCAATCAAGGACGACAACATCTCGAACGGAGGATGCATGCCTCCTACCCGCGTGTGGCAATTCGAGACCTTTCCCTCGAAGCTGTCTGAACCGTTGATCACTCCTTTATCCAATGGCGCAGAATCGTGAGGTACAAGGGCTTGAAGAGGTAGGGTTTCTTGTTCTCGTTCTGAACCACCATATCAAATTTGATCCAATGATTCTTCATTGGGACTATTGTACATGGATCTAAAATAAAAGCACAAAACAACTAAAATTTTCAAAAATCAAAGACTTCATACTTTTAAACTTAATAATTGAACTTTAGACCAAAGAATCAAAGATTCATACATCTACCTATTTTAATACAAAATTTATAAATATTCTAGATAATGATTATTGATTTTCTTAAAATTATGAATCGTAAGGTACCAAAATAATCTTTTAGATAAACTCATATCTGAATACAATTTTTGATTCAAATAATCAAAATTTCATATCATTATTTTATCTTCAAAATTGATTTTGGGTTGTATTTTTTTTGCATAATCTATTCTTATTAATGTTGTTTTGACTTCTCATTTGTGTTGAAGTATTTATATTCGATATACGTATTCAACAGAAAATAAAGATATATGGACCAAGAATTTCATGTGAGGGGTGCAAACTATCAAGGAGTTATATTAAAAATATAAAGATGCAAAATTACTAGAATTTAAAGGTATATCATTATATTATCTATAGAAAATACAAAGATAATATATAAAATATAAAAAAACTTATAATTTTTTAGGATACAGACTGAACCCTAACACCCCGTTCCTAATAACAACTGTCATACATTACTTAATCTAATATTATCTTTTACAAATTCACTGTTTTCGTCCGGATAAAATTTGAGTTATAAAAAAATATCACCATAAACCTTAGAATCAAATATATTTAATCCCATGATAAACACCAAAGAAGCAGCACAGCCAGAGACTGTACATTGAGCCCTACTGAAGCACAATATATATATAACCTACTAACCTAACTAAACACGTCCATCAAGTAAACACTCCACCTTCACATTCTCACCTTTCAAAAGATCTTGAATTTCTTTAGGAGGATTCAGCCCAAACCTTTGAGCTCTTTCCAGACGAGCCAGCCGCGTTATCCCAAGGCATGGTCCATACGCCATGTTCATATCAAACTGCCTCAACGCATGCTCTTCAGCAGAAAAATCATCTGTTTAACATCAGAAAGAAAGAAACAATAGTGTTCAGTTTTCTGATAAAAACAAAACCAAGAAAAAGGGGGTATGACCTTTGGTATCGAGGGAACCAAACGATGGGGTTTTGGTTGGCTTTGAAGATTTTGATTTGGCAGTGCCATCAGTCTTCTTCTTCTTCTGCCTGTAAAAAGCCTTCATGTTGTTGGATGCTTTCGAATCTCTTGTTGTTGGGGACTCTCTGTATTTATGGAGTAAAGGGTCGAGAGGGAGAAATACTATTACGATGGGCTTTGCCTTTGGATCATATAATGGCATAGCTAGGCGTTGGAATAGGATCAGCAAACCCTAAATTTATAAAATAAATACTTTAGATTTATTTCGATTATCAATTTGATTGTATTTTATTATAATTAATTATATTATTTAAAATCATGATTATATTTATTTTTCGGTATATTTATTCGAATAAAAATCATCTATCTCTTTATCATGTCTCATTCTTTTTCTATTAAAATTTTTTAAAGAATTAAATTTTAAACTCTAGCTCTTTTGATAGACTAGTCCTCCTTATTATTCCTTCTAGATGCATTCTATTTATGATATCTTTCATAATTTTTAATGAAAATCAGTTGACATTATTTTTTATAAAAATCATCTAAAATATTACAACATATTATTTAATATATTTTAAATTATTAAATACATAATTTTCAAGATATCTTTCTAAAAAAAATATTATTACCAAATAACTCAATTACATTAACGCATTCTTTTATGACACACCAAGCATTTTTTATTCAATATACCAAGGCTTAAGAATGTCAAACCCTTGGAACTTGAAGAAAACATTTACAACCTAGACACTGATATTGAATATATATTTTCTTCGAGAGATTTGAATATAAATATTTTATATTTAAAAAGTTGATCTTATTATTAATTATTAGTAATCGTTTAATATTTCTATAAAAAATTTTACTGTGATAATTTTTTATTACGATTATATCGATATTTATAAAAAGATAGATTCTCACTCAATTAATGTTTTTATGTCGATGTAATTAATTTTGGATAGCGAAACAATCTGTCTGATAGTTTAACTTACTCACCACTGCTTTTTCACCCCGCAATACATCTCGTTTACATAGAGAGGAGATTTAAGAAGGCTTCTAAATTTTGACGGTATACTAATCTTTTTGACAAATGCCACTGGATTTTTATTAAATCCATAGAAAAATTATAATTACATCGAAATCAAGAAATAAAATAATTGGATTAAACAATGCAAAGATTTTTACAACCCAAAACAAAGAAAAATAAAAATTTCTATGAAAATAAGCATACCAATAAAACTCAGAAGCTTTCTGAATCTTCTTGTCTCTGTCCAAACGAGACGCATAACGGAGAAAGAAATAAGTTGTAGACGATCCAAACTGTCATGCAAAAAGTACCGCTACCCAGGACTGATTTCATCGGCATATATCTTTTCAAGTGACCACCGACAAAAATATAAATTAGAAAACTAGCATCGATTGAATCTCTGCGTGAACAACAATCGATCGCTAGGGTATGTTGAAACATGCCACAAAGACAAAAGAATCAAATCATAAAACAAAAACATGTCACAAAGACAAAAGAAAAATATGTCACAAGAACAGAAATAACGTGCTATAAAAGCAGAAATTCTTATTAAAATCAAAAACAAAAAAAATAATAGATTCGGTGGTCGACAATCAATACTAAAATTGATTGCCGACCACCGATCAAAAGGATTGATCAAAATAAATAACGACTAAAAAAAATATTTTAAGAGAAAAGATGAGCAGCTAGGATTTTACGGTATACTAATTTTTGAAAGTATTTATTTTTTGTTTATACTTTTGAGTTTTTTTATGAGATTTTATTGTACTAGTCAGTTTAGTCTCATTATTCTCCTTTTTGAATATATTATATTTCTAATATCTTTCATTATTTTTTAAATAAAATTTAATTGTTATTGTAAAAAAAATATTTACACCCCAATTTACAAGGATGACCATCAAAAACTAAAAAAATAAAAATCAACCTAAATGAAGTGTTTTGACAGCCTATAGTTTAAAATTTGAGATTAATTGAATTAAATTATTACTATTATTCGTTTAATTTATAAATAATGTTAACTATTTTATAATATAAAAATAAATATTTTTATACTTAAAAATAAAGAAAAAAACTTAAAAGTACTATAGATAAAATATTTTATTTATTTTAAACATTTTTTTAAAAATATTTAGGAATTGTTATCAAATAATATTTAAAAACTATAAACTGAAATTATTTTTTCCAAAATAAAATATGGAATCTGAGAGCTTAAATTTAATATAAAAATTTGAAAATTAAGATTAATTGAGCAAAAATTGATGAGATTTTTTCCCTTAAAAATACATAATTGAACCATATATAACCCTAATTACTTCTATTCCTATCCAGCAAAAAAAAAAATCAATATTGGTCGGCATATTCTCACAAATATTGAGAAAAATTTTTTTTCCTAAAATATTGATTCTAACAAATTATTTCCAGATCTATTGATAATTCTACAGTGTTCATTGAAGTCGGTTCAGGAGAACTCGATTATGAACAGTGATTTCAATTTAAATTAAAAATAATAATAATGCAAGTGTGGCTCAAGAGAACCCGACTTCCAACAGTGTTATACACTGTTCAAAGTCGGGCTCAAATGCCCCGACTTGTGCTTTAATCCTGCCAGGGAGCAGGCGGGTGCAGGCGAGGTGCAGGCGAGACCAGTGAGGGGCAGGGAGCAGGCATGCGTAGGGGTGCAGGCGAGGCCAGTGAGGGGCGGCAGAGGGGTAGGCACGGGGTGCAGGGATAGGGGTGCAGCGGGACAGAGGGGTAGTCACGGGTTATGGTAGGGGTAAATTGGATTCAAAAATTCCGAATTTAATTGGTATATATAATACCAATGGCCAGTGTAGAATTTTTCTGGTGCAATAGAGAGTTGTTGTTGATAATAGAGAGTGTGTAGGAAAAAAATTGGTAGAGAATAAGCAGAAGAAATTTGAAGACTTGTTTCAGGTATGTGTTTATTTTTTAATGCTAGTATTTTTTTTAATTTATAGTTCATAGAGTTAGTTATGTTAAAATTTTATGAATAATTTTTAAGTTGATATATTTTATGATGATAATGAAATTTAAGGTATTTATATACGAAACTTGATTTTTAGTTTTATTTATTTACATTTTGAGTGTATTTTATTTTATTATAATTTGTTATAATTTTATCTTTTATCTTTTTTATTTTTTTATATTAATTTATTTTATTAATTTGATTTAAAACAAAAAATGAATCAGAATAAATTTCTGACAATTATCCATTATAATGGAAAAATTGTGAGAACGGATGCCGGAATTATATTTGAATCTGAAAACACCACAAAAATGCGATTTGAAAAGGAAATCACACTTCGACAGTTGAAGGAAAAAATATCTCAAAAGATTGGAAGAGATATTCATGGTTTACGTTACCGGTGGCTTACATGTGAAAATCCGATAACATATTGTGCAATCAATCTTGAAGATGATGATGATGTTGCAATGATGATTGCTGAACATGAATCTGTGGAGACTCGATATATCGAGTTATTTGCGGAGATTTTTGATGTTCCGAACCCTTCCAGAACTTTCATTGGAGAATCTTCTCAAATGAATTACGTTACTAAGACTGAACTATCTGGAGGCAGTTTTCTCGCAATGTTGTCTGGTGGTACAACTAATGAATTTAATCCAGTTGACACTTCAACAGATAATGTGAACAACTTACGCGGTCAATGGGGAGAAGCTCTTGACGATTCTAGCGAGGATGATGATATTGGTGATGATGATTTGTTTCTTGATGATGTTGGTAATTCCCCTAATTATGGTGTGGGAGAATTTGTGCCACCCGCATGAGATATTACATTTTATGAGCCTCCTACTCACATGGTGTCATTGGGTTTTGATGCTATGAGAGCTGCTGAATTCCTGGATGTTCCCCGATTAACTTATACTGGCTCGGATGAATTATCGAATGACCTTCAATTTGAGGATAAGGATCAAGCTACATTGGTAGTGAAAGAGTATAGCATCAAGAATCACGTTGACTACATTATAGTAGAGTCCAGTCAGAAGACATTATTAGCCAAGTGTGTCAAGTATGGGCAAGAGTGCAATTGGAAGGTTCGAATTACCAAACGTAAGAGGTCAAATTTGTGGGAGGTCAGTAAGTACAGTGGAAATCATACATGTTTACGAAGTTCCATTGCACAAGATCACCAAAAATTAGATACGACTGTAATAAGCCATCATGTGAAGAATCTGGTCGAAATAAATCCAAGGGTTCCCGTTTCAACGATTCAGGCAACCATTGCTCAACAATTTCAATATCAAATAAAATACAAGAAAGGTTGGTGTGCCAGAGAGAAAGCATTAGGCTATGTTTATGGTGATTATGATAAGTCATACAACGAGCTACCAGCTTTATTGCTTGTAATGACGCATTTCATCTCAGGCACCATCGTGAGATATCAAACAAAAGATGCTTACGACCAATAAGGACAAGTTCATCAAGGCTATAAATTTTTCCACCGACTATTTTGGGCGTTCAAGCCTTGCATTGATGGCTTCCCTTACTGTAAACGTATGATCCAAGTAGATGGTACATGGTTATATGGTAGATACTCTCATATATTGTTGATTGCTGTTGCGCAAAATGGTGATAACAATATCTTTCCGATTGCATTCACAATTATGGAGCAAGAGTCGGCGGAAGCTTGGAATTTCTTTTTGACAAATCTACATGAGTATGTCGTTCGAGAAGATGGTGTCTGTATTATATTTGATCGAGGGACAGGTATCAAAGCTGCTATTAATCGAGAAGGAAGTCGTTGGAAACCTCCCCACGCGTACCCCGTGTACTGTGTTCGCCATATCGGGAAGAATAATATGGAATAATTCAAAAATCAATACTTTCGTAGTGAAATTGTTAGCATGGGTAAGTATCTTTTATTTGATTATGTTTTTTATTTTATTTGTATATATATATATATACTAACAATATTTATAAACATGATATATACTAACACGTCCCGATTTTGAGAGGAAAATGGCGAATCTAAATAGGTATAGCGATCGACATTGGAATTGGGCAAACAGTCTAGAAAGGGAAAAATGGGCTCAATGTTACGATGAATCTGGAAGACGATACGACCAAATGACAACCAACCTTGTGGAGTGCATCAATGGAGTACTAAAAGGATCACGCCATCTTCCGATTGCAAGCCTTGTAAAAGCGACATACTACAGCTTGGCTAAAGTTTGGACCGTAAAAAGGAAATAAATCGAGGCATTAATCAATAGGGGCCAAAGTTGGGCTACAGACCTAGTGAGGAAAATGCAAGAGAATGTGACGAATGCAACGTCAATGAGAGTTCACGGCTTTGATCAAATGAATCAGACATTTGATGTTGTTGGTCCCAGACGCTTGAATCAAGCAGCACACGCCAATGTATTTAGAGTTGATTTCCAACGGAGGTACTGTGATTGTGGAGCATTTCAAGCGTGGTGATACCCTTGTCCTCATACAGTTGCGGCATGTATGTCTTTCGAAGTTGATCCATACACCTATGTCGATGAATGCTGCAGAGGATAGTTAATATTTACAAAACTGAGTTCCCCCCGATTGCTAATTCAAACTATTGGCCACCAGTAGGGAATGAAAGATGGTTACCTGATCCTACCCTTCGTCGTACTCCAAAAGGAAGACCAAAATCAACTCGAATCCATACTAGTATGGATCTACATTATAGAGAGAAAGGACAACGCAAACGATACACAATATGTAGAGCAGAAGGTCATTCCAGAGCTAATTGCCCAAATGAGCCCCAATTTGTATCTATTCCACTTTGAGTTTTGAATAAAGTTTGTTTGTATACAAATATTTGTATTTGATAATAAATATGAAGTACGGTTAAAAATATAACAATAATTAAAAGTACGGTTAAAAACATAAAAATTAAAAGTCTGAATAAAAAGAAATAACAATAATTAAAAGTACATCATTTCTGAATATACCAAAATTACAAGTACGAAATAAAATTAAAAGTCTGAATATAAGGAAATAACAATAATTAAAAGTACATCACTTCTTATGCAACTTTTGACCATGACGAGGTGAGGTAGAAAGATAACTTCGCGGTGGACATCTCGTCCGTTGTGGCCTATGTGATGTATCATTTTCAGCCCCTTCATCAGCATCATCTTCAGTCATAGAGGGATAAGTAGGTGGTGTCATGAAAATAGAACTAATATTCCCTCCCGCCAATTCTGGTGAATTCAGGATATTTTGCATTTCTTGAAATTGAGTATTATCGTCATAAACAAAAGTGAGAGACTGATGTTGATTAAACTCAGGTCTGTATAAAATTGCATCATCAAACACAGGATCATGATATTCATAACTGGAACCCGCAGCTGGAGGGACATATGTAGGAGTCGGTTCTGGTTCCCATACCGCATATGGTGTTACATTACTCATATCTGGCTCCCATGTTGTTGGCCAACCCTCCGTGTTTTGACTCGAAATATTTGAACTTCGAGATGTTCCAGGTGAAGCTTTCCCTTTTCCACCATATTTTTGCTTATACCGTTCGCATTCTTCTCGTCCTTCAACAGTGGTTAAAAATGGTTTCCCATGATGGCGATACCACAGAATGTACTCCGAACTCTCAAAATCAAAATCAGCTCCTTCGATTGGGTATCGTACTGGTAAGGATAGAGCTCTATTATTCCACAAAGTAATATACTCAACATGTACGACTTCCCAATCTATCTCAGCTTTACCACGCCCATCATAAGCATGAAGAAAGTAATGGTCACGTGGAATACCCGGAATAGGCTGGTGAAATCCAAATTGTCTCAAGACTCTATCTAGAAAGTGGAACTCGACCGTAGAGAAATGGATCAAAGGTGCAACACTACACCATAATTGCGAATCGAACATCAGATAATTCGGTACAAAAATTCGGTCGTCATTATACGTCTTCCAAATAAACTGCAAAAATATGAAAAAAAAATTATAATCACTTATAAAAATATCAGATTGAAAAAAATTAACTAAAAAAATAACATATTTACCTGGTCTTGACAATATAAATCAATAAGAGATCTGCATACTCTTACATTATTATGTGCTAATCCAGTAACATGATTTTCATCGCACCACCTATATGAAAAATTATAATTAATTATAAAAATATAAAATTCAAAAATAAACTAAAAAAAATTAAATTACCTCGCACAAAGCGGAAACTGTATAGTAGTTCGACTAACTGGAGTGAAGAATGGCAGTCGTTGCCAAGCCCAAGCTTGCTATTGTAGTAATACCGCCGACTTTCTTCCCTTTTGTAGTAAAGCGCATTTGCGTAACTCCCGATACAAACACGCTAAAATGGCGGATGCCCAACTATATTCACCTCCAGACCAAGGAGTACTAAAAAATATGAGGTATCGAACACTAACTAAATTTCCAGATTTATCATGAAGTAGAATACCAATAATCAACTGCAGAATATACGCTCGACTAACTTGATAAATCTCTTCTATCGGGCTATAATCATTCAATTCAAACTCACTCTCTAACCAACTTAATTTAACCCGAGACCCTTTCACATTACTTCCATATGGGACTTTTCCAAGGTACCTCTCACAAATGGAAGCAGTTGACCCTTCACTACGCTCAATCACAGGTCTCCCATTAACCGGGACTCCTATAAGATAAACTACATCTTCTAAAGTGATTGAGCATTCTCCACAAGGCATGTGGAAAGTGTAAGTCTCAGGTCTCCAGCGCTTGATCAAAGCAGTTACCAATCCTGGTATCAACTTATACCCACGAAGAAATGTAGCATAATAAAAACCAGTGCTATGTAAGAAATTCAAGATCCTATTATCGAGTGGAGTTTTGACAATACAACGATGATGTCTAAATGTTTTAGGTTTATCCTACAATAAAAAAAATTAACATGAGAAACAAATTACAAATTTAAAACATAATTTATATAAAAAATATATACCAGTTCAGCAACCGTAAGGCTAGAAATGTGTCAATCATCTAAATACAATAAAGGAGTTTGCTCAACCATCCTGTAAAAAATTTAAACAAAAAATATCAAAATTTAAAAATCATAAACTTAAAAGTGTTCATAAAATTTTTTAAACAATCATCTAAACTTAAAAATATTTCAACAAACAAATAATTCTCATAACTATATTAACTAAACTATCATAAAATAATTCAACAAACAAATAATTCTCATAACTATATTAACTAAACTATCATAAAATAATTCAACAAAAAATAATTCTCATAACTATATTAACTAAACGATCATAAAATAATTCAATAATAAAATAATGCTCATAACTATATTAGTTAAACTATCATAAAATAATTTTAAAAAATAACTATATTACTATCATAAAATATTTAAAAAAAATATCAACTTACACTATCAAAAAATAATTCCCCTAAACTAAACTGAACTAAACTAAATTATATCAATCAATCTATTATAATGAAATAATTCAACTACTAAACTAAAATACATCAACAATTAAACTATCATAATAAACTAATTCAAAAAAATATAAAAAATATACTTCAAAAATAATCTTCTAAATTTTACATAATCTAACAACAAAAGTATCATAAAATATTTAAAAAAAATATCAACTTACACTATCAAAAAATAATTCCCCTAAACTAAACTAAACTAAAATAAAATAAACTATATCAATCAATCTATTATAATGAAATAATTCAACTACTAAACTAAAATACATCAACAATTAAACTATCATAATAAACTAATTCAACAAAATATAAAAAATATACTTAAAAAATAATCTTTTAAATTTTACATAATCTAACAACAAAACTATCAAAATAAAAAATAAAAAAATAAAAAATCTATCAACTTCAAATAAAAAATAATAATACAACTAAAATAATAATAATAAAATAAAATAAAATACTTACAAATTAAAATCTCCAATCTTCTTCTAACACTTTAACTCTATAAAAACATATTCAAACTATCTTTCTCATCTCATCTATTTATAACCAAAACAAAATTTCACACACAATACCCAAAATACCCCAAATAATTCATTCACACTACCCAAAACACTCCAACACCCGATGCCCCCTCTGCCTAACCCTCTGCCGCACCTCACCTGCACCCCTATCCCTGCACCCATCACCTGCACCCGCCTGCAAGAAGAAGGATTAAAGCACAAGTCGGCTCAGTTGAGCCCGACTTTGAACAGTGTTATACACTGTTGGAAGTCAGGCTCTCCTGAGCCATACTTTCATTATTTTATTTTATTTTAATTTAATTCCAAAACACTGTTCATAGTCGGGTTTTCCTGAACCGACCTCAATGAACACTGTTGAAACCTCAATAGATCTAAAAATATTTTCCTGGAATCAATATTTTAGGAATTTTTTTTATCAATATTTTAGAGAACCCCCAAGTCACTAAATTATTTTCCTTTTAACTATTAAATTATCACTTTAACTAAAATAATTATTAATGGTATATTTTTATTTGATCACTTATCAATTAAAAACTCACATAAAAACAAAAAATTAAAAATAATTTAATGACTAAAATAAATAATAAATTATTAACTGAAATAAAAAATAATATTAATGATTAAAATAGACTATAATATTAATGATAATTTTATATAAAATAATAATTTAATGATCAAAATAAAAATATAAAATAACTTAATAACCATGGTGATGTTTACTAAAAATAATTAAACTTCGACATCGTGTATTCTTTTATATTAACTTGTCAAGTCAAGTAAACCCTAATTTTTCTCAGCCGCTTCCTCTTCCAGGCTTCAAGAGAGTTCTTTTATTCACTTTCACCGTCTTTCCTTTCCTCCCAACAGTCGGTCTGAAATCTTCGTCTCAGACACTTCTGAAAACATTCTTTCCAAACTAAGCAATCTTGTCTGTCAAAGTCTCCCTTTTAGATGCTGAAGTAAAAACTGGGTCTTCACAGTCACTTTCAGATTTGGCTACAATTGTTGGCCGATTATCTGTTTTGATGCAGATTTTGAAACGAGGTATGCAATTCGTTTTCGGGTTCAAACCCACACAAAATATTACGAGGATGTTAGAAAAGATTTCTACTTTGAAAGTCCTATTTCAGAATCGGAGATGTTGGGTTGGGATGGGAGGTGTGGGAAAGATTGTATTTGTTAGATTAGTGTTTAATAATCTTCATTATTTTAATTTAAAATTTTAGGTATGATATAGATTTCAAATGATTAGTGAAAATAATCATTACATCACAAACAATATAACTAATCCTTAGTTCTGGATGATGTGTGGGATGATATGGGTCATTGATCCTCTTGAAAAATAGTAAGAATTATGCATTTAGATGATTTATGGAACGAGGATAATTAAAAAATTAGAAAAAAAAATAATATTAATTATTATATTTGAATGAATTTGGAATGAACATTTAGAAAATATTGATCTAGATAATAGATGAAATAAATTATGTATACAAAAAGTTTTATGAAAAACATAGAAAATAAGTTAAATTGGCCTGCGGTTGCTCGTGTTTCAGGCATGTAATTGCGGTAATAGAATTTTCTGTCATCCTCGTGATGCCATGATTCAGAGAAGAAGCGCTAATATGTTGCAATAGCTCTTAACTCATTGGTAAGTCTTTGCAATCAACGTTTAGAATTCAACCGATTCTTGTAAAAGTGTTATTAGCCAAGCATTAAACATGCACTTATTATTTAGATACTTAAGCTATATATATGTACATGATTTGATGTTTGTTTATGGATTGTTATTTTCATTTTTGGGTTGAATTTATATTAGGGTTCATTGTTTCATTCCCTGAACTTTATTTTATGTATTGATTAATAATATTGCCTTTTAACCCTTTCATTTTTTTTATAACAGTCAATAGTATTACTTGTCATGTATAAATAATTATTAATGGTACATCTTTAGTATGATATTATTCCAACATAACAAGTGAAAAACTTACTTTGTCTTGGAAGGTGTGTGTAGTTAAAAAATATTTATCAACACATATTATTTTATAATCATCTTTGCACTATTAAAAAACATATTATTTAATCCATTCTAAATTTTAAAATCTAAAATTTCAGATGTTGTCTTAATTTTTATTTTTAAATGATATATTTCAAGAAATTGTATTTTCTTTTATATTCCATCTTAAAATATTATAATTTTTTATGTTAATAAAATAAACTAGAAAATTTGAAGGAAAATATTTTATACAATAAGAATAGAATATTTTTAAAATAAAAGCTTAAAAAGTTTGATATGTAATTTTATAAGAATAATATTACATTTTAAAATTTTGAAAGTTGGGATTATTTAAAAATATTTGAAATAATTTTCTGAATTATTTAATTTTAAAATATATAATAATCGGAAATAATGTTAAAAGGAAGTGAAGAGGGAAAAAACCATAATTGTAATTTTATGTTTTTATCAATGCAATAGATGTACCATAGGACTAATTATTAATTAAATGCATAACTTAATAATTTTTTTATTATTATTTTTTACAAAATTTGATGAAGAAATTATATAGAGAGAAATAAATGAGTAGTTTGAATCAACCGACTATTTACGTTTGTTTAAAATAATGATTAACCACAATTGTACTGATAACTTAATGAATTATTTTTAAATCGTATAATTTTCAAATAGATTGTTTCAGATTTGATAAGTTTTAAAAATTTTAGAATTTTTTATATTTGAATGAGTTTGAATTAATTGGATTGATTCAAGAATAATGAAATTAAAATTATTTAATGAATTTTGAATCGATTCACTTTAAATAGAATCAGGGATATAACTAAGGTATCATTTTCTTGAGTTATATTTAAAGGGTATTAATTATTTATAAATTGATATAATTTATTTATTTATTCAAAAAAATTATATATATAAATTATATTAAAAATATATCCAAAAATTTTGGGTATTATTTAACTATTCATCGATAAAAGCGGCTTCACCGCAAAGAGAATATATATATATCTCGAAAAGTTGTTGTAGAGTAGAACATGACGATTTTTATTTAATGTGGATTATTTTGCCATGCCTTAATATACGAAGTTATCAAGTTACCCTTATAGATACATGATTTTTAAATATTTTAAAAAGTTAGAAATGTGATGTACAATAGATTAAGATTAAAAAATATATAATAAATTAAGGATTTATTTGGTTTTAAAAATAAATTTATTTTTATTTTAAGTTTATTTTAACCCGAGTTTAAATCCTTATAAAGTTTTTTTTTTTTAATCTTTGGTTTATTTATTTATATTTTATTTATTATTATATTAATATTTTAACTATATTTTATTTTAATTAAAAAGTAATTATTTTTAACTAATGCTTAATCTCTAAATAGGCATATAAAATTACTTACAATCAAGTATTTTCTGAATTGTTTTAAATATCCTAAATCTGATTGTAACTTATTTTTTAAAAACTAGACACTATAAAAGTAGATCAAGTCGAAATTCGTCAGGTCTAATCAAATACCTATTCTTATTTTATCCTATTCTTATTTTTTAGATAAATTTCTTAAAATTAACTTTATCATACTTTATCATTATAAAAAAAACTTAGTATACTTTATTTTAAAGCCAAAATAATAATAATAATAATAATAATAATAATAATAATAATAATAATAATAATAATAATAATAATAATAGCTTACTTTTAGTTTGGATTGAATATTGAGGTGCAAAATGTCTAGGGATCTAGGAAATATGTAAACCAACAAATTTAGGGATAAGATTTCATTTAATTAATATTTAAACTATTAAGGACCTAAAGTTGAATTAAACAAAAAAAAGTTTGAGCAGCCCCCTGCCCTCCTTCATATATTTGGCTCCGTCCCTGTGGCAGAGAAACCATGGAATAGATGAAAGAAATGGAGAAAGAAACAGAAAAGATATGTAAGAGATGCAAGAAGAGCTACACCGCATCTTCAAACACTTCCTCTTCCTGCCGTTTTCATCCTTCTTTCTTTGTTTGTCGTCGCCATGACGACCAGAAGAGGTATCCTCCCACTCCTTCCTCTCCTTCTATATGTCTTTCTTCGTGTTTATAATTCTATTAGAAAAATGGAGTGTAATCTCGGATACCCTTTTGTCTGATTTGAGTGATTTTCTTGTTTTTAAATATAATTATGATCGGTTTATGCACTAGAAATTGGTAATCAGAATTTTCTCTTTTTCATGATTTTGGATACCCTTTTGATTCTTTTGAATCATAGTTTTAGGTTTCTTAAATTTTCGTTTGAAATTAGGCTATGGGGTGTAATTGATTTTGCTTTTAAGATTTCCCATCTTTGTGTTGATCCTAGAAATTGAGGAATCAACAAATTGGCTGATGATGAGTTAACTAATCTTAGTTTAATTAGGAGCCTTTAGGTTTGAATCTTTGGCAAGCGAGGACCACTTGGGTTTCCTTTATTTTTTTATAGACAAGCCTAAGAAAAAGGTTAGTCTTGTGTTTATACCATTACTTTTAATTTCCTTAGGATTTCTGCTTAGTATGTCTGTTACAAGAGTGAGGTCATATAGGCTATAGCCATAGGCATGCAATTGAGTACAATAATGTTTAGTGAATAAAGTTGATGTACATTAAAAGAGCCTGTAAACTTAAGATGTTGATATAGGAACCAATTCGAAAACTATATCATAAACAGTCAGGTGGATGTGCCTTAGTGAAGATATATCAACAAGTTACTGAGCAACAACAATATATCTTAGCTGTATGGTAATGCGAGTCTAATGAAGTTAATTGCTCTTAGCAAGCTTTTTCATGATTTTCTTGGCCATTTATAAGGAAGTTTGTTAAAGTAACTTACTTTTTGCCACTGAGTTTAAGTATGCAGTCTAAGTGAATAATTCTGGACTTTTGAAAGGAAAAGTTTGCTTTGCTCGTTTGGTGATGATTACTACTCTCCAAATCCAATCATTTTAAACACTCGTTAAAGTTATCACCTCATTTGCCTAGATGAGCAAGGGCACCATAGCTGCAAAAACTGATTAACCACTTTTAGCAAACTACTGCAATAAGGTTCCATCTAGAATGCTTGTGAAGCTTTTAAATGGTTATACATATACTAGGATCAAATCACCTCTTTGGCTTTCATTTTTTTTCTGTTGAATAAACGTGTCTCGTTCCGCTTCATCTGACATTTTGACTAGTATTACCTAGAATGTGGATCAGTCTGATACTAGGGACATACTTGAAAATGAAAATCACTACTTATCTGAGAGAGATGTAGCATTTTCCATGAGAAAAATGGTAATGTGACCTTCTCATTGTGTATATGAGTAGACTCTTTGCAATGAGGAAATGCTGTTCCTGTGTATGTGCTTCTCTTTGTTATGGTAATGATGTGTTATGAAGTTTATGTGGATAACCAAATTTCTCAGTTTATGAGTAGACTCTTACAATTCATAGAACACTTTTTACTCTTTCTCCAATTGCGTGACACAAGGACAAATGTTTGCTAGTTATTGTTTTACCACATTGGATTGATTGAAGGTACTATGAATTGAAACCGGATGATCCTCCATATGCTGCCAAGTTCTATGACTGCTGTGGGGCAGAGGAACCTGAGGCTTTAGGCTGCACCACCAGTTTCCATGTCTCATATGACGATTATTGACGTGCTATCTCCCTCATTCATCTGAATCTCACCTGATGATTAAATCTGTCCTTGATGTACATGTTATAACCACCCAAGAATTGAGTGGTCTAGTTTATGTCATTTTCTATGTTCCAGCCTGTCGGGTTGTTATGGTTTGAGTTTCACTAAATTAAGCATGTGCAACCTGATACTGTGTTCCTGTCGTGTTTAGTTGTTCTTCCTGTGTTGTTCAATGGAGTTGGCCTTCTTCTTAATTTGTCTCTCTTTGAAATTCTTAATTATGTTTTAATTATTCTCTCTTTGACATTCTTAATTATGTTTTAATTCTAATTCCTAATCAGTTTTAAATTTTTATCATCCACCTCTTTTCAATATGCATGTTATATGAATTATGCTTAAATGTTATATATATTAAAAATAAAGAATTGTCTCTTATATGATTAAAATCATTCAAGTATGTGAAATGTTTAAAATAATATTTATATCAATATGAGTTTAAATTATATATATATATATTTAAATTTGAAGTATCTAAAATATTATTTTTATTAAAATATGTGACTAAAGTTTTAATCATTATAATTTTAAGTGTCCGATCATCAATGATTATTTAAAAAATCATTGTTCAGTCAAAATAAAATGCATGGTGGGAATGCTATTATTTTTTTTCTAAAATAATAATTTTTAAGAAAGCTCAAAAATCTTCAAATCTATCATTAAATCCCTAAAAATCTTAAATTCTCAAATTTTCATCATTACTGTGGTTAACCCTACCCTTTCGGTTGTTTGATTAAGTCAATCATTTTCTCTAATGTGTCATTTCGAAAATTGACAAACGTTGTATCAATCGAACGACTATTTAACATTTTATCATTCAATGTTTAATTGGTACATCTATCGACTTTTAACGATAGCACATTGAAAAAAAAATAATCAACTAGATCTTATAACGGAGATTAACGACGATAATTATGAAAATTTGGGAGGTTAATATTTAAGGATTTAGAGATAATTTTTTTTAAAAAAAAATGTTAAAATTATTGAAAAAATATAAATAAAATATGATACATATTAAACTTTTATTGGTTAACGATTTTTATAACGATAATTAATTATCATACACTTAATTGTAACAGATAAAATTTTATACGATTATTTTTATAAAAATATTTTTGATATCTAAAATTTAAAAGATATATAATTTAAATATTTATTTTTTATTTAAATCTATTAATATTTACATTATTTATAGCTAAATAACGAATTTTAAATAAAATATTAACCATTACACATTAATGTTAATGTAGCACATAAGAGAGTACAGATTTAAATATGTTTAAATAGAGTTGTTTGGAATAGGATGTCATCCTTATAACTTTGGCCTATACTAACATAAGCATAACATCCAACGGATTTATTCAATTAATTTAACTCGTATCAAATCAAATTTAAATCGATTTTTTTAAATATAAATAAAAATTATCTAAATTATTATATTTATTTAAATATTAAATTTTATAAAATTCCAATTTCTTAAACAAACATAGAATTTATATCAACAATTTTTTTCAGATATAAATTGAAGATTGAAAATTTTGTCTACAAACTTACTCATAATAGAAATTAAAAGTATATTTGGGTATAAACGTAACTAAATAAAGTAACTAAAAACCAAAAAATATTGACTAATGTAATTAAAGTATGACAAATCGAAGGACCCAACCAATTTAACCCTCGATAATTGTGTAAGAAAATATGGCACATAAACATTAAGTAACAACCTTAATTAGTTAAATGTAACAAATATATATCATTTTTAGCTTAAACCCACCAAATTTAATTTACAACAAATATTACATAACATCAGAATCTTACCCTATAAATTTCCCAACCAAAAACACCAGCTTCAATTCAACTTCTTCTCTTGGTTTGTCTTTCCTTGTTAAAAGAACCACATGGCTGCTAAATCCAAGTAAGTTACATTCATTTCTTATATATACATATATATATATATTATGTGTTTTCTGTGCTTTAAATCATGGGAATTTGACATGTTGCTTGTAATGTGACACTTTGAACATGTAAACAGGTCTGGTTTATCTGCAATTCCAGCTCCTACCAAGGTTTCTCTAGCAACACCAAGAGTGGTTACTAAACTAGATAAGGTTCTGGCTAAACCAGAACCTGATTCATCCTCTTCCTTGCAAGGCACACACCATTCGGTCGATCGATCCCTGAGACCATCCCTTATCGCGAAGCCTACAGTTGATCGTGGATCACCAAATGTTGAACCACAACCTGGTTCACCCTCTCCCTTGCAAGGCATACGCCATTCGGTTGATCGTTCTCAGCAATTACCCCTTAACTCGAAGCTGTCAATTGATAGGAGGTTGACAAAGGTTGAACCAGAACCTGGTTCACCCTCTCTTTTGCGAGGTGCACGAAATTCGGTTGATCGGTCTCCGCGAACTTCCCTTTTCTCGAAGCCAACAAGTGATAGGAGGTCAACAAGGGTTGAAGGAAAACCTGGTTCACCATTGCAAGGTGCACGCCTCTCAGTTGACCGGTCTTCGCGATCATCCCTTTACTCAAGGCCGGCAATTGATCGGGGATCGCCAAAGGTTGCTACGACATCTGAAGTAAGCATATTGTTTTTTCAATGATGTCAAATATTACTGTATTTCATGTCTTATGCATGCAAGAAGTTGCCAATTCAGAGGATGCTAAGTCTGAATCCGACTAATATTTTGCTTGGTTTCGGATTTTAGAAATCGCAAACACGGGCGTGTAGGGGATTGGAATTGCAGGCTCAGTTTAACTCGGTTCAGGTGGATCTGAAGAAAGCAAAGGAGCACATATCATTGATCGAGAAAGAAAAGGCACAAGCAATTTATGAACCGAAAGAAGCGCAAAAAGCAGCCGAAGAAGCAAATGAAAAGCTTAGAGAGGCTTTAGTCGCGCAAAGGCGAGCCGAAGATAGCTTGGAGTTCGAGAAATTTCGTATTTTCGAGTTGGAAATGGCAGGAATTGAAGCTTCTCAGAAGAAAGATGAGGAATGGCGCCATGAAATCGAATTCATAAGGAAGCAGCATGCTTCAGACGCGGCAGCCCTTTGCTCTACCATCCAGGAGCTTGAAAGGGTGAGGCAAGAGCTAGCCATGGTCTGTGATGCCAAGAACCAGGCTTTGAACCATGCTAATGATGCAACCAAGATTGCTGAAATCCATGCCGAGGAGGTGGACTTTCTTTCAGCTGAATTGGTTCGGTTGAACTCCTTGATCGATTCGGAGTGCGAAAAAGAGGCTAACGAGGACAAGGAAACGGTGATCAAGTACAAGGAAGAGATAGAGTCATTGAAACAACAACTTGAGACAGCAATGACCTATGAGGGGAAGTTGATGGAAAAAGAGGCTTTCATCCAACAACTCACGGTTGATCTACAAGCTGCAAGAATGGCAGAATCTTACGCCTTCAATCTAGTTGAAGATTGGAAGAAAAAGTTCGAAGAATTACAAATGCAGATCACAGACTCGAAGAAGTTAGAAATATCGGCATCGGATTCTTTCAACTTGGTCATGAAGCAATTAGAGAGCAACAACAATTCATTGCTTGACGCAAAATCTGAAATCACTGCTCTTAAAGAGAACGTGGGGTTACTGGAAGAAACAATTAGTAAACAAATAGGGGACCTTGTGGAATCAGAACAATGTATAAATATGGCCAAGGAAGAAGCTAAAGAAGTGACGAAACTGGTCGAGTCTCTGAAGTCCGAATTAGAAACGGTAAAGGAAGAAAAGACCCAAGCTTTAAAAAATGAAAAGCTAGCAGCTTCCAGTGTTCAATCTCTTTTAGAAGAGAAAACAAAACTCGTCAACCAGTTGGAAAAATCCAGGGATGAGATCGAGAAGAGCCAGAAAGTAATGGAAAGCTTAGCTTCAGTCTTAAGTCAAGTTTCAGCAGAAGGAAGGGAGGCCATGGAGAAGCTTTTGTCAAGTGAAAAAGAGCACAGAAACTATGAGACCAAGTTAGAGGATCTAAGATCGGTCATGAAAGCAACAAATGAGAAATATGAAACAATGCTCGGTGATGCAAAAAAGGAGATTGATCTTCTTATTGAACAGTCCAAGAATGAATACCAGAGTTCCAAAACCGAGTGGGAACAGAGAGAGCTGCATTTAGTGGATAGTGTTAAAAAATCGGAAGAAGAAGCTCAGTTGAAGAAGATCCTAAAGGAAGTTGAATCTGAGGTGATTCATCTACAGGAAGCTTTAATGGAGGTCATGACTGAGAGCACAGTATTGAAGGCAAGTTTGTTGGATAAAGAAACCGAACTGCAGAGTGTCATTCGAAAGAATGAGGAACTCCAAGCTAGGGAAGCTGCTTCCCTAAAGAAAGCTGAGGAGTTGTCTAAGTTGTTAGAAGAAGCTACAATAAAAAAGCAAAGAGAGGAAAAGGCGGTTGAAGTCTCAGAAGAGAACCCGAAGTCAGAGCTCCCATCGGAACTGCCCCTGGAGGCAGATAGTGCTCAAGTGCAGAATGCAAATGGACAAGTGAAAGAAGCTGAGACAAAACGAAACAAAGATGATTCGGTTGAATTCAACATGCAGGAGAGCTGCAAATTTGAAAATAAAGAACCTGAGCGAAAATCCCTTGTGCAGCAAGTGGAGTCAAAGGTGGAGGTTAGTAAGGGCTTCATCCATCAGATAAATGGCTCGACAAAAGAAGTCGATGATGGCAGAAACCAACTGTCAAAGCAGAAGCAGCAACAGAAGAAGAAGAACGCTGTAATCGGTAAACTCCTGAGCCTGCTGAAGAAGGGAAGCAACAATCAGAAGCAGTTAAAGAAATCAGTCAAGGCATGATTTGGTCTTCACCAGCAGGCATGTAAAGTGTATATTTCTATTGCTTGTAATGTCATCAGCGGGCTTGTTTAAAATTACTATTAACTTAAGTTCTTCATTAAATTTACCACCTACATAATATGAAATTAAATAATGAACTATCTTTTGATTCATTGGTGA
The DNA here is from genome assembly GCA_035048815.1 of Abelmoschus esculentus. Classification (NCBI taxonomy): domain Eukaryota; kingdom Viridiplantae; phylum Streptophyta; class Magnoliopsida; order Malvales; family Malvaceae; genus Abelmoschus; species Abelmoschus esculentus. The sequence continues at coordinate 8,845,712 of JAUCBN010000051.1, read as the reverse complement.
AAAGAGATAAATTGATAACAGATTGGATGTCTTGCTCAATTGGTACTGTAAAGGCAAAAATATCTTTAATTAAACAAGAAAAATCAAAGAGCGTTTTTATTTGCCAACATACAAAGAGGTACAGCATAACAAATAAATTCCATAAATGTGCATTAGAATAACCATTTATTTTCCAATACAAGAGGTACTATGAAGGAACTTTATTATATTTCTTTAGGGAACACTAACAAATGGAGAAATAGGGGTAGAGGGGGAGGAGATTATATATCGGTCAATGAAATCCATTCTTTTGAATAACATAGACTCTCTTCTTTTTACAGAAGATGTCAAACTCAGGTACTACACTTACTAAACATACTCATATCCAGAGCACTCGGTTTTAATCATTCGCTTATTTTGCATCGGGATGAGACCCCGAGTTTCTTTACACTTTGGCCATTTCACCATCTTCTCTTCATTCTTCCTCAGCTTTGCAGCCACAGATTTGAGACCGGTCTTCATGCAAGTAAAGATAAAAGTGACAAGCACTCTGCAAATCACAGGTTTACACCAGTTATTTCATAAGAAATCCATCTACAAACTGGGCTCTTAAAATGTAGTTTGGCAAGCAGCCATTGAAAACTAATGGAATGATGGTTATGGGTGTTAAAACACATGGAAGCAAAATATTTAAGACCCCAGACACAGTACTCTTGTAAAGTAGCTTTCTGTTTTCTAAGAGATGACCAAAAGTAGTATCTCGCTAGCAAGTTCAAATGTTTCACTGTGCTTGACCACAAGGTCTCACACTGTTGTTTCTTAACAACCGGAGAGCATAGCAGTGCATAGTGCTGCCATATAGACTCCTTCCTCAGAACTTTTGGCTTTTTCTCGATGAGCAAAATAAAGACTACCTAGAAATGGGTATTATCATGATGAAGGGACAACAACTAATTTGCAAGAACCCGCATTTCTAGCCTCCCTTATGACTAGTTGTATCAGGGATTCAAAAAAAGGTCCATAACCGTTATAACGCCGTTATTTAACGGTAACGCCACTGTCCGAAACCATTATTAGTAAAAATAACGGTGAGATTTAAATTCACACCGATAACGGTCGATAACGGCGATAACGATCTGTTACTGTACCGTTATTTCAAAAACTCCCATAATATGTTGTGCGAGTTTTAAAAAAAATCACGACCACGACTCTCGCCGTCTCGCGACGACTGCGGTAGCAACCATAATGTCCGCAACTGCGCTAAACGTGACACGACCAAAAACACTTTTTAAATCCCTGGTTTGTATAACACCTACAGGGAGAGAAAAGAGTTGACTCCACATTCTGATTCTGTAGAGTCTAGACTTGCATGGTCAGCGGATAAGATTAAAGTAATAGAAACCATCCACAAACTGAAAGTAATCCATTTTCAAAAGATGATATATCAAATACAACACATCAGGCAAAAAGTAAACAGTTAATGACAAAAGATAAAATGCTACGTATCATACCCTAACTACATTTTCAATATAAAATCTAAAGTCTCACAAGCTTACTTGCCTGCTGGAAAATTCTTAGAGACTATTCATTATTCTAGTAATAGTCTCACGACTAATTGATGATAAATATAAGCATAATCTGAGATCACGTGCATTAAAAGAAAATGCTGAGTATCCTAAACTATAAGCTTCAAAAGTATGATATCACTATTATTGCATCCAAGCATAGATATTTGAAATTAATGATATAAAAAATTTAAACCGCTTTGACTATCTAAATATTGAGGGTCATTAAACTTTCATCATCGCAGTCTTAAAAAAAATCCCATAAAAAAATACTGTAACACTATTACACTCAGCCCACAAGAAGCTCAAGGGAATAAAAGTTGAAAGATCAGCACAAGGAGTTCTGGTTTCATATTTCTTTTCACTATGTTATACATAATTAGTAAATTAGGATCCAAGTAGTGGAAGTGTCATTCATGTTTTTACTGATCTACCAAACACTATAATAGGTTATGTCGTGCCACTAACCATATTCATCTTTTTCAACCTGAAAACCTGAAAATATGTGTGTGTGTGTGCAAGATTTGTTCAGGGAAAAAAATTGGATATATGGATGCAGGCTCACTGCCTATATAGATGAAATCATATATACACCCCATTTAAAATGGAAGGAAGTTGGAATAGATACCTGGTCCTGAAATTCATAACTTAACATTAACACCCTCAATTCAGGTGATATCAATGGAACTTAATCCTATTATGACTCCAAATTGATACAATTATAATTGAAACTTTTATAACAATATCAGTGTGAAAACCATCCACTACTCTGCTTAATCTAGATATTTCTTAAGCTTCAGCTGGAAGCACAAGGGAAGGGGTTCGCACCAAGCTTCAAGACAATTTCTTAGTTGACTGAATCTATCTACAACCTAAGTTCGATTGAAAGCTGATCATGGCCCCAAATATTGTCGATTCAAGTTGTAATGATCTCACTTTTTTCCAGTTGTATCTCCTGAATCTAAATTCTTATAAAAAACTTAGAAGTTCTACATTTTTCTACGGTAAATATTTAATCAAAATACATTATAGACTTACAATGGTGAGCAAGGAGAACGGCTGTCATTTACGTAGTAAACGAACAAATATGAATCATAATGCTGACCATTGATCAAGTAAAACCCATGCAACCTCCGCACACACTTGAATGACATCTTCTTGTATAAATGAATGGCTGGATTATTGTAAGAAATCACATGCAAGTAAACTGCACGGCATACTGGGATGCTTGAAGCATATTTAATAACCTCGTGGATAAGTGCCGAAGCTGTTGGTAAAAAACCAAGCAAATTTCATTCACATGGAGAAGACAAAACATTAGGTAAGGAAAAGGAGAAAGATTCTGAAAGAACCATTAGAAGATAAAATGTCTCCTACCTATGCCAAGATTTCTATAAGAATCTACTACTCCCAGTGTCAGAATATATACTAATGTTTGATCCCCCTTCGACGAGTCATACCTGAGCAAATCTGCTATCTGCAAGGTTTGGTTGAAACAAAATTCAAAAACCATAAAACCAAAGGAGAATATGGGAGGGGGGTAAAAGGAAAATAAAAATAGGATCAGAAGGTTGAATTCCTTGTTCTTTTCCAACGACAATATTCAAGAATGCATGTTTTTTATTTAGAATCATAATAAAGAACTTTTATATCATATGGATCCTTCTTACATTCTAACTCAAAACATTATAAAACTCTGCTTAAGCCATGAGTCAACCATCAAGCAAATATCATGAATGTGTTATCACTTACGGAAATAGATAGCATACCTCACTATCCTTTGCCATTACAATTCTTGCAGTAACAAATCCAATAAGCTCATCACTTCGACCATTGGATCGACTGCGGTCAACAGCTGCCCATGACACAATATCACGTCCATTCACAACATGTTGGAAAAACTCAGATTCATACCTGAAGAGATAAATATCTTTCCTTGAAGATGCAAGAAATACTCTTTACTGAAAGCCCTCCACAGAAAACAGACACATTTCTTACCTGATAGGAAATACGTCACTGTGGATTTTCTCTAAAATCTCTATATCGGAGGGTTGTATGGGCCTATAGCAGATGGTGGGGCGATGAGAGATTTTCGGGTTCACCATTGAGGTTTGAATCATTAATCCCCATAAAACATGTGATAGACTTGGAGTTGTAAAAAGAATTCACCTTCCATTTATACAACATCAACCACAATCACCATGCCGCACCCAATGAAAACTGATGAAGAAATGTTTGCATTCTTTTAGTGCCTTTGATGTCAAATACAGCCAGTAGGCTCAGTACCACAATCCCAACCCAAAAACAGAAAATCACAACTCAGAGATACAACAGGTAGAAAAAGGTCCCTTCTTTGTATAGCTAGTACACCATCATTTACAACACTATACACTTAACATGAAAACTTAAAAGCCTTCCATTAAAACATCAACCATTTTTTCCTTATTACGACAGAACTGTCAAGTTTTTACTTCTGCCATTTATTTTTACATCTGAAAACCAAGAAACAATAACCACTTTTGGATACAAAATCAAACAGCATTTACAAAGAAAAAAAAATTATAAAGTTCTTTCCTTTATGAAGAAAATCTATGGTTTCATTGTGTTTTTGCTTTTGTGAAAACTTTTTAAGCAGCAAGTAGCAAAAAAAAAATATCAAGAGAACCTCAAGGTTCAATATCTGGCACCTATTTCCAAGAAAAATAAAGCTAAAAAAGCTTAACTGTTAAGCATCAAGAAATAATCCACAAGCCATTAGATTTCTAGTTTCAGAACCCCCCTGATCTCCATTAGTCAAATTACTTACTTTTTTCTCTAACACAAACAAAACCCAAAATTTCAAATACCCCAAATTCCACAAAAATCAGGAAACCGAGGATCAATTCCAAAACCCAAGTTGGAAATAAACCCAAATCAGTAACTTATAAGAAAGATCCAAAGAATAAAGCACACATGACAAAAAGAAAATTTCAAACAAAACCGATAAAAACACAATTGAAAGTTATTTACCTGGTGACTGTCAGGCTAGAATAAAATCGTAGCGTGAAAAACTAGAGATGGATCCTGGGAACTTATTCTGATGATTGACCAATTAAGGGGACAACGTGAAAAGACAGCGAAAAATCAACACGGGGATTGTCTTCTTTGATTATTTGTATTTTTAATGGAAACTTCGTGATGCTCGAGTCTTATTGATGATCGCTGAATATTTCAAGGGTTAAAACTGTAGTTTTAATTATTATTTTGGGCAATCTAGTAATAATGTAGCTTAGATTGGAGTAATTACTTAAATATAACTTTTAGATTTTTTCCCCCTTATTTTGGTGAACCCAATTTGATTTAATTTTTAAAAAAATATTTTTTTAATTTTGAATTATTCAAGTCAACTCGAATAATATGAAAAAAAAATGATTTTGAGTTGTTGAAAAAAATTTAACTTAAAAAATTTTTAAAAAAAAATTACAGCTTTACGATTTAATCTTTGGTTTTATTTTTATAAAAAATTTATTCAATTTAGATTTTATTTAATTTGATCATTCAACTGAAATTTTTATAAAAATTTTCTTTACATCAATTTAATAATTATAATATAATTTCAAATTTTATTTATACATTAAAAAATAATACGAATATATATATATATATATATAGAAAAGACTTTAAAATAACCATAATCGGTAGAGTTAATCCATAACAAAAACCATCTAATATGCTAAGCATATTCAAATGATTTCTTATAAGCCTTTAATATAACTCACTCTAATAAGGATAAACTAAAATTTCGGATGGTAACGGAGGAAATTAGGATCTAATGTTAAGAAGAATTAAATTGTTTAGTTTTAAAGTATAAAAATTTATTAAGTATTTAAATTAAAATTTAGAAATAACAGTTAATTTATCTTGAGTCGTCATTAAACCAAAAATTAAAGGGGCAAATTATTTTTTATAGAATTTAATTGATAATTATAAAATAAACATAATTTTTAAATTAAAATTTTTGACTAGGTTAAATTAAAATTTTTGAAAATATTAAAGAATTTATTATAAAATTTTTAAAATTTTGGGCGTCTGGCGTAAGTTTCATCCTGTCAATATATGTTCATCTTTTATAAAGGCTTAAATATTAGAAAGATGCTCAAAATTATATCATTTTTCAATTAGGTTTGAGGTGTCTAGACATTGTTTCGAGTCAAATTAATGTTTAATATTTATTTTCGTAACTCAAATTAGATTTTTTTCGTCAATGATTATTAAAAATCATGTCATCCAATAAGATTTATTTATTTTCTAATTTATTTTAAAATATGAATTTATTAAGAAACCCCAAAATTTGAAGTTTTTTCATCAAACCCTCAAATCACATCTCTGTCATTGTTTAGTATCCAACACACGTTCGATGGTTCAACATTCATCGCGCAAGTGTCATGCACCTCACCGTTTGACATCCCCATCCTTTTAGTCGTTGATCGAAAACTCAAACAACATCTTTTTTTTTCTTCACTGTTGGATGTTCGTTGATGAAGTAATCGTTGATTTTCAATGATGAGAGGATGAAGTTTTCAGTCATGGTGGTTTGATGAAAGTAAGAGTAACGAATGATGGTCGAATAGATATTCGGATGAGAACAAAATAAAAATTGAAATATTTAGGTTTAGAGTTTAAAAAAATTAAAGTTTTTTTATAAAATTAAAGAAAAAAGCAAAAATATAACACCTGTCAAAAAAAATTAATTTATATTACAGAAAACGTTAGACAATAATTTAATATGAAATAAAATTTAAACACCTAACTAAGTAACAGTTTGATTACCTTTCTAAATATTAAGCCTTTTTATAAACATACTTATGTTTGTTTAGTATTGTTCTTAACAAAATCTACTAAATAAATATATTATAGATATTTTTTTCGAAAAAATAAACAATTAACAATAAAATATATAATTTTTATAGATAAATATCAAACTATTACCTTATAATTAAGAAGTAAGCTTCTCACTTTGTACGAATATCCCGAAAATACCCTCCAGACTGCTTCGAAACGCCACGTATCGATTAGGTACCATCAATTATAGCGTGAAAAAGTGAAGCTGCATATTAGTAATAAATATATCTGCGTAGGAGATTTATTGGCCACCTCCACCCCGTAACTTGCTTCACGCCATAATTTCTTCCTCCATGAAAATTTCCCATTTGCTTTAAATCTTATTGAAAGGAAAAGAAAAGGAAAAACAACAAAATTCCGGTGAAGAAAATATCAGATCTCTTCTGCTTTCAAACGGAACGTCATGGCGGTTAGTGCTTTCTTTTTTCTCTCTTTTTCCGATATCTTGTTTGATTGGCCCGCAGAAATTTACGACTATAAAATCTATAATTTTCCGATTTAGATCCAGCTTCAGAACCTAATGTTATTCTTGTTCTGATATAAGTATCGTCAATTTAGTTTGTAATATTTTCAGTGAACTTCATCGGGAAATGAATGATAATTTGTACTTTTTTTAATCATGTAAAGTTAAGGATCTAGTCTAATTTTAGTAGTATTGTGTAATTATTATGCATTTTTATTCAATTTCATCTGAAAATGAAATGAGCTTTTGCAATTATTTTAATCATTTAAGGTCTCGTTATGTGAACATATAATCTAGTCTATGTTTTGTATTCTACAATTGTTATGCATTGGTTTTCTTTTTTCTTCCTTTTTTGTTGTATAGCGCTGCTATTATTCACTCCGATTCTTAGCAATTTCTTATGTATTTTCTATTTTTTTTTTATAATTTTTTCTACTTGATGGGTAGTAATTCCTTGTTACTTCATTTTTGGTTCTGTATCTATCGTAAACTATATATTGATCAGTTGGTGCCTGCATAACAATTTTGTATGCTAGTAGAAATTTATCAGGATAGATGAAAAATGCTTTCTTTACAATTTTAAACAAAAACAATTGCAGAATATACCTCGCTCTGAGTTAAATTTATTAGTCCTTCCCCAATTGATTGTGATATTAAGTTATCTGTATGTTTGGATGCGAACGCAAAATTTGTTTAATTTTGAAGGCATTCATGTTTGGTTCGTGTTTGTTTAAAATTTTAATATCGTGTTCATTTGTTTATTTGTGAAGTTGTTCGTGTTTATTTGTTCAACGATCGAGAATATGTTTGTTTATATGTTCTCTAAAATGGTGAAATTACACAACTAGTCCTTAAGCTTCATTGTGTGAACTCTTACATTCACAATGTGTTCAATTTAGTCTTACCTTCACCCATATTTAAAATGTAAAAAATAAAAGGCAAATTGGAATTGGGTAAAGGAGCTTATAAACGAGTCGATAAAGAAAATTATAAACGAGCTTGTTTGTGAACATAAACGAACCAAACATATTTTTGTTCGTGATCATTTGTTTATTAAATGAACATAAAAATTTTGTTTATATTTGTTTATTTAACTTAATAAATGAATGATTCACGAACAAATTATTGAACATTTGTTCATTTATACCCCTACATGCAAATTGTATTTTGCATTTTGCTTAAGAAGGTGTGGAATGTTTGCATGTAAATGCACGTGATAACGGGGGTGTAGAAGATGCTTTATCAGTTTTATGCTCCTTTTGCCATTGGAGTGGGAAACGGTCATTGGGTTACAAACGGGTGTAGGCAGAAGTTGAATTTTTTAGCTGTCAGCAAACAGGTGTTTAAGCATTAAATGGCGATGAGAAAACGATCATTTGTGTCAAATTAACAATCACGGCGGCAATGGGCTTTCAATTGCAAAACGCAATCAAAATTTTAGTATTAGCCTTTTAGGGGTTTATTTATAAATTGTTCCTTTTTTTGTGTGTGTGGACAGATCCAATCTGTGAAAGTGGCCAATGTTTCCTTGGCTGCATCTGAACAAGATATTCAGGAGTTCTTTTGCTTCTCTGGTGAAATTGTACATGTTGAAATGCAAGGGTTAGTCATGGCCAATACATTTAATGTTTCTTTCTATTTGCGTACGCTCCTTTATACTGTATGGGACTATGTTATTCCGACCCTTCATTTTCTTCAAGTAATTGTTCCCAATAACTGTGTCTGATGCGTATCCGGACATGGTATGGATCTAAGACCCTCCAACTGACCGTCAAAGGATCCTCCAAATGCATGGAAAAGCTATAAAAAACTTGGAACATACATTTATTTGTTGGAAATAAAATATCCATATCCCTACTCACATTTGAGTCCAATTAATTTTAGGATGGGATACAAAGAAAATAGGTGAGAATTGTTAAAACCAATTCTCCTATGACAGATGAACTTTTACCAGTATATATTGTTTTGTTATTTTATAAATGATATCTGGTGTAAGTTTCTTTTTGCTTTTGTTTATGTATTTTGTTTTAGCGATAATGAGCGATCTCGAGTTGCATATATTACTTTCAAGGATCCACAGGGAGCAGAGACTGCTGTTCTTCTTTCAGTATGCACCTATCTCATTTCTTTTGAGCTTTTCGTTTTTGATTATATTAATTGTGTTTATCTACTCTACCTCATGCATCACAATGTTCGTTTTCTTTTTTTAATTTTGGTAGAATGAATGATATTTTTTGTTCATTTGATTTCGCAATTAACTTTCATTTTGGTGGTTGGACATTTGGAATAATGTGTTACAACACAATAGCATTCTTTCTGCTATAGCTTGTGTTTAAATTCATTCTTATGAGTTCAGCTCACATGTTTTTCCCCAAGGGAGCAAAAATTGTTGATCAGTCTGTTACCATTGAGTTGGCTCCTGAATACAAGCCACCTGCCTCTGCAATACCTGTAATGTCTATATCTTTGGTTCTCTGCTTTGACTACAAATACAAAATGATGATTTTAAGGTGAATGAATTGTCCGAAAACATCAGGCAACAGAGAACAAAGATTCTGCCGGTGCTGAATCTGCTGTACAGAGAGCCGAGGATGTTGTAAGCACCATGCTAGCCAAGGGATTTATTCTTGGCAAAGATGCATTGGGAAAAGCAAAGGCCTTTGATGAGAAGCATCAGTTCACATCAACTGCCAGTGCCAAAGTTGCTTCTCTGGACCAGCAGATAGGTTTCACTGAGAAACTTAATGCTGGCACAATCATTCTGAATGAAAAAGCGAGGGAAGTGGACCAGAAGTACCAGGTTTCCGAGAAGACCAGGTCCGCATTGATGGTTGCCGAGCAGAAAGTGAGCACAGCTGGTTCTGCTATCATGAAGAACCCCTATGTTTTAAGCGGAGCCACATGGGCTATGGATGCTTACAGCAAGGTTGCTAAGGCCGCAGAAGAGGTGGGGCAGAAGACGAGAGAAAAAGTTTTGGCCGAGGAACAAAGTCTAAAACAAGAGGGAGGAAATGAACCTGGATCTGCCAGAGCCGCTGGTCCTGGTATTTTTGAGCAATCTGGATCTGCCAGAGCAGCTGGTCCTGGTACAGTTGAGCAACCTGGATCTGCCAGAGCCACTGAACCTGGTACAGTTGACCAACCTGGATCTGCCAGAGCCACTGAATCTGGTACAGTTGAGCAACCTTCCACGCCCTCATCAGCACGTGGTCAAAAACCAGGAGTAAACGAACAGATTAACGAACCTGTATCTATCAAAGCTATTGAACCTGCCGCAGTTGAGCAACCTCCCAAGCCCCTTTAATTCACAAAAGATTTTACATTCCAGTTCTGAAGATCCATGTCATGTGAGATGTGCTTTCTAGTGTGGACACAGTTGAATTCGGGGATAGCTTGTCCGCATAATGTTTTTGGTATAGTGATAGCAATGGAACTAGTTGGGATGAGTCACTCCATTGTTCCTCATTTCAGTTCATATTTTTACTAATTACATATCATTTAATGAATTTCCTTTTTTTTTATAAAATTAATTATCAATAATCTAATGTTGTACTAGTACAATGTCAATAATATTGGTATGTATTAAAAGAATTATTGTCATTACGGTGTTCCATTCCGGGGTTTAGGAGGTTATGATTTAAAATATATGGTTTAGTGTTTAGAATTTAAATATGTTACAAGTGTAGTGATTTGCACGGGAATGTATTTATTGGAACTGCATCTTTTAGTTTATGCTACTTGTTGTCTCAGTAGCTGGGACGATTCAAAGATTTTGGAGGCTCTGTGCAATTTATTAAAATGTATCCCTTAAAAATAAGTGTCCTTTTTATAGGATCCATGTGCGATTATTTCTATTACGTTTGTCTAGAATCTCACTGATTTTAAAAAAACAATAGTAATATAAATAATCAATAAGATTTTATAATCAATTATTACATTTAGGAAACAATTATAATGTTTTAACAATTGTAATTTTATATTTTTTAAGAGTATTTTCAAAAATTTTATAATGAATTTTGAGATTAACATTATCTAATAAATATAGTTTATTAAAATTTTAAACCCTTATTTCTTAAGAATTCTATACAATCGTTCTTATTGCATCTGTACAAAACTCGGAGGAGTTACAATTATATCTTTGCCGTTTCTTTCCTGTTCTTGTCTTCTAAATGCTCACGTGGCTTCATGTTAGAAACACTTGCACCTTTCTTTTAACATTCAAGACTGAACATATCATGCTCTTGCACTCTTGTAGGGAGCTATGGGCAAAACATAATTTTTTAAAAGTATAAAAATAAATTCATAGATAATATATTTTTAGATATATAAAAGTTAAAAATATGTTTGGGAGGATCCCTTCACATATTATACATAGTTCTGTCATTATGCATATATTGAAAATTATATATGTCAATAGGGGTGAGGCTTTCAGGAAACTCGATTCTTTATAAAATTAAAATATTTGGCATGTTTTTGGTTTAATTATAATATAATTCTTATAAAAATAAATATTTAAACTAAAAAATATAATTTTTTTAAATATATAATTAAATAGAGATTGAACTTAAGAAGAATGATATATTATTATCAATTTTTTTGGTCTAATATCAAATTATATTTTTATAAGGTAAATTAGGTTTTATTTCATGAATTTTGAGTTTCATATGATTAATATATCCTTGTATTTTTTAAAATTAATATTTTAACCTCGTAAATGTTTAATTCTCCTAGACACGTCCCTGCAAGTTGACAATCCATACACTCTAATCCCTCTACATAAATTTTCTATACATACTATACCGTTGAATGTTGCAAAAATACCTTATGTTACCAAAATTTTGAAGGCTCAAAAGCCCATTATCATATGCATTTCCTTGCTGCTGCTGCCATTAGCAAATGCTAAACATGATAGGATGGTTTCATGGTACGCTCTCTTATGATTCTTCTTGGTTGTTTTACGCTACACTTTCTCGATTAACTTCGCACTTTATCAAGTTTTATTTTTATCATGCGTGTAAAGTCCTATATAATTAGAATGCAAGTATACATTGTGTTAAGTTAAAGTATATAAGATATCATCTCCACAAGAATTAGTGTTACTTTTGTAATTTATTATTTCTACGTGAGAAATATAAAAACACAAGTAAATTGAATTGAGTTTTGGTTATAAACTAATGAAAATAACTAAAACAATTAAAATAAATAATCGAAAAATCAAGGATGAGAGATAGGTCATATTAGATTGTATCGTAGTGTAGAATCAGTGTAATTGACTCGGTTTTATAATACAAAGTTAATTATGCCGCTTTGGCGGGTCGTTCAAGGGACACCTTAGCTGTCTCGGCTTGGTTATGCCTGGGCAACAAGTTGACAATTCAAAGTTCGACAAAATATCCTTTGATGACTCCTCCTTATCCCTAATTCGGAGTTCTATTGATATCCACATCTTGATAATACCTCCCAACGTGAATCAAGGATGAACACCAATCGATATTATGTTCCTTTTAGTCGCTGAAACTCAAACTTATCCTTAAGTCAAATTAGCCTTTACCGAAGTAGATAAAAATCGTGATTACTCGTTTCGTGAGCCTAACTCTCTCGATATACAAATAGATTTTTCCTTACAAATTTCTCTCCCAAGTTTGGATGTAAGAAAGAGTACGAGCCAAAAATAAATAAAATTTTGAATTCAAACTTGCATTAATAAAATTTAAACAAAGTACAAACTTCCTCTCACAACTACTCCACAAAATAATCTAAGCCCTAAAAATATACGGTTAAAGCCACGTAAGAAAAGTTAAATAGGAGTAAATTAGAAATTAAATTAAAGAGGTATTATTTATGTAATAAAGTTGGGCTTGGGCTAGAATGATGGCTTAGGGGTAGATGATAATAGGCCAATGAGGATGGTTGTGAGAGGAAAAGCGATTCATTTTCTGCATTGTGCAGAGAATGAGATCACCCATCGTTATTGTTTTCTTTTTCATCTCCTTAACAATTCTTCTCCTCCAAAACCATCATCAAAGGTAAGATTTTTAAGGGCAAGTTTGTAGAATCTCGTTTTGCTGCTTGAGGGAAGTATGTTTGGCTTTGGGAGATCTATCTAGCAAGGTAAGTTTTGTTTCAAGTGATGAAAGTTGAGGTTTAGGAGGGATTTTATAGATTCTACGGGAATGAGATTTTGGGAAGGTTTTAGTGTGATTAAAATATTGTTTTAGCTTCCTTGAATCACCCAGATAGAATAATAATATCTTGGTCATCTTCTTTGTAGTAAGGGAATAAAGAGTTCCTTCTTCAAGCTTGGACAATGAGAAAGTCTAAGGGTTGCTTGGAGTTCTTTAGCTCGTTTTGGGAGGTTGGTACACTTTCAAATCTTTTGCATTTCATGTGCATCTATCATTTTTGCATGCTTGATTTGTTTATGATGGTTTTGGTCTAGGATAGAACTTATGCATGCTTTAATGGTGATTTGAGTTGTGGTTGATAATTTTTGGTAAAATTAGTTAGAAACTCACCTAAACTTCTTCAATAATATGTAAGAACGTTTTGGGATCAATTGGTTCGAGTTAGATTGATGTTCTTAAGCATTTTAGGGTGCAAACCTGCATTTTCGCGTAGACGTATCGATACCCATAGTCGGGATATCGATGTCGCTGAGAGAAAATTAAAGGCTTGAAAGACAAACATTTCGAAACACCATACCCGAGTATCGAAACTAAATTTTACAGTAGCAAAACGTTTCGATACCCCTTGGTAAGTGTATTGATAAGGTCTTTCAGAGACAAAGCAATGGAACACTTGCTAGCGGGTTCGTAGATAAGACTAATGGTGTGGTGACACTATGGGCTCCCCAGATAGATATCCTGGCTCATGGTGCAGTTGGGGTATTCGTAAGCCATGGTGGTTTTAACTCGGTGCTAGAAAGCATAGCAGGTGGGGTGCCTATAATTGCAAGGCCATTTTTCGGGGATCATGCAATAAGCGGATGAATGATAGAGGAAGTTCGGGAGATTGGCGCGATTATTGAAAAAGCGACAACCTATAGCTATCCAATAACTGTACTTATCCAGAATACATGTAACACGATATGTACCAATGTTGCAGAAGCAACTTCAACATATGAATGAATCAATGAACAATGAGTCCCTGCTGAACTCAACAAAACCAATGGTGAAATACTTTCATGTATATGTACCAGGAAAAATATTATGGATTCAGTTGAAAGCAGGTGAATAGGAAACAAGGTAACAGTTAAAGATCTTCCCACACTTTAAAATCAGTATTTGACCTATTAGTGTTCACCATACCATCTTGACAACCCAAGATGAATGTGCTGCGCAAAACATCGACGTTTATTAGAGCATGGCCTGTTCCACTAGGGCTAGCTGCAACAACTTCATCTTCCTTGATTATAACTTCAGCATAACCTTTATCAACTGTCTTATTTTCCAACTGCAATAAGTGCAAGACAAAATCAAACATCTGAATAATTGTAACTACTAACTACATCTGAATAGTAAGAGATTTGCTGCTTGGATGTCTTAAACAAATGAAGAAAGTGAACTAACAAATTGGCAGACTACAGGGGGAAAAAAGTCCAGTAATATTCTTTACAGCTGTAAGACCAGGAAAAACTATGCTACAGCAAAATGTCACTTTTTTTGCTGAAAAGTGAAAGAATTTTATTAGCAAGAGAAAACAGTATGAGGATCAACCAAAATAGGAAATTAGACATTCAAAGAAAGCATTGACCCAGAGAATGATTTATCATAGAACAAGTGACTCCACAAATAAAATTGGCTTCGACTCTGGACAAATAAAGTCTAGTAATTTTCTTAACTGATCGAAAACCAGGAAGATAATAAAAACAGAATTTAAACTGTCCAGTTGAATCATATGGAAATAAATAAAAGAAGTTGAAAAATTAAGTTTTGACTATGCCAAACTTCATATCAGCATTCATAAGAACATATATTCAATTTTCTTATTTCTTATATCTTGTATCCTGATCTAAACATAATAAAGAAATATCTTGTATGCTGGATGAGAGATCTAGTGCAAACGTTGAACGGTGAAGACCAACAAATTGACAGATAAATGAAAATTCAGAAATGCAACTTCAACAATAAACAGATAGGAAATAATCTCACATATTAACAACAGAAAAACAATCAAAGGGAAAGTGGAAAGAAACTTTTGTTCCGCTGAAATGTCAAAAGACAATAAAAGGGATTATGTTGGCACTGGTAGCCATGTGAATCACATCACTTCAAGGCTCTTGTTTAACATTTGCAATATAACTTTAGGTCTGATGATTCGGTTGACTAAACTGTGAGAACCATGGGCCCCAGACTTAATAGTTTATTTTTAAAACATCAGAATGAGGATATTGCTGACCTGAGAAAGATCCTTGTCTCACTTGAGGACTTACAGTTGGATGAAACTAAAACAATTAGATCCAAAAAATTCTCCCCACAAGTTAAATATAAAATAACACCAAGAAAAAGGAATTTGAACAAGCATACTGTGAAGTAGAGATAGAGAGCTTAAAGCCCATCTAATTGTAAAATGCTACTTAAAAACAAAATATTCTAGTTAAAATTGCACTAGATTCTTCTATCAATGTTTTGCCTTTCCAATATATGAAGAATCATAATACCATTTCATGAGAAAAGAACATACCCTGAATTTTGTCTTTGCACCCCAAATGACAAAGGTTTCATTACAAGAATGGTGTCTATGATTTCCCCTCAAACCACCAGGTCGAATTTCACCAACATGTACTTGAGAACATGACACCGCTCCACCTGCAAGGAAATATGCTACTAAAAGAATAAGTACAAATGAAAGAAAGAAAGTTACGCAACAATGAGGAAATAGAGAGCTTAAATCCCATCTAGACTTTAGTAATACAGAAACAAAACCTGTTTTAGATTAAATGGGCATTGTATTTGCTCACACACAAAGGATTTCATACAGTTAGACCTAAGATACCATTTTCTTGGAGTAAAAAAATGGCACGTCATCCATATTTCAGTAGATACAGTGTGAATTAAACCAGAACGCATAAAGAGAATTCCTTGAGCCATTTCCAACAGATTTGGGTTCTGAGCACAAAAAGGCACCTTAAATTTTCATTTGCTTTAGCTTCCTAAAAGAATTGGTACAAACATACAATCTAGATAAAATGATGAGTTGAGAAATTGCAAAAACCCACATTAGATAATCAATAGTTGACTAGTAAATGGACCTCTGACGCCAGAATTAAGCGCAAGTGAGACGGGATCGAGCAGCCAACCACGGTTGTCCTTGGCAATAGGTGAGGGTAACCCGGATTTGAATCGGACAAGATTGGCATTAGAATCTTCATCGCCGGGACCATCTTGGCCCCATTGCTCGCGCCGAACACCCGAAGAAGAAGACTGCAATCTGAGTGAGACCCATGTCAGCAACAGCAGCAACAATAGAAGAAAAGGGAATGCATGGGGCTTTTTGAGCAAGTGTTTCAAAGATAGGAGTGCAGACGAGCTTTGAGTCTGAAACTGAAATGAATTATAGTCCGAGCTTTGGTTGATTGAGAAGGAACTTCGCCTAGGGTTTGCCATTTCTTTACTTCCCTTTCCTTGTATGCTTCGCATTGTCTCTTGTTTTATTCAAACCATCCTGCAGGGCGGACGGTACCATATGGGTTTGGCTTTTCATTTAAAGGGTAATCTTCCTTGTTTAAGGTTTGTTTTATTTTACCCCATATTTAAAAAAAATATTTTTGTTATTAATGTTTTCTAACGTTTCTATTTTGAATATCTTAACAAAATTAAAATAATTCACGTATATAATACACACAGGCTAGCTATTTTTATATCTCATATTAAAAAAATAAAAATTAAATTTTATATACTAACCCTAATTTTTATATTCTAAACTTTAAATAGTATATATTAAAAAATACACTTTCCTTAATTCTTTAAACTTCAACTACGATCCTTAATATTGAACTCTAAACTTAATGTTTTAAAATAAAACACTAACAGAGCATAATAAAAGATAGATGATTTACCCCATGAAATCTATCCAAATTACCCTTTTTGTCTATTTCAAAACAAGATGATAGAAATGGATATATAAAAACTAATCAAAGATAAAGTATGTTTATAAGGAATTGAAAGGATCATGTATTTATAAGGAATTGAAAGGATCCTGTATTTATGGTGAGAATGATAACAATAAAAATTCATTTATGAGAAAATATGTAATGACACAAACTGAAAAAAAAAAGAGAGATATGATTTCTTTTTCGTTTAATTCATTGATTGTCAAAATACAACTCAATAAAAGGTTTTTATTCCCAAGTACAAAAACGTTGTAGTTTTACTTAAACTAATAAAATAGATTCGTTATAAATCTTTCTCTTAGAATTAATCTTTGTCCTCAAGATTAAAATTAAAATCTGAACCGACAATAGATCCAAATACATCACACTCAAAACATAAACTGTAGCAAGACAGTTAAATACTGCAAAACCAACAAATGTGAGTTCAGACTCTACAATCTCTCTCTCCATGTTTCTAGCTTCACCAACTGTCATATCTAGAAGAGACATGTAAGTAAGGGCCAACACACAAAACCCTTTTCGTGTATATTTTTTGTAGGTTTCAACATATATAGGAGACAAATCAATGAGTCTATCTTGGATAGTCTTAAGTGCACCCTTGACAAAAGCGAATAATTACTAAAATTTGTATAAATTATTTTCTCAGTATAATTTAATTCATCATTTTCAGATCTGTTCATTAATTCTACAATAAATCTCCTATAATTTCGTGCATGAAAATTACAAAAATTAATTTTCTGAAACTTATCCAACGGTCTCAATTTATGATCAATCGATGAATGATCCTTACTTAGAACCTATTTACGATGATGCCACGCTTGATATGACTTAGAATTTTGTCTTAATGCACTCTCGACCTTTATAGTCTTCTTATCGCATATTACCTCATTCGATTCCTCATGGTTTTGGTCAAGTATCTTGGTTGACTTTGTAAGATAATCCTCATCAATCCTATGCTATAATAGAGAACTCGTAATAACATCTATAGTCAGTGGTCTTAATAGACATTTAGTCAAGGTCTCACAAACCTTGAAAATTGGTATCTTTTGTTGTGGAATTTTAAGCAAATTTTAAGTTTGGTCATCTAAATCAAGAACATCTAGAGATTGTAGGATAAGGTTCCCAAAGTTGGAGCTTGAAGCTTCAGTCAATAGCATCAACATTTTATTAAGCGTTGGGTTTCACTTAAACTCTTAGTCAAGCCCTCTTTCAACGAAAACTATAGTTGAGCCATTAAAATCATTAGACTATTTTTTCGTTGGCATAGATAATTTGTCGAGCATATTAACTTCGTTAGAATCAGTCAACAACGTTTTTAATTTTGTGACAACAACATCTATCAACCCTACATCTCTACCAAATTGAATGTCGAGTTGGCAACATCCATCATAGATGTAAAGATGCTGAAGAAAATTTTTAGCCTCGATAGCAATCCAAAGCCCTTGGTACTAAATCAGAAATTGAGAATCATCTAACTTGAGTGTAATATTTTTTTCACCAATCCATACGGTGAGAAAATCTAGTGTATCACTTCCTCAATAATAGGATAACACATATGGTTGATCGTAACCAGAAGAGTTCCAATGCCCAAATACTTTTCGAATAGAGATATAAGATCCTCACTAAACTCATAACAAAAACGGCTGATAACTTGTTTCCATGGCCGGGATTGATGGTTGTTGATGCCTTTGTAATGACACAAACCGAAAAATAAGAATTAAAATAGAAAAAAACAGAACAAAGTAAGATAAAGAGAAGAAACAAAATATTTAGAGAAAGAACATAATAAAAGAAAAAGACAAGAAGTAAAATATTTTTTTTCTTTCATTCAATGATTGTCAAAATATAGCTTAATAAAGGATTTTTATTCTCAAATGCAAAAATCGTTGTAATTTTACTTAAACAAATAAAATAGCCCTGTTATAATTTTTTTATGTTTTTTTTTTCTAGATGCTTCTGTTAAAAGAATAATAGGTAATGAGAGAATTGAAGAAAAAATATATATTTTAAATATTTTTAATTATTTTCTTATATTTTAATATATAAATTATTGTAAAGGATGCAGGTACCCGAATTATTCGGGTATCTATGATTTTTTAAATTTATACCTGGGTTCGATTCGAGAAATGTCAGACAGTGTATCTGATCTAAATTTTTTATTTTTTTAGCAAAAATATCCGGTTTTTTTATTAAGACAACGGGTCAAGTCATTCGGATTGGATGTCTTTGAATACCCTTAATTTAAATAATAAAAATAATTTTTTTAAGTGATCAAGTTAAAACAAATCCTAAACAAAAAAATCGCGAGTAAAATTTACCCTTTTTAACCGTAAAACAAAGTTTAGCTGATGGGAATACAAGATAAAGATAATTCGAATATATCATAAATGTAATATTATTTTAAAATTAGGGTAAATTATATCATCGAGTCATTTTATTATTAATTAGTTTGCAACTGGGTCACTATATTTTTAAAAAATTGCAATATAAATTAAAGAAACACTTGGCCATTGAATAAAAGAAAGGTTGAGTAACAATCGAGAGCGAGTGAAAATAAGGAATTAAAGAAAGCTTAAATAACTAAGGGAAGTGTTTGCTTAAACTTGAGGCAAGAAATGACAATAGTAGCAGTGGGGTTTTTGGATAGGCATAATAGAAACGACTGTACAGGGCCCCGAAAAAGAGGGCCCCAAAATTTTGATAAACTATATTCATTATGTAGAACTAATGTTTTGATATAATAATTGAAAAATAGTTTTGGACTAATTTGAAAAGATTTCAAAAATGGTTCTTATGTCCAAACTACTTGAAATTATATTTAAGATGTTTTTGAGAAAGTTTAAAAGTGTTTTAAATGATTTAAAGAAACCAAAGAAGTGATTCTTACCCAGGTGTTTCGATACACCTTCAAGGTGTTTCGATGCCTGTTCTTCAACGACATGTTTTCAAAGGCAAAATCACAGTGGTATCGATACTGGTATCGATACCTTTTCACCACTGTGATGCTTGATTTCGATACCTGTTTCTAAACACCCCCAACGGTCATAAACGATTTGAAAAAAACCCCAACGGCTAGGAGCGGTATCGATACCTGTTCTTATTTAAGGTTCAACGGTTATTTTTCAAAGAGGGTGTTTCGATACCAGTCTCAGGGGTATCGATACCACCTGCACCAGAAATAGAAATATGCCTTGTAATCAGCTCCAAACGGCCTCAAAACATCCCCAACGGTCATAAACGGCTAGAAGCTCATTTGGGATGATAAAAGGAAGCCTCAAGCATCAAGAGAAGACTAATGCTTCACTTGTAACAACATTATGATCAAGAAATTGTCTTAGTGCTTAATTTCCTATTATTCGGGTAGACAAACACTTGTGAGCTTAATTGTCAATATATGCTCAAGTGTAATTAGGAATTGGGTGAGTGCTTAGATTGCAAACATTAGCCTTATTAGAAGGATTAAACAAGTTTGCTAAGTTTTCTTTGTTTGAGTGAATTCCCAAAGTTCGGGTTGTGAACTTTGGATGCTTGGTTTGGTTTTGAATCAAGGTTTGTAAGGTTATCCCTTTGTTCCTCAAAAGATTGAATTCTTAGTGAATTGTGGAAATCCTTAGTAGAAAGCTAAGGTAGTAAATGTAGGTGCTTGTTCGAAGGTCGAAGCACTCTAAAATCCTTGTGTTCATTGTCTATCTTTTGCTTCCACAACAAATCACCCAAAGTGTTCTTTCTCCATCAAATTGGCAAGTTAATCGGTTATCAATCGAGCCACATCAAGCCCAACAATTGGTATCAGAGCGAGGCTCAATCGAGGAGGATTAACATCCTATTGAGAAGATTCGGAGAGCTCGACCAATTACCGATCAACCGACAACTCATGACGCAATCCATTGATAAGCCTCCTTTCTTTGACGGGTCCAACTACTCCCAATGGAAGATAAGGATGAAGTATTTCATCAACTCAAGAGACTACAAGCTTTGGGATATAGTTGAAGACGGACCATTTGTGCCAAAGGGAATAAAGGCGAAATGGAGCGTGGAAGATCGCAAGAAGATGGTGCTTAATTCCAAGGCTTTGCACATTCTTGTTTGTGCATTCCATCCAAGCATCTATGAGAAGATATCTTCTTGTGAGAATGTCAAGGAAGTTTGGGACAAGCTCGAAGTTACATACGAGGGAACAAACTAAGTAAAGGAGACCAAGATTTGACTCCTCAACCAAGAGTTTGAGAACTTCAAGATGAATCCGGAAGAGGACATAGCAAAGATGTTCGATCGTTTCTCCACCATCATCAATGGACTTAGAGGATATGGATAGATCATTCTGGAGGAGAAGCTTGTTCGTAAGCTTATTTATTCCCTTCCCGAGTCATGGGACTCAAAAAGGACCGCCATCATCGAAGCAAAGAATTTGAAGACTCTCAAGCTTGATGAACTCATGGGGTCACTCCTCACACATCAAATTATGATGAAAGGAAGAGAAGAGGAGAAGAATAAGGAAGAGATTAGATTGATGGGGAAGAAAAAGCTTGAAGAGCTTGGTGTAAATGTCAACACCATGGCTCTCAAATCCTCCAAGTACATCCACCTTGAAGATTCAAGTGAGGAGGATAGAGAAGAAGATGAAGAGCTTGCCCAACTCTTCATTGACTTCGATCGATTCGTGAGGAATAAAAGTAAGAAATCTTCAAAATACGAATCAAAGAAGAAGATGAAGGATTCCCACAAGTCTATTATGAGGGGATCATCTTCAAAGAAACAAGCATATGTGGCTACTTGGAGTGATGAGGACTCCACCGAAAATGAAGAAGCCAATCTATGCTTGATGGCCCTCAATGAGGGGGAGGTAGCTTCTAACTCTTAAACTTTAAATTCCTATTCATTTGATGAGTTGCAAGAAGCTTATGATAAATTGGTTTTTGATTTCAAAATTACATTTTCAAAGAAAAAGAAATTGATTTCAAAGTTGAAAATTGAAAATGATTTACTTTTGAAAACCAATTTGGAGTTTGAAGCAAAAATGAAAGATTTTGAACTTAAAATTTTTGATTTACAAAATTTGCTTCAAACAATGAAAAAAGATCATCAAATGGCTTTAGATGATCTTAAAAAGGAAAAAGATTTGATTTCCAAAGAACTTCAAAAGAAAAATGATTTGGGAAAATCAAATTTTTACATAAGACAATCTAGTGCCCCTAGATTTATTGATGGAAAATGTTTTAGAAGTGTTTGGGTCCCAAAAGGACTAATCACTTCAACTAAAAAGGATGAAATTAAAAAATGGATTCCTAAGGGGACTAAAATTTGTGCTACTAACGTTAAAGGATCCAAAGCAATTTGGATACCAAAAATTACTTGATTGTCTTATTGTAGGTGTGATGGAGGTATGAGCATGAAAGTGCAAGATTAAGGGGGAGCTCCATACACACAAGATGGACACTTGAAGAAGGAAGGCTTCACATCCTACCTTAAGTTCAAGTGTGGTAAAATCTAGTTTTAGCTTTAATTTTGTTTATCTTTTGTTTAAACTAGATTATCATATATGTTGGACTAATATCTTATTGATGCCTTGAGTAAGGGGGAGTCTTTTGTTTTCATAAACTAAGTTTTGATATTTGATTTTAAAATAATTGACATTTTTAAAACTCTCTTATGTTATGAGCTTTAAAGTTTTTCAAACTTGGTTTGAACCATTTTTGATATAACAAAAAGGGGGAGAATGTTGTGAAAAATTGATTTTTCAAATGGTTTAATGAGTAAGGGGGAGCTTAAATGTTTTTAAATCATTATTCTCTTATTCAAATGGTTTATTTCACAAAGGGGGAGAAACTCAAAAATAATTTTTCAAGTTGGTTTTATTATATCAAAAAGGGGGAGATTGTAGAACTAATGTTTTGATATAATAATTGAAAAATAGTTTTGGACTAATTTGAAAAGATTTCAAAAATGGTTCTTATGTCCAAACTACTTGAAATTATATTTAAGATGTTTTTGAGAAAGTTTAAAAGTGTTTTAAATGATTTAAAGAAACCAAAGAAGTGATTCTTACCCAGGTGTTTCGATACACCTTCAAGGTGTTTCGATACCTGTTCTTCAACGACATGTTTTCAAAGGCAAAATCACAGTGGTATCGATACTGGTATCGATACCTTTTCACCACTGTGATGCTTGGTTTCGATACCGGTTTCTAAACACCCTCAACGGTCATAAACGATTTGAAAAAAAACCCAACTGCTAGGAGCGGTATCGATACTTGTTCTTATTGAAGGTTCAACGGCTATTTTCCAAAGAGGGTGTTTCGATACCAGTCTCAGGGGTATCGATACCACCTGCACCAGAAACAGAAATATGCCTTGTAATAAGCTCCAAACGGCCTCAAAACATCCCCAACGGTCATAAACGGCTAGAAGCTCATTTGGGATGATAAAAGAAAGCCTCAAGCATCAAGAGAAGACTAATGCTTCACTTGTAACAACATTATGATCAAGAAATTGTCTTAGTGCTTAATTTCCTATTATTTGGGTAGACAAACACTTGTGAGCTTTATCGTCAATATATGCTCAAGTGTAATTAGGAATTAAGTGAGTGCTTAGATTGCAAACATTAGCCTTATTAGAAGGATTAAACAAGTTTGCTAAGTTTTCTTTGTTTGAGTGAATTCCCAAAGTTCGGGTTGTGAACTTTGGATGCTTGGTTCGGTTTTGAATCAAGGTTTGTAAGGTTATCCCTTTGTTCCTCAAAAGGTTGAATTCTTAGTGAATTGTGGAAATCCTTAGTGGAAAGCTAAGGTAGTGGATGTAGCTGCTTGTTCGAAGGCCGAAGCACTCTAAAATCCTTGTGTTCATTGTCTATCTTTTTGCTTCCACAACAAATCACCCAAAGTGTTCTTTCTCCATCAAATTGGCAAGTTAATCGTTTATCAATCGAGCCACATCAAGCCCAACACATTAGGTGATGTTAATCTCGAAATTCATTGAAAATTTTAAAAACGCTATTAAGAAAGGTAAGTTATAATTATTAAAACGTTATAATTATTTCTTAAATATGACAATTGATTATAGAATGTTATTGATTATTACTATTACTATTACTTCAGTAGAATTATTGAGGTTTTGGACAGATGTAATAGAAACGATTGCACAGAGGCCCCTAGAAAGGACATTACCTTTCATATTACTGGGAATGTTAAATTACTTTGTTTGGTTTATTTCTTAGGAATGTAAAATGATAATATTTGGTTGAAAAAATATTAGATTACTTAAAAGTAAATTTTACTAAATTATCCTTGTATTATATTTTCTTTTTAAAAGAATAAAATTTTTGACATTTAACTGAAAATATTAAATATTTATATAAAAATATATAATTTAAATATTTATTTTTTACTTAAACTTAAAATTTAAAGTTTTATTGATATTTTTCTTTCCTTCAAGCTTTCAAAGCATTGTTCCTTTTTTTCTGGGAATAATCGTTGGGTACCCTGAACGAGTGAGAAATCCTAGGAAAAGAAAGAGAGTCTTCTGGTTGCTGGATCTCCGACATAAGCTGAACATGACTGCTTAAGATTTTATCGGTTAGGTTCTTCCGTCCTTCATTTCTTGTTTTTTTCTCTTCTCTTGTTTACCATCATCAAAACTAGTATCCATGTGTTTGTCTTCAAGATATAGTTTTTAGAGTCCACTGCTTGAGAATTCTGTATTTACAGAAAGATTTTCGTCTGGGTTTTCATTCTCACACATTGATTCTGTCGGGATTTGTACAATACCAAAGAAAAGTGAAGGAATGACATTCCCGGATAAATCTTGGAAAAGCGCTACTGTAGGTAATTTTTTATTATCGGGTAATAAGAATTCCCACCAACCAAACATAGGTATTTAATTCTAGAAAAAGTTATTTCTACCACTAATATTTATTTCCTCCATCCAAACACACCCTTAAAAACATATTTTAATAAATTACATAAGGCCTCAAAATCTTTAAACCGTCCCTGAATAATAGTACGAGCTTGGTCTTTGGAAAAGATAAAAAAAGATGAAAAATGAAAGTAGCATAAGGAAGCTCGGTTGATAAGCCCTTTTCCTTTTAAAATGAAATTCTCAAAAGACTCCTACATAATGGGAAACCGATGAAGGTTTCTTCATGAGAAGGAAATCTTTACTATTTTATCAATATAGGGCTTTGTCTTTTTCATTTTTTGGAAATTAAAATTAACTCATTCGGAAATTGGAATAAATATAAAGGTGGTCTCTCAACTTTTTAAATTATATTCTCTCTGTTTTATTTAAGAAATTCAGTATTGATTTTTTAAAGTTAAAATTTTAAAACTTTGATCATAGTTATTTTAAATATTTTAATTTATTAAATTTTATAAAATATATATTTTAAACTAATTGATTAGAATTTTCTAAAATATTTTTTTTATATTTTTATCAATAATAGATTTAAAATTATATTGAATCAAAGTTAAAAAAATTTGACAAAAAAATCAATACTGAACAAATAAAATAAGACGGAAGGAGTATATTTTTACCCTCAAACTTTTAATTTTTATAATTTAATCATTAATTAACTTTTAATTTATTCAAAGGTCTTTAGACTATAAACCAACTCAATTAGAGCCCAATTCCAATGTAATTAGAGCCCAATTCAAAGGTCTTTAGAATATAAAATTTAAAGTCAATATAATATTTGAAATTTTTCTGTATAGGTTTTTTATCCTCAAATCTCAATTTCGATTATATCAATTTTTAAAGTTTTATATATATGATTTCGATTATATCAATTTTTAAAGTTTTATATATATATGATTTTAATGTCACCTAATAGTAGATATAATTAATTCACCGATAAAAATTTTAAATATGAAAGTTTAAGTTATTGAATTATTTTGAATTAGGACCAAATTAATAGAATATATAAATTTTAGGGATTAAAATTTTTTATTATACGAATATTTTATTTTAATTTTAATGACTGAATATCTTATTTATCATAAAATTTTTATTTAGTGATATGTCTATTCATAAATTTATAATAAGAGATTGAATTATTTTTTAAAAAAAATGATATATTCGTTCCTATAATTGAATAAATAAATTATTATTAAAAATATATGTTTGTTTCTAATCATATAATTAAATAATTGAATTATTATTTTTAAGAAAAAAACTAACATTTTTATTATTAAACCCATAACTAAATGACTTGTAATGTAATTTACATTTTCTTAAAGAAATTTCCTCCTTGCCGGTCCTTTAAAATCCTTTTGACTTTCCTCGACCTGCGAATGTGCAATGGCGGCTTCCAGGATCTTACTTTCCCACCTCCGCCGTTCCAGTCCTCTATCCGCTCTCTATCTGGCGCGTATCACTCACCCTCCTTCCTACATTGCATCTGAATCTCACCCCAACCTTGCGGCAGGGAGCGTTTCCCCAGTCGCCCCCTCCATCTCTCGGCGGTCCCTTTTCACTTCGCCCGACAACGTTGAACAAAATATCCTTCCGATTCGTGCAATCATTTCATTGCTCGATGGTTACCATAATCTCACTGGCTTCCCTTGGTAGGCCAATTTCTTCTCTGTTGTTTGGTTGACGAGAATCTGAAAATTTTGCATTAAAGTACCAGAAATTCTAAATTACTTTTGCAGGTGGATAACTATTGGAACTTCCACTGTAGCTATGAGATTTGCGTTGTTGCCGGCAGTTGTTATTCATCTCCTGAAGCTGAAAACGATTATAGAGCTAGCTCCTAAATGTAAGTTTCTTTTATCATTACTTTAGAATCTTACCATTGCTTACCTGGAGCATGAATTTGTCAAGATATTAGGGTTTGGCTTACTGCATCTCGAGCTTGAATGCTTGAATAATTATTCAAGCTGAGGTCTGGTATTTTTGTGTATGTAGCTTGTGAGTCAAATATAGTTTATATTTTTTGTTCAGTATCTTCTACTATTATACACATACTTGGTAAATATAATATTTATTTTCATATTTCTTTTTATTTGATTCGAGTATAAGTTCAACTAAAGTTTGAGGCTTAGTCAAGTTTATTCGACTGGAGCTTCTGTGTCTCAATTATATTTTAAACTTATATTTTCTTTTCTCTTCTTTTGTATCGAGTTGGCCTTGACTAGCTTGGTTACACTCCTAGGCTCCTAGCAGTGAGGCTGTCACATCCATTATTTAACCATGTTTTTACATATGTATATATATACATATATATATTTACCTTTGACAATTGAACTGAGTTGATGTCACCGTTTTAACTAATAGATGCATGTTTATATTATGTGACACATTGAAGCAAATTTATAGAGAATAATAAAAAGAAACTGGGTATACGCATAATTATTGTTTTGTTCATTGATCATTATCATATTCTGTAGAATTATGAGAGACAGAGTTGAAAAATACTGTTGTTGTATTTCGATATACAGAAAGGAGTCTATTTATAGACTTTTACAAAGGTGTTTTACATCTAGTAGTTAACCTATTAGGATAAGATTCTTATCCTTTACAAAGATAGAGTTGATTTAAAATTAAATACTTGTTAGGATAAGAATACTAATTCTACTCTAGTTATACTACCTAACAATTAGCCGTGCTAACATATTCCGATTGATGTTTTGATTGGCGTGGGAACTATTGACAATATTTGAGAGATTTCTTAGAAGGGTTTTATACTATAACATTATCTATATTTGTTCTTCACCTTTGGTACACTGTTGTCAAGGAGTGTTTGGGCATGCTTCTTCTTCGATGTTAGGCATAAAAAGATGTCCTTTAATCAAGTACTCTTGAATATATTTTTTAAACTGCTTTCATTAGATGTACCTTTATTAGTAAGAAAGAGAATGATACCGAACTCTTTACTTCTCAATATTTGAGTATTGACGATTGACATGGGACCATAAGGATATCCTGCATAATGGCGATAAAATTAAAAGAAAATTTTGCATGTTTACCGTACCAATATTTAATTATTTAGATTTTATTGTGATAATTATATATCTCAAGCTTTATATGTATACACACATAGGCACATCGCACATATAAAGCATACACATATGCATATACATATTGCAACTTCACTCACGTGAGATTTTTTTTACCCCTGGCACTATAACACTGCTTTGACATATGCCCTTTCACATGGCTCTTTATTTCTACCTTTTACTGATAATAAAATGAACAAAATCCTGCAACTACTTCGGCTGAAAAATAAATGAATACCTTAGTGCAATCAATCGAAAGTAGTGGGAATCTTTTCTACATTGGGTGGCACTAGCGACTATTTCATCTGGCTTTTATCCTTGCAAATTCATTCCTTTGTAGGAAATCATAGGTGCATTGTTATATCAGAAAATATGTTGATATTGACTCCAGTGTGCCTTTGTGTTCAGTTTGCTTAAATGTGTTGGATATCTTTTAGGATAAGAATCCTATTAAGTAGGAATTATCAAATCCTGTTTTCTAGGATTCTTTTAGAGAGTTCTTTTAGGAGTTTTATTTATTTAGTTAGTTTATCTCTTAATTGATAAGAGATCTATTCTATTTAGTCTTCTTTATCCTCTAAGTCTCTTGTAACAAGGAAGCCTATATATAACTTCCTTTTCATCTTAATAAAAATACGACAGAGTATACTTTTTCTACTCTGATTTACATGGTATCAGGTTAGAACGATCCTCAAGTCCCGAGTCAGTATTCTTTGTCTCGGCTTTCTTGTTCTTTTCCTCCTTCATCTATCTTTTCTCGAAAGATGGTTCATCCAAATCCATCTTCATCTGAAATAGCTCCCCAAATACCTCATCTCCATCAAAACTTTCAATTTCTGATTCATTTCTATCCCTTATCACCACCTATAAGTTGAATGGCCATAACTATCTTGCCTGGTCACAATCTGTCAGGCTCTATATCACTGGCAGAAGAAAAGAAGACTATCTCTCGGAGTCCATGGCTATTCCAGATGCAACAGATCCAAGATATAGTTCGTGGATGAGCGAGAATACCACGATTATGTCATGGTTAATAAATTCGATGATTCCAGCAATAGGAGAAGACTTTATGCTTTATAAGACTGCAGCAGAGATTTGGACAGCAGCAAGGGATACCTACTCTAGTGCTGATAACACTTCAGAGCTATTTGGAGTAGAAAATCAGATTAAGAATCTTCGACAAAGGGAGATATCGGTTATACAGTACTATGGTGCTCTGAATAAGTGCTGGCAGCAAGTTGATCTCTATGAAAATATTGATTGGAGGTGCCAGGAAGATAGGAATTTTTATAACATTCAGAAGAATCAAAGGAGAGTGTTTCAGTTTTTGTCTGGATTGAATGTTGAATTTGATGGGGCAAGGGGAAGAATTTTATCCTCTAAACCACTTCCTTTGGTTCGAGAGGTTTTCTCAGATATTAGAAGGGAAGAAAGTAGAAGGCTTGTAATGACACCATCAACTCCACAATCAGAAGCTTCAGCCTTGGTGATAAGTTCGAACTTCAAAAACCAGCAAAGGAGAAATAGGCCTTGGTGTGAACATTGTAGGAAAGTGGGGCATGTGATAGATAATTGTTGGAGGTTACATGGAAAACCTTCTGATTGGAAGTCAAATAAGTCTAAATCTCCTAAGGAAGCTAATCTTTTATCTCAGGAAGACTCTTCCAATAGTTTCAGCAAGAAACAAATTGAGGAGTTGCAACAACTTATAAGTAATTTGACAGCAAAACCTGTCCCTGAGGCTAACACTACAACAGGTACTGGTTCCTCTACTAAATCAGTTCAGTGGATTGTAGATTTAGGGGCGACAGACCATATGACAGGCAATGTTGCTTTACTAGAGGATTTTGGTGAGAACAACATACCTGCATCAATTCGAATTGCAGATGGCTCTCTTACTAGTGTAGAAGGGAGTGGTTCAGTTAAAATAAATAGTAATTTGGTGTTGCATAATGTGCTTTATGTTCCTAAGCTTGCTTGTAATTTGTTATCAATAAGCAAGTTAATTTGTGATTCACATTGTAATGTTATGTTTGCTGTTGGTGGCTGTGTGTTTCAGGAACAAGATTCGAAGAGGGTGATTGGCAATGCTAGACTTACTAAAGGTTTATACATCTGTGAGAGTTCTCCACCTAGTCTTGCCTTATCCAGCCAACTTAGGAATCAAGTTTCAGTTCCTGCTAGTACCAGCAGTGATATTTTGTTATGGCACTACAGATTAGGCCATCCTAGTTTCTTCTACTTAGCAAGAATGTTTCCCAAATTGTTTATTAATAAAAATCCTGCTCTTTTTTCACGTGAAATGTGTCAGCTTGCCAAACATACTCGTAATTCTTATAGCCCAACTATATTTGCACCAACAACACCTTTTTCAACTATACATAGTGATATCTGGGGTCCTTGCTCTGTGAAAAACATTTCTGGACATAAGTGGTTTGTATCCTTCATAGATGACTATTCTAGGACAACATGGGTATTTTTAATGAAAGAAAAATCTGAGGTTGAGACCATATTCCGAAACTTTTATCAGGCCATTATCACTCAATTTGATGCAAAAATAAAAATTCTAAGGAGTGATAATGGGAGTGAATATCTAAGTAAATCTCTTGCTTCTTTCTTTAAGGAGAAAGGTATTGTTCACCTTACTTCTTGTGTCAATACTCCCCAACAGAATGGGATAGCCGAACGCAAAAACAGACACATTCTTGAAGTCACTAGGTCCATTATGTTTACATCTAAAGTTCCTAAATACCTATGGGGGGAAGCTATTCTTACAGCCACCTACCTTATAAATAGGATGCCAAGTAAACCTTTAGGATTTAAAGTTTCCACAGAGGTTCTCTTTCAACTCTATCCTCACTTTAAACCTTTACACTCGAACCTTCCTCTTAAAGTCTTTGGGTGCACTGCTTTTGTCCATGTTCAGGATACTAATAGAGGAAAACTGGATCCTAGGGCTATCAAATGTATTTTTATAGGCTATTCTTCTAGCCAAAAAGGATATAAGTGCTACTCTCCATCCTCTAAAAGAACATATGTGTCCTATGATGTAACCTTCTTTGAAGATACTCCCTACTTTTCTAGTGCTGAAATTCAGGGGGAGAATCCTCAGGAATTTCAGCAATATCAGTCGATTCAAGGACCTACACTATCCTCCCAACCAAGCCTGATATTACCTTCCAACAGTAGTCTGCCATCTACTGTCCAATTACCTACTGTTCAAGGTCAAAATGATACTAGCAAGGCAGAAAATTTAGTAGACACAAATCCTACTGAGTCACCACCCTTCCTATCTCCACAGCCGAGTCCACATAAAATCCCTCCTTCCATAGAAGATACTTCTATAGATGACAGTAACCTCATAACACCTCAATTTAAGACTTACTCAAGGAGAAGGAAAACAGATGCAAAAGAAAGTGGTCAGCCTAGCATTGCTCAACCACCAGATTCAATTCCTTGTACTGAGACAGAGGTTACTGGTATTAAAAGAGAAGGAAATGAAGGACTCTCAACAGATTGTTGATGTGAATTTGGATGATTTTCCTATTGCCATTAGAAAAGGGGTAAGGAAATGTACTGCCCATCCCATAAATAAATATGTTGCATATGGGAAATTACATTCTAATTTCAGGGCATTCACTGTAAGTGTGAATCATGAAAAAGTTCCTAGAAATGTGGCAGAAGCCTTTTAATTTCCAGAGTGGAAAAAGGCTGTGGAAGAGGAACTAAAGGCATTGCAGAAAAATGAGACATGAGATTTGACAGAATTACCTGTTGGAAAAAAGGCTGTAGGATGTAGATGGATATTCACCATCAAATATCACTCTGATGGCAGCATAGAGAGGTACAAAGCGAGGTTGGTAGCTAAAGGTTTTTCACAAACATATGGCATTAATTACCAAGAGACCTTTGCTCCGGTTGCAAAACTCAATACTATCAGGGTGATACTATCAATAGTTGTCAACTTGGACTGGAAATTACACCAGCTAGACATAAAGAGTGCATTCCTAAATGGAAGCCTCGAAGAAGATGTTTACATGGAGGTTCCACCAGGGTTAGAGGGAAAGGTAACTAGGGATACTGTTTGTAAACTAAAAAAATCTCTATATGATTTAAAACAGTCCCCTAGAGCCTGGTTTGATCGTTTTGCTAAAGCTGTTATTGAGAGTGGGTTTAAACAAAGCCAAGCAGACCATACTCTCTTCAAGAAGAGTTCACCAGATGGTAAGATCACCCTTCTAATTATCTATGTAGATGATATTATTATCACTGGTAGTAATGAAGAAGAAATAAAGAGATTAAAGTTGGACTTAGCAAGAGAATTCGAAACAAAGGATCTCGGCACCATGAGGTATTTCTTGGGTATGGAGGTAGCAAGATCCAAGGAGGGATTATTGATTAATCAGCGCAAGTACGTTTTAGATCTACTTACTGAGACAGGGACGATTGGCTGCAAGCCCATCGAAACACCTATGGAACCTAATTTGAAGTTCAACAAAGAAGCAGGAAATCCAACTAACAAAGAAACTTATCAAAGGTTAGTTGGTAAATTGATCTATCTCTCACTCACTAGACCAGATATTGCATATTCAGTTGGCATTGTCAGCCAATATATGAGTGATCCTAGAGAGGAACATATGGAGGCTGTATACAGGATTCTGAGGTTCTTGAAGTTTACACCAGGAGCTGGATTGATCTTCAGGAAAAATCAAGAGAGAGGTGTGAAAGTGTACACGGATGCTAGCTGGGCAGGTGAGCTCACAGATAGGAGGTCAGTGAGTGGCTATTGTACCTATGTTTGGGGTAATTTAGTCACATGATGGAGCAAGAAACAAGCAGTGGTTTCTCGGAGTAGTGCTGAATCTGAGTACAGAGCAATGGCTCTTGGGATTTGTGAAGGAATGTGGATTAAGAGAGTGTTGTCTGAACTGGAACTAGATGATGGAAAAGGGTTCGAATTATTCAGTGATAGTTAGTCTGCTATGAGCATAGCTATAAATCCGGTCCAACATGTGAGATAGACAGACATTTTATTTATGAAAAAGTCAACCAAAGAGTGGCCAACTTGCAATATGTTCCTACAAAAAGGCAACTAGCTGATATCTTCACCAAAGCCCTTCCTAGAGTAACTTTTGATGAACTTTCATTCAGACTGGGTATATACAACATATATACACCAACACCAGTTTGAGGGGGAGTGTTGGATATCTTTTAGGATAAGAATCCTATTAAGTAGGAATTATCAAATCCTGTTTTCTAGGATTTCTTTTAGAGAGTTCTTTTAGGAGTTCTATTTATTTATTTAGTTTATCTCTTAATTGATAAGAGATCTATTCTATTTAGTCTTCTTTATTCTCTAAGTCTCTTGTAACAAGGAAGCCTATATATAACTTCCTTTTCATCTTAATAAAAATACGACAGAGTATACTTTTTCTACTCTGATTTACAAAATGTCCATATCTGAATTTTCTGACAAAAAAATTGTAGGGAAACTAATACTTAATCATTATGTAGAATTTATGCAGAGAAATCCTTTTTCTTTTCTTTTTGTTTGAATGTTTAACTACCGGTTAATTTTTATGGTTGACACCGATGCATTTCTCATAGTGCCTTCTCCATTGCCACCACCTATGTCAGGAAGAAGTTATAAAGACCATTTTAAACATTTCCAGAAGGAAAGAAAGGCAATTGGTTGCCCTTCTTATTTTTGGTTTATTGCTCCCATCTTAACTCAGGTAATTCTCCTTTGCAGTCCAAGAATGCCACGCATGTCTGATATAAAATATTTTAACCTTTAAGAAAATCAACTTGTTTTGTTAGTAGATTTGCATTCCATATTTGAGTGCAAGATAAATTTAGGCGAAGTAAAGGCATAGAGGAAGAGGAAGTTTATAGATTGCAAGAAAAATTTGGAAGAAACAGTTACAAACATGGATTATAAATGTATTATTGAAAATTTAGCTACTCAATATTATCAAAGTTTGTTGGTCCTGACAATTCTGTTCTCAAATCAAATTACATGCATTTAGCCACATTAGTTTCGGTGCATGCTTCAAGAACAAACCCTTGCAAATGAGCAGTTTTGTCATGCTGCTTGTCCAGCTAGGATGTCAGTGATTGATATATTATAGCAAGTACTTTGAATTTATATCAATCTTTATTTTGGGTTTGAAAATGTATAGAAAAGCATCTAATCTTCTGATAGTGAAAAAAATGAAAAGCTTAGAATAAAGTATCTATTGCTTCGTTGATAAAAAAATGATATTTTAAGAATAAATAGTTTCATGAATTGAGATATCGTAATTGGATTAGTCAAAATTGAACATTACAAGATGATTTCTAACTATCCGTACTATAGAACTCTTACTAAGATAATCTCTCTCTATGTATGTATGTATGTATGCATGCCAATTATCTCACTTGCTGTGCCTCTTAATTTGTCAGGTCCCATGCCTTCTCTTATGGGTGACTAGCATTCGCCGAATGTCGTTGGATAATCATCCTGGGTTTGATAATGTAAGGCACTTGCTTGGGTATTTATTCGTACTGTAACTTATGGTACTGCAATAATCTATATAAATATTTGAAAACATAACCTATGACAGGAGCCAAACTTTATTTGTAATTGCTAGTTTTTGAAGGTTTATCCAACTGTTATTGTGTAATTTTTAGGTAAAAATTGTGTTTAGAAATTTATGTGTATTGTGTAGTAGATGTCAATCATCCTTCTGCCCCGTCCGGCCGTCCCTGGAAATGGAAATCTCCTACATGTATTGCAACACAGTTGATAAATTATGCATGATGGATAAATATGCAATGGCACTTTCAAATTCACAACAGTGGTGGCCAATATAGTATCTAAGTGCTGACGAGTTGTTAATAGACAAGTCTAAGATGATAATCTAGACAATTGTGCAGTTAGTTTTTCCTCTCGTGCTAAGTAGTGTGCTTAAGCAATGAAATAGAAGAGTTGTATAAGAAATAAAATAATTTTATTTTGTATTTCTTCTATCTTATCAATATGCTAAAGATAAATATGGCTGTACTGTTGGAGATAAAATTATGTAAAGCAAGTTTAGTTGGACAAATAATTACTTAGAAATCATATGTTAAAGTTTCTGTTAGTCGTTTGACCATCTAATGAAGATTTTGCAACTCTTTTTATCATATGTGATTATGCTTACAGAAATGTGAAGATTGTCTGCTTTAAAATGGTTTTGACGTTTGCTTGAACTGTAATTGTTCTCAGTTGGGCATGGTTCTTTAACAGAAGTGTACTTTTTATTTTAATATTGATGCCTGGATTACATGCATTTTAGATTGTTGTATTTTTAAATTGAAGCTCTTTGTATTTTCCAATCATTGCAGCCAGAACTGCACACAGCTCATGCTATCCTATCTTGTTTTTTCCCCAATGATTACAAATTTTTTGCATTTATCAAGATGATGCTTGCTCATCATGTTTGTATTTCAATTGCAAATTTCCTAGTTTATTGTATTGACATTCACTTGGACTTTGTCTCTATCTGGATTTGCTTTAGATGAAACTTGTTGTATTCTACTTGTTTGGTTCTGGAAATGTGTTTCTATAAATTGATTGAAGACATTTAAACAACAGAAATAACCTTTAATCTTTTGTCCATGTTGCGTGCATTGATGCTTTGATTGTACTTGAGATTTGGATTTATCTAGCTAGAGTGTTGAATGTTTGGCTATAGTTGCATTTTCGAACTGCTTATTACCTTTATGATCTTTTATTTAGTAACTGCCTTGAGTTGCTCCAAAGTTGAAACCCTCACATGATTAATTCCAGGGTGGTGCATTATGGTTTGAGAATT
Organism: Abelmoschus esculentus; assembly: GCA_035048815.1. Classification (NCBI taxonomy): domain Eukaryota; kingdom Viridiplantae; phylum Streptophyta; class Magnoliopsida; order Malvales; family Malvaceae; genus Abelmoschus; species Abelmoschus esculentus. The sequence continues at coordinate 8,809,885 of JAUCBN010000051.1, read as the reverse complement.
TAACCGAACTTCCTCACGGTGCTTCAGGATTCATCTTTCCATTTTTGATTGCTGGTTTGCACTATCTCAATGTTCAGGTATTGTAATCTTCACCATTGAAGCTGCCCCCTCTACATATTACCAATTAGTTTTAACTCGGATGCTTAGCTCATCTTATTAACTCTGGGTGCTTAACATATCTACCCACCCTTATGAAATCTTTGAATCTTGATCATAAGTCTCTTCAAGCTACTAGACTGGCTTGTGATAATTATTTTCTTTCTATTATAAGTCTTAGAGATGTAAATACTAAATTCCTACTTTTCCCCTTCTTTAGGACAAACTTATTAAATAGCTCCAAATCATGAGTATACTAAAACCCTGGTACAGACATAAACTTCACTTCATCATGGGTGATGCACAACCTGAAGAAATTTATGTTTTATATTTAGATTATACTAAAACTATCGGTTATACTTATTAGGATATACTTCTATTTTATAGGAATTTATCATTTAAGATAAATACCTATCTTTTAGGAGTTCTATTAGTTTTGTTTATTTTATCTTCTTAGGTGATAGAGTTCTATCTTATTTAGGTCTTCTACTTTCTTGTAAACTCTTATGAAGAAGTCTATATAATTAGACTTCATGTTAATTAATAAAGTAACGATTCAGAGCATTACTACGTCTCTGATTCTACATGGTATCAATATCAGGTTAGAACGATCATCAATCCGATCCATCTAAGTATCGGATTTTTTGATTCTATTCCTCTCTTTCTAATTTCTCAGTTATTCTTCCATCATGATTAACCCAGATCCTTCGAACTCTGAAATTAGTAGTCAGAATAACTCTTCACAATCAGAATATATACTTTCTGATTCCTCCCTTTCACCCATCACTACCTATAAACTAAATGGCCATAATTATCTCCCATGGTCCCAGTCTGTTCGCCTTTACATCATTAGTAGAAGGAAAGATAACTATCTTTCTGAGTCCATGCCAATTCTAGCCACTACAGACCCTAGATATAACACTTGGAGAAGCGAGAACACCATGATCATGTCATGGCTCATCAACTCGATTCCAGAAGTAGGGAAAAACTTCATGTTGTACCAGATTGCGGCAGAGATCTGGACAACAGCCAGAGACACTTATTCTAGTGATGATAATACTTCGGAGCTTTTTGCAATGGAGAATCATATTAAGAATCTTCGTCAAGGAGATCTAAAAGTTGTCCAGTATTTTGGAATTTTGAATAAATATTGGCAACAAATTGATTTGTATGAAAATATTCAATGGAGGTGTCAAGAGGATAAAAGTCTGTATGAAAATCAGAAGAACCAAAGACGAATCTTCTAGTTTCTATCTGGATTAATTGAAGAGTTTGATAGTGCTAGAGGAATTATCCCAGCCTCTAAACCCCTTTTTTTGGTGCGAGAAGTCTTCTCAGACATAAGGAGAGAGTAGAGTAGAAGGGTCTTAATGGTTCCAACACATACACAATAAGACAATTCAGCCTTGGTGGTTACTTCCAGGAACCAGCAAAGGAAAAGCAGGCCATGGTGTGAACACTGTAAAAAGATGGGACTTGTGAAAGATCAGTGTTGGAAGTTACATGGCAAACCACAAGATTGGAAGCCAAATCGAGCAAAATTTCAGAGAAAGGCTCACCAGGTTGCTCAAGAAGATGTGACCAGCACCTTCAATCGAAAGCAGATTGAAGATTTACAACAGCTGCTCAATTCTATGGCAGCCAAACCTTCCACAGAGGCTCATGCTGCTACTGCAGGTACTGATTTCTCTGATAAATCAGTACAATGGATAGTGGACTCAGGGACAACAAACCATATGACAGGGAATTTTGCTTTATTGGAGAATTATGGTGAGAGTAGTCTCCCTGCATCGATTCGCATTGCTGATGGTTCTCTGACTAGTGTAAAAGGGTGTGGTTCAGTAACTTTAAATGAGGGCTTTGTTATTCACAATGTTCTTTATGTCCCACAACTAACTTGCAATTTATTATTAATTAGCAAGTTAATTCAAGATACGCATTGTAATGTTGTGTTTGGTGTTGGTGGCTGTATTTTTTAGAGACAGGAATCGAGGATGGTGATTGGGAGTGCTAGACTTGACAAAGGCTTATACACCTTTAAGCATATAACACCTCAAACCATGGCTCTCTTTACTCAACTTAGGAAACCAGTATTAGGTTCAAATGATGTTTTGTTATGGCATTATAGATTAGGCCATCATAGTTTTTCTATTTATCAAAAATGTTCCCAAGCTTATTTATTAATAAAAGTCCTCATTTTCTATGTGAATTCTGTCAATTTGCCAAACATACTCGGAAGCCTTACAATCCTACAAAGTTTGAACCTACTCACCCTTTTTCAATCATACATACAGATATATGGGGACCCTGCTCTATTAAAAGTGTATCTGGGTACAAATGGTTTGTTTCTGATGACTTTTCTAGAACTACATGGGTTTACCTTATGAAAGAAAAATCTGAAGTTGCATCTATTTTTCGAAAATTTTATCAGAAAATCCTTAATTTGATTCCAAAATAAAAATCCTTCGAAGTGATAATGGGAGTGAGTACTTAAATCAATCTCTTAGGTCCTTTTTTGAAGAAAAAGGGATTCTTCATCTTACCTCGTGTGAATACTCCTCAGCAAAATGAGGTTGCTGAGAGAAAAATAGGCATATTCTTGAGGTTACAAGATCGATCATGTTTGCTTTTATTGTACCTAAATACCTCTGGGGGGAAGTCATTCTTACAGCCACATACCTTATAAATTGAATGCCCTGTAAGACCCTAGGTTTTAAGATTCCTACTGAGGTGCTATTCCATCAGTTTTTACATTTTAAACCTTACATTCGAATCTAACTACTAAGTATTCGGATGTACTGCCTTTGTACATGTCCATCATCATACTAGAGGAAAGTTAGATCCCAGGTCTGTCAAATGTATATTCATAGGGTACTCCTCAAGTCAAAAAGGGCATAAATGTTATTCCCCATCTACCAGAAAAACTTATTTTTCCTTTGATGTCACTTTTTTTTGAAGATAAACCTTATTTCTCTCAGACCGAAATTCGGGGGGAGAACCTTATAGAATTTCAACCTATTCATATATCAAGCCCCATCTTACAACCGAGTATAACACCTATTATGAGCATTAATTCTCAGCCTCCCAGTGACCAAGTACCAAGTGATGAGAAAGATCTAAATGATTCTGCCAAGGAGGACTTACCTACTTCTTTGTCTCCACAACTATGTTGCACCGATACGGATACGGGGACGAAAAACAACAATTCTTAAAATAACAGGGTACGGGTACGACAAGGGTACGACATATAAAATAAATTTAAAATATTAAATAGATAAAAGATTATAAATAATCACTAAAATTTATACTTCATAGTAGATTAAAAAAATTATAAACACCTACAATATTAAAGAGTCAAATCTCAAACAACAAAGTCTAGAACAATATTAAAAAAACATAAATCAAGCATTGTTAATATCCTTTAATATTAACTCATTTTTCAAGTTCGAATTTAATTTAAACGTGTCAAACAACGAATTCAGAACTAACCAATCAATTATCAAGTTGTATATATTATCTTATACTTAAAAGAGATAAAAAAATTATGACAAAATAAATATTCAAAAAAAAAAATACTTAATCAATCGACACAAATATACATAAAAATCTAACTTTAATAATAATATTATTATATTAATAATAACAAAATACTAATAAAAAATTAATACAAAAATAATTTTATATTTTTTAATAAAAATATTTATAAAATAAGATGTCCATAATTATAGAAACTGAATATTATAAAATTTATTAAATTGGGCCCACATTATAATTGAGAATTGAGAAGTTTTTTCACACGTGGTTTTTATTTTAAGTCTTTCGTCTTCTACATCTTCGTCTTCAACCTTCTCTTTGTTTTTTTCTGAGTTTTCTTTCTCCTGTTGATCACTTTTATCTTTGTTGTTGGACCACCATCGGAGTTTATGTTGAAGCGGGAAAGTTTCTCAACTGTAAAACAACATTGGGGACGTTCATGGAGATCGTAAGCCGTCCCCGAAACGTCCCCAAAAATTTTTCAGCCGTCCCTCATTGTTTCTGGCCGTACCCTGTCGACGTGGTACGTCTCCGGTACGTATCCAGGTCGTACCCGTCCTGTACCTGTCCCAGAAACGTTTCTGGTACTTGAAACGGCAAGGAATTGCCGTACCCGCGCTTCCTAGCTCCACAATCAAGTCCATACAAAACTCCTTCAATCTTGAGAAATCTACCTACCAATAACCTTGAAACCTTAACACCTCAACTTAAGGTATACTCCAGAAAAAAAGAGGACCTTAGTCGAAGACATTTGTCAATCTAGCAATGTCCAACAATCAAATTTGATTCTTGTTACTGAAACAGAAATACTTGAGACCGGAGCCGAAAGTAATGAAGGGACCAAAGAGTCTGTCAATATGGATCTTGATGAGACTGGAGCCGAAAGTAATGAAGGGTCCAAAGAAGCAGTCAATGTGGATCTTGATGGCTTTCCTATTGCCATTAGGAAAGGGGTAAGAAAATGTACTATAAACAGATATGTTGCGTATGGGAAATTACACTCTGATTTCAGGGCTTTTACGGCCAATGTTAATCATGAGAGGATACCAAAGAATGTAACAGAAGCCTTTCAGTCACCAAAATGGAGAAAGGCTGTGAAAGAGGAGATAAAGGCCCTATAAAAGAATGATACATGGGAGTTAATCAATTTACCAATTGGAAAGAAAGTTGTTGGTTGCAGGTGGATATTTACCATCAAATATCACTCGGATGGGAGCATAAAAAGGTACAAAGCAAGGCTGGTTGCTAAAGGTTTCTCTCTGACTTGTGGTATTGATTACCAAGAGATGTTTGCTCTAGTGGCAAAATTAAATACAATCAGAGTACTATCAATAGCTGTCAATATGGATTGGAAGCTACATCAATTGGACATAAAGAATGCATTCTTAAATGGAAATCTAGAGGAGGATGTTTATATGGGAGTTCCACCAGGATTAGAAGGGAAAATTACCAGGAACACTGTTTGTAAACTCAAGAAGTCTTTATATGGGTTAAAACAGTCTCACAGAGCTTGGTTTGATCAGTTTGCTAAAGTAGTTATTCAGAGTGGATTTAAACAGATTCAAGCAGATCATACTCTCTTCAAGAAGATAGCATCAAATGGTAAAGTTACTCTTCTAATTATATATGTAGATGATATAATTGTTACTGGAGATGATAATGAAGAAGTAGAGAGGCTAAAGAGTGATCTAGCAAGAGAATTTGAAATCAAAGATCTTGGTAATATGAGATATTTTTTTGGTATGGAGGTGGCACGATCCAAGGAAGGACTAGTGATCAACCAACGAAAATATGTGTTAGATCTACTTGACGAAACAGGAATGCTTGGTTGCAAACCAATTGACACTCCAATGGAATCAGGATTGAGATTCAGCAAAGAAGATGCAGGAGATCCTGCACATAGAGAAACTTACCAAAGACTAGTTGGTAAGTTAATCTATCTTTCACTTACTCGACCTGGCATTGCATACTCAGTAAGCATTGTTAGTCAATACATGAGTGATCCACGAGAGGAACACATGGAAGCAGTCAACAGAATTCTGAGATACTTAAAATCTACCCCTAGAGTTGGACTTATCTTCAGAAAAAATAAGATAGGAGTGTGAAGGTGTTAGTTATCCAAGAAGTGTTACAGCTTGAGGAGAAGTCTAAGTTAACGAGGAGTGCTAGAATTTTTATTTAATATTTAATTAGAGTTTATTCCTAATTAATAGTTTAGATTTATTAGAAGTCTTATTTAAATTAGAAATAAATATTATTTAAATTAGAGATAAAGTATAATTTTAGTTATATTAGAATTTTATTTTAGTCTATTTAAAGGCTTATTCTGTAATCATTTAATATTGAACAATAATAAGAAAATATAGAGAAACACATTGTTCTCTCTGAAAAATATCATTGTTCATCCTCTTCAAACAACAAATCCCTAACCACCGATCACACGCAAACCACCATCATCTGTTGCATTACGACCACCATGGCCCTTTTCTCACATGATATCAGAGCCAATAACGGTCTTGATGTTGTCACCATTGTTGCCATCTGTAATCAGAAACAAATCAATGATTTGATTTTTCAGATACAGATCATTTTTTTCCGCTGCTATCATTAGACCACACTCGTACATTGACTTTTCCCTCATGAAAATCTTATATCTCTGGTGAAATTTCTACTCATTTAATTTTGTTGGGTATTTATTTAATGGTTCTATCTTAGCCAATTAAAAGGATAGATGAAAAGGTTATAGTTTAGCCTTCAAAACTATTTGGTTCTGTCTTAGCCTTCCATTCAAAAAGATAGATGAAAAAGTTATAGTTTAGCTTTGAAAACTAGATAATATTCTTTAAGGATTCTACCTCAAAGATCCAAGTTGGAACTCTAGTCTGTGTAACTATCAGCTAAAGGGGGAGTGTAAATTCTTTTGATTACTTCGTACATCATTCAGATCAGATCTTTTAATCAAGAGCCGTGTGCTGGAGCATCTAAATCAAAGACTCCTAACCCGAGAATAGAGAGTATTTTTCTCGAAGAAACAATAGAAGAAAAAAAGAGTAGGGCATCAAATCCAAGATCCAAGCTGATGCTTTACTACGTTTGTTATCCAAGAAGTGTTAGAGCTTGAGGAGAAGTCTAAGCTAACGAGGAGTGCTAAAATTTTTATTTAATATTTAATTAGAGTTTATTCCTAATTAGTAGTTTAGATTTATTAGAAGTCTTATTTAAATTAGGAATAAATATTATTTAAATTAGAGATAAAGTATAATTTTAATTATATTAAAACTTTATTTTAACCTTTTTAAAGGCTTATTCTGTAATCATTTGATATTGAACAATAATAAGAAAATATAGAGAAACACATTGTTCTCTCTGAAAAATATCTTTGTTCATCTTCTTCAAACAACAAATCCTTAACCACGGATCACACACAAACCACCATCATCTGTTGCATCTACGGCCATCATGGCCCTTTTCTCACAGAAGGTTTACACAGATGCTAGTTGGGCAGGTGAGTTAACAGACAGGAGGTTTGTTAGTGGCTATTGTACCTATGTTTGGGGTAACTTAGTCACATGGAGGAGCAAGAAACAGGTTGTTGTCTCTCGGAGTAGTGCTGAAGCAGAATTTAGAGCAATGGCTCTTGGAATTTGTGAAGGGATATGGATTAAAAAGGTGCTCTCAGAACTTGGATTGGATCTGGAGAAAGGTTTTTAGATATTCAGTGATAGCCAATTAGCTATGAGTATAGCTAAGAATCTAGTTCAGCATGATCGAACAAAGCACATTGAGATAGATCGATATTTCATCTATGAGAAGGTTAACAATGGAGTAGCCAAGTTGCAATACATTCCTACAAAGAAGCAGATAGCAGATATCTTCACCAAAGCTCTACCTAGAGTAACTTTTGATGAACTCTCATCCAAACTGGGTATATACAACATATATACACCAGTTTGAGGGGGAGTGTCGGTTATACTTATTAGGATATACTTCTATTTTATAGGAATTTATCATTTAAGATAAATACTTGTCTTTTAGGAGTTCTATTAGTTTTGTTTATTTTATCTTCTTAGGTGATAGAGTTCTATCTTATTTAGGTCTTCTACTTTCTTGTAAACTCTTATGAAGAAGTCTATATAATTAGACTTCATGTCAATTAATAAAGTAATGATTCAGAGCATTACTAAGTCTCTGATTCTACAAAATCCCAGGTCACTTATCTGTAATTATATTCCAATATATAAATGCTCCAAACCTTGAGAACTTGAGAACTTTATACTTTTATGTTAATGTCATTATGGTGGTGATATGTTATTTTGGCCAAGCACTGAGATGCAGTATTTGATGTGTAAAATGACCATTTTAGTATTTCAATAAATACTTTGAAATTCTGAAGTTTAACAAACAATGCCTTATGAAGTTGTGACTTTTTAAAACGCTGGATTAAAAATTCTACTCTTTTCAAAATACAAGTTACAACCAAACACTACATACTATTCCTTATTTACCTTTTAGATCTATGTTGCAGCATAAATGGATGAATAACAATGTGAAAACACAAGTATAATGTTCACTAACATGATTCGTTATTTTATCAGATTTCTTTTGCATCAACTTCAGTTGGGAAAGTTGATTCGTTCTTGGCAAAAGTGAGTAAGACGGGAATTGTGCATAATGCTAGTATTGGCTCCTTTTTCATCTTTGGAGCTAGAACATATTTTCATGCCAACTTGTTCAACTAATCGTGCATAACTTTTTCTATTTTTTGGAATTTTCATTCAACAAGGATTTGTAACCATTTTTTATTTTACAGGTTTACAAGTTCTATTTGGATTTTCTGACATTGCCTACTTTTGGTATTTGTCTGTTGATTCCCCAGGTAACTATGTAATACATACCCCTTCCTTTTCTTTTATGTGGTATGTCAAATTGTCATTGAACAGACATTTTTACAAACTCTGAATTTGTTGATGAAAGTCATCTTGCTGGTGTCTCTAAAATAGTTCATGATCTTCCACTTCTGCTAAGGTAAAATATTTGTAACAGTAGAATTGTGTTTCTTTAAAAGTTTGTTTCCAGGACATCATCTCGTTTGTTTAGGATTTAGGGAGTGCCTTTCTGAATCAAACCGTAGTTTGGAAGGAGCTTTGCAATTATTTCATTAAAGAATGAAAAATTATCTCATCCTCTGCTGGTTGAGTTTTTAGACTCCACAAAGAAGAGTTAAAATGGTGACACATACCCTTTGGGGTAAAGTAAAAAGTTCTTTTGTTTTCTTGAAAGAAATGGATCACATGGCAGTTTCTAACCTACTTGCGGAGTGAAAAATTTCACTGCCAATGTATCAAAGATGACTCTTAATCAATACCAATTATGGTCCAATATATTTTTATGGTCCCCTGTAACAAATGTAGTTATGGGACTATTCAAAACAGAATCTGAATTAATGCGGGAAGAATTAGAAGTTTGGGAAGGTGTTTTCATTTGTCAACCTATGGTGCTGGTTCATTTAGAGAGAACCTGTAATCTCTAAAGTAAAAGAAAACGAAATGATTTTTTCTTATCTTTTATTGGATTCAAATAAGTTTAAATACAACGTATGGTGATTAACAACATGAAGAAGTGGAGGCATAACCTCCTACCTTACAACCAAAGAAATAGGGGAAAAAAGCATAGCAATAGTGCCCACCTTGGTTCTGGTGACTGCATCTAAGCCTTTTTATTACTTGATTTCTGATTTTGCAGGGAAGTCTAGTCTACTGGGTCACCAATAGTTCATTAAGTGTTATTCAGGTTAGCTATTCTGCTTTTCCTTCTATATACTTGTTTTATCAAGAAGCCAGTTATGCTTTATTATTGTATAATTTATTTGTTTTTATGTTCTTAATCTTTAAAGATGCTTTTGACATGTAGTGAGACCAATAATTTATGGGTCATTTGTGTTTGTTAAACCAGAAATTGTTTGATTATTATGTTTTTGTTACAAATATTTGACATTACTAGTACATAAGTCAGTGTTGGGAAATTAATTGAAGAAAGTGGTTAGGACATAAATGTCTTTGCCTTCAGATTTCCTTTAAATTTTACTTTTTAGCATTTTTTTACTCGCATGGCAACAGTGCAGAAAAAACTTCCAAACTTTTGGAAACATCAAATTTGTGCTTCCAACATTTTCCATTTTGCAAAATTTTGTTTTTGTTCTTTATTTCTGAAACAAAAACAGAGGTACCAAACACATTTCTATTGCAATTTTCCTAAAAAGTGAAAACAAAATAAAACAACCCTTAAACAATCCCAAAGATTCTGATAATGTTTCATTTCAATGGTGAATATTAGCTTTCAAAATCAAACTTTTACTGGGATGTCCAAATATCCTTTAAAATGTCATTTTATGTATGCTTTGTTCTGGTTAATTGTTGTAATAAACATTTTAAAAATAATGATTAGCTTACACCAACATATGATTTTTCACTGGTTATTACTGTTTTAATGAGATTTACTTAGACGCTGATCATGTATTACTGCACTCTGGGACCCAGAACATGTGAGTTGGATTGTTCACCTTTCCTGGTGCTGCAGTGACCATGATAGCTAGGGTTTCTCTTGTATACCTATAGTGTATTTCCAATCTTAGCTCCCACTTAAAAGTACAAAGCTAAGACATGGATTTTACCATCTTTGTCTAAGGATCTTTTAATTTATAATGCAACATTCCTTCAACCTTTTTTGCTTTTACTTAAAATTATATTTTTCAATATGCTTGAATATTACTTTGATTTTACTAATTTGATTTTCTATCTTTTTCAGTTATGAATTCTTTAATTCACATCTTACACTGAAGTTTGATAATTTCAGACAATTATTCTGTCTTTAAGCTAAAATTATTGAATGATTTAACCCTTCTCTATGCACTTGACAACTTTGCAGCAATTGACCCTCAAACACCCTGCTGTTCGTGCAATTCTTGGCTTACCAGATAAGAATGCTCCCGTGGGACAAGCACCATCTGTGGAACCAACCTCAGCAGAACCTATACTTCCTCCTCCTATTCAAAACTTAAGTCCTAAAGAATTGCTTACTGTAAGTTCCTAAGCATAGGACCTCAACACATGATTTAACTGCCAGAGGTTTGTTAAAAGTTCTTACATCATTGTAATTGGAATTATTTTCAGCTTTCAATCAAGCACTTGTCACGAGATGAAAGGGATCAAGCAGTATTGTTGCTCAAGTTAGTATTTTGTCTTTTATTTTCCCTTCCTATAAATTGAACGGGTTTGCCCATACAATAAACATTTCTTCACAGATTGGCACTTGAAAGAGATCCTGAATATGTAAAAGCTATGGTTGTTATGGGACAGACTCTAATGCAGAAAGGACTGATGGAGGATGCTACTCACTATTTAGAGCGTGCCATTTCAAAGGTTTGATATTGTTTCTTCTGTTAAAGTATAAGCTATTGTTGAATACTGAGTGATTTGGTTGAAGTTAAAACAATGGTGGCATATGTTCCTTATAGTTAAGTCCTTTTATTCACTGGTGTAAAGTCAGAAATTCTAGGTTGAGGAATCTTAATTTAAGGTAAAACAGGGTAAGGTGCCTAAAATGTTCCGAAAGATGCACAAAATGTTATCGAAGATAATTAAGTATCTTTTGGTAACATTTTAGGTAGATTATCGTTTTTTTCTTGGCTCTTTAATTAAATGATGCATGAATGATAGATAACTGAGATGTATTGAGACAAATTTTTACGTTCTGAACAAATCACAAGCTGATCTTTTGACACCTCGTCAGCTGTCACTTACTGGCCATCCAACAGAGGTTGAAGATGTTGATCTTTTAATTCTGTCATCTCAATGGGCAGGTGTTGTCTATATGAAACAGGTAAAACATTATGGTTGGAATTTGTTCTCAAAATATCCATCAACACGTCATTATTTATTTTTATCTACAAGTCATTCCCACTATATTATGAATTTGGTCGGTAAACCTAACGGCCTTTAGTTCATTCAAAGAGCCATACGAACTCTCCTCATTTTATTTCCATTCGCTTTGAATCTCACAGGGGAAGAAGGCAGAAGGACTTGCACACCTGGAAAGAATTTCGAGTTTGAAAGAGCCAGAGGATCCAAAGTGCAAAGCTCATTATTTTGACGGATTGTTGTTGCTGTCCAGGTTTGCCTTTTAAGTTTTAAGTTTCTATTTTCATCCAAGAATCTCACAATCTCTTCATACTTCAATGCACATGACTTGGGGTCTTTTTTCCAGTGCCTTATTCGACTCTGGGCGCAAGGCTGAAGCATTAGAGTTTTTGAAGTTAGTTGTTGCTTATAATCCCCAGTATGAGTATTTACTGGAGGAGTTTAAGAGCGATGATGATTTTGCGAGTAATGTTGCTAGCAGTAGGAGACGAGATTATTGATTTGTGTGCATAACGATTTCATTGTTGGAGTTATAAAGTTGTGGCCATGCTGAATAGAATAAATTTTCTGTAACCTTGAATTGGGAATAAATTTTAATTTGATCATACATAGCTCACCCTTGTAAGTTTTTGGCTTCTAGTTCTACGACTCGTTTTTTCACACATATGAAGTAACGAATCCAATAACACCGTTTTCGAGCCTAGCCTAGCCGTTATCACCCCTACTCGGACACCAAAGGAGTTATCACCCCTACTCATTCTCTACCAATTAGTTTAACAATCTTTGGCAACTCGGACACCAAAGAAAGTAGCCCTGGTATTGCCAAAAACACGTCCAACGCCGGGAATTCCCCGGTGAATACTCGTGCAGATTTAACTGAAAAGTGTCTCCCCCTACCACTATATCCCTGAAGGTAAATCATCCAACGCCGGAATGGCAGCAGTTGATAGACAGCCCCATAGAACAAACTAGTTTGTGCTTCTTTTAGTATTTTATTCGTAGTATTTAAGTATACCTGAATTTACAATCTTCCGGATATTATAATAACAAATCTTTGTGCATGCAAGTATTCAAACATTTACAAAAAATACAAAAGTAAAAATAAATAAATAAATAAATAAAAGAGGGGAGAGTTTATCTTTGTCTGTCATGTTGATCCCCTGCCGATGTTAAACCCTTGTTTTAAAAAAAAAAAAGTCTCGGAAAATAATTTTGTTTTTTAGCCTTTGAATAACCCAATTTTATGCGTCGAAGACGGTAGTTGGAGGTTGAGCGCGATGATCAGAGTGGCTAGACCATCGTCAATTTTTGGAAAATAAGAAAGATTTTGGGTTTGGTTCAAAATAAAAATAAATGATAAAAGGTTTGAAGGGTAATAAAAATGGCCGACGGTTTGAAAAGCTAGCAGGAGGAGTCTTTATATATATAGGTTTCTAATATTTAAAATGATCTAATTGCTCATAAATCCCTTTGTGTTTTAGAGTTTTTATCCGCGACACTTTCGCCTTTTAAATTGAAGGGCTCGAATTTCTTAATCGTTTTACTTATCAAGTAGCGGAGAAATTGGTTCTAGAGGAGAAATTATATCATAGGCTCGGCCTATTACGTCAGCCGTGGTCCCATCCAACAACACTTCACCACTAATTGTCAACTCATTTTTTCCAACCAATGAATCTTTACTCATAATTTATATGTCATTTTAAAAATATAATTTCTGGAAAATATATTAATTACATGGTTAATTAGTGGCGGAATGAGTGGTTTTCATTGGCTAGGAACCACGGCTGACGTGGTAGGCCAGACCTATGATATAATCTCTCGTTCTAGAGGGTGGGTGAAAGCAATTTATAAGATAATACAAAAATTTTAGAATGATTTAACTTCTAAATCAAACTTCTATCTATAATTTTAGCTTCCTTATTAAGAATTATTCAAATCCATAATTTTTTTAATCTTCTCTTTTTCTTGTGATCAAAAGGTAACCTTTTACAAATACTGGCCAAACAAACACTCTCAATAAAGAAAAAAAAAAAGAAAGGCAAATTAAATTTTTTTACTAGACTTATTGTTTGTATTTTGTAAGCACTCACTCAATCCAAAAATACTTGATAAAATAATAACAAATTTATTCACAAGTATTTATCTATACGAGAATATGAAAACTAAGTACTTAAGACTCTTTTACAATCACAAATATGTTGGTTTTGTGATCATTAATTATTATTGTTGTTTAAAGATTCTTTTTAATTTTCTAAATGAGTTTTTAACCATCAAAGATCGTTGAGATTGAATTAGAACTGTTCGGGAATCAATTTTCATCCTAAATTTCTTTTTGGATGTCTTAGCATCGGTATATGTGAAACAAGTATCAATACATCTTTAAAAAATAATCATTAGATATTGAATTAACATTAAGGATATCAGTATGCGTTAACATATATCGGTATGACCTCTATTGTATCGGTACATGTAGGCATATAACGGACTAATAGTACATGTCTTCAATTCTAAAAAATCCTTATAACAAAATTCTTAAGATGTATCAATATGGTTAATATTGTATCAATATGTGCACTATGAAACTGCAGATTTTGTTATTTAAAAACATTTTAAATCCGTCTAAACTTTTTCAAAAAACAAATCAAACATTATTTTAAATTGTTTAAATTTTAAATATTTTTATAATGTTTTCAATTTAATTTAAAACTATTTATCAATTATAATATAAAAAACTTAATAATTTATTCTTTTTGATATAATAAATACAGTGAAATAATATATTTTTGTGATCCTCTCCCTTTATAAAATAATTTTTTTAAAAAATATTTTTAAAAATATTGAAAGCTCTCCTTTTTCAATTGAAAATTTATTTTTTTAAATTATTCTCCCTCTTGTTGTCATATAAAAAATATTCAAATCAAATTTGAAAAAATTAAAGTACCACAAGAATGGAGAATTTAAAAAACATTTAACAAAAATATTTTTTTTATAAACATGATTCTCCCTTACTCAAACATCAAATGAATGGTCAATCTAATATTTCACGATTAATAACTGAATTTTAATAAAAATAAATAAACAAAATAAAAATATAAAGAAATTTAATTTTTTTCATCACTTGAATCAGGATGTAAAATCATCTTTTTTTATGTGTTATTTTTGGTGTGCATAGAGCTTTCAAGATTTATTACTCTGTTAGTTATTTTTCCGTCACCTATAATAAATATAATCAAATAATTTTTGATATTTAAATTATTTTGGATCTAATAATATTAGTCTCACAAAATTTAATCCTCTTAAAAATTTATTTTTCAATTTTATTTTTTAAAATAATTAATCTTTTGAAAACCCAAATACTTTCAAAAACATTTATCGTTCAAAAATTTAAATTATCTTTATTAAAAGTTTGATTTAATATGTACGGTTATATCATTCTATTTATGCATATTTATTTGTCAATTGTTTCATGATTAATTTATCTTTATATATTGGTGTATAAACGGTTAATGTGATTTTTTTTAATCGTCAAATTTTAATTTAATCGTCACTTTAACTCGTAAAATTTGATATTAATAAAATGATAATTTTTAGTGCTATGTTTGGGGTATGATAGAAGTGTGAACCCTTACTCACATGTAACTTACTTCTGAACTTTAAAAATAGATTTTTATTTTATTTTTAATATCCGATCTACTTAACTCAAATAATCGATAATGAATCTTATTTACTTTCAAAATACGATTTTTCAAAGAAATCCCCCAAATCCAAATTTTCAGTAAAAGTGGGATACAATTCCAATTTTTTTAGTCACTACACCGTGCGGTTATAAAACTAATCTATGTAGATACACTTCAAATCCATGAGACGGATGCATGTCCCGCAAGAGGTGATCGTGTATCCGTAGAATTCAAATGCCTTGGTCGGTCGGCATAGGATTTGTAGGGACCTCCAATACAGAGCAAACCCAAACCCAAACCTGAAACTGAAAGATGAAAATTATCCAACCTTCACCCACCCAGCGTAGGAAATTTCTTTTTGGCAAAACCATCAGTATCTTAACATTCTATATAATTGGATTTGAACTCAGACAGACACCAGTTAGTTAAAAATGAGAAGCAAAAACCACAGAGGTTGACATGACCAATCCACAGCAATCTCGTAAATAACAAAAACAATGGTCTGGCAGACTCATTTGCAGTCGAAGGGTATAATTTGAATAAATTTTACTTAAATACAGATCACATATCAATACATTGGGAAGACAGCAGCTACATGTACAAAGTTTGGTTTCATAGTACATTTGGACACGGAGTGAAGAAATATTATATACAGGCTCACAGAGGCAACAAGATAGACGGACTGTGAACTCTCTTCCTCCAAGCATTAACGGTTTATCGATGCTGCTGTGTTGTGATTTGATGTGCTGTATCACGCTTAAGAGATAGACCCCCCCCCCCCCCTTTTTTTTTCAATGCTGAAAGGTCTATGCCTTGGCTACCATTCCCTCTATCGTTGATGCCACCCGGGCAAGTAAATCAGGTTTTGGTAGTGAGAATATGCCAGATGCGGCCGGGAAATGTGGCAAATGGTGGCCGACTTGACATTTGCCAAGGTACAATATTCCAAGATCAATGGCCAGAATCATCATTGTTTCTGTTAGAGCTGCTGGATCTAGGGGCTGAAGCTTTTCCCTTCCCACTTCTTCCCCTACTGCTGCCACCTCCCAAGCTCTTTGAACTTCCCATCCTACTGCAAGCTCCACGAGAGTTCACATCTGATAGGCCATTTTCTAGAGCTTGAACTAAATTCTCAAAGAAATTCCGCGTCACGCTGTTGTCATAAAGTTCATGCAAGTAATTAATTAGATAAAAGATGGCATACAAATTCTCTCAAAATACACAAGGGTAAGAGATTATACTTCATTAGAAAGTTCAATAAAAAGATAACCATCTCTGTAGTCCCAAACATGGATCGTGAAACAAAAATGAACATACCAGAAAAGAAAAGATAACCAACTCTTTCCAACACAGTAGTTTATTTCCATGACAAACCAAATGGACAATTTCTTTAATAGAACTTCCATGTTAAGATTATCAAACTCTACTTCATACTGAGTTGCATAAAGATTTATATGGTAAAAATAATTTAAAATGAAAATTACCTGGTCAATCCAGCAAGTTTTGAGCGAAACTCGTTGAAATCTTTTAATGGTCCCTCTGCATTGAGGTAAACCTGAAGCTCCTTCTCTGCACATTGATGAAGTCGTTCTAACCCAGACTCAGCGTCACCTGCAAGACATACAAGCAATTAGTGCAAAGTGAACAGGAATATAAAGCCATAGCTTATATTATAGCTTAAAGATGGAGACACAATACCTTGTAGGTACTCAAAGAACTGCCTTTTAGCATGTTCCTCTTCAGGTAAATAATAGCCGTATGCATAAGTCCATTTCAAGACTCTCCTACATTCTATTATCTACACAAGAAGAGCAGCGACAATGAGCTAAAGCAAGTAGTTGGGGACTCAGAAAAGTTTGAAATTTACCTGTAGCCATGCCTCAATGATGAATTTTAGCTGTGATTCAGGTTGGCACTGTGTCTCACTCAGCTTCTCAAGCTACATTTACAAATTGTCAGCAGTTATCATAAACTAGAAGAATAGAAGAAGAAGAGGAAGAAGAAGAATGGTCTGAAGCAAGATAAAACACCATCAAGTGGGAGGAAACAAAAATATTCATCTTGCTTCCTCTCCCGTCTCTTCTTCCCTCTCTTCATTTTGTTATTAGTGAACTTTTATATTGCAATTACTATTTGTTTTTTTAATAATACTTTTGGCAGGGAAATTGAGCCCTAGAGGCAAGGTAGACTAAATGATGGAGATTGGGTGGGTAAGAATGTCACACCAATCTCTAAAGTACACAATGTGCACTAATCCCACACAAACAGAAGGGAAGGTCTTTGGCAGCTGCACATCTTATTAATACATGTCTACTAGGAAGAGATGGATTTCCACCTTAAACCACAAAATGCTTCTACAATAACAGAATATTTCATTGGAGAACAAAAATAGTATGCAACATAGTGACCTCATTTTTACGTGGAAGGCATTTAAAATCCTATTGAAGGTTCTATTGGTTACACAAATCTTAACATTTCAAAACTCAACAACTGATACTGCCACACTTTGCAGATTCAATAGAAAAAACTCAGATGACAAGAATATGCATGTCATAAAGAGAAACATAATAAAACAAGTGGTGATAGGTTATAAATTTATCCAGATCTTTTAAGTATTCAAACCAATCTCCATGACGTCCACAATAAATGGAACAAAAATAATTCAATAGACCAGCATCGACAAATAGAAAGTTGGGCTTACATGCACAGACTGCATTTGCTGTAGATCAGCCATTGCCTTTTGCCTAGACTGCATAAGTCGATAGAAGTTTTAATGAGTAAGACAGATGTTTTATCATTCAAGTATATAGTGGCATAACATCCACAAAGTATTCCCACAAAAATTAAGCAGTCAGAAGAAATGGGGCAATAAATACTACAAATTCTACAAACTGATACATACTGATTGGTTGGTTGCCCATCGTTCATAATAATGAGTATATTTCTCTACAGATAATTTAGCCATCTCTCTTCTTTTCTCCTCTTCATCAAACTGTAAATAGAGAGTATGGATCAGAAACACATAAGAGAGGGCAGCTAAATCATGATGCACAATGAAAAATGACAAGAAATGGGAAATGCTGACTGCAAAAATAAGGAATTGTTTTCATACTGTGCCCTCTTTTTTTGCTGTTTCGTAACGGTTGCAGGCATAATAACCACCAGTTACCTCACCATGATCTGCCCATGCACCAAGGCAAAGCCTGCATACATATGTGGTCAACTGACAGAAACTTTTATACAAAAAGAAGTAAACATGTAGTAAGCACATGAAGAGTAAAAAGAAATCAATTTGTTTTCGGCACAAAATCTGTTAAATACAGCCCTCATCAAGGAAAATTGCCTCTCTGTTAAATACATCATTTAGCTAAAGAAAGTAGGGAACCATTGCACAACTATTTTGATTTGGAAAAAAAAGGGGGTGGGGGTGGAAACAAAGCCAAATTAGGTAGGACAGACTTCAATCAAAATACAAGCAATGCATATGTAAGAGAATAAGCTTACCAACAAAATTCAAATTTACATGGTGGTGTGCATGTCATATGCATACATCCATGGTTCTTTTCAATTGGGCGCTTGCATTTTGGACAAGGCTTTGAATTAGCCAATATCCTGAAGATTAAAACAGGCATTTTGATTGAGAAACATAACATTATGAGAACATTTCATGGTATAATATATAATGCAGAAAAACTATTTAGTAAATGGACAAGCACAAACAGGCCCTTTGTAGAAGGGGAAAACAAAAAGGAAACTTCATTTTAATTAAAGAAATTATCAAAGAAGACATTCACTTTGTTCACTTAAATGTTTTAGAAGAAAGTTCTTTTAGAATATAAAATTGGCAAATTAGCTATTACTCGGACTTAAATGTGTCAGAGATGTGTACGTATCTGATAAGAGCATGTTCAATTTTTTCTCTAAATTTTTCTATTTATTTAGAAGATCTTTGGAAGGACATATCCCTATACCCATATATGAATATGCATCACACCATTCAGACACAAATACTTCAAGAAAAATAAAGGGTTGGAGTAACGGCATATTTGTGTAGACATATAAACAGGGAATGTTTATTTAACTATATTTAGTAACACCCCTTCACCCCACCCCAAGAATCCCTTTCTCTTTTTCTGATCTTCCAACTTGTGGTTGTAAGGAATGAATCTGGGCAAGCTTTCCCAAATGCCCTAGTTATCCAAAATAAGTGATATTCAGATAAGGAAGCATTCTACAGACACATTGTTTACTTTTCAAAACAGAATCCTTAACATTTAAGCTCAGCAGAGAGGGAAGTGTGAATAAGAAAATTGCTTCTATTAGGTGGGCCATTCAGCACTAAACTAACAACCCCGCTATTTGGTATGAATTAAACAACCACACCCTTAGAATAAATCCAGTTATTATAATCATGTTCCATACCAATTCATATTTTCAGACTCTGCACTGTTTTTCAGTATCCACTTGGCAACAGTTCCACAATCAACAGGACGGTGAGCTTCTTCAGAGCACTGCAAAGTCGCACATTATGAGTCAAAATTCCTGTTTCCAATTTAAAAAATGAAAGAAGAGTGAAGCAGAAAGCCATATGCATGAGTTGTTAAAAGTACTCTAAACAGAAACAGCAACAAAGGATCTTACATTCCAACAAAAGCTATATGAGCAGCGACAGGTAACATCATAATTTCCACTACCAAAAATAAAATCAACCGCATAATCACACCCAGGTGCAGGACACCATTTGGTCTGTAAAATAACACAAAAAAAAGAATATAAATGTTTAAGATACCAAGAAGGTGAACATGAAATAATGACAAAAAAATATACCTATATTCTTATTAGTGATTTCAGTGCAGAATATATATTGCAGAAATATAGTAAAACTAAAAAAATAAAACTGAATGAACATATCAATTCAATACATTCATGGTTCTAATCCATGAAAACCTTGAGGAAATCCCATTTATGAAGCTACAACTGAGCCAGAAATATTAGCAATATTTTCATACACCCTTAACAAAGACACAAAAGTGAAAAATAGTTATGAATTACACAATACTCCGGATGTGCTTAGACACCACAAGATTAATAGCAAGTGTAATTACTAGGCAAGTAATTACACGCTCTCGTAATTACAAGGAATTCTAATTCCCTAGACATGTTTGATTGACAAAGTGTAGCAATTCAGTGGGACGACTAATTGAAAATTGATAAATATGTTAGAAGTCATTATGGTTCATTATTCGCATAATTCCCCCAATTCTCACCCCCCAACAAAAACTGCAGAGTGTAATTGGGGTGCTCCAGTTACACTCAATTCATTGGGACTCACTAATTACAAGTGATTATACCCAAATATGATTACTGTGTGGTTTTAATAAGCTGGATCAAAAATGATTTTTTTTTTACTTTTATACAAATAAGCCAGAGCAGAAATAAGATAATGTGGTTGACATCATTTTTACACAAAACTGCTAAAGGGTACAATCAATTTTCAAGTCATTGTCAATTAGATACTAACCATAAGACACCAAAAGCCACAATACAGAATCTTCAAGGAAAGTAAATGCACACATCAAATGCTACTCAAGGCAATAAGTCCATTTACTCAAAACATTTTAAGTATTACCTTCCTATTGCCTTCAACATAAGATCTAATGAAATAACGAGAATACTTTTCTCTGTCTTCATCAGAAGCCAATGCATTTATCATATCTTGACCAACAACAGCAGCACAGGATGGATCAGGACATCGCAACATCAAACATCCAGGACCATCATTAATGGCTGTCCTAATATAACCTAAACAAGGGAAAAAATGGAAATCAGATTAATCACTAACACTGTCATAGATTCAAAATCCCAAAATCATTTGGGAGGCAAAAAATTGGTATTGCTAGATTCAACCAAAAAAATTATCCATTCTATCAGCCAAATGCCTAAAGTAGCATCCTCGATAGAAACACAAGAATAAAAGATAACGGAACAAGGAAATTAACTTCAGAATGGATGAAACAGCTGAAGAAATTTCATTAACACCTAGGACTTAAATATGCTACCAAAAATAACTTAGAATTGCATCCAACTAGAAACATTCACTTAGATTATATTTCACCAGGAGGGGGAGAAGTAAACTGAATCATATAGTTGAAGGATATGAATGAAATTTTATTTTCTCCCAAAACCTAGAAGTGTTAGTTTATCCGGTAATTATAGTTAGTTTTCAGAGAGTTTATCTTAGAGAGTAAGATGTGTTTTAATTAGATTCTAGTAAGTAATTATATTTAGAGTCAACTACTTAAGAGTTTAGAGTAAGAAATTTAATGTATCTAGGACTCCTAAACTAAAAGTCCTACTCTTAGAAGTCTATAAAAGAGTTTGTAAACTCAGTTTTAATGAGCAGAAATAAACTGATCAAGTTTACGCAAACTATTATTTATTCACAAACTATCGTTTATTCACATGGTATCAGTCTAATTTCGATCCTCTCAAAAAAATTCCTTTCATGGAATATTATCCTCAATCAACGTTGAGTGAGCTGAAATCCTCCTCAATCTCTACTGTCAGTATGATAGATTTTTCAAAAGTTACAGTCTCCTCTGTTACTAAACAACAGATGCTTGAAATCCAACAACTGTTCAGAAAATTCAATGGCAGTAGTGAAGGAAACGCAGCCTTCGTGGAAGATGAAGGTACCCAGAAAAAATCCTCTTATGCTACTCTTCTTTCCACTACAACTCCATCTAAATGGATAGTTGACTTTGGTGCTTTTGGCCACATGACTGGTAACAGAGACCTACTCCTTAATTTTACTTACTTCTTCTTGCTCAAAGAGTTCTATTAAAATAGTTGATGGTTCCCTCTCCTCGATTAAAGGCATTGGTACTGTAATTATTAACAATGACCTAATCCTTGAAGATGTCCTCTTTGTGCCTAGTCAGGATTGTAACCTATTGTCTGTGAGCAATCTTTCTAAGGATCAAAATTGTTCTTTATGTTTCTCTAATAAAGAATGTTTTTTACAAGCACCGATTTCAAGGAAGAGGATTGACAATGCTAGGTTGCAAGATGATCTTTATGTCCTTTCCAGCAACAACAAATCTATCAAGTTTCCTTCTCCATCTTGTTATAATTCCTTGAGACAGATTGATATTGTTATGTTATGGTATTTTAGGTTAGGTCACCCTAACTTTCATTATCTTGCAAGAATCTTTCCACATTTGTTTATTAGTAAAAAACCATCTTCTTTTAAATGTCATATTTGTCCACTTGCTAAACAAACAAGAGCTAATTATCTACCCTCATCTCATAAACCCTCACATCCTTTTTCCTTGATTCACAATGATATTTGAGGTCCTTCTAAGGTGACGAATGTTAGTAGGAGTAGATGGTTTGTCACCTTTATTGACGATCATAGTCGAACTACTTCGACCTATTTGTTAAGAGAAAAATAAAAAATGTCTACTGTTTTTCAAAAGTCTTACAACATGGTAGAGGCTCAGTTTAACAGTAAAATTCATATTTTTAAATTTGATAATGGGGTGAATTCTTTACAGTCTTTAGGATTTTTTTCCTAGAAAAAAGGATAGTCCAAATCAGTTCGACTATCAGACATGTCCTTTAGGAAGAGGATAATGGCCTTGTGTCAAGTTGGGCCAGTGAACTCACATATAGAAGATCTACAAGTGGTTATTGTTCTTTCGTTTGGGGTAACTTAGTGACTTGAAAAGTAAGAAACAAACATTTAAACTACTTGAAGAACTTGTAATGTGTAAAGACAAGAAGTTCGAAATTCAGATTGTCAGAAATTCTATCCAACATGATCGAACAAAACATATTGAGATGGACAGACATTTCATAGCAAAGAAACTCACAAGTGAAATTACATCTCTATCTTATGTTCCATCAGTGGAACAAGTGGCAGATATATTCACGAAGGCTCTGCCAAAAGCCTCGTTCAACAAGTTTATGTATACTCACCAACTTGAGGGGGAGTGTTAGTGTATTCGGTATTTATAGTTACTTTTTAGAGCATTTATCTTAGAGAATAAAATGTGTTTTAATTAGATTCTAGTAAGTAATTATATTTAGAGTCAATTACTTAAGAGTTTAGAGCTAGAAGTTTAATGTATCTAGGAAACCTAATTCAACTAAAAGTCCTACTCTTAGAAGTCTATAAAAGAGTCTGTAAACCCATTTTTAATCAGCAGAAATAAATTGATCAAGTTTACTCAAACTATCATTTATTCACAAGAAGTAGTTTTCTCTCCCTGAACTTATCGGTCTTTCCTAAATTTTTTGCTTCTAATTCTGGAACAAACTTCATAAAAATAAAAATTTTAGAAAAAATGAGGGGAGAGAACCAGACAAAGAGTAAAAAAATAGTGGTCCTAACTCATAAGTTAAAGCTTTTTTATTTCCAAGGAATGATCTTCCTTTATACACTAAGCAGGAGATTCAAGTCATTGCCACTACCATCTGGTAATTTAACTCTGACCTCATGTAAGCAGGCAGGACAAAGAAATCAAAACTACTAAAAGTTCAAATAATTCACAATAAAGGGATGTTGTTGGTTGTCACAAAACAAAATGAAACAACAGTCAAACATATGACACACTAAGAATAGCAGACATTAACACCAAACAAACATGAAAATTTTAAGTACCGTGATATGGAAATAAAAGGTGTGGTTGTATCACAACTGACCTGACCAACAAGAGTTGCAAAAAGGATGGCCGCAAGAAGCAACATGAAGCAAATCACAAGGATAGGTATCAAAACATATCCCACAAGTCATCTGCCAAAATTAGAGATGTGAAAAAAATGAAAGACGCATAGCAAACAAGCACTAGAACACCTGGCTCATAAAATAAAGGTTTAACTTTCAATCAAGTTCGCATCACTTACTCTGCTACCATCTGGAAATGGGACTACACGCTTATTCAATAAGCCAACAGACCAGCGAACCTTTTCCTCATCTGCAAACCATTCGTCATGTACTTTACTGATGTCCCTGCAAGTCCAAATAAACATAAATCACTTGCAATATCATGGCACACAAATTTATCATCATCAAGAGATAGCAAAAACATATGCATATTGACCAAAACAATGAGAGAGAAAATTTTAATCTTCACACTGCATTTACATTGCGGAAGTTAAGGTCCACTAAAAATAGGATTATTATCCTATACAATGGCATTTTCACAAAGGGGTTAAAAAATACCACATGTTCCACTTATTTATCTTTTATTTAAAAAAAATAAGAACATGTGGCAGTGTTTTAACTCCACTGCGTGTACCTGATGATAATAATCCATAAAAATAAAATTTTCAACAAGTGAAAAGCTCCACAAATTTAGGAACAGAAGTGACGAGATTCTCAAATACAGAATTTATACCAATAGCGATCACTCACCAATTATAATGGCGTAGTAGAATGCCTGCTTCAACCTTCGAGATGGAAAGCACAGTAGATATCCTAGTGATGTCATCCTCTTGACGTTGACGAATTTCTACTTCGCTCAAAACGGTATAATTTTGCTAAGAAAAGAAGAGACACATATTTAGGAAAGCAGCGTCACAAAAAAAATTTTGATTAACACATGGCTCAAAATACACAAACTTTTATGTGCAAAAAAGGATGAAAAAATTATAAGATTGTTGGGCAAACCACAGTGTTAATATTCAGTCCTATAGCAAAAGACTGAATGCATGCAACAGAGGAAAAAGAACTTGTGAATTATGTAAAACACATTAATTATAAAATCCACGAAGAAACGGGACGTAAAGTTAACCAGTTTAAAAAAAATAAAGCAGGTAATGAGCATCTGCATGTTGGATTTCAACTTGTTCTAAGAAACGGCACCCAACATGATTGCATTTTTTTCATTATGTTTAACACTAAATTGTAAAACGTAAATATTACCGAGGGTGAAATGAATTTTGGTGTGGAGGGAAAAACAAACAAGTTTTCTTTATTTCTTCTATATGAAAAAGCAGCTAATACCCATTAGCTACTTTTAGCAAAGAGTATGACGCAAAGTTCTATCCAAAATTAAAATGATTTGCACTAGAAACTTGACCGCAAGTCTTTTGACTTAGAACTTTGATATGTTCATCCAACACCAAAACAAACCAAAATTCAAGAGGCTCATGGAAAGCTTTGGATGTTTTGAGATCTTTTTGCCTTATTTTTCATGATTCTATAGTTGTTTTTCTTTGGGATAATTTCCGCGGGTACTCTTTTCCTCTTCTTAGTATTAGGCAGGTTTTTAAAGAGGACCGGGGATTTTTATGTTTCTCTATCTAATGAAATCATAAACTTTGATAAAAAAAATCTGGTCCATTTCCATCCGCTATGTTTAGTAACAACCTTAGCGTTGCACATAATTCAACAGTGCAATATCTAGTAAATTTTTTATCTTCGAAACAAAAAAAAAATACTTCAAAATCTTGAGTATATTTTCAAATTTCGGAAAATAAAGCGAAACCAAAATCAAGCATATCAAGGTAATCAATGTTTGCAAGCATTACCTCCAAAAAGATAATATAATTTGTTCAAAAAAGAAGGCAACCGCAATTCAATCATCACAGAGCCGAAAAAGAAAAAAAAAATTGAATGAAACTATAAGCTTTCGAATTTGTACGAAATAATCATACATTTTTCCACCATGTTTAACCAAAAGCAACACACATCAGAAAATATCAACATAACCCACAAAATTAACACTGAAAAAAAAAAAGGCACGAGCTTTAAATTCTAAGCAAACAAAGTGAAATCCAAAGGAGGAAAAAAGAATAACAAATACCTGGTGACTATGAGAGGCAAAATCAACGGAATCATCAGAATCCTGGTCCATGAACTCGTAGTCAGCGTCATCGGCATCGGCATCAGAATCATCGTAAGTAGCCATGGCCCCAGCATCGTCGTCACCATCACTGTAGAAATCGTCTTTCCCCGATCCGTCGTTCATATAGAATTCATCCTCCGATTCCATTTCCCTGCTGCTGCCTTTTTCCCCTTTCCTCCCCAAAAATCAGAAATAATCAATAATTTATGGGAAAAAGCAAAGGAAACCAACCCTAGCAAGCAAAGTGAGATCAATGAAGGAGGAAAGGGGTGGTAGAGATGAATAAGGGAATGGGAAGGGAAAGGGAAAAAAGCAGAAATGAAATGGAAATGTAAAGGAAAGGGAAGAGAAGAGAGGAGATTTATTATGCAGCTGAATTCATTTTGGCTTTTGATGGAGTGGACAGTGGGGAATCAAGAAACCAAACAATGTAAGCAATTACTTAATTTTACTTATTATGGTTAATTATATTTAGAAAAATTATATGTTTAGTAATCCGAAATAAATGGGTATCAAATTTCAGATTTTTTAACATCAAAATATTAATTCCATTGGGTAAAATATGCTCCAACTCATATAGTCTTCATTTAGTTAAAATTTAGTCCTTCACTTTTATCGAAAAATTTTGAGAATAATTTAATCTAATTTCTTTATTTTGGAATATAAATGATCTCCACTTATATTTTAGATTCTAAGTTAATTTTTACAGTACAAATAAGAGAATGTTATGTATAGCTGGCGTTATCCCTTCAAATTCAATAAAAATATATTTAAAAAAAATAAAGAACACCATAGGTGACGTCCCTCAAGTCATCATGTGCAGGATTTTAGGGGTGTTCAAAAATACTCGACCTAAACTATCCTATCCGTTGACTCATCTACCAGATTAAAAATTATCGAGTATTTATAATGAAATACCCAAATTTTTCAAGTCGGGTACCCGACCCGTATTTTTTTCCAGCTAGTCGGGTCGGGTCAAAACCAAAATTTTTTAAGAACTGGATATCCGACCCTACCTGGTAATTTTAATAATTACATATTTTAAATTTTAAATTATTTTTATTTTTGTTTTATATTTTATATTATTTATTATTTTTCCCTAAAATTAATTTTAAATCCTTAACTTCTTTTTATACTTGTCTTATATACTTTTAAGTTTTGAATTTTTCATAAATATTTATAGGCATAAAGATAATTTTCACTCTTAACGTTTATAATTTTTGTCATTTTGACCCTTATTTTTTTTTAGATAAATTTAGCCCTTGACCTATTTTTTTAATAAATAACTCATTTTTTAACTACCATGATAACTGAACCGTTAAAAATTTAATAATGATAACATGTCATATATATGTGATAATATATTTTAAATGACTTAACATCTAGTATATCAAATACATACACGCGGAATATAGTTTTATTCCAATCTAAAAATATAAATAATTAAAATTCAAATAAAATATTAAAAATTAATTTTTTATTCATTAAAAATTAATTAAATCTAAAACAAAAGGTTGCTAAACATTCTCAACCTTAACTATAGTAAAATTAAAATTTTATCTAAAAATGTATGAACATAATCTGAAAAGAAAAGATTTTGTATAGTTTGTTACCGGTGAATCAAAGATAAAGGATTTTGATAATAATCAATTGGATTTTTATTATTTTAGTTTAGAGTTTAGGTATTTTAGTTTTAATCTAAATCGGAGTTTTAAGGTTTTATAAAGATATTTTAATTTAGTTAGGGTTGAGAATATTTAGTAAATTTTTGTTTTGTTTTGAATTTAATTAATTTTTAATATTTTATTTAAATTTTAATTGTTTTATATTTTATACTGAAATAAAATTATATTCTATATATATGCATATATTTAATAGGTTAGATTCTATGTCATTTAAAATATATTATCACATATATGACATGTTATCATTATTAAATTTTTAACAGTTCAGTTATCATGGTAGTTAAAAAATGAGTTATTTGTTAAAAAGACATAGGTCAAGGTTAAATTTATCCAAAAAAAAGAATAGGGGCCAAAATGACAAAAATTATAAACGTTAAGGGTGAAAATTATCTTTATACCATATTTATATTAATTTGTCAATATGAGATTTAAAAGAAAAATCATGATCGAGAGTAATACATTCTTTTATCGATAAACTTTAATACATATATATATATCCAAATATTTATCTTTAAAACCAACCTCAAATCAATATTTTTATGTTTGAAATATATATCATGAAATTTTATGTGTTTCATATATATATATATATATTAAAAAAATAAATTTAAAAAATATATAAAATATAAACAGGGTACCCGATACCCAATTTTGTAGGTACCCGATTTTTACGGGTACCTGATTCTTATGGGTCAGGTCATGGGTCAACGTTTTGGTATCCGAATTTTTGGATACCCGAACTCCCGGGTATCCGGATATGAACACTCCTAGTGGAGGTAGTGTTCTCCTACTTGCATTATAGTTTTTTGGCCTATATTCCAAAATAAATATCAAACATCATATTTTTTTAAATAAAAACTCTAAATGACTTACGTATCCATCAAATCCCACTTTTATTCTCTTAAAGTTAGTTCATGTAACTTTTTAATTTAAAAAAAATGTTAAATTCTTTTATTAATTTAGGTATATTACATGTTTTTTTTTTTATTTTCAAAAAATCATACCAAAGGCAATTTTAATATTCGTTATGAATTTAATTTTTTTAAATGAATAAATATTAAATTCTTAAAAATAAAAGTAGGGAAATTATAGGGTCTTGTAGCATCATTTTGACCAATTTGATTTAAAAAAGTTTATTATGTGAAGCTAAAACGTGCACTTTCAAACATAACTATGCGTGTAAAAATTTTAAAAGTTTTGAATATAACACAATTATGACAAGACAAGCATGAATATATGTTACCCTTGTTTTGGGTCACGGAACAATACATAACCACCTGTCTTGATCACTTGTAGGACAATTAATTAATTAATTAATTAATTAATTATAATTAATTTATCTTAAAAAGGGTATTGGCGATTTTTTAAATAAACGATGATTTAAATAAAGTTCACAAATAATTATTTAATTATATTAATTTTTTTATTTTTAAAAATTATATAATAAGTATTAATTTTTTGATATTTTTGTGATATTTAAAAAATAATAGAATATTATAGTTAATTTTTATATTTATATATTTGATTAATTTGATTTAAATTTAAAAAATTAAAATTTTATTTTTATACGTTCTTTTAATTTAATTATATTTTTAATTATAAATAATTTAATAATTTTTTTCTTCAATCAAATGATTTCATATAATATTTTATAAGTACAAATTCTTTCAACCACAATTTTTTTTTTTTAGGTTTTGATAAATTAATGGACTAATTTTTAATATATATATATATATGATAAATTTTATCTAATCTTAATCATACCCTAAAGGGAAAGAAAAAGAAGAGATATTTTCGGTGAGCCTAAAACCTATAATCTAAGATAATGCAGTTTTTAGATATAAACAAAATGAACGATCACACATGTAACCCAAAAACTCTGTTGAGTTGATCGATCTTGAAGTATGACCAAGAGGGGGGTGAATTGGCAATTTAAAAATTTGATCGGGAAATTTTTCGATAAAATGTGAAGTTTGAAGAACAAGAGATTTATAGTGGTTCAAGCTTCGAACAAGCTCTACATCCACTACCTTAGCTCCCACTAAGGATTTTGAAACCAATTCACTATTGAATTCGACCTTTTTCTCGGTTCAAGGGATAACCGTTACAAACAAATCAATTTTCTACCCAAAATTGATTTGGACCTCATAAGATGTTACAAGAGATTAGAGTGGGCTAAGAAGAATTCTCTCACAAGAAATAAATGCCCCAAATACAAACAAACTCTTCCCAAACTCAGATTACAAACGATCAAAGTGAAATTACATGTATAGAAGCATCAAGATACAAAAATAACATAGGCATGATTTCAATCAAGATTCAAGCAAAATGCATAAAAACAACACTTAAGAGGTCAAGATAGGCTAGTTAGACCTAACTCTCTCCTAAGGGTCCAAAAACGCTCCTTATCCAAAGGTTTGGTAAAAATGTCCACTAATTGATTCAAAGTGTCAACAAACTCTAAAACAACATCATTTTTAGACACATGATCTCTAATAAAGTGGTGTCTAATTTCTATGTGTTTGGTTCTAGAGTGTTAAATGAGGTTCTTGGTAAGACATATGGCACTAGTATTATCACACTTAAGAGGTATGGTTTCTACCTTAATGCCATAATCTAAGAGTCGTTGTTTCATCCATAAAACTTGAGCACAACAACTCCCTAAGGATATGTACTCTACTTCGGTGGTAGATAGAGCTACACTATTTTGTTTCTTAGAGAACCAAGATATGAGCATACTACCTAGGAATTGACATGTTCCGGAAGTACTTTTCCTATCTATCTTACAACCTCCATAATCCGCATCCGAATAAGCATGTAAATCAAAGGATGAGACTTTGGGATACCAACGACCTAAACAAGGTGTGTCTCTAAGGTACCTAAAAATTCTCTTAATGGCAACTAGGTGTGATTCTCTAGGACTAGCTTGAAACCTAGCACACAAGCAAACACTAAACATGATATCCGGTCTACTTGCGGTAAGGTAAAGCAAAGAACCTATCATGGATCTATACAATTTAGAATCAACACACTTACCTCCTTCATCCTTGTCAAGCTTAGTAGATGAGCTCATAGGAGTGGCTTGAGGTTTCACATTCTCCAAGCCAAACTTCTTGAGCATATCCTTGATGTATTTTGCTTGATTGATGAAGGTGTCATCCTTCATTTGCTTGATTTGGAGTCCCAAGAAGAATGAGAGCTCCCCTATCATGCTCATCTCGAATTCACCTTGCATTAGCTTAGAAAATTCTTGACAATAACATTCATTAGTAGATCCAAAAATAATATCATCAACATAAATTTGAACCACTAAGATGTCATTTTTAAACCTTTTTATAAAAAGTGTAGTGTCCACCTTCCCTTTTTCAAAACCTTTTTCAATTAAAAAATTTGAAAGTCTTTCATACCAAGCTCTAGGATCTTGTTTCAAACCATATAAAGCTTTTGTTAATTTAAAAACATGGTTTGATAACTTTGGATCTTCAAAACCCGGTGGTTGTTCAACATACACTTCTTCATTTATAAAACCATTTAAGAAAGCACTTTTGACATCCATTTGAAAAAGCTTGAAATCATGATAACATACAAATGCAAGTAGCATCCTAATGGCTTCCATTCTAGCTACGAGTGCATAGGTTTCATCAAAATCTATTCCCTCTTCTTGAGTGTAACCTTGAGCAACTAATCTAGCTTTATTTCTCACAATGTTACCACTCTCATCTAGTTTGTTTCTAAAGACCCATTTAGTTCCTATAGTAGATTTATTACTAGGCCTATCAACTAATGTCCACACATTACTTCTCTCAAATTGATTTAACTCTTCTTGCATAACCAATATCCAATAATCATCACCTAAGGCTTCTTTGATATTTTTAGGCTCTATGCATGAGATAAAAGTAATATGGTTCATTAATCTAAGAGAAGAACGAGTAGTTACCCCCTTGGATGGATCACCCAAGATTTCACCACTTTTGACATAGTTGAACTCCCTTAGGTAGCTCACTTCCCTTTCTTCAAGCTTTACATCTCCTAAAGCTTTTATTGGAGGATCTTGTGTTTCCTCATTGGTTGGAACCCCATCTACTTTTGATGCTTGTCCATCATCAATGGTTTCAATGATTCCTACATCATCGTCATCACAAGATTCCTTCCTAAGAAGGAGGTTATCATCGAAAATCACATGTATTGACTCTTCTACAACTAAGGTTCTTTTGCTGAAAACTCTATAAGCCTTTGAATTTAAAGAATATCCAAGAAAAATAGCTTCATCACTTTTTGCATCAAATTTACCTAAATTGTCTTTTCCATTATTCAAAACAAAACACTTGCACCCAAAAGGATGAAAATAGCTAATGTTAGACTTTTTGGATTTTAAAATCTCATAAGGAGTTTTCTTTAAAATTGGCCTAATCATTACTCGATTTATAATATAACATGAAGTGTTTGTGGCTTCCACCCAAAAATACTTAGATAAATTGTTTTCACAAAGCATGGTCCTAGCCATTTCTTCTAAAGTTCTATTTTTCCTCTCAACTACCCCATTTTGTTGAGGAGTGCGAGGAGCCGAAAAATTATGGCTAATCCCATTTTCATTACAAAATTTCTCAAAACCTAAATTTTGAAATTCGGTTCCATGATCACTTCTAATATGAGAAATTCTTTGATCAAGATCATTTTGAGAAATATTTGAAAATGTGGTGAACTTCTCTAAGGCTTCATCTTTAGTGCTTAAAAATAGAACCCGATTGTATCTAGAGTAATCATCAACAATGACAAATGCATATGATTTTCCACCCAAGCTAGTAGTCCTAATAGGTCCAAAGAGATCCATATGGATCAATTGTAATACTCTACTAGTTAAAACATCATTAATGGACTTAAAAGAAACTCTCTTTTGTTTACCCTTAACACATGCATCACAAATTTTATCTAAGGAGAACTTGAGCTTAGGTAAACCTCTAACTAGATTTTGGGAGGCTAGTTTCTCTAAAACACTTATGCTAGCTTGTCTTAGTTTTCTATGCCATAACCATACATCATTTTCATCACTAGCAACTAAGCATGCATGAGAAATGTTTATGTCATCTAGATGCACCATATATATATTTCCTATGCGATGACCTATGAGCATTGTTCTATTTGATTTTATGTCTATTATTTTGCAACCATGTTTATCAAAAGAGACATATAAACCTTTATCACACTATTGATTAATGCTCAACAAATTATGCTTAAGACCATTAACAAGCAAAACATTTTCAATTAAAATAGAGGAGTGATTACCAATAAAGCCAATACTCTCAATTTGGCCTTTGGAGTTGTCACCAAAAGTCACTACTCCACCACTTTTAAGCTCTAACTCCTTAAATCGTCCCTTGTCTCCGGTCATATGCCTTGAGCATCCACTATCAAGGTACCACATGTTTTGACTTGAAGCTTTGGCCTTAAAGCAATGCTCAACCTATAAACAAAGATTTAGTTTTTGACTTTTGGTACCCAAATCATTTTGGGTCCATGAGAGTTAGTTCCCAAAAGCTTGGTTCCCTTAGGAATCCAAGATGCAATGACATTAATATTATTAAAAATAATGAGTTCCTTAGGAACCCACACACTCCTAATTTTTCTATATCTAGCATGCCTTTGAAAACCTCTTTGTTTATGGCCATAAAAGTTTTTTTTTCACATGGTTGGGTTTTGAAGAGCTTCCTTTTTCAAAAGTAGAACTACCAACCACTTTAATTTGTTCCTTAAGATCATTCACCACTTTGTGGTGATTTTCACTCAAGCTTGAAATAAGGTTGTTTAAATTCACATTTTCTTTTTGAAAGAACTTTAAATCATCATTTAAATCAACAACCTTTTCTTCAAGATCCAAAATAGTTTTTGTCAAAGAATCATTTTTCATTTCTAACTCGAAAATGGTTTTCTTGCTCTTCAAAATTGATTCTTTGAATTTCAAAACCAACTCATCATAAACATCTTGCAATTCATCATAAGCATCATATAATTCATCATATGTGAGATCATTGCAAGAGGAATCAAGGGTTATCTTAGACCCATCAAGAGCCATGAGACAAAGGTTGGCTACTTCATTGTCCTCATCGGATGATGACTCCTCATCACTCCATGTGGCAACGTGAGCCTTTTGCTTCTTCTTCTTCTCAAAACCCTTCCTTTTGTATTGTGGGCAATCAGTCCTAATGTGATCGGGCTTCTTGCATTCATAGCAAATAATTTGATCTTTCTCATCTTCTTTGCCCTTTGACTTAAAATCCTTCTTTCTTTGGAATCTCCTATTCCTATTTGCCCTCATAAGTCTAGTGAATCTTTTGGCTACCATAGCCAATTCTTCTAGTTCTTCTTCTTCACTAGTGTCTACTTCTTCTTGTGACATTGAGGCTTTGAGAGCAATCCCTTGCTTCTTCTTTTCAGCCTCTCTCTTTTCAATCTTCACCTCTTCCTTCTTCTTCTCTTCTTCTCTTCCTTTCCTCATGATTTCATGGGTGAGAAGAGATCCCACAAGAGCATCAAGCTTTAGAGTCTTCAAATCTTTGGCTTCAATGATAGTCGTTCTCTTGCTATCCCAAGACTCGGGAAGAGAATAAATAAGCTTCCTCATGAGCTTCTCCTTCGGAATGATTTCACCAAAACCCTTGAGACCATTTACAATAACGGAGAACCGATCGAACATCTTGGTGATGTCTTCATCTGACTCCATCTTGAAATTCTCATAGTTGAGATTGAGAAAACCGATCTTCGTCTCCTTGACATTGTTGATGCCCTCATAAGTGGTCTGCAAAGAGTCCCAAACTTCTTTGGCACTTGTACACGATGACATTTTGGAGTAAATGTCGGGACCAAGAGCACAAAAAAGAATGTGCAATGCCTTATCGTTGGTGGACATCCTCCTTCGTTCTTCATCGGTCATTTCATTCCTCTTTTTGGGCACTTGTTGATCTCCTTCCATTTTCATCGGAATAGAGGGGCCATCTTCGATTATATCCCAAAGGATATAGTCATTAGAGTTGATGAACAACCTCATCCTATTCTTCCAATAGGGGTAGTTATCCCCATTGAAGAAAGGTGGCTTGGTGATGGAATGTGACTCGTTCCATGAACCGGAGGTGGAGACCATTTGATTCTTCTTGTAGATGTGATCAACACGTCTTGGATCTTCTTTGGTAGATGTGAATCTCTTCAAAGATTCGGCTCTGATACCAATTGTTGAGTTGATCGATCTTGAAGTATGGCCAAGAGGGGGTGAATTGGCAATTTAAAATTTTGATCGGGAAATTTTTCGGTGAAATGTGAAGTTTGAAGAACAAGAGATTTATAGTGGTTCAAGCTTCGAACAAGCTCTACATCCACTACCTTAGCTCCTACTAAGGATTTTGAAACCAATTCACTATTGAATTCGACCTTTTTCTCGGTTCAAGGGATAACCGTTACAAACAAATCAATTTTCTACCCAAAATTGATTTGGACCTCACAAGGTGTTACAAGAGATTAGACTGGGCTAAGAAGAATTCTCTCACAAGAAATAAATGCCCCAAATACAAACAAACTCTCCCCAAACTCAGATTACAAATGATCAAAGTGAAATTACAAGAGTTTGGAGCAAGGATATGCAATTAAAAATTAGTTTTATAAATTACAAGAAAAATAAAAAAATGATTTTAAAACCAACAAAAAAGTGTTAGGCAAAGGTGTTCTAATTGCTCTAGTTTTATTAGGGGTGAACATTCGGTTAATTCAGTCGGTGTCTGAAGCGAATTAACTAAAATCGAATTAATCAATTTTTTAAAAACCTTAATCGTCAACTGAATTGAATTATCTATAACCGAATTAACCGAACTGAAATTATTACGGTTAATTAGTCGAATTAACCGAACTGAAATTATTACGGTTAATTAGTCGAATTAACCGAAATTTATTATAAATTTTAGATAAATTACATAATAGATCACTAAATTATGCTAAAATAATTTTCTTAATCACTAAAATTTCATTTTATGCTAATTTGATAAAAAAAATAGTGATATTTTATAATATAAAAAATAATGGAAATTTTATAATTTTTAAAAGTTAAAGTCCTAATATATATAATATTTAATATATAATAATTTCGGTTAATTCAACTAATTAATCGATTTCGAAACGAATTAAATGATAAACGAATTTTCAAAAAAAAAATAATTGTGAACCGAACTTACCTAAAATTAATCGACCGAATTAACCAAAATAATTTTGATTTGATCGATTAATTCGATTAAAATCGAATAATAAACACCAACATGTTTTAGAGCTACACAATTAGGAGTGACGGATGAGGAGAAAATCCTCTAGCGGAGGTTTTACATATGTTGCAGGATGAGGAGCCGGGTTGTTAACTTAGCTTGTTGGAAGTGTTTTGGTATCCAAGGGTATCTTAGGGTTTTTTTTAGTCTTGTAATTATTATTCTGCATATTTTTTTCATTTAAGTTTAAGAATTTTTTTTAAGAGATATACGATAATAATTATATTTTTTACCAAAAATGGTTTTAAAAGGATTTATAATATATTTTTATTAAGATAAAAATATTTAAAAAAAATTATGTCTTTAGAATTATAAATTAAACAATCTCATTTTAATAAGTTACACAGAGATCGTTAACCTTTAAATTATCTCTAACTTAATAAAAATGAAGAAATAAAGAATAATTTGACTAATCAGTCAAATATACTTCTTCACTATTTTTTATTTTTTTTCAAATGTTGACAAGAATGTTGGAATAATTAAAATATTGAGATATTTTTATTCTAATTAGTGATAATTAAATAATAAAAAAATATATCAAATAAAATTATCTTTTATTAAATATTAATATTTTATACAATTAAAATGACAATATTTATTGCTATGAAACATTTATTATTGAATATTAATAAAATGTAAGTAAGGGTAATATTTCTATGTACAAATGTTCGTGGAAACTTTATTTACTTAAGTGTTTTAGTTTTAAAAATTTTATTTAGGGCGTATAATGTTTAAGGATTTTAGTGTTAGCTTTGAATTTAGAGTGTATAATTAAAATTTAAATTTCTAACTATATTATCTTGAGAGATTAAATTATAAACTCTAACTTTAAATTCTAACCCTAAAGACTAAATTCTAAACCCCCTAAACACTAAATTCAAACCAACATAAAACATAAATCGAGCCTCTAAGCTCTAAAATTAGACATTTATGAGAATTTTTTGTTTTCGCCGTTGGTATATAAGATATTTTTTTAAAATATATATAATCTATATATTTATTTTTTGTAAAATACATAGATTGACACTCAATTATCTTTTCACTTTTATTTTGATCACCCAACTTTTAAAATTTTGAATTTAGTCACTCAACTTTCAAATTATTTCTATTTTCACTTCACCGTTAAATAATTAACATGTTATAACATGACAAATAATTAACATGTTATGACATGACAACTTACGACGTAGTTAGATACCAAAGAAAACACAAAACTGGATCAAAACAATATCTTTTGTATCCATATTAAAGTCACCTTTTCTCTTTTTTTTTCATTTTCTTCCAAATAATTTCACATAGGATGGTAGTTGGTAGATACTCGCAATGGTTTCTTATAACTGGTAATGGTGTTTTGCCTGTATTTCATTGCAAATGGTTTTTGCTTTCTAAATCTCTTTTTCCCTCGTTAAAATAATAATTTTAAGGAAAAATATTTAATATATGTAAACTTTAATTTTAGTAGTTTAATTTAAATTTAGAGTTTAATTAGTATTTAAAATTAAAATTTAGAGTTTAAAAATCACAGAATGAATCATCATTGCTGATGCTAAATATATCAAACATCTCCAGGAAATTTCAATGCTCACAAAGGTAATGATCAACGTGTTCAAAGGGGTATCAATTAAAATAATATTTTATATATTCATTTACTTGTTTTATATAACGAAAACAAAAAAATAAGAATTCTAAAATCCAGTATAATTTCTTTTCTTTTTTAAAAAACTTTTCATTTATAGCAGATGAAGATACTCTTACTGATGATGCAGCCAGCAGCCCTCTTTGTTTCATAAACAATGCATGAAGATATGATTGAGGTTATGAACTGTGAAGAACCATTTAGATGGCATTTATTATGTTCACCAGATAAAACTTGTATTCTTTTTTTTCCACCTAAAAAGAATGTATTAGCACTCCAAAAATGTTCCTGAAATCAAAACATGCCCAAGAATTATATATAATACCTGTGAAGGGAGAAATAGCAAACAAAAACACTGAAATGATCATGTCCTAATAAACTCGACTGACCAAATAAAACTCACACGACCTGCTCGAACCCTGGTGCAATCCGAACATCGATTTTACTAAGGGAACAGACGAAATCTGATCTAAGAACACAACCTCAGCCCAATACCCTCGGTTACAACCTGATCTAATACCTCCAAGATCCATGGAGGTACAAGCAGAGTTTCTTGTATTCAAAACCTCGTGTTATCTATTCTTAGACGGTTACCAACTCTCGAACCTTGTCAAGATTAAAGAGAACAAGCACCGAACCATTGAGGACAAGAGAAGAGTTGGTCGTGTTATTTTTTAATAGCACAAAAAGGAAGGAAAAATGAGTTTTAGACAGAAAAAGGCAGCACAGAAAATTTAAACATTCTACTTGTAAGCCAATATTGCAGATTTATTATCCATACCAATTGTGTGGAACTTTTTAGAAGGACAATTGTGTGGAACTTAAATGGGAAGAAGCGGTCTTTTTTCTTCTTCATGAACACGATGACTAGCCTGGAGAAAATTAAAAAAAAAAATTAGATATTGTAAATGTGGATAGAACATTAAGAGAAAAAGTCAACATGTTTTAATAGAAAACTGCCAATGAAAGCTCTCACATCTTCATTGGCTCCGGCAGTCATATTTAGCAACCTTGCATCCTTAGACCTGATAACAGATATTGGAAAGTTAGCATCTTTGGTTTACAGTGGATCAAACTACAATACTGGGAAAATGAGTGTAAAATAAGATGTGGTGTGAATAGAAGTACATAAAAAGAGAAGTGCTTTTACTGAAAAAAAAGGCAATGAACAAAGAGTGGAGGTCTCTGTTGTATTCTTTTACTGAAAAAATAAGATGTTGTATTCTTTTCTTTCCCCACACATCTCTCTCTCTCTCTCTCTGATTATGCCCCCTCCCTTTCCTTGCACTCATTGTAAAAAAATAAGATAGTAGAAATATAACAAATGAACTACACAACTTTTCAAGATAATGAGGCAGTATATACTATACAGTTTCTATAGATCATAATCATTCACGAATTTCAAAAATTATTCCTTTAGTGACCAACTCTTTGAATAAGTCCACTGAGAAATGTGCTGAACCATAGGACGTACTTTTTTAACTTAAGAAATGGT
Organism: Abelmoschus esculentus; assembly: GCA_035048815.1. Taxonomy (NCBI): domain Eukaryota; kingdom Viridiplantae; phylum Streptophyta; class Magnoliopsida; order Malvales; family Malvaceae; genus Abelmoschus; species Abelmoschus esculentus. Next base: position 8,770,696 of record JAUCBN010000051.1, on the reverse strand, counting down.
AGGTATATGTTCGATGCACAAAAATATATAAAAAAGTAACAATTGTTTTGGAGGGGGAGTTAGACCCAATTTTGATGATAGACCCATAGTCGACCCAATAGAAACTGTGTTTTTAGATACAAACAGAAGTTGATGTGATACATGAACATCAGATAGGCATAAAAAAATCTGAGACAAGTCATAACTCTTAAGAACTCTCATTATTCCAAGGCCTCTTAGACTCACCACTATCTGTTCATTTTAACCCTTCTTTTCAGCTAGTTCATTATAGGAATAAAAATAGACCACCTCCTCTCTTCAGAACAATAAAGAAAAAGAAATTAAACTTTTGAAATCATAGATCCAGTTATTGCCATAATCAACATCCAAGTATAGAACAGTTTCCACATGGTCCACAAAAATAGCATACAAGAGAAAGGTATACCTCTTGCTGTCTTGGTTATCCACCATCTCCAAGCTACCACTTTGTTTTTCATCTTTAACCTTTGAAAGGGATGAAAAAAACTGAAAGGAAAAAAGTATAGACCACAATTAAAAGCAGTCTCTCCCTATCATGAAAATAGCAAAGAAAGAAAGCATATGGTAGGAATATCGAAAAATAAATAGGTGTATGTTTCTGTGAGTTTTTCACTGGCCAGCATGAGTCATATATGAACACCTATATACGCTAAAATTACCTGATGCATGGAGATAATCACAACTGATATTCCTAAAACAAAGTTTATGGTCAGGGTGTGACCAAACAAAATAGCAGATGCTATGCCAGTAAAAATTGTTGCAATTGTTGAGGAGTACTTTTTCAATATTGTATCTGCAAGATAAAGGAATCATACTTGAGAAGACAAAATACAAACAATATGAAAAGCCTATAGACGGCGAAAGACAAATAAAATATAGTGATATTAATAATGCAAGGGTATAAAAAAGAAGCAACCAGTCAGCGAAAGGAAAGATCATTTTAGTGGCATACTGAAATATGGAAACTGGTTTGACAAATTTTAGAAGGGTAGTCAAAGACATTATGTGTAGATTATACACGGTAGATTATAGAATTTAAATTATCGTAAATATTTATCTCTTATCCTAGAATTATATCTCTTTATCTTCTATCTTATTTCCAAGGTTGAATTTAATTCCAATTTAGAGTAGTGTATTTGTAATATAATTCTTGGTAATTAGCCTAGAAAAAGGCTTTGTACATGTTTTATTGGTGTGAATGAAATACTGAACAATGTATCTCATTGAACTCTGCTACTAAACATTCAGTTTCTACATGGCATCAGTCTAGGATTCTCGATCTTATCTTCAACTTCCAATGGATAGCGAATGCTTAAAAATTCATGGTAAACCAGCAAATTTGGTTGCATCCGAAAGCGACACCACTGGCTGATTCCACAAGAAACAACTTGCAAAATTGTCTCGCCTAATTGCGAAGATGACCACATCCTCTTATTCACAGGCTGCCTTCATTGCACATGACGGTAGTATTTCATTCGGTTCTTTATGCTTCACACCTTGCATGCATCTTGTTGTCTGTTAGTAAATTATCTCTTGATTTGGGATGTTGTGTTAAGTTTGATCTAAATGGTTGTGTTGATCAGGTAATGGATTCGGGGAAGATGATTGGTAATGCTAGCTTGTATGATGGACTTTACATACTTTAGGGTTTTCTTCCTCCATCAGTGCAAGCCTACTCCAGTTGCATCTCACAATCTTTTCCATGCCAAACTACAATAAAATTTTATTATTGCATTTTCGGCTCGATCATCCAAGTTTCTTTTTGTTACATTGCAAAAATGTACCCAAATTAGTTTCTCCATGAAAATATAAAGACCTTTCATGGTGACATTTGTCAGTTTCTAAACATCACATAACATCTTTTTATAGATGACCATAATAGAGTAACCTAGACCTTCCTAATGAAAGACAAATCTGAAGCTATTGGGCTCTCCAAAGATTTTTTAGTATGGTCGAAAATCAATTTGAAAGCAATATACAAATTCTTCAAACCAATAATGGCAATGAATATTTTTCCAAAAATTTAGTCTTTCTTTCGAGAAAAAAAGAGATAATTCACATAAGCTCTTGAGTTGATAGTCCCCAACAAAATGGGATTGCCGAGACATTTTGGAAGTAGCTAGGTCTCTTTTGTTCTCTTCCAATGTTCCTAAAGGGGGGAAGTTATCCTTACTACAACGTATCTTATTAATAGAATGCTCGATCGAACCCTTAAATTTTAGTCACCCAGGTATGTTCTACTTGCCAAGTTTCCTTCCTTCCTTCCTTCAAACCAATGTCTCATAACCTTCCATTAAAAGTTTTTGGGTGTTTACCTTTTGTTCACATTCATGAGCAACATCGGTCTAAATTGGATCCTAGGTCCCTAAAGTGTGTTTTTCTAGGATATCACCCACTAAGAAGGGCTACAAATGTTATTCCCCAATCACCAAAAGGACTTAACTATGGATATCACCTTCCTTGAACATCAACCATTTTTCCCAAAACCGAAATTCAAGGGGAGATTCACATTGAATTTCAAGCTCCATTCTTTGATAGCTTTCATAATTCAACTAGTTTACCCTTGTCTCCACAACCTAAATCAAATCCACAAGTATTATTATCCTCACCTTCTTCAAATCCTCGTGTTATTACCCTCACCCATTTGGCCATTTCTTCGCCTTTACCACCTACTTCTCCTCCACCAAATTCTAGTCCACTTATAACCCCACAAAGAGATCATACTTTACCTTCCAAAATTCCACAAACCAAAAGAAAGGAACCACACGTTTATAAAAGAAGATAAAAGTCTACCATATATATAACCTACACGTTGCCAAGGGTTAGAACTAAATCCAATTACCATGAAAAGTTTGGAAGATTAATGCCTTCATTCAGGGCTTTTACAGTGAATGTTGATGAAGTATAAATTCCTAGAACAATGGAGGAGGCTCTAAAAGATCCTAAGTGAAGAAAGGCAGTTGAAGAAGATATCAAGGCCCTTGAGGAAAATGAGACTCGAACCTTCACCGATCTATGCCTCAAGGGAAGAAACTAATGGGTTGCAAATGGATTATTACAGTCAAATACAACTTCGATGGCAGTATTAAAAGATTCAAAGCAAGATTAGTAGCAAAGAGGTTCACACAGTCTTATGGTATAGATTACTAAGAGAACTTTTCTCTAGTTGTAAAACTAAACACGGTGAGAGTCTTGTTATCCTTGTCCGTAAATCAAGATTGGACACTTTTTTAGTTGGATATCAAAAATCCATTCTTGAATGGCAACCTAATTAAGTAGGTGTACACGGAGATCCCATCAGCTATGAAAAAGCTTCGACAATAGAAAGTGTGCAAATTGCAAAAGTCTTTATATGACTTAAAGCAATCTCCACAGGCCTGGTTCGACAAATTTGCCATGGTTATTGTTGGGAGCGATTACAAACAATGTCAAACTGGCCATACTTTGTTTATGAAGGTAAATCAAAGAGGTGAACGAACAATTTTAATTGTTTATGTAGATGATATAATTATTACCAGAAATGATTTTGCAAAAATCAAAAATCTTAAAGCTTTATTAGACAATAATTCGAAACCAAAGATCTCGACCATCTTAAGTATTTTCTTAGAATGAAAGTGGCAAGATCCAAAGCAAGTATTGTTATTAGTTATCGAAACTATATTCTTGATCTTTTAATAGAAGTTGGTATGATAGGCTGTAAACCAACTGAAACACCAAAGGTGGCAAACTTGAAGTTCAGAAAAGATGGTGAAGGCATTATAGTTTGCAATGAACAATACCAAAGATGAGTTGATAAACTCATTTATCACTCCTTTACACAACCTAACATAGTTTTTTCGGTTAGTGTGGTTAGCCAACATATGAACGATCCAAGAGAGAAGCATCTTGATGTAGTAAATAGGATCTTGAGGTACCTTAAAATGACTTCAAGACATGGTTTGATCTTCAAGAAAATTGAAGATAGATCGATAAAAGTTTTCACAAATTCTAGTTGGGTTGGAGAATCAAAAAATAAAAGATCAATTAGATGGTATTGTTCTTTTGTTTAGGGAAATTTTGTTACTTGGAGAAGCAAGAAACAAGATGTAGTTTCACATAGTAGTACAGAGGTCGAGTATCGAGCTCTTGCCTTAGGAATTTGTGAAGGCATGTGGTTTCAAAGGATGATGACTGAACCATGACTAGATGACCACAAACAATTTGAAATAAAAACTGATAATCAATCTGCAATAAATATTGCAAAAAATCTTGTCCAACATGATCAGACAAAACATGTGGATATAGATAGACATTTCATCTCTGAAAAAGTCAATAATGTAGTTATAAAACTCGACTATGTTCCTACAAAGCACCAACTAGCCGATATTCTCACCAAGACATTACCAAGAAACATGAATTTTCATTCAAGCTGAGAATCTACAACATATACTCTCCAACTTGAGGGGGAGTGTAGATTATACACGGTAGATAATAGAATTTGAATTATTGTAAATATTTATCTCTTATCCTAGGATTTTTATCTCTTTATGTTATCTCTTATATGTATCTCCTAGGTTGAATTTAATTCTAATTTAGTGTAATGTATTTGTAATATAACTCTTTATAATTAGCCTATAAAAAGGCCTTGTACATGTGTTATTGGTGTTGAATGAAACATTGAACATAATACTTCATTGAACTCTGCCTCTAAACATTTAGTTTCTACATTATGTTGTATAATAATGCTACTGAATGATTTAACATACAATAATTTCTAGGTGTTTTCTTTAGCTAGGAAAAATACAGTTTTCCTTGTGGAGTTTATACAAACCTAGGTTTCCCAATCTCAAATGTTGGCTTTTGGAATGGGTTCTCCAAAGGTCCATACATCTATGACTGACAATTGATAGTTGTAAAATTTCCCAAAGTGTTTTCAAGCAATTATGGTAGCTATTTAGGCTATGATGCAGCAGGAATTACTCTAAACAAACAAGCAGGAAAAAACAATTCAGATTAGAGTATGATTTAGTTTGTTGCATTCGGTCATAAAGGCATGAAGGATAGATAAGCCTTAAACTTATTGTTGGTACCTTCTTTTCAACCTTTTAAAACCATTCAACTCATGTAGATATGCACCAACTTAAGTATTTTTCCAAGGTCTTATCAACTTCAGTGTTTTCAAGTAATCCCTTTATTTTCTTTGCCTTTTTTGCATCACCTTATAGTACTATATATACATACACACTTTCATATCAAATTTACCTGCATATTTGAAGAAGAAAGATGACAATATCCCTTGGGCTGCATTGTTGCATATTAGAAGCATAGTAGCCTTTGAATGTCCCTGCAGGATATCCAAGCTACTAGGACCTAAAAGCAAGGAGATCATAAAAATACACCAGCTAGTCAACAAAAAGATTATGAGTGTACTTAGAGCAATTTACATGCCTTCTAAAGAGCAAAAATATCAGCACAAAAATATATGTTTAGAAAGAGGGAGAGAGAAGAGGGATCCAATTTCACAAGTGTAGAACTAAATTAGTCTACGCTTCATATTTCAAAGTAGCGTTGAATTTAGCAATATTATTCTACTTGACATTAACATAAAGTTCTGAATCAGTCCGATACCACTATCATATAAATTGAGAGTGCTATTTTCTCAATATATATTTAAAAGTATACAATTTTCACATTGAACAAATGGACATTTTTTAATTTACTCTAAACTCAATATGCATGATCTATGCGGATAGAACATGGAATACAATGGTTAGATTAAACAAATAAAAATAGAAAAAAAGTACAAATGTAAAAGTAATTAATTTTGCACTAATGTAAGTGAATCCCCCATGTGTGTACATGTCTAAAGGAATTTATGAGACACTGAAGAAATAGCACCCAGATATGATCAATGAAGATCGGTTAGATTAAACAAATAAAAATAGAATAAAAAGTACAAATGTAAAAGTAATTAATTTTGCACTAATTTAAGTGAATCCCCCATGTGTGTACATGTCTAAAGGAGTTTATGAGACAATGAAGAAATAGCACCCAGATATGATCAATGAAGTTGACAATCATATCATAATTTCCTCAGAATAACCAGAGATTATCAACGGCTTCATTGCCACCAGGCAGCAACAATAAATTCCAAGCTTAAAAATCTATTTCTTACCTTTAAAAATTGCAGTTCCAAGAATGGCTAGGAAATTGAAAATTGCACCATATCCATAAAGAAACAAGTTCTGTGAAATACATAAAGCAATCACAAATAAATAGACGATTAAAATTAATGGTCAAAGAACATTCTCTTTAAACTATCAGCTAATTACTTTAATTCTCTCCATCTATGTCATGTAAAACTACTGAGATTTTCCCTAGTTGTTATCAAGAATCAATGCTACAGCCTAGACAACAAATAAATTCATTATAAACGCACCTGATGGTAAATACTCGTGTCAAACTGGCTCTTTAAAGCATATTCATTAAAGACTGATGCCAGGGACGGAACAGTAACCTGTATCAATGTCATAGAGTTAGGTTTCCTTGTGTCATAGTCCCCAGAATAATAGATACATTAATCTTATAAAATATATATATATATATATTTGGGAGAAACAAAGTTATTTTGGTAACTTAGTTAGGTTCCCTCTCCCCTTATCGAAAAATAAAAATATATAATTTAATTCTTTAACTTTGATGAATATTCAGAAATTCCTTTCCCAGTGCAACATTGAAGAACCCAACTTGTAAAATGCAAAATAACTCCTTAAGCTGTGTTAAGTTGAAATATAATATGTAATAAGAAATTTCTAGTTTTCTATATGTATAGAAAAGGGGGAAACAAGCATCTCAAAAAGTCCTACTGTATGAATAACATCATTGCAAGATATAACAATTTCAAACAGACAGTTCAAAAAGTTGACACATCAATTAAGTGAAGCAACTATTTTAACAACTTACAAAAGTAAGAGTGTACAAGTATGCGCCTGTTGCAATCGGAACACCAAATGAAGTAGTACCCTCTGGTAAAGACCGCAACTGGTTTATGCTGATTCCAATAAGCAACAAAGCAAGAGCCTCCCACTGTTACAAATATGGATCAACACCACACATGCAATATGGATAAACTACAACCAATTAACCATTCCAAATGTCCACATATTTGCTTTCAGTTCTAGGACAATTGACCATGACACAGTTCAATGAGAAAAATCTTTCTGTTCTATCTAACCTGAATAATAGAAAACCGCCGCTTCATGATCATCTTTAATAAGATAGCTATTACCAAAACCTGCATAAGTTGGAAAGTACAGAAACAGATTCACTAAGAATTCTCACTGGAAAACCAAAAGAAACAGCATGATCATGTGCATAGTATTTAATTTTTCCAAGGTGGACAACAGCATAAGGTTAGTTTCCACCAATAAATTAGATTTCTAGATAGAATGAGAGTCATAAACTAATAGTATTTAGGATTCATTACACTCATTGATTGTGATGGTAACACGTATGTAGCAAATAACCAAAAGGAAACGAATTTAAAGCATAAAGTAACCCAAAATGCATTTATTTAGAGCAAAAAGGAGATTGATTAGAACCTATACTTTTTAAATAATCATTAAACCAAATGTATTATTATACCTTTAGGTTGCTAAGCATCTTCACAGTAGCAGGATTGAAATAAAGCTGCAAAGGAATAACAGCATTATTATCACAAAACAATTACTTTAAGAAAAACAAGCCAAAGAATATTAAAAAGAAATTTTAGCCGTGGATAAATAATTTACCAGAAACACAGCACATAGTTAAATTCTAGTACTCAAAATTCAACAGAATCAGGTAATTTTTAAGTAAATGAAATTAAACAGATGACAGACAAGGAGAAAGATCAGTAAGAAAACACTACCTGCATGATGAACTTTAGGTAATTGTTAATGGCGTAAAGTAGAGCTGGAACTGCAAGAAGCACATTATTTCGAGCAGCCTGTAAAATTTTAGAACAAAGGAAAAAGGCACCTTGAGGTCAAAAAGATGTTGTCGATGAATTACTATGGTTCATACCATTTCAGAGAAGTGGATTGGGGGCAAAACAATAATGTTCAGATAAAAGGGGGAAATGAGTAAACGCTTCAAAAATACTTCATGTCTCGTCAAGACGGTTTTGCTAGACCAAAAAGACCTCACACCCATATCAGTACAGATATCATAGTTTACAGACTGCAATCCAAACCCATAATGACTAAAGGGTTAAAATTAAATCAACTATTAAGAAACCAGAGGAAGAATAAAGAAAACTGCCACAAATATATCAAAGAAATGCTAACAATGTGTCTGACCAAATATACTGTAGTCATCTATCATTACTGTCATTAAAATTGCACATTGCATAAAACTGTGTCTGACCAAATATACAGCACAAGACCGAGAAAATCAGTAAAAAAGCCACATCTAGGTGAAACTAAAAGCATTTCACTGACTTGCTTCATCTCTACTTTCAGAATGACTTCTTAATAACAGGATTTCTTCTAATTTCTCCCCCTTTACGACCCAAAATATCTTAAAAGTTTCAACTAAGATCACAATGAATAACCATATTGGTATGCTAATTGCTATTGTCATCTACCACAAAGCATATATGGTTAAGTCAGCTTCTTTATCAATCTCACAGTTTGGCATGCAATACAAAATCACCACGTCATTAGAAGACAATTTATGAAAATAACATTCAAACATCCAATTAGCACAATGGTTTCTCCTTAGAATAGTCTACAAGTTTTCATTCTTTATCAAAAGCTATTGGGATACATCATAAACCATCAATGTTATTAATGTTATACTAAGAATCAGTAGTGAATTAGTGATACAAAAACTAATAATACAATTGCAATCAGAAACACAGATTTGTGGAAGTATATTTCTTACCTGCACTAATGAAGAAACTGAGAGAAGAGATTTCTCCCCAACTTTCTTATTCCGAGCCTAGAGAGAGAGAGTTAAATAAGAACAACAGTTAAACCTAATGAAAGAATTTAATAAAAAGAATCTGAAATAACATTTAGAAAGATAATCAACGGGATAGAACTTCCATTAATCTTTGAAATGCAATTATTCCTGAAAACTAATAGCAATCCCATTGAGCTCCTACAGGCTAGGGTTAGTAACTTTTCCTAACACTGTAGGTCAACAAGCAAAAGCAATTTTATTTTAGCTATCCCTCTAACTTGCAGAACTAATGCAGCAGGTCTCTTAAAATTCTAGATCATCAAATAATACATGGAAATGAACATAATCTACTTGTTCCGGCATGTGACGAACAAAGCTATTTTTAACACAGATTTCATGCAAGCACATTTTACAATTAAATGTGAGGACCAAATTTACTGAAATATGGACACCAAGTTATGATGCTTCTGACACCTTCGTATCATACAAGCACTTTTCTTTGCTCATGGAAACCAAATTCAGCAATTGCTCCGTTTAACGGCACTTTCTATTGGGTACACCCAGCTCTATTTTTCCTGAATTATTATGATAAGTTGTAATAGAGAGACATTTATGTTTTTTTTTTTTTGGCCTGTCAACATAGTATAAAAAAGGTAATTTGATAAACTCGGCAGGTACAACTATGACTTATTGAGAATACAACTCCAAGGGGACAAGAGAGTTCATGCATTGGACACCACTTTAGGTATATGTTACAAAAACCTGTTTATAGGTAAATTAACACATGACAAGCATATAAACCTTTTTGTTGTGTTCTTGAACTCCACTTAGGTATATGGTATAACCCCCCCTCCTATTCTAGTTGAAAGTTAATAAAATGCTAAAAGTACCTGGAACAAGAGCATAATAATGGCGAAAATAACTTTAGCCAACTCGGTAAGAAAGTTAACGCTAACGGGACTAAACTTGAAACCGCCATCCACCTTTGACATATAAACCAATATAGGCTGAAATAATATAAATGTATGGTGTTAGAATACAAAGAAATCACAGATCGATATTGCTGATTTAAATTTGATGGTTATAACTTATAAACAAAGAATTTACCTGAAAGCCGACCAAAATGCAGTCCCCACCGACCAAAAGAACGTTGAGGAGACGAGTTTTGGAGGAGACATAGCTGCGATGCGTATCATAAGCCCTCGACACGGTTTTACTACCGGGCGGCGCTATTTTTGAATGACAAACACTGCATTCTATCATCCCCGCCAGCGCCTGAACCTAGCTAACCAAACTAACAATAGATCAACCACATAAAATCAATTTTCATTTCCTATTATGATAAAAAAAAAACTAAAAAGGATGATTTAAGGCGGAAATCTCAGAATTGAGAAAACAAAGAGAAGAAAATTACCTGAGTAGAGTTACGGGAAGCGAAAGGCGAGAGAGGCTGCAGATCTTGAGAGATCTCGAAGCCCTAGATCAGATTTTGACAAAACAAAATAGAAATCTGGAAATTAAATGGCCAAAATGTATGGAAAGAAAGAGTTGGGAGCTTGGAAGGTGAGATGTAACGTCACTTGCTGGCTGCTCTTTCTTTCCAGTTTTGCTTATGTTCGAATATAAATTATTTCGAATTTATATACAGAAAATTTCGCAGTTGTGAAATAAAAAGAAAATAATAAAAAGGAAGGTGGACTGCGATTTTCATAGATTTTTTAAATATTAAATAAATTTTCAAACTATATATTTTTACTATAAATGTTTAAAATATATTTGATTGAAATCTGTTTTTAATGTTTCTTTATTATCCAAAATAAATACATAATGTTTCGTTACTTGAAAATTTATCTCCCAATTAAAATTTGACATATATATTTTTTAAAACATTTGATAAAATAAAATATTTTTAATAAAATAAATAATTAAAAAATATCTTAAATTCTTAAAATCTTAAATCTCAAATTTTTAAAATTGACATTGTTGTCAATAATATAACAAAAAGGAGAGAATATTATGAAAAAATTGTTTTTCAAATGAATAAGGGGAGCTTTATTGAATTTGAATCATTAATTCTCTTATTCAAGTTTTATTTCTTAAAGCGGAAGAAATCTCAAAAATAATTTTTTAAGTTGATTGTATTATATCAAAGAGAGAAAGATTATAGAACTAACATTATTGATATAATAATTGAAAAATAATTTTGGACTACATTGAAAAGATTTCAGAAATGTTTCTTATGTCCAAGTAACTTGAAAATATATTTAAGAAGTTTTTGAGAGATTTTGAAGGTGCTCAAAATGATTTAAAGAAGTCAAAGAACAATTTTTAACCCCAAGTGTTTCAATATAACTCCTAGGTGCTTCGATACTGCTAAGATTTTCAAAGGCAAAATTACACAGGCGTTTCGATACGTTCTTGAACCGTTTCGATATAGTTTGCTATTCTGATATTTGGTTTCGATACAGAAAACACTCGTTTTTATACGTCAGTATCGAAACTAGTTTTAGGTGTTTCGATACACCTCCAACAGTTTTACAAAAACACAACGGCTAAGAACCGTATCGACGATGAGCTAAGGGTTTCAATACACCTTATAGTCGTTTCGATACTAGTAATTGATTGTAGATCCAACGACTATTTTCCAAAGAGGTCGTATCGAAACAATTCATACGCGTTTCGATACCACTTGCACCAGAAACAGAAATTGACCTGGAAATCAACTCCAAACGGGTCCAAATCAATCCTAATGATCATCAACGGCTAGAAGGTCAATTGAGATGATAAAAGAAAGTCTGAAGCATCAAGAGAAGACTAATACTTCCATTGTAATAATATTATGATCAAAGATGTCTTAGAGCTTAAATATTATTTTGGGTAGACAAAACACTTGGGAGCTAAATTGTCAATGTATGCTCAAGTGTATTAGAAATTGGGTGAGAGATTAGATTGCAAACATCATCCTTATTAGAAGGATTAATAGTTTGCTATGTTTTTTTTTTGAGTAAATTCTCAAAGTTCGGGTTGTAAACTTTAGATGTTAGATTCAGAGATAAAATTTAGGTTGTAAGATTAACCCTTTGTCCTCAAATGGTAGAAATTCTTAGTAAATTTGGGAAATCTTTAGTGGGAAGCTAAAATAGTGAATGTAGGTGCTTGTTAGAATACCGAACCACTCTAAAATCCTTGTGTTCATTGTTTATCTTTTTTCCTTCCATTTTAAACCATCCAAATTATCATCTCTTCATCACTTGTAAAGTAAAATCGATTGTACATCGAGCCCAACAAATATATTTTTAGAATATGAATTGAGATACCCTGAGCATATAGAGACATTTCTAATTTATATTCACGACATATACTTATAAAGAGAGTATTCCCATTCAAAGTATAAACCTAGTTAATAATTAAATTAAATTAAAATTGTTATTATAAAATATCATGTCATATAAAATTAAAGATATCGATATTAGGAGTTTTTGGAATATTAATCCTTCCCCAACTATTGAGTTGATCGATCTTGAAGTATGGCCAAGAGGGGGTGAATTGGCAATTTAAAAATTTGATCGGGAAATTTTTCGGTAAAATGTGAAGTTTGAAGAACAAGAGATTTATAGTGGTTCAAGCTTCGAACAAGCTCTACATCCACTACCTTAGCTCCCACTAAGGATTTTGAAACCAATTCACTATTGAATTCGACCTTTTTCTCGGTTCAAGGGATAACCGTTACAAACAAATCAATTTTCTACCCAAAATTGATTTGGACCTCACAAGGTGTTACAAGAGATTAGAGTGGGCTAAGAAGAATTCTCTCACAAGAAATAAATGCCCTAAATACAAACAAACTCTCCCCAAACTCAGATTACAAATGATCAAAGTGAAATTACAAGAGTTAGGAGCAAGTATATGCAATTAAGTGCTTTGAGTTGGATTTGTGTGCTTAGATGTTGCTTGAGGTTCAATAGTTCTTAATGCTGTTGAAAATGCTTCATTTTATACCATCTCATTGATTTCTAACCGTTGTGGTTGTTGGGAATGTAAATAAGGCCGTTGAGATTTCATCTTCCCATCATAAATGCACTATGATGCAGGTGGTATCGAAACACGAAGAACCTGTTTCGAAACAGACCAAGAATAAAAAGAGCCGTTGTTCATTTTATAAGAGGGGTATCGAACCATGCTTCGATACCTTTATGAAACTGTAAAGGTGGGTATCGAATCATGCTTCGGTACAGGTTAACCACCAATCAAAAATTAATTGCCACCAACGGTCGACTCATTTAATGCTAAAATAGCCGTTGGGGATTAAGGGGTGTATCGATACCTGTTTCGATACATGGAGTCAATTTTTAAATGATTTTAAAAATAATTAAAACCGTCGAAGTGCTTCGATACCTGGTTCGAAATAGAGGTTGACAGTGAAGAAAAGGTATCGAACGGTGCTTCGATACTTGTTCTTGATCTCAAGAACAAGGCTTTAAAAACCCATGTGTATCGATACCTGTTCTTGGGGTATCGATACCCTCGTGTAAAAACACTTAGAATTTTTATTTCAAAGTTCTTGGTTTGACTTAAAAACAAAAGTTTGACTTAGGGACTTAAAAATTTATTTCAAATTAGTCCTTATAATTAATTGTTATATCAAAATCAAATTTAGTTTTACACCAACCGTAATTGATTGTCAAACTCAAATTTTAAAAAAGGGTAAACTACACAGATTGTCACCATACTATGAGTTTAGTATCGATCTAACCACAATGCTTTAAAAAGAATCAAATACACCGGTAAACTATTGATTTGGTATTAAAATAGCCATCTGCTGTTAAGAATGTAACGGACTGATGACGTGACAGTTAAATATAAAATAGAATAATTACACATTTAGTCCCTGTTATTCATACATTTTTATAATTTAATCCTAATTTTATTAAAATAAAATAATTATTTAATTAGGTGGTAACACGTGTCACCACCTAATTGGAGGATTATATTTATATATTATTTAATTTATTAAATTAATTTTTCTCCTCTAATCAGGTGGTGACACATGTCACCACCAGATTAAAGGAAGAAAAGAAAATTCATTCCCAAACCAATGAACCAGGTGATTTTTGTGATACAAGTTCCCATAACCTATATATATTGAATACAGTTTTTTATATGTATTATATTAATTCCACATATAATATTATATTTATTTTTTAATTTAATTAAAATATTAATTAAATTATTTTTATATAATAAATTAAAATATTAATTAAATTATTAACGAACCCTAAGTCCAAACCCTAAACATATAATAGTAAACCCTAAAATCATTTAAAATTTTAAATTATATTTAAAAATATTAAACCCTAATCTCTAAAACCTTAAATTCAAATCTTCAACCCTAAATCCAAATCCTAAACTATAAATCTAAAACCCTAAACCTTAAACCCTAAATGTTTTAGATTTAGTAATATTTTTATATTTAAGGTTTAGGATTTAAGGTTTATGGTTTTAGATTTATGATTTAGTATTTAAGGTTATAGGGATTAAGGTTTAGAATTTAGGATTTGGATTTAGGGTTTAATATTTTTAAATGACTTTAGGTTTACTATTACAGGTTCAGGGTTTAGGTTTGGCGTTGTTAAATATTTTTTTATTATTATTTAAATATTTTAATTTATTATATAAAATATAATTTAATTAATATTTTAATTAAATTAAAAAATAAATATAAGATTATGTGTAACTAATATAATACATATAGAAAACTGTATTCAATATATAGTTTATTGGAAGTTGTATCACAAAATTCACTTTGGTTCATTGGTTTGGGTGATGCCTATTCATACCTAAGGTCATGGGTTCAACACCAATTGAATCTATATGTTATAGAAGTAAATGTGTAATTATTCTACTTCAATTTTAACGATCACGTCACTAGTCTGTTTGTTTTTAACGGTCGGTGGCTATTTTAATATCAAATTAATAGTTTACCGGTGTATTTGATTCTTTTTAAAGCATTGTGATCAGATCGATACTAACCCCATAATATGGTGACTATCTGTGTAGTTTACCCTTTAAAAAAAGAATCTTTGATTATTTTTATAGTATTTGATCTATCAAAATGAGCGATAATAACTCTAAATATTTTTAAAATCGAATTAAAAAACTTATTTTTAAAAATTATTCGTCAAACTATTTTTACCCTAAGTTTAAAAATAGTTTCGACACCCAAGTATATACTTGATTACTTTATCTCCTTTTTAAAGGTAAAAACAGAAAGTGGTAGAAGATTATGGAGATAGAATTGCATCATGCACTACCGACTTATGAATATTTCTTGAAGGAATTCAAGAATATGTATGTTAAAAAAGTTCATATGGATGTACTGAGAGATCAATTAATATTCAAGTATGAGCATGAATTATTGTGGTTGAATAATTTTTCTCTAAATTTTTTTAGAAACGAGGAACTAAAATTTAAATTTATTTTTATTAAAATTTGAACTCAAAGCTTCAAATTTATGTGACAGTTGATCTACACAAGACACTTGTAGAATTAACAAACAATATCATATCACTCGAGTAGGTTGAAGGTCTAACCCAAGGGTACGATGAAGAGTCTCCAGGTTAGTACATTATCTATTATAAAAGGTGACTCCATGTGAGTTACCTCGAAGCTCAAATAAAAAAAAAAGATTTTTCTAAAATTAATGTTGTAATTTGAGACGCCAAGCAATTTTCTTAGGGTTTATGGAAGGTTTAATTCACCCCTTTTGAAAGTATTTAAATGGCTTGCGCAATGACATGAGAATCGATCTATTTTTCTTTTTAAATCATTTGTGTTGAATTGTCATTTTTTTTCTCTTGTGGTTGCAATTGGAGGCACTAGTAGACTAGTTCTTTAAGGTTTTTATGCTTTCTTGTCTTTTTTTTGCTTTTGATTTTTATATTGGTTTTTCATTTCGGTTTTCTTTTAGATTACATATAAAATTTAGTTTCAGGGTGACTTTTAAAACTATTATATTATAAATTGTTACGTTATATTGCGGTTGTAATTTAATACTACTAATCCAGCATATAAAAGCAATAAGATATCGTCTCAACACAAGTAATATCTTTAGTAAGTTTGTAAACAAACCAAATCAACATTAAGGATAGTATGTTCATGCTCATTCGTTTAATTTTAACCTAACATGAATAACTAAATGAATTAATTTATTGTTCGTGCTCATTCTTTAAGGAATATAATTTTTCATGTTCATTCATTAAAATAGAAAACGAGCGAAACAAAAAAAAAATGAATAAAGAGATGAATAGTCTAGAGTTTTTTTTCTTAAGAAGACTAAAATCTCTTATATTCACTATTTTTTTAATAAATAATAGATTATTATCATGTACTTCATTAAAACTCATTAATCTTAATAAAAAGAAAAAAAATATACACATAATAAAAAAAAAATAGATAATCCAACACTACTATACTAATTCAACACATCTTTATGTAAAAAAGAAACAATGATAAATGGTGGGGAAGAATAACCTCTCACCTCCTTATTCTCAAACTGTGTCATCTAGACTAGTGTACATAGCTTAATTACATTGTCTCAACTTATTCAAATGTTATATCAAAAAATATGAATAACGATCATTAGGTTTATTACACAATAATTTCAGAACATTCAAATTATTCATCTTAAGAGTAATTTGTATATATCTTGATTTTCAAGCACATAACAAATTAATATACGCCTCTCACAATTTTACCTCCAACAGTGAACAACTACGTACTGATGAATTTTGTGAAACCAATTATCCAATGACTATTAGGATCATGCAACACTTTACCACAATACGTCAAGTCATCATTAACCAGCCTTTCCCTATAGATATTCATTTTATATCAATTAACATCAGAAGAATCCACCTAGTAGGACCTCGAACTAAACTCTAACCATATGTATAACAACTTGAAGATCTAAAAAAAGATACTTTATTTTAGTGATATAATGATTTACATAAGAAAAATGAGAATTTAACTTTAATCCTAAATCTAGGGTTCTCACTTATACTAACATAGCTACTACCTAACCAACTTTTAATGGTATAAAAATATTTTCAATATCCCTTTAAGATGAAAGTTGATGGAAGTTTATGAGACACATCTTGGTGATAAAATTAGAGAAAACAGAAAAATGAAGCTGAAGACTGGATTTAAAAGAGAAATATAATCCCAGATCAGGCAGTTTCTCTATATAAGACTAGATGATAAATTACTTGAAGATGAGTCTTTCGTGGCATAAAAATAAATTGACTTAACAAATAAACTGTATAGGTAATGTCCGGTTTGGTGTGTGTAAGGTAGAAAAGGCAACTAATCAAATAACCATGCAACTGAGGATCCGATGATAAGTCTCCTTCATGCATTATTCATTGATATCGTATATTTTATTATTTTTTATATTTCTCGTAATGTTTGATACATACTTTTGTTTTTGTAGCATATGAATTTGCTTTTACATGTGTAGTGTATATACATATATAAACTAAAGTTTCACTAATATATAAATTATATTTTGTATGTTATGTTATTATTGTAAAGTATATTATTTTATTATTATAATATGTTATATACGTGTATATATATACATATTAGTTTTATTTGTTACATTACAGTGAAACAAATTTTCTACGGCACTTTTAGCAGTGTTTTTTTTAAAAAACACTGTAATATTTTATCTTTAGACCATAAAAAAGTCACTAAAAATTATGTTTTTAACAGCGTTTTTGAAAAAACGTCACTAAAAACATATCTTTAGCGGCATTTTAAAACCAAACGCCACAAAGAAACATGATCCGGAAAAAAAAGATCATATAGTATGGGAGTTGCTGGTTATGGGATTCAAACCCATAACCCTTGAAAAGTCGGTTTGTGACTTAGCTATCTAAGCTAATAACTCCTAGTATTGGATCTTCTTTTAATTGTTTTTAAGTTAAACATAAAATAATAATAATAATAATAATAATTTAGGTAATTTAGTGTTTGATCTAATTATTTTAAAGGAACCATTCATAAATAAATTTAGAGATTTTTTTTTCTATCTGCGACCTTCTGTCTTCCTACCACTTTCGCCCTTCAACCTCTTTCATTGTGTACCGTGGAGTACAACGTCACTGCCATCATTTTTTCGTTTCTCTGTAACTTGTCCATATTTTTTTCATTTCTTCGTTTTTTAGTTTTTAAGTTTAAGCATTTTAGCTAAATGTCAACCTCTTTTTCCCTACTGAAAGAGAAAGAGAAAGACTTGAATGCAAATTAGAGTTTATATTTTTCATACTCTTGTCGCCAATAAGTTATTCAAAGATACATCATTTAGTTTTAATTTTGGATAAGATAGATCGCCCGTTACTTGCGAGGGTGTTTGGCTAGTGAATATGTGTTTCTGTTGATTAATTGAAAAATTAGAAAATTAATTAATTGGAAAATTGTTATGTTGTTGATGGTAAGTATGTTTAAAATTTAAGGCTCCTTTAAAGTCTATGCTCAATGTTGGAATACGAATTTTTGAAGGAATTGAGAAACCACAAGAGGTATCTATTTTTCTAATTGAAAAACAGATGAAAGAGAGGAATAGTTCTTTGTTTGAGTTTGCGAATTTTGTTTCTTTCCTTTTTAATTTCTCGATATCTATATTTATATACCTTACATAAATATATTTATACGAGAGTCTTCTGTGATTATGGTGTTTTATTAATTTTTATTAGTTACTGAGATATTTGAAGAATCCAAAACTCTTTGATAAGATAGGACTAAAGTCTCCTTAAGAAGTTCTTTTGGAAACCCCGGGATATGATCAAGATTTTTGCAAAATTCAATACGAAATTTATGTGTGATGATTTTTATTTAAGGCTCCTTTGAAGTTCACTTATTTTTATGTCTTGAAGAAACTTGTCTCGCATCTGTTAAAAATCAGCTGCTCAATTTTAACTATCCTAGAACTCACCTGAGACTAACACGTTCAAGTAAGGATAATAGTTCTTTTTCGGGCAGCTATTTGCAGATCTCGTTCTCAAGACAACTAAGAACAAGTATCTCTAAAATCTTTCAATGGTTAGTAACTTGTGTTGTATTTACAGTTGATTTGTTAACATGGTATAGATCAATTAATGGTACTTGCAGTAGTTGTCATCACTTGACAGTGTATTGATATTTATGGAATAATTTTTAAGGTCTATATAAGCTCCTTATAATATCTCTAGTACTGTAAACTTTGTAATCTATGGATACAATCCCATAAATATTCTCTGACGAGGACAAATCGCATGAAGCCTTGCTTCAGAATGTATTTTTGATAAATTAATTGGTTTGTATTTGCTATCATATGAATTAACTTCACATACTTTTCAAAGTTTCTTTGCAAAACAAATATGTTAGGGTTTGATTATTTTGAATTGTGTCCAACTGTAGGTGAAAAGGGCATTGAGAAATCTAACGGGAACCCTGACATTATAAAGGAACTTTTTTCATCGAATAATCAAAGAATTCATGGCTCAGGTATGTTAACTGCTCCTTCCCTTGGTCGAGGAATGTTTACCTTGAGGAGAGTCTCATTTTTTGGTATTATATCGTCAAAGTTCTTACGTTTTATAGTGTTCTCTTTCTAGTGATGCAATATTTATTTTAATAATGAAGTGTACTTTTAGCAGGTAATTACTTTCCTGTCTCAATATCTATTTCTGCTGATATAGGATGCTGATTTCTCAATTTTTATGGTTTTCTAAAATATTTAGTTGGTGTAATCTTATACAAGCATATCTTTAGGTTGGAATGAGATTTGATAACAATACATATATCTTTGTTCATTCCTTACAGTTCAAGTATTTTCTATGTCATCAGATACATTAATTCATGTGATTGGATGTTAATGTATCTATATTAAGATGATTGATAAATTATAAGTACTATTTTTATTTATTTATTTGTTTACAGAATGATATAATTAGTGCGTTTGTCAAGATAAACGTCATTAAAGAATAATTTTATTGCGGCGTTTGTTTTGACAAACTTCACTAAATAACAACTTTTTTGCGACGTTTGTATTTTCAAACCTCACTAAAGAAGAGTTTTTTTTTTTCAGCGTTTGAAAACACAAACGCCGCTACAGATCTTAACCTCTTCTGGTGTTTTTACCCAATAAATGCCGCAAACAATTGCGACGCTGATTTTAGCGTCACTTTTTGAAACGTTTTTTTAAACGTCAAGAAAACTTTTAGCGACGCTAAAAAACGCCGTTAAAGATATATTTTGGTGTAGTGTATATGCGCACATATATTTATTTATACTTTTAATTATTCATGCTTTGTATTTATCTATCTTTATGCCATGCTACCTTCGAATATAATAATTACTAATGTGATGTTCCTTTTTTTAGGATTAACTTGGTTACCATTCTGAGAAGTGAGGAGATTTTTGCTTATTCCTCGAACACTAGAGCTCATTCAATTTACTCGTATGTATAATTAAATTTTAATTTAATTGTCACTAACTAGAGAAATTCGATATTAATAAAGTAATGGATTTTTGTACCAATTTTTGACGGTGTGTGATTACTAATTGTTTTCCATCCGTCACTGACTCCCGAACTCCCTTTAAAATCTCTAACTTGTTTTTATAGTGTTCGATTTATTAAAATGATCAATGACGACTCCAAGTTTTCAAAATATAATTTTTCAAAAAATTCTCTTTTTAAATCAAATTCCTTATAAAAAGCGGAATACCTACCCTTTTGTGTATTTTTTAGTCGCTACACCTTATCAGTTTGAACTAGGCCAGTCTATTGAGTCGAATTGGACCAAATTTCCCTTCCCAAACCATTGACCGGTGTTGATCTACCGTGACATAATGGGTTTGGAATTGACTGTGGATTGTGTTAAATCAAGTCAAAAATTTTATGGTTGAGTTTTAAATTTAAGACCCAAACGTGACATACAATTAGATCCTACAACCAACATTCTAATCCTTTTAGCATTTGTTGGGGTTGAACTTATTTTTGTGTAGCTTTAGTGTTCTTTGTGAGTGTAGGAAGATCCCAAAGACATCCTCAAAGCATTAGATTTCCTCATCGTAGCGTGTAGCTTCCCGTCTATGTTGATTTTGGCATCAGTTTCAAGAAAATCCCGACCATCGACTATTACAAAACGACATCAGAATCAATTATGAAAGAAACTATGAAAGCCACAGTTTCAGATAATAGTCCCATGGTGAGGTTGACACCGGGATACTCAAAAAGAGAAGGTTGTACCAAATAATACGGTAAAGAACCAAGACTTGAAACATTAACATCCCGTATTAAGAAAGGTACATAGTTTAGGAACGTCCATGCAATTCACTCTTAAAAATATATATTAAGATTACAATGAAAATATATATTAAGATTACAATAAAAGTCCAGTTTACTTGAAGATACTTATTTTAGTCATCAAATTATCAAATTTGTCAATCAAGCCACTCAACTTATTAAATTGATCTATTGTGACCACTAACGTTAAAATTTAAACAGAGAAATGACGGAACAATAACATGACAACTAACAAAATTTTAAAAAAAATACAAATTTAGTCCTATATTTATCTATTAAATTAATTTAGTCTTAATCCATTTAAACGATTAATTTTTTATTTAATATTTAATATATTTTTCTTTAATTAGGTGATAACACATGTCACAACTTAATTAAAGAGATAACGGAAAGAAATAAAAGGATAAGCAGGTGAGAAAGCAATAGTTTAGCCACCGGGATAACATCACCTTATGATATAAGACGTTAACATTTATTATTAAACGATTATTTTGTTAGTAAAAACTAGTGTCAATGAAATTCTAAATAGATTAAACCATTATATGTATCATCACTTATTGAAAAAAATATATTAAATATTAAATAAAAAAAATAAAATTTAATAAGTTAAGTAAGATAGTTCAACGATCAAAATATGTATTATATATTCACAATTAGATGATCAAAATCTGTATCATATACTCACAATTAATTAATTAATTAGTTGAGTGATGATTGAAGTAGTTTACCCTTACTTAAATCGCCACAACACCACATTTCATATCATGGGATGCGGAGAAAACCCGCACATAACAAGTTTACCCCCCTTTTAGTTCCTTGTCTCCAACAGTTGGAGGAATTCCAGGACATGACAGTTCTAATCTACGACGGCATCCTCATGGTGATTTGCCATAGGCAGCCACTGTCAACATATCAATTTGTTCGGCCGATCCTTCCCCAATATCCTAAGTTTCTCGATGCCAACTCAAACAACCATTTGACTAAAGCATATTGACGCATCCTGTTTACCCATCTCCCCCACAAATCTACATCACTTCTTTATTTTTCAGTTTTATCCAAGATAAAAGGGCACTTTGATTTAAACCAAAAGTAAAAATGATCTAATACTTGTCATTGTAAATTAAAATAAAAGATGATGCGACAACTACCCAAATCTAAAACCACGCTAAGAGAACCTGATACGTCAAATACAAGATAACCTGACCAAAACTAGCTGTATGGAAAATGTAGGAACCCAAAGTGACCTCGCCAACCCCAGTCAACCCCGCCCTAACTCCCGTTCTGAAGTCGGTATGGCCTATCAGGCCCCAACCCCTAAGTTGAGATCAGTGGATACACAGATACAAAATACAAATAAAAGAATGGGATAATTAGGAGTTGGGACTAAAGAGTATTTACATCCTTTTCATCCTTGACGACATCTAGGGCCTTCAGTTCCTCCAACAACCGTTCATACTCACGCTGAACCTCTACCATTTCATTCCTAAGCTTTTCTACCTGCACAAGTGAAATGTTAGATTTTGTTAAAGTCCATAGTGATTGATGCAAGATTTCATAAACCAACAAACATTTAATACCTTGACCGTAAGTTCTTCCCCTCTCTTGTCATACTCCAAGCATCTGAAATACACAACTTCCAGCAGTTAGCTGCCAGATTATTGGTGGGCGGCTAAATTTTGAGACTAAAGAATGGTTATCACTAAGAACATGTGAAAAAATCTATATATATGAAATTGATCTCTTTCACGAACTAATAAAAAACATGTCAAAATACTCACTTTGCACGAAGTTTCCTGTTTTCTTGCATCAAGTTTTGGGTTTCTTGATCTTTCAAGTGATTTGCAGTAGCATCAAGAGACTAGACCGAGAAAAAAAAAAGCACGCAGAATGTTAGCAATTTCTTTTTTGACTAAAGCAGAATGTTAGCAATTAGAATCCGTTTTGTTAATGAAACTGATATCTATACTATGAGTATGCAAAAGAAATTCCAGTTTCCAAACACGTGTAAAGTAAGATGGAACTGATAAAAGCTACTGAATTGTTAATGTGATTGCCTAGTGTAATCAGCTAAATATAGTACAATTCAGAATTGGGCAGCAAACTCATACAATGAGCAGGAAGTCTAGAAGGATTTGCATACATGGACAGAAAAGAATGATGCTTCCACTGAACTAAATAACAGTAAACTAAGTTGCATGTTTTAGCAAATGAACCTCTTCTTCGAATTCTAATAATCTAGAAATGCAAGAGCATGATCCCTACTCAGACCTGAGATGTGTTGGCACATGCCCATGCTTGGCGTTTCACGTTTTCAATTTTTACCAAGTCAACCTGTCCCTTCCTTTTTATAGGCAATCCTGTTTAACCACAAGTCACCAAGATTTAAGAAGGAAGAAAAATCCTTCATATTAGTACCAAAAGAAGATTGATACAGCATTCACCTTGTTTGCTTCTTCCATGAGAGATGGGAATAGACTGCTCTGCAACATAAACATGCTGTCCTTTTGCTCTATCAGAAACCATATAAGTTTGATTCAACCCAACAGATTCTTGCACATTGCTCTGTCCAGTAAAATGAGATGAAACAAGAGATGCAGGTGGCCTAGACTTTTTCTTGATCTGATATCCAATTAGTCCACAATGATAATCCCTGCCAGACAGAATAAAGAGCTTCAGGTATATATGATGAACATGATCTTAAAATCTCAAGAAGGGACCGTCATCAAAAGAAATCAAGGACCACATTGTAAACAGGCAATGAAGAAACAATACATGAGCCAAAATCTACACTTCAAAATCAATTTTTTCAAACCCTCGGATCAAGTCGTTGCATAGAACAGAAGTATGAAGTGCATAGTTTTTAAACCAAACATATGACAAAAAACATTAACATGAAAATTTCCTATCATAAACATACATGGTAAGCCTATGGATAGATAGAGAAAAATGAATTGCAAGACTAATTAGATAGGAGGAAAACCTTGACTAAAACTTTAAGTGGGAGAAACAACAAGCTATGGAAGTATACAAGTGATCTAGGTAGCGTTTGGTATCACTTGTAAGATCACCATGGTAATAAGATTATTAAGGTAATTTGATCACTAGTGAATTAATATTAAATTGTTTGGTATGACATTATAAATTACTAGTGGTCTTAAACTACAATATTTGGCAATACACAGAGAGAATATCATTAGGAATAAAAATTTCACTTTATATTGATGTCCATAGTTTTCTCTTCAGAAAATTTTTGTACATAAAAATGAACCATCAGCGATAAAACTACTGCTACAAGCTCCTTAAACACGAGCCTCAAACTTTTTGGCCGAGTTTAGAGGTCTGCCAAGAATTAGTTAGCATTTTTCCACTGCAATGATTTAAGATTAATGTCAAGTAGGATTCTTACATTAATAACAAACTCGGTGATGTAATTATTAAATGCAGATCACAATAATTTGGGGATGATCGATTAAATAATAGATTACCAAACATCCCCTCAGATTAAATAATAGATTACCAGTATTCCCATGTCATTTCCTTCAAGCGAGTTTCAAGCTTCTGAAAAAGGGAAGTTCTCTCAAAATCCTGTTTGTTATGTGTTGGCTCAATGAAATTAGCTTCCAAAACACCTGAAAGAATAAAATAATTCTTTTTTTTTCTAAGATTTTACGCATAATTAACCTATGATGGAGAAAGAGGAATCAATGTCAATGAGTTAATATATTCTTACCAACCACACCTCTACCCCTACTGTCTGAATAGCTGACAACATGCCAAAATGGCTGCAAACGAAGGTAAAAGGAGAGACTTTAAGAAACCAAACATAGTAACTTGAAACAAACATGTAAATAAATTGTGTTGAGCAGAAAAATTATCCTCCTTAAAGACATCCCATCCAGGCTAGTAATACAAATCACACGGAGAAAAACCTTCCTCAAAGAAATCTACGCACAGAGACATCATATAGCAATGCACAATAACTACGGATACAGTATTCCTGAACCTAGTAAATTCCTAGTCTTAAGACGAAAAATGACCATTTTGCTTGAGAAAAAATAGATACGAGTTATTTATAAGATTGGACAGTCATGCACTTAACAGGTCGAAGCTATTTTAAATTTTTTATGAAATTCCTGAGTTAGCCTATTATAATTTTAGGTTACCAGAAAACAAATGTTTTCAGAATTCTATGAGGCATATAAAAAGTTTCGACAAAAATGAATAAAAAAACATGAAAAAACAACTATGTTTCTATACTAGACTCCAATATTTAACTCCACCAAACATAACATGATAAAAAATCAGCAGCATTATGTTTTCTAGAAAAAACTACAAATGAGCAGCATTTTGAGATATAGCTGGAACAAAAGATATGTAAGTTCATTTAACCAAATGAAGTTATAACAGTCGTATGCATGTTCATCCCCAACATTAACAAAGAAGTCTAACCATTACGAAAGGTAAACTATTTTTACGGAAGTTACCAGAATTAAACGATTCTTGTGGTAGACACAAAATCCATGGATATTAACTTGAGGAGCTTCTTTAAGGAAACCAATTGTAGATACAACTTGACCCTGCAGTTAAACCAGAAAGTAGAAATATGGTAAAGTCATAGAAACGTTAAGGCAATCACCATTAAGAGATTCAGGGAATACAATCATATCCATCCAAGCAACTTCAGTAGAGTTTGCATGGGCAATACCCATCAGAAGAAAAGACAGACAACCAATTCATGTTAAACTACAAAGGGGTGGTTCTTTAG
Organism: Abelmoschus esculentus; assembly: GCA_035048815.1. Taxonomy (NCBI): domain Eukaryota; kingdom Viridiplantae; phylum Streptophyta; class Magnoliopsida; order Malvales; family Malvaceae; genus Abelmoschus; species Abelmoschus esculentus. Next base: position 8,744,642 of record JAUCBN010000051.1, on the reverse strand, counting down.
ACATCCAGAAAACTTTTGGTTATTAACTAGAGATGCAACATCAGAATAGGAACGACAGAGGTTCAGATAGATCATTAGTTTGCAATTAAGATAAACATGGATAAACAATGATGATAATGCTAGGAATAAGTAAATAGTACCTCCACAGATCCACTGCTTTGTGGTTTATACAAGATATACTCTATATATTTCAGATCATCAGCAATGTTATGATGCTCAACAATTTCACCACGCAATATTATTCTGAAAGTTTCAGGAATTCGCAAATACAAGATGGACAAATATACCTGTACAGGGAGAAAGAATCAAACTCAAGAAATATGAATCCTTTTAGTCATTAGTTTAACAAAAAATATACAGAAACTATAGACTCACGCGAAGAGAATGATGGTAACGTCTAGCAATGTGTTGTTCATTTACAGCTTTCCAAGCAGGGACTGTACTGACCTTTGTGGTGTCCCCACTAATGCGAATATCCTGCAACCGGAATCATAAGATTTTATTTGAACAACAGTCCAAAATATCTTGGAAAATGATAGAACAGTATGCACAAAAAAATCAACCTTTTCATCAGAATCAAAGTCTAGCTCTGAACTCCCGTCATTATTGAGCCATATATTGTAGATGATAATTTTTGTGCCATGGGAACCGATGTCATCAAACTGCAGTTAGATGGAGGTACATGTGAAGTTAGTCGGACAGAAAAACTTCAAAGTCCAAAAACTTTCACGAAATGTCAAATAAAATACACTATACGCAATATGATCCATTCTCCGATGCTCCAGATGTCGCATAAATTCCAAGTAGATTTCATTTTTGAAGTGATTTTTATTTTATAAAATTTACCAAATTAAATGTAATAGGAGGTTACTTTAATTAAATTATGTAACCCACGCTTCCCTTGTGCATATGGCTTTTATAACTCAAATGTGGGGTTAGTTTTATGGGTTGAATCAAGTCACACAAGCCAACTATAAAAGAAAGACATAATAGGCTTGCATAGTCATCAAGCCAAGGTAAAAAACTAAAATTTAAATATAGTATTTGCCAGGCAAAAGCTGGATTAAAGTATTTTCAAGAAAAACTCAAATAGCTCAGAGGGAGTATTAAGTTGCTTATACCATGCGGTATTCCATTTAAGATGATATCCTTAAATTCAACAAATAAAATGTTTCATTTTTTTTTTTTGTTCTTGTTTCCATTTTTTATTGAAGCATATTATCTCAAGTCTCTTTTTAGTATGTAGTGTTTGACATCATTTCCAACACCACAAGTGATAAGATCACCTGTTATTAGAAATCACTTTCTTTCGTTAGCAACAATCAGTTCTTAAGAAATAAAGGTCATTATATTTGTGCTTGATACTACAGAAAACCAAATTTTGTAAATATTAATGTGATGGAAAAATTCAATTAGTGGCAATAATAATCATCGACAATTGCAAGAAGAATGTAAAAAAAAAATGTAAGGCCTACTTGCTTCAAAAGATCAGCTTCTGTTGAATACGGAGACCATTGCAACAAAATGGAAAGATTAGATGCAAAATGTTCTCTACCATGCAACACATCCCACATGCCACTTGACGAATTAAGCTCATAATCCACCTGCGGTTTGCACGAAAATCTTATACCATGTATTGGAAACTAACATAAACTCAATGGAAAGATGATGCTAACCATAGGTACAATTATTCTGTCATAACCTGACTTTGTCAAAAATGAATAAGAGAGTAGACCAATGCTTTGAGTCAATGACCTGATCAAGGAATAAAGGGAATTAACAATTTAAAAGCAGCAATACAGATCTAAAAAATATTATGATATTTTAAAGACATATATCATTATTTCAATTTCAATTTTAATATTATAATTATATTTGTCCCTCTTTTGTAATTTTGCTGAGTTGGTCTCATTAGGGGTGAGCAAAACTTGACTAGAAAAAACCAAAACATTCGACTCGAGGCGAGGCGAAAATACTCGACTCGAAATTTTATAAACTCGACTCAACTTGAAAAAATTTCAAATAAAGTTCGAGTTGTAAAATGGAAATTTGAATAACTCGAAATTTTTAGTAATTAAATAATTTATTTTTAAGTTCGACATTAGTCTTTTTATTTTTTATGATATATATATATATATATTGATACATGAAAATATGAAGAAATGTTGTCATATATGAAGAAATATATATATATATCTTGTATGATTAGAGAAAGTCGTTTAAATTGGAATTCAATTGTACTATAACACGATAAATAATTAAAATTAATTTTTTATAAGAACTCGAAAACTCGACTCGACTTGACTCGAATTTCTTAAACTCGAATCGATTCGAAAAAATTTCAATTAAAGTTTGAGTGATAAAATATGACTTATAAACTCGAATAACTCAAAATTTTTTGACTCGACTCGACCGAGTACTCACCCCTAGGTCTCATGACTTGTGACACCATCACACCAACCTCGGTTAGGAAATCATATTTACCATAGATTATTTCCTGCTAGTGTTCAAAGAAAAAACCATTGAGAACCTTATCATCGCAAAAAGTTTCCAGTAAATCGTAACATTGTTCCATAATTTCTTTCAGAAATTTATGAAAATGGTAAATTTATCCTCTAAATCAGCATGCAACAAAAAACTTTAATAGTCTACCAATAAAAAGCATAGACTACTAGCAAGAATAAAGTCTTAATCCACAAGGTAGAGAATGATTGTGGTAGAGGAAACAAACCTATCATCCACATGGCGGCTGAAAACAATCACATCTGCTCCAAGTCTCATAGAACTAGTCTTGAAACCATTTCCATCTGGAAGGCCAGAACTTTTGTAAATATACAAGGAAAGAATCAACAAATATTTCAAACAAAACACAAGATTAATACATTTTCCAATTGCAGATTTCGACTTCTTATCTGAAAATCCAAAGCTCATGCAGTGACGCATTGCTTCAGGGTTCATTCCACCACCATCATCTAATAGCAAATTATCAAGTTTTCAGAATTAATAGTTACAAACATTTGATTAGAGAATGAAACAAAAATAAACAGATCATAAATAAAAATGCACATTGTCATTTTTAATTAAATCAAGAAAAAGAAATACCTTGAATTAACAAAGCTGGACTCCCATCCCTAGGGTTTGATGTTTTATCTACAATGACAAAAGTGGCCCCGTTTTGGATCTATCCAATTTGAAAGAAATAAGATATGAAGTGCAAAACAGTGAGAGTTCATCAAGTTAGCAAATTGGGGGAAACATTGTAGTAACCTACTTAACTGTGCATGTATTTACCTACAGAATGACTATTAACAGGGTAATAATGTGATACAAACTTCATCTATGCTTAAATTTCAGTCAATGAACATGTCAAACATAATTTTAAAATATACATAATGATTTTTCCCATCCTAGAAAACAATTGATTCTTAGCTTTGATCTAGTTAAAATATTAGGTGTTTATTGCAGCCTTTATTTTATTCAGGCTGGTCTTATTCCCAACTTTTAAGATTATAGGTATACTAGTTTAATTATGTTTAGAAAATCGTTGGCACTAATAAGACTTCAAAGTATTGATTGTAATTGAAAATTTAGATCTCCTAATTGCAGGTCAATTCACAAGAACATCATAACCTGATCTCCTAATCACTATATTCTGGAATCCCATACAAAATTTCAGACCAATTACTATAAACACGAGACAATACTTATAGTACTAAATCCTAACTTTATGACTATTTGAACTTATAATAAAGTTTTCCAAAATAATCCTACACCATGCATTTGCACCATTAAACAAGACAAATATACTCCAGCCAACAAATTAAGTTGAAATTCACCTCATCAATGGCATTGTCAAGTAGTTCAGCAACAGCTGCAAACAATAAAAAAAAAACAGTTTAATCATGCAAAATTAGTCATTGCCAAATAAAAAACGAGCAGCATAAGCTAGACATACCACCAAAGGCCCACTTATGCGAGGTGGCATTTGAATGAAGAAACAAGGGGTGCACATGCAGATAATTTGTGCTATCTGTTGTAAAAATAAAAATAAAGGTAAAAATGCAGAATAGGGAGAATCACAATTCAAAAAGAATGCAATGTAAAAATAACTGATAGCTGCGTACTTTGTAGAGTGACCTTGGAACCAATCTCCCCTTCGTAGCTCCCAGCTTTCCAAAATTGTCTACAAATTGGCGCTGGAGATACGTCTGATGTTGAACAGACTCCTGTATCATCCCCTGGCGACTGGTATTGCTCCAAAACACTAGTACTACTTTGACCAGTACTTAGAGAATTATTTGAGCTTTTATTTTCTTCAGAGGCTTGTTTTCTAGTTTGCGTTTTGGAATTAATAAGCTTAACAGATTGAACACTATGGTTATTTAGCTGCTTTATCATGCTCCCAACAGTACCAGGTTCCAATTTAACAGGTCTCGCATCTACCTCTCCAAGTTCATCATCACTAGATAACTCCACAATTTCTATAGCATTCATCACCAAAACTGTAGACAGGAAAGAAAATAGACTTCAGCTAACATGTTAAAAGCACAAAATTACAATGCATGCAAAATGAAATTCCAATAGTTTCAATTCCCAGTGACTAAGGAAATTGGATTTCTTTATATTACACATAACCTAACGGAAATTATCTATTGTACCGAGAAGTTAAGAGGTAAATAAATTAAATTAGGGGAAAAGTGAAGAACCTTTTGGTAGTAAAACCTAAAACTTCTTCAGCGAAAAAGATTATGAACGCCAAACTGCAACACGGAAGTTGTACAATATCTTCCAACTTCAAAATCCCGCAGCATCAACCAAATAACATGAAAATCTATTGAAACCAAAGTGTAAAACTCAAAAAACTGACAAAAATGGAGGAACAACAAACAAATTCTTCGGCGGCGTTGAGAAATTTTTGAAACCCTAACTCGTATCCACTCAAGGGTAGAGTAGAATAAATAAATACAAAAGAGGCGAAAATGAAATTAGGACGTAGCCTCTGCAATCAAGCAAAATAAAGAGCTGCAAACAGGCATTCAATAGCGTGTTTAGGGTTGTAGCGAATGCCGGCAGTGGCCGCTTGCAATGGGAACAAAGAGGAGGGACCGAGTCCGGAGGCTAGTGAGCGTAAAACCGAGTCTGATTGTGTGTGAGAATGAGAGGAGAGGAAGAAAGGGGCATATGAAGACGAGAAACGTTGCAGAGAAGAGAATCCGAGAAGGCTCTGTCCCGAATTACAAGGAAGAGAGCTGAATGCCTGATGGAATCAAGGACCCAATCCCACCCACTCTCCAACCTTTTTATTTACTCTTGTTTTCTTTTATATTAATTATCATAAACAAAAACAATTTTGAAATGGGATAGATACGAATAGGATAAATTATATAAATGGTACTTCGATTATATTTTAATTATTTTTTATATCTATTTTAATTATTATAAATTATAAATTAGTTTTATGATTTAAAATTATAATAAATTAATTTAATATCGTTACAAAATAACGAGGTTAATATAAATTAATATAATTAAATAATTAGTTCTCAATTTCCACACTAATTTTAATTTGACTTTAATTCTAAAAAATTAATTAATATAATTTTAATAATTGTCAATTTAGTCTTATTTCACCCAACTTAAGATTTCATCTTAACACAAACTCATTTATCCCTTAATTTCCAAATATTTTCGTTTTCCTATCTTACCCAAATGTTCTTCCCCACCCGATAATAATAAACCTTTTCTTCACTCAAAGTTTTCACCTCGATGAATCGAATACGTTTTTTTTAGGTTTTATAATTACCTCACCTTTTTTAGCTCCATCTAATATGAAAAATAAAAGAAAATCTCTACTCTTTAACTTTAAATCTTCACATTTTGAGATCACGAGCTTTTTCTGTGTGATGATGGTTTCGATTTTGATGAGCTTGAGATTTTATCTGCTTTTGACTACCACCTTAAAAACCAAGTTTCTAATCAATGAGACCCATTTTTTGATGGGTTGGTTTGGTTTTGCAATCTAAAGTAATGATAGAATCAAAGAGATGATTGAAAAGAGGTGGATAATTTTTTTATGTTTAGTTTAGTTGAAAAGTTTCAAGGTTATGGGTTAAAGTTTTAGATCATGGGTTTATATAAATGGAGAAAAAGTAAGAAGAAAAGGGTTGGGTGAAATAAGACTAAATTAATAGATTATTAAAATTATATGGGTTAATTTTTAAAATTATGGTCAAATTAAAATAAGTGTATAACTTGAGGGATAATTATGTAATTATATTAATTTATATTAATTGTCACGTCAACAATCATTAATTTATATAGTCGAAGGATACAAAAGATAATTAATGCATAGTCGGGGACCATCTATGTAGTTTATCCATACAATTATATTGTGTAAAATTTATTTGTTTTTATATTAATTCATGGTTATTAAATGAGTGAAATAAAATAGTCATCAGATGAGTGAAACAAATGGACAAGATTAACTATAAAAATGTGAAGATTATCACTTAGAAAAAAGAAAAGAAATAATAACCATTTATTATCATATCCAATGATCCAAAATTTAGTGTAAAACTACATGAATTTTACACCATGTAAGTTGATTCTAATCTTTTTAGGGATCATATCTGATTATATGGTGTACAACCCATTTAATTTTACATTAGTCCATGATCATTGGATAAGTGAAATGAATAGACGAGATTAACTGTAAAAAATATGAAGATTATCGCTTGAAAAAAAACTAAGGAAATAATCCTGAACATTTATCATCAACATTCAACGGTCCAAAATTAGTAAAAAAACTCATCAACCATGTAAGTTGATTCTAACCCTTTTAGGATTGAGATCTAATTATATGGTATAAAACTCATTTATTTTTACACAAATCCATGACTACTGGATGAGTGAAACGGATGGACGAGATTAACACTAAAAATGTGAAGATTATCACTCATAAAAAATAAGGAAATAATCTTAGTCATTTATTATCATCATCCAATGGTCCAAAATTCGTGTAAAACTAGATGAGTTTTACACCATATAAGTTACCCTAGCCCTTTGAGGAAAGAGATCCAATTACATGATGTAAAATTTATTAAGTTTTTACACTAATCCATGATCATTGGATGAGTGAAATGGATAGACGAGATTAACGGTAGAAAATGTAAAGCTTATCATTTGGGGAAAAATAAGAAAATAATCTTGATCATTTATCATCATCATTCAACGGTCCAAAATTAGTAAAAAAATCATCTACCATGTAATTGGGTCTCAACCCTAAAGTAAGTTGATTCTAACCCTTTTAGGGTTGGGACTCAATTACATGGTTTAAAACTCATTTATTTTTACAAAAATTCATGATCATTGGATGAGTGAAATGGATGGATGAGATTAACACTAAAAATGTGAAGATTATCGCTTGTAAAAAAATTAAGGAAATAATCTTATTAATTTATTATCATCATCCAACGATCAAAAATTGTAAAACTAGATGAGTTTTACACCATATAAGTTGTTCCCAGCCTTTTGAGGAAAGAGATTCAATCACATAACGTAAAATTTATTAAGTTTTACACTAATTCATGATCATTGGATGAGTGAAATGGATAGACGAGATTAACCGTAGAAAATGTGAAGATTATCACTTAGGGAAAAAATAAGGAAATAATCTTTTGACCATTTATCATCATCATTCAACGGTTCAAAATTAGTAAAAAAATCATCTACCCTGTAAGTTGATTCTAACCCATTTAGGGTTAAGATCCAATTACATGCTATAAAACTCATTTATTTTTAAACAAATCCATGACCACTGGATAAGTGAAACGGATGGACGAGATTAACACTAAAAATGTGAAGATTATTGCTTGTAAAAAAATAAGGAAATAATCTTAGTCATTTATTATCATCATCCAACGGTCCAAAATTAGTGTAAAACTAGATGAGTTTTACACCATATAAGTTGATCTTAGCCCTTTGAGGAAAGAGATTCAATTATATGACGTAAAATTTATTAAGTTTTACACTAATCCATGATCATTGGGTGAGTGAAATGGATAGACAAGATTAACCGTAGAAAATGTGAAGATTATCACTTGGAAAAATACAAGAAAATAATCTTGATCATCATCGTTCAACGATCCAAAATTAGTAAAAAAAAATCATATACAATGTAAGTTGATTCTAACCCTTTTAGTGTTGAGATCCAATTACATGGTATAAAACTCATTTATTTTTACACAAATCCATGACCAATGGATAAGTGAAACAGATGGACTAGATTAACACTAAAAATGTAAAGTTTATCGCTTGTAAAAAAAATAAAGAAATAATCTTAGTCATTTTTTATCATCATCCAACGGTCAAAAATTAGTGTAAAACTAGATGAGTTTTACACCATATAAGTTGATCTTAGCCCTTTGAGGAAAGAGATCCAATTACATGACGTAAAATTTATTAAGTTTTACACTAATTAAAGATCATTGGATGAGTGAAATGGATAGACGAGATTAACCGTAGAAAATGTGAAGATTATCACTTAGGAAAATATAAGGAAATAATCTTTTGACCATTTATCATCATCATTCAACGGTCCAAAATTAGTAAAAATAATTCATCTACCATGTAAGTTGATTCTAACCCATTTAGGGTTGAGATCCAATTATATGGTATAAAACTCATTTATTTTTACACAAATCCATGACCATTGGATGAGTGAAACGGATGGACGAGATTAATACTAAAAATGTAAAGATTATCGCTTGTAAAAAATAAAGAAATAATCTTAGTCTTTTATTATCATCATCTAACGGTCCAAAATTAGTGTAAAACTAGATGAGCTTTACACCATATAAGTTGATCCTAGCCCTTTTGAGAAAGAGATTCAATTACATGACGTAAAATTTATTATGTTTTACACTAATCCATGATCATTGGATGAGTGAAATGGATAGACGAGATTAACCGTAGAAAATATTAAGATTATCACTTGAGAAAAAATAAAAAATAAAATAATCTTTGATCATTTATCATCATCATTCAACGGTCCAAAATTAGTAAAAAAAGCATCTACCATGTAAGTTGATTCTAACTCTTTTATGGTTGAGATCCAATTACATGGTATAAAACTCATTTAGTTTTACACAAATTCATGACCATTGGATGAGTGAAACGGATGGACGAGATTAACACTAAAAATGTGGAGATTATCACTTGTAAAAAAAATAAGGAAATAATCTTAGTCATTTATTATCATCCAACGGTCCAAAATTAGTGTAAAACTAGATGAGTTTTGCACCATATAAGTTGATCCTAGCCCTTTTAGAAAAGAGATTCAATTACATGACGTAAAATTTATTATGTTTTACACTAATCCATGATCATTAGATGAGTGAAATGGATAGACGAGATTAATCGTAGAAAATATGAAGATTAGAATTGAGAAAAAATAAGAAAATTATCTTAACCATTTAGTATCATCATTTAACGATCCAAAATTAGTGTAAAACTGCCTATTTGGTCAGCTAACTATGATCATATTTTTATTTTGATCACTTAACTATTTGTTTTGGTGAAAATGTTATCAACTTTATTCTTTAAGTCTATTTTGATCATTGATTGTTAAATATCAACAAAGATGATGATATTTCATGGTATAATAATAATTTTAATTCTTAAAATATATATATATATATATATATATCAAATCTTAATTTTAAACAAGTCAATATTTAACACAAAACCTAAATAACTATTTTTTTCTTTCTTTACAATTTTGAGATCACGAGCTTTTTCTGTGATGATGGTTTCGATTTTGATGAGCTTGAGATTTTATCTGCCTTTGACTACCACCTTAAAAACCAAGTTTTTAATCATTGAGACCCATTTTTTGATGGGTTGGTTTGGTTTTGCAATCTAAAGTAATGATAGAATCAAAGAGATGATTGAAAAGAGGTGGATAATTTTTTTTTATGTTTGGTTTAGTTGAAAAGTTTCAAGGTTATGGGTTAAAGTTTTAGATCATGGGTTTATATAAATGGAGAAAAAGTAAGAAGAAAAGGGTTGGGTGAAATAAGACTAAATTAATAGATTATTAAAATTATATGGGTTAATTTTTAAAATTATGGTCAAATTAAAATAAGTGTATAACTTGAGGGATAATTATGTAATTATATTAATTTATATTAATTGTCACGTCAACAATCATTAATTTATATAGTCGAAGGATACAAAAGATAATTAATGCATAGTCGGGGACCATTTATGTAGTTTATCCATACAATTATATTGTGTAAAATTTATTTGTTTTTATATTAATTCATGGTTATTAAATGAGTGAAATAAAATAGTCATCAGATGAGTGAAACAAATGGACGAGATTAACTATAAAAATGTGAAGATTATCACATAGAAAAAAGAAAAGAAATAATAACCATTTATTATCATATCCAATGATCCAAAATTTAGTGTAAAATTAGATGAATTTTACACCATGTAAGTTGATTCTAATCTTTTTAGGGATCATATCTGATTATATGGTGTACAACCCATTTAATTTTACATTAGTCCATGATCATTGGATAAGTGAAATGGATAGACGAGATTAACCGTAAAAAATGTGAAGATTATCGCTTGAAAAAAAAACTAAGGAAATAATCTTGAACATTTATCATCATCATTAAACGGTCCAAAATTAGTAAAAAAAAATCATCTACCATGTAAGTTGATTCTAACCCATTTAGGGTTGAGATCCAATTACATGGTATAAAACTCATTTATTTTTAACAAATCCATGACCACTGGATAAGTGAAACGGATGGACGAGATTAACACTAAAAATGTGAAGATTATCGCTTGTAAAAAAATAAGGAAATAATCTTAGTCATTTATTGTCATCGTCCAACGGTGCAAAATTATTGTAAAGCTAGATGAGTTTTACACCTTATAAGTTGATCCTAGCCCTTTTGGGAAAGAGATCCAATTACATGACGTAAAATTTATTAAGTTCTACACTAATTCATGATCATTGGATGAGTGAAATGGATAGACGAGATTAACCGTAGAAAATATGAAGATTATCACTTGGGAAAATAAAAGGAAATGATCATGACCATTTATCATCATCATTCAACGATCCAAAATTAGTAAAAAAAAAAATCTTCTACCATGTAAGTTGATTCTAACCCTTTTAGTGTTGAGATCCAATTACATGGTATAAAACTCATTTATTTTTACACAAATCCATGACCACTGGATAAGTGAAACAGATGGACTAGATTAACACTAAAAATGTAAAGATTATCGCTCGTAAAAAATAAAGAAATAATCTTAGTCATTTATTATCATCATCCAACGGTCCAAAATTAGTGTAAAACTAGATGAGTTTTACACCATATAAGTTGATCCTAACCCTTCGAGGAAAGAGATCCAATTAAATGACTTAAAATTTATTATGTTTTACATTAATACATGATCATTGGATGAGTGAAATGGATAGACGAGATTAACCGTAGAAAATGTGAAGATTATCACTTGGGAAAAAATAAGGAAATAATCTTAACCATTTATCATCATCACTCAACGGTCCAAAATTAGTAAAACAAAAATCTTCTACCATGTAAGTTGATTCTAACCCTTTTAGGGTTGAGATCCAATTACATGGTATAAAACTCATTTATTTTTACACAAATCCATGAGCATTGGATGACTAAAACGGATGGACGAGATTAACACTAAAAATGTGAAGATTATCGCTTGTAAAAAATAAGAAAATAATCTTAGCCATTTATTATCATCATCCAACGGTCCAAAATTAGTATAAAACTAGATAAGTTTTACATCATATAAGTTGATCTTAGCCCTTTTAGAAAAGAAATCCAATTACATGACGTAAAATTTATTAAGTTTTGCACCAATTCATGATCATTGGATGAGTAAAATGGATAGACGAGATTAACAGTAGAAAATGTGAATATTAATCCTTGGGGAAAAAATAAGAAAATTATCTTAGCCATTTATTATCATCATTTAACGACCAAAATTAATATAAAACTACCTATTTGGTCACCTAACTATGATCATATTTTTATTTTGATCACTTAACTATTTGTTTTGGTGAAAATGTTACCAACTTTACGTTTTATTTCTATTTTGGTCATTGATTATTAAATATCAACGAAGATGATGATATTTTATGGTATAATAACAATTTTAATTCTTAAAATTTATATATTTATCTATTAAATCTTAATTTCAAACAAGTCAATATTTAACACAAACCCTAAATAACTATTTTTTTTCCTTCTTTCTTTCTTTACATTTTTTTAGTTTTCTTTTAATTTTGGAGTTACCTGCATGACCTACATTTCGAACAATGCTCAATCTATTGACACGAGAGATTTATAGTTTTAATGAGTTTGGGATATTAGTAATATAAAAATACCAGAATGAATAAATATAAAACATGCTAACATAATTGATTAATCATAAATATAATATAATTTAATATGTAAGATAGTTATATCAAAACAAAAAAAATGATATAACTAAACTCGAGTCGATTAACTCAAAATACTAAACGATATAAATAATCATACTTAACCAAGACCTAAAGGAGTGGCCCATTAGACCTATTATTCGAGCACGAGCTAAAAAGTTTTGAGAAGTTGTCACAAACAAATACAACTTAACATGAAAAGCTATTGTACCCTCATTAGAACAAGACACTGCGTCAACGATAGAAACTTACAACATTTCTTCGACATTAAAACTTTATAGCACGTTAAGTATAAATAGTTCATTCAATTTTGTTCTTAATATTTACCCAAGATATTACTATAGTTAATTTATCTTAATACAAGTGTTACATTCTTTGTTAGAATTTTAATAGATGCCAAGCAATAGAAATACCGTCCATTAACTCTTAAAATACATTCAAGGGACTTGGAAGAATTTAGAACATGCATGAACGGTTAAAAAAATAAAAGATCATGACAAAGGTAATTAATAAACAAAAAATAAGGAGAATTTATTTCTGATTTATATTAAAATAGAAAAATAATAATTTTTTTAAGACTCGAAGATAAATATTTTGGTTAGTCTTATATTGATAATATGTTGTAAATAATGCAAAGAAGAGTAATAACAAAGAGGTAAACGAAAATAAGATGAGAAACAAGAAGAGAGACTTATATTATATTCTTGATATATGGTATGTATAATACTTTCTTTAAACTTTATATTTACAAGTATAAGATCAAACCTAATTTCAATGAGAATTAAAATATTAAAGTCTTATTTAATATGTAAATATTCATCGTAAATAAAAATATTCATAATATATTGTACACAAACTTTGACTTGTATATATAATTTAATTATATCAAATATGTGATGTTCTTATTTTATAAGTAGCATATTGGTATTTTAATTGAATTGGTATTCCGAGCTTGACATGAACAAAATGTAAAATGGGGTTGAGTAACTTGTCTTGTAAGTATAGTAAATTTCTAGTGATCACAACACCTCAAAGAAAAGAAACCAAATGCAAACAAAAACAGTAAAAAATATTCTTGCTAGGAGATCACCATGCAAACAGAAACAGTACGATATATTCTTCACCATGCAAACAGAAACAGTAAGTATAAATTCACTCTAACAAAGCTAGCAACAAGGGAACATCAACAAAAAATAACACACGATATAAAGTCGTCATACAAAAATCAACTCAATCGTACCGTAAAACAATCTCGGAAGAGTAATCAACTCAAACAGTTATACTTGCACAAGAGGTAGCTAACTAGCTACCATAGATATAGTAAATACAAACCAATATAGTTTGTTGAAAATATAAATCCATCAATCCGAGAATCACACACAAAATGTCTAGTGATTACCTAATAAAAACAGCAAGTACAAAGTTGATCACAATCTAGTCTTGCTGCCACTCTTATTCCTCTTCCTCTGCTTCCTCCAGCCACTTCATAAAGGGCTCCAGAGACTTCACAAGGGTTTGCCTGAAATAAATTACTGGTGTATTATAAAAGATCATATAGTTGTAACATCCGAAGAGAAAAAAAAAATGAACTTTCCAAGTCAAAGAATGAGAATTCGGTATTTAGATTCTTAACTATATGTTCCCACCAACCGCTCAAGAGCTAAGCAGAACTACTTTTAAATGATATCACACAGCAAATATGACCTGAATGCATACCTGCCCTTCGGGTTAGTGCCTTTGCGGAACCAGTGAAGAATGGTGTCTTCTGCAAGGACATCCTGGTCATAGAGAGACCTCACAATCTCAGGGAATAGCTTCATCAATTTTGCATCCTCATAGCATTGCATCTGAACTTTATACATAAGTTCAAGCTCAAGTTTGCCACTGGTGCAGAAGGAATTTAACAGCTTTGCCCAGGTTTTGACCTTTATGAAAATATCTCACCATTAACACTTACTCCCATTACCAATAGTTATCCAAAAATTCCTAAAAAGTTATTCTTCTAGATCTAAACAAGAAAAACTAACATCTTTAATAAGGCACTGCTACAGGGGCAAGTATTAGAATACAAAAGGAACAGGAAAACAAATTCATATGCGGGAAAAAATAACTATCGGACTTATGCACAGGTCAGATAATGCATTCACGTTTAACATTATCGATGTTGGGGAAGGTGTCCATAAAAATAATCAATTTCAGCAACCTTGTTATGAATGCTTCCCAGACCTAAACAGTGAGAAACACAACCTTGATTCCTGAACATGAGACTCAAACTAAGCTCGGGTTCGATCAAGTTCTAATTTCAAACCTTGGGCTTGACTCAAGAAAAAAATCAAATTATTCATGCTCATTTATTGGGCTGGGTTACATAGTAAAGAAAGTGCTTGATTCCCATGGTCAACAAACTAAACCCTTTCCAAATTCAAATAATTAAATCAAGGAAAGGAGATAGAAGAACATGCATAAGCTACTGTGGTAATTAGCCACATTCATAACTCTGCACAATGCACATGTACACATCTCATTTAACAAGAAAAGAGAGAAAAAAGCATCTAGATTGCAGCAATCCCCATCCATTATGGTGCTTTTCTATATTTGCAGCAAATGTTGAATAAAGTGTTTTCCTAAATGCATGTGTATTGGAAATTACAAACTTGTTTTCAGTAATGTTAGATACTGGTAGAATGCTTTTATTTCAGTCTAATGTGTAACTATATTCCTCATCTCCTATGGCACATTGAGTTTCAATCGAAAGGGGGAAAATGTCAACAATCTATTACCTGTCGCAATGCAGAATTGGCATTCTGCTGTTGGTTTTTTCCAGACCACTGAACAGCATCCATCAATACATCCCACAGAATTCGTACAACCTCAATATCAGGTAAATTAGCATCTTTGACACGTTGCTTAACAATTTCAATGACTTCAGGTATGTCAGATTCCTCAGCTATCAGAGTTGTCAAAGCAGACTTCATATCCTTCAGTTTTGCCTTGAATATATTTTTCTCATTGTATTCAACTAAAGGAACCAATCCTGCCTTGCTGAAAATCAACATCATTAGATGAATAAGTTTCAAAACAGTCAAAGGATCAATATAGAAAGGCATGACACGAATGCACTTGCAAACCAAAGATTGCAACAATGTCGCAGTATTTAATGAAATAATGGAGCATTTGGTGAAGATGAAAAGATACAAAAAATCATCATCTGCCTTGTTTTGTGTTTACTTGGAACGAAGTATGAAACTGCAAATAGGATGAATAATCCTTCTAGTACAGGAAAACAATCAATCGAATATGGGAGGATAATTACAATAGGATGATCAGTATTCTCATTTTTTCTTCCTTGCAAAAAGTTAAAATATGATCAACATGACACCTTTAATATGCATACCATATTCATGTTAGAATTGACAGTTAATAATTATGGTCTAACACAAGACACGACATGCGTACATGGGTTGCCACTTTGCCAGGTCAATCTTTAAGTTTGGCATTGTTTAAACATGTGTCTTGTTTGTTTCCTAGGTTGCTGGTAATCTGTTGATGGAGATACAGAAAATACTACTTGATAGTAGGTGTGATTGAAATATCTCATGAAACAATGTCGGTTCAAGTACAAAATCTTATGACTTCAATGTGTGGTGATCAAGTAGCTCTTCATATAGTCTCAGATCAATGGCTCTTGGAAGAAAAAAAAAACATTGAAGTGGATTGTCATCTAGTTTCAGACAAGCTTATGCAAACTATGATTCACACATAGTCGATTAGATCTAGGGACCAACGAGTAGACTTGCTTTTATTTGAAAAAGAGGGGGAGGTGAAGAAAACTAGGAGAGTTGGTTTACAAAATCTGAACACGTGCACTACTTAAAATTCTAATATAAAATAGATATGAGACTACCACATTTGTACACAAAGTCACAAATGGTATTCTTGTTCTTAGAGTCTGTAGTTTCTTTCTATGAAACTTCTCTAACAGCAGAAGACATGGAATCTTAAAAATTGGGGCATGCAAGGAGATGTTAAAAAACAAAATTCCTGTCTCTAAACAGAAAACTTACGTGAAATGCTCAGAAAATCCTTCAGCAGACCGCTTGGCGGAAGGGAAGAAGTCCATAAGATTGTCCTCCATTTTCCCTCGCTTCAGAATTGCAATTAAATCCTCCAGGCTATTATCAACCAGATACTCCTTGAAGAAATCTGTTATGAACGGAAGAACTAGTCCTTTACCCACAAAGATTATCCTTGAGTAGTGGCTGGAACACAGCCTCTGGTGGCAACCCTGACAATTTCTGGGAGAAAGCAAGTGCCGTGAAAATTGCAAGCTTCCGCCTTTCATTTTCCTCAAAAAGCTCCAATGATTGCAAGAATCTTCGCATGACATTTTCAAGATTCTTTATCAAAAAAGGCTTTCGGCGTAGGATTTTCTGTACATAGATCACAGATGGCAAAATGGCTTCACGATTAGCCTCACACTCTACGATAGAGTATGGGTGTCGCTCCCCCTCATCAGGTTTAATTGTGCCTGGTTGTGTGCGTCCTCCGGTGAAAACCACCTACAATTGCCAATTTAGTTCACTACTATGCAATATAACTAAATATCAAAAAGAAAAAAAAGGCAAGGAACAAGCAATTAGAACCCACAGATTTGAAGACATTCAATATTTGGTCAAACTTCAGCAATAAAAGCTTTAATGGTTTTGAAAAGAAAATTCTCTAGCATATCTTGTGCAGAATTAGTTTACTCGAGATTGTAATTGTTGGTAGGCCAATTGAAGGAGGAAGAACATAATCAAGTTTGGTGAAAAAGAGTTTTGCCAAGTATTCTTAATAATTCTATAACAGTACCAAGTTTTACTTAGAAACTAGATCTTTATGTCAAAACTATAGGCATATACAGTAGGCAGATCAAACATTAGCCTCAAAATGTCAACCCAATAACTGTGTAACATGGATAAGTCACAAAAGTGCAAGAAATCCCGTATCAATTGTTCCAGCTGATCATCATCCTTAATGCATACTCCAGATATCCAATGAAATGGCACAGACCAATGAAGTATTTACATTTAGAAGGAAAATATGAAACCGTTGATATTTCCGCATAAAAGAAGTTTACCTCAAAGAAGGTGTCACCATATCTTGAGAAGTTAAGATCAGAAGATTCAACGTTCTTGACAACAAGTTCCTGCACGACACAAGTGTTTAAACAGCAGATCACAAGATAAAGGACTAAAAAGTGTAGAATCATTTATAGATGAAATAAATGTTACAGATATGTAAATTTTGCATTATGATATTTACCAAATCACCAGCATTATCCAAATAGATCTGGACCACTGCATCAGCAAAAGCAGCAGGGTCCAGGGGCGCAGCAATATTCCGTTTGCGGGTCTTAATCCGCGTTCCGCTAACACAAAATAAACGAAAATTATGCACTAATTAAAAATAAGAAAAAGGAACATCAGAAACACACTACTAAATTTCTTCCTTATATTGTTGGGATATTATTATTAGCAATCCTTCATATTTTTTCTTCCTTAAAGGGAAAAAATGAAAGGTGTAGTTAATTAAATAATTAATTTATCGGTACCAAACAAATCACTAGGAAGTCTGACAGAACGACCAAACATTTCCTACTCAAAAACCAAAAAAAGAGACCCTGATAAACAAGAAAAACATCAAGAAGATCATACCAACATCAGTTTCAGGTAAAATTGAAGAATAGTACATTTGTAGATAAGTAGCGTAAAAAGGTTCATAGACAATAAGTCCAAAATATTTTCAGTCAAAGACTCAAAAGGAATGAACTTTGGCTTATTACTTTTAACGTTCATTGTACATGGCAGCAAGGACTCAAAATACCAAGCATTATAGATAACTCCAATTTTCTATGTTTTAAATTGTCAAATCCAATACTATAAGAAATTAGAATAAAAAATAACTTACCCAAGAGTGGGTTTCTCCTTCGAGCTGCACACCAAAATCAAAAAGCGCAAACATTACGATCAATTAATGACCAATCGAAAATAAAATTGACCATTTCTTAGGTGAAAACATTGAACCAAATGTGCATGCATGTATAAAGAATTAAAGACCATATAAATCTCAAATCTTTATACTAGAGAAAGAAATCAAATTCAAAGAAATCAAGATGATTCTTTAAATAAAAGAACAGTTTAAACGAAAAAAGTTTAAGAACAAAGCCCACAAAAAGACTGTTAAAACTGCGAATCAAGACAAGTAAAAAACTTATCTTTGTAAAGAAACGCCTCAAAACGAAATATATGTATGAATAAGAAAATCCCTAAATTATAATACAGATCAATGAAAATCGAATCGATTTTGGGATGCAAATACAAGAATAAAAAACTACAGATCTCTGATTAAGAGAAAGAGATGTACCTCATAAACCAAGACGAGGAAAGGATCGGAGGAGACGAAAGGATCTTTTGGGGAGGAAAAATGAAACAGATGCCGATACAGCCAAAAGACGAGAGAGGGTGGATGATAGTTACTGGACAAATATTTTTATAATTATATATTATTATTTTTTATTTGTGTATTTCTTTTTCTTTTATTTTTTTACAATATTTTTTTCTTTAAAAAAAATTGAAACAATGTATATTTGGACACGTATTGAGCTTTAGGTTTAGCATCGTTATTGGTACCGTTTTTTAAGCTAAAAGGTATGTTTTACTATATTTTAATGTTATATAATAGGGGCGATAATGAGTCGAATTGAGTTAAATCTAATCAGATTCAATTTGATTTGAGTTTGAGGTTCAGTGAGTTTAAAATTTTAAGTTCAATTTCGGCTCGAAAGTAGTATAAGACTCGACTCATGCTCGAAATTTATCGGATTCGACTTAAGCTTGTCGGGCTCAGTTTAATTCGACTCTACTCAAAATAAAAAATTTTACTATAACTTTTTTAATAAAAATGGGTCATCGTTAAAAAAATTCTTTCATAATCAACACCAAAACAAAAAATCAATATTAGAAAAGTGAAAAAAGAGCTTAAAAAAATTAGATTAATCCAAATAATTAAAAGAAATATTCTTATAATACAAATATATAATGTTCAATTTATTTTTAATAGAATTCGCTTAATTTATTTTATTATTTTTTATTAAAGAAATTATTTTTAGTATATATAATTATTTTGAGTATGTTCACGAGTTTTTTAAATTGAGCTTTGATCAGGTCGGCTTGGTTTATCAAAATCTCAATACGAATATAAATTTGAGTCAAACTCACTCGAGTCGAGTTTTGATCAAACCAAACCTAAATAACCCGTAAGCCAATCAATCTCATTATCAGCATTATATATAAATTTTAAAATTTTATGGTTGGAATTATAAATTTATAATGCTAAAAAAGGAATTATAATTTTAGATTTTATATATATATATATATATATATTCAATGTAAAGGTGCGGTTTGATAGGAACTTTACTTTAAGTGATGAAACAATAGTTTTGAATTTAATAAGCAATAAATTTGAATGATAAAAGGGTTTCGTATTTACTGAAAATTAAACGTTGAATATAAATACGATGCTCGTTATATTTAAATTTGTTTTTAAAATAAATATTAAATAAAAGTTATCTATATAGAACGTTTTAAATTGAATTTGGGTACTTTCAAAAAAAATTGAATTTGGGTTAAAAGTTGACTCGAAATTAATTTCATTAAGATAGATTAAATTATCAATGAACGGAATTAAAATCAAATCATGAGAAATATGAATATAAATATTTTTATTGATCTTTATTAATAATTAAAATTAGGGTTCGTTGTCTCAACGAATGATTTAAGAAAAAAAACGGATTATCTTTATTTAAGAAATATTTAAGTTTAAATTATTTTATTAAAAAATTAAAAAAATATATAAACATATATTATCTTATAATTATTTTAAGATGATTAATTAAATATATAAATGGATATTATCTTCTCTACAAAAATGAAATTTTATATGAAAAAAAGTAAAGATTATATCATGAATCATGTTCACCACGTCATATGTGGTCCATGCAATTAGGTTCGTTCATTTTTTAAGTAACTACCTGGAGTAACTACCCACTCACTAATTACATGTAGGAAAGAGGTGATGATTCACATTAAAAAAATGTGAGATGGATGAATTTGGTTGGTTGAGATCACGGATGACGTGGTGGAAAGGATTCATGATATAATTTCTCGTATAAAAGGGACGTTTTTTTTATTAAAAAAGGAATTTAATGAAAAGCTCTTATTTTAAAATTTATGGAGTCTTCACGGTCACCTAGATAGATCGAATATCATGAAATTAGAAATTCATATAAAAAAGTATTCGAAAGTTGATTATGTGTGATAAATAATTAATACCCTCATCGTACCTATAAAAACGGTTCCAAAACATATGTTGCTTTTAATTGGTGGAAACTATTGGATTTAATTAAGGGTCTGTTTAAGTGTGGTTTAAGTGTGGTAAAATTTCTAGATGAATTTGTTTTTCATTTGCTTATTTCTTATTTCAATTAGGTTTATCATATACAAAAAAGGGAGAATGTTGTGAAAAAATAATTTTTAAATAATTGGTATTTTTAAAACTCTCCAATGTCATGAGCTTTTAAAGATTTTTAAACTTTGTTTTGAACAATTTTTTATATAACAAAAAAGGGAGAATGTTGTGAAAAATTAATTTTTTTTCTAATGGTTTATTATGTAAAGGGAGCTTTAATGTTTTTGAATCTTTAATTCTCTTATTCAAATTTTATTTTACAAAGGGGGCAATCTCAAAAACAAATTTTCATGTTGGTTTTACTATATCAAAAAAGGGGAGATTGTAGAACTAATATTTTGATATAATAATTGAAAATTAGTTTTAGACTAAATTGAAAATATTTCAAAAATGATTTTATGTCCAAAAAACTTAATATATTTAAGAGGTTTTTGAGAAAGTTTGAAGGTGTTTTAAATGATTTAAAGAAACCAAAAAAGTGTTTAACCTAGGCGTTTCAATACACCTAATAGGTGTTTCGATACCGTTATGCTTTTCAAAAGTAAAATTGCACAAGCGTTTCGATACATTTAGCACCCGTTTCGATACATTTTGCCACTGTGAATTTTCGTTTCGATATAGCCAACACTCGTTTCAATACGTCAGTATCAAAACTTGTTTTAGGTGTTTCGATACACCTCTAACGACTTTACAAAACCCCCAACGATTTTATAAAAAACTCAAGGGCTAGGAGCAGATACCATGAGCTAAGGGTTTCGATACCATTTCTTAAATGCGGGTTCAACAGCTATTTCCCAAAAGAGGCAATATAAAAATGACTTCCACGCGTTTCGATACCACATGCACCAAAAGCATAAATAAACCTTAAAACAATTTTCAAACGGATTCAAATCAATCCCAACGGTCACCAACGACTAAAATCTCATTTGGGATGATAAACGGAAGTCGTAAGCATCAAGAGAAAACTAATGCTTACATTGTAACAACATTATGATTTAAGAATTGTCTTAATTCTCATCTTTTGAGTAGACCTTGTGAGCTTAATGTATATGTATGCTCAAGCGTCTTAGGATTGAGTGAGAGCTTAGTTGCAAACAGTTAGCCTTATTAGAAGGATTACAAGTTTTCTTAAAATTCTCTTTGTGAGTGAATTCTCAAAGTTCGGTTGTAAACTTTGAATGCTTGATTCAGGTTGTGAATCAATGTTGTAAGGTTATCCCTTTATTCCTCAAAAGGTTGAATTCTTAGTGAATTGTGGAAATCTTTAGTGGGAAGCTAATGTAGTGTATGTAGGACTTGAGTTAGAAGTCTGAACCACTCTAAATCCTTGTGTCCAAATTGTTTAATTTTTACTTCCATCACAAATCATCCAAATTAGCATTTCTCCATCACTTGACTAAGTTAATCAGTTGTCCATCGAGCACCTTCAAACTTAACATATATAGATCAAAGTTTACCCTCGAATGAACAACTTCGACCGACTCATTAAAAATGTTTACATCATCTAACCATGATCCAAAAATCAAATTAATCGAACCTCAAAAAGACATTAGAGTTTATTTAATTAACTAGGATAGAACATTAAAGTTTTAAGGAGATTTAAGAAGAAAAAAATAAAGATCGAGAAAAAGAAAATAATGATTTCCCCTTTTTCAACCATTTCTTATTAAAAAAAATATATTTCAAACGAAAACAGATAAATCGCTCCTAGAGGAGAAATTATATCATAGGTCAGTCCCACCACGTCATCCATGGGACCGACCAATAAAAACTATCCACCTCATTATTTTTTAATTTTTTAAGTGAAAAATCACTTGGAGAAAAATATGACATGGAAAAATGAGTTGTTTTTATTGATCGGTCCCATGGATACGTGGTGGGACTGACCCATGATATAATTTTTTCTTCCAGAGACATATCCTTAACCCTATTAATTTATCTTCCAACAATTTAATTAATATTTTATATTTTATATTAAATTACTCAAATTCGAACCTAAGATCCGAATGTTTAACTTAATTTCCAGATTGTTAAAAGATACACTAATTGATTAAAAAAACATTGAAAACACCAAATTAATAAATTTGTCGTAGGAAAATTCTACAACGGGCGACGAACACCGCTGAACATCGCTAATGATGAACACCGCTGAACATTATTAAACTAATTAATAAAGATTAAAAAATTTAAGGACTCAAAATATAATTATAAATTATTTAAAATAATTTTTATTAAATTACTTTATATATATTGTTTTTTAAATAATTAAATAAAATAATAATTTAAATTAATTTTGAAAAATAAAAAATCCTAAACTCTAAAACCAAAATCCAAAACCTAAATCACTAAACATTAAACCCTAAACCCTAAACCCATAAACACTAAATCTAACCCTAAAATCTTAAACCTTAAAATAACCAAAATCCATGTATCTAAATCACTAAACATTAAACTCTAATCCCTAAACCCTAAACCCTAAACCTAAAATCAAGAACCCTAAAAATTCTAAACAATAAACACTAAATCTAAACCCTAAAATATTAAACCCTAAAACAATCAAAACCCCTATATCTAAATCTTAAACTATTTTTGAGTTTCAAGTTTGGTGTTTATACTTTTTTAGAGTTTCAAATTTTTTATTTTAGGGTTTAGGGTATGGTTATATTTTTGTTGTTTAGGAATTTATGGTTTATAGTTTTATTGTTTTAGAGTTTATGATTTAGGGTTTTGGATTTTAGGATTTAATTTTTAGTATTTTTAGTTTGAGTTTAGGGTTTTAGGTTTTGGATTAAATATTTTTTATTTTTAAATTAAAAATAATTTAAATAAATTATTTAAAAAATTAAAATATAATATATATAATTTGTTTAAAATTTAATTTTAAATAATTTAAAATTATATATTTAGTCCTTGAAATTTTAATTTTTAGTAATTAATTTAATAGTGTTCAACGGTGTTCATCGTTAGTGGTGTTTAACAATGTTCGACGTACGTGGTAGACTCATCCATTTGTCGTATCTCAAAGGCATAATGTTAGAAAATACACATATCGTTGATTAAATAGTCATTTTGATTTATTATTTTTTTAAATATTTAAACTTTAATATTTTATTTTAGATCAAAATGATTTTTATATAAATAAAAACTATTATTCAACTAACATTAAATGACTTGGAACTAGGGGTGTAAATGAACAGGGTGTTCGACGAGCTGTTCGTGAACCGTTCGTATAATGTTCGTTTATTAAGTTAAATAAACGAGTATAGACAGATATTTTATGTTCGATTAATAAACGAACGAACACGAACATAAGTGCGTTCGGCTCGTTTATGTTCACGAACAAACTCGTTTATGTTTGTTTATAAGCTCGTTTATATACTCGTTTATAAGTTCGTTTATAGGATTGTTTATGTTCGTTTATATACTTGTTTATAAGTTCGTTTATTAGCTCGTTTATGTTCTTTAATAATCCTAAATTCAAAGTATATAAACGAGCATAAATGAGCATGTTCATGAACGTTAAACTGATATGTTCGTAACGCTAAACAAACATGTTCATGAACACTAAACAAACATGTTCATGAACACTAAACAAACATGTTCGTGAATGCTAAATAGACAAGTTGATGAATATATACAAACGAACTCGTTCACGAACGCTTAACGAACATGTTCACGAACGCTTAACGAACATATAAACGAACACGTTCGTGAACGTTAAACGAACCGAGCCCGAACATAACAAAAAATAAACGAACCAAGCTCGAACATACCATTAAACATTTAAACGAACACGAACAGAGTTTGAACACCTTCAAAAATAAATAAACGAACACGGACATACCCTTGTCCGTTCAAGCTCGGTTCGTTTACACCCCTACTTGGAACGATGCGATAAACTACATGATAATACATGCTGATATTTTATTTTATATCAGTATTATATAAATAAATCTGAATTTATAGAATGACACACCAATCAAAATATAATTTTATAAAATTGTATAAAATACATTTTTTAATAACGCATCATTTTAAGTTATTTATAGTTAATTAATTAAAAATTATCATCAACGAAAGAATTATTTAAAAAATAAAATATTAATAATTAAGTTATTTTAAAAAAATTAAAAATATCAATCGATCGAACTTTAATAATATTTAATATTATGCGTATCTCAAAATACATGTAAAGATTAATTGTATCGAGACATTCTTGAAGAACCTATAAGTTAGTGACACGTGTGATGGAACTAATACTTAACTATATATATTGAATGCGTCCTTTTCGTATGATGTTCCTAGTCATGTGATGTGTATGTTGCTATC
Organism: Abelmoschus esculentus; assembly: GCA_035048815.1. NCBI lineage: Eukaryota > Viridiplantae > Streptophyta > Magnoliopsida > Malvales > Malvaceae > Abelmoschus > Abelmoschus esculentus. Next base: position 8,719,306 of record JAUCBN010000051.1, on the reverse strand, counting down.
TAAAACGCCGGCCTTCTCTTATGTTATTTGGTTTGGAATGGTAATTTGATTCGATTTCGTCGAGTTTTAATTTAATTAAATTTAATAAAATTTATTTTTTTATTAAAAAAAGTTTTTATAGCAAGTTGAATCAAATTATTGTAAAAATAAAGTCATGAGATTAAGATAGATTTTAAAGTAAAAATCTTTTGATATTTTTATATATAATATTTACTATTTTTATTAATTTGTTGGGTCATGTTATATTTAATCTAGTTTTTTTTAATATATCAAAATCGAATCGAGATCATACTATGTTTTATTATTTTGGGTTAGATTGAAAAAATATTAAGATCAAGTTAAAATCAAAATAAATATTTAAATTTCCAAATCAAGATCGGGGCGATTAAAGATTCGCCCTCAAACCGACCCGTTATCATCCCAATAAAACTAGAGATTATATCTCGGGCCCAACTCGCCACGTTATCCGTAGTCCATAACCAATGAAAATCACTCATTCTACCACTAATCATCCATGCCATCAATTGTGGGTATAATGCTTAAATCCCACACTCTGTATTTATAGAAGATATGAGAGCAGCTCAGTTAATTTAAAATTCATTTTGAATTTTAAATGTGTAACCGATTAGATTTAATAAATATAAGAGATTTGATTTGATATTATCTGTTATTAAATCTAATTTTGAATAGATATTATCTGATATTATCCGAGATTTTAAATGAATATTATTTGATATTATTCGAGATTTGATTGAATATAATTTGTTATTTAAATTAGATTTTATCCGATTCTCAAACAGATTTGCCCCTGCTTTCAACCTATATATAAGAGATTTTTTTCTCATTTTTAATCATCCCATTCAGAATTCATTCTGCTTCTTTAAAAGAAATTGAGAGCGTTTTTTAAAAGTTTCTATTAGCTTTTATTCGACTCCGGTTCAGACGACCACTACCGCCATATTCCAATCGTACTAACCTTCGGTGGACAACTGCTTAAAGTAGTAAGTACACATCGGGGCGAATTATTTCTAAGGCAATGGCCTCTGTATCAAGACACAGTTTAATTATCTTTTCGTTTGTTCATTTTATTATTTCTGTCAGTGTTAACCCCCTATTTTGCAATCTATTTAACCAATATCAATCTAACTTTCAAAAAAATATATTTTTAAAATGAGATAGAAAAATGAGTAAAGATTCATTGGTTAAAAAAATGATTAATAATAAAATAAATAATTATAATTGGATAGGATCATAACTAATATGGTAAACCAGATACATGATATAATTTCTCAATAAAGCCACTGACCGGATGGTTTATTGTATTTGCATTTGTCCCCCCACCTCTGCAACTTTATAATCTCATTGGTTCAAACAGACCAACTTTTATATAAACAAATCATCAAAACCTTAATCTTTATCTAAGCTTTTTTATAAAGAAATTTACGACGTTAATAGTGGGGTCCACGAGGATTAAAGAAATACAAATTATAAAATATAAATGGACAAACAAAATTAATAGGATTTGAAAATGCGATTATATCTATCATTCTTTTTTTCGATTGAATAATAGTAATATCTTTGTTGTCAATGCACCTTCATTGTAATATGTATTTTTATGTTGTTTGTTGATGATTTTACCTATCATCGTGAATTTTGGTGATGTTTGTATCATTCTTTTATTTCGAGTCTTTGGATTTAATTCTTTTCTTTTTCTTGTTTGGTCCTCTTATGATCTAATGATCGTTAGTTTTGTTTACTAGGTATATATCTGATTTGAATTGTTTTGTTTACTAGATGTAAACTTTCATTATAATTTAGGATATATTCTCATTTAATAAAATTAGTGGATCACTGTTAAAAAAAATTAACATACTAAAACAAATTGAAAATATTAACTATTATGGACTACATTTATTATTCGTCAATTTTGAAAGATTCGACTTATATTCTGAAATTTTCCAAAAGAGTAGACCCTTGTTTAAATATTTAATCAATTGTTCCCCTTAACAGTTATCCTTTTATCTTGGTGTAAATAAATAAATAAATACATGAAATGAAATGCTTTCATAAGTTCATAACGAGTGCTGTGGTTGATCTTTTGTTTGGATAAACCTGCGAAAGAACGCTCGTCAAGAATCGGGGAAAGCAAAACTAGGAAACGGACTTTAGAAGAAAGAAGAATCTGTGTTAAGTGTTTGACAACAGAGAATCAATGGCTGTGTAGTGGCCTTCCTTCTGGTTGTGGTTTGTCTATCTATCTTTCTCCTTGTCTATTTTCGATTCTTTTTTTTTTTGTGCGTGTGAAGAAAATGGAGGACTGATTGTTGAAAATCACAGGACATATTTAGTTCTAAACTTAATTCTAGATATTCTATCTGAACCTCACGCCTAAATTTGGGGAATCTGTTCTTATTGATCCATTTGACCTCTCCTTAGATTGGTTCCTCAGAGATTGTTGGGGGGAAATTGGAAATATCCTTTTTTAGGAACTTTCACACTCTCGTCTTTATCTATTATGCTTTTCTATTTCCCATTCACTCTTTTCTTTTCTTTCCTCTTCTTTTAAATTCCCCAAACCTCCAAAACCATCGCTTGATTTCTGGTGAGTTTAATTCAATCTCTTTTTTCTTCTTCTTTCCATTTTGTTGCGTTTCTTATTAGGTTTTTATTGCTCTCTCGAAAGCTATCGAGGCATCCCTTTTCTGGGTTTTCTTCAAATTTTATTAAATTTTATTTCCTATTTCTTTTTCTAGAAATTTGAAATGACAAGTAATTTTTTCCTCTGTAAAAGGAAAGTAGTAATCTGAATTTATTTAATTAATGGTATTTAAATGTCAAAGTAACATAGTATTCTTCATAACATATTCTCCATAGGAATTGATTTAAGTCTATGTATTGTTTTTCTTATATTTAATTATGTATTTTTTATAAAATTTAATTATGTAGTTAAATGAATAAATATTTGTTCAGTTTTGTATTTGATATGATTATATTATAATTTTGATTATTTATTTAATCATATATTTTATTTTAATTCTAACCTTCTCGAGAAGTAAGCCAAAAAAATTGATATGATTCTATTTTTGATGGTATTAGTTCCTAAACTCTTTTGTATTTTTTTCTCTATAATATGTTTATTTTTATATTACTCCATATAAACTTGTTTGATTTTTATAGAAATTGGGATCATATTCATACTAGTTTATGTTTATGTCTCATGTATTTTCACTATAAATTTTAACAATTTTTGTGTATTTGTTACACTTTTACATTAATCCAAATGTTGTTATTAAGCTAGCATTGATTATTTTTCATAAATGTTTTTCTTTTAATAGAAGTATAAAGAAGATTGTACTTGAATTGCTTATTTTGCCTGAAAAGAAGAAGAAAGTATGACCTTGAATGGTTTTCTTGAATTGCCTATTTTTGTCTGTGGTTATTGTTCAAAACTATACTAGTTGCTGGTAGCATTTTGCTTGTCATATGTTGCAAAGCTTGGATTATTCTGGTTGTTGGGACTTGGGAGAACCTGATTTGACTTAGCTATGTTGAACTCTTTGATTGGCTGTTGCTGTTTATTTGTTTTAGCTTTCCAACAGAAGTGGCGTTTGTCACATTCTGTATGGTTGAGCAGCTAGTTAACATTGTTATTTATGTGACCTTTTATGGTTTCAAATGATATAATTTTTTTATCGAGTTGAGCTACTGTTCTTAGTAAACATTGCAAATTTTCCTGCTCCAATTTGATATTTTATTCCTTTATTTGATCACCACAGGCATTCAATTGACCCACAGTCTCAAGTTCTGCTTCAGTTGAGTCCAGAATCTTCTATTTTATGCTATGAAAACTAAAAGTGAAAAGTGGTTCAAAAGGAAATCCATTTCACTATTTGGCCAAGAAACTGAAATGGTTTAGCACTTTCGAGTTTGCGTTGAGAAAATTAATTTCAAGGAAGAGTTATCTGCTTAACCTGTTTTCTTCCTATTATTTTTCCATAAAAGACTGTTGATTGCTTTTACTTTAAACTTTCTGAAGATCACTAGTGCCTTCGGCAGTCGTGATCTCATTGAATGGCTCTAAATGTCTTTTTCATCAGTTATCCTTGTTATGTAGAGTTTGTCCAATTCCCTTATACCTCCATTCCCTGAGTTTTATGTTTTCTTCTTATATCTATTTTGAGTTGGAATAGTTGCTGTATCTGGGTATTTTTCAGAGCTTTCTTTGACTGAAATTTGTTGATTGACATTTTTTTTTCAGTAGGTTTTATAAACAGCTGTTCATTCTATAAAAATGTGCGGAAAAACTTTGATATGAAATGTAGCTTTTGCATGGAGTACTCTTCATGAGATCTTCATTTGGCTTCCCATTCATATGTTTATGTTATTGACTTGGACAGATACAGGAAAAGATGCATTGTTCCCTTCAACAAATCCATCTAGATAGTGAGAAAGTGTCAGAGGTAGGACATGCTAACTGGTCAAAGAATTCCGTGCAGCTTATTAGTTCTAGAAGATCATCAGAGGTCAAATACCATCCTATGTCAATATTAAATTTTTAAGTTTATATTCTTTTACATTGTGATTAGCTTGAATAGTTTTGGTTTTCTATAACTATCCATCAATTGTTCAGGTTTCTGGCTTTTCTTCTTTCCACTTGAGGAACCTTGACCAGAGGTAATTCAATTTTTGTTGTTAGATATGTATGAATGTACTTACATGTTCTATGGCTTCAAATTAAATGTGATTCACCAAAAATGCTTTAGGTTGCACTTGGAAACCTAAACTTGATTTAGTTGAAAAGTTGGAAATCAGCTCAGGAAATAAAATTGGCTTTCTTTATCTTTTTCAAATTCATGGATTTGCTAGATCTTTGTTTTGGTAGAGGATTGGAGTATCTTAACAATTTAGGAAACTAGGAATCATCTTAACTATTTTTAATATAAAGGCGTTCCTAAACTTAACTAATGTTTAGTATCATTTACTTTCGGTCAACTAAGTCACAGGTGTAGTGGCAAAAGACTTGTGTTCTTATCAAGTCTTCAGTTGACACCTAGTCTGGACAACCCAACCTCTTCCCTCTACCTATAAAAAAAATACTTTCACCATTCACAATATATATGACAACTAAATTCAAATTCATTCTTCCAAATTCATATTCCAAAAGTAGAAATTATTATTATTATTTTTGCACCTAAGATAGTTCTTAAGCAGCCAATCCACATTTTCTTCCTCCTCTTAAGCTGAATAATGTTTTTTTTTATAACTCTCTTTAGATATTTGTTGATTTTTTAATATTCTATGTTTCTTTTGTATTGTGAAACTTGCTTTTATGTACTACAAGAAAGAAAATATAAAATTCCAGCTTCAGACACTGTAATTGGAATTGAAAGAAAATAAGTTTTCTTTTTCTATTAATATTCAAATCAACATTGAGAGAAAATCTTTGTTTCAAATCTGTTGAAATCCATCCCTTGAGATATTTGGTAAAATGTATTTCATTAACAAAGACTTGCAAAATATTGTGAAGATTTGCTAGAAAAGTTTAGGTCACACTATTTTAAAAGTTTAAATCATCTGTCTTTACTAGGTGTACATTTATGATTCAGGAAATATGTTTAGTTTGCTGATATATACTGCTAGATTAATGTAATTAAGGATCCACACCTTGGATGTCATTTGCATTCAAAATCAAAATCTTGTCTTCTTCCCTTGGTTGCAATCTCAAAAATCAATGTGAGTTTTGTATCTTAGTGCTGATCATGCTTTAATATTTTTACTGCTTGAATGTAAGCTTTCTGTCATGAATATCTTTTAATTGCCTTCTGTTGATGAAACAGCCGTGGTAATTCTTGATTGGCAACGTTTATTGCTGGAAACTAATCATTTATTTTCCTTCTTACTCATTTTCTGATGTGCATACTATATATTTTTATTTGACTATTTATTTGATTGTTTGACTGTCTTTTGCTTGTTAATCTTTTAGGTGTGCCATTGTGCCATTCCCTACAGTTGAATCTGATGGGCAGTGGAGAATTGTTGCACTACCCTTGCAATGTTTTGATCACACTAACCATTTTGGATCTAGAAATCAGGTGAATATGAATGACCTGCATCTGGTCTCTTTGGCATCTATCGGTTCATTTATGGTTGATGGAAGAAAGACAGAGAGAGGACCTCGACCTGCAACTACTTATCCTGCCAAGCCATTTAGAGGCAGAAGCTTTTCTGGATCCAACGTCCAACATCAATTTCACAACAAGACATTTGCTAATAAAGGAACTAAATTTAATGAAGTGTCAAAAAATTCTTCCTATCATAGTTCCATCACTTGCAATGGTTCCTCTGCTGTTATGTCAGAAGAATTTAATGCTATTAGTCCATCAGCCATGTTCATCAATTCTTCTGAAGAAGACAAGTCTAAAAAGAGAAATTCACAAAAGAGGGCAAAAAAGAAGGGAAAACATAAAAAGAAACAGTTGTGTGATGTTGGCTCCACAGAATCAGAAGTTTATTCTCAGTATACCTGTGGAAGTTCAGCATCTGAAATCTGTGGTAATAATGATATAAATTGTGGTATAGTAGTATCATATGCAGCTTCACGTGAAGTTTCACCCTCTGATAGCTTGCTTAATGTAATTGACTTTGCAGACAGCAGCAATGGTGCTGTTACAGTTTCCGGTTCTCCAAATATAAGCACATCTGACTTTGATGAAGTGGATATATCAGAATTTGTTGTACCTTCTCAAGTTCAGAAGTTCTCTAGGGAGCAACATCATATAAATAATTCTGAAATGGGTAGTGAGGACCAGCAACATTCCAGGTGTCGAGGAGATAAAGAGAGGAAACATCTTTCACATATGAGCTCTCTTGAAGATTTACATCCAAAGGATTTCTCTGATAGGCATGATTCTCTAGTGTTGAACTCTGTTTCTGTTGGTTTGAACCGTGAAGACCATACAAGTTCTGTTTGTCTTAAGCCATTTAACAAGAACATCCTTGACATCTGTCAATCAGAGCTACCAGATTCTGGTACCAAGAAGGGGTCCTCCAATTGTCAAAACTCATTATGTAGTACTATAGAAATTCATGATTATCTGGAGGAAAGCAAGCATGGTGTGGCTCGTAGCAACTTTCATGGACAAATTGTTTCTTCAAGCAAGAGGGGTAATCAATTTAAATCTGTTCCTGTGAGTTCTAGTACTTGCAGACCTGGATATATTGGGAACTTATATAGTCGAAGGGGAACAGAAAACAATCATTCTGTCTGGCAAAGGGTTCAAAAGAATGCTGTCGAGAAATGCAACACTGAGTTGAAGAAAACATGTCCGGTTTACCCAGAGTTTGATGTTTCTTTAAAGGATACTCCTGTGCTGAAAAGAAATCCTTATGCTGCCAACGTAACAACCTTATCTACTACCAATGACAAGAAGTCAAAAAGTAAACTTCCTAGAAAGTTGAAAAGAAAAGTTAGTCCAGCATCAAAAGAAGAAAAAAACAGTTTATCCTGGAAGGAGTCTCATCCCAGCAAGGTAAACTTAAATGCTCATGCAACGGCTAGCATGCCAAAATGTGAAATGCTAGATGTTTCAAATACTAAGGATGATCATGGATTAACTAAAAATCTTTTAAGATCTTGTTCTCAGGTTGATTGTGAGAGGGTTGGGACCTTGAAATCTGAATCAGTTGACAACTTTCAAGCAGGTCCAAGCAGCATAGAACCATGTGACACTGACTATGGTACTGCTTTTGGTTTGAATAATCTATGCATAGAGAATCAAAACAGTATACTGCAAAAATCATTTGTCCCTTTGGATCAGCCAAACTTGCTTGAGGTGCAAAGTCCAGTTTCTCTCTCTAATCTGATGGTGAATGGAGGTGCCCAAACAGAAAAAGGAATTTCTCTTGCTGAAAATGGTAAGCAAAGCCATAATTTGGGATCTGTTCTGCCGAAATGGATACCTATTAGGATAAAGGATTGTGGATTGAAAACATCTGTTAGATCTGCCAATCTGTCGTTGGAACATACTAATGGGCCAGATGCTGAAGACTGGACTTCCAAAAATACCTTTGAAGAGAAAGTTAATCCTTGCTCTGAAAATGTTTCTATGAATTCTGGAACACTGTGTAGGACTGAGAAGGACTTGAGACATGAAATTAGTTCTCTCAAAGATGGGAACCATATTAAAAAAATGAGGAATATTAATGCTTGTGTAAATGAAAATGAAAACAAAAACAAGCATAGTGTGGCTAATTTCTTTGTTGATGATGAAACGAAAGAACAAAATTTATCAGCTGCTGCAGCTGATTTAAACAAGATAGCAAAGGCATTGAATGATGCCTATAGGGCACAAATTGCATCTGAAGCTGTTCAGATGGCCACTGGGTGCCCCATTGCTGAGTTTGAAAGGCTTCTTCACTTTTGTTCCCCAGTTATTTGTCATTCATACAGTTCAGTAGGCTGTCACACTTGCTTGCTCGACCAGGTTCCTAGTGCTCTATTGTGTAGACATGAGACACCAAACATCCCATTGGGATGCCTCTGGAAGTGGTATGAGAAACACGGAAGCTATGGATTAGAAATAAGGGCAGAAGATCATAAAAATCCAAAACGATTGGGTATTGATCAGTTATCGTTTCATGCCTACTTTGTTCCATACTTGTCTGCAGTTCAACTCTTCAAGAACAGTAAAAATAGTTCCACCCAGAATAACACTAGAATTTCTTCTCCTGGTGTTTCTGAGGATTCTGATACTTGTTCCACTTCAAGAAACTCTGCTACTGTTGGTCACCATTCAATATTTTCTGTACTTGTTCCACAGCCTCGCACTGCAGAACCAAGTAATCAGGTGCAAGTAAATGATGTGATTAGATCTGAACCATCTGCAGTTTCTCCTGAAGATGTGTTGCCTGTTAAATCGGTTGACATTACACAGTCTGATCGTCTTGAACTGGCTTTTGAGTACTTTGAATCTGAACAACCTCAACAAAGACGGGCATTGTATGAAAAGTAAGTGTTAATCACGGATCTTGTCATTTTATGCATTAAGTTTCTTCCCCAAGTGAAATCTACTTTCGTGCTTTACGGTTTCCTTTCAACCCTTTCCCCTATTCTCTTTTCAGACTAAGCAACGGTGTTATAGTTTGTCATTTTGATTGCATGGATAATATTTTGATGTTCAACACTCATTAACTTTACATTTCCTATCTTTGACCTCTAACATATCTGATGAGCGGATTCGTCATCTTTCTGCACTTGCTTCAGAGAGAATGGTAGGCTGAATTCAGTAGAAAAGCTCTTCTAGCCTATATGCTTTAGGTGTCCGTTTTTTTATGCTGTTGTTGTGCTTCTTCTGGCTGTTTATTGTAATTAATGATATCTATATCACTTCCCTTGTTTTAATTAAAAGTAAACAAGCATTTAATGGTGGGGCAACAGGTGAAGATGCAGGTTGACAAATATTTAATCAGTCACTATAGTTTGATTTAACTCTTTTGTCTTGTTGGCAGCTTTGGGAAGTTATATTTTGCAAATAAAGTAGAACTTCTATATTCAAATACCTTGATTGTGATTCTGTTTGTTTCAGGATACAAGACCTGGTTAGAGATGATGTATCTCCTCGGTGCAATATGTATGGGGATCCAGTTTATTTGAACTCCATAGATATACATGATTTGCATCCTCAATCTTGGTCAGTGATAGAATATTCTTCACTTAACTCTCTTTTTTGAACAATTACTACCTAGGGGGAGGGGAAATTTGCTCCTAATGGGTATTGAACCCACAACCTAGGGGAGGGGGGAGTGTGTCCATTGAGAGCTTTTAACCACCTGCTCTAGAGATTGTTGACTATGCTTCACTAACTATATTTGAAACATATTTTGGTTTTATTTTAGATAACGTAAGATGAAAGTACTGTATCATCTAGATATACCAATATTTCTTGTAATGTTTTCTTGCTTCTATATTTCAGGTATTCTGTCGCATGGTATCCTATTTATAAAATTCCAGATGGGAATTTCCGTGCAGCCTTTTTGACTTACCATTCACTTGGCCATTTGATTCGTAGAAGTTCCAAGTTTGATCACCCTAGGGTGGAAGTGGATGCATGTGTAGTATCCCCTGTTGTTGGTCTTCAGAGTTACAATGCTCAGGTACACATAATAACTCAATTGATATCATTTTGAATATTAACTTTGATACTTTAGGTGGTTTTGTGGGGCTCATATTTTTTCTTCCTTGAAAACCCTTTAAGTTGTTCTCTGTTGCCTACTTAATTTTGTTTGGAGTTTCAAGTTTGGACAAACCTTCCAAACTGAACTTTGATGTATTTCGAATTCAAGGAGTTCTATTTCCTTTAGCTTAACATGAACATTGACCAATCATTAAGTAGGATATGCAGCCTTACATTACCAATGACATAAAAGACTTTTGGCTGGCTTGTTTGAATTTTACATCCACACATGAAAATCCCAACCTAGAAGAGTCTAAAGAGATATCTATGTAATTCTTTGTTTGAAAATAAATGTTAGCATATCTTATTAATTCAGTTGGTATCTTATTAAGGCTATTTTTGGAATAATGAATATTTAGGGAAAGTCTAAATGATTAAATGAACATTAAAGTTGAAATTTTACAAGCACTGTATATATGTTGATACCTATATACGAGATGATAAAGGTTCAGAAATGTAGGATTGCAGAGGCAAATACCTAATTGGGTGTTCCTATGATTGTTCTGCTAAGAGCTCTATCAGTTCTTCACCCCCATTTCATCAGCATCTCATATTACTTGTTTCCTTCCAGTCATTTGCACCAAATACATAAGAAACTCGGTTATCAAAAACTTTCTAATCTGACGAATGTTGATGTCTAGAAGTCGGCATAAGTTTTAAGAAATTTATTTGGTATGTTAGCTTCTATTGAAACCTACGTGCTTACTGGTATTATTATTAACAATCACGTTAAGAAAGTATCCCTTGCTTGAGCCATTAGTCGGAACTGGAATTGATTGTAAGTTTTTTACTTCACTGATTAGCTTCAAATACGGAGAATGCATCTGTTGTCTCTTGAATAAAAACTCTGCATCGATGCCTCACATTCAAGATATATAACTGAGTTTGCCTTTATTGCTTAGTTATCGTTGTTATTTTAACAAATCAACTAAAAACGAGTTTTTATTAAAATAACCGACCCTGCAAGCTTGACGTTTTTACAGTAGTCTTTTGTTGTTGTTGCTTCTATTTACCTCTAAGTAGTGTATTTCAGAAATAAGGTTCCAAAAGTAAACATTCCATTCTTATAATACAGTGTAATATCTCATGAAATTATGGATTCGGTGTATACATCTACTTTTGATTATGAAATAGCAATGTCCTAGACACATTCTAACGTGCAGAGCATGTCTTCTCCCTAATTTTGTCACTGCCTCTTGCGTTAGTTATTAAATTCGGTTTCACTGCTGCATTTTGTATGTGTAGTGCATCTATTTCTAAAGATGATGGATTATTTAATCAGAAATGCACCTAACTTGGACAGGGTGAATGCTGGTTCCAGCCGAGGCACTCTACAACGAATGATACTTGTGAAAACCAGGGCTTAAATCCCTCCAGAATACTGAAGGAACGATTAAGGACACTGGAGGAGACTGCATCTCTTTTGGCAAGGGCTGTTGTCACCAAGGGAAACAAAACATCGGTTAACAGGCATCCTGATTACGAGTTCTTTTTCTCAAGGCAACAATAGTTGATTTCCTGCAACTCAACAAGTAACCTCTTTAGGCTTTTTCAGATAGTTCAGCAATGTCCAGGTAGAAACCTAACCTTAACATAGTGTTGTTTGGTCAGTGAATTTCTGTACAGTTGTTTGTCTGAGTTTCACTGTTTCCATTTTGAATGACAGTATATGAGTTTGTTTAATCAAAGTTGAAACTTTTCCAGTTTATACTTGTCCAACTGTGCCCCATAGAACATGAAAAATTTGCATTGGCTAAATAAATAAACTTGAACAGAATTGGTTTGGTTGGAGGGAAAATAGAAGAGAATGTCTCCAATCTGGTTCAGAGGGAAAGAGGGAGATGGAAATATATGTTTTATTCAGTATCATCATCTTTTTTCAATCAAAATTGTCCTCCTGATCAACAAGTCTGTGTGCATGCATATATATAACAAATAGAAAAGCAAACAATAATAGTATATGGTTTCTCAATGACATTTGGTTTTTGTCAAGCAGAAACCTGTGTTTCCGTGGGTTCACATTGTGAAGAAGGATCTGTTGGGAAAATGAAGACATGTAGTTGAGGCAAGAAAAGATGCTCCCAGCTGCCGATGCTCATGCTGGGGCTGGGGCTGCTCGATGAAGATTCATCCAATCCTATGTGTCCTACATGCTTTACATCTGTTGGCAACCCTATTTCCATCGTATCCATATCTTCTTTGTACACTAAAACACCCAAAAACAACAAAACCGATGCCTTAGATCAAGATCACATATGCTACACATGGATAATAGGATATGGACTTGGCTTACCAAATAACTGTGAGAAAGTCTTGAAACTCTTGAACAGTTTACGAAACCCAGTTGATCTGGATATGCTTTCTTCATCATCACCTTCTTCATGTCGTGTTCCTACAAATCAAAACCGGGTTAGTGTCCTGTAAGAGAAACCAAGTATTAGAAAAGAAGGAAGACTTGTTGCAGAACTAGAATGGGTATCTGCAGGGTTTGAATTTGATCTTCTATGTTGCTGCTGACCAGCTATCGCCACACTTGATTCAGAAGCACATCCAAAGGAAAGAATAACAAATCTTTCCATGATTCTGAACAATGGGACCCCCCCCCCCCCACACACACACACACAGGAAACCTGTAGTTGAAGGGAAATGCAGCCATTGGAAGTATTGTAATTTGGTTTGTTATATTGGGTAGCTAGCTAGTAGCTATGACAGCCTTTGTTATCAAGTTACCATAATTCTTACGTATAGAAACATGTCAAGGTACATTCGAGTTTAGTTTGGTGGAGAAAAAACAAAGAGTTTGGAACAGGGCGGTCTTCAATATTTTTGGAAAACTTAAAAATAAACTCATATAAAATAAAAATATATTTTATCTATTTGAATTATTAACTTAAATTTTCATTCATTAATTAGAAACATGAGTAAATATGAAGAGTTGTATAATTTTTTTTTGGCTTAAGAGTGTAAGAATTCCTTGAACTTTTAAAAAAATCAATTAAACCCTTTAATATTTTTTGCACTTACCTTGAACTAAAAAAATTAATCAATTAAATTATTTAATTAATTTTGACCATTGAATCTTGAACCTTTTTTAGATTTATTGATACAATGTAACGTATAACAATATTTTCACTTGATATTTAAAGATGTTTTATCTAATTTTAAAAAAAAAATTAAAAATTTTAAAAGACTAATAAAATTTATAAAAGATATTTTTGACAAAAAATCTCAAAATACAACGTGATAGAACTGTAGTGTATAATTTATCAATAATATTTAAAAAATTATCAAAATTTGGTCAATTGACTTTACTCTTGGTTTAAAATCTTAATTGGTTAAAGTTTTTTATTCAAATATTTAATTGAGTGTAAAAAAGTAATTATTTTTTTAAAATTTTATAAATATATTTGACCGCCCAATGTCAACAATAGAAGCGGTAAAAACAATAAATTTGACAACGTCAGTTAATAATATGATAGCCGTATTATGAAAAAAAATCAAGCAAATATTTATTCCTTGTTTGAATTATTGACAAAATTTATTTTAAGTATTTATTTTTGAGTCATGAAATTTCAACTTATCTAGGAGGTCCCATGACAGTGGTGGCCCTGAGCTCTTGCTGTTATTAGTAGGGACGGAGTCAAAATTTAAAGTTGAAGGGGCAAAACATAAATATTTAATTCATAAAAAAATAATTTTTAAAAAAATTTAAATAGAAAGACAAATAAAAAAAATCTTTAGGGGTGGGGGACGATTGCCCCTCCCCACCCCTCTCTAACTTCATCTCTGGTTGTTAGCCGGCCATGGTTTGGAACCACCAAACTTATGATCTGATCATCTGATAGGCATATGAATATGGTATTAACAGGATTATATTTTGAAGTTTAAGGGTGAAAACCTGAGTTAAACTTGTATTTAGGGTGTTAGAATTCAAAATCGAACCCCATTTGTAATTTTCTGTCACTTTCCCTAGAAAATTTTTACTGATTTAAGTTTCCACAGTGTGGCTCCTACACACCTTTACGTGACTCTTTAAACTTCTTTTTTGTTTACTTAGATTGGACTCTTCGAATTAGTGCATCACAAGCGATCCCTTGTGTAATAAAAAAGGATAAAATGATTTAAGTCTTGGGAATACAAAATAAAATTATTTATTTTTTATATTTAAAAACGATTATATTTGGGTTTATGTTCTAGGTACTTACAATTCACTTTCATGAGTTTTTTTTTAATAATTTTTATTTAGAGGAGGGAGAATTCCCTTTCATTAGTTTAATTAGAATATATAAAAAACATAAGATTGAGTATGCTTAAATATTTAAAATTAATTTATTAATTAGGTATAAAGATAATTTTCACCTTTAACGTTTATAATTTTTATCATTTTGGTCTCATTCTTTTTGGGATAAATTTAACCCTTGACCTATGATAACTGAACCGTTAAAAAATTTAATAATGATGACATGTCATATAAATGTAATAATATATTTTAAAAGACTTAACATCTAGTATATCAAACACATACACGCGGAATATAGTTTTATTTCAATCTAAAAATATAAACAATTAAAATTCAAATAAAATATTAAAAATTATTTTTTTATTCATTAAAAATTAATTAAATCTAAAACAAAAGGATACTAAACATTATCAATCTTAACTATAGTAAAATCAAAATTTTATCTAAAAAGGTATGAACATAATATGAAAAGAAAGGGTTTTGTATAGTTTGTTACCGGTGAATCAAAGATAAAGGATTTTGATAATAATTAATTGAATTTTTATTATTTTAGTTTAGAATTTAGGTATTTTAGTTTTAATCTGAATCGGAGTTTTAGGGTTTTATAAAGATATTTTAGTTTAGTTAGGGTTAAGAATATTTAATAAATTTTTATTTTGGATTTAATTAATTTTTAATATTTTATTTAAATTTTAATTATTTTATATTTTATACCGGAATAAAATTATATTCTATATATATGTATATGTTTAATAGGTTAGATTCTATGTCATTTAAAATATATTATCACATATATATGATATGATATCATTATTAAATTTTTATAGGTTCAGTTATCATGGTAGTTAAAAAATGAGTTATTTGTTAAAAAGATATAAGTTAAGTACTAAATTTATTAAAAAATATGAGCTAAAATAACAAAAATTATAAACGTTAAGGGTGAAAATTATATTTATGCAATTAATATTGACAGGAGAAATTTGGTTAGCACATGTACATGAATATGAGAAAACAAAGAAAAGACAATGAATAAAGCTTATCAGTTATCGTCACTAAATTATACCATCGTGAACCAAGCAAAATAAGAAAATAAAGAAAAGTTGCACGAAGATACTAGCTAGCCTTATTCCTTATTCTATGTTACGGAAGAAAAATGTAATAGATTTAGGGGTTTATGTTGTATAGATTATAATATAAAGTTTGATGTTTAGAATTTAAAAATCTATATTTCATGATTTAGATTTAAAAAAGACAAATAAAAATAACAAACGAGTTGTTTGATATAGGTGTGAATATTTTGATTTGAAATTTTTGGGTCATATAATTTGTTTCAAGTTGATTTTAATCTGGTTCTATTTTAATATAAGTATACGATGATTTGAGTCGTGTCATATTAATTCAATTGATTTTGAATCATATCAATATCAAATCAATAGATGCACTGACGTAAATTTAATAGTCCGAAAAAAAAGAGAGGTGATTTTATCTTTCTCTCGTGCTTATTTTTTTTCTCTTAATCTTTCACACAAAGAAAAACTTAAATCTTTACTCATTTAGGTATTAACACAAATTTGAGAGGTATAAATCTATCGTATCTCTTTTATTATCTACAAATCAAGGTAAAATTTATGAATAATGGTGGTGAGTAAAAAGTGTTATTTTGTGAAGGTTGAAAAATATAACGTCTCATTTTTTTAGCCTAAGTGTTATTTAGACCAAATTAGAGATTTTGAGTCAATTTAAAAATTAATAAAAAATAAATAATTTTAAAAGGGTTAAAAATATGATAAAATTATTATTTAATACATAAAATATTTTGGTGGAATTAATTTTAGAAAATAAATTTTAAAAATGTGTACCTTTAGTTTGGTCTAGTCGAGAACTAAATGAAGTTATATTAGGTTCGCCGAGATGAACGGGAGAGTTTTTAAGAAACAAAATTATTTTTAATTTTATCTTTTTCAGATGCCGAGTTAATTCCTATAGTGTTTACACTAGTAGTGGAGCAAACTACATAAAACAATTAAACAAATATCACCTAGGGATTATTTTGCAAATTACCCAAAATTAATTGAAGGCCAATTAAGTCTTATCATCCTTTATCAAGTTCCTTTCATACATATCATAGATCAAGGAGGGATTAACACAAACCAAAATAAATTATAAAGCCCAAATTATAAATTTAATCTGGTTGTATTGATACGATCTCAGCCATATCGGTACCAACAAACGGTAAAATCCGTTGAACGTTTCAATATAAGAATTCATAATTTTGATACTAAGAGTTATACTAATATATCACTACACTCATATTGGCACACCCTTTTTTAAGACTCCGAAACTAGAAATATCATTGCCAGAACATGTATAAGAAGAGGGTTCCATGTACTAAAAAAAAAAAATCAAAAACATGAAGGTCGTACAAATACGTATTCCCATGTATTAATATGTCAGACTTATTTTTAAATAAAAAAATTAATTTTAGGTCTCGCGTATTAATCTCTAGAAACCTGTATCGATATACTTAAACCTGTATTACTTTAAACCTCTAGATCTAACATATAATAATTTGAACAAGAATTCAAGTCGATTTCAGTTTTGGTTTAATTTTTTTCAAGTTTCGGATAAAATTTAAATCATCATCTCAAGTTGATATCGGTTCTTAGATCAAATAATTCAATTCAATACTCAAGTCAAATTTCTTAGGTCTACAAATAGATAATATAAAATGATTTTACAATATTTTTGTGGTTTAAATTCATCTAAATAATAATCATCAAAGTTAAATTATTTTAATTTTTATTAAAGAAAGTAATATAATTGTTTGAGATTAAATCCGGATGTAATATCAACTAAAATTAAATTGATGTTATTTTTCAATACATCACCAAATTGATTAACCTACTAGAACATAATTTAAATAAAACAATGAAATCTTTAATGAAACATATTTATGTGTAATAATTTTAAGGGTAAACTACGATAGAAGTCATTTAATTATGAGCAGGGTTATATTTGGGTCACTTAATTATGAAAACTAATGTTTGCGTCACTTAATTATAGGTAAGGTTACATTTAGGTCTCCCAATTAATAAATGTTACATTTACATCACTCAATTATAGGTAAGGTTACATTTGGATCACTCTTCATATTTGAAAAAAAGTTTTATCAATTCACGTATTAGATTAATTAATAATTTCAAATGAAGTATTCTATAATGTTAACAAGGGTATACAAGTGATTTAGAAGAAAAAACGACCAAATTGATATACTTTTACAAATATGAAGGGTGACTCAAATGTAACCTTTAATAATTAGGTGACCCAAATGTAACTTTACCTATAAACGAGTGACCTAAATATAACTTTTAATTATTAGATAATCTAAATGTAACTATACTCATAATTAAGTGATATTTGTTATACTTTACCCTAATTTTAATGGTTTAAGGGGTAAGTTTGTCCTTAAAATAAACCCAAATCAATAATAATGTTATTATCATTTAAGATAATACTTTAAAAAATATTAATATAAATTATAATTTAATATAATTATTTACAAAATTAAATAATTATTTGAAGTAATTAATTTAATATAATTTCCATTATTTTATAATTAAAAATAATAAAAATACAACCTTCCCCTTAAATTCTCAATCATACATCCTACATTCCTACTTAACACTAGAAAAATAACATAAATATGTTAGGCCTCTTTTCATGGTTTCCTTACCCCTATACCAAATAGCTTTTTTTTTTCACATTTGGGTAGTAAATATGAAAGAAAAATAAAATTAATTATACTTTAATAATAAAATTATCAAATATATTTAAATAATTCTAATTTTATTTTTGCCATATTTATTATTTTTTATAAATTTATCTAATATTTTTATTATAATTTTATTTTTATTTAGTTTAGTCTCTAAAATTTTTATTTAATCTAATACATCCTTATTTGTTTCTAATTGTTATTAAATTCAATATTTTAAAGTAATAATATTTTTTTTATTTTAATACCTATAATATTTATTTAATTCAAAATTGACTCATATTTATTTTTATTTTTTATAATTTTATCTAATACTTTTTAAAAAAATAAAGATATAAGATGTTTATACTTGTATTAAACTTTTATTTAAGTTTTGAATGTTTTTTGGGTTTAATTTTTTTAAATAAAGATTTTATGTAATAAAATGGAGAAAACGGAAATCATATTAAAAATAGTGAAATCAATTATAAAATATATAAATACACGTGAATCAATTTTGAACTAAAGAAAAATTTTAGGATTCAATTAAAAAATAAAACTACACTAAAAATATTAAATTAAGTTATAAAAGTTAGATACAAATATGAGTCAATTTTGAGATTAAATAAAAAAATTAATAATTAAATTAAATAAAAATAATAATATTAAAAATATTAAGTTAAATCATAAAAAATAGAAAAAAATTATAGTTTTTTTTCCTAAAATTTTGTCCTCTCACCGAAATGCACCGACAAAAAAAATTATTTTTTTATCATTCTAATTTTCTTCCATTTACCAAGTAAAACATTATTTATTTATTTGTTTTAAAATTAATATAGAAAAAAACTTTAAGGGCTTATAAAGTAATTTCCAAAATGTTAGAAGATCAAGGAAGGAACCCACATTCAGCGGTCAGCAGGAGCAAATCAGTAATGGTACATAACCAACCGGTTTTCAGTTTCATCACCTCCTACCCCCCAAACTCTCTTTCTTTCTCTCACTCCAGCTAAATCCCATTTAAGATGCAGTCAATTTAGCTGTTCAAAAAGAAGATTCCTTTCTCATTTATGGTTTTACTCAACGAAAACCCTTTACACATTCTGAATATACATCAAAATTTCCATTTTCCTGCTCAGCAATTCACAGAAGCAAAAACCCAAACATGAAATCTGCACATGGGGTCACTCTTTTTCTCCTGTTTCTGCTCTTTTCAGTTCACGTTCTCAATTACAGTGAATCTACCCAAGTAAGTAAAGAAAACCCTTTGCTTTGAATTCCATAGATCCCTTTACTTTTTCATGTCCTAGATTTGAAGTTCTTGTTTATTTTCTATGGATTTGAAGGTAAATGGGTCTTTGGAAATGGTTCCATTGGTGGATGAAAAAGCGGTGGAGAAGATGATGATGGTGTTCAATGGAAGCAGAAGAAAGCTAGGGAGTTTCCAGATATGTGCCGCTTGCACATGCTGTGGTGGGGCTAAAGGTGTTTGCTTGCCGTCCCCTTGTTGCTATGCCATCAATTGCAACATTCCAAACAGACCTTTTGGTTTCTGCTCTTTTACTCCCAAGACATGTAATTGCCTTGGATGCCATATCTAGTTTTCAAGCTTTTATTATATCTACATTTCATAATTTTGGTTTATTTTAACTTAGAGTAATTTAAAAGAAGAAGAAGAAGAAGAAGAAAGATTCTTGCTTCTGTTGGAAGTGTGAAAGGGGAGGATGAGAATATCTGTTTTCTTACCATTATTTATAAATTTTTATTTCTTCAAGGAAGTAGCATTGCCCGGAAATAGTTAGTATATGCTAAGGAACAAGGTCTTATGATAAGGGTTTATTTTTTTAAAGGATATAAGTTAATGATAATGCTCAAAGGTGTGGAGATGTTACTCATGACAAAGATTCAAGATGCCTCTTATTTTACTGTTGTTTTTGTTTACTTTTATAGTTTAATTATAGTTCACATGGTTAATGTATTACTACTGTGTGCTAGGCTGAATGCAACTTGGAACAATGTAAGGAAGTCTTATTATAATATCAATTTGCTTTCAGACAGTGTTTTGTCTATTCTAATCATGTTTTTATATATATATATATATATATATATATATATATATATATATATATTGTTCTAATGTTGCTGCTGCTTCAATTATGCTTCACTAGGGATCTTGCACAGTATCTTAAACTAGACCAGTTCTATTAATATATATCCTAGCCGATGATGGTGTTAAGGAAGAAGAGAATTAATGAAACTTAGTAGTTTTGCTTCTTGTGTTGATGGATCTTTCAACTCTTCTAGGAGATGTTTGTGAAGTGTCATTTGTCATGTAGTTGGTCGAATCTCCAAAACTCGAGTCTATGTTGAGAGTTGCTCGAGTGTTCATAAAACCGACTACTCGACAAATTGCTTGAGTGTTCATAAAACCGACTACTCGACAAATGACACTTAACATATTTCTTCTAAAGAAGTTGGAACTTGGAAGATCCCTTGACAATGTGAAAGGATTTGCAGGTAGAAGTGTCATAAACATGAGGTTTTGTTGGAAGAAATACCTGTAAGATTTAGACATGATTCATCAAATGTGGTGTTAATATTTTTGTAGACCTATGTTTTTTTCTTCATTCTTATGTCTGTTTCAGTGTTCTGTCTTGGGTTACAACTTCATCTTAGTAGTGTTGAGGGATGGCAGCAGGGTTTTTAGAGTTTAGAGGCACATGAAATATTGAGAAGAGTGTTTAAAGAATCTCATTGACCTAACTTATCAGCAGCAGCTGATGTCAATATGAAACATCCCATGTGCTTATAGAGAAGAGTTTTTTATTTTAATTTTCGGGGATTCGTGTGGGACGGAGCTTAAAAATATTAAGTCGGGTCGGGTTTTTCATTTTAATTGTATTATTTTTTTTCTGGAACTTTTCGTTTGAATTTAAATAAATTCAAAGGAAAATGATTTTTTTTTTTATAAATTCTAACAAAAATATTTAATTTGTTACTTAAATATTATTTAATGATAATATATGAACATATATATATTGAGTAAAAATATCAATTTTAATTTTTTTTCATTAGAATTTAATAATGTCAATATAAGTAACTTAATTTATAAATAAGAAAAGATACATGATATAATTTGACTAATTAGAGATTTATGATATAAATAAAAAACGGATTCTAAATTTAGTGGTCTAAAATATATATTACCCTATTTTTCAATGAACGTTTTAATAACATGTATTATAAATCATTATAAAAAAAAACAAAATTGTATTTTATATTTTGATTTTAAAATATTTATAATAATCTTACCATTTTCATCAAATTGTCCTTTAAATAACATTTTTTTTCTTGTCACTTTGATCTAAAGAGAAATCATAGTTTATTGTTTATCCCAATTTCTATATTTTTAAACTAATATAAATATAGTGATTTATCATTTAAATTAACTATTATAAGTAGGTTCCGTAAAAAAAAATATTATAAGTAGGGGTGAGTAAAACTCGACTCGATTCGAAAAAATCGAATTTCTCGACTCGAGGTAAAAAACTCGACTCGTTTTAACTCGATTCGAAATTTCATAAACTCGAATTGAATCAAAAAAATTTTAAATTAAGTTCAATTTATAAAAATAGAAATCGAATAACTCGAAATTTTTAATAATTATAAAGGTTAATTACACATTTAACCTATGTAGTTTTATTTTCAGTCATTTCTTGTTTTTTACATTTTAATTTTCTTTTTTATAATCTAGTTACGTTCTAGATTTATTTTTTATTTTATTTAATAAAATTTTTATTTGTATCTTTTATATTATGTTATTTGTTTTTTTAATTTTTGTATTTAATTTATCATTATTTTTTGTCTAGTCTTAGTCTTACCTATATAAGAAGTAAGTTATTAATAAAGCCTGTAATTTAATAAAATGACATATTCATACCTAAGATATTTGATTGATGATAATAATAATTTAATTTTTTTACATATATAAAAAATAATATGAAGAAATATGCATGTAAATTTAAAGAGAAAACCGTTTAAATTACAATCAAACTATATTATAGTATTATAAATAGTATAATTAAAAATTATACATAAATGAAAAACTCGAATCGAAAAAATTTTCAAAAAAGTTTAAATTAGAAAATATGATGACTCAACTCGAATAACTCAAATTTTTTTAACTCGACTTAACTCGACTCGACTCGCTCGAATGCTCACCCCTAATTATAAGTTATAACTGTTATGTGGTAAATAATTAACAAGGTAATTTTTTGAGTGAATATCTCTATAAAATATGTTTTTAAATAATTTTATAATAAAAATCTGACATTCCAATCGAATTAATTTTTATTTTTATTGTGTGAAAGAACATGATCTAAAGTCTTCTGCCGACAATACTTCCGGCTCATTACTCTGCTTTGTCCACTCTTTTTTCAAACCTGTAGGGCCATGTCCCGAGGAAACTATGTTTCAACAGCAATTCGGTCTCTTAAAGGTCAACACATCCTCAAATTGAAGTGGTCTTCCTAAAAACTTAATTACCCAAATGTTTTAGATTTATTTTAATTTTGATATATTATTAAAAATTAAATTATAAAAAATTATAATTTATAAGAGTGACTTTAAAATTAACTAAAATGCATTATTAATTTATAATTTTTTTAAAATGTTTATTTTAATACTTTTATCGAGTATATAATTAAAAGTTAAATAATAGTCAAATTTTCAAGATTTTAAAGAAAGCTACAATACCCCTTTAAGAGCTTTTTGAAATATTTCGTGCAGTAAAATTTTTAAATGGATTTAGCCTAATAGAATATATTTCAAAATATTTAAAGTCACCATGTAACGACCCGGGTTCTCGGTTTTGTGTGTCGGGTTAACCCGAGAGTGTGGGCTTCGGTTTTGGGCCCGAGTGTAGTGATTTAGGCCTAGTTTGTTGGGTCTTGAGTGGTTGTGTTGGGCTTAAGTTATGGGCTGAGGGCATTTTGGTAAATGCCAAAATAAGTTGAATAGAGGGGTTTTGGGGTTGTTTTCTGCAGAGGTGAGGTCATAGTGTAGGGGTTTTTCTTTCTCCCATCATCTTCTTCATCCAAGTTTAAGGTGAAAGGAAAAGGTAAGATCTTGGAGTGTTTGGTTTAAAATCTCGTTTTTAGGATGAAGAGAAAGTTGTAGAGCTGAGATGGATCTATAAAACAAAGTTTGGTTTGCCAAGTTTGGTGGAGGAAGAGGTTTTAGTGGGGGGTTTAGGTTGAGTTCGGGAATAGGTTTTAGAGGGTGCTAACCTTAGTTTTTCTAGTGTTTTAGACTCTAAGAATCATCATCTTGGTGTCTAATTCACTTCTTATCTTCCCCTTTGTAGAGAAACAAGTGGAAGACCCATCATCAAGCTTGAGGAAAGAGAAACCTTGAGGTTGAGTTTGGAGCTCGGGTTTGTGGCTTTGTTGCTGTTTTTGCTTAAGGTTGGTACTCCCAACTCATCCTTTCATCATTCATATCATGGTAGTATGCATGACATGTAGATTTTTTTTGTTTGAATGCTTGGTTGAGCTTGCTATGCTTTAATGGTGGAAATTGTGTTAGTGAGTTTAATGGTTGAACAATGGTGTTAAAATGTGTTAAACATCCTTAAGAACTAATAGGAACACGTTAGAATTGATTAGATCAAGTTTGAGAATGAATCTCTAGAATTTTCTAAGTGCAGACCTACATTCGTGCAGGGGGTATCGATACTCGGGCTACTGGTATCGATACCCATTAGTGAAATTTGGCTTTATGGACAGGGGTATCGAACCCTGGTTCGATACCGGGACCTCCAATGGCATAATGGCATCGATGCCCGCATCGATGCTGGAGGGTCCCCTTTTGTTGACTTTGAATTTGGTCAAAGGGTATCGATACTGGTATCGATACCCATGGTTCGATGCCTTCTTGGGTAGTATCGAGGCAGGGTGGTTCGATACCCTATATAGGGGTATCGATACCATCGCGAAAACTTGACAAGATAAGCTTTATTTGAGGTTCGATAAAGGGATTAAATACTATAATGAATCTTATAATTAATGAAATGGATGGTTAACACAAGATTGACGTATTAAACCTTGAATAACTAAATGATGTTAAGTCTTGATATGTTTTTATGTGAGGATCCTCGGTGGATCGCTTATGTGTGTTGAGTCTTTGATTGATGGAAATCCGGATATCCAAAAGTGTTGCAACACGTCGAAGGCCATCCGATGTAACATTTCGGGTGATGACTTTGAAGACCATTCCGAATGTAGGATCCCGATGCTGTGTGGACGCGAGCCTCATTCGATGATACTCGATGTGACATTCCGAGTATGGGATTTGGAGGATCCCGATACTGTGTGGACGCGGGCCTCAAATCCCGGATGTAGGATCCCGATGTTGTGTGGACGCGGGCCTCATCCTAAGTATAGGATCCCGATGCTGTGTAGACGCAGGCCTCACTACTTTGTGTTGTTGTTTGACATGTATATGTTGTGTGCATCATTATACATTGTTTATGCCATGTGGTAGGCAAGCATGCTAGATCATCATATCATGCACGATGTTTATATATTATGCTTTACTGCTTATGATATGCATGATGTTGGCCGAGTTCGGCGTATCCACTGAGCTTTCGTAGCTCAGCGTTCGAAATATGTTTTCGTGCGTAGGTTAGGTGGAGCCGGTTCGTGGAGCACCATCAAGGTTGGATTTCGGCATCGACCGTGTTGTCAGAGTACATGTATTAGATTTAGTGGGCTTGTACTATGTCGAACCCTATGTAATGTAACTCTGTTTATTTTAATTTAGGTCGAATGTTTTAATGGTTTGTAATATTTTGGAGCTCCGATCACCTTATACTATTTTGGGCTTGCGTTTTATCTTAATGGATTTTATGAATCATAATTGGATTGAAATTGATTTTAATTTGTTGGGCTTTTGGAAGAAATTTTTGAAACACAGGTTTTGGGCCGGAGGCCCAATGTGACATCCGGATCGGGTGTTACACACCAATTTAAAAAATATATAAATTAGTAAAACGTTACAAAAGAGTTTCATTTAAAATAAAATATTAAACATTAAATTTGATTGATATAATTTATAATATAATAATTATAAAATCTACCATGTAAGGTTCTATAAATACATAACCCACTGAATATAAATATTGTACTCTAAAAACTCCATTTAAAATAAAATATACTTAAGTACTTATTTTAACTAAAATATACTTTAAGTACTTAAATAAAAAATTAACATACTTTAAGTACTTATAGATAATATAAACCCAAAAAATTAATGGTAAATTCTTCAACATATAGTATTAAAGAATAAAATAATAGTTCTCTTCAAATTCGATAACCATTTTCAATTTGATCCCTAAATATTATCATTGGTGACGATAGATGAGCTTTGACCTAGTATTGGATGCGTCCCAACTCCTTTTCTCTTCTCAACTTTTTTTAATATATTAATTATAAGATAATATTTATTTTATTTTATTAGTCCTTTAACAGTACATACATAATATCTATTAATTATAAGACTAGGGATGATAACGAGTCGAGTTCGAGCCTGGTCAGAAGACTCAGTTCGGGCTCGAGACTCGACGAGCTCAGAATTTTAGGCTCGGGTTTAGCTCGAAAATAATATTATTGGGTTCGGTTAGGCTCGAAGCTCGTCGAGCTCGGCTCGACTCAAAACTAAAAAAAGTCCCTAATTTATTTTAGTTAATTTATTTTTTTAGATTTCTTATATTTTATTTTATTATTTTTCTTTTGCTAAAAAGATTACTTTTGGTGTATATGTAGCATATATATAATATAATTATTCTGAGCCTGTTCACGAGCTTCTCGAGCCAATCTTGAATCAACTCGGCTCAACTCGTTAAAGTCCCAAGCCGAACCCGAGCCTGAGTCAAACTCACTCGAGCCGAGCCCGAGTAGCTCGCGAGCTGGTGTAGCTCATTATCACCCCTACCAGAGACAAAGCCAAAATGTAGGGTTATGAGCAAAAATATAAATATTTAAAAGTGAAAATTTCATAAATAAATTAAATCTTTAAAATATTTAAATAGAAGGATAAAGATAAAAAAAAATCTTCGAGTGTAGGGAGTGATAATCGCTCCCCACTCCATTAGTTTCATCCGTGTTTATCACTGAAATCACTCTACGGATTCTTCTTTCTTCTCTTTTATTTGTTTTATGTTATCAGACAAATTATCTTAAATATCATATTACCTCATAACGATAAAATAATTATTTAGCGACTATTTTAGAATTTCTTCTTTATGATGAGTTTTAATACTGGTTTAAGTATTAGAGGAAAATAATATATTCAAGGGCTAAAATGTGAATTATCCCTATTTGTAACTAAGAACATAACATAAACCTTCTTGTGTAAGTTAAGGATTCCAGCTGAATTCTGAAACATTCTGTTTATCTCATGCCATGACCAGGCTCCCACATCGTCATCCCTTGAGTTGTATACTTTCAGCTTTCTCATCTATCGAAACCCATTTTCATCTAAATTCATGGCGCAGCATTCATAGATTTGTATCCTCTTCTTCTTCACCCTCCCATGGCCTTGGCGTCCCCAGTCAGGAACATATTGCCCGTCTCATATTGGAACAGAAATCAGCAGAAACAGCCCTGAAAACCTTCCATTGGGCTTCAAACCTCCCCAATTTCACCCACTCTCAATCCACCTACCGTGCTTTGATCCACAAACTCTGTGTTTTCCGCCGTTTCAACACCGTCAACGAACTGCTCGACGAAATGCCCACCTCAATAGGCGTTCCCCCAGATGAAGATACTCTCGTCACCCTTGTTCGAGGCTTTGGACGATCCCGGAAGATCCCGGATGTCATCAAGGTTGTTGATTTGGCTTCCAGGTTCAACACCCCACCTTCCTTGAAGATTTTCAATTCCATACTCGACATTCTTGTTAAGGAAAATATTGATTTGGCTAGGCACTTTTATAGGAAGAAGATGATGCCAAGTGGTGTTCAAGGTGATGATTATACTTTTGGGATATTGATGAAAGGTCTTTGCTTGACTAATAGAATTGCTGATGCTTTTAAGCTTCTGCAACTCATCAAGTCCAGCACTGTAAAGCCAAATGCTGTGGTTTATAACACTTTGATCCATGCTCTATGCAAGAATAGAAAAGTTGGGAGAGCTAGAAGCTTGATGAATGAGTTGGATAATCCAAATGTTGTTACGTTTAATATTTTGATATCTGCCTATTGTCAAGAAGAAAATTTAGTTCAAGCTCTTGTGTTGCTAGAGAAGAGCTTTGCCATGGGGTTTGTACCGGATGTTGTAACACTGACTAAGGTTCTGAAAATCCTCTGTGATGCGGGTCGTGTAGCTGAAGCCTTTGAGGTTTTCGAGAAATTCGAGAGCAAGGGCGGCGTGGTGGATGTGGTAGCTTATAATACTTTGATAAAAGGCTACTGTAGTATAGGAAAGGTGAAGCTCGGGCGGAGGCTTTCCAAGGAGATGGAGCGTAAAGGCTGTCTCCCGAATGCTGACACATACAACATATTGATCTCCGGTTTATGTGTGTCTGACATGTTGGATTCAGCTCTGGATATGTTTAATGAAATGAAGACAGATGGGATCAGTTGGAACTTTGTTACTTACGATACATTGATTAAAGGACTGTGTTCAGCAGGGAGAATGGAAGATGGGTTTAAGATTTTAGAGCTAATGGAGGAGAGTAAGATGGGTTCAGGTGGGCGTATTAGTCCGTATAACAGTGTGCTGTATGGTTTATACAAGAAGAATTGTTTGGAGGAAGCACTGGAGTTTCTTTGCAAGATGCAAAATTTATTTCCTAGAGCTGTTGATAGGAGCTTAAGGATATTGGAATTTTGCAAGGAGGGCAGAGTTGAGGATGCAAAGAGAGTTTATGCTGAGATCATTGGACAAGGGGGAATTCCGAATGTTCTTGTTTATGATTGCCTAATTCGTAGGTTTTGCCTAGAAGGGTGTATGCGCGAAGCAGTTGAGCTTATGAATGAAATGATTGGCTGTGGTTATTTGCCAGCAACAATGACATTCAATGATGTAATCAGTGGGTTTTGCAGTCGAAGTAAACTCGGTAGTGCTTTGAAGCTCATGGAGGACATGGTCAGAAGAGGTTGCACACTTGATGGTAGGAGTTATAGTCCATTGATCAAAGCTTTTTGTAGGATGGGGGACATTCAAAAGGCTATAATGCTTTTGCTGCAAATGTTGGGAGAGAATATATTACCTGATGAATCGACATGGAATTCGGTACTTGATTGCCTTAGTCAAGAAAGAGAATGGTTGGAGAGCAAGAAGATGTTGCATGTAAATAACCTATTACAGTGTATTATCGAGACGTGAAAACATTGGTCATGAGTTACTCGAGTTCACTCATTTAGAATGAATTTTTGAAAAGTACAAGTGCATTTTCAGAATTATTCTTACCAACAGATCAAATGGGAGTTTCTTTGTTGGTTTCAAAAGTTCATGGCTAGTTTCATTATTAGTTTATTGTGTATAAACTGTAAAGCAATTCTGATATGATGTTCTGAGCAATTTATTACAATAATGGGAAAAACATGTCCCTGAAACTTGATGATAAAAGGGAAACCCTTGTTCTCCCATTCACTTGAACATTGATGAAGCTTGGTTCCATTTCGCGAGCATGCATGGATTCTGGCTCCAAACGTTGCCAGCTCGTCTACAATGGCATATCTGATAAAATCCATCATTTTAACTAACTTGAAGAGTAAAATTATATATTTATTTAAAAATAGGAACAGTTCATAATTATTTTATTACTTTTCAAACTTATACTATATGTTTGTTCCTGTTTAACCAAATATCACGTGAAATTAAACAAATTATTTTTCTAATGTTAAAGCTTTTGTTACTTGGATTCTAAGGTTAGTAGAGGTAGAGCCTTTAAAGCACATTTCGGAGTGATACTCTTTCAAAAAAATTACTTTATACAAGCGTTGAATTTATCAAATAAATATTCCCTATTACGAAACTATATTATATTATATTATATTATTATCTTTTTTTTTTATATTTTATTATACTTGTATTATTATATTTATATTTTATTGTTTATCTTTTAATTCTTGTTCTCTATAAATATATGAAATGAGATTAAGTTACACAATATAAATCTTTTTAAGTTTTACACTAATACATTACCACTGGATTGGATGAGTGAAATAAATGAATAAGATTAACGGTAGAAAATGTGAAGATTACCATTTAAAAAGGGAAATAATCTTAGTTATTTATTACAATCATCTAACACAAGGGGAAATAATCGTCTCCTCACCCCGAATAATATTTTTTCCCACTTTTGTCCCTCTATTTAAATTTTTTAAAAAGTTAGTTTTTCTATGAATTTGCCTTCCTTACTTCTAGATATTTACGTTTTGTCCTCCAACCCTAAATCATGGTTTCATCCTTGATCCAACGAGTCTAAATTAATGTTAAATTAAATGAGTTTTACACCATATAAGTTGATCCTAACCCAAAATTAATGCACGGTATGATTTGTGTTTATTTCGATTTTTGCTATGTTTTTATTTAGGGTAAACTACTGCGTTAGTCACTTTCGTTTACTCTCAGTACACTTTTAGTCACCGATTTTGAAAAATGACCAGTAAGGTCACTATCGTTTTCGGGGTGTAAAGTTTTGGTCACTCCAACGTTAAGTGCCGTTAAATATTGACGAAAAGATGATTTGACACAATAGAAAAATGATAAATTACTTAAATAGTCCTTAAACTATTATTATATTTTTGTTTTATCTTTAATTTGACCCTAAAAAATTTAAAACTTTATATTTTTATCATCTCTAAAAAAACCTAACCCTAACTTTTATCCAAACCTTAAAATACTCACCTAAATAACATTAAAACAAGATCTTGTCTGATAATTCATGAAAAAAGTTAAAAGTTATGGCTAACATAAAAGATGAGACCATAAAAATTTACACTTTTTCGTAGATGTTTAAAATGGAAGTTGACTTTCTTACAGGACAAGT
Organism: Abelmoschus esculentus; assembly: GCA_035048815.1. NCBI lineage: Eukaryota > Viridiplantae > Streptophyta > Magnoliopsida > Malvales > Malvaceae > Abelmoschus > Abelmoschus esculentus. The sequence continues at coordinate 8,689,029 of JAUCBN010000051.1, read as the reverse complement.
ACTTTCAAAAATTGAAGAATACACACGAAATGAAACTTCCAAATCACCTCCTAGACATAATTTCCTCCACACAAACAGAGAGAGATAAAACTCTCACAGGTTAAATCAAGGTAAGAAAACAATACTAATTTTCTGAAAGCTCCAAGAAGTGGTAGCTACGCAAGCAATAACTGATTCACCTTGATATCGAGTCCTTTTAATCGCCAAATGTTGCCTCTATGAATCATAGACAAAATATAATAAACAGCTTAGGGCAGAAGCCCAGACAGATTCTTCCATCTCATCGATCTGAAACAAGTGTTAAAAACATGAGATCATAAATAAAACTGAGAACAAATGCAATAGCATGGGGAAGTAAAATGAAAGTACAAACGAGCAGGGATGTTCCATCCTAAAATCAAAGCAACCAAAGTACACAAGCTTCAGTTAAAAGACTGCTTGTACCTGAACAAGAAGTAGAAGTATCTCATAAAATGTTTAAAATCCAAGACTCAAATTTATCAATAGGCGAGGGCGATCCCAACTTTTTGGTAGAAACTATTTTCCTTATCCCTTGTGTGGTAAGCTGATCTTCACTATTTAAGAGTAATTCTTGAGGATAGTCTTCCTCAATTGCAGAATTATAATCAATTATCAACAGCTCTAACAAGTGAGCATGGACTGCAAGGTTTAGAATTAAATCAAAAGCACGCACCCTACAAACTAAAATTGTAATACGCAAGAACCTGAAGCATAGATAGAGTGAGAGGAGCAGCACTTTCAAAATCCAAGACATACTTACTGAAAATGGGTTTGTGATTCCGGAACCGAAGGAACATAGTGCAATTTTCAAAAATATAAACTATAATTAACTCTTTATTTGGGGTGAGGATTTTGGGGTTTGGGATAAGAGTTAGGGTTAGGATTTTTGGGGAAGATGGTAAAAATATAAAATTTTAAAAATTTTGAGTGTCAAATTAAAGATAAAATAAAAGTATAATAATAGTTTAAGGACTATTTAAGTAATTTATCATTTTTTATTGTATCAGATCATCTTTTCGTCAATATTTAACGGCAATTAACGTTGGAGTGACCAAAACTTTACATCCCGAAAATGATAATGACCTTACTGGTTGTTTTTCAAAATTAGTGACTAAAAGTGTATTGAAAGTAAACAAAAGTGACTAGCGCAGTAGTTTACCCTTTTATTTATAATTATTTTTAGTGTCTGATATACCTTATTTAAATGAGACGTAATGTAACACCCTCGACCAGGTGTCACATTGGGCCTCCGGCCCAAAACCTGTATTTCAAAATTTCTTTCAAAAGCCCATTAACAAGCCAACTCAAGTCCAAATATAATTCATAAAATCCATTTAAGTTAAAACATAAGTCCAAATAGTTTAAAGTATCTAGAGCTCCAAAATATTACAAACAATTTAAAACATTCGACCCAAATGAATAAAGTGAGTTACAATTACATATAGGGTTCAACATAGTACAAGCCCACTAAATCTATAACTGTACTAGTCGATGTTGAAATCCAAACCTCGATGGTGCTCCATAGAAACCGGCTTCACCTAACCTACACACGAAAACACATTTCAAACGCTGAGCTACAAAAGCTTAATGGGTACGCCACAACTCGACCAACATCAAGCATATCATAAGCATTAAATCAAAGCATATAAATATCGTGCATGATATGATGGTCTAACATGCTTGCCTACCACATGGCATAAATGAAATGTATACTATCGCACACAACATATACATATCACATCACAAAAGAAACACAAAAGTGAGGCCCGCGTCCACACAACATCGGGATCCTACACTCAGGATTGTGGCTGCCCTCAAATCCTATGCTCGAAATGTTACATCGAGCATCTTCGAATGAGGCCGCCCAACGTTCGAAATAAGAAATTGGGATGGAGGTCGCCCAATCAATCCCGTGTTCAGAATGTTACATCGAACATCTTCAAATGAGGTCGCCTAACATTTGGAATAAGGTCTTCAATTCATCACCCGTAATATTACATTGGATGGCCTTCGACGTGTTGCAACACTTTTGGATATCCAGATTTCAACTAAATAAGGACTTAATACACACAAATGGTCCACCTAGGATCTTCACATCAAGATATACCAAGACTCAACCTATTCAAATTTACCAGAGTTAAAGTCATCAATCTTGGTTTAACAATTCATTTATAACTTTGAAGATTTTTAGGGACCCTTAATTACAGTTACCGAACCTCAATCTCTATGTCGACTTAAGCAAGATTACATAGGGGTTTCGATACTCTCTACGTGGGGTATCGAAACACCCTGTATCGATACCCTTACAAAGAGGGTATCAAAACACCAGGTATCGATATGGGTATCAAAATACCAAATATCGATACGGGTATCGATACGCTTTGACCAACTCTAAGGTCAACTAAGGAGGACCTACACGCTTCGATATTGGTATCGAATCGTAGATGTCACTGTAAGCCTTCATATCGAAACACGGGCAAGGCGTTTCGAAACGTCTTCACATATTAGCTTATTTCTCTCTCAAGGGTATTGATACATGGACCATCGGTATCGATACCCCTACACGAACCTGTACTTTTGCACTTAGATTTTTTAAGGATCATTCTCAAACTTAATCTAATCGATCCTAAAATGTTCCTACTTAATCTTATAGATGTTTAGAGTGTTTTAACATCATTCTAATATCATCAAACACATTAACACGAAATTCACCATTAAAGCTCTTTAAACTAGCAACCAAGCTACCGTGTATCAAAACTTACATGTATGCATACTATAATGACATGAATAATGATAGGAAGAGTTGAGAGTACCAACCTTTTGCAAAATAGCAACAAACCCGAGCTCCCCTCCTCTTCAAGTTTTTCTTCTTCCAAAGCTTGTTGATGGCTCACAACCTTATTTTTCTACAAGAGAAAGATAAAGAACTGATTAGGAAGAACTTGAGGTGATTTTTAGAGCTTAGAACACTAAAGAAACTTAGATTTTAAGCTCTCAAAACTCAAACTCGGATTACACCCTAAACCCCCATCAAAACCTTCATCTCTACCAAACCTAACATTCTTACCTTGTTTTGTAGATCATAAACAATACTACAACCTACCATTCAGCCTCAAAACGTGATTCTTCAACAAAACCAACAAGATAACACCTTTCTTTAGAGATTTGAGCGGGAGAAAGATGAAGAATAAAAGAAAAATAAGAGTGACTTCACTCTCTAATTTTCTATAGAAAAACCATCCTAAAACCTCTCTCTTTCATCATTTTTGGCATTTACTAAAATGCCCCCAGCCCATAACTCAAGTCCATCACAACATAAGACCCAACATAAACCCAAGGCCCAAAAACCACTCAACCTAGCGCCCAAAATCGAAGCCTAAAACCCTCGGGTTAATCCGACACTCAGATCCGAATCTGGGTCGTTACATGTAACGATTGATATCATGTTTCAAACATATACAGGTACATGTGCATTGGGTATTTTGGCACGAGATCACCATGGCTTAGTTGTTGCTGGTTGCGCACGCACCCTTCCAAAGGTGGCTTCGGCAGAAATTATGGAATGTCATGCCTTTTATTTCGCCATTCTTTTTGCTTTGGATAATGGTTGGTTGAGGGTAATTATTGAGGAAGATGCAACTAATGTTGTTAACATTCTTCACTCAAATGTATAAGAAAGATCGACATTGACACAAAGTATGATAGAAGCTCGGGACCTATTACAAAGGCATCATCATATTGAGATTGCATATGTTCATCGTTCGACAAATAGGGCAACCCATGCTTTAGCTCATTGGGCTTTTAATAATCATTTATGTATTTCTTTTGTTTTTAAATATCCTAATTGTATTGAACAAATTGTAATTGATGATGCTATTGATGGTTAATTTTAGTGGGTACTCTTTTCCCCTTAAGAGTTGGCATTAAACTTTCTAATGGTAACTGTAGAGGAGTTTTTTAACGAGGCCAAAATTTCTTAAAAAATGAGACGTAATGGTTCTTAAATTTCATTTTAAAATACGTATTTTTTAAGAGTTTTCCCAAAATTATTTTTTAAAGAAAAGTACACCTTGAATTTATTAGTTTCTACGCTTCTTAACGTGACTGGTTGAGCCGTGTGAAGTGGCAGAATCCACAAACAACTTATTCTTTTGAATTGGACCGACAATGGATGAGAACCAACGATCAAACACCATAAATTCTTTCCCAAGTGAAGCATAAACCGGCACTGTGTCGGGTCAGAACCCTTTTATAACTGTCTCGGAGAGGTTTGTTAATATTGAGAGGGCTTGTTCCACAAAGCCAGACATAGAAGGGATCTGTTGCTCTACAGCTTCAAATGAATGACCCAGATTCAGATCCACGAACACAACATCATCATGACTGAAACTAATAAACTGCGAGTTTGGATTTTTCGTCGAAGTGGGATTGCATTCATCGATCCATCCATACCATGGTGATCAAAGAATCTGTTCTCTATCACTAGCATTACTATGGTGGTCTTAATGAGTGACTGATGTTAGGATAATAGTGAGAAACAATAAGAAATTGAAAGAGACTAAGATTATGGGAATAGTTCGGTCTACTAATGACATGATTTCTTCTTAGTTGGTACAAAGCAATTTGAGATGAATTTATTAAATTCTTTTTTCATGAATGGTTTAAAAGAAATTTGGTGTATTCATCTCATTTTGGTTCAAATCCGTCTTATTGAAATTTCTTTTAGTTCGGTGTTGTGGATTCTATGAAAATATCAAAATTTGTGTCTTTAATATGAATAAAAGTGATGATTTTAATGTGTTGAATGAATATCATCAAACGTATGATCAATGCATATTGAACGAATCGCTCATGTGACGTCAAGCTAAGTTTGTACGATCAGATTACACATATAATAAGTATTATCAACCTTCTTCGATCGAGTGGTATAAGATAACACAGATAACTCTCAGATAGCGCCTATGAGATTTGCTACATATGATGGGGTGATAAGGAATAACATTGGGGAATGGTTATTTGAGTTTAATAAGTGTGTAGATATTTGTTCTATTATTGAAGCTAAATTTTGGGGGTTATCGAAGGTTTTCATTTGGCTTAAACTAAAGTTTTGCAAAATGTTTTACTTGCCATGGGCAGTACGGATGTGGTTCGTATCTTAGAAACACAAAATACGGGAGGTGGTTTGGCGTCCTTGGTTAGGGAGATTTGTACATTATTAGATCGACCTTAAGATCCAAATTTATTAAATTTGTTAAACAACGAATAAGGTTGTTGATGCATTAGTCAAGATGGCTCAATTTCCTTCATTTGGAGAGCTAGATTTTTCACTTTGTGTTTTTCTAGTTCCACCGGACGATGTACTATCTTTAGTTCATGATGACTTCTTATCCAATTTAGGTATGGATTACTAATGTTTATCAAGTTATTTAGTTTATCTTTCTATAGCTTTATAAATACTATCAAATGTATGACAAAAATTAATACAAGTATATACATATATAAAAATAAAAATAATTTTTTTTTCGCGGTAAACTAATGGAGTTTATTTTTAATCAGGGTAAACTATATAAATGGTCCCCCGACTATACTTTAATTATCTTTTATATCCTTCAACTATCATAAGTTACAAATTGGTCCTACAACTTAAAAATTATAATAAATTGGTCCAAAATCGTTGAAAATTAACGGTCGATGATGTGGCAGTTAATATAAATTGATATAATTATATAATTAGCCCTTAAGTTCTACAATTTTTTTATTTGACCATAATTCTAAAAATTAATATACATAATTTTAATAATCTATCAATTTAGTCCCTCCTTCAAATGCCAAATGTACATTCCCTCCTTCAACATTAGTTAAGTAGCTCTATATTGCATATTTCTACGATAGATGAGATAATTACGGTCACACAATGGAAAAACTCGATCGTTTCCAACTCGTATTCAATCATATATTGTCTATTATTTCACACCATATATATATATCCTTACTTCATTTCTCGTTACTTCCACCATAACAATATTCTTCATATATCTCCTTCATAAAGGGAAATAAAAGGAATTTTCTTCAGGCTTTCTCTTGGTTTTTGATTAATGACTAAGGATGTTGAGTTTAGTCGTGAGCTCCAAGCTAGGGACTACCATGATCCCCAACTAGTTCTATTGGTGGACACTCGGGAGTTGACTTAGTGGTCCTTTTGACAGTGATCGAATACAAGAGCTAAGTCGATCCCGATAAAGGCGATCAAGACTGTGATGAAGTTGACGTTCTTGGCATTGCTTGGGCCTTTGGTGGCATGATTTTCATCCTTGTTTACTACACTGTTGGTATCTCAGGTATATAGTTATATTTTAGTTATATTTTAGTCATATGATTAAAAGGGTATTTTCCTAACATGTTTCTTCATATATTGCTTGAAAGATTAGTCGAAAGAGGACATTTGATGACTAATAAGTTAGATGACATTAAAATGTAGTTGGACACTGTTGCGTGATTTAAGTGCTTCGTAAATACGTGCAAGTGAACACGTTTTAAGTTATAGTATAGAAAGTTATCGTCTCCACAGGGATTGGTGTTTCTTTCGGAATATAATTTCTTGCACTGAAATTAAAGACATAATTGTTTAGAGAATTAATTTTTGAATGAAATTAAATAATAAAATAAACACGTAAGATAAATTGGAATAATCAATGAGAGAAATGAGGCTCGATTATCCTGAATTATAGAATGACGGTTGAGTGAATTCATTTTCGTAAGTAGGTGCTCGCACCACTCAATTGTTCCGGCAATTGGGCTTAGTTAGATTTCCTAGTCAGTTTATCCGAATGCTTGGGCAATTGCAACTAAGAGAATTGCTCGGGCAAGTTGAGCGACTATCCTTAAGGTTCGGCAAAATGTTCTTCAATGGTCCCCGTTATCCCTAACCTGAGACGTTGTTAATTGCACAACCCGTGATGATACATCCCTGCGTTAATCAAGGGTGTACAACAACTTTCTTGTGCTTCTTTTACCCGTTGAAATCCTACACTTATCCCTAAGCCGGATTAGTCCTCTCGCATTTGGATCAAACCATACATATTCGTTTCGTGAATCTAATTCTCCCGAATCTAGATAAATGAATCGTTTATTGAGATCCTTTCTCAATTCTTTCGCAAACCAAATTAATACCAAGAATAAGCAAACCTTAATTAAGAACACAACACAAACTTAGATAGAACTTAAACTAGATCAATCCATAGAACAGAATAACCCAAGCCAACTTAAAGTTAGTTCATGGCTGGGCAAAAGTATTCAATAAATAATCATCTCATCACTCGAATAAAACAAGAGAAAATAAAGATAGAGAAATAGACATCCCTTCATGTTGTAGTCGGCAAGCTCCTTATATGGAGTTGATTTGGTCAACATGGATGATGAAATAATATAGAGATGAAAATAATCATGATTTTATTCTCATCATATATTTCTTTCTTTGCTCCAATCTTTCAATCTTTCCATATCTCCCATTATTGACCTTATCTTTCATTATTTCTTTCCATTAGATAGCTCCTAATCAAGGAATAGGTCTTGCAAACATGGAAACAACCATAACAGTATCTTTCTCCACAAAATTCAACCGATCTCAAGAATAAAGTGACAACCAAGGAAATCAAATTAAAATGTATGAAAATAATAAAATCATCTAATTATGTGCTTAAGTATAACAATAAACATGAGTAAAAAGGGTAAATAAATAGAACAATTTAACACCTAAGAGACACATCAACCCAACAGTGACCTTTGGGCTTTTCTTGGCTCGGAAGGTTTCCTTGTTTCGAGCCATACTTTACATGGTTGCTCAAGGTTTGGGATCCATATATGGATGTGGGATGGTCAAGGCATTCCAAAACACTTACTACAACAAGTACGGAGGAGGAGCCAACAACCTTGCTAATGGATACAACATCGACACTGGTTTGACTGTTGAAATTATCAGTATATTTGTACTTGTTTACACTGTTTTCTCTGCAACTGATCCCAAGAAAAATGCAAGAGATTCCCATGTTCTTGTATGTCTCCAACTTCATGTAAATTTCTTTAAATCCTCAATTCTGGTTTGATCAGTATGTTTTAGTCACTAATTATCTTTTATATACCATTCAAAGGTCTTGGCTCCACTTCTCATTGGATTTGTTGTTTTTACCGGCACCGGTATCAACCCTGCTCGTAGTTTCAGAGCTATTGTTATGTCTATCGTAGAAATATGCGATACAGAGCTGATTAACTAACGTTGAAACAGGGAATGTACATTTGACATTGAAGGAGAGACTACATTTGATAAATTATTAAAATTATGTATGTTGATTTTTAGAATTAGGGTTGAATAAAAAAATTGTAGAACTTAAGGGTAATTGTATAATTATATCAATTTATATTAACTGTCACATCATCCACTGTTAATTTTTTAATGGTATTAGACCAATTTGTTATAATTTTTAAGTTATGAGACTAATTTATAACTTATGATAGTCAAAGAATATAAAAGATAAATAGAACATAGTAGGGTACCATTTAGTTTACCCTTCTATTTATACCAATGCTTAGCCGGAAACGAGAGTGAATGTGTTTCAGAGGGAAGGGAATGTGCAAAATTAACAAACAATTCAGTCCACCCAATTCTCCACGAATTTCTCCCTGAAGTCTAAGGAAAGAGCTTACAATAAACATGAGTCGTCATCATCTCTTCTTGTTGTCTTGGGTTCAAACCAAAACAACTTTTCCTTCAATGAGGGGTCCCTTCAATCTGTTGAAGGTTCCCCCCTCAGGCTCAGGCTCTACTCCGAATTCCGCATCCTGAGATTTCTGCAATCCCCACCGTATAGCCGCCCTTACACCCAACCACATCGATCACTGTTGAAAAGTTTCAGAGGGAGATTCCGTGGATTCGGCAGTCCTGGCGAATAACATGAGTTGCCTCCCTTGTTTCTCATCGTACAAGAGCAAGAAAGAAAACGGAAAAAGGGATCATGACTCTTTCGCTGCCGAGCTTATTCTATCACGATTGTTAGGTCAGTGTGCACTTTCCCTTTTTTTTTTCTGCCTTTCCCTTGTTTTTCCGGCATTGGCTGAACCAGGAATTCTATATAGTGAGATCATATGAGGTATGAGAAATCCCTATAACAGGTCATTTGCATCCTAAACTTTCTTTATGCATCCGGTCATGGGAATAGGAGACCGCTTCCAATAGATGATTAGAATGCAAATTTTGAAAACCTTTATTACACTTGATAAATAGAGAAACAACGATGATAAGAATGATGATTTGGTTCTTGATGACTTAATACTTTAAAATTTGAAATTATAACCTTATGTTCAAACATTGGGAATAATTAAAATATCAATTTTTAAAAATATAAGAAATTATTAAATATTTAATTATAAAATTTAGCGAATAATAATTTATATAATATTTAGACTTATAAGATTAAAATTGTTATTATATTAAAAAAAATTAGAGGGCACATGTTTATCTAGGGATGAACATTGGATCAAGTCAAATCGAATAAAAAATTATAAGTTATCCGAGTTGACAAGTTATTTAAGTTGAGTTTATAAAATTCGAGTTTTTTTTGAGTTTATATACTACTTTAATTATAATTACTTTTTATTATTGTACGAATTGATTTTAATTTAAACAACTCTCTATTCGTATAAGGTGTTTGTGTATATTCATATATGTCATACAAAATTGTAAAATGTATTTATAATGTCATTTTAAAAGAATGAAGTTTTAAGTATAAAGTATTGACGTGAGTATAAATGAGTCAAATAATTGATGAGAAGAATGAATTACAAAATTACAGTGCATGAAATAAATCGAACAAAATACAAAGTTATGAAGCTAAATTAAATAATAATAATAATATTTTTATTGAAAATATGAATTGGTCAGACTTAAAACAAATGAGAAATTAAAGAAAAGAAAATCATACAAACTTGATGAGCTAAATTGTAAAAACATGAAATTTACTTTTAAAAAATATAAATTACAGCTACATATATATTCTATAATGATTTAGGTACATGTGGTTCAAATTTTTTCAAAAATAAATTTAAAATGAATGAGAAATTGAAGAAAAATGAAAATTATGGACTGAATTGTAGAAATGTAATTTTATTTTTTTTAACTTTTAGAGTTGAGCAAACTCGAACTCAAATTTTTCAACAGTTATTCAAGTTGAATCGAATAACTCAAATAGCTAAATTTGAATAATTAAAACTTGATTTTATTTTTTGAGTCGAATTAAAGTTTGTTGGCTCATCATAGGTCTATCATTCTTCGGTTCAACCTCTACTTAATTAAATATTTAATAATCTCTTACAATTTTTTAATTTAAATATTTATTTTTATAATAACCAAATTACTATTAAACTAAAATTTACCCTTTATAACGTGAGGAAATAATAAAGATAAAATTTATGTAAAATATTACTAATTGAATTTAGATACAATAGAAATGAATCATGATGAAAGTGAGTGCAATCTTCAAGTTTGTTATATATATTTCTCTGTAGATTTCCCCCCTAAAGAAACAGTTGATATTGGATATGCTAAAATTAGAAACTGATGTCATGACTACATGAATTAGTTGAATTAAATCCAGAATTCCCGTTCAGTAGTTGATAGATAAATTTAATTCATCAAAAAGGAAACCAAAGAACATTGGATGTATAATTTGTGTGTTCGTTGGATTAAGAAGCTAATGAGGAACAGGAAACGGTTTGAAGGGGCAGGGGTGGATGCGAACCAGGCAGAGCATGAGAAAATCGCAGCTCAAAAGTTCAATTTCAGAGAGATTGCCGCCGCAACCAAGAATTTCCGTCAAGAATGTTTGTTGGGTGAAGGTGGTTTCGGAAGAGTTTACAAGGGAACCCTTCAGGCTACTGGCCAGGTGCATTCTCTTTCCTTTTTTTAAACGATGTATATCTGACAATAATTAAAAAATTACTAGATTGTTTATGATTAGATTCAAAAATTAGATATATTAAATGAGATTTATATTAGATTAAAACTTGTATTGAGAATTTTTCTGATCGGATCGAATCCGAATCTGTATTGAGAAAAGTGTTAGAACATCTAGTTGATAACACGGATATTGTTGCTATCGTGCTAATATGCCCTTGCAGGTAGAACCATGACCATTGAAGGATGTGGGTACTTGTTGCACTTGCAGGTTGAACTCAAAGTTGAGATACTTTGTGCAACCATGGTTTCCTTGCTCTTTCTCAAATCGAGACAATACTTTCGTGTTATCAACAGGATGGTCTAATAATAAGGAACAAATCAAAAATAATACAATTTGATTAAGAACAAATCAGTATATTGAATGTTCCCTGATTGTTTTTTGGTATTGGAATACTGGAGATGCATAGGTGGTTGCTGTAAAGCAACTGGACAGGAATCATATGAAAGGATGCAAGGAGTTTCTGATAGAGGTAGCGCGATTGAGTCTCTTACAGCATGCAAATCTAGTTAGTCTCATTGGATACTGTGCTGATGGAGATCAGAGGCTTTTGGTTTATGAATTCATGCCGGGTGGTTCCCTTGAAGATAATCTATTCAGTACTAACATTCTTCTTCTTTTCATTGTTTTACTCTCCGGTGAAAGTTTAAGAAATGAACAACAATGTCAATATGTTTATTGTGGACTGGTTATTGCAGAATCCAAGGATGATAAGACGAAAATAGATTGGTTAACCCGAATGAAAATAGCCTATGGGGCAGCACAAGCTCTGGAGTATTTGCATGACAAGGTCAATCCTCCTGTAATATACCGTGATCTCAAGTCCTCGAATGTTTTGTTGGATGAAGAATTCAACTCCAAATTGTCTGATATTGGACTGGACAAGCTTGGGGAAACGCCAGAAAAGTCGCAGATGCAGTCGAGGGTGATGGGAACGTATGGATATAGTGCTCCAGAGTATTCGAGATCAGATACACTCACAACTGTTGCTGATGTATACAGTTTCGGAGTTGTTCTGTTGGAACTTATTACCGGAAGAAGAGCCATCGACACTACCAGACCTGCGGACATGCAAAACTTAGTCACTTGGGTAAGCATATGTGCTTATACAGGTAGTTGTTAGAGTATGGAGAAGATAACACAAAGGTATTGTGTTCTCTGAGTGTCGTCGCGCTGATGAGGGACACACCCTCGATGTTTTATCCCCTGCAACGCTATAGAAGTTGATGGACTAATCAATTGTATCTGGAACTGGAACAGGCTCAACCCTTATTCAAGGAACCAAAAAAGTTCCCGGACATGGCGGATCCTGTACTTAAGAAGCAATTCCCGGAGAGGGGCTTGAATCAAGCAGTTGCAATAGCAGCCATGTGCCTACAAGATGAGGCCACTGCCCGTCCTTTGATGAGCGATGTGGTGACGGCATTGAGCTTTCTTTCATCCGCTTCTGAGGAGGATAACATCCCTCCCTCTCTCCCTCCTTCCATCTCATCTAAATTGCACTGCATCTCAACTAAGCTGAGCCTCGAGTGCGGTGGCAGTATGAAAGAGGACAGGCAATCCAATTCTGAATCAGAAGCCGACCAAAGTCATAAAGGAAGAGATTCGTGATTCTTCCCCGCCGTAGCGGCAACGCCAACGCACATCCTCATTAGAAATAGTGCCTTTGACCGATCATCAATTAGTAGCAGACGATGACAATGAATCAATTCTTCCAAACAAGTTAAAGCAGAGCCAGCAGCATGGGGATTTCCATAGGTTCATTGATGATTGTTGTGGAATAATGAATAAATTTAATGTCAAAATGTTAATATGATTGCAGAATATGGTTTAATTCCTTTGTGGACAAGAAGTTGTTCGCCTTACCTCAAAACAATTTCCCAGATTTTTTTTAAATTTAATTTGATTTCTGTTTTATTCTTTATCCATGGGTTGTTTCACACGTTTTTGAGTTATAGTTGATCTATGTTCGGATTTTAAATCCACTTTCAAACTTAAAAACATATATTAATCGAACATAAAACTATTGGTATTAGGGGAGAGTAAAACTCGATTCAAAAAAATCATTTTTTTTATTTTGAGTTATTCGAGTCGAATAAAAAAATTTCAAAAAAAAATTCAAGTTATAAAATATGTTGATTCAACTCAAATAATTCAAAATTTTTTGACTCGACTCGACTTATTCCAACGCTCACCCGTAATTAGTATTATATTAGTCAAATATTTTTATCTGTCTAATAATATATCATCAATGTGAAACATATTTAAAATATATATCAAATTTAATAAGATTATTTTATAGTGGCTCAACAAAAGCTATAAAAGGTTATAAATAATTTTTTTTCAGAAAAAATAAAATCATAAAATATAAAGAAAATTATAAAAATATAATATATGATACATCACATAATAATAAATTAATAAAAAAGGTAATAAAGGATCAATTGTCGTAAATAAAGTAAAAGAAGCGGAAAACATGAGAGATAAAAAATGAAGATATAAATTTGTTGTAGAGTTGTATATAATAATTTTTATTTGTTTTATATTAATAGATATAAAAAAATTCTAATTCCAATAAATATTAAATCTTAATAATAAAATATATTAAAATCTCTGTAATATATAAATATTCATAATAAATATATATTCATAATACTCACCTTCGATATTTATGAAAATAACTATCTCGTTAAAACTTATTAAGATAAAAACTCTATATAAAAAATTTCTTAGCAAATATATATATATATCTTTGATGCGCCTAATATGTTGCATCATTAAAAACTTTATAAAAAACCCATTAAGATTAAATATCGATTAAAAAACACTTATTTATTCTTCTTATAAGAACATCAAATGAGAATTTTAAATCTTCATAATTTAATTTTAAATATAATTTTTAATTATTAAAATTGATTATGCATCAGTAAATATATATTTTAAATTATTGTTTAAAAGGATTCGTAGATATTATTTTTTCTATAGATCATGAATCGAAGAAACTTTAAGTCTTGGATTGTTTCTCAAAACCTCCTTAAGCAGTCGGTATAATCAAAACATGATAAAGAAATTAACCTAATCATGTTAACCATATACATAATTACTATTATTATAATGACTAATGAATGTAATAATAAATAATCTTACCCTAAGTTTATGCTATTATGTCATAACAACCAAAAAGAATATAAACTGCGTAGGCTGAAATCCAAATCCAAATATATTACATCAATGCCAAACAAAATTCATATGGTTACGTAGAGAAGAGATAGAATCAAGATTTAAGATTTAGGAACAAAATATAAATGTTTAAAAGTAAAATAAATTTATAAAAAAATTATTTTTTTTGAAAATATTAAATAAAAAAATCAAGAATAAAAATGATTATCTTTAGTTTAAGAAACATTTATTGTTTTTAGAAATCACGAGTTCAAGTATCAATAGCAGAGTGATTTAGCGAGTCAAATGGTGTGTTATTTTAAGCCCTCACCTTAATTTTTTATAATAAACCTTAAGCCCTACACTCTAAAAATACATATATCCCTAATTTTTTAAACCGTAACCATAACCTTTAACATTAAACTCTAAATTTTAAACTCTAAACTTTAAACTCATTAATTTAGAATAAAAACATTTATAGAGACGTGATTAGTCTTACACTTTAAAAATACATATATCCCTAATTTTTTAAACCAAAACCATAACCTTTAACATTAAACTTTAAATTTTAAATTTTAAACTTTGAGCTCATTAATTTAGAATAAAAACATTATAAAGACGTGATTAGAAGACAAACACTCGCATATGGTTGGTTATGTTGGAAAAATTATTAGGTGAACTATATTCACCACGTCATCCATGGTCTCAAGTAATCTGGACTGTTGATCTTAATTTTTTTAAGTAAATCATCTCTCTTTCCTACATGTACTTAGTGGGTGGGTAGTTATTGGGTGGTTATTTAAAGATCAACGGTCCAGATTACTTGAACCATAGATAACGTGGTGGGACAGTGCAGAATAAACACGTTGAAAAATGGAAACTTTATCTCTGCATGCGAGACATCTTGGTATTCTCATCCTCCAACACGTGTCGTCCTCAACACACTCTGCTCTTTTTCGTTTGCATGCGTTACAAACTACTAGGGCTGCCAATGCCTTCAACACTCTTCAAACGATTCATTCATCCATATTCAGGTATCTAACACTCTCAGGTATGATTTCTTTTCTAATCTCACCACTTTAAATCATAATATTAATGGAACTTAGTTTCAGAACTAGGAATCAGTTTCACGCCAGAGATTAATTAGGTTACGCTTTAATTTCTGTTGTTGGCCCTTTTCTTTTGCAGCAGACATCAAAGTCTGAAAACCCAAAGTTACAGTTTTTAACAAAACTACAAGGTTAGCTGCATGGTTTTATATTTTGGGTTTTGTAATGCTCAATTTCGTTTAGTTAAGAACTGATTTTTAAGACTTGTTGAAGTGATTCTAGGATGGGTGACCCAGAATCGGAATGGGAAATCAAAGATTCTTCAACAGATGGAAAACTAAGTTGGGTGATGAGATTGGGAAGGAAAATTTTGGTGGCTGGAATTGTTATATCATCTGCACCACTTGTTCTTCCTCCGGTTATGGCTATTTCTGCTGTTGGGTTGGTCTGTTCTGTCCCTTATGGTGTCTTGTTGGTCAGCTATGCTTGCACCAAGACTATAATGAGTAGGTTACTTCCAATGCCTTCCCCACCTCCTCCCCCATTGTTGTTGGAGTATGGTAAGCCGTTTGATGGTGAAGACGAGTTAAAAGAGGATGGAACTGAATGTGTTGAGAAGGGGAATAAGGGACTGGATAAAGGGGATATTTTGGAAGAAGATGCATATCTGGAAAATTGTGGTGAAAATGATGGAAAGGAATTAGTTGAGCGTATAGATGAAATTGTGGAGGGAACTGGGTATGAGGAAGATGATAGGAATGAAAGGCCATCCGAAAGTTTTGAGGAAGTAGAGGGAATAACAGGATTGAATGTAGAGCAACCTATTATAGAGGGAAGTCAGAACGAACCACCGGCAGGTATTGAAGCTGTTGTCGAGAGGGGCGATATGTGTGGCAGCAATGTGGAGAAGGAAACACCAGTGGGATCTGAAAATGTGGAAGAGGAAAAGGAATTAGTAGGAGAGATGAGGCAGAGTGTTGAGGGAAAAGATGCACGGAGAAAACGAAGAAAGAAGACTAAGTCAAAAAGTGAGGGAACGACAAAAGTGAGAGGGGAGCACTCCATGAAAGGAAGTGTTAATGAACAGCCAGGGGGTAAGCAAAAGACATCTGAAACGAAAAATGCAGTTGCTGGTGCAGAAAATGAGGAATTGGTGGGAAACTCAGGGGGTTCATTTGAAAGGAACAGAAAAGAGGAAACAAGTTTAGATGCAGCAGAAGATAGGCAGGGTGGGGAACAAGAACAAGTTGATGTGAAGTTAGAAATTTCGAATGGGGATGAGGGAACGACGAAAAGGAAACAGGAACAACCAATTATAGAAGAAAGTTCGGCCAAACAGCTTGTGGATGATAAGATTATAGGTTCTCTAGGTGGCCTGGATGGAAGTGAGAAGGAGGGCAAGAAGATACCACTTGATGGTAAAAATGTGCTTGTTCAGCTAATTCAGGGCATTGATGCTGAAGAGAATGAGAAATTAACTCGAGAACAACAAAAAGAGATGGAGGTTCAGGGAACAATTGAAATTAATGAGGAAGAATATGTCAGAAACGGAAGTATGATTGAACAGCCAACAGAGGAGATCTGTAATATTGTGGTTGAATTTGAGAGAGATGAGAAGAGTGGCAGAATAATGGAGAATGAAGTGCCGTTGCAGAAGAAAAAGGTAGATGTCCATGTATCACAGTCTACTGATATTGTAGAGGATGAAGAGTTGGTAAGGGAGACTAGGGGATTATTAGAAAAAATCGTTGATGAGGGCAAGAAATCAGAGGAAATCGATGATAAGAAAAGAGCTCAATCAATGGGGACAGCGAGTAAAACAGTGCATGATGATAGCATTATGAAGGGGCTTATATTGATAGGAGAACAAGCAGAAGATGTTAACAAAGATATTGTAGAACCAAATTATCGAATGAATAAGGAGAAGAAAGATGTGGTTTTGTCCGATGTGAATGAAAGAGAAATCGATGACGAACAAGGGGCCGACCTGTTAGAAATGGCAAGTACAGTTAGTCTGCTGGGCTCTCCTCCAGAAGTGAACACTGAAGGTAGTTTCTTGCAGTAGTTGCCTTTCATCTTTATCTTGTTTCATGATTTGCTTCTTTTCAAAAGGTTAATTGTGATTCTCATGTTATAACTGAATGCTACATATGCAGAAAGTCAACTTTCATCAAGTTATTCAGTTCAGCAAGAAGCTTCTGATTCTTCTGATCTTCCTGTTTCTACAAAGTATGAGGGAGCAAATGACATTCGAATTTCTGCAGAAAATGCCGTTGATGCAGCATCCAATGAGGTTAGCCGAATATCATTTATGTAGCATTTCAATGTAACTTTTAATATATATGTCAGTCTCATTAAGATCAGGAGACACACTCCAAATAATTGAAGTATAAGGTCAGCATATTTTCCCTTGTATTTTATTGTTTTGAAATATTCTTAATATGATTATGAACCATTTTGCTAGGTATGCATGTGCATAGGGTCTATATACCCATGAGCAACGAAGTCATTTTTTGATTCCTAGGATGTGAATGCAATTGATCAAACTGGTCTTTATTTGTTTCTAGAATAGTCATGGTTCATTTTCTATTTAATCAATGCCCCTTTGTGTTGATCTTTTTAAAGCATAGTTTGAACATGAACAGCAGGCAATTCAGGGTGAGGAGAAGATTTGGGAACAGATGAATGCTCTGAGAACAGTAGTTGGGTATGAAGCAGCACAGAAGGAAACATGCATAGAAGAATTGAAAGCTCTGTATCTGTTCACCGGAATCGAGCCCCCGGCATCCTTGAAGGACACTTGTGATCTTGACGAAGTTGATGCGAAGCTCGGGTTTCTCAAGTCTGTCGTTGGAGTTAAGTAGGGCTGAGGTTCATTCTGGACTTTGCTTTTAGGAGCTTTTATAGTTTACTTTTCTTATGGTATTTGATTACTAGTAGTACTAGCAATCTTGGAGTGTAAGATATTGAATGAATTCTGTGTTGTGCTTTGGGATCATCCTACTACTTAAACCATGTTAAGCTGCATTAGTTTCATTAGGTTTCTTGGTGGGAAGGGATATATTTAGGTGCTTCATGAGCTTCTAATAATAATTATTGAAAAACTGACGTCAAATAACAACTGCTGAAATTGTGAACCATGTTCTTCGTTTGTGTCCCAAGGCCGAACAGGTTTGGCAGCATTTAATAGGACCATCGATATGGTCGGATTTCTTGAGCTGCCTTTTAAAAACTGGTTACGATAGTGTTCTTCGAACCTGGAGGTTTGTGCAGTTGGCAGTTGGTTAGGAATTCATATTTCTCATCATTTGTTGGCTTGGCTCTTGTGGTCCGGTCAGAACAAAAGGTTATTTGACGATGGTTATTTTGAACATGAGTCAATACTGGATTGGGAAGTCCTTCCCCGACCTAAACGGGTGGCGGATGCGTTGGCCGTGGTGAGCGGTTGTTGGCCGATTGGAGATCAGATATTCGACAATGTAAAAGAGCTATTACTTCTGTAGCCCTAATACAAGGGGTGTAAAGCGTTTATCTTTTTCTCATGTTTTTATTCGTACTTTTTCTCATGTTTTTATTCGTACTTTTACTTTAAATTAGAGGTTTAGGGTTTAAGTTTAGAGATTTTAGTTAGGATTTAAGAAATTAGGGGTAGGGTGTAAAGTTTAGGTTTTTAGGGGTTAGGAAATAGAAAATAAAGATTAGGGTTTAAAATTTATTTTTTTAGAGATTTTTAATAAGAGGCATAGATGCAAACATGATAAAAAGGTAAAAGATTTCTATTCTAATACAAGGTGTTTATCTAAAGTTAATAAAAAAAAGTATAAAGATAATTTTCACCTTAACGTTTATAATTTTTATCATTTTGGCTCTCATTTTTTTTTTGGGATAAATTTAGCTTTTAATTCTAACAAATAACTCATTTTTTAACTACTATGATAACAAAACCATTAAAAATTAATAATGATGACATGCAATATATATGTAATAATATATTTTAAATGATTTAACATCGTGGAATATAGTTTTATTCTAATCTAAAAATATAAAATAATTAAAATTTAAATAAAATATTAAAAATTAATTTTTTATTCGTTAAAAATTAATTAAATCTAAAACAAAAAACTATTAAATATAAATTAAAATTTTATCTAAAAAGATATGAACATAATCTTAAAAGAAAGAGTTTTGTATAGTTTGTTACTGGTGAATCAAAGATAAAGAATTTTGATAATAATCAATTGAAATTTTATTATTTTAGTTTAAAATTTAGATATTTTAATTTTAATCTAAATCGGAGTTTTAGAGTTTTAGGGTTTTATAAAGATATTTTAATTTAGTTAGGGTTGAGAGTATTTAGTAAATTTTTATTTTGGATTTAATTAATTTTTAATATTTTATTTAAATTTTAATTATTTTATATTTTATACTGGAATAAAATTATATTCTATATATGTATATATTTAATAGGTTAGATTCTATGTCATTTAAAATATATTATTACATATATATGACATGTTATCATTATTAAATTTTTAACGGTTCAATTATATGGTAGTTAAAAAATGAGTTATTTGTTAAAAAGACATAGGTCAAGGGCTAAATTTATTCTAAAAAATAATAGGGGATAAAATGACAAAAATTATAAACGTTAAGGATAAAAATTATCTTTATGCCTAAAAAAATAGTCATAAAATAACAAGTATTAAAAAAATTTATAAGTGTTTTTATTAGTATTTTTACTTTAAAATATTGAGTTCAGAATTTTAGGTTTAAAGTTAAAAATTATGGTTATAATTTAAAGATTAGAGATAAGGTGATTTTTTATGATATAAGGTATAAGGTTTAGGATTTAAAAAATAAAAGTTGAGGTTTATAATTTAATTTCAATTTTTAATAAGGAATATAAAATTTTTATTTATTAAAAATAGTTTTTAATAACTAACTTAAAAAATAAATTTTTATTGAAGTCACGACTATAACATTAAGACTTAATTTTGTTTAGGTTAAATGATTTTTTTTAATTAAAGATGGTTGACTATTAATAAATATTTAAATTTTAAAAAATATATTTTAAAAAATATAAATACTACCCTCTTGCTTAGAAACGAGCAGGAGTTGGTCAAGTTTTTTTTTTCCATTCAAACTCAACTGAACATAAATATTTTAAGTTTGATTTGAATATTTTTTAAATATTCGTCCTGATTTAAAAATAAATATTCTATATTTGATCTTGATTTTACTCGATTTATAAAAGAATTTAATTATAAAAAAAATATTTTAGAAATTTAATTATAAAAAATTATAATTTTAAAGATTAATTTTGGGATGGATTGGATATTTTATATCATAGACTAAACTCGACCTTTTTCTTAATAAAAATCCAATTTGACCTTAATTTTCATTAAAAATTTTGATTCGAGTAGATTAGATCGAACCGAAACTCGACCGGGTTGCATAAAATGTATATCCCTACTCCTGACGCATCCTTAGAATCGACCCTGCTTATCAACTTATAGGTTAGCTTTTTTATATTATCGAATTAGGTTTAAATAATTTTCAATATTTTTATTTTTCTCTCATATTTACTATTTTATATGCTATGTGTATATAATGATGTATATCATGTCATCAAAAGAGGTTTAGTGTAGTATTAAGACCTTGAGTTTAATACTATTAGGTCTCATGTTCAATTTCCTTTAAAAACATTCATTCTTTAATTTTTTTACCATTCGGGAGTAACATATGTCATCAACCTGAGTAAAGAATAATAAATATAAAATAAATTAATATTAATTATGACGGTATACATCATCATTCGATTGATGTTAATTTTAATTTATTTAATTAAAATTAAGATTAAATTGATCTAAAAAATACATAAATAATAAAAACTAAATATGTATTTTTTAAATTTTTTATTAATTGTAATGTCATTATTTTGTCACTTTCTCCATTTAATGTTAATGAAAATAACCAAAATATATCAATTTAATAAGTTGAATGACTTGATTGATGAGTTTAATAGTTAGATGGTTAAAATAGGTCTTCTCAATTAGTTAAGTGACCACTAGAGTAGCTTACTTTAAATTAAATATATAATACTAAATTTAAAAATATTAATCTATAAACTAATTTTATAAGTTGAGGTTTATTTTAATTTTTTAAACACAATTTTAATTCTCTAAGCTTTATTTTAATTTTTTAAGCCCAATTAAAGTAATAATTAAAATATAATTCAAATTCTTTAAACTCAATTTAAAATTTTAATTTAAATAAATTAAATATTTATAATGTTAATTAAATATATTATAATTAAATATTATTTTAATTAAATTTATAATAATTTAAATATTAAATTAAATATTAATTTTAATTAAAAAATTATAACTTTTATTAAAATGTTAATTTAAAATATTAATAAAATTAAAACACTAAAATTAAATAAAATAATAAATAAACTAAAACAAATATGTAATACTAAATTTAAATATTAATCCCGAAATCAATTTCTGTTTATGTTCAGTTTCAATTCTTTAAGTTCAATTACGTTTATCAATATTTTAAATTAATTAAATCATAGATATCTCTAATTACATGTTAGATAAATATTAAGTCTTATTAATATTAATTCAGATCAATAACAAGTCGACTTTAAAACAAGTTGGGTCAATTATCAAGTTGAGTTTAAAACATGCAAGGTTTAAAATAGGTGGTGTAAAATCAAGTCTCAAATCGATTTAGTAGGGTAATATCGATTACCTGTCTAGTCAGATTCAGGTTCAGATTTATTTCAGTCGGGTGCAAGTTAGATTTTGGATCCATAATAACATGTTCAAATTGAGTTTGGTTTGTTCTCAGTCGGATGTAGGTTGAGTTTAGTTATAATAATAACAGATCTAATTCGAGTTCAAGTCAATAATAATTAACTACAAATCAGATTTTAATCATTGTATCTTCAAATCAAATTATATTTTAACTCAAACAAATTTTAATAGGAGTTTTCTTCTATCTTTTTCCTTCGTAATTAATGCTACCGCTAGCCTAGCAAAGATGAAAAGGGGGCGTCGGCTGTTAGGGTAAAAACTTGTACATAACCAGTAGTAATAATAACAAAGTACCATCAGTTTTAATCATAAGAAAGCAATCTCACAAATCATTACTGTTTTAAGGATTAAGGGTCTAAGAAACCTTTAAATTTTTATTAAAAATTAATTAAATTTTTATTTTTTTATTTAATTAAGTCTTTAAACTAAAAAAATTAATCAATTAAGCTTTTAAACCAAAAATTTTTTATTTTTTTTATCATGTTGCATTTAAAAAAAAAAATCAAAAATGTATTTTTTTATAAGTTTTATAATTTTTAAATAAAAATATATTTTTTAAAAAAATATTAATTGAAAACATTGTAGTACGATGCATTATAACAGTGAATCAAAAAAATTGTTTAAACTTGATGGTCAAAATTTGTCAAAGGATTTAATTGATTCAATTTTTTAGTTTAAGGGTTTAATTGATTCGATTTTTTGGTTCAAAGACTTAATTGGATAAAAAAAAATTTAAAGTCTTAATTGATTATTTTAAAAAAGTTTAAGGACTTATTTAACCCTAAACCTTGTTTTAATACAAGACTAAATATATTTAAAACGTATTTGTGGAAGAGGACATATTTTAAATTTTGTATTTTTTAAATAATATATTTAGTTTTCAAGCTTTCAACGTCTGCTGTACAAGGAAATGAACAATTATTGCGGGGAAAAATAATTATTTAAGATTAAATAGAAGGATATTAAGATGTTGTTTGATAAATTAATAAACTATGTGTTGGATTTTTAATATTATTACTTTAATACCAAACTTATTCTTATTATTAAATACTAATATTTAATAAAATTATTTTATTTGATAAAGTAATTTTTTATTTTTTTAATGATCTAAAGGTGATTTGAATCTGTCTTCTAGAATAAATATTTATTGATTTCAATTTTAATCTTATTAATATAATATTTTATATTGTTTTGAATAGTTTATAAAATTTGATACGATAATAATACGAGTGTTTTTTAGTATAATTACTAGAATTTAATCTATTGGTTGATTAGTTCGAGTTAAATAACAGGAGCGATACTTTATTTCATTCATGTCATCAGAATTTAAACTCATAATATAATATTTTTGTTGTCGAAAATTTTGTAATAATTAAAAAATCAACATCACTACCTAATACAATTTAAAATTAAATAATAAAATATTTAAACTTTTATATGAATAAATCTATATTCAATTCATCGATTGACTTATTCAAATATAATATTGTAATGATTTTAAAAATGATTTCAGTAATAAAAGAGGACATATTATACGTAGATTTGAATCCGAATAATTTAATCCTTAAATATGTGTGAGTTTATTTGGATAAAATACATCATCATTACTCAACTATTTTCTTATTCTTGTTTTTGTTACTCAATTTTTAAACTTTTTAATTTACTAATTGAACTTTTGAATTGCTCCTGTTTTGGTCACTTTAAAATATTTTATTATTTTTAAATTTTCAATATTAAATATAGACATAATTGAAAATAAATAATAAAATTTTATATTTTATTATTATTAAGTTTAAAATATGAAGAAAAAAAATCACAACCACCATCTATTACTGTTGGTCTTAAAATCAACTACAATTTAATCTAAATTGCATTAATAAACTTATTTTGAGACGCAAAGTCCGAGTGTTGTATTTATTTCATCAGAAAATGTCTCATAACTCGCAACTCGTTTAAAACTTTTCAATTTTCTAAGTATCTATCTCTTTTTTGTTGACTTCAAGTATTTTTAAGAAAAATGAAGGTTAGACTTAGATTCAAAAAGACAAGACAAAGATACTGATGAAATTTGAAACTAAACGACTATAATCTTCAAGTATTTTATATTATTTTTATATTAAATATTAATAAAAATATCAATAAAATTTAAAAATAATAATAAAATAATTGAAAGTGACTAAAATAAGAGCAATTTGAAGTTTATAATCATTTGAGAATTTAAAAATTGAGCAACCAAAATAAAAGTAAAATGATAATTGAGTGATGATCAGTATATTTTACCTATTTTATTTTAACTTTCCAGAAGTTTAAGCATACATGTAAGAATGTTTTCTTCAACTCTCATCTTCTGCAATTATTTTCTACGTTTCCATGGAGAACCTCTACCAATATCTTTTCGTCATCTTCTTCCTTTTCCTCACCATCAAGCTTTTAACTCCTATTATCGGCAACCTTCACCTTCTTAAAACTCCGTTGTACAAAGCCTTGGCCACCTTGTTATCGAATTACGGCCCCATTTTATATCTCCGAGTAGGTTCCAGGCGTATCCTCGTTGTATCTTCTCCTTCCGCTGTTGAAGAATGCTTGAGCAAGAACGATAGGATCTTCGCCAACCGGCCTCGAACGGTGGCCGGGGATATTTTCATGTACAACCAACGTGCTTACGTCTGGGCTTCTTACGGTCCTCTTTGGCGGAACCTTCGCCGCGTCAGCGTCCTCGAAGTCCTCTCTTCGTTCATGGTTCAGAAGCACTCTTCCGTGCGTGAAGAAGAAGTCGGTAACACGGTGCGTGGCTTGTTCAAAACCTCGATGGCCAACGGCGGCAGCACTCCGAATTTGAACATGAAGTACTTGTTCGGTGTCCTGACGATGAATGTCATCTTAAAGGTGACGACGGGAAAGCGCGGCGTCGAGGTGGCTGGTGCGGTCGGGGACGAGGAGGCGACAGAAAAGATGGTGTTCGAGGAATTTGGGAGTTTGTTTTTCCCTACCTTGGGAACCAACGTCTGTGATTTCTTCCCTGTTCTTAGGTGGATTGGTTTCCGAGGGATCGAAAAGGGAATGAAGGATTTGCAGAGCAGAAGAGATGAATATCTAGATAAATTAATAGACGGAGTTCGATTCCAGGGTCCTGGTGAAAAGGATTCTTCTTTCATCGGAAAGTTTCTGTCTTTGCAAGAACAAGATCCCAATTCCTTCACTGATGAAGTCGTCAGGGGCATGGCAGTAGTAAGTCCTTTCCTCTCATCCATTTTACTGCTTTCATCTAGATTCCGCTTCAATATATTTGTGTAGGGGTAGATCTTGACAAGTAAAGGGCAGTATTAAAATTTGGATAAACTAATTAGGTGGTTATCGAATTATAGGTAATTTTATTTTGATAATTAAATTAAATAATTTGTCAATTATACGATTAATAGATAGAAATCGTCTTTTTTTTCATGTATCATTTTATGCTTCCGTTTTAAATTAAAGGGTTTAGGTTTAAAGTTAGGGTTTAGGGCATTAAGGATAAGTTGTATTTTTTAAGGTTTAAGATTTAAAATTCAATTTTTTAAAAAAATCAATAGGAGGTATAATAAAGAAACAGATGATTTTTACTCCAATTAAACTTTTAAATTAATATTATTTTAATTACGTTCATTATCAAACTAACGAAGGAGGTGACGTGACAAATAATAAAATTTAAGTAATTATATATTTAATTTATATTAATTATCAATTATATTAATTTTAATATGATATAATAAAATTAACCATCTAATATATAACATGTGTCATGACACTCTAGGATAATATCATATCAGCCTATGAGAATAATTTTATTTTAATTTTGAATATATTTTATTTAATAATTATCATCTAATCAGATGATGATATATCACCTGATTAGGTGAAAAGTAATTGAGAATGCTGAGAATCTAACTTTCAACCATCAAGAATATCCAGCACTCACTATATCGCTAAGCCAAACCTTTCGATTATCAAAAATGCCTACCTTTTTTATTTAATGCTTTGAAAACTAACCTGAATTGATATGCCTCAGCCTAGGAACTTCAGTCTCTGCTTTACTTTCGACAATAAAGTTACGATCATCAAGATATTATTGATATCAGAGACGGAATCGAGATTTTAGTTTAAAAATAAAATATAAACATTTAAAAATAAATAATAAATTCATATTCTTAAAAAAAATCTAAATAGAAAATAAAAAAATCTTTAGAGATAGAAGACAATTGTCCCTTTTCACCCTATATACCTTTATCTCGGATTGATATGTCTTTCAATTAGAGTATGTTCATTCAATCTGGTGGTGATTTGTGTTATCATCTAAAAATTATTATGAAACGTATCGTTATATGACTGGTCAATTAATTTTATTTAATTAAATTAAAATTAGGATTAAATTCATATAATAGATAAATAACAAAGATCAAATATATAATTATATAACTTTTAATTAATTGTCATGTCAATTTTTTTTTTTAATTTGATAGAGTACTATGTTAAGTGATAGTTGATAACATTAATTATTTGACTAGAGGAATGCATTAACACATTGTATAGTAGTGTTTAATAAAATTAATTGATAGATGAAAGTTGTTTCATTAACAACAAAAATACATATAAAGGACATGATATCATTTAATATATTTTTAAACGATTTATTAGTTATCAATATTTTTATCTATTAAATCGAGAGATTTTACCTTAATCAGCTATTACATTTTTTTTATGTACCAAATATCTAATTTAAAAAATTTGATTGGTCGAACCTCTAAATATTTCAAGCAATCTAATTTTGATTAAAAGTTTATTTACCAAACATAACCTTAAAGAAATAAAAGCTAATTGAAAATTTTATAAAATTTTGAAGAATAAATTAAAAGTTTTTAAAAAATTTGAAAGATCAAATGTGAATTATTTAAAATTTTAGGGCAAATGTCTCTATGGCCCTCACAATAGTTGGTCTTTATCGGACAAAAATCTTTTATTCTTTAGTGTTTTTCTTTGTACTCAAATATTAAAAATATATTTTATCTTAAATTTTAAATACTAAACTTTACATTTTACGTCTTAAAAGATATATTTTATCTTAAATTCCAACCATAAATCCTAAACTTATTTTTTGGTCTAAGAGCATAAATAGAGACAAAAAAGAGAATTTCTTTTCTTCTTGTCATTTGTGATGGAATTCTAGTAATATTAGAGGTGAAAGAGCGGAGAAAACAAGATGAAAGAAACAAAGCTTGTGTAAATGTTCAATGATCTAATTGAAACCTTCCCTTTTGTGTTGTTTAAAATCATCTTATTTTATATAACCATGCATTATAATTGTTTAATCATACAAATATTACGTGGGATTCCCTCGATGAGATATTATATTTTTAAAATATTTCGATTTGTTTTAGTCTTATAATTTTATTTTTATGGAAGTCACACAATCTATAAGTTATATTCTTGAAATTCTTAAAATCTTTTTATAGATTAAAAGATACAGTATTAGGACTAATACACAAAATACACTTTAAAATACAATATTTTCGATTGTTATGGGTTCCGACCAAACATACAATCATAGGATCTCCCGTAGTACCAAGAAGCATATTTTTAAAGCGAAGTCTGCTATGACAAATTATTAGAGCACACAAGTGATTAGCTTATAATCAAGTTAGTTTGACTATCTGTCTGTCTGTCTATCCGGCCTGAAAAGGACCCGACCTGAAATGGACTCGCACCCGACCCGAATCGAGTCAAAACATCAAATCAATCTAAAATGACTTGTATCCGATTTTAACCGACCTGACAATACCCGACTTGAAACCCATCCGAGTAACTATTTTTACATCCCTAATGCTAACTACCAAAGTTTAATAGGCAAGATCATCATCATAATTTCATATGCTTCCATGAGAATGCATAGCTTAGGATCACACGACATCAAGCTTACCAAAATCATACTCATGATTACACAACACATCGAGTATCGATAACCGTACTCAAGATCCTATAACATCGAGTATCAATAACCATATCCAAATGTAACCCCCTTACCTCGACCTAGACAGAACCGACTCTAATGGATTACAGGTGATATTTCGGCAACTATCAACTGATAACCAACCAAAGGTTTAGAAACCTACATGGAAGTTTTGAAACTTTTCCTTGAAATTTTTGAAACTTTAATTCCAGTAAGGTTCCAGTATCGCACTGAACCTCAAGGTTTCGAAACCTACCTTGAAGTTTCGATACCTCTGTGCCCAGAAACATAAAATCAATCCTTTTAAGTAAATTTAACCCATAAAAGACACAACCATTGACCACCATCAACTATATGCATAATTTCCAAACATTAAGAGCAAATTATACAATCAATTATAGCCATCATAGACCCCGTAACATCTATAGGCATGCTTCCTAAACTTATACAATTCTAGTAGCTATTCAAGAACAAGCATGCTTCAAGCAAACTCAACAACATATCAATTCACCAAATCAACAAGCAAAACATGTTTATAGGTTGCTTATACAATTCTTTTGCTAATTCAAAACACACTCTAAGAGAAAACGGTTTTACACATTGCCAAGTCCTACTTGTTTTGTCAAATCATACCAAAACGTGTAAAGTCTTTTCCCTTGGATCTCTTGCTCCAAATGTTGCCCTTAATGCCTTTATTTCTCTGCAAAGATGAAAAGAGAGCTTAAGCAAAACATGCTTAGTGGGGTAGCTCTAAAACAAGTTCATCAATGCAACATTTAAAACCAATTTAAAACCATAACTTGTAATTTTTGTGCTAAATCAAAGTATGCGTAACAAAACATGCTCATGTTCGTACTCAAATCAATTCATGAATTATGCATATTGACGTTCAAGTGAAAACTTTTTGTGAACCTTAAGCTCACCGAATACTCGGATTCCTTATACCATAATAAGAGACACTTGGTCTCAACATGCATTGGTTGGACACATAGTCACTCTTGTATACATGTTACCCCCACTACGTACGGTCGGGCACAAAGTCACCCTTGTTTACGTATGGGTCAACTATATGCACGATCGGACATAAAGTCACCCTTGTTTACATATAGGCAAGCACTACACGCACAGTTGGACACAAAGTCACCCTTGTTTACGTGTAGGTAACATCAATATTTTCATAATCTTTATAGTGCACTTTATCCTAATGACATGTCATTTGTATTCATAACTATAGTTAGTGTCACTAAGCCAATATCATTCCAATGTTGCATGTTAACTTGTTGTTCATAATGCATCCAAAATATATTCCCCAAGTGAACCAAAATCATGCTCAACGGCTTAATCAAAGGTAAGGCAAATAACCACAATTTGTTCCAAATCATTCTCATGCTTTCAAAAGCCATGAATTCCATTCTAAACCATGCATTTACAGCAATTAACAAATGCATGCATCATTTCAAAATCTAATTTATGCATTCGAAACATTTCTATAAAAATATCTTCTATAAAATCAATGCAATTTAGCCAAAACCTAGGAAATGCTTCCGAAACCATAGAAATCACTTACTCTTGAACTATGGAAAGTTTTTACACTATTTCATAATTCCCAAAACAGAACCAAATGTTTGCGAATCGCTTTTAACCCAAATTCACTCACCGACAAGCAAAACAAGCCTTCGTCGATGCTCCAATGGTAATGCCAATGCACCAGCCACTCAAGAGCCTTCTTGGACTTCCTATACTTCACCAAAACAGATCATATACATATTAAAATATGCTCAACACAGCAACAATACTAAACCTCCATTAACTCTACCGAAAATCAAGCCGAAAAGGCCAAAACTAAGCCGAAAACACCCGAAAACTACACCAGCCACTAACCTAACGAATCTAACACCTAAACCTCCTCAATTATGAACTAAAACCACCTTCAAACCTTCCTTATACCTCCAGCAAAAACAAAACATAAAAAAAAACCATAAAACCACCCGAAAACCCCTTCTAACAACACCGATTCATTTATTCTGGGTTTAAAACCATGTGAGATCATTATAGAACTTATTTAACCATCCAAAAAAGTATAATTCCATAAAGATTCATCCTAATTACATCCTCAAACAAGATCCTAAATATTTTCTTGAAATTTCCATTAAAACTCCAAAATCTTGAATTAAAACACAAAATCAAGTTAAGATTAATGACTTGTAGGCCAAATGCTTGGGAATAACATTTAAAGAACCTTAGAATTGAAAAGAAAACAAGAAATTACCTTTGAGATGCTTTCACCAAAATTAACGTGAATTCTCCTCTTGATTTTCCTTGAAATTGGGTTAGGATTTTGTAAAACAAATGGAGAGGTGAAAAAGGAAAATGTGATTAACCGTCAAATAAAAACTAATTTTGGTGAATGATCTCTAATTAAAACATTTTGAGTTAATGGCCCTCTAAGGATTCTAAGCTTTGGCTTACTTTTCAATTTAGTCACAAAACCCCCAAATTTTCAAAAAATTACAATTTTACCACTAACTTTTCAAATTTTACATTTTAGTCACTAAAATAGTAATTAAGCTTAATCAAACCAAATTAAGACTCAATTAACATTACATTAACCTTAAAACATTATTTTAACATTTTTAGAACTTTTCTAGAAATTTACTATGCATCTAATTAAAATATTAATATTTTAATTACTCGGAATTAATGAACCGAAAAAATCTGATTCGACCTGAATCGAACCTCCCTAAACAACACCCAAAACTTCTAGACCCAAATTCGGGATGTTACACCCTAAATCACACAACATAATCATTAATCCTTCTGCCTAAAATGTCTCGACATTTCAGTTTGAAACTCACATAGGATCATTTTTATTTTCGAGCTTTGGAGAATCATTATTTTTAGGATAGTTATACTCAATCATATCTTTTTTATGTCAGGTCGATCATTTGCATTCATAGTCTTGCATTTTAGAATTATCTCTATAATAATAAAATGAAATTATTTTTTTGTTTATAAAAATATCAATTTCCTATTTTTCAGGTCTTATAAGGTATCTTTCATTGAAATATCGATCAATAAATCGACATTTTTATAAACAAAATAATTTCTTTCTATTATTCAAGATATAGACTTCAAAATGCAAGGCTATAGATACAAATGGTCGACTTGACATGAAAAAGATAAGGTTGGATATGAAAAGTTCATCTTTTATTGTTCACTTTCTATTGAAAAAAAGAATATCCTATCTAAGGGTCATAGTGATGATAATCACAAAAATATTTATATTAAACAATTTAGAGATTTAGAGTAAGTTTCTATCATGGAGTTTTGGTTCTTTTATATTAAAGAATGAACTTTTTGAAACTTTATAGATTTAGGCTGTAACACCCCCGACCCGGTGCCACATCGGGCCTTCGGCCCAAAACCTGTATTTCAAATTTTCTTTCCAAAAGCTTATAAAGTTGGGTCCAAATCCATTTCATCATAATGTATAAAATCCAAATCCATTTAAAACGTAAATCAGAATAAATTAAAGTAGCGGAGCTCCCAAAATATTATAACCGTTTAAAAACATTCGACAATAAATAAAACAGAGTTACAAGATACATAGGGTTCAACTAAGTACTAGCCCACTAATCTCTAAATGTACTCTGACATAGGTCGATGCTGAAATCCAAACCTCGATGATGCTCCTCAGAAAGCTTCCTTAACCTACGCACGAAAACATATTTCGAAACGCTGAGCTACTAAAGCTCAGTGGGTACTCGACCAACCGGTCCACATCATGCATAGCATAAAATAAGCATAACAACATGAATGATGACATGGAATGAATACGATGGCACTACCATATCCGCCTAAACACATGATATCAAGATGGCATGTATCAGCACATGGCATATGCAAGACAAGAGAAGACCACACAGCATCTCAAGTTCTTAACTCGTATTTATATCTCATATATATATATACTTATATATATATATATATATATCGGTGTCCATATCACCTCATAGTAGTATAGAAATAAGGGACCCATCAGCACTAAGCAAGGCCCGTGGCATGCCACTCCACAATATCCGCTAAGGAACCCATCATCACTAAGCAAGGTCCTAGTTGGTCTTCCGCATAATATTACCGATAACCCATCAGCACTAAGCAAGGTTATCAGTTTTACATCTCATATAATAATTACTCTAGTAACCCATCAGCACTAAACAAGGTTACCAAATTATCTCATAATTATAATATATATACTCTAGGCAACCAATCAGCACTAAGCAAGGTTCCTAGTAAGCCACGTGACTCGAATAGGTCACACAAACCCTCAACGGTTCCATATACCGGTTTACACCACTAGACTCTAATTATTATTTAATTATCTTTTTAATAGGTCTAGGTGCCTAATTCTCGGTCTAATATTCATTTTAAGATTTAAACAAGTCTTTAGAACCTCTAAAATAACATTGTGAGACTTTACCATTTTTCCACAAGAATTTGGGCTAAAATTGCCCTGGGGTATCGATACACTTACTTGGAGTATCGAAACACTAGTATCGAACCCCTTTGACCCTTTCAAAAGTCAACAGAGGAAGATCTCCTGTTCCGATACTGGCATCGATGCCATTATGCCACCGGACAACTCGGTACCGAACCATGGTTCGATACCCCTACTCTTGTAGTTTAATTTCCCTCAGGGGTATCGATACACGGGCCATCGGTATCGATACCCCCTGCACGATAAGTGCAGTTTTTGCAGTTTGAACACTTAAAAACCTATCCAAACTTGATCCATTTAATATCAAACTGAGACTAGACCTTAAGGGAGTGATCCTAATTAATTTTACATCATTTTCACAAAGGTTCATCAACATAACCATAATTCACCATTAATGATCATCCTTAAGCTACCAACATTTCAAACCAATCAACAAACATGCATTTAAACTTAAAACATGATATGCATGATGATTATGAGTTGGGAGAGAACCAACCTTAAGCAAAAACAGCAACCAAAACAGCAAACCTGAGCTCCAAGCTCAACCTCAAGCCTTCTCCTTCCCCAAAGCTCTTGAAGGCTCTCCAAGCTCTTTCTCTACAAGAGAAAGACATACAACGGATTAGGAACACTTAGAGATGATTTCCGGAGCTTCAAACACTAAAAGAACTGAGATTCAAGCCCTAAAAAATCAAACCCGAACTCAAACTCAAAACCTCTTCTAAACCCTTTTCTTCACCAAACTCAACAATCCTTACCTTGTTTTGTAGATTACTTTGAGCCTAAAAACCTTCCCTCTTCCTCTAAAACGAGATTCCAACTCAAAACTCCTAAAGTTCTAACCTTTTTCCTTCCTTTCTTACTTCCAAAAGATGAAGGGGTGAAGAGAAAAAGAGAAAAAGATGAGCTCACTCTGCAGGGGAAATTAAAACCCCAACCCCTCTTGTCCTCTAATTAGACATTTACCAAAATGTCCTCCTAAACCAAGTCCAACTTATAACTCAACTCAAATCCCAAACACTCAAGGCTAAACAATACAACTCGGGGCCCAAAACCGAAGCCCAAGCCCCTCGGGTTAACCCGACACTCAGATCCGAATCCGGGTCGTGACATAGGCATTTGTTAACCCTAAATAATGAAAGAATAACAAAATTTTACATGATAGGACAAGAAAAAAAATCAGCGGGACTTCATTATGCATAAGAGTACAAATTAGAATACACAAGATAAAATGTAGAGCCTAAAAAGAATTTGATTATAGAAGAATTCAAAAATCTGCTCAAGAAGAACAAGATCTCAACAATAAAATTTTAGGATAATTTTATCGGGGCATAAAGACAATAGCCATACTTCGAAGATAAAACTTAAGAAAAACAAGTAAAATTTAAAAAAAAAATAATCTAAAGAGATAAGGTATCATTTTAACAATAATTAAAAAAACACGATAAAGATGTAAAAAAATTACAACCCATTCAACTTGTCTTTACTTTTCACGATTCTTGAATTATATATAGCACCCATGATACAAGAGCATACTAATTCGTATATTCATATTATTTTTGTATATTTTGATAGGTGTTTACAACATCGACAAAGAATAACTAAAAATTTTAATCTATAACTGGAAAATTAGAGAAGTACATCTGACAAAGATTTCATTCATAAAATTTTCAAGCAAATATATCAACCTGTGACTTCCTTTTTGACGAAATGAATCTCAACAAAGATTTTTTTATTGTTTACATAGGATAAAAAGTGTCTCATTCGAAGATATTTGATGAGAGATCCTTAGCACATATATAATATCCTAATATTGTGTAAACGTAGGTCCTATTCCTACGAGCGTAGAATTTCGATATTGTATGGATGCGAACCTCACTTGTAATGCATGATCCCGATATTGTGTGGACGCAGACGACACTCTAGGTTTATGCTATGATTTATATATTTTGCTCTAATGGTTTGTAAGTCTGGAGTATGATTGGGTCTTGTGAACCATATATGCTATTTTGTTATGATTGAAAGTATGTGTTTAGATGATTGTGATAGTGTTATTACTTATCTTGTCATGATATCATTTTCTATAGCATGTTCTTATTTATAATTTGTATAGAGCATGATCGAGTAAAATTTATTGTCCTTTGTTAACTCGACGTTTGAAATCGTTATTACTATTCACAAATTAGTAGATTTAGCACATTGCATAGAGGAACACTATTAGTGAAAGATTCCAACACCTCATCTTTTTAAAATACAATGCTTAGGTCTTAGGCTATATATTTATAGGAATTTATTGTATATTAAAACTTGTATTGAATTTTAAATGATTGAGTTAAATATTTTATAACAATAATTTTAAAAAGATGTTTCATTGTATGTATTTTAAATGATAATTATGTTTTACTAGATTAGAATAAAATTTGTTTTGGAAATTAATTATGGTTGGGTTAAATTTGTTAAAAATTTATAGTTAGATTTCGGACTTAAAAACCTAAATGTGATATATAGGTCGAAAGTGTTATACTATTTGAATCAAAAAATGAAACTTTAAGTATTTATTTTAGTAAAAAAAATTAGATATTTATTTTATCAAAAAATAAAATTTTAAACACTTACTTTTATAAAAAAAATATATATATTTTATGTACCTATTATGAAAAAGAGACAGTTTAAAAGCAAGTCGTAAAAATATTTAGTATAAGTTAAATAAGAAATTTACGACGTCGTAGTAGGCATGATATCTCACATTTATTCACTACTTTCCACCATTTCTCACAGCCAAAAGAACAAGATTTCTTAAGATTTCCAGCGAAGAGAAGAGAAGAGAAGAGAAGAGAGTTATCTATTGAAATGGCGGCGGTGAGAGGAGCTCTGCTAAAGCACCTGAGGGTGAACGCTACGCCCCTTCCCTTGCTACGTAATCCCAAAACTACCCTTAACGGGATCTTTAATGTTACCTTCAACGCCATACGCCGTTTCTCTGACGAGGTCATGGGATCATTCCTTGACAAGTCCGAGGTTACCGATCGCGTTGTCTCCGTCGTCAAAAACTTCCAGAAATTTGATCCTTCCAAGGTCTTTACTTTTTTTCATTGAATTCTTTTGGGTGCAGATTATTTGCGTATCATGTGGTTTGGGAAATTTTTAACGCCGCGTTTGTTAATTAAGTTAAATAAATTATAATATTAGGATATTTATATAGTTCCCTCTTAAGTATTACCATGATCTTCTCTTTAAAGAACGGATAGTGATTTTATTTTATCTGTGGTACTGGAAAACTGGGCTTTAGGTTTGGGATTGCTCGGCTTACTATATGATTAGTCAGGTCAGGAGTGAAGGAGTTGCATTTCTCCTAAATCAAACCAACTTTTCAATTATTTGGCTATACATTTCTCTGTTTGGATGTAATAGCTGAGAGCTAATAAAATTTGTTCTTTTCCTAGATTAGTTAAATGCCTTCAAATTTATATCTTTAATAGGAAAATCAATATGAACTTTCTGAATTGACAAGCCTGCACATAAGAAATTGTGGGAAATTTGTGTTTGGTTGTTGGTCTTTGAAGTGTTTTATTTCTTTAGAGTTGATTTCTGTGGATAATGGTAAATTGGGGTGCTTGAATGAAGGATGCACAATCAGGTGGATTTGACATCAAATTGAAATAGTAAATTAGCTTTGACAGCATTGTTAGTTTGAGTTTGTGTAATATTAGTGTTGTCTGGACCGTGATCGATGTACAAACAAGGATGAATTGTATAAGCATTGGATCAACTTTAGTTGCTACTTATAGTCGTCGAAGTGCGTGATTTTACATGTACTTGGAAAGAAGCTTTTTTTAATATTCAAGTGGATCACTGTCTGTTGGCATATTCTATTACTTGGAAAGATACTTGTAGACAGAGAGATGTAGCCAATTGAGAATTTAAAAAGTTTGTTTAAAACAAATATTGTAAATGCAAATTTTGTTTCATTTCATTGATATAAAGGGGATCTTTTTGATCTTCATAAGCTTAGATTCTTATTGAATAAATAATTAATTACTAAATAAATATTGATATTAAAAACCGAGAACACCTTCCCTTGTCTACCAGTTTTTTCTGTTTTGTGCATCTTCATATTTCCCCCATTGCCTTTCCTTTTGTTACCTTGTATGCATGGTCAGGAAGAAGAAAGTGGAGCCATTGGTTTTTTGCTTGGTCCATCCAGTAGACAAATGTGTCTCTGGAGTCTGGACCATGCCAGGACAATATTTTTCTTTCTCCTCTGTTGTGTCCCAGCATTTTCCAGCCTATTTCACCTTGTTGGTAGGTACAAGGGGATTTCCCTGTGACGGTGCTTCATAACTTTTCTTTTTTGTTCGATGTGTCTTTCTGTGAGAAAACTGTAAAAAGCCACACAAACTCTTGCTCAGGAATATGGGTTCTTGGATATGTATTCGTTATATCCATGTCCAGATATGCTCAGGAATGGATGTTCTTGGATAGTTTTTTTTTTTTTTTTTTCATTCTATTTAGTTTTTCCTATTTTGCAGGTTACCCCAAATGCCCATTTCCAAAAAGATCTGGGGTTAGATAGTTTGGACACTGTTGAAGTTGTGATGGCCCTTGAAGAAGAATTTGGGTTCGAGATACCAGATATTGAGGCAGACAAGATCAGCACAATCAATCATGCTGTTGAGTTCATTGCATCTCACCCTCAGGCAAAGTAGAGGAGAAAAGTACGATCTTCTTCTTCTCCTTAGACATGGAAGTTGAATCTGCATTGGATGGATATTCATAGCCTGGGCAGATGGTTTTTGTATCCCCTGATAGGTGTTTTTGATATTTACTGCTTTCAACGCTGCTGTTCCAAATCATAAAATGCAACATTTTGGTTACAATTCAAGAAACCCTATCGCCGCTAAGATTGAAGAGCTTTGTGTACACAAAAGTGAAGGAAAATCACATTCTTTGTAGCATAAGATTGAAGAGCAAGTCAAAAACTACAAAGCTTGACATTAATTTAATTAAACTATCCGAGGATCCAACATATGCTATCTTTAGTTGAAGTTCCCAAAATTCATAGCAATTGACAGAATGAACTCTCAGAATCAAATGCTAATAGTGCTGAACTTCAACATTTGGACCCTTAGTTCTGAAATTGTCATACTGAAATGTTAGAGGATTAAAAAAAACTGTCAAATGTGTTCCTAATCAGTACTTGAACCAGTTAAATTTGAAGGATGGAAAGCAAATGAAAGCTTAAAGAAATCAGATATGTATACATAACTTCAATCCATCCCTTCTCATGTATCATTCCATGTGAAAGTTGGGGCTCCATGGCAGACGACCATATTGCTTGACCTTTGTGCAATGGTGGGAACTGCAGTTGGCACCCAGTTGCATGCCGAAGCAGTTACTTCGCTCGTCTTTGGCGATTGCTGCGAAATATAATACAAGCTCCTCGAATGATAATTCAGATCAGCTGATCCATACATATTGTCATAACCAACAGCTTTCACTTCATGGTCTCCCAAACCATTGTTTTGATTTTGGTTATTGTCACTGCCACTGGCTACAACTGTTCCCAAGGGGATCGCATATCCACCACCGCCTCCTTGATAGCTAATGTTAGGACCGTCATTGCCGTTACTATAGATTACTGGGTTAGAAATCGAACCAGAGCTGTGCTCCATTGAAGAAGAGTCCATTGCCATGAGATTGTGCAAAACAGAAGGCTGAAAAAAGTTGTGGGTGCTTCCTAGTTGTAGTTGATGAAGATCCTGCAAAGTATGATTGGAATCAGAATCGGTATCTTGCTTGCACCAAACTCGTTGTCCATAAGAGTAATGCATGCTGAAAGGCTGAGCTTGCTGAAATGGAATGGCTGCAGGCCACCCATGGTGTGATGCCATAGCTCCGTAACCGTTGATTCCATCAGAAAAGTTGGTAGTCATCATGTTATCCGCACCATCAGTCCTTTGTAAATCAAAAGCCATTCCGGCTTGCTCGGCGTCTTTCAACCGCTTCACATTTCCACCAATCGGCAATGCGCTGCTTTCTAGTATGCTCTTAACATCATATCTACTCATATCAAAGTTGGTTACAGCATTCAGTCCTCGAAATTTTATGGCAGCAATGTCGTAGGCCTCTGCTGCCTCTTCTTGCGTACCTACATTTAGCAGAAGCAATTATTTTCACGAGACACCATTTAAAAAGTTTGAGATTCAAATCGAAATAAACCAGACTCACCGAAAGTTCCCAAGTAAAGGTCTTTGTTTCCAGCAACTCTTCCAATTCTTGCTTGCCATCTTCCATGTTGATGATGCCTTGTAACTCCTCTATAGATGGATGCTCCTCGAGAAAATCCACTACTCTTCCTTCGAAGGGATGCAACGTATTCTTGCCTGGTCATGTGTTTCATTTCTTCCACCTCTTTCTCGTAGTTGCTAATCTAATCAAATAGAAAAGATTGCACGAGTGTTAACAAACAAAACACCATGAATTTAGGCAATATTCAAGACAAGAATCTAACTCAATCTCCTGTTGTATATTACATGACAAAGTTCCTGTTAATGGGGAATAGGGTGGACTTTAGAAGCACAACAGCATCGAAAAATGAGTGGAAAACATGGGGCAAATTTTCAGGAATCCATTTTCCCGAGAGAAAATCAATCCAAATGTACAAAGAAGCAGAAGAAAAGTAATGGGTGCAGTATATATAATGCTTTTAACAAGTTTGGGAACACAATGAAGTGGAAACTTACAGGGAAATTTGTTGTCGTGGTGGTTCCCCAGTACTTGAGTGCTGCTAAATCATAAGCTCTAGCTGCCTTTTCTTCTTTGTCATACCCTCCTGTATATATGGGACAAGTTTTTTTAAGAAACTTCAACACACTAAAAGATAAACCAAGAGAGCATTTATCATTTTGCACATACCCAAATATACTGCAAGCATATCGAGCAAGCCCAGCATCAGATCATATGAAATTGAAGAAAATGAAATCAAGAGTCAGTGAATATAAAGAAATTCCAGTGCCTTTGTGTGTAGATTTGGTGCTAGAAATAGCCTTGCAATGCAACAAGTTGAGAAATGAAAAGAAAACACTATACCTTGCCTTCCTTTCCTTGTTTGTCCTTCTCTTCTGCAACTGTTATCCCACAAATGAGCCTCATATCTACCGGTCCATCTATGCCTGAAAAAAAAACCCAGAAACAATCCTTTTAGGCCTTTTATATCGGCCAAAAAGAAAGATTTTTTCGACGCTTTTTTGGATATAAAATAATAACCTGGTTACACCACGGTATATGGAAGTTCTTTGGCCAAAAGTGTCGATAGATTTCCTTGGCGTCGCTTCACTTGCACCGCTTGGGGTAGTATCCATACATGTCGGTGTCTTTTGCAGCTTATTATTATTATCGGAGGATGAGCTCTCTTCGCCGCCGGTGCTTGTTGTGGCTAGGAGAGGCAAAGGAAACCCCGTTTGTGCACCGGTGCTCATCGAAAGAGACAAAGATTGTGAAGCACCGCCGTTGTTTTTGGCCTCGGCTTGAGTCGGTGCCGGTTGGTTCCTTAACCATGTCTTGATCATGGACAAACCGATGGAGCTACTTCCTCCGTTAATACCTGTGTTGATATTGTCATCTTCTCCCTTGATTGTTCTTATATTTGTTGTTATTCCTTGTGACGGGTGCTGTAAAGAACTGGGGAACATGTACTCACCGGTGGCGGTGGTGGTGTACAAGGTATTACAGCCATGGAGATTGTTCTGCTGATGACCGGAGAAAGAGTTGTTTCCGAGAAAATTTTCAAGCTTTGGTTCTTGGTTCTGGCTATTACATGAACTACTACCCATGAACATGGAAAGCTCTGAGCTTGTCTTGTCGTTTTCATCTAAGTTCATACCTAAACCCTTCATATTCCAATCTGCAGGAAGAGAAATGATATAAGAACAACACTAAAGGATTAGGGTTTTGGAGCTTATTAGATTTAAAAAACAAACAAAACAAAACCTTGAGATTGATTGTTTCTACTAAAGGCTTCAAGAATACCAAACGGTGGCGGTAGATTGAGAGAAGTAGCCGAGGCTAGACCAAAACAATCGTCGCCGGTCCCATCTGAACGGGAGATTTCACCGGAGTGATGTTCTTGATGATCAATGGATTGTGATGGTAGTTGTTGAGATGACAAAGAAAATGCCAACCAGTTGTTAATGGGAGCCATAGGAAGTGAAATTAAACGGGAGATGTTGGATTAGCTCATGCATCGAAGGCATAAGTTAGATGAACATCCTTTGAGCAGTGCACAAGGAAAAGAGAGACTATGAAAGGTCAAAACCATTGAACATAATTCATCTCTTCCAAAGCAAAAAAGCTTGAATATTTATAGTGAAATGTTTCTCTCTCGCCAAGTAATAACATTAAAATATGTTCAATGCATTGTTAAGGTATTAATAAATAGGATTCACTAATAAAGTATATACAATTATATATTATTTGTATAGTCATAATTCCAAAATCCCACTTCAAGGATTTTAGGTTAGGTTTCTCTTTAATTTAAGACAGTGAATTTAAGGTTTAAAATTTTAAGTCAAGGATTGCGATTAGGATTTAAGAAATTAGGGTTAGATGTATATTTTTAAGGA
Source organism: Abelmoschus esculentus (assembly GCA_035048815.1). Lineage (NCBI taxonomy): Eukaryota > Viridiplantae > Streptophyta > Magnoliopsida > Malvales > Malvaceae > Abelmoschus > Abelmoschus esculentus. The sequence continues at coordinate 8,647,871 of JAUCBN010000051.1, read as the reverse complement.
TAAGTTTTAGAATGTAAAAATTAAGATTAAGATTCAGAATTTAATTTTAAATATTTTTAGAGAACATATAATAAAATATTAGGGACAAGAATTTTTTATTCAAATTTTAGATGAATTTTTCATGATCTCTTTTTTGTATGTATCATGATGGGAAAATTACATCATGGATCATTCTTGTCAAGTCATAAAATGGGACCAATCAATCAAATGCATCTATTTGATTATTTTTTTACCTCATTTTTTTTTATCAAGTGAATCTTTACTAATATTTACTATAAATTTAGTTTAAAAACAATTTTTACCAAATGAAGATTCATTTGGTAAAAAAGATGAGGTAAAAAAATTAATTAATGATGTATTTGATTGGTTAGTCCCATAAATGACGTGGTGGGAATGACCCATGATATAATTTCTCAATGGGATGGGTGATAAACCGATGAGAAAGGAATAAAAATTTTATTCCCCTAATCATGTCCCCTCTTGTGTCTTTTACTAAAAATTTTAATTTTTAAACTCTAACCCTAATTTTTTATATCTTAAACTTTACACATTATTCTTAATTCTCTAAATACTAATCACAAACCTAAAATCCTAAATCCTAAATTCATTAATTTGTGCCCATGAGAAAGAGTGTGGTTTCTTAAACTCTTCAAAAGTTTTATAAATTTTAGTTTAAACTTCTAAAATATTAAAAAGTTTTTTTTCTTTTCAAACTCGGTTTTATATTTTTAATTAAAAATTAATAGATTATACATAATAAATTGATAAATATTATTTCATATATAATTAAAAATGTGTTTTAATAAATTATATAAAATTCTTAGAGATCTAACTATTTATGAACCGAAGCAAATTGAAACTAGGGGCGAGCAAAACTCGACTCGATTCGAAAAAATTGAATTTCTCGATTCGAATCGAGGTGAAAAACTCAACTCGTTTTAACTTGATTCGAAATTTCATAAACTCGATTCAACTCGAAAAAATTTTAAAGTAAGTTCAAGTTACAAAAATGGAACTCGAATAACTTGAAATTTTTAGTAATTATAAAGGTTAATTGTACATTTAACCCATGTAGTTTTATTTTTAGTCTCTTCTTTTTTTATATTTTAATTTTTTTTATAATCTGGTCACATTCTAGATTCATTTTATTTTATTTAATAAAATTTTTATTTGTATCTTTTATATTATGTTATTTGTTTTTTTAATTTTTGTGTTTAATTTATCATTATTTTTTGTTTAGTCTTACCTAGATAAGAAAGAAGTTATTAATAAAGTCTGTAATTTAATAAAATGACATTCATACCTAAGATATTTGATTGATCGTAATAATAATTTAAAATCTTTTTTTACACATATAAAAAATAATATGAAAAATATATATATATGTAAATTTAAAGAGAAAACCGTTTAAATTACAATAAAACTATATTATAACATTATAGATATTATAATTAAAATTTATACATAAATCGAAAAATCGAATCGACTCGAATTCGACTCGAACTCGCTAAAATCGACTCGAATCGAAAAAATTTCAAAAATGTTCAAACTATAAAATATAATGAATCAACTCGAATAACTCGAAATTTTTTGACTCGACTCAACTCGCTCGAATAACCTTTTTCTCTTTATTTTTTTATTCAATATCAATAATTCTATTTTTTAAACAAATAATAAAATATTATCTTTAATCACTCGTCCAATTTATGGTATCGCTTGATTTTGAACGTAAGATGACTCGCCTTGTTTATAATAAAAATGAAAATTACTCCCCCCCCCCCCCCCCTTCCATTATTAGAATACAATAAAGCTGTCTCTAGAAGTAGATTAGTAAATTTAGTACTTATGAGTCTGCACGTGTGTACGTTGAGATTTTTACAGATTATATACTATCAGTGTATATACATGGATTTTGAAAGAATACTTTGTTGTCTTCTTGTTTTATTTGCTGTGAAACACCTGTAGGCTGTAGCAGAAAGAGGGTGAGTAGATAAATATATATGTCTGACAAAGTGGGAGAAAACAGCCAGACGCAGCCACTCTCCATGCCCATTGATTCAACCCCAGTTGCACACACAGCGCTTCATTCACAATGAAATCTGCTCAAAGGATACCACACACACTTAGACATCTCAGTTCTTGATAAAGAATTGCTAACCAGCAGAAAACGGGGCAAATCATCTATTTTTCTTATTGTGTCTTTTTTAGTGTCATACTGTAAATTAATAAGTTTAGGCTTTAATGATCAAAGTTAGAAGTAAAGGTTAGGATTAAGAGAATTAGGGTTAGAGTATATTTTTTAAGGTTTAGAGTTTAAGAAGTAAAAAGTTAGAATTTAAAAGATTTTTCTACTCGCACTGAACGACTCTCTCTCTTCTGAACTTCACATGACAATAATTCATGCAGGTCTGAAAATATTTTTTGGACTTCCTTTTCATTAAAAAGAACGAGATATTACAAATGCAAATACTGCAGGAAAAGGAGGGGAGAGGAGAATCTGATGTTTATTCTTTTAAAAAATAAAATATATATGAAGGGTTTGAAGTTTGAACTTTGCACCCTTATCTCAAGACACTATTTTTTTTTCAGTTTTCAGGGACAGATTGTATGAAAATCTAATATTTCAAGGCTCTAAAGCAACTCTCTCACCATTTTCAATGCTCTAGCTTGTTGTCAACTACATGGGAAATTCATTTTGTTTGGTCTCAACATGCATGCCACAGGCTAGCTTTAACCTAATTTCACCCACATGTATGTCTATGCTATAAATATATAATTCCGGTTTATGGTACAAGTAACTGCAGCTGATACTTATGAAGGGACTGGGTTGAGACTGTAGACAAAGACAATAAACAAATAGATAAAGTGTTTCAGAAAGGGAGAGAGATGTTTTGATCTCGAAGGTTGCAAAGCAAAGCAAAACCAACAAGAGTGTAAGTTTGACGGTCAAGAAAGGAATCAAAGGGGTAAAACACATGGGGCTCAACTTAAGTTTTGACATTAAAGTAATGGGAAAGCCTGCAGATTGCTAATTGCTAATTGCTAATGCTCCACTGTAAAAATAATTGTTCCCGCCAATCTACTACTCTTAATCATTCATGTTTCCCCACACAACCTTTCCTTTCAACTCTCTCCTTAGACTCACAATTACCACTTACCCTCTATTCTCTCTCTCCATGTGTGTGAGAGAGAGAGGATGTCACTTTTAACCTAGCTAGCCTCGCCATCCTCTTAGGGTTGGCCAATGCTATTTATTATGGTCTAGTAAGTAATTCCCCAAATATTATGAGTTAAAAGTCTTAAGTTTTTATTTATTTATTATTTAAAAAAAAATAAGTTTAAGTTTTAAGATTTTTGTTTAGGGTTAAGATTTTAAATATAACTATAGGGTGTATTTTTAAAATTTAGGATTTAAAATTTAAAATTTATTTTTTAGTATTTAAACATAAAAAATAAAAAATTATTGTTCAAATACCGCAACTAGTAATAATCTCCCTAATATATTGCACTATTTTTTTTATCTTTCAATATGTTGTACTTTATAGCAATTTGATCCGCACCCGTCGGGTTTCGACCCGATCCGGATCAAGTAAAATCATTTTTTTAAATATGGTCGGATTGGGATTGAGTTTAGGGTAAAAAATTTTCGACCCGACCGATATATTTATATATTTTTATTATACTTTTATATATAATATTTAATATTTTTATTAATTTTTTTCAAGTCGGATTTAACCGGGATTTTTATTATGGTCGGATAGCTTGATTATGGTCGGATTGGACTTGCAGAATCGCGACACCATAAGACCATGCCAGCTGAAGCAATTTGTTTTCAACCACAGTATCTAAAAGAAAGTAGCCTAGTTTGCTTGTCAAAATGATTTTTAGTCATTAAACTTCCTATAAAGGTATAAAATAATTATTAAAATTTTAATTTAATTATAGAATTATATTAATTTTATTAATGTTATAAAATATCATTTTAATTTATTAAATTATTATAAAATAATTATTAAATTTTTTATTTAAATATATGTATCATTAATTTTTCAAACATAATGATTACAATTTTATCAAACCATTACAAAATAATTTTTCACATATATAAAAAAAATTATCACTAGAAATTATTTTAACCAAATCAATAATTTAATAGCTATTTACGATAAAAAAAAATAGTGATCAAAGACCATTTTAATATGATTTAATGATTATTTATATATTTTTAAAAAATTATCAAAATTAATATTCATGCGCACTTACCGTTTGAATGTAATTAAAATTTAAAATTAGTAAAAATAAAAACATAAAATAACTATGGATTAAAATTAATATCACGATTTAAGTGATACAAACTTAATTAAAGAAAGTACTAAGACATTAATAAAGTTGGTCTAAATGTTAAGTAACTTAATATTGTTTAATTATGTTTAAATTTAAAATTTTATATATACAAAAAATTATCATTAAAAAATTTATTTATCAAAATTAAATGTTTGATGTAAACTAATATAAATTAATAAAGATTATATTAAAGAACCGAAAGAGAAAAAACACTAAAACACTCAATAATAATATTAAAAATTAAATGAGTTTGGGCTGACCACACACGGAGGCGTCGAGAGAAATAATTATTATATGTATTCTTTTCTTTCGATTAAAATTAATTTCTTAACAAAATAAATGATAATATTTTCTCCTTAACATAAAAAATTGAGTCAAAAGCATCCGAAAAATAGATAATAATTTAAAATAACAATATACGAATTAATTGTAGTTAAACTTATTTATTGGATATGTTTTGAGTTTAGAGGCATCCAAATGAAGTGTCCATGAAATGGCATGTATTGGTTGGTCCTATTAATGGAATTAATGCCACGTATTTATCATGCCATACCGACACTTAATTTGTTGCCACATGTTTTTTTTTAATCTTTTGGCTACGTACCAAAAATATTTTTAAAAGTATATACTAGACTAGAGTGCTACTAAAATATAAAACCAACTAAGAAAACGTATGTTAAACATAATTAATTTGATAATTGATTATTAAATATAATGATAAGGCATATTATAATTATATAAAAATTTAAATTTAAATCTCGAAAACAACAACGTAAAAACCAACATTTACCGTCCAGGAACCCTGTCTATAATTAGCTATAGCTTACTAGGTTGAAGTTTCAGAGCCTGCAGTGAGTTAGGGTTTTGGTACCGGTAAAGAGAAGAAATAACCCGGCATAGGGGCGGGAAGATATGATTTCCGCACAGTGGTCAAAACCAAGTGTGTGAAAATGGAAAAATTAAGTCAATCAGTTCATTACATCATCCGTGGTCTTAAATAATTATAATCGTTCATCTTAATTTTTGTAAGGTAAATCATTATCTCTTTTTTATATATAATTAGTAGGTGAATAGTTATTTAATAGTTATTTTAAAATAAACGATTTTAATTACTTAGATTATGAATAACGTAGTGAATATGATTCACCTAATAATCTCGTGAAAATGGATGTTTACGTAAATTAAGGATTGAGAAGAAAGGGTTGTAGTGGCCAACCATGGTGCCATTAGCTTAGCAAATCTGTCTGGTTTTGTCAATTAAGACTGAACAGCGTTGCCCCTACGGATACTCGATAAATGACAAACCACCACCACTGCCACACTAATTAATTAATTACAAGTACTCTAATTAAAAAACAACATTAATTAATCTGTCTTTGGTTTGAAAAGTTGTCCCTTTCTATGGCATTAGCTTATTTGTTTCGGACTGGATTCGTGTCCCTTTGATCATTGGACGTATGTCATTACTTTATATATTCTAATTTAAAATTAATTTAATTTTTTTAATTGAATACCATTTGATTAATATTATATAATTCACAAAATATATTTGAGAATATAAGATCAAACATACTTAAGCATGTAACATTTTTGATTTATAAATACAAAGAGATTTAAATAATATAAATATTATATATCGAATACTTAAAAAATTAATTTAATTTTTAATTTTATATATGATTGATATTCTAATACAACAATAGTTAGATTTAGTACATCTACCATGCATCTTATATTTATATCATAGTAAGCATGAATATTATGTTTTTAGCGTAATCATGAAGATTATTTTAAATATAGTTAGCGGTTGAAATATAAATATATATCGTTAAATTTTAATTCAATGTTCATTTATTTTAAAATGATGACGTGACCAGTAAAATTTTTTATATTCTTAATATTAAATTAATTAAAGTTGCTTATTCGTATATTTAATAAATCTAATTATTAATATATTTCGGTAACGTAAAATTATTATCTAAATTGAAATCTTTAATTACATAATGATAAATTATGTAATTTAACAATAGTATGTGTCATGAAATAGTTATGAGAAAGGAAAATTTTACGACGGGCGTGGAACACCGCTGAACACCATTAATGTTAAACATTGTTGAATACCATTAAATTAATTAATAAAATTTAAAATTTTAAGGACTCAGTATGTAATTAATAAAAGTGTGATAAACTCAACATATCATAAATAATTATACGATTAGTCCTTTAGATTTTTATTTTTTATAAATTAATTTAATAATATTCAGCGGTGTTCAACATTAACAATGTTCAGCGGTGTTCGACGCCCGTTGTAGACTCATCCTATAAGAAAACATAAAATATATTTAATTTAAATGGGTGCAATTGCATCTTGAAAACCATTTTGGACATTGAAACATTCGTAGAAACGAATTTGAAATATTTTTAGAGTTTATGATTTAAATTTTATAATATTTTGATCGAAAAATTTGCGTCGTTATTTGTAACACCCGACTCGGATGTCACATTGGGCCTCCGGCCCAAAATCCTGTGTTCCAAAATTTCCTTTCAAGCCCAACAAATAAAATCAAATTCAAGTCCAAAGACGATTTCATAAAATCCATTTAAATTAAAAACACAAGCCCAAATAGTATAAAGTAAACGGAGCTCCAAAATATTACAAAACATTAAAAACATTCGACCCAAATTAAAATAAACAGAGTTACATTACATAGGGTTCGACATAGTACAAGCCCACTAAATCTAATACATGTACTCTGACAACACAGTCGATGTTGAAATCCGAACCTTGATGGTGCTCCACGAACCGGCTTCACCTAACCTACGCACGAAAACATATTTCGAACGCTGAGCTACGAAAGCTCAGTGGATACGCCGAACTCGGCCAACATTATGCATATCATAAGCAGTAAAACATAACATATAAAATATCGTGCATGCTATGATGATCTAGCATGCTTGCCTACCACATGGCATAAACAATGTATAATATCGCACACAGCATATACATGTCACATCACAAAATAACACACAAGAGTGAGGCCCGCGTCCACACAACATCGGGATCCTACACTCAGGATTAAGGCCGTCCTCAAATCCTATTCCCGGAGTGTTACATCGGACATCTTCGAACGAGGCCGCCCAACGTTCGGAAAGGGGTGAAGGCCGCCCAACCAACCCCATGCTCGGAATGTTACATCGAACATCTTCGAGTGAGGCCGCCCAACACTCAGAATAAAAGTCTTCAAACATCATCCGGCATGTTACATCGGATGGCCTTCGACGTGTTGCAACACTTATGAATATCCGGATTTTCATCACACAAGGACTCAAAACACATAAATGATCCACCTAGGATCCTCGCACCGAAACACATCAAGACTTAACATACTTTAGTCATTCAGCGTTTAAATACATAAATCTTGAGTTAACTATTCATTTCATTAATTATAAGATTCATTATGACCTTTAATTCCATTACTGAACCTCAAACAATGCCTATCTTGACAAGTTTTCGCAAGGGTATCGATACCCTTATGTAGGGTATCGAACCACCCTATCTCGATACTCACCCAAAGAAGGCATCGAACCATGGGTATCGATACCAGTATCGATACCCTTTGACCAATTTTAAAGTCAACAAAAGGGGACCCTCCAGCATCGATGCTGGCATCGATGCCATTATGCCACTAGAGGTCCCGGTATCGAACCATGGTTCGATACCCCTGTCCACAAAGCCAAAATCCATCTATGGGTATCGATACCGGTAGCCCGAGTATCGATACCCCTGCAAGAAAAACAGGTCTGCACTTAGAAATTTCTATAGGTTCTTCCCCAGCATTAATCTATTTGATTCTAAAGTGTTCCTATCAGTTCTTAGAGATGTTTAGGACGTCTTAACACAATTTTCAGCCATTTAACTCACTAATACCATTTTTTACCATTAAAGCATACCAAGCTCAAACCAAGCAAAATCAAGCATACATACATGAATCTATATGCTATGCAATCTACCATGACATGTATAATATAAGAACAAGTTGGGAGTACCAACCTCTTGCAGGAAAACAACAAAAACGAACTCCTTTTTCCCACTTAAGCTTTCTCCTTTCCTAAGCTTCTTGAAGGCTCTCCTTGCTCTCCAACTACAAAGAAGATAACCAAACCATTACCACTCTATCTAGATGATTTAAGGAAGCTAAAACAACCTTAAAAACATCCAAAAACTCTCCTACAAAACCAATCCCGTTCATCCTCAAACCCCCCCTCTAAAACCTTACCTCCACCACTTCAAACCAAACTTACCTTGTTAGAAAGATCACATAAAGCTGAACAAAAACTTCTCTTACCTTAAAACGGGATTCTACAAGCTTGACTATCAAAAACCAACCTTTGATGATGGTGTTTGGGGAAGAAAATGGGTAGAGAAAAGATGAAGAAAGGAGTGAAGAGGTGAGATCATGTTTCTGCAAAAGATGCAGAAAATTAAACCCCTCTCCTCTCTTTCCAACATCTCCTTTAGCCTTTTACCATTCTACCCCAAACCTTAATTTTAGACTCAAGCCCAACAACAACACTTAGGCCCAACAAGGCCCCCAAAAGCCCATCAACAAGGGTCCACACTCTCGGGTTAACCCAACCCTCGGATCCGAATCCGGGTCGTTACAACTCTCCTCTACTTAAAAAAAATTTCGTCCTCGAAATTTATCTGTCAGGAAGAGATGAGGATACTGAGCTCTCATGTCCTTCTCCACTTCCACGTTGCTTCTTCGATTCCATGGTTTCTCCACAAAACCTTTACCAAAGGTGTGCACTTGTTCCGAAGCTCCTTAACTCCTCTATCCAAGATCCCTATAGGTCTTTCCTCATAAGTCAAATCTGCATTGACATCGATTTCGTCAAGCTGAACCACATGCGACGGATCGGAATGGTAACGTCTCAACATGGGCACGTGGAACACATCGTGTATACGTGCCAACTCCGGAGGCAAAGCTAGCCGATAAGCTACCGGTCCAACCCTCTGAAGAACCTCATAAGGCCCTATGTACCTTGGACTTAACTTCCCTTTACGACCAAACCGGATGATCCCTTTCCACGGAGATACCTTGAGAAACACTTTCTCACCAAGCTCATACTCGATGTGCTTACGCTTCTTATCCGCATAAGCCTTCTGCCTATCAAAAGCTGCTTGCAACCTCTCTTTGATGATTTGAACTTTTTCTTCAGTTTCTTTAACAAGCTCTGAACCCACTATCTTTCTCTCATTAAGCTCTGTCAAACACAAAGGTGTCCTACACCTATGTCCGTACAAGGCCTCAAAAGGAGCCATCTTAATGCTTGACTGATAACTGTTGTTGTAAGCAAACTCTACCAACGGTAACTGCTCTTCCCAACTACGAGCAAAGTCCACCGCACAACACCGAAGCATATCCTCCAAGATTTGGATAACTCTCTCAGACTGTCCATCGGTCTGAGGATGAAAAGTTGTACTGAAGTGCAACTTGGTATCTAAAGCCTCGTGGATAGACCTCCACAACCTCGTCGTGAACCTCGGATCCCTATCCGATATGATCGATGAAGGTAAACCATGTAGCCTCACGATCTCCTTGATGTACAACTGGGCCAACTTTTCCAAACTGTAGTCCATCCTTACCGGTAAAAAGTGAGCCGACTTGGTCAACCGGTCAACTATAACCCATATAGCATCATGCTTCCTCAATGTCATCGGTAACCCGGTGACAAAGTCCATGGTCACACGATCTCACTTCCACTGTGGAATCTGGATAGGCTGAAGCAAACCTGATGTTCCGCTTTCACCTGCTGACACGCTAGACATCTGGTCATAAACTCTGACACATCTCTTTTCATGCACGGCCACCAAAAGAAAGGACGAAGATCCTGATACATCTTGTTACTACCCGGATGAACAGAAAACGGACTACGGTGAGCTTCTCTCAAGATACGATCCCTCAGATCTTCTAAAGCTGGTACACACAACCGACCTTGAAAGTACAAGAATCCACCATCTCGTGCCTCAAAGTCTGACAACTCACCTCTCTGAACAGCCTCTAACTGAGCAACCAACTCCTCGTCTAACACTTGTGCCCTCTTGATCTCCTGAATAAGCGTGGGCTCCACACGCAACTCTGCCAACAAACCTCCATCATCCGTCATCCTCAACCGAGCAAACAAAGCTCTCAAGTCCGACATGGACTTCCGACTCAAAGCATCGGCGACCACATTCGCCTTACCGGGATGATACTCTATGACACAGTCATAGTCCTTCAACAACTCTATCCACCGACGTTGTCTCAGATTCAACTCTCTTTGGGTAAGCAGATACTTTAGACTCTTGTGGTCGGTGTAGATGTAGCATTTCTCCCCGTAGAGATAATGCCTCTAGATCTTCAAAGCGAAGATAACTGCTGCAAGCTCAAGATCATGCGTAGGATAGTTTCTCTCATGGGGTTTCAACTGCCTTGAGGCGTAAGCAACTACCTTACCCTCTTGCATAAGCACACAACCTAACCCATTCAAGGAAGCATCACTAAACACCATATAATCCTTTCCCGGTTCCGGTTGCGTCAAGACCGGAGCCTCTATCATATAAGCCTTAAGCCATTCAAAACTTTGCTGTCTCCTTTCGCTCCACACAAACGGAACACCTTTCTGAAGCAACTTGGTCAAAGGTGCCGCTATGATCGAAAAACCCTTAACGAACCTCCTATAGTATCCGGCAAGCCCAAGAAAACTACGGACTTCCGATACATTCCTTGGTGGTTTCCACTCCACCACAGCTTGGATTTTCTGGGGATCAACTCGGATTCCATCCGCTGCAACTATGTGGCCAAGAAACGCCACCTCAGACAACCAAAACTCACACTTATTAAACTTGGCGTACAGACGTCTATCCCTCAAAACCTGAAGAACAACCCTTAGGTGGTAGTCATGCTCCTCCTCTGAGCGTGAATACACCAAGATGTCATCGATGAACACAACCACAAACTGATCTAGATACGGCTGAAAGATCCGGTTCATCAAGTCCATGAAAGCTGCAGGTGCATTCGTGAGCCCAAACGGCATCACTAAGAACTCATAGTGCCCGTACCGTGTCCTAAAAGCAGTCTTCTGGACATCCTCTTCCACTACCTTCAACTGGTAGTACCCAGATCTCAGATCTATCTTGGAAAACACACGAGCGCCCCTCAACCGATCAAACAAGTCATTGATCCTAGGCAAAGGGTAACGGTTCTTGATCGTGACCTTATTGAGTTGACGGTAGTCGCTGCACATCCTCATCGATCCGTCCTTCTTCTTCACAAACAAAACCGATGCTCCCCACGGTGACACACTCGGTCGGATAAAACCCCTCTCAAGCAACTCCTGGATCTGCTGTTTCAACTCTCTCATCTCCGCCGGTGCCATACGATAAGGTGCTATAGACACCGGTGTTGTACCTGGAAACACCTCTATCCGGAACTCTAACTCACGATCGGGAGGTAAACCGGGCAACTCCTCCGGAAACACATCTGGGTACTCACAAACTGTCCTCAAACTCTCTAAAGCTGGACTCTCAACACTTACATCTACGACGTGAGCTAAGAAAGCCTCACAACCCTGCTGGATCAACCTCTGAGCTGACAAAGCTGAAACAACATTCGCTAAACACGGGTTTCTCTCACCCCTCACAACAAGCTTAGAACCATCCGTTACTCGAAGCTTCAAACTCTTAGATCTGTACCCCAAACTCACATCATGCTCAAACAACCAATCCATACCAAGGATTGCGTCGAACTCCTGAAATGGCAAAACCATGAGGTCGGCCGGAAAGATAGATCCTTGTACCTCGATCGGACACCTCCGATAAACCTTATTCACTAACACATCTAACCCCAACGGACTGGTCACACAGACTCCTACCTTAAGATCCTCCGCTGGTAATCCCCACTGCTTCGATATCCCACTACGGATATACGAGTGGGTAGATCCCGAGTCCACAAGAGCAACTATAGGAACAGAGAACAAACTGAACTTACCTGAGATCACATCTGTCGCGGCACAGTCCTTCTGTGCCTTCACCGCATATTGTCGTGTCGGTGCTCTAGCAGTGGACTCAAAGGTGCCTCCTGATGCGTGGCTAGCTCCGCCACGTGAGAACCCACGACCCCTCTGAGCCTGAAACACGGTCCTCTGTGTCTGACCTGGTGGTGATGTCACAACCTCGGGACAGTCCTTCACAAGATGATCTGATGACCCACACTGAAAGCAAGCTCTAGCATTGCCCCAACACTCTCCTCGGTGGGTCCGACCACAACGTCTACAAGTCTGAACACTGACACTCCTCTGTAAACTCTCTGGGCCCCCAGCAGAAGAAGGCACAGACTGCCTCCTACGTCCCACTGACTCTGATCTTTGGTTCGACCTCGAACCCTGATTCGCTGCTCCGCTACTCTGGTTCCAACAGCTCCTACTCCTACCGGACTGAGATTGAGAGTTACCCGCATGACTCTGACTAGCTCCACCGGTGACTCCCTAACCAACAGACGGCCCATAAGTCAAACCCTGAACCTTCTCCAATGACTTGGCACTAGCAGCCAACTCAGTAAACACCTTAGGCGGTGCAGCAGTGAGATAAGTCTGGATCTCCTTCCTCAGACCTCTCAAGAACCTCTTACATCTTATCTTCTCTGTAGCAACAAGCTCTAGAGCATACCGACTCAACTGAAGAAACTCCTGCTCATAAGCAAAGACCGAACGGTTCCCCTGAACAAGATGGGTAAACCGCTCCCTCAAGGTGTCGATGTGAGTCTCGCCCACATACTTGCTCTCAAACTCCTCAAGAAAGTCCTCCCACTTAGGACGATGAGGATACCAACCTTGCTCGACTGTCTCCCACCACTCTCTCGCGTTGCCTTTCAGAAGCGACAACACACAGGACAACTTATCCTCTGACCTCAGCCTCATCTGTCTCATTATCCACCTGGTGTCATGCAACCACTGATCAGCCTGTACGGGATTGTCCTGTCCCGTGCTAAAGAAGTCCACAACTCCCTATCTTCGCACCCTCTCAACCGGTGCCTCACGAGGCGTAGAAGATGGCCTCGGTATAGCTCTCACTATCCTACGCAGAGTACGGTTCAACTGAGCAAAGTAGTTGGCCCCTTGACCAACTGCATCATCCGATGGCACCTCCTCATCGGGCTCGTACTCATAGTCAGAGTCTCCACCATGAGAACCCTAGCTTTCCTCATGATCCCGCACACGTCTCGACATACTAGCCACCTCTGCATGAACAACAACAACAACAACAAATAAGAGTACACCATCAGAATTTCAACTTTAAAGAAAGTACGATATCGACTCGTGGGCATGTACTTGTCTAACACCTATCTAACACACTAGACTCCCCCGGGGACTTCCTAGAACCGACTCAACCTAAGCTCTGATACCACTAAATGTAACACCCGACCAGGATGTCACATTGGGCCTCCGACCCAAAATCCTGTGTTCCAAAATTTCTTTTCAAGCCCAACAAATAAAATCAAATTCAAGTCCAAAGACGATTTCATAAAATCCATTTAAATTAAAAACACAAGCCCAAATAGTATAAAGTAAACGGAGCTCCAAAATATTACAAAACATTAAAAATATTCGACCCAAATTAAAATAAACAGAGTTACATTACATAGGGTTCGACATAGTACAAGCCCACTAAATCTAATACATGTACTCTGACAACACGATCGATGCTGAAATCCGAACCTTGATGGTGCTCCACGAACCGGCTTCACCTAACCTACGCACGAAAACATATTTCGAATGCTGAGCTACGAAAGCTCAGTGGATACGCTGAACTCGGCCAACATTATGCATATCATAAGCAGTAAAACATAACATATAAAATATCGTGCATGGTATGATGATCTAGCATGCTTGCCTACCACATGGCATAAACAATGTATAATATCGCGTCCACACAGCATCGGGATCCTACACTCAGGATTGAGGCCGCCCTCAAATCCTATGCCCGGAATGTTACATCGGACATCTTCGAACGAGGCCGCCCAACGTTCGGAAAGGGGTGGAGGCCGCCCAACCAACCCCATGCTCGGAATGTTACATCGAACATCTTCGAGTGAGGCCGCCCAACACTCAGAATAAAAGTCTTCAAACATCATCCGGCATGTTACATCGGACGGCCTTCGACGTGTTGCAACACTTATGGATATCCGGATTTCCATCACACAAGGACTCGAAACACATAAATGATCCACCTAGGATCCTCGCACCGAAACACATCAAGACTTAACATACTTTAGTCATTCAGGGTTTAAATACATAAATCTTGAGTTAACCATTCATTTCATTAATTATAAGATTCATTATGACCTTTAATTCCATTACCGAACCTCAAACAATGCCTATCTTGACAAGTTTTCGCAAGGGTATCGATACCCTTATGTAGGGTATCGAACCACCCTGCCTCGATACCCACCCAAAGAAGGCATCGAACCATGGGTATCGATACCAGTATCGATACCCTTTGACCAATTTCAAAGTCAACAAAAGGGGACCCTCCAGCATCGATGCTGGCATCGATGCCATTATGCCACTAGAGGTCCCGGTATCGAACCATGGTTCGATACCCCTGTCCACAAAGCCAAAATCCATCTATGGGTATCGATACCGGTAGCCCGAGTATCGATACCCCTGCAAGAAAAACAGGTCTGCACTTAGAAATTTCTATAGGTTCTTCCCCAACATTAATCTATTTGATTCTAAAGTGTTCCTATCAGTTCTTAGAGATGTTTAGGACATCTTAACACAATTTTCAGCCATTTAACTCACTAATACCATTTTTTACCATTAAAGCATACCAAGCTCAAACCAAGCAAAATCAAGCATACATACATGAATCTATATGCTATGCAATCTACCATGACATGTATAATATAAGAACAAGTTGGGAGTACCAACCTCTTGCAGGAAAACAACAAAAACGAACTCCTTCTTCCCACTTAAGCTTTCTCCTTTCCTAAGCTTCTTGAAGGCTCTCCTTGCTCTCCAACTACAAAGAAGATAACCAAACCATTACCGCTCTATGTAGATGATTTAAGGAAGCTAAAACAACCTTAAAAGCATCCAAAAACTCTCCTAGAAAACCAATCCCGTTCATCCTCAAAACCCCCCCTCTAAAACCTTACCTCCACCACTTTAAACCAAACTTACCTTGTTAGAAAGATCACATAAAGCTGAACAAAAACTTCTCTTACCTTAAAACGGGATTCTACAAGCTTGACTATCAAAAACCAACCTTTGATGATGGTGTTTGGGGAAGAAAATGGGTAGAGAAAAGATGAAGAAAAGAGTGAAGAGGTGAGATTATGTTTCTGCAAAAGATGTAGAAAATTAAACCCCTCTCCTCTCTTTCCAACATCTCCTTTAGCCTTTTACCATTCTACCCCAAACCTTAATTTTAGACTCAAGCCCAACAACAACACTTAGGCCCAACAAGGCCCCCAAAAGCCCATCAACAAGGGCCCACACTCTCGGGTTAACCCGACCCTCGGATCCGAATCTGGGTCATTACATTATTTATTTGGTAAAAAAAATAAAATTGAAAGAGTGGAGTCCCTGCACCTGTGTTACGAAGCATGATTATACCTTTGTGTTAGAATTTGATTTAAAGTAACAATTTTAGTTTGAGTAAATTTCTAAGTTTATTTTATAGTCTTATACATATTTGGAGCTTGTTAAATATCATTCTTATTTTATATTAATCTTATTTTATTATTTTTTACTCTTAGATTCCTAAATCCTAATCTATACAAAATTCATGTACAAGTTAACATTAAATATTGTTTAGAATTGACTAACTAATTTGCATGTTCATATTATTACTTTAAATCCATGTATGATGTTTTCTTATATTTGAGTGTATGTGTTTAGACGACTAGTAGTAGCATCACATGTTTATCTATCTCTTCTTAATGTCTGTATTAAGTTGCATGCTTATATTTATGATTAGGATTATGATTATCATGAAGCATAGTAGAGTAGATATGTATCGCTAAGCTTTGTAAGCTCAATGTTCGAAATTATTGTTTTCATGCATAGGTTGATCGTTATATCGTAGGATCGTGGAGCACTAATAGATAGGGGTGAGTATTCGATCGAGTCGAGTCAAAAAATTTTGAGTTATTCGAGTTGACGAGTCATATTTTACAACTCAAACTTTATTTGAATTTTTTTCGGTTCGAGTCGAGTCGAGTTTTCGAATTTCTATAAATATTTAATTGTAATTATTTATCATGTTATAATATGATTTGATTCCAATTTAAACGACTTTCTCTAATCATATAAGATATGCATATATATATATATTCATATGTAACAATATTTCTTTATATTTTTACATATCAATGTATATATATCATAAAAAATTGAGAGATTCTTCTCAAACTTAAAAATTAATCTTTTAATTACTAAAAATTTCGAGTTATTCGAATTTCCATTTTACAACTCGAATTTTATTTGAAATTTTTTCAAGTCGAGTCAAAACGAGTCGAGTATTTTCGCCTCGAGTCGAGTCGAGTTTTGCTCACCCCTACTAATAGATCCTGATTCTAGCTTGTGTGCTGATCATCAAGGTATGATACTTGAGTTATTGGGTTTTGTATTCACGAGACCTTATGTGATAGAGTCGATATCTTTATTTTATAACTTGTATAAATCGGATTTAATGTTTAACGTTTAATTTTAAATCACAACATAAATCCCTCCATCTTTAACCTTATTACAAAACGGTCACCACCCAAGCCCAAACAACTTTTTTCTCATCCAATAAGGCCCAAACTTGGTCTAATGGGTCCTATTACTCTAACCAACTTGAAGGCCCATTATCAGGGTCAATACCCAAATCGTTGTCTTGGAAATTTGAGTCATTAAATTTCGTAATTGCAACGTTACTCCGTTTAACAAGAAAAATTATATCATGGGTCAGTCCCACCACGTGTCCATGGGACCGACCAATGATAACTACCCACTTCATCAACTTTTCAATGTCATATTTTTTTTCCAAGTGAATCTTCATTTTAAAAATTAAAAAATAATGAGGTGGATAATTATTATTGGTCGGTCCCATGGATGACGTGGTGGGACTGACCCATGATATAATTTCTCGTTTAACAACCTTTAATAGTTGAGTTACTCTTTTATTATAAAATATAAAGTTTAATTATCATTTTACGATATTTAAAAATTTGGTTATCGTTTTATTTTTTTTTAATAAAGTTCAGTGACCATTTATGAATTTTATCCTTAATTTTATAAAATACAATACATAAGATATTATTTTAAATTTAAATTTAAGCTAGGACATTGACAATATTTTTTATATTAAATTTTTTAATTTATAAAATACCCAAAATTTATTCATTTAAATTTTAAAATCTAAACTTTAAATCTCTAATCATATAGTTCTAAATCATGAATCATAAATCCAAAAATTTTAACCATAAACCTTAAATTATAAACTATAAATCTTAAACTAAACTCATAAACCCTAAAATAAAATTATTTATAAAATATTTCAATTTCAAAGTATCAAATTTTTTTCTCTTTATTTATGAAACTATACAAGTTAAAATTAATTAGTTATATATATTTTTTGATAGCTCTTCTGTTTCTAATGTTTAACCCTGATTAATCCAGACCAACCTATGTCGCACACCTAGTTTCGATGGGTGAGTTTCCTAATAGGGATTTTCTGCGTACATATGATCTTAAACCTGAAATTTATTTAAGCAAAACTAAGTTGTTTATCACTTAAACCAACCCTTATTAGTTAATTAGTTATATTATTTTGTATATACATATTTTTTATCTTATGAGATACCTATTCAATTAAATTAGTTTTGTAGTTTTAGGCAGAAAATACAAGACTGAGAGGCAATGATAAAGGTCATAAGAAGCACCAAAGCCAAAGAAAGAGTTAGGGTTAGTAAATATAAACAGATATTGACACACACAAAAAAAAAATGTCAGTGGGCAGTGGGATTGCATCGGAGAACTCAGCGTAGCACCCGTGCCTTCTTGGAAATCATAATTCCTCTCTCCACCTTTAGTGTTACAATGCTAATGCCTTGTTTGCCATTGCCAATCCATGTTGCCGCACACTCTCTGCAGATTTGGATTAAACTATTTTTGTGCAGTTATCCATGCAATCTATTCAAATAATTTGTCCTTCACAAAGAAAAAAACTCTTATACCTCAAAAGAAAGAAAATATTTCCATGTAAAGTAATTACTTTATTAAAGAGATCCTTCTCCTATGCCACCTTCTTTGATCCCATGACCACCTCTTTATCTTGAATTTTCAATTATTAATTATCGTATCGATCGAATTAATATTCGATCATTGTAAATTTATAATAAAAGTTTTGATTAGTACTCATATGATTAGCAAACGTTAGGTGTAATTGTAAGATACTTTCTACTCAGGGATGAATCCGTAACAAGACTGAAAGCTTGTCTCCCATTTTTTTATCAACAAATACAATGGTGTTTTAGTATTTGAACTTTGTCCCCTTATTTTATGATCAATCATACTTCTCCGCCCCTAACCTTGATTCTTGATTCATCATGATTCTATTCTTAACGAAGAATTTAGAATCAATTATTGAAGATAATATTATTAAGATAGATTACAAACCTCGAATATAAACCATAAAAACATAATTATAATTGTAATTTTTATTGATAATGACACATATGATCCTCCTGATGCATCGATAAAAGTTTGATAAAAATATCCTTATTGGTAATACTTTTCTAGCTAGGCTTGTAAAATGGCATGAATAAAGACATCTAGTCAAGTCAAACTAGAGAGAGATGGGATTTGTGCCTATTGATAACCTTATTTAATTAAATTTCAACATTGAAATACTGCATGGCCAGTCCTCATGCGTGGATATGTGGTTAGTCTCTGCTATTATATATATGAAATAGAATCCTCATACATGAGCTAACAACAAGCCCTGGGAATGCTCATTCTTCCCTCTTTTTCTTGGGGTTTACGTTCGCCTTAATTTGTTAATAGATAAATAAATGAACCCTATAAAGTCATAGTTAGGGTTCCAAGCACTGTTTGGGATTCAAACTTTTTTGACTTGGACTTTAGCAAACACACATCCCATTCATTGGCTTCATTTGAACAAGATGGATACATATATTATTAGAAATTAGTTTTTAGAGTTTAAAACGCAAAGAAACTCAAACTTTCATTGAAGAAAGCATTTCTCTGAATGGAAATCTGGTACTCTTATTTATGTCACTGTACTAAAAAGTTAAGATTAAGACTTGAGGTTAGGTTGAAAAAATTAGAGATAAAAGATATTTTTAGGGTTTAAAATTTAGGGTTAAAGGCCTAGAATTTAGGGTTAGAACTTAGAATTTATTTTTTTAGTATTTGAGTATAAAAAGATACTAAAAAGGGTCACATGGTTTTTGTCCATATGTATGTCTTGCTTGCGGGTACCTAAATCTTAAATTATTGAAACCCCTTCGCCATGGACTAACATATGTTGATCTTTGCCTTGGCGTGTGTGTTGATTTAATTGCTGTTTTTCAACTTGATTAATGGCATTTAATTGCACCATGGATCTTCATGTGCTGACCCCATCATTGCATTGTTTAACGTTGGTACAAGTTCAAATGGCTCATGGAACAAAGAGACATGGACTTGATGAAACAAGGAAAGAAGACTCTCCGTGCTTGTAGTTATGAGCCTTTGAATAGGGCTGCACGGCAGTACAATATATAATTCACAGTTACCCCTTAAATCTATTACTTTCTACATGGTTTCTCCAACAAAATAGACTGTTATGATTTATGTGGTCTCTATTTGAAGCCCAAATTTCTCCACATGGGGTTGGTTACGTAAATTGTGTAGTGGTTCCTGCTCTATTTCAAGCCATACCAAGGCAAGATGGTTCCTGCTCTATATAAAGCCATGCCTAGAGTAGTATTTAACCCTCAGCTTTGTATGTCCACCACCTTCTCTGTGAATCGGGCTTGGCAAAAAATATGTACCCTTAGTTGATAGGAAATTAGCAGTTAAACTAATTGAGACTCACCAGGTAAGATACCATTTGAAATTGGCATGCCAGGCTTCACTAAGATTTCTTTCTTAGTGAATTGCAACTTACAATAAGAGGCAAATCTGGTTCTGGAATTTGTACTACAGACAAGGCTGGTGTTGCACCACCCTCCCCACTTGACATACAAGCTTCTTGATTCTCATGTTCCATGCTATCAGTCAATATCTCTACAGATGGGCCAAAAGTATATGCCTGCATGATTAGAGCTTGCAGGCATGTCTGCTATACCTTAGGAGTAGCATTAAGATCTTCAGCCATTAGAAGTGATACCTTTTCATGCAATAAATTTGATATAAACAAGGCTGATATTTTCAAAGTACGTGCTCAGTTAAGTTGTTTACACATTTCTGTTGCCGAAGCAATGCAACAAAGTATTAGTTTTTCCCGTCTTGCTCACTAATCTGGTAAGTTTGGGTCTCCACAACTGGAACATCAGATTCCATCCTGTCAACTTCTACACCCTGCATATAAGCCTGAAATAATCACTTTATCCCCATGGTTTTTGCACTAAGGTAGATTTTTACTTTAAAGTTACTGACTCTAGATTTTTAGGTGTCCTGTGAAATTTCTGTCACCGAAATTAGGATGCGGATAAAGATGACTCTTTATGTATATGTTGGTGACACCTTGACTGAATCGTGCTGAGAGAATGCGCATTTAGAAGATAAAGGAAAGAGAAGTAACCTGTCATTTAAGTTTTCTTTGTTTCCCTAAACCAGCTCCTGTTCACTTTTGTGAACGACAAATACTGCTGATATATATATATATATATATATATATATATATATATATATATGCACGGTACTGAGACCATACAGAATGCAAGTATCTATATTTAGCTTGGGTTCAACTGCTAATAACAATATGACTCCAAACCATCTTAATTGTCCTTATGTAGGGTGATATATTTGTAGATGATAATATAAACCCGAAAAATTTACAGACTGTATGGACATGTCTCTTCCATATATTATTTTGGGATGATATCATGTGAAGATGTCAATCTGCTAGTTCATGCAGTTTCCTTGTAGACGTGGATATTACTACAGAGCCATTATTATTTTCCCCTTTTCTTGCTCTTGTTTGCAGGAGGGCGTAAATGTTTTGGCAGTCAATTATGGTTCTCCTGGATCATGCCCTTATCCTTGGAATTTGAAACTTGTAAGTTAGGTTTAATCTCTGTATATTTCTTCCCTGTTCTTAAGCACATCACATAAACTTTTAACCTGTCTTCCCCCTATAGTGGTTTAGCTAACTTTTCTTATGTTTTACCATGGATATAATTTTGTGCATGTTTCTTTGTTACTGGAGACTGCCATTATTCTGCTCAAGAATTATGGAAAAAACAAAATTATAAAAAACTGATGTTAGTTGCTCAGCTATTTTTGCTTTTGTGCTTGCTACAGTCTTGAACCAACCAGTGAGCAATGGTACGGAAAGTCTAGTCGGTACTATGTTTTCCCTAAGGAACATTCATTTTGGTTTGTGGTCCCGGCTTCATTATCATGCCCTATTTAGATGGAAATATACATGTATGTGTTATTATAACTAAGGTTTAGGGTTTAGAATTTAAGGTTAGGATTGTGGTTAGGGTTTAGAAAATTAGGAGTAGAGTGTATTTTTAGGGTTTAGGGTTTAAGGTATAGAAAATAAGGGTTAAGGTTTAAAATTCAAATTTTTAAATTTTTTTAACAAGAGGTATAAATGAAGACATGATGAAAAACATAAGATTTTTACTCCTATAAGTAAGCTACTGACGGTCTAGTTTGATTTTTTCGTAAAAGGTGCAGCTTTCAAGCAATTAAGCCCCCAAGGCTTATTGCTGCCATTATTAAGGACTGAAGAAGGAAATTAGGAAAAAGGAGAAAAGAATAAAATGATATAAATATTATTGTAAGTTTAAAATAAAAGTATACTTAATTAAGTAAACAATATATTAAAGTATTTAATTATTGTACAAAGAAGCTCTTGGTGGACTTAATTGCCTAACAAATGGAAGACAAAAGAAAGCTATCAACTTAATTGCTTGATGTTTGGCAGCCCAATTGGCTGTCATTTGTTAGGAAAAGGAAAAAGAAAAAATAACATGAAAGAGTTTGTAGAAAACATGAAAGAGTTTGTACAAACTAAAGAGTTTGTAGAAAACTAAAGATTTTAAGATAGAAAAAACTATTTTTTTATTTTCTAATTTGTATTGATAAACTTATGGCATAGAATACGCAAACTAAAAAAAATATTCTCAACATGTCTAATTCTTGCATAATTGATAAAATCATGAGTTGGCTCTAAATAAAATGTCTGTTGCTCAACTATTTCATGATAAATTGATAATAAACAGTAAAAAAAAGTATAATGAATGTACATCAACATCTTCTGTTTCATTTCGGCTTGATAAATGTATCATTTATGTCACATGGACCATGTTTCATTCTGTTCTATAGAGCTCCTATCTTTACTGAAGAAATTCTTGGTGGTGAGAATGGAGGTAGAGAAGTTGTTCATCCACCTGAGAGATCTTTTTGGGCTAAATATGTGAGCACACAAATTTGGTTTAAACTAGCTGTTTTCTTGGTCTTTATAAATCTCTTTCGGTCTGATGCTTGAATCTATGCATGCATTATCAGTGGATATATTTGATCCCTCTGGGACTCATCATCATGAATGCCATGACACAAGCTTATGAACATGTCTGAGGAGCAGGTTACAGGCCAAGTACCTGCTCAAGGACAACCTTCATCTGGGGCTGTGCAACGTGGGCCAAGTTCTGTTGCACGTATGATGCTGATTAACGAGGTTTGCTAATTTTATACCCTTTGAAGAGTACATTGAGATTGCTTTCTGTTAGTTAGGGTTCTTAAATTGCATGAAGATGATTAGTGATGTTGTATTTCGTATCTCGATTCAGTGGTCAATCAGCTCAATCCCATCTACCGAGTAAGATAGGAGCGTGAGGGGGCTTCCTGTTGACGGTAAGGATCAATCCCATTTTTGTTTAGGAATCTATGAAGGGCATTCCGGTACAATAATTCGTGTATCGGCATCTTTGTTACTCAAAAAATTTTAGTAGCGTGTTTGGTGTCGGTACGCTTGGGACGTATCGGTACCATTGCTCCATTAAAGTTGAGGATCGGTATGGTGATGTGCGTATCGATACTGGGTATCAGTACACGAAGGAGGTGTATATAAAATATGTATCGATACTCGAGGAGAGTACCATTACCTAAGAGAACGTATCGATATCCATATATAACTATCCATACACACAGAACAATCTATAAAAAAAATAGGTTTATGTTCGGGATTCCATAATTTATAGCAAAGGGTCGAATGGGTCCTATAGATGTAAAATGAAATGTAAAATTAAGAAATGATAACTTTAATAAAATGAGATAGAGTCTAGAGGTTATATAATGCCTAGGCCACGAATATAAAAATCTTATGTTAATAGTATTCTTGTTTTGTAAATATTATATGTATTTAATGAAGTAATCCAAAAATTTAATGTACGATTCAATGCTGTATGATTCTTGAACCACAAGTGTAGGATGTTAGATCTTAGGTTTAGTGAGTCAGGTTACACTCAAGTTGTTGCGAGGTTTATACCTGAGGCTTAGTGATGATTGGGTTCTCTTCAAAAAGGTCTTAGATGCTATTTGGTATTCGGAACATGTATTTAGTGTTATTATGTGAATAAATTGATACCATATGTTTAAGTGCTTATAGTAGCGCGAACATTTATTCATGATTTGCTTAAAGAGTGATTGAGTGAAAATTTATTCATTGAATTTTTATTAATTCAATGTTTGAAATTGTTATTTCCGTTCCGTTCACATGTTTATAGGTAACTGAAGCATTAGGAACATCATCTATGTAACTCCTTATTCTTTAGTTGAGATATACGATAGGTTAAAATTATAATTTATAAGACTTTAGAATTAAGTAAACGAAAAGGGAAATTTTAAATAAAAACTTGAATCGCGGAAAGTAAAAGATAATATAAATTATAAATACATTCTAATTTGAGAATATAATAAATTAAGCAAATGGTTCAAGTATGAAATTAAAAACATCTCAATCCCTAACTGTTCCCAAAATAACTGAAAATAATAGTAACTTAATATCTGATTGAGAGCTCCGAGTACCAACTCTTATGTCCAGGTATCTAAAAAGTTAAAATAAAAAGATGAGCTATAAAGCCTAGTGTGTCTCTAAAGTGCAGTTATAAACATAATATCACTCGGTTCACAATCACAGTAATAAAATATATGTTCACAGTAAATAAACACAATGAATGATGAATGCAATGCAATGTCACAGAGAATACAATCCCATACTTCAAACTCCAATATAGTGGTGGCTAAACCAACCGATCGCTGTGGAGGTAGTTCCCCAAAATCCCTCACCCCTTATTTCACCAAAACGTTGTGTGGTAAAACCACCTTCCTCCGTACTAACCACCCCATGCACAAGCTATACAATCAATGTCAATAACCTCAAATGTCTCATCACAGATGTCCGTATAGAATACGAATCACACAGTTCAGTAACTCTGGTCACAATTTCAGTGTAACAGAATGTTCACAGTACCACATAGCATGTCAAAATGTATATGTCACAGTCTCAGTAATAGGCGAACATAACACATAGAATATCTAGTACAAGAAGAGAACACACCTCTCGTAGCACAAGTACTATCTCTGACACGAGCACTTTCCACGGTCTGAACTGGGTCCTACTCTTTCTGAGTCAGATTATACATATAAAGTTCTAATTAATAACCTTATTTTAACTAGTACTATGCCACCTAAATAACTAAGAAAAACATATACAAGTACCTCGAGCGATGCTCACAGGAGTCGATTGAACTCGAGGTGGAGGCGGTGGAGGTAAAACGTCCTCTTCAGAGTCCGTGTCGTCTAAAAAAGACCACAAGATTCTAGTTAAACTCTTATTCAAGTACACTTACCCAAAAATACTTTAAACGGTCAAAACAAAGCTTTCAGGTTCGAATTTGACAAAACGGACTGTAAAAAACGGACTCAAAACGTCGAAAAAGGTCAAGATAGGGTCTTTCAAAAAAAGTCAACTCGAGGAAAAAAGTCAACAATCAAAGTCAACGGTCAACGGGTCAAAGTCAATGGTTAGGTCAACGGTCAACGGGTCAAAGTCAACGGTTGACGTCACTACTGATATCATCGATGACGTCACAAATGACGTCATCATAAGGTCATTCAAATCGGGTCGGGTACGGGCCATGGGTCAGGTTTCCAGGTCTAGTTCGGGTTGATAGAATGGGTTAGGTTCGGTTTGGCATAATTGGTTCAAGATGAACCCGGTTCGGTTCGCCTTCTCCTTCCCCCACAATTGACCAGTTCGATTCAAATCCTTTTTCCCTACATCACTCGATCGACAACCTCAACAACAAAAAAACTCTAACCTAAGCTATAACACCCCACTGCCGCCGGTGAATAGAGGTCCGATGAGGGTTCTGACAACCACCCATAACCAAACAGAACCCACAACCAAACTCGCCCTTTTCCTCTACTAACATAGCCCCTCACCCTCTTCTCCTTTAACCAACCAACACCCCTACGATAAACTCCTACACGCACTCCTGACAGTGGCGACGACAATCGACGGAACACGACCAACCCACGAGGCCACCCACAGAGCACTCGACCACTACAACCGAGACAAAAACCTTTACCTTTCATCAGAAACAAAACCCGAAGAATAATTCTGGCCATAACACTATCATAAACCCGAAAAGGCAAGGAGAACTCACCCAAAAAGAAGGGTCCGACGAGCACAACCGAGACAACACTAGTTCTCTCTCTCTTTCGATAACACAAAGGAAGATGGTATTGATGAAGTTAACGACGAATATGGAGGGAAAAAGAAAGAACCAAACAAGGTAACTCTTAATTAACCTAAGAGTTTTTGTTCAAATAGATTTAGGATTAAATGAAAACTCGAAAATACCCTCAAATAGAATCCTAAATTAAATTGAATTAGGGATTTCAGATTGGGGAAAAGTGAAATTAGGGTTTTCCCCTAATTAAAATTTAGGAATATTACAATCGATCGGTAGGTTTCATTATCGGTTATAGAGAAGTACAACACTTAAATAGTTGAGCTATGTATTCATAGAACCAAGATTGTAATGTTGTAACTATCATTTAAATCAAATTGTACAAGTCGAATGATATTTTAAATATTTTCGAATGAAACTCTTAAATACTATTTTAAATACTTATTTATGTTTTATTTATCTTTAATGGTTGAAATATTATGAGACCCCACTGAATTTTAAAAACAAACGATATTATGGATATTTTGTTTGGGTTTATGGTTGGATCAATGACCCAACGTAGCATTCGAGTCGAAGAAGTTACAAACGATATACTTCTGAGTAGGATACGTAGTACATCATCTTAATCCCCTTTCTTTATGTAATACGCAACTCTTTCGTATTGTATAAAGAAGTTTCATTACCTCTAACATCTTCTAAGACAATTAAACACAATTTCAACTCATAATGTAATAGGCAACTCATCTTTCTTACGAGTATCTGACCTATTGTTCGATTCATTTATAGTGAGTACCACGAAAATTTATTACGGGAGAATCTTTTTAATCTGGTTTATTTCATTCATAATGTTGGAAGTAAGTTAAAGTTTGAATTTTTGACCTTAATAGAGTAAACACTTCATCTGTATATTTTATTTGAGAAACAACTTTTTTGAATTAAAAATATCTTATTATCGTCGAAAGAAATGATTACTTATAAAGCATTTTGTACATCTTTCTTTAACTCACAATAATGTTACCTTGAACTCGATCACGATGAGTTCAAAAAACAATTTAGTTAATAATATATATTTTTCTATAAATATTCAATTTATCAGTTGATTAATCTAGATTTTATTGTAGAGAACTATTGTAAAAGTGACTCTACCAATTCTTTTCACAAACATCAAGATTCGAATCATTAACTTTATTTAAGGTATTTTTCATCAATAATATATGATTTATACTCAAAATCTTGATATGGATGTTATTAATATGGAAGTTGTTTGTTTAGAGATAGACAATGATATTTTGAATGGTGCTGATAGTGTGAGCGCTAGTTATGATACCTAATCTTGTTTATTCTCTTTGTGTGTTATCTTTGCTCAGGTTGTGAGTTGTCTTGTTTCGTCATTGTTTGAGAGCTAAGTTGATCTTTTGGTCTTTTAGTTCTTGTCCATTTGGACTTATGTTAAACTTATTTTTACTTTGTAATTACATTCATGTGATACTCTTTTTTTTTCGTTTAGGGTTAGAAAAGTTTTTAATGAGACAAATGATAGTATTTTTTATATAAAAAAATTATTAAATTTTATAATTATTTTTTATTTATTTAAAATAGTGTTTTTAAGAAAATAATATTAAATTCATTGAAAGTTTATTTTTCTCACTTTTGGTAAAAAGAGGATAAAAATATTTATAGAATTATATATATTTTTATAAAAAGAATAGTGTCATTTATATCAATAGAATAAAATTTTTTAAATTATTTCAGTAATATCTAAAAAGATTGTTTGTAATGTTTAACAGGTGTAAGGACTATATCTCACATAAGAAAAAACCTTTAAAAGAATATTCTTAATATCTTTTCTTTCTTTTCTTGTTGAGTGTTCGAGGACATTTTTTTGCATGCACATGTTGTTGTCGTTCGATTATAATTATGATTATACGTATCTTTAATATGTTCGTGCGCGTTTTGTGTTGTATTATAGTAATTATTGTTTAATAATTGTGGTTGTGATTACATGTGTATTTAACTCACAACAACGTTACCTTGAACTCGATCACGATGAATTCGAAAAATAATTTAGTTAATAATATATATTTTTTATATAAATATTCAATTTATCGGTTGATTAATCTAGATTTTATTGTAGAGAACCATTGTAAGAGCGACTCTACCAATTATATTCACGAATATCAAGATTCGAATCATTAACTTTATTTAAGGTATTTTTCATCAATAATATATGATTTATACTCAAAATCTTAATACGGATATTATTAATATGAAAGTTGTTTGTTTAGAGATTGACAATGATATTTGTAATGATGCTGATAGTGTGGGCATTAGTTATGATATCTAATCTTGTTTATTCTCTTTATGTGTTGTCTTTGCTCAGGTTGTGAATTGTCTTGTTTCGTCGTTGTTTGAGAGCTAGGTTGATCTTTTGATCTTATACTTCTTGTCCGTTTAGACTTATGTTAAACTTATTTTTACTTTGTAATTACTTTCATGTGATACACTTTTTTCGTTTAGGGTTAGAAAAGTTTTTAATAAGACAAATTGATAGTATTTTTTATAAAAAAAGTTATTGAATTTTTGTCATTTTGTCCCCTATTCTTTTTTTTGGGATAAATTAGCCCTTGACCTATGTCTTTTTAACAAATAACTCATTTTTTAACTACCATGATAACTGAACCGATAAAAATCTAATAATGATGACATGTCATATATATGTAATAATATATTTTAAATGACTTAACATCTAATATATCAAATACATACAAGCGGAATATAGTTTTATTCCAATCTAAAAATATAAAACAATTAAAATTCAAATAAAATATTAAAAATTAATTTTTTATTTATTAAAAAATAATTAAATCTAAAACAAAAGGCTACTAAACATTCTCAACCTTAACTATAGTAAAATCAAAATTTTATCTAAAAAGGTATGAACATAATCTGAAAAGAAAGGGTTTTGTATAGTTTGTTACCGGTGGAATCAAAGATAAATGATTTTGATAATAATTAATTAGATTTTTATTATTTTAGTTTATAATTTAGGTATTTTAGTTTTAACCTAAATCGGAGTTTTAAGGTTTTATAAAGATATTTTAGTTTAGTTAGGGTTGAGAATATTTAGTAAATTTTATTTTATTTAAATTTTAATTGTTTTATATTTTATATTAGAATAGAATTATATTCTATATATATGCATATATTTAATATGTTAGATTCTATGTCATTTAAAATATATTATCACATATATATGACGTGTTATCATTATTAAATTTTTAACGGTTCAGTTGTCATGATAGTTAAAAAATGAGTTATTTGTTAAAAAGACATAGGTCAAGGGCTAAATTTATCCCAAAAAAGAATAGGGGCCAAAATGACAAAATTTATAAACGTTAAGGGTGAAAATTATCTTTATGCCAAAAAATATCCGACTCAATACTATCTTGAATTAATCCATTCATATTTATCATAAATATTTTTTACAATTAATCTTTAAATCTACAATATTACACAAAAATATTTGGTGTCAACTTTTTCATAAATGTTGAACTTATTTCCGTCTCTGCATTCTATTACCCAAATTGGATGATCTGGATTGAATCAAATGAGAGTTGCCTCCTTCACTTCCAAAATGCTTTATAAGCTCATATCATATGTCATTTTTTCAATCATAAGAAGCAAACATGAATCTTTTGCCGACCATCTTGTTGTTCATATTAATATCGGTTTCGGCCGTGAACGGATTACCTATAATTCCATACAAAACGAATGTAGAGATCATTAACCTCCTGCGTTCACATTCGGATCTCATCGTCCATTGCAAATCGAAGGACGACGATCTCGGTGTCCATACAATTGGTTTTGCCAACGCCTACAAATTCAAATTTCGCCCGAGCTTTTTGGGGAATACCTTGTTTTACTGCACCTTTCAATGGGGCGATATAACGAAACGGTTCGACATCTATAAGCAAGGGAGGGATGAAGGTGTGTGCGGGGCGCTCTGTTCGTGGCGAGTGGACTTCGATGGTCCCTGCTTGATAATGATACATGCTGATCCACTTTGTTTACCTTGGCAATGACCAGCTTAACTTATTACTGGAAAACCATCAATTGAAATAAACATATCCCATGATGCACTGGGTAGCTTTCTATAGATTGCTTACAGACAGCTTTAGCTGTTTATTTTAATAATTAAAGACGTGTTTTAATTTTCTATCTTATAAAATCATACTAATTGATAAAAGAAAAAATTTACTTAATGTATAAAAATTAATTAAGATTTTATTAGAACACATCAAGATAATCCTATAGTTGATGAAGCCAACATAAATCTGGTTAGCTTACTGATTTAATTTTACACATTAACTTATGACACTTAAAACACGATAATTGATTAATTCGAATTATATTTTGATTCGAATTTTACACATTATTAAATCCATAGAATTTGGATCAACGTTGATGGTTAAATAAAAATATATTTAACAATAATAATTTATTCGATTTAAATCAAACCAAAACATTATCATCCCTATTTGAATTCGTTTTGACACAAAAGAAATTAATATTTTTTTAATATAATTCATATTAATTTTATGGTGTTTGTTCGAGATTCTTAACTCTCTTCTATCATATAATTTTCGAAAAGATATTATAATATAAGACTGAAAAAAAGAATTATATATGCTAAATTTCTGATTCTCATTTCTAAAGATATTATAGTATAACAAAATTGGACATATATTGTGGAGGACAAGAGTACGTTTAGGAACAGTGAAAATTTATGTTTCAATAGTGGCAATGATTAATAAAAATCTTGTTCATGTTCATAACCTTAATTTGGGTGGATTCCAAGTCAAATTATTTAATTGGGTTGGATTATTTTAATAAAAAATAAAGTTTGAATTGAGTTGAATTTTTATTAAAGTAAACTTAAATTTTATCGAATTTATATATATATGTTAAAAAAATATGGCATAAAGATAATTTTCACCCTTAACGTTTATAATTTTTATCATTTTGGCCCCTATTCTTTTTTTGGGATAAATTTAGCCCTTGACCTATGTCTTTTTAACAAATAACTCATTTTTTAACTACCATGATAACTGAAACGTTAAAAATTTAATAATGATAACATGTCATATATATATATATATATAATAATAATAATATATTTTAAATGACTTAACATCTAATATATCAAATACATACAAGCGGAATAAAGTTTTATTCCAATCTAAAAATATAAAATAAAATATTAAAAATTAATTTTTTATTCATTAAAAAATAATTAAATCTAAAACAAAAGGCTACTAAACATTCTCAACCTTAACTATAGTAAAATCAAAATTTTATCTAAAAAGGTATGAACATAATCTGAAAAGAAAGGGTTTTGTATAGTTTGTTACCGGTGGAATCAAAGATAAATGATTTTGATAATAATTAATTAGATTTTTATTATTTTAGTTTATAATTTAGGTATTTTAGTTTTAACCTAAATCGGAGTTTTAAGGTTTTATAAAGATATTTTAGTTTAGTTAGGGTTGAGAATATTTAGTAATTTTTTTTAGATTTAATTAATTTTTAATATTTTATTTAAATTTTAATTATTTTATATTTTATACTAGAATAAAATTATATTCTATATATATGCATATATTTAATAGGTTAGATTTTATGTCATTTAAAATATATTATCACATATATATGACATGTTATTATTATTAAATTTTTAACAGTTCAGTTATCATGATAGTTAAAAAATGAGTTATTTGTTAAAAAGATATAGGTCAAGGGCTACATTTATCCCAAAAAAGAATAAGGGCCAAAATGACAAAAATTATAAACGTTAAGGGTAAAAATTATCTTTATTCCTGTAATCACTAATTTTATCCGGGAGGTTAAACCCGAATTTTAATTTTTATTAAATTCGAATAACAGACTTTAAGTTTAATTGTTACATTAAAAATTAAAAAAAATTTATATGTGTTTGTTTTTTATTTTTTTTTAAAACAATAAAATTCCTAAAAATATATTCATACATTACTTATGCATATTTTAAAGTATGTTACAAAATAATATATTTTTTTTCTTTCTTATTTGCGGTTTCATCTCATGTTTTTATTTTGTTTTTATCTTATTTTCCTTTTTCTATATGCGCAAATAAATGTAGCACTTTATTTGTTAATTAAATCTAAACCTTTTTTATTTCCTTTTTCTATATATAATATTTTATTACTTATTCATTTTCGGGTTTTTTAGTTAATATATTTTCAGTTTTATATTATTATTATTATTATTTATTAATATTAATTATTATTATTATTATTGTATTATTTTCTTTTATTGTTATATTTATAAACATGTAAATAAATATAACCCAAACAATATAAACCAATTTGAATTTAATAAAGCCCAATCATTTATTTATACCGGTCCAAATTCATAACCCCAAAACAAAGATATTACAAACCCAAAAATAAAATAATACAAGCCCAGGTCTTAACTTAATTACAAAGCCCGAGTTAAAAAATAATAATTCAGCCTGTTTATTTGAGCCCAAACCTAAATATAATCCGATAACCCTTATTCCATGTGCAGCCTCCCCAGAACCGTTGGATCAAATCTTGATCCAACGGTCACGATCACACCAGGAGAAGCCTCTGGAATTCCCATGCGTCACACGCGCGACTCGTCACCTTCTTCACGCGCGCGTGTGGCGCACGAGTGGCCCTTCGACTACCCAGCTAACCGTTCGCCTCCTTCATCGCCTATCAACCTCCGGTGGTCCCTCGCTTGTCCGGCAAGCCACGTATACAAAAAAAATAAAAGTGTCAAATCTGGTACAATTTCATAAACGATTACAACAATTCCAGAGGCACACAACCAACAAATTTCGCAGCAATATCAGGAATTTCAGACCCACAATGCATAATCGTCAGGAAATTCAGGCGCAATACAACAAAAATCATTAGTGAACCAATAGAAGATTTTAGATTATTTCTCCTTCAATTTTTTCATGTAATATTTTTGGTTATAAAAAACCCCGAAACAACCAATGTAGGGGTTCCCCCACACCTATTTTTGAATCAATACAGAGCTTTTTTGAGGTATAATCCTCTCCTTTCTCGCATTCATTAAATTGGGAATCAAAAAAGTAAACGAGTCTAAGTTTTTAGGGTTACCTTCGAATCCTCCGGTCTTGAATCCTCCTCGATCTTCCTTTTATCGGCGATAATCCCGCGGCCTCTGTGCTTTCAAGGGTGAGCCGAACCATGGTTGAAGAGTAGTGGTGTTTGATAACTTCGCAAAAAGGCTATATTTTAGGCCTTTTTACTTAAGTTATTGAGTGTCCTTAGGCTCATATAGGTTCATTTAGTTGCATTTAGGTTCATAACATTGCACATAGTCTTTTAGTTATGCCTTGACATTTTTATGTGGTAATAGGTGCTATTTAATGGGAAGGGTAATTCTTTTTAGTTGTGTTGTGTAGATGAAGCAAAAACGGTAGTTGAGGCAATTTGTCATGGCATTCGCAGAAGGATAGCGATGAGAAAATGCCATGGAAAAGCTAGAGAACTCCTGGGCTGAGCTAGACGACAAAGAGATATTTTGATAAGAGTGCCAGCTGGTGCTACCACAGCTGATCGGGACCACTACAGCCTGGACACAACCACCTTGGTAGGGGACCACAGCAAATATGGCCTGTATGCAAGCCACCTCAGTAGGGGACCACTGTCACCTCTACCAATCCTGCAGGAATGTCACGACAAAAAGAGGGTAGAAAAAGGTTTTTGCCTATCTTTTAGGGTTTTTCATCCCTTCTTTGTAAAGGGTGGTGACCTAAGAAAATGAGAAGAGAGAGGAGGACTTTTGAGGAGCAAAACACAGTAAAAGAGGCACCTTTGGAGCGGTTTACGGTGGAGGAAAGCTCCCACCTTTCTCCTCCAAACTCCGACCAAGGAATCCTCCATTGATAGATCTCGAAGGGAGTGTTGTGCTAAGCACCCGGAAGGGGCTAGCACACCAAGGCGCACCGTGGTGGTGAAGATCCGGCGGCCCGATCAACCGAAGGGTGTCTTCTAGTCCTCCTTTCATTTTCTTTATTTTCTTTATCTTTTCAAGCGGATGATTTGTTAAATGTTTAAGGTTTTATGTGGATGATTTAACTTTAACATTTAGCACCACCATGTGTTAGCTTTGTTTAGGTGGTTGCTTTTGTGGATGATTATCTTTTACCTTTATTAATATAATGTCTTCTATGTGTTTGTGTATTTGCTTTGTTCATTGTTGATAATCATCTAAGCATTGTAAGAGGCACGACCAATGTCCTTTGTTTAGGTGCATACTAGAGCATTCGGAAGAGGCGTAGCTATAGATCCTTACATCACTCGAAGAGGCTAAGGGAGGATCTACGTGAGCAATGGGTTTTAGAATGAAAATAGAGCCTAATCCAAACCTAGAGCACTCGTCCGAGGCATAGGGGAGGGTTTCAACGACTAAAATGAGTGTGCTTTAACCGATAGGCTAGAGTGTCATTCGTGTGACAGGCGAAAATACGATGGCATTTTAGTTTGTCAAGTTTCTATGACTCGGAAGAGCGGGAACACTTAAGAAACCTCTTTCGAGTGAGTATACACCATGGTAGCCTTATGTTAGTAAGAGTGAGGGGTAAGAAGTCTGTAGGAGTTTTCCACCTAGTCATTCCCGAGAGAGAGTTCGTCAATAGAGGGATAGTACAACATATAGTTTAAACGTGTTCTTGCATCCTGCTTTTGCCTCCGCATTTACAACCTGCTTTCTTTATTTTACTTGTTATCTTGCAATCACTCTGTTTTACACTTCACACCACCTCCATACATTCACATTGCCATCATCATCCATTCTATTTTGCCTTGGCATATTTTAGTTGCTTGCATTCTAGAATTGCCATAACATTTTCATCTTACACCTTCATCATACATATCCATTTATCTTGTTTATATCTTTTCCCTTGTTTTTCCTTTTTCGTTAGTGACACCTTTTTGCCTTGACAAATTGACTGTGCACTTTACATAGATCCTCGTGGGAACGATACTCGCTCACCCTATTATTACTTGTATGACTGTGTATACTTGCACATATATGTGTATTCACATACATCATTTATAGCACTACATAGAACACACTAAGTTTTTGGCGCCGTTGTCGGGGATCTATCTATTCTTAGTGAAGTTTTTCATTTTTGTTTTGGCATTTTCGTTTTGCTTTGTTTATTTTTTTTAGTTCTATTTTACTTGTTTTCTTTGTTTTTCTTTTCAGTGTATGTCCAGACGGTCTACTGACGGACCTCTCTATCCTATAGTGCCTGAAATTGAACGTTTGTTTCTTCAAAGAAGGCGTAATCAGCGTAGAGCTATGGACACACCACCAATTCAAGACCCAGTAGTTCAAAATGTCGGGGCAAATCAGCATGCTGCTGCACCTCGATCGAGAGCTATTAGGGATCACCTAAATCCTGTCTTGGATGATCTTAATCCTGGCATCACGGCACCAAAAATTACAGCTACACATTTCGAACTTAAGCCTGTTATGTTCAATATGCTTAACTCGATTGGGCAATTTGGAGGTATGGCGCATGAAGACGCAAGGCAACATATCAGGGCATTTTTAGAAGTTTGTGACTCATTCCGTCAACAAGAAGTTCATGAGGATGTCTTGAAACTCAAGTTATTCCCTTATTCTCTATGTGGTCGAGCAAGGGGATGGTTGAGTGGAGTACCATCCGGATCGATGGAGTCATGGGCTGATCTATGCAAGAGCTTTTTGCTACGGTATAATCCTCTGAATCTCAATACTCAACTTAGAAATGACATTGCTTCTTTTCGACAAGGTGACGATGAGTCAATGTGCGAATGTTGGGATCGATAAAAGGGACTACTTCGCAAATGTACAAATCATGGATTTCAAGATTGGAATCAAGTTGTGATGTTTTACAATGGAGTCAATGCACCTACTAGAATGATGCTAGATGCCTCGGCAAATGGAACTTTGCTAGACAAATCACCCGAGGAAGCATTTGACATTCTTGATAGAATTGCCAACAATGATTATCAATTTCCTTCTACAAGACTTGGAACCGGGAGGAAGGCACAAGGAACATTTGAGCTTGATGCAAAAGACTCACTATCCGCCCAACTCTCAGCTATCACCAACATGTTGAAGAGCATTCAACGCTCCAATGAAGTGAAGGAAGTGAAGATGGCCAGTTCAGCATGTTTGTTATGCCATGGCAATCATCACGAGAGTGAGTGCCCAAGAAGCCATGAGACAACTAACTATGTGAGCAACTTCAACCGAAGCAACAACAATCCCTACTCGAACACCTATAATCAAGGATGAAGATAGCATCCGAATTTTTCATGGGGAAACCAAGGACCCAACAATCCTAATCCCCTAGTGCGGAACCAAAATCAGCATGAGCCCCAAAATTTTCAACCGAATATACCCTGGCATAATTAGAACAAGGGGGCTGCATCATCATCTAATACCAGTTCTTTGGAGGCAACTATGCAAGACTTTATTCTAAGTACCAAGACGATGCTTCAAGAGCATACAACAGCTATCAAGAACCAAGGAACTTTACTGCAAAGCCACAGTGCTTCATTGCGAAATCTGGAGAGTCAAGTTGGCCAAATTGCCACGGCATTACAAGAGCGTCAGCCTGGACGACTGCCGAGTGATACTGAAGTCACAAAGCCGCATGGTAAGGAGCATTGTAGTGCGATCACACTCAAAAGTGGTACTCAACTTAATCAACAAGATAAGTTTGGGTGGAAGAAGTCTGAAGATTCCCTACCCGAACCTGTGCAAGAAGAAATGCCTGAGCAAATTCTCAAGGAAAAGGACCAGGAGGAAGGTTTGACAAAGGAAACTACCGACGGAGCAAGCAAAAATACCACGGCAAAACCAGTTCCTACACCACCAGTGGAAGACGTTAGACCCCCACCACCCTTTCCACAAAGGCTGAAGAAGCACAACGATGAAATTCAGTTCAAGAAGTTTGTGGACAAGTTGGATCAGTTATACATAAATATCCCGCTATTGGAGGCAATTGACCAGATGCCCAGTTACGCTAAATTTTTGAAGGAGATAGTCACGAAGAAGCGTAAAGTGGAGAAGTTGGAGACAATTGCCACGACAAAAGAGTATTGCTTTTTGTTGGATGTAAAGCGTGCATTTGTTATTGGGTTTTACAGTAAAACAATTGATTTTTTAACTGAATAAAATATTGTAAAATAGAAATTAAGTTGTAGAATCAGATTCTGAAGCTTATAATTAAATATTTGAACTCATAAAATTTGAATTATCTCATTTTGTGACCATTTTGTTGGGTGTAAAGCGTGCATTTTTTATTGGGCTTTATAATAAAACAATTTAAATTTAAATTGAGTAAAATACTCTAAAATTGAAATTAAGCTGTATAATCAGATTCATAAATCTATAATTAAATATTTGAACTCAGAAAATTTAAATTAATCACATTTTGTGACCGTTTTGTTGGGTGTAAAGCGTGCATTTCTGATTGGGCTTTACAGTACAACAGTTAAAATTTTAACGGAGTAAAATCTCTAAAATTGAAATTAAGCTGTAGAATAAGACTTAGAAGCCTACAATTAAATATTTGAACTCATAAAATTTGAATTAATCTCATTTTCTTACCATTTGTTGGGTTTAAAGCGTGCATTTCTAATTGGGCTTTACAGTAAAATAGTTAAAATTTTAACCAAGTAAAATACTCTAAAATTCAAATTAAGCTATATAATTAGATTCAGAAGCCTATAATTAAATATTTGAACTCATAAAATTTGAATTAATCTCATTTTTTGACCGTTTTGTTGGGTGTAAAGCGTGCATTTCCGATTGGGCTTTATAGTAAAACAATTGAAATTTTAACTGAGTAAAATACTCTTAAATTGAAATTAAGCTGTAGAATAAGATTCAGAAGCCTATAATTAAATATTTGAACTAATAAAATTTGAATTAATCTCATTTTCTTACCATTTGTTGGGTTTAAAACGTGCATTTCTGATTGGGCTTTACAGTAAAATAGTTGAAATTTTAACCAAGTAAAATACTTAAAAATTGAAATTAAGTTGTATAATTAGATTCAGAAGCCTATAATTAAATATTTGAACTCATAAAATTTGAATTAATCTCATTTTGTGATCGTTTTGTTGTGTGTAAAGCGAGCATTACTGATTGGGCTTTACAGTAAAACAGTTGAAATTTTATCCGAGTAAAATGCACTAAAATTGAAATTAAGTTGTATAATCAGATTCATAAACCTATAATTAAATATTTGAACTCATAAAATTTGAACTAATCTCATTTTGTGATCATTTTGTTGGGTGTAAAGCGTGCATTTTTTATTGGGCTTTATAGTAAAACAGTTGAAATTTTAACTGAGTAAAATACTCTAAAATTAAAATTATGCTGTAGAATCAAATTCAGAAGCCTATAATTAAATATTTGAACTCATAAAATTTGAATTAATCTCATTTTGAGACCGTTTTGTTGGGTTTAAAGCGTATATTGCTGATTGAGCTTTACAATAAATTAGTTGAAATTTTAACCGAGTAAAATACTCTAAAATTGAAATCAAGTTGTATAATTAGATTCAGAGCCTATAATTAAATATTGGAACGCATAAAATTTGAATTAATCAAATTTTGTTACCGTTTTGTTGGCTGTAAATCATGCATTGCTGATTGGGCTTTATAGTAAAACAGTTGAAATTTTAACATAGTAAAATACTCTGAAATTGAAATTAAGCTGTATAATCAGATTCAGAAGGCTATTAAATATTTGAACTCATAAAATTTGAATTAATCTCATTTTGTGACCGTTTTGTTGGGTGTAAAGCGTGCATTATTGATTGGGCTTTATAGTAAAACAGTTGATATTTTATCCGAGTAAAATACACTAAAATTGAAATTAAGTTGAATAATCATATTCATAAACATATAATTAAATATTTGAACTCATAAAATTTGAATTAATCTCATTTTGTGACCGTTTTGTTGGTTTTAAAGCATGCCTTTCTGATTGGGCTTTACATTAAAACAATTGAAATTTTAATTGAGTAAAATACTGTAAAATTGAGATTATGCTGTAGAATTAGATTCAGAAGACTATAATTAAATTTTTGAACTCATAAAATTTGAATTAATCTCATTCTGTGACCGTTTTGTTGGGTTCAAAGCGTGCATTTTTTTGGGCTTTATAGTAAAACAAATGAAATTTTAATTGATTAAAATACTCTAAAATTTAAATTAAGTTGTATAATCAGATTCAAAAGTCTACAATTAAATATTTAAACTCAAAAAATTTGAATTAATCTCATTTTGTGACCGTTTTGTAGGGTGTAAAGCGTGCATTTCTGATTGAGCTTTAAAGTAAAACAGTTGAAATTTTAATTGAGAAAAATACTCTAAAATTGAAATTAAGCTTTATAATCAGTTTCAGAAGCCTATAATTAAATATTTGAACTCATAAAATTTGAACTAATCTCATTTTGTGACCATTTTGTTGGGTGTAAAGCGTGCATTTTTTATTGGGCTTTATAGTAAAACATTTGAAATTTTATCGAGTAAAATACTCTAAAATTGAAATTAAGCTATAGAATAAGATTCAGAAGCTTAGAATTAAATACTTGAACTCATGAAATTTGAATTAATCTCATTTTGTGACCGTTTTGTTGGGTGTAAAGCGTGCATTTCTTATTTGGCTTTACACTAAAACAATTGATATTTTAACTGAGTAAAATACTCTAAAATTGACATGAAGCTGTATAATCATATTAATAAGCTTATAATCAAATATTGAAACTCATAAAATTTGAATTAATCTCATTTTGTTACCATTTTATTGGTTGTAAAACATGCATTTCTGATTGGGCTTTACAGTAAAACAGTTGAAATTTTAACCGAGTAAAATACTCTAAAATTGAAATTAAGCTATATAACCAGATTCAGAAGCCTATAATTAAATATTTGAACTCATAAAATTTGAATTAATCTCATTTTGTTACCATTTTCTTGTGTGTAAAGCGTGCATTTTTTATTGGGCTTTATAGTAAAGCAATTGAAATTTTAACCGAATAAAATACTCTAAAATTAAAATTAAGCTGTAGAATAAGATTCAGAAGCATATAATTAAATATTTGAACATATAAAATTTGAATTAATCTCATTTTGTGGTCATTTTGTTGGGTGTAAAGCGTGCATTTTTGATTGGGCTTTATAGTAAAACAGTTGATATTTTAACTGAGTAAAATACTCTAAAATTGAAATTAAGCTATATAATCAGATTAATAAGCTTATAATTAAATATTGGAACTCACAAAATTTGAATTAATCTCATTTTGTTACCATTTTGTGGGGTGTAATTCATGCATTTCTGATTGGGCTTTACAGTAAAACAGTTGAATTTTTTTTTGAAAGAAAGGGTCTCATTAAAAAAACTCTATAGCCAGTCACCTCGAGAGGTGAGCAGGCCCCTATAGGGAAAAGAGTACCCATGGTTTTATTGAGAAGATGAGGAGAACCTCACCGCAATTATAGAAGCCCGAATAAAATCGGGAAAGTTACAATCAAATGAACAGGAAGTAAAAGAACGCAAAGCCCTAGTAGCTAAGATATGGGCTACAATGTTTGCGTCTCTAGGTTCATAAGAAATCTTACAATCAGGCAAAGTACCAAGAGTGGATCGGATGTGAGACACCAAATGTTGCACAGTGGAAAGATCCTGATGATGGATGTTGTTAATCTTGTTGGCAATGGAAGCGGAATCAGTTTCAAAGACCACATGAGTCTAACCATTGACAACTACAAACTTTAGACCTTCCAAAATGGCAAGAGCCTCAGCAGAAGCGGGGTCCGGGCAAATGAGCGGCATAGAACAACCACCAAGGACGATGCCAGAGGAATCCCAGGCAATGACGCCAACAGCAGCACCTCTTAACACGGGGTCAAAGGCGCCATCCGTGTTAATCTTGACGAAACCAGAGTTCGGTTTCGTCCATCTAGCTTGATCAAATGTGGGCTCAGCTAGCCGGGAACGTAGATGGGAGGCATCATTAATTGATGTGTAGTCATTAAAATTTTTTGTGCATTGGAGACAATTAACCAAACCGGTTGGAGATGGCTATTATGGACAAAGTCATTTCGGAGATTCTATAAATTCCAAAGGATTGTCATAAGAAGTGAAAATTGATGTAAGGAGAGAAAACTAGCTACTTCAGAAATCCACTGGTGGGGGGAGACAAAGGTATTGGAGAAAATTCGTGTAGGAAGCCTGCCAACTGGAGTGCCTCCTTGGAACTAGGACAATCTCGCATAACATGGAGGGCATAAACGCCAACTGGAGTGCCAACTGGAGTGCCTCCTTGGAACTAGGACAGTCTCGATAGACATATTACAGATCGAGCATACCCCCGTACCAAGAGTGGCCTGGTGGATTTTATGGCCAGATGGGAGTGCATCATGACATAAACGCCATCCAAAGGTACGAACCTTAGGTAGAGTAGGCATTTTGATATAATTTTCCAAAGCTTGGAGGGCCTATTAACAGGCCCTAACTGTGACTGTAAAAATTGGTAACCAGACCGAACTGTGTACATGCCAGAGTCATGGTGACCCCAAAGGGTGGTATCTTTTGTGTCATTAATAATGGGTAAATTAAGGATGGTGTTGGCGTCTTCGTGGGAGAAGTATTCTCTAACTTTTGGTTCGTCCCATTGGGGTAAATTAGGCAACATGAAAGTACCTGCTCGAAGAGGGACTTCGTCATTTACCTCATAATCACCATAAAGGTTGACAGGCTGGGAGCCACCCCATTTGTCAAAGTGGATTTGAACTTGGCTGGATATACCTGGGCGTTTGAAAAAGCCATCGCGAAGCTTAGAGATAGCAATGCTAAGGCCTTTCCAAGCGAAAGAAGATCTCCGAGTGTGATCAGATTCTAGGATAGAACCCGATGGGTAATACTTGCATTTGTAGACTTGACTAAGGAGGTTATCAGGTTCACAAACCAGACGCCAAATCTATTTGCCTAGCAAAGCAACATTGAAGTGGTGAAGATTGCGAAACCCCATACCTCCTGCTGTTTTTGGCAGACAGACGGTGTCCCAAGGGAGCATATGCCAACCTCGTTTGTCAGCTTTTCCAGACCACCAATAATGGCGTATCGAAGTGGTCATATCATCAATAATGTTTTGGGGTAAAAGGTAGCAAGACATAACATACTTTGTTATAGACTAGATGACAAATTTAATAAAAATCTCTCTACCAATAAAGGAGAGGAGATGTTTATTCCATTT
The DNA here is from genome assembly GCA_035048815.1 of Abelmoschus esculentus. Taxonomy (NCBI): domain Eukaryota; kingdom Viridiplantae; phylum Streptophyta; class Magnoliopsida; order Malvales; family Malvaceae; genus Abelmoschus; species Abelmoschus esculentus. The sequence continues at coordinate 8,605,196 of JAUCBN010000051.1, read as the reverse complement.
ACTCAGACGAGCATTCATTTTTAAGATGAAGGATATTGTTGATTTCCGACCGAAGCGACGTGGAAGTTTTCCGAGAAAAGAAAATAGTAGACTTTTCAAAATTCACCGCCTGCCCAGACGAAGTAGCGTAAGTATGTAGAGCATTCTTAAGATGTTGATATTCTATAGTAGTACTCTTAATGAAAACGACACAGTCATCAGCAAAAAAGGAGGTGGTTGATGCGCGACCCATTACTGCTAGCACAAAGTCTAGGGAGGTTACCATTTGTTTGCTCAGCATTGAGCAAGGCTGAAAGGCCTTTAGTACAGAAGAGGAACAAGAAAGGGGATAGAGAATCCCCTTGCCATAACCCTCTATAGGGTTTGAAAGGTCATAAAAGGGAATCGTTGATACGTACTTGAAATGAAACTGAGGATACACACCTCATAATAAGGGAAACCCAACTGGAGTTGAATCCTAGACAAATCATAATTTGTTCAAGAAAAGGCCATTCAACAAGGTCGAAAGCCTTTTCCATGTCAAGTTTTAAGCTAGCAACTTTTCAAGAGATGTTTCATCAGTATTTAAAGTATGGATGAGCTCATGGGCAATAAGGATGTTGTCAATAATGTTTCTTCCTTGAACAAAAGCAGCTTGATTGCCACTAATACATAAGGGTATGATAGATTTTAGATGGTTAACAAGTACTTTTGATACAGTTTTGTAAAGGACAGTGCAAAGGCTAATAGTTCTGAGATGGCGCATTCTAGTGGGGTCGCTTATTTTGGGAATAAGAAAAGTCATAGTACGATTGACCTCTTCCATATTAACCGACCCTCTCAGAAGTCCGAGGCAGAGGTTTGTAAAGTCCTGGCCAAGGATATCTCAATGCTTCCTGAAGAAACCGCTTGGGAATCCATCAACACCCGGGATTTCCTCGGGTCAATATCACGAAAAACAGTGGTAACTTCATCTATAGTGAAATCCTTATTAAGATCATTGTTCATTGTTTCGGTAACAATAATGGGAATCTTATCCAAGATGGAAGAAGCAATAGTGGGAGAGCAAGACGTAAAAAGGTTTTGAAAGTAATTAATAGCAGTAGACATGATGTCGTCTGTTTGTGTTTGCCATATATTTTGGTTGTTTAGAATTCCAACAATATGATTCTTTCGTCGTCGGCTATTTGCTCTTGCATGAAAAATGAAGTATTTTTATCACCGTGTTCTAACCAATGTGTCCGAGCTCGTTGAGCCCAGTATAGTTCTTTCGCATTTAGCAAGCTATCAAGCTCACTTTTAACAGAAATAAAGTTTTACATTTCCGTATTAGAAAGATGTCGTTTGAGACACATATCAATAAAATCGTTCAGTTGAATGATAAGCTCATTGGATTTAATGCGTTTTTTAGATTGCCAAGAGGCTAGGAATCGTCCAATGTCCTGAAGTTTATGAAGTGTCAACCGAGATTGGTTAGACCAAAATCTCTAATTCGAGACAAATATTCTATGTCATCATCCCAACAATTCTCATAGCGAAACAGATTATTAGAGTGTTTGGATCTGAGAGCTCGTGATGGGTTAGTGTCCATTAAGATAAGGCAATGGTCAGAACGTGCTTGAAAGAAAGATATAGCTTGATAGTTAGAAAAGGTATTAAACCAGGCTGAGTTACCAATGAATCTATCGATTCTTTCCATAATGGTTTCCGTATTACGACCAGATCTAGTCCAAGTGAACCATCTAGATATTGTGATCGCGCACGACAAGAGCCGTCTTGTTTTTCATTGTCATAAAAGATTTCATTAAAATCCCCCTAAAAGCCAGGGAAGGGAAGAGGTTGATTTTAGAATATCTATTAATTGCCAAGTTTTGTATAATCAGATTCAGAATCCTATAATTAAATATTTGAACTTTTAAAATTTGAATTAATCAAAATTTGTAACATTTTTGTTGGGTGTAAAGCGTGCATTTTTTATTGGGCTTTTGATACGAATCCGGTTGTGGAATATCCGAATTTGTATTTGTGATTGCCCGATCGTGCTTCTAGTAACTAAAATAAAAAATAGGAACTTTGAAATGAAACTTATAAGATGATATGAAATGGATAGATAATATAGTGAAATGGAATGATGATAAGATGGTTGTTGTGCTTAGGTTGAAGTATAGAAAATATGTATGTATGGAAGATGGAAGTGAAGAGAAGAAATGTAATTGATGGTGCGGTGTAAACAAAGGAGGAACCAACACTAAAAAGTGAAGACCCGTTCCTTAAGAGTTTTTAAACCGTGACTTGGGTGAAAGGCTAATGGATTGTGACCCTCTAGTTATAAGAACTAGGAACCAGCAATATAAAAAGATGAAAAGGGACGAATGCCACAAGAACAATCTTGCAAGCCGATAAAGTTCAAAAAGAACTATAAAAGAGAAACACTCTCAAGTTATAATATATGTCAAAAGTTGTTCCTTTTACAATGAAATGAGTGCCTATTTATAGGTGTAAGACAACAACAAATTGATTGGCCTAGACAAAGATTAAAGACTCATTATTCTAGTGTTAAAGGCCTATTAATTTGTAGGTTATCATATCTCCTATTGACAGCCAGAAAGTTTGATCTAGAAGGATGAATGTAGACATATATATCATCCACAATTAGAAACCCTTGGGCTGATGGTTGATTAAGTTGTCATTCATCCTCACTTAAGGGGCTGTTATAAAGCATTGAATTCAGCAATTGAATGGTCTCTTGAATTCTTGGAAGAAGCATCTTGTGACTATTCCCGTATTGAATTTCCAGCATGCACTGTCTTCAATAATTTAATCATATCTTAAGCTCCTGATATTGGATTGAGGTGATTCAAAGTGCGTTGGAAATATAGGGAGTAGGGGAATAAGTTTGAAGAATACCTCAAGACTCAAATATGATCGTATCCAATCCAAAAATGACGAACAAGTTGACTGATATTCCTTGAATTCCCTCCTTAAGTATTGTTTTAATTGCTGCCTTTACTCTCCCTTAAGTGGTGATAATGAAGACTTTTATTGCATGTCTTTTCTTTCTTGCTTGCTGAAATTGACAGCCTTAAAGTGATGTAAAGACTCTCTTGAAAGCCTTAAAACCATTGCTGGAAATAACAACCTTCAAGTGGTGTAATTGATCCTTTGAATTGCATTGTAACCAATCAACCTTGATGTGTCTTCAAGGGTCTTTAATTGATGTAAATGCCTTGTCATTCCTGAGAATATGATCAACCATTTGCTCCAAAAGAATATCTTAGCTGAAATATATAAACAACCATTAGATAAAAACTTTATTCAATAAAAATGAAAGTGAATGCATGAAACAAATTTAATGAGCTAGTTTAATTAATGAAACTAGTTACATTGAATGATCTAATTTAATTAATTAACTAACACACTAAATTAACTCATAAACATAAGAGAACTAACATGCTTTAAGTGAACTATCATGCATTAATTAACTAATGAACTTAATTGCACTAACATGCTTAAATGATCATCAATCATTATTTATTCATGCACACATGCTGAAACTAAATTTAAAAACTTAAGAAAGAACTCATGCAAACTCATGCACAAGTAGGAGGTTGTATTGTTCCAACAAAGTTGGTGTTGCATTCTCTAATTTCCAGCCTTGAATAAATAGATTTCACATAGCCTCTTGGAATTTCTTGGTTTTAGCACGAGTCATAGGTCCAATAGGAAATTCTTCTGGTTCATTGTTTAATGTGATCATATCATTCCTTCCCTCTTGAGAGCGATTTGTCCCCAAATCGTCACCTACATCAAATGGAGATAAAATCAGCCACATTAAATGTTACACTGACATTAAAATCACCTGGGAGGTCTAATTGATAGGCATTATCATTGATACGCTTGATCACTTGAAAAGGACCATCCCCTCTAGGCATCAATTTTGATTTGCGTTGGGATGGAAATCTTTCTTTTCTCATGTGCAGCCAAACCCAATCTCCCGGCTCAAATGTAATTCGTTTACGTCCCTTGTTAGCTTGTTGCTCATATTGCCTAGTTCTCTTTTCAATATTGTGTCCCGCACTTGTTGATGGAGTTTCTTGATAAATTCAGACTTGTTTGTTCCATCTTTATTCATAATTTGATCAGCGGGCAAAGGTAATAAATCCAATGGAGTTAAGGGATTGAAACCATACACTATTTCAAATGGTGACATTTTAGTGGCAGAATGAATGGATCGGTTGTAAGCAAACTTCACATGCGACAAGATTTCCTCCCAAGTCCTCAAATTCTTTTTGATGATTGTCCTCAACAACATGGATAACACCCGGTTCACCACTTCAGTTTGACCATCTATTTGTGGATGGCAAGTTGTGGAAAACAACAACTTGGTTCCAATCCTGCTCCATAATGTTCTCCAAAAATGGCTTAAGAACTTGACATCTCGATCAGATACGATAGTTCTTGGAACACCATGCAATCTCATGATTTCCCTGAAAAATAAATTAGCAACATGTGAAGCATCATTAGTCTTATTACAAGGAATAAAATGAGCCATTTTAGAAAATCGATCCACTACTACAAAGATGGAATCTTTTTTATTCTTTGTACGTGGCAGCCCAAGTACAAAATCCATGTATATGTCTACCCAAGGTGCATTAGGAATAGGTAGTCGGGTATATAGGCCATGGGGCATGACTTTTGACTTGGCCTTTCTACATGTTATGCAACGCTCACATAGCCTCTCAACATCTCGTTTCATCTTTGGCCAATACAAGTGCTCTTGAAGCATGTTCAACGTCTTTGCTACTCCAAAATGTCCCATTAGTCCTCCACCATGTGCTTCCTTGAGGAGCAACTCTCGAATGGATCCTTGTGGAATGCAAAGCTTCCCTTCCTTAAATAGGTATCCATCATCTCTATAAAACTTATCATGTGCACCTTTCTCACAGATTTTGTATACTTCACCAAAATCATGGTCAGACTCATATAATTCCTTAATGAAAGCAAAATCCAACAATTTAGAGTCTAAGGTGTTAAGAAGGGCATACCTACGTGATAGTGCATCAGCAACAATGTTTTCCTTACCCTTTTTATACTTGATCACATAAGGGAAGGCTTTAAGAAACTCAACCCATCTGGCATGTCTCTTGTTTAGCTTATGTTGACCCTTGATGTGCTTTAATGCCTCATGGTCTGTATGGATGATGAATTCTTTAGACCATAGGTAATGCTGCCAAGTTTCCAAAGCCCGAATTACTGCATACATCTCCTTATCATAGGTTGGATAATTGGGTGTAGCTCCACTCAATTTCTCACTAAAGTAGGCTATGGGGCGTCCTTCTTGAGATAAAACTGCTCTAATTCCTAAACCTGAAGCATCACATTCAACCTCAAAAACTTTGTTAAAATAAGGTAAAGTTAACAATGATGCATTAATTAAACAATCCTTAATCAGGTAAAAGGATTTCTCTTGCTCTTCATGCCAAAAGAAGTTGGAATTCTTTTTAATGACTCCGGTTAAAGGAGCAGCTAAGGTGCTGAAATTAGGTACAAACCGACGATAGAAGCTTGCTAAACCATGAAAGCTTCTAACTTGGCTAATGCTTGTTGGTCTAGGCCATTCTTCAATTGCCTTAACCTTCTCTCTATCAACTTCTAATCCATCTGCACTCACAACAAAACCTAGGAAAATAACCTTGTTAGTGAAAAATATGCATTTTTGTAGATTAGCGTAAAGTCTTTCATTTCTCAAAACATCTAACACTGACCTTAGATGTTGAACATGTTCATTCAAACTCTTGCTATAGATAAGAATATCATCAAAATACACTACACAAAATTTATCCAAGAATTGTCTAAGGATGTGATTCATTAATCTCATAAAAGTGCTTGGTGCATTAGTTAGACCGAACGACATAACCAACCACTCATATAATCCTTGTTTAGTCTTGAATGCAGTTTTCCACTCATCCCCTTCTCGCATTCGAATTTGATGGTAACCACTTTTAAGATCAATCTTAGAGAAGATATTAGAACCACTAAGCTCATCTAACATATCATCTAAAAGTGCAATAGGATGACGATACTTTACCGTTATTTTGTTCACCGCACGACAATCCACACACATGCTCCATGTACCATCTTTCTTAGGCACAAGTAGAACAGGTACTGCACAAGGACTAAGGCTCTCTCTAACATAACCCTTTTCCATCAAATCTGAAACTTGCCTTTGTAACTCCTTAGTTTCCTCGGGGTTACATCGGTAAGCTGGTCGATTAGGAATGATAACACCAGGAACAAAGTCAATTTGATGCTCTATTTCACGAATTGGAGGCAGTCCACTTGGAATCTCTTCTGGAAATAGGTCTTCATATTCCTGCAACAATGAAACAATAAAAGATGGCAGATTTGGGTCAAGATCGTTAGTGCTTAAAAAACTCTCCTTGTACATAAGTACAAGAACCATCTTTTCCGAAAAAAAATTCTTTCTTATCTCTTTTTCTTTAGCAAAAATGCTAACTCTCTTTTTTTCTTCTTTTTCTCTCTCTTTTTTCCGCTCGAATGTTACCTCACTCTCCTTTCCTCTTCTCTCAATTTTGATATCACTCTCTTTGGTTTTTTCAAAGCTTTCTCTTAAATGAAGTTGATCTTTGTTAACTTGCTTTGGTGAAAGTGGGGCTAAAGTGATCTTCCTTGCTTCATGGGTGAAGGTATACCGATTGGTATAACCATCATGTATGACTCTCCTATCAAACTGCCATGGTCATACAAACAAGAGATGATCGACGTGCATTGGCACAACATCACATAACACCTCGTCTTTATACTTGCCAATGGAAAAAGGCACAATAACTTGTTTGATCACTTTAAGTTATCCTCCATCATTAAGCCACTGCAGCTTGTAGGGATGTGGATGCTTGGTAGTTTCTAGGCCAAGTTTATCTACCATTAAAGTACTAGCAACGTTAGTGCAACTACCACCATCGATAATGACAAAGCATACCTTTTCATTAATATGGCAGCGAGTATGGAAAATGTTCTCGCGTTGCTGATCCCCATCAATTGCTTGCATGATTAGGCTCCTTTTAACAACAAGGACCTCTCCATCTACAGTATGTTCCAACCCTTCTTCTTCAAATTCTTTTTCATCATTTTCCTCCTCCTCTTGGTCAGTTTCAATCTCTCCATCATCACGGATGAACATAGTGTTGCGGTTAGGGCATTGGCTAGCAATGTGACCTCTCCCCAAACACTTGAAGCATTGTACATCACGGGATCGAACTGGCATGGCTGGACTCTTTCCCTTTTTGGTTTCGGTGATGGGTTTGATATTCTTTGATGGTCCGGCTCGTTCATTAGGAGTAAAGGATGGATTCTTCTTTAAGTTACCTTGCCCCCATTTGGAAGTAGAACCTCCATAAACTCGTGTTGCACCTTTCCTTCTAAGTTGTTTCTCCACCTTCATGGCCATATGAACCATGTCTTCTATTTCCACATAATGTTGCAACTCAACAATGGCTGCAATGTTAGGATCAAGACCAGATAAAAACCTTGCCATTGTGGCTTCTCGATCCTCATCAATGTTGGCTCGGATCATGGCTACTTCCATCTCTTTAAAATAATCCTCAACACTACGATTACCTTGTGTAAGGTTTTGAAGCTTGTTAAACAACTCTCTATGGTATTGAGTTGGAATGAATATTCTACGCATCACAACTTTCATCTCATTCCAAGTAGAAATAGGATGTTCACCATTGCGTCTCCTGCTAGATGTCAATTGATCCCACCATATAAGTGCGTAATCCATAAACTCAATGGCTGCGAGTTTTACCTTTTTAAGCTCTAAATAGTTATGGCACTCAAAGATGTGTTCAACCTTCTTTTCCCATGCAAGGTATGCTTTTGGATCCGTTCTTCCTTGGAAAGGAGGAATGATAATCTTGATGTTGCTGAGATTATCATCCACTCTTGGACGTGCTCTTTGGCCTTGTTGTGCCATACTATGTTGGGATGATTGATCATGTTCACGTACATCATCAACCCTTCAGGATACTCCTCATTACCATGATAAGCTTGTGAAATTTCAAGTTGGTCAATTCGTTCTAATAAGGGCTCGAATTGCTGTTGAATCATCTTTGCCATTGCTTGTACCAATGCTTGGTTTTGCAAATAGGGAACTCCTTCACCACTGTGACCAAATCTTTGTGACATGATTAGATAAAAAAAATTAAACCTCACCAACACAAATCCTCACCTTTCCACTCCAAAGAAAATGCACTCACACTCGTGTTTCACTTGGGATAGGCTTTTTCCCTTAATGCACACTCTTGCCTTTTACCACTCTTTCTCTCTTTTCTAAGCCCTTAGAGAACTTACTCAAGGCACAACAAGCTTTCTTTGTAAAATTCGGTTGAAACAAAGTGGTTAGGAAAGGAAAAAATAGGTAGCAAACGGATGCTAAAAAGATAAAATAGGAATCTGAAGAAAGTGTGATAAAAAATACAACCAAACCTCTTTTTACTTTTAAGATACGATCCCTCCCTCTTGAACTTTTTTTTTGAGATTTTGGATTTTTTTCAATTTTTTTTTTCAATTTTTTTCTTTTTTTTTTTGCATTTTTTTGGAGATGAATCGAACAACTTACTGAATTGATGTAGCTCTGATACCAATTGATACGAATTCGGTTGCGAAATATCCGAATTTGTATTTGTGATTGCCCAATCGTGATTCTAGTAAGTAACTAAAATGAAAAATAGGAACTTTGAAATGAAACTTATAAGATGATATGAAATGGATATATAATATAGTGAAATGGAATGATGATAAGATGGTTGTTGTGCTTAGGATGAAGTATAGAAAATATGTATGTATGGAAGATGAAAGTGAAGAGAAGAAATGTAATTGATGGTGCGGTGTAAACAAAGGAGGAACCAACACTAAAAAGTGAAGACCCGTTCCTTAAGAGTTTTTAAACCATGACTTGGGTGAAAGGATAATGGATTGTGACCCTCTAGTTATAAGAACTAGGAACCAGCAATATAAAAAGATGAAAAGGGATGAATGCCACAAGAACAATCTTGCAAGCCGATAAAGTTCAAAAAGAACTATAAAAGAGAAACACTCTCAAGTTATAATATATGTCAAAAGTTGTTCCTTTTACAATGAAATGAGTGTCTATTTATAGGTGTAAGACAACAACAAATTGATTGGCCTAGACAAAGATTAAAGACTCATTATTCTAGTGTTAAAGGCCTATTAATTTGTAGGTTATCATATCTCCTATTGACAGCCAGAAAGTTTGATCTAGAAGGATGAATGTGGATATTCTTAGGATGAATGTAGACATATATATCATCCACAAGTAGAAACCCTTGGGCTGATGGTTGATTAGTTGTCATTCATCCTCACTTAAGGGGCTGTTATAAAGCATTGAATTCAGCAATTGAATGGTCTCTTGAATTCTTGGAAGAAGCATCTTGTGACTATTCTCGTATTGAATTTCCAGCATGCACTGTCTTCAATAATTTAATCATATCTTAATTTCCTGATATTGGATTGAGGTGATTCAAAGTGCGTTGCAAAGATAAGGAATAGGGGAATAAGTTTGAAGAAGACCTCAAGACTCAAATATGATCGTATCCAATCCAAAAATGGAGAACAAGTTGATTGATATTCCTTGAATTCCCTCCTTAAGTATTGTTTTAATTGTTGCCTTTACTCTCCCATAAGTGGTGATAATGATGACTTTTATTGCATGTCTTTTTTTTCTTGTTTGCTGAAACTGACAACCTTAAAGTGATGTAAAGACTCTCTTGAAAGCCTTAAAATCATTGCTGGAAATAACAACCTTCAAGTGGTGTAATTGATCCTTTGAATTGCATTGTAACCAATCAACCATGATGTGTCTTCAAGGGTCTTTAATTGATGTAAATGCCTTGTCATTCTTGAGAATATGATCAGCCATTTGCTCCAAAAGAATATCTTAGCTGAAATATATAAGCAACCATTAGATAACAACTTTATTCAATAAAAATGAAAGTGAATGCGTGAAACAAATTTAATGAGCTAGTTTAATTAATGAAACTAGTTACATGGAATGATCTAGTTTAATTAATTAACTAACGCACTAAATTAACTCATAAACATAAGAGAACTAACATGCTTTAAGTGAACTATCATGCATTAATTAAACTAATGAACTTTTGCACTCACATGCTTAAATGATCATCAAGAATTATTTATTCATGCACACATGCTGAAACTAAATTTAAAAACTTAAGAAAGAACTCATGCAAACTCATGCACAAGTAGGAAGTTGTATTGTTCCAACAAAGTTGGTGTTGCATTCTCTAAATTCCAGCCTTGAATAAATAGATTTCCCATGGCCTCTTGGAATTTCTTGGTTTTAGCACGAGTCATAGGTCCAATAGGAAATTCTTCTATTTCATTGTTGGATGTGATCATATCAGCTTTACAGTAAAACAGTTGAAATTTTAACAGATTAAAATACTCTAAAATTGAAATTAAGCTATATAATCAGATTCAGAAGCATATAATTAAATATTTGAACTCATAAAATTCTGATTGGGCTTTACAGTAAAACAATTAAAATTTTAACTAAGTAAAATAATCTAAAATTGAAATTAAGTGGTATAATCAGATTCAGAAGCCTATAATTAAATATTTGAACTCATAAAATTTGAATTAATATCATTTTGTGACCGTTTTGTTTGGTGTAAAGCTTGCATTTCTGATTGAGCTTTATAGTAAAACAATTAAAATTTTAACTGAGTAAAATACTCTGAAATTGAAATTAAGCTGTATAATCAGATTCATAAGCCTATAATTAAATATTTGAACTCATAAAATTTGAATTAATATAATAGTTTTATCATTTTGTTGGGTGTAAAGCGTGCATTTCTGATTATGCTTTACAATAAAACAGTTGAAATTTTAACCGAGTAAAATACTCTAAAATTGAAATTAAGTAGTATTATCAATTTCAGAACCCTATAATTAAATATTTGAACTCATAAAATTAGAATTAATCTCATTTTGTGACCGTTTTGATGGGTCTAAAATGAGCATTTCTGATTGTGCTTTACAATAAAACAATTAAAATTTTAACGGAGTAAAATACTATAAAATTGAAATTAAGATGTATAATCAGATTCAGAAGCCTATAATTTAACATTTGAACTCATAAAATTTGAATTAATCTCATTTTGTGACCGTTTTGTTGGGTTTAAAGCTTGCATTTCTGATTGGGATTTACAATAAAACAGTTGAAATTTTAACTGAGTAAAATACTTTGAAATTGAAATTAAGTTGTATAATCAGATTCAGAAGCCTATAATTAAATATTTGAACTCATAAAATTTCAATTAATATCATAGTTTGATTGTTTTGTTAGGTGTAAAGCGTGCATTTCTGATTATGCTTTACACTAAAACAATTGAAATTTTAACCGAGTAAAATACTTTAAAATTGAAATTAATCTGTATTATCAGATTCAGAAGCCTATAATTAAATATTTGAACTCATAAAATTTGAATTAATTTCATTTTGTGACTGTTTTGTTGGGTGTAAAACGAGCATTTCTGATTGTGCTTTACAATAAAACAGTTAAAATTTTAACCGAGTAAAATACTCTAAAATTGAAATTAAGCAGTATAGTCAGATTCAGATGCTTATAATTAAATATTTGAACTCGTAAAATTTCAATTAACCTCATTTTGTGATCCTTTTCTTGGCTGTAAAACATGCATTTATTATTGGGCTTTACAGTAAAACAATTGAATTTTTTTTGAAGGAAAGGGCCTCATTAAAAACATTGTATTGCCAGTCACCTCGAGAGGTGAGTAGGCCCCTATGGGGATAAGAGTACCGATGGTTTTATTGAGAAGAAGAGGAAAACCTCTCCATGTTTACAGATGCCCGAATAAAATCAGGAAAGTTACAATCAAAAGAGAAAGAAAGAAAAGAACGCAAAGCCCTAGTAGCTAGGACATGGGCTACAACATTTGCTTCTCTAGGTACATGACAAATCTTACAATCAGGCAAAGTACCAAGAGTAGAACGAATTCGAGACACTAAAGATTGCACTGTGGAAAGATCGTGATGATGAGTGTTGTTAACTTTGTTGGCAATGGATGCAGAATCGGTCTCAAGGATGACATTAGTCCAACCATTATCGACAACAAGATTAAGTCCTTCTAGAATGGCAAGAGATTCGGCAGAAGCCGGATCTGGGTAGTAGGTGAGGGGAATAGAGCGTCCACCAAGGACGAAAATTGAAGAATCCCGAGCGATCACACCTGCATCAGCTCCCTTTAAAATGGGGTCAAAGGCGCCATCTGTGTTAACCTTAACGAAACCGCGGTCCGGTTTCATCCATCTAGCCTGAGCAAAGGTGGGCTCAACTGGTTGGTATCTTAGATGGAGAGCATCATAACTCATAAAATTTGAATTAATCTCAAGTTGTGACCGTTTTGTTGGGTTTAAAAAGTGCATTGCTGATTGGGCTTTACAGTAAAATAGTTGAAATTTTAACTGAGTAAAATAATCTAAAAATGAAATTAAGCTACATAACCAGATTCAAAAGCATATAATTAAATATCTGAGCTCATAAAATTTGAATTAATCTCATTTTGTGATCGTTTTGTTGGGTATAAAGCGTGCATTTCTGATTGTGCTTTACAGTTAAATAGTTGAAATTTTAACTGAGTAAAATACTCTAAAATTGAAATTAAGCTGTATAATCAAATTCAGAAGCCTATAATTAAATATTTGAACTCATAAAATTTGAATTAATCACATTTTGTGACCGTTTTGTTAGGTGTAAAACGAGCATTTCTAATTGTGCTTTATAATAAAACAATTAAAATTTTAACTGAGTAAAATACTATAAAATTGAAATTAAGCTGTATAATCAGATTCAGAAGCCTATAATTTAATATTTGAACTCATAAAATTAGAATTAATCTCATTTTGTGACCATTTTTTGGGTGTAAAGCGTGCATTTCTGATTGTGCTTTACAATAATGATAAGTGCTCAAAAGATCATTATTTTATACACCTTTCATGGGCAATAAGCACTTATCTCACACTTACTTGGACTGATGCATGCGCTTAATATGCAATATTCGGATATTCGGCTATTATAAATCATAAAGCTAATATTTACAGAAAAATGCAGAATTTACGATATCTTCTGTATATGCAGGAACAAGTACTACCGAGGCAGGATTGAGGCCGAGGCAGAAGCTGGGCCGCGGCAGCAACTGAAGCTCCAACATCAATACTGTAGGCGATTGGAAGATAAAAATACACTGGACGGTTCTGGACATGCAGCACATGGATCAAAGCTGGCTAGCACGAGGAAAGCCCAAGTCAAAGGCCACAGGGAAAAGCCTCCTAGTTGAAATAAACTTGGAAATATTTGATTTATGGGAATAATTGTAATCCTACTCCAAATAGTATTCCTACTTAGGAAAGGTTTGCCCTAGACCTAGACTATATATACCATAGCCGTCCAATGTATTAGAGAGCCGATTGAGAGAGAGAGTTCATCCCTAAGAATTATTGTGTTCTTTCTTCCATCATGTTCTAAGCTTTCTTAGGGTTAGGTGAAGGTTGTAGAGTACTTGTGAGAGGAGATTGTACTTTGTTTCTCGTTTCAATGCAATAAAACATTAAGATTTGCTTACTCTTTGCCATTCTTTGTTCTTGCATCCAAGCCCGGGAGGGAAGTTTGTGAGTAATCTATTTATCTAGACTCGGGAGAGTTAGATTCACGAAAGGAGTAAGTACGATATTTGAAAAATACTAACTCGACCTAGGGATAGGTTGGAGTTTCAGCGGCTAAAAGAAGTGTGAGATTGGTTGATAGTTACAATTGATTCACGCCGGGAGGTATCGTCAAGGACTGATTATCAACAGTGTTTCGACTTAGGGATAAGCGGAGCCATCCAAGGACACTTTGCCGAATCTTAGTGAGGTCTACCCAAGAGCAAGGGATTGGCGCGGCAGACATGCATTGTTGCTGTCGAGGCAGTAATCTGCAGTACTGCCGAGGCAAAGTCATGCGATAGCAATGGAAAGAAACAAGTCGATCGATTCCACAATACAACGCAATTGGATCCTGCCCACTCTCCTCATTCGTTCTCACTATCTTTATTTAGTTTTTTATTTAATTAGTTTACTCAAACATTCTTCCTACTTGTGTTTTTACTTTACTTTTACAGGACAAGAATATTAAAGAAGACATATTATGTACACCAATCCCTGTGGAGACGATACCCGATAAATACTTATCACTTTATTACTTGCGACGTGTACACTGCACAATTTACGCTATTTCTACACGCAACAAGTAAAATAGATGGAAATTTAACCGAGTAAAATAATCTAAAATTGAAATTAAGTTGTATAATTAGATTCAGAAGCCAATAATAAAATATTTGAACTCATAAAATTAGAATTAATCTCATTTTGTTACCGTTTTGTTGTGTTTAAAGCGTGCATTTCTGATTGGGTTTTACAGTAAAACAATTAAAATTTAAACTGAGTAAAATACTTTAAAATTAAAATTAAGCTATATAATCAGATTCTAAATCCTATAATTAAATATTTGACCAAATAAAATTAGAATTAATCTCATTTTGTGACCGATTTATTGGGTTTAAAGCATGCATTTCTGATTGGGCTTTACAGTAGAACAATTGAAATTTTAACTAAGTAAATTACTTTAAAATTGAAATTAAGCTGTATAATCAGATTTAGAAGCCTATAATTAAATATTTGAACTCATAAAATTTGAATTAATCTCATTTTGTGACCGTTTTGTTGGGTTTAAAGCGTGCATTTCTATTTGAGTTTTATAGTAAAACAATTGAAATTTTAACCGAATAAAATACTCTTAAATTGAAATTAACCTGTATAATCAGATTTAGAAGCCTATAATTAAATATTTTAACTCATGAAATTTGAATTAATCTATTTTGGTACCGTTTTGATGGGTTTAAAGCATGCATTTATTATTGGGTAGTATAGTAAAACAATTAAAATTTTAACTGAGTAAAATACTCTAAAATTAAAATTAAGCTGCATAATAAGATTCAGAAGCCTATAATTAAATATTTGAACTCATAAAATTTGAATTAATCTCATTTGGTGACCGTTTTGTTGGGTTTATAGCGTGCATTGCTGATTGGGCTTTATAGTAAAATAGTTGAAATTTTAACTAAGTAAAATACTCTAAAATTGAAATTAAGTTGTATAATCAGATTCAAAAGCCTATAATTAAATATTTGAACTCATATAATTTGAATTAATCTCATTTTGTGACCGTTTTGTTGGGTGTAAATCGTGCAACTCTGATTGCGCTTTACAGTAAAACAATTGAAATTTTAATTGAGTAAATTACTTTAAAATTGAAATTAAGCTATATAATCAGATTCAGAAGCCTATAATTAAATATTTGACTCATAACATTTGAATTAATCTCATTTTGTGACCGTTTTGTTGGGTTTAAAGCGTGCATTGCTGATTGGGCTTTATAGTAAAATAGTTGAAATTTTAACTGAGTAAAAACTTTAAAATTGAAATTAAGTTGTATAATCAGATTTAGAAGCCTATAATTAAATATTTGAACTCATAAATTTGAATTAATCTCATTTTGCGACCGCTTTGTTGGTTGTAAAGCGTGCATTTCTAATTGGGCTTTACAGTAAAACAGTTAAATTTTTTTTTGAAAGAAAGGGCCTCATTAAAAAAACCCTATAGCCAGTCACTTGAAGAGGCAAGCAGGCCCCTATGGGGAATAGAGTACCCAAGATTTTATTGAGAAGAAGAGGAGAACCTCTCCGAGTTCATAGAAGCCCGAATAAAATCGAGAAAGGTACAATCAAATGAACAGAAAATAAAAGAACGCAAAGCCCTAGTGGCTAAGACATGAGCTACAACGTTTGCGTCTCTAGGTACATAACAAATCTTACAATCAGGCAAAGTACCAAGAGTTGAGCGGATGCGAGACACCAAATGTTGCACAGTGGAAAGATCCTGATGATGGATGTTGTTAACCTTGTTGGCAATGGAAGCAGAATCAGTTTCAAAGACCACATGAGTCCAGCCATTGGCAACTGCAAACTTTAGACCTTCCAAAATGGTAAGAGGGATCCCTGGCAAATAAGCGGTAAAGCACAACCACCTAGTACGACGCCGGAGGAATCCCTAGCAATGACGCCAGCAGCAGCACCTCTTAACACGGGGTCAAAGGTGCCATCCGTGTTAATCTTGACGAAACCAGGGTCCGGTTTCGTCCATCTAGCTTGAGCAAATGTGGGCTCAACCAGCCGGGAACGTAGACGGGAGGCATCATTAATAGAAGTGTAGTCATTAAAAAGTTTTTGTGCATTGGAAACAGTTAACCAAACCGGTTGAAGATGGCTATTATGGATAAAGTCATTGCGGCGATGCCATAAATTCCAAAGGATCGTGATAAGGAGTGAAAATTGATGTAAGGAGAGAAAACCCGCAGCTTCAGAAAGCCACTGGAGGGGGGAGACAAAGGAGTTGGACAAAATTCGTGTAGGAAGCCCTGTCAACTGGAGTGCCTCTTTAGCACTAGGACAGTCCGCATAGCATAGAGGGTGGTTTCGATAGACATATTACAGATCGGGCATACCCCCGTACCAAGATTGGCCTGGAGGATTTTATGGCCAGATGGGAGTGCATCATGACATAAACGTCATCCAAAGGCACGAACCTTGGGTAGAGTAGGCAGTTAAGAAATAACTTTCCAAAGCTTGGAGGGTCTATTAATAGGCCCTAACTGTGACTGCAAAAATTGGTAACCAGACCGAACCGAGTACATGCCAGAGTCATGGTGACCCCAAAGGGTGGTGTCTTTTGTGTCATTAATAATGGGTACATTAAGGATGGTATTGGCGTCTTCGTGGGAGAAGTATTCTCTAACTTTTGATTCGTCCCATCTGGGCAAATTCGGCAACATGAAAGTACCCGCACGAGGAGGGACTTCGTCATTTACCTCATAATCACCATAAAGGTTGACAGGCTGGGAGCCACCCCATTTGTCAAGGTGGATTTGAACTTGGCTGGATATACCTGGGCGTTTGAAAAAACCATCACAAAGCTTAGAGATAGCAATGCTAAGGCCTTTCCAAGCGAAAGAAGATTTTCGAGTATGATCTGATTCGAGGACAGAACCCGAAGGGTAATACTTGCATTTGTAAACCTGACTAAGGAGACTATCAGGTTCACAAACCAGACGCCGAATCTGTTTGCCTAGTAAAGCAACATTGAAGTGGTGAAGGTCGCGAAACCCTATACCTCCTACCGCTTTAGGCAGACAGACGGTGTCCCAAGGGAGCATATGCCAACCTCGTTTGTCAGCTTTCCCAGACCACCAATAACGGCGTATCGAAGTGGTCATATCATCAATAATGTTTTGGGGTAAAAGGTAACAAGACATGACATATTGTCGTATAGACTGGATGACAGATTTAATAAAAATTTCTCTACCACTAAAAGAGAGGAGATGTTTATCCCATTTACTCAGGTGAGCATTCATTTTTTCCCTGATGAACCCCAAGGTTGTTGTCTTGTTCTTTCCTATTAGGAGAGGGACTCCCAGATAAATACCTGGATCATCCACTTCTCTTACATGTAGTATATCATTGATTTCCGACCGAAGCGACGTGGAAGTTTTCCGAGAAAGAAAATAGTAGACTTTTCAAAATTCACCGCCTGCCTAGACGAAGTAGCATAAGTATGTATAGCATCCTTAAGGTGTTGAGCTTCTGTAGTTGTATTCTTAATGAATACGACACAGTCATCTACAAAAAAGAGGTGGTTGATGCGAGGCCCATTCCTACTAGCACAAAGTCTAGGGAGGTTGCCATTTGTTTGCTCAGCATTGAGCAAGGCTAAAAGGCATTGAGTACAGAAAAGAAACAAAAAAGGGGATAGAGGGTCCCCTTGCCGTAACCCTCTATAGGGTTTGAAAGGTTGTGAAAGGGAGTCATTGATACGTACTTGAAAGGATACTGAGGATACACACCTCATAATAAGGGAAGCCCATCTAGAGTTGAAACCTAGGCGAATCATAATTTGTTCAAGAAAAGGCCATTCAACACGGTCGAAAGCCTTTTCCATGTCGAGTTTTAAGCTTGCACCTTTTGCAAGAGATGTTTCATCAGTATTTAAAGTATGGATGAGCTCATGGGCAATAAGGATGTTGTCAGTAATGTTCCTTCCTTGAACAAAAGCAGCTTGGTTGCCACTGATACACAAGGGTATGATAGATTTTAGACGGTTAACAAGTACTTTCGAAACAATTTTGTAAAGGACTGTGCAAAGGCTAATAGGCCTGAGATGGCGCGTTGTAGTGGGGTCGCTGATTTTGGGAATAAGAACTATGATAGTACGGTTGACCTCTTCCATATTAACCGACCCTCTCAAGAGTCCGAGGCAGAGGTTTGTAAAGTCTTGGCCAAGGATATCCCAATGCTTCCTGAAGAAATCGCTTGGGAATCCATCAACACCCGGGGCTTTCCTCGGGTCAATATCACGAAAAGAAATGGTAACTTCATCTGTTGTGAAATCCTTATTGAGGTTATTGTTCATTGTTTCAGTAACAATAGTGGGAATGTTATCCAAGATGGTAGAGGCAATAGTAGGAGAGGAAGATGTAAAAAGGTTTTGAAAGTAAGTAATAGCAGTAGACATGATATCATCTGTATGTGTTTGCCATATATTCTGGTTGTTTAGAAGTCCAGCAATATGATTCTTCCGCCGTCGGCTATTTGCTCTAGCATGAAAAAAAGAAGTATTTTTATCACCGTGTTCTAAGCAGTGTGTCCGAGCTCGTTGAACCCAGTATATTTCTTTCGCATTCAACAAGCTATCAAGCTCACCTTTAGTAAAAATAAAGTTATGGATTTCCGTATCAGAAAGCTGGCGTGTGAGACACATATTAATAAAATCGTTCAGTTGAGTGATACGCTCATTGGAATTAATGCGTTTGTTAGTTTGCCAAGTGGCTAAGAATCGTCCAATATCTTGAAGTTTATGAAGTGTCGAGCGAGAATGGTTAGACCAAATCTCTCTAATTCGAGACAAAACTTCCTGGTCATCAACCCAACAATTCTCATAATGAAAAAGATTATTGGAGTGATTTGATCTGAGAGCTCGTGATGGGCTAGTGTCCATTAAGATAGGGCAATGATCAGAACGTGCCTGAAAGAACGATATAGCTTGGCAATTATGAAATGAGTTAACCAAGTGGATTTACCAAGAAATCTATCGATTCGTTCCATAATGGTTTCCGTGTTACGCCCAGATCTAGTCCAAGTGAACCATCCAGTTGTTGGTTTACAGTCAAAAAGATCATTCTTGTCAAGACAATCTCTAAAATTATTAATTTGTGATCGCGCACGACGAATACCGCCTTGGTTTTCATTATCATAAAGGATTTCATTAAAGTCCCCCCTAAAAGCCAGGGAAGGGAAGAAGCTAATTTTAGAGTATCTATTAAATGCCAAGTTTGTATTTGTTTGCAGTTTCGGGGAAACCATGTAAACCGGAAAAATGAAATTGTACTTGTCAAAAGAAATAACGACATCAATATGGCGTTCCGAGTAGGTAAGCAAATCAATAGTAGTTTTGTCATTCCAAATGAGAGCAAGCCTTGTGCAAGAATGGTTGGGTTCAACAGCTATGCAACAATGCATACCTAGCTTAAACTTAATACGGTCCATACTGTGTCTGTTTAACCTAGTCTCACAAAGAAAAAGACAATCAGCATCATGCTTGGAGGAAGCACGTTGTAGAGCGTGAACTGCCTGGGCGTTGCCAAGACCCTGGCAGTTCCAACATAAGATTTTCATTTTGCTCGGCGGGGTTGATCACCGTCAGCCGCCGCCGGAGAGTTTTTTCCGCTGCTCATCCCAGCTTTTCCATTAGAAGCCTTAGTCGAAGAACGAGGTCTATTGGTTATGTAGCCCACAATAAAAGGTGGTGTTCGCACGGAATATATACTCGAGATTCGATATAGAATTCAAGAATGAGAAAAAACACTACAAGATGTATAGGTTAAGATCCCAATCAAGGGTGGTATAATGAGAAAGAAATTAATGTTTTGAAGAAGCCTCAAATTAGCGAAATTGTTGATAGGAGAGGGCAAAACACTATGAGAAGTGTTAGAAAAAAACCCTTTGAAGGGTGGTATATAAAGAAAAAGAAAAACATAGTTGATGCAATTGATTATGCTTGGCGTAAAATTACCCATTAATACAAAGGTATCAATAAGGATAAAGAAGAAAGACAGAAAGAAATCTATCATTCTGGTATTGGGGTAACAATTATGAAAAAGATAAGTAATTTGATAAGTAAATTTGGACGATACCTTTTGCAAGGGTGATGTATGATAAGTGCTCAACACATTATCACTTTTTACTCCTTTTATGGGCATTCATCACCAAATATACACCCACTTAGACCAATGCATGTGCTTAATGTGATATATTTAGAAGTTATACTCATATAAATAATATTTATAGAAAAAGGCACGTTTTACTGCGTTTTCATATCTGTGCAAGAGAACCAGTGCCGCGGCAGCGACAAGGCCGAGGCAGGACCTGATGCCGAGGCAGCAGCAGAAAGACAGGAAGCAAGACTATAGGCGATGGAAAGATAAAAATCCAAGGAACGTGTCTGGACTTGAAGCCCATGGATCGGAGCAGACTAGCACAAAGAAAAGCCCAAAGGAAGACCACGCGGGAAAGCCCCTTAGCCGAAGCAAACTTGGAAATATTTTTATTATTATGTACTTGACTTGTTCCCTACTCCAAGTTGTATTCTACTTAGGAAAGGTTTGCCCTAGGTCTAGCCTATATAAGGACCTAGCCACCCAATGTACAATACACGGAATAGCTAGGGAGAGAGTCGATTTATATTCTTGTTTTCTTCTCCTCCATTATGTTCTAAACCTTCTTAGGTATTAGGTGAAGGTTGTCGAGTATTTGTGAGAGGAGATTGTACTTTGTCTTTGATTCAATGCAATAAAGTTATCAAGGTTTGCTTATCCTTTGTTATTCCTTGTTTTCACAATTGAGCTCGGGAGAGGATATTGTGAATCATCCATTTATCTAAGCTCGAGAGAGTTAGATTCACGAAAGGGATAAGTACGGTGTTTCAATCGCGAAATACTAACTCGGCCTAGGGATATGTTAAGAGTTTCAGCGGCTAAAAGAAGTGTGAGATTGTTTGGTGAGTATAATTGGTTCACGCCGGGAGGTATCATCAAGGACTAGTCATCAACATCACTCTGACTTAGGGATAAGCGGAGTCATCCAAGGACACTTTGCCGAACTTTGGTAAAGTCTACCCACGAGCAAGGGATTGCCGCGGCAGACAGTATTGTCGCTGCCAAGGCAGTAAACTGCAATGCTGCCGAGGCAGTGATATACGATTGCATTGGACAGAGACAAGTCAATCAAATCCACAATACGACGCAACTGGATCCTAGCCCATCTCTCTCTATTATTTCAACTCTTTATTTTTATTTAGTTATTTTAGTTTAGATAAATCAAATCAATTCACTTGTGTTTTAATTTTTCTACAGAATAAGAAGGTGAAGAAAGCATATTAAGTATACCGGTCCCTGAGGAGACGATAACTCGATAAAATACTTATCACTTATTACTTTTGATGTGTCCACTTGCACTAAACGCGCACTTTTGACACGCGACAAGTTTTTGGCGCCATTGCCGGGGACTGACAACTAAATTTTGTTTTCTTTATTTTCTTGTTTATTTTTATTTTTATTTTACTTTTGTTTTTCGTGGTGTATGACCAGGGACAATCCAACCAACCCCTTGTACGAGTTAGATCCAGAGATCGAAAGAACAAGGCAAAGGTTGAGGAGACAGATCCAAGGAGCCATGGCAGAACACCCGGCAGGACAAAACTTACCTGCCGGCAATGGAGGACTTCCGCCGCCACCTGGGCCGCGGCAGCTCACTGTCAGAGACTTCCTGGAGGAGGACTTAAATGGATTAAACCCAGGAGTCGTTACACCTGAGATTGAAGCAACCCATTTTGAACTAAAACCTGTTATGTTCAATATGTTAAATACAATTGGACAATTTGGTGGGTCTGCAACTGAAGACGCAAGGCAACACCTCAAGTCCTTCATGGAAATCTGCAACTCTTTCAAAATCCAAGGAGTCCATGAAGATGTCTTGCGATTGAAGCTATTCCCCTATTCACTGAGGGATAGGGCGAAAGCTTGGTTAAATAGCATTCCAGCAGGATCTATTGGATCCTGGAGTGAACTTTGCCGCGATTTCATTACTCGTTTTAATCCCACTAATTTATATGATAGAATCCGTAATGAAATTACTTCTTTTCGACAGGCAGATGATGAACCAATGTACGAGGCATGGGAGCGCTACAGAGATTTACTACACAAGTGTCCTTTGCATGGATTTCCCCTATGGATACAGGTGACAATGTTTTACAATGCCACGAATGCCCCGACAAGGATGATGTTAGATGCCTCGGCAAACGGAACACTCCTGGATAAAGCACCTGAGGAAGCTATTGAGATATTGAATAAACTCGCAAAGAATGACTTTCAGTTTCCTACATCTAGGCGAGGAGGAGTAAGACGCCAAGCCACGGTAAATGAATTAGACACAACAAGTTCAGTGGCAGCACAATTGGCCTCTCTTACAAGATGGTGCAAAATCTACAGTTACAACAAAATACCCGTGAGGTCAAGGTAATTGATTCATATTGTGACTTATGTGGAGGTAACCACAGTTTCTCCGATTGCATGAATCAAGAAACTAGTATGTATGTTGGGAACTACAATCGCAACAATGTGATGTCCAACACATACAACCCCTCATGGAAGAGGCATCTAAACCTATCATGGAGCAACCCAAACAATGCCTTAAACCCAATCACCCAACCTTCAGGATATTAGCAACCGATGCCGCAGCAGCAAGCCCAGCAGTCAATACCACAGCAACAAATGCAGCAGTAACCGGTAAGTTCATTGGAGAACACACTAAAGGCCTTCATGATGAAAACTGAGTCATACATGGCAGAGAATAGCAATTTCATCAAGAGGACAGATGCCTTCATGAATAGAATTGAGATGAGGTTGCAAAATCAAGAAGCGACCATTAAAACGCTGGAAACTCAGGTTGGGCAGTTTGCTCAATGCATAAACACTAGACCACAAGGAGGACTACCTAGCAATATTGAAGTTGCCAAGGTAATGAGCCATGAACAGTGTAAAGCAATCACTACTAGGAGTGGTCTACAGCTAAAGGAGAAGATCCCAGAGAGCCAAATTCAATCAGCTGATCTAGCAAAAGAAAAGGCCAAGCAAACTGAAGCTGACAACACTTCCCCGGCAGAAAGCACTACAACTCCTAAGTAGCCTACCGAGGCAGCAACAACTCCAGTGGTGCCAGGTATTAAATTTCAAACTAAAGAAACCCTAGATGAGATGAGACCACCACCACCTTTCCCACAAAGGTTGAAAAAGCAAAAACAGGACCAACAATTCAAGAAGTTCCTCGACATCTTGAAGCAAGTCCACATCAACATACCTTTCGTTGAAGCTATTGAACAAATGCCTAACTATGCCAAGTTCTTAAAGGACATGGTGTCAAAGAGGAAACGAATAGGTGAGTTTGAGATAGTGGCTGCTATTGAGGGATGCATGGCAATGCTGCATAACCGCATGCCACCAAAGTTAAAAGATCCTGGCTGCTTTACTATACCTTGTGCGATAGGTAAGGATTATGAAGGTAAGGCCCTATGCGACCTGGAGCAAGCATAAATCTCATGCCCAAATCAGTCTTTCAAAATCTTGGAATTGGAAGGGCAAAACCTACAACCGTTATGCTCCAACTAGCGGATCGATCCTATGTGCAACCTGAAGGCAAAATCGAGGACATACTGGTAAGAGTAGATAAGTTTATTTTTCCTGTTGACTTCTGTAACATCCCGGTTTTTGGGTTAGTAGTTTGAGTGTTATTTGGGGAAATTCGATTCGGGTCTAATCGGATTCCTAGTGTTCGTTATTTCGGGAAAAATTAAAATAATAATATTTTAATCGGATAAGTAATAATTTTGTGAAATGATTCTAAAAATATTAAAAAGGTGTTTTAAAGTTAAAGGAATATTATTTGAACTTTAATTTGAGTTTTAATTGGGCTTAATTTTGTGCTAGTGACTAAATTGTAATTTTTGGAAAAGTTTTGGGGATTTAATTAGTAATTTTCGGCAATAAGGATTTTTAGTGACTAAATTAGAAAGTAAGCCATACTTAGAATCCTTAGAGGGCCATAAACCCAATTTATTTTTAATTAATGATTTATCCACCAAAATTGTTTTTAAATTGTTTTATTTTAGATGACAACTTTATTTTCTTTTGTAACTTCCCATTTTCCCATCTTTTCTCTCAAGATTTTCTCTCCATCTTCTTCTCCAAATTTCTTCAATTACTTGCTGATTTTTTCATCAATTTCTACAAGATTTATTTTATTCTACTCATCCTTTCATTCTCTACAAAACCTACTCATCAATTTTTGCAAAATCAACATCATTTTCAAGGAAATCAAGGAAGGTTTTCTCATCCTTTGGGTGGAGCAAATCTCTAAGGTAATATTCTGATTTCTAATCTTTTTCTAAGGTTTTTTATTGAAGTTCCCAAGTATTGGCTTGCTCATCAACAATTGCTATTTAATTTTTGTGTTTTTAATTCAAGATCTATGAGTTTTATGATTGTTTTTGTGAAATCTTTTGAGATCTAAATTGATACTGGATTTAGTATGATTTAATTATGATATTAGGTTAATTAAATGATTGATTGAGTCTTGAAATGATTTAATATCAAATTAATCCCGGAATAATGCAATCGGTGGTGTTTTAAGGTGGTTTTAGGTTGTTTTAGGGGCTGTTTTAGGTGTTCTTGTGTTGCTGGAGGTATAAGGATGGTTTGGAAGTGTTTTTGGTTCATAATTGAGGTGGATTAGATGTTAGATTCATTAGGTTTTGTGCTGATGTTGTTTCGGATGCGTTTCGGCTTAGTTTTCGGTCTTTTCGGCTAGGTTTTTGATAGTTTTGTGAAGGTTTAATGTGGCTGCTGTTTTGAGCATGTTGTGATGTGAATATGCTCTGCTTTTAATGTTGTATAAGTAGTGAAAGAAGGTGCATAGGTGGCTGGTGCGTTGGTGTTGCCGTCGGAACATCGACGAGGGCTCGTTTCGCTTGTCGGTGAGTGATTTTGGGTTAAAAGTGAATCACATTGGTTTGGTTCTGTTTTGGGGTCTATGGAATGGTGTGAAAACTTTCCATAGTTCAAGAGTAAGTAAAGTAAATGATTTTGATGCATTATTGTGAGTTTCGGCTATTTTCGGTAATGGCATTTATGATGATGATTTAATGAGATTTTGGAAATGTATAAGTATGATTTTGAAATGATGCATGCATGTGTTAATTGCTGGAAATACATGACTTTTAAAGACATCCATGGTTTATGAAAACATGAAAAATGAAGTGGAATATGATATGGTTATTTGCCTTACATATGATGGTGCCATTGGGCATGACTTTTGGTTCATTTGTTGAATACATTATGGATGCATTATGAGCAGCAAATTTGCATGCATACTTGGACTTGATATTGGCTTAGTGACACTACTTTTAGATTCGAATACAAATGACATGTCATTAAGATTGAGTGCACTATAAACATTATGGAAATAAAGGAAAAATGTCTACACGTAACAAGGGTGACTTTGTGTCCAGCCGTGCGTGGTAGAGCTTGATAATGGTGACTTCGTGTCCTGTCAATGGTGACTTTGGGTCATGTCAATGGTGACTTCGTGTCATGTCAATGGTGTCTTTGTGTCATGACGAAATTAAAGGTCTCTAATCAATGGATCCGCGTATTCGGTGAAGTTAAGGTTCACATTAAGTGATCACTAGAAAGCCAATATACAAACATGAACATATTTGGAACATTGTGCATCATTTGTGAAATGAATTGATAGTGCCATGCATACTCAAGGAAGGTTTTTGGTATTGAACATGAATATGATTTGTTAAGCATGCTTGGTTTTAGAAAGGCATTACAAGTTATGGTTTTTGAATATGGTTTTAATTTGATGCATTGATGATTTTATTTAGAGCTTCCTCACTAAGCATGTTTTGCTTAAGCTCTCCTTTCATCTTTGCAGAAAAATGGAGATATTCGAGGCTACATTCGGAGCAAGGGAACCAAGGGGAGAGGTTATCTCAATTTTTGGTATGTTTTGGCAAATAACTTGGGGCTTGGCAATGTGTAAATCAAACCCATGTGAAGTGTGTGATTTTTGCTTTGGTTAATGTTGTAATAAGACCTATAATGTTTTAGATTATTAATTGATGGACTATGGTGTTGTTTGGATTGTTGAAGCATGTACATGCATGAACGTTTTTGATTTTAATCATATTTTAGGAAGCATGCCTATAGTTTGTATGGAGTCTTGATGTTGATAATTTTGTGCTTTAAATTGTTCTTTATGTTTAGGAATTATGCATATAGTTGATGGTGATTAATGGCTGTGTCTTGAGTTGGTTGAATTCACTTGGTGTGACGGAATTTTTAGGTTCCAGGCACAAAGTTTTGAAACCTTAGGGAAGGTTTCGAAACCTTTGACAAATAGTTTCAAAACCTTGCGGGCAATTTTGATTCTGGACCCTTACTGGACGCGAAATGTTTCAAAACCTTCGGGGAAGTTTCGAAACCTTTTACATAAAGTTTCGAAACCTCTAAGGAAGGTTTCAAAACCTTTGGCTGCCAGGAAATGGAAGTTGCTGGAAATTGCATTTTAGTCCCGGATCTCCTTCTTTGTTCAATTAGAGTATCTATAGATGTTATTTTGAGCTGAAATTTCACATGGATGCATAAAGTTGATTAAATTTCAAGATGGATAACTTAAATTTGACGAAGTCCTTATAATTTGTAAGATTTACATTTTGGTCCCTAGATTAATGAAACTTGCAATTGATGATGTTAGAATGCTCCGTTTGACTTGAGATTTACCGTAAGGGATACTTGTATGCTTAATTACACTTTGATGGAAAGAATTTTTAATTTGTCATTAGAACGTAGAAGTTTTACGTTTTAGTCCTTAATTTACTTAAGTGTTTAATCGAATGCTTGTTTGTGATCGGATTGCTTCCGTTAATGCTCTTTATGAGATCAAGACTTTTAGTAACATAATTAATCATGCATCTAGTTAAGAAAAAAGAATATATATCGGTTTCAGGGTTGTTTATCGAATCGGACCTTCGCGGGTTTGGTTCGATATTCCCCGTATAACCTGTTAGTACCGGTTCCGTCTAGGCCGGGCTAAGGGGGTTACAACTTCCTTGTCCTTGATTGTGAAGCAGATGACAATGCACCGATCATCCTTGGGAGACCTTTCCTTGCAACTGGATGCACCCTCATTGACGTGGAAAAAGGAGAACTAACAATGAGAATCAATGATCAAGAAATCAAATTAAATGTGTGTCAATTGATGAAGAGACATGACGAACTAGAAGAATAATGTCAGATGCTGGATGACACAAATGAAGATTACACAATACCTTGTCTTAGCAACAACTGCCTTGGCAGTGATCTCCATGACATACCCCAGGGATGCCTCGGCAGTAATATGAATGACTGTTACAGCAGTTCTTTGAACAGTGTTGAGACAACCGAGAAGGAGGAAGCTAATTGGACAGCACATCTTCCAGGTAAGTACTTTGAACCATTAGAGTATAAAGGGAAGAATGAACAATCTGTAAATAAAGAACCGTTTGTCACAGAATTAAAACCCTTACCAGAAAAACTAAAATATGCTTATTTGGGAGATAACCACACGATGCCAGTAATTATTTCTTCTAAGTTGTTTCCAGAACAGGAACAGACCTTAATAGCAATGCTGCAGCAGCACAAAAAGGCAATTGGATGGTCAATTGATGATTTAAAAGGAATAAGTCCAGCGGTATGTATGCATAAAATCCTCCTAGAAGAAGACCATAAGCCCACTATTGAAGCTCAAAGGAGACTTAACCACGCTATGAAGGAGGTAGTACGTAAGGAAATAATCAAGTGGCTTGATGCAGGAATTATTTATCCTACCTTTGACAGTGCATGGGTAAGCCCGGTGCAATGTGTACCTAAGAAAGGTGGTATGACTGTCATAACCAACGAGATCAACGAACTAATACCAACCAGGACTGTGACCGGTTGGAGGGTTTGTATGGATTATCGCAAGTTGAATAAGGTAACAAAAAAGGATCACTTCCCTTTACCCTTCATTGATGAAATGCTTGATAGACTTGCTGGTAAACCTTATTACAGTTTTCTTGATGGTTATTCAGGATACAATCAAATTGCCTTTGATCTAGAAGACCAAGCAAAAACCACTTTCACTTGCCCATACGGCACTTATGCATTTAGAAGAATGTCGTTCGACCTTTGCATTGCCCCGACAACATTCCAGAGATGCATGATGGCAATTTTTTCTAACATGATAGAGGACTTCTTAGAGATATTCATGGATGATTTCTCATTCTTTGGAGACAGCTTTGATCACTGCCTCGACAATCTCGGAAAAGTGCTGCAAAGATGTGAGGAATCCAACCTAGTCCTAAACTGAGAAAAATGCCATTTTATGGTAAATGAAGGTATTGTATTAGGCCACTAAATATCATCACAAGGAATAGAAGTGGATAAAGCCAAGATAGATGTGATAAAGAATTTACCTCCACCAATTTCTGTGAAAGGGGTTCGAAGCTTCTTGGGCCATGCAGGTTTCTATAGACGGTTTATTTCTAATTTCTCCAAAATTTCTAAACCTCTTTGCAACTTGCTCGAACAAGATAGGAAATTTGAATTTAATAAGGAATGCACTAAAGCATTCGAGACTCTCAAGGAGAAGCTAATCACTGCACCAATAGTAATCCCACCGGATTGGTCGCTGCCATTTGAATTGATGTGTGATGCTAGTGATCATGCTGTCAGGGCAGCACTCGGGCAGAGGAAGAATAATCTGTTCCATGTGATCTACTATGCTAGTAAAACGCTCAATGATGCACAAATTAACTACACCACAACAGAAAAAGAATTACTAGCACTAGTATTTGCCTTTGACAAATTTCGATCATATCTCATCGGAACAAGGGTCACTGTCCACACTAATCATTCGGCAATTAAATACCTCTTCTCAAAGAAGGATGCCAAGCCTAGAATGATTAGATGGATCCTTCTTTTACAAGAATTTGATGTTGAAATCAAAGACCGTAAGGGTACGGAAAACCAAGTGGCCGATCATCTTTCTAGATTGGAGAACAAGGACAATACCCACTCACTTGAAGAAGTACAAGATGAATTTCCAGATGAACAAATACTGCAAATTGTTACAACTGCAAGGGATACTGCCGAGACAGAGGCCGCAACAGTATACAATCGCGCTGCCGCAACATTGTCTGAATACATCTCCACAACATTGACAGAAGACATTGCCGCAGTAACATTCACCCCCTGGTATGTTGATCTTGTTAATTATCTAGTTAGTGGTATTATCCCTTATAACCTTAACCATAAAGAAAAGAAGAGGTTTCAGCATAATGCAAAACATTATTTCTGGGACGACCCTCTTCTGTTTAAGCATTGTGCAGATCAGGTTATAAGAAGATGTGTGCCAGAAGAAGAACAAAAAGCAGTACTCCAGCACTGTCATGACTCACCTTGCGGTGGGCATTTTGGAGGAAATAGAACAGCAGCAAAGGTACTGCAATCCGCCTCTACTGGCCCACACTCTACAAAGATGCCCACGACTATTACAAGAACTGTGACCGCTGCCAACGCACGGGCAACATTTCAAGACGACATGAGATGCCCTTACAACCCATACTGGAAGTGGAGTTGTTCGATGTTTGGGGCATAGATTTCATGGGGCACTTTCCATCATCTCAAGGAAACATTTATATTTTAGTGGCAGTGGATTACGTATCAAAGTGGGTCGAAGCAATCGCCACACCTCACAATGATTCCACGACAGTTCAAAGATTTCTCAAGAAAAATATTTTTACATGGTTTGGAATCCCTAGAGCAATAATAAGTGATGAAGGAAAACACTTTGATAACAGACTTATTGCCGCGGCACTAAAGAAACTCGGCATCACCCACAAGCTCGCTACGGCATATCATCCACAGACAAATGGGCAAGCTGAAATATCCAACAAGGAATTAAAACAGATCCTTGAAAAGTTGGTAAATCCATCTAGAAAGGATTGGTCTTATCGTCTCGATGATGCTTTATGGGCCTACAGGACAACATTCAAAACCCCATTAGGAACGTCTCCATATAAGCTTGTGTTCGGGAAAGCTTGTCATTTGCCTGTAGAAATCGAGCATAAAGCATATTGGGAAGTAAAGAACTTAAATATGGATTGGGAAAAAGCCGGATAGAAAAGACTATTAGATCTCAATGAGATAGAAGAATTCCAGACAACAGCCTATGAGAATGCCAAGATCTACAAAGAGAAAACCAAGAAATGGCATGACCGAAAGTTACTGTCGAGGCAATTCCTGCCCGGGCAGCACGTTCTTCTTTTTAACTCTAGGCTTAGACTATTCCCAGGAAAACTCAAATCCAGATGGTCAGGTCCGTTCGAAGTCGTTCGAGTTTTCCCACATGGAGCCGTAACGATCAAATCACCAAAAGATGGTCATGAATTCAAAGTGAATGGCCAACGCTTGAAGCACTATTCTGGGCCACACGATATAAAAACGATGGAAACTATCACCTTAGAAGATGCCTTCGCACGCCCCACCATAATGAATTGATGCCGCAACCTTCTATCCTTTCTTTTCCGCAATTTATAGGAATAATTTCTTTTAACTTTTATTTTTGATATTTACTTGTTGATTTTCTTTTACTTTTAGGACAAAGACAAGGTAGAGGACCCAATGCAACGGACACCGCCCACACGAGTCCAACCGCCCCGGCAAGCAAAAGCGCAACCATCGCCTTCACCAAGGGCAAAGCATTCGGCAGCAAGGCCGCGAAGGAAAATTGTTACAAGCAGCTCCTCGGAGTCGCTTTAAATTTCTTTGTCCTTAATTCAATATTAATTGCTTTTACTGTTTCTATTTGCTGTTTATTATATTCATATTTTGTTTTGCCGCTTATTTCTTCAAATATAAAGCATTGAGGACAATGCTTGGTTTGAGTTTGGGTGCAGATTCACTGCCAAGGCAGCAATCTACTGCCGCGGCCTTGCCAAAAAGGGAGTATTCCAGTGATTTTTTTTAAAATTTTTATGCTCCCCGCCTTACTTGAATTAACTGCTTATACTTTTGCACTGCTTATCATCAGTATTGCCTTAGTTTATTCTTTAAGGCTATAGAAATCTTTCTCCTTACCATGTTTAGGTTCTGTTAAGAGGGCTTAACCTTAGGATGGTTAAGGAAGAAAACTTAGAAGCCTACTATAGGAAGAACTCTAAACACTTTTGGGACTTGTCGGATTATAGGAATTCTTTTAATGAACATAGGTGATAAAGACTTAGATTTTTGGAAAGTAACTAGAGGTGCCTACCACCGGCTCTAGAAAGTCTCTTCTTCATGCTAGAGGTGCCCGAAATTGGCTCTAGTATGTTTTAAGGAATATTAAAAAGAAAGAAGGAATTTAGTGAAAAACACAAGTCTTTGAGGTGCCCGAAATTGGCTCAAGATTTGGTGTTTGAAAAGAAGAGAACACTTAACCAATGTCTATTTGTCTTGAACTTAGAGTTTATCTAAGAAAGCCTTTAATCAACTTGTCCACAAAAACGCACACACTCACAATTCTTATAGTTTGTTTCTAGGTAAACCCTTGGGTAACCGAATGGTTAAGGCTTAAGAATAGGCCTAGTTATGGTGGGGAGAATAGATGGACATGTAAGACCAAGAGAGAGTAGAGTTCGGCAAATTGACGGTTTGCATTGCTTGAGGACAAGCAATAGTTCGAGTTTGGGGGTGTGATAAGTGCTCAACACACTATCACTTTTTACTCCTTTTATGGGCATTCATCACCAAATATACACCCACTTAGACCAATGCATGTGCTTAATGTGATATATTTAGAAGTTATACTCATATAAATAATATTTACAGAAAAAGGCACGTTTTACTGCGTTTTCATATCTGTGCAGGAGAACCAGTGCCGCGGCAGCGACAAGGCCGAGGCAGGACCTGATACCGAGGCAGCAGCAGAAAGACAGGAAGCAAGACTATAGGCGATGGAAAGATAAAAATCCAAGGAACGTGTCTGGACTTGAAGCCCATGGATCGGAGCTGACTAGCACAAGGAAAAGCCCAAAGGAAGACCACGCGGAAAAACCCCTTAACCGAAGCAAACTTGGAAATATTTTTATTATTATGTACTTGACTTGTTCCCTACTCCAAGTTATATTCTACTTAGGAAAGGTTTGCCCTAGGTCTAGCCTATATAAGGACCTAGCCACCCAATGTACAATACACGAAATACCTAGGGAGAGAGCCGATTTATATTCTTGTTTTCTTCTCCTCCATTATGTTCTAAACCTGCTTAGGGATTAGGTGAAGGTTGTCGAGTATTTGTGAGAGGAGATTGTACTTTGTCTTTGATTCAATGCAATAAAGTTATCAAGGTTTGCTTATCCTTTGTTATTCCTTGTTTTCACAATTGAGCTTGGGAGAGGATATTGTGAATCATCCATTTATCTAAGCTCGGGAGAGTTAGATTCACGAAAGGGGTAAGTACGATGTTTCAACCGCGAAATACTAACTCGGCCTAGGGATAGGTTAAGAGTTTCAACGGCTAAAAGAAGTGTGAGATTGGTTGGTGAGTATAATTGGTTCACGTCGGGAGGTATCATCAAGGACTAGTCATCAACAGCACTCTGACTTAGGGATAAGCGGAGTCATCCAAGGACACTTTGCCGAACTTTGGTAAAGTCTACCCACGAGGAAGGGATTGCCGCAGCAGACAGTATTGTCGCTGCCAAGGCAGTAAACTGCAGTGCTGCCGAGGCAGTGATATACGATTGCATTGTACAGAGACAAGTCAATAAAATCCACAATACGACGCAACTGGATCCTAGCCCATCTCTCTATTATTTCAACTCTTTATTTTTATTTAGTTTAGATAAATCAAATTAATTCACTTGTGTTTTTATTTTTCTACAGAACAAGAAGGTGAAGAAAGCATATTAAGTATACCGGTCCCTGAGGAGACGATAACTCGATAAAATACTTATCATTTATTACTTTCGATGTGCCCACTTGCACTAAACACGCACTTTTGACACGCAACAATGTGTTCAGTATAATAAGAAAGAAAGTAGGCCCAGTTCCATATTGGTAGTCAAAAGTGAATGTTCTTACAAGATTAAAACAATTAATCCTAGTGAAAGTTAGGCAAAATTTCTTAGGAATACCTCGATGGGTTGAGAAAAATACACCATAAGTGGTGATGGTAAGACCCCTTTGCAAGGGTGGAATATTTATGTTATTAACTATTAACATGGAAAAAGTATAAAAAGAAGCAAAACTTTGATAGCTAGAGTGTAAGTGGTATAAAAAGAAGCTTGGTAGGATGTATATCAAGGGAAGATAGTGCAGAAGAAAGTAAACTATTAAAACCAAGAAATAAAAAAGACACAACAACATAAGAAAAAAGAAAAAGGAACTTCAAGAAAACAGAAAAAGTAAAAAAAACAAAGTAATAAAGGTATTATTAATCCAAAAAATAGAAATCCTCAACAAAGTCCTAAAAAAAAAGGCTATGCAGCCACGTATTCCTAACTTGATCCTAAGGAAGACCAAGAAACTAATAAACCTAGAAAAAAGAAAAAGAAAAAGAAAAAGAAAAAGAAAAAGAACGGCATCATGCTTAGAGACAGCACGTTGCGAAACATGAACTGTCTAGGCGTTGCCAAGACTCGGACAGTTCCAACAGAAGTTCATCATTTGGCTCGGCGGGGTTGATCAGAGTCAACCTCCGCCGGAGAGTTTTTTGTGCTGCTCATCCCAGCTTTCTCAACAGGTGCTTTGCTAGCCGCTCGGGGCCGTTTAAGCCTGGTGTTCTCATCGGAAGGTGGAGTTCTCTTAGTACCTCTACTTGAAGCCGGGCGAACAATTCGCTTGGGTGCGGCGCAGAATCAAGCCAATCGGCTACCTCTTGGAAGTCTTGGTCATTGGCTAGATCAGCCTCCAAATCTTGGAGTTCAGGGTCTAGTAAGCTCACCTCCCCAGTGTTGTCAGTAGACTTTTGTCGGGTAGAAATATTAGAGCTTTGATCAGGAAAAACCATTTGTAATGGTTGTAGAGGACAACGACGAGCAGATAGTTTACTAGCAACCGTTGGAAGGAGTCTGGGTCCATATGGGATAACATGCGAGGGTCCGCTATTTGGAACAGATTCAAATTCATTAACCGGGGGAGGCTCCATGGGGGCTTTACCTTTTTCGTTGGTGTTGGAAGGAGAAAACGACATAGGGGCTTTGTCTTTGGTATTGGTGTTGGAGGTTTGGGAGGATGTTGGTGGTGGTTGAGCATTGGATTCATTGGCGATATAACGAATGCGACCTCGTTGTGTAGGTTGTGCATCCTTCTTTTTAGGTACATGTCTTAGCCAATCGCCATATAGAAGTTGCTCAGGCCGTGAGTCGACCGGGATAGAACAAAAATCCAAAGAGTGTCCAACTCTGCCACAACAGTGACAAATTGTGGGCAAACGCTCATATTGAAGAAGGCAGAATCTTGTAGAGCCCCCCCCACCAATGGCAACACAACGCTTAATAGGTTTTGTAACATCCAACGTCAATCCGACCCACAGATAATCAACCATGTTGAAGTCGATTTTCCTAGTATCGATTTTTGTTACTATTCCAATGATGTTCCCTAGTGATTCACCAATATTATTAGCAGATTCCTCCGATGCAAGAAAAATATGTGGAATGTTGTAGATACGCACCCAAATATTCATCGTTGTAAAGACATGTTCATCAAGATTGATTTTAGGATTGTATTGAGTTAGAGCAAGCCATTCATCCTTATAAGTCCAAGTCCCTCTGACCAGGATATCATCCTTGATCTTCGCATCTTTGAAACGGATGAGAAACAGATGTGGTTTCAAAATTCGCATAGAAACAAGCTTGGCCATGGTCCAGATTCTAGTAAAAGCTTTGATGATCACCTGATCATCTATCTCTTTGGAGGATACAAGATTCCCTAGAAGGGAGGTATGTGCTTCTTCTTCAGGAAAATCCCAAGAGATACTTGGCTGGAAGATAGTAGCCTACTCATCAGCAGTAAATTGAAAATTTCCGTGTTGTTGGAGGAAGGTCTTGGAATCCATGGGTAAGAGGTTGGTAGAAATAAAGGAACAATTGAGAGAGAAAAATAAATATAGGCGTATGAAAAATGTTTGAGATGAAGAAATATGAGTGGGATGGGTGGATATATATAGGAGAGAAAGAGTTTGAATTATACATGAATCACAATTAAAGAATTTTCGAGAAGATAAATAATGAATAAAAGAATTATTATTATATGGAGTATATAAAGTATTAAATTGTATATGAGAAGAAATATGATTAAATACTTTATCACATTGAATCTGAGATAATTTAGATATTTGAGGATAAATTGAAGTCATTAAGAGATATACTTTAAGTGATATATTATATTGGGTATGAGTAGAAATAGGATGAGGATAAGAAAATTTAAAAAGGAAAGAGTGGATAAGAGATCCAAGATAAAAAAAAAAAATTAGGAGTATGTAAGCAAAAAAAATAGGAAATAGAAGAGAGGTTGAGGTATAAAAGGATTATAGTAATAAGATATTATGGAAAAAGTTATAGAAAGTTGACGATAAATAAAAATCTTTTTGAAAGAGAAAAATATGATAAAAACTCCAAAAATAAAGGAGTTAGGAAGTTTAGAGTACATGGTAATCCTAATAAGAAAAGAGTTATTAGGAGTTCTCGATAATATGATTGGTATAAAAGACTTGCAATTAGTATATAAATGCTGATGGATGTTTTGCACCAACAAAGTCAAAATAGTGGGACAAGATAAGTTGTTGGATAAAAAGACACCACAAAAGGTGTTGGAGACGTCCCTTGGTAAGGGTAGAGGGATAATTAAAAGAGTAATAGTAACATAGCATGAAAAACATGGATTGAAACGAGGTAAACCCGAACTGAATAAAGAAACAAGTAACATCAACCAATAGCACAAGTAGTGTTTAATACGTACCTGTCGATTTGTTCTTGGAGGGCAAAGAGAATTCAAATCGGTCCTATGCAAGATTAAAACATGTATGATCATAGTCCACAGTGTAAGCAACGGCCTCTTGGTTGAGTGTCCATACAAAGATACTTGCAAAGCAAGATATCGATTTAGATAGGGAATCGAACTGCGATTTGGTTTGTTAATATAGTACGTGGTTCGGTTCGTAAAGTAAAAGTATAAATTGACGTGTTGAAACACCCGACTTGGGAGCCAAGCAAGGTCCATCATACACTGTGTGAGGGACAACAGAAACTGGAGTCGGTGATATATATACCCACTAACAGGCTTGGCACAGACGAACCTAGTGTCATAAGAATTTTCATACAAAACTATAGAATATTTGTATCGGGTACAATAACGAACTTGGCGACGCTGTAGATTATAGCACTTGTCATAAAGGAGGAGATCACGACAGGCCGAGAGCTGGAGACACGTAAAACCGAAACCTGTGGGAGCCTTGACCATTCTAGACGTAAAGATTTTTGCATGGAACAAATTGCAAAACTCTCCCATACGTTGTTGAAATCCATAGACATTAAATAGATGTAGTTCCGATCGTGGGTGCAAGTGTTTAGACGAGTCAAGGCTATGGTTTAGACTAAAATCAGGAGTGTTGAGAGAGTAGGGCTCTTGATCTAAAAAGAATAATAATTGGAGTAGTTGGAAAAAATATGTTGAAACGTTTGAGTTAGGGTAAGGCTCTAACCACAGAACCGTATCTAAGCAAACAACCAGTGGTAGATGAATTGAAATAAACTTTTAAAACCGAAGCAGAAACAAGTTATCCTTACAGTTTGCTTGGTCCAATTCCGTGTCTAAATTTACTGGAAAGCCCGGGATCGAAAGATGGTAGATTGAGTTAACCATGAGTTGGCCACTTCTTATGATAGCATCGAGCCACTGTCTAGATCTGCATCTGGAGGAAATAAAAAATAATACATCATAAGAGATATTAGGTTGTCCCCTGATCAAGGGTGGTAATTGTTGAACAAAAGTTTTGAATTTAAAGAAGATGATCCATTCAATGAACCAATCAATATGTTCATTTATCAGAACAAAATAAACCCCGCTTAATTCATTGTGATACTCTCCGGAGGCTACCGGTGGTTTCATGGTGGTGTAAGAGGCCACGATGGCCATTGCTCTTTTTAAAAGGAGAGGCCAAAAAACAGGTGAAAAGTAAACGCCATGTAATGCCAGAAGGAGAAAAAAAATTCCCTACACTAATTAGTGGCGAGCGCCAATGTTGGTGGAGATGCAGCAAACAATAGTGGAGTTTTTGATCGTTAGAGATTATGGCAGACCAAACAGCAGGCTTAGCAATGAAGCCGTAAATGATAAGAGACTGAAAGATGTTAATAATATCAATGATTGAAAAACAAGAATACCTTGTAGAGTTTGAGACAGGAGTGATTGTTTCTTCCTCTCCCGAGAGCGGAGATGGTGAGGGATGACCGACCAAGACAGGAGCGGCGGCGGGGGATCGGTGAAAAGGGGCGGTGGCAGAGGCAAGCATGCGAGGGGAAGATAGAAAAGAGAAGAGAAAGGAAAGGGAGAGGAGAGAAAAGCAATCACAATCCGTTAGAAATTTAGCCTCAATTTTTTAGAATTTTTAATACTTGTTAACAGTTAAAATTTTAACTGAGTAAAATACTCTAAAATTGAAATTAAGCTGTATAATCAGATTTAGAAGCCTATAATTAAATATTTGAACTCATAAAATTTGAATTAATCTCATTTTGCGACCGCTTTGTTGGTTGTAAAGCGTGCATTTCTAATTGGGCTTTACAGTAAAACAGTTAAAATTTTAACTGAGTAAAATACTCTAAAATTGAAATTAAGCTGTAGAATCACATTCTGAAGCCTATAATTAAATATTTGAACTCACAAATTTTGAATTAATCTCATTGTGTGACCTTTTTGTTGGGTTAAAAACGTGCATTTCTGATTGGGCTTTGTAGTAAAACAATTAAAATTTAGACGAGGTAAAATACTCTAAAATTGAAATTAAGCTATATAATCAGATTCAGAAGCCGATAATTAAATATTTGAACTCATAAAATTTGAATTAATCTCATTTTGTGACCGTTTTGTTGGGTTAAAAGCGTGCATTTCTGATTGAGTTTTATATTAAAACAATTAAAATTTAGACTGAGTAAAATACTCTAAAATTGAAATTAAGTTGTATAATCGGATTCATAAACCTATAATTAAATATTTGAACTCATAAAATTTGAATTAATCTCATTTTGTGACCAATTTATTGGGTTTAAAGCATGCATTTCTGATTGGGCTTTACAGTAAAACTATTGAAATTTTATCTGAGTAAAATACTCTAAAATTATAATTAAGCTGTATAATCAGATTCAGAAGCCTATAATTAAATATTTGAACACATAAAATTAGAATTAATCTCATTTTGTTCACTAATATATTTCTTTTTGAACTCCTCTACAAAGAAGTCCCAAGTGATGGCATCGGTAGGAGCAGTCAAAATCGTAGTTTCCCACCAACTCAAGGCTTCGTCATCTAGAAGCGAGATTGCACATTCAAGTTTGTGCTCATCGGAGCACTGCAACTGCTTGGTCAGAATCTGAGTGGTCCTTTCCAACCACTGTTCCGGCTCCTCGGGCTTTTCCTCATTAACACCCGCGAAGGTATAGGCTCGATACCTGGCCAATTTCTCAATAGGAGCCCGACTCGGTGTAGCATCAACAGGAGCAGTAGGTCGATTCTGTCTCAAGTCGGACACTAACTGATCGAACATCCCCTTCGTACTTAGGAGACAATCCCTCTGAACATCTTGTATAACCGGGGCTACCTGCTCAGGGGCAGCTTCCACCGGAGGTGGTTCTTGTTCCAACGGAGGATTCGGTTCCATCCTCATGTTTTCAATCTCATTTGATGAACCCTCATGACTTTCATCTCCTAGGGCTAATCTTGTATCAACCATACTACAAAAAGGGCAAACAAATATTATTCAAATAAGCAAGAACACAAGCAAGTACGGTATACAAAACTCCTAGGTGGCATAGTTCAATCCTATATGATGCATGCATATTCGTTTCGGCCCGAGAATCACATAACCGAAAGCTCTGATACCAATAAAATGTGACACCCTCGCCCCGGGTTAGGAGACGGAGATTTCGACCGACATTCAATTTGTAATTTAAAACTAGTCTTGTATCTAATTCTAAATCATTTCGATTATTTTGTATGTTAATTCAAGACAATTTTATGTAAGTTCTATCAATTTGGGGCCAAAATTAAAACTTTTTCAAACTTGCACAATTACCTCTTTCGATTCTCAATTTTCATTCATTTGACAATTACAATCACGATTGAACTTGATCTAAATCTCTAACTAAATTTTATTTGTTTAATCATCATTAATGATATCTTATTGATCGAGCCCATTCCCATTTTTCAAGTTTAACCAAAATTAACTAGGGGTATCGATACTCCCTATAGAGGGGTATCGGAACAGGGGTATCGAACCCTAGTTCGATACATGTCAACTATGTTGACCCGTTGACCAAGGCTAGGGAGCCTAGTTCGAAACAGGTATCGATGCAATTTCGTTATTGGAAGTCCCAGTATCGAACCATGTATCGATACTGGCCTTCCTCATTGACTCGTTGACTAAGGTTGATGACCTGGTTCGATACTGGCATCGATGCCATTTCGTTACTGGAAGTTCCAATATCGAACTAGGTATCGATGCTGGTCTACTCTAAGGACTCAATGGCTTAAGGCTAAAGTGGTCTGGCTCGATACTGGCATCGAACCATGCTTCGATGCCATTTCGTTACTGTCAAAGGTGGTATCGATACCCATGTAAGTGGTATCGATACCCATGCCCCAATTTCCAGATTTCTAACCTTTTAAACACTTAGACTCTACCAAAAGACCACCCAAATGGTCTCAACCATTCCTAACCATAAGGGACAATATCCAACATGTTTAAATAGCATGTATCATTCCACTAAATCGATTCACTTAGCCAACTCAATACCCAAGCCATTAACCATGTTCAATGACGTTCAAGACACAACTATGTCATGGACTTCCCACTATAGCATTTAGCATGCTCATGTTTTAGTTTAAGGATTCACATGCTATCCTACCTAGTTTGTGTTTGACATTTCAAGACAATTTCTTACTTAACATATACATATCACCAAAGCCTACTTACCCAAACCATAAGCCGAGAACTCAAAATATGCAAGGTCTACCAAGTACAATATGCCTTATGGCTTACATACCGAATGTACGAATGATCAAATATACAAACCATGTTCTAAATATCAAAATGCATGAGTCATTCTAAGCATGCTTCCTATGCCACCATAAGCTAGGAGTTACGAAAGTACAAAATACCATACTTTGGCTTGCTTGGTGTCCTTGCTCGCGATCAATCCCGATCAATCTCCTTGGTTCGTTAACCTGTTGTTTTGGGAAGGAGGAAACAGAGGTGGTAAGTACTTACGAAGTACTTAGTGAGGCAACCCTAAGTCTAACCAAATTAGACATTATATATATATATCAGCATAACATACACCAATTTAGCAATCCATCATGTTTATACTAATATTTCGATCATGTGTAAAGAGTATCATGTTACTAGCATGCAAACCGAATTTACAACTAGATGCTCGATAACAATTTCATGCTCAAATGCATAATGGCAACCTCATATCAAATGCTCATAACCGTATCATTTCAAAATGATCAATAGTAATGTCATATTAGATGCCCATAGCAATATCATTATCGGATGCCCAATGGCAATAACATATTAAATGCTCATGGCAATATCATTATCGGATACACAATGGCAATATCATATCAAATGCTCATGGCAATATCATTATCGGATGCACAATGACAATATCATATCAAATGCTCATGGCAATATCATTATCGGATGCACAATGGCAATAACATATCAAATGCTCATGGCAATATCATTATCGAATGCTCAATAGCAATGTCATTTTCGGATGCTCAATAGAAATATCTTAATTTTAATCTTTTGAATTAGTTACAAATGATGCCTTAGTATAGTATGACTAGGTAAGCGGGTCAACAGAAGTACCACAAAGGCACTGACAGAAGTGCCACGAAGGCACTAATCAAAAGATACCCACGGTATCTACAAATGGTGACTAACCACCAAACGAAGGTACCCATAGTACCAACAGAAGTACCGAATTACTAATTAGAAGTACCGAAGTACTAGGCAAACTAACCAATGAGCTCGGACCCTAGGCATGCCGTACTACCTATGACCAACTATCGACCAAGGCTCAATCAGAGTTTTCAATTCATTTAATCTTTCCATTGTATTAAACAAGTTTCTCATCACAAAAGATGTCCATAACATGCTAATATTCAATGCATTTTCATCAAGCTACCATTCCAAAGCATATACATCATGCTAACATATCCAAAGCATATCATATTAACATATCAAAAGCATATATTATGCTAACAAGTCAAAAGCATATGTCATGCTACTGTATCAAAAGTGTATATCATGCTTCAAATAGAATAATCAAACCAATCTAAACATGCCTCATGCATGACTCACGTACCTGGCATCCGAAGCCGCGTGCCATTACTTACCTCGGCATTTCCATGTTATGCAAATGTTCTAAGCTAGTCTAACATCTAGCACTAAAACATGGCATCACGCAATTTAATCCTCCTTCCCGAATTACCATATATTTCATTAGTCCGGTTACAATACAAATAAATCGAATAATACAAAGATGGTTAGGACCCTAGGTCCTAACCCCAAGGTTTGCCACACTCACTATTTCTCCAAGCAACTCAAGGATTGTAGATCGCGACTCCCTTGCCCTTCTTTCGAGTTTGCTCGAGTCTTTCTTCCTCCTCGATATTTTCTTCTCTTTGATTATCTAGTAATCCATATACAAATATACATTTATTAGAACACATCATAATCACTTAACTCAAGTGATCTTAAGCTTTAACTAATATAAGCATGTACATTTATCCGTTAAAGACAGTTTTGCTACCCTTTCGTAATTTGATCGTATCTCCTAGATCCCATGTCCGAATCGAGCTTATTTTATACCGTTAGAAAGCTAAGAGGACCCTATACAAGGACAGGTTAATGTTACATTTTAATACTTTCCCGATCAGTACCAGAATTCATTCGAATCAGACCTGTCCGAAATTTTCGGGACTGCTCGAACAGCCCTACGGAGAAGCTTATAACTTTTTCTACCGAACTCGGATTGGAGTTCCGTAAATTTTCCCTTAAACTAGATATACAAGAGCATCATACTGCAAAATTTCAGCTCCTAACTCCTCCAAACGAGGCCTAGGGAATTTTTCGAAGATGGCTACTCGGAATAGCATTTCTAAGTATTTTCGGCTAACTTTCAATCCATTGCTTAAATTCCAAGTCCAATCTTATTCTTACAATTTCCAGCATCTCTAAACATAAAATTAACCTCAAGTAATCCCCAATTTTACCATAATACCAAATCAATTAACCCACATAATATAT
Organism: Abelmoschus esculentus; assembly: GCA_035048815.1. Taxonomy (NCBI): domain Eukaryota; kingdom Viridiplantae; phylum Streptophyta; class Magnoliopsida; order Malvales; family Malvaceae; genus Abelmoschus; species Abelmoschus esculentus. The sequence continues at coordinate 8,562,273 of JAUCBN010000051.1, read as the reverse complement.
TTACCAAACCCCCAAATTCAAGCTTCTTAATTCAATGTTCATGCTTCAATAACTAAACCCAAGCATCATAATCTTTAAACTAGGTTCCTATCAACCTAATTAACTTATAAACATCTTAAAATTATCAAAAACCCCAAAATTTCAAAACCCTAAAATCTTCGGTTTAGGGAAAGATGGACTTACCAAGGTCTTTAGATTCAATTTCCTAGTGTATTAGTTCCACCATGCAAGGCTTTTGAGCTATCCCCTTCAATTTTCATGAAAATTTCTCTCCTCCCCCTTTCTTTGATGCTCACGTGAAGTGAGGAAGAAGAGAACAAATTGGGTCTGATTTGTTTCTCATTAAATGATGGTGAAATTACCAATTTGCCCCTCTAGTTATAACTAGACTTATCCTATTACATAGGGTAGTTTAGGGAATTTTTATAATTGCCATGCAACCCTCACCTTTCATTTTTAATTCAATTAAGTCCTTTTTCTTATAATCCAAGTAGCATATGATTCATTTTAATTTATAAATTATTTGATCTTTTAACTCGGTTTTTGGGGTGTTACAGAGTAAAACACTCTAAAATTAAAATTAAGCTGTAAAATCAGATTCAGAAGCCTATAATTAAATATTTGAATTCAAAAAATTTGAATTAATCTCATTTTGTGACCTTTTTTTGGGTGTAAAGCGTACATTTCTGATTGGGCTTTGTAGTAAAACAATTAAAATTTAGACGAGGTAAAATACTCTAAAATTGAAATTAAGCTATATAATTAGATTCAGAAGCCGATAATTAAATATTTGAACTCACAAAATTTGAATTAATCTCATTTTGTGACCGTTTTGTTGGGTTAAAAGCGTGCATTTCTAATTGGGTTTTATATTAAAACAATTAAAATTTAGACTAAGTAAAATACTCTAAAATTGAAATTAAGCTATATAATCAGATTCAGAAGCCGATAATTAAATATTTGAACTCATAAAATTTGAATTAATCTCATTTTATGACCGTTTTGTTGGGTTTAAAGCGTACATTTCTGATTGGGGTTTATAGTAAAACAATTAAAATTTAGACTGAGTAAAATACTCTAAAATTGAAATTAAGCTATATAATCAGATTCAAAAGCCGAGAATTAAATATTTGAAATCATAAAATTTGAATTAATCTCATTTTCTGACCGTTTTGTTGGGTTTAAAGCGTGCATTGCTGATTGGCCTTTACAAAAAAATAGTTGAAATTTTAACTTAGTAAAATACTCTAAAATTGAAATTAAGTGGTATAATCAGATTCAGAAGACAATAATTAAATATTTGAGCTCATAAAATTTGAATTATTTTCATTTTGTGACCGTTTTGTCGACTGTAAAGCGTGCATTTCTGATTGGGCTTTATAGTAAAACAATTAAAATTTTGAATGAGTTAAATACTCTAAAATTGAAATTAAGTTGTATACTCAGATTCAGAAGTCTATAATTAAATATTTGAACTCATAAAATTTGAATTAATCTCATTTTGTGACAATTTTTTGGGTGTAAAGCGTGCATTTTTTTATTATGCTTTTCAGTAAAATAGATGAAATTTTTACCGAGTAAAATATTCTCAAATTGAAATTATGGTGTATAATCAGATTCAGAAGCCTATAATTAAATATTTGAACTCATAAAATTTGAATTAATCTCATTTTTTGACCGTTTTGTTGGGTGTAAAGCATGCATTTCTAATTGGGCTTTATATTAAAACAATTAAAATTTAGACTGAATAAAATACTCTAAAATTGAAATTAAGCTATATAATCAGATTCAGAAGCCTATAAATAAATATTTGAACACATAAAATTAAAATTAATTTCATTTTGTAATCTATTTATTGGGTTTAAAGCCTGCATTTCTGATTGGGTATTAAAGTAGAACAATTGAAATCTTAACTGAGTAAAATGATTTAAAATTTAAATTAACCTGTATAATCGGATTCAGAAGCCTATAATTAAATATTTGAACTCATAAAATTTGAATTAATCTTATTTTGTGACCGTTTTGTTGGGTTTAAAGCGTGCATTTCTGATTGGGTTTTATAGTAAAACCATTAAAATTTAAACTGAGTAAAATACTCTAAAATTAAAATTAAGCTGAATAATCAGATTTTGAAGCCTATAATTAAATATTTGAACACATAAAATTAGAATTAATATCATTTTGTGACCGATTTATTGGGTTTAAAGCATGCATTTCTGATTGGGCATTACTGTAGAACAATTGAAATTTTAGCTGAGTAAAATACTCTAAAATTAAAATTAAGTTATATAATCAAATTCTGAAGCCTATAATTAAATATTTGAACACATAAAATGAGAATTAATATCATTTTGTGACTGACTTATTGGGTTTAAAGCATGCATTTCTAATTGGGCTTTTACAGTAGAACAGTCGAAATTTTAACTGAGTAAAATACTCTAAAATTGAAACTAAGCTGTATAATCAGATTCAGAAGCCTATAATTAAATATTTGAACTCATAAAATTTGAATTAATTTCATTTTTTGACCGTTTTGTTGTGTGTAAAGCATGCATTTATTATTGGGCTTTATATTAAAACAATTAAAATTTAGACTGAGTAAAATACTCTAAAATTGAAATTAAGATGTAGAATCATATTCTGAAGCCTATAATTAAAAATTTGAACTCATAAAATTTGAATTAATCTCATTTTGTGACTGTTTTGTTTGGTGTAAGGCGTGCAATTCTGATTGGGCTTTATAGTAAAACAATTAAAATTTAGACTGGGTAAAATACTCTAAAATTGGAATTAAGTTGTATAATCAGATTCAGAAGCCTATAATTTAATATTTGAACTCATAAAATTTGAATTAATCTCATTTTTTGACCGTTTTGTTGGGTTAAAAAGCGTGCATTTCTGATTTGGTTTTATATTAAAACAATTAAAATTTAGACTGAATAAAATACTCTAAAATTGAAATTAAGTTGTACAATCATATTCAGAAGCCTATAATTAAATATTTGAACACATAAAATTTGAATTAATCTCATTTTTTGACCGTTTTGTTGGGTGTAAAGCGTGCATTTCTGATTGGGCTTTATACTAAAACAGTTAAAATATAGACTTAGTAAAATACTCTAAAATTGAAATTAAGCTGTAGAATCATATTCAGAAGCCTATAATTAAATATTTGAACTCATAAAATTTGAATTAATCTCATTTTGTGACCGTTTTGTTGGGTTTAAAGCTTGAATTTCTAATTGGGTTTTATAGTAAAACAGTTGAAATTTTAACTGAGTAAAATACTCTAAAATTGAAATTAACTTGTATAATCAGATTCATAAGCCTATAATTAAATATTTGAACTCATAAAATTTGAATCAATCTCATTTTGTGACCGTTTTGTTGGGTTTAAAGCGTGCATTTCTGATTGGGGTTTACAGTAAAACAATTAAAATTTAAACTTTGTAAAATACTCTAAAATTAAAATTAAGTTGTATAATTAGATTCAGAAGTCTATAATTGAATATTTGATAACATAAAATTAGAATTAATCTCATTTTGTGACCAATTTATTGGGTTTAAAGCCTGCATTTATGATTGAGCTTTACAGTAGAACAATTGAAATTTTAACTAAGTAAAATTCTCTAAAATTGAAATTAAGCTGTGTAATCAGATTCAGAAGCCTATAATTAAATATTTGAACTCATAAAATTTGAATTAATCTCATTTTGTGACCATTTTTTGGGTGTAAAGCATGCATTTCTGATTGGGCTTTACAATAAAACAGTTGAAATTTTAACCGAGTAAAATACTCTACAATTGAAATTAAGCTGTATAATCAGATTCTGAAGCCTATAATTAAATATTTGAACTCATAAAATTTAATTAATCTCATTTTGCGACCGTTTTATTGGGTGTAAAACGTGCATTTCTTATTAGGCTTTAGAGTAAAATAGTTGAAATTTTAATCGAGTAAAATACTCTAAAATTGAAATTAAGTTGTATAATCAGATTCAAAACCCTATAATTAAATATTTGAACTCATAAAGTTTGAATTAATCAAATGTTGTGACCGTTTTGTTGGGTGTAAAGATTGCATTTCTGATTAGGCTTTATAGTAAAATAGATGAAATTTTAACCGAGTAAAATACTCTAAAATTGAAATTATGCTGTAGAATAAGATTTAGAAGCCTATATTTAAATACTTGAACTCATAAAATTTGAATTATTCTCATTTTCTTACCGTTTTGTTGGGTTTAAAGCGTGCATTTCTGATTGGGCTTTACAGTAAAATAGTTGAAATTTGAACCGAGTAAAATACTCTAAAATTGAAATTAAACTAAATAATCAAATTCAAAAGCCTATAATTAAATATTTGAACTCATAAAATTTGAATTAATCTCGTTTTGTGACCATTTTGTTCGTTGTAAAGCGTGCATTTCTGATTGGGCTTTATAGTAAAACAATTGAAATTTTAACTGAGTAAAATACTTTAAAATTGAAATTAAGTTGTATAATCAGATTCAGAAGCCTACAATTAAATATTTGAACTCATAAAATTTGAATTAATCTCATTTTGTGACCATTTTGTTGGGTGTAAAGCGTTCATTCTAATTGGGCATTATAGTAAAATAGTTGATATTTTAACTGACTAAAATACTCTAAAATTGAAATTAAAATATATAATCAGATTCAGAAGCCTATAATTAAATATTTCAACTCATAAAATTTGAATTAATCTCATTTTTTATCCGTTTTGTTCGGTGTAAAGCGTGCATTTCTGATTGGGCTTTACAGTAAAACAGTTAAAATTTTAACTGAGTAAAATACTCTAAAATTAAAATTAAGTTGTATAATCAGATTTAGAAGCCTATAATTAAATATTTGAACACATAAAATTAGAATTAATCTCATTTTGTTACAGATTTATTGGGTTTAAAGCATGCATTACTGATTGGGCTTTATAGTAAAACAGTTAAAATTTTAACTGAGTAAAATACTCTAAAATTGAAATTAAGCTGTAGAATCATATTCAGAAGCCTATAATTAAATATTTGAGGTCATAAAATTTGAATTAATCTCATTTTGTGACCTTTTTTGTTGGGTGTAAAGCGTGCATTTCTGATTGTGCTTTACAGTAAATCAATAAAAATTTAGACTGAGTAAAATACTCTAAAATTGAAATTAAGTTGTATAATTTGTAACCCCCTCGACCAGTCCTAGTCACAAGACCGACCAGAGGTGGCTACACGTCGATTATTGAAGCCAAGTCCAAAGACCCGACTCCAATAACCAACCCTAGAAAGCCTTTCTGAGCCCAAACGACCAATGTATCTGCACACGGCTCTAAACCAACCTTATTGGGCTTGCCGAAAGCCCGAAGGCTCAAAACAACATTGGCGTCTCGGTACGAGGTGAAACCGAAAGCCTTTGCATCTAGATGAATTTTAAAGCACAAACATCTAAGGATTAACCCAACAACCACATACAAGCATACTTAACATGCATAAGGCATTATAAAACTCAAGGATCAGGTTACACATGCTTGAAACTCATACATATCCATTCGAATCATACTCAAGCAATAAGACATAGATTCATACATAAAAGAGCTCAAAACAACATCAAAGATAATATCCACATATAAGTCAACATAGGAGTCAAACAACGCTCCTAAACAACATAGCATATCCCATTGCTAGCTAATACATTACTGCAACTAAATCATACTTGAGCTAACGAGCAACACGCTTGGACGCCCTTCCTCGCACCGTGCAAACTCCCGAGCTAACGATCTGCAATGTCGGAAAACGAGAGTGTAAGCATAAATGCTTAGTGAGCAGAACTCAAAAACGTAACTACGATAATGCAGGGTTCAAGCTTTATTTGAAAATAAAGACTAACATCATTTCGTACATCTTACATCATAGCATCTTACAACTTACGAGAGCAATCAAAGTCCACAACATAACATAAAAACACATATTCATAGCAATTAAGATAAGTATGTTGGCAAACTCGGTTATTATACACGGATATGCGGAAACGTCTTACACGCATACAAATTTATTTGACACGGCCGAATTTATCTTACACGTATACGAGTTTTATCTGACACGACCGAATTTATCTGAAACGTATGCGAATTTTGTCTCATAATGCACTATTCTTACATCCTATTGGTCGACCAATTATACTCGATATGACTCAATGAATGCCAACATCATTACCATAATATTATCTTACAAATCTTACATCTTACACCTCTTACCGGTCTTACATAGCCACCCGGCTATATTTCTTACCATACTCGAGTGGTCTTACTTACCGCTTACAAGCATAACCTGCAACATCTTACAATTACCTTACAAATATCTCACATGGCATATTAACATGGCATTAATCAATAGATAATCAACACAACTCAACATAACAATTAACATGCCATCGACAACAACTAAGCACAACAAGCTTTCCAATTTTTACCATCTAACAAGCATACAAGATAAGTAAAATGGGTAGATTTTACTCTTGAGTTTGAATTAGCTTATCAAGCTTAATCCAAACTCCCAAAATCTTCCTTAAACCAAAACCAAGTTCAAAATATTTTTCCATTCACCACACAACTCTAACGGTAGCCAAATCGAGCCTCGAACCTTCCGGATTTGCACTCGAATCTCCCGGAACCAAATGTACTGCTTCAAACCAATCAAAATTAAAGTATTAACCTCATAATCAACCACAAAATCACTGTTTTACATCAGCTCACAAATCCATAATATTTTTTCAACAATTCAAAGCCAAATTCATCCAAATATTCTCATTTTCATACTTAAGCAAAGCACTACCATTACCCTTCAATCTAAACACCTAAAACACTTCAAAACATGTTCAAAACATCACTCATATATAATATAACTATCAGCCCTTCATTTCCACACTAAAACACCCCCAAAACACTCATTTTCCACCTTCAAAATTTGCCTACTGCAACCACTTCGGGAATTCCATCATCTATCTCATTTAACTACTCAAAACCATCTTTTAACGTTCTAAAAACACCTACCAAGTTTATATATCCCTCCAACCCTTTATTTTCAACAAAACTCAATCAAAAACTCAAGTTTTCAACCTCCAAAAATACCCATAACAAACCATTTCGGGAATACCATTAAAAACTCAACTTTTAAACATATTTTGGCACCAAAAGAAGTTTAAAAACACCCTTTTTAATACCCATTTAAAACTCATCCGAAAATTCCATTTCAAAACCAATTTCGAACATGTAACTAAAATCTCAAGGTATAAAAACAAAATCCATGCTATAATAATGTGAAGAACAAGAAAACTAAGTTAAAGAATGATTTACCTTTTCAAAATCACTCCTATGAAGAAGAAACCATGTTCTTGTAATGGGGAAAACCTTTTGGAAAAGATGAAGAGTAAAAAAAGGTGTCTCCTTTTTGAATGAAAACCCCTTTTTTTGTTAAATTTTATGTTTTCCATAGGTGTTTTGGGAGAAATCACATAAGTGGTCCCCCATTACCCCTCTTTTCTTTCAAAACCCTTTTTTTAAATCATTTTTACTTTAAATGGGTCCTAAAACATAAATTTTGAAAAACCAATTTGAAATTATATTCAGTCTAAACTCCTAGACCCAAAACCGGGATGTTACATAATTAGATTCAGAAGCCTATAATTAAATATTTGAACTTATAAAATTTAAATTAATATCATTTTTTGACCGTTTTGTTGGGTGTAAAGCTTGCATTCTGATTGGGCTTTATATTAAAACAATTAAAATTTAAACTTAGTAAAATACTCTAAAATTGAAATTAAGTTGTATAATCAGATTCAGAAGCCTATAATTAAATATTTGAACTCATAAAATTTGAATTAATCTTAGTTTATGACCGATTTATTGGGTTTAAAGCATGCATTTCTGATAGGGTTTTACAGTAGAATAGTTGAAATTTTAACTAAGTAAAATACTTTAAAATGAAATTAAGCTGTATAATCAGATTCAGAAGCCTATAATTAAATATTTAAACTCATAAAATTTGAATTAATCTCATTTCGTGACCATTTTTTGGGTGTAAAGCGTGCATTTCTGATTGTGCTTTACAGTAAAACAGTTGAAATTTTAACTGAGTAAAATACTCTAAAATTGAAATTAAGCTGTATAATCAGATTCAAAAGCCTATAATTAAATATTTGAAAACATAAAATTTGAATTAATATCATTTTGTGATCGTTTTGTTGGGTGTAAAGCGTGCATTTCTGATTGGGCTTTACAGTAAAACAGTAAAAATTTTAACTAAGTTAAATAATCTAAAATTGAAATTAAGTTGTATAATAAGATTCAGAAGCCTATAATTAAATATTTATTTTCATAAAATTTGAATAAAACTAATTTTCCTACAGTTTTGTTGGGTTTAAAGCGTGCATTTCTGATTGGGCTTTACAGTAAAATAGTTGAAATTTTAAACGAGTAAAATACTCTAAAATTGAAATTAAGTTGTATAATCAGATTCAGAAGCCTATAATTAAATATTTGAACTCATAAAATTTGAATTAATCTCATTTTGCGACCGTTTTGTCGTGTGTAAAGCGTGCATTTCTGATTGGGTTTTATAGTAAAATAATTAAAATATTAACCGAGTAAAATACTCTAAAATTGAAATTAAGTTGTATAATCAGATTCAAAAGCCTATAATTAAATATTTGAACTCATAAAATTTGAATTAATCACATTTTGTGACCGTTTTGTTGAGTGTAAAGCGTGCATTTCTGATTGGCTTTACAGTAAAACAGTTAAAATATTAACTGAGTAAAATACTCTAAAATTGAAATTAAGCTGTAGAATCAAATTCAGAAGCCTATAATTAAATATTTGGAATCATACAATTTGAATTAATCTTATTTTTTGACCGTTTTGTTAGGTGGAAAGAGTGCACTTCTTATTGGGCTTTACAGTAAAACAATTGAAATTTTAACTTAGTAAAATACTCTAAAATTGAAATTAAGTTGTATAATCAAATTCAGAAGCCTATAACTAAATATTTGAACTCATAAACTTTGAATTAATCTCATTTTGTGACCGTTTTGTTGGGTTTAAAGCGTGTATTTCTGATTGGGCTTTTACAATAAAACAATTGAAATTTTATCCGAGTAAAATACTCTAAAATTGAAATTAAGCTGTATAATCAAATTTAGAAGCCTATATTTAAATATTTGAACTCATAAACTTTGAATTAATCTCATTTTGTGACCGTTTTGTTGGGTGTAAAGCGTGCATTTCTGATTGGGCTTTATAGTAAAATTTTAAAATTTTATCTGAGTAAAATACTCTAAAATTGAAATTAACCTATAGAATCAGATTCATAAGCCTATAATTAAATATTTGAACACATAAAATTTGAAATAATCTCAATTTGTGACCGTTTTGTTGTGTGTAAAGCGTGCATTCATGTTTGTGCTTTATAGTAAAACAGTTGAAATTTTAACTGAGTAAAATACTCAAAAATTGAAATTAAGGTGTATAATTAGATTCAGAAGCCTATAATTAAATATGTGAACTCATAAAATTTTAATTAATTTGATTGTGACCGTTTTTTTGGTGTAAAGCGTGCATTTCTAGTTGTGCTTAACAGTAAAACAATTGAAATTTTAACTAAGAAAAATACTCTAAAATTTAAATTAAGTTGTGTGATTAGATTCAGAAGCTTATAATTAAAATATTTTTACTCATAAAATTTGAATTAATCTCATTTTGTGACCGTTTTGTTGGGAGTAAAGCGTGCATTTCTGATTGGGCTTTACTATAAAACAGTTGAAATTTTAACTGAGTAAAATACTCTAAAATTGAAATGAAGCTTTATAATCAGATTCAAAAGCCTATAATTAAATATTTGAACTCATAAAATTTCGATTAATCAAATTTTGTGACAGTTTTGTTAGGTGTAACACGTGCATTTCTGATTGGCCTTTACAATAAAACAATTTAAATTTTAATCGAGTAAAATAATCTAAAATTGAAATTAAGCTGTGTAATCAGATTCAGAAGCCTAGAATTAAATATTTGAACTCATAAAATTTGAATTAATCAAATTTTGTGACCGTTTTGTTTGGTGTTAAGCGTGTATTTCTGATTGGGCTTTACAATAAAATAATTGAAATTTTAACTGAGTAAAATACTCTAAAATTGAAATTAAGTTGTATAATCAGATTCAGAAGCCTATAATTAAATATTTGAAGTCATAAAATTTGAATTAATCTCATTTTGTGACTGTTTTGTTGGGTGTAAAGCGTGCATTTCTGATTGGGCTTTATAGTAAAACAATTAAAATATTAACCGAGTAAAATACTCTAAAATTGAAATTAAGTTGTATAATCAAATTCAGAAGCCTATAACTAAATATTTGAACTCGTAAACTATGAATTAATCTCATTTTGTGACCGTTTTGTTGGGTTTAAAGCGTGTATTTCCGATTGGGCTTTTACAATAAAACAATTGAAATTTTAACCGAGTAAAATAATCTAAAGTTGAAATTAAGTTGTATAATCAGATTCAGAAGCCTATATTTAAATATTTGAACTCATAAAATTTGAATTAATCTCATTTTATGACCGTTTTGTTGGGTGTAAAGCATGCATTTCTGATTGGGCTTTATAGTAAAACAATTGAAATTTTAGCTGAGTAAAATACTCTAAAATTGAAATTAAGCTGTAGAATCAGATTCATAAGCCTATAATTAAATATTTGAAACCATAAAATTTGAAATAAGCTCAATTTGTGACCGTTTTGTTGGGTGTAAAGCGTGCATTTATATTGTGCTTTATAGTAAAACAGTTGAAATTTTAACTGAGTAAAATACTCTAAAATTGAAATTAAGCTGTACAATCAGATTCAGAAGCCTGTAATTAAATATTTGAAATCATAAAATTTTAATTAATCTCATTTTGTGACCGTTTTTTGGTGTAAAGCGTGCATTTCTAGTTGTGCTTAACAGTAAAACAATTAAAATTTTAACTAAGAAAAATACTCTAAAATTTAAATTAAGTTGTATGATTAGATTCAGAAGCTTATAATTAAAATATTTTTACTCATAAAATTTGAATTAATCTCATTTTGTGACCGTTTTGTTGGGATTAAAGCGTGCATTTCTGATTGGGCTTTACTCTGAAACAATTGAAATTTTAACCGAGTAAAATACTCTAAAATTGAAATGAAGCTTTATAATTAGATTCAAAAGCCTATAATTAAATATTTGAACTCATAAAATTTGGATTAATCAAATTTTGTGACAGTTTTGTTAGGTGTAACACGTGCATTTCTGATTGGCCTTTACAGTAAAACAATTGAAATTTTAATCGAGTAAAATAATCTAAAATTGAAATTAAGCTTTGTAATCAGATTCAGAAGCCTAGAATTAAATATTTGAACTCATAAAATTTGAATTAATCAAATTTTGTGACCGTTTTGTTTGGTGCTATGCGTGTATTTCTGATTGACTTTACAGTAAAATAATTGAAATTTTAACCGAGTAAAATACTCTAAAATTGAAATTAAGTTGTATAATCAGATTCAGAAGCCTATAATTAAATATTTGAAGTCATAAAATTTGAATTAATCTTATTTTATGATCGTTTTGTTGGGTGTAAAGTGTGCATTTATGATTGGGCTTTATAGTAAAACAATTAAAATATTAATCGAGTAAAATACTCTAAAATTGAAATTAAGTTGTATAATCAAATTCAGAAGCTTATATAACTAAATATTTGAACTCATAAACTTTGAATTAATCTCATTTTGTGACCGTTTTGTTGGTTTTAAAGCGTGTATTTCTGATTGGGCTTTTACACTAAAATAATTGAAATTTTGACCGAGTAAAATACTCTAAAATTGAAATTAAGCTGTATAATCAGATTCAGAAGCCTATAATTAAATATTTGAACTCATAAAATTTGAATTAATCTCATTTTGTGACCGTTTTGTTGGGTGTAAAGCGTGCATTTTTTATTGGGCTTTATAGTAAAACAATTGAAATTTTAACTGAGTAAAATACTCTTAAATTGAAATTAAGTTGTATAATCAGATTCAGAAGCCTATAATTAAATATTTGGACTTCATAAAATGTGAATTAATCAAATTTTGTGACCGTTTTTGTGTGTGTAAATCGTGCATTGCTGATTGGGCTTTATAGTAAAACAAATGAAATTTTAACCAAGTAAAATACTCTAAAATTGAAATTAAGCTGTATAATCAGATTCAGAAGCCTATAACTAAATATTTGAACTCATAAACTTTGAATTAATCTCATTTTGTGACTGTTTTGTTGTGTGTAAAGCGTGCATTTTTTATTGCGCTTTACAGTAAAACAATTGAAATTTTAATTGAGTAAAATACTCTAAAATTGAAATTAAGCTGTTTAATCAGATTCATAAGCCTATAATTATATATTTGAACTCATAATGTTTGAATTAATCTCATTTTATGACCATTTTGTTGGGTGTAAAGCGTGCATTTTTTGGCTTTACAGTAAAACAATTGATTTTTTTGAAGGAAAGGGCTCATTAAAAAAAAACTATAGCCAGTCACCTCGAGAGGTGAGTAGGCCCCTATGGGGAAAAGAGTACCCATGGTTTTATTGAGAAGAAGAGGAGAACCTCTCTGAGTTTACAAAGGCCCGAATAAAGTCAGGAAAGATATAGCCAAAAGAACAGGACATATATGAACGCAAAGCCCTATTAGCTAAGACATGGGCTATAATGTTTGCATCTCTAGGTACATAACAAATCTTACAATCAGGCAAAGTACCAAGAGTGGAGCGGATGCGGGACACCAAATGTCGCACCGTGGAGAGATCTTGGTGATGAACATTATTCACCTTGTTGGCAATGGAAGTTGAGTCAGTTTCAATGATCACATTAGTACAGCCATTAGTAACCGTGAATTTTAAACCTTCCAAAATGGCAAGAGCCTCAGCAGAAGCTGGATCTGAGTAGAAAACAAGCAACATAGAACAACCACCAAGGACGGAGCCAGAAGAATTCCGAGCGATGATGCCTACAGTTGCACCCTTTAACACAGGGTCAAAGGCTCCATCTGTGTTAATCTTGACGAAACCAGAATTCGGTTTCATCCATCTAGCTTGAGCAAAAGTGGGCTCGGCTAGTTGGGATCGTTGATGTGAAGCATCATTGATTGGTGTATAATCATTAAAGAGAGTTTGGGCATTGGAAACAGTTAACCAAACCGGCTGGAGATGGTTGTTATGGACAAAATCATTACGGCGGTTCCATAAATTCTATAGGAGCGTTATGAGGAAAGAGAATTGATGTAGAGAAATAAACTCAGCAACTTCGGAAAGCCATTGGCGGGGAGAAAAAGAGGAGGTAGAGAATTCTAGCAGGGAGTCCTGCCAATTGGAGTGCCTCTTTGGCACTAGGATAGTCCCTTACAGCATGGAGGGTGGTTTCAATGGTCATACTGCAAATCGAGCATAATCCCGTACCAAGATTTGCTTGAAGGAGCTTATGGCCAGAGGGTAATGCATCATGACATAAACGCCATCTAAAGGAACGAACCTTGGCTACAACTGCAGAAATTGGGAACCAGACCGTACCGTATAGATGTCAGAGTCATGGTGACCCCAAAGGGTGGTGTCTTTTGTGTCATTGATTATGGGTACATTAAGGATGGTATTGTCATCTTCATGAGAGAAGTATTCTCTTACTTTTGATTCACCCCATCGGGGTAGGTTAGGCACCATAAAGGCACATGCTCGAAGAGGAACTTCGTCGTTCACCTCATAATCACCATAAAGGTGTACAGGCTGAGAGCCGCCCCAATTGTCAAGGTGTATCTGAATTTTACTAGATATACCTGGTCGTTTGAAGAAACCATTGTGAAGCTTAGAGATGGCTATGCTAATTCCTTTCCAGGCAAAGGAGGATTTTCGAGTGTGATCAGATTCAAGGATAGAACCCGTTGGATGGTACTTACAATTGTAGATCTAACTAAGGAGGTTATCAGGTTCACAGACCAAACGCCAGATTTGTTTACCTAGTAAAGCAATGTTGAAGTGGTGAAGGTCACAAAAACCTATCCCTCCTGTAGCTTTAGGCATACAAATAGTGTCCCAAGAAAGCATATGCCAACCCAGTTTGTCAGCTTTTCCAAACCACCAATATCGACTATTGAAGTAGTCATGTCATCAATAATGTTTTGAGGTAAAAGGTAGCAAGACATAACATACTGAGGCATAGATTGGATGACTGATTTGATAAAAACTTCTCTACCACTAAAGGAAAGAAGGTGTTTATCCCACTTACTTAGGCGGACATTCATTTTGTCCCTAGTAAATCCCAAGGCCGCAGTTTTGTTTTTCCCTATTAAGATAGGAACGCCTAGATAAATACCTGGATCATCAACTTCTCTTACGTGAAGGATATTATTAATTTCCGCTCGAAGTAGTGTGGAGGTTTTCCGGGAGAAGAAGATAGAAAACTTTTTAAAATTCACTGCCTGCCCAGACGAAGTAGCATAAGTATGTAAAGCATCTTTAAGGCGTTGAGCTTCTGTAATTGTATTCTTGATGAATACAACGCAATCATCCGCAAAATGGAGGTGGTTTATGCGAGGCCTATTCCTGCTAGCACAAAGTCCTGGAAGATTACCATTTTCTTGCTCAGCATTGAACAGAGCTGATAGGCCTTGGGTACAGAATTGAAAGAGGAAAGGAGATAGAGGGTCTCCTTGCCGCAGACCTCTGTGAGGTTTAAAGGGCCGTGAAAGAGAGTCGTTGACACGTACCTGGAAGGAGACAGAGGATATACATCTCATAATAAGAGAAACTGATAACTCCGCAAAAAGGCTATATTTTAGGCTTTTTTACTTAAGTTATTGAGTGTCTTTAGGCTCATATAGGTTCATTTAGTAGCATTTAGGTTCATGACATTGCATGTAGTCTTCTAAATATGCCTTGGTATTTTTATGTGGTAATAGGTGCTATTTAATGGGAAAGGTACTTCTTTTTTGTTGTGTTGTGCAGGTAAAGCAAAAATGGAAGTTGAGGCGATTTGTCATGGCATTCGCAGAAGGATAGCGATGGAAAAATTCTATGGCAAAGCTGGAGGACTCATGTGTTGAGCTAGAAGACAAAGAGATATTTTGATAAGAGTTTCAGCTAGTGCCATTACAGCCGGACGGGACCACTATAGCCTGGCCGCAGCCACCTGGGTAGGGGACCACAACCAATATTGCCTGATTGCGAGCCACCTCAGTAGGGGACCACTGTCACCACTGCCACCACTGCCAGCCCTGCAGAAATACCATCACGTGAAGGGGGCAAAAATGTATTTTTGTCTATCTTTTAGGGTTTTTCACCCTTATTAAAGACATGGTGACCTAAGGAAAAAGGAGAGGCCTTTTTGAGGACCAAAAACACAGTAAGAGAGAGACCTTTGGGGCGGTTTTGCGGCGGTGAAAAGCTCACACCTTTCTCCTCCAAACTCCGGCCAAGGGGACCTTCATTGATAGAGCTCGAAGGGAGTAGTGTGCTAGGCACCCGAAAGGGGCTAGCACACCAAGGCGTCTCATGGTGGTTGAAGAGCCGACGGCTGTGCACACCGAGGGTGTCTTCTAGTCCTCCTTGCTTTATTTCTTTTATATTTTCATGAGGATGATTGTTGATGTTTAAGATTTATGTGGATGATAGTTCTTAACATTTAGCTCCACCATGTAAGCTTTGTTTAGGTGGTTACTTTTTTGGATGATTATCTTTTATTTCTAGTTAATATACTGCCTTCTATGTGTTTGTATATTTGCCTTGCTCATTGTTGATAATTATTTAGGCATTGTAAGAGGCACGAAAGTGTCCTGTGTTTAGGTACATGCAAGAGCACTTGAAAGAGGCGTAGCTATAGATCCTTAGATCATCCGAAAGGAGCTAAGGGAGGATCTACGTGAGCAATGGGTTCTATACTGCAAATAGAGCCTAGTTGGATCCTAGAGCACTCGAAAGAGGTGTAGGTGAAGGCTTCAACGAATAAAAGGAGTGTGCTTTATCGATAGCCTAGTGCTACTCGAGTGACACGAGATGCCATGACATTTTAGTCTATAAGGTTCCAATGACTCGAAAATGCGGGAATACTTTAGAAACCTCTGTCGAGTAGGTATACACCGTAGCAGCTATATGTTAGGTAGGGGTAAGGGGTAGGAAATCATAGAAGTCACCATCAGTCATTCCCGGGAGAGTTCATCAATAGAGGAAAAGTACAATATATTGTTTAATGTGTTCTTGCATCCTATTTTTGCCTTCGCATTTACAAACTGCTTTCTTTATTTTACTTGTTATCTTGTTATCACACTGCTTTACACTCTTACACCACCACCATATATTCACCTACTATCATCATCCAAACCATTTTGCCGTGGCATATTTTAGTTGCTTGCATTCTAAAATTGCTATAGGATTTTTACATAACACTTCACCGTACATATCCATTTTCTCTTGTTTATATTTTACCTTTGTTTTTCCTTTTAGTTAGTGACACCTTTTTGCATTGACAAAATTACATCGCACATTACCAGAGATCCTCGTGGGAATGATACTCACTCACCCTATTATTACTTGTATGACTGTGTATACTTGCACATATATGTGTGTTCACATACATCATTTATAGCACTACACAGAACACACCAAGTTTTTGGCGCCGTTGCCGGGGATCATTTAGAGTAAAGTTTGTCATTTTTGTTTTGGCATTTTCGTTTTACTCAGTTTATTTTATTAGTTCAGTTTTACTTGTTTTATTTGTTTTTCTTTTCAGTGTATGTCCAAAAGGTCTACTGAAGGACCTCTCTATCCTATAGTGCCTGAAATTGAGCTTTTGTTTCGTCAAAGAAGGCATAATCAACATAGAGCTATGGACCCACCAGCAATGCAAGACCCAGTAGTTCAAAATGCTGGGGAAAATCAGCACATTGCTGCACCTCAACCGAGAGCTATTAGTGATCATTTAAATCCTATCTTGGATGATCTTAATCCTGGCATCGTGGCACCAGAAATCACAGCTACACATTTCGATCTTAAGCTTGTCATGTTCAATATGCTTAACTTGATTGGGCAATTTGGAGGGATGGCACATGAAGATGCAAAGCAACATATCCGAGCATTTGTAGAAGTTTGTGAATCATTCCGTAAACAAGGAGTTCATGAGGATGTCTTGAAGCTCAAGTTATTCCCTTATTCTCTATGTGGCCGAGCAAGGGCGTGGTTGAGTGGAGTACCATCCGGATCGATGGAGTCATGGGCTGATCTATGCAAAAGTGTTTTGCTGCGGTATAATCCTCCGAATCTCAATACTCAGCATAGAAATGACATAGCTTCTTTTCGACAAGGTGACGACGAGTCAATGTGTGAATGTTGGGATCGATACAAGAAATTGCTTCGCAAGTGTACAAATCATAGATTTCAAGATTGGACTCAAGTTGTGATGTTCTACAACGGAGTCAATGCACCGACGAGGATGATGCTAGATGCCTCGGCAAATGAAACTTTATTAGACAAATCACCCGAGGAGGCATTTGACATACTTGATAGAATTGCCAACAATGACTATCAATTTCCTTCTACAAGACTTGGAACCGGGAGGAAGGCACAAGGGACATTCGAACTTGATGCTAAAGATTCATTATCCGACCAACTCTCAGCTATCACCAACATGTTGAAGAGCATCCAACGTTCCAACGAGGTGAAGGAAGAAAGATGGTCAGTTCAGCATGTGTATTATGTCATGGCAATCATCATGAGAGCGAGTGCCAAGGAAACCATGAGACAGCCAATTATGTGAGCAATTACAACCGAAGCAATAACAATCCCTACTCGAACACCTATAATCCAGGATGGCGATAGCATCCGAATTTTTCATGGGGAAATCAAGGAACCACTAATCCTAATCCCCCAGTGCGGAATCAAAATATCAATGATCCCCAGCAGTTTCAAGCGAATATGCCCTGGCATAATCAGAACAAGGGGGCTGCATCATCATCAAATACTAGTTCTTTGGAGGCAACTATGCAAGATTTTATTCAAAGTACCAAGACTACGCTTCAAGAGCATACTACAGCTATCAAGAACCAAGGAACTCTACTGCAAAGCCATAGTGCTTCGTTGCGAAATCTGGAAAGTTAGTTTGGCTAAATTGCCACGGCATTACAGGAGCGTCAGCCTGGACGTCTGCCGAGTGATACTGAAGTCACTAAGCCGCATGGTAAAGAGCAATGTAGCGCGATCACACTAAGGAGTGGCACTCAACTTAATCAGCAAGATAAGTTTGGGGGGAAGAAATCTGAGTATTCCTTACCCGAACTTGTGCAAGAAGAAAAGCCTGAGCAAATTCTCGAGGAAAAGGACCAGGAGGAAGGTTTGATCAAGGAACCTGCCGATGAAGCAAGCCAAAATGCCACGGAAAAAACAGTTCCCACACCACCAGTGGAAGAAGTTAGACCCCCACCACCCTTTCCCTAGAGACTTAAGAAGCACAATGATGAAATTCAGTTTAAGAAGTTTATAGATAAGTTGGATCAGCTATACATAAATGTCCCACTATTGGAAGCAATTGACCAGATGCCCACCTACGCTAAATTTTTGAAGGAAATAGTCACGAAGAAGTGTAAAGTGGAGAAGTTTGAGACAATTGCCACGACAAAAGAGTATTGTTCTGCTTTGAGTCAACTGCCGTCAAAGAAGAAGGATCCAGGCAGCTTCATTATCCCGTGTGCCATTGGAGACAAGTTCATTGGGAAATCACTCTGTGATCTTGGATCAAGTGTAAATCTTATTCCCAAGTCAATTTTCGTGAAGCTTGGCATGGGAGATGCGAGACCAACATCCGTCATATCAACTAGCCGATCGTTCCCATGTGAGACCTGAGGGGAAAATCGAAGATGTCATAGTGAGGGTGGACAAGTTCGTGTTTCCAGCTGACTTCCTCATACTTGATTGTGAGGCTGATGCTAATACACCCATCATCTTAGAGAGGCCTTTCCTAGTAACCGGTCGCATTCTCATTGATTGTGAGAAGGGTGAGCTTACAATGCGAGTAGCAAATCAGAGATTGACCGTGAACATCAATAGTTCTCTTAAGTACATGGATGATTCTAAAGAATGCCGGAGCATTTTGGAAGCAGATTATGAGCTATCATTAGAAGCTGGTCATTTTTGCCACAACAATTTTGTGCAACTGGATGAGTATGAAGAGCTCATGAATGAAGAAGAGGAAGAAGCTAGTGAATCTTCATTGGAAGAGCATCAATCTAGTCTGCTGATAGCTAGAAACTATTTGAGCTTTGAACCTCTTGATTTCGAGGAATTCAGTCCTCCTAAGCCTTCGTTACTTAGTGCACCAAAGTTGGAGCTGAAGATTTTGCAACAGCATTTGAAATATACTTATCTGGGTGAAGACGAGACCTTTCCTGTTATTATTTTTGCGAATCTTAATTCTGATCAAGAGAGAAGTCTACTTGCTGTTTTGTCACAACATAAGCGAGCAATAGGATGGACCATGGCGGATTTAAAGGGGATTAGTCCTACTATTTGTATGCATAAGATACTTCTGGAAGAATGCCATGGCAAATCCGTAGAGCCACAGCATAGACTCAACCCCATTATGAAACAAGTTGTTATGATGGAGATTCTAAAATGGCTTGATGCTAGAGTTATACCCAATCTCGGACAGTTCATGGGTAAGCCCGATTCAATGTGTACCCAAGAAAGGAGGCACGACTGTGGTAAGCAATGAGGACAATGAGCTATTGCCGACACGCGTAGTGACCGGATGGAGGATTTGTAAGGACTATCGCAAGCTCAACAAAGCTATGAAGAAGGACCACTTTCCTTTACCCTTCATCGACCAAATGTTAGATCGCTTGGTGGGCAAAGCTTACTATTGTTTCTTGGATGGATATTCGGGGTATAACCAAATAGCTATCGCACCGGAGGACCAAGAGAAGACTACTTTCACTTGTCCTTATGGCACTTACGCTTTTCGAAGGATGCCCTTTGGATTGTGTAATGCCCCGACAACTTTCTAGCACTGCATGCAAGCTATCTTCTCAGATATGGTTGAAGACACTCTTGAAATCTTTATGGACGACTTCTCTGTTTTTGGAGACAGTTTCCAGAAATGTCTTGGCAATTTAACAAAGGTCCTAAAGCAATGGGAAGAGGCTGACATTGTGCTGAATTGGGAGAACTGTCACTTCATGATAACAGAAGGTATTGTGTTAGGCCATAAAATCTCACACAAAGTCAATGAGGTAGACAAAGCTAAGATTGAGGTGATCGAGAAGCTATCACCGCCAACAAATGTCAAGGGCATGCGAAGTTTCCTTGGACACACGGGATTCTATCGGAGATTCATCAAGGATTTCTCCAAGATCTCCAAACCCTTGTGCATGCTGTTGCAGCAGAACCAACCTTTTGTGTTTGATCAAAAATGTCATGGCGCTTTCACAGAGCTGAAGCAAAGCCTGATCACTGCACCAATTGTTGTTCCCCCAGATTGGACCTTACCGTTCGAGATGATGTGCGACGCAAGCGACTACGCCGTGGGAGTAGTTTTGGGGCAGCGTCGAGGTAAAATTTTTCATGTTGTTTATTATGCTAGTCGTACTTTAAATGAAGCACAACTAAAATACATTACCAAAGAGAAAGAGCTACTTGCCGTGGTATTTGCATTTGACAAGTTTAGGTCATACTTGATAGGCACTAAGGTCATTGTTCACACCGATCACTCAGCTATTAAGTACTTAGTGACTAAAAAGGATGCTAAACCTAGGGTCATTAGATGGATACTTCTGTTGCAAGAATTTGATTTAGAAGTGGTAGATAGGAAAGGAACTGAGAACCAAGTTGCTGATCATCTTTCTAGGCTAGAAGTTAACCTGGAATGTCATGATAAAATTGAAATACATGATGAATTTTCTGATGAGAAAATTCTTTATGCCACGGCAATTCCGTGGTATGCTAACATTGTTAATTTTCTTGTTAGTGGTGTTTTAACTTTTGACATGACTAGCCAGGGCAGGAAGAAATTCAGACATGACGCGCGGTTCTATTTCTGGGATGAGCCGTATCTGTTCAAGCATTGTGCCAATCAAATTATCCGAAGATGTGTGCCGGAAGAGGAGCAAAGAGACATTCTGCATCATTGTCACACAGGCCCGTGTGGAGGTCACTTCGGAGGAATGAGGACTGCGGATAAAGTCCTCCAATCAGGTTTTTACTGGCCTACTTTATTCAAAGATGACCAGGCTTTTTACCAAGCCTGCGATCGATGTCAAAAGACTGGGAATATCTCCAGACGGCATGAAATGCCACAACAAAATATTTTGGAGATAGAGTTATTTGACGTATGGGGCATAGACTTTATAGGATTCTTCCCATCTTCATATGGAGATCTGTATATCATTTTGGCAGTGGACTATGTGTCCAAGTGGGTAGAAGCCATTGCAACGTCGAGGAACAATTCAAAGATCGTGCTTAAGTTTCTGCATAAGCACATTTTCACAAGATTTGGCGTGCCAAAGGCTATCATCAGTGATGAAGGCACTCACTTTGACAACAAGTTAATTGCCAAGGCATTGCAAAGATATAGGGTGCGACACAAAATTGCCACGGCATATCATCCCCCCCAAAATGGGCAAGCCGAGGTTTCCAATCGTGAAATCAAGCAAATTTTGGAAAAAGTGGTGAATTTGAGAAGGAAAGATTGGTCACCCAAGCTTGATGACTCGTTGTGGGCATACCGAACAGCTTTCAAAAACCCCTTAAGGATGTCTCCATTTAAGCTAGTTTATGGCAAAGCATGTCACCTCCCGGTCGAGCTAGAGCATAAGGCCTATTGGGCAATCAAGAAGCTCAATTTTGAGGCCGATTTAGCTGGTGAAAGAAGACTACTAGAGTTGAATGAGATGAAGGAATTCAGGAACCAAGCTTATGAGAATTCTAAACTCTACAAAGAGCGAACTAAGCGATGGCACGATCAAGCGGTTGTGCCACGACATTTTCATGCGGGAAAAAATATGCTCCTATTCAACTCAAGGCTGAAGCTTTTCCCTAGGAAGCTTAAATCAAGGTGGTCAGTGCCATTTGAAATACTTCATGTATATCCCCATGGAGCTGTAGACATCAAAAATCTGGAAAATGGGACAATTTTCAAAGTTAATGGCCAGCGTCTGAAGATCAAGACTGGAGCCCACGTGATGCGGGATAAACCTACCGTATATCTTATAGATGCATGACATGCTGAAATGTCATGGCATTTTCAGTTTACTCCTGTTCATAAATAAATAATCTTTAAGTTTGTTTTATTTGCTTTAATATGCATAATCTTTTTAATCCTTTCTTTTATTTTTTTTAGGTTATTATACACCCTTGGAGGCTGACGGCTGAAGGAAAAAGGAGAAAAGTAGGAAACCCTACCTTAAAATTATTGGGTGGCAAAAAGACAAAAGAAAGGGGGAGTTTTTATTGTTTTATTTTGAATTTAAAAATCCAACCCTCTCTCCCCTATTAAAAATCTGACACCTTTATTCCCACACCCAACCAACCCCCTCCACACGTTTCTTGCCCCACACCCCCACTAAAATAATAAAGGTCTCACCTTTATTATTTTTAACCTTTACTTTCCACCTTCTTCTTCATCTTTTCCCTCCATAGTCGAAACTTCCCCTCCATTAAAGAAAAGTTTCAAGCTTTCTTACTTTTTATTCTCCTTTTCAACCTGAAAATGGTAAGAACCAGACCGCCGAGAGCTGCACAACAACCTCCTGCCATTTTTGTGGACGAGCTGGCGGAAGAAAGATTTAAAACCCTCAAGAACCGAAGAGTATTCTTTGAACTTGGCTTCATTCTCTCCGACGAGTTAGGACCAAAGGTGAAGGATGTGGTGGCGCACCACCATTGGGAGCAGTTTGCTACCCATCCAGGCTTTGTCAACGCCACAATAGTGTGTGAATTTTATGCCAACATTTTCAACCCAAACCAGAAATCCGTATATGTCCGGGGCAAAAACATTCACTTCACAAACACGGCTACCAACCGTTTCTTCAAAATTCCCCAAGAGGTGGATAGACATGCTAAGAAAGAAGAAGAGGCTGATTATGAGACATATCAAGGTGTGAAGGAGGATGTATATCTTCCCGAGACCGAGTGGAATAGCCAGCAAACTTCAAGACGAACGGTGAACCGAGAGAGCTTGCTTCCCAAAGCCCGATTGTGAAACCACTTCCTAAGATACAAGCTGATGCCCACCTCGCATCACACGACTGTGAGTTTACCTCGACTTATGTTGTTGCATTCTATTCTCTTTGGCAAGAATGACATCCAGCTGCATTCGAAAGCCGGAAGCTTAATGAAACCGAGAAAAAGTACTCGGTCCATGAGAAAGAGATGACGGCGGTAGTACATTGTCTACGTACTTGGCGACACCATATACTTGGGTCCAAGTTCATCATCTACACTGACAACGCTACCAATAGTTACTTCTTGACCCAGAAGAAGTTATCTCCCAAGCAAGTCTGTTGGCAAGAATTCCTTGTCGAATTCGACTTCACCATGGAATACACTCCAGGAAAAGCCAACTCAGTTGCAGATGCTCTAAGCTAAAGGTATAACATAGAGCATATTAGCACACCAAAAGGAGAACTAATCCCACGCATCAAAGAAGGGTTGTATCACGACCCAACAGCTAAGATGCTCCTCAACTACAGCAAGGAAGGAAAAACACGAAGGTTCTAGAGCGAAGGGGATCTATTATATTCTCGAGGACACCGACTATATGTGCCGCAATTTGGAGAATTGCGCAAGGAAATCATGAAAGAATGTCATGACTCCAAGTGGGCCGGCCATCCCGGAATAGACCACACATTAGCACTCGTTACGGAATAATACTGTTGGCCACACATGAATCAAGATGTGGAAGCATATTTGAAAACTTGCCTTGTTTGCCAACAAGACAAAATCGAGATGAGAAAACCAGCAGGCTTGCTACAACCATTTCCAATCCTCGAATGACCATGGGAAAGTATATCCATGGACTTTATAATCGGCTTGCCCAATACCGATGATCTATCTAGCATTATGGTCGTTGTCGATAGGTTTTCCAAGTATAGAACATTCATCCCAGCATCAAAGGTATGCCCCGCCGAAGAGGCAGCACGTCTTTTACTTAAACACGTAGTAAAATATTAGGGAGTGCCAAAGACAATCATTAGCGATCGGGACACCCATTTCACGGGTAGGTTTTGGACCAAACTATTCAAACTCATGGGATCAAGTTTGAATTTTTCAACAAGTGTCCATCCTCAAACTGATGGGCAAACAAAACGAGTAAATTCCCTACTAGAAATTTACTTGAGACACTACATAAGTGCCACACAACACAATTAGCCAAAACTACTAGATCTGCTCAATTCTCATACAATTTGCAACGAAGCGAGGCAACAAATCAAAGCCCATTCGAGATCGTGACTGGACAGCAACAGCTCACACCAAATTCAGTCACTACAAAGTATGACGGACCAAATCCAGCAACACACAAGTTTGCCATAGAATGGCAAGAGCACCATGACTTAGCCCGTGCTTGTTTACACAAAGCAGGAAAACGGACCAAGAAGTGGGCAGACACAAAACGAAGGGACGCAAACTTTCAAGTTGGAGACTTAGTCCTTGCCAAATTAACTGGGATCCTGCGAAACCCAACCGTACACAAGGGACTAGTCAAAAGATATGAGGGTCCATTCAAGATTTTGAAGCGAATAGGCACCATAGCTTATTGATTGGAACTACCCACAACCATCCGAGCACACCGGTATTCCATGTAAGTTAACTAAAACCATTCCACCAAGATGAAACAGACCCGGATCGAGCTGAGTCGCACCGAGCACCAATTGGAGTAAAAATATCATATGAAAATGAGATTAGGGACATTCAAGCAGAGCGAGTCGTTCGAAAACCGGGACATCAACCAAGGCACGAATACATTGTCCTATGGAAAGGACTTCCCGACAGCGAAGCTAGTTGGGAACCAGCCGAGGGTCTATGGCAATTTAAGGACCAAATCAGTCGATACCATCGTAGCTGAGCAATGAGGGCATCGCAAGAACCAGTGGGGGAGAATTTCACGGCCCGCACGCAAGGGTCTGATTCCAGCGCACATCAAAGGGCCCAACACAATAGCACGATGGGGGCTAAGCTCGATCACACCTTAGGAACCGATTTGTCAAGCACCTAAAGGAGGCCACGAGTTTCACTCCATGAAGGAGTCCTGCCTTAGTTAGGAACCAAGGAGTTTTAGTCCTTGGAGGATTAGTAATCCTAGTTAGACTAGGACTAGGACTAGAGGGGGCTATTTAAGGAGGCTTACCCCCACCTCATTATTTACTTTACCTTTCATTGTTTTCTCGATTACTCTTGGCTTCATTAAGCACCAGATTTTTTAATTTTATTCGGATAATAAGATTTCCATATTTTCCCCGCACACTTCTTCTTTTACCATCATAACCCGTTTTCGCCTAAACTAAGCCTTCTCGCTTAGTTTTCCAAGGCTAACTTGGGCGTCAAAACTAGATCAAGGCGTCCAAGGCCGCACGTCTCGGTTCATAGAGTCCAGGGTGTGACATTAGGTAGGAGTAAGGGGTTAGACATCCATTGGATCTTCCACCAGTCATTCCCGAGAGAGTTCGTCAATAGAGGGATAGTACACCATATTGCTTAACGTGTTTTTGCATCCTGTTATTGCCTCAGCATTTACAAACTGCTTTCTTTGTTTTACTTGTTATCTTGCAATCACACTGCTTTCCACTCCACATATCACTTCCGTACATCCACCTAGCCATCATCATCCATTCCACTTTGCCGTGGCATATTTTAGTTGCTTGCATTCTAAAATTGCCATAGTATTTCTACACAACACCTCACCGTACATATCCATTTTCTTTTGTTTATATTTTTACCCTTGTTTTTCCTTTTTAGTTAATAACACCTTTTTGCCTTAAAAAAATTACCTTGCACTTTACCTGAGATCCTCGTCGGAACGATACTCACTCACCCTATTATTACTTGTATGAATGTGTATACTTCCACAAATATGTGTGTTCACATAGATCAATTATAGCACTACACAGAACACCAGAAACCCAGTGGGTACTAAAGCCGAGTTTGAGCATGATTTGTTCAAGGAAAGGCCATTCCACACGTTCGAATGCCTTTTCCACATCAATTTTATACAGCTTAATTTCAATTTTAGAGTATTATACTCGTTTAAAATTTCAACTGCTTTACTGTAAAACCCAATCAGAAATGCACGCTTTAAACCCAAGAAAATAGTAACAAAATGAGATTAATTCAAATTTTATGAGTTCAAATATTTATTTACAGGCTTCTGAATCTAATTATACAGCTTAATTTCAATTTTAGAGTATTTTATTCAGTTAAAATTTCAACTGTTTTACTGTAAAGCCCAATCAAAAATGCAAGCTTTACACCCACCAAAACAGTCACAAAATGAGATTAATTCAAATTTTATGAGTTCAAATATTTAATTATAGGCTTCTGAATTTGATTATACAGCTTAATTTTAATTTTAGAGTATTTTACTCAGTTAAAATTTCAATTGGTTTACTATAAAGCGCAATCAGAAATGCACGCTTTACACCCAACAAGACGGTCACAAAATGAGATTAATTCAAATTTTATGAGTTCAAATATTTATTTATAGGCTTCTAAATCTGATTATACAGCTTAATTTCAATTTTGGAGTATTTTACTCAGTTAAAATTTCAATTGTTTTACTGTAAAGCCCAATCAGAAATGCACGCTTTACACCCCAACAAAACAGTCACAAAATGAGATTAATTCAAATTTTATGAGTTCAGATATTTAATTATAGGCTTCTGAATATGATTATACAACTTAATTTCAATTTTAAAGTATTTTACTTAGTTAAAATTTCATCCGTTTTACTGTAAAACCCAATCAACAATGCACGCTTTAAACCCAACAAAACGACAACAAAATGATATTAATTCAAATATTTATTTATAGGCTTCTGAATCTGATTATATAGCTTAATTTCAATTTTAGATTATTTTACTTAGTGGAGATTTCAATTGTTTTACTGTAAAGCGCAATCAGAAATGCACGCTTTACACCCAACAAGACGGTCACAAAATAAGATTAATTCAAATTTTATGAGTTCAATTATTTATTTATAGGATTCTGAATCTGATTATATAGCTTAATTTAAATTTTAGAGTATATTACTCAGTTAAAATTTCAACTATTTTGCTGTAAAGCCCAATAAAAAATGCACGCTTTACACTAAAAAAAACGGTCACAAAATGAGTTTAATTCAAATTTCATGACTTCAAATAATTAATTATAGACTTCAGAATCTGTTTTTACAACATAATTTCAATTTTGGTGTATTATACTCGGTTAAAATTTCAATTGTTTTACTATAAAGCCCAAGCAGAAATGCACGCTTTAAATCCAACAAAACTGTCACAAAATGAGATTAATTCAAATTTTATGGGTTCAAATATTTATTTATAGGCTTTTCAATCTAATTATACAACTTAATTTCAATTTTGGAGTATTTTGCTTAGTTAAAATTTCAACTGTTTTACTGTAAAGCGCAATCAGAAATGCACACTTTACACCCAACAAGACTGTCACAAAATTAGATTAATTCAAATTTTTTGAGTTCAAATATTTATTTATAAGCTTCTGAATCTGATTATACAGATTAATTCCAATTTTAGAGTATTTTACTTAGTTAAAATTTCATCTGTTTTACTGTAAAACCAAATCAACAATGCACGCTTTAAACCCAACAAAACGAAAACAAAATGATATTAATTAAAATTTTATGAGTTCTAATATTTATTTATAGACTTCAGAATCTGATTATACATCTTAATTTCAATTTTATAGTATTTTACTCTTTTAAAATTTCATCTGTTTTACTGTAAAGCCCAATCAGAAATGCACGCTTTAAACCCAACAAAACGCTCACAAAATGAGATTAATTCAAATTTTATGAGTTCAAATATTTAATTATAAGCTTCTGAATCTGATTATACAACTTAATTTCAGTTTTTTTTAGAGTATTTTACTCGGTTAAAATTTCAATTGTTTTGCTTAAAGAGAAATCAGAAATGCACGCTTTACACCCAACAAAACGGTCACAAAATTTGATTAAATCAAATTTTATGAGTTCAAATATTTAATTATAAGCTTCTAAATCTGATTATACAACTTAATTTCAATTGTAGAGTATTTTACTTAGTTAAAATTTCAACTGTTTTACTATAAAGCCCAATAAAAAATGCACGCATTACACCCAACAAAACGATCACAAAATGAGATTAATTCAAATTTTATGAGTTCAAATATTTAATTCTAGGCTTCTGAATCTAATTATACAGCTTAATTTCAATTTTTTAGAGTATTTTACTATGTTAAAATTTCAACTGTTTTATTGTAAAGCCCAATCATAAATGCACGCTTTAAACCAACAAAACGATTACAAAATGAGATGAATTCAAATTTTATGAGTTCAAATATTTAATTATAGGCTTCTAAATTTGATTATACAACTTAATTTAAATTTTAGAGTATTTTATTCAGTTAAAATTTCAATTGTTTTACTGTAAAGCCCAATAAAAAATGCACGCTTTAAACCCAACAAAACTGTCACAAAATTTGATTAATTCAAATTTTTTGCGTTCAAATATTTAATTATAGGCTTCTAAATCTGATTATACAACTTAATTTCAATTTTAGAGTATTTTACTTAGTTAAAATTTCATCCGTTTTACTGTAAAATCCAATCAACAATGCACGCTTTAAACCCAATAAAACGAAAACAAAATGATATTAATTCAAATTTTATGAGTTCTAATATTTATTTATAGACTTCTGAATCTGATTATACATCTTAATTTCAATATTAGAGTATTTTACTCTGTTAAAATTTCATTTGTTTTACTGTAAAGCCCAATCAGAATTGCACGCTTTATGCCGCGTGTCAAAAGTGCGCGTTTAGTGCAAGTGGACACATCGCAAGTAATAAGTGATAAGTATTTATCGAGTTATCGTCTCCTCAGGGACCGGTATACTGAATATGCTTTCTTTATCTTCTTGCTCTGTAGAAAAATAAAAACACAAGTGAATGGGTGTGATTTATTAAACTAAGGTAATTGAATAAAACTAAAAGAGTCGAAATATTAGAGAGAGAGATGGGTCAGGATCCAGTTGTATTGTATTGTGGACTTGATTGACTTGTCTTTATCCAATGCAATCGCATATCTCTGCCTCGACAACACTACATTTTACTGCCTGGGCAGCGATAACGCTGCCTGACGCGGCAATCCCTTGCTCGTGGGCTGACTTTACTAAAGTTCGGCAAAGTGTCCTTGAATGACTCCGCTTATCCCTAAGTCAGAGTGCTGTTGATGACTAGTCCTTGATGATACCTCCCGGCGTGAACCAATTATACTCACCAACCAATCTCACACTTCTTTTAGCCGCTGAAACTCTTAACCTATCCCTAGGCCAAGTTAGTATTTCGCGATTGAAACACCGTACTTACCCCTTTCTTGAATCTAACTCTCCCGAGCTTAGATAAATAGATTACTCACAAACTTCCCTCCCGGGCTTGAATGCAAGAACAAGGAATAACAAAGGATAAGCAAACCTTGATAATTCTTATTGCATTGAATGAAAGATAAAGTACAATCTCCTCTCACAAATACTCCACAACCTTCACCTAAAACCTATGAAGGTTTTAGAACATGATGGAGAGGAAAGAAACAAGAGTAGAAGTCGGCTCTCCCTAGGTATTTCGATATTTGATACATTGGGTGGCTAGGTCTTTATATAGGCTAGACCTAGGGTAAACCTTTCCTAAGTAGAATACAACTTGGAGTAGGGAACAAGTCAAGTACATAATAATATTATATTTCCAAGTTTGAATTCGGCTAAGGGGGCTTTCCCGCGTGGTCTTCCTTTGGGCTTTTCCTTGCGCTAGCCAGCTCCGAATCATGGGCTTCAAGTCCAGACACGTTCCTTGGATTTTTGTCTTTCCATCGCCTATCACTTTGCTTCCTGTCTTCCTGCTGCTGCCTCGGCATCAGGTCCTGCCTCGGCCTTGTCTCTGCCGCGGCACTGGTTCTCCTGCACAGATATGAAAACGCAGTAAAACGTGCCTTTTTCTATAAATATTATCTATTTAAGTATAACTTCTAAATATATCACATTAAGCACATGCATTGGTTCAAGTGGGTGAATATCTGGTGATAAATGCCGATAAAAGGAGTATAAAGTGATAGTGTGTTGAGCACTTATCACACCACCAAACTCGAACTATTGCTTGTCCTCAAGCAATGCAAACCATCAATTTGCCGAACTCTATTCTCTCTCGGTCTTACATGTCCATCTATTCTCCCCACCATAGCTAGGCCTATCTTTTAAGCCTTAACCATTCGGCTACCTAAGAATTTACTTAGAAACAAACTATAGGATTTGTGAGTGTGTGCGTTTTTGTGGACAAGTTGATTAAAGGCTTTCTTAGATAAACTCTAAGTTCAAGACAAGTAGACATTGGTTTAAGTGCTCTCTTCTTTTTCAAACCCCAAATCTTGAGCCGGTTTCGGGCACCTCAAAGACTTGTGTTTTCACTAAAAATCTTTTTGTCTTTTTCTTTTTTTATATTCCTTAATACATACTAGAGCCAATTTCGGGCACCTCTAGTATGAAGAAGAGATTTTCTAGAGCCGGTGGTAGGCACCTCTAGTTACTTTTCCAAAAATCTAAGTCTTTATCACCTAAGTTCATTAAAAGAATTCCTATAATCCACAAGTCCCAAAAGTGTTTAAAATTCTTCCTATAGTAAGCTTCTAAGTTTTCATCCTTACGCATCCTAAGGTTAAGCCCTCTTAACAGAACCTAAACATGGTAAGGAGAAAGGTTTCTATAGCCTTAAAGAATAAACTAAGGCAATATTGATGATGAGTAGTACAAGAGTGTAGGCAGTTAATTCAAGTAAGGCGGGGAGCATAAAAATTAAAAAAAATTCACTGGAATACTCCCTTTTTTGGCAAGGCCGCGGCAGTAGATTGCTGCCTTGGCAGTAAATCTGCACCCCCAAACTCAAACCAAGCATTGTCCTCAATGCTTTTATATTTGGAAGGAATAAGCGGCAAAACAGAATATGAATTATATGCAACAAGGAAAGATAGTAAAAGCAATTGAATATTAAAATAAAGGACAAAGAATTTTAGAGCGACTCCGAAGAGCTGCTCGTAACAATTTTTCTTTGTTGCCTAGATGCCATGTGCTTTGTCCTTGGGGAGGGTAATGGTTGCGCCTTTGCTTTCCCCGGCGGCTGGACTCGAGTGGGTGGGGTCCTATGCATTGGGGCTTCTACTTCTTCTCCTTCTTCAACATCCGCCATCTCTTCGGTTATCATCACGTTCGTTCCTCCTCCCATCGCAGTTGCTCCTCCGGTGTGGTGTGTGCTTGGGCCGGCGGCAGTGGAGCCTTGGTGGACATAAGCATCTATCTTGGCAGATAGATTGCCCATGATAATTGGCGATCTTGGTGGAGTGCTGAAAACGGCTCTCTGCTTGGATGGCCTTCGGCTGACAGATAAGGCCACGGTAGAATCTGCTGGCCTAGATGGTCCAGCAGCCTAGTATTGGGGCTGAGGGTCCGGATGGAAGAACATTCGCGGTCCTCCTGGGGCTGGTGTAGTCTCGGTGTAGGGTGCGGCAGTAACAAACATATTGCTTGGGAATTCTAGGAATTGTATGCCTTGGTCCGGAAATGCATGCATCATCATTTGGGCGAGCGTTCCATTGAAGTCTCGTTGGTACTCCATGTACCGTTGTTGTCGAAGATCCATCGCGGTCATGCGCTGCAAGATTTCTTGATACGGGTCTGCTGCGGCAGAGGTGTGGGCAGTACCGGGCATATCTGCCGTGTATTGGGCCCCGACAGCAGTATCGACAGTGAACTGCTGCGGTGTTGCCTGGACAGGTTCTGCTTGTGTTATCTGCATGACTTTGTGGCATAATTCCCTGGTTCATCCTCTTCTTAGGGGTGTGTATTCATCGGTTTCTTCAATGGGTACACCTGCAGAAACACATAAACCCGTAATCAAGTAAGGGAAATACAATGGTCCTCAATCTTTCTTACCGCACTCGTGAATCTCCCGTAGGATAATTTCTCCAACGTTGATGGTCCTTTTGTTGATGATGGATTGGATGAGCACCAATCTCTTGCGATCCACCGTGATATTATGTGATGTTGGGATGAGGCGTCGTTTGACGAAGGTGTTCCACATCTTGGCCTCCAGCTTCAAACTTTGTCTTGTTACAAAACCCCGATGGGTACCGGTTTCCCATGGAGTGTTCGCGTAACAAAGATCGTCTTTGATAAGTTCATAGTCCTCGGCAGTGATATCTTCCAAGAAGTCAGTATGGAGATCACTGTCCGGTGTGAGGCCGTAGAAGCTGTTGATCGTCTCGGCATCAAGTTGTACAGGCCTGCCGCGGCAATAAACAAAGAGGGAGTCTTTGCTTGGCCCATGAGCGTAGAACTCCCGCACGATTGTGGCGTTTGCCTGGGCAGGTTGCAAACAGAATATTTCCCATTTCTAGTACTTTATTCTGTCGAACATGTAGTGTTCAATGCCGTAATTCTCTTCATCCGCGTGCTGGAACCCTTGTTCTTCCCATAGTTGCCTTGCGATGAAAGATCGATTGAATCGTTCTTCAACGTTGGCTGGGGCGAATCTTTTGTAAGTTGCCATCAAGAAAGAGAAAATTGAGTTCTTGGAGGTTTTCTTGAAGAGAAACTAGAGAATTAGAAGGGATTAGTAGGCAGAGAGTAATTTGAGAGAGTGATTGTTAAGAATACTAAAGAAAGCAAGAAAGTAAGAGTGAATAGTTCAAGAGGAAGGAGTGTCTTATATAGGCCTCGGCCTTGTGACCATTGAGATCACTAGCCGTTATAACCGTTTCCTTCTGCTGCCGTTTCCTTTTCTGCCGCGGAAGGAATCTCGGCAGACTAGCCGTTACACTTTTCTGCCCGTTGGGACTGCTGCGGCTCTGACACTGTTATACTGCCTCGGCAGAGTTCCTGCTGTGAACTATTTTTCCCTTATCTTTGCTTTTTATTCCTGAATAAAAATTTAAACACACAAAAGAAAAATACTGAAAACGAAAATAATTAGAAGAATAAAAATAAACTACTAACCCTAATATAATAAAGAAAAGAAAAAGGGAGAGGTTAGGTTACTGGTGGAGAGCATGCGAATGCATCTCCCAAAATTATTTTCTCCCTTAGGCCCAAATTGTGTATCGGTTGTGGGTCGTTCCTTCTTGTTGTCTGTCCATCCGTCTTGGGCTTGATTTTCTTGCCGAATATCCTGCCGAGCAGACTGCCCAGGAAGGATATCTTATTGTCTACTGTACGGATGGCCTTGCATTCCTCTGGATCGTCATACCTCTTTAAGTTGTGGAATGCGTTGAGTTTGACTTGTTGATCATTGACCCGCATAGTCAACTCTCCTTTTTCCACGTCAATCAATGTATGTCCAGTTGCTAGAAAGGGTCTCCCAAGGATAATCGGTGCGTTGTCATCTGCTTCACAATCAAGGACAAGGAAGTCGGCAGGAAAAATAAACTTGTCAACTCTTATCAGTATGTCCTCGATTTTTCCTTCAGGTTGCACATAGGATCTATCCGCGAGTTGGAGCATTACTGTTGTAGGCTTCGGCCTTCCAATTCCAAGCTTTTGGAAGACTGATTTAGGCATGAGGTTTATACTTGCTCCAAGGTCGCACAAGGCCTTTCCTTCATAATTCTTTCCTATCGCACAAGGTATAGTGAAACAACCAGGATCTTTTAGCTTTGGTGGCATGCGGTTATGCAGCATTGCCATGCATCCTTCGGTGGCAGCCACTGTCTCAAACTCACCTATTTATTTTTCTCTTCGATACCATATCTTTTAAGAACTTGGCATAGTTGGGCATTTGTTCAATGGCCTCCACGAATGGTATGTTGATGTGGACTTGTTTCAAGATATCGAGGAACTTCTTGAACTGTTGATCCTGTTTTTGTTTCTTCAACCTTAGCGGGAAAGGTGGTGGTGGTCTCATCTCGTCCAAGGTTTCTTTAGTTTGGAATCGTATACCTGGCACCACTGGAATTTTTGCTGCCTTGGCAGACTGCTCAGGCGCTGCAGTGCTTGCTGCCGGGGCATTGTTGTCAGTCTCGGTTTGCTCAGCCTCTTCTCTTGATTGATCCGCCGGTTGGGTTTGATTCTCTGGGATCTTCTCTTTCAACTATAGACCACTCCTGGTAGTGATTGCCTTACATTGTTCATGGCTTAGTACCTTAGCAACCTCAGTATTGCTAGGTAGGCCTCCTTGTGGTCTAGTGTTTATACATTGAGCAAACTGCCCAACCTGAGTTTCCAGAGTTTTTATGGCTGCTTCTTGATTTTGTAGCCTCATCTCAGTCCTATTCATGAAGGCGTCAGTCCTTTTGATGAAATTACTGTTTTCTATCATGTATGACCCGGTTTTCATCATGAAGGCCTTTAGCGTGTTTTCCAATGAATTGACTGGTTGCTGCTGCATCTGCTGCTGCGGCATCAGTTGTTAGACTTGCTGTTGCGGCATTGGCTGCTGAAATCCCGGTGGTTGGGTGATTGAGTTTAAGGCATTATTTAGGTTACTCCAGGATAAGTTTGGATGCCTCTTCCATGAGGGGTTGTATGTGTTGGACATCACATTGTTACGGTTGTAGTTCCCAACATACATACCGGTTTCTTGATTCATGCAATCAACAGAATTGTGGTTACCTCCACATAAATCACAACATAAATCAATTACCTTGACCTCACGGGTATTGTTTTGTAATTGTAGGTTTTGCACCATCTTGGTAAGAGAGGCCAATTGTGCTGCCACTGAACTTGATGAATCTAATTCGTTTACCGTGGCTTGGCGTCTTACTCCTAGTCGCCTAGATATGGGAAACTGGAAGTCATTCCTTGCGAGTTTATTCAAAATTTCAATAGCTTCCTCGGGTGCCTTGTCCAGGAGTGTGCCGTTTGCCGAGGCATCTAACATCATCCTTGTCGGGGCATTCGTGACGTTGTAAAACATTGTCACTTGTGTCCATAAGGGAAATCCATGCAGCGGACACTTGTGTAATAGCTCTCTATAGCGTTCCCATGCCTCGTACATTGGTTCGTCTTCAGCCTGTCGGAAAGAAGTAATTTCATTACGAATTCTATCATATAAATTAGTAGGATTAAAGCGAGTAATGAAATCACGGCAAAGTTCACTCCAGGATCCAATAGATCCCGCTAGAATGCTATTCAACCAAGCTTTCGCCCTATCCCTCAGTGAATAGGGGAATAGCTTTAACCGCAAGACATCTTCATGGACTCCTTGGATTTTGAAAGAGTTTCAAATCTCCATGAAGGATTTGAGATGCTGCCTTGCGTCTTCAGTTGCAGACCCACCAAATTGTCCAATTGTATTTAACATGTTGAACATAACAGGTTTAAGTTCAAAATGGGCTGCTTCAATCTCGGGTGTAATGACTCCTGGGTTTAGTCCATTTAAGTCCTCCTCCAAGAAATCTCTGACAGTCAGCTGCCGCGGCCCAGGTGGCGGTGGAAGACCTTCATTGCCGGCAGGTATGTTTTGTCCTGCCTGAACCTCTGCCATGACTCCTCGGATTTGTCTCCTCAACCTTAACCCTGTTCTTTCAATCTCAGGATCTAAGTCGTATAAAGGGTTGGTTGGATTGGCCCTGGTCATACACCAAGAAAAACAAAAGTAAAATAAAAATAAAAATAAAAAGAAACAAGAAAATAAGGAAAACAAAATTTAGTTGCCAGTCCTCGGCAACGGCGCCAAAAACTTGTCGCGTGTCAAAAGTGCGCGTTTAGTGCAAGTGGACACATCGCAAGCAATAAGTGATAAGTATTTATCGAGTTATCGTCTCCTCAGGGACCGGTATACTTAATATGCTTTCTTTATCTTCTTGCTCTGTAGAAAAATAAAAACACAAGTGAATGGGTGTGATTTATTAAACTAAGGTAATTGAATAAAACTAAAAGAGTCGAAATATTAGAGAGAGAGATGGGCCAGGATCCAGTTGTATTGTATTGTGGACTTGATTGACTTGTCTTTATCCAATGCAATCGCATATCTCTGCCTCGCAGTACTGCAGTTTACTGCCTGGGCAGCGATAACGCTGTCTGCCGCAACAATCCCTTGCTCGTGAGCAGACTTTACCAAAGTTCGGCAAAGTGTCCTTGAATGACTCCGCTTATCCCTAAGTCAGAGTGTTGTTGATGACTAGTCCTTGATGATACCTCCCGGCGTGAACCAATTATACTCACCAACCAATCTCACACTTCTTTTAGCCGCTGAAACTCTTAACCTATCCCTAGGCCAAGTTAGTATTTCGCGATTGAAACACCGTACTTACCCCTTTCTTGAATCTAACTCTCCCGAGCTTAGATAAATGGATTACTCACAAACTTCCCTCCCGGGCTTGAATGCAAGAACAAGGAATAACAAAGGATAAGCAAACCTTGATAATTCTTATTGCATTGAATGAAAGATAAAGTACAATCTCCTCTCACAAATACTCCACAACCTTCACCTAAACCCTATGAAGGTTTTAGAACATAATGGAGAGGAAAGAAACAAGAGTAGAAGTCGGCTCTCCCTAGGTATTTCAATATTTGATACATTGGGTGGCTAGGTCTTTATATAGGCTAGACCTAGGGTAAACCTTAGATCCGCAACTTACTTACAATATTCCTAGGTCCGCAACTTACGAAGAAAGTTTATGTTTTTCTTTTGCAGGAACTTGCTTACAACATTCCTAGATCCGCAACTTACGAAGAAAGTCCGTTTCGACAGGCTACCTCATATCATATGGTATCAGAGCTTAGGTTCGGATTTGTTGTACTTTTTCTGCAATTTAGTATAAAAGAAAATTACAAAAAAAAAATAAATTTCAAAAAATTCAAAAAAAAATCGAAGTCAAAGTTTGACTAAAAAAAGTCAAAGTCAAAAAAATAGAAAAAAAAATCGAAAATAAAAAAAATCAGATTCAAATATTGCAAAGAAATTGAAAAAAAAAAGAAAGTGTATTCCTATTGTAAAATCAAGATGAATGTACAAGTTCTTCTACTATGTGATTCGAAGTGCTTGGAAATCAACCGAAACGAATTGTTCTTGTTTGTTCGGTGATAGGAGCGTTGTAAAGCACTTCCTTGTAGTAAGAATTACATTTCCATCTTTTTATTTCCTTTTGCCAATTTCCAGCCCTTTTACTTTTGTTTCTTTTTTTTTCTTTGTTTTATCTTCGTTTTCCCTATTTGTGTTTCTTGTTAGTAACACATTTGTAACAGGTTTGAAAACCTTGGTTTAGTCCTTTAAAGAACTGAAAATTGAGAAATTGTGAGGGAAAAAGGCACTGAGTGTTGTGAGAACAGAAGGGGAGACAAAAAGAGCCATTCAAGCATTCTCCCGAGTGAAACACGAGCGCTGAGTGTTACATTTTGAGTGCACATTTTTCTTTGGAGTGAAAACCGAGAGGTTTTGTGAGTGTGTAGTGAGGACTTTTATTTTTGTTTTACTTAACTCGTTATTTGTGCTTCTTTGTGTTTTCTTTTGTTTTAATATGACAGGGTCAGATGATCGTAGTCATGGTGGAGACCAGCCACCAGATTTGCAAATGCAGGCTTTTACACGTACTATGCAACGTCTATTAGAGAATGCATTAGAGCCTTTGCAGTCTCGTTTGGACAAGATAGATGGGGGTGGTTCCCAATCTGTCCATAATGAGAATCATGATGAAAATGACGTTGAACAGTCACCACGGATGAATCAACGACCAGGACGTGTAGTTGATGATAATATTTCTAACATAAAAGTTGCTATACCTTCTTTTCAGGGACGTTCAGATCCAGATGCTTATCTGACTTTGGAGTTTGTTGACTATGCACTGTTGTGGTGGGATCAATTACTGGTTAGTCGACGACGTGCGGGTGAAGGACCAGTGAGAACATGGGACGAAATGAAGCATATCATGCGGAAACGGTTTGTTCCCTCTCACTATCATCGTGATTTATTTCAGAAATTACAAACTTTGAAACAGGGCAATAGGAGTGTCGAGGACTATTTCAAGGAAATGGAGATGTCCATGATGCGTGCAAACATAGTTGAGGATCATGAAGCAACTATGGCTCGGTTTATGACAGGTTTGAATTTTGAAATTGCTAACGTTGTTGAATTGCAGCATTATGTCGAATTGGATGACATGGTGCATATGGCGATGAAAATTGAGCGACAACAACGTAGAAAAGTTTCTACTCGAGGTAATACTACTCCATTTAAATCTTTTACGAATCCATTGTATACCCCTAACCATGCTAGGAAACAAGCACCACAAGCGCCACTTTGGATTCAAGAACAAGGCGAGTCCAGCAAACCAAAGCCTCCCGTTGTTGATAATGGGCATGGTAAACAAAAAGTAGTGGTACAAGAACGATCGAGAGATATTCAATGTTTTAAGTGCCTTGGTCGAGGACATGTTGCTAGCCAGTGTCCTAATCATAAGGTTATGTTGATGCGAGATGATGGAGAGATCTAGTCAGATTCTGAAGAATAACTACATGAGACCCTTGATGAAGATGATAAAGAAGATGTCCTAGAAGTTGTTGAGACTGGTAAGGTAATGGAAATTATGGTTGTTAAACGTAATCTCAGTGTGCAACAGGTTCAGGATGAACAACAACGCGAAAATATCTTTCACACACGATGTAAAGTTCAAGATAAGGTATGTGTTGTGATTATTGATAGCGGTAGTTGTACTAATATTGTCAGTTCAGTGATGGTTGACAGGTTAGGTCTCAAGACGACAAAACATCTGAATCCTTACAAATTGCAATGGTTGAATGATAGTGGAGAACTTAAAGTAACAAAACAAGTTGTTATACCGTTTTCGATTGGAAGTTACAAGGACGAGGTCCTTTGTGATGTTGTGTCGATGGATGCTACTCACCTTCTTTTGGGACGCCCTTGGCAGTATGACAAGAATGTTATGCATGATGGTTTTACAAATCGATACTCTTTTATGCATGCAGGTAAAAAGATTACTTTGGCTCCTTTGACACCGAGTCAAGTGATGGAAGATCAAGCAAGCTTGAAAAAGAGTAAGGAAGCTGCAAAGGAGAAGAAAAAGATTAATGTTTATGCAAGCAGTCGAGAAATCAGGAAATGTCTTTCCTCTCACCAATCTTTGTTTATTTTAATGTTTAAATATTATTGTTTGTTGACTGACTTTCCTTCTGATTTGCCTACATCAATTGTTTCCCTTTTGTAGGAATTTAAGGATGTGTTTCCGGAAGAAACACTGAGGGGATTGCCACCTCTTCGTGGCATTGAGCACCAGATTGACTTTATCCCAGGTGCTACTATTCCAAATCGACCAGCTTATCGAACTAACCCTGAAGAGACAAAAGAGCTTCAAAGACAAGTGACAGAATTGATGGACAAGGGTTATATTCGAGAGAGTCTAAGTCCTTGTGCTATTCCGGTATTGTTAGTGTCGAAGAAAGATGGGTCTTGGAGGATGTGCGTAGATTGTAGAGCTGTGAATCAAACTACAATTAAGTATCGTCATCCTATTCCTAGACTTGATGATATGTTGGACGAGCTTTGTAGAGCCGTCATCTTCTCCAAAATTGATCTAAAGAGTGGATATCATCAGATTCGCATGCGAGAAGGCAATGAATGGAAGACAGCCTTCAAAACAAAGCTAGGTTTGTAATAATGGTTAGTAATACCTTTTGGCTTAACTAATGCACCTAGTACTTTTATGCGATTGATGAATCATGTTCTGCGATCTTTTATTGGAAAGTTTTGTGTTGTATATTTTGACGATATTTTAATTTATAGCAAGACTTTGCAGGATCATGTAGAACATTTGAGAGTTGTTTTGCAGACTTTGAGAGAAGAAAGATTGTTTGGTAACATAGAGAAATGTGTGTTTTGTACTGACAAACTTACATTTCTTGGTTACAATGTTAGTGCACAGGGTGTTGAAGTCGATCCTGAAAAGATAAATGCAATTCAGGAATGGTCACGACCGACATCGATTACTCAGGTTAGATCTTTTCATGGTTTAGCTAGTTTCTATCGTCGGTTTGTTCCTAACTTCAGTTCTATTACCGCACCCTTAATCGGGATTATTAAGAAGAATTCTAACTTCTTATGGGGTAAAGAACAAGAAGATGCCTTTTTGAAAATTAAGGATTGTTTGACGAAGTCACCTGTGTTAGCCTTACCTAAATTTGATAAAACTTTTGAAATTGAATGTGATGCTTCTGGAGTTGGTATAGGCGCTGTGTTAATGTAGGAAAAAAGGCCCATTGCATACTTCAGTGAAAAGCTTAGTGGAGCAACATTGAATTATCCAGTCTACGACAAGGAGATGTATGCACTGATTCGGGCATTGGAGACATGGCAACATTACTTGTTGCCTAAGGAGTTTGTGATTCACACTGATCATGAGGCTTTACGATATATCATAGGTCAACATAAATTGAATAAGCGACATGCTAAATGGGTTGAATTTTTGGAGTCTTTTCCTTATGTCATACGTTACAAAAAGGGTAAAGATAATGTCGTTGTTGATGCTTTATCACGTAGATATGTGCTTTTAAATTAACTTGATTCACATTTAATTGGATTTGCATATATTCGTGACTTGTATGTTGATGATTCTGATTTTAGAGATAAGTATAATGCTTGTGAGAAAGGTGCAGATGGAAAGTTTTACAGGCATGATGGTTATCTTTTCAAAGAAAATATGATATGCATTCCGAAGGGTTCAATGCGTGATATTCTAATCCGTGAAGCACATGAGGGTGGATTGATGGGTCACTTTGGAGTCACCAAGACGTTACAGACATTGAAAGAACATCTATTTTGGCCTAAGACGCGTAGAGACGTTGAAAGGTACTGTGAACATTGTGTGACATGTAAGAAAGCAAAATCGAAGGTTTCACCACATGGTATGTACTTACCTTTACCTATTCCTGATTCTCCTTGGACTGATATTTCTATGGATTTTGTTTTGGGGTTGCCAAGAACTAGGACAGGTAGAGATAGTATTTTTGTTGTGGTTGATAGGTTCTCTAAAATGGCACATTTTATTGCATGTCATAAGACTGATGATGCTGTTAATGTGGCTAACTTGTTCTTTAGAGATGTACGTTTGCATGGTATTCCTAGGTCGATTGTTTCTGACAGGGATGTAAAGTTTTTGAGTCACTTCTGGAGGACTCTTTGGAGCAAATTAGGTACGAAACTCATGTTTTCTACTACTTGCCATCCCCAGACTCATGGACAAACTGAGGTTGTTAACAGAGTTTTATCTACTTTACTCCGTTCCATCATTAAAAAGAATATCAAGACTTGGGAAGATTGTTTGCCACATGTTGAGTTTGCGTATAATCATGTTGTACATTCTACTACTAAGATGTCACCATTTGAGGTTGTTTATGGTTTTAACCCTATTACGCCTCTAGATTTGTTACCTTTGCCACAGGAACAAGTGACGAACAGGGACGGTGTCAAGCAAAAGCAGAATATGTGAAGAAGTTGCATCAACCGGTGAAGGAGAATTTAGAATGAAGGACTCAACAATATGAAAAGCAAGCAAACAAAGGAAGGAAGCGAGTCACCTTCGATGTTGGTGATTGGGTTTGGGTTCATTTTCGAAAAGAACGTTTTCCAGCCCAATGACGGTCAAAGTTGTTACCAAGAGGAGATGGTCCTTTTCAGGTGTTGGCGAAAGTGAATGACAACGCCTACAAGATAGACTTATCAGGCGAGTACACTGTAAGTGCCACATTTAATGTTTCCAATTTAACCCCTTATGATGATTCTGCAGATTTGAGGTCAAATCCTTTTCAAGAAGGGGGGAATGATGTGAGCACATCAATGCAAGAACAATATGATCCGGAGGTCTTGCCACAGGGACCTATTACTCGTTCTAAGGTAAAGAAATTCAGGGAAGTACTTTTCCTTACTTGTGCTTCAATTCTAGATTCATTCGATAATGTTTATGCCTTAGAACATAGGCTTTATAATTTGTTGCATGCTGATATGTAACATATTAGACTATACTACTTATTATATATGTTTATGTATATATGCTATTAAGTATGTTTTAAGGTTTGGTTTGATAGTGTTTATTATGTTTCTAACTTATTTATACGTTTTTGTGTGTTTTTGAATAAGTTTACAAGTGTTTCAACCTTGTGTTTTACGAATGGATCCTTGTGCTGTTTTCCAGTATAGGTAAATAGAGGTGTACCAGTGAGTTACGAAATGGATTCTTGTATTGTTTTCCAGCATAGGTAAACAGAGGTGTGCCAGTGTAAGAGCAGGCCAAACACAGCCCTTCTTTTGGAATGATGGACGGCAACAAAGGATAAGGATGAGGGGTTTCTCATTCAAATTCAAACAATTAACACATGTTTAATGTGTTTTATGAGCCCAAACATGTGGTTGATATTAATGGAGCCTAGATGCAAGTTATTAAGCATTTGAATTTAATTTCAGCCAAGTATTCAAATTCGGCCAACTCTTTCATTCTCATATATATTCTGAAATTTTTATAAAGACAAGGAAAAACACACACTTTGAATAAAATTTATATTTGAGAGTTTTTCTCTAATTTGGTTCTTTTTAAAACTTTTCTGACATTCAAACTTGTTTTTGATTGTCAAATTCTTGATACTTCGGGTTCCTAGATTGCTATCTAGAGGGTCCAAGTCCTTTTGACGTTAAACAGATTCGATTCGGGTTTGCTCAGTATATTGTGCAGGTTCTTTCGAGTTTAGCGTGTCCAATTCGATCCAGCAACTTTCTATCCTTTTCTTATCTCTTTCATTTTTTTTCGTTTTATTTTACTTCATTGTTTTCCTATGTAGGTAAACAATGTAAAATTTCTCTTCAAACGCCCAAATTATTATACTTATTTCCTATATAGGTCATCAGTGTAAACACTTGATTGTTTATGTTTTTCTTTTGCAGGAACTTGCTTACAACATTCCTAGAACCGCAACTTACGAAGAAAGCCCAATCAGAAATGCAAGCTTTACACCCACCAAAAAAGTCACAAAATGAGATTAATTCAAATTTTATGAGTTCAAATATTTATTTATAGGCTTCTGAATTTGATTATACAACATAATTTCAATTTTAGATTATTTTACTTAGTTGAAATTTCAACTGTTTTACTGTAAAGCGCAATCAGAAATGCACACTTTAAACCCAACAAGACGGTCACAAAATAGGATTAATTCAAACTTTATGAGTTCAAATATTTATTTATAGGATTCTGAATCTGATTATATAGCTTAATTTAAATTTTAGAGTATTTTACTCAGTTAAAATTTTAACTGTTTTACTATAAAGCCCAATCATAAATGCACGCTTTACACTCAAAAAACGGTCACAAAATGAGATTAATTCAAATTTTATGACTTCAAATAATTAATTTTAGACTTCAGAATCTGTTTTTACAACATAATTTCAATTTTAGAGTATTATACTCGGTTAAAATTTCAATTGTCTTACTGTAAAGCCCAAGTAGAAATGCACGCTTTAAATCCAACAAAACTGTCAGAAAATAAAATTAATTCAAATTTTGTGAGTTCAAATATTTAATTATAGGCTTTTGAATCTGATTATACAGCTTAATTTCTATTTTAGAGTATTTTACTCAGTTAAAATTTCAATTGTTTGCATGAACCATCTAGCCTCAGTGGTTAAGGAAACAATTGTTGTTCCTACAGGTCAAGGGTTCGAGCACCAATAATGTCAGCATAGTGTTTGGCGATCAATGTTTAAAGGTTGAGAGTATACTCTAGAACAGATACTATTGTAACATTGTAGTTGATTCAAAAAAAATCAATTGTTTTACTGTAAAGCGCAATCAGAAATGCACACTTTACACCCAACAAGACGGTCACAAAATTAGATTAATTCAAATTTTATGAGTTCA
The DNA here is from genome assembly GCA_035048815.1 of Abelmoschus esculentus. NCBI lineage: Eukaryota > Viridiplantae > Streptophyta > Magnoliopsida > Malvales > Malvaceae > Abelmoschus > Abelmoschus esculentus. The sequence goes on along the minus strand of JAUCBN010000051.1, from coordinate 8,518,094 downwards.
AATATTTAATTATAGGCTTCTAAATCTGATTATACAACTTAATTTCAATTTTAGAGTATTTTACTTAGTTAAAATTTCATCCGTTTTACTGTAAAACCCAATCTACAATGCACGCTTTAAACTCAACAAAACGAAAACAAAATGATATTAATTCAAATTTTATGAGTTCTAATATTTATTTATAGACTTCTGAATCTTATTATACATCTTAATTTCAATATTAGAGTATTTTACTCTGTTAAAATTTCATCTATTTTACTGTAAAGCCCAATCAGAAATGCACGCTTTAAACCCAACAAAACGGTCACAAAATGAGATTAATTCAAATTTTATGTGTAAAAATATTTAATTAGAAGTTTCTGAATCTGATTATACAACTTAATTTCAGTTTTTTCAAGTATTTTACTCGGTTAAAATTTCAACTGTTTTACTGTAAAGCGAAATCAGAAATGCATGTTTTACACCCAACAAAACGGTCACAAAATTTGATTAAATCAAATTTTATGTTTTCAAATATTTAATTATAGGCTTCTGAATATGATTATACAACTTAATTTAAATTTTAGAGTATTTTTCTTAGTTGAAATTTCAATTGTTTTACTGTAAAGCGCAATCAGAAATGCAGGCTTTACACCTAACAAGATGGTCATAAAACCCAATCATAAATGCACGCTTTAAACGTAACAAAACTGTAACAAAATGAGATTAATTCAAATTTTATGAGTTCAAATATTTATTTATAGGCTTCTGAATCTGTTTATACAGCTTAATTACAATTTTAGTGTATTTTACTCGGTTAAAATTTCAACTATTTTACTGTAAAGAACAATCAGAAATGCACGCTTTAAACCCAACAAAATTGTAATAAAATGAGATTAATTCAAATTTTATGAGTTCAAATATTTAATTATAGCCTTTTGTATCTGATTATACATCTTAATTTCAATTTTATAGTATTTTACTCGGTTTAAATTTCAACTATTTTACTGTAAAGCCCAATCAGAAATGCACGCTTTAAATCCAAAAAAACGTTCACAAAATAAGATTAATTCAAATATTATAAGTTCAAATATTTAATTATATGCTTCTGAATCTCATTATACAGCTAAATTTCAATTTTAGAGTATTTTACTCAGTTAAAATTTCAATTGTTTTACTGTAAAGCCCAATCAGAAATGCAAGCTTTACACCCACCAAAATAGTCACAAAATGAGATTAATTCAAATTTTATGAGTTCAAATATTTATTTATAGGCTTCTGAATTTGATTATACAACATAATTTCAATTTTAGATTATTTTACTTAGTTGAAATTTCAACTGTTTTACTGTAAAGCGCAATAAGAAATGCACGCTTTAAACCCAACAAGACGGTCACAAAATAAGATTAATTCAAATTTTATGAGTTCAAATATTTATTTATAGAATTCTGAATCCGATTATATAGCTTAATTTAAATTTTAGAGTATTTTACTATGTTAAAATTCCAACTATTTTATTGTAAAGCCCAATCATAAATGCACGCTTTACACTCAAAAAAACGGTCACAAAATGAGATTAATTCAAATTTTATGACTTCAAATAATTAATTTTAGACTTCAGAATCAGTTTTTACAGCATAATTTCAATTTTAGAGTATTATACTCGGTTAAAATTTCAATTGTCTTACTGTAAAGCCCAAGCAGAAATGCACGCTTTAAATCCAACAAAACACAAAATAAAATTAATTCAAATTTTATGAGTTCAAATATTTATTTATAGGCTTTTGAATCTGATTATACAACTTAATTTCTATTTTAGAGTATTTTACTCAGTTAAAATTTCAATTGTTTGCATGAACCATCTAGCCTCAGTGGTTAAGGGAACAATTGTTGTTCCTACAGATCACGGGTTCGAGCACCAATAATGTCAGCATAGTGTTTGAGCGATCAATGTTTAATGGTTGAGAGTATACTCTAGAACAGATACTACTGTAACATTGTAGTTGATTCAAAAAAAAATCAATTGTTTTACTGTAAAGCGCAATCAGAAATCCACACTTTACACCAAACAAGACGGTCACAAAATTAGATTAATTCAAATTTTATGAGTTCAAATATTTATTTATAAGCTTCTGAATCTGATTATACAAATTAATTCCAATTTTAGAGTATTTTACTTAGTTAAAATTTCATTTGTTTTACTGTAAAACCAAATCAACAATGCACGCTTTAAACCCAACAAAACGAAAACAAAATGATATTAATTAAAATTTTATGAGTTCTAATATTTATTTATAGACTTCAGAATTTGATTATACATCTTAATTTCAATTTTATAGTAGTTTAGTCTTTTAAAATTTCATCTATTTTACTGTAAAGCCCAATCAGAAATGCGCGCTTTAAACCCAACAAAACGCTCACAAAATAAGATTAATTCAAATTTTATGAGTTCAAATATTTAATTATAAGCTTCTGAATCTGATTATACAACTTAATTTCAGTTTTTTTAGAGTATTTTACTCGGTTAAAATTTCAATTGTTTTGCTTAAAGAGAAATCAGAAATGCACGCTTTACACCCAACAAAACGTTCACAAATTTTGATTAAATCAAATTTTATGAGTTCAAATATTTATTTATAGGCTTCTGAATCTGATTATACAGCTTAATTTCAATTTTAGAGTATTTTACTGAGTTAAAATTTCAAATGTTTTACTATAAAGCCCAATAAAAAATGCACGCTTTACACCCAACAAAACGATCACAAAATGAGATTAATTCAAATTTTATGAGTTCAAATATTTAATTCTAGGCTTCTGAATCTGATTATACAGCTTAATTTCAATTTTTTAGAGTATTTTACTATGTTAAAATTTCAATTGTTTTATTGTAAAGCAAATCATAAATGCACGCTTTAAACCCAACAAAACGATTACAAAATGAGATTAATTCAAATTTTATGAGTTCAAATATTTAATTATAGGCTTCTAAATTTGATTATACAACTTAATTTAAATTTTAGAGTATTTTATTCAGTTAAAATTTCAATTGTTAAAATTTCAACAGGTTGGGATGCTTTTTTCTCTCCTCTCTCCCTCTCTCGCCTTCTCCCTTTTCTTGTTCTCCATCTCCTTCCTCTCTTCCTTCTCTTTTTTTGTTAACATCTTTGTCTACTCTGCCATGACGCCACCCACCATCTCCGTCTGGGAAGAGGAAGAATCTAGCATCCTACTGTCTCCACCACTCCTTTCAAATCTATTTTTCCAGATCTTTTGGTGCCAATCTTTGTGTCGACAAACAGTTTCTTGGATGTATGAAAGGTATGTGATCCTTTCGAATCACTATTTTTTGAATAATACAACAAATCTTTTACGATTTGTAATAGTGACTATGGCTACCCATGCCCTTTTACAACCCACCAGGAAACAAACTAAACCTTTGCTACAGACGTTTCAGAGAACAAGGGTTTCTGAACATGCTCCACTGTGGTCTATCCCGATTTTCATATTTTCGGTTACTGTTCTGGGTTCATCCCATGAGCAGTCTCACTACAATGGACGCCATAAGCTTTTAGTCTTAGCGCTAAAACAGGTTTTTCCTACACCATTAGCATCTCTCATTTTGTTCCAGAGGAATGTTATTTTTCTGACTATCGGCACGATCCAGATGTATATTTCGCTTCTGGATATCATTCTTGTTGTGGAGTTTGTTTATCTTAACAAGTTACAACCCTTACAAAGGGAAACGTCCAACATCGTCACTGATGTTCTTTTCAAGCACAATACAATCTTCTACACCACTACACCAACAGATCTACAATTCTTAATTAGATCTGGCTTTGCCTCATGCTCGAAGACATTAAGGGTTTCGGGTTTTTTGGCTCTATCCTTAGCGTTTTTTACCATATCTTATTTTGGATCAATATTTCTAATATTTTTTTCAACAAAGATTCTGTTAGGATTGCCTTATACATGGTTTGCCTGCGTACCAAAACCTTTGGAATTCAAGTTTATAGTTTTTTCCCGACTCCTTCTCCCTCAAGAAGTTTTGTTGTTTAAGCAATCTTTAAAGTTTTCCTTACCTATTTACAATACTCCCTATGATCAACCTCTTTTCCATAATTTATTTTATTTTATCCTCTCCTATTTTATGAAGGAGACTATGAGGGTTACGATTGTTCTCTTTCATACCTACAACCTTTTTGGGTTCACGCTCTCATCGCTTTCTGAGTTGATTTACTACTCTTTGTGCAACATAGTTCTTCTGACCACAACTTTTCATGATAAAAATTCTTTCTTGACCCCGTTCTTTTTTAGATTCGATATCACTTTAATGATCTCAACGTTAACACTTTTATTTCACAGTCCTTTTAAGCTTTCGATTTCTTCTAGCAATTTAGCTGGATATAACGAGCAGCTACCTTGTGTTACTTTACCCTCCATCACCTTTTCTATAGCTCTGTTGACAAGGGCCTCCTTTTTTATCATCAGTATCAGTATCCCTTTTATGAAACATATTGTTTTTCTTCCTTATTTCAGGGCCCGCCCGTAAGTAGCCTGGGTGAAGATTCCGCAGAACTTCTCTCTCTGGCCACAGTTATGGGCTCGTCTGCAAGTAGCCTGGGTGTGGACTCAGCAGGACATCTCTCTCTGGCCACCGCTATGGTATGCTTTGTTTTCTTGTCGTGCTACTCAAAGACCTCCAGCTACTGTTTTTCGCACTACATGCACTAAAATAATTGTTTCTTTAGTATGTTTAATATCTTTGTTATTTACACCTGTTTCACCAACCCTTCTGAACACTTTGGATAAGTCCTCTACGCTAAATTTTTCTTCACAATGGTTCCATCTTTCTATCTCAATTATGCTAGCTCTATTTATGATTATACCAACCCTTTCACGGGGTCTTACCAACACCTTTCATGGTGTATTTCATGGTGCATTCTGCTCAACCCATCTTTATTGGCTAAGGAATACTCTCTCTTACTCAATCACAAAAGCTCTTACTGAAGTTTTTTATAACATTCTCCTTCATTGCACTAAAGAACATATATGGAATTTTAAGGATTCTTTGAATCTAAGGCTAACTAGATGGCCGATTTTGTGGCCTTTATATATCTATTATAAATTTTCTATTCCTACATCCATACGGACTCCTAATTATATTCTTTATTTAATTAGGACTTTCAATTTTTTTCTACTTCTTAAATATCTTTCTTTCTCTTGGAACTTCATTCACTCTCTTTTTTGCTTTTATCAAGGATTCTACTCTTATACTCCATGTGTAACTCAAACTCAAACTCTCCTCTTCCCACTATATATAATCATCCTTTGTTCTCATTATTTCCCATCTCAAATAAATTCTTCTCCTAAGCCGAACCTCCCCTTGTTCTTTTTCAACCGTTCTTTCACCTTTCATAACATCTCTTCAATGGATTCTAAGTCTTTTCTTCAACAACTTAGAAACCTTCAATTTACTGCCGATGAACAATCTGCTATTTTTCAACCCATTGTTTCTTGGGATTCATCTAAGGAGGAAGCACACTCCATCCTGTTAGGGAACCTTCGAACTTCCAAAGACATAGATGACCAAGTGATCGTCAAAGATTTTACTGGAATTTGGACTCCGGCTAAGATTGTTTCCATGAGTATCGTGAAACCACATTTGTTTCTCATCCGGTTTAAAGATGAAAAGATTAAAGATGATATCCTAGCCAGGGGACCTTGGACATATAAGGATGAATGGCTCTCCCTTGTGCAATATAACCCCAACATTAGTCTAGAAGATCACCCCTTTCATACTATGAATATTTGGGTACGTATTTATAACATTCCCCCTATCCTCCTTGCTTCTGAGGAATCTGCCCATCACACTGGAGAATCCCTCGGGGCTTTAATTGGTACAGTTACAAAAATCGACACCAGGAAGATTGATTTCAATATGATTGACTACCTCCGAGTAGGCTTAACAGTAGATGTTTCCAAGCCGATTAGGCGCTGTGTTGCCATTGGCGGGGGCCATCTACTAAGTTCTGCTTTCTCCAATATGAGCGTCTTCCCACAATATGTCACTGTTGTGGTAAAGTCGGTCACTCAATGGACTTCTGTCCTGTCCCAGTCAACGCTCGCCCTACACAACTACAATATGGAGACTGGCTCCGCTATGTACCTAAGAAAAAGGATGCACAACCCTTGCAAAAAGGGCGGATTCATTATTTAAGCACCGCTCCTTCTAACACCCAGTGTCCGACAACTTCCTCTCAAACTTCGGCAACACAGCAAGGCAACATTAATAGGAATGAAACATCACCTCCAATCAATAACCAAGTGGTTGCTCCAGGTACTGTATCCCCCCATATTTCTTTAAGAGGTCCTCGACCTCTCCCAACTATTGCTAGTAGGCTGCAAGCCCGCAAGTGCTCGAATCAACCATTACAAATGGTCTTCCCCAAGCATAGCACTAACATTCCTCCAATACCAGAAAACCATGAAAACACCGATGGCTTCATTTTGCCAGAGTCGGACCTTCAAGAGTTAGAATCAGACCTTGCCAATGATCCTGATTTCCAGGAGGCAGCTGCTTGGCTGGATAATGCCCCAACTCCTAAGCGAGTTACTCGTCCCAAACGAACCCCACCTTCCGATGAGGGTAACAAATCCAAGAGGCCTCGTCCCTCGACCAAGGCTCCTACTAGAAAAGCTGGGATGAGCAGCGCAAAAAACTCTCCGGCGGAGGTTGACTCTGATCAACCCCGCCGAGCCAAATGATGAATTTCTGTTGGAACTGTCCGGGTCTTGGCAACGCCCAGACAGTTCATGTTTCGCAACGTGCTGCCTCTAAGCATGATGTCGTTCCTTTTATTTTTCTCTTTCTTTTTTCTAAGTTTATTAGATTCTTGGTCTTCCTCAGGATCAAGTTAGGAATACGTGGCTGCATAGCCTTTGGAATAATAATACCTTTATTACTTTGTTTTTTTTACTTTTTCTATTTTCTTGAGTTTCCTTTTTCTTTTTTCTATTTTCTTATGTTGTTGTGTCTTTTTTATCTCTTGGTTTTAATAGATCACTTTCTTCTACACTATCTTCCCTTGATATACATCATACCAAGATTCTTTTTATACCACTTACAGTCTACTATCAAAGTTTTGCTTCTTTTTATAATTTTTCCCTGTTAATAGTTAATAACATAAATATTCCACCCTTGCAAAGGGGTCTTACCATCACCATTCATGGTGTATTTTTCTCAACCCATCGAGGTATTCCTAAGAAATTTTGCCAAACTTTCAATAGGATTAATTGTTTTAATCTTGTAAGAACATTCACTTTGACTACCAATATGGAACTGAACCTACCTTCTTTCTTATTATACTGAATACATCACCCTTGCAAAAGGTATCGTCCAAATTTACTTATCAAATTACTTATCTTTTTCATAATTGTCACCCCAATACCAGAAGGATAGATTTTTTTCTGACTTTCTTCTTTATCCTTATTGATACCTTTGTGTTACTGGGTAATTTTACGCCATGCATAATCAATTGCATCAACTATGCTTTTCTTTTTCTTTATATACCACCCTTCAAAGGGATTTTTTCTAACACTTCTCATAGTGTTTTGCCCTCTCCTATCAACAATTTCGCTAATTTGAGGCTTCTTCAAAACATTAATCTCTTTCTCATTATACCACCCTTGATTGGGTTCTTAACCCATACATCTTGTAATGTTTTTTCTCATTCCTTAATTCTATATCGAAGCTCGAGTATAGATTCTGTGCGAACACCACCTTCTGTTGTGAGCTATACAACCAATAGACCTCGTCCTCCGACTAAGACTTCTAATGGAAAAGCTGGGATGAGCAGCGGAAAAAACTCTCCGGTGGCGGTTGATGGTGATCAACCCCGCCGAGCAAAATGAAAATCCTATGTTGGAACTGCCAGGGTCTTGACAATGCCCAGGCAGTTCACGCTCTACAACGAGCTTCCTCCAAGCATGATGCTGATTGTCTCTTTCTTTGTGAGACTAGGTTAAACAAACATAATATGAACCGTATTAAGTTTAAGCTAGGTATGCATGGCTGCATAGCTGTTGAACCCAACCATTCTCGTACAGGGCTTGCTCTCATATGGAATGACAAAACTACTATTGATTTGCTTACCTACTCGGATCGCCATATTGATGTCATTATTTCTTTTGGACAACTACAATTTCATTTTTCCAGTTTACATGGTTTCCCAGAAACTGCAAACAAATACAAAACTTGGCAATTAATAGATACTCTAAAATCAGCCTCTTCCCTTCCTTGGCTTTTAGGGGGGGACTTTAATGAAATCCTTTATGATAATGAAAAACAAGGCGGTATTCGTCGTGCGCGATCACAAATTAATAATTTTAGAGATTGTCTTGACAAGAATGATCTTTTTAACTGTAAACCAACAACTGGATGGTTCACTTGGACTAGATCTGGGCGTAACACGGAAACCATTATGGAACGAATCGATAGATTTCTTGGTAACTCCGCTTGGTTTAACTCATTTCCTAATTGCCAAGCTATATCGTTCTTTCAGGCACGTTCTGATCATTGCCCTATCTTAATGGACACTAACTCATCTCGAGCTCTCAGATCAAATCACTCCAATAATATTTTTCGTTATGAGAATTGTTGGGCTGATGAACCGGAAGTTTTGTCTCGAATTAGAGAAATTTGGTCTAACCAATCTCTCTCTACACTTCATAAACTTCAGGATATTGGACGATTCTTAGCTACTTGGCAAACTAACAAACGCATTAAATCTAATGAGCGTATCACTCAGCTAAACGATTTTATTAATATGTGTCTCACACGCCATCTTTCTGATACGGAAATCCATAACTTTATTTCTGCTAAAGGTGAACTTGATAGCTTGTTGAATGAGAAAGAAATATACTGGGCTCAACGAGCTCGGGCACACTAGTTAGAACAATGTGATAAAAATACTTCTTTTTTTCATGCCAGAGCAAATAGTCGACGGCGGAAGAATCATATTGCTGGACTTCTAGACAACCAGAATATATGGCAAACACATACAGACGACATCATGTCTACTGCTATTACTTACTTTCAAAGCCTTTTTACGTCTTCCTCTCCTACTATAGCCTCTACCATCCTGGATAACATTCCTACTATTGTTACCGATACAATGAACACTAACCTCAATAAGGATTTCACAACAGATAAAGTTACCATTGCTTTTCGTGATATTGACCCGAGGAAGGCCCCGGGTGTTGATGGATTCCCAAGCGGTTTCTTCAGGAAGCATTGGGATATCCTTGGCCAAGACTTTACAAACCTATGCCTTGGACTCTTAAGAGGGTCGGTTAATATGGAAGAGGTCAACCGTACTATAATAGTCCTTATTCCCAAAATCAACGACCCCACTACAATGTGCCATCTCAGACCTATTAGCCTTTGCACAGTCCTTTATAAAACTGTTTCGAAAGTACTTGTTAACCGTCTAAAATCTATCATACCCTTGTGTATCAGTGGCAATCAAGCTGTTTTTGTTCAAGGAAGGAACATTACTGACAACATCCTTATTGCACAAGAGCTCATCCATACTTTAAATACTGATGAAACATCTCTTGCAAAAGGTGCAAGCTTAAAACTCGACATGGAAAAGGCTTTTGACTGTGTTGAATGGCCTTTTCTTGAACAAATTATGATTCGCCTAGGTTTTAACTCCAGATGGGTTTCCCTTATTATGAGGTGTGTATCCTCAGTATCCTTTCAAGTACGTATCAATGACTCCCTTTCACGACCTTTCAAACCCTATCGAGGGTTACGGCAAGGGGACCCTCTATCCCCTTTTTTGTTTCTTTTTTGTACTCAAGGCCTTTCAGCCTTGCTCAATGCTGAGCAAACAAATGGTAACCTCCCTGGACTTTGTGCTAGTAGGAATGGGCCTCGTGTCAACCACCTCCTTTTTGCTGATGATTGTGTCGTATTCATTAAGAATACAACTACAGAAGCTCAACGCCTTAAGGATGTTCTACATACTTATGCTATTTCATCTGGGCAGGCGGTGAATTTTGAAAAGTCTACTATTTTCTTTTCTCGGAAAACTTCCACGTCGCTTCGGTCGGAAATCAATAATATACTACATGTAAGAGAAGTGGATGATCCAGGTATTTATCTGGGAGTCCCTCTCCTAATAGGAAAGAACAAGACAGCAACCTTGGGGTTCACCAGGGAAAAAATGAATGCTCGTATGAGTAAATGGGATAAACATCTCCTCTCTTTTAGTGGTAGAGAAACTTTTATTAAATCTGTCATCCAGTCTATACCTCAATATGTTATGTCTTGCTACCTTTTACCCCAAAACATTATTAATGATATGACCACTTCAATACGCCGTTATTGGTGGTCTGGGAAAGCTGACAAACGAGGTTGGCATATGCTCCCCTGGGACACTGTCTGTCTGCATAAAGCGGCTGGAGGTATAGGGTTTCGTGACCTTCACCACTTCAATGTTGCTCTACTAGGCAAATAGATCTGGCGTCTGGTTTGTGAACCTGATAATCTCCACAGCCAGGTCTACAAATGCAAGTATTACCCATCGGGTTCTGTCCTTGAATCTAATCACACTCGGAAATCTTCTTTTTCTTGGAAAGGCCTTAGCACTGCTATCTCTAAGCTTCGCGATGGTTTTTTCAAACGCCCAGGTATATCCAGCCAAGTTCAAATCCACTTTGATAAATGGGGTGGCTCCCAGCCTGTCAACCTTTATGGTGACTATGAGGTAAATGACGAAGTCCCACTTCGTGCGGGTACTTTCATGTTACCGAATTTACCCCGATGGGACGAATCAAAAGTCAGAGATTACTTCTCTCACGAGGACGCCAATACCATCCTTAATGTACCCATTATTAATGACACAAAAGACACCACCCTCTAGGGTCACCATGACTCTGGCATGTACTCGGTTCGGTATGGTTACCAATTTTTGCAGTCACAGTTAGGGCTTGTTAATAGACCCTCCAAGCTTTGGAAAGTTATGTCTAAACTTCCTACTCTACCCAAGGTTCGTGCCTTTGGATGGCTTTTATGTCATGATGCACTCCCATCTGGCCATAAAATCCTTCAGGCCAATCTTGGTACGGGGGTATGCCCGATCTGTAATACGTCTATCGAAACCACCCTCCATGCTATGCGAGATTGTCCTAGTGCCAAAGAGGCTCTCCAGTTGACAGGGCTTCCTACACGAATTTTGTTCAACTCTTCTATCTCCCCCTACAGTGGCTTTCTGAAGCTGCGGGTTTTATCTACTTACATCAATTTTCACTCCTTATCACGACCCTTTGGAACTTATGGAATCGCCGAAATGACTTTATCCATAATAGCCATCTCCAACCGGTTTGGTTAACTGTTTCCAATGCACAAAAACTTTTTAATGACTACACTTCAATTAATGATTCCTCCCGTATACGTTCCCAGTTGGTTGAGCCCACCTTTGCTCAAGCTAGATGGACGAAACCGGACCCGGGTTTCGTCAAGATTAACACGGATGGCGCCTTTGACCCCGTGTTAAGAGGTGCTGTTGTTGGCGTCATTGCCCGGGATTCCTCCGGCGTCGTCCTGGGTGGTTGTTCTATATCGCTCATTTGCCCGGACCCCGCTTCTGCTGAAGCTCTTGCTGTTTTGGAAGGTCTAAAGTTTGCAGTTGCCAATGGATGGACTCATGTGGTCTTTGAAACTGATTCTGCTTCCATTGCCAACAAGGTTAACAACATCAATCACCAGGATCTTTCCACTGTGCAACATTTGGTGTCTTGCATCCGCTCCACTCTTGGTACTTTGCCTGATTGTAAGATTTTTTATGTACTTAGAGACGCAAACGTTGTAGCCCATGTCTTAGCTACTAGGGCTTTTCGTTCTTTTACTTCTTTTTCTTTTGATTGTAACTTTCCTGATTTTATTCGGGCTTTTGTAAACTCGGAGAGATTCTCCTATTCTTCTCAATAATATCCTGGGTACTCTTTTCCCCATAGGGGCCTGCACACCTCTTGAGGTGTCTGGCTATAGGGTTTTTTTAATGAGGCCCTTTCTCTCAAAAAAATTTTCAATTGTTTTACTGTAAAGCCCAATAAGAAATGCATGCTTTAAACCCAACAAAACTGTCACAAAATTTATTTAATTCAAATTTTTTGCGCTCAAATATTTAATTATAGGCTTCTAAATCTGATTATACAACTTAATTTCAATTTTAGAGTATTTTACTTAGTTAAAATTTCATCTGTTTTACTGTAAAACCCAATCTACAATGCACGCTTTAAACCCAACAAAACGAAAACAAAATGATATTAATTCAAATTTTATGAGTTCTAATATTTATTTATAAACTTCTGAATCTGATCATACATCTTAATTTCAATATTAGAGTATTTTACTCTGTTAAAATTTCATTTGTTTTACTGAAAGCCCAATCAGAAATGCACGCTTTAAACCCAACAAAACGGTCACAAAATGAGATTAATTCAAATTTTATGAGTAAAAATATTTAATTAGAAGTTTCTGAATCTGATTATACAACTTAATTTCAGTTTTTTCAAGTATTTTACTCGGTTAAAATTTCAACTGTTTTACTGTAAAGCGAAATCAGAAATGCATGTTTTACACCCAACAAAACGGTCACAAAATTTGATTAAATCAAATTTTATGTTTTCCAATATTTAATTATAGGCTTCTGAATATGATTATACAACTTAATTTAAATTTTAGAGTATTTTACTTAGTTGAAATTTCAACTGTTTTACTGTAAAGCGCAATCAGAAATGCACGCTTTACACCCAACAAGATGGTCACAAAATAAGATTAATTAAAATTTTATGAGTTCAAATATTTATTTATAGGATTCTGAATCTGATTATAAATCTTAATTTAAATTTTAGAGTATTTTACTCAGTTAAAATTTCAACTGTTTTACTGTAAAGCCCAATAAAAAATGCACGCTTTACACCCAACAAAACGATAACAAAATGAGATTAATTCAAATTTTATGAGTTCAAATATTTAATTCTAGGCTTCTGAATCTGATTATACAGCTTAATTTCAATTTTTTAGAGTATTTTACTATGTTAAAATTTCAACTATTTTACTGTAAAGCCCAATCATAAATGCACGCTTTAAAACCAACAAAACAGTCACAAATGAGATTAATTCAAATTTTATGGGTTCAAATATTTATTTATAGGCTTTTCAATCTGATTATACAACTTAATTTCAATTTTGGAGTATTTTACTCAGTTAAAATTTCAACTGTTTTACTGTAAAGCGCAATCAAAAATGCACACTTTACACCCAACAAGACGGTCACAAAATTAGATTAATTCAAATTTTATGAGTTCAAATATTTATTTATAGCCTTTTGTATCTGATTATACATCTTAATTTATATTTTATAGTATTTTACTCAGTTTAAATTTCAACTATTTTGCTGTAAAACCCAATCATAAATGCACGCTTTAAACGTAACAAAACGGTAACAAAATGAGATTAATTCAAATTTTATGAGTTCAAATATTTATTTATAGGCTTCTGAATCTGTTTATACAACTTAATTACAATTTTAGTGTATTTTACTCGGTTAAAATTTCAACTATTTTACTGTAAAGCACAATCAGAAATGCACGCTTTAAACCCAACAAAATGGTAACAAAATGAGATTAATTCAAATTTTATGAGTTCAAATATTTTATTATAGCCTTTTGTATCTGATTATACATCTTAATTTATATTTTATAGTATTTTACTCAGTTTAAATTTCAACTATTTTACTGTAAAGCCCAATCAGAAATGCACGCTTTAAATCCAAAAAAACGTTCACAAAATAAGATTAATTCAAATATTATGAGTTCAAATATTTAATTATATGCTTCTGAATCTCATTATACAGCTAAATTTCAATTTTAGAGTATTTTACTCAGTTAAAATTTCAATTGTTTTACTGTAAAGCCCAATCAGAAATGCAAGCTTTACACCCACCAAAATAGTCACGAAATGAGATTAATTCAAATTTTATGAGTTTAAATATTTATTTATAGGCTTCTGAATTTGATTATACAACATAATTTCAATTTTAGATTATTTTACTTAGTTGAAATTTCAACTGTTTTACTGTAAAGCGCAATCAGAAATGCACGCTTTAAACCCAACAAGACGGTCACAAAATAAGATTAATTCAAATTTTATGAGTTCAAATATTTATTTATAGGATTCTGAATCTGATTATATAGCTTAATTTAAATTTTAGAGTATGTTACTCAGTTAAAATTTCAACTGTTTTACTGTAAAGCCCAACAGAAAATGCACGCTTTACACTCAAAAAACGGTCACAAAATGAGATTAATTCAAATTTTATGACTTCAAATAATTAATTTTAGACTTCAGAATCTGTTTTTATAGCATAATTTCAATTTTAGAGTATTATACTCGGTTAAAATTTCAATTGTCTTACTGTAAAGCCCAAGCAGAAATGCACGCTTTAAATCCAACAAAACTGTCACAAAATGAGATAAATTCAAATTTTATGAGTTCAAATATTTATTTATAGGCTTTTGAATCTGATTATACAGCTTAATTTCTATTTTAGAGTATTTTACTTAGTTAAAATTTCAATTGTTTGCATGAACCATCTAGCCTCAGTGGTTAAGGGAAGAATTGTTGTTCCTACAGGTCAAGGGTTCGAGCACCAATAATGTCAGCATAGTGTTTGAGCGATCAATGTTTAAAGGTTGAGAGTATACTCTAGAACAGATACTACTGTAACATTGTAGTTGATTCAAAAAAAAATCAATTGTTTTACTATAAAGCGCAATCAGAAATGCACACTTTACACCCAACAAGACGGTCACAAAATTAGATTTATTCAAATTTTATGAGTTCAAATATTTATTTATAAGCTTATGAATCTGATTATACAGATTAATTCCAATTTTAGAGTATTTTACTTAGTTAAAATTTCATTTGTTTTACTGTAAAACCAAATCAACAATGCACGCTTTAGACCCAACAAAACGAAAACAAAATGATATTAATTAAAATTTTATGAGTTCTAATATTTATTTATAGACTTCAGAATCTGATTATACATCTTAATTTCAATTTTATAGTATTTTAGTCTTTTAAAATTTCATCTGTTTTACTGTAAAGCCCAATCAGAAATGCACGCTTTAAACCCAACAAAACGCTCACAAAATGAGATTAATTCAAATTTTATGAGTTCAAATATTTAATTATAAGCTTCTGAATCTGATTATACAACTTAATTTCAGTTTTTTAGAGTATTTTACTCAGTTAAAATTTCAATTGTTTTGCTTAAAGAGAAATCAGAAATGCACGCTTTACACCCAACAAAACATTCACAAATTTTGATTAAATCAAATTTTATGAGTTCAAATATTTAATTATAGGCTTCTGAATCTGATTATACAGTTTAATTTCAATTTTAGAGTATTTTACTCAGTTAAAATTTCAAATGTTTTACTATAAAGCCCAATAAAAAATGCACGCTTTACACCCAACAAAACGATCAAAAAATGAGATTAATTCAAATTTTATGAGTTCAAATATTTAATTCTAGGCTTCTGAATCTGATTATACAGCTTAATTTCAATTTTTTAGAGTATTTTACTATGTTAAAATTTTAACTGTTTTATTGTAAAGCCCAATCATAAATGCACGCTTTAAACCCAACAAAACGATTACAAAATGAGATTAATTCAAAATTTATGAGTTCAAATATTTAATTATAGGCTTCTAAATTTAATTATACAACTTAATTTAAATTTTAGAGTATTTTATTCAGTTAAAATTTCAATTCTTTTACTGTAAAACCCAATAAGAAATGCATGCTTTAAATCCAACAAAACTATCACAAAATTTGATTAATTCAAATTTTTTGCGTTCAAATATTTAATTATAGGCTTGTAAATATGATTATACAACTTAATTTCAATTTTAGAGTATTTTACTATGTTAAAATTTCAACTGTTTTATTGTAAAGCCCAATCATAAATGCACGCTTTAAACCCAACAAAACGATTACAAAATGAGATTAATTCAAATTTTATGAGTTCAAGTATTTAATTATAGGCTTCTAAATTTGATTATACAACTTAATTTAAATTTTAGATTATTTTATTCAGTTAAAATTTCAATTGTTTTACTGTAAAACCCAATCAACAATGCACGCTTTAAACCCAACAAAATGAAAATAAAGTGATATTAATTCAAATTTTATGAGTTCTAATATTTATTTATAGACTTCTGAATCTGATTATACACCTTAATTTCAGCATTAGTGTATTTTACTCTGTTAAAATTTCATCTGTTTTACTGAAAGCCCAATCAGAAATGCACGCTTTAAACCCAACAAAACGGTCACAAAATGAGATTAATTCAAATTTTATGAGTACAAATATTTAATTATAAGCTTCTGAATCTGATTATACAACTTAATTTCAGTTTTTTCAAGTATTTTACTCGGTTAAAATTTCAACTATTTTACTGTAAAGCGAAATCAGAAACGCATGTTTTACACCCAAGAAAATGGTCACAAAATTTGATTAAATCAAATTTTATGATTTCAAATATTTAATTATAGGCTTCTGAATATGATTATACAACTTATTTTAAATTTTAGAGTATTTTACTTAGTTGAAATTTTAACTGTTTTACTATAAAGCGCAATCAGAAATGCACGCTTTACACCCAACAAGATGGTCACAAAATAAGATTAATTCAAATATTATGAGTTGAAATATTTATTTATAGGATTCTGAATCTGATTATATAGGTTAATTTAAATTTTAGAGTATTTTACTCAGTTAAAATTTCAAATGTTTTACTGTAAAGCCCAATAAAAAATGCACGCTTTACACCCAACAAAACGATCACAAAATGAGATTAATTCAAATTTTATGAGTTCAAATATTTAATTCTAGGCTTCTAAATTTGATTATACAACTTAATTTCAATTTTAGAGTATTTTATTCAGTTAAAATTTTAATTCTTTTACTGTAAAGACCAATAAGAAATGCACGCTTTAAATCCAACAAAACTGTCACAAAATGAGATTAATTCAAATTTTATGAGTTCAAATATCTATTTATAGGCTTTGAATCTGATTATACATCTTAATTTCAATTTTAGAGTATTTTACTCCGTTAAAATTTCAACTGTTTTACTGTAAAGCGCAATCAGAAATGCACACTTTACACCCAACAAGACAGTCAGAAAATTAGATTAATTCAAATTTTATGAGTTTAAATATTTATTTTTAGGCTTATGAATCTGATTATACAAATTAATTTCAATTTTAGAGTATTATACTCGGTTAAAATTTCAACTGTTTTGCTGTAAAACCCATTCAGAATTGCACGCTTTAAACCTAACAAAACGGTAACAAAATGAGATTAATTGAAATTTTATGAGTTCAAATATTTAATTATAAGCTTCTTAATATGATTATACAACTTAATTTCAGTTTTTTAGAGTATTTTACTCGGTTAAAATTTCAATTGTTTTACTGTGAAGCGATATCAGAAATGCATGCTTTACACCCAACAAAACGGTCACAAAATTTGATTAATTCAAATTTTATGAGTTCAAATATTTAATTATAGGCTTCTAAATTTGATTATAAAACTTAATTTCAATTTTAGAGTATTTTATTCAGTTAAAATTTTAACTGTTTACTGTAAAGCCCAATAAGAAATGCACGCTTTAAACCCAACAAAACGGTCACAAAATTTGATTACTTCAAATTTTATGAGTTCAAATATTTAATTATAGGCTTCTTAATCTAATTATATAACTTAATTTCAATATTACAGTATTTTACTCAGTTAAAATTTCAACTATTTTACTGTAAACCGCATTCAGAAATGAACGTTTTACATCCAACAAAACAGTCACAAAATTTGATTAATTAAAATTTTATGACTTCAAATATTTAATTATAGGCTTCTAAATCTGATTATACAGCTTAAATTAAATTTTAGAGTACTTAGTTAAAATTTTAACTATTTTACTTTAAAGCCCAATAAAAAATGCATGCTTTACACCCAACAAAACGATCGCAAAAATGAGATTGAATTAAATTTTATGATTTCAAATATTTAATTACAGACTTCTGAATCTGATTAAACAACTTAATTTCCATTTTAGAGTATTTTACTCAGTTAAAATTTTAACTTTTTTACTATAAAGCCCAATAAAAAATGCACGCTTTAAACCCAACAAAATGGTCAAAAAATGAGATTAATTCGAATTTTAAGAGTTCAAATTTTTAATTATAGTCTTCTGAATCTGATTGTAATACTTAATTTCAACTTTAGAGTATTTTAATCAATTAAAATTTCAATTGTTTTACTGTAAAGCCTATCACAAATGCACTTTTTACACCCAACAAAATGAGATTAAATCAAATTTTATGAGTTCAAATATTTAATTATATGCTTCTGAATCTCATTAAAGAGCTTAATTTCTATTTTAGAATATTTTACTCAGTTAAATTTACAACTGTTTTACTGTAAAGCACAATCAGAAATGCACGCTTTACACCCAACAAAACGGTCACAAAATTTAATTAATTCAAATTTTATGTGTTCAAATATTTAATTGTAAGCTTATGAATCTGATTCTACAACTTAATTTCAAATTTAGAGTATTTTAATCAGTTAAAATTTCAAATGTTTTACTGTAAAGCCCAATCAGAAATGCACGTTTTACACCCCCAACAAAACAGTCACAAAATGAGATTTATTATTCTAAAGCGCAATCAGAAATGCACGCTTTACACCCAACAAAACGGTCACAAAATTTGATTCATTCAAATTTTATGAGTTCAAATGTTTAATTATAAGCTTCTGAATCTTATTCTACAGCTTAATTTCAAATTTAGAGTATTTTAATCAGTTAAAGTTTTAACTGTTTTACTGTAAAGCACAATCAGAAATACAATCTTTCCACCCAACAAAACGGTCACAAAATTTGATTAAATCAAACTCTATGAGTTCAAATATTTAATTATAGGCTTCTAAATCTAATTATACAGCTTAATTTCCAATTTAGAGTATTTTACTCAGTGAAAATTTCAACTCTTTTACTGTACAGCCCAATCAGAAATGCACGTTTTACACCCCCAACAAAACAATCACAAAATGAGATTTATTCAAATTTTATGAGTTCAAATATTTAATTTTAGGATTGTGAATCTGATTATACAGCTTAATTTGAATTTTGGAGTATTTTACTGAGTTAAAATTTCAATTATTTTACTGTAAAGCCCAATCAGAAATGCACGCTTAACACCCCCAACAAAACAGTCAAAAAATGAGATTAATTCAAATTTTATGAGTTCAAATATTTCATTATAGGCTTCTAAATCTGATTATACATCTTAATTTCAATTTTAGAGTATTTTACTCAGTTAAAATTTCAATTGTTTTACTGTAAAGCGCAATCAGAAATGCACGCTTTACACCCAACAAAACGGTCACAAAATTTGATTAATTAAAATTTTATGAGTTCAAATATTTAATTATAGGCTTCTAAATCTAATTATAAAGCTTAATTTCAATTTTAGAGTATTTTACTCGGTTAAAATTTCAACTATTTTACTGTAAAGCCTAATAAAAAATGCACGCTTTACACCCAACAAAACGGACAAAAAAATTTATTAATTCAAATTTTATGCGATCAAATAATTATAGGCTTTTGAATCTGATTATACAGCTTAATTTCAATTTTAGAGTATTTTACTCGGTTAAAATTTCAATTGTTTTACTGTAAAGCCCAATCAGAAATGCACGTTTTACACCCCCAACAAAACAGTCAAAAATGAGATTTATTCAAATTTTATGAGTTCAAATATTTATTTATAGGCTTCTAAATCTGATTATACATTCTTAATTTCAATTTTGGAGTATTTTACTCAGTTAAAATTTCAATTGTTTTACTCTAAAGCGCAATCAGAAATGCACGCTTTACACCCAACAAAACAGTCACAA
The DNA here is from genome assembly GCA_035048815.1 of Abelmoschus esculentus. Lineage (NCBI taxonomy): Eukaryota > Viridiplantae > Streptophyta > Magnoliopsida > Malvales > Malvaceae > Abelmoschus > Abelmoschus esculentus. The sequence goes on along the minus strand of JAUCBN010000051.1, from coordinate 8,498,072 downwards.
AATATGATTAATTCAAATTTTATGAGTTTAAATATTTAATTATAGGCTTCTGAATCTGATTATACAACTTAATTTCAACTTTAGAGTATTTTACTCTGTTAAAATTTCAACTGTTTTACTGTAAAGCCAATCAGAAATATAATCTTTACACCCAACAAAATGGTCAAAAATTTGATTAATTCAAACTTTATGAGTTCAAATATTTAATTATAGGCTTCTGAATCTAATTATACAGTTTAATTTCCATTTTAGAGTATTTTACTCAGTTAAAATTTCAATTGTTTTACTGTAAAGCGCAATCAGAAATACACGATTTACACCCAACAAAACGGTCAAAAATTTTGATTAATTCAAATTTTATGAGATCAAATATTTAATTATAGGCTTTTGAATCTAATTATACAGCTTAATTTCAATTTTGGAGTATTTTACTCAGTTAAAATTTCAACTGTTTTACTGTAAAGCCTAATAAAAATGCACGCTTTACACCCAACAAAACGGTCACAAAATGAGATTAATTCAAATTTTATGAGTTCAAATATTTAATTCTAGGCTTCTGAATCTGATTATACAACTTAATTTCAATTTTAGATTATTTTACTCAGTTAAAATTTCAACTGTTTTACTGTAAAGCCCAATCAGAAATGCACGCTTTAAACCCAACAAAACGGTCACAAAATCAGATTAATTCAAATTTTATGAGTTCAAATATTTAATTATAAGCTTCTAAATCTGATTCTACAGCTTAATTTCAAATTTTGGGTATTTTAATCAGTTAAAATTTTGACTAATTTACTGTAAAGCCCAATCAGATATGCAATCTTTACATCCAACAAAAGGGTCACAGAATTTAATTAATTCAAATTTTATGAGTTCAATTATTCAATTATAGGCTTCTAAATCTAATTATACAGCTTAATTTTATTTTTAGAGTATTTTAGTCAGTTAAAATTTCAACTCTTTTACTGTAAAGCCCAATCAGAAATGCAAGCTTAACACAGAACAAAACGGTCACAAAATGAGATTAATTCAAATTTTATGATTTGAAATATTTAATTATAGGCATCTAAATCTGATTATACAGCTTAATTTTAATTTTGGTGTATTTTACTCAGTTAAAATTTCAACTGTTTTACTGTAAAGCCCAATCAGAAATGCACGCTTAACACCCCAACAAAATGGTAAAAAAATGTGATTAATTCAAATTTTATGAGATCAAATATTTAATTATAGGCTTTTGAATCTAATTATACAGCTTAATTTCAATTTTGGAGTATTTTACTCAGTTAAAATTTCAACTGTTTTACAGTAAAGCCTAATAAAAATGCACGCTTTACACCCAACAAAACGGTCACAAAATGAGATTAATTCAAATTTTATGAGTTCAAATATTTAATTCTAGGCTTCTGAATCTGATTATACAACTTAATTTCAATTTTAGATTATTTTACTCAGTTAAAATTTCAACTGTTTTACTGTAAAGCCCAATCAGAAATGCACGCTTTAAACCCAACAAAACGGTCACAAAATCAGATTAATTCAAATTTTATGAGTTCAAATATTTAATTATAAGCTTCTAAATCTGATTCTACAGCTTAATTTCAAATTTTGGGTATTTTAATCAGTTAAAATTTTGACTAATTTACTGTAAAGCCCAATCAGATATGCAATCTTTACATCCAACAAAAGGGTCACAGAATTTAATTAATTCAAATTTTGTGAGTTCAATTATTCAATTATAGGCTTCTAAATCTAATTATACAGCTTAATTTTAATTTTAGAGTATTTTAGTCAGTTAAAATTTCAACTCTTTTACTGTAAAGCCCAATCAGAAATGCAAGCTAAACACAGAACAAAACGGTCACAAAATGAGATTAATTCAAATTTTATGATTTGAAATATTTAATTATAGGCATCTAAATCTGATTATACAGCTTAATTTTAATTTTGGAGTATTTTACTCAGTTAAAATTTCAACTGTTTTACTGTAAAGCCCAATCAGAAATGCACGCTTAACACCCCAACAAAACGGTCAAAAAATGTGATTAATTCAAATTTTATGAGATCAAATATTTAATTATAGGCTTTTGAATCTAATTATACAGCTTAATTTCAATTTTGGAGTATTTTACTCAGTTAAAATTTCAACTGTTTTATTGTAAAGCCTAATAAAAATGCACGCTTTACACCCAACAAAACGGTCACAAAATGAGATTAATTCAAATTTTATGAGTTCAAATATCTAATTCTAGGCTTTTGAATCTGATTTTATAACTTAATTTCAATTTTAGATTGTTTTACGCGGTTAAAATTTCAACTATTTTACTGTAAAGCCCAATCAGAAATACAATCTTTACACCCAACAAAACGGTCACGAAATTTGATTAATTCAAACTTTATGAATTCAAATATTTAATTATAGGCTTCTGAATCTGATTATACAGCTTATTTTCAATTTTAGAATATTTTACTCATTTAAAATTTCAACTGTTTTACAGTAAAGCCTAATAAAAAATGCACGCTTTACACCCAACAAAAAGGTCACAAAATGAGATTGATTCAAATTTTATGAGTTCAGATATTTAATTTTAGGTTTCTGAATCTGATTATACAACTTAATTTCAACTTTAGAGTATTTTACTCGGTTAAAATTTCAACTATTTTACTGCAAAGCCCAATCATAAATACAATCTTTACACCCAACAAAACGGTCACAAAATTTGATTAATTCAAACTTTATGAGTTCAAATATTTAATTATAGGCTTCTGAATCTAATTATACAGCTTAATTTCCATTTTAGAGTATTTTACTCAGTTAAAATTTCAATTGTTTTACTGTAAAGCACAATCAGAAATGCATGCTTTACACCCAACAAAATGGTCAAAAAATTTGATTAATTCAAATTTTATGAGTTCAAATATTTAATTATAAGCTTCTGAATCTGATTCTACAGCTTAATTTCAAATTTAGAGTATTTTAATCAGTTAAAATTTCTACTGATTTACTGTAAAGTTCAATCAGAAATGCAATCTTTATACCCAACAAAAGGGTCACAAAATTTGATTAATTCAAATTTTATGAGTTCAATTATTTAATTATAGGCTTCTGAATCTGATTATACATCCCAATTTTAAATTTAGAGTATTTTAATCAATTAAAATTTTAATTGTTTTACTATAAAGCGCAATCAGAAATGCACGCTTTACACCCAACAAAACGGTCACAAAATCTGATTATACAACCTAATAAAAAATACACGCTTTACACCCAACAAAACGGTCAAAAAATGTGATTAATTCAAATTTTATGAGACCAAATATTTAATTATAGGCTTCTGAATCTGATTATACAACTTAATTTCAATTTTAGATTATTTTACTCGGTTAAAATTTCAACTGTTTTACTGTAATGCCCAATCAGAAATGCACGCTTTAAACCCAACAAAACGGTCACAAAATCAGATTAATTCAAATTTTATGAGTTCAAATATTTAATTCTAGGCTTCTGAATCTGATTATACAGCTTAATTTCAATTTTAGAGTATTTTATTCGGTTAAAATTTCAACAGTTTTACTATAAAGCCCACTCAGAAATGCATGCTTTACACCCAACAGAACGGTCAAAAAATTTGACTAATCTAAATTTTATTAGTTCAAATACTTAATTATAAACTTTTGAATCTGATTCTACAGCTTAATTTCAAATTTAGAGTATTTTAATCAATTAAAATTTTGACTGTTTTATTGTAAAGCCCAATCAGAAATACAATCTTTACACCCAACAAAACGGTCACAAAATTTGATTAATTCAAACTTTATGAGTTCAAATATTTAATTATAGGCTTCTGAATCTAATTATACAGCTTAATTTCCATTTTAGAGTATTTTACTCAGTTAAAATTTCAATTCTTTTACTGTAAAGCGCAATCAGAAATGCACGCTTTACACCCAACAAAACGGTCAAAAAATTTGACTAATCTAAATTTTATTAGTTCAAATACTTAATTATAAACTTCTGAATCTGATTCTACAGCTTAATTTCAAATTTAGAGTATTTTAATCAATTAAAATTTCGACTGTTTTATTGTAAAGCCCAATCAGAAATACAATCTTTACACCCAACAAAACAGTCACAAAATGTGATTAATTCAAATTTTATGAGTTCAAATATTTAATTATAGGCTTCTGAATCTGATTATACATCTTAATTTCAATTTTAGAGTATTTTACTCAGTGAAAATTTCAACTCTTTTACTGTACAGCCCAATCAGAAATGCACGTTTTACACCCCCAACAAAACAATCACAAAATGAGATTTATTCAAATTTTATGAGTTCAAATATTTCATTTTAGAATTGTGAATCTGATTATACAGCTTAATTTGAATTTTGGAGTATTTTACTGAGTTAAAATTTCAACTGTTTTACTGCAAAGCCCAATCAGAAATACAATCTTTACACCCAACGAAACGGTCACAAAATTTGATTAATTCAAACTTTATGAGTTCAAATATTTAATTATAGGCTTCTGAATCTAATTATACAGCTTAATTTCCATTTTAGAGTATTTTACTCAGTTAAAATTTCAATTGTTTTACTGTAAAGCACAATCAGAAATGCATGCTTTACACCCAACAAAACGGTCAAAAAATTTGACTAATCTAAATTTTATGAGTTCAAATATTTAATTATATGCTTCTGAATCTGATTATACATCTTAATTTCAATTTTAGGGTATTTTACTCAGTCAAAATTTCAATTTTATTACTGTAAACCGCAATCAGAAATGCACGCTTTACACCCAACAAAACGGTCACAAAATTTGATTAATTCAAATTTTATGAGTTCAAATACTTAATTATAAACTTCTGAATCTGATTCTACAGCTTAATTTCAAATTTAGAGTATTTTAATCAATTAAAATTTCGACTGTTTTATTGTAAAGCCCAATCAGAAATACAATCTTTACACCCAACAAAACGGTCACAAAATTTGATTAATTCAAACTTTATGAGTTCAAATATTTAATTGTTGGATTCTGAATCTGATTATACAACTTAATTTCAATTTTAGAGTATTTTACTCAGTTAAAATTTCAACTGTTTTACTGCAAAGCCCAATCATAAATACAATCTTTACACCCAACAAAACGGTCACAAAATTTGATTAATTCAAACTTTATGAGTTCAAATATTTAATTATAGGCTTCTGAATCTAATTATACAACTTAATTTCCATTTTAGAGTATTTTACTCAGTTAAAATTTCAATTGTTTTACTGTAAAGCACAATCAGAAATGCATGCTTTACACCCAACAAAACGGTCAAAAAATTTGACTAATCTAAATTTTATTAGTTCAAATACTTAATTATAAACTTTTGAATCTGATTCTACAGCTTAATTTCAAATTTAGAGTATTTTAATCAATTAAAATTTCGACTGTTTTATTGTAAAGCCCAATCAGAAATACAATCTTTACACCCAACAAAACGGTCACAAAATTTGATTAATTCAAACTTTATGAGTTCAAATATTTAATTATAGGCTTCTGAATCTAATTATACAACTTAATTTCCATTTTAGAGTATTTTACTCAGTTAAAATTTCAATTCTTTTACTGTAAAGCGCAATCAGAAATGCACGCTTTACACCCAACAAAATGGTCAAAAAATTTGACTAATCTAAATTTTATTAGTTCAAATACTTAATTATAAACTTCTGAATCTGATTCTACATCTTAATTTCAAATTTAGAGTATTTTAATCAATTAAAATTTCGACTGTTTTATTGTAAAGCCCAATCAGAAATGCAATCTTTACACCCAACAAAAGGGTCATAAAATTTGATTAATTCAAATTTCATGAGTTCAAATATTTAATTGTTGGATTCTGAATCTGATTATACAACTTAATTTCAATTTTAGAGTATTTTACTCAGTTAAAATTTCAACTGTTTTACTTTGAAGCCTAATAAAAAATGCACGCTTTACACCCAACAAAACGATCGTAAAATGAGATTAATTCAAATTTTATGAGTTCAAATATTTAATTATAGGCTTTTAAATCTGATTATACAGCTTAATTTCAATTTTAGAGTATTTTACTCGGTTAAAATTTCAACTATTTTACTGTAAAGTCTAATAAAAAATGCATGCTTTACACCCAACAAAACGGTCAAAAAATTTGATTAATTCAAATTTTATTATATCTAATATTTAATTATAGGCTTTTGAATCCGATTATGTAGCTTAATTTTAATTTTAGAGTATTTAACTGAGTTAAAATTTCAATTGTTTTACTGTAAAGCGCAATCAGAAATGCACGCTTTACACCTAACAAAACTGTCACAAAATTTGATTAATTCAAATTTTATGAGTTCAAATATTTAACTATAAGCTTTTGAATCTGATTCTACAGCTTAATTTCAAATTTAGAGTATTTTAATCAGTTAAAATTTCAATTGTTTTACTGTAAAGTCCAATCAGAAATGCAATCTTTACACCCAACAAAAGGGTCACAAAATTTGATTAATTCAAATTTCATGAGTTCAAATATTTAATTGTAGGATTCTAAATCTGATTATACAACTTAATTTCAATTTTAGAGTATTTTACTGATTTAAAATTTCAATTGTTTTACAGTAAAGCCTAATAAAAAATGCACGCTTTACACCCAACAAAACGTTCACGAAATGATATTAATTCAAATTTTATGATTTCAAATATTTAATTTTAGGATTCTGAATCTGATTATACAACTTAATTTCAACTTTAGAGTATTTTTCTCGGTTAAAATTTCAACTATTTTACTGTAAAGCCCAATCAGAAATACAATCTTTACCCCAAAGAAAGGGTCACAAAATTTGATTAATTCAAATTTTATGAGTTCAAATATTTAATTATAGGCTTTTGAATCTAATTATATAGCTTAATTTCCATTTTAGAGTATTTTACACGGTTAAAATTTCAACTGTTTTATTTTAAAGTCCAATAAAAAATGCACGGTTTACACCCAACAAAACGGTAACGAAATGAGATTAATTCAAATTTTATGAGTTCAAATATATGTTTATAGGCTTCTGAATCTGATTATACAGCTTAATTTCAATTTTGGAGTATTTTACTCAGTTAAAATTTCAATTCTTTTACTATAAAGCCCAATCAGAAATGCACGCTTAACACCCCAACAAAACAGTCACAAAATGTGATTAATTCAAATTTTATGAGTTCAAATATTTAATTATAGGCTTCTGAATCTGATTATACATCTTAATTTCAATTTTAGAGTATTTTACTCATTTAAAATTTCAACAATTTTACAATAAAGCCTAATAAAAAATGCACGCTTTACACCCAACAAAAAGGTCACAAAATGAGATTAATTCAAATTTTATGAGTTCAGATATTTAATTTTAGGCTTCTGAATCTGATTATACAACTTAATTTCAACTTTAGAGTATTTTACTCAGTTAAAATTTCAACTGTTTTACTGTAAAGCCCAATCATAAAGGCACGCTTAACACCCTAACAAAACAGTCACAAAATGAGATTAATTCAAATTTTATGAGTTGAAATATTTATTTATAGGCTTCTGAATCTGATTATACAACTTAATTTCAATTTTAAAGTATTTTACTCAGTTAAAATTTCAATTGTTTTACTGTAAAGCGCAATCAGAAATGCACGCTTTATACCCAACAAAACGATCACAAAATTTGATTAATACAAATTTTATGAGTTCAAATATTTAATTCTAGGCTTCTGAATCTGATTATACTGCTTAATTTCAATTTTTTAGAGTATTTTACTATATTAAAATTTCAACTATTTTACTATAAAGCTCAATCATAAATGCACGCTTTAAAACCAACAAAACTGTCACAAAATGAGATTAATTCAAATTTTATGAGTTCAAATATTTAATTATATGCTTCTGAATCTTATTATACATCTTAATTTCAATTTTAGGGTATTTTACTCAGTCAAAATTTCAATTTTATTACTGTAAACCGCAATCAGAAATGCACGCTTCACACCCAACAAAACGGTCACAAAATTTGATTAATTCAAATTTTATGAGTTCAAATATTTAATTATAAGATTTTGAATCTGATTCTACAGCTTAATTTCAAATTTAGAGTATTTTAATCAGTTAAATTTTCAACTGTTTTACTGTAAAGCCCAATCAGAAATGCAATCTTTACACCCAACAAAAGGGTCACAAAATTTGATTAATTCAAATTTCATGAGTTCAAATATTTAATTGTAGGATTCTGAATCTGATTATACAACTTAATTTCAATTTTACAGTATTTTACTTATTTAAAATTTCAACTATTTTACTGTAAAGCCCAATAAAAAATGTAAGCTTTACACCCAACAAAACGGTAAGGAAATGAGATTAATTCAAATTTTATGAGTTCAAATATTTATTTATAGGCTTCTGAATCTGATTATATAGCTTAATTTCAATTTTGGAGTATTTTACTTAGTTAAAATTTCAACTATTTTACTGTAAAGCCCAATCATAAAGGCACACTTAACACCCAACAAAACAGTCACAAAATGAGATTAATTCAAATTTTATGAGTTCAAATATTTAATTATAGGCTTCTGAATCTGATTATACATCTTAATTTCAATTTTAGAGTATTTTACTAAGTTAAAATTTCAATTGTTTTATTGTAAGGCGCAATCAGAAATGCACGCTTTACACCCAACAAAACGGTCAAAAAATTTGATTAATTCAAATTTTATGATATCAAATATTTAATTATATGCTTTTGAATCCGATTATGTAGCTTAATTTTAATTTTAGAGTATTTTACTCAGTTAAAATTTCAATTGTTTTACTGTAAAACCCAATTAGAAATTCACGTTTTACACCCCCAACAAAACAGTCACAAAATGAGATTAATTCAAATTTTATGAGTTCAAATATTTAATTATAGGCTTCTGAATCTTATTATACAACTTAATTTCAATTTTAGAGTATTTTACTCGGTTAAAATTTCAATTGTTTTACTGTAAAGCCCAATAAAAAATGTACGCTTGACATCCAACAAAACGGTCAAAAAATTTGATTAATTCAAATTTTATGAGATCAAATATTTAATTATAGGCTTTTGAATCTGATTATACAATTTAATTTCAATTTTAGAGTATTTTTTTGAAAGATGGATATTATTAGAAGATAAAAAAACCCTATAGCAAGAGCCACGTTAAAAAACCTCCCTAATCCTAATTGGAGGAAAAAAGAGTGCTCTTACTAGTAGGACATCAAGATAAAGGTCAAGGTTTTACATCCGAATACCACAAACTTACACATTTTAACACCAACCTTAAATGCAAACCATTTCGACCCCATTATGTCATTTTAAAATTGTCCGTGATCATAAGTGAATAAGTTGAACTTAGATCCATTCTACCCGTCTATTAAACTCGAACACTCTACTTAAAGTTCTGCAGCCCATCCTTTTTCCAAACCAAAGGAACATTCCTCGAAATCTCACTCTTTGCTAATCTATCCATAGTGTAATTTGCTTCCCTTGACACCAATTGAATAGACCATGAAAAACCTGCACATAGATTCAAGCACTCAGCAATAATATCTTTAAACACAGTAGGAGCTGACTTTGGATTAGTAATCCAGTCAACACAATTCGAACAGTCTGTTTCCAGCAACAACTTGCACGAATTCCACCACCTCGATTGCCTATATAGGAATATTGCTTCTTTCAGAGCTAGTAACTCGGTTGTAGCTGCATCAAAAATACCAACAGATTTAGAAAACAGTAAAAGAGTCGAGTTCTCTCAATTTCTAAGTATTCCTCCAATTCCAGCCTTTTCGAAACTCCCCTCCGCAGCCCCATCGACATTAAACTTCAGAGAGTATAAAGGAGGAGTTACCCAAATACATTTCACCTTAAATTTTCTATCTATATTCAGGCTTTTCAGCAAAAAAGGAGATTGTAAAATATCATCCTTAGAAGCTAATGACAAAGGTCATTTCGCTTTGCCACCACCACCCAATTCTGGATAAACAAATATCGAATAACCGATTCACATCGACTTAGCATTTTTGAACACGATTTCATTCCTATATAACCATATTGACCAAGTAAAACAAAAAAACCCACTGTACCAATAAGGCTTTGACGTTTTCTGGCATTAAAAAATTAATCCCCCAATAATTAAACCATCGGATCCAAATATTCCAACTTACGTCGCAGTGACAGAAAACATGGTCCACCGTTTCGATAGCTCTATTGCAGAAAGGACAATCTAACCCAATCTGAACACTAATTCCTCTTTTAACCAGCTCGATTTTTGTAGGAATCCTTCCGTGCATCATTCTCCATACAAATGCTTCAACTTTTGGTGGAGCAATATTAGACCACACTATATTCCATATCTCTTCTTTCAATCTGTCATCATAAGAAGCTAGATCGCAAAGAGCTTTCGCCGAGTAAATGCCATTAGAAGACCCTGCCCATCGAAGATTATCACATGGTAGTTGCCCCAAACTCACTAAACTTATAGTATGAACAAAATTTTTCCATACGGCTACTTCCCAATCAAATAGAGGTCTACGTAAATTGATCTTCCACTGCCATTTTTCATTCACATATTGACCGAAATCAGCAATGACACCAGACTTTGTCATAGCTAGAGCAAATATCCTAGGAAACGACTCTTTTAAAGGGGAATTACCAACCCAGACATCTGACCAGAACTGAATATTTCTTCCATCCCAACTACCAAACGTAAATTTTGAGAAAATAAATTTTCTGGAGATGCTAGAGAGGCAGTAATGTTCCTCCAAATCCATAAATTGTGCATAGATTTAAAGTTTAACGGCACAAGAGAGAGCGGATTTTCATTATATTTTGCGTAAATCACACAACGCCACAAGTTTTTGGTTTCTGTTCCGAATCTCCAGAGCCATTTGTTAAGTAATGCTCTATTCTTCAAGCTAAAATTCACTAAACCCAGCCCTCCACAAGACTTCGGTAGAACCAACGTTTCCCACTTAATCCAGTGAATGACTTTATTATTCCTCGACCCCCATAGAAATCTAACCACCAGACTAGTGAGTAATTTGTTGACCGCAACCGGCATTGGAAACATCGACATAAAGAATATAGGCAAATTCGCTTGTACTGACTTAACCAAAGTCAATCTTCCCCCAGAAGAAAGCATTTTTGATTTCCATCCTGATAAGTTCTTTTGCATTTTATACACAATAGGATCCCATAGCTGAGCAGAATTCTTCATTGCCCCCAAGGGAAGTCATAAATATTTGCAAGGAAGAATTTCGCTTTGACATTGCAACACTGAAAGCCTATTGAGAGGTTCTCAATTTGTCAACATTTATTCCGATTAGTTTAGACTTCTTGAGGTTAAGTTTCAAACCCGCAGCAATTTCAAAACCCTTCAAGATTCTAACAACATTCTTGATTTGTGCCTCCCCGGCTCCACAAAACAGAATCAAATCGTTCACAAATTGAATGTGTGAAATTTCAATTGCGTTTTGGCCAATTCTGAAACCATTGAAGAATCCATGAAAGTTTGCCTTTCTCAAAAGCATGCTTAAAGCTTCTGCCACTAAATTGAAGAGCATAGGGGATAGTGGGCACCCTTGTCTTAGTCCGCGCTTGATGGCAAAAGGAACGGTTGGAGAACCATTTATCAATATTGATATATGAGCCGTTGATATTCAATTAAGTATCCAATTGCACCAAATTGTACCAAAACCCATCTTTTTTAGAATGATAATTAGGAATCCCCAGTCAACAGTATCATATGCTTTTGAGAAGTCCGCTTTAAATACAACCCCTTCTAGTTCTTTTTTCTTCATGTAATCAATGACCTCATTTGCAATCAAGGAACAATCTAAGATCTGTTTACCCGGGCAGAAAGCAAATTGTTGTTCGCCAATACCTCATGCATTACCTCCCCCAATCTTAGCGCTAGTACCTTCGACAAGAGCTTATAGACACTGCCAACTAAGCTGATCGGCCTGTAGTCCTCAACCGATAATGGATTCTGAATTTTGGGTATCAGCACAATAAAAGATTGGTTATACGCAGCATCCAAAGCTTCACCCTTGTAAAACTTATTAAACAAATCGAAAATGTCATCTTTTAAAACTGTCCAAATTTTTTTAATAAATCCCATATTAAATCCATCTGGTTCCGGAGCTTTTGAAGACTCCATACTAGATAGAGCATTCCAAATTTCCTCCATCGAAAATGGTCTTTCAAGTCTTACAGCAGCTTCAACTCCAATTTTGTTTAGTTCGCAGTCAAAACTTCTAAGTGGTAGTGTATTAGACTTGTTATAAAAGCTTTTGAAATGTTGCTCAATCGCTTTCTTAACCTCATCTGGTTTACTAATCTTTTCCCCCATGATTGTGATGTCTCCAATAAAATTTATCCTCCTTCTCGCTGATGCACATGAATGAAAAAATTTAGTATTCCTGTCATCGCAACAGCCCATTTTACTCTAGATTTCTGGATCCATTCTCGTTCTTCCTTACGAATACACTTCCATACTCTTTTTCGCAATACACATAGCTCTGCATATGAAGAATGATCATAATTTCCGATTACCATTTTGCCTTCTATCTCAAAGCACTTCTGCTCTAATTCGTGGACTGATTCTGGACCATTCCTATCCTTATTGACAGTCCAATCTTTGGAAATTGCCATATACACTTTCAGTAAGCCCGCTACTCCCACCCCTTTGTTGTTGCTGCATTCGCGCTTAATCCTCTCAACGAATCCACAATCATCAGGTAGATGTTCGAACCATTTAAAAGGCCTTGGTCCCCAAGATATTCCCATCAACGAAAGGCTAACAGGATTATGGTCTGATATGCTTTTCGGATGAATCATCTGTACTAGATCTTGCCAAATTAATAAAAATTCCGAGGAAAATAAGAATCTATCTAGCCGACAGAACGTGGGAGATTCTCTAAAATTAGACCAAGTAAATTGGCCTCCAGCGGAAGGGAGATCAATTAAGGACAATTCTTCAATAAATTCTGTGAACATAGCCATAGCACTCCTACTTATGCTAACTCCAATTTTCTCTTCAGGAGCTCTAACTGCATTAAAATCTCCTCCTAGAATGACCGGCATATTATTGTCTTTGATTAAGTTGCTCAATTGTTTCAAAAATTCTGCTCTCTCCACTACTTCATTAGGACCTACACATTTATCAACAGACAATTAAGCTCGGTAGCCACAAGCTTTCCAGAGAGTACAATATAGTGTTGATGCACCGATAATTATCGCATACGAAAAAATCATAATCCCAAATTGTAATTAACCCTCCCGCAGAACCACTGGATCCAGAGAAAACAAATTGCAATCTGCCCCTTTGCCCACCAAGCTGACGTAGAATCTTTTCCTCCACATTACGCAGCTTGGTTTCTTGTAGGAATAAAATTTTCGCCTTAGTAAGACGCATAAGATTTTTACGGCCGCCCTCTTCTCAAATCGACCCAAACCTCGGATATTCCAAGAAATAAACAAGCAAGTCTTTATATGACACAATTGGTTTACACATTCGCTCATGCGAGGACCTTCATCTATTTGAGTTCTTTCCAACCTCAATAAACTTATTCAATATTACTTCCTCATCTGCATTGAAATTTAGGCCTAACATTTCACAGACTTTCATAGATGCCCTGGCCTCTAAGATTTCCTCCTCACAATGTTTCCTTGACGATCCATTTTTTCCTTTAGCTTTGCTCGCTTGAACCTCCCTCATCTTAATCAGAGATGTCTTTGCTGTAATCTTTGCCTTCGACAGACTTTTCTTTCCCTCACGGACAGTGATGAATTTTTTTAAGCGATAAATATTATCCCAACTTTTTTCTTTATCAAACTTCGGCGGGAACTTAATCAATCCGTTTTGTCTCTCATCCTTCGAATAAATGATTTTGATTGAATACAGACCCGAGAGAGGATCTAAAACAGGATCCATTGATATGCTTTGTCCTAGGGAAGAATTAGACTCAACAGCTTCAACAATTGGAACATCTATTAAATCAACTCCCTTCATGGCTGATTTGCTTTCAATTGACTTTTCCGCAATGGGCCGCACACTATTACGAAGTTCAGCATCTAACATAATACCGTCTAATGTACTTTCATCAACATAAGGATTCTCACCCACTACAAAATCATGACAACTAATTTCCTTGTCCAGTTCATTTTTTCCAAGAGAAGCTTCAAAACAACTGTTCATAACATTATGTCCATTCATGTTTTGTATCTACAACATCTGATTTTCACTCCCAGAGAGCCTTGGAACTTCCATTTTCCCATTCTCCCCGCTTACACGTTGATGACAGCAAAATGGGCTCTTCACTATACCGTCATGGTGATTGTTCACTTGCTCGCCGTCTTTCCAACAACGATCCTCATCAAATTTTGTTGTAAAAATCTTTAGATGATGTACATTTCCATTTAATCTGATAAAGATAGAACAGAGAATTGCTGATAAGCTTTTAACTCCCACCAGAACCCTTGCGATGTCCAGCCTCTTCCTTGTGACAGTATCCTCATCCAGTCTAATCACGTCTCCCCATCTGCTCGCAATTTCGATGATGGCAGATTCATTCCACGCCTCTAGAGGAATTCCTTCCATGCATACCCACAACCTTAATTTCTTAAATTTCGTGAAATTCTCTAACGAATCAATATCACAGAACCATGATTTAAGAAGTGAGTCTTTCAGATCCCATAAAATCTCAACTTGTTCTGGTTCCTCAAACCGTAAAATAACATAACAGCCATACCAGGAACTGACTTTCACTTTAAACACTTCAGCTTGTAAAACTTGTTGAACACACTCCGCGTCATACATTGAAATAATTTGACCTACCATTGAATCCTTGAGCCAAACCAATCAGATTCCTCACAAGTAATAGATATTATACTTTGATTACCCAAAAAATTGTCCTTCGAGTTTTCCTGGTTGCTCAAAGAAATATCTTCCGATGTAGGATTTGTTATTGACTCCATCTTATTCAGCAAAACTTCTTTGTACAACCGTCCATCTTTACGTCTTGAAAAAGTGTCCTTTCTGAGCTCCTGTTTTGCATTGTTCCTTTCGCCCCCTGCTTGACTCTTGAACTTAAAATAGACATTCTTATCTAGATTAACTCTGATTCTGAACCTGTCCATTATCCTGTTATTTGCTAATTCCACCGCATTTATCGCTTCCCAGACATTAGAGAATCTAACGAACGCAAAAGTGCTTCTCATCCTCGCTCTTCTAGGATTATTGTAGGCAATATACACATCAAAAACCTTTCCGTATTCCTCGAAAGCTTCTCTCAGGGTATTCGTCTGAATCCTCTTGCTAATATTGTTCACAAAAATTGAGACGCCTTGACGATGGTTTCCCGATTTGTTCTTCCACTAATGGTCGCCCTTGTTGAAACTGAAAGGGAAACTTTCCCTCTGAAACCAGAGATTCTTTCTCCCGAATCTGCTCCAACTCTCCCATCTTATTCTTCAATTATAATTTTAGATTAATTTACTAAGTTAAAATTTCATCTGTTTTAATATAAAGCCCATTGGTTACAAAATGAGATCAATTTAAATTTTATAAGTTCAAATATTTAATTATAGGCTTCTGAATCTGATTATATAGCTTAATTTCAATTTTAGAGTATTTTAATCAGTTGAAATTTTAATTGTTTTATTGTAAAGCCCAATTAGAAATATAATCTTTACACCCAACAAAAGAGTCACAAAATTTGATTAATTCAAATTTTATGAGTTCAAATATTTAATTATAGGCTTCTGAATCTGATTATATAACTAATTTCAATTTTAGAGTATTTTACTCGGTTAAAATTTCAACTGTTTTACTGTAAAGCCTACTAAAAAATGCACGTTTTACACCCAACAAAACGATCACCAAATGAGATTAATTCAAATATTTAATTTTAGGCTTCTAAATCTGATTATACAACTTAATTTCAATTTTAGAGTATTTTACTCGGTTAAAATTTCAACTGTTTTACTGTAAAGCCCAATCATAAATGGAATCTTTACACCCAACAAAACGGTCACAAAATTTGATTAATTCAAATTTTATGAGTTCAAAAATTTAATTATAGGCTTCTGAATCTGATTATACAACTTAATTTCAATTTTAGAGTATTTTACTAGGTTAAAATTTAAATTGTTTTACTAAAAAACCAATCAGAAATTCACGCTTTACATCCCAACAGAACGGTCACAAAATGAGATTAATTAAAATTTTATGAGTTCAAATATTTAATTATAAACTTCTAAATATGATTATACAGCTTAATTTTAATTTTAGAGTAATTTACTAAGTTAAAATTTCATCTGTTTTGTTGTAAAGCCCAATCAGAAATGCAATCTTTACACCCAACAAAACGGTCACAAAATTTGATTAATTCAAACTTTATGAGTTCAAATATTTATTTATAGGCTTCTGAATCTGATTATACAGCTTAATTTCGATTATAGAGTATTTCACTCAGTTAAAATTTAAACTGTTTTACTGTAAAGCCAAATCAGAAATCCAATCTTTAAACCAACAAAACGGTCACAAAATTTGATTAATTCAAGCTTTATGAGTTCAAAATTTAATTATAGGCTTTTGAATCTGATTATACAGCTTAGTTTCAATTTTAGAGTATTTTACTCAGTTAAAATTTCAACTGTTTTACTATAAAAGCCCAATATAAATGCACGCTTTACAACCAAAAAAAGTCACAAAATTTGTTTAATTCAAATTTTATGAGTTCAAATATTTAATTATAGGCTTTTGAATCTGATTATACAGCTTAATTTCAATTTGAGAGTATTTTACTCGGCTAAAATTTCAACTGTTTTACTATAAAGCCTAATAAAAAATGCACGCTTTACACACAATAAAACGATCACAAAATGAGATTAATTCAAATTTTATGAGTTTAAATATTTAATTATAGGCTTCTGAATCTGATTATACAGCTAAATTTCAAATTTAAAGTATTTTACTAAGTTAAAATTTTGACTGTTTTACCGTAAAGCCCAATAAAAATGTACGCTTTACACCCATCAAAACGGTTACAAAAGGAGATTAATTCAAATTTTATGAGTTTAAATATTTAATTATAGATTTCTGGATCTGATGATACAGTTTAATTTCAATTTTTGAGTATTTTACTCGGTTGAAATTTTCAACTGTTTTACTATAAAGCCCAATCAGAAATGCAATCTTTACACCCAACAAAAGGGTCACAAAATTTGATTTAATTCAAATTTTATGAGTTCAAATATTTAATTTTAGGCTTCTGAATCTAATAATACAACTTAATTTTAATTTTAGAGTATTTTACTCAGTTAAAATTTTAATTGTTTTACTGTAAAGCCTAATAGAAAATGCACGCTTTACACCCAACAAAACGGTCGCAAAATTTGATTAATTCAAATTTTATGAGTTCAAATATTTAATTATAGGCTTCTGAATCTAATTATATCGTTTAATTTCAATTTTAGAATATTTTACTTAGTTAAAATTTCAACTGTTTTACTGTAAAGCCCAATAAAAAATGAAAGCTTAACACCCAACAAAACGGTCAAAAAATGAGATTAATTGAATTTTTATGAGTTCAAATATTTAATTATAGGCTTCTGAATCTGATTATACATCTTAATTTCAATTTTAGAGTATTTTGCTTAGTTAAAATTTCAATTGTTTTACTGTAAAGCCCAACAAAAGATGTACGCTTTACTCCCAACAAAACGGTTACAAAAGGAGATTAATTCAAATTTTATGAGTTCAAATATTTAATTATAGATTTCTGAATCTGATTATACAGCTTAATTTCAATTTTAGAGTATTTTACTCAATTAAAATTTCAACTGTTTTACTATAAAACCCAATCAGAAATGCAATCTTTACACCCAACAAAAGGGTCACAAAATTTGATTAATTCAAACTTTATGAGTTCAAATATTTAATTCTAGGCTTCTGAATCTGATTATACCACATAATTTCAATTTTAGAGTATTTTACTAGGTTAAAATTTAAATTGTTTTACTATAAAACCAATCAGAAATGCACGCTTTACATCCCAACAAAACGGTCACAAAATGAGATTAATTCAAATTTTATGAGTTCAAATATTTGATTATAAACTTCTAAATATGATTATACATCTTAATTTCAATTTTAGAGTAATTTACTAAGTTAAAATTTCATTTGTTTTACTGTAAAGCCCAATCAGAAATGCAATCTTTACGCCCAACAAAACGGTCACAAAATTTGATTAATTCAAACTTTATGAGTTCAAATATTTATTTATAGGCTTCTGAATCTGATTATACAGCTTAATTTCGATTATAGAGTATTTCACTCAGTTAAAATTTAAACTGTTTTACTGCAAAGCCCAATCAGAAATCCAATCTTTAAACCAACAAAACGGTCAAAAAATTTGATTAATTCAAACTTTATGAGTTCAAAATTTAATTATAGTCTTTTGAATCTGATTATACAGCTTAGTTTCAATTTTAGAGTATTTTACTGAGTTATATTTTCAACTGTTTTACTGTAAAGCCCACAAAAAATGTACGCTTTGCACCCAACAAAATTATCATAAAATTTGATTAATTCAAATTTAATGAGTTCAAATATTTAATTATACGCTTCTAAATCTAATTATACAGCTTAATTTCAATTTGAGAATATTTTACTCGGTTAAAATTTCAACTGTTTTACTGTAAAGCCCAATAAAAAATGCACGCTTTACACCCAACAAAACAGTCACAAAATTTGATTAATTCAAACTTTATGAGTACAAATATTTAATTACAGGCTTCTGAATCTGATTATACAGCTTAGTTTCAATTTTAGAGTATTTTACTCGGCTAAAATTTCAACTGTTTTACTATAAAGCCGAATAAAAAATGCACGCTTTACACACAATAAAACGATCACAAAATGAGATTAATTCAAATTTTATGAGTTTAAATATTTAATTATAGGCTTTTGAATCTGATTATACAGCTAAATTTCAAATTTAAAGTATTTTACTAAGTTAAAATTTCGATTGTTTTACTGTAAAGCCCAATAAAAATGAACACTTTACACCCATCAAAACGGTTACAAAAGGAGATTAATTCAAATTTTATGAGTTCAGATATTTAATTATAGATCTCTGGATCTGATGATAAATTTTAATTTCAATTTTAGAGTATTTTACTCGGTTGAAATTTCAACTGTTTTACTATAAAGCCCAATCAGAAATGCAATCTTTACACCCAACAAAAGGGTCACAAAATTTGATTTAATTCAAATTTTATGAGTTCAAATATTTAATTTTAGGCTTCTGAATCTGATAATACAACTTAATTTTAATTTTAGAGTATTTTACTCAGTTAAAATTTTAATTGTTTTTCTGTAAAGCCTAATAGAAAATGCACGCTTTACACCCAACAAAACGGTCGCAAAATTTGATTAATTCAAATTTTATGAGTTCAAATATTTAATTATAGGCTTCTGAATCTAATTATACCGTTTAATTTCAATTTTAGAATATTTTACTTAGTTAAAATTTCAACTGTTTTACTGTAAAGCCCAATAAAAAATGAAAGCTTAACACCCAACAAAACGGTCAAAAAATGAGATTAATTGAATTTTTATGAGTTCAAATATTTAATTATAGGCTTCTGAATCTGATTATACATCTTAATTTCAATTTTAGAGTATTTTGCTTAGTTAAAATTTCAATTGTTTTACTGTAAAGCCCAACAAAAGATGTACGCTTTACTCCCAACAAAACGGTTACAAAAGGAGATTAATTCAAATTTTATGAGTTCAAATATTTAATTATAGATTTCTGAATCTGATTATACAGCTTAATTTTAATTTTAGAGTATTTTACTCAATTAAAATTTCAACTGTTTTACTATAAAACCCAATCAGAAATGCAATCTTTACACCCAACAAAAGGGTCACAAAATTTGATTAATTCAAACTTTATGAGTTCAAATATTTAATTCTAGGCTTCTGAATCTGATTATACCACTTAATTTCAATTTTAGAGTATTTTACTAGGTTAAAATTTAAATTGTTTTACTGTAAAACCAATCAGAAATGCACGCTTTACATCCCAACAAAACGGTCACAAAATGAGATTAATTCAAATTTTATGAGTTCAAATATTTAATTATAAACTTCTAAATATGATTATACATCTTAATTTCAATTTTAGAGTAATTTACTAAGTTAAAATTTCATTTGTTTTACTGTAAAGCCCAATCAGAAATGCAATCTTTACGCCTAACAAAACGGTCACAAAATTTGATTAATTCAAACTTTATGAGTTCAAATATTTATTTATAGGCTTCTGAATCTGATTATACAGCTTAATTTCGATTATAGAGTATTTCACTCAGTTAAAATTTAAACTGTTTTACTGCAAAGCCCAATCAGAAATCCAATCTTTAAACCAACAAAACGGTCAAAAAATTTGATTAATTCAAACTTTATGAGTTCAAAATTTAATTATAGTCTTTTGAATCTGATTATACAGCTTAGTTTCAATTTTAGAGTATTTTACTGAGTTATATTTTCAACTGTTTTACTGTAAAGCCCACAAAAAATGTACGCTTTGCACCCAACAAAATTATCATAAAATTTGATTAATTCAAATTTAATGAGTTCAAATATTTAATTATACGCTTCTAAATCTAATTATACAGCTTAATTTCAATTTGAGAATATTTTACTCGGTTAAAATTTCAACTGTTTTACTGTAAAGCCCAATAAAAAATGCACGCTTTACACCCAACAAAACAGTCACAAAATTTGATTAATTCAAACTTTATGAGTACAAATATTTAATTACAGGCTTCTGAATCTGATTATACAGCTTAGTTTCAATTTTAGAGTATTTTACTCAGATAAATTTCAACTGTTTTACTATAAAGCCGAATAAAAATGCACGCTTTACACACAATAAAACGATCACAAAATGAGATTAATTCAAATTTTATGAGTTTAAATATTTAATTATAGGCTTCTGAATCTGATTATACAGCTAAATTTCAAATTTAAAGTATTTTACTAAGTTAAAATTTCGATTGTTTTACTGTAAAGCCCAATAAAAATGAACACTTTACACCCATCAAAACGGTTACAAAAGGAGATTAATTCAAATTTTATGAGTTCAGATATTTAATTATAGATCTCTGGATCTGATGATAAATTTTAATTTCAATTTTAGAGTATTTTACTCGGTTGAAATTTCAACTGTTTTACTATAAAGCCCAATCAGAAATGCAATCTTTACACCCAACAAAAGGGTCACAAAATTTGATTAATTCAAATTTTATGAGTTCAAATATTTAATTTTAGGCTTCTGAATCTGATTATACAACTTAATTTCAATTTTAGAGTATTTTACTCAGTCAAAATTTTAATTGTTTTACTGTAAAGACTAATAAAAAATGCACGCTTTACACCCAAACAAACAGTCGCAAAATTTGATTAATTCAAATCTTATGAGTTCAAATATTTAATTATAGGCTTCTGAATCTGATTATACCGTTTAATTTCAATTTTAGAATATTTTACTTAGTTAAAATTTCAACTGTTATAAAGCCCAATAAAAATTGCACGCTTAACACCCAACAAAACGGTCACAAAATGAGATTAATTCAATTTTTATGAGTTCAAATATTTAATTATAAGCTTCTGAATCTGATTATACATCTTAATTTCAATTTTAGAGTATTTTGCTTAGTTAAAATTTCAATTGTTTTACAGTAAAGCCCAACAAAAGATGTACGCTTTACTCCCAACAAAACAGTTACAAAAGGAGATTAATTCAAATTTTATGAGTTCAAATATTTAATTATAGATTTCTGAATCTGATTATACAGCTTAATTTCAATTTTAGAGTATTTTACTCAATTAAAATTTCAACTGTTTTACTATAAAACCCAATCAGAAATGCAATCTTTACACCCAACAAAAGGGTCACAAAATTTGATTAATTCAAACTTTATGAGTTCAAATATTTAATTCTAGGCTTCTGAATATGATTATACCACTTAATTTCAATTTTAGAGTATTTTACTAGGTTAAAATTTAAATTGTTTTACTGTAAAACCAATCAGAAATGCACGCTTTACATCCCAACAAAACGGTCACAAAATGAGATTAATTCAAATTTTATGAGTTCAAATATTTAATTATAAACTTCTAAATATGATTATACATCTTAATTTCAATTTTAGAGTATTTTACTCGGTTAAAATTTAAAATGTTTTACTGTAAAGCCAATCAGAAATGCACGCTTTACACCCCCAACAAAACGGTCATAAAATGAGATTAATTCAAATTTTATGAGTTCAAATATTTAATTATAAACTTCTAAATTTCAATTTTAAAGTAATTTACTAAGTTAAAATTTTATCTAATTTACTGTAAAGCCCAATCACCAATGCATGCTTTACACCCAACAAAACGGTCACAAGATGAGATTAATTCAAATTTTATAAGTTCTAATATTTAATTATAAGCTTTGAATCTGATAATACAACTTAATTTCAAATTTAGAGTATTTTACTCTGTAAAAATTTAAATTGTTTTACTGTAAAGCCAATCAGAAATGCACGCTTTACACCCCCACTAAAACAGTCACAAAATGAGATTAATTCAAATTTTATAAATTCAAATATTTAATTATAAACTTCTAAATATGATTAAACAGCTTAATTTTAATTTTAGAGTAATTTACTAAGTTAAAATTTCATATGTTTTACTATAAAGCCCAATCACCATTGCAAGCTTGACACCCAACAAAATAGTCACAAATGAGATTAATTCAAATTTTATGAGTTCAAATACTTAATTATAGGCTTCTGAATCTGATTATACATCTTAATTTCAATTTTAGAGTATTTTACTCAGTTAAAATTTTAATTGTTTTACTGTAAAGCCTATTAAAAAATGCACGCTTTACACCCAACAAAATGGTTGCAAAATGAGATTAATTCAAATTTTATGAGTTCAAATATTTAATTATAGACGTCTGAATCAGATTATACAGCTTAATTTCAATTTTAGAGTATTTTACTCGGTTAAAATTTTAATTGTTTTACTATAAAGCCCAATCAGAAATGCAATATTTACACCCAAAAAATGGGTCACAAAATTTGATTAATTTAAATTTTATGAGTTCAAATAATTAATTTTAAGCTTCTAAATCTGATTATACAGCTTAATTTTAATTTTAGAGTATTTTACTCAGTTAAAATTTCAATTGTTTTACTGTAAAGCCCAATCAGATGTGCAATCTTTACACCCAACAAAACGGTCATAAAATTTTATTAATTCAAACTTTATGAGTTCAAAATTTAATTATAGGCTTCTGAATCTGATTACAAAGCTTAGTTTCTATTTTAGAGTATTTTACTGAGTTATATTTTCAACTGTTTTACTGTAAAGCCCACAAAAAAATGTACGCTTTGCACCCAACAAAATTATCACAAAATTTGATTAATTCAAATTTTATGAGTTCAAATATTTAATTATAGGCTTCTAAATCTAATTATACAGCTTAATTTCGATTAGAGAATATTTTACTCGGTTAAAATTTCAACTGTTTTACTGTAAAGCCCAATAAAAAATGCACGCTTTACACCCAACAAAACAATCACAAAATTTGATTAATTCAAACTTTATGAGTACAAATATTTAATTCTAGGCTTCTGAATCTGATTATACAGCTTCGTTTCAATTTTAGAGTATTTTTCTTAGTTAAAATTTCTATTTATTTACTTTAACCCCCAATAAAAATGCACGCTTTACACCCAACAAAATGGTCACAAAATGAGATTAATTCAAATTTTATGAGTTCAAATATTTAATTATAGACTTTTGAATCTAATTATACAACTTAATTTCAATTTTAGAGTATTTTACTCGGTTAAATTTCAATTGTTTTACTGTAAAGCTTAATAAAAAATGCACGCTTTACACCCAACAAAATGGTCACAAAATGAGTTTAATTCAAATTTTATGAGTTCAAATATTTAATTCTAGGCTTCTGAATCTGATTATACAACTTAATTTCAATTTTAGAGTATTTTACTCGGTCAAAATTGCAACTGTTTTATTGTAAAACACAAACAGAAATGCAATCTTTACACCCAACAAAACGGTCACAGAATTTGATTAATTCAAACTTTATGAGTCTAAATATTTAATTATAGGCTTCTGAATCTGATTATATAGCTTAGTTTCAATTTTAGAGTATTTAACTCAGTTAAAATTTCAATTGTTTTACTGTAAAGCGCAATAAAAAATGCACGCTTTACGCCCAACAGAACGGTCACAAATTTTGATTAATTCAAATTTTATAAGTTTAAATATTTAATTATAGGATTCTGAATCTGATTATACAGTTTAATTTCAATATGAGAGTATTTTACTCGATTAAAATTTCAATTGTTTTACTGTAAAGCCTAATATAAAATGCACGCTTTACACCCAACAAAACGGTCACAAAATGAGATTAATTCAAATTTTATGAGTTCAAATATTTAATTATAGGCTTTTGAATCTGATTATACGACTTAATTTCAATTTTAGAATATTTTACTCGGTTAAAATTTAAACTGTTTTACTATAAAGCCCACTCAGAAATGCAATCTTTACACCCAACAAAAGGGTCACGAAATTTGATTAATTCAAACTTTATGAGTTCAAATATTTAATTTTAGGCTTCTGAATCTGATTATACAACTTAATTTCAATTTTAGACTATTTTACTCGTTTAAAATTTCAACTATTTTACTATAAAGCCCAATCAGAAATGCAATATTTACACCCAAAAAATGGGTCACAAAATTTGATTAATTTAAATTTTATGAGTTCAAATAATTAATTTTAAGCTTCTAAATCTGATTATACAGCTTAATTTCAATTTTAGAGTATTTTACTCGGTTAAAATTTAAAATGTTTTACTGTAAAGCCAATCAGAAATGCACGCTTTACACCCCCAACAAAACGGTCATAAAATGAGATTAATTCAAATTTTATGAGTTCAAATATTTAATTATAAACTTCTAAATTTCAATTTTAGAGTAATTTACTAAGTTAAAATTTCATCTAATTTACTGTAAAGCCCAATCACCAATGCAAGCTTTACACCCAACAAAACGGTCACAAGATGAGATTAATTCAAATTTTATGAGTTCTAATATTTAATTATAAGCTTTGAATCTGATAATACAACTTAATTTCAAATTTAGTGTATTTTACTCTGTAAAAATTTAAATTGTTTTACTATAAAGCCAATCAGAAATGCACGCTTTACACCCCCACTAAAACTGTCACAAAATGAGATTAATTCAAATTTTATAAATTCAAATATTTAATTATAAACTTCTAAATATGATTATACAACTTAATTTCAATTTTAGAGTAATTTACTAAGTTAAAATTTCATATGTTTTACGATAAAGCCCAATCACCATTGCATGCTTTACACCCAACAAAACAATCACAAATGAGATTAATTTAAATTTTATGAGTTCAAATACTTAATTATAGGCTTCTGAATCTGATTATATATCTTAATTTCAATTTTAGAGTATTTTACTCAGTTAAAATTTCAATTGTTTTACTGTAAAGCCTATTAAAAAATGCACGCTTTACACCCAACAAAATGGTTGCAAAATGAGATTAATTCAAATTTTATGAGTTCAAATATTTAATTATAGACGTCTGAATCTGATTATACAGCTTAATTTCAATTTTAGAGTATTTTACTCGGTTAAAATTTTAACTCTTTTACTGTAAAGCCCAATCAGAAATGCAATATTTACACCCAAAAAATGGGTCACAAAATTTGATTAATTTAAATTTTATGAGTTCAAATAATTAATTTTAAGCTTCTAAATCTGATTATACAACTTAATTTCAATTTTAGAGTATTTTACTCAGTTAAAATTTCAATTGTTTTACTGTAAAGCCCAATCAGATGTGCAATCTTTACACGCAACAAAACGATCATAAAATTTGATTAATTCAAACTTTATGAGTTCAAAATTTAATTATAGGCTTCTGAATTTGATTATAAAGCTTAGTTTCTATTTTAGAGTATTTTATTGAGTTATATTTTCAACTGTTTTACTGTAAAGCCCACAAAAAAATGTACGCTTTGCACCCAACAAAATTATCACAAAATTTGATTAATTCAAATTTTATGAGTTCAAATATTTAATTATTGGCTTCTAAATCTAATTATACAGCTTAATTTCGATTTGAGAATATTTTACTCGGTTAAAATTTTAACTGTTTTACTGTAAAGCCCAATAAAAAATTCACGCTTTACACCCAACAAAACAATCACAAAATTTGATTAATCAATCCGATATCAGGAGTTCGAGATATGGCCAAATTACTGAAGACAGTGCTGGCTGGACCGAGAAGTTACATCTTTTCGAATAGATTTGGAGGGAGGCACCATTCAAATGAATGGTTATCCGAATAGTTAAAGGCCATTTCGGCCAAACCTCTTAGAAAACTATAAATAGGACTTAAATTCATTTGTAAATCACATCTTTGATCAATACAAAATTACTTTGTGAGTTTACTCTCAAACTTGTTCTTTTTAGAACTATATCGACTTATCAAATCTATTATATAGGTTTGTGGCGTCTCCTATCTTTGCCATCCATACTTAAGGTTCTAAGAACTTATTTCCTAAGGGTCTAAGTCCTATACCACCCTCAAAGCATATTATAAGTTTGGGTTTATGCTTCATAGAATAAGTTCTACTTTTGTTACCTTTGAATACTATTTCTTTACCACCTTCTATACATTCTATCCTAACCCTTTCGTCCATCACCTTAATCGACTTCCCTAGAGTTCACTATCACCTTTTCCATTTATTTCCCTAACCAAAATATCAACCAACCATCCCTTACCATTTACACATATAACCTATACTTCTGCAGCCCTCTTTACACCATTTCACCATCTTTTCTTCATCAAACAACAAGGAACGCGTACGAGGATCAAGGATTGCTTGCAATCACGGTCGGGACAATCAAAGCTTCTCTCTACAACAACAATTGGAGAGATGGAGCGTATCACCCTTGCTCAAGAATTCTTGGACGACAATATTCAGCTTGTCTCGAAGTTGTTTGGACTTGAATCGAGTGATTGGGCCAAGTGGGAAGGTAAGCCTATCTCTTCCATGAATATGGTGTGTGAAACATGTATTACATTCTCCATGTTTCCTCTTTCTTTGACACCAACGTCACTGGTACAACACATGTACTCAAATTTTCTCGAATGTATCCCTTCTCCATCAACTCAATGATTTTCTTCTGAAATTCTTTCGTTTCTTATGGATTACTTTAATACACTGGCCTATTGGGAATAGTAGCTCCCGGAATAAAGTCAATCTGATGCTCAATGCCACGAATAGGTGACAACATGATATGTGCACGCCCAACCTTAGTTTTTGCCCATACATAAAGACACACAATTCAGATCAGGGAGTTCTACTTAATCCTATTTATTTACTCAATTCATGTGCTACACTCACTTGTTATCTCGTATTATATACCTATAATGTTCATTTCCTTATATTACTATTGATAACTTAGTGATTAGTATTGAACCACATCTTTATCTAGCTTATATTATGCATAATTAATATTCAACACATGTTTAGCAACATCATACTTATTAGTTTAAATTGTTTCTTTGCAGATTATGTTAAACATAGCTTAAGGGACTACTGACAAGCTTCATTTTAGCTCAAATGCACCATTTGAGCTTAAAACAAAGAATCATTGTTTGAGGCACTTACCAGCTTCCGATCAGCACCAAAATGTACCAAACACTCCTAGGCAGCACAATGAAGAGGATGCTAGCTTCGTTTTAGCTCACGAATCCAGAATGAGCTCAAAATGACAAATGGTGATTTTCCGTCCATATGGGATTTGGATCAGCTCCTACACACTCTTATGGATTAAGGAGAGTATTATGGCCCTAAGGATCAGTTCACTCAGCTAGGGGGTTAGTCGTTCAGCACAAATCATCACTCAAAGTTGGTGAACTTTCAACTAGCTAAATCAGCTAGCTAGCTAGCTCAACTCAACCCAGCTCAACCTTAGTTAATCCAGCTCATCTTAGCTCACCATACAACCTTCAGCTCAACCATGGAATGAAATGTTCCCTCCCCAAGAGACGCAATCGACCAGCCATGGAGGGAAACATGCTTGAGCGCCAAAACAAAGAGATAGCACTCTTCATTGGGCAGATTCATGATGGTCCACTTGTTTGCCATTTTCGAGCAAGATCCAAGTAGAAATGGGTTTCGGTGTCTTCCTGAAAGTTGTCCCTCTATCTCTTATCTTCCCAACGGATGTTGAATTGCATCAATCCAATATTGGGGATTCGAGATATGTCCAAATTATTGAAGACTTTGCAGGCTGGAATTTTAAACCGAAAAGTTCCAACAACTCTTGGAAGGAGACACCATTCAACCGAACGGTTAAGGAGGGAGACACCACCAATTGAACAGACACCAAGGCCACTATTCGGCCACCTTTTCAAAGGGAAATGTCACTTGGCCACACCCTTTTTTTTCTTATAAATAGGACTTGAATTTTCATTTGTAAAACAACTTTTGAATCAAATTATTTATTTTGTGAGTTAATCTCTCATTCTTGTTCTTTTAAGAACTTTATCGTCTTATCAAATCATATCTTTGTTTTGTGGCATCACCCTCCATCCTTTATACTTTAGATTTCTGGAATTACATTTACAAGAGGTCTAAGTTCACTTACCACCCTCAGAGTTGCAACTAGATTGGGTTTATGTTCCTATAACATAAGTTCAACCTTTTCCCCTTTGAATACTATCATTCCGTCATCCCATAATCACCATACACTTTTCATTTCGTCCACCATTCTTCACTAGCCCTTAACATATCTTTCTATATCATTTACTTCACTTAAATCATCCTTATCTTATTTCTTGCATCTTTTAACATTTTTTTTGTTCAGGAAACAAGAGTGATACATGGCTTGCTTGCATTCTAAGGTCCGGGCAATCAAAGCTTCTCTATACAAGCATCTTAGGAGAGTTGGAGCATATCAAATTGGTTGTGCATTCAAGCTTACCATGACAACAAGTTATTCACTAATTGCACACATATATACATGATCATCATCGTCCACTTAAGGGGGTTCTTGCTCATCTTCTTCTGATTCAGACTCTATTTCCCCATTCTCACGCATCAAGATAGTCTTCTAGTTAGTACAAACTATCAACATACCCTTCAACAAGGCATTTAAAGCATTGGATGTCCCTTGTATGTTCTGGGCGCATATGTTGCTTTCTCCATGTCCAACATCAACAACAAAAGGCTTTGCAATATTGGATTCTGCTCTTTCTTTAATCTGAAGTGGTGCTTGTTTCCTAGAATGATGAACCTATGTACGAGGCATGGGAGCGGTACAGAGAGTTACTACACAAGTGTCCGTTGCATGGATTTCCCCTATGGACACAAGTGACCATGTTCTATAATGCCACGAATGCCACGACAAGGATGATGTTAGATGCCTCGGCAAATGAAACACTCCTTGATAAAGCACCTGATGAAGCTATTGAGATACTAAACAAACTCGCAAAGAATGATTTTCAATTCCTTACATCTAGGCAAGGAGGAGTAAGACGATAAGCCACAGTGAATGAGTTAGAAACATCAAATTCAGTGGCAGCACAATTGGCCTCTCTTACCAAGATGGTGCAAAACATGTAGCTACAACAAAATACCCATGAGGTTAAGGTCATTGATTCTTTTTGCAATTTATGTGGAGGTAACCACAATTCTTCCGACTGTATGAATCAAGAATCCAGCATGTATGTTGGAAATTATAACCGAAACAATATGATGTCCAACACATACAATTCCTCATAGAAGAGGCATCCAAACTTTTCATGGAGTAATCCTAACAATGCCTTAAATCCAACTACTCAACCCCCAGGATTCCAGCAACCAATGCAACATCTATCACCGCCGCAGGTCCAGCAGCCAATGCCGCCGCAGCAGATGCAGCAGCAGTCTGTAAGTTCCTTAGAAAATTCTCTGAAAGCATTCATGATGAAAACTGAGTCATACATGGCAGAGAACAACAACTTCATCAAAAGAACAGATGCATTTATAAATAGGACTGAGATGAGGTTATAGAACCAAGAGGCAGCAATAAAGGCACTGGAAACCCAAGTTGGGCAGTTTGCCCAGAACATAAACACTATACCACAAGGAGGACTACCTAGCAATACTGAAGTTGCTAAGGTAATAGGCCATGAACAGTGCAAAGCAATCACTATTAGGAGTGGTCTACAGTTGAAGGAAAAGATAGGAATTCCAGCAGGCCAAGTCCCACCAACAGAACCATAAAAAGAGGATTTGGATGCTGAACAAACTGATCATGTTCTAACAGATGACACCGCCCTAGCAGAGAACTCGGCAATACCTGAACAACCTGCCAAGACAGCAACATACACAGTGGTTCTAGGTATTAAATTCCAAACTAAAGAAACCCTGGATGAGATAAGACCGCCATCACCTTTCCCACAAAGGTTGAAAAAGCAAAAGTAGGACCATCAATTTAGGAAATTTCTTGATATTTTAAAGCAAGTCCACATCAACTTACCATTCGTAGAGGCAATTGAACAAATGCCTAATTATGCTATATTTTTGAAAGACATTGTGTCTAAGAGAAAGAGACTAGGTGAGTTTGAAATAGTGGCTGCTACCGAAGGATGCATGGCAATGCTACACAATCGCATGCCCCCAAAATTGAAGGATCCTGGATGCTTTACCATACCTTGTGCAATAGGTAAGGCCCTATGCGACCTTGGAGCAAGCATCAATCTAATGCCCAAATCTGTCTTTCAAAAGCTTGGAATAGGAAGGGCAAAACCTACAACAGTGATGCTCCAACTTGCGGATCGATCATATGTGCAACCCGACGAAAAAATAGAGGACATACTGGTAAGAGTTGACAAACCACCTTTTATGGGCATTAATCATCAAATCTACACCTACTTGGACCAATGCATACACTTAATGTGATATATTTAGAGGTTATGCTTATAAAGATGATATTTACAGAAAAGGAAAGTTTTACTACATTTTTTACATCTGTGGAGGATAAACTATTGCCGAGGCAGCAACGTGGCCAAGGCAGAACCTGGACCGCGACAGCAATTGAAGCTCCAACACCAATGATGTAGGCGACTGGAAGAGAAAAATACGCTGGACGTTTCTGGACATGCAGCACATGGATCGGAGCTGGTTAGCACGAGGAAAGCCCAAGACAAGGCCACGCGGGAAAGCTTCCTATTTGGAATAAACTTGAAAATATATTATTTATGTACATGACTTGTTCCCTACTCCAAGTTGTATTCTACTTAGGAAAGGTTTGCCCTAGGCCAAGCCTATATAAGACCTAGCTGTCCAAGAGAGGGAAGAGAGAGCCGATTTAGAGAGTTCACCCTAAGACTCATTGTTTTCTTTCTCTCAATTATGTTCTAAGTTTTCTTAGGG
Organism: Abelmoschus esculentus; assembly: GCA_035048815.1. NCBI lineage: Eukaryota > Viridiplantae > Streptophyta > Magnoliopsida > Malvales > Malvaceae > Abelmoschus > Abelmoschus esculentus. The sequence continues at coordinate 8,466,442 of JAUCBN010000051.1, read as the reverse complement.
TTTAGGTGAAGGTTGTCGAGTACTTGTGAGAGGAGATTGTATTTTGTTCTTTGTTTCAATGCAATAAAACATCAAGGTTTGCTTATCCTTTGCCATTCTTTGTTCTTGCATTCAAGCTCGGGAGAGAAGTTTGTAAGTAATCTATTTATCTAGGAGGGTGGGTTAGAGCCTATCATGGAGTTTGCTTGATCAATTGCGATCAAGATGGTTCCTAGAACACAACAACCATCACTACAACATCAAACGTTCTTCATCTTCAACAAAAGACCACCATTTAATTAACCACGCCGATTCCGCACCACATCATTAATTCAAATTTTATGTGTTCAAATATTTAATTATGGACTTTTTTGAACATGATCATACAACTTAATCTCAATATTAGAACATTTTATTCGGTTAAAATTTCAACGGTTTCCTTGTAAAGCCCATTTAGAAATGCACCTTAAACCTTATAAAATAGTCAAAAAAAGATTAAATTAAATTTTATGAGTTCAAATATTTAATTATGAGTTTTTGAATATGTTTAAACATCACAATCTTAATTTTAGAGCATTTTAAGATGATAAAAATTCAACGGGTTCACTTTAAATCCCACTAAGAAATGCACGCTTTAAACCCAACAAAATGATCGCAAAATGAGATTAATTAAAATTTTATCAGTTCAAATGTTTAATTATGGGCTTTTGAACAAGATTATACAGCTTAATCGCAATTTTAGAATATTTTACTCGGATAAAATTTCGACGGGATCACTATAAATCCCATTTAGAAATGTTTGCTTTGAACCCAACAAAACTGTCATAAAATGACATTAATTCAAATTTTATGAGTTCAAATATTTAATTATAGGCTTTTGAATATGATTATATAGCTTAATATCAATTTTAGTGCATTTTACTCTGTTAAAATTTGAATAGGTTTACTGTAAAGCCAATTTATAAATGCACGCTTTAAACCCTATAAAATGATTACAAAATGAGATTAAATCAAATTTTATGAGTTTAAAAATTTAATTATGGGCTTTTGAATATAATTTCACATCATAATCTAAATTTTGGAGCATTTTATGCGGATCAAAATTCAACGGGTTCACTGTAAAGCCCATTAAGAAATGCAAGCTTTAAACCCAACAAAACGGTCGCAAAGTGAGATTAATTCAAATTTTATGAGTTCAAATATTTAATTAAGCACTATTGAAAATGATTATACAACTTAATCTCAAATTAAGCATTTTAATCGGATAAAATTTCAACGGGATCACTCTACAACCCATTTGGAAATGGGTGCTTTAAACCCAACAAAACGATCGAAAAATAAGATTACTTTAAATTTTATGTGTTCAAATATTTAATTATGGACTTTTTTGAACATGGTTATACAACTTAATCTCAATATTAGAACATTTTATTCGGTTAAAATTTTAACGGATTCATTTTAAAGCCCAATTAGAAATACACGCTTTAAACCTTATAAAATAATCAAAAAAAGATTAAATTAAATTTTATGAGTTCAAATATTTAATTATGAGCTTTTGAATATTTTTAAACATCATAATCTCAATTTTATAGCATTTTACGATGATATACATTCAACGGGTTCACTTTAAAGTCCATTAAGAATTGCACGCTTTAAACCCAACAAAACGATAGCAAAATGAGATTAATTAAAATTTTATGAGTTCAAATGTTTAATTATGGGCTTTTGAACATGATTATACAGCTTAATCTCAATTTTAGAATATCTTACTCGGATAAAATTTTGACGGGATCACTATAAATCCCATTTAGAAATGCTTGGTTTAAACCCAACAAAACTGTCATAAAATGAGATTAATTCAAATTTTCTGAGTTCAAATATTTAATTATAAGCTTTTGAATATGATTATATAGCTTAATATCAATTTTAGAGAATTTTACTCAGTTAAAATTTGAACGGGTTCACTGTAAAGCCAATTTATCAATGCACGCTTTAAACCCTATAAAATGATTATAAAATGAGATTAAATCAAGTTTTATGAGTTTAAAAATTTAATTATGGGCTTTTGAATATAATTGTACATCATAATCTCAATTTTTGAGTATTTTATGTGGATAAAAATTCAACGAGTTCACTGTAAAGCCCATTAAGAAATGCAAGCTTTAAACCCAACAAAACGGTCGCAAAGTGAGATTAATTCAAATTTTATGAGTTAAAATATTTAATTAAGCAATTTTGAAAATGATTATACAACTTAATCTTAAATTAAGCATTTTAATCGGATAAAATTTAAACGAGATCCCTATACAAACCATTTGGAAATGGGTGCTTTAAACCCAACAAAACGATCGAAAAATAAGATTAATTCGAATTTTATGTATTCAAATATTTAATTATGGACTTTTTTGAACATGGTTATACAACTTAATCTCAATATTTGAACATTTTATTCGGTTAAAATTTTAACGGATTCATTGTAAAGCCCAATTAGAAATGCACGCTTTAAACCTTATAAAATAGTCAAAAAAATTAAATTAAATTTTATAAGTTCAAATATTTAATTATGAGCTTTTGAATATTTTTAAACATCATAATCTCAATTTTAGAGCATTTTAGGATGATATAAATTCAACGGGTTCACTTTAAAGTCCATTAAGAATTGCACGCTTTAAACCCAACAAAACGATAGCAAAATGAGATTAATTAAAATTTTATGAGTTCAAATGTTTAATTATGGGCTTTTGAACATGATTATACAGCTTAATCTCAATTTTAGAATATTTTACTCGGATAAAATTTCGACGGGACCACTATAAATCCCATTTAGAAATGCTTGGTTTAAACCCAACAAAACTGTCATAAAATGAGATTAATTCAAATTTTCTGAGTTCAAATATTTAATTATAAGCTTTTGAATATGATTATATAGCTTAATATCAATTTTAGAGAATTTTACACAGTTAAAATTTGAACGGGTTCACTGTAAAGCCAATTTATCAATGCACGCTTTAAACCCTATAAAATGATTATAAAATGAGATTAAATCAAATTTTATGAGTTTAAAAATTTAATTATGGGCTTTTGAATATAATTGTACATCATAATCTCAATTTTTGAGTATTTTATGTGGACAAAAATTCAACGAGTTCACTGTAAAGCCCATTAAGAAATGCAAGCTTTAAACCCAACAAAACGGTCGCAAAGTGAGATTAATTCAAATTTTATGAGTTTAAATATTTAATTAAGCAATTTTGAAAATGATTATACAACTTAATCTTAAATTAAGCATTTTAATCGGATAAAATTTAAACGGGATCACTATACAAACCATTTGGAAATGGGTGCTTTAAACCCAACAAAACGATCGAAAAATAGGATTAATTTGAATTTTATGTATTCAAATATTTAATTATGGACTTTTTTGAACATGGTTATACAACTTAATCTCAATATTTGAACATTTTATTCGGTTAAAATTTCAACGGATTCATTGTAAAGCCCAATTAGAAATGCACGCTTTAAACCTTATAAAATAGTCAAAAAAATTAAATTAAATTTTATAAGTTCAAATATTTAATTATGAGCTTTTGAATATTTTTAAATGTCATAATCTCAATTTTAGGGCATTTTAGGATGATATAAATTCAACGGGTTCACTTTAAAGTCCATTAAGAAATGCACGCTTTAAACCCAACAAAACAATCGCAAAATAAGATTAATTAAAGTTTTATGAGTTCAAATGTTTAATTATAGGCTTTTGAACATGATTATACAACTTAATCTCAATTTTAGAATATTTTACTCGGATAAAATTTCAACGGGATCACTATAAATCCCATTTAGAAATGCGTGCTTTAAACCCGACAAAACTGTCATAAAATGAGATTAATTCAAATTTTATGAGTTCAAATATTTAATTATAGGCTTTTGAATATGATTATATAGCTTAATATCAATTTTAGTGCATTTTACTCTGTTAAAATTTGAACGGGTTTATCATGTATGTCTTACCTTCTTTTTTGTTATACTAAATAAACCACCCTTTCAAAGGGATTCCTCTAACACCTTCCATGGTGTACAATTTTCAAACAAGACTACTTCTACCTTTTATCTTCTCTCCTTTGATGTTCAGTGGTTGCAACCAAGACCTGGAGTTTTGCTAACTCCATTGTTGTTTTCTTTCCCCCCCCCCTCTATCTTACTTATGCCTAATGATGGTTTTTCTTCTAATATTTTTCTTTACTTTGTCATGCAAGAACCCCGTTTTTCTTATAGAGGTACTAAGTGGCCCCACCTTCTGATGAGGGTAACAAGCCTAAGCGCCCTCGACTGGTAACCAAGGTTTCTTTAGAATTGGAAAAAGCTGGGATGAGCAACGGAAAAAACTCTCTGGCGGAGGTTGACGGTGATCAACCCCGCTGAGCAAAATGAAAATCTTATGCTGGAACTGCCAGGGTCTCGGCAACACCCAGGCAGTTCTCACTCTACAACGTGCTACCTCTAAGCATGATGCCGACTTTCTTTTTCTTTGTGAAACTTGATTGAACAGACACAATATGGAGCATATTCAGATTAAGTTAGGAATGCAAGGTTGCATAGCCATTGATTCCAACCCTTCTTGTACAGGGCTTGCTATTATTTGGAATAATAAAACTACTATTAATTTGTTTTCTTACTCGGACCATCATATTGATGTCATTATACATTTTGGTCAATTGCAATTCCATTTTTCTGGTGTATACGGTTTTGCTGAAACGACAAACAAATATAAAACTTGGCAACTAATGGACACATTACAATCAGATTCTTCCCTTCCATGGCTCTTAGGGGAGATTTTAATGAAATCTTGCACGATAATGAAAAGCAAGGCGATATCTGTCGGGCAAGATCACAAATTAATAATTTTAGAGATTGTCTTTTGCAAAATAATCTCTTCGATTGTAAACCAAAATCTGAATGGTTCACTTGGACTAGATCTGGACCTAATACTGAAACCATTATGGAAAGAATCGTTAGATTCCTTGGTAACTCCTCTTGGTTTAATGTCTTTCCTAAATTCCAAGCTACGTCATTCTTTCAAGCCCGATCTGATCATTGTCCCATTTTACTGGGCACTAGTCCTTCCCGTGCAATCGGATCGAAAGCTTCTAGGAACCTCTTCTGCTATGAGAATTGTTGGGCTGATAACCCAGAAGTCTCTTCCCGAGTTAGAGAGATTTGGTCTAACCCATCTAGCACGACCATTTTTAAACTTCATGAAATTAGGCGTTTTCTTGAATCTTGGCAAGCAAACCAACTTATCAAGTCGAATGAACGTATTAACTAGTTAACTGACTTTATAAATATGTGCCTCAAGCGACAACTTTAGATGCTGATATCAATAATTTTATTTCTACAAAAAACGAGCTTGATAGCTTTCTTAATGCAAAAGAAATCTATTGGGCACAACGAGCCAACACCACCTGGCTAGAACATGGTGACAAAAATACTTCCTTTTTCCATGCAAGAACAAACACTCGTCGGCAAAAAAACCATATTACTAGGCTTTTCAACAATGCGAACATCTGGCAAACGCATACGAAAGACATCATGGCTACTGCCATTGATTACTTCCAGACTCTCTTCTCCTCTTCTCCTATTATTGCATCTTCCATTTTGGAAAACATTCTAAATATTGTTTCTGAGACCATGAATAATGACCTCAATAAGGAATTCACAGCAGACGAAATTACAGTTGCTTTTCATGATATTGATCCGAGGAAAGCCCCGGGGGTTGACGGATTTCCGAGTAGTTTCTTTAGGAAGCATTGGGATGCCCTTGGCCAGGGCTTTATAAACCTCTTTCTTAGACTTCTAAGTGGGTCTGTTAACATGAAGAGGTCAATCATACTATCATCATTCTTATACCCAAAATTAGCGATCCCACAACTATGTTGCATCTCAGACCTATTAGTCTATGCACAGTTATCTATATGACTGTTGCCAAGGTGCTTGTTAATCGTTTAAAATCCATCATTCCCTTATTTATAAGCGATAATCAAGCGGCCTTTGTTCAAGGTAGGAATATTACCGACAATATTCTCATAGCCCACGAGCTTATCCACACGTTGAATACTGACGAGACATCCCTTGTCAAAGGCGCTAGTTTAAAGATGGACATTGAGAAAGCTTTCGACCGTGTCGAATGGCCTTTTCTAGAAAAATTATGCTCCGTCTAGGCTTTAATGCCAACTGGGTTTCTCTTATTTTGAATTGTGTCTCTTCCGTGTCTTTTCAAGTACGTGTAAATGATTCTCTTTCACGGCCTTTTAGACCTCAGAGAGGGCTTCGATAAGGGGATCCCCTTTCGCCTTTCTTATTTCTTTCTTGTACTCAAGGTCTTTCAGCATTGCTCAATGCTAAGAAAGCAATTGGCAACCTCTCTGGCCTTTGTGCTAGTAGGAATGGCCCCCGTATAAATCACCTCCTCTTTGCAGATGATTGTGTGGTGTTCATTAAGAACACGACAACAGAAGCTCAACACCTAAAGGACGCTCTGCATACTTATGCAACTTCTTCTGGTCAAGCGGTGAATTTTGAAAAATCTATAATTTATTTTTCACGTAAAACCTTCACTTCCCTTCATTCAAAAATCAATAATACTCTCCATGTAAGAGAGGACGATGACCCTGGTATTTATCTGGGAGTTCCACTTCTAATTGGGAAGAATAAGACAACTGCTCTGGGTTTTACTAGAGATAAAATGAACGCCCGTCTTAGCAAATGGGACAAGCACTTGCCATCCTTTAGCGGTAGAGAAATTTTCATCAAATCTGTTATACAATCAATACCACAATATGTCATGTCTTGTTACCTTCTACCCCAAAACATTATCGATGATATGAATACTTCGATACGCCACTACTGGTGGTCAGGGAAAGCCGATAAACGAGGATGGCATATGCTTCCATAGGACACTGTCTGTCTGCCGAAAGCAGCTGGAGGTATAGGGTTTCGCGATCTACACCATTTCAACATTGCTTTACTTGGTAAGCAAATTTGGAGACTAATTTGTGAGCCTGATAATCTTCTTAGTCAGGTCTACAAGTGCAAATATTATCCATTGGGTTTTGTGCTCGAATCTGATTTCACTCGAAGATCTTCCTTTGCTTGGAAAGGTCTTAGTATAGCTATCTCTAAACTTGGAAATGGTTTCTTTAAACGGCCAGGTATGTCAAGTCAGATACAAATCCACTTCGACAATTTGGGAGGATCTAAGCCATTACACCTTTATGGCAATTATGAAGTGAATGAGGAAGTCCCTCTTCGAGCGGGATTTTTTTATGCGGTCTAATCTACCCCGATAGGATGAATCCAAGGTGAGAGATTATTTCTCTCACGAAGATGCTAATACAATCCTTAATGTACCAATTATTAATGATACGAAAGATAGGTTCTCCTCTTCTTCTCAATAAAACCATGGGTACTCTTTTCCCCATAGGGGCCTACTCACCTATTGAGGTGACTCGCTATAGGTTTTTTTAATGAGGCACTTTCCTTCAAAAAAATTTGAACGGGTTCACTGTAAAGCCAATTTATAAATGCACACTTTAAACCCTATAAAATGATTATAAAATAAGATTAAATCAAATTTTATGAGTTTAAAAATTTAATTATGGGCTTTTGAATATAATTTTACATCATAATCTCAATTTTTGAGCATTTTATGCGGATCAAAATTCAACGGGTTCACTGTAAAGCCATTAAGAAATGCAAGCTTTAAACCCAACAAAACGGTCGCAAAGTGAGATTAATTCAAATTTTATGAGTTCAAATATTTAATTAAGCACTTTTGAAAATGATTATACAACTTAATATCAAATTAAGCATTTTAATCGGATAAAATTTCAACAGGATCACTATACAACCAATTTGGAAATGGGTGCTTCAAACCCAACAAAACGATCGAAAAATAAGATTCATTCAAATTTTATGTGATCAAATATTTAATTATGGACTTTTTTGAACATGGTTATACAACTTAATCTCAATACTAGAAAATTTTATTCGGTTAAAATTTCGACGGATTCATTTTAAAGCCCAATTAGAAATGCACGCTTTAAACCTTATAAAATAGTCAAAAAAAAGATTAAATTAAAATTTATGAGTTCAAATATTAAATTATGAGCTTTTGAATATTTTTAAACATCATAATCTCAATTTTAGAGCATTTTACAAAGATAAAAATTCAACGGGTTCACTTTAAAGCCCATTAAGAAATGCACGCTTTAAACCCAACAAAACGATCGCAAAATAAGATTAATTAAAATTTTATGAGTTCAAATGTTTAATTAAGGGCTTTTGAACATGATTATACTACTTAATCTCAATTTTAGAATATTTTACTCGGATAAAATTTCGACGGGATTACTATAAATCCCATTTACAAATGCAAGCTTTACAACCAACAAAACAGTCACAAAATTTGATTAATTCAAATTTTATGAGTTCAAATATTTAATTATAGGATTTTGAATATGATTATATAGCTTAAAATACTATAAAATTGAAATTAAGTTGTATAATCAGATTCAGAAGTCTATAATTAATTATTTGAAGTCATAAAATTTGAATTAACCAAATTTTGTGACCGTTTTGTTGGATTTAAAGCATGCATTTCTGACTGGGCTTTACAGTAAAACAATTGAAATTCTAACAGAGCAAAATACTCTAAAATTGAAACTAAGCTGTATAATAAGATTCAGAAGCCTATAATTAAATATTTAAACTCATAAAATTTGAATTAATCTCATTTTGTGACCGTTTCGTTAGGTGTAAAGCATGGGTTTTTTATTGGGTTTTACAGTAAAACAGTTGAAATTTTAACCGAGTAGAATACTCTAAAATTGAAATTAAGTTGTATAATCAGAAAAGAAGCTTATAAATAAATATTTGAACTCATAAAATTTGAATTAATCTCATTTTGTTACTGTTTTGTTAGGTTTAAAGCGTGCAATATTGATTGGTCTTTATAGTAAGACATATGAAACTTTAATCGAGTAAAATACTCTAAAATTGAATTTAAGCTTTATAATTAGATTACTAAGCGTAGAATTAAATATTTAAACTCATAAAATTTGAATTAATCTCATTTTGTGACCGTTTTGTTGGGGGTGTAAAGCGTGCATTTCTGATTGGTTTTACAGTAAAACAATTTAAATTTTAACTGAGTAAAATACTCTAAAATTGAAATTAAGTTGTATTATCAGATTTAGAAGCCTAAAATTAAATATTTGAACTCATAAAATTTGAATTAATCAAATTTTGTGACCCTTTTGTTGGGTGTAAATATTGTATTTCTGATTGGGCTTTACAGTAAAATAGTTGAAATTTTAACCGAGTAAAATACTCTAAAATTTAAATTAAGCTGTATAATCAGATTCAGAAGCATATAATTAAATATTTGAACTCATAAAGTTTGAATTAATCAAATTTTTTGACCGTTTTATTGGGTGTAAAGATTGCATTTCTGATTGGGATTTACAGTAAAATAGTTGAAATTTTAATCGAGTAAAATACTCTAAAATTGAACTTAAGCTGTATAATCGGATTCAAAAGCCTATAATTAAATATTTGAACTCATAAAGTTTGAATTAATCGAATGTTGTGACCGTTTTGTTGGGTGTAAAGATTGCATTTCTGATTAGGCTTTACAGTAAAACAATTTAAATTTTAACAGAGTAAAATACTCTAAAATTGAAATTAAGTTGTATAATCAGATTCAGAAGCCTATAATTAAATATTTGAACGCATAAAATTTGAATTAATCTCATTTTGTGACCGTTTCGTTGGGTGTAAAGCGTGCATTTTTTATTAGGCTTTACAGCAAAACAATTGAAATTTTATCCGAGTAAAATACTCTCATATTGAAATTAAGCTGTATAATCTGATTCAGAAGCCTATAATTGAATATTTGAACTCATAAAATTTGAATTAATATAAATTTGTGATCGTTCTGTTGGGCGTAAAGCGTGCATTTTTTATTGGTCTTTATAGTAAAACAATTGAAATTTTAACAGAGTTAAATACTCTAAAATTGAAACTAAGCTATATAATCAGATTCAGAAACCTATAATTAAATATTTAGACTCATAAAGTTTGAATAAATCAAATTCTGTGACCATTTTGTTGGGTGTAAAGATTGCATTTCTGATTGTGTTTTACAGTAAAACAGTTGCAATTTTGATCGAGTAAAATACTCTAAAATTGAAATTAAGTTGTATAATCAGATTCAGAAGCCTAGAATTAAATATTTGAACTCATAAAATTTGAATTAAACTCATTTTGTTGGGTGTAAAGCGTGCACTTTTTATTAAGCTCTACAGTAAAACAGTTGCAATTTTGATCGAGTAAAATACTCTAAAATTAAAATTAAGTTGTATAATTAGATTCAAAAGCCTACAATTAAATATTTAAACTCATAAAATTTGAATTAATCTCATTTTGTGACCATTTTCTTGGGTGTAAAGCGTGCATTTTTATTGGGGGTTAAAGTAAATAAATAGAAATTTTAACTAAGAAAAATACTCTAAAATTGAAACTAAGCTGTATAATCAGATTCAGAAGCCTGTAATTAAATATTTGTACTCATAAAGTTTGAATTAATCAAATTTTGTGACTGTTTTGTTGGGTGTAAAGCGTGCATTTTTTATTGGGCTTTACAGTAAAACAGTTGAAATTTTAACCGAGTAAAATATTCTCAAATTGAAATTAAGCTGTATAATTAGATTTAGAAGCGTATAATTAAATATTTGAACTCATTAAATTTGAATTAATCAAATTTTGTGATAATTTTGTTGGGTGCAAAGCGTACATTTTTTGTGGCCTTTACAGTAAAACAGTTGAAAATATAACTCAGTAAAATACTCTAAAATAGAAACTTAGCTTTATAATCAGATTCAGAAGCCTATAATTAAATTTTGAACTCATAAAGTTTGAATTAATCAAATTTTATGACCGTTTTGTTGGGTGTAAAGATTGCACATCTGATTGGGCTTTACAGTAAAACAATTGAAATTTTAACTGAGTAAAATACTCTAAAATTGAAATTAAGCTGTATAATCAGATTTAGAAGCTTAAAATTAATTATTTGAACTCATAAAATTTAAATTAATCAAATTTTGTGACCCATTTTTTGGGTGTAAATATTGCATTTTTGATTGGGCTTTACAGTAAAACAGTTAAAATTTTAACCGAGAAAAATACTCTAAAATTTAAATTAAGCTGTATAATCAGATTCAGACGTCTATAATTAAATATTTGAACTCATAAAATTTGAATTAATCTCATTTTGCAACCATTTTGTTGGGTGTAAAGCGTGCATTTTTTAATAGGCTTTATAGTAAAACAATTGAAATTTTAACCGAGTAAAATACTCTAAAATTGAAATTAAGATGTATAATCAGATTTAGAAGCCTATAATTAAGTATTTGAACTCATAAAATTTAAATTAATCTCATTTGTGACTGTTTTGTTGGGTGTAAAGCTTGCAATGGTGATTGGGCTTTATAGTAAAACATATGAAATTTTAACTTAGTAAATTACTCTAAAATTGAAATTAAGTTGTATAATCATATTTAGAAGTTTATAATTAAATATTTGAAGTTATAAAATTTGAATTAATCTCATTTTGTGACAGTTTTGGGTGTAAAGCGTGCATTTTTTATTAGGCTTTACAGTAAAACAATTGAAATTTTAACCGAGTAAAATACTCTCATATTGAAATTAAATTGTATAATCAGATTCAGAATCCTATAATTAAATATTTAAACTTATAAAATTTGAATTAATCAAAATTTGTGACCGTTTTGTTGGGCGTAAAGCGTGCATTTTTTATTGGGCTTTACAGTAAAACAATTGAAATTTTAACTGAGTTAAATACTCTAAAATTGAAACTAAGCTATATAATCAGATTCAGAAGCCTATAATTAAATATTTAGACTCATAAAGTTTGAATTAATCAAATTCTGTGACCGTTTTGTTGGGTGTAAAGATTGCATTTCTGATTGTGTTTTACAGTAAAACTGTTGCAATTTTGACCGAGTAAAATGCTCTAAAATTGAAATTAAGTTGTATAATCAGATTCAGAAGCCTAGAATTAAATATTTGAACTCATAAAATTTGAATTAAACTCATTTTGTGACCATTTTGTTGAGTGTAAAGCGTGCGTTTTTTGTTAAGCTTTACAGTAAAACAATTGAAATTTAACCGAGTAAAATACTCTAAAATTGAAATTAAGTTGTATAATTATATTCAAAAGCCTATAATTAAATATTTGAACTCATAAAATTTGAATTAATCTCATTTTGTGACCATTTTGTTGGGTGTAAAGCGTGCATTTTTATTGGGGGGTAAAAGTAAATAAATAGAAATTTTAACTAAGAAAAATACTCTAAAATTGAAACTAAGCTGTATAATCAGATTCAGAAGCCTGTAATTAAATATTTGTACTCATAAAGTTTGAATGCTCGAAAATGGAAAACAAGTGGACCATTATGAATCTGTCCAATAAAAAGTGTTACCTCTTTGATTTGGCGCCCACTTCCTTTCCCTCCATGATCTTGGCTCCCAATATGAATGATGGACGGATATGATGCTTGGTGAAGGGTAGGTGACCTTCGAGTGTTGAGCTGGGAGTGATAGCTAGAGTTGAGGTGAGCTAATCGAGCTGGGAGTGAGCTGGACTGAGCTGAGGTATCTAGCTGAAAGACTTAGCTAAAGTTTGAAGCTAAAATAAGCTAATCTGGGCTGCCTTTAGCAAAGTGAGTTGGTCCATTAACTTCCTTATACTCTCTTTTAGTGTGAGGAGTGTTTTGGAGCTAATTCGAATCTCCTAAGGCCTCGTTTTGAATTATGCTTCATTTGAGCTCGTATGGGACTTGTGAGCTGACATGGAGCTATCCTTTAGTCCTTTAAGTACTGTAGGAGTGTTCCATGCATTTCCAAGTTATTCTGAAGTTGGCTCCTTGTGTTTCTAGCATTGTCTTCCGTTTAGCTTTTTCTGAGCTGACTGAGCTGACACTGAGCTACTATTTACTCCTTGAGTTGTAGGTAAGTCCTATGAAGAAAACATAATAATGAAAATAATTAGAATACTTAAAATACTTAACATGAGTTTAGAACTAAGCTAAAACTTTAATCAATGTGGTTATATAACTATTCATTTTTATAGCTTAAGTAATATAACTCTTAAGTAGCTTAATATAAAGTATATAAAAGTAATAAATACTAAGATCAATAAGATAACTCCCCTTTGATCCCATGCGTGAAATGAAGCATGAAAGCATGAGATAAATGAGCAGAAATGTGCACACATCAAAGGGATTACAAATTAGTATTAAGATCAAAGAATTCCATGGAGAAAGTTTTTATTCTTCATCTTTAAAAGACAATTAGGGGTCACACAAACCCAAGTTGAAGGACCAAATGAAGCACCTGACCAGATTGTATTTAAACCACCTTAATAGGTCGTTCACAATTTGTGTTGTTATTTTGGCCCAATACTACATTATAAAGTTTGGGTCAAATCTTTTAATTAAAGCCAATTAGAAATCAAATTTATTTAGGCAATAAGGCCTTTAGATAAGATAATATCATCCTCAAACATGCCATATCCACCACTCTCCATGCTGCCACATCACTTCTTTCAATCTCCACCGTCCGTGTGAAGATCCAAGAGACCAGAATTGAAGCTCTCTTTTCTCCTTAAATCAAGGCATCTCCAACATCTCCAACATGGAAAGTCAAAGACCAAGGGAGCCATTTTTGCATTAAGGAAGGAAATAACAAGATTTTCATGCCATCAATATTTCCAAATTTCTATAATTCTAATTATCATTTCCAATTATGTTCAATCATCCTTCACCTATAAAATAATGTTCTTTGTAGTGACTCAATTTTTTCTTGATATATGAAATACTTGTTTAGTTCATTTTTGCAAGTGTTGATAAGCTTGTATCTTCGATGATTTCATCAACATAGTTCTTCAAGTTCTAGGAGGGAGAATCATTTTCACACTCTCGCTTTCCTAGGCAAACGCATTTAGGAGGGTGGGTTAGAGCCGCTCGAGGTTACTTGCCTAATTAATTGCACTTAGGAGGGTGTCGAGGACATCTCAACTTCTTCACCATCAAAACCCATATTTCACCATACTTCATTCATTTTCCATATTTGTTTATCTTTATTTTCCTATATTTTTATTAGTCTACTTTACTTATTTTCAATTATTATCTTTGAAATTAATAATATTTCTTACATTATTTTCAGCAATTCTCAAGAAATACCAAAATCAATTCAAGCCATTTCCTTGATCGAGTCTAAGGACATAGGATTGTTTCCAACAACATGGAATGATAAACCTAATCCAAGGTGAGCATTAAATCATTTGGTATCAAATTTAGGACGATTCTTGGAGTTTCATACATCGTTCTTGATATGTGTCGATCTTGTTGATGATGTTGAACGACAAACTTTGATTGTAGGACCTAGGAAGGAAGCAAGTCTCTCGTAAGAAGTGACTACAAAAATGAAGAAATAAGGATAATGGATGAAAGGAATAGGTGAAATGAATGAAAGGAATAGTTTAGTGACTAATTTGGAAGCGGAAGGATGTGTAGTGTTGATAAGGGTGAATGGATGTTTAGGACGTTTTATTATGATGATAAAGGATGAGAATGGTAAATGGAATAAGATGATATGTAAGGATGGTGATATGGTGGAAAGGAATGGTGAAATAGAAATAGTATTTTAAAGATACTCAAGGAAGAAACTATGTTATAAACGGACTTTGACCTTTTTAGTATATTAAACTAAAACAACCCAAAGTATCAAGATGGATAGAAAGGGTTTGACGCCACAAGTACAAAAGTACTTGATAAGTTGATAAAATTCTAAGAACTAAACGAGAGAAAAATCTCACAAGTAATTCTATATAATCTGAATGGTGTGTTTACAAAAATGAAATCCAAGTCCTATTTATAGTTTTCTAAGGGTTTTGGCCGAAATGGCCTTTAACTATTCGGATAACCATTCATTTGAATGGTGTCTCCCTCCAAATCTATTAGAAGAGTTATAACTTTTCGGTCCAACCTGCACAGTCTTCAGTAAATGAGACATATCTTGATATCCCGATACCGGATTGATGCGATTCAACATGCGTTGGAAACATAAGAGATAGAGGAACAACTTTCATGAAGACACCGAAACTTGGTTCTACTTGGATCCTGCTCGAAAATGGCCAACAAGTAGACCATCATGAATCTGCCCAATGAAGAATGATGCCTCTTTGTTTTGGCGTGAAATTCATATTTCCCTCCAAGGAGTGGCGCCCAAACATGTTTCCCTTCCAAGTGATGTATTCAATCTTCTCGGGTCATCTTTCTCTAATTAGGCACTAATTCTTTGGAATCCTCCTTTTGCAATGTCATGTCTTCTAGGAACAAAACTTGTTCTTTGAATCATTCTTCAGCTCGAAATATCATGTTCTTTGGAAAAGATATGTAACTCTTCATCTCCACTCTTCGAATCATCATAGTGGTTGTTGAAGAGTCTTAACTGTTGAGCTCTCTTGGAATGGAAGATTTTGATGCACCAATAAACCCTAGAATGACAAAAGAACTTGTCATCGTAGTTTGATAGGATAAAACCAAGTATGTGAATCAATTTGCTATGAAAGAAATCATAGTTAGAGAATGAGTAACTATTAACAAAATGAATGGAAACAACAAACCAGGGTGGATGTTTAATGGGTGATGGTTGTTGAGTTTCCTTTAAGATCGATAACGCAATTGGAACATCTCTTGGGGTCTTCCTTTTGTCATCCTATAAAAATGAAAATTGAAAAATAGGAAGAAAAGAATTGTTAGATAAAATCTGCTTTTCTTCTTCACACTCATTCTTTGCTTTATCTCCCTTTTGAATTTCTCTTTCATTCTCACATTCTTTTTCAATTCGCGCATTTTCAACACCAACATACTTTTCATCCACAATCTCATTTTTAATCTCTTTATTTTCAACTCTAACTATTTTCACTTCCTCATTTTCATTTTCAATTCCGGTGGTTTCTTTTTCTTCAAATGGTCTTCTTCCATCGTGCTTTCTTTGATTTGCTCTTTCCTCTTTTTGTTTTCACTCCATGCTGCAATTCTCTTTGACAATTGTTCTTGGTCACAGTTTACTTGACTTGGGCTCAAAGGTGTTAGGATGATCTTTCTTCCTTCAAACATGAATCAGAACTGATTGGTAAATCCGTCATGAACTGCTCTCTTATCATATTGCCAAGGCCTCCCTAGAAGAATATGGCTGGCATGCATTGGTAGTACGTCACATAGGACTTCATCCTTGTATCTTCCGATTGAGAATGGAATCTTCACTTGTTTTGTGACCAATAATGATTCTTCATCATTTAACCATTGCAAATAATATGGGTTTGAATGCTTGGTTGTCTTGAGTCCTAACGTCTCCACCAAATAAGGGTTGGCAATGTTCGTACAACTTCCACCGTCTATGATAACAGAGCACACTTTACCATTTACATGGCATCGTGTTTGAAAGATGTTTGTTCGTTGTTGATCATCTAGCATGTCTTAGAACTTATTTTCTCTTTTTCCCAAGTATGATGGATTGTTGTAAGAATTTTGAGACATGGTTAGTGAAAATAAAAGAAAGAAAGGAAAAAAAATATAAACCTCACAACACACTAAAAAAATTTCTCACGATCACTGCAAGGAAAAGAAGTTGTTACTCAAATCACTCGTGTTTGCACTCTAGAACTTAATGGCTTTTATTTTCCTCTTCTTATCTCACAATTCTCTTGCCTTTTTCCACTCTTTTCTCTCGTGTATAGTTCTTAGAAGAACTTACTCAAGACTTAGGCAAGTAAAATGTACTTGTGTGTC
This sequence comes from Abelmoschus esculentus, assembly GCA_035048815.1. NCBI lineage: Eukaryota > Viridiplantae > Streptophyta > Magnoliopsida > Malvales > Malvaceae > Abelmoschus > Abelmoschus esculentus. The sequence continues at coordinate 8,449,529 of JAUCBN010000051.1, read as the reverse complement.
ACTGAAATTGTTAGTTTAAAAGAAAAAAAGGAAATAGGATGAAAAGAAAGGTTTAGAATGAAAAAAATGAAAACGGAGTTACTTACTTAACAAGAAAACTTACAACCTTCCTTCACCAACAATCAAAGTCTTGAAGATGAAATGGATTTTTGGCTTGATGTTGAAGATGATGTTGCTATGCTTTCTCACCCTTGATCTTGTACTTTTTGAATCTGATTTTTTTTCTCTTCCTTTTTTTTGAAACTAACTTTTCTCGTTCTTTTTTTTAACTGACTTTTTTTTGTTCAAAAATTGAAAATGACAAAGTGTAGTCACTTACAATTGCATGAACGGGCTTTTTGTTGCACTTTTCCTCTTCCACCAAAGCTCTAATTACCATATGATATGTGCTGATCTTGTTGATGATGTTGAACGGCAAACTTTGATTGTAGGACCTAGGAAGGAAACAAGTCTTATACGAATCCGGTTGCAGAATCTCCAAATTTGTATATGTGATTACCCGATCGTATTAGTTCTTGATATTTTTCCAAATTGTGCTGCCAACACAAGATAAGGTGTTGTTCTTGATTTTTAGTGTGATTTCTTATTCTTCACCTTCTTTATACTTTTCATATTTATTAGTTTCTTTAAACCAAATAGAAAAAAGAAAAAACGAGAAACAAAAAAAGGAAATATTAAAAAGAGAGAAATTATATCGTTGTCACCATTATCTCGTATTGCAGCCAACCACTACAAGTCGTTGTCAAGAAACATCATCCTCCACTGCTGTTTATCACTCTAGATTATTTAATCTGAATATGCAGCTTTTACAATATTGTTTCTCCTTTTCCTTTTCATTTCCTCTTTCAAATTTGTAGGCGCACCACCAAATTGGAGTACTTTTCTTTTATCCACTGCTTAGATTTGATCATCTTTTTGCAACTTTATGATATTTCTTAGATTCGATCATCTTTTTATAATTTCTTGATGTTGCAATCTGCAACAAAATCCTCTTTTACTTGATTCGGGCTCGCTTCGATCTTCCGATTGCCATTCCGATTTTCTCTTTCACTCGTTCTTTCGCTCGTCCTTTTTTTTTTTGCAAGTCCTAGCTTTTGACTCCTTCCTTTTGATATCCTTTTGGTTTCAGTATCTAATTTGTCTGATCTTGCCCTGTTCTTCCAATGAAGTAAGAGAATGTCATTTGTCATCCCATTCGAGGAAGTCCTGATAAGGTCTTTAGGGGGATAAAGATTTAAGGTCGACTCTCGATTCAAGAATCTTGAACAATAAGTGCCTGAGAAAGACTTTTCCTGATATGGGAGTGGCCCATTGTCTAAACACTCGTTTTGTTCTTTTGTTGGCCTAAGTAGACTAACAGAGACTCTCATTTGCAATATCCCCACAATATTCATTTTCCCCCGAATATATAAAACTTAGGGTTGATTTTTGAGTCTAAGGCAAAGATGCTATCGCATTTGAAAGTCTAGGACATGTTACATAAATAATATGTACATGTATATGTTTAAAACGTCTATTATATGCACATGGGAAAGCGAGGGCTATCCCTTAAAAATGAATGTAAAGTTCAAAGAATTAATAAATGTGAAATCATTTGGCGGGTGAAAGAAACATCATTTAAAACAAGTACCCTTCACAAAATATCCTTACTCCTTTTTGGACTTAAATTAGTAAATTGAATTTATATTTTTTTTAAAAATAAAAAATGTATGCAACTTTCGGTCTGGTGCTTAATTGAGACGTTAGAACCTCCCCCAAAGCCTTACTCTGTCATAAGTCTTCAAACCTCAAACTGTCGGATTTGATCAGATTTTGAACCTTACTCAATCATCAGTCTTAGCCCACCTTTTAGCTTCCGCTGGCACATGCCCCTTTGTTTCATCTATCGCCTCTACTACGGTGATATGATATTATCTTAACTTCTTTGTACCAACAACGGTTGAGAAGATTAATCTTCAAACTCGAATCAGTAGGCTTGAACTTCCCCACTCTGTGGTCTAAGAGATTATGCACTTAAGCTTATACATTTGTCCATGGAACGACCCTTAACTCCAACATGAAAGCGACAATGGTCTTCTTCTTTGAACCACTTCGGGTAGGGAGGTGCAGATGTTCTAGCAAAGCAAGGTGCCACTAGTTGAGCTTCTAGCAACCTTGAAAACATCTCCTAGTAAGTGAGAGGAATGATATTAAAATGAATGTTCTTCAACTTCTCTTATTTCTCTTGAAGTCTGAAAATGGGACTCGTCAACACCGAAGGTTGGCCCTGAATTCCCGTAAGTGATAACTTACCGACGATGGTGGTTCATATGCCCTTAACAGCTCCTAGATCTTTTTCGATCTTATCTAGGCCTTCACCCAGCGATTGGGAAAACAATAAACTAGAATCATGAATCTTATTTACAATCAACTCGGAAAAACGCTTTGAGGAAACACTACCTACTTTAAACTGATTGGTGGGGACTCGCTCTTTGTTGGGTACCTCTTCCCTTTATTAAACTTCGGAGCTGCGGTTCAAACTCTTGTTGGCTTTTCTAACATCTACTTACATTGTAGGGTCTTCTACTAAACCTTTGTCCTTGGTTGCAGTGTCTACCAAACTCATCAACTGATTCATTTTTTTGTTTTACTCCTCTTGAATTCCCACATTTCCTTTTGAACACCAACCAACTGTTCCTGGAAACTTTCAAGCTCATCCACTCTAGTTGCTAAGTCACCTGTAGCTTTCGCACTATCTTGGCGAGGGATCATTTTCTGGTTTTCTTTCTTTCTTTTTTTCTTACTTTGAGAGTAATATTTCTTTAATTAGTGATGTGATGACATGCAATGATTGTAGATTTAATGATGTAAAAAATGATAAATGATGTCTTTATGCAAACATGGATGATATAAAATGAAGACAAATGCAATATGGTATACAACGAGCATAATCGAGTTAACAAATATCATCGTTAAATAACTTTCATTAAAGGGAATATCATCTTGATACAACTACTGATATAGCTGGGGGTAACGTCCTGGATGATAGTCCCCTTCGAAGTCCATATGTCCTTCTTCTACACTTCAAATCTTCACCCTGAACACCGTGAAGCTTGTCCGCATTCTATGCTGAAGATGAAATTTCTTGTATTTGGGCGGTCCATTGTCAATTCGCCTATGTAGCCTCTTGCGTATAAGCGGTGCATCATGCCAATTCTTGCTCTTTTCCCCGAATGGTGTAGGCTACGACGTGACATGTTTGTAACGTCGACAATAGGTGTGCTAGAATTGCCCCCTTGTGCATGACCCTCAATCTTTGAGTTTTGAGCTTCATTGCTTAGCTCGTCAAAATGATCCTCTCAAGCTTGGTTCTCCGAATCACGACCTTTACACTTGTTGGTCGAAGCTGATAGAGGTATGATCTTCTTCGTATGATTGCCCCGTCATTAGCCATATCGGGATCTTTCTTGTTGTTGTTTCGAACAAAATTCCCCTTTAACAAAGTTTTTAATTTCAAACTATTTTCAACTTCGATGTGCTCTTTATGACATGATAATGCATGTAAAAAATAAACAACAGAAACAATGACACAAATGGTTAGTCACGGTAAAAATATTTAGAGAGGCAAGAAAGTAAATACAATGGAAAATAAACATAAACATGATTCACAACAAAAATATTAATCTATCTTTCTAGAGTTATCCGTATGGCTCTATCGGGGTGGGTTTCCTATGTTCAAACGCTTGTGGTTCGGTTCTAATTGGGGTACCCGAACCTATCTTATCGCCTTATAAGGCAATTAAGAGCCCAAATTCTGGCCCATTACAGGCTTGTGAATTGGATTCAGTTCGAGGGAAAGCACGGCCTAATGACGTGGAGGGTTACTCACTTGGGTATGGGCATTTCACTCCCACTTAAGGGTCAAAGCTCGGGTATAGAGCTTAATGGAATAATGCAACACATGTTATTGATTCCTTAAAAATTAAATGAAAAATTAATTTAAATTCACCAATTATTATAGCCCATAAAATTTTGATCATATTTTAATAAAGACACCTCCTAAAAATTAATTAAAGTTCAAAAATTATATAAAAACATTTTTATTTGGCCTAACTCTCTTTTGATCACATTTTAATAAAGACGCCTCCTTAAAATTAATTAAAGTTCAAAAATTATTTAAAAACATTTTTATTTGGCCTAACTCTCTTTTTGTTGAAAACAAAAATAGTCCCCAGCGGAGTCGCTATGCTATAGCGACCTTTTTAATGTCCAAAGAGGGAAATCGAAAATTAATTTTAAAAGTGTGGGGTAAAAAGATCTTTTATGCGACTTATTGATCTCCTTTGAAAATATCACTTAAAATTATTAATTCTTTTGAAAAATAAATTTGGAGTCGCCACCGATCACTTATAGATAGACCGGACAACGTAAAAAGGAAAACCAGAGATTCGTTTTGAAAAGGGTTCGGGAGTTAGTTACGTGTGGGGAAGGATTAGCACCCCCAACACGCCCAAAAATCGGTACCAAAAAATATTTTCCTTTTGAACTTTAACTTAATTTTAAATCGGTTTTTAAATTCAAAATTGACCTTAATTAAACGGGCTTACTTTAATTGGTGATTTAAATTAATAAGACATTTAATTAATAAGGTTGACGATACATCGGACCAAAGACTAAATCGACGTCAAATAATACTGACCGCCACGTTAGTTTAGGGTTCGGATCTCGTAGGTCACCTTTATGTATGATGCAAACATAAAAGAATGATGTCATGATCTCATCAATTTTAATTGTCATTTACCTCAAGATGATAAAGATTAACTCGAGTATTCGATTAATCTTCGATAACCCGGATGATTATAACACGAATATCGAAATTAATAAGTACCACTTTTTTATTTTTAAGGTTAATTAATTAATCAATTAGATAGAAAGATAAGCCACATGAATGACGAACAGGATGATGCATGGCACACGACAACAAAATAAGGATCAAAAGGGATAACTTTAAACTAACTAAAATTAGTATCATAAAAACGAAACAAACGCAAATGAGCAGCAAAAACGTAGAAGACAAAAAAAAAAAAAAAAAAAATGCATGGAGACATTAACCCAAAAACAAATAACGTACCTCTAATGTGAATAACAAGAACATATATAACACTGGATATACCATTAAAGATTATACCAAAATACATTCACAAACAAAAATATAATGTACACAATAATACCAAAAACATATATAACGTAATATCCTAGAATATAATAATAAAAGGAACAAATACATAAACACATAAATAGTTAAGATAGTAAGATGGCAAAGATAAAAGACAATGACAATAATAGATGATCACGTGACATAACGGGTATACAATATATAATATATCGAAAAACAAAAATGGCAAAATAAAATAAATACTATCCAAGTAAAGGCATAATATATGGTAAGCAATAAATAATATAAAAAAAAGATATAGGCACATGCATTTGCTGAGACAAATTTTAGAAATAAAATATCATTACCATCTATCAACGTGACATAGCAAAAAGGATGACTACCTCAATATGAAGAATCGAACATAAATAAATACACATGCAAGCAACAATCGATTTTAAGACCATATAATATATATAGAGAGAGAAATAAAACAAAGCGACATACGTAGGAATAAATTAAATAAAACAAAGACGCCTACATATAACTAACGACACACATGAACATGCATGCATATATATATATATTCGACTGAATAAAAGTTACCGTAAAATATAAAAAACGACAAATTACAAAAATAATAAAATAATATATATTTAAGGTACATTTAATGTTTTTGGAAAATATCTAAAACATATATAGGAAAACATATTTACCATATCTATAATCTATAATATATTTAAACTTTAGAAAAAAAGGAAACTTGAAAATGTACAAAATTGGCACAGCAGTCCAGACTGGAAATTAAAGACGTGTGCTACCGTTTAGGAAAAAGAGAAAATAATGGAGAATGGAGATTTTTATCTAATTACCAAAATACAAAGAAATTAAATGGGGGATTTAATGAAATATTTATACCACCTTTTGTGAAATATAAAAGACAAAATTGTTTTGGAAAACTTCATTTCAACCTTCACCAGAACAAAAATGCTTAAAATTCTGAGATTTCAGATGAACATCAAGTGTTGTTCATCCCCTTTATACCCAGAAACGTTATATTTCTTAAAAAAGAAAACTCATGTTCTTCCATAAAAAAAAACATGACCCACCTAGAAACTTAAACCCACTTTCAAAAAAGAATGTTTATTCCTTTCCTTCACTCAAAATCAGACCTTAAGTCGAAGGCTTTAGATTTGAACCCCAGACAAAACCATTTTTGAGAAAATCCTACCATTTTTCAATACTTATTTGAGTCAAAGTCTCCCTCATCATTAACTTGGAGGTTGTTTCTAAAGAAAAAGAGAAAGAGATGCAAGGATTGGTGTCGTTCATCGGTGAAACTAGCCTCGAACACCGCGCACGACAGCGATGGTTTTGATCCGAAAGGTATGATCCTTCTTCTACTTGTTTTGTTGTTTTTAGCTTTGCATGTATACGAGATCGAAAAACAGAAAATATTTACCTCTAGAAATCGAGGAGTTTTTTTATTGATGTTGGTTCCCCCTCTTACAAAGAAGTTTTGGGATTCTTATCCCCATTTACAAATCCGAAAAATCCGGTCATAGATCCTAAGATTTTAGATCTTTAATTACATCTAATTAGGGGTTTTCAGATTTGGATTTCTTGTTTGTAATAACCATTGCCTTTCTAGGCTCTGTGCGTGAGCGGCGGCCGCATAATCGGCGTAAAATCCGGTGGCAGCGGGATTTTTGGTGGTCCTATCTGGGAGGTTAACGGCCAGCATCCAAAGTGTTGGGCGCGTGGGGACTCGAACGGTCGTAAGGAAGATGAAACGGCATGAGCGTGCTAGGTACTCGCCTTGGGGATCTGAATGGTCTTGGTCATCTTTGATTTGGACCGTTGGATCAGATATTAATCCAATGATATTAAGTGATCTGCACAAAGAGACACACTTATTAGATTTAGGGTTTATTAGGGTGTTCGATTGGGCTTGATAAATGGGCTATTTATTAAAGGGCTTGTAAAATAAAAACATGAATTAGACCATACCTTTTCATTTATTTGTTGTTTTGGGTTTTTCCTTAATATTTAATAGACTCTAATTTATTTACTATGTTGATAATATTTATTATTATTATTATTTTTTATTATTTTGATGGGCTTTAGCCTATTTATACAAATAATATGATACCTATCATGCAATATTAAGAATATATAACACATACATAAAATTGCTAAATATATGTAATATAGACACACTAAACATTAGATGATGTGTCGATTTTGTTGATGATGTTGAACGACAAACTTTGATTGTAGGACCTAGGAAGGAAGCAAGTCTCTCGCAAGAAGTGGTTGCAAAATTGAAGAATTAAGGATAATGGATGAAAGGAATAGGTGAAATGAATGAAGTGAGTAGTTTAGGAATTGATTTGGAAGCGGAATGATGTGTGGTGTGGATAAGAGTGAATGGATGTTTAGGACATTTTATGATAATGATAAAGGATGAGAATGATGAATGAAAATAAGATTATATATAAGGATGGTGATATGGTAAAAAGGAATGGTGAAATGGAAATACTATCTTAAAGATACTCAAGGAAGAAACTAGGTTATAGAAAACCTAATACTGAACCTTATATTGATCTTTAAGGGGTGGTGATAAATGGACTTTGACCCTTTTAATATATTAAACTAAAAGAACTCGAATTATCAAGATGGATAGAAAGGGTTTAACCACACAAGTACAAAAGTACTTGATAAGTCGATAAAGTTCTAAGAAGAACTAAACGAGAGAAAAATCTCACAAGTAATTTTTATAATCTGAATGGTGTGTGATATGATTCCGGTTGTGAAATTTTGAATCATATATGTATTGTCCGATCGTGGTTCGAGTAAGAGCTTTGATTAGCGTTTTTCGTGGGAAGTTAGTTGTCTTGACAATTAGGATTATCAAAAAAATATTAACGCAGAAGATAGTAGTGGTGACTTGGGTCTGTAGATTTAACAAGGATGATGGATTGTGACCTGTTAGCTATATAGAGCTAAGAACCAACAATATAAAATGATGGAATTGAAGTGATAGAGAATGGAACGTGACCCACTAGCTATAAAGAGCTAGGAACCAACGCTATAAAAGAATGAAATGGATAGAATGCCACAAGAATCCACTTGAAACCGATAAAGTTCTTGTAGAAAAAGAAAAAGAGAACACTCTCAAAAGTTTAATATATGATCAAAGTTATCCCTTTTACAATGGAATAGATAGCCTATTTATAGTAACCATAGGCTAGATATGAAGTCTTACAAAGGAGATAGTTTCTTAATCTCAATGCTAATAAAAACTCATGAATTGTTTCACATCTTTCTTCATAATGGCTGAAAATACCAAGAGTCTTGTATGATTTAACATTATCTATAATGAATCTAGACTCGTATACATCTAATGGAGAAGACTCTTGCACTTCCATGGCTTTCTCACTCATGTAGAATGGATGAAGACAACATATGATGTATGTGGACATCCTGTATGTCCAAAGGAAAATGTCTCTTGCAATTCCAAGCTTATCTCCATGTAATTATCCTACTTGAATTGCCTTGATGAAGAGACTAAAGTAGACCTTTATTGCATGTCTCCTTGTAGAATATGAAAAGCCTCTCCAAATGATGATAATGATGGACATTATTTGTTCGTCTCTCATGCATCATTTTCCCGTAATAAAATTACACCTATACTGTCTTCAGTAAATCGACCATATCTTAAGCTCTCGATATCGGATTGAGGTGATTCAAAATGCGTTGGAAAGCTAAGAATTAGAGGAATAAATTTCAAGAAGACTTCAAGACTCAAATAAGCCCGTATCTTGTTCGAAAATAATGATCAAGATGTCTCATATTCTAATTTGATGTGATTGTTCATCTCCCTCCATGCACTTTAATGAAGAACATGTTTATTGAATGCAATGTAATTTTATGCAAACTTTAATTTCTCATGCAAATTCATGCATAAGTAAAAGATGAAATAAGGAATAACTCCCTTAGAAATATCCTTGAAGGTCTTCATGATGGTGGAGGTTCCTCCTTCAGGTTGAAATGCGCCTTCATAAATATGATCTTTGTTTGAACATCCTATATTAAGAAAGAATAAGCTTCTTGAAGCTTCTCGAACGTAAACAACTTGCCTCGTTCAAACGGTCTCAATAATTGTGCCATATCTTAAGCTCCCGATATCGGATTGATGCGATTCAACAGGCGTTGGAAAAATAATAGATAGAGGAACAACATTCATGAAGACACCGAAACCCAATTGTTCTTGTATCCTGCTCGAAGTTGGTAAACAAGTGGACCATCATGAATCTATTCATTGAAAAGTGCTATCTCTTTGTTTTGGCTCCCACTTGCTTTCCCTTCATGATTTTGGCGCCCAATGTGGATGATGGACGAACATGATGTTTGGTGAAGGGTAGGTGACCTTCGGGTGTTGAGTTGGGAGTGATAGCTGGAGCTGAGGTGAGCTAATCGAGCTGGGAGTGAGCTGGATTGAATTGAGCTATCTAGCTGAAAGACTTAGTTAAAGTTTAAAGCTTAAATAAGTTAATCCGAGCTGCCTTTAGCAAAGTGAGCTGGTCCATTAGTTTCCTTATACTCTCTTCAGTGTGAGGTGTGTTTTAAAGCTGATCCGAATCTCTTATGGCCTTGTTTTGAATTATGCTTCATTTGAGCTCATATGGTATTTGTGAGCTGACATGGAGCTAGCCTTTAGTCCTTTAATTACTGTAGGAGTGTTCCATGCATTTCCAAGCTATTCTGAAGTTGGCTCCTTGTGTTTCTAGCATTGTATTCCATTTAGCTTCTTCTGAGCTGACTGAGCTGACACCGAGCTAATATTTAATCCTTGAGCTGTAGGTAAGTCCTATGAAGAAAACATAATAATAGAAATATTGAGAATACTTAAAATAACTTAATATAAATTTAGATCTAAGCTGAAACTTAATAATGTGGTTATAATGACTATTCATGTTTATAGTTTAATTAATATAACTCTTAAGTATCTTACTATAAAGTATATAAAAGTAATAAATACTAAGATCAGTAAGATAACTTCCCTTTAATCCCATGCGTGAAATGAAGTATGAAAGCATGAGATAAATGAGCAGAAATGTGAATGCATCATTAGAGTAGCATTCAATTAGTTTACATAATTATAAAAGAACATGCAACTTATGCAAGCAAACATATTAATATACATACAATTTCATACAAAAACATCATGTATACATAACATTTAACATACAGAGGACATGCGACACAAATGCATATAGTCTTATACTTATATATGCTTACACATGATTTAGTTAAATGACCTATGTGATGTATAATATACTTCAAACTACATGTTAATTAAAGCTCAATTAATAAAACCCTTTATTTTAAACATAAAAGTAAAAGTTAGACACTGACAAAAATGGTGATTACAATGACAACATCCATGATGTGCTTGATCTTCAGAACTATGTCGACACTCTGGAGGCACTTCAAATAGCCATTTCCATTGAGAACCAACAACGGCGAAGTCCCAACAAAGGGCATATTATCCATATGATAGAGATATTCTTCACCTTCACCTTTATCAACTAATACTAAACCTTTGGTAGATTCTAGTAGATACAAGATCAAGGATGAGGTACCAACATCCTCAAGAGGAACATAACCATCATCCAATTCCCCTCTTATTGCTGAATCTTCCCAAAAGCAAGCTCGGACTAGAGATGTTGAATGTTTCAAATGCAAAGGACACGGTCATTATCAATGTGGTTGCCCAAACCAATGGATTTTCCTTATCCGAGATGATGGTGCCTCTTCATCCGATTCAGAGAAAGGAAAAGTAGAATGTGTCTAAAGAGGATGTTGATGATCACACAAAGTATGACAATGAAGAACCTGATCCTAGATGTTTGGTGATCCAACAAGCTCTTAACATTCAAGTAGCCGATGATGTTACTTTACAAAGAACCAACATGTTTCACTCTCGATGCTCAATCAAAGGCAAGATGTACTCTATTATCATCGATAGAGGAAGTTGAGCAAATGTTGTGAGTAGTTATCTCATGGATTCACTCAACCTATCTTGTGAGCACCATCCCAAGACATACTATCTACAATGGCTTCATAAAGAATTCGAATTGATGGTAACCAAACGTTCATTAATCATTTTCAGTATGGGCAATTACCATGATGACGTTTGGTGTGATGTTATTCCTAGGAAGACCATGTCAATATGATAGAGATGTAACCCACCATGGTATGTTGAATAAATATTCACTTGTGTATAAAGGAAAAAAGTCCAACTTATCCCCTTTAGATCCCAAAAATGTGCACAAAGATCAAATGAAACAATTTTGTGAGGGGTGGAAAAAATAGAAAAAAAAAGGACGATAAGAAGGCAAATGCAAAAGAGGTCAGTAGTAACAAAAGCCAAATTAAGAAAGGCCTAGGGTTGGTGAGTGAACCTATTTGTGAGAAGAAAAGAGTGATTCAAAATATATATTCGAGTGGAAAAGATGTGAGACAAGCTCTTTTCTCAAAACAACCTTGTATCCTTGTCCGATTTAAGTATAATTATTTATCAATCTCTACAACCTTAACGAAAATTTGCCTAGTGTGTTTCTTTCTCTTTTATAGGAATTTTAGGATGTTTTAAGTGATCCCCTAATGGTTTTCCACCCAAAAGAGGTATTGAGCACCAGATTGATCTAATTACAGGTTCTTCTCTTCCAAACCGTCCAGCTTATCAGTTAATCTTAAAGAAACCAAGAAATTAGAAAAACAAGTAGATGAGTTGCTAGAAAAAGGCTATATTCATGAGAGTCTTAGCCCTTGTGTCGTTCTAGTACTCTTGGTGCCCATGAAAGATGGTTCATATCGAATGTGTATTGATTGTCGTCCCATCAACCGAATCACCATAAAGTATAGACATCTTATCCCACACCTAGACGACATGCTTGATGAACTTTATGGTGCATGTATCTTTACAAAGATCGATTTGAAGAGTGGTTATCATCAAATCAGAATGAAGGAAGAAGATGAGGGTAAAACCCGCTTTCAAGACAAAGTTTGGGTTATACGAGTGGACAATCATGCCTTTTGGATACGAGGTAGATTGTTGAAACGGACTTTCTTCGTATGTTGTAGGTCTAGGAATGTTTTAAGTAAATTCCTACAACAAGAATAACATAGAAACAGTCAAGGTTTTACACTGATTACCTATATAGGAAATAAGTATAACAACTTGGATGTTTTGAAGAAAGGTTTTACATTGTTTACCTATTTAGGAAAATAATGAAGAAAATCAAACAAAATGAAAAAAAACTTGGGCATTTGAATGATATTCAAATTGGGAAGATGAATGCTTCAAGAAACATTCAAGGAAAAAACTCGAACGTTCAACAATGGTGAAGAATGTTGCTGGAATCAAAATGATAACGCTGAACTTGAGAGAACCTGCACAATCTACTGAGCAAACCCGAATCAAATCTGTATAACATCAAAGGACTTGGACCCTATAGATAGCGATCTAAGAACCCGAAGTATCAAAAGTTTTACAATCAAAAAACAAGTTTGAATGTCAAAAAGTTCTAAAAAGAACTAAAGAAGAGAAAATCTCTGAAGTATAATTTTATTTTAAAGTGTCTAACCTTGTGTTTACAAAAGTTAGAAAATATATAGGATAAGGAAGGAGTTGGTCTAATTTGAATACATGGCTAAAATTAAAAGAAAAAACTGAATTCAAAATGCCTAATAACCACTCCTAGGTGCCTAACCATCTTGATGTTTGGTCTTCAAAGAAAGGGTCTTGTTTGGCTTGCTTGCTTTTACACGCCTACACATGTGTACAAGGCTTCCATGTGCGGCTCACATGCAAGGCACATGCCCAGGACACCTTCCCTTCGTGTAGGATAGGTTTTAGTTTCTGTAGGTCACTTGAGCTTGAGTTGATTTGAGCTAGAAAGTGAGTGGAGCTGAAACGAGCTAGTTGAGAGTGTTATGACCTAACTTGAGCTAGGAGTTAAGCCTCTGAGCTGCCTCAAGCTAAGGTGAGTTGGGAGTACTCCATTGAGCTTCTAGCTGAATATAACTCACTTTAGCTGGGGTTGAGCTACATACACTCTCTTGAGCTGGAGTTGAGTTGCGTACAGTCTCTTGAGCTTGTATTCTCCTATGTACCTATATGTAAACATAACAAGAATTCATCAAATTATAGTAAACTCAATGGAAACATAAATACAAGATGTAAACACTTGCAAACTTATTCAATAACACACATGAACTTATAAATAAGTTAGAAACATTACAAACACTATTAAACCAATCCTTAAAACATACATAACATCATATATACGTACTTAAATGATAAGTGCTCAACTCAATATCACTTTTTACACCTTTTATGGGCATTAATCACCGAATTTACACCCACTCGGACCAATGCATGTACTTAATGTGATATATTTAAGAGTTAAGCTCATAGAGATAATATTTACAGAAAAAGATAAGTTTTACTACATTTTTATATCTGTACAGGAGAACCAGTGCCGCGGCAGCAACATGGCCGAGGCAGGACCTGATGCCGAGGCAGCAGCTGAGAGACAGGAAGCAAGACTGTAGGCGATTGGAAGAGAAAAATCCAAGGGACGTGTCTGGACATGCAGCACATGGATCGGAGCTGGTTAACATGAGGAAAAGCCCAAGACAAGGCCACGTGGGAAAGCCCCTTAGTTGAATTAAACTTGGAAATATTTTAATTATGTACATGACTTGTTTCCTACTCCAAGTTGTACTGTACTTAGGAAAGGTTTGCCCTAGGTCTAGCCTATATAAAGACCTAGCCGTTCAATGTATTAGACACAGATACCTAGAGAGAGATCCGATTCATAAACTTGTTTTCTTTCTCTCAACTATGTTCTAAGCTTTCTTAGGGTTTAGGTGAAGGTTGTTTAGTATATGTGAGAGGAGATTGTACTTTGTCTTTGTTTCAATGCAATAAAATTATCAAGGTTTCCTTATCCTTTGTTATTCCTTGTTCTTGCATTCAAGCTCAGGAGAGAAGTTTATAAGTAATCCATTTATCTAGACTCGGGAGAGTTAGATTCACGAAAGGGGTAAGTACGGTGTTTCAATCGCGAAATACTAACTCGGCCTAGGGATAGGTTAAGAGTTTCAGCGGCTAAAAGAAGTGTGAGATTGGTTGGTGAGTATAATTGGTTCACGCCGGGAGGTATCATCAAGGACTAGTCATCAACAGTACTTCGACTTAGGGATAAGCGGAGTCATTCAAGAACACTTCGCCGAACTTTGGTAAAGTCCACTCATGAGCAAGGGATGGCCACGGCGGACAGTATTGTCACTGCCAAGGCAGTAATCTGCAGTGCTGCCGAGGCAGTGAAATACGATTGCATTGGGCAGAGACAAGTCAATCAAATCCACAATACAACGCAACTGGATCCTGACCTATCTCTCTCTAATATTCAATTCTCTTTACTTTTACTTAGTTGTTTTATTTTTGTTAATCCAAACCCAATCACTTGTGTTTTATTTTATTTCTTCCTACAGAACAAGAAGACGAAGAAGCCATATTGAGTCTACCAATCCCTGTGGAGACGATAATCCGATAAATACTTATCACTTATTACTTTCGATGTTTCCACTTGCTCTAAACGCGCACTTTTGACACGTGAACAGTTTTTGGCGCCTTTGCCGGGGATTGACAACTAAATTTTGTTTTCTTTATTTTCTTGTTTTTTTTATTTTTATTTTACTCTTGTTTTTCTTGGTGTATGACCAGGGCCAACCCAACCAACCCTTTGTACGAGTTAGACTCAGAGATCGAACGAACAAGGCAAAGGTTGAGGAGACAAATCCAAGAAGCTATAGCAGATCACCCGGTAGGACAAAACTTACCTGCTGGCAATGGAGGTCTTCCGCTGCCACCAGGGCCGCGGCAGCTCACTGTCAGAGACTTCCTGGAAGAGGATTTAAATGGATTAAACCCAGAGTCGTTACACCGGAGATAGAAGCAGCCCACTTTGAACTGAAACCTGACATTTTCAATATGCTTAACACTATTGGACAGTTTGGTGGGTCTGTAACTGAAGATACAAGGCAACACCTTAAGTCCTTTATGGAGATATGCAATTCCTTTAAAATCCAAGGAGTCCATGAAGATGTCTTGCGATTGAAGCTATTCCCCTATTCACTGAGGGATAGGGCGAAAGCTTGGCTAAATAGCATTCCAGCAGGATCGATTGGATCTTGGAGTGAACTTTGCCGTGATTTTATTACACGTTTTAATCCTACAAATTTATATGATAGAATTCGTAATGAAATCACTTCTTTTCGAAAGGCAGATGACGAACCTATGTACGATGCATGGGAGCGCTACAGGGAGTTATTGCACAAGTGTCCTTTGCATGGATTTCCCCTATGGACACAAGTGACCATGTTCTATAATGCCATGAATGCCCTGAAAAGGATGATGTTAGATGCCTCGACAAACGGAACACTCTTTGATAAAGCACCTGAGGAAGCTATTGAGATACTGAACAAACTCGCAAAGAACGATTTTCAATTCCCTACATCTAGGCGAGGAGTAAGACACCAAGCCACGGTGAATGAGTTAGACACATCAAATTCAGTGGCAGCACAATTGACCTCTCTTACAAAGATGGTGCAAAATTTGCAACTACATCAAAATACCCGTGAGGTTAAGGTGATTGATTCTTTTTGTGACTTATGTGGAGGTAACCACAGTTCCTCTGAGTGTATGAATCAAGAAACCGGTATGTATGTTGGAAACTACAACCGAAACAATATGATGTCCAACACATACAATCCCTCATGGAAGAGGCATCCAAACCTATCATGGAGCAACTATAACAATGCCTTAAACCCAACCACCCAACCTGCAGGATTTCAACAACCCATGCAACATCTGCCGTAGCAACAGGTCCAGTAGCCAATGCCGCAGCAGCAGATGCAACAGCAACCGGTAAGTTCGTTGGAGAACACTCTTAAAGCCTTTATGATGAAAATTGAGTCATACATGGCAGAGAACAGTAATTTCATCAAGAGGACAAATGCTTAATGAATAGAACTAAGATGAGGTTGCAGAATCAAGAAGCGGCCATTAAAACGCTAGAAACCCAAGTTGGGCAGTTTGCTCAAAACATAAACACTAGACCACAAGGAGGACTACCTAGCAATACTGAAGTTGCTAAGGTAATGGGCCATGAACAGTGTAAAGCAATCACTACTAGGAATGGTCTACAGCTGAAGGAAAAGATCCCAGCAAGCCAAATTCCATCAGCAGACCCAGCAAAAGAAGAGGCTGAGAGCAAATTGATCCTGATAACACTGCCCCGACAGAAAGCACTACAGCTCCTAAGCAGTCTGCCGAGACAACAACAACCCTAGTGGTGCCAGGTATTAAATTCCAAACTAAAGAAACCCTGGACGAGATGAGACCACCACCACCTTTCCCACAAAGATTGAAAAAACAAAAACAGGACCAACAATTCAAGAAATTCCTTGACATTTTAAAGCAAGTCCACATTAACATACCATTCGTAGAGGCAATTGAACAAATGCCTAATTATGCCAAGTTCTTAAAAGATATGATGTCTAAGAGAAAACGAATAGGTGAGTTCAAAATAGTGGTTGCTACCGAGGGATGCATGGCAATGCTACACAATCGCATGCCACCGAAATTGAAGGATCCTGGATGCTTTATCATACCTTGTGCGATAGGTAAAAATTATGAAGGTAAGGCCCTATGCGACCTTGGAGCAAGCATCAATCTAATGCCCAAATCTGTCTTCCAAAAGCTTGGAATAGGAAGGGCGAAACCTACAACAGTTATGCTCCAACTAGCGGATCGATCATATGTGCAACATGAAGGCAAAATCGAGGACATACTGGTAAGAGTCGATAAGTTTATTTTTCCTGCTGATTTTCTTGTCCTTGATTGTGAAGCAGATGATAATGCATTGATCATCCTGGGGAGACCTTTCCTTACAACTGAACGCACTTTAATTGATGTGGAAAAAGGAGAGTTGACAATGAGGGTTAATGACCAACAAGTCAAACTCAATGCATTCTACAATTTAAAAAAATATGGTGATCCAGAGGAGTGCAAGGCCATTCACGCAGGAGGTACCAAATATCCTGCCTTGGCAGCATGCTCGGCAGGTTATTTGGCAAAAAGATTAAGCCCAAGGTGGATGGACACATAGAAAAAGGGAGTGGCCCACAACTGATTTATAATTCTGGCCAACAAGAGAGAATCATCTTGGGAGATGCATTTGCATGCACTCCACCAGTAACATGATCTCCTCCCTTTTCCTTATTATTATATTAGGAAAAGTTTAGTTTATTTTTAATTTGTTTTTGCTTTAAGTTCTTTTCTTTTTGTGTGTTTAATTTTTATTTAGGATAATAAGCAAGAATAAAGGAGAAATAGCTCACAGCAAGAACTCTGCCAAGGCAGAAAAACAGTGTCAGAGCCGCAGTAGTTTCAACAGGCAGAACAGTGTAACGGCTAGTCTGCCGAGATTCCTACCGTGGCAGAAAAGGAAACGTCAGTAAAGAATAACGGCTACAAAACGGCTAGTAGATCCAAACGGTCACAAGGCCGAGGCCTATATAAGCAACCCTCTCCTCTTGAACTATTCACTCTTGCATTCTTGTTTTCTTTAGAGTTCTTAACAATCTTGCTCTCATAATAATTTTCTGCCTACTCACAATTCTTCGTGAAATTCCCAGATTCTTTCCAAGAAAATCTCCAACAAATCAAATCTCTCACAATCTTGATGGCCACTTACAAGTGATTTGCCCTAGCCAATGTTGAAGATCGTTTCAACCGATCTTTCATTTCCCGACAATTGTGGGAAGAACAAGGTTTCCAACATTCGGATGATGAAAACTACGGCATCGAGCATTATCTCTTTGACAGAATAAAGTATCAAGATTGGGAAATTTTCTGCCTTCAACCTGCCCAAGCGAACGCTACCATCGTGCGGGAATTCTATGCGCAAGGGCCCAACAAAGATTCCCTCTTTGTCCACTGCCGAGGCAAGCCTGTCCAGTTAGATGCCGAGGCCATCAACGATTTCTACGGCCTCACTCCAAACAGTTATATTTCCCATGTTTGATCACGGGTTTGTGTGTTGCCGCAGGTGTACCAATAGAAGATACGGGCGAATACACTCCCCAAAGGCGTGGATGGACCAGAGACTTTTGCCATAAAGTCATACAGATCACGCAGGCGGAACCAGTCCAAGCAACGCCCCAGCAGTTCACTGCTGATACTGCTGCCGGGGCCCAGTACACGGTAGATATGCCAGACACTGCCCATACCAGGAGATTTTGCAAAGAATGGCAGCGATGGATCTTCGGCAACAAAGATACATGGAGTATTAGAGGGATTTCAACAGCACCCTCGCTCACATGATGCTCCATGCTTTTCCGGATCAAGGAGCGCAATTTCCAGATTTTCCCAGCAACATGTTTGTCACAGCTGCCCCTTATACCGAGACTACACCAGCTCCGGGAGGACCAAGGCCATTCTTCCACGCGGACCCTCAACCACAGTACCAGGCTGTCGGCCCATCCAGGGCAGTAGATTCTGCCGCGGCATCATCTGCCAGTAGAAGACCATCCAAGCGGAGGACAATTTTCAGCACTCCACCACGATCCCCAATCATCATGGGCAGTCTATCAGCTGAGATAGATGCCTATGTGCACCAAAGCTCAACCGCCGCCGGATTGAGTACACACCATACCGGGGCAGCCACAGCAATGGAAGGTGGAATGGACATAATGATCACCGAGGAAATGGCTGACGTGGAAGAAGGAGAAGAAGTGGAAGCTCCGATGCAAAGGACACCACCCACAAGAGTCCAACCTCCCCGGCAAGCAAAAGCTCAACCATCGCCCTCACCAAGAACAAAGCAATCGACAACAAGGCCAAGGAGAAAAATTGTTACAAGCATCTCTTCGGAGTCGCTTTAAATTTTTTTCTTTGTTTTCATAATTCATTATTATTTGCTGTTTGCTGTCTTTTTATACTGCTTATATTTTGTTGCCTGCTATTCTCTTCAAATATAAAGCATTGAGGACAATGCTTGGTTTGAGTTTGGGGGTGCAGATTCACTGCCAAGGCAACAATCTACTGCCGAGGCCTAGCCAAAAAAGGGAGTATTCTAGTGATTTTTTTTAATTTTCATGCTCCCCGCCTTACTTGAATTAACTGCCTACACTTTTGCACTGCTTATCATCACTATTGCCTTAGTTTATTCTTTAAGGCTATAGAATTCTTTCTCCTTACCATGATTAGGTCCTGTTAAGAAAGTTTAACCTTAGGATACTTAAGGATGAAAACTTAGAAGCTTACTATAGGAAGAAATCTAAACACTTTTGGGACTTGTTGGATTACAAGAATTCTTTTAATGAACTTAGGTGATAAAGACTTAGATTTTTGAGAAAGTAACTAGAGGTGCCTATCACCGACTCTAGGAAGTACTCTTCTTCATGCTAGAGGTGCCCAAAATTGGCTCTAGTATGCTTTAAGGAATATTTATAAGAAAGAATGAATTAGTGAAGAGAAAAACACAATCCTTGAGGTGCCCGAAATTGGCTCAAGAATTGTTTTTTTAGAAAAGAAGAGAACACTTAACCCAATTCTACTTGTCTTGAACTTAGAGTTTATCTAAGAAAGTCTTTAATCAAACTTGTCCTCAAAAACGCACACACTCACCAATTCTTATAGTTTGTTTCTAGGTAAATCCTTAGGTAGCCGAAAGGTTAAGTCTAAAGAACAGGCATAGTTATGGTGGGGAGAATAGATGAAAACATAAGACCAAGAGAGAATAGAGTTCGGCAAATTGATGGTTTGCATTGCTTGAGGACAAGCAATAGTTCGAGTTTGGGGGTGTGATAAGTGCTCAACTCACTATCACTTTTTACACCTTTTATGGGCATTAATCACCGAATTTACACCCACTCGGACTAATGCATGTACTTAATGTGATATATTTAAGAGTTAAGCTCATAGAGATAATATTTACAGAAAAAGGCAAGTTTTACTGCATTTTTATATCTGTACAGGAGAACCAGTGCCGCGGCAGCAACATGGCCGAGGCAGGACCTGATGCCGAGGCAGCAGCTGAGAGCCAGGAAGCAAGACTGTAGGCGATTGGAAGAGAAAAATCCAAGGGACGTGTCTGGACATAAAGCACATGGATCGGAGCTGGTTAGCATGAGGAAAAGCCCAAGACAAGGCCACGTGGGAAAGCCCCTTAGTTGAATTAAACTTGGAAATATTTTAATTATGTACATGACTTGTTTCCTACTCCAAGTTGTACTCTACTTAGGAAAGGTTTGCCCTAGGTCTAGCCTATATAAAGACCTAGCCGTCCAATGTATTAGACACAGATACCTAGAGAGAGATCCGATTCATAAACTTGTTTTCTTTCTCTCAACTATGTTCTAAGCTTTCTTAGGGTTTAGGTGAAGGTTGTTTAGTATATGTGAGAGGAGATTGTACTTTGTCTTTGTTTCAATGCAATAAAATTATCAAGGTTTGCTTATCCTTTGTTATTCCTTGTTCTTGCATTCAAGCTCGGGAGAGAAGTTTGTGAGTAATCCATTTATCTAGACTCGGGAGAGTTAGATTCACGAAAGGGGTAAGTACGGTGTTTTAATCTCGAAATACTAACTCGGCCTAGGGATAAGTTAAGAGTTTCAGCGGCTAAAAGAAGTGTGAGATTGGTTGGTGAGTATAATTGGTTCACGCCGGGAGGTATCATCAAGGACTAGTCATCAACAGTACTTCGACTTAGGGATAAGCGAAGTTATTCAAGGACACTTTGCCGAACTTTGGTAAAGTCCACCCATGAGCAAGGGATTGCCGCGGCGGACAGTATTGTCGCTGCCAAGGTAGTAATCTGCAGTGCTGCCGAGGCAGTGAAATACGAGTGCATTGGGCAGAGACAAGTCAATCAAATCCACAATACAACGCAACTAGATCCTGACCTATCTCTCTCTAATATTCAATTCTCTTTACTTTTACTTAGTTGTTTTATTTTAGTTAATCCAAACCCAATCACTTGTGTTTTATTTTATTTCTTCCTACAGAACAAGAAGACGGAGAAGACATATTGAGTCTACCAATCCCTGTGGAGACGATAATCCGATAAATACTTATCACTTATTACTTTTGATGTGTCCACTTGCACTAAACGTGCACATTTGACACGCGACATTAAACATATCTAATTAGTATAGTCTAATATGTCACATATCAGCATGTAACACATTATAAAACTTATGTTCTAAGACATAAACATTATCGAATGAATCTGGTATTGAAGTACAAGTAAGGAAAAGAACTTCCCTAAATTTATTTTCCTTAGAATGAGTAATATGTCCTAATGGTAAGACCTTCGGATTAGATTATTGTGTTTGCATAGATGTTCTCACATCATCCCCCTTCTTAAAAAGGATTTGTCCTCAAATCTATAGAATTATCATAAGGGGTTAAATCAGAAACATTAAATGTGACACTCACATTGTATTCTCTCGAAAATTCAATCTTTTAGGCCTTGTCAGTCACTCTTTGCAACACCTGAAAATGACCATCTCCTCTTGGTAATAGCTTTGACTGTTGTTGGCTGGAAAACGTTATTTTCGGAAATGAATTCAAACTCAATCACTAACATCAAAGGTGACTCACTTTCTTCTTTTGTTTACATGTTTTTCATACTGTTGAGTCCTTCGTTCTAAGTTCTCTTTTACTTGTTGATGCAATTTCTTCACATATTCTGCTTTTGCTTTACCGTCCTTGTTCATCTCCTATTCTTGTGGAAAAGGCAACATACCTAGAGGAGTAATAAGATTAAAACCATAAACAACCTTAAATGGTGTCAACTTAGTAGCAGAATGTATAGCATGATTATAAGCAAATTCAACATGTGACAAACAATCTTCCCAAGTCTTAATATTCTTTTTAATGATGGAACAAAGTAAAATAGATAAAACTCTATTAACAACCTCCGTTTGTCCATTAGTTTGGGGATGACAAGTAGTAGAAAACATAAGTTTCGTACCTAATTTGCTCCAAAGAGTCCTCCATAAGTGACTCAAGAATTTCACATCCCTGTTAGAAACAATTGACCTAAGAATACCATGTAAACGTACAACAACTTTAAAGAATAAGTTAGCCACATTAACAACATCATAATACTTATGGCATATAATAAAATGTACTATTTTCGAGAACCTATCAACCACTATAAATATATTATTTCTAACTATCCTAGTTCTAGGGAATCTCAAAAGAAAATCTATAGAAATATCAGTCTAAGGGGAATCAAGAATAAATAAAGGTAAGTACATATCATATGGTGAAACCTTCGATTTTGCTTTCTTACATGTTACACAATGTTCACAGTACCTTTCAACGTCCATGCGCATCTTAGGCCAAAAAAGATGTTCCTTCAATGTTTGTAACGTCTTTGTGACTCAAAAGTGATCTATCAATCCACCTTCATGTGCTTAACGGATCAGAATATCATGTATTGAACCCTGTGGAATGCATATCCTTTTTTCTTTGAAAAGATAACCATCATGCCTATAAAATTTTCCATCTGTACTTTTCTCACAAGCACTATACTTATCTCTAAAATCAGAATCATCAACATACAAGTCACGAATATATGCAAATCCAATCAAATGAGATTCAATATAATTTAAAAGCGTACATCTATGTGATAAAGCATCAACAACGACATTATCTTTACCCTTTTTGTATCGAATGACATAAGGAAAAGACTCTAAAAATTTAACCCATTTAGCATGTCGTTTGTTCAATTTATGCTGACCTCTGATATATCGTAAAGCCTCATGATCAGTGTGAATCAGAAACTTCTTAGGCAACAAGTAATGCTACCAAGTTTCCAAAGGCCGAATTAGTGCATACATCTCCTTTTCGTAGACAGGATAGTTCAATGTTGATCCACTAAAATTCTCTCTAAAATACGCAACGAACCTCTTTTCCTGTATTAAAACTGCACCTATACCAACTCCAGAATCATCACATTCAATTTCAAAAGTCTTATCAAAGTTAGGTAAGGCTAAAACTGGTGCCTTTGTCAAACAATTCTTAATTTTCAGAAAGGCATCTTCCTATTCTTTACCCCATAAGAAGCTAGAATTCTTCTTAATAATCTCGATTAAGGGTGCGATAATAGAACTAAAGTTAGGAACAAACCGTCGATAAAAACTAGCTAAACCATTAAAAGATCTAACCTGAGTAATTGATGTCGTTCGTGTTCATTCCTGAATTGCCTTTATCTTCTCAGGATCGACTTCAACGCCATGTGCACTAACAATGTAACCAAGAAATGTAAGTTTGTCAGTACAAAACACACATTTCTCTATGTTACCAAATATCTTTCTTCTCACAAAGTCTGCAAAGCAAATCTCAAATGTTCTACATGATCCTTCAAAGTCTTGCTATAAATCAAAATATCATCAAAATATACAACAAAAAAGTTTCAAATAAAAGATTGCAAAACATGATTCATCAATCGCATAAAAGTATTAGGTGCATTAGTTAAACCAAAAGGCATTATGGACCATTCATACAAACCTAGTGATGCATGCACTAAGATCGTTTCATCTGATGGGCTTACGTTACCACATGGACCAATGACAAGAACAAACTCAAGGCAACTCAAAGACAAGATACATTCAGCAGTCCAAGATTTTGTAAATAAGGGTTTCCAAGCCTTCTTAACGACATTGAATGAAGAAATCCTATTTCCTCACGTTTTCAAGAACACATGGGTCACAAAAAGCTACATTATTGGTCCAAGAAGCCCAAATGCCTAAAAACATATTTAAGGCCCAAAATAAACTATATATTAAATAAATAAAATCTGGAATGATCAGCTCCATGTGCTGATTTTATGAGTATCTTTTATTCAACTTTCCATATGTTTTAATTCATGTTTTCCTAAATAATTTTTGATCCCTTCTAATTAGCTATCTATGTACTGATTTTTAGGGATTAAATAGTTATTTCTTGGGGTGTTTTGTTGTCTTTTTTAGGCTATAAAAGGAGGCAGCCTATTCTCTTGTAAAACACACAATTTGAATATTTCTTTTGGAGAATAAATGTTATTGAGTACATTTTTGCAAGTATTGTTGCTTGTGCCTTCGAAGCTTGTCTTCAACACGATTTCCTTCTAGTTTCCGTGGAAAAAGCTATCTTCACACTCCGGTTTGCCAAGATAATCAATTCTTGGAGGGTTAGTTAGATCCTATCATGGAGTTTGCTTGATCAATTGCGATAAAGAGGGTTCCTAGGACATAAATCTATTCAATCCATCCTATTCACAGCAAGTGCACAGTCTATTTTCAAATAATCTTGCTACTATTTTTATCATCTTCTTTACACTATTGTCCGTTTATTCTAATGTTTTCTTTTGTTATTGCATTTGATCTTTATTCTGCTACCATATCCAATCACCTAGCTTCGTTTTGAAGGTTGTCTTTCATTCATCGCCTTCTCACATGCGAATCTGATGATATTCACTCTTCAAGTCAATTTTGGAGAAGATGACGGCTCCACAAAGCTCGTCCAACATATAATCAAGTCTGGGAATAGGATGACGATACTTAATTGTAATTTGATTCATAGCTCTACAATCTACGCACATCCTCCAAGACCTATCTTTCTTCGACACTAATAGCACCGGAATAACACACAAACTCAAACTCTCTCGAATATAACCCTTTTTCCATCAATTCTGTCACTTGCCTTTGAAGCTCTTTCATCTTTTCGGGGTTAGTTCGATAAGTTGGTCGATTTGAAATAGTAGCACCTGAAATAAATTCAACTTGGTGCTCAATGCCACGAAGAGGTGACAATCCCTTCGGTGTTTCTTCAGGAAACACATCCTCAAATTCCTGCAAAAGGGAAACAATCGATACAGGCAAATCAGAAGGAAACTCGGCCAATAAACAATGATCTTTAAACATTAAAATAAACAAAGATTGGTGAGAGGAAAGACATTTCCTGATTTCTTGACTGCTTGCATAAACATTCATCTTTTTCTTCTCTTTTGCAGCTTCTTACACTTTTTCAAACTCGCTTAATCTTCAATCACTTGAATCGGTGATATGAATCCTATTATGGAATATCCGAATTTATATATGTGATTGCCCGATCGTGATTCTAGTAAGTAACTGAAATGAAAAATACGAATATTGAAATAGAACTTACAAGATGATATGAAATGGATAGATAGTATGGTGAAATGGAATGATGATAAGATGGTTATTGTGTTTAGGAAGACGTATGGAAAATATGGATGTATGGATGATGGAAGTGAAGAGAAGGAATGTAATGGATGGTGCCGCATAAACAAAGGAGGAACCAACACTAAAAAGTGAAGACCCGTTCCTTAAGAGTTTTTAAACCTTGACTTGGGTGAAAGGTAAAATGGATTGTGACCCTCTAGTTATACGAAATAGGAACCAACAATATAAAAATAGGAATAGGAATGAATGCCATAAGAACAATCTTGCAAGCCGATAAAGCTCAAAAAAGAACTATAAAAGATAAACACTCTCAAGTTATAATATATGCCAAAAGTTGTTTTTTTATAATGGAATGAGTGCCTATTTATAGGTGTAAGACAACAACAAATTGATTGGCCTAGAAAAATATTAAAGACTCATTATTCTAGTGTTAAAGTCCTATTAATTTATAGGTTATCTTATCTCCAATTGACAACCAAAAAGTTTGATCTAGAAGGATGAATATGGACATTCGTAGGATGAATGTAGACATACATATCATCCACATGGAGAAATCCTTAGTCTAATGAACTTGATTAAGTTTTCATTTATCCTCCTTTCATGGGCTGTTGATAAAGCATTGAATTCAGCAATTGAATGGTTTCTTGAATTTGCTGAACAAGCATATTGTGACTATTTCCGTATTGAATTTCCCGCATGCACTATCATCACTAATTCAATCATATATTAAGCTCCTAATATCGGATTGAAGTGATTCAAAGTGCGTTGAAAAGATAAGAAATAGGGGAATAAGTTTAAAGAAGATCTCAAGACTCAAATATGCCTGTATCCAATACAAAATGGCAAACAAGTTGACTGATATTCCTTGAACTCTATAACCCCTCGACCCGGTCTAGACACCACACGACTCGAACGAGTTACTAGGGGAATACCGAGGCTAATCCAGAGACTCGCCACGATAAACAACCCTAATTTTTTTATCTTATCTAGATGCTTTAATTAGATCCTACATGTTCATGCAAGGATTGAGTTCAATTACAGCGGAAATCGATAATAAACGAGTCCTAATTTAACCCAACAAGTTATAAGGACCTAATTGTAATTTTCTAAAAATTTATGGACCAATTATGAAATTAAAATTACCAACATTTAATTAAGTTCATTACATGCTTGTATCTCAAATTTTAGCTTAAAATATTATTTACAATTCATTTAATTGCATGCTCAAAGTTTAGGGACTATTCCCAGCCTCCGAAGGTTTCATGACATTCTCTATATGCAAATTCACCTAAAAACACTTTAAGCACAAATCAAGGCATATTTGCTAGATGAAATTCAACCTAGTTAGCAACACTATATTATCAACAACACTATATTCAACTCCTAAGAGTATGCTTCAACATCAACAATCTTATAAACACACAAAAGAACCACCTCAATATCTCAACATGATTTCTAGATGCATTACAATCTAAATAACAACATCATAGATTTGACTCATAAATAGTCATGCTTCCTTATCAACAACACTCAAATTCACACATAGGTATATCAAGAATCAAACTTCAATATAACTTTTATTATAACTGATGGAATATCAATAGACAATTCAATTCAAAGTCGTAAAGCTAATATCAACATAGATAAACATCAAACATGTATAAGCATACGAGTTCTACAAGTCTCATCAATATAACAATATTCTTAACATGGTAAAACATCCTCATTGCTCTCTCACTACTACTAATGTTACAAAAGACATACTTGAGCTCACACTTAACGTTTACCTGGATCCTTGATTCCCTTTGCTGCCTCAACATTATTTACTCTGCATTGTAATGTAAATGAGAGGGTAAGCATAAGCTTAGTGACTGAATAAAAACAAGTATAAAAACACCTTGCAATGCAGCCCATATTATACCAATTTCATCAATTTAAAAACATGTCATGCTCTTTATAAAACAAAATAAACATGGCTAACAACGCCACTTTTAAAACTCAGTAAGTGTCATCAAACCGTGGCTAACAATGCCATCATTAAAATTTAGTAAAAACCTTTTTGAAATCAAATGCTTTAAAAGCTAAAACACAAGTCTTACATGCTACTCACATAGAAATGCTTACATGTGCATCTCAATGCACAAAGCTCAAGTCGTACATGCTATCAACATAGCAATGCTCAAATCATATGCATACCAATGCACAAAACCTTGCATTCATAATACCATATGAAGTCAAGTAAAAACTGTGACACTTACCTTTGAAAAGTAAAAACATATATTGGTGCTAATGATCCGATTTGTACTACTCCAAATCGTTAAGATAAACGGGCAACCGCATGTTAGTACTACTCCCAGAGCATGCGTATGTTGATACTACTACTCCTATCA
Source organism: Abelmoschus esculentus (assembly GCA_035048815.1). NCBI lineage: Eukaryota > Viridiplantae > Streptophyta > Magnoliopsida > Malvales > Malvaceae > Abelmoschus > Abelmoschus esculentus. The sequence goes on along the minus strand of JAUCBN010000051.1, from coordinate 8,421,665 downwards.
CACAACATTAGACTAAAAGACAAAATGCAACACACAAGGAATTTAAACACGTACGACTTTTGAATATTTATAGTGCACTTTAGACCCTATTGATCGATCAAATTATCCCATAAGGTTCATCACTTAACTAGCTAATATATTCTCAAAAATCAATGCTCAAAACTTAATTCTAAACAGAATTCAAATCACATGTATCCCACTTTTCACGCATCACTTGTAAAAACCGATAAAACCACTTTTATCTTAATTTTCAAAACAAAACGTGGGAAAATCGAATGCTTATAAAATCTTTTTTTAAAAACAGTTTCATGAGCATTTATATACATGCATAATCACATATGCACAACACAATAAGAGCATGACAAATAACATTGTAAAAACATGGCATAATATGGGAAACTTTAAGAGAGCAAAACTTTAAACTTACTTCCGAGTATAGGAAGGTTTTTCACACCTTCCCTACACCCCCAAACCTTTGAAAACACATTTAAAAACATGCCAAATCGGCAGCCCTCATAATCCACTCACTGATTTACCGAAATTTGCTCGACAAGTCACCCGAAAACGCGATTCGACTTTCCGATCTCCCTCAACCTTTTTCCTCTACCTCTTGACCTAATTCAAGCACCAAAACCATATGTTTTAGTACATTATAACAAAAAAAATCCCTCAAGTCGGACCAATATATGACAACCCCTAAAAACACCATAAAACCTAACCAAAACTCACCGAAAACTTCTCCAAACACCACCTAAACCTTATGTACGGAATTAGATACTTAAAAGCCATCTTAATTACATCTAAAAACTTAAATATTCATGTATTTTAGGCATCAAAAATAGTCATGGAAAACCCTTGATCGAAAATAAAGAAAACAATGAAATTTTTATCAAGAAAACCGAATTTATTGATTCAAGACTTTAAAGATAGTTTCGATCAGCCAAGAACATAGGAATTTCATTAACGAACTTTAGGTTTCATAGGTTTGAATGATTCTCACCTCCAAATTGATCCAACCTCCTTCCAAGGTTTAAAAACAAGTAAAACCGAAGGAAAACGAAGAGATTTTGAAGAAGAAAAATATAGGAAAATTAACCAAACTAATTTTTTTATTTAAAATATTGATTTTTATCTTTGAAAATATGATGGAATGACTGCCAAGAAGATGAAAAGTCGGAATTTTAAAAATAGGTTTATGTTTATGACATAAAAACAAGTTTTTAGGATTAATATTAAGTTATTTGGGCTATTAATTAAAATTATGAGTTATTGGTTATTAAAATAGACCCTTGGAAGGCTTAGATCAGCTAGGATTAGGATTAGATCAAAGCACCTTAAAGATTCAAAGTTTTGACTTAATTTATGAAATTGTCCTCAAGTTTTCAATTTTTACAAAATAATCATTAATTTCAAAATCGTAGGGATTCAAGGGTCAATTTTCAAAATTTATTTGACCTAAGTCAAATATATTCTAAATAATGATTTTAGGATATTTTCCATAATTTATTTTGATTAAAAAATAAGTTTTAAGTATTTAATCCTGAACTAGGCTAAACCGACGAAACCAATTCACTAAACTTCTAGGCCCAATTTTGGGGCGTTACAAACTCCCTCCTTAAGTGTTGCTTTAATTCTTACCTTTACTCTCCTTTAAGTGGTGATAATGAAGGCTTTCATTGCATGTCTTCTCTGATGAAAAACTAATCAGCTTTATGGAGGATTAAGTAGCTCTTAAGTGGTATTTAAGTGCCTCTTTAAGTGGTATACTTAGGAGCTCTTCAATGACTTTCTTTCTTGCTGAAACTGACAACCTTTAAGTGGTTTAAATCTCCCTTGAAGGTCTTGAAGCTAATCAACCATCATGGTGTCTTCAAGTATCTTCAATTGGTGGTAAATGTCTTATCATTCTTGTAGAAAATGATCAGCCATTTGATCTCAAATGAATACATTAGCTGAAAATATATGAGCAACCATTAGATAACAACTTTATTTAATAAAGCAAATGCTGGGAAGAAACTTAATGAGCTAGTTAAATTAAATGAATTAGTTTAATTGAATGAACTAACTCACTTAATGAACTAACAAACATCAATAAGCTCTTAGACTTTAAATTAACTAACATGCATAAACTGACATACATAATTAAACTAACAAGCTTAAAGAGCTAACATGCTTAAATGTTCTAAACAAACATAAATACAACAATATGTTTAAATGAACAATAAGCCTTATTTATTCATGATAAAAAAATGCAGAAATTAAATATGCAAAATAATGTAAACTCATGCAAGCTAAATGCTCATGCAACTACATGCAACACACTCCTAAGCTAGCACTCAAAATCATGTATTAAAATGCAAAAGTAACATGTTGCATTTGTTCAAAAGATGACCAAGGCTCCAAGTTCAAATTCGAGGCTTGAAAAGGCATATTTGAACTCGAATTGTTTAGATCCTCGATTCGGGAACAAGTGTTTAAATTTTTCGGCTCTTTTGATGTGAGCTTGTCTTAAAAGATTTTGGTGTCAACTAGGATCACATCACTCGGTGTCAAAGGAGCCAAAGTAATCTTCTTACCTGCATGCATAAAATAGTATTGGTTTGTAAGACCATCTTGCATAGCCCTCTTTTCATACTGCCAAGGGCGTCCCAAAAGAAGGTGACTAGCATCCATCGACACAACATCACAAAGGACCTCGTCCTTGTAATTTCTAATCGAAGTTGGTACAACTTGTCTTGTCACTTTAAGTTCTCCATCGTCATTCAATCATTGCAACTTGTAAGGATTCAGATGTTTTTCGTTTTTAGACCTAACCTGTCAACCATCAATGAACTAGCAACATTAGTACAACTACCGCTATCCATAATCACAAAGCATACCTTATCTTAAACTTTACATCGTGTGTGAAAGATATTCTCGCGTTATTGCTCATCCTAAACCTATTGCACACTCAAACTACGTTTGACAACCATAATTTTCATTACCTTACCAGTCTCATCAACTTCTAGGTCATCCTCCTTATCATCTTCATTAGGGATCTCATGTGGTTCTTCTTAAAAATCTAACTCAATTTTTCCATCTTCTCACATCAGCATAACCCTCTGATTAGGACATTGGCTAGCAACATGTCCTCGATCAAGTCACTTAAAACATTGGATATCTCTCTTATATGATCACAACCATCAATGAATCAGAAGAATTTCTTATTGGACCTATGACTCGTGCTAAAACCAAGAAATTCCATGAGGCCATGGGAAATCTATTTATTCAAGGCTGAAAATTAGAGGATGCAGCACCAACTTTGTTGGAACAATACAACCTCTTACTTGTGCATGAGTTTGCATGAGTTTTTTTTTCTTAAGTTTTTAAATTTAATTTCAACATGTGTGCATTAATAAATAATGCTTGATGTTCATTTAAGCATGTTAGTTCAATTAAGTTCATTAGTTTAATTAATGCATGATAGTTCACTTTAAGCATGTTAGTTTTCTTATGTTTATGAGTTCATTTAGATTGTGAGTTAATTAATTAAACTAGACCATTCAATGTTACTAGTTTCATTAATTAAACTAAACTCATTAAATCTGTTACATGCATTCACTTTTATTGAATAAAATTGTCATCTAATGGTTACTTATATATTTTGAGCTAGGGTACTCATATTGGATCAAATGGCTGATCATTTTCTACAAGAATGACAAGTCATTTACCACCAATTGAAGACACTTGAAGACACCATGATGGCTGATCAGTTTCAAGACATTCAAGGGAGATTTACACCACTTAAAGGCTGCTGGTTTCAACAATGTTACAAAGCATTGAAGAGCTCCTAAATACACCACTTAAAAAGCTACTTAAACACTACTTAAGAGCTACCTTAAAACCCCATAAAGCTGATCAATTTTTATCAAAGAATTCATGCAATGAAAGCCTTCATTATCACCATTTAAGGGAGAGTAAGGGAAGGAATTGAAACAACACTTAAGGAGGGAAATCAAGGAATATCAGTCAACTTGTTCGCCATTTTTGGATCGGATATGGGCATTTATGCCACCAACCATGATCATGCGTTCTAAGGCAAAGAAATTCAGAGAAGTTCTTTTCCTTGTGCTACAATTTCAGATTCATGCGATCATGTTTATGCCTTAGAACATAGTCTTTATAATGTGTTGCATGCTGATATGTGACATATTAGATTATACTACTTATTATATGTGTTTAAGCATGCATATATGATATTATGTATTTTTTAAGGATTGGTTTAATAGTGTTTGTATTGTTTCTAACTTATTTATAATTTCATGTGTATTAATGAATAATTTTCCAAGTGTTTACACCTTGTATTAATGTTTTCATTGAGTTTACAATACATTGATGAATTCTTGTTATGATTACATATAGGTACATAGGAGAACACCAGCTCAAAAGAGTGTATGCAGCTCAACACCAGCTCAAGAGAGTGTATGCAGCTCAACACCAGCTCAAGTGAAACATATTCTGCTCAAAAGAAGCTCAACGGAGTGCACGCAGCTCACCCTAGCTCGAGGCAGCTCAGAGGCTTAGCTCCCAGCTCAATTCAACTCCTAACACTCTTAACTAGCTTGTTTAAGCTTTACTCAATTTCCAGCTAGATCAAGTCAAGCTAAAGTGACATACGACATCTAAAACCTATCCTACTCGAAGTGAAGATGTCATAGGCATGTTCCATGCATGTGAGACACACATGGGAGCCTTGTTCAAATGTGTGGGCGTTCAAGGGAGTGCACGCCAAATGCATCCCTTGTTTTTAAGCAAGGCAATTTGGATAAGTCTGGGCAGTTTTTGTAAATTAGCACATGTTTAATGTGCCAAAACTTGTGGCTAAGATATTTGGACTCCTAAGAGAGGTTATTTGGCATATGAATTCAAATTTTTCTTTTATTTGTAGCCATATATTCATATTCGGCAACCTCTCTTTCTTTCCTATATATTTTCTAACTTTTGTAAACACAAAGGATACACATTTTGAAATAAAATTATACTTGAGAGTTTTTCTCTTCTTTGATTCTTTTTAAAACTTTCATTCAAACTTGTTTTTGATTGTCAAACTTTTGATACTTTGGATTCCTAGATTGCTATCAAAAGGGTCCAAGTCTTTTTTGACGTTTGAAAGATTCGATTCGGGTTTGCTTAGTAGATTGTGAAGGTTCTTTCGAGTTTAACGTTTCTATTTCAATCCAACAACTTTCTTTACCATTCATGAACACTAAAGTTGTTGCCATGGATGTTTCTTGAAGCATTCATCTTCCTCGTTTTGAAATCCATCAAAACGCCAACTTTTTCTTTCTTTTCTTCTTTTTTTTTCGTTCTTCTCTTTATTTCCTATTATTATCATGATTATAACTTTGATCCATTATTGTTTTCTTGTTGTTCTTGTTGCAGGAACGTGCTTACAACATTCCTAGATCCGCAACATACGAAGAAAGTTCATTTCGATAGGCTATATCGTATCAAAAGATAGAAAATATATAGGAGAAGGAAGGAGATGACCTAATTTGAATACATGACTGAAATTAAAAAGAAAAAAATTGACTTCAAAATGCCTATTGACCTCTTCTAGGCACTTAACCATCTTAGCCACAAGTTTTGGCACATTAAACATGTGTTAATTGTTTGAATTTGAATAAGAAACCATCCATTCTTATTCTTATTGCCATTAAAGGACAACTTATGGTGGTTAAAAGGCTTTCAAACACCTAAATGGTAGAAAAAGTGGAGCAATGAGAGAACATTTTTCACACTAGGTGTTATGTTAACAACAAAGTGTGTTTTATGATAATTGATGGCGGAAGTTGCACCAACGTGGCCAACACTCTTATGGTGGATAAATTTGGCCTCAAAATTTTAAAGCATCCAGCCCCATATAAACTCCAATGGCTCAATGATTCAGGGGAATTAAAGGTCACCATACAGGTTTTTGTCCCTTTCTCTATTGGTTCATGTAAGGATTAGGTTTTGTGCAACGTAGTTTCTATGCATGCAAGTCACATCTTACTTGGGAGGCCATGGCAATATGATCGAAGAACAATGCATGATTGTTACACCAGTTAGTTCATCTTCAAGCATGGAGGCAAGAAGATAGTGCTTGCGCCTATGACGCCAAAACAAGTGCAAAGTGACTAGATTCTGATGAAACAAAGTGTGGAGGCTTGGAAACAAGAGAAGATCCAAACCAAGCCTAAGGAAGGAGGACCTAAGGAAGAGAAGGCGTATGGCAGCATCAAGTTGATTAAGGAATGTCTTTTGACACATTTCGTGACCATTTATGAATTTTCTAACCCCAAAGAAACCAAGACGTTCTCATCTTCTTTTCAGAAACTCAAGGAGGAGTCAGAAGGCCATGCACGACAAAATCATGTCATTCCCATTGCTAAGGAAGATTCCAGCACCAAAGGGTTCGATTTGAAGACAAATCGTCCAAAAGAAGGAGGGGATGATATGTGCATGCCCAACCTTAGTGTCTGCTCATATCTAAAGTCACACAATTCAGTTTAGGAAGTTCTACTTAATCCTGTTTATTTACTCAATTCATGTGCTACATTCACTTGCTATCTCATATATCATATTATATACCTATAATGTTTATTTCCTTATATTACTATTGATAACTTAGTAATTAGTATTGAACCACAACTTTATCTAGCTTATATTATGCTTAATTAATATTCAACACATGTTTAGTAACACCATACTTATTAGTTTAAGTTGTTTCTTTGCAGGTTATGTTAAACACATCTTAAGGGACTATTGGCCAGCTCCGTTTTCGCTCAAATGCACCGTTTGAGCTCAAAACAAAGAATCATTGTTTGAAGCACTTACTAGCTTCCGATCAACACCAAAATGTACCAAACACTCCTAGGCAGCGCAATGAAATGGATGCTAGCTTCGTTCCAGCTCACGAATCCAAAATGAGCTCAAAATGACAAATGGTGAATTTTAGTCCATATGGGATTCGAATCAGCTCCTACACACTCTTATGGATTAAGGAGAGTATTACGGCCCTAAGAATCAGTTCACTCAGCCAGGGTGTTAGTCGTTCAGCTCAAATCATCACTCAAAGTTGGTGAACTTTCATCTAGCTAAATCAGCTAGCTAGCTTAGTCTAACCCAATTCAACCTTAGTTCATCCAACTCATCTTATTTCACCCTACAAACTTCAGCTCAACCATGGAAGGACATGTTCCCTCCACAAGAGACACAATCGACCAGCCATGGAGGGAAACATGTTTCGGCGCCAAAACAAAGAGATAGCACTCTTTATTGTGCAGATTCATGATGGTCCACTTTTTTGCCATTTCGAGTAGGATCCGAGTAAAACTGGGTTTCGGTGTCTTCATGAAAGTTGTTACTCTTTCTCTTATCTTTCCAACGCATATTGAATCGCACCAATCCGATATCGGGAACTCGAAATATGTCCAAATTACCGAAGATTGAGCAGGCTGGAATTTTAAACTGAAAAGTTCAAACAAGTCTTAGAATAAGACACCATTCAACCAAACGGTTAAGGAGGGAGATAGCACCAATTGAACAGATACCAAGTCCACTATTCAGCCACCTTTTCCATGGGAAATGTCCCTTGGCCACAACCTTTTATTTCCTATAAATAGGACTTGAATTTTCATTTGTAAAATAACTTTGAATCAGATTCTTTATTTTGTGAGTTAATCTCTCATTCATGTTCTTTTAAGAACTTTATCGACTTATCAAATCATCTCTTTGATTTGTGGCGTCACCTTCCATCCTTTATACTTTAGATTACTTGAAATACATTTCCAAGAGGTCTAAATGCATCTACCACCCTCAAAGTTCCAACTAGATTTGGTTTATGTTCCTATAACATAAGTTCAACCTTTTCCCCTTTGAATACTATCATTCTAGCATCCCAAAATCACAATACACTTTCCATTTAGTCCACCATCCTTCACCATCCCTTAACATAACCTTCCATACCATTTACTTCATAGATTGGGTTAGTGAAAATAAAAGAAAAAAAATATAAACCTCACAACACACAAAAAATCCTCACAGTCACTCTAAGGAAAAGAAGTTATTACTCAAATCACTCGTGTTTGCACTCTAGGACCTAATGGCTTTTACTGTCCTCTTCTGATCTCACAACTTTTTTGTGTTTTTACCACTAGAACTCTCGTCACAAGTTCTTAATAGAACTAACTCAAAACCTTTCAAAATTATTAGTATAGATGTTGTTGGTGTTTGGGCTACAAGATAAGGCTTAGGTTAAGGAAGAAAAAAAAGAGAAGAAGAAATAAAAAGGAAAATACAAAAGTTCAGGGACTACTATGAAAATGGTATAAGAATAGGATAAAATAATAAAAGAAAGACAGTATGTTACCACAAAACTTACTTACAAACCAATCGTAAACAATCAAACTTGAGGAACATCTCCGAGATAGTCATTTGCTAGCTTTGTGTTTCTTGCCTTCACTTCAAATGTGCATCTAATTTTTTTGAACTTTTTTTACTAATTCAAACTCTTTAAGATGAGAGAAATCTGAATTTGTAGATTCTTTTTTTTGTACAAATTTTGAAAATTCTTTTTTTTTTAGAACTAAAATTCACAAGAAGGAGGCTTACTTGAATCTTCCTTTGCTCTAATACCACATGATACGCTTCAACTTTCCAATTGTTGTTGTAGAGAGAAGCTTTGATTATCTCGACCATGATTGCAAGCAAGCTTTGATCCTCGTACGTTTTCCTTGTTTGATGAAGAAAAAAGATGGTGAAGTGGTGTAAAGAGGGCTACGAAAGTGTAGGTTATATGTGTAATTGGTAAGGGAAGGTAGGGTGATGTTTTGGTTAGGGAAATAAATGTAAAAGGTGATAGTGAAGGATAGGGAAGTCGGCTAAGGTTATGGACGAAAGGGTTAGGATGAAATGTATGTATGGTGGTAAAGAAACAGTATTCAAAGGTAACAAAAGTAGAACTTATGCTATGAAAGCATAAACCCAACTTATAATATGCTTTGAGGGTGGTATAGAACTTAAATCCTTAGGAAATAAGTTCCTAGAATCTTAAGTATGGATGGAAAAGATAGAAAACTCCACAAACCTATATAATAGATTTGATAAGTCAATATAGTTCTAAAAAGAACAAGTTTGAGAGTAAACTCACAAAGGAATTTTTGTATTGATCAAAGATGTGTTTTACAAATGAATTTAAGTCATATTTATAGTTTTCTAAGAGGTTTAGCCGAAATGGTCTTTAATTATTCGGATAACCATTCATTTGAATGGTGTCTCCCTCCAAATCTATTAGAAAAGTGTAACTTCTCGATCTAACCTGCACAATCTTCAGTAATTTGGCCATATCTCAAGCTACCGATATCGGATTGATGCGATTAAAAATGCACTGTAAAGATAAGATATAGGGGAACAACTTTCATGAAGACACTGAAACCCAGTCCAACTTGGATCCTGCTCGAAAATGACAAACAAGTGGAACATCATGAAGCTGTCCAATGAAGAGTGCTATCTCTTTGTTTGAAACAAATATACATACACATGTTTATTGTGTCATTTTCGTTCAAAACATGTGGCTAAGAAAGCATGACTGCCAAGAGAAGTTATTTTTATTCAAATTTAATCTTTAAACTCCTTTAATATTAGCCACACATGTAATTTCGGTTTGACACTTGTCTTTCTATATATTTGTACTACAAACATTGTAAAAAGGTTATACACTTTGAAATAAAATTATAATTGAGAGTTTTTCTCTTGTTTTTTTTAGAACTTTCTGACATTCAAACTTGTTTTTGAATTGAAAACTTTTGATACTTTGGGTTCCTAGATCGCTGTCTAGAGGGTCCAAGTCCTTTTCACGTTAAACAGATTCGATTCGGGTTTGCTCAGTAGATTGTGCAGGTTCTTTCGAGTTTAGCATTCCATTTTGATTACATCAACATAATTCACCATTGTTGAATGTTCGAGTTGATTCCATGGATGTTTCTTGAAGCATTCATCTTCCTCATTTTGAAATCCATCAAAATGCCAACTTTTTCTTTCATTTCTTTTTCTTTCCGTTTTACCTTTTATTCCTAATTTCATCATGAATATAATTTTGATTCCTTATTGTTTTCATGTTGTCCTTGTTGCAAGAACGTGCTTACAACAATCCTAGATCTGTAACATACGAAGAAAGTCCGTTTCGATAGGCTACCTTGTATCACATTATTTCACAGGGTATCCATGTCGATAATGAAAATGGGGAAGGCAATTCAAGAATGGCCTACACCAACTTGCATCACCGAGGTACGATCATTTCATGGTTCCTAGATTTTTCTAACACTTTGTTCAGCCCGTTGATTGAAATCATCAAGAAATGATAGTTTTTTCATTCGGTAAAGCACAAGAAGAGGCTTTCAAAGCCTTGAAAGGTAAACTTTGTTCAGCCCCAATTCTTAGTCTTCTTGATTTTTTGATACATTCATGAGTGAGCGAAAGTAATGCACATCGAGCGAAAAGCTAAATATGTTGGTAAAGTCTGGAAAGTCAGCCAACTTGAGAGGATTTTTTGGATTGGATCCGTGCATTTATGGGAAGAGTTGTCTTCTAACAAATTGACTGTCATTCAATTGCCTTTTCAATGCATCTTGAAACGCATCAATCGGACATCGGGAGCTCAATATATGTTCATTTTATTCAAGACTGCGCATGCAAAAATCTGGATACAGGATTGTTATGAGATTTTGTAAAATTCAGCCCAAAAGCTAATATATAAAGCTTTTGGATGAATTAGACATTAAAATAAATTAATTCAAAGCTAGATTATGAAGCTTTGACCATTATTATTAATATTTTATTTTATTTCCTAGGATTCATTTTGATTAAATATCCATAAGCTGATTTTAGGGGATTTATTATAGTAAGCTATCAATATGATGATTTTTAGAGATTGATCAGCTATCTTTTAGGTAATTGTAAGATCTCCTTTAGACTATAAAAGGGGACAACCTCTTCTCTTGTAAAAAACATGAAGAATATGAATTGTTGAGTTATAAAACTCTTGGCCTTGGGCCATTTTATTTGCAAGGTTGTCACCTTGCTATTTTTCTTATTAGAAGTCTTCTTCAACATAAGTACTTCAAGTTTTTATGAGGGAGATTATCTTCACACTCTTGCTTGCCGAAGCAATCGCATTTAGGAGGGTGAGTTAGAGCCAATTATGGTGTTTGCTTATCTAATTACGGATAGGAGGGTGCCTCGGACAACAAAATACCATCAATTCACCAGAGAGATTCGTTTCGTTTGCAAGTGTTTGCCTATTCAATTGCGATTAGGAGGGTGCCAAGGACAAATCTATCCAACATCATACCACCACCACCACCATCTATCCCGCTGCACATTTTATATCATTTTTCTATCACTTTTGATTTAGTATGTGATGCCTCAGGAATAGGCATAAGTGTTGTCCTACAGGAAAAGCAAGCAGTTGCTTACTTTAGCGAGAAGTTAAAGGGAGCGCAACTGAATTCCACTTATGATAAGGAGCTCCTCGACTTAGTCTATGCCCTTAAAGTTTGGAAACACTACCTCTTACCCAAAGAGTTTGTCATTCATACTGATCATGAATCCTTTAAATGGCTAAATGGTCAAGGTAATTTGAGCAAAAGACATGCTCGATGGGTTGAGTTCATTGAATCATTTACTTATATAATCAAGTATAAGAAAGGTAAAGATAATATTAGTAGCTGATGTTGTCTCCCGAAAGTATACTCTAATTACTCAAATGTATGCTACTATCCTTGGTTTTGAACACATTAAGGACTTGTATCCTAATGACCCAAATTTTTCATATGTTTATAACCATTGTCTTAAGGATGCATTTAACAAGTTTTATCTTGTAGATGGTTTCTTTTCCGAATGAATAGATTTTGCATCCCATATAACCCCCTCGACCCGGTCTAGACACAACCCGACTCGAACAAGCTACACGGGGAATTTCGAGGCTAATCCAAAGACTCGCCTCGATAAATAACCCTTATTTTTACTGCTACATTTTATTTATCTTGTCTTGATGCTTTACTTCATCCTACATGTTCATGCGAGGACTGAGTTCGATTTGTAGCAGAAACATATATTATACAAGTCCTAATTGACCGAACATGATCTATATGTAAATTCACCTAAAACACTTTAAGCACATATCATAACATACTTGCTAGATGTATTGCAACCTAAATAGTATATCATAGATCAAACTTACATACGCATACTTCATCATTAAACAATTCCATAACTACACATAAGGGTATCATGAATCAACTTCAATATAACTTTATTATAATTAAAGGAATACCAATTGGTAATTCAAGAGCAAGTTACGAGCTAACATAAAATTTGGAAATTAATCAAATATGTATAAGCTTATAACCATTTCAAGTCTCAAAAGCATAGACAATATTCAAAATGATAACCCATCCTCATTGCTCTCTCACCACTACTAATGTTATAAAGACATACTTGAGCTTTCACTTGGCGGTTACCAGGATCCTTGCTTCCTTTTGCTATCTCCACATTAAATACTCTGCATTCGAAGGTAAATGAGAAGGTAAGCATAAGCTTATTGAGTGAATAAAAACATATTTAAGAACACATTGCAATGCAACACATAATATATCAAAATCAAGTTTAAAAACCAAGTAAAAACCAATTTGAAAACCAAGTCATGCTCTTTGTAAGAAAAACATTCATGGCTCTCAATGCCACCATATATAAAATCATCAAGTGTCCATGGCTCTCAAGCCACAAAACATTTTCAAAAGCCTTTCTGAAAACATATGTTTATCAAGCATAATCCAAGTCTTACATGCTACCTATAGCAAAGATCAAACAAAAACCTTATGCACAACACATAAGCTCATGCAATTCCCTTTGCAAAGCAATAATTAAAACACTTCCCTTTCAAGCCATATTGGTATTATGATCCAATTATTATTACCTCTAATTGTTAGGATAAATGGATTCTCGTTCGGTCTCTTGAAAGATGATACGCTCCAACTCTCCAAAGATGCTTGTAGAGAGAAGCTTTGATTGCCCGGACCTTAGAATGTAAGCAAGCCTTGTATCATGCTTGTTTCCTGAACAAAAGAATGTTAAAAGATGCTGGAAATAAGATAAGGATGATTCAAGAAGAGGTTATGGTGTTAGGGTATTGTTTAGATGAAAAGGAAGTTGTTTTGGTGAAGGGAATGCGTGGGGGATGTTGATGGTTCATTAAGGAAGAAAATGGAGGTGTTTAAGTGAAGTAAATGATATGGAAGGATAAGTTAAGGGCTGGTGAAGAATGGTGAACGAAAATGGAAGATGGATGGTGTTTATATGATGCTGGAATGATAGTATTCAAAGGGGCAAAGGTTGAACTTATGTTATAGGAACATAAACCCAATCTAGTTGCAACTCTGAGGGTGGTAGATGCACTTAGACCTCTTGGAAATGTAATTCCAGAAACCTAAAGTATAAAGGATGGAGGGTGACACCACAAATCAAAGAGATGATTTGATAAGTCGATAAAGTTCTTAAAAGAACAAGAATGAGTGATTAACTCACAAACTAAATAATCTGATTCAAAGTTGTCTTCAAATGCAAAAATGGCTACATATTTATAGGAAATGAAAGGGTGTGGACAAGGGACATTTCCCTTTGAAAAGGTGGCTGAATAATGGCCTTGGTGTCTGTTCAATTGGTGGTGTCTCCCTCTTTAACCGTTCGGTTGAATGGTGTCTCCTTCCAATAATTGTTGTAACTTTTCGGTTTAAAATTCCATCCTACACCAAAGTCCAATTCTGCTTGTATCCTGATTGAAATCGGCACACAAGTGGACCATCATGAACCTTTCCAATGAAGAGTGCTATCTCTTTGTTTTGGCGCCCCAAACATGTTTCCCTCCATGGTTGGTCGGTTGTGTTTCTTGGGGAGGGAACATGTCCTTCCATGGTTGAGCTGAAGGTTGGAGGGTGAGCTAAGATGAGCTGGATGAACTAAGGGTGAACTGGGTTGAGCTGAGCTAGCTAGCTGATTTAGCTAGCTGAAAGTTCACCGTCTTTGAGTGATGATTTGAGCTGAACGGCTAACCCCCTAGCTGAGTGAACTTATCCTTAGGGCCATAATACTCTCCTCAATCCATAAGAGTGTGTAGGAGTTGATCCGAATCCCATATGGATCGAAATTCACCATTTGTCGTTTTGAGCACATTCTGGATTCGTGAGCAGGAACGAAGCTAGCATTCACTTCATTGCGCTGCCTAGGAGTGTTTGGTACATTTTGGTGCTGATCGAAAGTGCCTCAAACAACGGTTCTTTGTTTTGAGCTCAAATGGTGCATTTGAGCTAAAACGGAGCTGGCCAATAGTCCCTTAAGCTGTGTTTAACATAACCTGCAAAGAAACAACTTAAACTATTAAGTACATGTTATTAAACATGTGTTGAATATTAATTATGCATAATATAAGCTAGATAAACCTGTGGTTCAATACCAATTACTAAGTTATCAATAGTAATATAAGGACATAAACATTATAGGTATATAATATGAGATAGCGAGCGAGTGTAACACATGAATTGAATAAATAAAGAGTATTAAGTAGAACTCCCAGATTGGAATTGTGTGACTTAGGGTATGTGCAGAAATTAAGGTTGGGCGTGCACATATCATGAAAGAGGTTACATGGAGGTCTATTCCACAATGCCAAACTCACCTTAGTGTATGGGTTAGTGCACCACTAAGGAATTTTACACGTACGCATTTTATAAATTTAGTGCACTACCATCCTATTGATCGATGAATTTATCCCTCTTAGCCATCACATAATAAACAAATATAAAACAAAGCTAATGCTCAAGTTTTAAGTCAAAAAAGTGAATTAACCATATGCATCCCACTAACACATGCATCAAATGCATAAATCGATAAAAACCACTTTTCTCATGTTTTCAAAACAAAACCATGGGAGCATCATATGCAAATAAAACCTTTGTAAAAGTAGTATCATGAGAATTGAAAACACATGCATATTCACATATGCACAATTATAACATAAGCATGACTAAAACACATAGTAAAACAAGGCATAATATGAGAACCATTAAGAAAGCATTACTTAAAACTTACTTTCGAGTATACAGAGTTTTTTCTTACCTTTCCTACACCCTCAAACATTTGAAAACACATTGGTGATTGTCTGTGTAGTGCTATAAATTATGTGGATCACATATATGCAAGTATACATAGTCAAGCAAGTAATAAAGGGTGAGTGAGTATCGTCACGATGATTTGGGGTAAAGTGTAAGTCAAAATTGTCAAGGCAAAAAGGTGTCACTAACTAAAAGGAAAATAAAGATAAAAATATAAACAGATGAAAATGGATATGTACGGTGAAGGTGTAACGGTGAAATGCTATGGCAATTTTAGAATGCAAGCAACTAAAATATGTCGAGGCAAAATGGAATGGATGGCAATGGCACGATAGTAGTATGGAAGCAGTGGGTGGAGAGTATGATGATATGATTGCAAGGAAACGGTAGAAACAAAGGAAACACTTTGTAAATGTTGAGGCAAAAACAGGATGCAAGAACATGATTAAGCAATATGTTGTACTAACCCTCGATTGATGAGCTCTCCTGGGAATGATTGTGGAAGATCCGATGGATTTATTAAACTTACTCCTACAAACATCTAGATGCTATGGGGTCTATTTACTTGACAGAGGTTTCTAAAGTGCTCCTGCTCTCTCGAGTCATAGGAACCTGACAGTCTAAAATGTCACGACATCTCCTCTCGGTCTCAGCAGTGTCATCTAGCCTATCGACAAAGCACACTCCTTTTATTCGTTGAAACCCTCACTTAAGTCTCCCTTGAGCAGCTAAGGTCAGATTAGGCTCTATTTGCAGTCTAGAACCCATTGCTCACGTAGATCCTCCCTTAGTTCCTCTCGGACACTAAGGATCTATGGCTAGGTTTCTCTCGAACACCTAGCATACACCTAAACACGGGACACTCTCATGCCTCTTACAATGCTTAAATGATTAACAACAATGAGCAAAGCAAATACACAAACACATAGCATGCTAAATAATTATAGAAATAAAAAGTTAATCATCCACATAAACAACCACCGAAATAAAGCAAACCATGGTGGCGTGAAAGTTAAAGATAAGTATCATCCACAATATCATCCTTAAACATCCACAAATATCCTCTCAAAGATATACAAATAAAGCAAAGGAAGAAGGATAGAAGACACCCTTGGTGTGCACAGCCGCCAGCCTCTTCAACAACCATGGGACGCCTTAGTGTGCTAGCACCTCTCGGGTGCCTAGCACGCCACTCCCTTCAAGCTCTATCAATGGAGGACTCTTTGGCCGGAAGTTGGAGAAGAAAGGTGGAAGCTTTCCTCTGCCGCAAACAGCTCCAAAGGTCCCTCTTTTTTCGTGTCTTAGCTCCCCCAAAAAGGCCTCTAAAAAGGTCTGAAAAAGTCTCCCTTTTATTAGGTCACCATGCCTTATAAAAATGAGGTGAAAAACCCTAGGGTTTGGTAGAATTTACATTTGCACCCCTATTCACGTGACGACATTTCTGACATGGTGATAGTGGTCCCCTACTGAGGTGGTTGTGGCCAGCTTGCATAGCACCAGCTGACACTCCTCTCAAAATATCTTCTTGTCTTTTAGTGCAACACAGGAGGTCCTCTAGATTTGCCATGACATTTTCCCATCGCTATCCTTCTGCGAATGCCATGAAAAATGTCTCTTGCTTCCCACTTTGCTTTACCTGCACAACATCAGCCAAAAGCACGACCTTCCCTGTAAAATAACACCTATTGCCACATCAAAAATGCCAAGGCATAACTAGAAACTATATGCAACGTTATGATCCTAAATGCAACTAAATGCTTATATATGGGCTTTAAAAACAGTCAATAACTTAAGTAAAAAGGCTTAAAATATAGCCTTTTTGCGGAGTTATCACACATTTAAAACCCTACCGAATTGGCAGCCCTCAACTCACTAATTTACCGAAACTTGCTCGAAAAGTCACCCGAAAACGCGATTCAGCTTTCCAATCTCTTTCAAACTTGTTCTTCTACCTCTTGACCTGATTTAAGCATCAAAACCAAAGGGTTTAGTGGATTAAAACACACCCAAACATCCCTCAAGTCGGACCAATACATGGCAGCCCCTAAAAACACCATAAAACCTAACTGAAACTCACCGAAAACCTCTCCAAACACCACCTAAACCTTATGTACGGATTAGATATGTAAAAGCCATCTTAATTACATTTAAACACTTCAAGATTCATGTATTTAGGCATAAAAATAGCCATCTAAAACCTTGAACGAAATTCAAGAAAATAATGGATTTTTTTATCAAGAAAATAGATTTTATTGATTTAAGACTTTAAAGATTGTTGCAATCAGCCAAGAACTTAGGAATTTCATTAAAGAACTCTATAATTCAGAGGTTTGAATGTTTATTAACCTCTAAATTTGATCCAATCCACTTTCAAGGTTTTTGAGAAGAAAAACAATTGAAAAATAAGACTTTTTGAAGAAGAAAAATACAAAGAATTAACCAAACGAATTTTTATTGAAAATATTGAAGTTTATATTTGAAAAGATGATGGATTTGGTGTCTTGGAAGAGAGAAATAGGAATTTAAGAATATAGGTTGTTTTGATGAAAAATAGGTTTCTAAGATTAATATTAAGTTATTTGAGTTATTAATTAAAATTATGGGTTATGAGTTATTAAAATAGGACCTTGAAAGGCTTAGATCAACTAGGATTACAATTGTATCAAATCCCCTTTAAAGATTCAAAGTTTTGTCTTAGTTTATGAAATTGTCCTCAAGTTTTCAATTTTTACAAAATAGTCACTAATTTCAAAAACTTAGGGATTCAATGGTCAATTTTCAAAATTGATTTGACCTAAGTCAAATATATATTAAATAAGGATTTTATGATATTTTCTATAATTTATTTTGATTTAAAATTAAATTTTAAGTATTTAATCTCGAACTAGGCTAAATCGAAAAAACCAGTTCACTAACTTATAAGCCTATTTTTGGGGCGTTACATCCCACAAGACTCTATTTGAGAATTTCTTGTTCATGAATAACATTCGGGAGGCTTAATGTGACATTTTGTCATCACCAAGACACTTGACATTGTCATGGAACACTTCTTTTGGTCACATAGGTGCAAAACGGTGGAAAAGGTGTGTTCTTCTTGCATCACATATAAACAAGCTAAATCTAAGGTACTACCTAATGGTTTTTATACACCTCTTCCTGTCCCTTGTTCACCTTGGGTTGATTTATCTATGGACTTCATTCTTGGCTTATCTTGTACCAAGAAAGGTCGAGATAGTATTTTTGTCATTGTGGACAGATTTTCCAAAATGGCAAATTTTATTCCTTGTCACAAGACAGATGATGCAACACATGTAGATGATCTTTTTTTTCCGAGAGGTGGTAAGGCTTCATGGTGTTCCACATACTATTATTTCTAATAGGGATGTCAAATTCATTAGCCACTTCTAGAAAGTATTATGGGGAAAGATAGTTACAAAGCTCCTTTACTCTACTAGTTGTCACCCACAAACTGATAGCCAAACTGAGGTAATCAACCGAATTTTGGGTGCTTTAATTAGAATAATTGTAGGTAAGAATACTCGCAATTGGGAAGAATGTTTACCTTTTATCGAATTTTCTTACAATCGTTCTATTCACACCATTACCGGCTACTCTCCATTTAAATTGGTTTATGGTTTTAACCCCTTGACTGCTTTAGATCTTGTTCCTTTGCCTTTGGATCATATATCAAGCATAGATGGTGAAAAAGAAGGTTGATTTGGTGAAGTCTACTCATGCCAAAGCCAAACATAAGATGGAGAAAACATATGAGACAATTATAGAAAAAATAAACAAAGGACATCGCCAAGTTATCTTTCAACCCGGTGATTGGGTTTGGGTACAGTTTAGAAAAGAACGATTTCCTATCCAACGAAAGTGCAAGTTGTGGATCAAAGAGGAGATGAACCATTCCAAGTCATAGAGAGGATCAATGACAATGCATATCGTATTGATTTACCCCATGAGTATAACGTGAGTTCCACTTTTAATGTGTCTGACCTTTCTCCCTTTGATGTTTCAGATTCGAGGGCAAATCCTTTTGAGGGAGGGGATGATACATGTTCCACACACCATATTCAAGGAAGAGATGGGCTTACCTTCCCACTTAACCTAATCACTCATCCAACTTCAAACAACTCCGAGACAAGCTGAATATTGTCGTCCAAGGATTCTTGAGCAAGGGATTACAAATTAGTATGAAGACCAAAGAATTCAATGGAAAAAGTTGTTATTCTTCATCTTTAAAGGACAATTGGGTCACACAAACCCAAGTTGAGTGCCCAAATGAAGCACATGACCAGATTGTATTCAAACCTTCTTAATAGATCATTCATAATTTGTGTTATTTTGGCCCAATACTACATTATGAAGTTTGGGTCAATTTTTTTTAATGAAGAACAAATAGAAATCAGGTTTATTTAGGTAATAAGGCCTTTAGAATAAGATAATATCATCCTCAAACATGCCATATCCACCACTCTCCATGCTGCAACATCACTTCTTTCAATCTTCCACCGTCCGTGTGAACATCCAAGGGACCAGAATTGAAGCTCTCTTTTTCTCCTTAAATCAAGGCATCTCCAACATCTCCAACATGGAAAATCAAAGACCAAGGGATCCTTTTATGCGTCAAGGAAGGAAATAATAAGATTCTCATGCCATCAATATTTACAAATTTCTAGAATTTTAATTATCATTTTCAAATATATTCAGCCATCCTTCACCTATAAAAGGATGTGCTTTCCATGCTTTGTAGTCACTCCTTGATATATGAAATACTTGGTTAGTTCATTTTTGCAAGTGTTGATAGCTTGTATCTTTGAAGATTTCTTCAACATAGTTCTTCAAGTTCTAGGAGGGAGAATCATCTTCACACTCTCGCTTGCCTGGGCAAACGTGTTTAGGAGGGTGGGTTAGAGCCACTTGAGGTTACTTGCCTAAGTAATTGCCCTTAGAGGAGGGTGCCGAGGACATCTCAACTTCTTCACCATCAAAATCCATATTTCACCATACTTCATTCTTTTTCCAGATTTGTTCATCTTTATTTTCCTATATTCTTATTAGTCTACTTTACTTATTTTCAATTATTTTCTTTGAAATTAATAATATTTCATACATTATTTCCAGCAATTCTCAAGAAATACCAAAATCAATTCAAGTCATTTTCTTAATCGAGTCTATAGACATAGGATTGCTTCCAACAACGTGGAATGATAAATCTAATCCAAGGAAAGAATTACATAAGTGATGCGTTCACATTTCTGCTCATTTATCTCATGCTTTCATACTTCATTTCAGGCATGGGATCAAAGGGGAGTTATCTTACTAATCTTAGTATTTATTACTTTTATACACTTTATAGTAAGATACTTTAGAGTTATATTAATTAAGTTATAAATATAAATAGTCATTATAACCACATTATTAAGTTTCAACTTAATTCTAAACTCATATTAAGTTATTTTAAGTATTCTCATTATTTCAATTATTATGTTTTCTTCATGGGACTTACCTATAGCTCAAGGAGTAAGTATTAGCTCGGTGTCAACTTAGTCAGCTTAGAAGAAGCTAAACGGAAGGCAATGCTAGAAACAAAAGGAGTCAACTTCAGAATAGCTTGGAAATGCATGGAACACTCCTAGAGTACTTAAAGAACTAAAGGCTACCTCCATATCAGCTCACAAATCCCATATGAGCTCAAATGAAGCATAATTCAAAATGAGGCCTTAGGAGATTCGGATCAGCTCCAAAACACTCCTCACACTAGAAGAGAGTATAAGGAAGCTATTGGACCAGCTCACTTTGCTAAAGGCAGCTCGGATTAGCTTATTTCAGCTTCAAAACTTTAGCTAAGTCTTTCATATAGATAGCTCAGTTCAATCCAGCTCACTCCCAGCTCGATTAGCTCACCTCAGCTCCAGTTATCACTCACAGCTCAATACCCGAAGTTCACCTACCCTTCACCAAGCCTCATGTCCATCCATCATCCACATTGGGCGCCAAGATCATGGAGGGAAAGCAAGTGGGCGCCAAAACAAAGAGATAGCACTTTTCATTGAACAAATTCATGATGGTCCACTTGTTTTCCAATTTCGGGCAGGATACAAGTCGAATTGTGTTTCGGTGTCTTCATGAATGTTGTTCCTCAATCTCTTATCTTTCCAACTCATGTTGAATCGCATCAATCCGATATTGGGAGCTCGAGATATGGCCCAATTACTGAAGATTGTGTAGGCTGGACCGAAAAGTTATAACTCTTCTAATAGATTTGGAGGGAGACACCATTCAAATGAATGGTTATTGATACGAGGTAGCCTGTCGAAACGGACTTTCTTCTAAGTTACGGATCTAGGAATGTTTTAAGCAAGTGCTTGCAAAAGAAAAACATAAATAGTCAAGTGTTTACACTGATTACCTATATAGGAAATAAGTATAATAATTTGGGCGTTTGAAGAGAAATTTTACATTTTTTACCTACATAGGAAAACAATGAAGTAAAAGAAAACGAAAAATGAAAGAGATAAGAAAAGGACAGAAAGTTGCTGGATCGAATTGGACACGCTAAACTCGAAACAACCTGCACAATATACTGAGCAAACCCGAATCGAATCTGTTTAACGTCAAAAGGACTTGGACCCTGTAGATAGGAATCTAGGAACCCGAAGTATCAAGAATTTGACAATCAAAAACAAGTTTGAATGTCAGAAAAGTTCTAAAAAGAACCAAATAAGAGAAAAACTCTCAAATATAAATTTTATTCAAAGTGTGTGTATCCTTGTCTTTACAAAAATTTCAGAATATATAGGAGAATGAAGGAGTTGGACGAATTTGAATACTTGGCTGAAATTAAATTCAAATGCTTAATAACTTGCATCTAGGCTCCATTCATATCAGCCACATGTTTGGGCTCATAAAACACATTAAACATGTGTTAATTGTTTGAATTTGAATGAGAAACCCCTCATTCTTATCCTTTGTTGTCGTCCATCATTCCAAAAGAAGGGTTGTGTTTGGCCTGCTCTTACACTGGCACATCTCTGTTTACCTATGTTGGAAAACAGTACAAGAATCCATTTCGTAACTCACTGGTACACCTCTGTTTACCTATACTGGAAAACAGTACAAGAATCCATTTCGTAACTCACTGGTACACCTTTGTTTACCTATACTGGAAAACAGCACAAGGATCCATTCGTAAAACACAAGGTTGAAACACTTGTAAACTTATTAAAAAACACACAAGAACGTATAAATAAGTTAGAAACATAATAAACACTATCAAACCAAACCTTAAAACATACTTAATAGCATATATACATACTTAAACATATATAATAAGTAGTATAGTCTAATATGTCACATATCAGCATGCAACACATTATAAAGCCTATGTTCTAAGGCACAAACATTATCGAATGAATCTGGAATTGAAGCACAAGTAAGGAAAAGTACTTCCCTAAATTTC
The DNA here is from genome assembly GCA_035048815.1 of Abelmoschus esculentus. Classification (NCBI taxonomy): domain Eukaryota; kingdom Viridiplantae; phylum Streptophyta; class Magnoliopsida; order Malvales; family Malvaceae; genus Abelmoschus; species Abelmoschus esculentus. Next base: position 8,399,012 of record JAUCBN010000051.1, on the reverse strand, counting down.
TTTTCCTTAGAACGAGTAATAGGTCCTTGTGGCAAGACCTCTGGATCATGTTGTGCTTGCATTGATGTGCTCACATCAGTTATCCAAATAGTTAAAGCCCATTTCGGCCAAACCCCTTAGAAAACTATAAATAGGACTTGGATTTCATTTTGTACACACACAATTCATAATATATTTTATCCTCTATGAGAATTTTCTCTCGTTTAGTTCTTCTTAGAACTTTATCGACTTATCAAGTACTTTTGTACTTATGGCGTCAACCCCTTTCTATCCATCTTGATACTTTGGGTTCTTTTAGTTTAATATACTAAAAGGGTCAAAGTCTGTTTATCACCACCCCTTAAAGATCAAGATTAGGTTTCTACAACCTAGTTTCTTCCTTCAGTATCTAAAGAACAAGTTAGCCACATTAACAGCATCATCGGTCTTATGGCATGCAATAAAATGTGCCATCTTAGAGAACCTATCAACCACAACAAAAATACTATCTCTACATGCCCTAGTTCCTGGCAATCCCAAAACAAAATCCATAGAAATATCAGTCCAAGGAGAATCAGGAATATGTAAAGGTAAGTACATACGATGTGGTGAAACCTTCGATTTTGCTTTCTTACATGTCACACAATGTTCACAGTACCTTTCAATGTCTCTACGCATCTTAGGCCAAAATAGATGTTCTTTCAATGTCTGTAACGTCTTGGTGACTCCAAAGTGACCCATCAATCCACCCTCATGTGCTTCACGGATCAGAATATCACGCATTGAACCCTGTGGAATGCATATCCTATTTTCTTTGAAAAGATAACCATCATGCCTGTAAAACTTTCCATCTGCACCTTTCTCACAAGCATTATACTTATCTCTAAAATCAGAATCATCAACATACAAGTCACGGATATATGCAAATCCAATCAAATTTGAATCAAGGTAATTCAAAAGCACATATCTACGTGATAAAGCATCAACAACAACATTATCTTTACCCTTTTTGTAACGTATGACATAAGGAAAAGACTCCAAAAATTCAACCCATTTAGCATGTCGCTTATTCAATTTATGCTGACCTGTGATATATCATAAAGCCTCATGATCAGTGTGAATCACAAACTCCTTAGGCAACAAGTAATGTTGCCATGTCTCCAATGCCCGAATCAGTGCATACATCTCCTTGTCGTAGACTGGATAATTCAATGTTGCTCCACTAAGCTTTTCACTGAAGTATGCAATGGGCCTTTTTTCCTGCATTAACACAGCGCCTATACCAACTCTAGAAGCATCACATTCAATTTCAAAAGTTTTATCAAAGTTAGGTAAGGCTAACACAGATGACTTCGTCAAACAATCCTTAATTTTCAAAAAGGCATCTTCTTGTTCTTTACCCCATAAGAAGTTAGAATTCTTCTTAATAATCCCGGTTAAGGGTGCGGTAATAGAACTGAAGTTAGGAACAAACCGACGATAGAAACTAGCTAAACCATGAAAAGATCTAACCTGAGTAATCGATGTCGGTCATGGCCATTCCTGAATTGCCTTTATCTTTTCAGGATCGACTTCAACACCATGTGCACATTCGTACAAACCTAGCTTTGTTTTGAAGGCTGTCTTCCATTCATCGCCTTCTCGCATGTGAATCTGATGATATCCACTCTTTAGATCAATTTTGGAGAAGATGACGGCTCCACAAAGCTCGTCCAACATATCATCAAGTCTAGGAATAGGATGACGATACTTAATTGTAATTTGATTCACAGCTTTACAATCTACGCACATCCTCCAAGACCCATCTTTCTTCGGCACTAACAATACCGGAACAGCACACGGACTTAGACTCTCTCGAATATAACCCTTCTCCATCAATTCTGTCACTTGTCTTTGAAGCTCTTTTGTCTCTTCAGGGTTAGCTCGATAAGCTGGTCGATTTGGAATAGTAGCACCTGGGATAAAGTCAATCTGGTGCTCAATGCCACGAAGAGGTGGCAATCCCCTCGGTGTTTCTTCCGGAAACACATCCTTAAATTCCTGCAAAAGGGAAACAATTGATGCAGGCAAATCAGAAGGAAAGTCAGTCAATAAACAATAATCTTTAAACATTAAAATAAACAAAGATTGGTGAGAGGAAAGACATTTCCTGATTTATCGACTGCTTGCATAAACATTCATCTTTTTCTTCTCCTTTGCAGCTTCCTTACTCTTTTTCAAGCTTGCTTGATCTTCCACCACTTGACTCGGTGTCAAAGGAGCCAAAGTAATCTTTTTACCTGCATGCATAAAAGAGTATCGATTTGTAAAACCATCATGCATAACCTTCTTGTCATACTGCCAAGGGCGTCCCAAAAGAAGGTGAGTAGAATCCATCGACACAACATCACAAAGGACCTCGTCCTTGTAACTTCCAATCAAAAATGGTATAACAACTTGTTTTGTTACTTTAAGTTCTCCACCGTCATTCAACCATTGCAATTTGTAAGGATTCAGATGTTTTGTCGTCTTGAGACCTAACCTGTCAACCATCACTGAACTGGCAACATTAGTACAACTACCGCTATCAATAATCACAACACATACCTTATCTTGAACTTTACATCGCGTGTGAAAGATATTTTCGCGTTGTTGTTCATCCTGAACCTGTTGCACACTCAGACTACGTTTAACAACCATAATTTCCATTACCTTACCAGTCTCAGCAACTTCTAGGACATCTTCTTTATCATCTTCATCAAGGGGCTCATGTGGTTGTTCTTCAGAATCTGACTCGATCTCTCCATCATCTCGCATCAACATAACCTTATGATTAGGACACTGGCTAGCAACATGTCCTCGACCAAGGCACTTAAAACATTGAATATCTCTCGATCGTTCTTGTACCACTACTTTTTGTTTACAACGCCCATTATCAACAACGGGAGGCTTTGGTTTGCTGGACTCGCCTTGTTCTTGAATCCGAAGTGGCGCTTGTGGTGCTTGTTTCCTAGCATGGTTAGGGGATACAATGGATTCTTAAAAGATTTAAATGGAGTAGTATTACCTCAAGTAGAAACTTTTGTACGTTGTTGTTGCTCAATTTTCATCGCCATATGCACCATGTCATCCAATTCGACATAATGCTACAATTCAACAATGTTAGCAATTTTAGAATTCAAACCTGCCATAAACCGAGCCATAGTTGCTTCACGATCCTCAACTATGTTCGCACGCATCATGGACATCTCCATTTCCTTGAAATAGTCCTCGACACTCCTATTGCCCTGTTTCAAAGTTTGTAATTTCTTAAATAAATCACGATGATAGTTAGAAGGAACAAACCGTTTCCGCATGATATGCTTCATTTCGTCTCATGTTCTCACTGGTCCTTCACCCGCACGTCGTCGACTAACCAGTAATTGATCCCACCACAACAGTGCATAGTCAACAAACTCCAAAGTTGCTAGACGTACTTTCTTTTGTTCCGAGTAATTGTAACACTCGAAAACGTGTTCAACCTTACTTTCCCATGTCAGATAAGCATCTGGATCTGAACGTCCCTGAAAAGAAGGTATAGCAACTTTTATGTTAGAAATATTATCATCAACTACACGTCCTAGTCGTTGATTCATCCGTGGTGATTGTTCAACGTCATTTTCATCATGATTCTCATTATGGACAGATTGGGAACCACCCCCCATCTATCTTGTCCAAACGAGACTGCAAAGGCTATAATGCATTCTCTAATAGACGTTGCATAGTACGTGTAAAAGCCTGCATTTGCAAATCTGGTGGCTAGTCTCCACCATGACTACGATCATCTAACCCTGTCATATTAAAACAAAAGAAAACACAAAGAAGCACAAATAACGAGTTAGGTAAAACAAAAATAAAAGTCCTCACTGCACACTCACAAAACCTCTCAGTTTTCACTCCAAAGAAAAATGTGCACTCAAAATGTAACACTCAGCGCTCGTGTTTCACTCGGGAGAATGCTTGAATGGCTCTTTTTGTCTCCCCTTCTATTCTCACAACACTCAGTGCCTTTTTCCCTCACAATTTCTCAATTTTCAGTTTTTTAAAGGACTAAACCAACGTTTTCAAACCTGTTACAAATGTGTTACTAACAAGAAACACAAATAAGGAAAAACGAAGATAAAACAAAGAAAAAAAAGAAACAAAAGTAAAAGGGCTGGAAATTGGCAAAAACGAAATAAAAAGATGAAAATGTAATTCTTACTACAAGGAAGTGCTTTACAACGCTCCTATCACCGAACAAACAAGAACAATTCGTTTCGGTTGATTTCCAAGCACTTCGAATCACATAGTAGAAGAACTTGTACATTCATCTTGATTTTACAATAGGAATACACTTTCCTTTTTTTCAATTTCTTTGCAATATTTGAATCTGATTTTTTTTTCCGATTTTTTTTCTATTCTTTTGACTTTGACTTTTTTTAGTCAAACTTTGACTTCGACTTTTTTTTTTGAATTTTTCAATTTTTTTTGTATTTTTCTTTTATACTAAATTGCAGAAAAAGTACAACAAATCCGAACCTAAGCTCTGATACCATATGATACGAGGTAGCCTGTCGAAACGGACTTTCTTCGTAAGTTGCGGATCTAGGAATGCTGTAAGCAAGTTCCTGCAAAAGAAAAACATAAATAGTCAAGTGTTTACACTGATTGCCTATATAGGAAATAAGTATAATAATTTGGGCGTTTGAAGAGAAATTTTACATTTTTTACCTACATAGGAAACAATGAAGTAAAAGAAAACGAAAAATGAAAGAGATAAGAAAAGGACAGAAAGTTGCTGGATCGAATTGGACACGCTAAACTCGAAACAACCTGCACAATATACTGAGCAAACCCGAATCGAATCTGTTTAACGTCAAAAGGACTTGGACCCTGTAGATAGGAATCTAGGAACCCGAAGTATCAAGAATTTGACAATCAAAAACAAGTTTGAATGTCAGAAAAGTTCTAAAAAGAACCAAATAAGAGAAAAACTCTCAAATATAAATTTTATTCAAAGTGTGTGTATCCTTGTCTTTATAAAAATTTCAGAATATATAGGAGAATGAAGGAGTTGGCCGAATTTGAATACTTGGCTAAAATTAAATTCAAATGCTTAATAACTTGCATCTAGGCTCCATTCATATCAGCCACATGTTTGGGCTCATAAAACACATTAAACATGTGTTAATTGTTTGAATTTGAATGAGAAACCCCTCATCCTTATCCTTTGTTGCCGTCCATCATTCCAAAAGAAGGGTTGTGTTTGGCCTGCTCTTACACTGGCACATCTTTGTTTACCTATGTTGGAAAACAGTACAAGAATCCATTTCGTAACTCACTGGTACACCTCTGTTTACCTATACTGGAAAACAGTACAAGAATCCATTTCGTAACTCACTGGTACACCTTTGTTTACCTATACTTGAAAACAACACAAGGATCCATTCGTAAAACACAAGGTTGAAACACTTGTAAACTTATTAAAAAACACACAAGAACGTATAAATAAGTTAGAAACATAATAAACACTATCAAACCAAACCTTAAAACATACTTAATAGCATATATACATACTTAAACATATATAATAAGTAGTATAGTCTAATATGTCACATATCAGCATGCAACACATTATAAAGCCTATGTTCTAAGGCACAAACATTATCGAATGAATCTGGAATTGAAGCACAAGTAAGGAAAAGTACTTCCCTGAATTTCTTTTCCTTAGAACGAGTAATAGGTCCTTGTGGCAAGACCTCCAGATCATGTTGTGCTTGCATTGGTGTGCTCACATCAGTTATCCAAATAGTTAAAGCCCATTTCGGCCAAACCCCTTAGAAAACTATAAATAGGACTTGGATTTCATTTTGTACACACACAATTCATAATATATTTTATCCTCTATGAGAATTTTCTCTCGTTTAGTTCTTCTTAGAACTTTATCGACTTATCAAGTACTTTTGTACTTATGGAGTCAACCCCTTTCTATCCATCTTGATACTTCGGGTTCTTTTAGTTTAATATACTAAAAGGGTCAAAGTCTGTTTATCACCACCCCTTAAAGATCAAGATTAGGTTTCTATAACCTAGTTTCTTCCTTGAGTATCTTTAAGATACTATTTCCTTTTCACCATATCACCATCCTTACATATCCTCTTATTCCATTCACCATTCCCATCCTTTATCATCATCATAAAACGTCCTAAACATCCATTCACCCTTATCAACACCACACATCCTTCCACTTCCAAATCAGTCTCTAAACTATTCCCTTCATTCATTTCACCTATTCCTTTCATCCATTATCGTTAATTCTTCATTTTTGTAGCCACTTCTTGCGAGATACTTCCTTCCTTCCTAGGTCTACAATCAAAGTTTGTCGTTCAGCATCATCAACTAGATGGACACATATCATATGGTATTAGAGCTTTGGTGGAAAAAGCAAAGTGCAACAAAAAGCCCGTTCATGCAATTGTAAGTGACTAAACTTTGTCATTTTCAATTTTTGAACAAAAAAAAAAGAAGAAAAAAAAAGAAAAGTCAGTTCAAAAAAAAGAACGAGAAAAGTTAGTTTCAAAAAAAAAGAAGAAAAAAAATCAAATTCAAAATGTACAAGATCAAGGGTGAGAAAGCATAGCAACATCATCTTCAACATCAAGCCAAGAAGACATTTAATCTTCAAGACTTTGAACTTTGATTGTTGGTGAAGGAAGGTTTTAAGTTTTCTTGTCAAGTAAGTAACCACGTTTTCATTTTTTTCATTCTAAACCTTTTTTTTCATCCTATTTCCTTTCTTTTTCTTTTAAACTAATAATTTCAGTGACGCATAAGTACATTTTATTTGCCTAAGTCTTGAGTAAGTTCTTCTAAGAACTATACATGAAAGGACTGGAAAAAGGCAAGAGAGTTGTGAGATCAGAAGAGGACAGTAAAAGCCATTAAGTCTTAGAGTGCAAACACGAGTGATTTGAGCAACAACTTTTCCTTGGAGTGACTATGAGGATTTTATTTTTGAGTGTGTTGTGAGGTTTATATTTTTCCTTTTATTTTCACTAACTATGTCCCAGAATTCTTACAACAATCCATCATCCTTGGGAAAAAGAGAAAATAAGTTCCAAGACGTGCTAGATGATCAACAACGAACAAACATCTTTCAGACACGATGCCATGTAAATGGTAAAGTATGCTCTGTTATCATAGACAATGGAAATTGTAAAAACATGGCTAACACTTATTTGGTGGAGAAGTTAGGACTCGAGATGATCAATTATTCAACCCCCTATTATTTGCAATGGTTAAATGATGAAGAATCATTCTTGGTCAAAGAACAAGTATTTGTGCCATTGTCAATTGGAAGGTACAAAGATGAAATTTTGTGTGACATAATGCCTATGAATACAAGTCATCTCTTTCTCGGACGACCATGACAATTCGACAAGCAGGCCACCCATGATGGATTCACCAATCGATTTTCATTTTCCTTTGAAGGCAGAAATATCACCTTATCACCTTTATCTCCACAACAAGTGAAGAAAGATCAAATGCAATTGAAAAGGAACATTGAAGAGGAATTGAGAAAATTGAAGAAAAAGAAGTGGACGTTAGAATGGTTGGAGTTGAAAATAAAAGAATGGTTGATAAAAATGATAGAGTTGAAAATGAGATTATTGAAAAGAATATGGATGAAAAAGAAGAAGGAAGAAACATGTAATTTATCTAACACTACATTTTCTCACATTACTTGTTTTGTTTTGCAGGACAATCCATGGGACACAACAACTTTTCAAACAAATGATTCAAGAATCATGCCTTTTGGATAACTAAAGGACGTGTCCTTTAAAGAACCAATAGCCATGACTTTTGGAGACTCATCAGATAAGTCTTTTGATTTTTCAAAAGTTGTGCCAGTAGAAGTTCCAAAAGTTGCAACCATTGACATTCCAAGTGTATTGTCAATCTTGAAGAGAATTCAGCAACTAACGCCCTTAAAATACCCAACATAGTTTGTTATTTCCATATATTTTTTAATAACTTCTTATTTTCTGACTATGATGTATTTTGCAGCAAAGGAATTAAGATAATAACCTATGATAACAAATTCCTTTGTCATTTTGAGATAATTTGGTGCAACATAATCAATCTTTTCAAGAAAATTAAACGAGCAATATCCACCTACTCAAGGGACATCATTTGGAAAGGTACAAAGCTTAAAAGTGTTGAAAAGATATGTACATCCAAAAAGGGAATGATGATTCATGTCAAAGTGTGGTTCAATTCTTCACCAAAAGACACTTTGCAAATACCTATTCCAAGAGATGTGATGGTTCAAGCCAAAGAAAATATCTATACACCAAAAATTGTGATGCTTCAGAACGACGCATCCAAAAGACAAGTCTCGACACCAAGGGGTATGAAGATTTATAGAGGTACGAGAGAAGGTTCCAAAGGGAACATGTTGTGAATGATTATCTCAAAAAAGGATATTTGGAAGATCTCTTTGAAAATGACCCTTTTGGAGGCCTCTACATCAAGCAACAATTTCATCAACTTGTTCTATCATTGAAGCAATTGACCGCCCTGCATCTAGTAATTATTCATTGGAAAACACTTACGATTTGAGGACAATTCGCCTAAAAGAAGGGGGGATGATGCATTCACATTTATGCTCATTTATCTCATGCTTTCATACTTCATTTCACGTATGGGATCAAAGGGGAGTTATCTTACTGATCTTAGTATTTATTACTTTTATATACTTTATAGTAAGATACTTAAGAGTTATATTAATTGAGTTATAAACATGAAGAGTCATTATAACCACATTATTAAGTTTCAGCTTAATTCTAAACTCATATTAAGTTATTTTAAGTATTCTCATTATTTCTATTATTATGTTTTCTTCATAGGACTTACCTACAGCTCAAGGAGTAAGTATTAGCTCGGTGTCAACTCAGTCAGTTCAGAAGAAGCTAAACGGAAGGCAATGCTAGAAACAAAAGGAGCCAACTTCATAATATCTTGGGAATGGAACACTCCTACAGTACTTAAAGGACTAAAGGATAGCTCTATGACAGCTCACAAATCCCATACGAGCTCAAATGAAGCATAATTCAAAACGAGACCTTAGGAGATTCGGATCAGCTCCAAGACACTCCTCACACTAGAAGAGAGTATAAGGAAGCTAATGGACCACCTCACTTTGATAAAGGCAGCTCGGATTAGCTTATTTCAGCTTCAAACTTTAGCTAAGTCTTTAAGCTATATACCTCAGTTCAATCTAGCTCACTCCCAGCTCGATTAGCTCACCTCAGCTCTAACTATCACTCCTAGCTCAACACCCGAAGGTCACCTACCCTTCACCAAGCCTCATGTCCGTCCATCATCCACATTGGGCTCGAAGATCATGGAGGAAAACAAGTGGGCGCCAAAACAAAGAGATAACACTTTTCATTGAACAGATTCATGATGGTCTACTTGTTTTCCAATTTCGAGCAGGATACAAGTCGAATTGAGTTTCAGTGTCTTCATGAATGTTGTTCCTCAATCTCCTATCTTTCTATCTCATGTTGAACCGCATCAATCCGATATCGGGAGCTCGAGATATGGCCCAATTACTGAAGACTGTGCAGGCTGGACCGAAAAGTTATAACTCTTCTAATAGATTTGGAGGGAGACACCATATAAATGAATAGTTATCTGAATAGTTAAAGCCGATTTCGGCCAAACCCCTTAGAAAACTATAAATAGGACTTGGATTTCATTTTGTACACACACAATTCATAATATATTTTATCCTTTGTGAGAATTTTCTCTCGTTTAGTTCTTCTTAGAACTTTATCGACTTATCAAGTACTTTTGTACTTGTGGCGTCAACCGCTTTCTATCCATCTTGATACTTCGGGTTCTTTTAGTTTAATATACTAAAAGGGTCAAAGTCTGTTTATCACCATCCCTTAAAGATCAATATAAGGTTCAAGATTAGGTTTTTAGAACCTAGTTTATTCCTTGAGTATCTTTAAGATACTATTTCCTTTTCACCATATAAACATCCTTACATATCCTCTTATTCCATTCACCATTCTCATCCTTTATCATCATCATAAAACGTCCTAAACATCCATTCACCCTTATCAACACCATACATCCTTCTGCTTCCAAATCATTCCCTAAACTATTCCCTTCATTCATTTCATCTATTCCTTTCATCCATTATCCTTAATTCTTCATTTTTGCAGCCACTTCTTGCGAGAGACTTCCTTCCTTCCTAGGTCCTATAATCAAAGTTTGTCATTCAGCATCATCAATAAGATCGGCACATATCAATCATAATGTGTGTTAATTGTCAAGCTGTGAATCAAATTACTATCAAGTATCAACATCGTATTCCTCGCGTTGATGACATGCTTGATGAGTTATGTGTGGTGTGCGTATCTTCTCCAAAATTGACTTATTGAGTGGATATTAATAAATTCGGATGCGAGAAGGCAATGAATGGAAGATAACCTTCAAAATGAAATTGGGTTTGTATGAGTGGTTAGTGATGCATTTTGGTTTAACTAATGCACCTAGTACTTTCATGAGAGTGATGAATCATGTTTTGCATCCTTATATTGGAAAATATTGTGTTGTATACTTTGATGATATTCTCACTTATAGTAAGTATTTTGCATGAACATGAAGAACGTTTGAGAAATGTTCTTGGCACATTGAGAAAAAAGGGTTGTTCGATAATTTAGAAAATATGTATTTTGTACTAACTAACAAGCTTACCTTTATTAGTTTCATTGTGAGTGACACAAGGTGTAGAAGTCGATTTGTGCGTCCGGGTTTAGTTAGTTTTTATCATCGGTTTGTGCGACCAGATCAAGGGGGTTACATTTGTTGGTATCAGAGATAGGTTATGAATCTTTTAGGGTAGTTATATTGATGTTAGTGATGTGTGTGACTTGTTAATTGTTTTTTTAAAGCATGGTGAATGATTTGTGTTTGTCATGACCATGATTATTATGTTCTGATGCACGATATTTATTTCATATTTGGGTTGAGATTTATGAGATGTGTAGGGATAACGATTGGAGTACTTATTGTCATTGTTATGTTTTGGAAAACAATTATTTTATAAAGGATGAGCAACCTTGTTGCTCATCCTACGTGATACGCTCCAACTCTCCAATTGTTATTGTAGAGAGAAACTTTGATTGTCCCGACTGTAATTGCAAGCAAGCCTTGATCCTCGTACACTTTCCTTGTTGTTTGATGAAGAAAATATGGTGAAGTGGTGTAAAGTGGGTTGAGAAAGTGTAGGTTATACATGTAATTGGTAAGGGAAGGTAGGGTGATGTTTTGGTTAGGGAAATAAATGGAAAAGGTGATAGTGAAGGCTAGGGAAGTCAGCTAAGGTGATGGACGAAAGGGTTAGGATGGAATGTATGTAAGTCAGTAAAGAAATAGTATTCAAAGGTAAAAAAAGTAGAACTTATGCTATGAAAGCATAAACCCAACTTATAGTATGCCTTGAGGGTGGTATAGGACATAGACCCTTAGAAAATAAGTTCCTATAATCTTAAGTATGGATGGAAAATATAGGAGACACCACAAACCTATATAATAGTTTTGATAAGTCGATATAATTCTAAAAAGAACGAGTTTGAGAGTAATCTCACAAAGGAATTTTTGTATTGATCAAAGATGTGTTTTACAAATGAATTTAAGTCTTACTTATAGTTTAATAAGAGGTTTGGCCGAAATGGTCTTTAACTTTCGGATAACCATTCATTTGAATGATGTTTTGATACATACATGAGTGAGCGAAAGTAATGCACATCGAGCAGAAAGCTAAATATGTTGGTAAAGTCTGGAAAGTCAGCCAACTTGAGAGGATTTTTCGGATTGGATCCGTGCATTTATGGGCAGAGTTGTCTTCTAACAAATTGACCGTCATTCAGTTGCCTTTTCAACGCATCTTGAAACGCATCAATCGGACATCGGGAACTCAAGATATGTTCATTTTATTCAAGACTGCACATATAGAAATCTAGATACGGGATTGTTTTGAGATTTTGTAAAATTCATCCCAAAAGCTAATGTATAAAGCTTTTTGGATGAATTAGACATTAAAATAAATTAATTCAAAGCTAGATTATGAAGCTTTGACCATTATTATTAATATTTTATTTTATTCCCTAGGATTCCTTTTGATTAGCTATCCATAAGCTGATTTTAGGGTATTTATTCTAGTAAGCTATCAATATGATGATTTTTAGAGATTGATTAGCTATCTTTTAGGTAATTATAAGATCTCCTTTAGACTATAAAAGGGGACAACCTCTTCTCTTGTAAAAAAACATGAAGAATATGAATTGTTGAGTTATAAAACTCTTGGCCTTGGGTCATTTTATTTGCAAGGTTGTCACCTTGCTATTTTTCTTATTAAAAGTCTTCTTCAGCATAAGTACTTCAAGTTTTTATGAGGGAGATTATCTTCACACTCTCGCTTGCCTATGCAATCGCGTTTAGGAGGGTGAGTTAGAGCCGATTATGGTGTTTGCCTATCTAATTACGGATAGGAGGGTGCCTAGGACAACAACATATCATCTTCACCGGAGAGATTCGTTTCGTTTGCAGGTGTTTGCCTATTCAATTGCGATTAGGAGTGTGCCAAGGACAAATCTATCCAACATCATATCACCACCACCATCTATTCCGCTGCATATTTTTATATCATGTTTCCCTCCAAATCTATTTGAAAAGTTGTAACTTCTCGGTCCAGCCTGCACAGTCTTCTGTAATTTGGCCATATCTCGAGCTCCCGATATCGGATTTAGGCTATTAAACATGCATTAGAAAGATAAGACATAGGGGAACAACTTTCTTGAAGATACCAAAACCCAATTCTACTTGGATCCTGCTCGAAAATGGCAAACAAGTGGACCATCATGAATCTTCCCTATGAAGAGTGCTATCTCTTTGTTTTTGCGTCCACTTGCTTTCCCTCCATGATCTTAGCACCCAATGTGTATGATGGTCGGACATGATGCTAGGTGAATGGTAGGTTACCTTCGAGTGTTGAGCTGGGAGTGATAGTTGGAGTTGAGGTGAGCTAATCGAGTTGGGAGTGAGCTGGATTGAACTGAGCTATGTAGCTGAAATAAGCTAATTCGAGCTGCCTTTAGCAAAGTGAGCTGGTCCTTTAGCTTCCTTATACTCTCTTCTAGTGTGAGGACTATTTTGGAGCTGACCCGAATCTCCTAAGGCCTCTTTTTGAATTATGCTTCATTTGAGCTCATATGAGATTTGTGAGTTGATATGGAGCCAACCTTTAGTTCTTCAAGTACTGTAGGAGTGTTCCATGCATTTCCAATCTATTCTGAAGTTGACTCCTTGTGTTTCTAGCATTGCCTTCCATTTAGATTCTTTTGAGCTGACTAAGCTGACACCGAGCTAATATTTACTCCTTGAGCTATAGGTAAGTCCTATGAAGAAAACATAATAATGGAAATAATGAGAATACTTAAAATAACTTAATATGAGTTAGAACTAAGCTGAAACTTTAACATTTTGGTTATAATATCTATTCATTTTTATAGCTTAAGTAATATAACTCTTAAGTAGCTTAATATAATGTATATAAAAGTAATAAATACTAAGATAAGCAAGGTAACTCCCCTTTGATCCCATGCGTGAAATGAAGTATGAAAGCATGAGATAAATGAGCAAAAATGTGATTGCATCATCCCCTTCTTTTAGGCGATTTGTCCTCAAATCGAAGGGTTTATGGTTGGGGTAGATTCTGCCATGTATTCTTAAGTCCTTCCTTGACTCGTTTCCCTTGGGCTTATCCTGAAAAGGAACAATTTGTTTTGAAAAGTAAGGATAATAAGAGGATGATTCGGAAAGTGTCATAAGACACTTCTTTACATCCTTGATCCCGACGGATTGGCCATCTTCTTCCTTCTCCTTTAACTTTGCTTTGGCCTTTTCTTGCTTCCAAGACTCAATGCTCTTCTTCATCAAGCCTTGATCATTCTGGATTTGCCGAGGTGTAAGGGGCTTCAAGACGAATTTCTTCCCGTCATGCTTGAAAGAATAGCAATTGGTATAGCAATCATGGATGGTTTTTTTATCAAATTGCTGATGTGGTGCGAAAACGACGTGGTTAATGGAATGATGGCATTCAGTTAAATATGAAGATGGTTTGATAGTGTTGTGATGGTTGTTATGTCCTAGGAACCGTCTTGATCGCGATTGATCAAGCAAACTCCATGATAGGCTCTAACCCACCCTCCTAGATGCAATTACCTAGGCAAGCGAGAGTGTGAAGAAAGAATCACCAGCAATCTATAGAGAAGATTGTGTTGAAACACTTCTAAAATTCACAAGAAAACAATACTTGCAAAATTATACTCTAACATTTATTCTCAAAAGAAAGATTCAAGTTGTTCGTCTTACAAGAGAATAGGCTACCTCCTTTTATAGCCTAAAGAAGCCAGCAAAATCCCTAAGAAATAGCTATTTAATCCCTAAAATTCATCACATAGATAGTTTAATAGAAATGAATCCCCTAAAATCATCATATGCTAATTAAAAAATCCTATAGAATAAATTAAAATACTAATAATTATGATCAAAGCTTTATAATACTGCTTTGAATTATTTTATTTCAATATCTAATTCATCCAAAAGCTTTATATTTTAGCTTTTGGGTTGAATTTTACAAAATCTCGTAATAATCTCTTATCCAGTTTTCTGCATGCACAGTCTTTAGTGAAACGAACATATCTTGAGCTCCCGATGTCTGATTGATGTGTTTCAAGATGTGTTGAAAAGTTAACTGAATGAAGTTCAATTTATTAGAAGAACACTCTACCCAGAAATGCCTGAATCCCATCCGAAAAGTCATTGCAAGTGGCTGACTTTCTAGACTTGTCAAAATGATTCAGCTTTTTGCCTGACGTGCATTGCTTTAGTCCTCTCATGCATGTATCAATTGCCATGGTCTTCTAAGTAATATATGGCTAGCATGCATAGGTAAGACTTCACATAACACTTCATCTTTATAATTTCCTATGAAAAATGGAATTAGAACCTGTTTAGTGACTCGTAACTCTTCGGCATCATTTAACCATTGTAATTTGTGTGGTGCTGGGTGCTTATAATATGCTCCAACTCTCCAAAGATGTTTGTAGAGAGAAGCTTTGATTTCCCGGACCTTAGAATGCAAACAAGCCTTGTATCACGCTTGTTTCCTGAACAAAAGAATGTTAAAAAGATGATGGAAATAAGATAAGGATGATTTAAGTGAAGTAAATGGTATGGAAGGATATCTTACGGGCTGGTGAAAAATGGTGGACGAAATGGAAAGTTTATTGTTTAGACGAAAAGGAAGATGTTTTGGTGAAGGGAATGCCTGGGGGATGTTGATGGTTGATTAGGCAAGGAAATGGAGGTGTTTAAGTGAAGTAAATGATATGGATGGATAAGTTAAGGTCTGGTGAAGAATGGTGGACGAAAATGGAAGATGGATGGTGTTTATGTGATGTATGAATGATAGTATTCAAAGGGGTAAAGGTTGAACTTATGTTATAGGAACATAAACCCAATCTAGTTGCAATTTTGAGGGTGGTAGATGCACTTAGACCTCTTGGAAATGTAATTCCATAAACCTAAAGTATAAAGGATGGAGGGTGACGCCACAAAGCAAAGAGATGATTTGATAAGTCGATAAAGTTCTTAAAAGAACAAGAATGAGAGATTAACTCACAAACTAAATAATCTGATTCAAAGTTGTTTATCAAATGCCAAAATGGCTACATATTTATAGGAAATGAAAGGGTGTAGCCAAGGGACATTTTCCTTTAAAAAGGTGTCCGAATAGTGGCCTTGGTACCTGTTCAATTGGTGGTGTATCCCTCTTTAACCGTTCGGTTGAATGGTGTCTCCTTCCAATAATTGTTGTAACTTTTCGGTTTAAAATTACATCCTGCACAATCTTTAGTAAATTGGACATATCTCAAGTTCCCCATATTGGATTGATGCGATTAAACATGCGTTAGAAAGATAAGAGATAGAGGATCAACTTTCATGAAGATATCGAAGCCCAATTCTACTTATTGTATCCTAGTCGAAATTGGCACACAAGTGAACCATCATGAATCTGCCCAATGAAGAGTGCTATGTCTTTGTTTTGGCGCACAAAACATGTTTCCTCCGATGGTTGGTCGATTGTGTCTATTGGGGAGGGAACATGTCCTTCCATGTTTGAGCTGAAGGTTGTAGGGTGAGCTAAGATGAGCTGGATGAACTAAGATTGCTAGCTGATTTAGCTAGCTGAAAGTTCACCATCTTTGAGTAATGATTTGAGCTGAACGATTAACCCCCTAGCTGAGTGAAATGATCCTTAGGGCCATAATACTCTCCTTAATCCATAAGAGTGTGTAGGAGCTGATCTGAATCCCATATGGATGGAAATTCACCATTTATCGTTTTGAGCTTAATCTGGATTCATGAGCTGTAACGAAGCTAACATCCACTTAATTGCGCTGCTTAGGAGTGTTTGGTACATTTTGGTGCTGATTGGAAGCTGGTAAGTGCCTCAAACAATGATTCTTTGCTTTGAGCTCAAATAGTGCATTTGAGCTAAAACGCAGCTGGCCAATAGCCCCTTAAGTTGTTCACATACCTTGAAAAGAAAATAAATATAATGAATCAAAATGAATGACATAACTATTGAAACGAATTTAAAAGCTGAAATTAAGTAAACATGTGGTGCTTATTCAATGTGTTACATGTCTTCAACATGTAATACATTGTATAACTTCCCTTTTAGTGCCATTTGACCTCCAAAGGTTGTAATGCACTTATGAATATATGCCTCCTTAAGTTGATTGGCCTTAGAACGCGTGATAGGACCTGGTGGTAGCACTTTTGGGTCTTGATTATTCTGAACATGGTCATTGTCTTTTTGAGGCGTGCACATATCATTCATCATCTTCAATACCATCTACCACAAGCGTGCTTACCACGTTGGTGCAACTTCCTCCATCTATGATCATTAAATAGACCTTGTCATTCACATGACACCTTGTATGGAAGATATTTTCTCGTTGTTGCTCCTCTTCTGCCATCTATGTATTGAGAAGCCTTTTGACTACTAGGAGTTCTCCATCAACCGCTTGTTCAATTTCTTCTTCCTCGAACTCCATATTCTCATCCTCATCTTCCTCGTCCAAAACGGGTACAACTTCACCATTATCTAGTAGAAGCATGGTGTTCTTGTTTGGGTATTTGCTTGCTACGTGACCATGTCCTAAACACTTAAAACATTTTACTTCTCTGGTCCGGGATGGAACTTCAAGTTGTTTTCCATGAACCTGGTTAGTTGCGTTAGGCTTAGACTTAGAGGATTCACCTTGTTCTTTGTTAGGTGCATATGCTGGTCGTTTAGGCATACATGGACTCCATTTTGGAGCATGGTTAGTGTTCCTTAATGTTGAACGCCTCCATTGTTGCCTTTCCACTTTAATGGCCATATGAACCATTTCTTCAACTTCAATGTAATGTTGCAATTCCACTACATCGGTGATTTCTTTGTTTAGGCCTGCTAAAAATCTAGCCATAGTTGTCTCTCGGTCCTCTTCCACATTGGCACGAATCATGGTAACCTTCATTCCTTAAAATAATCTTTAAAACTTAAATTGCTTTGTTCGAGATTCTACAAGTTGTGGAACAAATTCTATGATAATGAGTAGTTATAAATCGTTTACGCATTATACTTTTCATCTCACGCCATGTATTGATGGGCCTTTCACCATTGCGTCTTCTATTGCTTATAAGTTGATCCCACCATACTAGAGCATAGTCCACAAACTCCATCGCTGCCAAGTGGACCTTCTTCTGCTTGGAGTAGTTGTGGCACTCAAATATGTGTTCCACCTTGCTTTCCCACTCCATATATGCTTTTGGATCAGTTTTACCTTGGGAAGGTGGAATATTGACTCGAATGCTACCAAGGTTATCATCTGCTGGGGCACGTAATCTGGAATTAATTCGCACAAATATAGCATCCTCATCCTCACTTTCATCCACAATCTCTTATCTTGGACGGTGTTGTCTTGCATTGCCTCGAATGCTAATGTTGTCGCCTTGAGTACCTTCTAACTGACTAATGTGTTGTTGAATGGGTTCTAACTCAACAAGTAGCAACCTTTGCATCTCTCTAATTAGGGCTTGAGTTTAGAGATTTGAGGCTGCTTGATCCACGGATTCTTCATTCCTTGAATGCTGAGACATTGTTAGTGTAAGTAAAGAAAGAATTAAGACTTATCCTTACCACACACGCTCACCAAAATCCTCACTGTTCACTCCAAGGAGTTGCACTAAAAACTGCACTCAACTCTCGTGTTTCACTCTAGGAATTAGGCTTTTACTTCCCCTTTTGTGCTCACACACTTTTGTCTTTTACCGCTCGAACTCTCATCACAAATTCTTAATAGAACTAACTCAAAACCTGTCAAAACTATTAGTATAGATGTTGATATTTGGTCTACAAGATAAGGGTTAGGTTAAAGAAAAGAAAGAGAAAGAAGAGATAAAAAAGAAAATAGAAAATTTCAGCGACTAATATGAAAATGATATAAGAAAAAAACGAAATAACAAAAGAAAGATTGTAACCCCTTAGCCCGGCCTAGAAGGAACCGACTCTAATGGATTACACAGGGAATACCAAACCAAACCCGTGAAGGCTCGATCCGATAAATAACCCTAGAAACGTTATATTTTTTTCTTTTCTAGAGGCATAATTGAGTTCCTATATGCTTCGATTTCATGTAGAACAAGAACGAAAGCAATTCAACCACAATTGAGCACTTGATTAACACATGAGCAACTTAAAGACTAAGACATGAATATTTTAAATTTGAATGACAAAGTAGAAATTCAGTCCATCAAAGTTCAATTGAACATACAAAGAGCACTCATGATAAATTTAAAACCAAACGGAGCATTCTAACATCACCAATTGCATGCTTCACTATTTAGGGACCAAAATGTAAAACTTTTAATTTCTAAGGACTACATCCAATTTAAGTTAGCCAACTTAAAATTAAGTCAGCTTTATGCATCAAGGTGAAATTTCAACTCAAAATAACATTCGTAGCTACCATAATTGAATGTAGAAAGATATTCGGGACTAAAATGCAATTCCGACAACTATCAACTAAGAACCAGCCAAAGGTTTCGAAACCTTCATTGAAGTTTCAAAACTTTATGGTAAAGGTTTCAAAACTTTTCCTTGAAAGTTTCGAAACTTTCATTCCAGTAAGGTTCTAGTATCGCACTGAACCTCAAGGTTTCGAAACCTACCTTGAAGTTTCGATATCTCTGTGCCCAGAAACATAAAATCAGCCCTTTTAAGTAGATTTAATCCATATAAGACACAACCATTGACCACCATCAACTATATGCATAATTCCTAGGCACCAATAGCAACTTAGACAATCAATTGAAACCATCATAGACCCCGCAACTCCTATAGGCATGCTTTCTAACTTTCTCACAATATTAATAGCCATAATAGAAAAAGCATACCTCAAGCAAACACAAAAGCATATATCACACTTTCTTTAAATGCTTTTACTTACAAGACAACAACATTGCTCAGCATTTAATACATACTCAAGTTAATATAACCAAAGTGACTCATGTCAACCAAAAACCAACTTTTACAACAATGAAACCATACCCCCATTGCTCTCTTACTACTACTAATCTTTAGAACACATACTTGAGCATTTCATCGACACGCACTTGGAATCTTGCTTCTCTTGGCTGCCTCATATAATATCTCTGCATTGCAAGGTAAAAGAGAGGGTAAGCATAAGCTTAGTGAGGGGTAAAACATAGGAATACCACCTTTGAAATGCATCCCATAAGTCCATCAATAAAACACTTTAAATCATGTCATATCATGCTCAATATAAGTATCTCAAACATTGTTTACAAAACCAAAACAATTTCCTTATCAAGTGTCATTTATCTCATGCAATTCAAAACTAAAATCCTCATGACTTTCGTGCTTTTAAAACAACGACAAAACTTTATGGCCTTTTTATTACACATGCATCTCTATGCACCATCTCAAGTCTTATATGCTATTCACCTAGCAAAGCTTAAACCATACACACCTTAATGAGCACATCACAAGTCTTATATGCTAAACACATAACAACGCTTAGGCAATTCTTTTGTGCTCATATCCTTGCACAAAACTTAGTTAACACACATGCTTGTGAAATTTGTGACTTTAAAACATTACCTTTGCTAAACAATTCTATTTCAACATGTGACACAATCTCATGCTTTTCAATGCACAAAAATCTCAAATTATAAACCATGCATATTGGCAACTAAGTGACTAGTTTTGTTCAAACTTTATACCCATCGAATACTCGGATTCCTTATTCCTTATTCCTTATCTAGAGACACTTGGTCTCAACATGCATTGGTTGGACACGAAGTGACCCTTGTATATATGTTACCCCCACTACGTACGGTCGGACACAAAGACACCCTTGTTTACGTATGGGTCAACTATATGCACGGTTGGACACAAAGTCACCCTTTGTTTACATATATGCAAGCTCTACATGTACGATCGGACACAAATTCACCCTTGTTTACGTGTAGGCAACACAACATATTAACTCAATATTATAGTGCACTTAATCTGAATGACATGTCATTTTTATTCGTGGTCTTAAAATAGTGTCACTAAGCCAATATCATTCTCATTATGCATGGAAGCTTGCTGTTTTACAATGCACTCAACATATGTTCATCAAAGTGAACTCAAATCATGCTCAACGGCTTTATTCGGGGAAAAGGTAATAACCATACTTTAATCCTAATCATTCTCATGCTTTAAAGTCATGGAAACCATCATAAACCAGGCATATACAGTAGCTAACATATGCATGCATCATTTTCAAACTCAATTCATGAATTAGAAACCTTTTCTTCATAAGCATCTTTCATAAAACCAATGCAACATTACCAAATCATTGGATATATTATCAAAAGCATAGAAATTAATAAAACTCGTGGAGTGTTTAATTGCTAAAACATATCCGATACCAATGGACAATAATGAAAACATCATTTAGCCAAAGCACTTATCATTTCTCATGCAAAAATCACATATGCAAAAACTACATTAAGAGCATGACCAAAACATGGCAAATATGGAGCGATATGGAAACCATTAAGAGAGCAAAACCATTTAACTTACTTCCGAGCGTAGGAAGGTTTTTCACACCATCCCTACACCCCTCTAAACCTTTGATAAAACAAGTAAAACCTTGCCGACACGACAGCCCACTCACCACTTGTCCGAAACTCGCTTGCCGAAGCCAACCGACATTCTCGCCTTTTCTGAAACACTTCCAAAACTTAGCTTAACATCTTGCCCTATTTTAAAACAACAAAAACAGAGGGATTAATGCATATTAATTCATTCAATCAACCTCCAACACATCCCAAACAAATAGCCCCAAAAATTACACTTAAGAAAACTGAAAACATATCTAAAACTCATCTGAATGACCTCCAGCCCTTAGCCAACGAAAATTACCACTTATCAACATCAAAATACATCCAAGAATCATGATCTAATCATCCTAAACCAACAACAAACATTCAGCCACCCAAACAAGCTATAAACCGAAGATCTAAGCCAATTAACATCACCAAAACCTAAGATCTGGGTTTACCCATCCAAGAACCTTTAATTCCATGCTAAAACAAATCAAAATTCATTGATTTAACCATTGAAAACCATCAGGTATCACCTTATTATGGGATTGCATCAATTCAATCAAAATTAACCGATAGAAACCGAAAATCATCAATTAAAACCATAAAACAAATCAAGAACTCAATGTAATGGATCAAACACTTGGGAATTTCAATAAAGAACTCAAAGTTCAGAGGTTTGAATGGTTTCTTACCTCCAAACATGATCCGATTGTAAAACCCATGAAAAACAAGTTGTAAAGTATAAGAAAATTGAAGAAATCAATAGGAAATTGATGTGAACGAAATTGAATCAAAAAGAAATGATTTACCTTGATTAAATTGAAGAGAAATCTGATTGGAACCAAGAAAATTAGGAGAAGTTGGGAGAAAATGGGTAGTTACGTGAAATTGTGATTTTGGTGAAAAATGGGAAATATATCTTAATTAAATCTTAATGGTGATTAAAAGAAGTTTATAAAAGTGATTTTTGGAAGATTCTAAGTTTTGACCCAATTACATTTTAGTCACTAAAATAATCCTGTTTTACAATTTTTACAAAATAGTCACTTGTTACCAAAAATGTCAAGGTTCCAAGTGTAATTTTCTAAAATTGATTTGACCAAAGTCAAATAGAGTCCAAATAAGAATTTTAGAGTATTTTTCCATATTTTATTTCCTTTGAAAACCATTTATAAAAATTAAATCCCGAATCTAGGATAATTGGCTTAACCAGTTCAACCGTACCCTTGACCCAACCATGATCACATCTAAGCCCATTTTTGGGATGTTACAAAGATAGTACGTTACCACAAAACTTACTTACAAATCAATCGTGAACAATCAAACTTGAGAAATTTCTCCGAGTTGGTCATTTGCTTGTGCTTCTTGCCTTCACTTCAAATGTGAATCTGATTTTTTTAACTCTTTTTTTTAATAATTCATACTATTTGAGATGAGAGAAATCTGAATTTACAACTTCTTTTTTGTAAAAATTTCAAAAATTCTTTTTTTATCAGAATTGAAATTCACAAGAAGAAGGCTTACTTGAATCTTCCTTTGCTCTGATTACCACATGATACTCTCCAACTCTCCAATTGTTGTTGTAGAGAGAAGCTTTGATTGTCCCAACCGTGATTGCAAGCAAGCCTTGATCCTCGTACGCTTTCCTTGTTGTTTGATGAAGAAAAGATGGTGAAGTGGTAAAAAGAGGGTTGCGGAAGTGTAGGTTATATGTGTAATTGGGAAGGGAAGGTAGGGTGATGTTTTGGTTTGGGAAATAAATGGAAAAGGTGATAGTGAAGGCTAGGGAAGTTGACTAAGGTGATGGACGAAAGGGTAAGGATGAAATGAATGTAAGGTGGTAAAGAAATAGTATTCAAAGGTAACAAGAGTAGAACTTATGCTATGAAAGCATAAACCCAACTTATAGTATGCCTTGAGGGTGGTA
The DNA here is from genome assembly GCA_035048815.1 of Abelmoschus esculentus. Taxonomy (NCBI): domain Eukaryota; kingdom Viridiplantae; phylum Streptophyta; class Magnoliopsida; order Malvales; family Malvaceae; genus Abelmoschus; species Abelmoschus esculentus. The sequence goes on along the minus strand of JAUCBN010000051.1, from coordinate 8,375,794 downwards.
TAGGACTTAAACCCTTAGAAAATAAGTTCCTAGAATCTTAAGTATGGATGGAAAATAAAGGAGACGCCACAAACCAATATAATAGATTTGATAAGTCGATATAGTTCTAAAAAGAACAAGTTTGAGAGTAAACTCTCAAAGGAATTTTTTTATTGATCAAAGATGTGTTTTACAAATGAATTTAAGTCCTATTTATAGTTTTCTAAGAATTTTGGACGAAATGGTCTTTAAATATTCGGATAACAATTCAGTAATTTGGCCATATCTCGAGTTTCGATATCGGATTGATGCGATTCAACATGCATTGGAAAGATAAGATATAAGGGAATAACTTTTATGAAGACACCAAAACCCAATTCTACTTGGATCCTGCTTGAAAATGGAAAACAAGTGGATCATCATGAATCTGCCCAATGAAGAGTTTTATCTCTTTGTTTTGGTGCCCACTTGCTTTCCCTCCATGATCCTGGCGCCCAATGTGGATGATGGTCGGACATGATGCTTGGTGAAGGGTAGGTGACCTTCGGGTGTTGAGCTGAGAGTGATAGCTGAAGTTGAGGTAAGCTAATCGAGTTGGGAGTAAGCTGGATTGAACTAAGCTATCTAGCTGAAAGACTTAGCTAAAGTTTGAATTTGAAATAAGCTAATCCGAACTGCCTTTAGCAAAGTGAGCTGGTCCATTAGCTTCCTTATACTCTTTTCTAGTGTGAGGACTATTTTGGAGCTGACCCGAATCTCCTAAGGCCTCTTTTTGAATTATGCTTCATTTGAGCTTATATGAGATTTGTGAGTTGATATGGAGCCAACCTTTAGTTCTTCAAGTACTATAGGAGTGTTCCATACATTTCCGAGCTATTCTGAAGTTGGCTCCTTGTATTTCTAGCATTGCCTTCCGTTTAGCTTCTTCTAAGCTGACTGAGCAGACACCGAGCTAATATTTACTCCTTGAGCTGTAGGTAAGTCCTATGAAGAAAACATAATAATGAAAATAATGGGAATACTTAAAATAACTTAATATGTGTTTAGAACTAAACTGAAACTTTAACAATGTGGTTATAATATCTATTCATTTTTATAGCTTAAGTAATATAACTCTTAAGTAGCTTAATTTAAAGTATATAAAAGTAATAAATACTAAGATAAGCAAGATAACTCCCCTTTGATCCCATGCGTGAAATGAAGTATGAAAGCATGAGATAATTGAGTAGAAATATGAATGTATCAACATGACAGTCTTGTACACATGTTTGGGTGTGTAAAAGCATGCAAGCCAAACAAGGCCCTTGCTCTTACACACCAAAACGTCCAAGTGGATAAGCAAGGGTGGTTTTATGTTCAAATTTCAAACATTTAACACATGTTAAATGTGTTTTATGTGCCAAAACAAGTGGATGACATTAAATGGCGCCTAAGATAGTTATTTCAAGTTAATTTTCATTTGAATTATGGCCATTAGTTCAAATTCGGCCAACTTCTCCTTTCTCCTATATATTTCTTTAATTTTGTAAACACAAGGTTACACAATTTGAAATAAAATTATAATTGAGAGTTTTTCTCTTCTTTGGTTCTTTTTAGAACTTTCTGACATTCAAACTTGTTTTTGAATTGTCAAACTTTTGATACTTCGGGTTCCTAGATTGCTATCTAGAGGGTCCAAGTCCTTTTGACGTTAAACAGATTCGATTCGGATTTACTCAGTAGATTGTGCAGGATCTTTCAAGTTTAGCGTTTTATTTTGATTCCAGCATACACATTGTTGAACGTTCGAGTTGCTATCATGGATGTTTCTTGAAGCAGGATCTTTTCTTTTTATTTTCGTTTTCCCTTTTATTCCTAATTTCATCATGAAAATAACTTTGATTCCTTGTTGTTTTCATGTTGTTCTTGTAACAGGAAAGTGCTTACAACAATCCTAGATCCGTAACATATGAAGAAAGTCTGTTTCGACAGGCTACTTCGTATCATATGGTAATCAGAGCATAGGTTTGGATTTGTTGTAATTTTTCTGCAATTTAGTACAAAAGAAAGAATAAAAAAAGAAATTTCGAAAATTAAAAAAAGTCAAAGTTAAAGTTTGACCAAAAAGTCAAAGTAAAGTCAAAAAGAAAAAAAAATTTAAAAAAATCAGATTCAAATTTGGAAAGAAATTAAAAAAAAAAGAATTTGTGTTTCTATTGTTAAATCATGAAGAATGTACAAGTTCTTATACTATTTGATTTGAAGTGCTTGAAAATCAACCGAAACGAATTGTTCCTACTTGTTCGGTGATAGGAGTGTTGTAAAGCACTTCTTTGCAGTAAGAATTTGATTTCCATCTTTTTTCATTGTCCTATTCTTCAATTTCCAGTCTTTTCTTCTTTTTTTCGTTTTCTTTGTTTTAATCTTTGTTTAGTTCTGTAACAGGTTTGAAAAATTTAGATTAGTCCTGTAAAGAACTGAAAATAGAGAAATTGTTTGGGAAAAAGGCACTGGATGTTGTGAGAATAGATGGGGAGACAAAAAAGAGCCATTCAAGCTGAAATGTGCACGCCGAACCATAGTTTCTGCCCACACCTTAAGTCACACAATTCAGATCAAGGAGTTCTACTTAATCCTCTTTATTTACTCAATTCATGTGCTACATTCACTTGCTATCTCATATTATATACCTATAATGTTTATTTCCTTATATTACTATTGATAACTTAGTAATTAGTTTTGAACCACAGCTTTATATAGCTTATATTATGCATAATTAATATTCAACACGTTTAGTAACATCATACTTATTAGTTTAAGTTGTTTCTTTGCAGGATATATTAAACAAAGCTTAAGGGACTATTGGTCAGCTCCGTTTTAGCACCATTTGAGCTCAAGGCAAAGAATCATTGTTTGACACACTTACCAGCTTTCGATCAGCACCAAAATGTACCAAACACTCCTAGGTAGCTCAATGAAGTGGATGCTAGCTTCGTTCCAGCTCACGAATCTAGAATGAACTCAAAACGACAAATGGTGAATTTCAGTCCATATGGGATTCGAATCAGTTCCTACACTCTTGTGAATTAAGGAGAGTTTTATAGCCCTAAGGATCAGTTCACGTAGCTATGGGGTTAGCCGTTCAGCTCAAATCATCACTCAAAGTTGGTGAACCTTCAGCTAGCTAAATCAGCTAGTTAGCTCAGCTCAAGTCAGCTCAATCAGCTCATCTCAGCTCACCCTACAACCTTCATCTCAGCCATGTAAGGACATGTTCCCTCCCCAAGAGACACACCCGACCATCCATGGAGAGAAACATGTTTGGTGCCAAAACAAAGAGATGACACTCTTCATTGGGCAGATTCATGATGGTCCACTTGTTTACAATTTTTGAGCATTATCCAAGAGGAAATGGGTTTTGGTGTCTTCATGAAAGTTATTCCTCTATCTCATATCTTTCCAACGCATGTTGAATTGTATCTATCTGATATCGAGAACTCGATATATGTCCAATTTACTGAAGACTGTGCAGGCTAGAATTTTAAACCGAAAAGTTACAACAATTATTGGAAGGAGACACCATTCAACCGAACAGTTAAGGAGGGAGACACCACCAATTGAACAAACACCAGGGCCAATACTCGACCACCTTTTCAAAGGGAAATGTCCCTTGGCCACACCCTTTTATTTCCTATAAATAGGACTTGAATTTTCATTTGTAATACAACTTTGAATCAGATTATTTATTTTGTGAGTTAATCTCTTTGATTTGTGGTGTCACCCTCCATCCTTTATACTTTAGATTTCTGGAAATACATTTCCAAGAGGTCTAAGTGCACCTACCACCCTCAAAGTTGCAACTAGATCTGGTTTATGTTCTTATAACAAAGTTCAACCTTTTCCCCTTTGAATACTATCATTACATCATCCCATAATCACCATATACCTTCCATTTCATCCACCATTTTTCACCAGCCCTTAAGATATCCTTCCATATCATTTACTTCACTTAAATCATTCTTATCTTATTTCCAGCATCTTTTAACATTTTTTTTGTTCAGGAAATAAGCGTGATAAAAGGCTTGCTTGCATTCTAAGGTCCTGACAATCAAAGATTCTCTCTACAAGCATCTTTTGGAAAGGTGGAGCATATCACAAGCATTCTCTCGAGTGAAACACGAGCGTTGAGTGTTACATTTTGAGTGCACAGTTCTTTGGAGTGAAAACAGTGAGGTTTTGTATATGTGCTTTGAGGACTTTTACTTTCATAGTCATGGAGATCGGTCACCGAATCAGCATATAGAGACTTTTTCCCGTCAAATTTGGAGGATATTAAGGGGTGACCTTGAACCCTTACAATCCCGATTGGATATAATTGATGGTGGTTCCCAATCTGTCCATAATGAGAATCATGATGAAAATGAAGTCTGAGTGTGCAACAGGTTCAAGACAAGCAACAACGCGAGAATATCTTTCACACACGATACAAAGTTCAAGATAAGGTATGTGTTGTGATTATTGATAGCGGTAGTTGTACTAATGTTGCTAGTTCAGTGATGGTTGACATGTTAGGTCTCAAGACAACAAAACATTAGAATCCATACAAATTGCAATGGTTGAATGACGATGGAGAACTTAAAGTAATAAAACAAGTTGTTATACCGTTTTCGATCGGAAATTACAAGGATGAGTTCCTTTGTGATGTTGTGTCGATGGAAGCTACTCACCTTCTTTTGGGACGCCCTTAGCAGTATGACAAGAAAGTAATACATGATGGTTTTACAAATTGATACTCTTTTATGCATGCAGGTAAGAAGATTACTTTGGCTCCTTTGACACCGAGTCAAGTGATGGAAGATCAAGCAAGCTTGAAAAAGAGTAAGGAAGCTACAAAGGAGAAGAAAAAGATGAATGTTTATGCAAACAGTTGAGAAATCAGGAAATGTCTTTCCTCTCACCAATCTTTATTTATTTTAATGTTTAAAGATCATTGTTTATTGGCTGAGTTTGCTTATGATTTACCTATATTGATTCTTTCCCTTTTGTAGAAATTTAAGGATGTGTTTCCAGAAGAAACACCAAAGGGATTGCCACCTCTTCGTGGCATTGAGCATTAGATTGACTTTATTCTAGGTGCTACTATAACAAATCGTCCAGCTTATCGAACTAACCCCAAAGAGACTAAAGAGCTTCAAAGACAAGTGACAGAATTGATGGATAAGGGTTATATTCGAGAGAGTTTAAGTTTGTGTGATGTTTCAATGTTGTTAGTGCTGAAGAAAGATGGGTCTTTGAGGTTGTGCATAGATTGTAGAGCTTTGAATTAGATTACAATTATGTATCGTCATCCTATTCCTAGACTTGATGGTATGTTGGATGAGCTTTGTGGAGCCTTCATCTTCTCCAAAATAGACCTAAAGAGTGGATATCATCAGATTCGCATGCGAGAAGGCGATGAATGGAATACAACCTTCAAAACAAAGCTAGGTTTGTACGAATGGTTAGTAATACCTTTTGGTTTAACTAATGCACCTAGTACTTTTATGCAATTGATGAATCATGTTCTGCGATCTTTTATTGGAAAGTTTTGTGTTGTATATTTTGATGATATTTTGATTTATAACAAGAGTTTGCAGGATCATGCAGAACATTTGAGAGCTATTTTGTAGACTTTGCGAGAAGAAAGATTATTTGGTAACATGGAGAAATGTGTATTTTGTACTGACAAACTTACATTTCTTGGTTACACTATTAGTGCACAGGGTGTTGAAGTAGATCTTGAGAAGATAAAGGCAATTCAAGAATGACCACGACCGACATCGATTACTCAGGTTAGATCATTTCATGGTTTACCTAGTCTTTATCAACGGTTTTTTCCTAACTTCAGTTCTATTATCGGACCCTTAACCGGGATTATTAAGAAGAATTCTAGCTTCTTATGGGGTAAAGAACAAGAAGATGCCTTTTTGAAAATTACGGATTGTTTGACAAATTCACCTGTGTTAGCCTTACCTAACTTTGATAAAACTTTTGAAATTGAATGTGATGCTTCTGGAGTTGGTATAGGTGCTGTGTTAATGCAGGAAAAGAGGCCCATTGCATACTTAAGCGAAAAGCTTAGTGGAGAAACATTGAATTATCTAATCTACAGCAAGGAGATGTATGCACTAATTCGGGCATTGGAGACTTGGCAACATTATTTGTTGCCTAAGGAGTTTGTGATTCACATTGATCATGAGGTTTACGATATATCACAGGTTAGCATAAATTGAATAAACGACATGCTAAATGGATTGAATTTTTAGAGTCTTTTCCTTATGTCATTTGTTACAAAAAGGGTAAAGATAATGTCATTGCTGATGCTTTATCACGTATATACGTGCTTTTGAATTATCTTGATTCACATTTGATTGGATTTGTATATATTCGTGACTTGTATAATGATGATTCTGATTTTAGGGATAAGTATAATGCTTGTGAGAAAGGTGTAGATGAAAATTTTATAGCCATGATGGTTATCTTTTCAAAGAAAACAAGATATGCATTCCACAGGGTTCAATGCATGATATACTGATCTGTGAAGCACATGAAGGTGGATTGATGAGTTACTTTGGGGTCACAAAGATGTTACAAAAATTGAAGGAGCATCTATTTTGGCCTAAGATGTGCATGGATGTTGAAAGGTACTATGAACGTTGTGTGACTTGTAAGAAAGCAAAATTGAAGGTTTCACCACATGGTATGTACTTACCTTTATAATAAGATGTAGCCTGTTGAAACGGACTATCTTCGTATGTTAATGATCTAGGATTGTTGTAAGCTCGTTCCTGCAACAAGAACAACATGAAAACAACAATGAATTAAAGTTATAGTCATGATGAAATTAGAAAATAAAGGAAAGAACGAAAATAAGAAGAAAAGAAAAAAAAAGTTGGCATTTTGATGGATTTTAAAACGAGTAAGATGAATGCTTCAAGAAACATCCATGACAGTAACTCGAACGTTCAACAATGGTGAATTATGTTGCTGGAATCAAAATGAAACACTAAACTCGAAAGAACCTGCACAATCAACTAAGCAAACCTGAATCGAATCTGTTTAACATCAGAAGACTTGAACCCTCTAGATAGAAATCTAGGAACCCGAAGTATCAAAAGTTTGACAATCAAAACAAGTTTGAAAGTCAGAAAGTTCTAGAAAGAACCAAAGAAGAGAAAAACTCTGAAGTATAATTTTATTTCAAAGTGTCCAACCTTTTTACAATATTTGTAGTACAAATATATAGAAAGAAGAGAGCTTAACCGAAATTATATGTGTGACTAATATTAAAGGAGTTTAAAAATTAATTTTAAATGAAAATAAATCCTTTTGGCAGCCATGCTTTCTTAGCCAAGTGTTTTGGCACAATAAACACATTAAACATGTGTTTAATGTTTGAAATTTGAAGCAAAAACCACTCAGCCTTATCCAAATTGCCTCCTAGTGCTTAAAAACAAGGGTTGTGTTTGGCTTGCACTCCCTTGAACTCCCACACATGTGTACAAGGCTCTCATGTGTGTCTCACATGCATGGCACATGCTTAGGACACCTACCCTTCGAGTATGATAGGTTTCAGATGTAGTAGGTCACTTCAGCTTGAGTTGAGCTAAAATAAGCTAGATAAGAGTGTTAAGATCTTACTTGAGCTTAGAGCTAAGACTTTGAGCTGCCTTGAGCTTAGGTGAGTTGTGTGCACTCCGTTGAGCTACTTCTGAGCTGAATAAAACTCACTTGAGCCGGTGTTGAGCTGCATACACTCTCTTGAGCTGGAGTTGAGCTGCATACACTCTATTGAGCTAGTGTTCTCCTATGTTCCTACATGTAAATATCGCAAGAATCCATCAAAGTATTGTAAACTCAATGGAAACACAAATAAAAGGCATAAACATTTGCAAACTTATTCAATAACACACATGAAATTATAAATAAGTTAGAAATATTATAAACACTATCAATCCAATCCTTGAAGCATACTTAATAGCATATATACATACTTAAACATATATAATAAGTAGTATAATCTAATATGTCACATATCAGCATGCAACACATTATAAAGCCTATGTTCTAAGGCATAAATATTATCGAATGAATCTGGAATTGAAGCACAAGTAAGGAAAAGAATTTCCCTGAATTTCTTTGCCTTAGAACGAGTAATAGGTTCTGTTGGCAAAACCACCGGATAAGAATGTGCTTGAATAGATGTGCTCACATCACTTTACCTATTCCTGATTCCCCTTGGAATGATATTTCTATGGATTTCGTTTTGGGATTACCTAGAACTAGAACAGGTAGAGATAGTATTTTTGTTGTTGTTAATAGGTTCTCTAAGATGGCACATTTTATTGCATGCCATAAGACTGATGATGTTGTTAATGTGGCTAACTTGTTCTTTAGAGATGTCGTTTGATTGCATGGTATTCCAACGTCAATTGTTTCTGACTGGGATGTGAAATTCTTGAGTCACTTCTGGAGGACTCTTTAGAGCAAATTAGGTACGAAACTTATGTTTTCTACTACTTGTCATCCCCAGACTGATGGACAAACTGAGATTGTTAATAGGGTTTTATCTACTTTACTTCGTTCAATCATTAAAAAGAATATTAAGGCTTGGAAAGATTGTTTGCCACATTTTGAATTTGCTTATAATCATGCTATACATTCTACTATAGATACGAATCCGGTTGCAGAATATCTGAATTTGTATATGTGATTGCCGATCGTGATTCTAGTAAGTAACTGAAATGAAAAGAAAGAAAACTTACAAGATGATATGAAATGTATAGATAGTATGGTGAAATGGAATGATGATAATATGGTTGTTGTGTTTAGGAGGACATATGGAAAATATTGATGTATGGATAATGGAAGGGAAGAGAAGGAATACAATTGATGGTGCGGTGTAAACAAAGGAGGAACCAACACTAAAAAGTGAAGACCCGTTCCTTAAGAGTTTTTAAACCGTAACTTGGGTGAAAGGCTAATGGATTGTGACCCTCTAGTTATAAGAACTAGGAACCAACAATATAAAAAGATGAAAAGGGATGAATGCCACAAGAACAATCTTGCAAGCCGATAAAGTTCAAAAAGAACTATAAAAGAGAAACACTCTCAAGTTATAATATATGCCAAAAGTTGTCCCTTTTACAATGGAATGAGTGCCTATTTATAGGTGTAAGACAACAACAAATTGATTGGCCTAGACAAAGATTAAAGACTCATTATTCTAGTGTTAAAGGCCTATTAATTTGTAGGTTATCATATCTCCTATTGACAGCCAAAAAGTTTGATCTAGAAGGATGAATGTGGACATTCTTAGGATGAATGTAGACATACATATCATCCACAAGTAGAAACCCTTGGGATGATGGTTGATTAAGTTTTCATTCATCCTCCCTTAAGGGGCTATTGATAAAGCATTGAATTCAACAATTGAATGGTCTCTTGAATTCTTGGAAGAAGCATCTTGTGACTATTCCCGTTTTGAATTTCCAGCATGCACTGTCTTCAATAATTTAATCATATCTTAAGCTCCAGATATCGGATTGAGTTGATTCAAAGTGAGATGGAAAGATAAGGAATAGGGGAATAAGTTTGAAGAAGACCTCAAGACTCAAATATGCTCGTATCCAGTCCAAAAAATGGCGAACAAGTTGACTGATATTCCTTGAATTCCCTCCTTAAGTGTTGTTTTAATTGCTGCCTTTACTCTCCCTTAAGTGGTGATAATGAAGGCTTTCACTGCATGTCTTTTCTTTCTTGCTTGCTGAAACTGACAGCCTTAAGGTGATGTAAAGACTCTCTTGAAAGCTTAAAACCATTGCTAGAAATAACAACCTTCAAGTGGTGTAATTGCTCCATTGAATTGCATTGTAACCAATCAACCTTGATTTGTCTTCAAGGGTCTTTAATTGATGTAAATGCCTTGTCATTCCTGAGAATATGATCAGCCATTTGCTCCAAAAGAATATCTTAGCTGAAATATATAAGCAACCATTAGATAACAACTTTATTCAATAAAAATAAAAGTGAATGCATGAAACAAATTTAATGAGATAGTTTAATTAATGAAACTAGTTACATTGAATGATCTAGTTTAATTAATTAACTCACACACGAAATGAACTCATAAAATAGGAGAACTAACATGCTTTAAGTGAACTATCATGCATTAATTAAACTAATAAACTTAATTGCACTAACATGCTTAAATGATCATCAAGCATTATTTATTCATGTACGCATGCTGAAACTAAATTTAAAAACTTAAGAAAGAACTCATGCAAACTCATGCACAAGTAGGAGGTTGTATTGTTCCAACAAAGTTGGTGTTGCATTCTCTAATTTCCAGCCTTGAATAAATAGATTTCCCATGGCCTCTTGGAATTTCTTGGTTTTAGCACGAGTCATAGGTCCAATAGGAAATTCTTTTGGTTCATTGTTGGCTGTGATCATATCATTCCCTCCCTCTTGAGAGCGATTTGTCCCCAAATCGTCACCTACATCAAATGGACATAAATCAGCCACATTGAATGTTGCACTGACATTAAACTCACCTGGAAGGACATAAAGACGAGGTTTTATGTGATGTTGTGCCAATGCATGTCGGTCATCTCTTGTTAGGAAGACCATGACAGTTCGATAAGAGAGTCATACATGATGGTTATACCAATCGGTATACCTTCACCCATGACGCAAGGAAGATCACTCTAGCCCCACTTTCACCAAAGCAAGTTCACAAAGATCAACTTCATTTAAGAGATAGCTTTGAAAAAGCCAAAGAGAGTGATCACAATTGAGAGAAGAGCAAAGGAGAGTGAGGAATTTGAAGACCTATTTCCAGAAGAGATTCTAAGTGGACTGTCTCCAATTCGTGGAATAGAGTATCAAATTGACTTTGTTCCTGGTGCTATCATTCCTAACCGACCAGCTTACCGATGTAACCCCGAGGAAACTAAGGAGTTACAAAGGCAAGTTTCAGATTTGATGGAAAAGAGTTATGTTAGAGAGAGCCTTAGTCCTTGTGTAGTACATGTTCTACTTGTGCCTAAGAAAGATGGTACATGGCGCATGTGTGTGGACTGTCGTGCGGTGAACAAAATAACGGTAAAGTATCGTCATCCATCCAAATGAATGGTTATCCGAATAGTTAAAGGTCATTTCGGCCAAACCCCTTAGAAAACTATAAATAGGACTTGGATTTCATTTTGTAAACACACCATTGAGATTATATAAAATTACTTGTGAGATTTATTTCTCTCGTTTAGTTCTTCTTAGAACTTTATCGACTTATCAAGTACTTTTTGTACTTGTGGCGTCAACCCTTTTCTATCCATCTTGATACTTCGGGTTCTTTTAGTTTAATATACTAAAAGGGTAAAAGTCCGTTTATCACCATCCCTTGAAGATCAATATAAGATTCGGGATTAGGTTTTCTATAACCTAGATTCTTTCTTGAGTATCTTTAAGATACTATTTCCCTTTTACCATATCACCATCCTTACATATCCTCTCATTCCATCATCATTCCCGCCCCTTTGTCATCACCACAAATCGTTCTAAACATCCATTCACCCTTGTCAACACCAAATATCCTTCCGCTTACAAATCAGTCCCTAAACTATCCCTTTCATCCTTTATCCTTAATTCTTTATTTTGCAGCCACTTCTTGCGAGAGACTTGCTTACTTCCTAGGTCCTACAATCAAAGTTTGTCGTTCAGCATCATCAACAAGATCGGCACACATCAAGGAATAGGTAAAGGTAAGTACATACCATGTGGTGAAACCTTCGATTTTGCTTTCTTACATGTCACACAACGTTCACAGAACCTTTCAACGTCTCTACGCATCTTAGGCCAAAATAAATGCTCCTTCAATGTCTGTAACGTCTTGGTGACTCCAAAGTGACCCATTAATCCACCTTCATGTGCTTCACGGATTAGAATATCACGCATTGAACCCTGTGGAATGCATATCCTATTTTCTTTAAAAAGATAACCACCATGCCTGTAGAACTTTCCATCTGCACCTTTCTCACAAGCATTATACTTATATCTAAAATCAGAATCCTCAACATACATGTCATGAATATATGCAAATCCAATCAAATGTGAATCAAGATAATTCAAAAGCACATATCTACGTGATAAAGCATCAACAACGACGTTATCTTTACCCTTTTGTAATGAATGACATAAGGAAAAGACTTTAAAAATTCAACCTACTTAGCATGTCGTTTATTCAACTTATGTTGACCTGTGATGTAACGTAAGGCCTCGTGGTCAGTATGAATCACAAACTCCTTAGGCAACAAGTAATGCTACCACATCTCTAAAGCCTGAATCAGTGCGTACATCTTTTTGTCATAAACCGAATAGTTCAATGTAACACCACTCAATTTCTCACTGAAATAGGCAACGAGCCTCTTTTCCTGCATCAAAACAGCGCCTATACCAACTCCAGAAGCATCACATTCAATTTCAAAAGTTTTATCAAAGTTATGTAAGGCTAACACATGTGACTTCATTAAACAATCCTTAATTTTCAAAAAGGCATCTTGTTCTTTACCCTATAAGAAGCTAGAATTCTTCTTAATAATCCCGGTTAAGGGTGTCGTAATAGAAATGAATTTAGGAACAAACCATCAATAGAAACTAGCTAAACCATGAAAAGATCTAACCTGAGTAATCGATGTCGGTCGTGGCCATTCCTGAATTGCCTTTATCTTCTCAAGATCTACTTTAACACCCAGTGCACTAACAATGTAACCAAGAAATGTACGTTTGTCAGTACAAAACACACTTTTCTCTATGTTACCAAACAATCTTTCTTCTCACAAAGTCTTCAAAACAGCTCTCAAATGTTCTACATGATCCTGCAAAATCTTGCTATAAATCAAAATATCGTCAAAATATACAACACAAAACTTTCCGATAAAAGATCGCAGAACATGATTCATCAATCGCATAAAAGTATTGGGTGCTAGTTAAACCAAAAGGCATTACTAACCATTCGTACAAACCTAGCTTTGTTTTGAAGGCTGACATCCATTCATCGCCTTCTCGCATGCGAATCTGATAGTATCCACTCTTCAAGTCAATTTTGGAGAAGATGAAAGCTCCACAAAGCTCGTCCAACATATCACCAAGTCTAGGAATAGGATGACGATATTTAATTGTAATCTGATTCACAGTTTTACAATCTACGCACATCCTCCAAGACCCATCTTTCTTTGGCACTAACAGCATCGGAACAACACACAAACTCAGACTCTCTCGAATATAACCCTTGTCCATCAATTTTGTCACTTATCTTTGAAGCTCTTTAGTCTCTTCGAGGTTAGTTCGATAAGATGACCGATTTGGAATAGTAGCACCTGGGATAAAGTCAATCTGATGCTCAATGCCACTAAGAGGTGTCAATCCCTTTGGTGTTTCTTCCGGAAACACATCTTTAAATTCCTGCAAAAGGGAAACAATCGATGCAGGCAAATCAGAAGGAAACTCATCCAATAAACAATGATCTTTAAACATAAAAATAAACAAAGATTGGTGAGAGGAAAGACAATTCATGATTTCTCGACTGCTTGCATAAACATTCATCTTTTTCTTCTCCTTTGTAGCTTCCTTACTCTTTTTCAAGCTTGCTTGATCTTCCATCACTTGACTTAGTGTCAAAGGAGCCAAAGTATTCTTCTTACCTGCTTGCATAAAAGAGTATCGATTTGTAAAACCATCATGAATTACCTTCTTGTCATATTTCCATGGGAGTCCCAAAAGAAGGTGAGTAGCATCCATCGACACAACATCACAAAGGACCTCGTCCTTGTAACTTCCGATCGAAAATGGTATAACAATTTGTTTTGTTACTTTATGTTCTCCACCGTCATTCAATCATTGCAATTTGTACAGATTCAGATGTTTTGTCGTCTTGAGACCTAGCCTATCAACCATCACTGAACTAGCAACATTAGTACAACTACCGCTATCAATAATCACAACACATACCTTATCTTGAACTTTGCATCGTGTGTGAAAGATATTCTCGCGTTGTTGTTCATCCTGAACCTGTTGCACACTCTGACTACATTTAACAACCATAATTTCCATTACCTTACCAATCTCAACAACTTCTAGGACATCCTCTTTATCATATTCATTGGGGATCTCATGTGGTTTTTCTTTAGAATCTGACTCGATCTCTCCATCATCTCGCATCAACATAACCCTACGATTAGGACACTGGCTAGCAACATGTTCGTGACCAAGGTAATTAAAACATTGAATATCTATCAATTGTTCTTGTACCACCACTTTTTGTTTACCACGTCCATTATCAGCAACGGGAGGCTTTGGCTTGCTGGACTCGCCTTGTTCTTGAATCCGAAGTGGCGCTTGTGGTTCTTGTTTCCTAGCATGGTTAGGGGTATACAATTCTTAAAAGATTTAAATGGAGTAGTATTACCTCAAGTAGAAACTTTTGTACGTTGTTGTTGCTCAATTTTCATCGCCATATGCACCATGTCATCCAATTCGACATAATGCTGCAATTCAACAATGTTAGCAATTTCAGAATTCAAACCTGCCATAAACCGAGCCATAGTTGCTTGAAATAGTCCTCGACACTCCTATTGCCCTGTTTCAAAGTTTGTAATTTCTTAAATAAATCACGATGATAGTTAGAAGGAACAAACCGTTTCCGCATGATATGCTTCATTTCGTATCATGTTCTCACTGGTCCTTCACCCGCACGTCGTCGACTAACCAGTAATTGATCCCACCACAATAGTGCATAGTCAACAAACTCCAAAGTTGCTAGACGTACTTTCTTTTGTTCCGAGTAATTGTAACACTCGAAAACGTGTTCAACCTTACTTTCCCATGTCAGATAAGCATCTGGATCTGAACGTCCCTGAAAAGAAGGTATAGCAACTTTTATGTTAGAAATATTATCATCAACTACACGTCCTAGTCGTTGATTCATCCGTGGTGATTGTTCAACGTCATTTTCATCATGATTCTCATTATGGACAGATTGGGAACCACCCCCCATCTATCTTGTCCAAACGAGACTGCAAAGGCTATAATGCATTCTCTAATAGACGTTGCATAGTACGTGTAAAAGCCTGCATTTGCAAATCTGGTGGCTAGTCTCCACCATGACTACGATCATCTAACCCTATCATATTAAAACAAAAGAAAACACAAAGAAGCACAAATAACGAGTTAGGTAAAACAAAAATAAAAGTCCTCACTGCACACTCACAAAACCTCTCAGTTTTCACTCCAAAGAAAAATGTGCACTCAAAATGTAACACTCAGCGCTCGTGTTTCACTCGGGAGAATGCTTGAATAGCTCTTTTTGTCTCCCCTTCTATTCTCACAACACTCAGTGCCTTTTTCCCTCACAATTTCTCTGTTTTCAATTCTTTAAAGGACTAATCCAACGTTATCAAACTTGTTACAAATGTATTACTAACAAGAAACACAATTAAGGAAAAAGAAAGATAAAACAAAGAAAACGAAAAACAAAAGAAGAAAAGGCTGGAAATTGAAGAATAGGAAAAAAGAAATGACGAAAATGTAATTCTTACTGCAAAAAAGTGCTTTACAACGCTCCTATCACCGAACAAACAAGAACAATTCATTTCGGTTGATTTCCAAGCACTTCGAATCATATTGTACAAGAACTTGTACAATCTTCATGATTTCATAATAGAAACACAAATTCCTTTTTTTCAATTTCTTTTCAATATTCGAAGCTGATTTTTTTTCTCGAAATTTTCTTCTTTTTTTTACTTTAACTTGACTTTTTGGTCAAACTTTGCCTTTGCCTTTGCCTTTGCCTTTTTTATTTTTTATTCTTTCTTTTATACTAAATTGCAGAAAAAGTACAACAAATCCGAACCTAAGCTCTGATTACCAATATGATACGATGTAGCATGCCGAAACAGACTTTCTTCATATGTTACGGATCTAGGAATGTTGTAAGCATATTCCTGCAACAATAATAACATAAAACAACAAGGAAATAATGTTATATTTATGACGAAATTAGTAAATAAAGGTGAGAACGAAAATTAAAGAAAAATAAGAAAAAGATGGTGTTTTGAAGAAAACTCGAAAGAAGGAAGATGAATGCTTCAAGAAATATCCATGGTAGTAATTCGAGCGTTCAAAAATGGTGAAATATGATGTTGGAGTCGGTTGAAAATGCTAAACTCGAAAGAACCAGCACAATATACTAAGCAAACCTGAATCGAATCTGTTTAACGTCAAAAGGACTTGGACCCTCTAGTTAGCGATCTAGGAACCCGAAGTATCAAATGACAATCAAAAACAAGTTTGAACGTCATAAAGTTCTAAAAAGAACCAAAGAAGAGAAAATCTCTCAAATATAATTTTTATTTCAAAGTGTCTAACCTTTTTACAATGTTTGTAGTACAAGTATATAGAAACAAGAGTGCCAAACCGAAATTACATATGTGGCTAATATTAAAGGAGTTTAAAATTTAAATTTGAATCCAAATTACTCCTTTTGTTAGCTTGGAGTCCTTTGAACGCCCAAACATGTGCACAAGGCTTCCATGTGTGTCTCACATGCATGACACATGCCTAGGACACCTTCCCTTCATGTAGGATAGGTTTCAGCTGTTGTAGGTCACTTCAGTTTGAGTTGAGTTGAGATGAAAATGGAGTTGAGCTGAAACGAGCTAGCTAAGAGTGTTAGGAGTTGATTTGAGTTTAGAGCTAAGCCTTTAAGCTGCCTTGAGATAAGGTGAGTTGCGTGCACTCCGTTGGACTTCATCTGAGCTGAATAGAACTCACTTGAGTTGGTGTTTAGCTACATACACTTGCTTGAGCTGGATTTGAGCTGCATCCACTCTCTTGAGATGGAGTTGAGCTACATACACTCTCTTGAGCTGGCGTTATCCTATGTTCCTACATGTAAACATCAAAGAAATCCATCAAAGTATTGTAAACTCAATGGAAACATAAATACAAGGTGTAAACACTAACAAACTTATTCAATAACATACATGAACTTATAAATAAGTTAGAAACATGATAAACACTATCAAACCTATCCTTAAAACATACTTAATAGCATATATGCATACTTAAACATATATAATAAGTAGTATAGTCTAGTATGTCACATATCAACATGCAACACATTATAAAACCTATGTTCTAAGGCATAAACATTATCAAATGAATCCGGAATTGAAGCACAAGTACGTAAAAGAACTTCCCTGAATTTCTTTGCCTTAGAACGAGTAATAGGTCCTGGTGGCAAGACCTCCGGATCAGATTGTGCTTGAATAGATGTGCTTACATCAAAGTTTTCTTCATAGGACTTACCTATTGTTCAAGGAGTAAATATTAGCTCGTTGTCAGCTAAGAAGAAGCTAAACGGAAGGCAATGCTAGAAACACAAGGAGCCAACTTCAAAATAGCTTGGAAATGCATGGAACACTCCTACAGTACTTAAAGGACTAAAGTCTAGCACCATGTCAGCTCACAAACCCCATATGAGCTCAAATGAAGCATAATTCAAAATGAAGCCTTAGGAGATTCGGGTCAGCTTCAAAATACTCCTCACGCTAGAAGAGAGTATATGGAAGCTAATGGACCAGCTCACTTTTCTAAAGGCAGCTCGGATTAGCTTATTTCAGCTTCAAACTTTAACTATGTATTTCAGCTAGATAGCTTAGTTCAATCCAGCTCACCTCAGCTCTAGCTATCACTCCCAGCTCAACACCCGAAGGTCAGCTACCCTTCACCAAGCATCATGACTGACCATAATCCATATTGGGCGCCAAGATCATGCAGGAAAAGCAAGTGGGCGCCAAAACAAAGAGATAGCACTCTTCATTGGGCAGATTCATGATGATCCACTTGTTTGCCATTTTTTCGAGCAGGATCCAAGTAGAACTGGGTTTCGGTTTCGTCATGAAAGTTGTTCCCCTATCTCTTATCTTTCCAATGCATGTTGAATCGCATTAATTTGATATCGAGAACTCGAGATATGTCCCAATTACTAAAGACTATGCTGGCTGGACCGAGAAATTACAACTCTTCTAATAGATTTGGAGGGAGAAACCATTCAAATGAATGGTTATCTGAATAGTTAAAGGGCATTTCAGTCAAACCTCTTAGAAAACTATAAATAGGACTTAAATTCATTTGTAAAATACATCTTTGATCAATACAAAAATTCCTTTGTGAGTTTACTCTCAAACTTATTCTTTTTAAAACTATCTCGACTTATCAAATCTATGATATAGGTTTGTGGCGTCTCCTATCTTTTCCATCCATACTTAAGATTCTAGGAACTTATTTCATAAGGGTCTAAGTCCTATACCACCCTCAAAGCATAATATAAGTTGGGTTTATTCTTTCATAGCATAAGTTCTACTTTTGCTACCTTTTAATACTATTTCTTTACCACCTTACATGCATTTCATCCTAACCTTTTCGTCCATAACCTTAGTCGACTTCCCTAGCCTTCACTATCACCTTTTCCATTTATTTTCCTAACCAAAACATCACCCTACATTCTCTTACCAATTACACATATAACCTACACTTTCGCAACCCTCTTTATACCACTTCACCATCTTTTCTTCATCAAACAACAAGGAAAGTATACAAGGATCAAGGCTTTCCTGCAATCATGGTCGGGACAATCAAAGCTTCTCTCTACAACAACAATTGGAGAGTTGAAGCGTATCATTTACTCTCCCTAAGTGGTGAAAACGAAGGCTTTCATTGCATGTCTTCTCTGATAAAAATCTGATCAGCTTTATGGGGTGTTAAAGTAGCTCTTAAGTAGTATTTAAGTAGCTCTTTAAGTGGTGTATTTAGGAGCTCTTCAATGCCTTGTAACATAGTTGAAACTGAAATCCTTTAAGTGGTTTAAATTTCTCTTGAATGTCTTGAAACTGATCAACCATCATGGTGTCTTCAAGTGTCTTCAATTGGTGGTAAATGCCTTTTTATTCTTGTAAAAAATGATCAGCAATTTGATCCCAAATGAATACCCTAGCTGAAAATATATGAGCATCCATTAGATAACATCTTTATTCAATAAAGTAAATGCTTGGAAGAAAATTAATGAGCTAGTTAAATTATATGAACCAGTTTAATTGAATGAACTAACTCACTTAATGATATAACAAACATCAATAAGCACTTAGACTTTAAATGAACTAACATGCATAAACTGACTTGCATTAATTAAACTAACAAGCTTAAAAAAATTAACATGCTTAAATGTTCTAAACAAATATAAATGAAACAATATGTTTAAATGAACAATAAGCCTTATTTATTCATGATAAAAAAATGCAGAAATTAAATATGCAAAATAACGTAAACTCATGCAAGCTAAATGCTCATGTAACTAGATGCAACACACTCATAAGCTAGCACTCAAATGCATGTATGAAAATGCAAAAGTAACATGCTACATTTGTTCAAAAGATGGCCAAGGCTCAAAGTTCAAATTTAAGGCTTGAAAAAGCATGTTTGAACTTGAATTGTTAAGATCATCGACTTTGTCACAAGTGTTTAAATCTTGTGACTTCTTCTCTGATATGATCAAGGCCCCAAGAAGTTTGGTACTGGCTTGGATCACATCATCCCCCTTCTTCAAAACGATTTGTCCCCAAATCGACTCTTGCTATATACATAAATAATTTTGACTTTCGTAAGGCTGGAAACTTCTTCATTCGATTTCTAATCCAAAACCAATCTCCTGGTTCGAAGATAGTTCGCTCCCACTTCTTGGAAATTCTATTCTCTTCATGTTTGACTCTCTTTTCTTTGTTTCCTCTCATTTTTCGATGTAGTGCTCTCACTGATTGAAACTTTCTTTGATCATCTACAATTTCAACTAGATTAGTTGGAAAAGAAAACAAAAATGCATGGTTAGAAAGCTCAAACGCGCTAATGTTTTTAAATTGTGAGTGGTATCATGTTGATGGTGTTAAAGGGTTTCACACTAATTTAAAACAAGAAAAATAATCCCCCCACTTCTTCATGCTCTTCCAAATGATCGCTCTTGATTGGGTAGACAATTCACGTTTCACATACTTGCTAACCATCCATACGAAGGTTGCAAAATGATTGGAAATCTCATTCTGAGATTTTGGTCCACGATAGTCCCTCTGTTCGATCTTTTTCTCAGAAAAATGAATTAGTTCTAGGGAATACTATTAAAAAGTCAAAGAAAATGCCAAACCTTGGAGGATACTTGATGGTCCTAATTGATGGTTGATGCTTGACGTTTTTGATCTGCTCTTTTGATAATTCTCTTGAAAATAATTCTCTAAACTCCTTTCAGTGTAACTCATTCTCAAACTTATGTGTCCTTTCAACTTCTACAATTAAAATTGTATTAGTAAGAAAAGAAATAAAATCATGAGGATTAAGAACATCAAACCTAACAAATTCTCCAGATGGTGGATGCTTAGTGACAAAAAATTGCTTGCTAAAGATAACTTTACTCGAAAAAACATTCTTCACAAAATTTCAAGTATTCTGGAAAAATTACACTCAATGAAGTGGATATATTAAGCTTTGCAATTTTATTATAGTTTCTAGCATAATCATCTTCATTGTGGAATTCTTTAAATGGTGGATGATATGTTATTTTCTGTGTTCATTTCTCTCCAAAAGTTCTCCCAAAAATGATTAAGAAACTTATCATTTTTATTTGAATCAAATCCACTTGGAAACTGAATCATTTCCATGAAAAATAAATCAAAGTTAGCTTTAGGGAAACTATCACAAAATTGAAAGAATTTTCAAACCACCGAAGTTGAATGCTCTAAGTTGATGGTGGAGGAATGTTGTTCTTGACTAAGGGTAACTTCCTTGGAAAATTTTCTAAATATTTCTCATGAAAATCCTAAAACAATGGCAAAGAAGAAGAATTATTGATTTTATTAGTGCAAAGAAAAATCGGCGTGTCCACATTTGCACTGAATTTTTCAAAGTCTCCACTTGGAATAACTTCCATAAAATCCTGAGAAAAAGTCAAAACAAGATTAGGAAAACTTTTGTAAGTGCAAAACAATTTTGTTTCCTCTTCTTTTTTTGCAAAAACAATTTCTTTCTTAAGATCATTCTTTTCTAATTTCTACAACTCTTTTGTTTCTTTCTCACGCTCTTTTTCTTGAGTTTGATATTCTTTTTCAATCTCTTGTTTTTTTTTGCTCAAACTCTTTTCTCTTTTCTTTTTCAAGATTTCCTTTTTCTCTCTCAATTTCATGCTCACTCTCAATTTCTTCATTTTCACAAATCTCTTTCTTTTCTCCCTTAATTTCTTTTTCATTTTGACAATCATGTTCTTTTTCTAGCGACTCTTGCAATTGTGTTTCTTTGACATAATCTTCAAAACACTTATGAGATTGAGCTAGAATTTCGGGGCTAAAAGAAATAGAAGTGTTTAACTTGCAACGTGATAAACTTTTGGAATCGAACGAAGATGTTCTAGGCTTGCTAGACTTGGAACTTTGAACAATTGAT
This sequence comes from Abelmoschus esculentus, assembly GCA_035048815.1. Taxonomy (NCBI): domain Eukaryota; kingdom Viridiplantae; phylum Streptophyta; class Magnoliopsida; order Malvales; family Malvaceae; genus Abelmoschus; species Abelmoschus esculentus. The sequence goes on along the minus strand of JAUCBN010000051.1, from coordinate 8,354,260 downwards.
GCGTGCACATTTCTGCTCATTTATCTTATGCTTTTATAATTCATTTAAGGCATGGGATCAAAGGGGAGTTATCTTAATGATCTTAGTATTTATTACTTTTATATACTTTATAGTTAGATACTTAAGAGTTATATTAATTAAGCTATAAACATGAATAGTCATTATAACAACATTATTAAGTTTCAACTTAGATCTAAATTTATATTAAGTTATTTTAAGTATTCTCATTATTTCCATTATTATGTTTTCTTCATAGGACTTACCTACAGCTCTAGGAGTAAGTATTTGCTCGGTGTCAGCTCAGTCAGCTCAGAAGAAGCTAAAAGGAAGGCAATGCTAGAAATGCAAGGAGCTAACTTCAGAATAGCTTGGAAACGCATGGAACACTCCTACAGTACTTAAAGGACTAAAGGCTAGCTCCATGACAGCTCACAAATCTCATATGAGCTCAAATGAAGCAGAATTCAAAACGAGGCCTTAGGAGATTCGGATCAGCTCCAAAACACTCCTCACAATAGATTCGGATTAGCTTATTTCAGCTTCAAACTTTATCTAAGTCTTTCAGCTAGTTAGCTTAGTTCAATCCAGCTCACTCCCAGCTCGATTAGCTCACCTCAACTCTAGCTATCACTCCCAGCTCAACACCCGAAGGTCACCTACCCTTCACCAAGCATCATGTCCGTCCATTATTCATATTGGGCGCCAAGATCATGGAGGGAAAGAGAGTGGGCGCCAAAACAAAGAGGTAGCACTTTTCATTGAACAGATTCATGATGTTCCACTTCTTTGCCATTTTCGAGCAGGATACAAGTAGAACTGGGTTTTGGTGTCTTCATGAAAGTTGTTCCCGTATCTCTTATCTTTCCAATGCATGTTGAATCGCATCAATCCGATATCGGGAGATCGAGATATGGCCCAATTACTGAAGACTGTGCAGACTGGACTAAAAAGTTACAACTCTTCTAATAGATTTGGAGGAGACACCATTCAAATGAATGGTTATCCGAATAGTTAGAGGCCATTTTGTCCAAATCTCTTAGAAAACTATAAATAGGACTTAAATTCATTTGTAAAACACATCTTTGATCAATATAAAAATTCCTTTGTGAGTTTACTCTCGAACTTGTTCTTTCTAGAACTATATCGACTTATCAAATCTATTATATAGGTTTGTGGCATCTCCTATCTTCTCCATCCATATTTAAGATTCTAGGAACTTATTTCCTAAGGTTCTAAGTCCTATACCACCCTCAAAGCATACTATAAGTTGGGTTTATTCTTTCATAGCATAAGTTATACTTTTGTTACCTTTGAATACTATTTATTTACTATCTTACATACATTCCATCCTATTTATTTGTGACATGGTTAGATAAAAAAATTTAAACCTTACCAACGCAAATACTCACCTATCACTCCAAGGAAAATGCACTCACACTCATGTTTCACTCGTGTTAGGCTTTTTCCCTTAATGCACACTCTTGCCTTTTACCACTTTTGCTATCCGTTCTAAGTTCGTAAAGAACTTACTCAAGGCTCAACAAGTATTCTTTGTAGAATTCGGCTGAAACAAAGTGGTTAGGGTAATGTTAAAGTCTGGAAATGATGAATGAAAGGATATGTGAGGAAGTTAGCATTTAAAAAAAATCTAATGGCTGAGCTTTAATGTGTTTAAAACACAAAATCTGATCAACAACTTAAATGGAGCCTATTAAGGGAGGGAATTTCGAATTTTGAATATTTGCATATTTGAAATGTTCAAAATTAAAAAGATAAATAACTCTTTGTTCTTATTCCATGCTCCAGCCCATGTGAAAGGAGGAAAAAAGGGAGTTCAAATTTGCCAAGCATGTGCACACATGTGTGCCAAGGTTGCCATGTGTGTCTGGCATGCTTGGGATATTGTTGGAGCTTGTTGAAGCTTCTTGCTTTTTGTTGTAGGACACTCCCCTAGGTGTAGGTACATGTCCCTCCAGGTTTGAACTACCATTGGACTCATTAGTTAGAGTTGAGCTACTAAAGCTAAAGTTGAGTTGAATTGGAGTGTTGGAGCTGAAAAACAATGTTGTGAGCTATGTTGATCTACATTTATTGTTGATGTGTTGTAATCGAGCTGGAAGGAAGGTCCTTAATTACCACAATTTATTATGCTGCTAAAAAAATAAAGTAAACACACGTAAACTTATTGAACACATAATTTAAACACAGTTAATTAGATGCATAAAAGTATAAACTATGTATAAGTAATTAGTATGTCCCATATCAATATGTAATACATTGAAAAATTTATTGTCTAAAGCTAAAACATTGAGAAATGACTTGGAAGCTTTAATGCATTTATGTGAAAGAATTTCCTTGAATAATTTAGCCCTTTGATCGAGTAATAGTTCTTGTTGGCATGATCTCCGGAATATATGTTGGTGTTGATGTGCTCACATCAAGCCTTACTTGTATTCACAGTCGAGACAATCAAAGTTACTCTCATTTCAGGTCATTTTGTTGGTTTTAAAACGTGCTTGTGTAAATGGGCTTTCTAGAGAACTCATACATTATTAACATCTAAAATTAAGATTAAGTTGTATAATCAGGTTTAAAAGCATATAATTAAATATTTGAACTCATAAAAATTGATTTAATCTTATTTTCTAGCCTTTTTGTTGGGTTTAAATCGTGCATCTCTAAATTGGCTTTATAGTTAACCCGTGGAAACTTTAACCGAGAAAATTACTATAACATTGAGATTAAGCTGTATAATCATATTCAAAAGCGATAATTAAATATTTGAACTCATAAAATTTGATTTATAGTGAACTCGTTAGAATTTAAATATGCTTGTCTAAATATGCTTTATAGTGAACTCGTTAGAATTTAACCAAGTAAAATGCTCTAAAATAGAGATTAAGCTGTATAATCTGTTGGGACTGCCGACACACCCTATGGCGCAACAGAACAAAATTACAACGGTCTTTCCAGTGATCCATGTATGTTTAATCCGAAATCGGGAGGAAGAGAGGCGATGACTTACATTGGGTTCCTTAATAAGCAGCAAAAACAGCAACTAGATTTGCTACAATCATGACCGTTTGACAATTCGAATATTTACCCTCCACGAATATCCTCTCGGCCTCTACTCTGTTCACCCGGTTGAGAGTGAATCTCGAAAAACTATTTTTCGTGATTTTAGGTTTTTGGGAATTCGAGATTCTCTAATGTAGTTACTAGACCCAAAGATCCCTTATATATATGTGAAACCCTAGGTATTAAGAGTTTTATTCCGAATTTGTTTAGGAAATAATTACTTTTATTATTTTCTTAAATTTCAAAATCTATATTTAACTCGAATTTGAAAAGGAATATAATTAATTTAATTATATCTTTTTTTTAAATTCAGGATTAAATATAATCTACATATACATATATATTTTTCTCTTTTTCAACCTTTGGGTGTGACCCTGTAGTCTCATTGTAACGTTAGTAATAATATTAGAACAATTCTAATATTACAAACAATGAGTAACATCTAGCAATATATCATTGTCATCTAAGTTACAAGAGATCATGATTCGATGTATCATGTCCGTGACCAACTCTCTTAATGTATTATATCCTTTTTTCCTTTTATATCTACAATAGGCACAAGTCTTGGAATAGTCACACTTGTATAGCCTATTTTAATGTTTCTTGATATCTAGAGTGGACTACTTTTAATGAATAATTTGTGATATCTCATATCAACGTATTCAAGCATGGCCATGCATTTCTAGTCTCACTCAATGTAACCCCTTAATTTTTAACTTAAAGAGCACGGTAGGTTAAAATTGTTGCTTTTAAAACTTTCATGTCAAGTAATTGAAAAAAATATTTAAAAACTAAATGTGTAAATTAAAAGATAAAAACAAGGTTAAAAAAGTAAATATTCTTATTTAAAATTATTAAATTTGAATAACTGGTTTTATGCATGAGGTTTAAATATATCTCAATCCTTAATAATCCCAAAATAAAAGTATCTGTAAATAATAGTACTAAAAATAGTAATAAACCGTATCCGAGATAGATCTCCGAGTACCAACTCCTAGGGCCAGATATCTGAAAGAAAAAAACTAAAAGAATGAGCAATAAAGCCCAGTGTATCTCTAAAGTGCAGTCAAACATTACAATGTCACTCAATTCACAATCACAGACATAATATATATATATATTCATAGTAAATAAACACAAATATTAATGAATGCAATGTCACAGAGAATGCAATCCCATACTCCAAACGCCAAACACAGTGGTGGCAAAGCCAACCGATCACAGTGGAGGTAGTTCCCCAAAACCCCTCACCCCTTATTTCGCCAAAGACACTGTGGTAAAACCACTTTCCTCCGTATAATCCTTCCCAATGCACATGATTATGCAATCAATATCATAAACCACAAAAGTCATCACAGATATTCGTATAATATACGAGGCACACAGTTTCGATAATCTGTCGAATGCAAGATCACAGAGAATGCAGTCCTATACTCCGAACACCAAACACAGTGGTGGCAAAGCCAACCGATCACAGTGGAGGTAGTTCCTCAGAACCCCTTATTTCGCCAAACACAGTGTGGTAAAACCACCTTCCTCCGTACAATCCACCCCATGCACATGTAATGTAATCAATGTTAATGATCTCAAATGTTTCAACACATATAATCGTATAGAATACGAAACACACAGTTCAGATAATCTGATCACAGTATCACAAGGAATCTCAAGATCACAGTATCACAATAAATAGTTAATCACAAAACACAAATCTAGCACTGGAAGGGAACACATATTTAAATTCATTTAACAAAAGGACATGAAGAAGCACATCTTTAACACAAGAAGAAAACACACATTTGAATTCATTTGACAATAGCACAAAAAGAAATACACATTTAACACAATAAGAAATAAATTAAATGTAGGAAGTTAAAGTTAAAAACTTTACCCTCAAAACCAATTTAATTTATATTATTTTATAATAATTGTAAAATATTTAATTACTTAATAATTTATCAAAACAAAAGTTAAAATTATAACTAAAAATTGGTAATTTAAGAAGAGTTAAAATTCCTAAAATAAATTATCTCATAAACTTATTAAAATTAACATTATAGTCTGATGGTTCAAATAAAATATTCGAATGTAAGAAAAATATTTATGTATACTGAAAATAACCTTAATTTCCAAATATATTAAAGTTTCTAAAATAGTAATAATAATTTGAATAACTAAAAGTTAGTTTTATATTGAATAATAAAATAACTGGATAAAGTATGAGATTCTTCAGGTACCGCATTGTCTAAAGTTCAAATATTTGTAAGAGGAAACTAAGATAGAGTAACCTAAAGAACTTAATGTATCTCTAAGGTGTAGATAAAAACAACGAAACATATTTTATAAAATTATTTCTCAAGAATAATATTTTAGGAAACAATACAAAACAAGTTGTATGAATGATGTTATAATTTATTCAATCTCAGTCTTAATCCTAAATCATAATTTATCCGAAAACACAATTTTACAAGGTTTAATATAATAATTACTCATAAAAGTATAAGATCTCAAAATCCGAAAGGTTTTATATATTTCTCAAATCACAATGACACGTAAGCACGGAAACACAAATATGCAATCAAAGACACAATACAAAAATTTACACATGGCAGCAAAACACGATTGTTGTTCAAAGCATAAAATATTAAGCATGTCACACAAAAATATATATTTTTTTGAAAAACAAAACAAAACAAAAGTAGCACCAGTAAGAGAACACACCTTAGCCAAAGCGACTCAAATTACTGAATAACATGGTTTTGAACTCAAACAGAAATAAAGAGTGAGAACAAAAGGCTTTAGAGAATCTTGATAGAAGAAAATAATGTAGGGTTTTCTCTTTGATCATAATATGTATTTATAGAGAAAAAATAATTGATTACAATTTGAATTAGAATTCTATTAAACCATAAAAAAGTTAATAAAAATAATAATAAAAAAGATTATAGAATCTTAAAAGGATTTTCCTTCTTCGAAAGTAACTTCAAATAATATATATAATATTAAACAAAGAGTTTTGATAAAACAATAAGTAAAATAAAATAATATTTTCAATAAAAAGATTGATTGTAGATAAATTATTAATAAAAATAATAATTAATCTCAATAAAAATAAAATTCAATTTAAAAGAAAATTAGTTATCCAAAAGTCATCAAATCACTTTTAACTTTTAATCTTTAAATTAAAATTTAAAATTTTCAAAACTTTATAATCTTATCTCAAAAATTTTCCCTTAAATTTAGAAAATCAATTAAAAAAACTCAAATAAATTAGGGTTTCAGAAATTGGGAATATAAAAATTAGGATTTTTACTTAGGGATTTCAAAATTAGGGTTTTAAAATTAGGAATAATTTTTGGGGTATTACAACTCTCCCACCCTTAAAAGAAATTCCGTCCTTGAAATTTTCTAGACTTAGCGGTAGATTTTCAAAAGCACGGATGTTCAGAGAAAAACTTAAAATAGCATTTAAGTTTAGGTAACAAATGACAACAAAGAGTTCTCAGAGAGGCTTTGATCTGAAATTCATAAGATGGGTACAATCACGATCTTTTACTCGATAACTAAAGTTTGGGTCCTTAATCAGAACTTGAGTTAAGACTTATAAAGGTTAATAAAAAAAACATGGCTCAAGGATTCACATGGTTCAAAAGGATAACTTTCGAGATTGAAAGGAAAAGAAATTCTATATTATGAGTAGTAATCACTAACTAACGGGTACACAATCTTTTTAGATCTGAATCAATATGAAACATACATAAATCAAAAACTCATGCAAGATGACATAATAATCTATCTACTAAAGTTGATAACATAAAGTAGTGTGCAAATAAATAACAAACCTAAAGTAAGATTTGGTACTGGAGTCTCGGATTTAAAACTTATGAATAAATATTTTTTTCAAAAATATCCCATTTCCCAAAAAAAAATTTAATGCATGCATGTTTTTCAAAATTTTTGTAAAAACACTTGTAATGGGCCTTACAGTCCGAGTGTTGAACTCGGCTCTAATACCAAAAATGTAACCCCTTAATTTTTAACTTAAAGAGCACGGTAAGTTAAAATTGTTGCTTTTAAAACTTTCATGTCAAGTAATTGAAAAAAATATTTAAAAACTAAATGTGTAAATTAAAAGATAAAAACAAGGTTAAAAAAAGTAAATATTCTTATTTAAAATTATTAAATTTGAATAACTGGTTTTATGCATGAGGTTTAAATATATCTCAATCCTTAATAATCCCAAAATAAAAATATCTGTAAATAATAGTACTAAAAATATTAATAAACCGTATCCGAGAGAGATCTCCGAGTACTAACTCCTAGGGCCAGATATCTGAAAGAAAAAAAAACTAAAAGAATGAGCTATAAAGCCCAGTGTGTCTCTAAAGTGCAGTCAAACATTACAGTGTCACTCAATTCACAATCACAGACATAATATATATATATATATATATATATATATTCACAGTAAATAAACACAAATATTGATGAATGCAATGTCAAAGAGAATGCAATCCCATACTCCAATCACCAAACACAGTGGTGGCAAAGCCAACCAATCACAGTGGAGGTAGTTCCCCAAAACCCCTCACCCCTTATTTCGCCAAAGACACTGTGGTAAAATCACTTTCCTCCGTATAATCCTTCCCAATACACATGATTATGCAATCAATATCATAAACCACAAAAGTCATCACAGATATTCGTATAATATACGAGGCACACAGTTTCGATAATCTGTCGAATGCAAGATCACAGAGAATGCAGTCCCATACTCCGAACACCAAACACAGTGGTGGCAAAGCCAACCGATCACAGTGGAGGTAGTTCCTCAGAACCCCTTATTTCGCCAAACACAGTGTGGTAAAACCACCTTCCTCCGTACAATCCACCCCATGCACATGTAATGTAATCAATGTTAATGATCTCAAATGTTTCAACACATATAATCGTATAGAATACGAAACACACAGTTCAAATAATCTGATCACAGTATCACAAGGAATCTCAAGATCACAGTATCACAATAAACAGTTAATCACAAAACACAAATCTAGCACTGGAAGGGAACACACATTTAAATTCATTTAACAAAAGGACATGAAGAAGCACATCTTTAACACAAGAAGAAAACACACATTTGAATTCATTTGACAATAGCACAAAAAGAAATACACATTTAACACAATAAGAAATAAATTAAATGTAGGAAGTTAAAGTTAAAAACTTTACCCTCAAAACCAATTTAATTTATATTATTTTATAATAATTGTAAAATATTTAATTACTTAATAATTTATCAAAACAAAAGTTAAAATTATAACTAAAAACTGGTAATTTGAGAAGAGTTAAAATTCCTAAAATAAATTATCTCATAAACTTATTAAAATTAACATTATAGTCTGATGGTTCAAATAAAATATCCGAATGGAAGAAAAATATTTATGTATACTGAAAATAACCTTAATTTCCAAATATATTAAAGTTTCTAAAATAGTAATAATAATTTGAATAACTAAAAGTTAGTTTTATATTGAATAATAAAATAACTGGATAAAGTATGAGATTCTTCAGGTACCGCATTGTCTAAAGTTCAAATATTTGTAAGAGGAAACTAAGATGGAGTAACCTAAAGAACTTAATGTATCTCTAAGGTGTAGATAAAAACAACAAAACATATTTTATAAAATTATTTCTCAAGAATAATATTTTAGGGAACAATACAAAACAAGTTGTATGAATGATGTTATAATTTATTCAATCTCAGTCTTAATCCTAAATCATAATTTATCCGAAAACACAATTTTACAAGGTTTAATATAATAATTACTCATAAAAGTATAAGATCTCAAAATCTGAAAGGTTTTATATATTTCTCAAATCACAATGACACGTAGGCACGGAAACACAAATATGCAATCAAAGACACAATACAAAAATTTACACATGGCAGCAAAACACGATTATTTTTCAAAGCATAAAATATTAAGCATGTCACACAAAAAAATGTATATATTTTTTTTTGAAAAACAAAACAAAACAAAAGTAGCACCAGTAAGAGAACACGCCTTAGCCAAAGCGACTCAAATTACCGAATAACATGGTTTTGAACTCAAACAGAAATAAAGAGTGAGAACAAAAGGCTTTAGAGAATCTTGATAGAAGAAAATAATGTAGGGTTTTCTCTTTGATCATAATATGTATTTATAGAGAAAAATAATTGATTACAATTTGAATTAGAATTCTATTAAACCATAAAAAAGTTAATAAAAATAATAATAAAAAAGATTATAGAATCTTAAAAGGATTTTCCTTCTTCGAAAGTAACTTCAAATAATATATATAATATTAAACAAAGAGTTTTGATAAAATAATAATTAAAATAAAATAATATTTTCAATAAAAATATTGATTATAGATAAACTATTAATAAAAATAATAATTAATCTCAGTAAAAATAAAATTCAATTTAAAAGAAAATTAGTTATCCAAAAGTTATCAAATCACTTTTAACTTTTAATCTTTAAATTCACATTTAAAATTTTCAAAACTTTATAATCTTATCTCAAAAATTTTCCCTTAAATTTAGAAAATCAATTAAAAAAAACTCAAATAAATTAGGGTTTCAGAAATTGGGAATATAAAAATTAGGATTTTTACTTAGGGATTTCAAAATTAGGGTTTTAAAATTAGGAATAATTTTTTGGGTATTACACTCAATCATGTGGCCTTTGATATATTTTTCTATTATGTAGGAAGGACAAATCCTATCTTGGTCATTCACATCTCACTACATATATTGTAATATGTCCAATATCAATTTTTATACTGTAACTAATTACGAGACATGTTTAACTGCATCAAAACATAAAACGATATATGTTAAGATATATGCTCAATGTGGGTCAATCCAATATATTATTCTCTATTAATATATTTTTGTATTAATTCTGACATCTCTATGTCAATGACAACTCATTGTAGTCAATTAATAACATGTTAGTCTTAAGCGTATTATTATTTTCCATACCCATAATAATACTTGACTAAGGATCTTTTGATAATAATACTTAAATTATTATATGGACCTTATTGTTTTTCAGTTTATGTTATACATTGATACATATATCTAAAAACAACAATGGCAATGTCTTTATTCAATAAAATTGATAAATAAAAGTATCCTTACAATCATCATATGATTGGTCTTTGGGCATACTCTAACAATCTCCCATTAGCACTAAGACCAATCACTCACATATCTAATATCGAGTGACTCGGTGTGACGATCATGCTTCTGTTGCATCAAAGGCTTCGTCAAGGGATCAACAATGTTATCATCCATGTGTATTCTACATATCTCCACATCTCCTCGATCTATGATCTCTCGAATGAGATGGAAGCGTCTAAGAATATGTTTGGATCGTTGATGAGATCTGGGTTCCTTTGCTTGTGCAATGGCTCCATTGTTGTCACAACGGAGTTCTATAGCATCTGATATGCTTGGAATAACCCCTAGTTCGGATCTGAACTTTTTGATCCGAACAACTTCCTTTGTTGCTTCACTGACTGCAATATACTCAGCCTCTGTCGTAGAATCAACTACTGTGTCTTGCTTAGAACTTTTCCAGCTTACAACACCTCCGTTAAGGCAAAACACAAATCCAGATTGCGATCTTGAGTCATACTTGCCTGTTTGGAAACTAGCATCAGTATAACCTTTTATACTAATCTCTTCTTTGCCTCCATAGACAAGAAATGTATCCTTAGTTCTTCTCAAGTACTTAAGGATGTTTTTGACTACTACCCAGTGACTTTCACCAGGGTTTACCTGATATCGACTTGTCATGCTTAAGGCATACAATACATCTAGTCGAGTACATATTATGGCATACATGATAGAACCAATAGCCGAAGCATATGGAATCTTACTCATTTGTTCTTTTTCTTGTGGAGTTGAAGGACACATTTCCTTTGAAAGAGATATACCATGTCCCATAGGTAAGAATCCTTTCTTGGATTCTTCCATACTGAATCTTTTCAGAATTTTGTCTATATATGTACTTTGACTCAAACCTAGAAGTCGTCTAGATCTATCTCTGTAGATCTTAACCCCTAAGATATATGTTGCCTCATCCAAATCATTCATAGAGAAACAACTACTTAACCAAGTCTTAACTGACTATAAGGTGGGTATGTCATTTCCTAAAATAAGTATGTCATCTACATACAAGATTAGGAAAGAAACAATGCTCCTACTTGTCTTCTTGTAAACACAAGGCTCATCTTCGTTCTTGATAAAACCAAACTCTTTGATCGCATCATTGAAACGAAGATTCCAGCTTCGAGAAGCTTGCTTCAGTCCATAAATGGACCTTTGTAGCTTACAAACCTTTCCTGCATTTCCTAGAGCGACAAAACCTTCTGGTTGTGTCATATACACATCCTCTTCAAGTTTTCCATTAAGGAAAGCGATTTTGATGTCCATATGCCAAATTTCTTAATCATGGAATGCAGCTATAGCAAGCAAGATCCGGATGGATTTAAAGATAGCTACAGGGGAGAAAGTTTCGTCATAGTCAATACCATGAACTTGTAGAAAACCTTTAGCGACTAGTCACCCCTTGTATGTTTGTATGTTTCCATCCATGTCGGTTTTCTTCTTGAAAACCCATTTACACCCTATAGGTTTTACCCCTTCAGGTGATTCAACCAAAGTCCATACTTGGTTGATCGACATGGATTCCATTTCAGATTTCATGGCCTCGAGCCATTTCTTAGAGTCTGGGCTCGATACTGCCTCTTGATAAGTTCTTGGCTCATCTTGATCCATAATAAGAACATCTCCATGCGTGGTAATGAGAAATCCATATCTCTCAAGTGCATGGCATTCTCTTATGGGTCTGCGCAGTGATTGTGTTTCTAAAACTATTGACTGTTCCTCAACAATATGTGGAACATGTTCAATCTCAGGCTCAATGAATTGTTGTTCTTGAACTTCTCCAAGTTCAATGTCTCATTAATAGGCGTATCAATACAAGGGTTTGGTAGAAAAAATGCATTTTACAGATTCATGTTTCGCTATCGGTAAACTTTAGCGTACCGGTATGCACAGCCAAATTTTGAACCTTGTTTTGATACGCATATAGACCGTATCTATACGTCAATCTTACTCAAGTTGATCGTACCGATACTTGTCACCTGGTACCTTTCCCCTACACTAAATTTACACTAAAGAAGTAAAAATGTCAAAAAGAAAATCGAAAAGTTCAAAACCACTGATACGAGGTAGCATATTGAAATAGACTTTCTTCGTATGTTGCAGATCTAGGAATGTTGTAAGCATGTTCCTGCAACAAGAACAACATGAAAACAACAATGAATCAAAGTTATAGTCATGATGAAATTAAGAAATAAAGGGAAGAATGAAAATAAGAAGAAAAGAAAGAAAAAGTTGGCATTTTTAGAAGTAGAAGGAAATTCAAACGAAGAGGATGAATGCTTCATGAAACATCTATGGCAGCAACTGAAACATTCAATAATGGTGAATTTTGTTGCTGGAATCAAAATGCAACGCTAAACTCGAAAGAACCTAAACAATCTACTGAGCAAACCCGAATCGAATATGTTTAACGTCAAAGGACTTGGACCCTCTAGATAGCAATCAAGGAACCTGAAGTATCATGTTTTGACAATCAAAACAAGTTTGAAAGTCAAAAAGTTCTAAAAAGAACTGAAAAAGAGAAAAACTCTCAAGTATAATTTTATTTCGAAGTGTCTAACCTTTTGTTTACAAAAGTAAAGAAATATATAGGCATAAGAGGGAGTTGGCAGAAAATTGAAAACATGGATGAAATTAAAAGGAAATTTTAAATTCGAAAGGCCAATAACTCCTCCTAGGCTCCAAGTTATATCAGCATCATGTTTTGGCTCATAAAACACATTAAACATGATCTAATTGTTTGAATTTGTATAAGAAACCACTCATTATTATCCCTTGGACGTTTTGGCCTTCAAGAGCAAGGACCTTGTTTGTCTTTCATGCATTTTCACGCCCACACATGTGCACAAGGCTGCCATGTGTGCCCCACATGCATGGCACATGCCTAGGACACCTTTCCTTCGTGTAGGATAGGTTTCAGCTGCTGCAGGTCACTTCAACTTGAGCTGAGCTAGCTGGAAATTGAGTTGAGCTGAAACGAGCTAGTTGAGAGTGTTAGGAGCTAACTTGATCTTAGAGTTAAGCCTCTGGGCTTACTTGAGCTAAGGTGAGCTGCGTGCACGCCGTTAAGCTTCTTTTGAGCTGAATAGAACTCACTTGAGCTGGTGTTTAGCTGTATACACTCGCTTGAGCTAGAGTTGTGTTGCATCCACTCTCTTGAGATTGAGTTGAGCTACATACACTCTCTTGAGCTGGTGTTATCCTATGTTCCTACATGTAAACATCACAAGAATCCATCAAAGTACTGTAAACTCAATGGAAACATAAATACAAGGCGTAAAGACTAACAAACTTATTCAATAACATACATGAACTTATAAATAAGTTAGAAACATAATAAACACTATCAAACAAATCCTTAAAACATACTTAAACATATATAATAAGAGTATAGTCTAATATGTCACATATCAGCTAGCAAAACATTATAAAACCAATGTTCTAAGGCATAAACATGTTCAAATGAATTTAGAATTGTAGCACAAGTAAGGAAAAGAACTTCCCTAAGTTTCTTTGACTTAGAACGCATGATCATGGTTAGTGGCCTAGATGTGCTCACATCAACCACATTACAACCCAAAACCGAAACTCTCAATCAAGAAATTAACATCTCTCATTGCTCTTCAACTACTAATAAATTTACAAAATCATACTTGAGCTTTGGTTTGATGTAAAAAGGACTTCTTTCTTCTCTTGGCTGCCCTCAACTCTATTTCTCTACATTGCAAGGTAAAAAGAGGGTAAGCAAATTGCTTAGTGATGGGCAAAATTATAAACAAAAAACCTTTGCAATGCAACCCAATCTATATCATTAAAACTCATTAAAATCATGTCATGCTCAATGCATTTGAAAGCCACTATGGTTTCTCAAAGCCAAAACATAAAATCAGCAAGTGTCATTGTCTTTTTCATGCATCTCATGCATAGCCTCAAATCTTATATGCTTTAATCATATTAATGCTTATGCCCAATCTCATGTGCTTAAACTAAGCACAACATTATATCAAATAGTGCATAAAACCATATGTAAACATTGTAAAATCCCATGATACTTGCAATTGAAACCCATATTTAACATATTGGCATTGTGATTATGATTAGGCTTGTGGTTCTCCTAATCATAAGAACATACGGGCACGTGTTGACATGTGATACAACAACACACATGATGGCTTGTGGTACTCTATCATTTCTCTACACCTTGGTATACTAATTTGCTTGTGGTACTCCTATCACCTAGCAAATAGCTACACTCATGGAATTTAACACAGGTACGACTTTTGATTTATAGTGCACTCTAGACTCTATTGATCGATCAATATATCCCTATCTCAACAATCACTTTTAGGCCAATATAATTCTCAAAACCCATACTCAAGTCCCTGTTTAAAATAGAGTTATTCTCAACATGCATCCCAAGTATCACATGCAACATAAGTACATACATTGTATTATCTTCAATTCAAAGCCAAAAACATGAGAGCATAAGTAGCATTGTAAATCCTCATTTCTCATGCATTATCACATATGCAAACAACTTTAAGAGCATGACAAAAGTATGATATGTGTAACAAATCTATCCTGGTTTAGGAGTAGGAGTGCTACTCATGCTTTTATAAACAAGGCAAGAACAACAAGGCATACATTTATACATTGTAGACATTACAAGTCAATAAAAATGATATTCAAGCTTAAGTCTTATTCAAATTAGAACCCATTTAAAAACTTTTATCATTGTGGATCTTACATAGCATTTATGAGTAAGATCATACATTACTATTATTAATTCATATAACATATGTACCCAACGTATTGTTAATCTAGTGATCATACAACCTGTTTAACCTTGATCATATGTTACCGTTTGGGTCTTACTCAGGGCTTAAGCTAACGAAATGGTCAATCTTGTTAGCGAAGTAAACCAATTGGCCAGCCATAAAATTAAATAACTAATTGCTTTGTATAGATGCACTCCTAGTATACATGGCAATCCAAATACCTATACAATTCTAATATTATAAAATCATTCTAATTGATTAATCTATGTGAATAACCAGATCTAAATTTAATCTATTCATTTGTATCAAACAAACATCATCCATGCATGTATTTTCGAACCATTCTAACTCTATGAATACAAACAATTTACATGTCTATCATGCCTCGATTGACTTATACTAGTCACATTAGATTCACATAGAAATCTAAATATATAAGGTACCAAAATCAATCCATTTAAACCACGTAACATACTATGATTCAAACCAGCAATGATACACTCCAACTCTCCAATTGTTGTTGTAGAGAAAAGCTTTGATTGTCCCGACCGTGATTGCAAGCAAACCTTGATCCTCGTACGCGTTCCTTGTTGTTTGATGAAGAAAAGATGGTGAAATGGTGTAAAGTGGGCTGCGGAAGTATAGGTTATATGTGTAAATGGTAAGAGATGTTTGGGTGATATTTTGGTTAGGGAAATAAATGGAAAAGGTGATAGGGAAGTCGATTAAGGTGATGGACGAAAGGGTTAGGATAGAATGTATGGAAGGTGGTAAAAAAAATAGTATTCAAAGGTAACAAAAGTAGAACTTATGCTATGAAGCATAAACCCAACTTATAGTATGCTTTGAGGGTGGTATAGGACTTAGACCCTTAGGAAATAAGTTCCTAGAACCTTAAGTATGGATGGCAAAGATAGTAGACGCCACAAACCTATATAATAGATTTGATAAGTCGATATAGTTCTAAAAAGAACAAGTTTGAGAGTAAAGTCACAAAGTAATTTTGTATTGATCAAAGATATGATTTACAAATGAATTTAAGTCCTATTTATAGTTTTCTAAGAGGTTTGGCCGAAATGGCCTTTAACTATTCGGATAACCATTCATTTGAATGGTGTCTCCCTCCAAATCTATTCGAAAAGATGTAACTTCTCGGTCTAGCCTGCACTGTCTTCTGTAATTTGGCCATATATCGAACTCCCGATATCCTATTGATGCGATTCAACATGGGTTGGAAAGATAAGAGATAGGGGAAAAACTTTCATGAAGACACCGAAACGCAGTTCTGCTTCTATCCTGCTCGAAAATGGCAAACAAGTGGACCATTATGAATCTGTCCAATGAAAAGTGCTACCTCTTTGTTTTGGCGCCCACTTCCATTCCCTCCATGATCTTGGCGCCCAATATGAATAATGGACGGACATGATGCTTGGTGAAGGGTAGGTGACCTTCGGGTGTTGAGCTGGGAGTGATAGCTAGAGTTGAGGTGAGCTAATCGAGCTGGGAGTGAGCTGGATTGAACTGAGCTATCTAGCTGAAAGACTTAGCTAAAGTTTGAAGCTGAAATAAGCTAATCCGGGCTGCCTTTAGCAAAGTGAGCTGGTCCATTAGCTTCTTTATACTCTCTTCTAGTGTGAGGAGTGTCTTGGAGCTGATCCGAATCTCTTAAGGCCTCGTTTTGAATTCTGCTTCATTTGAGCTCGTATGGTACTTGTGAGCTTACATGGAGCTATCCTTTAGTCCTTTAAGTATTGTAAGAGTGTTCCATGCATTTCCAAGCTATTCTGAAGTTGGCTCCTTGTGTTTCTAGCATTGTCTTCCGTTTAGCTGCTTCTAAGCTGACTGAGCTGACACCGAGCTACTATTTACTCCTTGAGCTGTAGGTAAGTCCTATGAAGAAAACATAATAACGGAAATAATTAGAATACTTAAAATACTTAACATGAGTTTAGAACTATGCTAAAACTTTAATCAATGTGGTTATATAATTATTCATTTTTATAGCTTAAGTAATATAACTCTTAAGTAGCTTAATATAAAGTATATAAAAGTAATAAATACTAAGTTCAATAAGATAACTCCCCTTTGATCCCATGCGTGAAATGAAGCATGAAAGAATGAGATAAATAAGCAGAAATGTGCACACATCAAGCAAATTATGCCCTTTCATGGGCTATATACATTATCATGTCATGTTTCAAAATGTCAAGTTTAACTACTTATATACAAGCCCTAAAACGATCTAAATGCATAGCATACTAACATGTACACAACTATGCCACCACTAGGAGTTGTATATATAAATATCATACTTGGCTATGCTTGATCTTTCTTTCGACTTAGGAGCATCTTTCAATCAAGCAAATTTGAGATTAAGGAAGAAGGAAACACAAGAGTAATAAGTACATTAAGTTCTTAGTGAGGTAGAACCTATGTGTAATCGTTTTAGACACAATTTAGTTATTAGACATTTAGCTAACTGATTCATATGATTTTCATAGGTTCCATAAATTGAGAGATATGTTAATCATACCCATTATTATTAAACAATTCATGTAACAAGAGTAATATGCTTAATTCAAACAACATATCATATTCATAGCAAGCTCATTAAATCGATCATGCATAAGTTATCAAACACTAATTTCATGCTTATCATACTTCAAGCATGTATTCCAAGAGCAACAACTCATATGCTCATGCACTAACTAGCATATATCAAATGCATATGAATCAGTAGTCAAATTTAATATACCGAAGATTTCATTAAGCAAGATCATAATCATATGCTACTCTTAGCAACTTGTACATGCAAATGCTACCATAGCAAGTTCTCATTTTCAATGCTTTTATTAGCAATTTCATCTAACTCAAATGCTTAGAATGGATAATCCTCATACGTATGCCTTTAATATTAAATCATTTACCATTTATTGCCTTGATGTTATTTTGACTAGGTAAACAAGTCGAGAAAAGGTACACTAAGTACCTAACAAAAGTACCAAATAGGTACTAACAAAAGATACCTAATGTATCTAGAAAGTAGGTGACTAACCAACAACCAAAAGTACACGAAGTACTAAATCAAAATTACCAAAGTACTAGACAAAAGTACACAAAGTACTAACAAGACGAGCTCAGAACTTAAGCATGCCGTACTACCTAAGACCATTTATCAACCAAGGCTCAATAAAATTTTCATTAACCATCAAGTCCAATTGATCATTTTATAGATACTAACCATGCTTCTTATCACAAAGGCAAGCATTCATATCATGTTATACGAGGTAGCCTGTCAAAATGGACTTTCTTCGTATGTTGTGGATCTAGGAATGTTATAAGCATGTTCCTACAACAAGAACAACATGAAAACAACAATGGATCAAAGTTAGAAACATGATGAAATTAGGAAATAATGGGAATGACAAAAATAAAAAGAAAAGAAAGAAAAAGTTAACGTTTTGATGTATTTCAAAACGATGAAGATGAATGCTTCAAGAAACATCCATGGCAGCAACTCGAACATTCAACAATGGTGAATTATGTTGCTGGAATCAAAATGAAACTCTAAACTTGAAAGAACCTGCACAATCTATTGAGCAAACCGGAATCGAATATGTTTAACGTCAAAAGAACTTGGACCCTATAGATAACAATCTAGGAACCTGATTTATCAAGATTTGAAAATCAAAACAAGTTTGAAAGTCAAAAAAGTTCTAAAAATAACCAAATATGAGAAAATCTCTCAAGTATAATTTTATTTCAAAGTGTTTATCCTTTTTACAATGTTTGTAGTACAAATATATAGAAAGAAGAGAGCCAAACCGAAATTAAATGTGTGGCTAATATTAAAGGAGTTTAAAAATTAAATTTGAATGAAAATAACTCCTTTTGGAAGCCATGCTTTCTTAGCCACATGTTTTGAACGAAAATGACACATTAAACATGTGTTTATTTCTTTGAATTTCAAACAAACAACTCTCCAAGTCTCATCTCTTCAAAACCAAGGGTCTTGATTGGCTTGAAGTCCTTTGAACGCCCAAACATGTGCACAAGGCTTCCATGTGTGTCTTACATGCATGGCACACTCCTAGGACACCTTCCCTTTGTGTAGGATAGGTTTCAACTGCTATAGGTCACTTCAGCTTGAGTTGAGCTAGCTGAAAATTGAGTAAAGCTGAAACGAGCTAGTTGAGAGTGTTAGGAGCTGAAATGAGCTAGGAGCTAAGCCTCTGAGCTGCCTCGAGATAAGGTGAGTTGTGTACACTCCGTTGAGCTTCTTCCGAGCTAAGTTTAGGTCCTTAAGTTGTTGTCCTTTATTGTTCCTTTAAGAAAACAAATGTAACACTTTCACCAGCATTGCAAACTTATTGAAAACAATCAAATAAGCTAAAGACATTATGTATTCTTATTGCTTAAAACACACCAATCTATAAATAACCTTTAAACACACTTATAAACTTATAAATAAGTTAGAAACATAACAAACACTACCAAAACATTCCTTAAACATACTTAATTACATATATACATACATAAACATATATAATAAGTAGTATAGTCTAATATGTCACATATCAGAATGCAACACATTATAAAGCCTATGTTCTAAGGCATAAACATATTCAAAAGAATCTGGAATTGTAGAACAAGTAAGGAAAAGAACTTCCCTGAATTTCTTTTCCTTAGAACGCATGATCATGGTTGGTGGCATAGGTGTTGATATGTGCACGCCCAACCTTAGTTTCTGCCCATACCTTAAGTCACACAGTTCAGATCAGGGAGTTCTACTTAATCCTCTTTATTTACTCAATTCATGTGCTACATTCACTTGTATCTCATATTACTATTGATACGATCCTAATCAGCTTTATTGATACGATCCTAATCAGCACATATTTTCTCTATGGTTTGATCACATCATTGAAAATCTTCAAGACTGGTTCTAAGGGAGTTTTACCCTACTTTATCTTCTATTATATAATTTATGCATTTTGTAATTTGACAAGCATGCTTTTGCTATTTAAGTAATGTTACGTGATTGCATAACTACATCTTTATAATTATTCTAGGTCAGCTTATTCTTAATATTAGCTAAACTATATTATTTCTAGCTCATTTTAGCTTATTTCAATTCGTTTCAGTTTACACATTATTTACTTATTGTTTCAGCTATTTTAAGTAAAGATAATAGTCCGAGGAAGCTTAAAAACATCAAGGGTAGCTCAACTACTTGGAAACGATTATGTTAGCTCGTAGCAGCTCGAGAATGACTAAAACGAAAAGGAATGCAAAGGAGCTCAAATGGAGGACTATTTCAACTTGTGAACTTAAAGGAAATATGTAGAGGAGCTCACGAACTTAAAGGCCTAGCTCAACCAGCTAAAGTCAGGTCCAGAAAGCTCAAATTGGAAGCAAGATTTGAGCTAGCTAAGCAAGCTAGCTAGCTCAGCTCAAGTCAACTCACTCTCAGCCCAATTAGCTCATCTCAGCTCACCCTACAACCTTCAGCTCAACCATGGAAGGACATATTCCCTCCCCAAGGGACACAAACGATCATCCATGGAGGGAAACATGTTTGGGCGCCACTCCTTAGAGGGAAATATGAATTTCACGCCAAAACAAAGAGGCATCACTTTTCATTGGGCAGATTCATGATGGTCCACTTGTTTGCCAATTTTGAGAAGGATACAAACAGAAATTGATACGAGGTAGCCTGTCGAAACGGACTTTCTTCGTAAGTTGCGGATCTAGGAATGTTGTAAGCAAATTCCTGCAAAAGAAAAACATAAATAGTCAAGTGTTTACACTGATTACCTATATAGAAAATAAGTATAATAACTTGGGCGTTTGAAGAGAACTTTTACATTGTTTACCTACATAGGAAAACAATGAAGTAAAATAAAACGAAAAAAATGAAAGAGATAAGAAAAGTTGACGCTGGAACGGGATTTTTCACTGTTTACCAATATAGGAAACAATGGAAAGAAAAATAAAAACGAATTTGTTGGATCGAAATGATATTCAAACTAGAAGATGAATGCTTCAAGAAACATCCATGGCAGCAACTCGAACGTTCAACAATGGTGAAGAAAGTTGCTGGATCGAATTGGACACGCTAAACTCGAAAGAACCTGCACAATATACTGAGCAAACCCGAATCGAATCTGTTTAACGTCAAAAAGACTTGGACCCTCTAGATAGAGATCTAGGAACCCAAAGTATCAAGAATTTGACAATCAAAAACAAGTTTAAATGTCAGAAAAGTTTTAAAAAGAACCAAATAAGAGAAAACTCTCAAATATAATTTTTATTCAAAAATGTGTAACCTTGTCTTTACAAAAATTTCAGAATATATAGGAGAATGAAGGAGTTGGCCGAATTTGAATACTTGGCTGAAATTAAATTCAAATGCTTAATAACTTGCATCTAGGCTCCATTCATATCAGCCACATGTTTGGGCTCATAAAACACATTAAACATGTGTTAATTGTTTGAATTTTAATGAGAAACCCCTCATCCTTATCCTTTGTTGCCGTCCATCATTCTAAAAGAGGGTTGTTTTTAGCCTGCTCTTACACTGGCATACCTCTGTTTACCTATATTGGAAAACAGTACAAGAATCCATTTCGTAACTCACTGGTACACCTCTGTTTACCTATACTGGAAAACAGTACAAGAATCCATTTCGTAACTCACTGGTACACCTCTGTTTACCTATACTGGAAAACAACACAAGGATCCATTCGTAAAACACAAGGTTGAAACACTTGTAAACTTATTCAAAAACACACAAGAACGTATAAATAAGTTAGAAACATAATAAACACTATCAAACCAAACCTTAAAACATACTTAATAGCATATATACATACTTAAACATATATAATAAGTAGTATAGTCTAATATGTCACATATCAGCATGCAACACATTATAAAGCCTATGTTCTAAGGCATAAACATTATCGAATGAATCTGGAATTGAAGCACAAGGAAAAGTACTTCCCTGAATTTCTTTGCCTTAGATCGAGTAATAGGTCCTTGTGGCAAGACCTCCGGATCATATTGTGCTTGCATTGATGTGCTCACATCAGAAATGGGTTTCAGTGTATTCATGAAAGTTGTTCCCCTCTCACTTATCTTTCCAACGAATGTTGAATCGCATCAATCCGATATCGGGAGCTCGAGATATGGCCTAATTACTGAAGACTGTGCAGGGTAGACCGAAAAGTTACAACTCTTCTAATAGAATTGGAGGGAGACACCATTCAAATGAATGGTTATCCGAATAGTTAGAGGTCATTTTGGCCAAACCCCTTAGAAAACTATAAATTGGACTTGAATTTCATTTGTAAACACACCATTCAGATTATATAAAATTACTTGTGAGATTTTCTCTCGTTTAGTTCTTCTTAGAACTTTATCGACTTATCAAGTACTTTTGTACTTGTGGCGTCAAACCCTTTCTATCCATCTTGATACTTCGGGTTTTTTTCGTTTAATATAATAAAAGGGTCAAGGTCCGTTTATCACCACCCCTTAAAGATAAATATAAGGTTCAAGATTAGGTTTTCTATAACCTAGTTTCTTCCTTGAGTATCTTTAAGATACTATTTCCATTTCACCATGCCTTTTCACCATATCACCATCTCTTTGATTTGTGGCGTCACCTTCCATCCTTTATACTTTATATTTCTTCCTCAATTTCCCAAAGCATTTGAGGTCCCAAAACCTTATTCTCTACCAATTTAGACCAGCACGAAGGAGTCCTACATTTCCTCCCGTATAGAGCTTTAAAGGGAGCCATTTGAATAGATGCTTGATATCTGTTATTGTACGCGAATTCTACCAAGGGTAAGGACTTTCCCCAATTCTTTCCAAAAGCTATGACACAAGCACACAACATATCTTCCAATACTTGTATCAATCTTTCAGACTGACCATCGAACTGCAGATGAAAAGCGGTGCTAAGATGCACTTTAGTTTCGAGGGATTTCTGCAAGGACTTTTAAAATCATGTTGTGAAGTTCGAGTCTCTATAAAAAATGATTACTGTCGGCACACCATGTAATCGAATTACCTCACAGATGTATAGCTCGGCCAAGGTCTCCAAGTTCATGTTCTTTCGAACCGGGATAAAATGTGCAAACTTGGAAAATCTATCAATAATCACCCAAACAACATCATTTTTCCTCGGTGTGACAGGCAAGTCAGTGACAAAATCCATCGTTACATGATCCCAATTCCATTTAGGCAATTCAATAGGCTGAAGTAATCCCATAGGAGCTCGGTGTTCAACTTTAACTCTCTAACAAGTTAAGCACCGGGATACAAATTTTATGTTGGTTGATTTCATGTCAGGCCACCAATACAAAGATTTCAAATCCTTATACATTTTAACAGAACCGGGATGAATCGAGAATGGAATTTGCTGTGCTTCTTATAAGATATCTTTTTTCAATTCTTCATTATTCGGAACACAAACTCTATCTCTAAAGTAGAGCAATCTATTCAAATTGATGGAGAATTCAGAATTAGTTTTCGAATCAAGTTTTGAGATGATAGCTTGAAGCTCATAATCAGATTGCTAAAGATCTTTGATTCTCATAATCAAATTAAATTGAATCTGGAATCCAGACAAAAATCTTTGCTTTTGATATACTCGAATATGAGCACTAATTGCATTTGGGGCCAATGTTGGTTTACGACTAAGAGCATCAATAACTACATTGGATTTTTCAGGATGATAGTTGATGACTAAGTCATAGCCTTTGAGTAATTCCATCCACCTTCTTTGCCTCAAGTTCAAATCTTTCTAGGTCAGGAGATACTTGAGACTTTTGTGATCGGTGTATAGGTAACACTTCTCACCATATAAGTAGTGCCTCCATATCTTGATAGCGAATACAATGGCAGATAATTCGAGATCGTGAGTAGGGTAGTTCAGCTCATGAGGTTTTATTTGCCTTGATACGTATGCAACCACGTTATTTCCTTGCATCAAAACACAACCTAGCCCCGAATGTGAGGCATCACTGTACACAATGAATTCCTTGTCTGATTCTGGTTGAGTAAGAACATGAGCATGGTTCAAAGCTTACTTAATCTGATCAAAGCTTCTTTGTTGGTTCTCCGACCATTCAAAAAGTTGATATTTTTGAAGGAATTTAGTTAAAGGCATGGCAATAGTAGAGAATCCCTTAACAAATCTCCTATAATACCAAGCTAGACCAAGGAAACTTTTGACCTCACCAACATTCCTCGAAGGTCTCCAGTCCAAAATAGTTCAAATTTTCCTAGCATTGACTTTAATTCCTTCGACCGAGATGACATGGCCAAGGAATGACACCTCCGATAACCAAAATTCACATTTCTAGAACTCAACAAATAACTAACATTCTCGAAGAGTTTGTAGGACAATTCGAAGGTGTTTAGAGTGTTCCTCTTTATTTTGAGAGTACACTAGGATGTCATCAATAAAAACAACTACGAACTTATCAAGATAAAGCTTGAATATTCAATTCATGAGATCCATGAACGCAGCCGGGACATTGGTTAACCGAATGACATCACCAAGAATTTGAAATGGCCATAACAAGTTCTGAAAGCAGTCTTAGGGACATCTTCTTTTACTCTCATTTGATAGTACATTGATCGAAAATCAATCCAGGAGAATACTGTAGCATTCTTGAGTTGATCAAATAGATCTTCAATTCTTGGCAAAGGGTACTTGTTTTTTATGGTAACTTGATTCAGTTGTCGATAGTCGATATAGAGCCTCATTGTACCATCTTTCTTCTTTACGAACAAGACAGGAGCACCCCAAGTAGAAGAGCTGGGATGGATGAATCCTTTATCTTGTAGCTCTTGGAGTTGCTTCTTGAGTTCCATCAATTCTATTGGTACCATTCTATATGGAGTAATGGACACCGGGCTCGTTTCAGGCTGAACTATTCTGAACTCCACTTCTCTTGTTGGAGGAAGACCAGGGAGTTCCTCAGGAAAAACATCAATAAACTCAGATACAACAGGTATAGTTGGTAATCCAAAATCATAACCATCTTGTAGGGTTATATCAGCAAAGATCGAGGTAGTTTTTTTATCGATAAGCAAGATGTACTCTTTTCCTAAACCCCGAAGGTATAACCTCCTATTCTGGCAATCTATCCAAGCTTGGTGTTTTCCCTTACAATCTAATCCCAATATTAGATCGAATTTAAAAGTGGGTAAGACATCCAAATCAATGGGAAAGGGTATACTTTGAATAATTATTGATTTACAAATCAATTGAACAGGTTTCAATTCTAATTTATCAATTAAATATGAGCATACAAATGAATGGGTAGAACCCGAATCAAACAATGCATAAGCATAACTTAAATTTAGTTCAATTGTACCTGCAATAACGTCGGGAGACTCTTCCTCCCCTTTACAACGTATGTTGTACATTCTAGTAGGGGCTTAGAATCCTGACGAGTAGTAGCTGACTGATGGTCTTTCCCTCTACCTTGATTCCCATATTGTTCTTGTCTTGGACACTTGTTTTTGTTATGAGATGGAGGACTTGGATTGGCACGAGACTAAGTTGTTACCTTATTAGGATTCTGAGGACAATCCTCGATGAATTGATATGCTTCACCACACGCATAACATAACTTCATCTAAAGACGACAAGGACCAGCATGATACTTCTGACAAAATTGGAAAGCATAAGCCTTTCCAGAATTCCCCATGTTATGAACAGAGGTAACCGAGGCTGAAGGCCTATTTACTCATTGAGTTCTTGGCATATAATGACTTTTGGATTCAAGATGGTAGGTCGATGAGACTTCCTTCTGGTGCTTGGATTTCTTTAAGTTCCAATCGGACTTATCCTCCCGTTTATGCTTCCTATCATTCCTATTTTCATCCTTCCTCTTTTTTGAAGCTTTCATTTTAGCTTCAGTTGCAATAGCTCGATTGACAAGAATTTGGAAATCAGTGATTTCCAAAGCTATGAACATAGGGCTCATTTCATCATTCAACCCATCGATGAACGTTTGGCACTTCTGCTTCTCAGTCTTGATGTACTCTACACTATATTTGCAGTACTTGCAAAAATCAGCCACATACTGCTCGATAGGCCTATTAGCCTGCTTAAGATACAAGAACCATCTTCGTCGTTTATGTACTTCTTAAACACTTCTAAAAAGAAGTTCAAATTGACAGAGTCGGTAGGAGCAGTTAAGATCGTATTCTCCCACCAACTCAAGGCCTCGTCATCTAGAAGTGAGATAGCATATTCAAGCTTGTGCTCATTTGTGCACCTTAGCTGCTTGGTCAAAATTTGAGTGTTATGCTCCAACCACTGTTCAGGTTTCTCGGGCTTTTCCTCTATAATACGAACAAAAGTATGGGCTCGATACCGAACAAGTTTCACAATAGGAGCCCTACTCGGTGCAACAACAACAGGAGCAACAGGACGATCTTGTCTAAGGTTAGTCACTGACTGATCAAACATCTCCTTCATACTTAGGAGACATTCTCTTTGGATATTTTGGATAGCAGGGGCTTCCTACTCATGGGTAGCTTCTACCGGAGGTTGATCTTGTTCTTGTGGAGGATTCGGTTCCATGCTCACACTTTCACCTCCATTAGAGGAGCCCTCAGGACTTTCATCATCTTGAGAAAATCTTGTATCACCCATTCTACAAAGGGTAGACAAGAAAAAGTTCAGATAAGCAAGAACACAAGCAAGTATGGTATAAAACTCCTAGGTGGCATAGTTCAATCCTATATGGTGCATGCACATTCAATTCAATCCTAGAATCTATACCTTAAGCTATGATTACCACTTTATGTAACAACCTTATCCCAATTTAGGAGTAGGAGTGCTACTCATGCTTTTCTAAACAAGGCAAGAACAACAAGGCATACATTTGTACTTTGTAGACATTACATGTCAACAAAAATGATATTCAAACTTAAGTCTTATTCAAATTAGAACCCATTTAAAAACTTTTATCATTGTAGATCTTACTTAGCATTTATGATTTTCCAAACATTCAAACTTAACACTAAGATCATACATTACTATTATTTGATTCATGTAACATATGTACACAATGCATTGTTAATCTAGTGATCATACAACTTGTTTAACCTTGATCATATATTACCATTTGGGTCTTACTTAGGGCTTAAGCTAACGAAATGGTCAATCTTGTTAGCGAAGTAAACTAGTTGGCCAACTATAAAATTAAATAACTAATTTCTTTATATAGATGCACTCCTAGTATACATGACCATCCAAATACCTATACAATTCTAATATTATAAAATCATTCTAGTTGATTAATCTATGTGAATAATCAGTCCCAAATTTAATCTATTCATTTGTACCAAACAAACATCACCCATGCATGTATTTTCAAACCGTTCTAACTCTATGCATACAAACAATTTACATATCTATCATGTCTCAATTGACATATATTAATCACATTAGATTCAAATAGAAATCTAAATATATAAGGTATTAAAACCAATCCATTTAAACCACATAACATACAATAATTCAAACTAGCAAATTATGCATTTTCATGGGCTATATACATTACCATATCATGTTTCAAAATGTCAAGTTTAACTACTTATATACAATCCCCAAAATGATCTAAATGCATAGCATACTAACATGTACACAAATATGCTACCACTAGGAGTTGCAGATACAAATAACATACTTGTCTATGCTTGATCTTGCTTTCTTTCGACTTAGGAGCAGCTTTAAATCGAGAAAATATGAGATTAGGGAAGAAGGAAACACAAGTGTGATAAGTATATTAATTTCATAGTGAAGTAGAACCTAAGTTTAACCGTTTTAGACACAATTTAGTTATTAGACATTTAGCTAACTAATTCATATGATTTCCATAGGTTCCATAAACTGAGAGATATGTTAATCATACCCATTATTATTAAACAATTCATGTAACAAGAGTAATATGCTTAATTCAAACAACATATCATATTCTTAGCAAGCTAATTAAATCGATCATGCATAAGTTATCAAGCACTAATTTCATGCTTATCATACTTCAAGCAAGTATTCCAAGAGCAACAACTCATATGCTCATGCACTAACTAGTGTCACGCCCTTGGACTTTAAGAACCGAGACGTGCGGCCTTGGACGCCTTGTTCTAGTTTTGACGCCCAAGTTAGCCTTGGAAAACTAAGCGAGAAGGCTTAGTTTAGGCGGAAACGGGTTATGATGGTAGAAGAAGAAGTGTGCGGGGAAAATAAGAAAATCTTATTATCCGAATAAAAGTAACAAAGCTGGTGCCTAATGAAGCCAAGCGTAATCGAGAGAACAAAGAAAGGTGAAGTAAATAATGAGGTGGGGGTAAGCCTCCTTAAATAGCCCCCTCTAGTCCTAGTCCTAGTCTAACTAGGATTACTAATCCTCCAAGGACTAAAACTCCTTGGTTCCTAACTAAGGCAGGACTCCTTCATGGAGTGAAACTCGTGGCCTCCTTTAGGTGCTTGACGAATCGGGCCCTAAGGTGTGATCGGGCTTGGCCCCTGATGGTGCGGCAGGGCTGGCCCCCATGGTGCTAGTATTTTGGGCCCTTTGATGTGCGCCGGAATCGGACCCTTGGGTGTGGGCCGTGACATTCTCCCCCACTGGTTCTTGCGACGCCCTCGTCGCTAGGCTACGATGGTATCGACTGATTTGGTCCTTAAATTGCCATAGTCCCTCGGCTGGTTCCCAACTAGCTTCGTTGTCGGGAAGTCCTTTCCATAGGACGAGGTATTCGTGCCTTGGTCGATGTCCCGGTTTTCGAACAGCTCGCTCTGCTTGAATGTCCCTAATCTCATTTTCATATGAGATTTTTACTCCAATTGGTGCTCGGTGCGACTCGGGTCTGTTTCATCTTGGTGGAATTGTTTTAGTAAACTTACATGGAATACTGGGTGTGCGCGGATGGTTGCGGGTAGTTCCAATCAATAAGCCATGGTGCCTATTCGCTTCAAAATCTTGAAAGGACCCTCATATCTTCGGACTAGGCCTTTGTGTACGGTTGGGTTTCGAAGGATCCCTGTTAGCTTGGCAAGGACTAAGTCTCCAACTTGAAAGTTTACGTCCCTTCGTTTTGTGTCTGCCCACTTCTTGGTCCGTTTTCCTGCTTTGTGTAAGCAAGCACGGGCTAAGTCGTGGTGCTCTTGCCATTCTGTGGCGAACTTGTGTGTTGCTGGATTTGGTCCGTTATACTTTGTGGTGACTGAATTTGGTGTGAGTGGTTGTTGTCCAGTCACGATCTCGAATGGGCTTTGATTTGTTGCCTCGCTTCGTTGCAAATTGTATGAGAATTGAGCCACATCTAGTAGTTTTGGCCAATTGTGTTGTGTGACACTTACGTAGTGTCTCAAGTAAATTTCTAGTAGCGCATTTACTCGTTCTGTTTGCCCATCTGTTTGGGGATGGACGCTTGTTGAAAAATTCAAACTTGATCCCATGAGTTTGAATAGTTCGGTCCAAAACTTACCTGTGAAACGGGTGTCCCGATCGCTAATGATTGTCTTTGGCACTCCCCAATATTTTACTACGTTTTTGAGGAAAAGGCGCGCTGCCTCTTGTGCGGGGCATACTATCGATGCTGGGATGAACGTTCCATACTTGGAAAACCTGTCCACAACGACCATGATGCTAGATAGACCGTCGGTATTGGGCAAGCCAACTATAAAGTCCATGGATATACTTTCCCATGGTCGTTCAGGGATTGGCAATGGTTGTAGCAATCCTGCTGGTTTTCTCATTTCGATTTTGTCTTGTTGGCAAACAAGGCAAGGTTTCACATATGCTTCTACATCTTGACTCATGTGTGGCCAATAGTATTGTTCCTTAATGAGTGATAGTGTGCGGTCCATTCCGGGATGGCCGGCCCACTTGGAGTCATGGCATTCTTTCATGATTTCCTTGCGCAATTCTCCAAATTGTGGCACATATAGTCGGTGTCCTCGAGAATATAATAGATCCCCTTCGCTCTAGAACCTTCAGGTTTTTCCTTCCTTGCTGTAGTTGAGGAGCATCTTGGTTGTTGGGTCGTGAGACAACCCTTCTTTGATCCGTGGGATTAGTTCTCCTTTTGGTGTGCTAACATGCTCTATGTTATACCTTCGGCTTAGAGCATCTGCAATCGAGTTGGCTTTTCCTAGAGTGTATTCCATGGTGAAGTCGAATTCGGCAAGGAATTCTTGCCAACGGACTTGCTTAGGAGATAACTTCTTCTGGGTCAAGAAGTAATTGTTGGCAGCGTTGTCGGTGTAGACGATGAACTTGGACCCAAGTATATGGTGTCGGCAAGTACGTAGACAATGTACTACCGCTGTCATCTCTTTCTCATGGACCGAGTACTTTTTCTCGGTTTCATTAAGCTTCCGACTTTCGAAGGTGACTGAATGTCCCTCTTGCATAAGGACTCCACCTATGGCTGTGTCCGAGGCATCGGTAAAGATTTCAAAGGGCTTACCATGATTAGGTAGTGCTAGCACGGGTTCGGTGGCTATGGCAAGTTTCAATTCTTCAAAGGCTTTGCGGCAGTCTTGGTTCCACTCCCATGACTTATTCTTTTTGAGCAAGTCGGTCAAGGGGGTGGTGATTTTGGAATAATCTTTGATGAATCTTCTATAGTAGTTGGCCAGTCCCAAGAATGATCTTAATTCGGTTACCTTGGTGGGTGGTTCCCAGTCGTTGATTGCTTTGATTTTGGTTTTATCCATTTGAATTTTGCCCTCTTCGACAATGTGACCGAGGAATGGAACTTTCCTTTGGGCGAAGGAGCACTTCTCTGTTTTGACATAGAGTTCGTTTTGTCGTAGTACTTGGAACACTTCTCGTAAGTGTTCGACATGCTCCATGAGGGTCTTGCTGTAAATCACTATGTCGTCTAGGTAGACTACAACGAATTGATCTAGAAAGGGTTGTAGTACCTTGTTCATGAGCTTGCAAAATGTTGCGGGAGCATTCGTGAGGCCGAAAGGCATTACAAGGAATTCGTATGAACCGTAGCGTGTTACGCATGCTGTCTTTGGTTCATCACCTTCGGCAATTCTTACTTGATAGTATCCTGACCGCAAATCCAACTTGGTGAACCATCTTGCTTCTCCAAGTTGATCGAACAGGTCGGCAATCAATGGGATGGGGTACTTGTTCTTTACAGTGATTTTGTTTAAAACTCGATAATCTATGCACATCCGCATTGTTCCATCTTGTTTCCTTTGAAAGAGTACGGGTGCATCGTAGGGTGCCTTTGATGGTCTAATGTATCCTGCTTCGAGGAGTTTTTTCAATTGTCTGTGTAACTCCTCGAGTTCGGGTGGAGCCATTCGATAGGGTGTTCGGGCTGGTGGTTCTGCATTTGGAACAAGCTCGATCTTATGGTCGACTTCCCGTTTTGGTGGGAGGGCCTTGGGTAGTTCGGGAGGCATTACATCTTTGAATTCGTCTAAGATCTGTTTTACCTCCGTTGGAATTTTGTCTGTAGATGGCTCCTTGTGTACCAATGTTGCTAGATATGTTGGCTCTTCTTTGCGCATGCCTTTGCTGAATTGGATTGGCGGATATCATCTTTGCCTTGATTCCGGATTGTCGGCTTAAGGGGACCATGCACGGGTGTGCTGGGTCAAGTATGCATAAACATTTCGCGAATGGGACCGGGAATGCCTTGAGTCGGTCAAGGAAGCTTATTCCTATGACACAGTCGAAGTCATCAAGGGGGATTACCTTGAGTATTTCTTTGTCGGACCAATCGCCAATACTGATTTTTATTCCTTTTGCTACTCCAGCAATGGGAGTCTCTTTGGAATTCACGGTTTTGATAAATCCGCTTGCCTTCTCCACTTGAAGGCCAAGCTTGTTGGACATTTGTTCAGACACAAACAAGTCGGATTCACCGGTGTCGACTAATGCACTGACTTGTTGGTTTGCGATCGTGATGTTGACAAACATTAGTCCCTTTTTCTTAGAACCCTTCTTAATTTCCATGGAGCTTATAATGGAATTAAGTTTAGGGATTTCTGTTTCGACGAGGGCCTCATCGTCCTCTTCTTCTTGAATGGCTGTCGCTTTCTCGAGTTGGGGACAATCTCTTTTCATGTGATTGCCCCCACAATTGTAACAACTAAAGTTGTTCTTTTCCCACAGCTTGCGGAATCTACCATCTCCGTAGGATTGCTTCTTGGATCCTTCTTTGGCATGAACGTCTTTGCCCTTTCTGCCATTGCCTTTGTGCTTTGGCTTTTGCTTTGAGTTGTCCGATTTCTTAAATTCAAATTCTGCAAGAGAGCCGGCTACATTCAATGCTTTGGATAGGTTCTGGACACCCATTCGGTGTAGTTCCATCTTTGCCCAACGTTGTAATCCGTTTTTAAAGGTAAAAAGGGCATCGACTTCGCTCATGTTATGAATTTGAAGCCTAAGTTCCGTGAATTTGTTTACATATTCTCGGATGGACTTGTCATGCTTTAATTGGTAAAGCTTTTGTTAGGCTTCCTCTTGAGCATTCTTTGGGTAAAAATGCTCCTTGAACTCAGATTTGAACTCTTTCCAAGTTTTTACAGGAACTTGGTCGTCCCTTGATTGAGAACACCTATGCCGCCACCAAAGGAGTGCGGCATCCACCAAGTAAACTGAAGCTGTGTTTACTTTGGTGCCTTCGTCTTTGATTCCCGTGAGTCGGAAATATTGTTCCAAACCCCACACGAAATTGTCCACTTCTTGAGCATTTCTGGCTCCTTTGAAACTCCTTCGGTTTCGGCACATGGATCCTGGACTTAGCTATCGTTGCATCGCCCACCATGCCGGTTATTACGGCACTTTTGTAGAGGGATAGCTCAACCTTGAGCTTTTTAATTTCCCCCAACAATTCTCCCTTCATCGCTTCCATTGCGGCTTGAATGGAGACATCCTGCTGGTTCAATTTCTCATACGTTTCGTTGAGAAGACCTTGAACCTCTTCCGTGACTTCATCTTTGATTGGTTCGATTTTGGCTTCGAGTACCTCGAGGCGATCGTTTACAGCATCTGCAGCCTCCATCGACTCTTTGGCATTGATTTCAAGTTGATCTATCTTGCCTTCAAGCGTTGTAAATCGATCCTTCGAGGCAGCTCTCTTTTTATCGATGGTTTGTGCTTCCGAGGCCTTTGGTGCAACAGAGCCAGGTTCGGCTCGCTTCTTTTCGATGCCTTGTGTTTCCGGAGCCTTTTGTGCAGCAAAGCCGGTTTTGGCACGCTTTTTGTCGGTGCCTTGTGTTTCCGAGGCCTTCGGTGCAAAAGGGTTGGTTTCTTCTTTCTTGGCCATCATGAATGAGCAGCCTTAAGCTCTGATACCACTTGTCACGCCCTTGGACTTTAAGAACCGAGACGTGCGGCCTTGGACGCCTTGTTCTAGTTTTGACGCCCAAGTTAGCCTTGTAAAACTAAGCAAGAAGGCTTAGTTTAGGCGAAAACGGGTTATGATGGTAGAAGAAGAAGTGTGCGGGGAAAATAGTAAATCTTATTATCCGAATAAAAGTAACAAAGTTGGTGCCTAATGAAGCCAAGCATAATCGAGAGAACAAAGAAAGGTGAAGTAAATAATGAGGTGGGGGTAAGCCTCCTTAAATAGCCCTCTCTAGTCCTAGTCCTAGTCTAACTAGGATTACTAATCCTCCAAGGACTAAAACTCCTTGGTTCCTAACTAAGGCAGGACTCCTTCATGGAGTGAAACTCGTGGCCTCCTTTAGGTGCTTGACGAATCGGACCCTAAGGTGTGATCAGGCTTGGCCCCTGATGGTGCGGCAGGGCTGGCCCCCATAGTGCTAGTATTTTGGGCCCTTTGATGTGCGCCAGAATCGGACCCTTGGGTGTGGGCCGTGACACTAGCATATATCAAATGCAAATTGATATGTGCACGCTCAACCTTAATTTCTGCCTATACCCTAAGTCACACAATTCCAATCAGGGAGTTCTACTTAATACTCTTTATTTATTCAATTCATGTGCTACACTCGCTTGCTATCTCATATTATATACCTATAATGTTTATGTCCTTATATTACTATTGATAACTTAGCAATTGGTATTGAACCACAGGTTTATCTAGCTTATATTATGCATAATTAATATTCAACACATGTTTAATAACATCTACTTAATAGTTTAAGTTGTTTCTTTGCAGGTTATGTTAAACACAGCTTAAGGGACTTGATAAGTGCTCAACACACTATCACTTTTTACTCCTTTTATGGGCATTAATTACCAAATATACACTCACTTGGACCAATGCATGCACTCAATATGATATATTTAGAAGTATGCTCATATAGATAATATTTACGAAAAAAAGGCACGTTTTACTGCGTTTTCATATCTGTGCAGGAGAACCATTGCCGCGGCAGAGACAAGGCCAAGGCAGGACCTGATGCCGAGGCAGCAGCAGAAAGACAGGAAGCAAGATTATAGGCGATGGAAAGACAAAAATCCAGGGAACGTGTCTGGACTTGAGGTCCATGAATCGGAGCTGGCTAGCACAAGGAAAAGCCCAAAGGAAGATCACGCGGGAAAGCCCCTTAGCCGAATATAAACTTGGAAATATATTATTATTATGTACTTGACTTGTTCCCTACTCCAAGTTGTATTCTACTTAGGAAAGGTTTGCCCTAGGTCTAGCCTATATAAGGACCTAGCCACCCAATGTAATATACAACGAAATACCTAGGGAGAGAGCCGACTTCTACTCTTGTTTCTTTCCTCTCCACCATGTTCTAAACCTTCTTAGGGATTAGGTGAAGGTTGTAGAGTATTTGTGAGAGGAGATTGTACTTTGTCTTTCATTCAATGCAATAAAGTTTATCAAGGTTTGCTTATCCTTTGTTATTCTTTGTTTCACAATTGAGCTCGGGAGAGGATATTGTGATCATCCATTTATCTAAGCTCGGGAGAGTTAGATTCACGAAAGGGGTAAGTACGGTGTTTCAATCGCGAAATACTAACTCAGCCTAGGGATAGGTTAAGAGTTTCAGCGGCTAAAAGAAGTGTGAGATTGGTTGGTGAGTATAATTGGTTCACGCCGGGAGGTATCATCAAGAACTAGTCATCAACAACACTCTGACTTAGGGATAAGCGGAGTCATCCAAGGACACTTTGCCGAACTTTGGTAAAGTCTGCCCACGAGCAAGGGATTGCCGTGGCAGACAATGTTATCGTTGCCCAGGCAGTAAACTGCAGTGCTGCCAAGGCAGTGATATACGATTGCATTGGACAGAGACAAGTCAATCAATTCCACAATACGATACAACTGGATCCTAGCCCATCTCTCTACTATTTCAACCCTTTACTTTTATTTTAGTTATTTTAGTTTAGATAAATCAAATCAACTTATTTGTGTTTTTATCTTTCTACAGAATAAGGAAGTGAAGAAAGCATATTAAGTATATCGGTCCCTGAGGAGACGATAACTCGATAATATACTTACCACTTATTACTTGCGATGTGTCCACTTGCACTAAACGCGCACTTTTGACACGCGA
This sequence comes from Abelmoschus esculentus, assembly GCA_035048815.1. Classification (NCBI taxonomy): domain Eukaryota; kingdom Viridiplantae; phylum Streptophyta; class Magnoliopsida; order Malvales; family Malvaceae; genus Abelmoschus; species Abelmoschus esculentus. Next base: position 8,318,631 of record JAUCBN010000051.1, on the reverse strand, counting down.
CAGGACTATTGGCCAGCTCCGTTTTAGTTCAAATGCACCATTTGAGCTTAAAACAAAAAATTATTGTTTGAGGCACTTACCAGCTTTTGATCAGGACCAAAATGTACCAAACACTCCTAGGCAGCACAATGAAGTTGATGCTAGCTTCGTTCCAGCTCACGAATCCAGAATGAGCTCAAAACGACAAATGGTGAATTTCCATCCATATGGGATTTGGATCAGCTCCTACACACTCTTATGGATTAAGAAGAGTATTATGGCCCTAAGGATCAGTTCACTCAGCTTGGGGGTTAGCCGTTCAGCTCAAATCATCACTCAAAGATGGTGAACTTTCAGCTAGCTAAATCAGCTAGCTAGCTCAACTCAAGTCAGCTCACTTTCAACTCAATCAGCTCATCTTAGCTCACCCTACATCCTTCAGCTCAACCATGGAAGGACATGTTCCCTCCCTAAGAGACACAACCGACCAACCATAGAGGGAAACATGTTTTGGGCGCCAAAAACAAAGAGATAGCACTCTTCATTGGACAAATTCATGATGGTACACTTGTGTGCCAATTTCGGGCATGATACAATTAGAATTGGGCTTCGGTGTCTTCATGAAAGTTGTTCCTATATCTCTTATCTTTCCAACGCATGTTGAATCGCATTAATCCGATATCAAGAACTCGAGATATGCCCAATTTACTAAAGATTTTGCAGGATGGAATTTTAAACCGAAAAGTTACAACAAATATTGGAAGGAGACACGTTCAACTGAACGGTTAAAGAGGGAGACACCACCAATTGAACAGACACCAAGGCCATTATTCTGCCACCTTTTCAAAAGGAAATGTCCCTTGTCCACACCCTTTCATTTCCTATAAATATGTAGCCATTTTGGCATTTGAACACAGGACTTTGAATCAAATTATTTAGTTTGTGAGTTAATCTCTCATTCTTGTTCTTTTAAGAACTTTATCGACTTATCAAATCATATCTTTTATTTGTGGCCTCACCCTCCATCCTTTATACTTTAGGTTTCTGGAATTACATTTCCATGAGGTCTAAGTGCATCTACCACCCTCAGAGTTGCAACTAGATTGGGTTTATGTTCCTATAACATAAGTTCAACCTTTGCCCCTTTGAATACTATCATTCCAATATCACATAAACACCATTCATCTTCCATTTTCGCCCATCATTCTTCACCAGCCCTTAACTTATCCTTCCATATCATTTACTTCACTTAAATACCTCCATTTCCTTCCCTAATCAACCATCAACATCCCCCACGCATTCCCTTCACCAAAATAGTTTCCTTTTCATCTAAACAATACCCTAACACCATAACCTCTTCTTGAATCATCCTTATCTTATTTCCAGCATCTTTAAACATTTTTTTGTTCAGGAAACAAGCGTGATACAAGGCTTGCTTGCATTCTAAGGTCCGGGCAATCAAAGCTTCTCTCTACAACAACAATTGGAGAGTTGGAGCGTATCACATATGAATCAGTAGTCAAATTCTATATACCAAAGCTTTCATTAAGCAAGGTCATAATCATATGCTACTTTTAGCAACTTGAACATGCAAATACTACCATAGCAAGTTCTCATTTTCAATGCTTTTATTAGCAATTTCATATCAAATTCAAATGCTTAGAATGGAGAATTCTCATACGTATGCCTTTAATATTCAATTATTTACCATTTATTGCCTTGATGTTATTTAGACTAGATAAACAAGTCAACAAAAGGTACACTAAGTACCTAACAAAAGTACCACATAGGTACTAACAAAAGATACCCAATGTATGTAGCAAGAAGGTGACTAACCACTAACCAAAAGTACATGAAGTACTAAATCAAAATTACCAAAGTACTAGACAAAAGTACACAAAGTACTAAGAAGACGAGCTTAGAACCTAGGCATGTTGTACTACCTAAGACCAACTATCAACCAAGGCTCAATAAAATTTTCATTAACCATCAAGTCCATTTGATCATTTTTTATACATACCAATCATGCTTCTTATCACAAAGACAAGCATTCATATCATGCTATCAAACAAGGTCATCCATATCATCATATACATGCCACATGCATGATTCACATATCTGGCATCCCGTAGCAACGTGCCATAACTTACCTCGACATCTCCAAACCATATACATGAACTAGTCTAGTCAACAATCTAGCAACCAATTAATGGCATCATGCAAGTTATCAAACAAATTATTCTTCTTCCCTTATTACCAAAAATGATTTTAGTCCAATTACATGATATTTTAATTAACAAGAGAGTGATTAAGACTTAGGTCCTAACCTAAGGTTTGCTAAACTTCACAAAAACTTCAAGCTATCAAGGTTTGTGAATGGTGATTCCTTTGTTCTTCCTTCTTGCAAACTCTAATATTTTATCCTCTTCACTATCACTTTCTCTTGGATCCTCCAACATGCCATAAAATGTAATAACATATCATTAGAACTCATTCAGGCAAAACAGTTCATGAATTAAGAGTCTTAATGTCAAAAACAGAATATGTTCACTATGGGCAGCTTTGCTATCTCTTAGAAAAACTAGCATATCTCTTAGCTCCCTTATCCAAATTTAGCATACTTTATGATACGAATCTGGTTGTGGAATATCCGAATTTGTATTTGTGATTGCCCGATCGTGATTCTAGTAACTAAAATGAAAAATAGGAACTTTGAAATTAAACTTACTAGATGATATGAAATGGATAGATAATATGGTGAAATAGAATGATGATAAGATGGTTGTTTTACTTAGGATGAAGTATGGAAAATATAGATGTATGGAAGATGGAAGTGAAAAGAAGGAATATAATGAATGGTGCGGTGTAAACAAAGGAGGAACCAACACTAAAAAGTGAAGACCCGTTCCTTAAGAGTTTTTAAACCGTGACTTGGGTGAAAGGTTAATGGATTGTGAACCTCTAGTTATAAGAACTAGGAATCAACAATATAAAAAGATGAAAAGGTATGAATGCCACAAGAACAATCTTGCAAGCCGATAAAGTTCAAAAAGAACTATAAAAGAGAAACACTCTCAAGTTGTAATATATGCCAAAAGTTCTATCTTTTACAATGGAATGGGTGCCTATTTATAGGTATAAGGCAACAACAAATTGATTGGCCTAGACAAAGATTAAAGGCTCATTATTCTAGTGTTAAAAGCCTATTAATTTGTAGGTTATCCTATCTCCAATTGACAGCCAAAAAGTTTGATCTAAAAAGGATGAATGTGGACATTCATAGGATGAATGTAGACATACATATCATCCACATGGAGAAACCCTTGGGCTAATAAACTTGATTAAGTTGTCATTCATCCTCCTTTAATGGGCTGTTGATAAGGCATTGAATTCAACAATTGAATGGCCTCTTGAATTTGTTGAAGAAGCATCTTGTGATTATTCCCGTACTGAATTTCCAGCATGCACTGTCTTCACTAATTTAATCATATCTTAAGCTCCTGATATAGGATTGAGGTGATTCAAAGTGATTTGGAAAGCTAAGAAATAGGGGAATAAGTTTGAAGAAGATCTCTAGACTCAAATATGCCCGTATCCAATCCAAAAATGACGAACAAGTTAGACTGATATTCCTTGAACTCCCTCCTTAAGTGTTGCTTTAATTCTTGCCTTTACTCTCCTTTAAGTAGTGATAATGAAGGCTTTCATTGCATGTCTTCTCTGATAAAAAAACTGATCAGGTTTATGGATGATTAAGAATCTCTTAAGCAGTTTTTAAGTGCCTCTTTAAGTGGTGTATTTAGGATCTCTTCAATGCCTTTCTTTCTTGCTGAAAATGACAGTCTTTAAGTGGTGTAAATCTCCCTTGAATGGCTTGAAACTTATCAACCATCATGGTGTCTTCAACTGTGTTTAATTGGTGGTAAATGACTTGTCATTCTTGTAGAAAATGATCAACCATTTGATCCAAAATGAATACCCTAGCTGAAAATATATGAGAATCCATTAGATAACATCTTTATTCAATAAAGTAAATGCTTGAAAGAAAATTAATGAGCTAGTTAAATTAAATGAACCAATTTAATTGAATGAACTAACTCACTTAATGAACTAACAAACATCAATAAGCTCTTAGACTTTTAAATGGACTAACATGCATAAACTGACATGCATTAATTAAACTAACAAGCTTAAAAGAACTAACATGCTCAAATGTTTTAAACAAACATAAATGAAACAATATGTTTAAATGAACAATAAGCCTTATTTATTCATGATAAAAAATGCAGAAATTAAATATGCAAAATAATGTAAACTCATGCAAGCTAAATGCTCATGCAAGTACATGCAACACACTCCTAAGCTAGCACTCAAATGCATGTATTAAAATGCAAAAGTAACATGCTGCATTTTTTCAAAAGATGGCCAAGGCTCCAAGTTCAAATTCGAGGCTTGAAAAAGCATGTTTGAACTTGAATTGTTAAGATCATCGATTTTGCCACAATTGTTTGAATCTTGTGATTTCTTCTTTGATATGAGCAAGGCCCCAAGAAGTTTGGTACTGGCTTGGATCACATCACTTTATACCATTGGAAAGCTAATAAGATCCTCTAAATGACCATGTTAAGCTCACATTTTAAATTCTAACCGTTTGTTACCAGATTTCGTTTAAAGTCAGAGATGTCCTATTTGAGGACAACCTAAACTATTTTTACTAGTCTTATATCTCAAAATTCACAAATCCAATTAATTTGCTGTGTTTTCAATTAAAGTAGACTCACAAAGTATTTATACTGCTATTTTCCACCACTAAATTCTTTATACACAAACCTAGGCAATTTTTCAAAGTTTCTGCCCAAAACAAAATGTTCTGGGCAGATTTAGTTAGCTTTGATTTCTTGCTCATTTTAGCCTCTTATCTTGCCGTTTCATTAGCCAATCACCTAAGTTCAATATTAGACATAATTTTCAGTAAATTTTATCTACACAAAACCATTTGATTTCATCTCTAACCTATCCAAAATATGTCAACAAATTAGTTTCATAATTTAAGCTAGTTTAGGGGAGTTTTTCGGTTCTAACTTTATTTCCATGGATATAAACACCAATCCAAGCTTGCTAATTCAATTCTTCATGCTTCTAACACCATAATTAAGCTATAACTAACATAATCTAACCTCTTAACTATCAAAAACAGCACCAAACATCATGGGAAGCAACAAACATTACGTAGCTTTTCCAAAACGGTTCAATAGCACAAGATAGCTTTTTCCCAAGCTTAGTTTTCTCCTTTAACTCTTTTGGTAGACAAGAGTCACTCCTAACTTACTAATTTAAGGTCTAGATAAAGGAAAATTTGATGAGGATGGCTTCCGCAATCTTAAACTTTTGGCAAAGAAGAATAACCAAAGGAGAAGATGACTTTTTGATATTCTCTTTCTCTCCACTCTCTTAGCCGGATACACCCTCCATTCTCCTTTTTTTTATATTTATTTTAATGAAAATTAAGTGATTATCAATCACTTTGTTGTCTAATCACAAGCCAAGTGGAATTCCACTAAAAGAAATGGTGAAATTGCCATGCAAATGATATATTTTTATCTTGGTTCATTCTAGTCATCTTCAATTAGTTTGCTTCTTTATTTCTTGTTTCAATTGAATCCTAAATCTTATTAATTGATCTAACATATGACCTTTTAAATTTATAATTAACCAACTTGCTTCTTGAATTTCAAGTTTATCCTAGTCTTAACTTGATTACATGAATTAATTCCATGAAATTCAATTCTAACTTCATATTATAAACTCCTAATCTCTCCAATTGATTTGTTTAATTAGCAATTAATCAATTGACTAATTGTATAATTTCCATAGGCCCTATTTAGGGTGTTACAATATACATAGGACAATACAAGTTTGTTGACCTGTGATATATCGTAAAGCACATATCTACGTACAAGTCACGAATATATGCAAATCCAATTAAATGTGAATCAAGGTAATTTAAAAGCACATATCTATGTGATAAAGCATCAACAACGACATTATCTTTACCCTTTTTGTAACGTATGACATAAGGAAAAGACTCCAAAAATTCAACCCATTTAGCATGTCGCTTATTCAATTTATGCTGACCTGTGATATATCGTAAAGCCTCATGATCAGTGTGAATCACAAACTCCTTAGGCAACAAGTAATGTTGCCATGTCTCCAATGCCCGAATCAGTGCATACATCTCCTTATCGTAGATTGAATAATTTAATGTTGCTCCACTAAGCTTTTCACTGAAGTATGCAATGGGCCTTTTTTCCTGCATTAACACAGCGCCTATACCAACTCCAGAAGCATCACATTCAATTTCAAAAGTTTTATCAAAGTTAGGTAAGGCTAACACAGGTGACTTCGTCAAACAATCCTTAATTTTCAAGAAGGCATCTTCTTGTTCTTTACCCCATAAGAAGCTAGAATTCTTCTTAATAATCTCAGTTAAAGGTGCGGTAATAGAATTGAAGTTAGGAACAAACCGACGATAGAAACTAGCTAAACCATGAAAAGATCTAACTTGAGTAATCGATGTCGTTCGTGGCCATTCCTGAATTGCCTTTATCTTTTCAGGATCGACTTCAACACCCTATGCACTAACAATGTAACCAAGAAATGTAAGTTTGTCAGTAGAAAACACACATTTCTCTATGTTACCAAACAATCTTTCTTCTCGCAAAGTCTGCAAAACAACTCTCAAATGTTCTACATGATCCTGCAAAGTCTTGCTATAAATTAAAATATCGTCAAAATATACAACACAAAACTTTCCAATAAAAGATCGCAGAACATGATTCATCAATCACATAAAAGTACTAGGTGCATTAGTTAAGCCAAAAGGCATTACTAACCATTCGTACAAACCTAGCTTTGTTTTGAAGGCTGTCTTCCATTCATCGCCTTCTCGCATGCGAATCTGATGATATCCACTCTTTAGATCAATTTCGGAGAAGATAACGGCTCCACAAAGCTCGTCCAACATATCATCAAGTCTAGGAATAGGATGACGATACTTAATTGTAATTTGATTCACAGCTCTACAATCTACGCACATCCTCCAAGACCCATCTTTCTTCGGCACTAACAATACCGGAACAACACACGGACTTAGACTCTCTCGAATATAACCCTTGTCCATCAATTTTGTCACTTTTCTTTGAAGCTCTTTTGTCTCTTCAGGGTTAGTTCGATAAGTTGGTCGATTTGGAATAGTAGCACCTGGGATAAAATCAATCTGGTGCTCAATGCCACGAAGAGGTGGCAATCCCCTCGGTGTTTCTTTCGGAAACACATCCTTAAATTCCTGCAAAAGGGAAATAATTAATGCAGGCAAATCAGAAGGAAAGTCAGTCAATAAACAATAATCTTTAAACATTAAAATAAACAAAGATTGGTGAAAGGAAAGACATTTCCTGATTTCTCGACTGCTTGCATAAACATTCATCTTTTTCTTCTCCTTTGTAGCTTCCTTACTCTTTTTCAAGCTTGCTTGATCTTCCATCACTTGATTCGGTGTCAAAGAAGCCAAAGTAATCTTCTTACCTGCATGCATAAAAGAGTATCAATTTGTAAAACCATCATGCATAACCTTCTTGTCATACTGCCAAGGGCGTCCCAAAAGAAGGTGAGTAGCATCCATCGACACAACATCACAAAGGACCTCGTCCTTGTAACTTCCAATCGAAAATGGTATAACAACTTGTTTTGTTACTTTAAGTTCTCCACCGTCATTCAACCATTGCAATTTGTAAGGATTCGGATGTTTTGTCGTCTTGAGACCTAACCTGTCAACCATCACTGAACTGGCAACATTAGTACAACTACCGCTATCAATAATCACAACACATACCTTATCTTGAACTTTACATCGCGTGTGAAAGATATTTTTGCGTTGTTGTTCATCCTGAACCTGTTGCACACTCAGACTACGTTTAACAACCATAATTTCCATTACCTTACCAGTCTCAGCAACTTCTAGGACATCTTCTTTATCATCTTCATCAAGGGTCTCATGTGGTTCTTCTTCAGAATCTGACTCGATCTCTCCATCATCTTGCATCAACATAACCTTATGATTAGGACACTGGCTAGCAACATGTCCTTGACCAAGGCACTTAAAACATTGAATATCTCTCGATCGTTCTTGTACCACTACTTTTTGTTTACCACGCCCATTATCAACAACGGGAGGCTTTGGTTTGCTGGACTCGCCTTGTTCTTGAATCCGAAGTGGCGCTTGTGGTGCTTGTTTCCTAGCATGGTTAGGGGTATACAATGGATTCATAAAAGATTTAAATGGAGTAATATTACCTCGAGTAGAAACTTTTCTACGTTGTTGTCGCTCAATTTTCATTGCATATGCACCATGTCATCCTATTCGACATAATGCTGCAATTCAACAACGTTAGCAATTTCAGAATTCAAACCTGCCATAAACCGAGCCATAGTTGTTTCACGATCCTCAACTATGTTCGCACGCATCATGGACATATCCATTTTCTTGAAATAGTCCTTGACACTCCTATTGCCCTGTTTCAAAGTTTGTAATTTCTGAAATAAATCACGATGATAGTGAGAAGGAACAAACCGTTTTCGCATGATATGCTTCATTTCGTCCCATGTTCTCACTGGTCCTTCACCCGCACGTCGTCGACTAACCAGTAATTGATCCCACCACAACAGTGCATAGTCAACAAACTCCAAAGTTGCTAGACGTACTTTCTTTTGTTCCGAGTAATTGTAACACTCGAAAACGTGTTCAACCTTACTTTCCCATGTCAGATAAGCATCTGGATCTGAACGTCCCTGAAAAGAAGGTATAGCAACTTTTATGTTAGAAATATTATCATCAACTACACGTCCTGGTCGTTGATTCATCTGTGGTGATTGTTCAACGTCATTTTCATCATGATTCTCATTATGGACAGATTGGGAACCACCCCCATCTATCTTGTCCAAACGAGACTGCAAAGGCTCTAATGCATTCTCTAATAGACGTTGCATAGTACGTGTAAAAGCCTGCATTTGCAAATCTAGTGGCCGGTCTCCACCATGACTACGATCATCTGACCTTGTCATATTAAAACAAAAGAAAACACAAAGAAGCACAAATAACGAGTTAAGTAAAACAAAAATAAAAGTCCTCACTGCACACTCACAAAACCTCTCGGTTTTCATTCCAAAGAAAAATGTGCACTCAAAATGTAACACTCAGCGCTCGTGTTTCACTCAGGAGAATGCTTGAATGACTCTTTTTGTCTCCTCTTCTGTTCTCACAACACTCAGTGCCTTTTTCCCTCACAATTTCTCAATTTTCAGTTCTTTAAAGGACTAAAGCAACGTTTTCAAACCTGTTACAAATGTGTTACTAACAAGAAACACAAATAAGGAAAAACGAAGATAAAACAAAAAAAAAAAGTAAAAGGGTTGGAAATTGGCAAAAGGAAATAGAAAGATGGAAATGTAATTCTTACTACAAGGAAGTGCTTTACAACGCTCCTATCACCGAACAAATAAGAACAATTCGTTTCGGTTGATTTCCAAGCACTTCGAATCACATAGTAGAAGAACTTGTACATTCATCTTGATTTTACAATAGGAATACACTTTCTTTTTTTTTCAATTTCTTTGCAATATTTGAATCTGATTTTTTTTATTTTTTTATTTTCGAATTTTTTTTCTATTTTTTTGACTTTGACTTTTTTTAGTCAAACTTTGACTTCGACTTTTTTTTTGAATTTTTCGAAATTTATTTTTTTTTGTATTTTTCTTTTATACTAAATTGCAGAAAAAGTACAACAAATTCGAACCTAAGCTCTGATACCATATGATACGAGGTAGCCTGTCGAAACGGACTTTCTTCGTAAGTTGCGGATCTAGGAATATTGTAAGCAAGTTCCTGCAAAAGAAAAATATAAACAGTCAAGTGTTTACACTAATTACCTATATAGGAAATAAGTATAATAATTTGGGCGTTTGAAGAGAAATTTTACATTGTTTACCTACATAGGAAAACAATGAAGTAAAATAAAACGAAAAATGAAAGAGATAAGAAAAGGACAGAAAGTTGCTGGATCGAATGGGACACGCTAAACTCGAAAGAACCTGCACAATATACTAAGCAAACCCGAATCGAATCTGTTTAACGTCAAAAGGACTTGGACCCTCTAGATAGCTATCTAGGAACCCGAAGTATCAAGAATTTGACAATCAAAAACAAGTTTGAATGTCAGAAAAGTTCTAAAAAGAACCAAATAAGAGAAAAACTCTCAAATATAAATTTTATTCAAAGTGTGTATCCTTGTCTTTACAAAAATTTCAAAATATATAGGAGAATGAAGGAGTTGGCCGAATTTGAATACTTGGCTGAAATTAAATTCAAATGCTTAATAACTTGCATCTAGGCTCCATTCATAACAGTCACATGTTTGGGCTCATAAAACACATTAAACATGTGTTAATTGTTTGAATTTGAATGAGAAACCCTCATCCTTATCCTTTGTTGTTGTTCATCATTCCAAAAGAAGGGTTCTGTTTGGCCTGCTCTTACACTGGCACACCTCTGTTTACCTATGTTGGAAAACAGTACAAGAATCCATTTCGTAACTCACTGGTACACCTCTGTTTACCTATACTGGAAAACAGCACAAGGATCCATTCGTAAAACACAAGGTTGAAACACTTGTAAACTTATTCAAAAACACACAAGAACGTATTAATAAGTTAGAAACATTATAAACACTATCAAACCAAACCTTAAAACATACTTAATAGCATATATACATACTTAAACATATATAAGAAGTAGTATAGTCTAATATGCCACATATCAGCATGCAACACATTATAAAGCCTATGTTCTAAGGCACAAACATTATCGAATGAATCTGGAATTGAAGCACAAGTAAGGAAAAGTACTTCCCTGAATTTCTTTGCCTTAGAACGAGTAATAGGTCCTTGTGGAAAGACCTCCGGATCATATTGTGCTTGCATTGATGTGCTCACATCACCATTAAAGTACTAGAAACGTTAGTGAAACTACCACCATAGTTAATGACAAAGCATATCTTTCCATTAATATGGTAGCGAGTATGGAAAAAGTTTTCGAGTTTGTTGATCCCCCTTAATTGTTTGCATGCTTAGGCTCCTTTTAACAACAAGCATGCTTGGACATTCGTAGGATGAATGTAGACATACATAACATCCACATGGAGAAACCCTTGGGATGATGAACTTAATTAAGTTGTCATTCATGACCCTTTAATGGGATATTGATAAAGCATTATATTCAACAATTAAATGGCCTCTTGAATTTGTGGAACAAGCATCTTGTAACTATTCCCGTAATGAATTTCCAGCATAGTTGTCTTCACTAATTCAATCATATCTTAAACTCCTGATATCGGATTGAGGTGATTCAAAGTGTGTTGAAAAGCTAAGAAATAGGGGAATAAGTTTGAAGAAGATCCCAAAACTCAAATATGCCTGTATCTAATCAAAAAATGGAGAACAATTTGACTGATTTTCCTTGGAATTCTCTCCTTAAGTGTTTTAATTTCCGCCTTTACTCTCCCTTAAGTGGTGATAATGAAGGCTTTCTTGGTGAAACTGACTGCCTTAATGTGACATAAAAGGCTATCTTGAAAGTATTAAAACACTTGCTGGAAACAACAACCTTCAAGTAGTGTAATTGCTCCATTGAAAAGTGATATGTGTCGATCTTGTTGATGATGCTGAACGAAAAACTTTGATTGTAGGACCTAGGAAGGAAGCAAGTCTCTCGCAAGAAGTGGCTGCAAAAATGAAGAATTAAGGATAATGTATGAAAGGAATAGGTGAAATGAATGAAGGGAATAGTTTGGGGACTGATTTGGAAGCGGAAGGGTGTGTGGTGTTGATAAGGGTGAATGGATGTTTAGGACGTTTTATGATGATGACAAAAAATGGGAATGGATAATGGAATTAAGATGATATGTAAGGATGGTGATATGGTGAAAAGGAATGGTGAAATGGAAATAGTATCTTAAAGATACTCAAAGAAGAAACTAGGTTATAGAAAACCTAATCCTAAACCTTATATTGATCTTTAAGGGGTGGTGATAAATGGACGTTGACCCTTTTAGTATATTAAACTAAAAGAACCAGAAGTATCAAGATGGATAAAAAGGGGTTTGCGCCACAAGTACAAAAGTACTAGATAAGTCTATAAAGTTCTAAAAAGAACTAAACGAGAGAAAAAATCTCATAAGTAATTTTATATAATCTGAATGGCGTGTTTACAAAATGAAATCCAAGTCCTATTTATAGTATTCTAAGGGGTTTGGCCGAAATGGACTTTAACTATTCAGATAACCATTCATTTCAATGGTGTCTCCCTCCAAATCTATTAGAAGAGTTGTAACATTTCGGTCCAACCTGCACAGTCTTCAGTAATTAGGCCATATATCGAGCTCCCGATATCGGATTGATGCTATTCAGCATGCGTTAGAAAGATAAAAGATAGAGATAGGGTAACAACTTTCATGAAGACACCGAAACCAAATTCTTCTTGTATCCTGCTCGAAATTGGCAAACAAGTGGACCATCATGAATCTGTTTAATGAAAAGTACTATCTCTTTGTTTTGGCGCCCACATGCTTTCCCTCCATGATCTTGGCGCCAAATGTGGATGATGGACGTACATAATGCTTGGTGAAGGGTAGGTGACCTTTGGGTGTTGAGTTGGGAGTGATAGCTGGAGCTGAGGTGAGCTAATCGAGCTGGGAGTGAGCTAGATTGAACTGAGCTATCTAGCTGAAAGACTTAGCTAAAGTTTGAAGCTGAAATAAGCTAATCCGAGCTGCGTTTAGCAAAGTGAGTTGGTCCATTAGCTTCCTTATACTCTCTTCTAGTGTGAGGAGTGTTTTTGAGCTGATCCAAATCTCCTAAGTTCTCGTTTTGAATTATGCTTCATTTGAGCTCGTATGGGATTTGTGAGTTGTAATGGAGCTACCCTTTAGTCCTTTAAGTACTGTAGAAGTGTTCCATGCATTTCCAAGCTATTCTGAAGTTGTCTCCTTGTGTTTCTAGCATTTCCTTCCGTTTAGCTTCTTTTGAGCTGACTGAGCTAACACCGAGCTAATACTTACTCCTTGAGCTGTAGGTAAGTCCTTTGGAGAAAACATAATAATAAAAATAGTGAGAATACTTAAAATAATTTAATATGAGTTTAAAATTAAGCTGAAATTTAATAATGTGGTTATAATGACTATTCATGTTTATAATTTAATTAATATAAAAGTATATAAAAGTAATAAATACTAAGATCAGTAAGATAACTCCCCTTTGATCCCATGAGTGAAATGAAGTATGAAAGCATGAGATAAATGAGCAAAAATGTGAACGCATCATCCCCCTTCTTTTAGGCGATTTGTCCTCAAATTGAAAGTGTTTTCCAATTAATAATTACTAGATGCAGGGGCGGTCAATTGCTTCAATGATGGAACAAGTTGATGAAATTATTGCTTGCTGTAGAGGCCTCCAAAAGGGTCATTTTCAAAGAGATCTTCCAAATATCCTTTTTTGAGATAATCATTCACAACATGTTCCCTTTAGAACCTTCTCTCTTACCTCTTTGAATCTTCATACCCCTTGGTGTCGAGACTTGTCTTTTGGATGTGTCGTTCTGAAGCATCACAACTGTTGGTGTATAGATATTTCCTCTGGCTTGAACCATCATATCTCTTGGAATAGGTATTTGTAAAGTGTCTTTTGATGAAGAACTGAACCACACTTTGACATGAATTATCATTCCCTTTTCTGGATGTACATATCTTTTTAACACTTTTAAGCTTTATACCTTTCCAAATGATGTCCCTTGAGTAGGTGGATATTGCTCGCTTAATTTCCTTGAGAAGATTCATTCTGTTGCACCAAATTATCTCAAAATGACAAAGGAATTTGTTATCATAGGTTCTTATGATAATTCTTTTGCTGCAAAATACACCATAGTCAAAAAATAAGAAGTTATTAAAAAAATATATGGAAATAAAAAACCATGATGGGTATTTTAAGGGCGTTGGTTGTTGAATTCTCTTCAAGATTGACAATACACTTGGAATGTCAATGGTTGCAACTTTTGGAACTTATACTGGCACAACTCTTGAAAAATCAAAAGATTTGTCTGATGAGTCTCCAAAAGTCATGGCTATTGGTTCTTTAAAGGACACATCCTTTAGTTCTTCAAAAGGCATGATTCTTGAATCATTTATTTGAAAAGTTGTGTCCCATGGATTGTCCTGTAAAACAAAAGAAGTAATGGGAGAAAATGTAGGGTTAGATAAATTACATGTTTCTTCCTTCTCTTCTTTTTCATCCATATTCTTTTTAATAATCTCATTTTCAACTCCATCATTTTTATCAATAATTCTTTTATTTTCAACTCCAACCATTCTAACGTCCACTTCTTTTTCTTCAATTTTCACAATTCCTTTCATGGCTTCAATGTTCTTTTTCAATTGCATTTGATCTTCCTTCACTTCTTGTGGAGATAAAGGTGCTAAGGTGATATTTTTGCTTTCAAAGGAAAATGAAAATCGATTGGTGAATCCATCATAGGTGGCCCGCTTGTCGAATTGCCATGGTCGTTCGAGAAGGAGATGACTTGTATTCATAGGCATTATGTCACACAAAATTTCATCTTTGTACCTTCCAATTGAGAATGGCACAAATACTTGTTCTTTGACCAAGAATGATTCTTCATCATTTAACCATTGCAAATAATAGGGGCTTGAATGATTGATCGTATTGAGTCCTAACTTCTCCACCAAATAAGTGTTAGCCATGTTTTTACAACTTCCATTGTCTATGATAACAGAGCATACTTTACCATTTACATGGCATCACGTCTGAAAGATGTTTGTTCGTTGTTCATCGTCTAGCACGTCTTGGAACTTATTTTCTCTTTTTCCCAAGGATGATGGATTGTTGTAAGAATTCTGGGACATGGTTAGTGAAAATAAAAGGAAAAATATAAACCTCACAACACACTCAAAAATAAAATCCTCACAGTCACTCCAAGGAAAAGTTGTTACTCAAATCACTCGTGTTTGCACTCTAGTACTTAATGGCTTTTATTGCCCTCTTCTGATCTCACAACTCTCTTGCATTTTTCCACTCCTTTTATCTCGTGTATAGTTCTTAGAAGAAATTACTCAAGACTTAGGCAAGTAAAATGTACTTGCGTGTCACTGAAATTGTTAGTTTAAAAGAAAAAGAAAGGAAACAGGATGAAAAGAAAGGTTTAGAATGAAAAAATGAAAACGGGTTACTTACTTGACAAGAAAACTTACAACCTTCCTTCACCAACAATCAAAGTCTTGAAGATGAAATGGCTTCTTGGCTTGATGTTTAAGATGATGTTGCTATGCTTTCTCACCCATGATCTTGTACATTTTGAATCTGATTTTTTTTCTTTTTTTTTTGAAACTAACTTTTCTCGTTCTTTTTCTTCTTCTTTTTTTCTCAAAAATTGAAAATGATTTAGTCACTTAAAATTGCATGAACAAGCTTTTTGTTGCACTTTGCTTCTTCCACCAAAGCTCTGATACCATATGATATGTGTCGATCTTGTTAATGATGTTAAACGACAAATTTTGATTGTAGGACCTAGGAAAGAAGCAAGACTCTCGCAAGAAGTGGCTTCAAAAATGAAGAATTAAGGATAATGGATGAAAGCAATAGGTGAAATGAAAAGGGAATAATTTAGGGATTGATTTGGAAGCAGAAGGATGTGTGGTGTTGATAAGGGTGAATGGATGTTTAGGATGTTTTATGATGATGACAAAGGATGAGAATGGAGAATGGAATTAAGATGATATGTAAGGATGGTGATATGGTGAAATGGAAATAGTATCTTAAAGATACTCAAGGAAGAAACTAAGTTATAAAAAACCTAATCCTGAACCTTATATTGATATTTAAGGAGTGGTGATAAACGGACCTTGACCCTTTTAGTATATTAAAACCAAAAGTATCAAGATGGATAGAAAGGGGTTGATGCCACAAGTACAAAAGTACTTGATAAGTCGATAAAGTTCTAAGAAGAACTAAACGAGAAAAAAAAATCTCCCAAGTAATTTTATATAATTTGAATAGTGTGTTTACAAAATGAAATCCAAGTCATATTTATAGTTTTCTATGGGGTTTGGCCGAAATGTCCTTTAACTATTCGGATAACCATTCATTTGAATGGTGTCTCCCTCCAAATCTATTAGAAGAGTTGTATCCTTTCGGTCCAGCCTACATAGTCTTCAATAATTAGGACATATCTCGAGATCCCGATATCGGATTGATGCTATTCAGCATGCGTTAGAAAGATAAAAGATAGAGATAGGGTAACAACTTTCATGAAGACACCGAAACCCAGTTCTGCTTCTATCCTGCTCGAAAATGGCAAACAAGTGGACCATTATGAATCTGTGCAATGAAAAGTGCTACCTCTTTGTTTTGGCGCCCTCTTGCTTTCCCTCCATGATCTTGGCGCCCAATATGAATAATGGACGGACATGAGGGTGTTGAGCTGAGGGTGATAGCTAGAGTTGAGGTGAGCTAATCGAGTTGGGAGTGAGCTGGATTGAACTGAGCTATCTAGCTGAAAGACTTAGCTAAAGTTTGAAGCTGAAATAAGCTAATCCGGGCTGCCTTTAGCAAAGTGAGCTGGTCCATTAGCTTCCTTATGCTCTCTTCTAGTGTGAGGAGTGTTTTAGAGCTAATCTGAATCTCCTAAGGTCTCGTTTTGAATTATACTTCATTTGAGCTCGTATGGGATTTGTGAGTTTTCATGGAGCTATCCTTTAGTCCTTTAAGTACTGTAGGAGTGTTCCATGTTGATGCGTGCACATTTCTGCTCATTTATATCATGCTTTCATACTTCATTTCACGCATGGGATCAAAGGGGAGTTATCCTACTGATCTTAGTATTTATTACTTTTATATACTTTACAGTAAGATATTTAAGAGTTATATTAATTAAGCTATAAACATGAATAGTCATTATAACCACATTATTAAGTTTTAGCTTAGATCTAAATTTATATTAAGTTATTTTAAGTATTCTCATTATTTCCATTATTATGTTTTCTTCATAGGACTTACCTACAGCTCAAGGAGTAAGTATTAGCTCGGTGTTAGCTCAGTCAGCTCAGAAGAAGCTAAACGGAAGGCAGTGCTAGAAACACATGGAGCCATCTTCAGAATAGCTTGGAAATGCATAGAACACTCCTACAGTACTTAAAGAACTAAAGGATAGCTCCATGACAGCTCACAAATCTTATACGAGCTCAAATGAAACATAATTCAAAACGAAACCTTAGGAGATTCAGATCAGCTCCAAAACACTCCTCACACTAGAAGAGAGTATAAGGAAGCTAATGGACCAGCTCACTTTTCTAAATGCAGCTCGGATTAGCTTATTTCAGCTTCAAACTTTAGCTAAGTCTTTCAGCTAGATAGCTCAGTTAAATCCAGCTCACTCCCAGCTCGATTAGCTCACCTCAGCTCCAACTATCACTCCCAACTCAACACCTGAAGGTCACCTACCCTTCACCAAGCATCATGTCCGTCCATTATTCTTATTGGGCGCCAAGATCATGGAGGGAAAGCAAGTGGGCGCCAAAACAAAGAGATAGCACTTTTCATTAAACAAATTCATGATGGTCCATTTGTTTTCCAATTTCAAGCAGGATACAAGTCGAATTGGGTTTTGGTGTCTTCATGAAAGTTGTTCCTCTATCATTATCATTCCAGCGCATGTTGAATCGCATCAATACGATGTCGGGAACTCGAGATATGGCCCAATTATCCATATCCATACCCTCAGCTCCAGCTATCACTCCCAACTCAACACCCGAAGGTCACCTACCCTTCACCAAGCATCATGTCTGTCCATTATCCATATTGGGCGCCAAGATCATGGAGGGAAAGCAAGTGGGCGCCAAAACAAAGAGATAGCACGTTTCTTTAAACAGATTCATGATGGTCCACTTGTTTTTCGATTTCAAGCAGGATACAAGTCGAATTGGGTTTTGGTGTCTTCATTAAAGTTGTTCCTCTATCTCTTATCAATCCAACGCATGTTGAATCACATCAATACGATATCGGGAGCTCGATATATTGCCCAATTATTGAAGATTGTGCAGGCTGGACCAAAAAGTTATAACTCTTCTAATAGATTTGGAGGGAGACACCATTCAAATGAATGGTTATCCGAATAGTTAGAGGCCATTTCGGCCAAACCCCTTAGAAAACTATAAATAGGACTTGTATTTCATTTTGTAAACACACTATTCAGATTACAAAAAATTACTTGTGAGATTTTTCTCTCGTATAGTTCTTCTTAGAACTTTATCGACTTATCAAGTACTTTTGTACATGTGGCGTCAAACCCCTTTCTATCCATCTTGATACTTTGGGTTGTTTTAGTTTAATATACTAAAAGGGTCAAAGCTCGTTTATCACCATCCCTTAAAGATCAATATAAGGTTCAGGATTAGGTTTTCTATAACCTAGTTTCTTCCTTGAGTATCTTTAAGATACTATTTTTATTTCACCATTCCTTTTTACCATATCACCATCCTTACATATCATCTTATTTCCATTCACCATTTTCATCCTTTATCATTATCATAAAACGTCCTAAACATCCATTCACCCTTATCTACACCTCACATCGTTCCGCTTCCAAATCAGTCCCTAAACTATTCCCTTCATTCATTTCACCTATTCCTTTCATCCATTATCCTTAATTCTTCATTTTTGCAATCACTTCTTGCGAGAGACTTGCTTCCTTCCTAGGTCCTACAATCAAAGTTTGTCGTTCAGCATCATCAACAAGATCGACACAAATACTTTTTGGTATCAGAGCTTTGATGAAAGAAGCAAAGTGCAATAAAAAGTCGATTCATGCAATTGTAAGTGACTAAACTTTGTCATTTTCAATTTTAAGAAAAAAAAGAGAAAGAAAAGAGGAAAGTCAGTTAAAAAAACGAGAAAAATCAGTTTCAAAAAAAGGAGAAAAGAAAAATCAAATTCAAAAGTACAAGATCAAGGGTGAGAAAGCATAGCAACATCATCTTCAACATCAAGCCGAGAAGCCATTTCATCTTCAAGACTTTGATTGTTGGTGAAAGAAGGTTGTAAGTTTTCTTTTCAAGTAAGTAACCCCGGTTTTCATTTTGTTCTAAACCTTTCTTTTTATCCTATTTTCTTTTTTTTTCTTTTAAACTAATAATTTCAGCGACGCACAAGTATATTTTACTTGCCTAAGTCTTTAGTAAGTTCTTCTAAGAACTATACACGAGAGAAAGGAGTGGAAAAAGGCAAGAGAGTTGTGAGATCGAAAGAGGACAATAAAAGCCATTAAGTCCTAGAGTGCAAACACGGAGAGAGAATAAGAGAGTAATTTTCCTTGGAGTGAATTAGTGAGGCTTTGTTGGAAAACATATTGGGTAAGAATTTTATTTTCATTATTCTAACCATGTCACCAAAATCTTGTGATTTTTCTTCCACATTAGGAAAAGTTCTCGTTGTGAAAAGAACATTAAGATTAGAAGCGATGAATGAAGAAGAGCAACAAAGGGAGAAAATTTTCTACACTAGGTTCCATGTGAACAACAAGATTTGCTCTTTGATAATTGATGGAGGAAGTTGTAACAACGTAGCAAGCACTATGATGGTAGAACAACTTGGTCTTGAAACCACCAAACATCCAAATTTGTATAAACTACAATGGTTGCATGATGGATGAGAATTAGAGGTCAACAAGTAAGTGCAAATTTCGTTTTCCATTGGTAGATACACAGATGAAGTCTTGTGTGACACATTGCCTATGAGTGCAAGTCATATTATTCTAGGGAGACCTTGCCAATATGACAAGAGATCAGTTCATGAGGATTTACCAATCGGTTCTCATTCATGTTTGAAGGAAGAAAGATCATCCTAACACCTTTGAGCCCAAGTCAAGTAAACCATGACCAGGAACAATTGTCTAGGCTAATTGCAACATGGAGTGAAAACAAAAAGGGGAAAGAGCATATTAAAGAAAGTGTGATGGAAGAAGAGCATTTTGAAGAAAAAGAAACCACCGAAATTGAAAATGAAAATGAGGAAGTGAAAATAGTTGGAGTTGAAAATAAAGAGATTAAAAATGAGATTGTGGATGAAAAGTATGTTGGTGTTGAAAATGTGCAAATTGAAAAAGAATGTGAGAATGAAAGAGAGATTCAAAAGGGAGATAAAGAAAAGAATGAGTATGAAGAAGAAAAACAGATTGATACGAATCCGGTTGCGGAATATCCGAATTTGTATTTGTGATTGCCCGATCGTGATTATAGTAAGTAACTGAAATGAAAAATAGGAACTTTGAAATGAAACTTATAAGATGATATGAAATGGATAGATAATATAGTTAAATGGAATAATGATAAGATGGTTGTTGTGCTTAGGATGAAGTATTAAAAATATGGATGTATGGAAGATGGAAGTGAAGAGAAGAAATGAAATTGATGGTGCGGTATAAACAAAGGAGGAACCAACACTAAAAAGTGAAGACCCGCTCCTTAAGAGTTTTTAAACCGTGACTTGGGTGAAAGGCTAATGGATTGTGACCCTCTAGTTATAAGAACTATGAACCAGCAATATAAAAAGATGAAAAGGGATGAATGCCACAAGAACAATCTTTCAAGCCGATAAAGTTCAAAAAGAACTATAAAAGAGAAACACTCTCAAGTTATAATATATGCCAAAAGTTGTCCCTTTTACAATGAAATGAGTGCCTATTTATAGGTGTAAGACAACAACAAATTGATTGTCCTAGAAAAAGATTAAAGACTCATTATTCTAGTGTTAAAGGCCTATTAATTTGTAGGTTATCATATCTCCTATTGACAACCAAAAAGTTTGATCTAGAAGGATGAATGTGGACATTCTTAGGATGAATGTAGACATACATATCATCTACAAATAGAAACCCTTAGGATGATGGTTGATTAAGTTTTCATTCATCCTCACTTAAGGGGCTGTTATAAAGCATTGAATTCAGCAATTGAATGGTCTCTTGAATTCTTGGAAGAAGCATCTTGTGACTATTCCCGTATTGAATTTCCAGCATGCACTGTCTTCAATAATTTAATCATATCTTAAGCTCCTGATATCGTATTGAGGTGATTCAAAGTGCGTTGGAAAGATAAGGAATAGGGGAATAAGTTTTAAGAAGAACTCAAGACTAAAATATGCTCGTAACCAATCCAAAAATGGCGAACAAGTTGACTGATATTCCTTGAATTCCCTCCTTAAGTATTGTTTTAATTGCTGCCTTTACTCTCCCTTAAGTGGTGATAGTGAAGACCTTTATTGCATGTCTTTTCTTTCTTGCTTGCTGAAACTGACAGCCTTAAAGTGATGTAAAGACTCTCTTGAAAGCCTTAAAACCATTGCTGGAAATAACAACCTTCAAGTGGTGTAATTGCTCTATTGAATTGCATTGTAATCAATCAACCTTGATGTGTTTTCAAGGGTCTTTAATTGATGTAAATGCCTTGTCATTCCTGAGAATATGATCAACCATTTGCTCCAAAAGAATATCTTAGCTGAAATATATAAGCAACCATTAGATAACAACTTTATTCAATAAAAATGAAAGTGAATGCATGAAACAAATTTAATGAGCTAGTTTAATTAATGAAACTAGTTACATTGAATAATCTAGTTTAATTAATTAACTCACGCACTAAATTAACTCATAAACATAAGAGAACTAACATGCTTTAAGTGAACTATCATGCATTAATTAAACTAATGAACTTAATTGCACTAACATGCTTAGATGATCATCAAGCATTATTTATTCATGCACACATGCTGAAACTAAATTTAAAAACTTAAGAAAGAACTCATGCAAACTCATGCACAAGTAGGAGGTTGTATTGTTCCAAAAAAGTTAGTGTTGCATTCTCTAATTTCCAGCCTTGAATAAATAGATTTCTCATGGCCTCTTGGAATTTCTTGGTTTTAGCACGAGTCATAGGTCCAATAGGAAATTCTTCTAGTTCATCGTTGGATGTGATCATATCATTCCCTCCCTCTTAAGAGCGATTTGTCCCCAAATCGTCACCTACATCAAATGAAGATAAATCAGCCACATTAAATGTTGCACTGACATTAAACTCAACTAGGAGGTCTAATTGATAGGCATTATCATTGATACGCTTGATCACTTGAAAAGGACCATCCCCTCTAGGCATCAATTTTGATTTGCGTTGGGCTGGAAATCTTTCTTTTCTCATGTGCAACCAAACCCAATCTCCCGGCTCAAATGTAATTCGTTTACGTCCCTTGTTAGCTTGTTGCTCATATTTCCTAGTTCTCTTTTCAATATTGTCCCGCACTTGTTGATGGAGTTTCTTGACAAATTCAGACTTGTTTCTTCCAGCTTTATTCACAATTTGATCAGCGGGCAAAGGTAATAAATCCAATGGAGTTAAGGGATTGAAACCATACACCATTTTGAATGGTGACATTTTAGTGGCAGAATGAATGGATCGGTTGTAAGCAAACTCCACATGTGGCAAGCTTTCCTCCCAAGTCCTCAAATTCTTTTTGATAATTATCCTCAACAACATGGATAACACCAGGTTCACCACTTCGGTTTGACCATCTGTTTGTGGATGGCAAGTTGTGGAAAACAACAACTTGGTTCCAATCCTGCTCCATAATGTTCTCCAAAAATGGCTTAAGAACTTCACATCTCGATCAGATACGATAGTTCTTGGAACACCATGCAATCTCATGATTTCCCTGAAAAATAAATTAGCAACATGTGAAGCATCATTAGTCTTATTACAAGGAATAAAATGAGCCATTTTAATGAATCGATCCACTACTACAAAGATGGAATCTTTGTTATTCTTTGTACGTGGCAGTCCAAGTACAAAATCCATGGATATGTCTACCCAAGGTGCATTAGGAATAGGTAGTGGGGTATATAGGCCATGGGGCATGACTTTTGACTTGGCCTTTCTACATGTGATACAACGCTCACATAGTCTCTCAACATCTCGTTTCATCTTTGGCCAATACAAGTGCTCTTGAAGCATGTTCAACGTCTTTGCTACTCCAAAATGTCCCATTAGTCCTCCACCATGTGCTTCCTTGAGGAGCAACTCTCGAATGGATCCTTGTGGGACGCAAAGCTTCCCTTCCTTGAATAGGTATCCATCATCTCTATAAAACTTATCATGTGCACCTTTCTCACAGATTTTGTATACTTCACCAAAATCATGGTCAGACTCATATAATTCCTTAATGAAAGCAAAATCCAACAATTTAGAGTCTAAGGTGTTAAGAAGGGCATACCTACGTGATAGTGAATCAGCAACAATGTTTTCCTTACCCTTTTTATACTTGATCACATATGGGAAGGCCTCAAGAAACTCAACCCATTTGGCATGTCTCTTGTTTAGCTTATGTTGACCCTTGATGTGCTTTAATGCCTCATGGCCTGTATGGATGATGAATTCTTTAGACCATAGGTAATGCTGCCAAGTTTCCAAAGCCCGAATTAGTGCATACATCTCCTTATCATAGGTCGGATAATTGAGTGTAGCTCCACTCAATTTCTCACTAAAGTAGGCTATGGGGCGTCCTTCTTGAGATAAAACTGCTCCAATTCCTAAACCTGAAGCATCACATTCAACCTCAAAAACTTTGTTAAAATCAGGTAAAGTTAACAATGGTGCATTAATTAAACAATCCTTAATCAGGTTAAAGGATTTATCTTGTTCTTCACCCCAAAAGAAATTGGAATTCTTTTTAATGACTCCGGTTAAAAGAGCAGCTAAGGTGCTGAAATTAGGTACAAACCGACGATAGAAGCTTGCTAAACCATGAAAGCTTCTAACTTGGCTAATGCTTGTTGGTCTAGGCCATTCTTCAATTGCCTTAACCTTCTCTCTATCAACTTCTAATCCATCTGCACTCACAACAAAACCTAGGAAAACAACCTTGTTAGTGCAAAATATGCATTTTTGTAGATTAGCATAAAGTCTTTCATTTCTCAAAACATCTAACACTGACCTTAGATGCTGAACATGTTCATTCAAACTCTTGCTATAGATAAGAATATCATCAAAATACACTACACAAAACTTACCCAAGAATTGTCTAAGGATGTGATTCATTAATCTCATAAAAGTGCTTGGTGCATTAGTTAGACCGAACGGCATAACCAACCACTCATATAATCCTTGTTTAGTCTTGAATGCAGTTTTCCACTCATCCCCTTCTCGCATTCGAATTTGATGGTAACCACTTTTAAGATCAATCTTAGAGAAGACATTAGAACCACTAAGCTCATCTAACATATCATCTAAACGTGGAATAGGATGACGATACTTTACCGTTATTTTGTTCACCGCACGACAGTCCACACACATGCGCCATGTACCATCTTTCTTAGGCACAAGTAGAACAGGTACTGCACAAGGACTAAGGCTCTCTCTAACATAACCCTTTTTCATCAAATCTAAAACTTGGCTTTGTAACTCCTTAGTTTCCTCGGGGATACATCGGTAAGCTGGTCAGTTAGGAATGATAGCACCAGGAACAAAGTCAATTTGATGCTCTATTCCACGAATTGGAGGCAGTCCACTTGGAATCTCTTCTGGAAATAGGTCTTCATATTCCTGCAACAATGAAACAATAAAAGATGGAATTTCTTGGAATTTCTTGGTTTTAGCACGAGTCATAGGTCCAATAGGAAATTCTTCTAGTTCATCGTTGGATGTGATCATATCACAGATTTTATCTAACAATTCTTTTCTTCCTATTTTTTGAATTTTCATTTTTACAGGATGACAAAAGAAAGGAATCAAGAGAAGTTCCAAGTACACTGCCAATCTTAAAGAAAATTCAGCAACCAACACCCATTAACATCCACCCTGGTTTGTTATTTCCATTCATTTTGTTAATAGTTACTCATTCTCTAACTATGATTTCTTTTGCAGCAAATTGAGTCACATACTTGGTGTTATACTATCAAACTACGATGGCAAGTTCTTTAGTCATTCTAGGGATGATTGGTGCAACAAAATCTTCCATTAAAAGAGAGCTCAACAATTAAGACTCTTCAACAACCACTTTGATGATTCGAAGAGTGGAGGTGAAGAGTTACATATCTTTTCCAAAGAACATGATGGTTCGAGCCAAAGGAAATATTTATACACCAATAGTTGTGATGCTTCAGAACGACACATCCAAAAGACAAGTCTCTACATCAAGGGGTATGAAGATTCAAAGAGGTACGAGAGAAGGTTTCAAAGGGAACATATTGTGAATGACTATCTCAAAAAAGGATATTTGGAAGATCTCTTTGAAAATGACCCTTTTGGAGACCACTACATCAAGCAACAGTTTCATCTTGTTTCATCATTGAAGCAATTGAACGCCCCCTGCATCAAAGAATTATTCATTGGAAAACCCTTTCGATTTGAGGACAAATAAAAGAAGGGGAGAATGATGCATGCATATTTCTGCTCATTTGTCTCATGCGTTCATACTTCATTTCACGCATGGGATCAAATGAGAGTTATCTTACTAATCTTAGTATTTATTAATTTTATATACTTTATAGTAAGATACTTAAGAGTTATATTAATTAAGCTATAAACATGAATAGTCATTATAACCACATTATTAAGTTTCAGCTTAGATCTAATTTATATTAAGTTATTTTAAGTATTCTCATTATTTTCATTATTATGTTTTCTTCATAGGACTTTGTTAGATATAATAGTATTATTACTATTAAGATAAAATCCTATTAAATAGGATTAAGTCGATTAGGACTAACTCCTATATTCTAGGAGTTATTAGTATGTTGAAACTCTTATTTCATTAGGAGATTAGAGTTCTATTTGTTTAAGTTTTTAGTTATTGTAAAACTCTTACAACAAGAGTCTATATAAACAAGCCATTCGGCTCAGTAATAAAATTAAGTCACAGAGAATATTTTTACTCTGTTTTCTACATGGTATCAGGTTAGAGCGATCCCGATTTCCCTTTTTTAAAATCAGATCCCTTCATCCTTATTTCTTTCGGATAGTCTTATAATCATGACTAATCCCGATCAATCTTCTTCTGAGATTAGTACTCAGAATAACAATTCCCCTTAATCAGATTTTTCATTATCTGATTCATCCCCAACTCCGAGAACCACCTACAAACTAAATGGCAATAACTACTTGCCATGGTCCCAATCAGTCAGACTCTACATCACTGGAAGAAGGAAATTCCAGTACCTCTCTGACTCCATGCCGATCCCAGCACCAACAGATCCTAATTACAGCACATGGATGAGTGAAAATACCATGATCATGTCATGGTTAATCAACTCCATGCTGCCTGAAATAGGAGAAGATTTCATGCTATACCAAACAGCAACGGAGATTTGGAATGCAGCAAGAGATACCTATTCCAGTACTGATAATACCTCTGAGCTCTTTCGAGTAGAGAATCTCATTAAGGATCTTCGACAAGGATAACTTACAGTGATACAATACTATGGCCTTCTAAACAAATATTGGCAACAAATTGATCTATATGAAAAGAATGAGTGGAAGTGCCAAGAAGACAATCTCTTTTATGGTCAAAAGAAAAACCAGAGGAGAGTATTTCAGTTTTTATCTGGGTTGAATAGCGAATTTGATGGAGCCAGAGGCAGAATTCTAGAAACCAAACCTCTTCCCTTGGTCCGAGAGGTGTTCTCTGATATAAGGAGAGAGGAGAGTAGAAGAACATTAATGGTTCCAGCAGCTACTCCACCAGATGCTTCAGCACTTGTCACTAGTTTCACTCCTAAGAATCACCAAAGGAGAAACAGACCTTGGTGTGAGCATTGTAAAAAACTTGGTCATGTGATAGATCAATGTTGGAAACTACATGGGAAACCTCCTGATTGGAAGCCTAGTAGATTGAGATTCCAAAAAGAAGCTAATGTAGCTACCCAGGAAGACTCATCCAGTAGCTTTAGTAAAGAACAAATTGTTGAACTACAACAAATATTCAGTAATCTGACAGCCAAATCTTCAAACATTTCCCATGCTACTACTGCAGGTACTTTTGTATCCCATAAATCTATTAACTAGATAATAGACTCAGGAGCATCAGACCACATGACAAGAGATCTGACCCTCTTGAAAAATTATGGTGCTACCACTCTTCTAGCATCTATTCGAATAGCAGATGGCACCCTTACTGATGTTAAAGGGAGTGGCTCAGTCAAATTAAATACCAATTTAGTTCTTCCTAATGTGCTTTATGTTCCTAAACTTGCATGTAATCTGTTATCTGTCAGCAAGTTAATTCAAGAATCCAATTGTGATGTTCTATTTCGCTCTGGTGGTTGTCTTTTTCAGGAACAGGACTCGAGGAAGGTGATTGGCAATGCTAGGTTAATCAAGGGCTTATACATACTTGAAGGATGTGTCTCTCCTCATGTTCCCCTCCCCATCAACCTTAGGAAACATGCTTTTCTATCCACCTTTAGTACAGATGATATTTTACTATGGCACTATAGATTAGGCTATCCTAGTTTCTTTTATTTATCTAAGATGTTACCACATTTATTTGTTAATAAAAATCCATATTCTTTTTCTTGTGAGTTTTGTCAGTTTGCCAAACACACTAGGAAACCTTATACTTCAGTCAAATATGAGCCCACATCACCCTTCTCCATCATTCACACTGACATCTGGGGTCCCTCTTCTATCAAAACCATTTATGGGTATAGGTGGTTCATCTCATTTATTGATGATTACTCTCGAACAACTTGGGTATATCTTATGAAAGAAAAATCTGTGGTTGCAACTATCTTTAGAGAATTTTATCATAAAATTGTAAACCAATTTGATACAAAAATTAAAATCCTAAGAAGTGACAATGGGAGTGAATACTTTAGTACCTCTCTTAGTTCTTTCTTTAAGGAAAAAGGAATTGTCCACCTTACCTCCTGTGTCAATACACCCCAACAAAATGAAGTTGCAGAAAGGAAAAACCGACACATCCTAGAAGTCACTAGATCTCTACTGTTTTCTGCTTCTACCCCTAAGTATATTTGGGGAGAAGCACTTCTTACTACTACCTATCTCATAAATAGGATGCCCAGTAGAATTCTAGGATTCAAAATCCCCACTGAAGTTCTTCTCAACCACTTCCCTCATTTTAAACCTTTGGATAATAGACTTCCTCCTAGAGTGTTTGGGTGTACTACTTTTGTCCACATTCATCAAAACCATCAAACTAAATTAGATCCCAAATCTATAAAATGTGTTTTTATAGATTACTCTTCCAGCCAAAAAGGCTACAAGTGTTATTCTCCATCCACAAGGAAAACTTATGTTTCCTTTGATGTCACCTTTTTTGAAGATACACCCTATTTCTCTAAGGCAGAAATTTAGGGGGAGAGTTCTAAGGAATTTCAGCCTGTGCAAACCTTTCTTCCAATACCACCTACCCTACCAATCCCTATTCTTACTCTTCCTCAGTCAAAAACTCAAAATTCCAGTCACGAAATTAATAATCCTACTGAGTTATCTTCTCCTTTATCACAACAGCCTAGTCCTTCCAAATTGGAAAAACAACCTGACAATGACCTTGAAAACATAACACCTCAACTTCAAGTTTATTCAAGGAAAAAGAAAGCTACTGTAGATCAACCTAGCATTGGCCAAATACCAGAATCGACTCCTGCTACTGTAGATCAACCTGCACATCCAATAAACAGGTATGTTGCATATTGAAAATTACAACCTGAGTTTAGAGCTTTTACTGCCAGCATTAATGGAGAAAAGATACCAAAAAGTGTAGTAGAAGCATTTCAATTTCCTAAGTGGAGAAGGGCAGTGGAAGAAGAGATACAAGCCTTACAAAAGAACAACACATGGAGCTTGACAGAATTGCCAATTGGAAAAAGGGTTGTTGGGTGCAGATGGTTATTCACCATTAAATACAATTCTCATGGAAGTATAGAAAGGTATAAGGCGAGGCTGGTAGCAAAAGTTTTTTCTCAAACTTATGGGATAGACTATCAAGAAACATTTGCTCCTGTTGCAAAGTTAAACACAATTAGAATTTTACTGTTGCTGTCAATATGGGCTGGAAATTGCATCAATTAGACATTAAAAATGCCTTTTTAAATGAAGATCTTGAGGAAGATGTATATATGGAGGTTCCACCAGGACTGGAAGGGAGATTCACTAAGAACACTGTCTGCAAACTCAAGAAATCACTCTATGGCTTGAAGCAATCACCGAGAGCATGGTTTGACAGATTTGCCAAAGCAATGATACAAGGTGGATTCAAACAAAGTCATGCAGACCACACTCTATTCAAGAAAATTGGGCTAAATGGTAAGATCACATTGCTAATAGTATATGTAGATGATATTATAATCACTGGAAATAATGAAGAAGAGATAGGAGATTTAAAGATGAATCTTGCAAGAGAGTTTGAAACCAAGGACCTAGGAAACATGAGATATTTTCTAGGTATGGAAGTTGCAAGATCCAAAGAAGGATTGGTTATCAACCAACGAAAATATGTGCTAGACCTTCTTGCTGAAACAGGAATGTTGGGATGCAAACCTGCTGATACACCTATGGATCTAGGCTTAAAGTTCTGCCAAGAGAAGAATGGAAGTCCAGCTAACAAGGAAACCTATCAAAGATTGGTAGGTAAACTGATTTATCTGTCTCTTACAAGACCAGACATTGCTTACTCTGTGGGTATTGTCAGTCAACACATGAGTGATCCTAAGGAAGAACATATGGAAGCAGTGATCAGGATTCTAAGGTTCCTGAAATATACACCTGGAGCAGGGCTTATATTCAGGAAAAATCAAGACAGAAATGTAAAGATCTACACTGATGCTAGCTGGGCAGGAGAATTAACAGATAGAAGATCTGTTAGTGGCTATTGCTCATATGTATGGGGAAATCTGGTCACATGGAGGAGCAAGAAACAAGTTTTTGTCTCTCGAAGCAGTGCTGAGTCAGAATTCAGAGCTATGGCCCTTGGACTTTGTGAAGGAATGTGGATCAAAAAATTACTAAGGGAGCTAGAACTAGATAATGGTGAAGGCTTTGAGATTTTCAGTGATAGCCAGTCAGCTATGAGTATAGTTAAGAACCCTGTACAACATGACAGAACTAAACACATAGAGATAGATTTACACTTCATACATGAGAAAGTCAATAGTGGAGTGGCAAATTTGAAGTATGTGTCTACAAAGGAACAACTGGCAGACATCCTCACAAAAGCTCTTCCAAGAGTTACCTTTGATGAACTTTCATTCAAACTGGGTATACACAACATATATACACCAGTTTGAGTGAGAGTGTTAGATATAATAATATTATTACTATTAGGATAAAATCCTATTAAATAAGATTAAATCGATTAGGACTAACTCCTATATTCTAGGAGTTATTAGTATGTTGAAACTCTTATTTCATTAGGAGATTAGATTTCTATTTGTTTAAGTTTTTAGTTATTGTAAAACTCTTGCAACAAAGAGTTTATATAAACAAGCCATTCGGCTCAGTAATAAAATTAAGTCACAGAGAATATTCTTACTTTGTTTTTTACAGACTTACCTACGACTCAAGGAGTAAGTATTAGCTCGGTGTCAGCTCAGAAGAAGTTAAATGGAAGGCAATGCTAGAAACACATAGAGCCAACTTCAGAATAGCTTGGAAATGCATGGAACACTTTTATAGACTTAAAGGACTAAAGGATAGCTCCATGACAACTCATAAATCCCATACGAGCTTAAATGAAGCATAATTCAAAATGAAACCTTAGGAGATTCGGATCAGCTCCAAAACACTCCTCACACTAGAAGAGAGTATAAGGAAGCTAATGGACCAGATCACTTTGCTAAAGGCAGCTCAGATTAGCTTATTTCAAATTCAAACTTTAGCTAAGTCTTTCAGCTAGATAGCTCAATTCAATCCAGCTCACTCCCAACTCGATTAGCTCACCTCAGCTCCAACTATCACTCCCAACTCAACACCCGAAGGTCACCTACCCTTCACCAAGCATCATTTCCGTCCATCATCCACATTGGGCGCCAAGATCATGGAGGGAAAGCAAGAGGGCACCAAAACAAAGAGATGGCACTTTTCATTGAACAAATTCATGATGGTCCACTTGTTTTCCAATTTTGAGCAGGATACAAGTCGAATTGGGTTTCGGTGTCTTCATGAAAGTTATTCCTCTATCTCTTATCTTTCCAAAGCATGTTAAATAGCATCAATAAGATATCGGCAGATAGAGATATGGCCGAATCATTGAAGACTGTGCAGGCTGGACCGAAAAGTTACAACTCTTCTAATAGATTTGGAGGGGGACACCATTCAAATGAATCGTTATCCGAATAGTTAGAGGCCATTTCGGATAAAACCCTTAGAAAACTATAAATAGGACTTGGAATACATCTTGTAAACACACCATTTAGATTATATAAAATTACTTGTGAGATTTTTCTCTCGTTTAGTTCTTCTTAGAACTTTATCGACTTATTAAGTACTTTTGTACTTGTGGCGTCAAACCCCTTTCTATCCATCTTGATACTTTGTGTTCTTTTAGTTTAATATACTAAAAGGGTTAAAGTTTGTTTATCACCATCCCTTAAAGATCAATATAAGGTTCAGGATTAGGTTTTCTATAACCTAGTTTCTTCCTTGAGTATCTTTCAGATACTATTTCCATTTCACCATTCCTTTTCACCATATCACCATCCTTATATATCATTTTATTTCCATTCACCATTCTCATCCTTTATCATCATCATAAAACGTCCTAAACATCCATTCACCCTTATCCACACCACACATCCTTCCGCTTCTAAATTAGTCCCTAAACTATTCCCTTCATTCATTTCACCTATTCCTTTCATACATTATCCTTAATTCTTCATTTTTTGCATCCACTTCTTGCGAGAGACTTGCTTCCTTCCTAGGTCCTACAATCAAAATTTGTCGTTCAGCATCATCAACAAGATCGACACATATCACATGCATTTCCAAGCTTTTCTGAAGTTGGCTCCTTGTGTTTCTAGCATTGTCTTCCGTTTAGCTTCTTCTGAGCTGACTGAGCTGACACAAAGCTAATACTTACTCCTTGAGCTGTAGGTAAGTCCTATGAAGAAAACATAATAATGGAAATAATGAGAATACTTAAAATAACTTAATATGAGTTTAGAATTAAGCTGAAACTTAATAATGTGGTTATAATGACTATTCATGTTTATAACTTAATTAATATAACTCTTAAGTATCTTACTATAAAGTATATAAAAGTAATAAATACTAAGATCAGTAAGATAACTCACATTTGATCCCATGCGTGAAATAAAGTATGAAAGCATGAGATAAATGAGTAGAAATGTAAACGCATCAAAATGTATTGTAACCAATCAGCCTTGATGGGTCTTCAAGGGACTTCAATTGATGTAAATGCCTTGTCATTCTTGAGAATATGATCAGCCATTTGGTCCAAAAGAATACCCTAGTTGAAATATATAAGCAACCTTAGATAACAACTTTATTCAATAAAAATGAAAGTGAATTCATGAAACAAATTTAATGAGCTAGTTTAATTAATGAAAGTGATCTAGTTTAATTAATTAACTCACACACTAAATGAACTCATAAACATACGAAAACTAATATGCATTAAGTGAACTATCCTGCATTAATTAAACTAATGAAATTAATTGAACTGACATGCTTAAATGAACATCAAAAATTATTTGTTCATGCACACATGCTGAAATTAAATTTAAGAATTTAAGAAAGAACTCATGCAAACTCATACACAAGTAGGAGGTTGTATTGTTCCAACAAAGTTGGTGCTTCATTCTCTAATTTCCAGTCTTGAATAAATAGATATCCCATGGCCTCTTGGAATTTCTAGGTTCTAGCACGAGTCATAGGTTCACTAGGAAATTCTTCTGATTCATTGTTGGTTGTGATCATATCATTCCCTCCCTCTTGAGAGCGATTTGTCCCCAAATCATCATCTACATCAAATAGAGATAAATTAGCCACATTAAATGTTGCACTGACATTAAACTCACCTGGGAGGTCTAGTTGATAGGCATTATCATTGACATGCTTGATCACTTGAAAAGGACCATCCCCTCTAGGCATCAATTTTTATTTGTGTTGGGCTGGAAATCTTTCGTTCATCATGTGCAACCAAACCCAATCTTACGACTCAAAGGTAATTCGTTTATGTCCCTTGTTAGTTTGTCGCTCATATTGCTAGGTTCTCTTTTCAATATTGTCCCGCACTTGTTGATGGAGTTTCTTGAAAAAATCAAACTTGTTTCTTCCATATTTATTCACAATTTGATCAGCGGGCAAAGGTGATAAATATAATGGAGTCAGGGGATTGAAACCATATACTATTTAGAATGGTGACATTTTAGTGGCAGAATGAATGGATCGGTTGTAAGCAAATTACACATGTGGCAAGCTTTCCTCCCAAGTCCTTAAATTCTTTTTGATAATTATCCTCAACAACATGGATAACACCCGGTTCATGATGTTTGCACATTTTTGTTCATTTATCTCATGCTTTCATGCTTTATTTCACGCATGGTATCAAAGGGGAGTTATCTTATTGATCTTAGTATTTATTAATTTTATATACTTTATATTAAGCTACTTAAGAGTTATATTACTTAAGCTATAAAAATGAATAGTTATATAACCATATTGATTAAAGTTTTAGCTTAGTTCTAAACTCATGTTAAGTATTTTAAGTATTCTAATTATTTCCATTATTATGTTTTCTTCATAGGACTTACCTACAGCTTAAGGAGTAAATAGTAGCTCGGTGTCAGCTCAGTCAGCTCAGAAGAAGCTAAATGGAAGACAATGCTAGAAACACAAGGAGCCAACTTCAGAATAGCTTGGAAATGCATGGAACACTCCTACAGTACTTAAAGGACTAAAGGATAGCTCCATGTTAGCTCACAAGTCTCATACGAGCTCAAATGAAGCATAATTCAAAACGAGGCCTTAGGAGATACGGATTAGCTCCAAAACACTCCTCACACTAGAAGAGAGTATAAGGAAGCTAATGGACCAGCTCACTTTGCTAAAGGCAGCCCGGATTAGCTTATTTCAGCTTCAAACTTTAGCTAAGTCTTTTAGCTAGATAGCTCAGTTCAATCCAGCTCACTCCCAACTCGATTAGCTCACCTCAACTCTAGCTATCACTCTCAGCTCAACACCCGAAGGTCACCTACTCTTCACCAAGCATCATGTCTGTCCATTATTCATATTGGGCGCCAAGATCATGGAGGGAAAGCAAGAGGGCGCCAAAACAAAGAGGTAGCACTTTTCATTGCACAGATTCCTAATGGTCCACTTGTTTGCCATTTTCGAGCAGGATAGAAGCAGAACTGGGTTTCGGTGTCTTCATGAAAGTTGTTACCCTATCTCTTATCTTTCCAATGCATATTGAATTGCATCAATCCTATATCAGGAGTTCGAGATATGGCCAAATTACTGAAGACATTGCAGGCTGGACCGAGAAGTTACATCTTTTCGAATAGATTTGGAGGGAGACACCATTCAAATGAATGGTTATCCTAATAGTTAAAGGCCATTTCGGCCAAACCTCTTAGAAAACTATAAATAAGACTTAAATTCATTTGTAAATCACATCTTTGATCAATACAAAATTACTTTGTGAGTTTACTCTCAAACTTGTTCTTTTTAGAACTATATCGACTTATCAAATCTATTATATAGGTTTGTGGCGTCTCCTATCCTTTCCATCCATACTTAAGGTTCTAGGAACTTATTTGCTAAGGGTCTAAGTCCTATACCACCCTCAAAGCATACTATAAGTTGGGTTTATGCTTCATAGCATAAGTTCTACTATTGTTACCTTTGAATACTATTTCTTTACCACCTTCCATACATTCTATCCTAACCCTTTCGTCCATCACCTTAATCGACTTCCCTAGCCTTCCCTATTACCTTTTCCATTTATTTCTCTAACCAAAATATCACCCAACCATCCCTTACCAATTACACATATACCCTATACTTCCGCAACCCTCTTTACACCATTTCACCATCTTTTCTTCATCAAACAACAAGGAACGCGTACGAGGATCAAGGCTTGCTTGCAATCACGGTCGGGACAATCAAATCTTCTCTCTACAACAACCATTGGAGAGTTGGAGCGCATTAGTTCACCACTTCAGTTTGACCATCCGGTTGTGGATGGCATGTTGTGGAAAACAACAACTTGGTTCCAATATTGCTCCATAATGTTCTCCAAAAATGGCTTAAGAACTTCACATCTCGATCAGATGTGATAGTTCTTGGAACACCATGCAATCTCATGATTTCCCTGAAAAATAAATTAGCAATATGTGAAGCATCATTAGTCTTATTACAAGGAATAAAATGGACCATTTTAGAGAATAAATCCACTATTACAAAGATGGAATCTTTATTATTCTTTGTACATGGCAACCCATGTACAAAATCCATGCATATGTCTACCCAAGGTGCATTAGGAATAGGTAGTGGGGTAAATAGTCCATGGGGCATGACTTTCGACTTGGCCTTTCTACATGTGATACAACGCTCACATAGTCTCTCAATATCTCGTTTCATCTTTGGCCAATAAAAGTTCTTTTGAAGCATGTTCAAGGTTTTTGCTACTCCAAAATGTCTCATTATTCCTCCACCATGTGCTTCCTTGAGGAGCAACTCCCGAATGGATCCTTTTGGGATGCAAAGACTCCCTTCCTTGAATAGGTATCCATCGTCTCTATAAAACTTATCATGTTGGTGTTGTCCGTGCAGTGCTATAAATTAGGCCAACACATGTGTGCAAGTATACACTGTTAGACAAGTAATAAAGGGTGAGTGAGTATCGCTCCCACGAGGATTTAGGGTAAAGTGTAAGGCAAATTTATTAAGGCAAAAATGTGTCACTAACTAAAAGGAAAATAAAGATAATAGTATAAACAGATAGGAATGGATATGTACGATGAAGGTGCAATGGTGAAATGCTATGATAATTTTAGAATGCAAGCAACTAAAAAATGTCAAGGCAAAATGGAATGGTTGGTGATGGCCCAATAGAAATATGGAAGTGGTGTGTGAAGAGTATGGCGATATGATTGCAAGAAAACGAAAGAAACAAAAGAAACACTTTGTAGATGTTGAGGCAAAAACAGGATGCAAGAACACGAGTAAGCGATATGTTGTACTAACCCTCTATTGATGAGCTCTCTTGGGAATGATTGGTGGAAGCTCCTATGGACTTCTTAACCTTACTCCTACAAACATCTAGCTATTATGGTGTCTATTTACTCGATAGAGGTTTCTAAAGTGCTCCCGCTCTCTCGAGTCTTAGGAACCTGACAGTCTAAAATGCCACGACATCTCCTCTCGGTCTCAATAGTGTCATCTAGCCTATAGACAAAGCACACTCCTTTTAGATGTTGAAACCCTCACTTAAGTCTCTTTCGATCACCTAAGGTCAGATTAGGCTCTATTTGTAGTCTAGAACCCATTGCTCATGTAGATCCTCCCTTAGTTCATATCGAATACTAAAGATCTATGGCTAGGTTTCTCTCGAACACCTAACGTGCACCTAAACACGAGACACTCTCATGCCTCTTACAATGCTTAAATGATTAACAACAATGAGCAAAGCAAATACACAAACACATAGCATGCTAAATATTTATAAAAATAAAGAGTTAATCATCCACATAAACAACTACCTAAATAAAGCAAACCATGGTGGTGTGAAAGTTAAAGATAATATCATCCACAATAACATGCTTAAACATCCACAATAACCCTCTCAAAGATATAAAAATAAAATAAAGCAAAGGAAGAGGATAGAAGACACCCTCGGTGTGCACAGCCGTCAGCCTCTTCAACTACCATGGGACGCCTTAGCGTGCTAGCCCCTCTTGGGTGCCTAGCACACCACTCCCTTCAAGCTCTATCAATGGAGGACTCTTTGGCCAGAAGTTGGGAAAGAAAGGTGGAAGCTTTCCTTCGCCGCCAACAGCTTCAAAGGTCCCTCTTTTTTCGTGTTTAATCTCTCAAAAAGGCCTCCAAAAAGGTATGTCTTTTATTAGGTCACCATGCCTTATTAAAAAGGGCGTGAAAAACCCTAGGGTTTGGTAGAAATTCCATTTGCACCCCTGTTCACGTGATGACATTTATGACATGGTGACAGTGGTCCCCTATTGAGGTGGTTGTGACCAGCTTGCATAGCACCAGCTGGTACTCCTCTCAAAATATCTTCTTGTCTTTTAGTGCAACACAGGAGGTCTCCAGATTTGCCATGGCATTTTCCCATCGCTATCCTTCTGCGAATGCCATGACAAATTTCCTCTACTTCCCACTTTGCTTTACCTGCACAACATCAAACAAAAGCACGACCTTCCCCGTAAAATAGCACCTATTGCCACACAAAAAATACCAAGGCATAACTAGAGACTACATGCAATGTTATGATCTTAAATGCATCTAAATGCTCTTGTATGTACTTAAAGACACTCAATAACTTAAGTAAAAAGGCTTAAAATATAGCCTTTTTGCGAAGTTATCACATGTGCACCTTTCTCACAGATTTGGTATACTTCACCAAAATCATGATTAGACTCGTATAATTCCTTAATGAAAGCAAAACCCAACAATTTAGAGTCTAAGGTGTTAAAAAGGTCTTACCTACATGATAGTGTATCAACAATAATGTTTTCCTTACCCATTTTATACTTGATCACGTAAGGGATGGCTTCAAGAAACTAAACTCATTTGGCATATCTCTTGTTTAGCTTATGTTGACCCTTGATATGCTTTAATGCCTCATGGTCTGTATGGATGATGAATTCTTTAGACCTTAGGTAATGTTGTCATGGTTTCCAGAGACCGAAATAGTGCATACATCTCCTTATCATAGGTTGAATAATTAAGTTTTGCTCCACTCAATTTCTTACTAAAGTAGTCTATGGGCGTCCTTCTTGAGATAAAATTGCTCCAATTTCCAAACCTGAAGCATCACATTCAACATGAAAAACTTTGTTAAACTTAGGTAAAGTTAACATTTGTGCATTAATTAAATAATCCATAATCAGTTTAAAGGATTTCTCGTGCTCTTCACCCCAAAAGAAGTTGGAATTCTTTTTAATGACTCCAGTTAAAAAAGTAGCTAAGATGCTAAAATTGAGTACAAACCAACGATAAAATCTTGCTAAACAATGGAAGCTTCTAACTTGGTTAATGCTTGTTGGTCTATGTCATTCTTTAATTGCCTTAACCTTCTCTCTATCAACTTCTAATCCATCTGCACTCACATCAAAACCTAGGAAAACAACTTTGTTAGTGCAAAATATGAACTTTTGTATATTAGCATAAAGTCTTTCATTTCTCAAAACATCTAAAATTGACCTTAGATGTTGAACATGTTCATTAAAACTCTTGCTATAGATAAGAATATCATCAAAATTTACTACACAAAACTTACCCAAGAATTGTTTAAGGATGTGATTCCTTAATCTCATGAAAGAGCTTGGTGCATTAGTTAGACCGAACGATATAACCAACCACTCATATAATCCTTGCTTAGTCTTGAATGTAGTTTTTCACTATTTCCCTTCTAGCATTCGAATTTGATGGTAATCACTTTTAAGATCAATCATAGAGAAGACATTAGAACCACTAAACTCATCTAACATATCATCTAAACATGGAATAGGATGACGATACCGCACAAGAACTAAGGCCCTCTCTAACATAACCCTTTTTCATCAAAATAACTTAGAAACACTCATCTTCTTCTCGCACTCTGGTGTGTTTTTTGATCGCCATTCTTGACTTCTGACCATGGCCGTTTTCATGTCGACCTCCATTTTTCAGCTCCGACAACCTTATCGGAACTCTAAGAACACACAAAAACAACTTAGAAACCAAATTTCTTTCTGATCTAACCATTAAACCCATTAAACTATCCCGAAAATAGAACAATCTCTTCAAAACAATACTCTAACTACTTGGATTTAAGTGAATCCTTCCATTTTCCCTAGATTTCAAGTTTAAACTGCCTAAATCCTAAAACATAAATTGGATTCAATTGAATCCAATCTCCTTCCCCAGATTTAGACCTAAACCAACTGATTCTTCCTTTCCTCAACTCTGATTTGAGTCTCAACTAAACTCGAACACAAATTTAGGTTAGTTTTGAGTTCTTCCTTTATTTTTATTAATCAACAAATCTTAGAGTATACTTCATGCTTATAAAATAAATTTTTAATGTTTTGTAGAAGCAAAAACAAAAAGGATATCAAAGAAGCTATTACCTTCAGCTCGACGGTTGTAGTTGTTCGGTGACCGTTTTCGACATCTTTTCCTCTCCTAGTGCCTCTTTAGATTTGTTAATTCTCAAGATTCCCCTGTTTCTTCAATTATTAATTGAATAATTGCCTAATAAATTTCCTCATTTTTCGGTATCTGACAGGTATTCAATGGCCCCTTTAATTTTCTCTCTCCTCTATTTATAGGGAAATCAAAATTGGGTCATCAATCCATGTGAAGGATAATCTAGGGATGGCAATTTGACCCGTCTATGTTGGGTTCTGACCTAACCCGATCAGGAAAGATTTTTTTATTAAAAAATTGAGATCGGGTCAGGTCGGGTTTAGGGTAAAAACTCTCTGACCTGATCCATCCCAATATATTTATATATTCTTATTATATTTTTATATATAATATTTAATATTTTTATTAATTTTTTAGGTCGGGTTATACATTTTATTACTTCGGATTAGGTAAGGTCGTGTTGGGTTGGGAGAAATATACATTGAGGTCTGGTCGGGTTCGGGACAGATATTTACATTTTTAGGTCGAGGTTGGGACGGCCAAAAACCTGATCCGTTGTCATAGGAGAATCAACCACTCCGAGTTTGCCACATGGATATTTTAGCTTGCTAAAGAAACACATTTCTGTTTCTTTCAATCCAGTATCCAGTTTTTAATTATTTTGGGTGGGAAAGACAATTATTTGGGCCTGAAAGATTTTATATTAGGCTTTTTGGATGTAAAGTGGAATATTTATTATTTGATATGTATTGGACATTTGTTTGTTTTTTTTTTAATTGAACTCTTATTTATATATTTATACTAATTATAATTATTTATTTATTTATATTTATTTATTTAATGCTTGACCTTATTTATTATTATTTTTACCATTCGGACGAAATTAAGGTACTACAATATCCTCTAAAGAGGTTCAATACAGTAATCCTTAAGACCAATGTTATCCCTACGATTACCAATAACAATGAAATCGAGAAATGCATTTAGTCTAATCTTGAGACTCTAACTACATTCACTTCAAATTTCAAAACTCTCAAGGCTCTTAGATAGTAATCCTCTTGTTCCTAACCTCTATAAGAAACGATATACCTTCCTCTAACATTTGAGCTAGGTAAAATTAGGGGCAAGTGTTAGAAACAAAACTATTGATTCAAAATCAATATTTATAAAATTAGGTAAAATGTTACATAATGAAAAATAAAACATAGACTTAAAATATAGAACAACATATAGATAATGCCAAAAACAATGAAAATATATATTTTTTATAAATAAATTATATATTTGAAACGGTTACGATATCTAAATTCAAGAAATTAAAGGTTTAATTATTAAATTGAACGATTTAGCAAAGAACTTTACCTTTTAAAATAATTTTACTATTTGATATATTAAACATAAACCTTAAAATTTCAAACGCATTTTCGTTTCCTCCGGAAGGCACACACTAATTAGTGTTTATGCTCGAGCATTAAATCAGGACATAGTTTTGGCCACAAACTAAATCCAACAACTTCCTGAAATTTTCATTAGAGCTCCCTTTTGCCCCAACTGATCTTTGTGCAACTTGTTTAATGTCCCGCAATTTCCCCCTCATTTTCTTCCCTTTTTCTTTTGCCAAAACCAGGTCCAAAGCCCTCATTATTCCATCCTTTGTCAAAATTCCACTCTCAACGATCACACCAATCTCCCACATATCCTGAACCATTCTTGCATTCACCCCATGATCCCCAAAGAATGGCCTGAAAATCATTGGCACCTCACCTGCTATGCTTTCTACTAGTGAGTTCCAACCGCCATGAGTTATGAACACCCCAACTGCACCATGGGCTAGCACATCTGTCTGGGGAGCCCATGGAACTATAATGCCATTTGCCTTCTCTAGGAACCCATTGGGCAGATGCACCTTTAGGCTATCTCTTAGAGACCATATAAATGGAACCTGGCTAGCTTTTAATGCTTCTGCTAGTGCAACAAGTTCATTTG
Organism: Abelmoschus esculentus; assembly: GCA_035048815.1. NCBI lineage: Eukaryota > Viridiplantae > Streptophyta > Magnoliopsida > Malvales > Malvaceae > Abelmoschus > Abelmoschus esculentus. Next base: position 8,277,160 of record JAUCBN010000051.1, on the reverse strand, counting down.
GAGGTGGGGTTGCTATTGACCCAAAACTGATATACGCCACGGTTGTTGGTTTTTGCTTGTCGAGCCATGCCAGACAGCCATGTGAATCTGGAACGGATAATGGTTTTGTTGCAAGGATGAAAGGTCCAACATTCAGGTATTGCTTGCACTTGGATTTGAGATCAGTTGTGATATCAGGGTCTAGTTCTTCGAAAGAGTTTATAAAGACAGCAGTTGCCTCTGGGAGAACTTGGCCCATTTTGTGCAGCAAGTTTGAAAAGAATGATTCCATGTTCCCGAAGATAATTCCCTCAGGCAAGTCGCGGATGCGTACGTTCGACATCCCAGTAATGAAGTTGAGGGTTTCATCTTCTCGTCCAACAATGCCTGTATAAAGTTTACATACACATGTTCTGTTAAATCCACCTTTGAAACCAATATGTTTAAAAATGCTTAAAGTTAAATGATATGTGTGTAGTTTGCACCAGCTAACTTGTGTAAGAAAAGAGAGGAAGGAAAGCTACCTCCAGCTCCATATGTTTCCCTTAATAAATTAGTATAAACATGACAAGAGAGGGAGCAAGCCCCAGCAGTGTATAAAGGTAGCCAAGGCACACCAATCTCCAACGCCATATCTTTGGCAAACCAAAAGAAAGCATCAGTGACCAAGCAGCTCAGTTTCCTCCCACTCTCTTCCACTGCCATCTCCATCCCATTCCTGAAATTCTGGGGTGCAGCTCTCATGAACAACTCGATGTCCTCCTGAGGCCTCCCAACAAAAACATAGCCTTCAGGTACTCCATCATTAACGTTATACGCTTTAATGTTTGGTGGAGTTGGTTGGGATGTGGAGAAGATGGAGTTGTTGGATTGTTCAGTGCTGAAAAAGGAAAACAGGGTGTTTGGGGATGCAGAGGCTAGGCGGTTGATGATGGCTAGGAGTGGAGCTGCGTGGGTGGAGAAAGGGAATGCAAAAACAGCAACATGGGGATTAACAAGTTGCGCCATTACTGGACTGTTGTATTCTGTGCGAGAAAGCTTGAGCTTGTATAGGCGAAGACTGGAAAGAGTTTTTAAATAGCCGGTAATACAATTCGTACACCCGATTCGAACTGATTCCCTCTAACACAATAAAAAAAATGCAACCAAACACTTGTTATCCCTTTCGTAACAAGGGTACTGCAGTGGGGGTTAGCACATGGTTGATGCTCCAGCTACTTGACGGTCCAAGCACGAAACATCACAGCTTGAAAACAAATATTTAGAAAACAGCATTTGATTTATGATTAGACCGGTTGGTTTCATTTTTTTTTTGTAAAAAAAATACAAGATTGTTGGCTTCGCCTTTGAATTAGTGGTGGAAATTGGACATGCGCCAACCCCCGCCTATCCTTTGTTGTTGAATGGTGTCTGCTTTACCAAACAATTGGGAAACCAACTTGACTCTAACACCACTCATATAATTGTAATCAACTCCAGGCTTCAGATAGTTTTAAAGGATATTGTACACTGAAACACAAACAATAATCAAATCCAAAGTGAAGGGAAACCACTAAACCACTATCATGATAAGCTGGCTGGAGCTAGGGAGGAAACTCTTACAACCCATCATTTCAATAAAAATAGAAACCTCGGGACATGATGACAACAATGAGTGACGAATGCTTTGTATTTGATCTGATTACATTCAGGGATACTGGCCATAAAACCCCAAGCCTTTAACCTTAACTCCCAAGTCAAAATTAAATAAATTAGCTTCAAAACTGAAATAAGCCAACATCTATGAGTCCAACATTTCATCTTGTATCTCATTAGGGGCAATGAGTCCAGGGATAGAAAGCATCCATTGTCTCTCTCTTTCCCTCTGTACAGCAGCCTCTTCTGCATAGAGATCTTTATTGTCCTGCAGAAAGTAGAACTACATGATCAGACACTTCATTCATCAAATCAAACTACATACACAGTTGATAAATTCATCCTATCAAAGACCACAGAGTGAAACTTACACTTCAATTAAAACTAACAGTAGATTCAAACTCCAATTATAAACATAGACCTATTCACATGATCATTAACAAAGACTTCATTCAAAGCTTTACATGAGCTGAAAATTCTTTTGATTGCACAAGGAAGTCCCTTAGGTGATTTTTAAAAGTGGACAAATCATTTCTTGACTCAAATAATCCATTCACAAATTGAGTGACCTGAAACCCACATCAGATAAGTGAAACTCAGTATACAAAAGAAAAATATATTGATAGATTGGGTGAACCTTGTATTATACCTCAGCTGCAGTCATGTTGGGGAATGATGTACTCAGAAGTTTTATTGTGTATTCACGAACAAACATTCCATTATTTGGATATGGATATGGAACCATAGCAGCATCCCATAAGGGGTCGGTCAATAAACCACTCTCGACCTGAAAGTAATTGTATGAAGAGTAAGATTAAAATTAATACATATCAGATCAATCAGGGCACAATAAAATACTTTACCAGGGAGAACAGATGTTGTAAAACCAAGACATGCAACTTGAAGCCAGGTTTGTGAAAAGTGTCCGTCACGATGACAAATATTTCTTGCTCAATTGACAAGAAGTAGGTCCGGTAGAACTGGTTGCAAAACTCAGAAGCCTGTCAAGGTGCCAAAATCAAGAAATCAACATCTTTATATAAACACAGTTATCAACCATGAAAACCCCAAATTGTCAGACCTGAAAGTTTTTCAACATCTCCAATAGAAGATTTAGACCAGTTTCTGAAATATTCCTCTCTGTATGTCGAAATGCCCAAGTGATTGAATCCATGACTAGCTTTAATTGCTGAGGCAGATGCAAGAAAAAATTGATAAATGATGATTGCCTTGAAACTCTTTCAAACATCCAAAAATAATAATAATAACTAAAATTAGATTGTTATTATTGAGAAAGTAAAAGCTTAGACCAACAAGATTTAAACACATATTCCATGTTTTTAATTGAACAACTACAAGAGATCAGCAAAAGGAAGAAACTTAATAGCAACCTGACTTGACAACCGAATAAGAGCAGGAAAACAATGAGTGGCAATGGCACGAAGAATTGAAAAGAATTTGAGGCGATGTTCTGGATAATCTTCAAAATTTTTAGTTATCATCTGCAGGGCACGGCAACAAAAAATTAAAGGTTAATCTTTACCTGGTAGCACCCCCATCCTAAGCTTTAAAGAGAGTAAATACACCATTTTCCCTTATCCCCATGAGAAAAAGTTCCCCCTTTCAGAATGCGTGCATAACATAAATATATTGATAAAAGACTCACCTCCGGCGTGCACTGAAAAACAGCTTCAAATATACGAGGAACATCATCTATCATTGTAGCTTTAAACTTTTGTTATAGCTTGTTGCTTTTAATTTTACTTTAGGACAAGTAAAAATTCAAGTTCGGTAGTGTGATAACTCTAGAAAGAACGAGAAATTATATCGTGGGTAAGTTTTACCACATCATTTATGGGATCAACCATTAAAAATCATTCATATCATTATTGTTTTCATATTATATATTTTTCAAAGTAGTTCTTCACTCATATTTATTATTAATTCATTTTAAAAACAGTTTTTTCAAGTGAAGATTCATTTTGAAAAATATATGACATGAAAAGAATAATGATATGGATAATTTTAATGGTTGGTCCTATAAACACGTGGTAAAACTTACCTATAAAATAATTTCTCTTAAAGAACACATATTTTTTCTTGATTTATAGATTATTTACCCTATAATAGTATTTTATGCATCCATTTAAGCATTTCCTGTTTAATATTTACATTTCGTCTTAACTTCAATCATAATTACTCTTTTATTTATATATATTATTAATGTCTATATAAAGGATGTCTCATTATTGTAATTAGTTTCTACACTACAACAATTAGTTATCTATACAACTAAGGATAAGAATAAATTTGTTAACCTAATTTTTTGTTATAATAAATTTTGTATGATAGTCTGTCATACAAATCACCTGAAGGACAAGTGTCCTTAATTCGACTACCTATAAATTAATACTTTTGAAGAAAAGAGAAATATCACTGACACGATTATCATTTTCTATCATCTTTAACCTTTCGAAGTTCTCCTCTTATGATGACTTAAGCTTCTTTTCTAGGGAATATATTTATCTTATTTAAATCTTTCTAGAAATAGAAACCGCAATATTTGGGGAATAATGAGGTTTGAATTTTTTATTAGGAATATAGGGATCTCCAAAGGATATTTTGGAATCTAGGCCATTTTCTACAGTGGATTAAGGGGGTCGCCACCTGCAGGTGGCGTTGTATTATATTTTATAATTTTTTAATGCTTTCGGCTCATGCTGAGCCGTGTAAGGAGTCTGCATGCACAGTAGGTCGCCACCTCGAGGTGGCGTTGGTGTGCAAGGCTCATGCAGACTGGCATGGCTGGCTGGAAATCCTGGAAATCGGCGTTGAAAACGCTGAATGCATGCTGGAACAGAGCAGGTCGCCACCTGCAAATGGCGATGGCATGGGCCTTCGGCAGCCTTTTCTTTACACATGTGATCTTATAATATATATATATATATTTAGTATAAGAATGTTAAACATCCAAAAACGATTCAAATTTCAATTTTCTTTGCTCTCAATTTTTGTAAGGGAAAAATCTTGTAGGGGGTGTGTCAAAGCTCAGCTCTAAAGAAAAAATATACGTTAGAGAAATCTAGTAAGTTTGGTTATGTTGACGGTGATAATTTAAAATTGTTTATTATTATTATTATTATTATTATTATTATTATTATTATTATTATTATTTATGCTACTTTTATGGATAATTTATGTTCTTTTATTTGTATGAATATGCAGTTATAATGAGTTCTGCAAATTATGTTGATACCGAGAATCTTGTTGGTCGATGGGGAGAATCGCTTGATGATTTTAGCGATGATGAAGAAAATATTGTACCTCTTGGTGAAGATGATGACGCGAATATACTCGATCCGGATGATGTCTAAATAGTTTTGAAAAATATGAATGGAGCACAAGTTGTTGATGTTGAAGATGATGTATGGGAAGCCGCTGTCGCTAAACTTGGTATGAATAATGATCCACCTGCTTGGGGTTACGTTGAACCAGAGCCCGAGCCAATGCAACCTATTTACCCATCTTACGAACCACCATCTCGTATGCTTGAGGTGGACTATAGTGCCATGCGAGATCCGGAGCATGAAGCTCATGTATTTGGTTCTTCCTCATCTTCTCAGTATGGGGAATTAATATTAAAGGCTCAATTTGATACAAAGAAAGATGCACAATTAGCTGTTAAGGAGTACTGCATCAGAAGACATATGAGGTTCTGTGTGGCTGAATCGAATACACAAACCTATTGCGTACGTTGTATGAATTGGAAGAGCAAATGTCCTTGGTGGATAAGAATATCATTTCGACAGAGGAGTCAAATGTGGGAGGTTACTCGATTCAATGAGCAACATACATGTTCAAATGATTCCTTATCGCAAGACCATATTAATTTAGACTCTGATCTAATCTGTGCATACATCAGATTATTGGTTGAAAAAGAACAGCGAATTTCAATTGCAGTGTTAATAGCGTCCATCAGGAATCAACTTGGATATATTCCCTCATACTATAAGGCATGGATGGCGAAGCAAAAGGCAATGATACAAGTTTATGGAGACTGGGATAAATCGTATAATGAGTTGCCAGGTCTTATTCGAGCAATGAAAATCTTCATCCTAGGAACTATGATAGAGTATGAGACCATACCAGCATGCAACGTACGAGGTGAACAATTGTTCGGTAAAAGGATATTTAGTAAGTTATTTTGTGCATTTAATGCTTGCATTGAAGACTTCCCATTTTGCAAGCGCATGATTCAGGTGGATGGTACATTGTTATATGGGAAGTACGGTCATATATTACTTGTTGTCGTTGCACAAGACGGAGATAGTAATATATTTTCAATTGCATTTGCCATAGTTGAGTCAGAAGACGCTGATGGATGAGATTTTTTTTTTGAGACATTTACGAAACCATGTAGTGAAAGAAGATGGAGTATGCATGATTTCTGATCGAGGTACCGTACTGTTATCAGTAATTGACAGACCCGAAAGTTTATGGTCTCCTCCGCATGCATATCCCGCATATTGCATTCGACATATTGCAGCGAATGCTAAAAAAAGGTTTGGGAACAATGAGATCCGCAAAGAGATTTTAGGTGCAGGTAATTTTTTAATTATTTAATAAATAACTTTAATTTATTTATTTATGATTCGTTCTTATTTTATTATTTATATTTTTTTAAAGGGTACGAACTAGTTCAACCAAAGTTCGATGCGAGAATAAGAAGGTTGAGACGACATGGTGGACTAGTATTTAAGTTTGCAAATGACATCCCCAAAGAAAGATGGTCACAAGCGTACGATGAAGGTAGACGTTACGGACATATGACAACAAACCTTGCCGAAGCAATAAATTCTGTGCTTAAGGGAACACGACATCTCCCTATTGCAAGTATTGTGTGGGAGACATATTTTCGATTAGGTAAGGTGTGGGACGATAAAGGACATGAGGTCAACGCTCGAATAAATAGTGGACAGAATTGGAGTCAAACCCTGCACGATCGAATGACTTCACTTCAAGCGGATGCAAGCTCTATGAGGGTAAGAACTTTCGACCCAAGTGGTGCCGAATTTACTATCGAAGCTATGGTCCGAGGTGAGTCAAGAATGTTTGTAGTTAACCTTCATCGTAGATGGTGTAATTGTGGTCAATTTCAAGCATTTAGATACCCCTGCTCCCACGCACAGGCTGTATGCATGCATATTCATATGGACCCTTTTATGTTTGCGGATCCGTGTTATAACCTGTATAATATTGCCAACATATACCGCAATTAGTTCAACACGATCCCAAACAAAGATTATTGGCCAGATGATCCAATAAACGAGGAATGGTTACTCAATCCAAATCTTCGTAGAAAGTTGAAGGGTCGACCGGCATCAACTTGAATCCATACCAATATGGATGACGCAGACCAAAGAGAGGGGGCTTTCAAATCAAGCATTGCACGCTTTGTAGAGGACCTGGTCACAGTCGAAACAAGTGTCCAAATAGATCACATATGTATGATAAATAATTATTATTTAAATATGTATGATCTATTTTATTTATTCAAATAAAATACGAACTTATTAAAATCGAATTTATTGGATGAAATTATTTAATTACTATTTAGATATTAAATGGTAGTTAAATGGAATAGAAAATCAAATTTATTCAAATAAATTATTTATTAAAATAAAAAAACGAGGATGATAAAAATTTATTAATTCAAATAAAATTCTCAAGTACATTGCAATTTAAACATAATAACATGATGATAAAAATTTATTTTCTTCACCTCCTCGGTAATTCCTATCGGTGTAAAGAAGATGTTTGGTCGTACCGTCTTGGAGGTTGAACCATTCTTCGTGGTTGATCCGGAGTCTGTTCATCGCTAAAAAAAGGTAGGGTTCCATACATATCTTCAAGATTGTATGATGGGCTACTAATAGTCGGATTACTAGTAGTTGAGGGATACTGAAATTGGGGTATGTTTCCTCCATCATCAGTGAATCTTGGTTGATAAGCTGTCATGTCCCCAAATGTCGATTTTTCCCAATTATTGGGTGGATGAGATTGCACCGGAGACCACGAAGAATGCGCCCCTGTAGAAGGATCCATGTTATTTTCTTCTTCTGTTGGTTCTTGAGAACATTGACCTTGACCAGACTCTTGTGATAAATGAACGTGCTTCGAACAATACGAATCTTGAAGCCAGTTATTGACATCTTCAACAGATGCAATAAATGGTTTACCATTTTCAGAATACCAAGAATAATACTCTGAATTAAACTGAAATCAGTAGCTTCAATTGGACATAAATTTTCTGCCCACCGCGTGTATCTTTCCTCCCAACAGGAAATAAAATATCCTTGCTTATGAGCCCACGTCGGGTCGAATCTGCCTTTATGCACCATATGTATATGATCAATAGATGGTTGAGCTCTAGGAATAGGCTGGTGAAAATTAAATTGTCGTAACACTCTATCAGCACAATGATACTCTACAATCGAAAAATGGATCAAAGGTACCACTACACCCCAGAATGTACGACATTAAAGGACATCTGCTGGTATGCACGCCTCGATTGTTGGATCCACATAAGACAACCAATTAAACTGTGAAAATAATTATAAAATTAAGAAAATATATATATGAAATAATTAGTAAAAAATGGATTACAATACCTGATTTTTTCCAACAGTTTGAATTTTCATTCTTGTATCTTTAACATTGTTATGTACAACACCGGCATTCCTCAACTTATGTCTCCATCTGTAAATATGAAAAAATATATATAAAAATTAAATCAACATAAAAGTTATATATATGAGCACTTTAATTACAACATTACCTTCCAGCCAGCGGGAATTCCATATGTACAGGACCTTCGACAATTGGAGTTAAATAAGGCAATCTATCCCATGCCCAAGACTGCAATAAGATTTGACAACCTCCCATATCTGAATTCTTTTTATCCCCAATCATTATTACGGTCTTGCACATTTCATGGTATAAAAAACACAATATTGCAGATCCCCAACTGTAATTAGCAACCGTGCTCAAATCAGCCAACATTGGTAGGTACTGTGTGTGAACCAAATTACCAGATGTATCTAGCATTAAAATCCCACCAATAATTTGCATGATATATGCTCTAGTTACAAACACAATTTCTTCGTAACTAGAGTTCTCGGTTACAAGAAATTCATTTTGTAACCATAAAATTTTCAATCGAAGATCGTTTACACATCCATCTGGAGGAATTTTGCCGAGATATTGCATACAAACCTCAGCAACTCGGTAGTTGTTGTGTCCCACCAATGGATTCCCATTTATTGGGACACCGAGCTGTACAGCTACATCTTCGAGAGTTACTGTACACTCTCCAAATGGAAAGTGAAAAGTGTGGGTCTAGGGTCTCCAACGTTCAAGCAAACCCGTGATCAATCCAGGCACAATTTTAAACCCACGAAGTAAGGAAGCTTCATAAAAACCGGAAAGCTGTAAATAATTAACTATTACTTCCGGAGGTTCTCTGATCTTCACTCCTCTACGACGAATTGTATGCTCCAAACCCTATTAAAATTTAGTATAATCAATTATTTAACGTATTAAAGAAAGATAACCAAATAACACATAATAAATTTTGTAAATAATTTAATTACTTGTTCATCATGAATATGAGATGAAATATGTTCGTTGTCACGATACAATAGAACTCCTTCAGACATTATTTTCAAATAATCTGTAAAAAGGAGAAGATAAAAAATAGAAAAAATTATATTCGAATTAAAAACAAAATTAAATTAACAAAATTAAACAAAGCAAAATTAAATACTCTAAATAATCTGTAAAAAGGAGAAGATAAAAACAGAATAATACATTAATAAATTACACAACAAAATTAAATAAACTAAAAACGATAATTAAATCAGAATATAAAATAAATATAAATCAACAAAAATAATAATACCTTCGAATATAAAAAAATTACGTCAAAATTGTTTCACTCTAATTTCTCTCGTACAAACACACTCGAATACTCAAATTCACCCTTCAACACCTCCAAAACTATAATTTCTCTCGTGCAAATGCATGCAAGCCCTAAACGCTTCGAATATATATTGATCATCCAGCCATCCAGCCATCTTTGCCATCACGTGAACCACCTGCATGCATGACCCAACGCCACCTGCAGGTGGCGACCTGGATTCATCAGTCCATGCAGACTGTGCCATGCATTCAGCATTATGTGCCATGCATTCAGCGCATAATGCGCTGATTTTCATCTCCCCAACGCCACCTCGAGGTGGCGACCAGCCAGGTTCTTCACGGCTTATGGCTGAGCCGAATCAGAGCCAAAAATCAGCCAGGATATTTTGGCTCAACACGAGTCGAGAAGCATAAAAAAGTGGTAACGCCACCTGCAGGTGGCGTTTTCCCATGCCCACTGTAGATATTGGCCTAGAACCCCAAATAATCTTTGGGGATCCCTATTAACCAAATAAAAAAAGGGGACTGGATTATTCCCCAGATTTTACCAATAGAAACTTTTGAGAAATCAAGATACATACCCCGAAAATAAGAAAAATATGTTTTATCTTATTTAAATCTTTCTAGAGATATATGTTTAACAAACTTTATTATATTTTTTTTGTGTTAATTGTCGATGGTTTACATTTCTAAATGTATTATGCACTTGTTTAAATTTGGATTAAAAGTTCAATACAATTTTATTAATTTGAGGCTGACCTGTTCAGCAGGTAGTCTGTTTGTACATAATTTTTATGAGGTTTGTACATAAATAATTATAATAAAAACGGTATATACATAAAATATTACGATATAAAGATTTATGTACACACCTATTTTACTACGATAAACCTTATTTATTATAAAAACAATAAGAATTTTAGTAGGTACATAAATTATTACAAATTATACATAGTTTATTACCCAAAACGTAATAAAAATATTTGATACCATATTTCTTACAAGATCTCACCCAAACTCAAAAGCCCTCAATTTAGGGTAAGCATTTATGTACATACATATTTTCATACAAGAAAACGTAATTTATTACAAGGACGGTGAGAATTTTTGTAGGTACATAAATTATTACAAATTGAACATAGTTTATTACCCAAAACGTAATAAAAACGATAGGTACTATATTTTTACACGAGATCACCCAAGCTCAAAAGAGCTCAACTTAGGGTAAAAATTTATGTATATACATATTTTCCTACAAGAAAACCTAATTTATTACAAGAAGGATGAGAATTTTAGTAGGTACATAAATTATGACAAGTTGTACATAGTTTATTACCAAAACATAATAAAAACGATATGTACCGTATTTCTTAAAAGATATAACCAAAACTCGAAAGAGTTGAACTTAGGGTAAACATTTCTGTACATACATATTTTCCTACAATAAAACCTAATTTATTACAAGAAGGGTGAGAATTTTAGTAGGTACATAATTTATTACCCAAAACGTAATAAAAATGGTAGATACCGTATTTCTTTTACGATCTAACCAAAACTCAAAAGAGCTCAACTTAGGGTAAGCATTTATGTACATACATTGTACATAGTTTATTACCCAAAACGTAATAAAAACGGTAGGTACCGTATTTTTTATACGATCAAATCAAAACTCAAAAGAGCTCAACTTAGGTAATCATTTATGTACATACATATTTTCCTACCAGAAAACCTAATTTATTACAAGAACGGTGAGAATTTTAGTAAGTACATAAATTATTACAAGCTATACATAATTTATTACCCAAAACGTAATAAAAACGGTATGTATCGTACTTACACGAGATCACCCAAACTCAAAAGAGCTCAATTTCGGGTAAGCATTTATGTGCATACATATTTTCCTACATGAAAACCTAATTTATTATAAAAACGATAAGAATTTTAGTGGGTATATAAATTATTATAAAATATACATAGTTTATTATACAAAACGTATTAAAAACGGTAGGTACCGTATTTCTTACAAGAGCTCAATTTAGGGTAAGCATTTACTTACATACATATTTTCCTACAAGAAAACGTAATTTATTATAATAACGATGAAAATTTTAGTAGGTATATAAATTATTACAAATTATACATAATTTATTACCCAAAACGTAATAAAAATGGTAGGTACCGTATTTCTTACACAAGATCACCCAAACTCAAAAGAGCTCAACTTAAGGTAAGCATTTATGTACATACATATTTTCTTTAAAAAACGTAATTATTATAAAAACGGTAAGAATTTTAGTAAGTACATAAATTATTACAAATTATACATAGTTTATTATACAAAACGTAATAAAATCAGTAGGCACCGAAATTATTACCCAATTTTATCTTACTTTAAAATTAACCGGTTAACCGGGTGATATTTAAATATTTTTTAATCGAACGATTTATATTTATTTTAGTAAATCGAACGGTTCTCAAACATTGGTTTTATTTTAGTCGCATGTTTAGCGGTTTTCTTTTAAAAATTGTGCTAGAGTTCAGACTGCGTTTAACATTGCATTCTAAACTAGTTTTTTGGCCAAAAGTTGGTTTAGAACGTAGAAACAATGCTAAACATTTAACTTTTAGAGAAAAAACTACGTTTGAAAAGTGTTTTTCAACCCAAACGCAAAAGTTAAAATTTTTAGTTTTTGTGGTTGGAAAAGTGCTTTTAAGAGTCAGACTACAATTTTAACCTTCATTTACTATGTTTTATTATAATTTAATTTTTACAAATATATAATTATATTTAACATAAATTATTTTTTAATTTAAAAATTATATATTTATGTCAAATTTTAAAAAAAAACACTTTTCTCAAATGTATTTCAAAAAATCATTTTTCAAAAATAAGTTATATATTCATTTATTAATATTTTTATATTTTATCGTAATTTAATAACTTAATATTATAATATGAAAGAATTTTATTATATTTTAAATATATATTTTTTAACTTATAACATAAGGTCTAAAATAATTATTTATTTTCTTAAAAATACATTTTAACAACAATACTAAATACATATATCTCAAACTAAAAATTTCGAAAAAAAAACTTTTTGGAATGCAATACTAAATTTACCCTCGTTCATGAGTTGGATTCCTATCAAGCCCATCCTTCAAAACATCCGATGACAAATGTTGTATTGTATAGCTCGGCTGTGTTCAACAAATAAACCAACTCGCCGCCCCATTTTCAATAGTGCGATCCATCCATGTGCATAAATTTAAAGTAGAGTTCCATTTTCTTTGCTCGACCCTATATAAATGTCCCTGCGCTTGCTTAGCACTATCACTCTGTTTCTTCACAATCTCCCTTTTCTCGCCCCTACTACGCTCATCTCTCCTTTTTCTCCACACAAGATTTCATCCTTTGCTATGTCTTATCGCCCTAACTATCAAGGTGGCCGTCGGGGTGGCGGTCCCAACTCCGGCCGCGGCAGTGGACGTCGAGGAGGAGGAGGACGTGGCGGCGGACCCGGAGGACGTGGAGGCGAGCAGCGCTGGTGGGATCCGGTTTGGCGTGCTGAACGCCTCCGTCAAAAGGCAGCCGAGGTATCGAAAAGCTGTAAAGTTTTGTTTTTGGCTGTTTGAAATTGTATAATCCAGGTTTAAGCTGCTAATTTAAGTGTTTCATTATGTAATTAACCTATGTTTTGGCTGTTTTCTGATTGGTGTTTGGATGCATAGATAGAATCCCAGCAATTTTGAATGATTATAATAAGTAATTTTTAAATATCAAAATTCATGACTCTTTTTTGAATATTAGTATGTCGAAATTTAATTTTTCTTCTTCTCATTTTTATCCTAACATATTTACTTTTTGTCATTTGCTTTTGCGTTAGAAGAAGGAAATCTTTGTACGAAGCAGAACTTGAGTAATAAATTTAATTGAAAAAAGTTTATTACTATTATTTTCAAATATACTTTTGCATGTGTTTAGATGGAAGTGCTAGATGAGGCTGAGTGGTGGGATAAGATGAATCAAATGAAAAAAGGACAGGAGCAAGAGATGATCTTTAAACGAAATTTCAGCCGTTCTGACCAACAAGTTCTGTCTGATATGGCCTACGAATTAGGTCTTTACTTGTATGTGTTCTATAATTACTTCTCAATAACATCTTATTTAAGTTTGAATATTGTTTTTCGCAATCATTTCGTCACAGTAAAGATGATTGCTTTTCATTTTCAATATGTATTATTATTTTTTACTTAATTGTTGTTACATCCCCAACCCCCTTGATTTTGCATTTGTGGGAAGGAAGTCATGCATATAATAAAGGGAAGGCTCTTGTGGTTAGTAAAGTTCCGTTGCCAAATTATCGCGCAGATCTTGATGAAAGTCATGGATCAACACAGAAACAGGTTAAATCTGAGTACTATCTATATTCTTAATGTCATTGTATGTTTACCGAGAATGTTCATATAAGTTCTTATTTCTAACCCTTTTACAGATCCAAATGTCTACAGAAACTGAGAGGCGAGTTGGAAATCTTTTGGATATCTCAAAGGAAATGAAGTTGGGTGATGATTCCGGAGTGGCATCTAGTAGGGGCGCCATAAAGTCATTGCCCGATGCAAAAAGAGCTGGTTTATTTGCTACAAGTGAGACTGATTCTGCGAAGGAAAAACTCAGTGCTGAACTTAAGAAGAAGCAGGAAAACCTGAATGTACATATTCGAAGCGTGTCATTCTATTAATGTTATATCATCTTTGTTAAATTAATATATCCCTATGGTTCAGGTTGCTCTGCTTTGATATTTCTCATGGTATTTAATCTTATAGGCAAGTAACAGTGTGAAGGTGATGCGGTCTTTCAGAGAAAAACTACCTGCATTCAAAGTGAAAGCTGAGTTTCTAAAAGCTGTTGCTGAAAATCAGGTCTGATACTTATTAAAATGTTTCTCCCAAATTAAGATAGCATCATTTTCTTTCTCTGGTGTGACTAGCTTGCTGATGGCATGTTTTATTCTGTAAACCAGGAAAAAGGAGGTTCATGATTAGATGCTATTGTAAAAGTGTAATCATTTTTACTATAAATATGGAACCTCAAATAAAAATATTCGGTGCCTACTATGTTCAAGCCTTTTTGACGTAATTAAACATTTCTTTTTTAATGGTGAGAAAGAAGAGCTTTCCACTCTCTGGATGTTCTAAATTGATTAGTGCATATACATTTCATAGCTTTTTTCTTTCGTATAAGGTTTGTTAGGGTAGTACAAAGTTATCTATTAGTTATTTTGGTATGTTAAGGCCTATTCTATTAGTTGTTCTGGTATGTTATATTCATATGCTAAAATCATAGTCTCTTTATAGTTTATACACATGCTTGTGTTCTTGGAGGATAAGCTGAAAAGTTTGCATGTATATTTCAAAGAGAACTGAATATTCGAATTATCGTTTTAAGAGTAGAGGAACTTCTTGATAACCAAGTTGAGCTAGTAAAAAGCTTTAGTTCATGCTCAATTGAACTCAAAACAAGCTGTGATCAAGCATTACTCAAAAAAAAAAAAAAAAAAAAAAAAAAACTTGTCACCACTTTTTGTGATTTGATTAAGCTTTGTTTGTTGATTAAGCTTTGAACTACTTAAGCTGGAGTTTATCTCAATGATGAATTAGCCGAGTTCAATTATTAAACGAGTCGGCCTGATGAGCTCACATGTATGTTTACTCGCATATGCTCCAAAGGCACTAAGAAGAGGGAATGCAAAATGCAGTCAATGATGGATTTCAGAACACCACAATTTGTGGATTTTGGATTCATTAATGGTCAATATTGCTCTCTGCATTTCCTTCATCCGCCATCCTCTGTTGTTTTCATTTTCAATATTTGTTAAATGATGCAATAGAGGTTTATTTACTGATGGGTTTTAGAGACTGACCTACACATGATAAACATGATAGTTAAAGATAATAGTTCTATAATTCAATTTATTTCCTTGTAGTTCTATAACTCAATTTATTTCCTTGTAGTTTGCAGTGCTCAAGAGACATTCTGATTTTTGTTATTTTATTCAATGATACAGGTTATAGTGGTTTCAGGAGAAACAGGATGTGGTAAAACAACACAGCTTCCTCAGTTTATTTTAGAAGAGGAGATATCATCTCTGAAGGGTGCTGATTGTAACATAATGTGTACTCAGCCACGTCGTATATCTGCCATATCTGTTGCAACTAGAATATCCTCAGAAAGGGGAGAGTGTCTTGGTGAAACAGTTGGTTATCAGATTCGCCTAGAGTCAAAGCAGTCTGCTCAAACACGGCTCTTGTTTTGCACTACTGGAGTGTTACTCAGACAATTGGTACTGTCACATTCTCATTTTCTGCTGATTCAAGTTCTTATCTCTATGTGTTACTTTATTCACTTCCAAAGTTTTAGTGTACTTTTAAGGTTTTTATGGAAGAAATCTGATTGTTATATATAGCTTGGCTGTGTTTATCTATTCTGTCATTAACAAAGTTTCTTTTCTTCTTCCTCAAGCTATCTTGTCGGTAAAGATCATATTGTCAGTCTTGCACTGCTGGAGTGTTACCTTCTGTTTGCTTTATGTTTCTTGATGTGATTAAACCACTTCTGTGGGTGCGACAAAAAAATTTCGTGGTTGCTTCCGCGATTTTCATGGGGTGCTTAAAAATCACTACATCATTTGTTTGCTTCATGTGATATTTCCTCTCAGCTAGTTGTATTTTCCTTCTATGGCATCTTTTCCATTTATCTGTTGTATATTTTTATGTAACTGCAGGTTCAAAACCCAGATTTAAATGGTGTGAGTCATTTGCTAGTGGATGAAATTCATGAAAGAGGCATAAATGAGGACTTTTTGCTAATAATTTTGCGTGACCTTCTTCCTCGTCGTCCGGACTTGCGTCTTATTATGATGAGTGCAACCATCAATGCTGATTTGTTCTCTAAATATTTTGGAAATGCTCCAACTATTCACATACCGGTATAGTCAGTGGTGAAGTTTCATTGTTAGATACATGTTCATTGCTTCTATTTTTTTACACACCATCTACCTTTGTTTATGCAGGGGTTGACTTTTCCTGTGGCTGAGTTATTTCTGGAGGATGTACTGGAGAAAACATGTTATAATATTAAATTCGAGTTTGACAATTATCAGGGCAATTCCCGAAGAAGAAGTAAAGAGATTGATATGAAGAAAGATAATTTAACTGCACTATTTGAGGTATGTTTTCAATGATAAATTCAATCATCGGTAATTGTTTAATTTTACAATAAGACCAAATGGTCATTACCTAGTTATGCTGCCACTGAAGTGGGCAATAGACATTTACAAGTGTCACCGTTCTGTCATTTCCCTTAAAATTTTAAATTAATATAAAAAAAGATTTATATTCAATATACCAGCGGTAGAAACAATAAGTTTCCTCAAGTGCCTTAGTTTTAGGGTTTATGAATTTTGTTTAGGGTTTATGGGTTAAAATTTAGGGGTTGGGGTTAGAATTTATGATTTATAGGTTAGGGTTTAATGTTTAGGTTAATATGGTTAGGGATTTAGGTTTTTTAACCTATAATCCCTAAATTTTAATCATAGATCCTAAATTCTAAACACCATAAACCTAAACTCATATCATCTAAACCCTAAAACTAAAGCACTCGTGGAAACTTTTTGTTTCCACCCTATAAAAATTAGACTAACTTACTAGTAGTTGATAAGTTTACTATAAGGGTCATTATAAGGATCTAACCAAACCAGGTTATGTATGGGAATGGCCTGAAACTACTTCTCCTTTGGGTTTTGGCAAGCTAACTTGTTTCTTATCTAGTACTTTCACACTTGTGCTTCTCAGCTTAATGCCTTTTCACCCCATACTATGCAACAATATTAAGCATTTTATGTCCTGTAAGTTTATTAGAGAGTTAGAGTTTGTCTCGTTTTATGCTTTACTAGACTTACGTGGTAAATGTGCTTGTTGTGAGTGTTGAATATCTTTTAGGATAAGAATCCTATTAATTAGGATTTATCGATCCTATATTCTAGGATTTTTTTTAGGAGTTCTTTTAAGAGTTTTATTTATGTATTTAGTTGATCTCTTAATTAATAAGAGATCTAGTTTATTTAGTCTTTTTTATTTTCTAAATCTCTTGTAACAAGGAAGCCTATATAATGACTTCCTTTTCATCTTAATAAACATACGACAGAGTATAATTTTCTACTCTGTTTTACATGGTATCAGGTTAGAACGATCCTCAAATTCCGAGTTAGACTTCTTTGTCTCGGCTTTCTTGTTCTATTCCTACTTCCTCTATCTTTTTCTTGAAAGATGGTTCATCCAAATCCATCTTCATCTGAAATTAGTTCCCCAAATACTTCATCTCCATCAGAACTTTCAATTTCTGATTCATCTCTATCCCCAATCACTACCTATAAGTTGAATGGTCATAATTACTTTGCCTGGTCACAATCTGTCCGACTCTATATTACTGGCAGAAAAAAAGAAGAGTATCTCTCGGAGTCAATGACCATTCCAGATGCAATAGATCCAAGTTATAGTTCGTGGAGGAGTGAGAATACCATGATTATGTCATGGTTAATAAATTCGATGATTCCAGCAATAGGAGAAGATTTTATGCTTTATACGACTGCAGCAGAGATTTGGACTGCAGCAAGGGACACCTACTCTAGTGCTGATAACACTTCTGAACTATTTGGAGTGGAAAACCAGATTAAGAATCTTCGACAAGGAGAGATGTCAGTTATATAGTACTATGGTGCTCTGAATAAGTGCTGGCAGCAAATTGATCTCTATGAGAATATTGACTGGAGATGCCAGGAGGATAGGAATTTCTATAACATTCAGAAAAATCAAAGGAGAGTATTTCAGTTTTTGTCTGGATTGAATGTTGAATTCGATGGGGCAAGGGGAAGGATTTTATCCTCTGAGCCACTTCCTTTGGTTCGTGAGGTTTTTTTCAGATATTAGAAGGGAAGAAAGTAAAAGGCTTGTAATGACACCATCAACTCCACAATTAGAAGTTTCAACCTTGGTGACAAATTCGAACTTCAAAAACCAGCAAAAGAGAAGTAGACCTTGGTGTGAACACTGTAGGAAAGTGGGGAATGTGATAGAGAATTGTTGGAAGCACATGGCAAACCTTCTGACTGGAAGACAAATAAGTCTAAACCTCCTAAGGAAGCCAATCTTTCATATCAGGAAGATTCTTCCACTAGTTTCAGCAAGAAACAAATTGAAGAGCTCCAACAAATCATAAGTAATTTAACAGCAAAACTTGTACCTGAGGCTAACACTACTACAGGTATTGGTCTTTCTACTAAATCAGTTCAGTGGATTGTAGATTCAGGGGCGACAGACCATATGACAGGAAATTTTGATTTATTGGAGGATTTTTGTGAGAACAACCTACCTGCCTCAATTCGAATTGCAGATGACTCTCTTACTAGTGTAAAAGGGAGTGGTTTGGTTAAATTAAATAATAATTTAGTGCTGCATAATGTTCTTTATGTTCCTAAACTTGCTTGTAATTTGTTGTCGATCAGCAAGTTACTTTATGATTTACATTGTGATGTTATGTTTGGTATTGGTGGCTGTGTGTTTCAGGAACAGGTTTCGAAGAGGGTGATTGGCAATGCTAGACTTACTAAAGGTTTATTCATCTATGAGAGTTCTCCACCTCATAATCTTGCCTTATCCAGCCAACTTAGGAAACAAGTTTTAGTTCCTGCTAGTACCAGCAGTAATATTTTGTTATGGCACTACAGACTAGGCCATCCTAGTTTTTTCTACTTAGCAAGAATGTTTCCTAAATTGTTTATTAATAAAAATCCTGTTCTTTTTTCATGCAAAATGTGTCAGTTTGCTAAACATACTCGTCAATCTTATAGCCCAATTATATTTGCACCAACAAAACCTTTTTCAACTATCCATAGTGATATCTGGGGTCCTTGCTCTATGAAAAATATTTCTGGACATAAGTGGTTTGTATCTTTCATAGATGATTATTCTAGGACAAAATGGGTATTTTTAATGAAAGAAAAATCTGAGGTTGAGTCCATATTTCAAAACTTTTATCAGACCATTATCACTTAATTTGATACAAAAATAAAAATTCTAAGGAGTGATAATGGAAGTGAGTATCTAAGCAAATCTCTTGGTTCTTTCCTTAAGGAGAAAGGTATTGTTCACCTTACTTCTTGTGTCAATACCCCTCAACAGAATGGGATAGCAGAACGCAAAAACAGACATATTCTTGAAGTCACTAGGTCTATTATGTTTACAGCTAGAGTACCTAAATACCTATGGGGGAAGCTATTCTTACAGCCACCTATCTTATAAATAGGATGCCCAGTAAACCTTTAGGATTTAAAATTCCCACAGAGGTTCTCTTTAAACTCTATCCTCACTTTAAACCTTTACAATCGAACCTTCCTCTTAAAGTCTTTGGGTGTACTTGTCCATGTGCAGGATACTAATAGAGGAAAACTGGATCCTAGGGCTATCAAATGTGTTTTTATAGGCTATTCTTCGAGCCAAAAAGGATACAAGTGCTACTCCCCATCCACCAAAAGAACATATGTGTCTTCTGATGTAACCTTCTTTGAAGATTCTCCTTATTTCTCTAGTGCTGAAATTCAGGGGGAGAATCCTCAGGAATTTCAGCAATATCAGTCAGTTCAAGAACCTATATTATCCTCCCAACCAAGTCTAATGCTACCTTTCAGCAGGAGTCTGCCATCTACTGTCCAGTTACCTACTATCCAAGATCCAAATGATACTAGCAAGGCAGAAAAATCAGTAGAAATAAATCCTACTGAGTCACCATCCTTCTTATCTCCACAGCCGAGTCCACATAAAATCCCTGAGTTACCATCCTTCCTATCTCCACAGCGGAGCCCACATAACATTCCTTCTCCCATAGAAGATACTTCTGTAGATGATAGTAACCTCATAACACCTCAACTTAAGACATACTCAAGGAGAAGGAAAACAGATGCAAGAGAAAGAGGTCAGCCTAGCATTGCTCGACCACCAGACTCGATTCCTGGTACTGAAACAGAGGTTACTGGTACTGAAAGAGAAGGAAATGAAGGACTTCAACAGAATGCTGATGTGAATTTGGATGATTTTCCTATTGCTATTAGGAAAGGGGTAAGGAAATGTACTGTCCATCCCATAAATAAATATGTTGCATATGGGAAATTACATTCTAATTTCAGGGTTTTCACTGTAAGTGTGAATCATGAGAAAATTCCTAGAAATGTGGCAGAAGCCTTTCAATTTCCAGAATGGAAAAAGGCTGTGGAAGAAGAATTAAAGGCTTTGCAGAAGAATGAGACATGGGATTTGACAGAGTTACCTGTTGGAAAAAAGGCTGTAGGATGTAGATGGATATTCACCATCAAATATCACTCGGATGGCAGCATAGAGAGGTACAAAGCAAGGCTGGTAGCTAAAGGTTTTTCACAAACATATGGCATTGATTACCAAGAAACCTTTGCTCCAGTTGCAAAACTCAATACTATTAGGGTGATACTATCAATAGCTGTCAACTTTGACTAGAGATTACATCAGCTAGATATAAAGAATGCTTTCCTAAATGGAAGTCTCGAGGAAGATGTTTACATGGAGGTTCCACCAGGGTTAGGAGGAAAGGTAACTAGGGATATTGTTTGTATACTGAAGAAATCCCTATATGGTTTAAAACAGTCCCCTAGAGCCTGGTTTGGTCGTTTTGCTAAAGCTGTTATTGAGAATGGGTTTAAACAAAGCCAAGCAGACCATACTCTCTTCAAGAAAATTTCACCAGATGGTAAGATCACCATTCTTATTGTTTATGTAGATGATATTATTATCACTGGTAGTAATGAAGAAGAAATAAAGAGACTAAAGCTAGACTTAGCAAGAGAATTCGAAACAAAGGATCTCGGCACCATGAGGTGTTTCTTGGGAATGGAGGTGGCAAGATCCAAGGAAGGATTGTTGATTAATCAGCGCAAGTATGTTTTAGATCTACTTACTGAGACAGGGATGCTTGGCTGCAAACCTATCGAAACACCTATGGAACCTAATTTGAAGTTCAACAAAGAAGCAGGAAATCCAACTAACAAAGAAACTTATCAAAGGTTAGTTGGTAAATTGATCTATCTCTCACTCACTAGACCAGATATTGCATACTCAGTTGGCATTGTGAGCCAATATATGAGTGATCCTAGAGAGGAACATATGGAGGCTGTTTACAGGATTCTGAGATTCTTGAAGTGCACACCAGGGGCTGGATTGATCTTCAGGAAAAATCAAGAAAGAAGTATAAAAGTATACACGGATGCTAGCTGGGCAGGTGAGCTCATAGATAGGAGGTCAGTGAGTGGCTATTGTACCTATGTTTGGGGTAATTTAGTCACATGGAGGAGCAAGAAGCAATCAGTGGTTTCTCGGAGTAGTGCTGAATCTGAGTACAGATCTTGTGATTTGTGAAGGAATGTGGATTAAAAGAGTGTTGTCTGAATTGGAACTAGATGATGAAAAAGGGTTCGAGTTATTTAGTGATAGTCAGTCTGCTATTAGCATAGCCAAAAACCCGGTCCAGCATGATAGAACGAAGCACATTGAGATAGACAGACACTTTATTTATGAAAAAGTTAACCAAGGAATAGCCAACTTGAAGTATGTTCCTACAAAAAGGCAGCTAGCTGATATCTTCACCAAAGCCCTTCCTAGACTAACTTTTGATGAACTTTCATTCAAACTGGGTATATACAACATATATACACCAATTTGAGGGGGAGTGTTGGATATCTTTTAGGATAAGAATCCTATTAATTAGGATTTATCGATCCTATATTCTAGGATTTCTTTTAGGATTTCTTTTAGGAGTTTTATTTATGTATTTAGTTGATCTCTTAATTAATAAGAGATCTAGTTTATTTAGTCTTTTTTATTTTCTAAATCTCTTGTAACAAGGAAGCCTATATAATGACTTCCTTTTCATCTTAATAAACATACGACAGAGTATAATTTTCTACTCTGTTTTACAGTGAGTGCACCTTTTAGTTTCATTTCAGATGGCTCAGTCTCTGTCTGTATGTTTCTCATTGATATTAATTCATACTACCGTTATTAGCAGTTTAGAATTTATTAATTAGGGATGTAGTGCTTTCATCTGGATAAGTTTTTTTTTTCTTTCATCTCATCATCTGGAAGTTTGTTCTTTAATTCTGTTAGGTACGGATGACATTTTGGCATTTTCTTGTGTAGGATGTTGACATTGATTCCGAATATAAGGATTATGGTGCAGCTACAAGACGTTCACTTGAAGCATGGTCTGGTTCACAGATTGATTTGGGCCTGGTATGTAATTTACGATATCAGCTTAGTATGGAATTTGCCCCTCCCCCTCCAACTTTTACCTTTTAATTATCTTTTGATTGATGCTTTTTTTCTTCTTTTAGGCCTGTTATTTTCATGGTTATAAGGAAACAAAGTATCTTTTATTCCCTTTTTCTCAAAAAAGAACATATGCCGTTGCTTTTACTATATCATTTGCAAAAACTTTTAAACTATATTATTCTGTATTGTCTCTAATCATATTTACAATTGTGGAAAATTCTAGGTGGAGGCCACAATTGAACATATTTGCCGCCATGAAGCTGATGGAGCTATTCTTGTATTCCTCACGGGCTGGGATGACATTTCTATGCTCCTTGACAAAATCAAAGTGAACAACTTTCTTGGGGACCGTAGCAAGTTTCTGGTTCTTCCACTACATGGTTCTATGCCTACCATTAATCAACGAGAAATATTTGACCGTCCACCACCTAACAAGCGGTAAGAATTTCTTTGATGTTTTTTTAAAAAACAAGTAAAAATATCTTGAAGGTGTATGGTGCCCTTGTCCTTTAGCAGCTAGCAGCATCTTTTTTTCTAATTTCCCAGGTCTATATTTTAATTATATTTTATAAGTAACGTGAGACAATTTATATACCTCCCTGTCTCACAAATATAATATCTTCTTGTGTTAATTACTGGTCATAGAAGTATGGCTATAATGACCAAATCATCCTGTAAAGAACTTACGATGGGGTTCTTTGTCAAGTGGCAAATACTTAGTTCATGGTAGTTGACTGTTGTTTTTGCTATGCTACTTGTTCTCATTGCCTGGTTTGCAACATCCATACATATTTCTTTTCCGTATATTTCCAACTGGTCACTATGCCAGTGGTGTTGTACATTTTATTTTATCATTTTGTTTTGGTTCTCTTTTATCTAGTCTTGGATTCTGAATTTGATTCTCCATGTTTCAGAAAAATTGTTGTGGCGACAAATATTGCTGAAAGTAGCATTACCGTAGATGATGTTGTGTATGTTATAGACTGTGGAAAGGCGAAGGAAACAAGTTATGATGCTCTTAACAATCTGGCTTGTCTTTTACCATCATGGATTTCAAAGGCTTCAGCACATCAGGTATTTGTTTATTTTCAAAGTTGGACAATTCTCTTCATTTATTCCAAGTTTTGGCTAGTTTCACCTGTTTACCAAGATTTTCTTTCTGACATGGGTCGTTTTAGAGACGAGGCCGTGCTGGCCGTGTGCAACCTGGAGTTTGCTATAGGTTGTACCCAAAATTAATTCACGATGCAATGCTTGAGTATCAATTACCTGAAATTCTCCGAACACCATTGCAAGAGTTATGCCTTCATATCAAAAGCTTTCGGCTTGGAACTGTGGGGTCATTTCTGGCAAAGGCACTTCATCTGCCGGATCCTCTTTCTGTTGAAAATGCAATTGAGCTTCTTAAAACTATTGGAGCTTTGGATGATAGAGAGGAGCTTACGCCTCTTGGTATCTCTTTTTTTCTATTTTTAATCATTGTTCTCAACATATGTCAGCTCTAAAATATTAAATGTTATCCGAACTGGCATTTGCAGGTTGCCATCTTTGCACTCTACCTGTGGACCCAAACATAGGAAAGATGCTTCTGATGGGGGCCATTTTTCAATGCCTTAATCCTGCCTTGACAATTGCGGCTGCTCTTGCTCATCGTGATCCATTTGTCCTTCCAATAAATAGGAAAGAGGAAGCTGATGCAGCCAAAAGATCCTTCGCCGGTGATTCTTGCAGGTTTGTCAATGCTGAGTTATCCTTCCTGTGTGATTTGCGAATTAAACTTGATTATAAGCATGTTACTAACTGCAGAATATTATCTTTTTTTACATGTAGTGACCATATAGCAGTTCTTAAAGCCTTTGAAGGATATAAAGATGCAAAACGTAATGGAAGAGAGAGAGCATTTTGTTGGGAAAATTTTTTATCGCCAGTAACCATGCAGATGATGGAGGATATGAGAAATCAGTTTATTGATCTGTTATCAGACATAGGATTTGTAGACAAATCACGGGGTGCTAGTGTAAGCTCTGTCTTAACTATTTTACGTTATTCTATCCTGTCACCCCTTTTATAAAAAAATAAATAAAAACCTTGTGAGGTTTTCATTCATACTGTACATATACTGCTTGCTTTATCAGTCTTTGGTGTTAGTTTTTAACTTGAAAATGGTAACTGTCTAATTGTTCTTTTAATTATTTTCCATGTGTATTTTGATACAGGCTTACAACCGATACAGCCATGATTTGGAGATGGTATGTGCAATCCTTTGTGCTGGTCTTTACCCAAATGTCGTGCAATGCAAAAGAAGAGGAAAGCGAACTGCATTCTACACTAAAGAAGTCGGGAAAGTTGACATTCATCCTGCATCCGTTAACGCGAGGGTTCATCTCTTCCCATTGCCTTACATGGTTTACAGTGAAAAAGTGAAAACAACGAGCATATTTGTCCGAGACTCGACCAACATTTCTGATTATGCTTTGCTTCTATTTGGCGGTACTCTTATTCCTAGCAAAACAGGAGAGGGTATTGAGATGCTTGGAGGGTACCTTCATTTTTCTGCTTCGAAAAGTATCTTAGACTTGATACGGGTAATCCCTCGTACTCTCTTTGTTTTCTGTTTTTTCTTTTTGCAACAAAAAGAGCACAACACTTGTAAAAATAGTTATCTCTTCTTATTGTTTCGACTTAGTTTACGTGATTGATGAACATAAAGCACTTTTAAACATACATAGTTCTCTTCTCGTCATTGTTTTCGTGCAGAAACTGCGCGGAGAACTTGACAAGCTCTTGAACCGAAAGGTTGAGGAACCTGGGTTTGATATTTCCGTAGAAGGAAAGGGCGTGGTGTCTGCTGTGGTTGAGTTATTGCACAGTCAAAATGTAAGGTACTGAATTTGTACTCTTTTAATATTCTTTATGTTCGGATGGACTGCTAGTCATTCATTATGTCATACTATAATCAAGAATGCAACTTTTTAGGGTTGGTGCTGTTATTTTACCTAAAAAATATTCATCTTTTAACATGTTTGAATATTTTTCATAAGAGGTTATGGTAAAAAGATGGGTCATGGTTCTAAGGTATTATTAATCATTTCGTGCTCCATCCTTCTTAAACTCTTAGTCTCCGGCATTTAAATGAGAAATTATATCATGGATTTTTTCTTTCACGTTATTCGTGGTTTTGTTCACTAAAATTCAACTATTTATTTATTTTTATATCATTAATTCATTTATAAACGAATTTTTTGTAACCATCTACTCTCTATCATGAAAAAAATAGAAATAATTGAATTTTAGTGGACGAAAAAGGGTTCATGATATAATTTTTTCATTTAAATTTAAATAGACTACATGATCATTTGAAAAAATCGAATAAATTTAAATTATAAAAATAAATATGAATAACTTAAAATTTTTAATAATAAATTAATTTTTATATTTGAATCGAATTTAATTAATTCTACTTGATATACGTACATTTCATAGAAATAATTAGTACTATAATATTACAAATCTTTATAATTAAATTGAATAATTTATTTTAAAAATAAATAATTTTAAAACTATGTTTTTAATGACATATTGCAAGTAAAAATATGCCCTAATAACAAATAACAATTGCGTCCTTCATTTGGAACAATGAGTTTGCATTGCATATTGTTCCGCTTAAATGAGTTTTGCATATCAGCTTATACGTTAATTATGTTTTCTTCTAATTTTTCCTACACGAATATTTTGATACCGAGTAAAAACTGAATTCAATTAGGTCCTCAACAAACATGGATTTAATGGATATCACTTCATGAAGATTATTCATCTACCATGGATTTAATGGATATCACTTCATGAAGATTATTCATCGACCATGGATTTAATGGATATCAAGGTCTAACACTGATATATCATGCATCTAACAATACAATTAATTATATTTTTCTTTAAACAAATTTAATAATATTTTTTTTAAATCTTCGATACATTTGTATGTTATTGAGATACATAATAGAAGAACTAACATGAGTTTCGGTCAAAATGATATGTCTTAACTCATCAACACCATTATTGGATCTTTAAAACACAACATCCATCATCATCTAAATAAAAATCTATTGAATTTTCATAAATAATGTCTTTAATATAAGGTACCAATGTCTTATGAGAAGTTTTTTTATTTTTTTTTAATCAACTACATAAAAACGATTTTACTTACAACTCGACCAATAAACTATTATCACGAGTCACAATCAGCCTAACAAATATTTATATGTTTACTGGGTTAGTAATATAATAAGTTAAACTTGTGTCTTTTAGATATGAAGCTATGTCTGATTCATGAAATAGTAGTTTTATGCTATATCTGGTATGATTGAGATGAAGTTATGTAATGATAAATAAATATTTATATGGTAAACTTGAATGTGGTAAAACTCGGTTATACTAAAGATAATTATGATCAAGTATGATGATCTGCATAGGTGATCAGTAATACATTCATTTAGTTATATGCCAATGAACCAACACAAATCATATTTAAATAAGAGATCTAAAGGTAAGTTTCCTACCAATGTAAAGCATAATCCAATATGCATTAAATGATCAAGAACTCATAGGCTATACAAATCAACAAAACCAACAACGTATGATTATTTAAATACTAAGGAACTACGCATTCCGTCCGCTCATTATTAAAACCATTTAAAATATTAGATCATATCCATCAAATGTACTTAGTGTTAAAACAACATTATAAACGTTATATAATGAATTAATCCAAAATAATACAATTATAATCAAATAATAATGCTTTATACAAAACGAAATATCTTAATAATTATCTCACATTGTCTTATTATAAATAATGATAACACCATAAACACTCTTAAATACGATTGTCTTGGAAATATTTCTTACCATGAATCATAATCTCGTACTTATTTAGTTCACTGTATTAATGAAAGCAAAGAGAACATAAACATATAATTCCCAGTGAGTGTCCTCAAAAAA
This sequence comes from Abelmoschus esculentus, assembly GCA_035048815.1. Classification (NCBI taxonomy): domain Eukaryota; kingdom Viridiplantae; phylum Streptophyta; class Magnoliopsida; order Malvales; family Malvaceae; genus Abelmoschus; species Abelmoschus esculentus. Next base: position 8,249,155 of record JAUCBN010000051.1, on the reverse strand, counting down.
ATAAAACATCAATGTATTTTTAAAATCAAAATCGATATTAAAAATTTGTATAAAAAACTCATTATTCTCAAAATATTTAAACAAAACATGCTTATTTGAAATATATGCATCATTCTTATTATATTTCTCATATATTAACAATTAATGTGATCAATTCAAAATTTTTATTATAAAAATTCATTGGATATGTTAATTTCTGAGTGATTTTTTAAATCACTTTTTACCTAATAATTTCTTTTAATCGCTCTCTTTCTTGCCTTTAGTCCGGGTAATATATTTTAATTACCTCAAAACCATAGAAAGATTAACTTATATTTTTATAGTACACTTTAATTTTATGACATATTAATTATACCCGATATTTTTTAACGTTTCACATAATCAATATATCATTAAAACACCTTTACTTACTATTTTTCTTATGCATTTAACAATTCTATTTCATACAAAAAGTAACATTGTCCTTAGGAACTTTAATATCCCAGTTTGAAAAGTTTTATCGATGTATTCAGGTATTCTCATACTTGATAAATTATTACATAATAATTAATGATGCATAAAAGCAATAAATATTTTCTGTCCATTCTTTCAAATCTAAACATATAAATCAAGCTTTCATAATAAATTGACAATCAAATGGTGAAGTTAATTTTTTTTTTTTCGAACTCAACTAAGCTTTCTAGATTTAAACTAAACCTTCAAAGCTATAATTCAAACTACAGTAATGCTTCATGCCGTGTATATATATACGATTCGGCTTAAATTCTTCTCCCTTAACACTGCCGCGCCTTGCAACCTAAAAACCCTGAAACCAAATTCCTATTTTATTTCATCTCCCTACAGCCATTAATTAGCATGAAAATATCACCGTAGACACATGAAAATCCTTTTTTTTATTATAGGGTTAATTATTGCGGAAGTCACTTATGTTTGAGCGCAGTACAAAGTTAGTCACCTATTTTGAAAATCAATCAGTACAGTCACGTATGTTTTCAGGGTGTAAACATATAGTCACTCCGACGTTAAAGACCGTTAATGGGTAACGGAAAGATGATCTGACAAATTAAAAAAATTATTTTTTTTCTACGTTTGATCTACATGGGCTGATTACGTGGCTCCCCTAATTATACATGACCAACATATTCCTTAAACCCGGTTAAACCCATTTGTCGCCATTAAAGGAGAGCAGATAGTTTCCCAATTGCTGAATCTATCCTGCCGATTAAACCCGACAAACCTGCTCGGGGATCACCGAGATTAAAAGCCACTACTCTATCGGATTCAAACGCCGGTGAAATTACAAGGATTTGAAGTAAAATCCCAAGAAGCCAAGAAATTAGATCCGGGAAAATCATGTAGCGTCTTTCTAATGAACTGTAAAACTAGAAAATCAATCGGGTCTAAAACCGCAAAAACAAAGAATACACATTGAAACAGAGCAACCAAAAACAGAGCATAAGAATCCACATTCATTCCCCTTTTTTAGCCATTGAATCGATGAATTAAAGAACACCCAGTTTTCTAGTAAAGAAGAGATGTTTGGTATTGAAAAAGGGTGTTATTATAAGAACAGAAAGGTAAGACTTTTAAGTTGGCAAATGAAGCTTTTTCATGATAGAAGACTATCGATTTCTCATGGGGACAAAAATTACAAACGTGAAAACCTTTAATGGCGAGAAACTATTATCATAAAGATTATATATACATAATGAAGAAATCATAATAATTGGTTGAAGAAGAAACAATGGTTGATGATATTGAGTATTTTTATTATAATGGGTATTTCACTCCTTGTTTCTATTTTCTTAGAATGTTTTTTTCTTTCTGAAAATGTTTTTTTCTCTTTTTCTTCTTCTTCAAGAGGAATTTTTTTTAGGGTTACAAAAAGAAAGTAATAAATGAATATGTTGGGTTGTGTATATATTTAGGGGTGCTACGTAATCGGTTCACGTGGAAAAGAAATAATTTTTTAATTGATAAGATTTTCTTTCCGTTACCCATTAACGATCTCTAACGACGGAATGACTATATATTTACACCTCAAAAACGTATGTGACTGTACTGATTGATTTTTAAAATGGGTGACTATCTTTGTACTACGCTCAAACGTAAGTGACTTCCGCAGTAATTAATCCTTTATTATAATGAATATATGTACGAAGGGTATGACAGCAGCAACACGCCACCAATTTCCCCTTTTTAATCGCATTTGACGCATAATAGAGGTGGTAGGACTAGGGGTGATAATAAGTCTGACCGGCATACAAGTTACTCGGGTTCGACTCAATCAAAACTCGACTCAAGTGAGTTCGATTCAGACTCGGATTCGACTCAAGACATTAACGAGTTGAGTCGAGCCTACTCATGCTCAGCTCGAAAAGCTCGTAAACAAGCTCTGAATAATTATATATTATATATTATATATATGCTATATATACACTAAAAATAATCTCTTTAACAAAAAACAATAAAATTAAATAAGAGAAATCTACTAAAAATAAATTAAACTAAACTAAAATAGTTTTGAACCCGAACCGAGCTCAATAACACTGTTTTCGAATCGAACTTGTCCAGGCTCAGACTCAACTCGGCTTGACTCGTTATAACCCCTAAGTAGCATCGCGCCCCTGCCTTGAGCCATTCGAATCCTTTCCTTTTTAAACGATACTGCACCTTTTGGTTTGGAGTGTTCAAAATTACCCAACCCGATTGACCCGACTACCCAAAACAAAAATAATGGGTAATTCCCGAAAAAAATTACCTGACCCGAGAATAATTGGGCCGGGCTTGGGCCGAGTTTTTCCAATTACCGGGTACTCGACCCGACTAATTTAAAATTATATATTTTTTTAGTTTTAAATTATATTTTTATGGTAAGTTCCTTAATATTTGTACAAAAAATTAAATTTAAATCTTTAAATTAATTTTATGTTTTTATTATATACTTTTAATTTTTAAATATATTTTATTAATTTGTTAATATCGAAAGAAAAAAACGATATTAATATTTTTAATATTATTTTAACGATAAACTCTAATAAATATATGTGTGTATATATACATTAAAATATTTTAAAATTAACTTTAAATCACTAATATTTATGTTTGTTCATATATTATAAAATTATAAAATTTGTGTTTAATATGTGATTTTTTTTAATTTTAAAATAAAAAATTAAAAATATATAAGAACCGGGTACCTGTTACCCGATTAGCCAGGTACCCGATTTTTGCGAGTATCCGATAATGGGTACCCGATATAAATGGGCCGGGACACGGACCAAAAAATCACTACCCGAAGGAATCGGGTACTCGATTTTTCGGATACCCAAAAACCGGGTACCCGGTAACGAACACCCCTACTTTTGATGACATTCAACGGTACAATTCATACTAAAAGTAATATATAATCTAATAATTAGATCTTTCATTTTACCAATCAGCTCGTTCAAGAACTTAAATCTAACTCTATAATTACTTATTTTTGTTCTAATTACATAATATTATTTATAACTATTATTATTGTTATTTTACTATATGGCTGTAAACGAATCTTTTAACTTATTTTTCTTTATGTTACACGGAATAAATCTAACTTATCGACACATGAGACACAATATACTTTACATTGCTTCTTACGATCTAAATCTATGATTTATTCGAGTTACACAATTTTTATTAACCTTAGCTAAATTAGATTTGTCCAACCTATATAGAAATGAAGATAATATATTATGTAAAGAAAATAGAATATGTTCTTAATACTTTAATGACTTTTGCCGTAAAATATTTTTGTTTTGATACATTACAAATTTTTTATTAAGAACAAGCAAAAGATTAAGTTTGGAGTGCGATAAATCTCAGATATACATATATTTTCGTACCATCTTTAAATACGATTTTATCTTGTTTGTATATATTTTTGTCTTCATATAGTTAAGTTTTTTCTCAAGTATTTTATGTAATTTTGTATTTTAAATCTTTTTATCGGTACATGGCATATTCCTATCAAAAGAGAGCCAACTGACTTGTGTGCTAGTGTGCACAGAAAAGATAGAAAAATAAGAAAGTTGCCTTTATTATACAAGAGCGACAACACAAGTGTTTATATGTGAGATCTTGGGAACACTCATGACCACAAAGAAGCCAAGTCTTCATAAGTGCCCCAAGTCATATAATGCATATGTAATAAACTTATCCCGATCCAAATTCAAAGTATTATATTTGGGTCTCATCAAAATCGATTAATCAAAATTTTCATTTTAAATCACGAGTTTACCTTTTTAAATAATTCATTTTAATAAATCTACATTTATAATAATAAATAAAAGAGTTCATAAAAATAGGAGCTTCGACTTAAAATACATCGTTTGATCAATAAATATAATTCAAATGTCACAACCCGAAAACTAGTTTAATCGGAATTAAATTTTGATGATAAATTTTTTATATATCGAATTTGTCCAAATATTATAATTGTTTAATCCTTGTACTTAATTTTGATCTAATGAAGTTCAATTGAGCTTAATTAAAGTTGTTGGACCCCTATGAAAGGAATGAAAGTTATTTTAATGACTAAATTATGAAAATCAAAAGTTTTGGGGGGAAAATATAAATTTTAGAAACTTGAGAGACTACCCTCATAATTAAAATTTTAAGGAGGACACAGCTCCTATGTTTAGCCATTTCACGTGAAGGTGAAAGAATTATGTCATCAAAGGATGGCATAATTGTTGAGTAATTAAAGGAAAATGAAAAAAAATTAGATAAAATTTTATAATAATTTTTAAAGGATTCCTCTTAGGTATGTAAACAGTTAATTCGATTTAAAAACTCGAATGAAACTTGTTCGAGTCAAAATGATATGAGCACATCTATGCAAACACAACAATCTGATCCGGAGGTCTTACCATTAGGACCTATTACTCGTTCTAAGGCAAAGAAATTCAAGGAAGTTCTTTTCCTTATACTACAATTCCAGATTCTTTCGATCATGTTTATGCCTTAGAACATATGCTTTATAATGTGTTGCATGTTGATATGTGACATATTAGACTATAGTAATTATTAGATATGTTTAAGAATGTATATATGATGTTAAGTATGTTTCAAGGATTGGTTTAATAGTGTTTGTAATGTTTCTAACTTATTTATAAGTTCATGTGTGTTATTGAATAAGTTTGCAAGTGTTTACACCTTGTATTTATGTTTTCATTGAGTTTACAATGTTTTGATGGATTCTTGTTACGTTTACATATAGGTACATAGGAGAACACCATCTCAAGAGATTGTATGCAGCTCAACTCCAGCTCAAGTGATGTACATTCAGCTCAAAGGAAGCTCAACGGAGTGAAAAAAGCTCACCTTAGCTCGAGGCAACTCAAAGGCTTAGTTCCTATCTCAAGTTAGCTCCTAACACTCTTAGCTAGCTCGTTTCAGCTCAACTCAATTTTTAGCTAGCTAAACTCAAGCTCAAGTGACCCACGACAACTGAAACCTATCCTACATGAAGGGAAGGTGTCCTAGGCATGTGCCATGCATGTGAGACACACATGACAACCTTGTGCACATGTGTGGGCGTGTAAATGCATGAACAGCCAAACAAGTCCCTTGCTCTTGAAGACCAAATGGACAAGGGATAAGAATGGGTGGTTTTGAGTTAAAAATTCAAACTTTTAGCACATGTTAAATGTGTTTTAAGTGTCAAATCACTTGGCTGAAATTTAATGGCTCATAGACTGTTTTTTAGATATTTTCGTTCAAATAATGAGCACACATTCAAATTTCGACCAACTCTTTTCCTCTCCTATATACTTAGGGTTCCTAGATTGCTATCTAGAGGGTCCGAGTCCTTTGACGTTAAGCATATTCGATTCGGGTTTGCTCAGTAAATTATGTAGGTTCTTTTGAGTTTAGCATTTTCATTTTTATTCCAACAACATAATTCACCATTTTTGAACACTTGAGTTTCTGCCATGGATGTTTCTTGAAGAATTCATCTTCATTGTTTCAAATTTTCTTCAAAAACACCATCTCTATCTTATTTTCTTTTAATTTTTGTTTTTCCCTTTTATTCCTAAATTCATCATGAATATAACTTTGATTCCTTGTTGTTTTTATGTTGTCCTTGTTGCAAGAACATTCTTACAACATTCCTTTGTTTCGATACACCCCCAACGGTCATAAACGATTTTATAAAAGCCCCCAACGGCTAGGAGCAGTATCGAAACCCGTTTCGATATTGGTTCTTAAATACAAGTTCAATGGCTATTTACCAAAGCAGCCGTTTCGATACCAGTTTCAGGCATTTCGATACCACCTGTACCAGAAGTAGAAATAAGCCTTGAAACAAGCTCCAAACGGCTCCAAATCAATCCCAACGGTCACCAACGGCTAGAAACTCATTTGGGATGATAAAAGGAAGCCTCAAGCATGAAAAGAAGTCTAATGCTTACATTGTAACAACAATATTATGAAAGATTTGTCTTAGAGCTTAATTTTCATCTTTTTGGTAGACAACACTTATGAGCTTAATGTTTATGTATGCTCAAGTGTCTTAGGATTGGGTGAGAGTTTAGTTGCAAACAATTAGCCTTATTAGAAGGATTCAAGTTTGCTTAAGAATTTTATTTGTGAGTGAATTCCCAATGTTCGGTTGTGAACTTTGGATGCTTGATTCGGGTTGTGAATCAAGGTTGTAAGGTTATCACTTTGTTCCTCAAAAGATTGACTTCTTAGTGAATTGTGGAAATCCTTAGTGGGAAGCTAAGGTAGTGGATGTAGGTGCTTGTTCGAAGGCCGAACCACTATAAATCCTTATGTCTTTATTGTCTACATTTTGCTTCCACCACAAACCACCCAAATTAGCATTTCTTCATCACTTGGCGAGTTTAATCGGTTATTCATCGAGCCCTTTCAAGCCCAACATTTTTTTTAAGTTTGAGATCAATTTACTTTTAGTATAAAAATTTTGGAGGGATAAATTACCCAAAATTTTGGAGGGAATTGAAAATAAATTTTAATTATTATATAAAAAGAGGGAAAAACAAAATTTTGGAGGAAATTAATATATATAATAAATTTTGGATTATTATTATTATTATTACAACATATAATCAAATAATAAAATTTTATTAAATATAATCAATTAAAAATATAAAAAGGGAGATTAGATTTAGATATTTATTTGATATTACTTTAGATCGGGTAAAAATTTCGCATATTTTTATATAGGTCGCGCCTAAAAAATCGAATCACGCGTCGCTCTATAATTTATTTTACAATTATTTCAATTTGGTTATGATCACTTGAAAATTAAGTTTTAAATTTTATGTTTTATTCGATTTGATCATCATTTAATTAAAATCAGATTATATATTTTAAAATTGTTTTAATTTGATCATAGGGAATTAGTTTAGTGATCGGAGAATTGATCTTAGAGAACTAGTTTAGTGATTTGGACTTAGAGAATTAGTGTTGAGCTTAAAGAATTAATAATATACATACATTAATTAAATACATATAAATAAATTAATTCATAAAAGAATTAAATACATATATTAATATACATTTAAGTGTATATATATTAATGTATATATACATACTTATATATTATATACATATTTTCATATATAATATACATTTTATATTTTCATATATAATATCATATTATACATAATATAAATTCTATATATAGAATATATTCTATATATAGTATAAATTACATAGAATACATTCTATATTTATATAAATTTCATATATAGAATATATTTCATATATAGTAAAAATTTTATATTTTTATCTTTAAAATATATTAAACTATATTGTATAGGTATAAATTATAATGTATTAAAATAAATTAAAATTAAAATTTTCACCGAATTTAACTATTTTTAATTTATAATTTTTGTAATTTAATCCTTACAACTTTATTTTTATTTCAAATTGACTACTATTTATTTTTCTAATTTAGTTTAGTGTTTTTAATAAGATGATATTTTATTTTATTAATGTTTATCCTTTTTAATTCAAAACTTTATTCTTTCTAGTCCAATATTTATTCTTTATTAATTTTTAATTTTTTATAATTTAGCTCAATTTTTAAGATATGAATCATTTGATGATATTTTTGTTTAGTCTAGTGCGTAATATTTATTTTTAATGAGATTCATGCTAGTTAAAGACGTTAGATATTAAATAAATAATTCGAAATGAATGAACAATCATTCAACCCAAAGTCTATCGATTATTTACTTAATTAATTATTTGTACCAAACTCAAACTTAATAATTTTAATTAATATACCTGAATTAATTCGATCTGAAATAAAACCGACTTGAAATGAACCTGACCTGAAATGAAATCGACCTGAAATCTACCCGACCTAAAATGAACCTGTCAATTATCTGATTTGGACCCTAACCGTTTGAACCCGACCTGAAATGAACCTTACCTAAAATAGAACCGACCTAAAATGGATCCGCACCCGACCCGAGTCGAATCAAAACATCAAATCAACTTGAAATGACCTGTATCCGATTTTAACCGATCTGAAACACATTCAGTTGACTTTTTTTACATCCCTAATTCCTCCTATGCAAGGAAAGCTTTTATTGGAGTCATGGAAGAAAATCTTTATAAAACCTTTCACGGCTAATATAAAGATAGAAAATATGAGTTATTTGACAATTAAAATCATCTTAGAAAATATGAGATATTTAACAATTAAAATCATCAATTAATAGAATAGTAGTACTGATAAACCTCTATTATATCGATATGTAAAAATACTATTAAAACTCTTTTTAAGCAAAGGGTACCAATATGCGAAAATCTGTATCAGTACATCCCTAACAAAATGTCCCTGTTTCATAAAAAACATACCGGCATGGACTATCCCGCCAAAATAAGCAAATAAAGGGGGAAAGCTTTATTTTTTTTGTTTTGGGTTAATCACTCATTAGGTCCTTAATTAGATGCTTAGGGTCTAAGTTTTTCAGATTTTAGTTGGTTTCTTTTTAATTCTAACTATTGGTTTAATTTCCTTAGATTTTATTTAATTAGGTCATACTTCATAAATTAATTAATTATTAAGCCTTTTGATTTGCTTTAAACTTGATTTGGTCATCATATAAAGATTTGATAATTAATTATATATTATATATACATGTACATTAATATGTGTACATTAAAGTATACATATTTAAGTATATATAAAATATATACTACATACTAACTATACATTAATATGTATACATATTTAAATATATACTAAAATATACATACATATATATTAAAGTATATATATATATATTGTACATACATAAACATATATATTAAAGTATATTATATATACATATATATATATATATATATATATATATGAAAATATATTATATAAAATAAATTATACAAAAGTACATTATATATGTATTAAAGTATATTATATATTATTATTAATTTTAATTTTTTTAATATTTTAGATATGACTCATTTGATTATCTTTTTGTTTATTCTAGTCCGTAAAACTTTATTTTTATTCAAAATTGATCATTATTTATTTTTATAATTTAATTCGGTATTTTTAATATGATGATTAGGAGTGAGCGTTCGAGTTGAGTTGTTAACGCTCTAAAAAGCGTATATTTTATACCCTTTTACTTAAGGTTTTGTTTGATTTCAAATTCATTTGCATTGCATTTAGTTGCATTTTATTTGAATTTGCATTAGATTAAGTTTTTATTTTATTTTCTCTTTTATTTTAGAAAGATTCTGCTTTGAAAAATATTTCTCTAGTGGTGTTGTGCAGATTGCTGGAGCAAAAGTTGAAGAACGGAAGAGATGCTATAGCATATTCATTGCTGGATCAGACTTCAAAATACTATAACATTTTGGGCGCAACAAACAGAATTGTAGAAAAGATAAACCTACAGCCCACTGTCCTTACGTGTGAATTTTATTTTAGGGAATTTAATAAGTTATGCAAGTTGGAAAGGATTGTAAGACATCCAAAAGTTTATAACATATAACAACAAAATAATATTTTTTGAATGAATGAATCGAAAAATTATAAAAAAATATTTAATTTATATTATCTAATTATGGGTTATTGAAATCATAAACAATCTCTATTTTTTCCATCGAGAAAATAACTCCACATAAGGTATGACTTGATAATCATGTTAATTAATTTAATTTGATTTTTTTCTTCTTATTTATGCTTATGTAGCTAATAGAAAATTGACACCAAAATTCATTAAATATGTGTTCTTAGGATATAAAGCTGAAGTGAAGGGATATAAGTTATGTTTTCCAAAAATAAAAAAAAAAATGATTAACAAAGATTTATCTCTAATGAGATTTTCATATTGCATAACTTATCCTTAATGATTCTACCTACAAAGAATAGTAAAATCTAACCATATAATCAAATTAGGTAGTCTTATATTGATACAAAATCTACATATGAGACATCTTTTTAGATTGGTTTACAAACATAATATATTATTGCTCCTTCACTAGAATATTTCATCGCTAAGAATAGATCAAGAAAAGAAACTAATCATCCCTAAAGATATCTAGATATTGATCTAATCATGTATGTTTAAAGTGTTTTTAAATATATTAATGTAAATCAAGTCTTCGGAATATTTTTAGGCGGTTAGTTATATATGTTAGTTAAGTAGACTGCAAAACAGGATGTTAGTACTGACAGGAAAAATAAAATGAACGAACTGAAAGATAATTGGACAGTGTCACGGTATGAAGGCCACTGCCTTAGAAATAATTCGCCCCGATGTGTGTACTCTCTACTTTAGGCGGTTGTCTTCCGAAGGTTAGCACAGTTGCTCCAAACAGTGTACAACCAAAGTTTTAAGTGGACTATGACGTTAGTGATCATCTAAACCGGAGTTGAACAAAAGCTAGCAGAAGCTTTTAAAGAATGCTCTCAATTTCTCTTAAAGAAGTAGAACAAATTCTGAATGTGATGAAAAAATGAGAGAAAAACCTCTTATTTATAGGTTGAAAGTAGGGGCAAATCTGTTTGAGAATTAGATAAAATCTGATTTAAATAACGTATTATATCCAATCAAATCTCGAATAATATCAGATAATATCCATTTAGATTATTCCAAAGAATAAGAGGATATTTCACCGTTAAATATTCAGATTTTAACCTCTTATGGAGTTGATGGCGAAGAAGCATCATGGCTCTAACCTTATTTTGAGCAGATTTTGCATTCCCCTCTTTAATAGTATTTCTAAGGCCATTTGCATCTAGATGTATTTTTTCATCTAAGATGTAACACCCTCGATCCGGTGCCACATTGGGACTCTGGTCTAAAACCCGTATTTTAAAATTTCATTTCAAAAGCCCAAAAAGATGAGTCCAAATTCATTTCCATCATAAGATAATAAAATCCAATCCATTTGAAAACATAAAATCCGAGTAAGTTAAAATAGCGGAGCTCCAAAATATTACAACCCGTTTAAAAGCATTTGACAAATAAATAAAGGGTTAATTACCATAGAGGTCATGTTTGTTTTCCCTCAGTATAAATTTAGTCACTGATTTTGAAAATCTATCAATATAGTCACGTACGTTTTCGGGTTATAAATTTATGGTCACTCCGACGTTACAAGCCGTTGAGGATTAACGGAAAGATGATTTGGCACAAAAATAAAAAGATAAATTACTTATATAATCACTAAATAATTTTTTATTTTATTTTTATCTTTAATTTGACCTTAAAATTTTATATTTTTACCATCTTCTTAGATTTATCATCTTCTGCTACTGTAACTGATTCATACGATAAATAACATTATGCAGTTGATCATTTTTAAAGTTTTTTAACAAAAAAAACATAGGAGAAAACAGTATAATGGAAAAAATTTCTCCTTTTATTATAAATGTTAACCTATACAAATTAAATTTTGCAAATAAAAAAATAAATCTCTTACAAGTTCGTCTTTTATGACAAATACGACTGAAGTGATAATTGTTGTTGTGTTTTCACCTATTGGGAGTAATATAACACTAATGAAAAAAATTAGTGATAATTGTTGTTGTGTTTTCACCTATTGGGAGTAATATAACACTAATGAAAAAAATTAGTACACCCCAAGTAAGAGATATTCCCCGTAGAAACATATACATATAATCAAAAAAAGAAAAACCAATTCCATATCATAAGATAACACTTACACTATCTCAATGACATCAATAAAAATACAAAGTAATTTTAGTGGAGCAGTAGCTTGTACTGCTCGGTCCATCAAAGACTATAATTTTTTAATGAAAATGTAAATAGAGTGAGAAGGGACAAACAAGAAAAGATGAATAGATCTCAGTCTTGGCAATTCCTATAAAACAAATGAACAAAGAGACAATCACCCAACCTCAAACAAAAGAAGCCGGTCCTGCATATAGTAGGTTTGAACCATACACAGGAGTTATCCCAATGAAGTATCATTGTTGAAAATGAAATTGTAAGAGTCTTGAACAGAGTCTGCAAAACATCACAAACATAGATTATTCTTTGTTACAATTAGCAAAATCAAACCGAGATTAAAAAAAGAATAAGAAAAAACATTTTTCTTGTCAGTTTTTACTTGTAGCCAAGTTCATTGAGTCGTTTCTCTTCAGAATCCATTTCTTGGAACATTATTGTCGGTACAACCGTCTCTGCTGGTGATGCAGGTGAGAATGAAAATATAGAAAAGATACTAGAAAAATAAAATAAAAGACTCATGAAAAATTGAGTGTTTGAATATTTGTTATTTGTTCTCCCAATCAAGCAAGCATAACAAAATTTTAGGGGAGGAAGATTTTCTATTATAAATATATAACGCATGTTTTTTCTTATGTTTTTTCATTAAGAAAGTTTTGAAAATGACAAATAGAGTTAAGTTACATGGTGTCATTTTATCATATAAAATTTTTGCAGAAGAAAAGGATCATAAGTTTAGAAAGATGGTGAAAATATAAAATTTTAAAATTTTGAGGGTTAAATTAAATATAAAATAAAAATAAAATGATTATTTAGTAACTATATAGGTAATTTATCCTTTTACTATTGTGTTAAATCATTTTTCCGTTAACCTTTAACGACTTTTAACGTCGGAGTGACCATAAATTTACAGCTCGAAAACGTACGTGACTATATTGATTGATTTTCAAAATCGATGACTAAATTTGTACTAAGGGTAAACAAATGTGACCTCCGCAGTAATTAACCCATAAATAAAATAGAGTTACAATTTACACATATAGGGTCCTATAAGTACAAATGCCTATTATGCCTAATAATAGTACTTTGACAACAGATGTCGATGCTGAACCCACAATGATGATGCTCCTCCAAACAACTTTCCTTAATCCACGCACGAAAACACATTTCGAACGTTGAGATACTAAAGCCTAGTGGCTACTCAACCAACCGATCCACATCAAGAATAGCATAAAATAAGCATAGAAACATGAATGATGACATGACATGAGTACAATAGCGCTATCATAACCGCCTAAACACATGGTATCATGATGGCATATTATCGGCACATAGCATATGCATGACAAGATAAGACCACACAGCATATCAAGTTCTCATCTCGTATTTATATCTCATATATATACATATACATATACATATATATATATATATCGATATCCATATCACCTCATAGTAGTATAGAAGTAGGGGGACCCATCATCACTAAGCAAGGTCCATGGCATGCCACTCCACATAATCCGCTAAAGAACCCATCATCACTAAGAAAGTTCGTAGCTGGTCTTCCGCATAATATAATACCTGTTGCGTGTTTTGAGTGCAACGCAAACAGTGCAAGTGTACACGTCGCAAGTAATAGTACAGATTTAGATATCCTCTCCACAGGGATTGGTTTGGGTCACTTTGCTTAATTTATCACACTATAAAATAAAGACACAAATTGATGATATGATTGAATAAAATAATAAAACAAGCAAATAAAATAAATTGGAGTAATCGATAAGAGAGATTAGGCTGGGTTATCCTGAATTATGGAGTGATGGATGAATGGATTCTTCTTCATAGTGGGTGCTCGCACCGCTCAACTCGTTCCGGAAATTGGGCTTAGCCGGATTGCCTAGTTAGTTCTTTGAATTGTCAGTTCGTCGAATGCTTGGGCAATTGCGATGAGAGAATTGCTCGGGCAATTTGGGAGACTATCCTCAAGGTTCGGCAAAGCGTAGCTTCTTTTAGCCGTTGAAATCCTACACTTATCCCTAAGTCAGATTAGTTCTCTCGCACTTGGATCGAATCATGCCTATTCGTTTCGTGAATCTAATTCTCTCGAATCTAGATAAATGAATTGTTTATCGTGGTCCTTTCCCAATTCTCTCGTAAACCAAATAAGTACCAAGAATAGACAAACCTTAATTTAGAACACTCAAAAGAATAGAAAGAATTCAATTATAATCAAACCTTAAAACAAAATAACCCAAGCCAACTTTAATTTAGTTCATGGCTGGGCAAAACATTCAATATCCTCTCATCACTCGAAATAAACAAGAAAAACAATAAGGAAGTCGTCAGCCTCTTTGTGTCAATCTCTCTCTCACGATCGGCTCACCTTGCTTTGGACGACATCTTCCTTTTTATAGGATCTTGCTTGGTCAAATTATGTGATAAGAATTTGATTAGGAAATAAATATTAAAGAGATAATTATCTCTTTCGAGATTTCAAATTTAAATATTTATTTCTCATATCAAATCCAATCTCCTAAAATTTTTTCATGTCTTTTGAAATCAAGTTTATCTCCTTGTGATTTAAATTGGCATCAAATCCCTACAAATAAGGAAATACACAACCACAATATCTTTTTTCACAAAATTAACCAAAATACAAATTAAATACCTAAACTAAGGAAATTATGTAAATATATATGAATGAATAATAATGCAACTAAATTTATGCTTAATTCTAACAATAATAAAAGTAAAAAGGGAAATAAAAATAGTACTTTTGGACACTCATTAATTCCAATAACCCATCAACACTAAGTAAGGTTATCAGTTTTACATTTCATATAATATTTACTCTAGTAACCCATCATCACTAAGCAAGGTTACTAGGTTATCTCATAATCATATAATATACTCTAGGCAACTTATCAGCACTAAGCAACGTTCCTAGTAAGCCAGATGACGCGAATATGTCACACAAAACGCTTAATGGTTCCATATACCGGTTTATACTATTAGACTTCAAGCATTATTCAATTATCATTTTGACAAGGCTAGGAGTCTATCTCTTGGTTTAAAAATCTTTTTATAGTTTAAAAAACTCTGAGGGTAGCATTTTGAGACTTTCCAACTTTATCTTTAATAACTTAGGCTAATTTTCCCTAGAGTATCGATACCCTTACTTGGAGTATCGAAACACTATATCGATACCCACACCAAAGGGGGTATCGAAATGACCTGTATTGATACCCTCATAAAGGGGGTATCGAAACACCTTGACCAAAATTCAAAGTCAACAAAAGAGGACCTACCCGCTTCGATACCGGTATCGAATTGAGAATGTCATTGGACAACTCGGTATCGAAACTCGAGCAGGGCGTATCAATACCCCTGCACGAAAAGTGCAGTTTTGTATTTTCAAACACTTAGAACTCTATCCAAATTCTATCCATTTAATATCAAATTGATCCTAGACTTTAAGGGAACCTTCCTAAACATGTTTAAACCTTAATAACAGAAGTTCATCAATAAACGCATGATCCACCATTAAAGACCACCTTAAGCTTGACCAACATACCAAACCAATCAACAAACATGCCAATAAGCTTAAAACATGATATGCATGATGATTAAGGGTTTGAAGGGTACCAACCTTAGCAAAGAACACAACAAACCCGAGCTCCCAACTCAACCTCAAGATTTCTCCTTCCCAAGGCTTGAAGACGACTCTCCCACTTGTTTCTCTACAAAGGGAAAGATAAGAAGTGAATTAGATACTAAGGAGGTGATTCTTAGGGTCTAAAACACTATAAAAATTAAGATTTATACCCTCAAAAACTCATTCCCGTACTCAAGCTTAAACCCCTACTTAAACCTTCATTTTCACCAAAAACATACATTCTTACATTGTTTTATAAATCACCTTGAGCCTAAAAACCTTTCCTCTTCGTCTAAAACGAGAAAGATCTCACCTTTAAAACTTTTCTTCTTACAAAGATGATGAAGAAAGGATGGAAGAAAAAAGGAATGAGGTCACTCTCTGCAGAGAAATAAACCTTCAACCCCTCTCTTCTCCATACACTAGTATTTACCAAAATACCCTTACCACTAAACAAGGCCCAACTCACAACCCAACAAGCCTAAGTCCCAACACAAACCCGGGACCCAAAACCGTAGCCCAACTCTTCGGTTTAACCCGACCATCGAATCCGAATCTGGGTCGTGACAATCCAGGATAAATAATTCTTTCCGGAAATATCAAGAGCCATAAACTCAATGTTTGCAAGATTTGTCATTGATATACTATAAAAGACAAATAAAAAATTAGATCAACTATAAATTAATATAATAATAAATCTTAAAAAGATTCTTTTTATGTCATATCAATATCTTGAAAAAAATATATACATACAAACAAACAAAGATTTAATCCTCATACGCGACATTGTTAAACTAGTCCACAATGTCCTTTTAAAAGAACCTACTTTGAGACTAGTAGCCTTGCAGAACGGGATGTCTAGCCAATATACTCGGATTAAATTATCAAAAAAAATATTAATGACATGAAATAAACACATAGTAACATTAGACAAAAACAAAAATATACACATAAGAAAAAAATAATAATTTTTTTAAAATTATAATCATCATCGTATATATATTATTTTATAAATTAAAATATATAAGATGGAGAAAGAACAAACCGGGTAAATCTTTGAAGAAATTTAGAATTAAAATCTTCTGAGCAAACTCGTGCTGATAACGTGTTATGAATAAAATAAAGAGTAATAATAGATGAATAAAGAGGAGAGAAAAGAGAGAGATTTTATTGTATTCTAAAAGTAGAATTGTGTACAATGTATTCTCAAAGTCTATATTTATAGGCATAAGATAAAAACCTTAATTTCAATGGGTAATAAACCCTAATAATAAAGCACATCAAAGCCTCCTCTAATACATGGATATTCACCATAAATAAAATATTCTTAACACCCTAGGCTTAAAATCGGTGTTTTAGGATTTAAAAGGTATTTTGTAATTTATAAAAATTAGACCTTCAATTTAAAAATAAATAAATATTTATTAATTTATATATATGATAGATTAATTTTTATATAAAAATAGTATAAAATAACTCAAAATTTAAGAAGTATATCATCTGATTTCTCTTGTGATAACTAATCTTTTAATTTTTCCTTATAAATATTTAACTTGACTTATTTTAAGTTTATTTTCGGGCCTTATACAGTTATACTATTATTCCTATTTTATATTTTCTGATCTATTCCAACTTAAAATTGTTTCGGCATCTTTTACATATATATTTTTATGAGAAAAAAATTAAATGATTGAAATTGATATTGTCATAAAAATCATGATGATATTTGTATTAAAGAAAAAACTTATGATTTTATTTATTACATTAAAATGAAAAGAATATATATATATATATATCAATTCTCTCCACTTCACCTAATTTCAATACCTAGTAGTGGTCCAAATTCAAAGGTATGCCAACTTTGTCATATTAGGCATTGCATGAGCTGCATGTGCTTCACCTTAAATTCTTCGCTGACACTATAACACATAACTAAACAATTCAAACACGCCATTATCTCGTCTCACACATGACTGATGACTCATGAAAATAGGCAACAGGACAGATAAAACAAAACCAGCACCTCCCTCTCATTAGACACAGACACATTGAAAAACCTATTTGGTATATCAGGATTGAGCTTTAGCGGTGGGAGGACTGTCATCTAATTATACACTTTTATATGTATATAATTTGACGAAATCCATTGCCAGAAAGACCTTATGAAAGCGGTGAAAAGCTGGGACAGACCCAAATTTTCATGTAAAAAGGTATATATTATCAAAAAGTTATACTAGAAATATAAATATATAAAATTAAAAGAGTTTAGTGAAATAAAAAATTAGATTATTAGTAAAAAATTTATAAAAAAATATAAAATATAAAAGAATTTAAAAATTTTAGGGGTACGACTGTACCCTCTAACACCCCTAGATCCATCCCTGATTTCGCTTGTGCTTTCTCCGAGTTCTCTTGACCTTGTTGTTCTGATGTAAACTTTGCTGTGTTTTTAAATGAAAGTTGGTTTAGTTAAAAAAAATCAAACCCAGATGCTGTTGTATGTAAACTTGTGTTATAATTTTAAAATTAAATGGAGGAAATGCCTGAAGAAAAAAAAGATTCAAATCAGGTGTGAACATAGTTATGAGTTGTCAACATATATTATATTGTCCCTTCATTTTATGGACATTGTATAAACGTGAACATGTGTTTGGTGGGATTGAAAGTGGTATTAAATAATGATACAGGAAGGATAAAGTCTCATTTGGAGAGGTGATAAAGTACTTTTCTATCGGGGCGGAATATTAGGGTTTTTTAGGATCCAATCCTGTTAATTATTGTTTTTATATATTACATAAAATTTAAAAAATTAAAAAATATGTAATTTATTTTAAAAATATTATTTTTGGCCTTTATTAATTAAAAAAATTAAAAATATATTTTTGATCACATTTATAAAAGAAAATTTAACTCCGTCCCCGTCTTCTAAGACACGGTTATTATTGGGTTGATTAAAAAGCACTTCTGGTTTTGGAGTCATATTTTCCTAAAGTAAGTTTGAAAAGTTTTTTCAAAACTTAAAAGTTTATGCTTTTTACAATCTTAGTATATATTTTTGGTTTATTTTAAAATTTATTAACCTATATTTTTTTACTAAGATAAGATTATATAATTAATAAATTATTTATTAGTATAAAAAATTATATATTTTCATGTTAAATTTATAATTAATATTTTATTAAGTTGATATATTTCATATTATAACATCAAATAATTTAAATATTATTTAAATATATTTTTTAATTTACAATATTATGTTTAAAGTGATTTTTTTAAGAAATTATTTTTTAAAAATAATATTAAACACTTAAATCTTAAACTAAAGAATTTAAAAACATTTTTCACAATGTTTTTTAAAAACAATTTTTTATCACACTTTTTAAAAATAATGATAAACTAACTAGTCTCTTTTAGTATAATAATTAATATTCACTTTTATTAATTAAATAACTTTAATTATATATTATGAAAATAAAATATAAAAAATAATCTTTTTAATTCAATTTATTTTATTTATAATATTTAAATTTAAACCTTAAACGTTATTTTTTTTAAAAATGCTGCTGAATTTTTATTAAATTTATAAAAAATATAATTAAATCGTCTTAAAAAATAAAAAATTAAATTAAACAATCCAAATATTTAAAAAAATAAAGAGAATAAAATACAAATAAAAAAAAGCTTAAATTCAATTGTGTGACACTACAATAAATACGACGGCTTCCACTATCCTTTTCCTGTCTACTACTCTATTTGTTTGGCTAAATGTTTAACTATTTACTTTTTATATATTTTTAAAGTTTTAGAGATAATTATTTTAAATATTTAAATTAATTTAACTTTATAAAATGTATATTTAAAAAAGATTTAAAAAAAGATTTTTTAAATATATTTTTACTTATATATTAATAATAAATTTTGAATAATAAAAAAATAAAAAAATACAAATAAAAAACTAATATATAACACTTTTAATGAGACATAGGAAGAATATGTTACATCATCCCCCTACGGTAACACTAATCGATGGTTAAATTAATTCAAGATTTTAATATGATGTTAAAGTTAGTAAAAAATATAAAACGAGTATGATTTATCACATCAATTATGATCTTGATCAATTAAAATCATTTACTATATTATTTTTATGTCATTTTATTCAATTAGTGAGTCTTCACCAATATTATTTGCATGTCATTTGAAAACAATTTTTATATAACATAAAGTAACATAAAAATAATATATCAAGTTATTTTTATTAATTAAAATCATAATTAATGTGATAAACTAGAACTATACTTTAATTTTTGTTAGGTATACTCTTTTAATCATATAAATTAAAGTGATTAGACGTGTAAATCTACTTAAAAATATAAATTTTAAGATGTTATAATAAAAACGAATTAAGATTAGAATGATTTAAAATTATAAAATTATTTTTTAAAAAACAAATGTTATTTTAAAATATAAACATATATTAGTAAAAGTCACCGACACCCTAACACTACGGTTGTGAGTATACTTTTTTTTCTTCGGAAATATGTACTTTAAGGATTCAAGATAAATAAATAAGTAAATAAAAATATATATATTTCAAAGTGAAGAAATAGACAGCACTACCTCCACTAATTGCTAAATTAAGAATCTGTTAAAATTTTATAAAACGATATTGCTTTTTTTTATAAAGAAATTATAAATCTCTAATTGTTCTAAATTAGTATTAAATTGTAGACTTCTCTAAATAAAAAAAAATGTAGACTTTTCTATCTGTTTTTCTTTTGAATGCTTTCCTTTATTTATTCTGTAGCAAACTGTACAATTTCCTCCCCTTGTAAAGAAAATTATACTACGGCGTAAAGAAATGGGAACGATATTTAGATGAACAAACGATATGTTTGACGGCGTTAGTTGCTTCATCTTCTTGATCAGTCTTCACTCTTCAGAGTCAGACACTTACGCTGCATCGGGTGACGAACTGATACTTCACAGCGTTTTCTTCGACAGAAACTCCGTTACTTCTGCTACCGAAAGTAATAAGAGCAGGGCACCTAACATGAAGGTGATATCTTCCGGAAACGAAGGACCCAACTTTCCATCTCACCCGTCCATCAATCTTGATCACCATGAAAACCGACCCTGCAGCTTGTTCGGATTTCAAAGCCACTGAAAAATCCGGAGCTATAGGGACCATGTTCCCATATATGAAAGGAGACCAAACATTGACCTCCTTATGACCCTGGTACGTCGGAGGGAGCGATGTCCGAAGGGTGATCTGTTGATTCCTGTAAGTGGCGTAGGTGACAAGCCTGTCGTAGTAGATCCCGATTCGGTCATTTGGGTTTCGAGAAGACACGGTGACTTGGAAATTGGAGGAGAGGAAATTCGGGGTGGAGGCGTTGAAACCGTAGACGGTAGTGTCTTGGAGGATGAAGCGGGGTTTGGAGGGGCGGAGGACTGCCCAAATGATCAGGATTGTGATGAGAACGATAACCAGGAAGACCAGAAGGCAACCGATGATTCTTCGGATGCGTTTCTGTCGGCTTAGGCCGTGGTTGCCGCAGTCCTTGGCCGTCATGTTAGGTAGAGAATGCGATAGGAATAGAGGTTGGTTTAGAGAAAGAAGAGAGAGTGTAGAAGTTCTTTTGTGTGTAATTTGTATAATGAAATTAACGTGGTGTGGTGTGGAATAATGAGGGCTTTACTTTTTAGTGGGAAAATAATGACTCAATAATTGTAGCTGCATTATAGCTAGATAGAAGTGTGCATTATTCGGTTTTAATCAAATTAATTGATTGAACTGAAATTATTTTGGTTAACTCGATTTGTTAATTTTAGATAAATTTGGTTAACGATTATTTTTTTTAAATTTAGTTATCGGTTAATTAAATACGAAATTAATTAATTAATCGAATTAACCAAAATTATTATATATTAAATATAATATATATATTGTTAGTCATTTAACTTTTAAAAATTATAAAATGTTCATTAAATTTTTTATATTATAAAATGATCACTATATTTTTTTAAAATTAGGACAAAATGAAAGTTTAGTGACTAAAAAATTATTTTAGCATAATTTAGTGACTTATTATGTAATTTAACAAAAATTTATAATAAATTTCGGTTAATTCGGTTAATTAACCAAAATAATTTCGGTTTGGTTAATTCGGTTATAGATAATTCGATTCGATTAACTATTAAGGTTTTAAAATTTTTGGTTAATTTGATTTGACCACCGTCCGAATTAACCGAATGCACACCCCAATAACTAGTGCTACGAGTGTCATGTAGTTAACGAAGTACTAGAAAAAAATTAATCTTTTGAGTGATTTTATTAAATTTTGTTAGCGAGTTTAAATATGAGATATAACGAAATTTTTAGGGGTAAATTATCATAGCATTTTGTAAATTGTTCGTGAATTGTTCGTATAATATTTATTTATTAAATTAAATAAATAAATATAAAATATAGATATGTTCGATTTGTTTCTATTCATGAACAAGCTTAATAATAGGCTTATTTACCGACTCAATATAAGCTCGTTTACTCTATCTCCTTTTCCTTTCTTTACATTTTAAATAGGGTTAATTACTGCGGAGGTCACGTTTGTTTGCCCCCAGTACAAATTTAGTCACTGATTTTGAAAATCAACCAGTATGGTCACATACGTTTTCGGTCTGTAAACTTATGGTCACTCTGACGTTAAAAGCCGTGAAGTGTTAACGGAAAGATGATTTGGCACAATAAAAAAGGGTAAATTACCTAAATAGTCACCAAATAATTATATTATTTTTATTTTATCTTTAATTTAACCATTAAAATTTAAATTTTATAATTTTACCATTTTCATAAAAAACACTTATTTCTTTAAAAGTTTTTATGATGCAGGAAGGACTTGTGCAAATGTCACTTCTTTTATATTTGGTTGCAAAGATGGTTACTGAGTATCGAATCTTCCCCGACATTAAACACTACGGGTGCTTGATTGACATGTTGGGTAGGGCAGGAAGATCGGAAGAAGCTGAAAAGATTGCTCTAGAGATTCCTTGTGAGATATCAAATGAAGTGGTGTGGAGAATATTGTTGAGTGCATGTAGCTTTTACGATAATGTCGAGATTGACGAGAGGGTGACATCGAAGATAATAGAGATCGAAAAGAAATATAGAGGCGACTATGTTCTTATGTCGAATATACTTACGGGTGCCGGAAGGTTTGCAGATACTGAGAGCTTGAGGACAGAACATATAAACGGTCAAAGTCAATCGTCGAAGCTTAAAATAACCAAGAAAAAAATGAAAAAAGTGTTGTTGATTATGCGAACATGAAAATTGGCAAAGCCAATAAAACAAAAGAAAAACAACCACTTTTAAAGAATAAGACAAGCATAGACACAGCAAACTCTCTTCTTTTTTATATTGAATTTTAGTTTTTTTGTGTAGTAAAAGGGATAGGATTCAATTCTCATATCTGAGTTTTGATTTTTGTCTGTAAGAAAAACAAAAGAAAAATTAAACAATGACAAAGGTTTTAAGGAAAACAAATATTTTTTCAGTTTGTGACTATACCCAAAAGAAGAATAAAAAAGGTGAAAGTTCTTTGTATTCTAAGAGAATTCTTGAGTTTTGTTATAAAACAAATAGATTTAATTCCTTGAAGATGAAATTTATGGCTTTGAGGTGTGACTTTAATGGGTAAAGAGTGGTCTATTTGGAGAGGAAAATTGTGAACAAGAGAAGGTTTCATCAAGTTTCCATAAAGCACGGTTGGTTTAATTTACTTTATTGTTCTTTTCTAAATCTTGCAGATGTTTCCTGCATCATAAATTTTTTTAGAGAAATGAGTGTTTTTTAAGAAGATGATAAAATTATAAAAATTTAAATTTTAACGGTTAAATTAAAGATAAAATAAAAATAAGATAATTATTTAGTGACTACTTAGGTAGTTTACCCTTTTTTTATTGTGCTAAATCATCTTTCCGTTAACACTTCATGGCTTTTAACGTCGGAGTAACCATAAGTTTACAGTCCGAAAACGTACGTGACCATACTAGTTGATTTTCAAAATCAGTGACTAAATTTGTACTGGGAGCAAACAAACGTGACCTCCGCAGTAATTAACCCTTTTAAATATTGGTGAAGGTAAAGACTAAAATTGAACACATGATGAACTTTAGAGTTCAAACCGTAAAACCTAATGAGCTTAAAGATTATTAGTGGTGTAATATCACTATTTTTGCAAACATATAAATGAACATGTTAGGTAGGGATGTGCAAAACGGGTTCAATTAACCATTAATACTTTATTTCGGTTAACCGATAAGTTCGGGTTGTTCAATTTTTGACCCTAAATCATAACCATTCAACCGGTTAACGGTTTATCCAGTTAACCGAAAAAATAGGTTTGGTTCGAGTAACGGGTTTTTTATTTAGTTTATTAAAAATATAAAATTTAATAATATGTTAGAAAAAATATATACTTTGGAAAAAGTGACACATAATGTTAGTATTTTTTTTAATAATAACAAGTTAATTATTTAAATTTTATAAAATAAAATAATAATTTTATTTTTGGAAATAAAAAATAAAATAAAAATTGATTTTTAATATAAAATAATAAAATAACATATAATTTATAATATATATTATATAACTGGTTGGTTCGGTTACCCAATTTATCCTAAAATCATAAGCTGTAACCGAACCGATTTCTATATAAAAATAAAAATCCGAACCAAAATCGATTTTTTCGGTTCGATTAACTATTTTTTGATTCAATTTTTTCGAATTTCGAATTTCGGAATCAGTTTCGATTTTTTTTTTCACACCCTTAATGTTAGGAGGACATATAAACAAACATGTTAAGACGACGTACAAACTAACATTTTAAGAGGACATAAAAACAAACTCGTAACACAACATACAAACGAAAATGTTAACATGAAATATAAATGAGAATGATTGTAACGACTTAGATTTTTGGAATACGATGGTCAAGTTAACCCAAAGCTTTGGGGCTTCATCATATGGCTTAAGGGTATTAATGAGATGTTATGAGGCCTTGGGCTTGTATGATTTTGGGTTGATTTTTTTATGATTTTAGGTGAAGATATTTGGGTATTTTCATTCATTGAAGACAAAAAAGTATAAGGGGTTTAAGGTTTTTAGATATTTAGTAAGGGTGAAATAACCTAGCTTTTACTTTTCTCTCAACTTCTTCCAACTCTTATTTAAAAAAAAAAATTGGTTAAAGGTCCAATCTTTTTTGTTTCAAGGAAAAATCATGTTTTAGTGTTTGAGGGAAGATTATAGAGCATCAAGTTATCTATAAACCAAGGTAAGAATTGCCAAGTTTGATGGTGGAGAAAATGGGAGAAAAATGAGAATAATTTTGTTAGGCTTAACTCTAAGCTTTGTTGGTCTCTTTAGTTCCTAAATCTTCCCTAATAATGTCTAAATTGTTGGTTGTAACTCTTTCTTATAGTCAAAGAGGAAGAAAAACCTTCCAAATCCTTTAAAAAGAAGAAAGCTTAAAGGTTGGTGGAATCTTTCTTTCATTTGTTTAAGCATAAGGTTAGTACATTACTAACTCCCAAATATTCATAGATTTTATAAAACTTAAACTTATATTTCTAGATGTGTGTATCGATATAGCTTGTGTTTGTATCGATACACTAATTTATTTTTAGGGGGAAAGCTTGTGAGGGGCGTATTGTTACACAAGAGAGTCAATCAATACCCTCTTACATAAGTATAATTTTGTAAAACCAAAATTGATTTTGATATAACAATTATGTATAAGGACTATTTTGTAATAAATTTTTAAGTCCTTAAGTCAAACTTTTGATTTCAAGTCAAACCAAGAACTTTGAAATAAAATTTCTAAGTGTTTTGATACGAGAGTATCGATACCATTTGAACCGGTATCGATACCCTACTGCATTTTTAAAGCTTTGTTCTTGGAACTAAGAACAGATATCGAAACATGGTTTGATACCATTACCTTACTAGAAATGCATGTTTCGAATCATGTATCGAACCACATCGAGTATTTTTAATTTTTTAAAATCATTTAAAATTATGACTCCTGGTATCGATACCAGTATCGATACACCCTTTAATTTCCAACGGCTATTTTAACATTTAATGAGTTGACCGTTGGTGGCAGTTAAAAATTTAAAAGATGGTTGAGATGCTTTGAAACATGTTTCGATACCCACCATTACAGTGTAGTAATGGCATTGATACCTGTTTCGATACCCTCCCTATTATATGCACAACGTCTCTTTCTTTTTATAGGTTGTTCCGAAATAGGTTCCTTGTGTATCGATACCTGTGCTTGCAGAAGTGCATTTATGGTGGGAAGATGTGGTCCTAACGTTTTTATTTCTATTCCCAAGAATCACAACGGTTAGAAATCAATGAGGAAATATAAAATGAAGAAGTTCAAGCAGCATTAACAACTATTGAACCTCAAGCAACATCCAAGCAATTAAATCCAACTCCCAAGCACTCTTATTGAATATCTTGTCTCCCATTTCTTGTACTTCAATTTAATCATTTGTAAATTGAGTTTGGGGAGAGTTTGTTTGTATTTGGGGCAATTATCTATCTTGTGAGAGATTTAAATTTGTCTTTCTTTCATCTTTTATCTTGTGAGGTTGAATCAATTCTTGGGTAGAAGAATTGACTCGAATTGTAACGGTTATCCCTTGAACCGAGAAAAAGGTCGAATTCTCTTAGTGAATTGATTTCAAAATCCTTAATGGGAGCTAAGGTAGTGGATGTAGAGCTTGTTCCGAAGCTTGAACCACTATAAATCTCTTGTTCTTTATTTTCCAATTTTTACCGAAATTTCACCGATAAAATTTTAAATAGCCAATTCACCCCCTCTTGGCCAATTATCAAGATCGATCAACTCAACAATTGGTATCAGAGCTAGATCTTTGAAGGGATTCACCTCCACCAAAGAAGATCCAAGTAGTGTTAATCATATCTACAAGTCAAATACAATGGCCTCCGCCTCCGGTAGTTGGAACGAGTCTCACTCCATCACCAAGCCACCCTTCTTCAATGGAGATAACTACCCCTATTGGAAAAATAGGATGAGGTTGTTCATCAATGTCGCGTGTCAAAAGTGCGCGTTTAGTGCAAGTGGACACATCGAAAGTAATAAGTGATAAGTATTTATCGGATTATCGTCTCCACAGGGATTGGTAGACTCAATATGTCTTCTTCGTCTTCTTGTTCTGTAGAAAGAAATAAAAAACACAAGTAGTTTGGGTTGTGATGGAACTAAAATAAAACAACTAAGTAAAATAAAGAAAATTGAATATTAGAGAGAGATAGGTCAGGATCCAGTTGCGTTGTATTGTGGATTTGATTGACTTGTCTCTGCCCAAGGCAATCGTATATCTCTACCTCGGCAATAATGCAGATTACTGCCTTGGCAGCGATAATACTGTCCGCCGCGGCAATCCCTTGCTCGTGGGTGGACTTTACCAAAGTTCAGCAGAGTGTCCTTGGATGACTCCGCTTATCCCTAAGTCGAAGTACTGTTGATGACTAGTCCTTGATGATACCTCCCGGCGTGAACCAATTATACTCACCAACCAATCTCAGACTTCTTTTAGCCGCTGAAACTCTTAACCTATCCCTAGGCCGAGTTAGTATTTCGCGATTGAAACACCGTACTTATCCCTTTCGTGAATCTAACTCTCCCGAGTCTAGATAAATGGATTACTCACAAACTTCTCTCCCGAGCTTGAATGCAAGAACAAGGAATAGCAAAGGATAAGCAAACCTTGATAATTTTATTGCATTGAAACAAAGACAAAGTAAAATCTCCTCTCACAAATACTAACAATCTCACCTAAACCCTAAGGAAGCTTAGAACATAATTGAGAGAAAGAAAACAAGTTTATGAATCGGCTCTCTCTCTAGGTATCCGTGTGTAATACATTGGACGGCTAGGTCTTGATATAGGCTAGACCTAGGGCAAACCTTTCCTAAGTAGAATACAACTTGGAGTAGGGAACAAGTCATGTACATAATTAAAATATTTTCAAGTTTAAATTCGACTAAGGGGATTTCCTGCGTGGCCTTGTGTTGGGCTTTTCCTCATGCTAGCCAGCTCTGATCCATGTGCTTTAAGTCCAGAAACTTCCCTTGGATTTTTATCTTCCAATCGCCTACAGTCTTGCTTCTTGGCTCTCAGCTGCTGCCTCAGCATCAGGTCCTGCCTCGGCCTTGTCGTTGTCGTGGCACCGATTCTCCTGCACAGATATAAAAATGCAGTAAAACGTGCCTTTTCTGTAAATATTATCTCTATAAGCATAATTTCTAAATATATTACATTAAGTACATGCATTGGTCCAAGTGGGTGTAAATTCGGTGATTAATGCCAATAAAAGGTGTAAAAAGTGATAGTGAGTTGAGGACTTATCACACCCCCAAACTCGAACTATTGCTTGTCCTCAAGCAATGCAAACTATCAATTTTCTGAACTCTACCCTCTCTTGGTCTTACATGTTCATCTATTCTCCCCACCATAGCTAGGCCTATTCTTTAAACTTAACCTTTCGGTTACCTAAGGGTTTACCTAGAAACAAACTATAAGATTTGGTGAGTGTGTGCATTTTTGTGGACAAGTTTGATTAAAGGCTTTCTTAGATAAACTCTAAGTTCAAGACAAGTAGAATTTGGTTAAGTGTTCTCTCCTTTTCTAAACCACCAATTCTTGAGCCAATTTCGGGCACCTCAAGGATTGTGTTTTCCCTTCACTAATTCCTTCTTTCTTTTTGATATTCCTTAAAACATACTAGAGCCAATTTCGGGCACCTCTAGCATGAAGAAGAGTACTTTCTAGAGCCGATGATAGGCACCTCTAGTTACCTTCCCAAAAATCTAAGTCTTTATCACTTAAGTTTATTAAAAGAATTCATCTAATCCAGCAAGTCCCAAAAGTGTTTAAAGTTCTTCCTATAGTAAGCTTCTAAGTTTTCATCCTTAAGTATCCTAAGGTTAAACCTTCTTAACAGGACATAATCATGGTAAGGAGAAAGATTTCTATAGCCTTAAAGAATAAACTAAGGCAATACTGATGATAAGCAGTGCAAAAGTGTAGGCAGTTAATTCAAGTAAGGCGGGGAGCATGAAAATAAACCAAAAAAAAATCACTGGAATAATACTCCCTTTTTGGCAAGGCCTCGGCAGTAGATTGCTGCCTTGGCATTGAATCTGCACCCTCAAACTCAAACCAAGCATTGTCCTCAATGCTTTATATATGAAGATTATAGCAGGCAACGAAAATATGAAAGGAATAAGCAGCATAGAAAGCAAACAACAATTAATATTGAATTATATGAACAAAATTATTAAAGAGACTCCGAAGAGCTGCTTGTAACAATTTTTCTCCTTGGCCTTGCTGCCGATTGCTTTGTTCTTGGGGAGGGCGATGGTTGAGCTTTTGCTTGCCGGGGCGGTTGGACTCTTGTGGGTGGTGTCTGTTGCATTGGGGCCTCCACCTCTTCTCCTTCTTCCACATCGACCATGTCTTCGGTTAACATTATTTTCATTTCACCCTCCATTGTCGTGGCTCCCCCGGTGTGGTGTGTACTCGGTCCGACGGCGGTGGAGCTTTGGTGCACATAGGCATCTATTTCAGCTGATAGACTGCCCATGATGATTGGGGATCGTGGTGGAGTGCTGAAGACTGCCTTCCGTTTGGATGGTCTTCTGCTGGTAGATGATGCCGCGGTAGAATCTACTGCCCTGGATGGGCCAGCAGCATGGTATTGTGGTGGAGGGCCCGCATGGAAGAACGGTCTTGGTCCTCCCGGAGGTGGTGTAGTCTCGGTGTAAGGGGCGGCTATGACAAACATATTGCTAGGAAATTCTAGAAATTGCGCCCCTTGATCTGGAAAAAGCATGGAGCATCATTTGGGCTAATGTGTCGTTGAAATCTCTTTGATACTCCATGTACCTCTGTTGTCTGAGGTCCATCGCTGCCATCCTTTGCAAAATCTCCTGGTACGGGTCTACTGCGGCAGAGGTATGGGCAGTGTCTGGCATGTCTACCGTGTACTGGGCCCCAGCAGTATCAGCAGTGAACTGCTGGGGCGTTGCTTGGACTGGCTCCGCCTGCGTGATCTACATGACTTTGTGACAAAAGTCCCTGGTCCATCCTTGCCTAAGGAAGCTTAGAATATAATTGAGAGAAAGAAAACGAGTTTATGAATCGGCTCTCTCTCTAGGTATCCGTGTGTAATACATTGGACGGCTAGGTCTTTATATAGGCTAGACCTAGGGCAAACCTTTCCTAAGTAGAATACAACTTGGAGTAGGGAACAAGTCATGTACATAATTAAAATATTTCCAAGTTTAAATTAGACTAAGGGGCTTCCCGCGTGGCCTTGTGTTGGGTTTTTCCTCATGCTAGCCAGCTCTGATCCATGTGCTTTAAGTCCAGAAACGTCCCTTGGATTTTTATCTTCCAAACGCCTACAGTCTTGCTTTCTGGCTCTCAGCTGCTGCCTCGGCATCAGGTCCTACCTCGGCCTTATTGTTGCCGCGGCACCGATTCTCCTACACAGATATAAAAATGCAGTAAAACGTGCCTTTTCTGTAAATATTATCTCTATAAGCATAACTTCTAAATATATTACATTAAATACATGCACTGGTCCGAGTGGGTGTAAATTCGGTGATTAATGCCAATAAAAGGTGTAAAAAGTGATAGTGAGTTGAGCACTTATCAATCAACTCCAATGATTATATCCTTTAGGATATAATTGAAGATGGCCCCTCAATTCCATTGAATATGGAAGGAGATAGACAAGTGCCGAAGAAAAGGAATGAGATTATCGATGAAGAGCATAGAAGGATGTCTACAAATGATAAAGCTCTACACATCCTCTTTTGTGCTCTTGGTTCCGACATCTACTCCAAGATGTCATCTTGCACAAGTGCCAAAGAAGTATGGGACTCTTTGGAGACAACATATAAGGGCACAAATGATGTCAAGGAGACAAAGATAGGTCTTCTCAATCTTAGCTATGAGAACTTCAAGATGGAGCCGGATAAAGACGTCACCAAGATGTTTGATCGGTTTTCCGTCATCGTGAATGGTCTCAAGGACTTTGGTGATATCATACCGGAAGATAAGCTTGTGAGGAAGCTCATCTACTCTCTTCCCGAGTCTTGAGATAGTAAGAGAATGGCCATTATTGAAGCCAAGGACCTCAAGACTCTCAAGCTTGATGCTCTTGTGAGATCTCTTCTCACCCATGAGATCATGAAGAAAGGAAGAGAAGATGAAAAGAAGAAAGAAGAAGTGAAGCTAGAGAAAAAAGAAGTTGAAAAGAAAAAGCAAGGAATTGCTCTCAAGGCTTCATCCTTCCAAGAAGAGGTGGATACAAGTGAAGAAGAAGAGCTAGAAGAATTGGCTATGGTAGCCAAAAGATTCACTAGACTCATGAGGGCTAATAAGAATAGGAGATTTCAAAGAAAGAAGGATTTTAAGTCAAAGGGCAAAGAAGATGAGAATGATCAAATTATTTGCTATGAGTGCAAGAAGATCGGTCATGTTAGAACCGATTGCCCACAATACAAAAGGAAGGGTTTTGAGAAGAAGAAGAAGCAAAAGGCTCACGTTGCCACATGGAGTGATGAGGAGTCATCATCCGATGAGGACAATGAAGTAGCCAACCTTTTTCATCATCCGATGAGGACAATGAAGTAATTGTGTGTTGGATTGAATGCCTAGGTTGATTATAGATGGTTTGCGAAAATATTCGAGAATGATGTTTTGAAAGAAGTTAATATTGAAAGTGTTGTAGATTATTTTGCCTTGAAATATGTAAGAAAATAATTTTTTAAGTGAAAATATTATATTTTATGATGTTCGTAAATAATTTTTATATTACTCAAGAGAGTATTATTCTAACATATTTTATATTTAAGAAAATTATTTGAAAAAAAACTTTATACCGTATATATTATAACTTAGGGTAAAGTACAAAATTGGTCACTAAACTATCCTCAAATATACAAAATGTTCTCTAAACTTTCATAATTTATATTATGAGCATTAAACTTTAATTTATGTTATAAGATGGTCATTCAGTCGTTAATTTTCGATAAGTGAATGATATAAAAATTATAAAAATTTAAATCATATACATTTAATCCTCCATATTTACACTTTTAATCAATTTAGTCCTGATTTAACCTTCATTATTGATGTCTAAATGGATTGACTATATAAATATAGAAGATTAAACTTAAAATTATACCAATTTTTGTAACTGACATATCACCCAATCAATAATAGTTAATGGCATAGTGATTTATAAAAAAAACTAAAGTTTAATGAACGTTAAGTAACTTTTGAAAGTTTAGTGACCATTTTGTATTTCTAGGATAGTTTGGTAACCATTTATGTAATTTATGCGATAAATTATAGGGCTCATTTTAATAAATTGTACAATACCTCTTAAATCTTTAAACCATCATTGGTAAGATAATTGTTTCATAGAACAAACTTGAAAACCTAAATATTGTCATTAAAAAGGTCCATAAGAGAAACGAGAAATACTATTTAAGATTATTATATTTATTACATTGTATTTCTTCAAAAAAAATATGGATAACAATAGAATGTTAGAAAATGACCTAATCATTTTTTATCATGCATAAAAGTTCTAAACTTTCAAAAATAGATTAATTTCATCTAAGAAGAGTACAACTTTATGCAAGAAAATAAAATTTGGGAATTTGTCTCATGAAATACAAACCAACTAATTGTAAATTGATATTATTTAAAATTAAGAGAGACGCAACTGATAATGTGGACAAGTATAACACACGTCTTGTATCTAAAAGACATACTCTAAAAGAATGCATTGATAATGTAGAAACCCTCTGTAGAACTAATGTTTTGATATAATAATTGAAAAATAGTTTTGGACTAATTTGAAAAGATTTCAAAAATGTTTCTTATGTCCAAACTACTTGAAAATATATTTAAGATGTTTTTGAGAGATTTTAAATATGTTTTAAATGATTTAAAGAAACCAAAGAAGTGTTTTTAACCTAGGTGTTTCGATACACCTTCAAGGTATTTCGATACTTGTTCATAAAAGCTATGTTTTCAAAGGCAAAATCACAGTGGTATCGATACTTGTATCGATACCTTTTCACCACTATGAGGTTTGGTTTTGAACCTTGTTTCGATACACCCCCAACGGTTAAAACGATTTTATGAAAAAACCCAACGGCTAGGAGCGGTATCGATACTGGTATCGATACCTGTTCATAAATGCAGGTCAATGACTATTTCCCAAAGAGGGTTTTTCGATACCAGTGTAAGGGGTATCAATACCGCCTGCACCAGAAGAGGAAATAAGCCTTGAAATCAGCTCCAAACGGCTCCAAACCAATCCCAACGGTCACCAACGGCTAGAAGCTCACTTGGGATGATAAAAGGAAGCTTCAAGCATCAAGAGAAGACTAATGATTCATTGTAAACAACAATATGATCAAAGATTTGTCTTAGTGCTTAAATTCATATTAGTTGGGTAGACAAACACTTGTGAGCTTAATTGTCAATATATGTTCAAGTGTAATTAGGAATTGGGTGAGTGCTTAGATTGCAAACATTAGCCTTATTAGAAGGATTAAACAAGTTTGCTTATGATTTCTCTTGTTTGAGTGAATTCCCAAAGTTCGGGTTGTGAACTTTGGATGCTTGATTCGGTTTTGAATCAAGGTTTATAAGGTTATCCCTTTAGCCTCAAAAGGACGAAATTCTTAGTGAATTTGGGAAACCCTTAGTGGGAAGCTAAGGTAGTGGATGTAGGCGTGGCCGAACCATTATAAATCCTTGTGTTTATTGTCTATCTTTTTGCTTCCATGGATAAACACCCAAATTATCGATTTTCCATCACCTGGCAAGCTTAAATCGGTTGTGAATCGAGCATCTTCAAGCCCAACAATTGGTATCAGAGCGAGGCTCAACCGAGAGAGATTAACATCCTATTGAGAAGATCCGGAGAGCTCGACCAATTACCGATCAACCGATATTCCATGGCTCAATCCATTGATAAGCCACCTTTCTTTGACTGGTCCAACTACTCCCAATGGAAGATAAGGATGAAGTATTTCATCAACTCAAGTTACTACAAGCTTTGGGACATAGTTGAAGATGGACTGTTCGTGCCAAAAGGAACAAAGGCAGAATGGAGCGTGGAAGACCGCAAGAAGGTGGTGATAAATCACAAGGCTTTGCACATTCTTGTTTGTGCATTCCATCCAAGTATCTATGAGAAAAATTCTTCTTGTGAGAGTGACAAGGAAGTTTGGGATAAGCTCGAAGTTACATACGAAGGAACAAACGAAGTAAAGGAGACCAAGATTGGACTCCTCAACCAAGAGTATGA
This sequence comes from Abelmoschus esculentus, assembly GCA_035048815.1. Lineage (NCBI taxonomy): Eukaryota > Viridiplantae > Streptophyta > Magnoliopsida > Malvales > Malvaceae > Abelmoschus > Abelmoschus esculentus. The sequence continues at coordinate 8,214,826 of JAUCBN010000051.1, read as the reverse complement.
GAATTTCAAGATGAATCCGAAAGAAGACATAGCTAAGATGTTCGATCGATTCTCCACCATCACCAATGGAATTAGAGGATATGGAGAGATCATTCTGGAGAAAAAGTTTGTTCGTAAGCTCATATATTCTCTTCCCGATTCATGGGACTCGAAAAGGATCGCCATCATTGAAGCAAAGAATTTAAAGACTCTTAAGCTTGATGAACTAATGGGTCACTCCTCACACATCAAATAATGATAAAAGGAAAAGAAAAGAAGAAGAAGGAAGAGATTAAATCGATGGGGAAGAAGAAGGTTCAAGAGCTTGGTGTAAATGTCAACACCGTTTCTCTCAAATACTCCAAGTGCATACACCTTGAAGATTCAAGTGAATAGGATAGTGAAGGAGATGAAGAGCTTGCCCAACTCTTCATGGACTTCAATCGATTCGTGAGGAACAAAACTAAGAAATCCTCAAAGCACGAATCAAAGAAGAAGATGAAGGACTCCCACAAGTCTATCATGAGGGGATCATCTTCAAAGAAGCAAGCATATGTGGCTACTTAGAGTGATGGGGATTCCACCGAAAATGAAGAAGTCAACCTATGCTTGATGGCCCTCAATAAGGGGGAGGTAGCTTCTAACTCTCAAACTTTAAATTATTATTCATTTGATGAGTTGCAAGAAGCTTATGATAAAATGGTTTTTGATTTCAAAATTACATTTTCAAAGAAAAAGAAATTGATTTCAAAGTTGAAAATTGAAAATAATTTACTTTTGAAAACCAATTTGGAGTTTGAAGCAAAAATGAAAGATTTTGAACTTAAAATTTTTGATTTACAAAATTTTCTTCAAACGATGGAAAAAGATCATCAAATTGCTTTAAATGATCTTAAGAAAGAAAAAGATTTGATTTTCAAAGAACTTGAAATGAAAAATAATTTGGAAAAATCAAACTTTTACATGAGACAATCTAGTGCCCCTAGATTTGTGAACGGAAAATGTTTTAGAAGTGTTTGTGTCCCAAAAGGACTAATCACTTCAACCAAAAAGGATGAAATTGAAAAATGGATTCCTAAGGGGACTAAACTTTGTGCTACTAACGTTAAAGGATCTAAAGCAATTTGGATACCAAAAATTACTTGATTGTATTCTTTAGGTGTGATGGAGATATGAACATCAAAGTGCAAGATTAAGGGGGAGCTCCATACACATAAGAAAAACACTTGAAGAAAGAAGTCTTCACATCCTCCCTTGAGTTCAAGTGTGGTAAAATTTAGTTTAGCTTTAATTTTGTTTATCTTTTGTTTAAACTAGATTATCATATATGTTGTACTAACATCTTAATGATGTCTTGAGTAAGAGGGAGTCTTTTGTTTTCATAAACTAAGTTTTAATATTTGATTTTAAAATAATTGACATTTTAAAACTCTCCTATATTATGAGCTTTAAAGATTTTCAAACTTGTTTTGAACCATTTTTGATATAACAAAAATGGGGAGAATGTTGTGAAAATTTGATTTTTCAAAATGGTTTAATGAATAAAGGGGGAGCTTTAATGTTTTGATATCCTTATTTCTCTTATTCAAAGTTTATTTCACAAAGGGGGAGCAATATAGAAAATAATTTTTCAAGTTGATTTTATTATATCAAAAAGGGGAAGATTGTAGAACTAATGTTTTGATATAATAATTGAAAAATAGTTTTGGACTAATTTGAAAAGATTTCAAAAATGGTTCTTATGTCCAAACTACTTAAAATATATTTAAGATATTTTTGAGAGATTTTAAATATGTTTTAAATGATTTAATGAAACCAAAGAAGTATTTTTAACCCAGGTGTTTTGATACACCTTCAAGTTGTTTCGATACCTGTTCATAAAAGCTATGTTTTCAAAGGCAAAATCACAGTGGTATCAATACTGGTATCGATACCTTTTCACCACTGTGATGTTTGGTTTCGAACCTTGTTTTGATACACCCCCAACAGTTAAAACGATTTTATGAAAAAACCCAACGACTAGGAGCGGTATCGATACTGGTATCGATACCTGTTCATAAATGCAGGTCAACGGCTATTTCCCAAAGAGGGTATTTCGATACCAGTGTAAGGGTATCGATACCGCCTACACCAGAAGAGGAAATAAGCCTTGAAATCAGCTCCAAACGGCTCCAAACCAATCCCAACGATCACCAACGGCTAGAAGCTCACTTGGGATGAGAAAAGGAAGCCTCAAGCATCAAGAGAAGGCTAATGCTTCATTGTAAACAACAATATGATCAAACAACAACAATATGATCATATATGTTGTAAACAACGTAAGGATTTGTGTACATACACAATTGGCTACGAGTATACATAATATGGCACAAAAATGGTAAGGATTTGTGTATGTACACAATTCCTTACAAAATATACACAATGGCTTACGAAAAACATAAGGAAAAAGGTATATACATAAATCCTTACGACTTGAAACCCTAAGTTAAAGGAGGTCAACCGAGGGTAAGGATTTGTGTACATACACAATTGGCTACGAGTATACATAATATGGCACAAAAATGGTAAGGATTTGTGTATGTACACAATTCCTTACAAAATATACACAATGGCTTACGAAAACCGTAAGGAAAAATGTATGTACACAAATTCTTACGACTTGAAACCCTGAGCTAAAGGAGGAAATCCAAGAGTAAGGATTTGTGTACATACACAATTGCCTACACGTATACATAATATGGCACAAAAATGTTAAGGATTTGTGTATGTACACAATTTCTTACAAAATATACACAACAGCTTACGAAAACCGTAAGAAAAAATGTATGTACACAAATCCTTACGACTTGAAACCATGAGCTAAAGTAGGCCCTCCAAGGGTAAGGATTTGTGTACATACACAATTGCCTACACGTATACATAATATGGTACAAAAATGGTAAGGATTTGTGTATGTACACAAATCCTTACAAAGTATACACAACGGCTTACGAAAACCGTAAGGAAAAAGGTATGTACACAAATCCTTACGACTTGAAACCATGAGCTAAAGGAGCCCATCTAAGGGTAAGGATTTGTGTACATACACAATTTACTATGAGTATACATAATATGGCACAAAAATGGTAAGGATTTGTGTATGTACACAATTCCTTACAAAGTATACACAATGGCTTACGAAATCCGTAAGGAAAAAAGGTATGTACACAAATCCTTACGACTTGAAACCATGAGCTAAAAGAGCCCATCCAAGGGTAAGGATTTGTGTACATACACAATTTACTACGAGTATACATAATATGACACAAAATGGTAAGGATTTGTGTATGTACACAATTCCTTACAAAGTATACACAATGACTTACGAAAACCGTAAGGAAAAAGGTATGTACACAAATCCTTACGACTTGAAACCATGAGCTAAAGGAGCCCATCCAAGGGTAAAAATTTGTGTACATACACAATTTACTACGAGTATACATAATATGACACAAAAATGGTAAGGATTTGTGTATGTACACAATTCCTTACAGAGTATACACAATAGCTTACGAAAATCGTAAGGAAAAAGGTATGTACACAAATCCTTACGACTTGAAACCATGAGCTAAAAGAGCCCATCTAAAGGTAAGGATTTGTGTACATACACAATTTACTACGAGAATACATAATTTGGTACAAAAATTGTAAGGATTTGTGTATGTACACAAATCCTTACAACGTATACACAAATAGTTACGAAAACCGTAAGAAAAAAAGGTGTGTACACAAATCCTTACAACTTCTCACCAAGAGGCCATCTAAGTATAAGGATTTGTGTACATATACAATTTTATTACTAGAATACATAAGTTGTAAGGATTTGTGTATATACACAAATCTCTACAAAGTATACACAAATGGTTACGAAAATCGTAAGGAAAAAGGTATGCACACAAATCCTTACAACTTCTCACATTCGAATTAAATTTATTAGATATTTTTATTAAAATATTAAAATATTTGAATATTTTGATTCGAATATTAAATATTCCTATATTATGATTTAATGTTTTAATATTTTAAATATTTGTTAATTTAACATTCGAATCAAATTTATTAGATATTAAATATATGAATGTTATATTTGATGTAAAATAATTTGATTCGAATCAAATTTGATGTTTTAAATATTCGAATAAAATTCGAATATTTTAACTATTATTTAACATTCGTATATTAAATATTTGTATATTAAATATCCAATTTAAAAATAAAAAATATTCAAATATTTTATTCGAATATTTATTATATCAATATTTTTATTAAACATTCATATATTAAATATTCAAATAAAAATATTCGAATAAAAAATATACGAATAAAAATATTCAAATATTTTTATTCGAATATTTATCATATAAATATTTCTATTCCTATATTTATTATTCTAATATTTACTATACGAATATTTTTATTTGATTATTTTTTATTCAAATATTTATTATATGAATATTTTTATTCTTATATTTTTATTTGAATATTTATTATATAAATATTTTTATTCGAATATTTATTATATGTATATTTTATTCGTATATTTTTTATTCAAATATTTTTATTCAAATATTTATTATATGAAAAATTTTATTCCTATATGTATTACTCGAATATTTATTAAAAAAATATTTTTATTCGTATATTTTTTATTCAAATATTTTTATTTAAATATTTTTATTCGTAAATTTTTTTATTCAAATATTTTTCTTCAAATATTTATTATACGAATATTTTTATTCGTATTTTTTTATTTGAATATTTTTATTCGAATTTTTATTATATCAATATTTTTATTCCTATATTTATTATTCGAATATTTATTAAATGAATATTTTTATTCATATATTTTTATTTAAATATTTTTATTCTAATATTTATTATACTAATATTTTTATTCGTATATTTTTTATTTTAATATTTTATTCGAATATTTATTATATAAATATTTTTATTCGAATATTTATTATACGAATATTTTTATTCTTATATTTTTTATTCAAATATTTTTATTCGAATATTTATTATATGAATATTTTTATTCTTATATTTATTATTCTAATATTTAAACGAATACTTTTATTTGTATATTTTTTATTCTAGTATTTTTATTCGAATATTTATTATACGAATATTTTTATTCGTATATTTTTTATTCGAATATTTATGATATGAATATTTTTATTCTTATATTTATTATATGTGTCATCACCGGATTGGATGGTTAATTTTATTTATTAATTTAAAAAAATATTAATTTAAAAGTTTGGTGACCTAATTGACGATTTCTTGAGTCAGGTGATCAAAATAGGTATCTTAATTAGTTGGGTAGTTACTAGTGTAGTTTACCTTTTTTTAATAAGTGTAACCGATTAACCGATTAACTCATTTTAATCCAACGGTCAAAATGGATGGTAGCCCATCCAATGGCCATTTATCACTTGGCCCTTTTTTAGCCGTGATTTAAGGGCCGGTTTTTAGCCAAACCCTAATTTATTTGCTCAAAACATAATTTGAGTAATAGACAAAAGAAACGAGTAAAACATGCATATTTGTAAAAGATTATATATTTTGATAAAAAAATAATTGCATGTTTTATACGTAGTTAAGCTTACAACTCTTACAAAAACCATTTTAGATATACATTTTTTTCATTTAAATTTGACGCATAAGGCATAAAATTTACAAGAAAAAAAAAGTTATCTCAACCAACATTCTCTGTTTTTGCATAAAAACATAAAAGAGAGAGGGAAAGAAAAAAAAAATGATGAATTAGATTTCAGGCTCGATCTTGAAGAAACACATTAGGGTCCCTTTTTTTCTTGTACGAAATCATGGTAAAAATTTTGTTTTTTTTGTTGCAAACTATTAATTTTCTGCTTTGGTGCGTCGGAGCTTGAGACGAGCTTGTTGGAGCCTGGAGTTACTTGGGGAATACGGAATCGAGTCATCGTCGTTGTCGAACTCATATGCCGACGGGCTGTCCGGTTGAGATTGACCAAACCTCGGTGAATCTATAAAGTTGACACGCGGTGAGCTCCAACCCTTGTTCCTCATCGACGGATTTCGTAAACCATTTGGAGAAGGTGGCGGCGGAATATTATGATTTGATTCGTATTTCTGATCATTTGAATAATTCAATTATTTTTGTTTAGTCAAACCAGATCAAATTCAAGTAGTAACCAATATTTCATAACACTTCCACTTAATCAAACCGACGAGGTGAATTACCTTATTGCTAGGTTTTCGTTGATTCGCCCTAGCAGATTGACCAACAATGTATTGAAACATTTCAAAGACTTTAGCCAACCCGGTTTCCGAGCAGTTTGCCCAGTAATATGTAAAAACGTCCCATGCTCGTGCTTTCAGCTCCATAATCTTTCGATCCACTTCGTGTTCATGTTTCGCCAAGTAAGGCCGCAAGAAGGTGTCGTACACGAAATTGGTTCCCTGCAATATCAACATAGATCGATGTTTGAATGAAATTCAAGATTTGCATCAGGATGAATATCGTGTAGGATTTGGTAAATCACCTGGATTTTAGGGTACCATAGGTAGATAAAAAATGTAAGCTTCATTTCGCCATACATGGGCAACCTTCAAGATAAATAAACTCGTATATTATTAATTGGAGAAATCGGATTACAGTCAAGGACGAAGCCAGAAATCAAGACTTATGTACCAAAAAATGAATATGTCTGTTATCCTCTCCAATACTGTAATACAAGCCACAAGGATCCTGCAAAATCCATAACCACCATAGATTTTATTTCAAGTTTAGATTATTTTAAGAATGAACTTGTTCGATCGATTCTAAACTTAAAATTTTTTCGAATTTTTAATGTCCACTCCATTTAATACAAATATACTTCAGAAATTGAATGAAATGGTCATCATTTTGATATACCAATATTTACACCAAAATCTGAGTTCTTCAATCTCAACCCTGTTCCTCTCCACCGTTTTAAAGCACTCGAACGCCGGATATGCATATCCAAAGATCAACCTGAAATGTTAACAAAAATGCTATAAGATAATATTTAGAAACCATTTCGTTATTTTTATCAAAAAAAAAATGTAAAAACACAGACTTACACTAGCAATCTGTTCAAGAAATCGCCCAACATTTTTTATTAATTAATTATTTTTCTCTGAAATCTCCTGATCAAATTTTCCTGAGAAAAAAAAAACTAATATTCCATAAGAGAAAAATATAAAATTTCTTTTATTTACTAAATAAAAACAACCTATAATTCTAAAAAATGAACCACCAAATTAATTATTAAAGTCTCCTAGTTTTACCTCTGAAACAAACTGATAAAAAACTAAAATTGATCAGTTTGATTCTTGGGAGGAATAAAATGAAACAACTCTTTTGAGCGTTTATATTTGAAATTGGATTAGAGAAATGATGGATTTATAGTAATTGTGAATACTAAATTTTTTCATCATAAAAAGGATTGGCTAGAAAGAATAGACGGAGAGAAAAGGAAGGAGCTTATTTTCCCTGTATTCTTCCAACGACTATACCATTTGTCAGTTATTGGTTCCTCTTATCTATTATCTTTTTTTATACTAAAATTTTACATACCCACAATAATTATTTTTCTTAAAAAGTAGTTACTAGTATTTTTTTGGGAAAATAATAATTTAAATATTTAAAAATGGTAACTTGAAAATCTAAAACATGAAAATCTAATTAATTAAGATTTGGTAACTTGAAAAAGGAAAATTCTACGACAGGCGTCGAACACCGTTGAACACCGTTAATGATGAACATTGTTGAACACTATTAAACTATTTAATAAAGATTAAAAACTTTAAGGACTCAACGTATAATTAATAATTATTTAAAATAAAATTTTAATTAAATTATTTTTTATTGGGATAAATATAAAGGTGGTCACTCAATTGTCACATTTTTTTGTTTTGGTCACTCAACTATTTTTTTTTTCAAAATTATCACTAATATTTTATTTTATTATTGTTTTGGTCATCAAACGTTAAATGTTTAATAAGATTGTACCATGAGTCCATGACATAGTTTAATAATAACTTTAATCCCTAAATTTATGATATTATATTAATTTAATCTTATTAAAAAACTTATCAAATAAGTTCTTATATTTTTTATATAAACCCGCATAATAATACAAACAATACTTATCCCAAAAATAGTTCCCTTTCGCATCTTTCAATCACTCCTTATTTCTCTTTTTTTTTTTTGTTATGTTCAACTTTTTATCAAGGTTTTGTTATTTCAGTTTTCTTTTTTTCAAATTAAAAAATGAGTTTTTCTCAACAATACTGATCTACATTAAGTTTATTTTCTAATTGTGTGAAAAAATTTAAAAAAAAATATTTTTTTAATCACAAAGTTAGAGTTTAGTATAGCTATAAATACATTTTAAATTGTTTGTTTTTACAATATTATCATGTTGTTATGTAATGTTTTTAAAAAATATTTTCTCTTTAAGTTTTATATTTTTGTGTGTGGATTTTAATTCATATAATATGTAAAATTAAAACATAGTAATCAGTTACAGATATTCATTAAATAAAGTGAAAACATAAATTATGAAATAATCACATGATTAAATTGTTTAGTTTTATTGATCTAAAAAATTATTTGATTATTTTACTATTCGATAACTGTAACTAACATAATTTAATTAAAATATTTAATAAATTTAAAATTATGTTCGGAAATGTAGTTTTTAAAAACTGTTTTTTAATAGAAAAATAGTTATGAGTTGAACTTTAATTAAAATTAAGAAAAAACTGATATTCAATTATTTTTTTGTAAGTTTAGTATTAAAAAACAATAATTTTGTGCACAATAAATTTGATTGGAATTAGAATGAACGTTTAAAAAATCTTTGAATTAAGAATTTTATTTTCTCTGTTTTTTGGGTTGTAAAATGTTTGGATTGTTTAATCCAATTTTTTACTTCTTGAAGAGGATGTAATTATAATTTTTATGGATTTAATAAAAATTCAGTAACATTTGTCAAAAAAAAATCTTTGAATTGCAGGAATAATTTTATAATTGACATTGCTTTATTTTAATATTTATATGTGAAATGTTAAAATATTTGTACAAATTTGACTAAAAAATAATGTATACGAGTAACTTAAAGAATCGAAGAAGTTAAATTAGATTTAAAAAAGCAAATCATAAATTAAAGTAGTGTTTTATAATCTAAAACTTAATAAGTTGCTTAAAGACTCAATAAAGAAATAAAAAGTGAGTTGGTTTATTAATTTTAAGAGTATTGTTGTAAAGGAAAAAGAAAAGGATGAAAAATTTAGGGTTTAATCCAAATATTTGATGATTTATTTTCTATTAGGATTAAATTGATATAGTATAATAATTTTAGAAACTAAAATTATTATTAAATCACGCCATTTTATAATTTTGTTAAATATATAATGGAGGATGATCAAAAAGAGAATGAAATAAAATGTTAGTGAAGGTTATTACTAAAAATTTTGTTGGATGACCAACACAAAAAATGATGATAGTTGGGTGATCACATGTGTAATTAATCCTATAGAAAATAATTTAATTTGAATTTTGTTTTAAATAATTACTAATTATACATTGAGTCCTTTAAATTTTTAATTTCTATTAATTAGTTTAATAGTGTTCAACAATGTTCAGCGTTAGTAGTGTTCAGAGGTGTTCGACGCACGTGATAGACTCATCCCTTGAAAAATGATAAATCTAATTAATTAAGATTTGGTAACTTGAAAATGGTTAAGTCTCTATAATTTATGAAAATTATATTTTGGTCCCTAAATGTTTATATGATTAATTAGTGATGCAAATAAATTCTGTTTTTGATGGAATTTCGCAAGATTACATGAAATAAACCTAATTAAGGACAAGTAAACTTAATAGGCTAATTGGAACTCAGTTTGGGGGAAATTATGTTTTAATCATTTTCTTTATAAATCATGTAACTTTTTTGGGTCTAATTTATTTTTTTCGAATACACTTCTTAGGAATTTTAATAATATTTAGACAAGAAAAAATGGATTGGTTTTAAGTTATTAATTTGAATTTGCTTCGGCAAACTTAATATAACTCTTTTAACACGATTTTGAATAAACTATTAGGGGGTTACAAATGTATATGATCAAAACATTACACAAAGCTAAGACAAGAATATATACACACTCACGTAGAAACAACGACATAACATATACGGTATTAGATTGTAGGTTAAACTTGCATTCAAAACTAAATAGATTCTAGCTACGAGGGATGAAATTAAAATAATATGTGTGGTTTTCTTATTATTATTTATTAAAGAGTAATTATGATTTTAAAATATTTTGGTTATAGAAAAAATAAATATAGGATTTATTGGTTTTTGAAAATATTTGAAAAAGTATTGCCTTCAAAATTAAGTTAATAATATAGTAACAAAAAGTTAAACACAATCGAACATGAAATATTTTTAAAAAATAAATTATTTTCACTCTAGTATAACAAGATAAAAAAGGTACGTATTGAATAATTATGCTTGGGCTATAGATTTGAGCGTGCACGGTATGAACTACAATAAACAAATCTTGTATTATGAATCACCATTATAATTCAAGTGTATAATGTTTTCATTAAATCATTTATTTATAGGCATAAAAATATATAATACATAAAACTCTGATTAATAAAGATAATATTTTCAATGATAAAGTAAATCAAGTCTCCAAGATAAACTTTTTATCACGATAGATGTCCTCATAAATAAATATTCATAATAAAATTATATTATTTTATAAAATAATTTAGATTAATCACAAGTGTAATTTGACATATATTATATTTGTGATAAACATTGTATGATTTTATATTGGTTTAATGGTTAAGACTTGCATTCATATTTGAAGTTCTTGAGTTTAAATACCTTCGACTGCATGAATTTTATTATTTTTCCATTAAAAATCGTCTTTTTGGGCTAAATTAGACTTCAAAATGATAATATTTTAAATTAATAATTCTGTTAAGAGTTAACAAAGTTGTATCATAAACGAGCCAAAAGATAAAATTTAGTGTTAAATCTGAACATTTTTAAAGTTCAGTGACAATGGTAATAATTTAAAAGCATCCGGTGTAATTTACCCAAATAATTAATAATATGATAAATTAGAAAAGTAAGATAAATTTAAAAGGAAATTGAGGGTGAGTTTTGTCTAGTGAGTGACTCGGTACTCATCCAGGCCCGTTCCCATTGGGTACTTCTGAAGTAGTTAACTGGGTCAACTGATTCCATGTTTTAGGTTTCCAGCCCAACCGCAACCCCCTTGAATCAAGAACCGACGGAAAGTACTGTAGCAAATCTATCAAAAGTTGTCTGAAAGTAGGATCAGAAATGTTACTTGGCATTGCTTCTCTAACAGAGAGACCCCTTTCTTTTATTCGCTCATTGGGTTACAGGTACATGCGAATTCTTCATTTGATGATAATAGACAGCTATATTTTGGTTTTCCCCCATCCCAACTGTTTTCGTATGTTTTGGTTTTATTAGACTGTTGATGCATGTGACTACAGGCTTGGTGATTCTCACAGTCATGAAAAATGAGTGCAGACAAGTTCTTGACACTTACAGTGTTTCACTATGAGGAGATTTTAATCTAACCCAGTCATCCTTTCTGTGCTAACTTTTTTTTCTTTAATTTTTAGAAGAACTGATAGAACTCCAAATTCCTCCAGTAGAGAAATGAGCTTCGAGGATTTGGATTCAGATGCTACAAAATGTGTGAATCTTCGGTTGTGTAATGTCTCGGGGTATGTTGCATTTATAAATATTATGTTTTTGTATAAGAGTTAATATTTACAGAAAAATCACAGTGTAAGAATGTGAAAAATGAAATGGGCAGAAGGTGTTTGAGAAAATGCTTAATAGAAAAAGGAGAAGAAAGCTTGGAGAGCTGCTGAAAAAGTGATGACCTGTTTTGTTAAGTCAACACAGCCTACCTCAATCATTAATATCAGTCATTATTTGTACACAAGTAAGCTGACTCAGCTAACCAGAAAACTTTGGACCAACTGCACTAAAGAAAATGCTAACAAACATGCAAATTGACTGAAGGCTGAAAAACTAAATTTGTTATAGCTGAACCAACTCCAACGTCAGCTAAGTCGGCAGTAGCTGCTTATACTCTGATACATGTTAATGCATTGATCTTTTCTTGAACATCTTCACTGGACAGTTGCATGACTGAGATACTGGAAATTCGTGCTGATCAGCCCTTATTACATGTTGTGTTTGTTCCCGGAAATCCTGGTTTGTTAATGTCATCGATGTACTAGTTTGGTATTAGTTGAATTGTGAGAAATAGATCTCAAGTGATTCTGGTCATTTCAGGTGCTATTACCTTTTACAAGGAATTTTTGGAATCATTGTTTGAGTTCCTCGGAGGAATTGCATCTATATCAGGCAAACGATTGAGAACTTTTTTCCTTTTTCTGAAAGATGTTAACATTTTTTAATTATTAGCCCTAATATTGTATTTAATAGTTGCTTTTTTCATATGGTTCCAATCAGCTGTTGGCGGTGCAGGTCATACAGAAAAGGTACCTACAGCAATTCCTTGTAAACTATGTGCATCTCTACATGGTTTTCTAATTGTTTGTTTCTTCTTTACCCTCAATTGAAGAATTGGGATCACGGGAGGTTATATTCCTTGCAAGAACAAATCGATCATAAGGTAACATTCTGATTATTTATTTGGCTTTCAACAAATTGATAGATTGGAAGAATTTCAATGAGTCTCTTTCAAAATTGCTAATTATTCTCTATTATTGATTTTAAAGTCATGGATTGTTAATGAATATGATATATTTTGATTTATCATGTTTATGGATCTATTTAAAAATTCTTAACTAATATGTTCAATTTGAAAGACTAACATTAATAAGGGTCAACTTCAGAGCTCATGTTTTTTTTAGTCCCTTGAAATCAAATTAACTGTTCTCAATGGTTGACTGTGATTCTTTTTTCTTATTGAATGTTAATTTGATTGTATTGGTTATCCTTTTTACCTAGTCCGATCTTTCTAGATGATAATATTTAGTTTACAATTATGATCAAAACCATTTTAGCTTACCAGTTCATCATACAAGGTTATAACTATGCTTTCATTTTACTTTGCAGATTGAGTTCGTCAAAGTGCAAAATATTGAAACCCCTTTAGTTCTGGTAAGACTAATTTCTGCCTATATATTATTTCATCTGCCTGCTATGTCCAAGAAAACAGTTTCTTCTTCAGAGTATATAACCTCTAGAAATGTTTTCCTTTTTCCTTGAAACTTCGGAGCATAGACATGCTTAGCTATTTATGCAGCATGGTTGTATCTGCCCAAGACTGCTTAGAGTACAGTTCTCGATCTAACACATCTGTTGAAGTGCAGCATTTTTATCAATAAGTGCTTTTTTATTTATTTTTCTGTTAAAGGAGACATGGTGTAACCCCTAAAATTAACCTAATTTCTTAGATTACAAGTTAGGGTTTACGTTATTAAATCTTGATTCACAAGTTAGGGTTTTATAAATAAAATAATAATATTCAGATAAATTATTAAATAAATAATTAATAATTTAAAATACTGAAAATAAAATTCAATAATTAAAATATCAAGTTCAACCCATAAATAATAAACAGTCCAAAACCAAATATTTAATAACAATTCAGAAAAATCCGAGAAAAAGTCCCAAGTCCTTATTACAAAAATATTATCCAATAAAAGTTTATAATTCGGTAATAAAATTATAAAACATACGAAATTATTAAACTGATTCAGGATCCTCCAAGTACCGTACGTGGACAAGGTTTGATATCTGAAACAAGAAACTGAAAGTGTGTAAGCTAGGGAGCCTAGTGTGTCTCTAGTAAGCAGATAACAGGATTACAGAACAGTGAAATGCAGATGTTATGAAGTATGCATGATATGCACCCCAACTCCGAACACCATCAGAAGAGTAGGTCCCCCCCTGAACCACTCTAACTCCATCACACCAAACAGAAGTGGAACTCAACCCGCAGGTGGAGCCACTGATCAGAAGTGGTATTAAACAGAACCACTGAACAGAAGTGAATTAATCACTAACTTCCTCCGTACAGAAATATTCTGCCAGATGCAATGTTAAGTGCAGTTATAAAATCAGAATGCATGCCTAATAATCTAACAGGAGGCATACATGACAATTTCAGAATCAGAAATATGATGTCAGGATGATGCATGATCATATGGAATTTAACAGAAATTTACACATATGGAATAACAGAATTAACGGAATTAACAGAAGAGAACACACCTGTACCAGAAGACTCAACGTCGATGCTGACGTCTACTGGACTCGGCTCTACCACTGGAATGAGCAGGAGTAGAACCTACAAGTAACAATTAACATTAGACACCCTACTATGCCACTATGCCGAATAATACACTAAACAGAAATAAACCGATACTCACGTGCAGGTCCCGAATGCTGATGAATGGGTGGTCGCCCAGGAGGAGGAGGTAGGTGCTCGGGGTCGGAATCCATGTCACCTGAAGCCAACAGAAATGATTTTAGAAACCACTAAAGATAACTTCCAGATAAGGCATTCGAACATAAAAGCCCTAAAAATGACACTTCAGGTTCGAATTTCGAGAAACGGACTACGCCATTTAACTCAGAACGTCGAAAAACATAAAGTGGGACCGAGTCAGAAAAAATCAACGCTGACGTCAGCACGGTCAACGTTGACGTCAGCAGATGACGTCATCAGGTCAATGCTGACGTCAGCAGATGACATCAGCAGTGACGTCAGTAGGTGACGTCAGCAGATGACGTTAGCAGTGACATCAGCAAGGTTGGGTCAGGTTCGGGTCGGCTCGGGTGTCAGGCGGTTCGGACTTGGGTGGTTCGGGCTGGACCGGTCGGTTCTGGATTTTCTCGAAAAATCTTGAATTTCCCAGATTTTCTCGGAAAATTTGGAAATTCCCAGATTTTCCGGGAAAATCCGGAAACCCATAATTTTCCAGAGAAATCCGGTTACCCCAAATTCGATTCAAGCACACCCTAACTTGTTCGATTCCAAAACGCAACAACAACTCCCTCCTCACCGATCCAAACTCGGACCCATCAATAACAAACCAAAACCGAAATTAATAACTCTTCTAATCAAATTAAAAACTCAACAAAAACCACCCAAGCAATCCCTCAAATTCGAACACAAAACAACACCCTTTTAACCGATTAAAAACAGAATGAAAGACGCAACAAAACTCAATCGAAACAACAAACAGAACAAAACTTTAAACTTCAAAAACACAACCACAAATGATCGAATCGAAAGGGAAGAAAACTTACCAAAACAAAAAGGCTGAATCGAAACAAAACAAAGGGAGAGCAAGAATGGACTCGGTCAAGGAATGAAATTAAAATCAGAGTGGAAAAAGGAATGAAAATCCCGAATAAAACGTGATACGGTAAGGAAGATTAGTTTCCATTTTGAAAAAGGTATAACTACCCTATAAGGGTCTGAATTTCTTAGAATTTAAAATTGAACTACTAAACTTTCAGAATTTTCAAATAGGTCACTGAATTCGAATAGAAAAATCCCCAATTTCTAGGGCACAAATTAGGGATTTTGACTTTAATTTGGGAAAGAAATTCAAGGTGTGACAACTCTCCCCCCCTTACAGAAATTTTGTCCTCGAAATTTACCTGGATCAAAGAGGTGCGGATACTGAGCTTTGATAACAGACTTGGGCTCTCACGTAGCCTCATCATAACCTTGGTTACGCCAGAAAACCTTAACCATTTTAATGGTTTTCCTCCGAAGGACTTTCTGGTTCTGAGCAATAATCTCAACAAGTTCCTCCTCATAGCACAGATCTGGACGGATTTCAAGCTCCTCAACAGACAGTACATGAGACGGCTCAGCTCGATAGCGTCTCAGTATAGAAACATGGAACACATCATGAATACGTTTGAGCTCTGGTGGTAACTCGAGCTGATAAGCTACAGGCTCAACTCGCCTGAGAATACGGTAGGGTCCAATATAACGGGGACTGAGTTTACCCTTACGGCCAAAACGGAGTACTTTCCTCCACGGAGATACTTTCAGGAAAACCTCATCACCAACCTCAAACTCGAGATCCTTACGCCTCAAATCAACGTAAGATTTCTGTCTATCAAAAGGCGCTTTAAGCCGATCCTGAATCAACCTGACAGTCTCCTTAGCCCCATGTACAAGATTTGGGCCCAACAAACGGTGTTCATTAAGCTCAGTCCATCCAATAGGGGTACGACACTTACGCCCATACAGAGTCTCATATGGTGCCATCTTGATACTGGCCTGATAACTGTTATTGTATGCGAACTCTGCCAATGGTAAGAAATCCTCCCAACTGCCCCGAAAATCCAGAATACATCCTCTCAACATATCCTCGAGGATCTGAATCACTCGTTCAGACTGACCATCGGTCTGAGGGTGATAGGCAGTGTTGAAGTTTAACCGAGTACCCAAAGCATTATGCAGAGAACCCCAGAACTTAGATGTGAACCTCGGATCCCGGTCAGATATAATAGACAAAGGTACTCCATGTAGCCGAACAATTTCAGAGATGTACAACCGGGCCAACTTACTCAAGGGGTAAGTAGTTCCAACAGGAATAAAGTGTGCAGACTTGGTCAACCGATCAACGATGACCCATACAGAATCCTTCTTGGACGGAGTCAAAGGCAAACCACTGACAAAATCCATGGTCACACACTCCCATTTTCACTGTGAAATCTCAATATGCTGAAGGAATATAGACGGACGCTGATGTTCTGCTTTGACTTTCTGGCAGGTCAAGCACTTAGACACAAAACTGACCACATCTCGCTTGAGACCTTCCTACCAGTATTTTTCCCGAAGTTTCTTGTACATCTTATCACCACCAGGATGCATAGGATATGGACTGTCATGGGCTTCCCGAAGGGTAACTTGTTTCAGATCAGAGTTCCTTGGAACACAATATCGACCCCGGAAACATAGAACTCCGTCCTGATCTAAAGAAAAGTCCTGAGAAGTTTCCTCATTGACCTCAGAAATACGGTGTGTTAAGAAAGGGTCATTGGGCTGCTCAGCCCGAATATCAGATATCAGGGTAGGAACCACACGGAGCTCAGCCAATAAACTACCATCCTCAAATAAACTCAGCCGAGCAAACAGAGCTCTCAGATCAGAAATGGCGTTGCGACTCAGCGCATCCGCAACGATATTAGCTTTACCAGGATGATAGTCGATTTCACAGTCATAATCTTTCAGAAGCTCCAACCAACGCCGTTGTCTCAGATTAAGCTCCTTCTGAGTAAGGAGGTATTTCAGACTCTTATGATCTGTGAAGATGAAACACTTCTCTCCATAGAGATAGTGTCTCCAGATTTTCAGAGCAATGATCACTGCCGCTAACTCTAGATCATAGGTAGAGTAGTTACATTCATGAGGTTTTAACTGTCGGGAAGCATAAGCTACCACCTTCCCATCCTGCATCAGAACACACCCC
The DNA here is from genome assembly GCA_035048815.1 of Abelmoschus esculentus. Classification (NCBI taxonomy): domain Eukaryota; kingdom Viridiplantae; phylum Streptophyta; class Magnoliopsida; order Malvales; family Malvaceae; genus Abelmoschus; species Abelmoschus esculentus. The sequence goes on along the minus strand of JAUCBN010000051.1, from coordinate 8,197,257 downwards.
AAACCGGTATACGAGACATCACTGTAAACTGTAAAAGGTTTCCCTGACTCTAGCTGTATCAGAACTGGTGCTTGTGTCAGAACTGATTTTAGATTCTCAAAACTCTCCTGCTGAGCCTCAGACCAGATAAACGGAACATCTTTCCTCAGAAGCTTGGTCAACGGAGCAGCAATAGAAGAGAAACCCTCCACGAACCTCCGATAATAACCAGCTAAACCCAGAAAGCTTCGGATCTCCGCCACATTCTTAGGCTGTTTTCATTCCATAATAGCCTCAATTTTCTTCGGATCAACCTGGATACCCTTAGCTGAAACAACGTGACCCAAAAATACAACTTCAGATAACCAGAACTCATGTTTGCTGAACTTTGCATAGAGTTGTTTCTCTCTCAGTGTCTGCAAAACTATACAGAGATGCTGCTCATGCTCATCCTCAGACTTGGAATAGACCAGAATATCATTAATAAAAACCACAACAAACTGATCCAGATAGGATCGAAACACCCTGTTCATCATGTCCATAAATGCAGCAGGGGCATTAGTAAGACCGAAGGGCATAACTAGAAACTCGTAGTGACCATAACGAGTTCGGAAAGTTGTTTTAAAGACATCAGAATCTTTAACCTTGAGTTGGTAGTAACCAGATCTCAGGTCTATCTTAGAAAACACAGATGCTCTTCGAAATTGGTCAAACAGATCATCAATGCGGGGCAGAGGATATTTGTTCTTAACCGTTAACTTATTCAACTTCCGGTAGTCGATACAGAGACGAAGTGACCCGTCTTTCTTTTTAACAAACAGAACCGGAGCTTCCCACGGGGAAACACTGGGTCGAATGAAACCTCGATCCAGAAGTTCCTGTAGCTGAACCTTGAGCTCCTTAAGCTCTTTCGGAGCCATCCGATACGGTGTCATAGACACTAGAGTAGTCCCCGGAAGCAACTCAATACCAAATTCCACCTTCTCCCGCTTAGGGGTACGCCCGGTAATTTTTCTGGAAAAACATCCGGAAACTCACATACAACTCGGATCTTATCCATTCCAGAATCAGATTGTCTTGGATCAAGAATGTAGGCAAGGTAGGCCACAGATCCTTTCCTGATCATCTTCTCGGCTTTCAGAGCAGAGACAAGATTGGACAGAAACCCTCTACTCTCACCGATAAGGGTTACCTCACGGTCATCAAAAGTCCTCAGAGTTGCCCTCTTACGCTCACAGTCCAGAATACCTCGATGAGCAGTCAACCAATCTATCCCCAAAATCAGGTCAAAAACTCCCCGAATGGTAACTCTATCATATTAGCCGGAAAGATTTCTCCATGAACCTCAAGAGGACAATTCTTATAAACTTTGGTAACCTCCACAGGGTTACCTACAGGAGTATAGACAAAAACAGAGCTACCCACATCCTCTATAAGAATTTTCAAATAACCCGATACAAAACTAGAGACATAGGAATGTGTAGACCCATTATCAAATAGTGCAAACAAAGAAATAGCATGAACAGAAAAAGTACTAGCTATAACATCTGGCTCATCTCGGTCCTCATGCCTCATCGTAACATAAACCAAGCCGGGTTGGGATCCCCCTGATCTGGCAGCTCCTCTAAACTGACTAGGTCTGCCTCTACTACCAGTACCGGATGCAGCAGGTCTACCTTGACCTCTTCCCCCAGATGGAGCCTGAACTGATGCCTGTAATTACCCCTGAGTATAACCAGACTGTGGAGACACTGGACAGTCTCTGAGACGATGATCAAAAGAACCACATCGGAAGCAAGCCCCGCTCCTCATCCGACACTCTCCAGAATGTCACTTCTTACAGAAGGAACACTGAGGCAACGCTTGGGTACTAGTGGATCCAGCTCCACTAGCAGCAGGAACAACAGAAGTAACTGGTCTAGATCGTGCAGAACTCTGCGGCTCAAACTCATCACGACCCCTCTTTCGAGACTGAAAACCCTGACTATGCTGTGCAGGTGTTGCAGGCTGACGTCTACCTCTATCCTGACCCTGAGATTCCAACTGAGCCCTCAAACTCTCATTACGCTCGGTTGTCCTGGCACGCCGAGTGATCATCTTATATTCCGTGTCGTGGTGGGTGGCTACAACAATCTTCAAAGGTACTCGGAGTCCCTTCAGAAAGTGATCACACTTTTGTTTCTCAGTAGTCACAATACCAGGGGCATACTGCAGTAGACGGAGGAACTCTATCTCATAATCATTAACAGATATATCGTTCTGTTGCAGGTTCAGGAAATCCTCACAGCATTTAGCTAAATACTCTGGACCCACATACCAATCCTCAAATGTCTGCTGAAAAACTCCCAGTCAATTTTATCCGAAGCAGTCACTCTTTCCTCTGCTTCCACCAGTTCAGTGCCTCTCCCTGAAGCAATGAAACAACTGCTCTCAGTTTCCTATCTGAAGGGTATTCCATCTCTACAAACAAACGCTGAAGCTTCTTCAGCCAGTACTCTGCATCAGCTGGGTCCGTCCCAGTCTTACCATCGAACATGGTCATCCCAGCAGCCAAAAACTCCGTAGATGTGGGTTTCCTAGCACCCTCATTCTGCCTCAAGTATCTGAGCAACTCTCTCTGCATCACGGAGTCCAAACCAACAGTCTCACTATCCCCAGAAACAAACGGTCCCTCACTCTGAACCGGCTGATCAACCTCGGCTTGCTGAGCCTCGGTCTGTAACTCGGGCTGATCCTCCCCTCCTATATCTTGTGCCAAACTCTGATCCTGTGGCGGGTCTACAGAAGGCGGAACATCACTAATAGAGACAGCAGAACGACCTCGGCCACGACCTTTACCAGACGCTAAGCGTGTACTTCGACGCGGTGGCATAGTATAGTATCTACAGAAGGACAGACAGAATCCTACATTAGAATCGTTACTTGGAGAATTATTCAAAATATTTCAGATAATTCAAAATACGAATCAAAGCAAAATTTCGGATTTACAGATAAAATCATCAAAATTATTTTCAATTCAAAAAAAATCATTTTGGACCTCACAGTCCGAGGGTTGAACCGAGCTCTGTTACCATTAAATGTAACCCCTAAAATTAACCTAATTTCTTAGATTACAAGTGAGGGTTTACGTTATTAAATCTTGATTCACAAGTTAGGGTTTTATAAATAAAATAATAATATTCAGATAAATTATTAAATAAATAATTAATAATTTAAAATACTGAAAATAAAATTCAATAATTAAAATATCAAGTTCAACCCATAAATAATAAATAGTCCAAAACCAAATATTTAATAACAATTCAGAAAAATTCGAGAAAAAGTCCCAAGTCCTTATTACAAAAATATTATCCAATAAAAGTTTATAATCCGGTAATAAAACTGTAAAACATACGAAATTATTAAACTGACTCAGGATCCTCCAAGTACCATACGTGGACAAGGTCTGATATCTGAAACAAGAAACTGAAAGTGTGTAAGCTAGGGAGCCTAGTGTGTCTCTAGTAAGCAGATAACAGGATACAGAACAGTGAAATGCAGATGTTATGAAGTATGCATGATATGCACCCCAACTCCGAACACCATCAGAAGAGTAGGTCCCCCCCCGAACCACTCTAACTCCATCACACCAAACAGAAGTGGAACTCAACCCGCAGGTGGAGCCACTGATCAGAAGTGGTATTAAACAGAACCACTGAACAGAAGTGAATTAATCACTAACTTCCTCCGTACAGAAATATTCTGCCAGATGCAATGTTAAGTGCAGTTATAAAATCAGAATGCATGCCTAATAATCTAACAGGAGGCATACATGACAATTTCAGAATCAGAAATATGATGTCAGGATGATGCATGATCATATGGAATTTAACAGAAATTTACACATATGGAATAACAGAATTAACGGAATTAACAGAAGAGAACACACCTGTACCAGAAGACTCAACGTCGATGCTGACGTCTACTGGACTCGGCTCTACCACTGGAATGAGCAGGAGTAGAACCTACAAGTAACAATTAACATTAGACACACTACTATGCCACTATGCCGAATAATACACTAAACAGAAATAAACCGATACTCACGTGCAGGTCCCGAATGCTGATGAATGGGTGGTCGCCCAGGAGGAGGAGGTAGATGCTCGGGGTCGGAATCCACGTCACCTGAAGCCAACAGAAATGATTTTAGAAACCACTAAAGATAACTTCCAGATAAGGCATTCGAACATAAAAGCCCTAAAAACGACACTTTGGGTTTGAATTTCGAGAAACGAATTGCGCCATTGAACTCAGGACGTTGAAAAACATAAAGTGGGACATGGTCAGAAAAAGTCAACGCTGACGTCAGCACGGTCAACGCTGACGCCATCAGGTCACTGCTGACGTCAGCAAGGTCGGGTCGGGTGTCAGGCGGTTCGGACTTGGGTGGTTCGAGCTGGACCGGTCGGTTCTGGATTTTCTCGAAAAATCTGGAAATTCCCAGATTTTCCGGGAATATCCGGAAAACCCAGAATTTCCCAGAGAAATCCGGTTACCCCAGATTCGATTCAAGCACACCCTAACTTGTTCGATTCTAAAACACAACAACTCCCTCCTCACCGATCCAAACTCGGATCCATCAACAACAAACCAAAACCGAAATTAATAACTCTTCTAATCAAATTAAAAACTTAACAAAAACCACCCAAGCAATCCCTCAAATTCGAACACAAAACAACACCCTCTTAACCGATTAAAAACAGAATGAAAGACACAACAAAACTCAATCGAAACAACAAACAGAACAAAACTTTAAACTTCAAAAACACAACCACAAATGATCGAATCGAAAGGGAAGAAAACTTACCAAAACAAAAAGGCTGAATCGAAACAAAACAAAGGGAGAGCAAGAATGGACTCGGTCAAGGAATGAAATTAAAATCAGAGTGGAAAAAGGGAATGAAAATCCCGAATAAAACGTGATACGGTAAGGAAGATTAGTTTCCATTTTGAAAAAGGTATAACTACCCTATAAGGGTCTGAATTTCTTAGAATTTAAAATTGAACTACTAAACTTTCAGAATTTTCAAATAGGTCACTGGATTCGAATAGAAAAATCCCCAATTTCTAAGGCACAAATTAGGGATTTTGACTTTAATTTGGAAAAGAAATTCCGGGTGTGACACATGGACTTCCATAGAAGAAAAGAAAAAGCACCAATTTCCGTCAGATGAGATATTCCAAAATTCTGGCAGATGATTCTGATTTTTAAGATTAAACTCACAGTAGGTGTTTAATTTTCCATGAAGGTAGGGCACTCAATTGGTTCATATATAGCGCTAGAAATGCTAAAGAGACTGCCGGAGAAGGTGTGTTGACTATTTTTAACTATTTTTTTCTCATAATTCTTCACAATTGTGTTAACCAAAAATATTGTTTTCCTGAAATTCTTTCGATGGTGTTTTAGGCAGTATATTGCATTGGACTCTACCCGTTTTTAGCCTTAAATCTGCAATCAAAGAAACAGGCATTCATTGTGAAGGTGATTATGTAAGGCACTTTCTCTATCATTACTTCCCACTATACGTAGTTTATGCGATAAATATTTCAGGTCTCTATTACAATGAATGCTAATTTCCAGTATCCTGCCCTCAACACTTCTTTTATTTGTTGCACCTGCATCACATCATCAGGTATTTTATTGTATATCATGTTTAAATTTCCTTTCCTGCTATAATTTATGATCCCTTAACTGCACAATATATATAAAGCTTGTGCGAAATCATACTCATATAACATTTATTTACTCATTTTGTATAACCATAAATAAAAAAAGAAAACCTTATCTGCTATGCTAGTACCAATTAGTCGGGTACTGTTCTGTCTCTTGGATGGTTGGACTGATTTATATTCAGTTGCCTCTGTTGGAAGCTTACGTTCCTTAAGTTTGCATTAAAATGTTGACATCTATCATTTATTTGGATGATCAAGAAAATCAATCTGGGTTTCAGGTCCAGATTACTGTCCACTATAGTCACACTCCTTGTAGCATTATTGAGCTTGTTACCAAGACGGGTTCTGAGGCTAATTTCTGAACTTTCTAATGGGAAGTCATGGTCTAATACTGCCCATGAAGCTGCTTGCTCTCACTTACCACAGGTGAAGTCTTGTTAAAATGTTGTTCCTTCTAGTTATAAGCAATATGTTCTTTTTGCGGGTCTATTTGCATCCTCTGTCCAATTGCCTAAAGGTCTTTCTAATTGTATTCTTGCATAATGCATTTATGCATATTCTTATGACTAATATCAAATCAAGTGCATGTTTATATTGAAGACATTAACTTTGCTCCCATAATGTTTTATTTGCAGTATCATACCATTCGCAATGTGTTATATATGGCCAGGACTGAGTTCATAAAGGTACACTCATGTTGACAACATGAAATTTGTTCTGTAAGAGTAAAATTCTATAAAAATTGGTTCTAACTTAAAACGAAATTAGTATATTGTCTGAGAACAACTTAATGAATAATGGCGACACATTGAACTTTTAATTGCTTTAGGCATATCATGTTTTTGGTCATGTGCCTTTGTTGCTTTCTTTTCTGTGCAAACTTCCTGCTGGAGATTCCTTCACATTATTTTTCTTGTAGATCTTTTAGATTTTCAAACATAATTTCCCTAAATCCCCCATTCACATATCTGGTTGTTTTGTTGCCTCGAAAACCTCAAGTACAACCTTTTTGTGAAGTATGCTAACGTAGGTCCATTTGTGATTCTCTTGTTGCTGGTAATGTTTTTTTTTTTTTTTTCATAATTTAATGATAATTCGTCTTCAATTTGAATAAGTTCTTAGATTCTAAACCATAGTGCTTCTTGCTTGGACATGCATCATATCATTGTGTTGCAGAATTTCAGCTTCAAAACAAGAATTGCAGCTATATTGTTTCCCACTTCATTTGTGTGGTATTATGTTTTCCTTTGTTTTTTTGGATCTATCACATAATTTATCCTGCAGAAAATATAGGTCCGTATAACTGAGATCTGACTATATACTGATGTCAACAATCTCTGTATCATTGCTTACTTTTATCCTTTTTTGTTAGCTTTCGGAAACACCAGATTGGAACTTTATAAGGGAGAACCAGGAGAAAATTTCATTCTTGTTTGGCATTGACGATCATTGGGGACCTTTACAAATGTTTGAAGAGGTAGAAACAACTCTTTCTTTCGCAAGTGGTATTTCAGGTTTGGAGCATCAAAACCTATTGCTAGAAGGTTTTTAAAGGCCATAAAATCAATTGGTTGAGTTGCTAGATTAATAGAAAAGATAAAAAGAGATAGAGATAGAAACCTATTCTAGCCACTGAATCGAAATCGTTCTCAACTATTAGATGTGCTTTGCAGTAAAATTCCTGATAGAATAGAAAGCAGACCATGCTATGTTTCTGATCCTATACACATTGGAGAAACCCGAAAAACCATGGTGTTGCTTAGACATGTTGCCGCTATACCGATGTACAAATGATCCTTCTCATAAATGGAAATAAAGGGGAAGCTCATGATTATGATGCTTCTTCTTTTGTATTGAGCTTTTCTTGGCTGCGAAAAACATGTTTAATTCGGTTACTTTTTCTCTCAGGTCTCTAGGCAGGCCCCAGGCATTGCTCTATCAATTGAAAGGGAGGGCCACACTCATGGATTTTGTTGTAGCGAAGCTGGCTCAATATGGGTTGCACGACATGTTGCTAGCTTGATAAAGAACAAATTATCCAGATAATGGCAGTAAGATGAGCCTTTAGATTGTATGCAATTGGTTGAGCATCAACTCTTGCAGCGAACCTGATGACTAATAAATGAATAATGCATGAAAATTGTTCTTCTGATACATTTTGTGTTAATTATGTAATAACCATTCCAGGAATCGCAGCAGTGCCTTCATGTTTCAACAATGTATTTGTCAATGCCATAACACTAGCATTAAACCCCCGATGATGTCAGGGCTTTTTCATAAAAAAAAAATGCAATTCATATATTTAAATTAAATTTAAGGTGCATTTGTTTCTAATAATATTTTCCCATAAAATGTTTTTTTTCCGAAAAAATATTAGGATTTTCTATGTTTGGAACGCTAAATGTAAAATGTATATATAATAAGAAAATAGATGATATTTATTTTAAGAGATACAAGTTTAAATATTTTGTTTATAACGTAAAAAGATTATAAATATTCATCGGATGTGAAAGATCAAGGGAACTGGTCTTTTTCATAACTATAACAACTTGGCTTGGTGGCTAGGTTGGAATGAATGGAATTAGGTTGCTAGGTTGGAATGAATGGAATTAGGTTTAAGAAAGTTTTTTAGAAGAAGATAAGTTGTAGAAAGAAAAATTCAAGTTTAAATTGATATTTTTCATAGTTGTTTTAGTATAACAGCATTTGGTTATATAACAGTGTATTACATTCTTAGCTAATTACTAGAATACTAATAAAAACAAAATAACAGCAGAGCACGTTCTTCTTTGACTGACGTAGCTTGAAACCCATGATCTGATAACCATAAAACGATGTCACTTCTCCCAGCAACCTTAGATGTCAAACGGTACTGTTTCATTAACAAAGGAATCCTTCTCAGCCAATTCTTAAGACTTCCTCAGATTATCTTCAATTTCCATTTTAATTTCTTCCTTCAGCCGTAATTTCCCTCCCAATGCCATGACATTACCATCGGCTGTAGTAGATCCTTGACCCAAGGATTGAACCTTGAAAATTGAGATTGGAGTACCGAAAAGTCCTCCCAACTAGTACTCTCGGGTCCCAAATTCACCCATTGAACCAGTAGCTACGTAACGGCTTGGTTGTTGTGTTTAACCATCCGTTTTTCGAGGACACATTCTGGGTAAACACGAAGCAATTCATCTTCTCTAAACTCTGGTGGATTAGCGGAAGGGCTGATGGTGGAGCCAATTTTGCGCTTGTTAAGTATGAGAATATAGTTTGTATCTTGTATTTATGAAAAGTGAACTTTATTAGAATATTAGGTCTAGGGTTTTACCTTTCTATTAATTAGTTACCTAGAATATTAGGTTAAATCTTGTATATAATAGCTAGCCACCCTATGAATAAAATCAAGAAAAATTTTATTTTACATGGTATCAATTGTCTAGGTTTCTCTAAAATATTTTTTTAGGGTTGTTTGGATTCGAAAAAAATTTCTCTTTTTTTGGTTTTTGGTCGTTCTTACCGGGCCACCTTCAGGGTCTCTTTTGTCGACACCACCTCCATCCTAGCCGTCAGTCCTTGCATTCGGACTGTTTTTGGGTTGGGTATTTAATTTTTTGGTACCGATAGGGTTTTTTCCCCGATATTTTTTCTATTTTTTCGGTTTTGGGCTGCTTTTTATTTTTTGGAACCATACAATCGAGTTGTTTTATTTAAGTCTTTCTATAGACAACCATCTGACTGATGATCCTCATAAGGATAACTCTCGCCTTCCATGGATGCATGAAGATACTCGTCTTTATATCCAAATTCGGAATTCTATTGACAATGAGATGGTAGGTCTGTTTAATCACTATCGAACGGTGAAACAATTGATGAACAATTTGCAATTTCTATATTCAGGCAAAGAGAATTTGTCACGAATCTATGATATTTGTCAGAAATTTTTTAGGGCTGACAAAGAAGATCGGACTTTAACTGGTTATTTTATGGATTTTAAGAAGACACGTGAAGAACTTAATATGTCGCCTCCCTTTAGTTCAGATATCTAGGTTCAACGAAGTCAGCGGGAGCATATGGTAGTTATGAGTTTTCTCGTTGGTCTTCCACCAGATTTTGAGACTGCCAAATCTCAGATTCTCTTTGGTTCTGACATCTCCAGTCTCGATGATGTTTTTTGGAGGGTATTTCGTACTGAGAATTCTTTACCTTCTCCATCTCCACTACAGAACAATGTTCTAATCAGTCATGCTCCTTCCGACCCTAATAAGCAATACATCAAGACTGGTGGTCCTAGTCGTTCATTTAGATCCAATCCCACCAAAACTGATCCACAATTTGGAGCTCGAAGTCAGGATCGCGACACTAATATCTTTCATTATTGTTACAAACTAGGACATACAAAACATGATTATAGGAAATTGTAGTTTAAGAAAACTTCATCCGTTCATATTGCTTCTAGTGTAGACACTTCTTCATCGACTGTTACGATATCTGCGGATGAGTATGCCAAGCTTCTTCACCTTCAAGACATAGTAAAGCCTACTTTCGATCCTATTTCTGCCCTTTTTGAGTTAGGTACACCTAATACATGTCTTGTTTCTACATCTTACAAATGGGTTATTGATTCTGGGGCCACAGATCACATGACAGGTAACCCAAATCTTCTTTCTCATTATACAACCTACCCTTCCCTCAATATTGTTACTTTAGCTGATGGTTCCACATCTTCTGTTATTGGCTTTGGCACTTCGGGTCCAACTCTTTCTCTTACTTTATCCTCTGTTTTGAGTTTACCGGATTTATCCTTTAACTTGATGTCTGTTAGTAAACTTACTCGTACCCTACGGTGTGGACTATTCGGATACGTTATCTCTCGTTGCTAAGCTTGCTTCTATCAGGTTATTTATCTCTCTTGCAGCCACTTTTGAATGACCTTTGCATCAGTTAGATATCAAGAATGCTTTTTTTTCATGGTAATCTTCAAGAGGAAGTATATATGGAGCAACCACCTGGTTTTGTTGCTTATAGGGAGTCTTAAAAAGTATGTTTTCTGAAAAAATCTTTATATGGCCTTAAACAGAGTCCTCAGGCTTGGTTTGGTAAGCTTAGTCAAGCTATTGAAAAGTTCGAGATGCAGAAAAGTGAATCGGATCACTCTGTTTTCTTTAGAAAGTATGATGGGGGCATTATTCTACTAGTCGTATATATAGACGATATTGTGTTCACTGGTAGTGACACTAGCGGAATCTCTTCACTGAAGTATTTTCTCCACACTCAGTTTTACACGAAATATCTGGGGTGTTAAAATATTTCTTGGGGATTGAGGTAAACAAAAGTAAAAAAAGGGATTTTCTTATCTCAAAGGAAGTATTTACTTGATCTTCTATCGGAGTTAGGAAAATTGAGTGCCAAACCTTGTAGTACACCAATGCTCCCTAATCTACAATTAACCAAAGAAGGTGAATTATTTGATGACCTTGAAAGGTACAAAAGACTTATTGGTAAACTAAATTATCTCATAGTGACATGTCCTGATATATATTTTTCGGTAAGTGTTCTGAGTTAATATATGTTGTCACCAACCGTTGATCATTGGAAAGCAATAGAACAAGTTTTATGTTATCTAAAAGGTTCCCCTGGACGTGGAATTGTATATGACAATCATGGCCATACTAGAATTGAATATTTTTTTGACACAGATTGGGCAGGATGCAAGGACGATAGAAGATCTACCTCAGGATATTGTGTGTTTGTTGGAGGAAACTTGATTTCGTGGAAGAGTAAGAAGCAAAATATTGTCTCAAGATCTAGTGTAGAAGTCAAATATAGAGCGATGTCCAAATCCGTATGTGAGATTATATGGGTATATCAGCTCCTTGATGAGGTTGGAATGAAAGTTCCAATACCGACAAAACTTTGGTGTGACAATCAGGCTGCAATACACATTGCTTTGAATCCGGTATTTCATGAAAGGACAAAACACATTGAGATTGATTGTCATTTTGTTCACAAAAAAGTACAATAAGGCTTGATATCTATAAGTTATGTGAAAACCGGAGAACAACTAGGCGACATCTTCACCAAATCTCTCAATAGAGTTCTGTTAAGTACGAGAATATAGTTTGTATCTTGTATTTATGGTCAATATCTATTTTCTTTCTTAAAAAAATAAAAAAATAAAAGATGAAAGAAAACTCTAGGATTAAAAAATGAACTGAAGATGTTTTAGGCTTACCCAAGGTGGGTATTTATAGCCTTTTACAAACCCTAAAATAAGGGGATAAATCCTAGATAATTCTAAAATATTCAAATTCAAATTACAAAAAGATAAATTCAAATTTAAAATTCAAATTCCGGCTGATAAGCTATCTAGAACGCTGATAAGGTATCATGTGCTTGCTGATGTCATCTTCTAGAAGCTGATAACCGAGTGTCACGTCAGATTTTTATGCCCACCAATCCAGACTCGATCTAGGAAATAAAAAAACAACTCAAAAATCGATCATTTAAGTGCATTTTCTAGATTCGCAATCTTGCACAAAAACACAAAAAAAAAAAATTCAAGATCAGTAACATAATTCATCAAATCAATGAGTAATTAAGCACAAAATATTAACTATTTTGAACACTTATCAAATTCCCACTCACTTATTCAATTCTTGTCCTCAAGCATTCCTCAACTAACATACCGAAATCACAAGTTTTCATCTTTAATTCACTACATGTCTCAATCTCCTTAATAAAAGAAAATCAAAGCAATTATTGTAACTAAGAAACAATCAAGCATGTGGCAAACTAGAAACAATTTCAAAGGAAACAAGACATTCCAATTCTTAGCTAATTTAATGATGCAAAACTTGATACCCTCACAAGGATTCACTCATTTCGCTCAAAGTGTTTAGGTTCAAGAGAATCGCTCAAGCCGAAATTGATTAAAGTATTACCATAAGCTTGCAAATAAATCTAATCTCCACTACTAAAAATTGAACATGATGCAAAAGTCAAGAGGTCTTTAAACAGGGTTGTAACGGGGTTGGTTGAAGATAAGAAAAAAGGCCGAAAAGAGGGGTTAAGTGTCAAGACAAAAGATATAAAACATAAGAAACAATCCAAGATATAATAGAAAGAGTAAACCAATCAAAAAAGATTTTTTTGTTTCTCCTTTCCAAGAGTTTCAAAACTTTCTCTTTTTTTTTATTTTTTTTCGAATACACACTTTCTTCTATCTTTTTTTTCGTGAAACAAATATGATCTTAAGTCTTGACAAGGGTGCAAAAAGATGAAAAGATAGAAAAAAATAGGTATATGGGTTATATTAATAAGGTGTAAAACAAAAAAAATAGGTATAGGCTCAAAGTGGTTTACTAAGGGATAAAAATAAAAGGTAGGCTATTTTAGGTAGTGAAATGGTTAAACCTAAGTACTTCTATCATACCAAAGCATCATATTCATGTATGTAGTCTCAAAAAGTATTACATCACAGGTTCTAGAATGCTAAAAATCAGTTCAATACAAAAAAATGAAAAAAGAGAGCAAGAATGAAAAGATATGCTCATTAGGCTCAAGATCTCACAAAAAAGGGTAAATGTATCAAGTAGCAAAATTTCAATTAACCAATAATATTAGAACATCAAAGAATCTTAATCAAAAGTCTCTAATCATGCCAATACAATATCATGCATCCTAGATTTCAATTAAAGCAAGATTAAAATCCATCAAAAAAAATTTAAGAGATGCAACAAATTAAATAATTGGCAACAAGAAATTTCAAGTATGTTAATATCAAAATAGCAAGATTTTAAACATAAAATAAGCAAGGTGAAATTTAAATTTTGCATGCAATCCTTCCCTCCCCCTCACTTAAACTGTTTTGTCTCAAAACATAAATGAAAAATTAAAATAAGAGAGGGAAAAAGAAAACTCCCCGATCTTATGATGTTTGCGCCTTGCGCCACTTCTATGTGTAATTTTGCGCAAAATTTTGTGTTGGTGTCGGATGAAAATTTTTCTTGATTCTAATCAAAACTTTAGGGTTGCATAAATGGATCGGTCCCATGAAAATTTCCAAAAGCATTGAAAAATAATGGCCAAGGTGGGGTCCACACTATTATCAATCAAATTTAAAAAATATATTCCACCAAATTTATCTCTTGAGTTTGAATTTATTTTAAATTCTAACCTGTAAAATAGATAAACAAAATTATTAGAATAAAGATAAGAATAATTTAAATCATAAAAGATAAAGATTTATTTAAAATGTGACTGGATAAAACAAAACTTAATCGAAATAAATTATTATTGTGTAAATTTATTTAATTAATCTCAAGCTAAGTAAAAAAATAAAATGAAATGAAATTTACTGAAAATAGATAAATAAACTAAAAATGGGTTGCCTCCTATTCAACGCTTTTATTTAACGTCGTTAGCTCGACGACCTGATTCAGACTTCAGGCGTGTTCAAGTCGAGTTCCTCAATTAGACCAACAAGGGCATTTTCATAATACGGCTTCAATCGTTGTCCATTCACTTTGAAACGAACTCCTAAATCGTCTTGAATTTCGACTGCACCATGAGGAAATACTTCAGTCACAATGAAAGGCCCTGACCACTTTGATCGTAATTTGCCTGCAAAAATATTCAGTTTAGAATTAAAAAGTAAAACTTTTTGAACAATACTAAAAGATTTAAAGGAAATATGGCAATCATGAAATTCTTTAGTTTTATCCTTATATATCTAAGTACTGTCATAAGCGTTGCGCCTAATTTCTTCAAGCTCTTGAATGTCAAGTTTCCTGGTTTCGCCGATGACATCCATTTGCATATTACACTCTTTTACCGCCCAATAAGCTTTATGTTCCAATTCAACCGGTAAATGACATGGTTTACCAACAACTAGGCAATATGGAGACATGCCGATTGGTCCTTTGTAAGCAGTTCTATATGCCCATAAGGCATCGTTCAGTTTCAGGCTCTAGTCTTTTCTACTTGGCTTCACAATTTTATCCAAGATGGATTTAATCTCTCAATTCGAAACTTCGTCTTGTGCATTCGTTTGAGGATGGTAAGCCGTGGTGATTCTTTGCGTGACATCATATTTCTTCATTAATGTTTCAATGATTCGATTGACAAAATGAGTTCCTTGGTCATTAATTATCGCCTTTGGAGTGTCAAACCTAGAAAAAATACAAGACTTTAGAAATTCGGCAGTAGTTCTAGCATTATTATTACGAGTAGCTTTTGCTTCTACCCATTTCGAAACATAGTCAACAACTAGAATTATGTAATAATTACCAAAAGATGAAACGAAAGGACCCATGTAATCGATACCCCATACCTCAAATATTTCGCAAACATGGATAAGAGTAAGAGGCATCTCATTTCTACGACTTAAATTACCGGAACGTTGACATTTATCACAATATTTACAAAATAAATATGCATCACGAAAAATGTTAGGCCAATAAAATCTGCATTCAAGTATTTCATGCGTAGTTCATTTGGGTCCAAAATATCCTCCGCAAGAATAAGAATGACAAAATTGAAGGATCGAATTTACCTCGCTTTCGGCAACACAACGTCGAATTACCTGGTCCAAATGTACAATCGAGATTCTCGCTTAATTCGGTTTACCTCAGAACGTAGTAGATCAGGAGGAAGCACTATTGTGGCTAAATAATTAACCATGTTCGCATACCATGGCACCATTGTTTGCACAAAAAATTGATTTTCTTCGGGAAACTTTTCTTCGACCGGTTCACCATGTTGAGGAACGGGAAGTCGACTTAAGTGATACGCAACTAAATTTTCACATCTTTTTTTATCTTTGATTTGAAGATTAAACTCTTGTAAGAGTAAAATCCACCGAATCAAGCGGGGTTTTGCCTCTTTTTTATTCAACAAGTATTTCAGTGTTGCATGATCAGAGTAAACGATAATATCAGTGCCTAAAACATATGAACGAAATGTTTCTAAAGCAAAAATAATAGCAAAAGCTCTTTTTCAATAGTCGAATAATTTCATTGAGCGATATCTAGTGTTTTGGACACATAAGCTATCGCATGAGGTTCCTTTCCGAAATTTTGTCCAAGTACGACCCCTACGCTCGTATCCGATGCATCACACATAAGTTCAAATAGGTACTTCCAATTTGACGGTTGAACGATTGGGGCAGAAACAAGCTTTTCCTTTAATTCGGCAAAAGCATCCATGCATTTTTTTATCAAAATCGAACACTTGGTCTTTCTGCAATAAATTGCATAATTGTTGCACCACTTTTGAAAAGTCTTTGATGAACATGCGGTAGAATCCTGCATGAACTAAAAAAGAACGAACATCTTTCACAGTTTTGGGGTAAGACAATGAATGAATAATATCGGTTTTAGCTTTATC
Source organism: Abelmoschus esculentus (assembly GCA_035048815.1). NCBI lineage: Eukaryota > Viridiplantae > Streptophyta > Magnoliopsida > Malvales > Malvaceae > Abelmoschus > Abelmoschus esculentus. Next base: position 8,181,186 of record JAUCBN010000051.1, on the reverse strand, counting down.
TACAACAATCCCATCAGATGAAACAATATGTCTTAATATTAACCCTTTATCAACCATGAAATGACATTGTTCATAATTTAACACAAGATTAAAATCAAGATATCGTTTTAAAACCTTTTTCAAATTCGATAAACATTCGTCAAAGGAATTATCATAAACTGTGAAGTCATCCATAAATACATCGATTCCTTTCTCGATGTAGTCGGAGAATATGCTTACCATACATCTTTGGAACGTAGCTGGGGCGTTACATAACCCAAACGACATCCTTCGATAGGCAAATGTGCCAAATGGACAAGTAAATGTAGTCTTTTCTTGGTCTTCAAGCGTCACAGGTATTTTGAAAGAAACCTGAAAAACCATCGAGACAACAGTAATGAGATTTTCCGTCTAAACGTTCTATCATTTGATCTATAAATGGAAGTGGAAAATGATCTTTTCTATTTAATGAATTCAACTTCCTGTAATTGATGCATACGCGCCATCCATTTTGAACACGTGTTAGAACTAACTCACCTTCCAAATTTTTAATTACCGTTACTCCGGTTTTCTTTGGAACCACATAGACCAGACTTAACCAATTATTGTCTGATATTGGATAGATAATGTCGACATCAAGAAGTTTTTGTATCTCCTTTTCACAACTTTCATCATTGGCGGGTTTAATCGATGTTGTCCTTCCCGAGATGGTTTCGCTCTTTCATCAATTTTTATCTTATGCATGCAAGTCGAAGGACTAAGTTCTTTAATGTCCGCGATAGTCCAACCAATCGTTTGTTTGTGTTCGCGCAATACACTTACCAAACTATTTTTCTCCTCCTTTGAAAGCTTACTTGAGATAATTACCGGTAAAGAATTATCTTTTCCTAAAAATGCATATTTTAGGTGATTTGATAATTCCTTAAGTTCAACTTCAGGTACCTGTAAAATCGAAGGTAAAAGTTTAGACTTAGAAGGAGCTAGAGATAAATTAGAATTAACAAAGAAAATATTTTTCAACTTCCTTTCATCCTCTTCGTAGTGAGTTTCTTGATCCCTGTAAAAATTGAAAAAATAGTTTCTATAAATGTATCAACAAGTGGATCAACAATATCAATAGAATTTATTTTTTCAACTTGATCAAGATATTACATCACTTTGTAAACATCAAATTCTACTACCTCACCATCAAATTTTATTGTTAAAATACCGCTTCTTACATCAAGTTTTGTATGTGCGGTGCTCAAGAATGGTCGTCCCAAAAGAACTTCAAAACAAGTGTTCGTTCTATCGCTTTCCATGTTGATGACATAGAAATCGACAGGAAAAATAAGAACGTCAACTTTTACTAGAACATTTTCTATCACTCCTTCTGGATAAATGATGGAACGATCCGCCAACTGTATAGTCACTCTTGTTTCCTTCGAAGGCTCATTTGTAATACTTTTATAAACAGAAAGAGGCATAACATTAATCTAAGCGCCTAAATCGCACATTGCACGATTAATTAAAACATTTTCTATTTTGCAGGGTATAGGAACATACCTTGATCTTTAATATTTGGCGGAAGCTTTCGCTGAAAGACTGCAGAAACGTTTTCTCCCAAATTCACTTTCTCATGGCCAATTAGTTTCCTTTTTGTTATGCACAACTCCTTTAAAAATCGAGCATACCTTTGTACTTGTCGAATCACTTCCAAAAGGGGTATGTTAACTTGCACTTTTTGGAAAACCTCTATAATTTCCTTTTCTTCAACTCTTTTGTCACGTTTCGTCAATCTTGACGGAAATGGTGGTATGATCTCTTGAGGGATGGTAGGGGAAGGTGGTGGGAGTGAAGGAGGTATCCCTTGAGATTCTAAAGTTGACGTTTCCTTCTCCTTCTCTGGTTGTGAAGTAGTTTCCTTTGGAACATCAGGATTAATAAATGTACCACTTCTAAGGGTGATAGCACTAACTTTTTCCCTTGGGTTTAGCTCGGTTTGGTAAGGAAGTTTTCCTTGAGATTCTAGTTTTCCTATGATTTGATCTAAATGAGACATTTGCTTATCTAGTTCCTGAAGGTGGGTCTTTGTTCGGTTTTGGAACTTTTCTTGGGAAAACGCTAATCTTTCAACAATAGATTCTAATGACGATTTCGGTTGTTGGTTTTGTTGTCCTTACTGGTAAGGTTGGTTTTGTCTAAAGTTTGACCCATATCTTAGGTTTGGATGATCCCTCTAACCGAGATTATAGGTATTGGCGTTAGGGTTATAGGGTCTATGAGGAGGTCCAGGAAAATTTCATAAGGCATTCACTTTGGCGTTATCATCCTCTTGGATGATCGGACAACAATCCGTCGGATGTTCAAGACTTGTATATATCCCACAAAGTCTAGTTGCGTTCTTTCTATCTGCAACAAGAGATTGAACAATGTCAGATAATTTTTCAATTTTATTTTCTAAGGAAACTATACTTACCTTGTGAACCCGTCGAGATGGTTCACTTACAGTGTGAAACCTTTGCGAGTTTACGACCATGGTAGATATTAACGTTCTAGTCGCGGTAGGAGGTATGTTTACAAGTGCTCCTCCACTTGCCGCATCAATTATCTTCATATCCATAGGCGTTAAACCTTTATAAAAATACTGGGGCAATGTTTGTTCGCTTAAGCTGTGCTGTGGACAATTAGCACATAGCTTTTTAAAACGCTCTCAGTAATCATACAAGGTTTCAGTATCCTTTTGTCGGATACCTTAATTCACTCGCCTTGGTTGTTGGAAAGAACCTGTCAAGAAAAAGACGAGCCATATCAGTCCAAGTTGTAATAGAATTAGAAGGTAAATCAAATAACCAATCTTTTGCTATATCAGCTAATGAAAAAGAAAAGGCGCGAAGTTTAATTTGGTCATCAGAAACTCCTTGAGGTTTTGTACTTAGGCAAACCATATGGAATTCCTTGAGGTGTTTGTGAGGATTTTCGCTCGGCAAACCATGATAGGTTGGAAGGAGATGAATTAATCCATTCTTAAGGGTGAATGACGTATCACCATTTGGGAATTATGCACATCGGTCGATAATCATTAGGTGCCGCATTGAGTTGTTGGATGGTTCGATTGTCGTCTCCCATTGTCACTTGTTATTTCAAATTTTCCTGGTAAAAAATGAAACAAAACTAAATCAATAACTTTTTCGTAGTCCCCGAAAACGGCGCCAATTTGACACGCGTCGTGTAGTGTCAAAATAAAATCCTTATTCTCAAATAATAAATAGGAAATTAAATATAGCATAGGAGAAGTAAGAGTCGATCCCACAGGGACTAGAAACTTCCTGATTACGTTTGTTTGAATTGTGATCCAAGAATGTTGAATGATTTTTAAGAAAAAAAGGGGGTTGTTGTTGAATAAAATGAAACTAAGTAAATGAAGAGAATAAAATAAAGAAATTAATTTAATTATAATAAAACTAGCCTTAGGCTTTCGCTTTGACTCGACTTTAATAGATCATCGGAAAAAGATTTTCACTTCAGGATTTTATGTCGGTAATTAGCTTTCAAGGTTCAATCCTTGAAGCAAAACTTCTAAACCGAATACCCAAGTCTATCTTTGATAATGGTTTCATGGATTAATCCACCAACTCAATGTTTGTAGAAAAATCATTTAAATCATTTAAACCGATTTGGATTATGTTATTTCAATAATAACTGATCCAATCTTAGTTTTCTTCTTAGCAATCAATTTGCTAAGTGTGTTCCCAGGAATTCGGATTGTTTCAATAGCCGATCTTTCCTCCCACACGAGTAATTAAATCAAAGTCTTGACTAAAGTCAATCTTTAGTTTTGAAATCAATTTAATTTTAAAAATAAGTTCAAAAGGAAAGTGAAGAAATAAAAATCGAAGCTAATAATGCGCTTTTCAATCCTCACATTTGGATCGAGTCATTGCTTAATCCTTTGGCTAAAAATAAATTAGCCGAGAATAATTATGGAAAGAATTATGCTCGACATAATAAAAAATAAAATGAAAATAAAAGCACGTAAAAAAATAAAGAAAGAAAATAAAAGATGAAAGAAAACTCTAGGATTAAAAGATGAACTGAAGATGTTTTAGGCTTACCCAAGGTGGTATTTATAGCCTTTTACAAACCCTAAAATAAGGGGATAAATCCTAGATAATTCTAAAAATATTTAAATTCAAATTACAAAAAGATAAATCCAAATTTAAAATTCAAATTTCGGCTGATAAGCTATCTAGAACGCTGATAAGCTATCACGCGCTTGCTGACGTCATCTTCTAGAAGCTGTTGACCGAGTGCCACATTCGATTTTCATGCCCAAAGTCATGCCCACCAATCCAAACTCGATCCAGAAAATAAAATAAAATAACTCAAAAATCGGTCATTTAAGTATATTTTCCAGATTCGCAATCCTGCACAAAAACACACAGAAAACATCAAGATCAGTAACATAGTTCATCAAATCAAGGAGTAGTTAAGCACAAAATATTAACTATTTTGAACACTTATCACACATTGAGATTGATTGTCACTTTGCTCACGAAAAATACAATAAGGCTTGATATCTACAGGTTATGTGAAAACCGGAGAACAACTAGGCGACATCTTCACCAAATCTATCAATAGATTTTGAATCAATTATCTATGTAACAAGTTGGGCATGGTCAATATCTATGACCCAACTTGAGGGGGAGTGTTAAGTATGAGAACATAGTTTGTATTTTGTATTTATGAAAAGTGAACTTTATTAGAATATTAGGTCTAGGGTTTTATCTTTCCATTAATTAGTTACCTAGAATATTAGGTTAAATCTTGTATATAATAGCTAGCCATACTATGAATAAAATCAATGAAAATTTTATTTTACACGCTTTAACAAACTAACGTGGAACACGGGATAGATCTTGAAGGTCGGGGGTAGTTGGAGTTCGTACGCAACAGTACCAATCTTTCGGAGAATCGTATAAGGTCCATAGAAGCGAGCAGAGAGTTTCAAATTTTTCCTGAGGGCAACTAAGGTTTGACGGTATGGTTGGAGTTTTAGGTACACACTTTCTCCTACTACAAACTGTCTTTCGGATCTCTTCTTATCTGCGTACTGCTTCATACTGTTTTGAGCCTGTAGAAGGTTATCCTTAAGCAATTGGGTGATGTGTTGGCATTGTTGTACCATTTCTTAGACAGTGGTCATTGGGGAGTCGGGAACCCATGTCATAGTGGGTGGTTTGTAGCCTTAAAGGGCTTCAAATGAGGTAATTTTTAGGGTCGAGTGGTAATTTTTGTTGTGCCACCATTTAACGTGGGAAAGTCATTTTGTCCAATCTGTAGTTTTAAGGAAGCAGAGGGCTCGGAGGTATTGCTCCAGACAATGGTTCAAACGTTCGGTTTAACCATCTGTCTCCGGATGGTATACTGTGCTGAACAAGGGAGTGGTGCCCAGTTGCTTTAGGAATTCCTGCCAGAATAAGCTTGTAAATTTTTTTTTTCTCTGTCGGAGATGTAAATCTCTGGTTGGCTATGGAGCTTGTAGATGTTGTCTAAGTAAGCCTTGGCAATCTAAGAAACAGTGTAAGGGTGAGAGAGCCCAATAAAATGATCATACTTTGTGAATTTTTCTATGACCACGAGTATGGAGTTAAGTTTCTGTGAAGTAGGGAGATCCTCCACAAAGTTCATAGTGACTATTGTTTAGGCTTGTTTAAAAATGGGGATAGGTTGGAGTAAACCAGGCTTGTGAACATGATTCAAGTGGTTGTTTTTGATATGTCATCTATAGTAATGAATTTATGCTAATGTTTTTTCCTTGTATATATATTTATTTTTATTTTTATAAATTATCCGAGTGCACTCCTACTTTTTTGTGTGTGTACATAATTAATACTTTTGTTTGCCTCTATAAGAAATCAAATAATTCTTGCAAATAAATTATATTTATAAAGAAATAAATAATATTTTTTTCTTAAATTGGGTGTTTAATAAAAAAAATTAAAATTTAGCCACAGTAAATATTTTATTGCATTCTAGGTAAGGGCTAGTTTTGACCTCATATTTTTTTCACCTGAATTATCGTTAAAAACATCTACAAATTTCATTTTCTTAGGTCGACAACTATTATTTTTTAAGTCAAACATAAATTTTTACTTCAAGGATTAAAAATTAAAGATCATATCATTTTCTTGTAACAATCATCAACCTAAATTTTAATGATATAACAAACTTAAACAAAACTATTAGAGAAGGCAAAGGCAAATTTATCAAAGTCAACCTATGCAGTCAGTGTCAATGCATCATCAAGTTTCACAGTGCTTATCGAACTTCGAACATATAATCTTTTTGGCTGAAAAAAGATTTTTTGCTTGTTCACCAAGCAACCATAAACTGAATTTTAAAAAATAAAATAAATATTTTTTACATCAATATAAAGAGATGGTCCCTTCACTTACTTGATGGCAACATAAATCACACTGATGCAAGTATTTGTATTGCTATTTTCTTGGTTGATCTTCCAGTGAAACAAGCGATGCCATGAAAATATTTATTTAATCCATTTTATTGTGAATGAAAAATATAACATTATTATAAAGGTTAAAAAAATTAAAAAATAAAAGACAATTATACCTCAAACATATTATCACAAGTCTCATTAAAAATCTTTCTAAACCTAAATCGGAGAAAAAGAGTATATATGATAATAACATAACCATCTAATGAGATAAACTCGACAACAAATATATCGAATAGAATAAAACAGTCAGACACATTATAAGAACACAACTATACCTCAAACACCAAGATATTCATGCAGAAAGTTAAGAATAACATCAAGAAGTTGAAGAAAAAATCAAAGCTTCAAATTAAATATAATTTTATCATCACATCGACCACTTTACTACCTTCACAAATATATATATCTAACATTGGCTTGCTCATAATTTTAGATAATACTCCGAATAGAATGAATACACTAATATTGCAGACACCAAACAAAACAATAACTACATGCATTAGCAACAGTGTTTGAGAATTCTAATTCCTTATTAGTTTCGATGCGAACTGGTTGGTGTTCAGACCGAACCACGACAAAGAGGGCAATTTATGTTCTTCGCCAACCATTGATCTACGCAGAGTTGATGGTAAAAGTGTTTGCAGTTCGGAAAAATTCTACAAGTCTCGCCATGTTCGAACTCTTCCAAGCATATAACACATTCCGTCATAGAACTATATTTAATTTCTCCTCTAAACTTGTATCGAATAATCTTTCTAGTCGGCCTCGAAATTTTATCAGGCTCTCATTGTACGACGTGATCAGATATCGGATGATTTGATAGCCGATTTTCGATATCTTCATTGCTAGGTTGATTTTCAGGATCTAATTCGGCCTTTTTCCGACAACATTCATACACTAGGACAACCACTACAAATATGATGAACAATCCGACAACCAAGATGCAGCCTACGATATATTTTGAGGGTGGTGTCATGGTGAACGAAATAAAAAATTTTGTGAGAGATTTTTGTAATATTAACGAATTTAGGTTGTGAATAAAATAAAGAATAAGAATAAATTAGATAAATAAAGATGAGAGACAAGAGAGACTTGTATTATATTTTTAAAGTAGGATTGTGTATAATATTTTTTAAAAAAATCTATATTTATAGACCTAAGATGGAAACACTAATTCTAATGGGTATTAAATTCTAATAATAAAGTACAATAGTCTTAATTAATATATGGATATCTACTAATATTGATAACTACCATAAATAAATATATTCATAATAATTTATAAATATTCATTATTTGTAGAGTTTAATTATGATTAGAATTTTTGTATTATATATATATATATATATAAAATTTTACGACAAGCGTCGCATACCGTTAAACACCATTAACTATGAACATCGCTAAACACTATTAATTATTTAATAAAAAATAAAAATATCAAAGATTTAACATATAATTAATAACTAATTAAAATAAAATATAAATTTAAATTAATTATTTTTTTATATTTTTATAATACAATTAACAAATATATTTTTTTATTTTCAAATAATTGGATCTATAGTCGATTTTTAGATAAACAAATCCTAAATTCTTTCTACTTTTTCTCGTTGTCGTCGCCCAACCTTCTGCCGACGAGATTATAGTTGTAGCTGCCACCCTTTAGTGCCACCGTTAGACATAAAGCTCCAATCGGTCGTCGGTTTAGAGTGTTTTAATGGAGCCCGCAATGCTTGTTTTAGCCGCTGTCGTCGTGTATTCCCTACCAGTTACCGCGCGTCGAGCTTCCATCCATGATGCAACATGACGCCATTAGAACTTGACTGTCTGTTCCTTGTTGGCACAACAAGGTAAGATTTTTTACTTTTATTTTTTGATTTCGTGTTTCCTTTCCTTGTTTGCCGTCATTACTGGTTAGTCGCCGTGTCTATCAGTTTTGTCGTCAACCCAATTTCGACATCCCCAAATTCTCACCGGCATAAATATTCTTGAGCCTAATCCCTAAATCCTAAACCTTAACCACCTTCTAAACCCTAATTTTTCAAAATTTTCTAAATTAAGAACCCTAATTCCCCTAGTTTAGAACTCTAATTCGAAAATCTCTAACCCTAATTTTTAAGTTATTTGAATCCTAATCTTAATTCCAAAAATCACTAATATCGAAACCCTAATTGTAATTTTTTCCCAAAACGAAAATCTTGATTTTAAAATTCTCAAACTCATAACCCTAATTCTAAAAATTAGCAAATTAATAAGTAGATTAAAATTTGTAGATTAAATTTTTTATTAATTTTTTTATTAAGATTAGTGTACATTATGAGGTTGTATACATAATATCATTCTGTATCTGATATGAATGTCTGCAACTGGTTAAACTCATATGACAGTTCAGTCAATGACTACTACCAAATTGAGCTTAAGCTACTGGTAGTTTCGTGGTTCATAGTCACAAAGAAAATAGGATATGTTCAGAGCCTATACTAGTCTCGAAATCCCGAGTGCAAAAATATGTTTCAATGACAAGAAGCTGGTAGGGCAAGAGACTATTGTTGATACTAGTCTTTCTAGCTGGCCAATAAAACTTGAAAACACACCTAATTCGAAGGGTAGTATTAATTCAATTGGGAATTCAACAACAATCTTAAAGATAAATTCACCAAGAAGCTATGAAGATAAACCTATTTTGGAATCATTAACAGTGAGAGATCTTAAACAACATCATGCATCGAATTCTTCTAGAAAGTATAAGAGCCGACATTCGGATGAAACGTCAATCATAGGAACTGTTGGGAGCTATTGGAATTATATTGACCAGATAATAGACACCAATTTTTAAGTTTTTTTGTGCAAAGAAACGCCAAGAATAAGGAGCAAACACACTCGAATATATAAAGTGAGATTTTTATATGTATGATTTCATATATCTTACATATATATACTGGAGGTGCTTGTTTTGGTTGTGCAGGAAAAGAGATTGAGATGAAATGTTATGCCATTCTAATTGATTCCTGATTTGGATATTAACTTTGTAGCTTGTTTAGATTGTCTATGAAAATAATAGTCTGCTATAACACCAGGTATAGAACTTTGAGTGACAAAATAATATTGATTTCCTCTATTCATGAATCTGATATTTAAATATTTTAGTGTTAATGAATCTCAACATTATCATCAAATCAATCCATGAAAAAGAATATACTTCATGTGAATTTTTTTGTATAGTTGAATGTTTGTAATTTCAACCCTATTGAAATGTGTTTTTTTAGAAAATTAACTTTTTAAAAATGTCAGAAACAGTGACAACAAATAACAATATTTTCATTGTGTTGGTCTTGACCCTCGTTGTCCTTTGATCGCTTTATTTTCTTCGAGGATTCATATGTTGAAAATGAATTAATTTACATCCACTCTATCCGGCAAAGATGTCACACATCATGAAAGAGATGTTTATTTTGCTGACATTAATGCGACAAGACAGCTCTTATAATGTGGCAATGAAATACACTACTTGAAGCTTAATAAAGAGGAAAAAATATACGCAAAGCTAAAAATCATGAATGATCTAAATTTGTGCAAACACAGTTCTTATCATTAAACCTAGCAAAATCTTATCTTAAGATTACAACTACATGAAAACTTTAGTTTTAAGTAGATTTTCTTAAGTTGGATAAGAGTGAAAGTGTTTCTATCAACAAGACAACTAAATGAAATATATACATTTGGATTGAAAAAGCCATAAATTGAAGATGATTTAAGAAGATGTAGTATTTCTAACATTACTAAACTACTTCAAAGGGAGTCCAATAAAATTTCACTTCAAGTTGAAAAAGATGAGAAAAAAATATATAAATTATCAATTTTATGACAACAAAATAAGTACATTGAGCATGTGTACATATATGAAGTAATAAAACGCATAAATGTGCATGTATGTATAAGATATAGAAAAAGTAGGAAGAAACAAAATATTGTTGCATGTATATTAATATAACAAAAAAAGTTATTGTTGAACCTAAGACCAGTGCTTATCTCGTTGCTCAATGCAAGGACATTTAATCCAACAGATAAATGGTAGTCCTGCATCACAAAAGTCAAGATTAGATGATAGCACATGATCAAAGAAAGATAATGATTATTCAAAACTCGTTTCTAGGAATCATTATAAATATAAATACGATTGTAGTATGAAGACATAAATGAGAGTCTCCAAACTAGTAAGCACAATGTAACTATTAGCTTATTAATCTGTGATCACAACATATATTTCTCATCCCTAATCTCCTCGATCACAAGTTTCACTTTAAGTCTCGATAATCTATAAACAATGATTACATTAATAAACAATATTCATTCATAAAATATGGATATAAAATGATGATTTAGATTCAAACACATGTCACTATGGATAACATATGCCTATAATTTTTTTGAAGATTCTTTGCTAATCGTGTTCTTATTATTGTTTTTGTTTCTGTTGATGTTCCTAAAAGAATGGAAGCCTCTCCTTCAATAAAGTAGTCAACATCTTCAAATCTTTCATCACCCCATAAATTTACTTGAAGACTGAATTTCCTTTATTATAAATTGTATGCAATTTTGACTTAAAGTATGACAAAATAACCTAGAAAGACAAAGCATCTCAGATGTTACTACTACATTAGGCGAAGGTGGTTTTTTTGGGAGGAGAGCGAAACTGGTGTTAGAACTTGTAAATCAGTTCAAATTGTCAATACCCAAAACTAACTTTCTACAACAACAACCAAAAAAAAAACGCTTATACAGAAGAACTTTGGGAATTAGGATTCTCAATTTCTCCTAATTTAAAATTATGGTTAGTGTGATGGTTAGGGTTTAAGATTAAGTGATTAGGGATATCAGAATTAAGAGGCTCGGCGTCACACACGAACAACCATCATGACTGTCAGTGAAAGAGGCGACTGTCAGTGTGTCAACAGTTGTCGGTGATGACGAGTGGATTATCGACAAGTTCAAATAAAAAAAATAAAAAATTTACCGAATTTGTTGCATGAACGATGAAGAACAACGTCTAGGCTCGAACGACAGTCACTTAGGGTTGAAGGCACGGCGGCAACAATCTCACCAAGGAAGGATTCTAAGGACGGCAACGGTTGAAATGGCAAAGGAAAGAGATTTAGGAATTTATCTTTTAAATTGACTAGAGTCAATGTTCGATCTAATAATTTAAAAAAAAGATATTAGAATATATATAAGAATTTAATTATAAATTTAATTTTAAATAATTTATAATTATATATTAAATTCATAAAAAAATTGATTAAGTAGAGAAATTACAACTTTTTTCATACCAGGATTTGAACCCATATAAAATGGGGCAAGATGAGCATCCTTAACCACTAGGCCAATCAATAGATCTCAAAGTCTATAATTTTTTTTTATTTTTATTAATTAATTTAATAGTGTTCAGTAACGTTCAGCGTTAGTGGTATTCAGCAATGTTGGACGTACGTAATAAACTCATCCTATCAAAATATATCAATCTAATAAGTTTAATATTTTGATTGATAAATTATTTAGTTTGGTAACCAAAATAAATATTCTTAAATAATTTGATTGATCTGCGTAATTTACCCAAATTTATATTGCAATGACTAAATATATAAAATAACCCTTATAACAAACTAATGATGCTAATAAGGGATCAAGAAAAGACAAGTTGAGAAAATTTTGATGAAACAAAAGCCATTGCAAGCTTTCTATAAATAATGACTGTCTCTCCCAATGCCTATTTTCTTGGCTGACATTTGGGTGTTTACTTTTCAATTATATCATCCCAATTCAATAAAATCCTTGCTCTCAACAAACCTTAGTTTGGGCCATCAACTTTTCGACGCAGAGCAAATGGGGGGAACAAATTCAGGTTTCAGACTTCTAACTCTTCTCTTCATTCATTTTATCCATTATTTCTGCAGATGTTAAATCTTGTTGTTATTAGGAAACAAATTCAATCACATCTGTACATGATCATGCCATGAAGCCTTCCATGTAAAAATAAAATTGTTATCATCATCAACTTGACATTTAATTTAGTTGATGCTGGTAATTGGATAAATTCTGAGATAATATCAATTTTTTAAGTATTTTTGCATGGCATTTTGTATCAGATCAGTATAAGAGATGAAAGGCTTGAAGGGGAGATTTCTGAAGAAACTCATATTGATTCCTACAATCAACTCTTTCATAAAAGACTATACCTTTAATACTTTCTGCAATCAAAATCACCACAGTCCAGTTTACAAACACCAAGAGTGCAAAATCAACCCAGAACCAGTTATTGATTCTGAAGATCAAAAGGGTGAAGAAACTGATTTGGACATTGATGTTGGTCACCAGGATACTAATAAGCCTACATCAAAGCTAGAAGATCAGAAGGTTAAAGAAACTGATTTGAACATTGATGTTGGCCACCAGAATACTAATAATCCCACACCCAATATAGAGATCAAAGAGGATCGTTTCCGGCTTCCGGTCTCTTCAAACACCATTGTCAAAGACGAAACCATACCCAAAACAGTGAAGATTGAGACTGCAGACCATCCATCCTTAAAAGATTTTGAAGAGAAATGTCCACCAGGTGGGGAAGATTCAGTGGTTTTATACACAACAAGCTTGAGAGGGATAAGGAAAACATTTACAGATTGCAGCTGTATTAGATATCTTTTGAGCAGTTTCAATATTCTGGTCCATGAAAGAGATGTTTCAATGGACATGGAATTCAGGGAAGAACTGTGGAGGTTGTTTGGCGAACACGTAGTCCCTCCCAAGTTGTTCATCAAAGGGAGATATATAGGAGGAGCTGATGAAGTCATTGGACTCCATGAAGAAGGAAAACTCAAGAAACTTTTGAAAGGAATACCTTCCATACATATCCCTTGTGGGGAATGTGCCAATATGCGGTTCCTGGTTTGCCCCAATTGCGATGGCAGCCGCAAGGTTTTCGCACAAACCGAAGATGATGCCGAATTGGCCGAATTGTGCTTGCAATGCCCTGATTGCAATGAGAATGGATTGGTTAAATGCTCTGTTTGCAGCTGAAAAACTTTCAACTCTTTTTACAATATATTTCACCTTTTCGTATACCCTTTGACTTGATGTTGCTGTATACTTCCCTTTGCCTTTTTATCTTATAGATCACATTTGCAGGCCTGGATATAGTTTCCATGTATATCAAGAAAATGCTGATTTTCATCAAGAAAATCCAGGGGTCTTTGTTTTTTTTTTTTTGAAATATCAGATTTCTTTTTCATTTGTAAAGAACACTGAAAATTTTATACTGGTGCGTGGAAATACTTATAATGGTATATGGTTGCATCAGCTTGTGCTAAACAGTCAATTTTCTGTCATGGAAAATAAACTTTTGAATGCTATTGCCACCATAAGCATTTATTTATTCTTGTACAAACTTAAAGGAAATGGTTTCTTAGTTTTCCTTTTACTCTCCTTTGTCATCTTTAATATTGTTCTTTCTTTCTTATTTAATGGATGTTTTAAATACTTAATTTTGGCAAGAACGAATTTTTGTTTAGAATGGTTGTTCTGAACAACCAGAATAGCAGATTTTTTATTTGAGATTGTAGCCATATTTTTTTTAAAAAAAATTAAAAATAAGTTTAGGGATCATTAATTTTTGGGAATAGAAAAAAAAATGAGAATTCCTTTTCTTTTAAATGAAAACCCTGAAAAAAAAATTAAAAATGATTGGAGTTGTTACCGACCACTATAGTAGGTTGGACACTATAAAAACAAAACTAAAGATTCGTGTAGGCTCGGTAGTTGGTTACGTATGTGCAAGGGTTAATACCTTTATCACATCCGGAGATCGGTACCTAATATACACGTTGTTTTGACAAAAATATTTGAAACTTAAATCAAATTTAATTTAAATGTTATTAATTGAATATAATCTTAATCAAACATGTTTTTTCAAATTAAAGAGATTGAATTAATTAAGCATTTAATTAATAAGATTGACGATACATCAGACCATAAATTAAAATGACATCGAATAAACTATATTATTGTGTTAATTTATCATTTGAATCTCGTATCTTACCTTTATGTATGATACAAGCATATAGAAATGATGTCATGAATTATCATAGTTTTAATTCAAATTAATCTTACCTTCTAATGATAAGGATTAATTTGAATATTTGACCAATATCCTTTAAGTTTGGACTGTTACAATAAAAATATTGTAACGCCCCAAAATTGAGCCTAGAAGTTAGTGAACCGGTTTTGCTGGTATAACCTAATTCGAGATTAAATACTTAAAAATTAGTTTTAACTCAAAACAAATTATGGAAAATATCCTAAAATTCTTATTTAATATATATTTGACTTTTTTCAACTCAATTTTTAAAATTGACCCTTGAATCCCTAAGATTTTGAAATTAGTGACTATTTTGTAAAAATTGAAAACTTAATGACAATTTTACAAACTAAGCCAAAAATTTAAATCTTTAAGGGGCTTTGATCCAATTATAATATTAGTTGATCTAAGCATTCTAAGGGCCTATTTTAATAACTCATAATTTTAATTAATAACCTAAATAACTTGATATTAATCCTAAAAAACTTTTTTTTCATCAAACAAAAACCTATATTCTTAAAATTTCGACTTCTCCTCTTCTTGGCAACCACTCCATCATCTTTCCAAATTTAAACACCATTCTTTTTAATAAAAATTCGTTTGATTAATTATTTATATTTTTCTTCTTCAAAATCTATTCGTTTTTCTTTGGTTTTACTTGTTTTTAAACATTCGAAAGGGGTTGGATCAATTTTGGAGGTGAGAACCATTTCAAACCTCTAAATTATAGAGTTATTTAATGAAATTTCTAATTTCTTGGCTGATTGAAACAATCTTTAAAGTCTTTAATCAATAAAATCGGTTTTCTTGATAAAAATTTCATTGTTTTCTTGATTTTCGTTCAAGGATTTTACATGGTTGTTTTTGATGCCTAAATACATGAATATTGAAGTTTTTAGATATAATTAAGATGACTTTTAAGTATCTAATCCCGGACATAAAGGTTAAGTGGTGTTTGGAGAGGTTTTCAGTGAGTTTTAGTTAAGTTTTATGGTGTTTTTAGGGGTTGTTTGGTATTGGGCTAACTTAAGGGATGTTTGGGTGTGTTTCAATGCAATAAATTCTCTGGTTTTGATGCTTGAATCATTTCAAGTGGTAGAGGAATAAGTTTGAAGGAGATTGGAAAGCCGAATCGCATTTTCGAGTGACCTGTCGAGCAAGTTTTGGTAAATTGGTGAGTTGATTATGAGGGCTACCTATTCAGCAGGATTTTAAATATGTTTTCAAAGTTTTGGGGGTGTATGGAAGGTGTGAAAAACATCCATATAATCAGAAGTAAGTTTAAAGTATTGCTTTCTTAAAGGTTCCCATATTATGTCTTGTTTTTACTATGTTTAGTCATGCTCGTGTTATACTTGTGCATATGTGAATATGCATGTGTTTCAATGCTCATGAGATGTTTTACAAAGGTTTTATATGCATATGATGCTCCCATGGTTTTGTTTTGGAAAACATGAGAAAAGTATTTTTTCGGTTTTTGAAATTGATGCATTATTGATACATGAAATACTGGGATGCATGTGGTTAAAATACTATGATTTTTTTACTTAAAACTTAAGCATTGTTTTTTTTATTGAATTATTATGTGATGGTTAAGAAGGATAAGTTGATCGATCAATAGGATGGTAGTGCACTAAATATATAAAATGTGTACATGTGAAATTCCTTAGTGATGCATTAAGGGGAACTAATGTTGCGCGGTATAAGGGACTTTATCGCATTCGGGTTTGCTAACTAACCCATACACTAAGGTAAATTTAGTATGGTGGAATAGACCTCCACGTAACCTCGTTCAAGGGACCGAACGAGAGTCCGTTTATCCCAACGATTAGAGGTAATATTAACCAGATCACAAATACCAATATGGCTTAAAAGACAAGTATTTTTAATTAGTGTTTTGCATAGGGAATTGCACGAGCTTATGTGTTGTGCATAAGGGTTTTATTTGAGCTTTGCTATAGGTAGCATGTAAGACTTGGATTATGCTTGATAAGCATATGTTTTCAAAAAGGCTTTTGAAAATGTTTTGTGGCTTGTGAGTCATGGACACTTACTGATTTTATATATGGTGACATTGAGAGCCATGAATGTTTTTCTTACAAAGACCATGACTTGGTTTTCAAATTGGTTTTTACTTGTTTTTAAAACTTGATTTTGGTATATTATGGGTTGCATTGCAAGGTGTTTTTAAATATGTTTTTATTCACTCACTAAGCTTATGCTTACCCTCTCATTTACCTTGCAATACAAAGTATTTAATGTGGAGGCAACAAGGGCAAGCAAGGATCCAGGTAACTGCCAAGTGAAAGCTCAAGTATGTTTTTATAACATTAGTAGTAGTGAGAGAGCAATGGGGACGAGATATCATATTGAGAATGATATTTACGCTATTTACACTTTCAAGGGCTAGAATGATTATTCATGTTGATTTTAGCTTTTTGACTTGGATTTGAATTACCTATTAGTATATATGTGGCTATAATAAAGTTATATTGAAATTTGATTCTTGTTATCCCTATGTGTGAATTTGAGTGTTGTTGATATTGAAGTATTACTAATTTGAGTTGAATCTAACGTGGTTATTTAGGTTGAAATACATCTAGAAATCATGTTGAGTATGTTGATGTTGTTTTTATATGTGTTTATGAGATTATTGAAGTTGAAGCATGTTCTTAAGAGTTTGAGTATATTGTTGCTAATTAGGTTGCAATGTATCTAGTAAGTTGTACATGATATGTGGATGATATTTACTTAAGTGTATATGCATCTAGAAAATATTTTGAAACTTATGCATGCAATTAAAGGACTTGTAGACCTCGTTTTAAGCTAAAACTTGAGACTTAAGCACGTCATATACTTAATTAAGGATTGATAACTTTAATCCCATGATTAGTTCATAAATTTATAGAAAATTATAATTAGGTCCCTATAACTTGTTCGATTAAATTAGGACTTGTTTCTTACCGGTTTTCGCTGCAATTGAACTCAGTCCTTGCATGAACATGTAGGATCTAATTAATGAATCTAAATAAGAAAAAAAGAATTTTTTTAGGTTCACTTATCGGGGAGATTTTTCGAATTAGCCTTAATATTCCCCGTGTAGCTCGTTTGAGTCGGGTAATGTCTAGATTGGGTAGAGGGGGCTACAAATATTTGAATTAATAAATAAATCCCTTTCCAAAGTTAAACTAATTGATTAATTAAGGTGAAAACTAGATATAAAAGTTAAATAAATACTAAATGTGCATGTCATAAAAATGCAAAATAATAAATAGATAAGAATATAAATTCAAAAATTAATAATCAAACAACCATAAATATAAGGAACATCATGTCTAAAATAGTCATTTATCATAATTTAAGTTAATATTATAATATGAAAGAATTTGATTATCATTTAAATATATATTTTTTAACTTATACCATCATGTCTAAAATAGTCATTTATTTTCTCAAAAGCACTTTTGGACAGCAATATTAAACACATATATCTCAAACCAAAAATTTTAAAAGAATTTTTTCACTACACTTTTCCACTGTACTTTTTCACTATACTTTTCAAAAGCAATGCTAAACTAAGTCTAATTTCTTATTAATGCCTCGAAGTAAACAATATAAAATATACCTTAGAAATATTTTTTTATTGATGCTTTGAAAATTTCGAATATGGTTTACATCGATTATGAGTTTCTTTTTATGAATATTAGATATATTCGAAAAACAAAAACAAAAATAAAAATAAAAACTCTCATTGATTATCATTTGATTTGGATGTATTTATGAATTTCTTTACAAAATATTGACACTGATATCTTTGAAATTCATTTGCATTTACATTTTTTTATTTAGCTACAGTGATTACAATAGTATCTGTTTTAGAGTATATACTCTTAATCATTGGACATTGATCGTTCAATCACTGTCAGTGTACTGACAATGTTGATGCTCGAACTCGTGACCTTCAGGAATAACAACCATTCCTTTAACCAATGAGACTAGATAGTTCGTGCTGCATTTACATTTATCTATTTTGCATACGTGACTACTGGAGTAGAGAAGGGTACCAGGAAAGACATGACATGGTCGGTGCAAGGACCAGGATCTAAGCGGCGTGTGTAGTGCGTGGGTTCACAAGGTCATATATTCTTCACATCTAGACCGTTAGATCAAAACCCTAAATTGGCTGCGTAAATATAAAATGACATTATAGTTTTCTTATCTGATAAAGTTAAGGCATATTAGATTTATTTGGGCCTAATACCTGTACAGACATAAAATTAAAACTTCTTTGGATTTTTATATGTAATGAACTTTAATTAAATAAACTTTAGCTTTATTTTAATTAACTATATCTGTTATTTTTTTGGATTTTGATTTCTACTTTATAATAATATTAATAAAATAATAATTATAATAATAAAAAAAATATGATAGTTTTTTGTTTTTTAGATCTAACGTACTAAAATAATGAAGATAAATCAAAAAGGAATAAATATGCTACGATAATAATAATAGTAATTAATAATGATAATAATAATAAACAATAATAAAAATAGATAACCATTCTAACGATTCAAATTTTTTGAGTTAATATAGAGCGTTGACTTTAATCTTGGATTGTTATATTGGATCGAATGCTTAGATTTTGTTGGGATTCAGTTTTATCTTAATGGGCTTTCTTGTATTATTGGGCTTTGATGTTGGGTCTATGTTTGAATAGGAAAATTTTTATGGAGTGGAAAATGGGTAATCTTCCCATGGATAATTATTTACTCCAAACTTCTTATCCCAAACCCAAAGTTAAAAAGAAGAGTTTGATAGTTTAAAATAAAAATATTGGACTGGTATTCAAGGAAGAATTCATAAGCAAGGAAAGATCTTTTGTTCAAGGAAAGATCTCTTGGTTTGATGCAAGGTGGGATTTGAAGCTTAGAACAAGGTTTGAAATTGGAGGACACTTGATGGGAGTACTATTTCGGTTTTTTGGCTTGATGTTAGTATATTTTTGACTCTTTTATTTTACGAGTCTCATAAATTGTTTGCTTTGTGTGATTTATGGTTATGGGTTGCTTGAGTTTAGGTTTTAAGCTTTAAACTCCCACTAATGGCTAATCAAGATGTAAGAGTTGTAAATGCGTAAAATTAGTACTAAACCACTTATTATACTTCAAATAACTTGTAGGAATATTTTAGAGTTTAATCATATAGGTTAAATAGAATTTCTAGGTAAAAATCTGAACTCAGACTTACACTTTTAGGCGTGCATATCGGTACGGCTAGAGTACGTATTAGGGGTGATAACGAGCCAAGCCCGAGCCAAGCCAGGTATAAGCATATGACTATTACAAGTCTCATTAATATAAAAATATTCCTAACATGGTAACCCATCCCCATTGCTCTCTCACTACTACTAATGTTATAAAGACATACTTGAGCTTTCACTTGGCAGTTATTTGGATCCTTGATTATCTTTGTTGCCCTCGCATTAAATACTCTGCATTGCAAGGTAAATGAGAGGGTAAGCATAATCTTAGTGAGTGAATAAAAACATATTTAAAAATACCTTAAATGTGATAAGTGCTCAACACACTATCATTTTTTAGTCCTTTTATGGGCATTCATCACCAAATATACACCCACTTAGACCAATGCATGTGCTTAATGTGATATA
Organism: Abelmoschus esculentus; assembly: GCA_035048815.1. Lineage (NCBI taxonomy): Eukaryota > Viridiplantae > Streptophyta > Magnoliopsida > Malvales > Malvaceae > Abelmoschus > Abelmoschus esculentus. The sequence continues at coordinate 8,160,903 of JAUCBN010000051.1, read as the reverse complement.
TTTAGAAGTTATACTCATATAAATAATATTTACAGAAAAAGGTTTTACTGCGTTTTCATATCTGTGCAGGAGAACCTGTGTCGCGGCAGCGACAAGGCAGAGGCAGGACCTGATGCCGAGACAGCAACAGAAAGACAGGAAGCAAGACTATAAGCGATGGAAAGATAAAAATCCAAGGAACGTGTCTGGACTTGAAGCCCATGGATCGGAGCTGGCTAGCACAAGGAAAAGCCCAAAGGAAGACCACCCGGGAAAACCCCTTAGCCGAAGCAAACTTGGAAATATTTTTATTATTATGTACTTGACTTGTTCCCTACTCCAAGTTGTATTTTACTTAGGAAAGGTTTGCCCTAGGTCTAGCCGCCACCCAATGTACAATACACGAAATACCTAGGGAGAGAGCCGATTTATATTCTTGTTTTCTTCTCCTCTATTATGTTCTAAACCTTCTTAGGGATTAGGTGAAGGTTGTCGAGTATTTATGAGAGGAGATTGTACTTTGTCTTTGATTCAATGCAATAAAGTTATCAAGGTTTGCTTATCCTTTGTTATTCCTTGTTTTCACAATTGAGCTCAGGAGAGGATATTGTGAATCATCCATTTATCTAAGCTCGGGAGAGTTAGATTCACGAAAGAGGTAAGTACGGTGTTTCAATCGCGAAATACTAACTCGGCCTAGGGATAAGTTAAGAGTTTCAACGGCTAAAAGAAGTGTGAGATTGGTTGGTGAGTATAATTGGTTCACGCCGGGAGGTATCATCAAGGACTAGTCATCAACAACACTCTGACTTAGGGATAAGTAGAGTCATCCAAGGACACTTTGCCGAACTTTGGTAAAGTCTACCCACGAGCAAGGGATTATCGTTGCAGACAGTATTGTCGCTGCCAAGGCAGTAAACTGCAGTACTGCCGAGGCAGTGATATACGATTGCATTGGACAGAGACAAGTTAATCAAATCCACAATACGACGCAACTGGATCCTAACCCATCTCTCTCTATTATTTCAACTCTTTATTTTTTTATTTAGTTATTTTAGTTTAGATAAATCAAATCAACTCACTTGTGTTCTTTACTTTTCTACAGAACAAGAAGGTGAAGAAAGCATATTAAGTATACCGGTCCCTGAGGAGACGATAACTCGATAAAATACTTATCACTTATTACTTTCGATGTGTCCACTTGTGTTCTTTACTTTCGATAAAATACTTATCACTTATTAAGTATACCGGTCCCGTAACAAAGATCGTCTTTGATGAGTTCATAGTCATCGGCAGTGATATCTTCCAAGAATTTAGCATGGATATCACTGTCTGGGGTAAGGCCGTAGAAATTGTTAATTGTCTCGGCATCGAGCTGGACTGGTCTGCCGCGGCAGTGAACAAATAGGGAGTCTTTGCTGGGCCCATGAGCGTAAAACTCCCGCACGATCGTGGCGTTCGCCTAGGCAGGTTACAGACAGAAAATTTCCCAATTCTGGTACTTAATTCTGTCATAGAGGTAGTGTTCAATGTCGTAGTTCTCTTCGTCCGCATGTTGGAAACCTCGCTCTTCCCAAAGTTGCCTAGCGATGAAAGATCGGTTGAATCGATCTTCAACGTTGGCTGGGGCGAATCTTTTGTATGTTGCCATCAAGATTGAGAGATATGAGTTCTTGGAGGTGTTTCTTGAAGAAAATCTGGAGATTTTACAAGAATTAGTAGGCAGGGAGTAATTGAGAGAGAGATTGTGATGAATACTAAAGAAAACAAGAAAGTAAGAGTGAATAGTTCAAGAGGAAGGAGTTTCTTATATAGGCCTCGGCCTTGTGACCGTTGAGTCCACTAGCCGTTTGTAACCGTTTCCTTTTCTGCCGTTTCCTTTTTCTGCTCTTTCCTTTTTCTGCCGCGGCAGGAATCTCGGCAGACTAGCCGTTACACTATTCTGCCCGTTGGGACTGCTGCGGCCCTGACACTGTTTTATTGCCTCGACAGAGTTCCTGCTGTGAACTACTTTTCCCTTATTCTTGCTTATTATTCCTAAACTAAAAAGATGAACATCAATAAAGAAACATTCAAATAATGAGAAGATAATTATTCCTAAATACCATAAAGAGAATTCATGAAAATACCAAATAAAATAAAAGAAAAAATTAATATAAAATAAGAATATAAAGAAAACTTATGGAGGGTCGTTTCCGATATTTCTTATATTCCATCTGCACCCTCCATCAAGTGACAATTCTACCCGAGAAGATATGGGCTAATGCGGGTATGGATACTCCCATTTGTGCTATCATGGTGGAGGTGTCTTCTGTTTGTGTTCTTTTGTAGTGCATACCTATCCTCCAACTTGATATTGTTTCTGAAGGCAAAAATAATTCGTTAGAAAAAATTATATCAACATCCAACCACTTAATTACCTCCTTGTTGTTAACTTCCATCATAGTTGGATATAGCCTTCTTTGTCGTGCAATTGATGTGATAGCCATTTGTCGTGGAAATCTTTTGCCAAAATTCGGTGTAAGTCAAGTGAAGAATCATCTTTCTTGAAGTCTTCAAGAATCAACCCACATTGTTTCTTATGCTTCTCAGTAATCTCCATCAGTAGAGACTTTGGCATGGAACTAATATTAGATGGAATTACCACATAAATATCTAAACAATCATATCTTATTTGTGATGGCTTCAAATCGTGTAACGTTGACTCCTCGGAAGATACTTGTAATGGAAAAGATGAGTTTTTAAAGAATTCAAAAGGTTTATTCGTTACCATCTCATATTCCATTATCACGGCGTTGCCATCTTGTTGATCAAGCATGTCGTCGTGTAACTGCCCCGGCAGCTGTGAGTGAGAGTAATCCTCAGCTTCCTTTTTCAGCATCATTGCTGCCGTAACATCATGGGAATCAGACTCCTCAGAATTTTCTAAAGCATTACTCTCATCGGCCTCGTTGAGTGGTATCGTGACATTGCCTTGTTCAGGCTTCTCTACTGCCGCGACAATTATTTCGGGAGACTCATCCAATGTTTGATAATCTTTCTTATCAACATGTTCTAGACTCAGAGGTTCCGGAATTTCCTCTATGTCTTCTAGTGTTGGGATTTCAGTATCCTTGAGGATTGATTGTTGGGTCATGTTATCCATGGCATATTCGGATCTCTGTAATTGATCTTCTGAATCCTTCAAGGGTGCATCCAATCTAGCTATATGTGCGTCCAATAGCCTTGATTGTTCTGTCATTAATTCTTCAATTCTAGCCATTGACGCTTTCAATGTTTCCTCCAATGAATTTGGATACTCTTGAGAGGGATTATATTTCCATGGCATATCTGTAACATCAACAAAATTGTCATGGTAAACAAAATTTTGAGCGTTTTGATCATACCATAAAGAATTTTGTTGTTGGTTCCATCTATGGTCCTCTATGTGGCCATATGTTCCAGTACTATACGGGCAATTGCTAACCAAATGATCATCTCCACAATTAAAACAAAAATATGCCCAGGCATAAACTTGTTGGGTTGCTCTTGGTTGGCATAGATAATCATCATTTAATCTAGGAAATTCTTGATTGGCTCGATTCATATCTTCCAACATCAACTCCCGAATAGATTTCTTTCTTTCTCCTTGCATCTTGAAAATCCTTCACTTGAAACACACCTATAATTTTTAAAGAAAAAAAAATATGTTAGTAAAAATAAAAAGAAACAAGAAAATAAAGAAAACAAAATTTAGTTGTCAGTCCCGGCAACGGCGCCAAAAACTTGTCGCGTGTCAAAAGTGCGCGTCTAGTGCAAATGGACACATCGCAAGTAATAAGTTATAAGTATTTTATCGAGTTATCGTCTCCTCAGGGACCGATATACTTAATATGCTTTCTTCACCTTCTTGTTCTGTAGAAAGATAAAAGCACAAATGAGTTGATTGGATTTATCTAAACTAAAATAACTAAATAAGAATAAGGAGTTGAAATAGTAGAGAGAGATGGGCTAGTTGTGTTGTATTGTGGAATTGATCGACTTGTCTCTCTCCAATGCAATCGTATATCACTGCCTCGGCAACACTACAGTTTACTGCCTTGGCAGCGACAATACTATCTGCCGCGGCAATCCCTTGCTTGTGGGCAGACTTTACCAAAGTTCGGCAAAGTGTCCTTGGGTGACTCCGCTTATCCCTAAGTCAGAGTGCTGTTGATGACTAGTCCTTGATGATACCTCCCGGCGTGAACCAATTATACTCACCAACCAATCTCACACTTCTTTTAGCCGCTGAAACTCTTAACCTATCCCTAGGCCGAGTTAGTATTTCGCGATTGAAACACCGTACTTACCCCTTTCGTGAATCTAACTCTCCCGAGCTTAGATAAATGGATGATTCACAATATCTTCTCCCGAGCTCAATTGTGAAAACAAGGAATAACAAAGGATAAGCAAACCTTGATAACTTTATTGCATTGAATCAAAGACAAAGTACAATCTTCTCTCACAAATACTCGACAACCTTCACCTAATCCCTAAGAAGGTTTAGAACATAATGGAGAGGAAAGAAACAAGAGTAGAAGTCGACTCTCTCCCTAGGTATTTCGTATGTTTGTACATTGGGTGGCTAGGTCCTTATATAGGCTAGACCTAGGGCAAACCTTTCCTAAGTAGAATACAACTTGGAGTAGGGAACAAGTCAAGTACATAATTAAATATATTTCCAAGTTTATATTCGGCTAAGGGGCTTTCCCGCGTGGTCTTCCTTTGGGCTTTTCCTTGTGTTAGCCAGCTCCAATTCATGGGCTTCAAGTCCAGACACGTTCCTTGGATTTTTGTCTTTCCATCGCCTATAGTCTTGTTTTCTGTCTTTCTGCTGCTGCCTCGACATCAGATCCTGCCTCGGCCTTGTCTCTGCCGCGGCACTAGTTCTCCTGCACAGATATGAAAACGTAGTAAAACGTGCCTTTTTCTGTAAATATTATCTATCTGAATATAACTTCTAAATATATCACATTAAGCACATGCATTGGTCCGAGTGGGTGTATATTTGGTGATTAATGCCCATAAAAAGAGTAAAAAGTGATAGTGTGTTGAGCACTTATCATTTAACATTGAATTGGTATTAGTGAACCATTTAAATTTACACTAAACGTTAGGATAAACGGAAAACTCGCATGCGAAGCATGCCCGTGATTGACTAACACAATAAAAGGTGACCCATATCGGTCCCATCTGTATACTTGCCTGATAACTATTATTGTAAGCAAAGTCCACCAAAGGCAACTGCTTCTCCCAAGAACCTTGAAACTCAATGATGCAACATCTCAACATATCCTCCAAAGTCTGGATAACACGTTCAGACTGACCATCCGTCTGTGGATGATAAGCTGTACTAAAGCTAAGCCTCGTACCCAAAGCAACTTGCAAACCCTTCCAAAACTTAGAAGTAAAACGCGGATCTCTATCCGATATGATCGACTTAGGCACACCATGTAACTTCACCACCTCAGAAACATACAACCCCGCTAACTTATCCATAGAATACATCGTATGCACGACAAGAAAATGTGCACACTTCGTAAACCTATCAACAATCACCCATATAGAATCCTTTTTGGACGGCGTCAAGGGTAACCCCGTCACAAAATCCATAGTCACTCTCTCCCACTTCCACTCCGGAACTTGAACCGATTGCAACAAGCCTGCAGGGAACTGATGTTCAGCTTTTACCGCTGACACACCATACATCGGGACACAAACTCCGTCACATCCTTCTTCAATCCAACCCAAAAGTACACACTCTTGAGATCCTTGTACATCTTCACACTACCCGGATGCATAGCAAACGGACTAGTGTGAGCCTTTGTCAAGATAGCTTGCCTCAACTCAACATCAACCGGCACCACAATCCGGCCTCTAAAACATAACACCTCATCATCATCAAAATGATATTCGGTTGGTCTGCCTTCAGCAATATCCTCCACAAAAGGCACCAAAGCCTCATCCTCTCACTATTTCACCTTTATCATCTCAACCAAAACAGGTTTTACTTGCAACTCTGCCACTAAACCACCTTCCCTTGAAATACTCAACTTGGCAAACATCGCCCTCAACTCAACCGCCGCCTTACGGCTCAAAGCATCAGCCACCACGTTCGCCTTCCCCGGATGATACTCAATAGACAAATCATAATCCTTAAGCAACTCCATCCATCTACGTTGCCTAAGATTTGGATCCTTTTGCGACATGAAATACTTCAAACTCTTGTGATCCGTGTATATAGTACACTTTTCACCATATAAATAATGTCTCCATATTTTCAAGGCAAACACCATCGCCGCAAGCTCCTAATCATGCGTCGGATAATTCTTTTCATGCACCCTTAACTGTCTAGAAGCATAAGCCACAACCTTCCCTTGTTGCATCAGAACACATCCAAGACCAACATATGATGCATCACTATAAACCACAAAATCCTTACCGGACTCGGGTTGCACCAACACCGGAGCACTAGTCAACAACTCTTTTAACTTCTCAAAACTCTTTTGTTAACTTTCTTTCCACTCAAAAGGGACCTTCTTTTGCAAAAGCTTGGTCATAGGAGCAGCAATGCTCAAAACCCCCTCAACAAACCTACGATAATAACCCGCCAAACCTAGAAAACTCCGAACCTCCGACACCGACTTTGGTTGCTTCCAACCCATATCAGCCTTTATCTTTTTCGGATCAACACTAATACCCTTTTTCGACACCACATGACCAAGAAACACCACTTCCTTTAACCAAAACTCACATTTACTTAACTTAGCATACAACTGATTTTCCTTCAATGCTTGCAACAATATCCGCAAATGTCGATCATGATCTTCCTCGGTACGCGAATACACAAGGATATCATCTATGAATACCACCACAAACTGATCTAAGTATTCATGAAACACTCGGTTCATCATATCCATAAAAGCAGCAGGGGCATTTGTCAACCTAAACGGCATCACCAAAACTCATAATGTCCATACCTTGTCCGAAACGCTGTTTTCAACACATCCTCTTCTTTCACCTTCAAATGATAATATCCTGACCTCAAATCAATCTTCGAGAACACACTTGCTCCTCGAAATTGATCAAACAAATCGCCAATCCTCGGTAAAGGATACTTATTCTTCACGGTCAACTTATTCAACTGCCGATAATCAATGCACATCCTCATATTGCCATCCTTCTTCTTCACAAACAACACTGGCGCACCCAAGGTGATACGCTCGGTCGAATGAAACCTCGGTCAAGCAACTCTTGTAACTGCATCTTCAACTCCTTTAACTCCTTAGGTGCCATGCGATAAGGAGCAATGGACACCGGATTAGTATCAACATAAGTCTCGATACTGAACTCCACATCTCGATCGGGAGGTAACTCTGGCAACTCCTCAGGAAAAACTTCCGGAAAGTCACGCACTGTTCGAATGTCCTGCACCCGAACACCTCCTATACCCGGATTCATCACATAGGCTAGATATGCCATACCACCATGTTGCAACATCTTTTTCGCTTGTAAAGCCGAAACCACATTAAACAAGAATCTGGTATACTCACTCTTCACCACAACCTCACTACCATCCAACAACCTCAAAGTAACCCTCCTTTTTTCAAAATCCACCACCGCTCGGTGCTCCGTCAACCAATAAACACCCAAGATAAGATCAAAACCATGAAACGGCAACTCCATCAAGTCGACCTCAAAGACATGTCCTTGAACCTCCAACGGACACCTTTTATACAACCTCCTTATTGTAACCGTCTCACCCAAAGAACTGGTAACCACAACACCTACGTCTAAAACCTCAACCGGAATATCCAACAGATATGCATGCTCACTCAAAACATAAGAATGCGTAGATCCCGAATCTATCAAAGAGAACAACGGTACATTTTGTAAAGAAAAGGTACCTGCAACCACATTTGTGGCATTACGAGTCCCACGCTGAGCATAGACCTTCCGTCCATCTCCCTGCCTATGGAAAGGACCTCGGCCACGTCCACGTCCTCTACCAGGCATCACAGCGGCCTCAGCACGATCACCCGACTCACCAGCAAACCTTGGGCAATCACGCCTTATATGATCCTTCGATCCACATCCCATACAAGCACCAGTGGCCCACCAGCACTCTCCTGGATGGCGCCTAGAACACAAGTTACAGACTGGAGCATCACCACCACCTCTACCATAGTGCTGAGCACGACCACCGCGTCCAAAATCACCTCGGCATCGGTCAGCTCTGTACCGGTTGTCTCGAAACCTCTTACTCTTATTACCTTGTGCACTAGCCTCAGCAGGACTCTTACCAACATCGGAGGACTTCCTAGCCTCCCTTAGAGACTCCTCGACATCCTTAGCCCTATTAACTAGCACATCAAACTCGGTGTACTCAGCGACTAACAGGTATGTCTTAATCTCGGGATCCAATCCATATCGGAACCTATCACACCTCTTTCGGTCGGTAGGAACCAACTCGGGAGCATAGTGGCTCAACCTAATAAACTGTATCTCATACTCAGCTACGGTCATAACCCCATGTACCAAGGACATAAACTCCCTCTTCCTTGCATCCTCATATTGTGGCCCCAAAAACTTCCGCACAAAAGCGGTCCGAAAGTACTCCCAAGTCAAGTTAGCAGCATCTACACCAGCTTTCGTGGTGATCCACCAACGATAAGCATCTCCCTAAAGTAGAGAAACTACACAACCCAGCCTCCTAGTATCCTGACAGTCCATCTGATCCAAAATCCTCTCTGTACTAGCCAACCACTCCTCAGCTGAGCTCAGATCTGATCCACGGAACTCTACGCCGCCCAAGCTACGGAAACGCTCTAAAGGTAGACCTAGGGTAACCACAACAGCAGGGGCAGGAGCCGGGATATGCACTCCAGCCACGGCAGCTTGAAACGCACCCTCCATGGCCTGTATAAGCGGTGCAAACTCTCTAAACTGACCTCCCAGAGGACCCGGAGGCACACCCACGGGTGGAGGAGGAGGAAGCGGCTCTTCCCTAGCAGTCGCCTCACCCTCAGCCTGACCCTCGGTGATCATATTAGCACTAGCACGCGTCTCACGTCTCGGTGGCATATTCCAAAAACTTCATACATGCAATTTAAAACATAATATTAAAACATAATAAACTTACATTCGGGCAAGATCCAAGGGAAACCTGAGAAGCATTTGAAAATGTATTGGCATTGGCAATGTGTAACCGTTATCCCTTTTAACCATCATCACTCAATTACAACCATCATGCATAATATATTCAGCAAGTTAACAACATAACAAGTTCAGTCACACACTTAGCAAACCTAACCACACACTTTAGTTAACCTGGCCACACACCTTAGCAAACCTGGCTCTGATACCACCAAATGTAACCCCCTTAGCCCAGCCTGGACAGAACCAGCACTAACGGGTCACACGGGGAATATCGAACTAAACCCGTTAAGGTCTAATTCGATAAACAACCCTGAAAACCGATATGTTTTTCCCCTTAACTAGATGCATAATTTGGTTCCTATGTGTGTCGAGGTCATGCGTAACGAAAATGGAAACATTCGATTCACGATTGATCAATTCAATTCGCATATCAGTACATAAGGATCAAAACGCAAATAATTCTTAATTTCAACAATAAACCGGTAATGCGATCTACCATAGTTCAATTAAACGTGCATAGCATACTCATAACAAAGTTCAGATCAAACGGACCATTATTGCATTGTCAATTTCATGTTTCATACAATAAGGACCTAATTGTAAAGCTCACAACATCATAGGGACTAAAACTAACATTAATTATCAATGCGAATTCAAGTTAACATCATGCGTCTTGGTGATATTACAACTCTCAATATTATTCATTGCATCTATATTCGATCGTGGAGAGACATCCGACCCTAAACGTAATTTTCCGCGCTTAAAATGTCATTTTTGGGTCAGGGGTATCGATACCCTATCGTGGAACTTAGTCTTATTGCACTTCGAAGGCTCTTGGTATCGATACCCCCATGGGTGGTAATTGCATCGAACCATGATTCGAACCACCCTAAAAATTAGCCTTGGGTATCGATACCTATATCGATACCCCCTGTGCACTTTGACAAGTTTGAACATTCTAAGCTAATTCCACCTATTCAAACATAACCATTAATCACCCTTAATTATATGCATAATTTCCTAAGCACAAAGAACAATTTAAAACACACATTTGTCACTTCAAAGTTCCCAATCAATCTATAGGCATGCTTCCTAAAATATGATTTAAGATCAAAAATATTCATGCATGTACATGCTTCAACAATCCAAGCAACACCATAGTCCATCAATTAACAACCAAAACATTATAGGTCTTATTACAACATTAACCAAAGCAAAAATCACACACTTCACAAGGGTTTGATTTACACATTGCCAAGCCCCAAATTATTTGCCAAAACATACCAAAAATTGAGATAACCTTCCCCTTGGTTCCCTTGCTCCGAACGTAGCCTCGAATACCACTATTTTTCTGCAAGTATGAAAAGAGAGAGCTTAAGCACAACATGCTTAGTGAGGAAGCTCTAAACAAGTTCAAAATCATTTATAAAGTCATACTTGCATTCTTCATGCTTATTTGAAATATGTAAAACCAAATCATGCTTTTCAATAATGTCAAATCATTTCATGTATCATGCATAAATAAATCATTCCATTTCATATATGCATATTGGCTTTCTAGTGATCACTTAGTGTGAACTTTTAGTTCACCGAATACGCGGATTCATTTTTCCATAATTGGAGACACTTGGTCTCAACATGCATCGGTCGGACACATAGTCACCCTTGTATACATGTTACCCCCACTACGCACGGTCGGACACAAAGTCACCCTTGTTTACATATAGGCAAGCTCTACACGCACGGTCAGACACAAAGTCACCCTTGTTTACGTGTAGGCAAACTCTACACGCACGGTCGGATACAAAGTCACCCTTGTTTACGTGTAGGCATCATCATTATTCTCATTATTTTTATAGTGCACTCAATCTTAATGACATGTCATTTGTATCGAATCTAAGGTTAGTGTCACTAAGCCAATATCAATTCCAATCATGCATGTTAACTTGCTGCTTATAATGCACTCATTACATGTTCATCATGTGAACTAAATCATGCTCAACGACTTTATCAACATAGGGCAAATAACCTCATCATAATCCAAATTCTTTTTCATGCTTACATAAACCATGAATACCTTAATAAACCATGCATTTTCAGCAATTAACACATGCATGCATCATTTCAAAATCAAATATATGCAATTCCAAAATCATATTGAATCATTGTTCACATATATGCCATTACCGAAAATAACCGAAAATCGAGGTAATGCATCCACATCATTTAAAAAACTTACTCTTGAACTATGGAAAGTTTTCACACTATTCCATAGCCCCCAAAACAGAACCGAACCAATGCGATTTACTTTAAACCTAAACCACTCATCGACAAGCGAAACGAGCCCTCGCCGATGCTCCGACAGCAACGCCAACGCACCAGCCACTTATGCACCTTCTTGCACTACCTCTAAAACATTAAAAATAGAACATATTCACATTACAACATGCTCAAAACAGCAGCCACATTAAACCTTCACAAAACTATCGAAAACCTAGCCGAAAAGACTGAAACCTAACCGAAACGCATCCGAAACACCATCAGCCCAAAACCTAATGAATCTAGCATCTAATCCACCTCAATTATGAACCAAAAACACTTCCAAACCATCCTTATACCTCCAGCAACATAAGAACACCTAAAACAGCCCCTAAAACAACCGAAAACCACCTTAAAACAACACCGATTGCATTATTCCGGGATTAATTTAATATTAAATCATTTCAAGACTCAATCAATCATTTAATTGACATAATATCATAATTAAATCAACCTAAACCCAACATCAATTTAGATCTCAAAAGATTTCACAAAAACCATCATAAAACTCATAGATCTTGAATTAAAAACACAAAATAAAATCTCAATTGTTGATGAGCAAGCCAATACTTAGGAATTTCAATAAAGAACCTTAGAAAAAGATTAGAAATCAGAATATTACCTTTGAGATTAAATCCACCAAAGAGATGAGAAAGTCTTCCTTGATTTCCTTGAAAATGATGTTGATTTTGCAAAAATTGATGAGTAGGTTTTGTAGAGAATGAAAGGATGAATAAAATGAAGTAAATCTTGTAGAAAATGATGAAGAAATCAGCAAGAAAATTGAATAAATTTGGAGAAGAAGATGGAGAGAAAATGAGAGAAAAGATGGGAAAATGGGAAGTTACAAAAGAAAATGGAATTATCATCTAAAATAAAATAATTTAAAACAATTTTGGTGGATAAATCATTAATTAAAAATAAATTGGGTTTATGGCCCTCTAAGGATTCTAAGTATGGCTTACTTTCCAATTTAGTCACTAAAAATCCTTATTACCGAAAATTACTAATTAAATCCCCGAAACTTTCCCAAAAATTACAATTTGGTCACTAGCACAAAATTAAGCCCAATTAAAAATCAAATTAAAGTTTAAATAATATTCCTTTAACTTTAAAACACCTTATTAATATTTTTAGAACCAATTCACAAAATTATTACTTATCCGATTAAAATAATATTATTTTAATTTTTCCCGGAATAACGAACCCTAGGAATCCGATTCGACCCGAATCGAATTTCCCCAACTTACACTCAAACTACTAACCCCAAAACCGAGATGTTACAACATTAGCTCCCCTTAATGCATCATTAAGGAATTTACACACATACGAATTTTTAATTATAGTGAACTCACATCATATTGATCGATCAATTTATCCACGTTTCATTATATTTAATACTAACACTAAAAACAAAACCAATGCTCAAGCTTCGAGTTAAAAATAGTGAAATAAATTCATGCATCCCACCAATACATGCATTAAATGTATAAACTGGTAAAAACTACTTTTCTCATGTTTTCAAAACAAAAACGTGGGAGCATCATATACATATATTTTTTTTAAATAGTCTCATGAACATTAAAACACATTCATAATCGTATACGCACAACACAATAAGAGCATGACAAATAACGTTGTAAAAACAAAGCATAATATGGGAACCTTTAAGAAAGCAATACTTAAAACTTACTTTCGAGTATAGGGAGGTTTTTTAAAACCTTCACTATACCCTCAAACCTTTTAAAACCAAGCCAAATTGACAGCCCTCATAATCAACTTACCGATTTACCGAAACTTGCTCGACAAGTCACCCGACAACGCGATTCGACTTTCCAATCTCCTTCAAACTTGTTCCTCTACCTCTTAACCTAATTCAAGGATCAAAAACAAAGTTTTTAGTGCATTATAACACACCCAAACATCCCTCAAGTCGGACCAATACATGGTAGCCCCTAAAAACACCATAAAACCTAATTGAAACTCACCGAAAACCTCTCCAAACACCCCTAAACCTTATGTCCGGGATTAGATACCTAAAAACCATCTTAATTAAATCTAAAAAATTCAATATTCATGTATTTAGGCATAAAAAACAACCATGTAAAACCCTTGAACGAAAATCAAGAAAATAATTGAATTTTTATCCAGAAAAACGATTTTATTGATTCAAGACTTTAAAGATTGATGCAATCATACAAGAACTTTAAGTTTCATAGGTTTGAATGATTCTCACATCCAAAATAGATCCAAACTCTTTTTAAGGTTTATAAACAAGAAAAGTCGTAGAAAAACGAAGAGATTTTGAAGAAGAAAAATATAAAGAATTAATCAAACGAATTTTTATTGAAAAGATTGGTGTTTAACTTTGAAAATATGATGAAGAATATGTCTTGAGAAGAAAGAAACCGAAATCTTGGAGAAGGGTTTAAAGTTTGATACAAAAATAGAGTTTTTCAAGTAAAACCGAAGAAAAACGAAAAAATTTTAAAGAAGAAAAATATAGGAAAATAAACCAACGAAATTTTATTAAAAATAATTTATATTTAAATTTAAAAGATGATGAAGAGGTTTCCTTGTAGAAGAAGAAACCCAAATGAAGAAAAAGATTATTTTTTAAAAAGTGAATTTTTGGGTTTTGCATCAAAATTAGAGAATTTTGATTACTTAGGTTAAAACAAGTGGTTAGAGGTTGTTTATATAGGCTCTTGGAAGTTTTAGATCAAATATGATTAGGATTGGATCAAAGCCCCTTAAAGATTCAAAGTTTTGACTTAATTTATAAAATTATCCTCAAATTTTCAATTTTCGCAAAATAGTCACTAATTTCAAAATCTTAGGATTTCAAGGGTCAATTTTTGAAATTGAGTTTAACTAAGTCAAAAATATACTTATTTAGGATTTTATGATATTTTTTCATAATTTATTTCGATTAAAAATTATTTTTTAAAGAATTTAATCCTGAAATAGGCTAAATCGACAAAACAGGTCCACTAGACCTCTAAAATGACCTCTAAACTTCTAAGACCAATTTTGGAGATTTATAATATTTATGGTTATTTTGATCCATATATGGTCCAACCCGATGATTATGTGATCACAGGGAAACCCGAAGGCTATGTGAACTAGGTAAATTAAGGTTGTCTTGACCAATAGGTATGGATGCTATATGGTTATGTATGTATATTGTGTTGATGATAGATTTTGATTTTTATACTTTAGGTTTATGTGATTAGGGTACAATATATATAACTCGGTGGGTTGTGTGAACTTGAATAACTCGATGAATTGTATGACATTGAGTATGGTAAACATGTATGACACTTGATCTTCTTATATTATGATGTCTAGAGATAGATTATTCATGAACTCTAGATAGGATTGGCTAGAAAATGATCCTTAGTTTGGAAGTCTTTTTATGCACTCTTAGTTATAATATCATGTATTCTTGTTTTATGATATTCATGAATTGTAGTAGAGTAGAAATGTAACACTGAGCTTAGTTAGCTCAATGTGTGGAATTGTGGAATTTTTTGTACGTAGGTTGATATGTTTCTTTTAGAGGAGCATATCGTGAAGGACTTCCTAAAATTGAAGTTTTTTAAGAATGCAATACTTGATATTCTAGTTTGGACTTATTGTATTCAAAGGATCTTGCCACAAATCGAATCTCTAACCTATTTTGAATTATATTTCATTTAAACGATGTATTTGAAATTAGAGTATCTATTTTATAAACTCTTTCCTTATTATTACGTGAGTTTATTAAATATGAGATGTATAAGACTTTGTAAACATGTGTTTTAAAGGAAATTTTAATAGATCAATTTTAGAAGACTCGAATGTAATACTTCGGATCCAAACTTTGATCGGGACGTTACAACCATGATAATAATTATGAAACAATAACAATATTTTTTTTGAATAGAGATCTAATAATTTTATTAAACGAGAATATATCCGAAATTACAATGAAAGTTTACATCAAGTAAACAAAAAACTTAAAATCAGACATATACCTAATAAACAAAACTAGCGGTCATTAGATCATAAGAGGACCAAATAAGGAAAAAAATAAGAACCAAATCTAAAGACTCGAAATAAAAGAAGGATACAAACATCACCAAAATCAACGACGATAGGTAAAACCATCAACAAACAACATAAAAATGCATATTACAATGAAAGTACGTTGACAACAAGGACATTATCACCATTCAATCGCGAATAACGGTAGATTTAATCGTATATCCAGATCTAAATCAAGATCCCGAGATAGGGAGATCAACATTGTAATGGAAGGATCGCCATCTTGATCAATCGTGGCGTTGTCGGATCTAACCCTAATAAAAACCAAAAATAAAAAAGAACGTGTCAAATGATAGAAAAACATACCAAAAGATAAAAGTATAATCGTGCCACAAGAGCAGAATAATTTATTAAAAATTATAAAAATAAAAAAGTATAACGATAAAAAATGGCGATCAACGACCAATAATAAAACTGATGCGGCCTCCGGTGTATATAAAAGATAAAAGTCAAAAAGATCAAAGATGGAAAACTGGAGAGGGACACTCTCAAAGAAAAACCTAAAAACAATAATAATAGAATGTATATAATATTTTGTTTTTTTTCATAAATAACTATATATTAATGATAATGGATAAGTCTACCACGTAAGAATGTAAAAAATTAACCCAACCTGAAAGCCCGAATGAAACCTATTCGATTCAGAACATGTTATGACCCGAGGATGTAATGAATCGAACCTGATTTGTATCTGATTATTGTTGATATGAACCCAAGTTGGACCTGTTATTGTAGTAACTGAATCTGAACTGTATCCGACCGAGAATAATTCTAACCCGATTTCAACATGTTATTGTGGACCTGAAACCCGACTTGCATCCGATTGAAACTAAATCGAACTCGAATTCGACCTGGAAGATAATCGATATTATCCGAATAAAAGGACCTGAGACCTGATTTTACCCGATCTGTTTTGAACACGACCTGATAAATGACCCGATTGTTTTGAACTCGACATGTTATTGACTTGAACTAATATTAAACTTAATATTTACATGACATATAATTAAGTATATCTGTAATTTGATGAATGTAAAATATTGGTAAATATAATTAGGCTTAAAAAAGAATTAGACATGAGAATTAAATTAGGGATTAATATTTAAATTTAGTATTACATATTTAATTAAATTAATTAATTTACTATTTTATTTAGTTTTAACGTGTTTAATTTTAATTATAATTTTAAATTAATATTTAATTAAGTTGAATTAACTTATTGAACTTATGATTAATTAAGCTAAATTAAAATATAAAAATATAAATTAAAACATAATTAAAAAATTCTAAAATTAAATATAGATTTTTATTAAATTAATCTAAATTATGACTTGATTAAATTAAACCAAAAAAATTGATAAAAAAGAAAAAGGCAATTGATGGAAGAAAAAAATAGTGAAAAGACAAAATTTTGGAGAGAAATAAGTCATTCATTTTTTAAGTTTTAGAATAATTTATTTTTAGTGTAAAAATTTTAGAGGATATAAGTTACCCAAAATTTTGGAGGGAATTAGAAATAAATTTTCGTTATTATATAAAACAAGAGGAAAATTTTTTTTGGAGGGAATTAATGTATATAATAAATTTTGTAGGATTATTATTATAATATATAATCAAATAATAAACTTTGATTAAATATAATAAATTAAAAATATAGAAAAGAAGATTATATTTAGATATTCATTTGACACTACTCTAGATCGGGTAAAAAATTCCGCATATTTTTATATAGGTCACGCCTAAAAAAATCGAATATCGCGCCGCTCTACACCTTATTTAAAAATCATATTATATATTTTAAAATTATTTCAATTTGATCATAGGAAATTAGTTTAGTGATTGAATAATTGGTATTAGAAAAATAATTTAGTGATTTAGGCTTAGGGGATTAGTGTTGAGCTTAAAGAATTAATAATATACATACATTAATTAAATACATATACACACATTAATTTATAAACAAATTAAATACATATATTAATATATATTTAAGTATATTATATATATAATATATGTTATATATAAAGTATATTATATATATAAAGTATATTATATATTATATATATATTATACTATGTTATATACATATATTAATGTATTATGTATGTTATATACATATATACATATAGTATATATATATATAATATTATATAGACTATAGTATATATATATATACTTATATATATATATATATATATATATATATGTCTAATATATATGCATATGCATATAAAAATAAGTATACTATACATATACATACATACATATTATATATTTTTATATATTTAGTATTATATATTCTATATTTCCATATATAGTATACATTTCATATTTTCATATATAGTATAAAATTCATATATAGAATATATTCTATATATAATATAAATTTTATATATAGAATATATTCTATATATAGTATAAATTTTATATTTTCATTTTTGAAATATATTAAATTATATTTTATAAGTATAAATTATAATGTATTAAAGTACATTAAAATTAAATTTTTATCGAATTTAACTATTATTAATTTATAATTTTTGTAATTTAGTTCTTACAACTTTATTTTTATTGTAAATTGACTGCTATTTATTTTTCTAATTTAGTTTAGTGTTTTTAATAAGATAATATTTTTATTCTATTAATGTTTATCCTTTTTAATTTAAAACTTTATTCTTTCTAGTACAATATTTATTCCTTATTCCTTATTAATTTTTATAATTTAATCTAATTTTCAAGATATGAATCATTTGATGATATTTTTGTTTAGTCTTGTGCATAATATTTATTTTTAATGGGATTCATGCTAGTTAAAGACGTTAGATATTAAATAATTAATTCGAAATGATGATCAACCATTCAACCCAAAATCTATCGATTATTTACTTAATTACTTATTTTTACCAAACTCAAACTTAATAATTTTAATTAATATGAATTTAAAACCTGAATTAATTCAACCTGAAATAAAAACGAATTGAAACGAACCTAACCTGAAATGCAACCGACCTGAAATGATCATGTCAATTATCTGATTTAAACCCAAACCGTTTGAACCCGACCTGAAATGAACCCGACCTGAAATGGACCTGCACTCGACTCGAATCGAGTCAAAATATCAAATAAACCTAAAATGACCTATATCCGATTTTATCGGGCCTGACAATACCCGACCTGAAAACCATCCGAGTAACTGTTTTTACATCCCTACTACCACGTGCATCGAACATTGCTGAATACCACTAATGTGAACATTGTTGAACACCATTAAATTATTTAATAAAGATTTAAAATCTTAAGTACTCAATATATGATTAATAATTATTTTAAAAAATTAATTAAATTATTTTTATAGGAAAAACTACACAAGTGAACACCCAACTATCTCTATTTTTTTGTTGGTCACCCAACTAAATTTTTAGTGATAACCGTCACTAATATTTTATTTAATTATCATTTTGATCACCATCCATTAAATATTTAACTAAAATTATGACATGACATGGTTTAATAATAATTTTTAGTCCCTAAAATTTCTACATTATATCAATTTAATACTAATAAAAAATAAATCATCAAATATTTGGATTAAACCTTAAACTTTCTATCCCTTTTCTTCTTACTTTGTAACACTAATCTAAAAATTAATTTTTCAACTCACTCTTTATTTCTCTTTCGTCTTTGAGCAACTTATTAAATTTTAAATTATAAAAGACCACTTTCATTTTATGATTTGTTCTTTTAAAATCTAATTTAACTTGTTCGATTACTGAAACTACTCGAATATACTACTTTTTATTCAAATTTAAGTTTTTTAACATTTCACATATAAATATTAAAAAAAATTTGCCATGAAACAACTTCAGGTGTGAAATTTTTCCCAAAATTCAAAAATTCTTTAAATATTTTTTCGATACCAGACTTATAAAACAATAATTGAATATAATTTTTTTTCGAATTTTAATCAAAATTCAACTCATATTTTTTTTATAAAGTTAATTTCAAAAAAATATATTTACGAATTTAAATGTATTAAACTGATATAATGAAACAAGGATCTAGAGGAAGTTTCATTGATGAGAAATTGATCGTTGTATATATGTATGACCTGCAGGTTTTTGATCTCTCTGAAAATTTTATCGAGAGTCTTCTATTTTCATTATCAAGTTGTTCAAATTTGACAACATTATTGTTCTTTGATTGTTATATAAAAAGTATTCTCGAAAGCTTTTTAAGCATATGGATGTTCTTAAGATATTTGATCTTAGTTGAAATCCTATCAAGAATCTCCCAAACTCCTTATCAAAATGTCTAATGCTCAAAAATTGTTGTTCTCTAATTGTGGTATAGAGAGCATTTTAAAATGCTTCTTCGACCATATGCATAGAATCAAGATTCTTGATCTTTCCAAAAAATTTATTAAATATTTTATGGGAATTTGGGGCTTAATCCAAATATTTGATGAGTTATTTTTTATTAAGATTAAACTGATATAATATCATAATTTTAGGGACTAAAATTTTTACTAAACCATGTCATGGCACAATCTCATTAAATATTTAATGTTTGGTGAACAAAACGATAATAAAATAAAACATTAGTGACGATTTAAAAAAAATAATTGAGTGGCCAAAACAAAAAATGTGTGTTGGGGTGACCACCAATATAGTTTTCCCCATAAAAAATAATTTTATTAAAATTTTATTTTAAATAATTATTAATTATATGTTAAGTCCTCAAAATTTTTAATCTTTATTAATTAATTTAATAGTGTTCAATATTTTTTAGCGTTAATGATGTTCAACAGTGTTCGACGCGTACTAATTTATAGTTTTTCTAAGTATTAATATATAATATGTCGTATTTATACTATTAGTAATATTTTAATTATGGATGAGTTTATCACGTGCGTCGAACATTGTTGAACACCACTAATGATGAACACCGCTAAACACTATTAAATTGATTAATAAAAATTAAAAATTTCAAGGACTAAACATATAGTTTTAAATTATTTAAAATAAAATTTAAAATAAATTATATATATTATATTTTAATTTTTTAAAATAATTTATTTAAATTATTTTTAATTTAAAAATAAAAAATATTAAATCTAAAACCTAAAATCCTAAACTCAAGCTAAAAATACTAAACATTAAATCCTAAAATCCAAAACCCTAAATCATAAACTCTAAACTCTAAAACAATAATATCATAAAATCTTAAACAAAAAATAACCATAACATAAAATCTTAAACAAAAAATAACCGTAACATAAACAATGGAAAATTTAAAACTCTAGAAAAGTATAAACCCTAAACTTGAAACCCAAAATTAGTTTAAGATTTAGATATTAGGGTTTTGGTTATTTTAGGGCTTAAGATTTAGGGTTTAGATTTAGTGTTTATGGTTTAGTATTTTTAGGTTTTAGATTTAGGGTTTTGAGATTTTATATTTTAGGGTTTATAGTTTAATGTTTAGTGATTTAGATATATGAGTTTTGATTATTTTAGGGTTTAGATTTAGTGTTTATGGTTTAATATTTTTAGCGGTTTTGATTTTAGGGTTTAGATTTAGGGTTTTGAGATTTTATATTTTAGGGTTTAGAGTTTAATGTTTAGTGATTTAGGTTTTAGATTTTGGTTTTAGGGTTTAAAGTTTAGGAATTTTATTTTTTAAAACTAATTTAAATTATTATTTTATTCAATTATTTAAAAATAAAATAATATATAAAGTAATTTAATAAAAAATTATTTTAAATAATTTATAATTATATGTTGAGTCCTTAAATTTTTTAATCTTTATTAATTAATTTAATAATGTTCAGCGGTATTCATCATTAACGATGTTCAACGGTGTTCGACGCCCGTTGTAGATTTTTTCTTTAATTATATATATATATATATAAAATTATATAATGACAACATTTTTTTTTTGTTTTCGCAACAGTAGGATAATGGATAAATGTTATTTCTTAATACAAAACAAGTCAATCCTAACCAAAGCCCGTTATTAAAAATAAAACATAAAATTAAAATGATTTAATATTTTGAATAAAACTAATAATTACAATTAATTTGTTAAATAATTAATTTTGAAGTGAGTGCCTCTAAAACTAAAAGTGGTTCAATACTTTAATTTTGTCTTAAAATGTTGTTCACTAAACATGATAATATATATATATTTTTAATTCTAACATATATTAAAAAACATATATTCACTTATTTTTCTAAAAAGTAAAATTTTATATGAAATTTAGGAATATATAAAATATATTTAAAATTATATCTTTAAAAAATATATTCACTTAATTAACATATCACCTCCTCTCTTCACTTTTATATTAAACCTAATAGATAAGTGACATAGTAGGATAAATCAATAACAGTAATGAACATAACATAATTTTTCAAACATTAATAACCAAAATATAAATTCACTCAAACATAATGGACCATTTAAGTAATTTACCATATTCAAAGTGAGATATGCCACGTGTCAACCATAAGCACCATCAATTATACAAACACTCAGAACCCTCTGAGAGATTATATCGTAGGCTCGACCTATCACGTCAGCTGTGGTCCCTAATTAATTAAAAATTACCCATTCTATCACTAATCAACCATGTAATTAATGTAATTTCAAGAAATCATATTTTTAAAATGACATGAAAATTCTGAGTGAAGATTCATTGGTTGAAAAAAAATAAAGTGGATATTAATGGTGAAGTGGGTGATTATTATTATTATTGGATGAGACCACGATTAACGTGGTGGGCCGGGCCATGATATAATTTCTCCTCTACGTAATAATCCTCTCTCAACCCCAATTTCATCAGCGGCGCGTCCTCCAGTCCACCTTAATTCTTTAATTCCAGCAAATGCGTCATTAATTTCTTTTATATTAAATTAATACAAAACAAAGAAATTTAAAATTTATTATTATTATTATTATTACTCTATTAAGTAGTATTATTGTGTTTTTATTATGAACGGGATTAAAGAGAAACTCAATTTCCCAATTATAATCGCCAAAACGACGACGCGTTTGCTATCGTTGAAGCTTGGAAACCTTTCATCGTCCTTTCTCAGGCTTTTTAAAGCCGTGTTGTCGAAAGCCGCACGCGCCGTAGTCTTGTTGTCGATGGACGACCTATTCTCCGCCGAGGACGATGATCATCTCTTCGACCTTGATTACCATCCGTACGCTCGTAAGCGCCCTCTCTCTTTCCGACTCGATTGTGACGAGTATGACGAACCGGACGACGACGAAACCAATCGCCAAAAACTATACCTAGTTCCGTACAGGTAGTCTACTTTTGAAAATTTAATTTTTTTTTTGGAATATTCTGTTTGGTTGCTGTGAAAACAAGGGGAAACAAAACCGAGTGATTTAACTTATTCGAGATTTTTGTTTGGTTAAAGTCAGTTGCACGATTCGATATTTCACTTAATTTCATTAAAAAAAATGCGATTCACTGTAGTTTCAGTGTTTTTTCTAATTACAAACTTCTTTCCTTTAATCTCAGGTGGTGGTGGGACGCTCAAAGAAGTGTGGCAGAACAAATAGGAGGCATTTTGTACTCTGTGTCATCCAACGATGGCACTGGTGATTCTGAAATTGTACTGGACTTGAGGAACGAGGAGAATTCCACGAGTAGGGATAAGGTGGAAGAAGGTGTTTCTGGCCGTGGATATGCTTTGGTTAATGAAGCATTGTGGCTGCGGACTCTTAAATGGTGAGATGAGTTTGATTTGCAATGCTATTTAGTTTTGATTTAGCCGGTCTATATTAAACCCAGATATTAATGTTTTTGGCTTGTTTGATATTTCATATATTCATATAGTTCCATAGTCCGATCCTCCATTGTAGGTGTTCTTGATTTCGAGATAAACAAAAATACTATCCAGTTGAACTAGTTTAGATGGTTTCTACTTTTCATTGGCTGTTTTGTATATGCCTGCTTGCCTTTGTTTCACCAACAACTTTTCTTTAATGCCAGTGTGTTGGAAAATTTGCATCTGCTTCCTGTTTTTAGAACTTTGTTATCTTTGCTTTTGAAAGTGTTGATTTTAGTCTCCATTTAACGGCTATTTTTCTCCATTTTTAGGCACATCGACTCCAAAACATCCATCGAAGATGTTACGTACCATCATGATTATGAAGTTCAATCACAAGAAGTGTTTCCTTTGCAAATAAGGCTTTCTTTTTCACCAGAAAGAAATTCTTTGTTAGTGAAGATATGTTTAAAGGTCATTTTCTTCTTCTAGTTCCTTATTATCAGTATTTGCTTTTCTGGAGTTTTGTTACTGAACTGTGCAATTTTAGTTGTGAATCACTGCTGCATGAAATCCATTTTCTCTCCCCTTTGATGTTGTTTCATTGTTGTTTGGAGGATGAAATTCCTCTGTCAAAGGAAGAAATTATTTCTTCAGATTTTAGTCTTTTTGTGTCCTGTTGGAAGTTGTCATCTTGAGATTGTTCCTCTTGCATTAATATTGATCTGTGGACCATTTCCTGGCAGTTTGATGTGGTTTTGGTTGGTGAATATTCATTGCTCTTTGTAAAATATGCCAGGGACTGCAACTCGCTTTATTTTTTTATAGGTTTTGACTCTTATCCTTGCTTTTTGAATATAGTGCTTTACTTCGTGTATTTGACAGTTGTTTGTTTCAGGACAATACGATTGATCTTTATAGAAGAGCTTGCATTATTTTTAGTTACCAGCCTGAGCCGGTAGGTTTTGCAATGAGTAATTAATACTTTATTAAAAATGGTTCCATGCTTGGTGAAGGTAGTTCATGCTTTTTATTCATTTGTTGTGCAGTTCCAGATTTGGGATTTCTCAGGGCAGACAAGCCAGTTTCTTTTGAATGAAAGAATCAATTTGCCTGTTTCTCCTAGAAAACCGGGGAAAGAGGTATGACTAGTTGTAGTTGATCATTTTTTTACTGTTATCGTTGTTCATTGTAGTTTAATATGCTTCTTTGTCATTATTAAGATTTTAAAAAAGATTTTAAAAAAATAAAATGATATAAAGCATCTGATTCGTGGGCTTTTCCGACGACCTTATACCTGTGGAAGGTCATTGGTTTTAATAGATTGGAGATGCTTTCTGTGTGTATTTCCATTCATGGCAGCCATTCATAAGCTTCTTTTTCTGCCCCCTTCATATGCAGGTTCTTCTTGAATTGAATGTTCATGGGATTTTTGTTTCCACTAAAGAGTCCAATGAGAGATTGGTAGAATGGTCCAAGACAGAAAATAATTCTGGCAAGAGTCGAGTCAAGATAAATAAGAGTAGTAACAACCTGAGCTCTTATTCAACACCAGACAACACATCACTCATTGGTCTACTGGGTTTGACAGGACTACAAAATCTTGGTAATACTTGTTTTATGAACAGTGCAATACAATGTTTGGTGCATACTCCACAACTTGTTGACTACTTCCTCGGAGACTATCAAAAAGATATAAATCATGAAAACCCCCTGGGAATGAATGTATGATATTCCTTCTTTCATCAATGAAGTTTTTTTTCTTCAAATTCATTTACCATTTTTCTCATATTTATCTCTTGCATGATTAGGGTGAACTTGCTTTAGCATTTGGAGAACTGCTACGGAAGCTATGGGCTCCAGGTGCAACACCAGTGGCTCCAAGAATGTTCAAGTTCAAACTATCTAAGTTTGCTCCCCAGTTTAGTGGTTACAATCAACATGATTCCCAAGTTAGTAAAGTTACTTTGCTTGCGAGACATGCGGTTTCATTCAGTTTCCTTGTTTTCTTTCCTGCCAATTACTTACTGCTTGTGTCATGAGAAATAACCGTGTTCAAATTATGATATAGAGAATAGGTGATGTCTATATGTGTTAGAATGGGGAATTACTGACATGGATTTGGAACAGAAGAGAGAGTATTCTCTGCTTTTTCTTGGATTTACTTTACAGGAAAGAGCCTTCAACTGGTTTACAACAGTTCTACTAGGACTAAACTAGTCTAGTTACTCTTCTATTTATACTCTTCTTAGATAAGATTTAGAGTATAACCACTAATTAATACACAGTAATCAGAACTCTACTTAACTCTAATAACTAATACACGCTAATCTACAAAAACCACTAAGTTTGATAACTAAATATTCATTTTGAGTAATTTTAAAACGTAAATTTCCTAGTTCCCCAGCCCTCACATAATTATATAAATAACAAAGGAAGAGCATGCGTTGAGGGCCAAGTATTTCTTGTTTCTCTGAAAACATGAAAGGTAAAGGTCTTGTCACAAAATTAAAAGGTTATCCTAATTTTAGCTATATTTCTTTAATTTCGTGGTTCCTTTTCTTCTGCCAACAGTGAGTTATATTTTATGGTTGTGATGTAGGAGTTTCTTGCTTTTCTACTGGATGGCCTTCATGAAGATTTGAATCGTGTAAAACACAAGCCATATATAGAAGCTAAGGATGCTGAGGCCCGTCCAGATGAAGAAGTGGCAGATGAATATTGGCAAAATCATTTGGCTCGCAATGATTCCATCATAGTTGACGTCTGCCAAGTGAGTTCGTTGAAGTTTATATTCTTATAACGGTTTAATTATTGAAGTTTTATGCTATTCACGCATAAATATTATTTCCAAGTATTCTATAGTTAAAAGTGAAAAGCTTCCTCAAATAACTGTTCATTAGCACCAGAAATAATCCAAAATTTCGGCATGTAAGTGTAATTAGTTTTTTAATATTTGACATAGCAATGATTCTTCACCTTGTTTTATTTATTTGTTAGGAGTTTTTCTTGATATTAACAATGACATAAACTTCACTTCCTTGTTTGGGTCATAACATGAACTTGCGTGTTTAAGTGAACCAAATTGTATTGTGTCTTTTCTTTAATCACAGGGTCAGTACCGGTCAACATTGGTCTGCCCTGTTTGCAAGAAGGTCTCTGTGACATTTGATCCATTTATGTACCTGACACTTCCATTACCTTCAACAACTATGCGGACAATTACAGTGACTGTTTTCAGCACTGATGGGATTGCATTGCCAACTCCGTTTACTTTTACAGTTCCCAAGAGTGGGAGGCTGAAGGATCTCCTTGACAAATTAAGTGTGGCATGTTCTTTAAGAGGTGATGAAACTCTGCTTGTGGCTGAGGTATGCAGCTATACTTTTCCTTTTATATGATAGTGAGTGATGATTTCAATATCTTAGATGCCTTTTTTCCCTCAAGCATCTTAAGGGTCTTGAAGCACTTTGCATGCTCTATGTTACAGTTTTTGCCTTTAGAACTGCAGTTTAAAGATGTTATTAAATTAACAGTCAATGAAGAAATAAGTCTTTGCATGCTACTGGAAAACTCTGTATTCTATGGTTATCTAGGATCATCCCTCTAGATCTTGAATATTGGGTCTCCATACATCTTTAGTAAAGTTTAGGCCATGCTATGAAGCATGAGGACATATTGGTATAAGGTTGTTTCAAGTACCTAGAACGTCCCTGGGAAGGGGACGAGTCAGGGACGGCTGTGGTACATGTTAGGGACGTCCCATATTAACTGGGTAAGACAAAAAATTGTTGGGGATGGCTGCACAAATCATGGGGACGTCCTTGAGGGTATTTGGGATGTTTTGCTGAAAATATAAAAGAAAAAGACAAGAAAGAGATTAGGGGTGGGCAAAACATGACTTGAAAAAAAAAGAATTATTCGACTTGAGGCGAAAAAACTGACTTGTTTTGACTGGACTCGTAATTTATAAACTCAACTCAACACGAAAGAGTTTCAAATAAAGTTTAAATTATAAAATAGAAATTCAAATAACTCCAAATTTTTATTAATTAGTTGATCTTTTTCATATTTGAGTCGAATTTGTCAATTCTAAATGATATATTATGTATATATCATGTGAAAATATGAAAAAAAATATATATGTATATCATGTATATGCATATCAAAAGTCGCTAAAATTGGAATTAATATGTACTATAACATTATAAATAGTTATAATTAAATTTGTACTTAACTCGAAAACTTGACTTAACTGGAATTTTATAAATTTGACTTAATTCAAAAAAAATTTAAATAAAGTTTGAATTGTAAAATAGGACTTCCAAACACGAATAACTCGAAATTTTTTTACTCGATTCAATTGAATGCCTAACTCTATCGACGTTCACTTTAATCTTTTAGACGAACGGAGCACGAGAGCATGTAAAATCTTTCAAAGTTTTGGGTAAGTCTTATTTTCTTTCACATGTCTCCTAAGCCAATATTCTTCTGTGTCAACACAGCATTGGCATCACATTAAATCCACAACACATTTTTAAACGAGTCTATCAACTTAATTCCAAGTGTGATCTCATTAGGTTTAATTGAAACCAACACCCTTTTTATTATTGCTGATCAGCGTTTCAATATTTAAAACTAATCTTCACATACAAAGGTCATTGCTCGCTTTTGTTTAATATTACTATTTACTTTGGTTCGTGTTTCATTTGTTAATTCATTTAGCATCTTTATTCTGTTTTTGTTTTTTAATCACACAAGACATTAAAATGTTTGTTGAACCATTGGAAGTTGAAATACGATTTAATGTTTGTTGATTCGTTTAACATCTTTATTCTGTTTTTGTTTTTTAATTACACAAGACATTAAAATGTTTGTTGAACCATTGGAAGTTGAAATACGATTTAATGTTTGTTGATTCATTTAACTTCTTTGTTCTGTTTTTTTTTTTTATTATTTCATAAAGACATTAAAATATTTGTTGATCCATTGGAAGTTGAAATATAGTTTAATGTGTAATTCCTAAAAAAATCTAGTGAAATATAAATCATTGGACTTTCTTATTCAATTCACTCTATATTCCTTCTAAGAATTTCTTTAAATGCTCGTTTTAGTTTATTATGAATATTTATGATTTTTTTGCATCTAGATTAGTTTTAAATTTATTTTACATGCCTTACCCTTGCACACTTTATTTTTAGAAATTGTTGTTTTCCGTCTTCTTCCTCATCCTTGTACCGTATCAGTGCAACATAGAGGCCATGTAACTGTAAAGATCAATATTCTGGGTTTCTCTGGGCTCATCCAATGGATCTTGTATAATGGTTCTCCATCTGTCTTTAGGACAGTTTAGGACATGTAATTTGAGTGCTTAGACTGTTTACCGTTTATGACTAACTCATAGAAAAGTCAATTTTCTCTTTTTTTACATGGATTGGACCACCATATTAGGGGGTTTCACTTTTACCTTTCTCGGCTTTTCTTTAAAGAAATATTTGAGTAATAATGATAGGATATGAATTGCATTTAGAGTTGGGTACTTGTGTTTTGTTGTGAACACTGGCTTTTGAACTTATATGCAGATATACAAGAACCAAATTTTTCGTTTACTGGATGAGCCATCTGATTCATTAGCCTTGATTAGAGATGATGACAGACTTGTTGCCTATCGGTTACCAAAAGTTAGTGAGACTTACCCCTTAGTTGTGTTCTTGCACCAGCAGCTGGAAAGGTAAGTGTTTTCTTTTCCCATACTCTTGTGGCATAAACTGTATTAGTTGGTCTGTTCGGCAAACAGGCTGCTCTTGACCGTACCCAATTTATTTTAGATTGAGCTTATCTTCCTGCTGCTCATATCCATTTATTGAAAAGATTACTGGAGTTTTTTGGTTGTGTAACTTGTTCAAATTGGAAAATTCTGATAATTTTTTTATCTACTTATGTAGTTTTATTATGTTACCAGGCCTTATAGTTTTGGTGTGATGGAATCAAACTGGAAGCCATTTGGAGTTCCTCTTGTATCAAGGATGCAAAATTTTTCGAGTGGATCTGAGATCCGTAATCAATTTCTAAAGTTACTTAGTCCTTTTCTAATGTCAGTTGAAGATACATTAAATGGTTATGATGGTGATGAGAGAGGAAATACTGTTGGTGGAACTTCTAAGATGGAGGATATTGTTAGCCCCTTAGATTCAGATAGTGATGCAGGTTCAGACAGTCTAGTGGAAAATGATTTTCTTCTAAATACCGACTTCAAATTCTACTTGGTTGATAAAATGGATCCGGTAGAGATAATGATGAATGAGCCTGTACCAGAATCAAGACTTACAAAGCAGTTGGATGTGATCGTTCACTGGCCAGATAAAATGATTGAAAAGTATGACACATGCCTCCTCAGTTCATTGCCCGAGGTTTTCAAACCCCAGCTGTTTACAAGAAGGCATCAAGAATCCATTTCATTGTATAAATGTCTGGAAGGTTTCTTGCAGGAGGAACCTTTAGGACCAGATGACATGTGGTTAGTGTCTTTCCTCCTAATATGTACTTTAGTCCATAGTATACTTGACGAAGTAATCAAACTCTTGTTATGTGGATTGTGATTTTATGTAGGTACTGCCCCAGGTGCAAGAAGCCTCAGCAAGCCAATAAAAAGTTAGATCTTTGGAGATTGCCTGAGATTTTGGTTATTCATTTAAAGAGATTCTCGTATAGCCGATTTTTCAAGAACAAACTAGAAACATATGTGGACTTCCCAATTCATGATCTCAACCTGTCCAATTACGTTTCCCCTACTGACGGCCAATTCTCCTATTGTTACCAATTGTATGCAATAAGTAATCACTATGGAGGCATGGGAGGCGGTCATTATACTGCTTTTGTTGATGTAAGTGTTTCATCTTTTTGTTCTTATGTTTCCTGAGATTTTGTTAGAATTTACTGCTTTTTGTCTTACTATTTAACTGAGACAGAACTGCAAGTAGTTAACATGGATAAATTTCTCAGTTTTTTGCTTTTTCTCATGTTAGAATTTGAAAAAAGCATGTAGTAGTAATAGTAGTATCGACAAATGAAATAGGTTCTCATGTTTATTTAGTGGCTTATTATTGATGTATGTGACTAGCATGTTGAATGTCATTTTAAACATGGGGTATGCAATTATAGGGGATTGTTCTTTTTAGGCGATAAAACAAGTAGATATTTCCTCAGAATTTTCTTGAAATTGTTTTATGCTTGTTTTTTGTTCTTGGTAAATTGTTTTAAGGCTTCTTTGGTTTCTCTATTAATTTTTTAAATTTGGCATTATGTTATATAGAAAAGTTACATGAATATGTAGCAACTTTAACTTCTCTCTTGGATCCTTCCTACAATAATGGTTCAAATATTTTCTAGGATGTAAAACTAGAAACGAAAGGTTTAGAAATTTAGGGACTCTCGTTACATACTCTTCTGCATGTTCCTGTGGAATGTCTCAGGTTATACATAACTTCCTGTCTAATATGGGAATCCTTGTATATCTTTTTACATTTGCAGCTGGGCCATGGTAGGTGGTATGAGTTTGACGATGACCGAGTTTTCCCTGTCAGTGAAGACAGAATTAAGACATCTGCTGCCTATGTTCTTTTCTATAGAAGAGTGAAGGAGGTATAAGTTTACATAGTCAAACAGAAGTATTGACCCTTTTTGAAGCTGGAAGCATGGGTTTTCAGTGGCGCCGGCCGACCCGAGGAAGGAAATAGATATTTTAATTACAGGCTAAGGGGCAATTAGAATGAGACTGTTTTGTTTACTGTCAAACACGTCATGAATTGTTGTACAATCTCTAAATGCCATTATTGAAAGGTGTAAGTTAACAGATTTTCTTACATGTATAACTTGATCCGAATAAAGGTTTGTTGGTATGCCAATTTTGTTGCAGAGTGGACTGCTACTCCTCTTCAGTTCACCCTGCCCATATACATTGTTTTCATGGTTCCAGTTCTTGGTTTCGTGAGTCCACTATAAATGATGAAACTATGTGAGTTGATTAAATTGCGTCTGCTTCAGCTGTAGTCCCCCGGATGATGTGCGCTTATCCTCCAGGATGAAGTTGAGTCGCTGAGGTTTCCTGATCGAAATGAAGTTACAAATGGGCTTTTGGAACGATGGAATAATTGAATTGAATTATTAACTAACATATGATGAAGCCTAGGATGAGCCTGGCGTTTAAAATTTAAATTTATAAAGGATAAGACATGATTATTTTATCTAAATTTATATTTTTTATGTGGTGTCATTGTGCCAATGATCCTTTAGTAACCGAGCTTGGCATATATGTGCCAAGGATTCTTGACGCACTCTGTTGGCATCCTATTTTCTGGAGATGCTATTTTTTTAAGATGATCTGGTCCTATTTTTTCAGGATTTTGCTAACAACTTTTTGTCAAGACTCTTCATACTATTATCAAGAGTGCTTGGCATTCTCTTTAGCATTACTTCTTGCGCTACTAGTTTTTGATAATTATTGTACTAAACTTATAAAATTGTGAAAAAACATATTGACATAGACAAAATTTTAAATTCATTATGCAAATGCATGATTCTAATAATTTAATACAACTAAATGTATTTTAAAACAAGAAAAAACATATAAAATTAGCATTAAAAATAATACTTTTGGAGAGGTAACACTTAGCATCCAAGAACTCACAACCTAAATTTTAGAAACACTCTTAAACAAAAAAAAAAAAAAAAACTGAAAATCCTTTTAATAGATGTTTGTTTGAACACTTCAGCATTCACCCATTACATATACAATAAAATTCATAAGGGTTTGTCTATACAAGAAATTTAAAAAGATAAACATTAAGATATTTCTTGATTATATGATTGTTGATTTGTGGATTATTAATCTTCTATTGATGTTTGAAAATTTATTTTATGGTCTCAATTGAGTTTCTAACCATTGAAGACGATTGGGATTAGAATGAAACCATTTGAAGTTGATTTCCGTACAGATTTTTTATTCCTGCGTCAGGTATATCAATACACAGAGAACCTGTATCAATACATCCTCTTTGAGAAAGAGCCGTTGAATCCTAAAATCAATAAGAGCATATCAAAACACTTCTATGTGTATTGAAACGTTACACCTCATATTGATACGACCAAGCCTATTGCAATACGGCTCTTAGCCATTTTTTTAAATGATGGTTAGAGTAGTTGAAAATAGTTATTGGGATTTACACCCTACTATATCAAAACAACATTAAGGTGTATCAAAACGCGATCATTTGTATCGATACGATAAGCATGTATTGATGTGTATTGACAATATTAAAATTATTGCTTGAAACTCTCAAGCGTATTAAAACGGGTTACCATGTATCAATACGGTCACATTGAAAACACAAATTTAATTAATCTAAAACGTTTTGAATACTTTCAAAAAAAATTTTTAAAATTCAACTTATTTTTAAATTGTTTGAACGTAAGAATATTCTTAAATTTTTTTAAATTAATCTAAAATATTTTTATTTATTATATCAAAATAATTTTCTCAACAATTTTTTTTAGATCGATTTAAACGACTTGATCATAGGTCCATTCCATGAAATTTGCGACAAGGCAGACGGCACACATATCATAATAATGTTTTTAACCTTCGTCGGAAACCCACATCTTGGAGCATATCGTCAATAAACGCCCACTTCCAACGTTCATATATTTTTTCCAAAACAATTTTAATCGCCATCCAACCACGCTCATCCTTCTTACTCTGCATGAAATGAATCAGGTCCTGAACTATTACATTATATACACTCGACTTAAAAAAAAAAATAAGATTTATAAGTGTCTTACATGAAAACACCGGGTATTAGAAACTGTTAAAAAGGTGAAAATCGTCTCCTTATTTTTTATACCTACATTTGTGTCTTTGTTTTAAATTAGAGGATTTAGGGTGTATGATTTAGGGTCTAAGGTTAAGGATTGTGGTTAGGGTTTAAGGAATTATAGGTAGGATGTAATTTTTAGGGTGTAGGGCTTAGGGTTTACGATATAAAAAATAAGGGTTAGGGTTTAAAATTGATAAAGAGATAAAAGATTTTCTCTTTAAAAAGCATACAAATTTGTAGCTCATAAACTTTAAGACCAATTAATATATATTTGGTTATTCACGGTTAAAGTTTATGAGAAGTCATGTACTGCACTGGAAATTCATTTTAATCTCTTAGTTATTGAAATAGACATTATAGTCCTTGAATGATTTAAAAAGTGATATCTGATGTTAAATACACCAGTAGTTAAATTGAAATATTAAGTTTAAATACACTTTTGGTTGCTATCAACTTATAGATCATGTAATTTGATTTTTTTACAGAGAAGAGTTTTTACTCCATATTATTCTTTCGAACAGAGTTAATTTGCTTAATAAATTGATCAAGATTCGAGGGGTATTTCAACCAAATATTATGGTAGATTAATAATTTGAAATAAACTATTCACTTTTCCAAACGTGTAGACATTAAAAATATTCTACTGTAGATTGATTAAAATAAACTTTTTAATGTAATATATAAACTTTTAATAGTCTTTAACCAATTATTAACCTCAAAATTGAGGTATGAACAATCGTGTTTTAGTGGTTAAGAGATCGATTGATGTTTTTGAAGTCACGGGTTTGAGTATCATTATTTATAATACAATGATTAAAGGGTCAATGTTTAATGGTTGAGAGTATATCTGAAACGAATGTTATATATATCTATTGTAACCAAAGATTTAAAAAACGTTTTCGGTCGCACTTTCGATTGCGCAGCGTTTATTGCGGTTACGGACATAATGATTGTTATCACGGTTGTTGTGGGAGTTGTGGTCTTAAATTTTTTTAAAACTCGCACAACTTATAATGAAAGTTTTTGAAATAACGGTACGATAACGGTATAATAACATAAATAACGGGCCATTATCGTTGTTATCGACCGTTATCTGTTAAATAGCAACCGTTATCAGTGTAAATTTAAATCTCACCGTTATTTTTATAAAAAAATTTTAGATAACAGCGTTACTGTTAAATAATAACCGTTATAATAACGATAACGAACCGTTTTTTGAATCCCTGATTGGCCGATTCAAAATAAAAAAGCATCAAAATTTCTATTAATAAAAAGAAACAGACGATGTTTTATTATTTTAAATTATATTTATAAAAATGAATGGAAACAAGAAAACAAATCATTGCATCAGGGTTTTCAAAAATCTGTACAAACAGTTTCATGAAGATTAAGGAGACTCAAACAGCTGTGGGTCTTGAAGAAATAAAATGAATTGATGAGGAGGCTCAAGAAAAACAAAAAACAAAACACTAAAGGGAAGGGCACTAAACGAGTGTCTTTCGTCAACTAGATGGCAGTCCATTGGTAAAAAGACCTTTCTTACCAAACTCAGGGTTTCCTTTCTGCATCATTGCCACAAATTCATTATAATCGATCCGACCATCCTGAAAAAACAACAAAAATCAGTCCAATCCCGATTTTTTTTAATACAAATCGAAAAAAAGAAGATATGTTCTTGAAATATAAAAACGGTGACGTTGTATATTGTCGAGATGATATAAGCATGCAGGAATGTAGGCTTACATTGTCTGTGTCGACTTCTCCGATCATTTCGTCCAAGTGGATCTCCTCGATGCCAAACTCTTGACAAGCTTTTTGAAGCTCGTCTTGAGTGATGTAGCCACTGCCATCTTTGTCGAAATACGAGAAGGCAGCCATGAGATTATCTTCCCTTTCAATCTTGTTCAGATGCAGTGTTGCAGCTACGAATTCTTCGTAGTCGATTGTACCATTGTTATTGACGTCCGCCTGCAATCACCAGAGAAAACATAAGGACGTTAATTAGATGCAGCTGTATGAACGGCTTATGTTTGCAGGATAAGCTTAGAACACGAGTATTCTATTTCTATGAAAATGGAGAGTTGGGCTTTATAACTGTAAAATGAAACTTACAGCCTTCATTAGAGCACGGAATTCTGACTCATCAAGATCAGCACCGAATTTCTTCAACCCAACTTTGAGCTCATCATATGTGATTTGACCACTGTTATCTGCGTCTATCATCTTGAACATTTCCTTCAGTCCGGCTATTTCTTCTTCAGAAAGTCTTTGTGCAATAACCTGAAAAGTAAAAGTGAAAAAAAATGAACAAGGGGAAGCCATTTTAGACCAATATTGTTTCAGAGGCAAAAACTTGCCTTTAAGGCCATTTTCTTTAGCTTGTTCATTGCGGAAAATTGCTTCATACGGCTCAAGACCACGGAATCAAGTGGTTTGTCCGGAGCCACCCCATCGACCTGTACCCAAGGGTGACCTGAAAGGAACCAAGTAAAATCAGCAAATTCCTGAAATGGATATGGTGAACAAGGATGATGATTCGACTTGGTAAGAAACGAAATTACAGCTTGGTAGATGATCCTTAAGATATGGATAACCAATAAAGTACATGAAAAAGGTCGAAAACGAACATCATCAAGCCTCAACCTATCCAAGTTCTCTAATACTAATCCTAGCTTGCATAGTAAAAGAGACTTACGCAGTACTTCATGCGCGGTTATCCGCTTTTTCGCGTCCCTGACGAGCATTTTCTTCACTAAATCTTTTGCACTATCAGAGATATTAGGCCAAGGATCAGATGCAAAGTCAAGTTCACCATGCAAAACCTCTTCAAATATCTCTTGTTCAGTTTCTGTATATTAGAAAAAACAAACAGAAATAGACCAATTGTTAGAAAAAGGCTCAAAGAGTGCGTGCAAAGTTAAAATTTTCAGAAATGGAAATGATATACCTCCCCAGAAAGGAGGCACCCCACTTAAGAGAATGTAAACGATCACCCCAGCACTCCACACATCGGCTTCTGGACCATAATGCTTCCTCAAAACCTCAGGTGCAACATAGTATGGGCTTCCAACCACATCACTTAAGACTTCCCCTGAAATGTTTAGGACCTTCATTAGGAAAACAACACCATTGCTGTTTGCGCAGACAAGTCTCTAATTTGTTTCTTCATATGTATGTTAATTCGGACTTTGTCTTAAATCTACTCTAGATATGAGAAATCTTTAAAAACCTTGAACATAACCGTATCCCATATTCACCCTAGGGTCCAAAACTCCAAATAATGTGAACTGACATCCAGTTAGCATCAAAGTGTAATGCATTCAATCCTGAACATCATATTCAAACCATGCCCATAAGAATTCTAAATTCTTATGGTTTTAATCTTGGACATGCCCTTTCTCTTTGCAGTAGAAAACATGGAATTATAACTTTCATGAATCACTGAAGAATAGAATACCAACAACAGAAATCAAGTACCAAAAGAGAAAAAAAAGTAATTTGGACATACCAGGCTTGAAGAATATTGATAGTCCGAAATCAATGGCTTCAAGGGGTGAATCCTCTTGTTCATTAACAAATAGAAAGTTTTCAGGTTTGAGATCCCTATGCATTACTCCCATGGAGTGACAGGCTTCCACAACGCCTACTATAGTTCTGGCTAGATTAGCCGCCTTTCTTTCAGAATAATGCCCCCTCTGTACGATTCTATCGAAGAGTTCTCCCCCGGAACACAGCTCCATGACAACATGAACCGCCACAGAATCCTCATAAGCTTCTTTGATGGTGACGACGTTAGGGTGGCCAGCCAGGTGATGCATTATCTGAATTTCCCTCTTGACATCATCGACATCTTCTGGAGTCACAAGTTTCCTTTTGGCAATAGATTTACAAGCATACTCCTTCCCAGTACCTTTCTCTACACAAAGAAAAGTTGTCCCAAACTGCCCTTGCCCTAACTTCTTCCCCAAGTTATAATATTCTTTCAAATTACCTGTCTTGGTTTGCAACACCGCTTCCACCTTCAGCCCTGCACACGATTGCCTCTTCACATTATGAGGCTTCCGAGGTTTCGCGGCATCACCCTTATGCTCATCCTTGTTAGCCGTACCCGCCACCACAGCCGCCGCTGCTGCAACTGCAACCTGTGATGGTTTAGATTCGAGTCTTAGAGGTTGAGACTTAGATTGTTGCCTTTGGGCAGCCTTGGATTGTTGCCTTTGCATTGACATTGACATTGAAACCGTGGATTGTTGCCTTTTCATAGACATTGATTGCTGTCTCTGGGTCAACTTTGATCTCTGTGTTTGGATTTGTGTTTCTCCTACAGATCCTTTCTCTTCCTCCTTAACAATCTTCATCTCTTCAGGGGGGTCCTTTTGGACCGCATCTTCACCATCACCGTCAGTAGTAGCGGCAGCTTCTCCTTTGCCTTCTTCACCTTCGGCTTCTTTATTTTCAGCGTTTTCACCTTCGTTCTCATTTTTCTTTTGTTCCTCTTCAGTGGGGGTGGAACCGCAAATACCACAAACATTTCCCATCTGGAAAAACTGAAACGACTCTCAAGTCCCTCACGCCTTAATTTTCTTCTCCAACCATCCAAATGTTATAACGAATATAAACCCCCATTTCCTTTCCTCCTTATTCCTTATAGATTCTATTAATTTCTTTTTTGTTCAACAATGGAATAAAAAACCAATGATCCAATGGCAACCAATTTCATCACAATAACCAAAAAAATAAATAAATCTTTACACACTTTTTACTACACCCTTAGATCTTGAAAACTTCCTGAATATACAATTACCATTGATCATTAAACAAGAATAATAAACAATCACAAGCCAACACAATGGTCTGAAATCACAAAAAAGATGAAAAACATCGTACAATGGCTAGTGAAAACAGGGAAGGGAAAGGAAGAAAAGAAAAGGGTGATTAGATGTTTTTATTTGGTACTAATTAGGGTTTCTTTCTGTGATAAAAGAACAAACAAAGAGTTGTATATTTTTATGTTTCCCCTCCTTTCTCCTCTCCCCTTTTTTTCAAGAGGAAAAAGAAAGAAAATGAAACAAAAAAGAGAAGAGAAGGAAGAAAGAAGACAGGTTTTTCCGTTACAAATGTTTCAGCCTTTTACGTGTTTCATTGGGCTATGATAATTGGGTTTTGCACGACTGGGATTATTTCTTAAGATTAGTTAATATACTAATTATAGTAATAATTTTTTTTCAGAATAACTAAAAATTTTATTCATATCTTATGCATTCTTTGGCAAATTCTCTCTCTTTTTTTATGTATTTGGATTTTATATTTTAAGGATACCTAATTTAATCAAATCAATTTCCAAAAATTATCACTAATAATAAACATTAAATAAAAAACTTTGAATTTGATTACATTACATACTTTTAAAATTAATTTATAACGAACGTTACGTATTACTGAACACTATTAATATAATATATTATTTAATATCATTAATTTTTTTAATAATTATTAAAATATTTAAATTTATAAAACCCAACATATAACTAAATCATCATTAATTAATTTTGTTTTTTTATCAATTGTGGTCATTGAACTTTCAAAATATCAATTTACTCACTAAACTTTATTTTCTAACATATTTTAACCATTTTGAATTATTTTATTAATATTTGGAATGACCTGATATATTTTATTATTATTAAATATAAAAATAAATTTTAAAAACTTAAATCCAAATATGATACTCGAATAGACACATTCTCTCAAACATGCACTAAAGAAGTCTTGCTGCTTATCGAACTTTTTTACGATCCATAATTCTAGTACTTTTTTTATACATCATTTGATGGAAAAGTTATTAGATAAACCATGTTCATCACGTCATTCATGGTCCCAATTAATCAGGACCGTTGACCTCAAATTTTTTTCAAGTGAATCATCACCTCTTTCCTACATATACTTAGTGGGTAGGTAGTTATTTAAAGATCAACAATCCTGATTGTTTGGACCATGGATGACGTGGTAAACAGAGTTCATCTAATAATCTTTCCATTTGATGACATGACATCATAGAAAAATACGGACATGCCATGTGTCATCAAGTTTATTGATCGAGTCAACTTTATTTCCTATGTGGCAGCCATTTTAATGACATGTAAATTAATAAAATTAAATATTTAATTAAACAAATTAAAATCCCTACTTGATTCATAACTTAATCAAAACGTACACTTAATTATGTTAAAAAATCAAAACACTAAATTAAAAAATCTTTGATCCCTGCTTTTTTCGAAGACTGAAAAATTTTCAATGCGAAACTCAAATCGCAGCGATCTATCATTGAAATAGACATCTAACTATATGGATTTTGATTTTTATGGATTTTTGTTAAGAATAAGGATTGAAGAAATAGAAAGGAAGGAGAAGATAGAATTTAGATTGGAGAATTGAAATTATCCAGAAAATTCAACAACTAAACGTCAAAAAGGAATATATATATAACCATATAAACCCTAGCCTAAAAAACGGACAAAATTAGTTAATATTGTAGGGTTTCTTCTCGCTTTCTAACTCCTACGTCTATCAATGGTCTCGTGGGTTGTTATAACCGAGTTACCAATAGAAGCAACATTCCCCGGAATAAGGATAGTGGTAGACGTAAGGTCGACCATGACATTACCCCTCTTCAAGCAACGACTTTAATCTCAAGGTTCAGAGACCGACCTAGAGTTTCATGTAAGGGGTGTACATTATCAAGAAGTTATATTAAAAATATAAGAAGTACAAAATTAGAAGAGTTTAGAGGGTGCAAAACTAAATTATCAATAGAAAGTATAAAGAAAATATATAAAATATAAGATAATTTAAAAATTTTAAGGGGTGCGGCTGCACCCTCCAGCACCCCTACGTCCATCCCTGTCTGTCAAGGTTAAAAATGGTAATTGACATTCGTGCGCATCAAGGGTAAAAGTGTGATTTGTTTAAGAGGTTGGTCGTGACACAGTTTAAGCTTTCGAAATGTGAAAAACTAAATGAATTCGAGTTGAATCAGGCAAGTCAAGTTTGTAAACCACTGAACCAATCTTTTACAAGATACAATAAAGACCAAAATAACAAGGCCTCAACTTTTTATCAAGCTTCAAACATTAATTAATTGATGATAAGGTTAAAGGCAAACAAAATCCAACTTCCTACAACCAAGTCTAACTCATGTCGATGCTTATCGACTTGTATTTTCATACGTTGTTGAGCTAGCTACAAGTTGCCTTTTAGCACACAAAGTAAGCATCACGTTCCATCAACTAAGTGTTCAAGGGATCATGACGAGAACTACCCTTCAAGTAGCTTAAAAACGTAGGAGAATCACGTCCTTTCAAAGCTTGAAATGGAGTCATGCCCTTTAAAGTCTAATAAGTCATATTATACCAATATTTCGCCCAAGCTAAATAGGGTTACCATTTGCTCAAATCATCGCCGACCATACAAAAAGTTTACATTTCAAGACAACCATTCAAGGCCTTGGTTTGGACATTCAATTGAGGGTGGTATGCCAAGCTAAAGCATAATTTTGTACCTTGAAAATGAGCCAATTTAGTCCGTATATCACTAAAAAACCTCGATCATGATCACCGATAATGCTATGTCGTATGCCATGCAGTTTGATTACCCCTTGAACCAAAACGCGTGCTATATATTGCACTATCAAAGTGTCGAGGAAGGTTGAAAAAAAGATCATACTTTGTCAAACGGATGACGACAACCATTATCACCTCTTTACATTCGATTTAGGTAGACCCATGATAAAATCCATAAAGATTTCTTTAAAAACAATGTACGGACATCAACTTCATTTTGAACTAAAATCCTGTCCTTAACCAATAATAAACCCTTGTGCTTCTTCATGATGAGGATAGGCATTTAAATCCAGCTACTAAAGAAATTGAAAGGGCAAATGGTGTTAAAACGAATTGAAATTTTGTACGAATGTTTAAAAGGGTTTAATTTCATATTAATAAAGAATTTTTTTAATAAAGACCTAAATTTCTAAGAATTTATATTTTTCCCTAAAATTTTAAACAGTTTTAATGTCCCCCTAATTTCAGTAAAGTTTCTAATAAAATATCTCTTAAGACATACCTATACATTATTAACCATTGTGAGACTAAATCCCCATCAAAACATAGAACTACTATATCGATTACCGAAAAATCTTCTAATAACATTTTTTGACATAGTTCTCTACCTAATCAAAAAGGGGTGTTATAAATTTAATCTCGTTTTGTTGTTATAAATTCTTATTAGTTTCCTTATTGCCTTATGATAGTGTAATGATCCTTCTTGCAACAATTGTTTGTAACCAAGGAGGTGAGAGAGCATTCTAAGGCTAAGGCTTGATGTTGGTGAAATCAAGGATGTTAGTGATTTTAGGAAGGTTAGTATACTTCCAATTATATTGTTTCCTTTATATCATAAAGATAATTGCATTATATTTTGTTTTAATGTTGAGCACATTTGTGTGTTCATATTGGGTGTTAATGACAAAAGTTGTGATTGACATTAAAAACTTATAAAATTGATAAAAACTGACATAAAATGTACATAACTTGTATATTTGATTTTAGAGTCAACCATGATGATTTGAATGATTTGAAGGTAATTTATGAATTTTAAATTTAAAAATCTAGGTTTATATACTAATACAGGTAATGTAGTACCGATACGAGTCTGTAGATAATAGGACGTCTATATGAGGGAAAATTATATCATGGGTCAGTCCCACCACCTGTCCATGGGACCAACCAATAAAAACTTCTTACTTCATCAATTTTTCCATGTCATAATTTTTTCCAAAGTGAATCTTCACTTGGAAAATTAAAAAATAATGAGGTGGACAGTTTCTATTGGTTGGTCCCATGGATGACGTGGTGGAACTGACCCATGATATAATTTCTCCTATATGAGGGACGTACAAGTACATCTTCTCGTGTATGGGTCCCTTGTTGCAATTAAATTTTCAGTAGTATCTTCACGTATCAGTATACTAAGGGTGTATCACTATCACTATTTTATTGGGCGTGTATAACGCCTTTGAATGTTGGTACGCCAGAAGGTGTATTGATACCAATTGAGGATCCGTATATGGAGTTTGAGTATCAGAATTGGGTATTGATATACTGAGTAACATATCAGTACAAACTTATTATTAAATACTTTTAAATGTAAAATATTTACCAATACTTGATAGAAAGTATTGATACCCTACAGGGGTGTATTGATATCCATATATGTGTATGATACACACAAATCAATATGTCTTAAAATTTTGAGATTTCGTTTAGGAGACCCATAATTCAAGGTGAAGGGTTCAATGAGTCTCTAACAGTATAAAGTAAATTGTAAAACTGAAAAATTATAATTTCAATCTCATGTATGAATAAAATAAGAATACAATAAAATTTAACCTTATGTAATCCATGTTTTGTCGATGGTCATTGATATAATTATTTTATAATATTGTTTCGTACCTTGTGAGCACTTGTATGATGGAATCCGTATGCCTAAGACTTTGTTGTAACACCATGGTAAGTTGAGGATTAAAGGTTACCAATGCTATGTGACCCGAACCTTATCCATATGTGCTCGGAGGATGATTCTATAAGTTAGGTGTATGCATTGATGCTTTGTGATATGGTCTCACTCAAGGTGTGTATACTGATGTTATGTGACCCGATCGCACCAAGAGTGTGTGTTTCGATGTTATATGACTAGGACCGACCCAAAGAGATTTAGTCGATGCTATGTGACCCAATCTCAGTCCTATATGGTACAATATGGTATGTTGGGTCTTGTAAGTCCTTTATTATTTGATTAACTATTGATCTTAGTGATTGTATTTATTTAGACGATCAGAATAGCGTCATATTATATTCATTCTGCGTATCATTTTATGACTACATGTTTATATTTATGAGTTGTATGAAACATGGTAGAATAGAGGTGTATCCACTTAGCTTTCGAGGTCATATTTGTAATTGTTATTTTCTTACGTATGTCTTTAGCTGGTTACGTGCTTTTAAGGAACTCATTGGAGCATGACTTCAATGCATTGATATGTTGAAGAGTACATTTCTTGGATTCATTGAGAAAATGTATTTATATGACTCTTGTAATTTATACAACTCTTTAAAAAGTATTATTTATATTAAATATTTTTAAATACTGTTTTTTATTTGGAGCTTCTAAGCAATGCTTGAATGTTTTGTATAACTTAAATTTTAATAGTTTGACTTTTTGAAACTTACAGATTAGGTTAAACTTATTTGAGAATTTTTTTTATATATGAATTTGGGTTTAAGGACCAATATGATATTGAGTTTAAATGTTACAACGAGTTTATTGGATCAAAAATGTAACTGAATAATTATATTCTAATATAATGCATCGAGTTATTATTAATTTGTTAATATATCATAAAAATAATATAACATTTATAAAAAAAGAATAAACTAGTTAAGAGAATAATTAAGAATAAAATGTTAGAATTCTTATATAGAGAATTAATTTATTGTGGGTAGGCACTAAATTATGTCAAAAATACATAATAATTTATCAAACTTTAAAAAGTTATATCACAGATATTAAATTTTAGTATTATAAAATAGTAATTAAATCGCTAACCGTTATTAATTAAAAGAAATTGTATAAAAATATATTTAATTTTTATATTTATACAGTGAATCAACTTAATCTTAATTAAAATAATTTAATAAATTTAATCTTCATTATTTAGGTAATCATTCGATTTAGTCATTTTAAACAATTAAATAATTCTTTTTCCATTCAGAGAAGCCATTGTTGACCGTCTATTAGCTCAAGCAGCTTTGTTAGTCGATGGATTTTCCACATGGAATCAACCCATTGGCTCAAAACCCACCAAAAGCTTCCTCCAAACATATAGATTCCCCCTCCCTTTCTCTTTTGACTGTTTCACCATCGGTGAAGTGGTTTTCATCTAGGTGAGAATTTAATAAGTAAATCGAGTTAACTTTTTTTAAAATTATTTGAGTTAACGGGTAATCATTCGCATTTTTTTTCAAAAAATTTAAGTCTAGTTGAAGAAATTCAATTTGAGTCGAGTTTTTGAGTTCCTATAAAATTTTAATTATAACTATTTATTATGTTATAGTATTATTTGATTGTAATTTAAACGACTTTTACTAATCATATAAGATATGTTAATATATTTCTTCACATTTTATATATATGATAATATTTCTTTATAATTTTATATATCAATATATATCATAAAAATTTGAGGGACTCGTCTCAAACTTAAATAAATCCTCTAATTACTAAAAATTTTGAGTTATTCTAATTATTTTAATTTCTATTTTACAACTCA
The DNA here is from genome assembly GCA_035048815.1 of Abelmoschus esculentus. NCBI lineage: Eukaryota > Viridiplantae > Streptophyta > Magnoliopsida > Malvales > Malvaceae > Abelmoschus > Abelmoschus esculentus. The sequence continues at coordinate 8,116,297 of JAUCBN010000051.1, read as the reverse complement.
AACTTTATTTGAAATTTTTTTAAGTCGAGTCATGTTTAAAAAAATTTGAATCGAGTCAAGATAAATCAATTATTTTCGCTCGAGTCGAGCTATTAATTTTTTCGAGTCTGACCTATTTTCAACACTTCTTTAACAGGGTAAAGATGGGTATTTTGAATTTTAATTTCTTTTTATAATTTGAACTTGTTAAAATTGAAAAATTAAAGATTAATATAATTAAATGATTATTTTATTTTTTTAACATAATTAAGCGGCACTTCATCAATTTATTAAATAGTATTGAATTAGAATCAAATTAATAAATTTTAACCATTAAAATTGTTAATACAGAAAGATAAATTTTGACCACTAAAATTGTTAATATAACAAACCACGCCATTATTCTTATCTAATATTTAACTTTCAATATTTTAATTATAATAATATTTTAATTAAATGACATATCGAAAAACTTTTTTTTTTAGAAATTACGCGTTTCCAACTCGAGTGTAGTTTACCCTAACAAATTATACTCATCCTGCATAAAATTTCATATCAATTTAATACAAAATTTAATTTATTCAAAGCGTAACATAAATTATCAACATGACTCAAATAAATTTATCAATTATAATGAACTATTAAAAACATTACCATTTAAGTAACATCGTTTCAAAGATTTTCAAAACTCTAAACAAAAATTATAAAAAAAGAACTTTTATATAACAAAAGCTCATTTTATTACTAAAAAAATAAGTTTATAATTTACGATTAAAACTTAAAATGTTAATTTAAAGTTTACAGTTTATAAGGTTAAAACTTATAATATAATTTTTTAGAGTTACATAAAACAAAGACAAAATATTCATCTTATTAATTTAAATAATTAATTTAATATTTCAATCACGTTATTTTCATTATTAAATTTTTACCATTAAATTAATTTATTTAATTGATAAATTAAAAATTTTAAAAATACAAATAATTAAATTTAAAGGCTCCAAACATCGCTCGAAGTTCCCTTATAACCTGCCCTGCACTTAAAGTCTAACCATCAAACTTTACAAGTTTATTTATTTATATTTCTAAGCATATCGCCGTTGCGTACTTGTACATCAGCAATAAGAAGTGTATCTTGATTTAGACAATCAGTCAACTAAAAAAACATAACAACTTTCAATCATCTAAGAATTATTTTTAAGTTTTTGCAATGTTAACTTGCACAAATACAGTACAACATATATAAAGTAAAAATGGAGATAACAAAAGATGTGGCGAATTAATATGCTTCTATATGAACAAAGTTCTATGAAAAAAGGGATTTTGAGTTTCGATTACTTGAGCAAAATGAACGACCCGAGTCGGAGGGAAAACGAGGGAAAAAAACCTCTTCAAAAATGGTATTCTCACCCTTTAAAAAAGAAATCAGATAATAATATCGATTCGCAGACCGCAGTTGTATTTGTAGTCTACAACCTAAAACCAGTATAATATCACACTTCCTAATGCATAAAAATATGTTATCCTTACCTGAAAAGTTCTGCTTTGGATATTAATCTGATAAGTAGATTCAGACCAGATAAGACACCACCCTTCCCTTGCTTTCAAGGCCGTTGATTAGGCTTCTGCATTTCAGAGAGGTAAATAAGGGCGATTCAGAGAGAGTCGGAATGGTAAAACAAATTTTGAATAAAGAGGCTCAACTTTATATGACTTATATGCATGGAACTTGAATTATATTAGAACTAGAATTAGAACATAAGTTTACATTCAAGGACTTTAATTCCTAAAAATAACAGAGGTAAGAGGTCAACAAATCACCCTGTCCTACCACTCGAGCCTTAAGAATCAATAAAACTCGGTCCTAATCATAACATAGTCTACAACTAAGAAACTAAAATGTATAGTAGCAAATAGACCAATAAACCAAGCTTTACAAAAAGACTTAATATCTAGCAAAGAGTTTATCTCTATTTTGAAATGAAATCCCAGAGGTTTAGGCCCCATTCAGCAATGTTTTTCCAACAGCTTTTGGAACGCCAAACAAAGAAGCAATGCTGAACAACACGGACAAAAGTGCATTGCCACCGATTTTCAACTTGATTTTCTGTCCAAACGGGAGTTTGGCCACAGCTGAATTTCCAGCTTCTCTGCCCAAACGTGCATTTGACAAAAACACATGTTCTAAAAGCATTGCTGAGCTGGGGCCTTAGTTGTTTAAACCAAAACATTCAAAAGTACTTAACTACAAACTATAGGTTTGTATTTTATTTGACATATAAACTCTAAAAAGTAAATAACAAATTCCTTAATGCAATGTTTGGAAAGATGAATTTGAGTGATTGGATTCTATTTGCTATATGACTTGTGAAAGTAAAATGCACACATTATGTACAAATTAAACTAAACTTCAATATGTCCAGATTTGAAAGGTTATGACAAGGTAAATTTACAAATACATATAGGCATTTCAAATTCATAAATAAATAGGAATCCAATAAGTCTGAATTTGGAAACAACAATGAAAGTGATATTCACATGTTTTTATTACACTATATATACAAAATTTGAAATCAATACTCTTCTAAATTCAAGTTACCAAATGCATTTTTTTTTGTTTCAAACTAAAGTGTCAGATGCATGGAAATGTCTACATACAGTATTAAACAATACAATAGTACAGGACAGGGCATACAGCCAACTAATCATATCATTTTAATTTTTTGCATCTCCTTAAAGTGAAGGATGGCATCATGTGCAGAACCCAATTCTAAATGGTAGTAAAGCAAAGTTCTTAGAGCAGTGACATTAGATATCATATTTCATTCAGTTTCAGGCAATGGGCAGAAGCAAATGAAAAATAAGAAGGTTTGATGCAGATATGTAAAGTATACATTCCACATATTCAATCAATGAAAGCTCTCAAACATGCTAATTTCTCTAAAAAGTTCAAGAGAGGGTTTAAATTTCAGAAATTTCTAGCTACTATTACCTGGAATGAGGCTTTATCAACAAACTGTTAGATTAACAGTTTGGTATGCTCTGTTAGATCAAAGCCTTTATCAAACATCTCCTCCAGCCATCTCTGAGCTTCAACTTTCCTACCTTTTTTGAGAAGACTATGTATTATGATGTCATAAGTCCATCGGTTTGGCTCATAACCCTTCTCGCATATCCAATTATACAACTCAAACGCATGATCCACTTTGCTTACACTTAGTTTCCTCAATAATATATTGTATGTGTAGACGTCAATGGGGAAACATTTTGCAATAATTTCTTCCAAGTTCTCAATATCTTGGTTTGCTTCGATACAACCAGAAAATATTCCAATTAGTTGGCCAAGCAACGAAATATCTGATGTGTCATCCAGCAGTTCTCTAAATTGAACCCAAGCCTCATACAACTTCTTAGTCTTTAAAGAGTGTAACAGCAATACATTACCAATAAAGGATGATACATAGCCCCTAGTTTTCTCCAAATCATTAACAAGACTTACAGCCAAACCATAACTTCCCTTCTGACACAGCGACTGTATAAGAAGCTCATAGCATTCCATGCTCGGAAGAACGTTATTATTCCTCATTTCCCTCATGAAATTCAATGCATAATCTGCCCTGTCGGCTTTGCAAAGACCAACAACAATGGAACTATATAGTTTTCTCCCTGCATGTCTTCTCTGGCGTACATCATTAAAGAAGTTTAGACCATCAGAAATTCTGCCATTCTTTAGGTAACTCAGCAACATGAGGATGTCGGACCTCAGAGAAGGCATAATACCACTTCTTTGCATCATCTCAAAGACTTCTCTTGCTAGTTCAGGCTTTTTGGCATGTCCAGCCCCAACAATGAAGTAGTCAAAAATACAAGTGCTTGGTTCAGAAAGAGACAACTGCATCTCCAGCAATTTGAAGAATTGGTTTTCCGGGTTTTGCATCTCGCACAGGCAACAGATAACAGTTCTAAACAATTTTCTATTTGGCTTATAAGCCTTCTCCTGCATTTCAAGTAGAAGTGCTGCAGCAATATGCCCCCTATTTGACTTGCAAAAACCATGAATCAAGTGAAAGTAAGTTTCAGGTGACATATCTTTATTTAATCTACTAAGTTCACCATGCAATAAATAGGCATCTTCAACCCTATTTGCTTTACACAAACCCACAATAAACAGGTCACATACAGCATAACAGGGCCTAAATTTCCGCTCAAGGGACAAAACAACCAGCTCCTTTATATTGTCAAGTTTTCCCTCTCTGCACAAGGCATCCGCAAGAATAGTGAAGGTCTTTTTACTAGGGAAGTAACCTTCACGAATTGAATTTCTTAAGACGCCATAAGCTTCATCAATAACTCCTGTCGAACATAAGTTATTGATCAAATGACCATAGGTTGTCCTATTAAGAAAAAGTCCAAACTCTGACCTGGACTTATAAAACTCAATGGCAACATCCACCATCCCTGCCTTGCAAAAGAAACACAAAACTGCATTCATGGTGACCTTATCAGGTGAAATACCATCTTCCTCCATTTCATTTAACAAATCATAAGCTTCATTAAGTCTGTATTCTCTTAACAGTTTCAACAGCAAAACATTGTACAGAAATAGACGGGGAACACCCTTATTCAATAATTGCTTCCTATTGACAAAGTCCAAGGACCAGTTTAACCCGGCACGTTGCACGGCATTGTGAAGCCAGACTCCGTAAGCATGTTCCAATGGAACATTAAGCTCGGTGAACTCCTCCAACAAGTTGGCGGCATGCTTGAACCTGTTTCCCTTGCAGAGCGCATGCACAATAATACTGACGGCATGCTCACTGACAGGCTTCCCGCTCTCCGCCAAACTGTGCAAATAGGCATCTGCCTCATCCAACTTGTTCTGCTTACACAGACACTTGACCAGGATGTTGTAAGTGATCTCATTCTCAAAACCCCTCATTGAAATCTGCTTCGCAACCATGTCAGCGGCGTCAAAGCAACTCTCGTCTACAAGAGCATTCAAAAGAACATGGTAGGAAAAGGTATCCAAATCAATACCCTGGAATCGCATTCTGCCGAACAGCTGGAGTGACATCACTGGTTTCCCAGCAAGGGCATAACCCATAACTAAAGTTTCGTAAAATCTGACCCTGTTGATGCACCCATGCTTCATAAAATCCTGCAAAAACTCGAGCATCAAGGGCATTAGCTTCGCCTTGGAGAGAATCTTGAAGATGGCGTGGTAGGTGGTTCGGGTGTGGTTGAATCCCATCTGGCGGCCCGCCCAATCGAAGAACTTTAGGCAGGAGAGTACGTCTTTGGAGGAGCGGCGGCCGTAGGAGAGGACCTGGAGGACAAACGCTTCGGATAGATGGATGTTGAGGTGGGAGAGAGCAAGGTCGGCGGCATGCCTGGAAGATGCATCGTCCCGTGTGGCTTGTTCTGTGGAGCTTAGGATGGTGAAGATGCGGTCGAGAAAAGCTGTGTTTGGGGTTGGGGGGTTGAACCAATCTCTGAAAGATGCCACCACGTCCTTGGCGCTTAGATTGAGGCGGACAACTGATGATGAATCTCTTGTAGATTCTGAGACAGAAAAACAAGAGTAGGAACGCGAATTACCATTGCGATTTCTCAACACACTGGATTTCGCTACATGTTTTATCCGACCCAAAAGCTTTATCATATCTTTGCTTTCTTCACCCACAGCAGATTGGATTCGTCTGTTTCAAACTCGAAACTCCACTTGAGTTTTCAACAACACCAATCCCCAACTGCGGCCAACGGCGTCAATTTTGTTGATAATTTCTAGGGTAAATGACCAAAATAACACTCAAATCTGATTTTAAAGTTATTTTAAACTGTCACTAAAATTTACATAGTGAATGTTTAGTCATTAAATTGTATATAATGAAAAAAATTTGTCGAGAAATAATTCTTTTCATTTCGTCTATTAAAATTCAGTTATTTATTTTTATATTATTAATTTATTTATAATATATTTTTTAATCATTCGTTTTTATTTATATGATATAAAAAATAAAAATTCATCCTTAAAAAATAATATAAAAAAATGGGTGCTAAATTTTAGTAGATAAGACCACGTATGATGTGATAAAATTATTTTAAAATATATTTTTTTTTTAAATCTTAAAAGGTCATATATACCGGTCGTTTTGTCTTACACTTTATCATTCACATTTCCTCTCAACCCCTTGAGTTTGAATTCGATCTTTATTTTATCAAAAAATGTTTTAATATTCACAAATCAATCAAAAACCATCTAATTTTTCTTGTTGAATCAGAGAGAGAGGCTCAATTAATAAGTATTAACATCTTATTAAAAAGATCTGATAAACTAGATCAATATCTTTTTAATTGGTGATCAATGATGCAACTAATCGACAAGCTATCATTCTTCAGTGAGAAACATTACGCTTATTTGAAGAATAAGATGGTTTACTTCATAAGACAATTGACAATCATCTTTGGGACATTATTGAAGAAGGTTCATTCTTACAAATAAGAAAAAAAAAATAATTAGAAAGAACAAAAAATTATAGAGCTTAATTACAAAGTCTTGCAATTTTATTTTGTGCAATGGGCCCAGATGAATATACCCAAGTTTCTTTTTGTGAAGAAGCTAATGAGATTTAAGATAAACTTAAAGTGATCCGTAAAGATATAAATAAGACGAGGGAAAAAAGATTTGGTCTACTTAACCGTAGCTATAAAAACTTTAAGATGAACCCAAATGATGACAATAAAAGGATACTTGAACGATTCTTCACAATCGTCAATGAGTTTTTTAACTTAAAGAAAAGATTTCAGAGGATAAACTCATTTAAAAATTGATTTATTCATGTTTTGAATCATGGGAAAGCAAGAAGACAACTATCATTGAAGGAAAAAAGTTTAAAGAGATCAAGCTTGGTAACTTAGTTGGGTCTTTTCTTACCTATGAGATGGTGTTTTAACCTATAAAAAAGAAGAAAGAGAAGAAAATAAAGAGCAAGACTGAACTCAAATGAACAGATAAGTGAATAAAAATCTTAATTTTTGTATCATTTTTCTCTCGATTATTGCTAGTAATGAATAAATTTAATGACAATAAAGGATAATTTTGCATATTTTCCATATTCCAACATCCATACACTTAACTATTATTTTATACATTATTTGTATAAAACATGTATGATTAATTATTTTATTTCTTAGACAAGAAAGAAAAACCTACATGTAATGCCAAATGATATCGATAGATGCTGGAAACTGAGCCTGATTGTAGAGAAGCACCCGCCTTGACAACACATTTACTGTCGCGGCAGCAGAATAAAGATGAAGACTAGTGCTCGATATATAGAGAATAAAGTGTTGATTCCATAAAAGAGACAGAAACTAGGAAAGCAAGATTCAAACCATGGTCAAAGTCAACAGAAGTCAAAGAATCCAAAAAGGAGTAAAATTAGGAAATAAAATAAAGAGTTGTAATTTAATATGGAAAAGTATTTTATTCCTTTTAGAACTCCTATTATTTATGGATACTTTAACCTAGGCTTGGCCTATATAAAGCAAGCCTTTAGGTCATAGAGAAAAAAGTCGATTCTCTTAGATAAAACCCTTAGCCGTCGACAAGTTCACTATGTTCTAAACTCCCAATGAGACTTAGGTTATTTGTGGAGTAGTTGGGGAAGAAAGTTGTACCTTGTTTGATATTTATTAATTCAATTTTTAATTTCATAGTTTATTCTCTCTTGGCTTTTACTCTTTTTTGAATACGAGATCGAAAGATAAGTTTGTGAGGAAAAATATATTTGTCTAATATCAGGAGAGTTCGACTCACGAAACGAAAGAATACAGTCTTTGCTCATGGGCAATGACCAATCCAAAAGGGTTTTAGTGACTAAAAGGAAGCATACAATCATTTGTTGTTCATCCTTGATTAATGTCAGGAGGTATTATCAAGACGTGGATTTCAATAGTTCTCCGAGTTAGGGATAAGAAGGATACATTTAAGGATGTTCTATCGAGCTATGAAAAGTTGAGTTGTCAACAAGGCATAATCTGCCGAGGCAGCTGAGGTGACCCTTCGAGCGACCCGTCGTGGCGACAGTTCAACCCCATGCATTAATAAGTGGATAATAATTACAACTAAATTTCTCTATACAAGCAAACGACCTGGCCTTAATTATTTCATTGCGATTCTCATTAATTAATTAGTTTTCTTTTCTATTCATTTAATTCAAACATCATACCATTACTTGGGTTTTTCTTATTTTCAAAGTAAAGGAATATTGTTCTGTGTAGGTAATCCAATCTCTGTGACTTCGACATCTCAAATACTACAATTTGACAAAAGGTGAAAGCTTAATTTAAAGACTTCAAAGCCGTCACCACTAACATGATTACTCTTCAATCCTTCACATGTCACTAAAAGAATCAAATGAGGAGGAAAATAATTAAAGATGAAGAGATGATCCATATTTTCATGGAGTTTACTTGGTTCATAAAGAATGAAAAAAATCTTTAAAATATGAATCGAAAAAAAATTGGATCCCCTTAGTATTCAAATTGTAAGAAGACGAAACACACCACATACAATTATTTATGTTATAAGCAAAAGATACAATCATCAAAGAAAACATATGTGATAACATTGAGTAATGAAGACTTCATCGAAAAGGATAAGATAACTCATTTATGTTTCATGACCATCAATGAAAGAAAGGTAACTTCTAACTCATCTCACTGTAATTTCTATGTTATTGATAAGTTATAAAAGGCCTATAACCGTTTGGTTTTCAAGTTTAAGGATTTATTTTTAAAAGAATAAAAAATTAATTTCAAAATTGATAATGGAAGATGATCTTCTTTTGAAAACTAGATTAAAATTTTAAGAAAAATAAAAGATTTTAAACTTTAAAATTTTTTATTTATAAAATTTATTTTAAAATTTAGAGAAAGATCATCAAAGAGAAGTGGATGATCGGAAGAAAAAGATTTAATTTTATAAATAATTATAAAAGAAAAATAATTAAAAAAAATCAATTTTTTATGTGAGAAAATCTATTACCTTTAGATTTTATAAATGAAGAATATTTTAGAAGTGTTTAGGTCCCAAAAGGACTAATCTCTTCCACTGAAAATGATAAAAATAGAAAGTAGATTCTAAAGGGACTAAACATTTTCATTGGATCCAAAATAATTTGGATACAAAAAATTACTTGATTGTATTGATTAGGTATGATGGAGCAATTGATCAACAAGTTGAAGAAAAATAATGAAGGGTTCACTTTTTCGATTTGGTTCAAGTGGTAAACTTTAAATTGATTTTCTTATGTTTTATTTGATTTATTTATTTTTAAAATTTAATTTTATCTTATATTTATTGGATTAACTTTCTTTGATGCTTTAAGTAAGGGAGATTGTTTTTCTTTAAGAACATTAATCAGTATTCTTTTAAATTTTTTTGAGAATAATTTTATTTTAAAATTCTCTATTGTTATTGAACTTAAAATTTTTCAAATATTGTTTTGAACTATTTTTGATATAATAAAAATGGGAGAATGTTTTAAAAAATTAAAATTTCAAATGAATAAGGAGAAACTTTAATGATTTTGTATTTTAATCTCGTATTCAAATTTTCTTTTTCTAGGGAGATGAATCTTAAAAATATTTTTTAAGTTGGTTTTATTATATCGAAAAAGTAGAGATTATTGAGATATTAGGTTTGATATAATAATTAAAAACTAGTTTTGGATTAATTTAAAATGATTTCAAAAAATGATTTTAAGTTTAAACAACTTGAAAAAAATTTGATATGTTTTCAAAAGTTTTAGAAATGCTCAAAATATTTTTAAAATAGCTAAACTTATATTTTCTACACATATATATTGATACAGTAGAACACATATTGATATTTATGAGGGTTTTAGCTAAATTATTTATTCAAAACCAAAAACTTTTACCTCTACAAGATCAAGCATACTGATATAAAGAAATATGTATTGATACGGAGTGGGGTGTATTAATACATATATAGACGTATCGATACTCTTTGTTTTAAATTCCAACCACTAGTTTCATGCAGCATATCAATCCTCAATAATAATCCAACATACTGATCCATAGTGAAGCGTATCGATCCTTCATACAGATACGATACCCATGTACTAATATACGATGCTTGGCGTAAGTATAACAGTTATTTTCGAAAGTAGTAGTGCATTGATAAGCTACCCCACATATTAATACCAAAGTGCCCAAAAGTGAAAAATCAGCATAAAAACTTATCCCCACGACTCTAATCTAATCTCAATAATTTTCAACGATTATAAACTCAGATGGGATTATAAAAGAATCTTTGAAGCACGAACAACAATTAGTGCTTAATTTGCCAACATTTATTATGATAGAAAATATCTTACTGCATAATTTATTATTCTTTTATAAACAACACTTGTGAGCTTAAATGTATATGTATGGTCAAATATCTTAGAAATTGGGTGATTGGTTAGAGTGTAAACATTCTACCTAAAGAGAGGATTTCTTGTTTGTTATTTGTTTCACTTTGTTAAAGAGGATTCACAAAGCTTGAGTTGCAAGCTTTGGATGATTGTGTGTAGGTTGTAAAGGTTGACTCCTAAGCCTATTAAAAAGAAAAAAATTTAGTGAATTTAAAAAATCCTTAATGAGGAAGATAAGATAGTAGATGTAGGTTTTGATTAGAAAATTAAATCATTCTAAATTATTGTATTCATTGTTTATTTATTTGCTTCCACCAAAATCACCCAATAAATAACTCTTGACGATCAAAATAGATGAAGCATTAAGTCTAACAGAAAGCTTACACAAACATTCATGAATAGAATCTTTTGTGTTTAAAAGTTTATTTAATTTGTAAAGAACCTTAATTATCAATTTGTTCGGATGTTTATTTTTGGTGAGTGCTTCATTGTGAAAACAATTTATCTTATGAGGTTTTTCTATTTGTTTGCTTTTTTTGTATTATTTTCGGCGAGAGTAGACAAGATTTTGGGTATAAACTTTGTGAGATTTATAAGATTACTCTTTTTCCTCAAAAGAAAGAGAAATTGATGAATTTGTATAAAATCCTTCGTGTGAATACCTATGATAGTGAAAATAGACTTAGTTGAGAAGTCGAATCACTATAAGTTTTTATGTCATATTTTTATACTTATTTTTTTCACCCACTAATTTTTAAAAGTTAATTTATCTCTCTTGAAAAATTCTATTGATAGATTCTGAAACAATAAGTATAATTAAGATTTAGAATTAAAAATATGGTTGTTTATTATTTTCCTGTTGATCTTGTATCAAGTTATAACACTATATTACTGAAAATAATATTTAATAAAATTTATTAAATGCATGGTTATATACAGAGAGGTAAAGAGTTTATATATGAATTTTTATTAAATAGGTTAAAAATTTTAGATATATGATTTTTGATTATTTTATTTAAAAATATATTAATATATAAAAAGATAAAATTATCTATATAATTAAAATTATTATTTAAAAAAATATTTTAAATTTTAAACTTAAAATATTTGGCTCGCAAAAAAAATCATGAATATAATATATAGTTTTGATATATAAAATTAGCACTTAAAATTCAATATTAAAATCAAGGAAAATTCTATAATATGTGTCGGACATCATTGAACATCACTAACGTTGAATGTAACACCCTCGACTCGGTATCAGATTGTGCTTCAAACCCAAAACTCGTATTTCAAAATTTTGGCTTCAAGACCATTTAAGATCGATCCAAATCCAATTAAAACCATGACAATTCATTAAATTCAAATCCAAGATTGTAACATAGACCAAATAGTTCAAAATAGTTAGGAGCTCCATTAAATACAAACCATTTAAAAGCATTCGACCATAAATAAATAAGAGTTACAAATACATAGGGTTCAACAAGTACTAGCCCACTACATCAATAATTTGTACTTTGACACTAAGTCGATGCTAAAATTTCAACCTTAATGGTGCTCCTTGATAAGTGTTGAAAATAGTTATTATTTTGCTTAATTACTCCTTGGTTTGGTGAATATGTTACTGATCTTGTTGTTTTTCGTGAGATTTTGTGCAGGACTCTGAATCTAGAAAATACACTTAAATGGCCGATTTCTGAAGTTTTTTATTTATTTTTTGGATCGAGTCTAGATTCGTGGGCTCGACTTTAGGCTTGAAATCTGACGCGGCATTTTGTCAGCAGCTTCTAGAAGATGATGTCAGCAGGCGCGTGATAACTTATCAGCGTTTCAGATAGCTTATCAGTCGCGTTTTGAACTTCAAATTAGGATTTATCTCTTTGTAATTTGAATTTAAATATTTTTAGGATTATCTTAGATTTATCTCTTTATTTTAGGGTTTGTAAAAAGCTATAAATACCCATCTTGGGTAAGCCTAGAATAGCATCCTTCATTTTCTTGAATTTCATCTCTTTGTTCTAGGTTTTATAAAGTTTCATTTCTTTTATTTTTCTTTCTCTTATTTTTATTTTATTTTTTATGTCGAGCATAATTTCTTCCACAATTATGTTCGGTTAAATTTTTATTAGTTAATGGCTTAAGCGATGACTCGATCCAAACGTGAGGATTGAAAAAGTACATCATCAACTTCATCTTTTTATTTCTTTAAGTTTTCTTTTAAACTTATTTTTAAATCAAATTGATTTCAAAACTAAAGATTGACTTTGGTCAAGACTTTAATTTGATCATTTATGTGGGAGGAAGGATCGGCTATAGAAGCAAATTCGACTTTCTAGGAACACAATAGCAAATTATTTGCTAAGGCGAAAACTAAAGATTGAATTAGTTGTTATTGAAATAACATAATCCAAGTCGGTTTAAATGATTCAAATGATTTTTCTACAAACATTGAGTTGGTGGATTAATCCATGAAACCAATATCAAAGATAGACTTGGGTATTTGGTTTAGACTTTTTGCTTCAATGATTGAACCTTGAAAACTAATTATTGACGTAAAATCCCGAAGTAAAAATATTTTTCCGATGATCTATTAAAGTCGAGTCAAAGCAAAAGCTTAAGGCTAGTTTTTATTATATTTAAATTAATTTCTTTATTTTATTTTTCTTCAATTACTTAGTTTTATTTTATTCGAAAACACCCCCTTTTTTAATTAAACATCATTCAACCTTCTCGAATCACAAATCAAACAAGCGTAATCAGGAAGTTTTTAGTCCATGTGGGATCGACCCTTACTTCTCCTATACTATATTTAATTTCCTATTTATTATTTGAGAATAAGGAATTTTATTTTGACACTACATGACGCGTGTCACTCCTCCGTTTCCGACCTCATCTAACCTACGTATGAAAACACATTTCGAAACGCTGAGCTACAAAAGCACAGTGGTACACTGTCACACGACCAACATCATACATATCATAAATAAGTAAAGCAAAAGATGTACTATCATGTATGATATGATAACTCTACCATACTTGCCTAACTCATGGCATAAATGGATGTATACTATCACACACAACATATACATGTCAAACCAAACTGAAACATAAGGTAGTGAGGCTCGTGTCCACACAACATCGGGATCTTACACTACCAGAAGGGCCCACGTCCACACAGCATCGAGATCCCATACTCAAGGATAAGGCCGACATCCACACAACATTGAGATCCTACATCCGGGATTGAGGCTTGCATCCACATAACATCGAGATCCTCCAAATCTAATAAGTTCATAAAAGTACTAATTTTTATATCATATTCCATCTCAATTATTGTTAACAATGAATAGATTTAATGACAATAAAGGATAAATCTGTATATTTTCCATATTTTAACATTCGAACACTTAAATTATTCTTTTATACATTATTTGGTAAAACAAGTACGATTAATTATTTTCTTTCTTAGAAAGGAAATAAACCTACATGTAATGTCAAATAATATTGATGGATGCTAGAAGCTGAAGCTGAATTACAAATAAGCACCCGCCTTGGCAGAACATTGACTACTACGGCAGCAGAATAAAAATGACAACTGATGCTCGATAGATAGAAAATAAACTGTTGAATCCATAAAAGAGACAGAAACGAGGAAAGAAAGAGTCAAGCCATGGTCAAAGTCAACGAAGGTCAAAGAATCCTAAAAGGAGTAAAATTAGGAAATAGGCTAAAGAGTTGTAATTTAATACGGAAACGTATTCTATTCCTTTTAGAACTTCAATTGTTTATGGAAGACTTTAACCTAGGTTTAGCTTATATAAAGCAAGCCCTTAGGTCTAGAGAAGCAAGTCGGTTCTCATAAAATAATCCCTAGCCGCCGACAAGTTCATCATGTTCTAAACTCTATTCGAGGATTAGGTTATTTTTGGAGTAGTTGGGAAAAATTTGTTACTTATTTGATATTTATTAATGCATACGAGCTCGAGAGATAGGTTTGCAAGGAAAATCTATTTATATAAACTAAGGATAGCTAGGCTCACGAAATGAGAGAATACGGTCTTTGCTTATTGGCATCGACTAATCCAAAAGGATTTCAGTGACTAAGAAGAAGCATATTGTTCATCCTTGATTCACGGAGGGAGGTATTATCAAGATGTGGCCTTCAATAGTTCTCCAAATTAGGGACAAGTGGGAGATAATTAAGGATGCTCTTTAGAACTATGAAAAGTTGTGTTGTCGATAAGGCATAACCCTATCGAGGAAGTTGAGGCGACCCTTCGAGCGACCCGCCACGACGACAATTCAACCTCATGCATTAATAAGTGGATAATGATTACAACAAGATTCCCCTCTAGAAAGCAATCAACTTGGCCTTACTCTTTCTCTCGTTAATTTTATTAATTACTTAGTTTTTCTTCTTTTTACTTTAAATCATTCTTCAAACTATTACTTTGTGTCTTTTATTTTCCCAAGTGCAGGAATAGTGTGTTGCGTAGGTAATCTAGTCCCTATGGGATCGACAATCTTAAATACTATAACTTGGCAAAATGTGGAAGCTTAATTTAAAATACAAGACACCAAATTCGTGACCAAAGTACCATGCTCAGAATGTTACATCAAGCATCTTCGAATAAGGCCCGCGTCCACACAACATCGGGATTCTCTATTCGGAATAGTCTTCAATATATCACCTGGATTATTACATCGGGTGACCTTCTTTATGTTGCAACACTATTTTTGGATATCAGGATTTTCATCACACAAAGACTCAACCACACAAATGATCCACCTAGGATTTTCAGATCAAAACATACTATGACTAAGCCAAAGACTAAGACTCGAGCATTTATCATCATATTGTATATATCAACACCAAAACCCAGTTTTAATATTCATTTTGTGTCATAAATAACTCATAGGATCCTATATCATAATTTAGCGAACCCCCAAACTCATCCCCTAAAAACTTAGGCAAAACTACCCAGGGGTTTCGATACACCTATATGGGGTATCGAAACAACACCGTATCGATAAACCTTCAAAGAGTGTACCGAAACAACACCGTATAGATAAACCTTCAAAGAGTGTATCGAAACATCTTAGTATCGATAAGCCTCCTTGGCGTATCTATACACCTTGACGAACCATTTGAATTGACCAAAAAGAAGCCTACCCGTTTTGATACGCCCTATATGGGGTATCGAAATGATTTGACACTAGAAGATTTGGTATCGAAACGATTTGCTACCGGAGGATTTGGTATTGAAAAACAAGGATGACGTTCTGAAACGCTTGCATCCCAAGCCTTATTTTCCTCTCTACGGTATCGATACACAACCTCCTGGTATTGATATGCATGCACGAAAATACAGGTTTGTACCCATAAATTGCTAAGATCCCTACCCAAACTTAAACAATTTGATCCCAAATCATTTCTATCCATTATTGGAAGAGTTTAAAGGGTGCTTCAATCAATTTTTAGCCTTATAACATCCTAGTAAGAAAATCACCATTAAAGACCCCTAAACTACCAACCAAGCATTCATACATTCATACCACATGCAATGCAACCTACTTATGAGATGCAAGGAGGAGTTGGAGGGGTACCAACCTCGAGCAAAGCAAGCTTCAAGACCCAACAACCTCTTCTTCAAGCCTTTTCCTTGCCAAGCATTCTTGATGACTCCTTAACTTCTTTCTCTACAAGAAGAAATTAAAACCAACTATTAGACCAAGCTATGTGATATTCTTTAAGCTGAAAACTTGATTTAAAACTGAGAAAGAACTCCACAACACTCATTCCCGGATTTTGGCCTTCAACCAAACCAACAACCCACCTTCACTAAAACTAACCCTCTTTACCTTGAAAGATATATCTCCACAAACTCTACACGTTTCCCTCTACAACAAGATGAAAGAAAGGATGACACCTTTAGCTTCTGGTTTGGATGAAAGAAAGGATGAAGAGAAAAGATAAACAATGGTGACTTCATTCAGTTTTCTACATAGAAAACCATAAAACCCCATCTCTCTTAGTCACCCCAAAGGGAAAAGACCAAAAATCCCTTCAAAGCCCACTTTGGGCCGAAGGTAACCCAAAGCCAAGGCCTACTATCAATCCAACACTCGAACCCGAGGCCCAATGAGGCCCAAACGTCGGATCCCAATGTTCCGGGTTAACCCGACACTCGGATTTTGAAATCTAGGTCGTTACATTGAACATCATTAAGTTAATTAATAAAGATTAAAATATTAATCTTAAGAACTCAATTTAAAATTATAAATTATTTAAAATAAAATTTTAATTAAATTAATTATATATTAAGTCTTTGAAATTCATCTTTATAAATCAATTTAATCGTATTCAACGGTATTCAAAATTAATGATATTTAACACTATTCAACGCACATGATAGATTTATCCTAAAATCAATCTAACTTTTTTTTCCCTGGAATTGCAGTTCTCAACTTCAGTAAAATATATTGCAATGATCAATTGTTTCCGGAAGAATCTAACATACAAAAGTTAACGGCTAAAAAACAACGAAACTTAAAATGTTAGAAAAAATAAATAAAATATTGTTTATCAACGAAAATATTATATATTTTTTCTTTAACTTATGAGTTAATTTAAAAAAGTGTATAATCGAACATGTATTGTCAGTAAGTTAAAAAATACAACATTTAAAATGTTATTTACTCTTAAAAATTATAATCGAAAGTCTATCATTAATTTTAATATTATTATAATCGAAAGTTTATTTTAGTTTCTACTATAAAAAGAAAAGAAAAATTAGTTCTTATATTTCATCTAAAAGTTTATTTTTAGTTTCTCTTGTATAAAAAGAGGTCATTTTAGTGATTTATATTTGAAAAACATGAATATTTTAGTCCAAAAATATAAATTTATAGTTGGTTGAAATAAATATTTTAGTTTAATATTCTTTTAAGTCATTTTTAATTTTGAAAATGACAAAATTGATCCTTTTAAAAGAGAAGAGTAACATATTCAATATACATTTTGAAAAGAAAAATGATTTTGTGATGGTGTTGACCTTTTTCATATAACATGATATGTGTTTAACTGTTATTAACTAATTTTTTAAATAAAAATAAAAGATATAATATTTTTATAATAATTTTGAAATTTTAATAAAATATTAAATATTTTTATGATTTTTCTTCGAATCTAAAAAAATTCAATATGTATCTTTCAATTAAACATTTAAAATATATTTGCTTATATTTTCACTTGTAATTTTAATATTATTGTAAGTAAACACAAAAGAGTTTGGAATTAGATAAGAATTAATTTTGTATTTATATTTCAGAAGTGTTTAGAAGTTTAATGCATAAGTTTACAGAAAAATAAGTTTTGAGATATTAATTTGTTCGAGTTCAAAATTTAGAGAGACCTAATTAAGAGTGCTTAATGCAAAATATTTAAGTCATTTAATAATATCTTTAACATTTTGGACCAAATTGTTAACTTTTCAAATGTATAAGTACTAAAATATTACTTTTTATAATAGATGAACTAAATGAACTTTTAGGAATAATACAAAAATTAAAATATTCTTTTTTATAATATATGAATAGAAACCCTCCGTCCCTCGTATTAAAAAAATAAAAATTAAATTTTAAACCTTAACCATAATTTTTTATATCTTAAATCTTATTCTTTCTTTACCCCTAATTTTTTAAACCCTAATCATAACTTTAAATCTTAAACTCTAAACCTCTAATTTAAAGTAAAAATATAAAAAAATTCGATAAAGAGATAGACGATATACTCCATAATAGATGAACTAAATTAAAGTTACAGAAATAGTACAAAGACTTCTAATAAGAACCTAAGATGACCGGAGGATTTTCCTAGAGATTCAGCACATAAGAAGTATGATAAAATATGTATTGAGAATAATATGATGGCGAAGAAGAAAGCCTGCAATATTGAACAGTGTATGCTGATGAAAGCTCTTCAATTTCAGAGTAGAATACAGAAATTAAGAAGGAATATATGGGAGATGTGATTGGTGGACGGGCTGACTACACATCCGGTGGGTTCGGAGTAATAATAGAAGTAGTATTAAGAAATTTAGGGTTCTCTTCAGTACTTGGGGAAATAAGTAGGCCTAAAATGGCAAGGTGGGACAAAAAGGAGGGTTACATGGAAGGAATCCAAAGTTAGACAATACCAATATATTAAGCTTCCCTCCTCCCTGTGTAGTCACACTCAATGCAATGCAGGACAACCATTGCCTGGTGATATTTTTACTTTGAATATTTTTTATGGCAAATCAAGCTTCGTCAAAAGCCCCATGAGTGACAGAAAAGAAAACAGGAAAATGGGGGACAAACAGTACATCTCTTTCATTACAAAATTACAAGTAATCCATCTTTGGAAACCAAGAAACCCCACCACAGTACTTAAAAGTTAAACTTTCCTTTCTTCCTTACGTTTTCCCTTGTAACCATTGATTCCCTTTTCTATACGGTTGAAAGCACATTAGCAGTAGATGGAATGGAAATGGGGGTGTGGTAGAAACAAGAAAATGATTAAATTGATAGAGTGTGAATAAATTACAAAGGAGTTGACAGGCCAGATTTGAAAAGATTGACCTACGTCTCTCCTGCATCACCACCTTACCTAAGTCAGATTCTCTTTTGTCTCACCCCACGAGGTAAAAAAAATCCCATCTACAATGAAACTTCACCTCATATCATCATCATGAAAACAATCCCCCGCAGCATAGACTAAGAATGTTCGTGAATCCAAATTTTATATGGAGGGAGAAAGAGAAGCAAAGTTTTGGAGCTAAAAGTCAAGAGAGTGATGAAGGTACATTGTTGGGTCATGTCGGTTCATGGCTTCTCTTCGGCTGTTGTGGCTGCTGCTAGCATCATCACGCTCCATTCGCAACCCCATTTGAGCTGTATTTGGAGCAACAAGATCGAGATAAACCAACCTCGAATCCATATCAAGATTAACAAGATTATTTCCGCTGCTACTGCTATTACCTTCATCACACATTGGTGGACAAACTGCAGTTTCTTCACGTGACATAACCGAAGCTGCTGATTGAACAAGCTCAAGACATAGCCTAAGCTTATTTGGTTCAATGCGAGTTATCCCAATCACGGCACCTTTGAACAAGAAATCCGAGGTTAGAGTTCGGAGAATGTCCAAAGGGGTCACCCCATCATAGGTTTTTACGTTAGGGTCTGCGTGGTGGTCTAAAAGCACAGCAACCATATCCGGTGATACCAATTCCGCTGCAATGTGAAGTGGGGTTTTGCCTGCTGGATCAGCCGGGTTGTTAACATCAGCAGCTCCAAGCTCTAGCAAGGCCTTAACCACTTCCCTGCTACAGTTCTCGACAGCATAGTGTAAAGCCAAGGCTTCATCGAGATTCAGACCTTCTCCCATTACCATGAGCTTCACTAGTTCAACATCCGAGCAGTCTAATGCCCTTCTCATCCTACGGATTTTTTGGTCCTCCAGATCAGCGGCAACAGTGACGGTGAGATGAGGTACTAGAGTGTGTTGACCAAAGGATGACTTGAAACGCAACTCTTCAATTTTAACCACCATTTCGATGGGAAGATGTTTGGCCAGAACTTCCGGTGGTAGTCCTGATTTGGACAAGAGGTGGGAACAAGTAGTCCAAAGTTGTCGTATGGCGTGCTTTCTTGAAGCTATAAGTACTTTCATAACATCTTCAATGGAGGCCTTCTCCACTATGCTAGCCAGTTGTTTCTATGAAACAAAAAGAACAATGCGTAAGCTTCGGTAAATGCAATCCGATTGGAATGACATGTATTCTTTCCATTGGTTAAAAACTTAAAAACACACAGAGAGAGAAAAACACCAGTGGGTGCTAGATGTTTAAGAAAAAATTATGCTAGGTTAGGTTGTTTACTGTGGAAGACATGACTAGAGATGATCAAGATCTAAATGTTAGAAAGTCTTGTCTATAGATGTAACATTTAGATGATGAAATCCTATTCAAGAAAAAAAAAACAAATAAGGTTACATGAAATCAAAGATGAATCAACCATTTTCTTTTGTTATATTATGCAGCAATATTGTTCTAACAGCTTTTTACTCCTAGAAAATAGTTAATCTTTCCAACATCTACTTCAACAGCAAAAGTAAATTAAAGAGAATAAGAACCCATGGATGCAGTGCAGTTTAAAGAAAACCGAAACAGTTGGTATAATAGTATTTGAATCAAATGCTTCAGCAGAAAACTGAAAAACAAGATTTTCTGTTGCAGAAAAGAGACAGTACTAATCGAGCTGAAGACCAAATCCAACGACACACTGGTTCAGTTTTAGAAAAAGCGACCAAAAAAACAAAATCAATGGAGGAAACTTGTAGAACAAACGTTTTTTATTATTAAAACGAAAAAGAAATCCGCTTAGAACCCTTCATCAGAACTCATAAGATTACAAATTCATCAAAAACAATCCTAGCTTTTGCCTGAATCTAAACAACTCAAAGACAAGACTAAAAAGATTCCATAGCATAGGCACACTGGAGAAGATTCTGCAGCAGAAAAAGAGAAGAAAGGGTAAATAAAGGGGGGAAATGGAAGAAGTTTAGGAGCTTCTGGTGGTTGATGATGAGAACTGAGATAAAGAAGGGAAACCTGAGTAAGCAATGCGAGCTGTTCAACACCAAAGTATCTAGCGGCAGCAAGAGTGTCGAGAGCAAGATCAACGGCAGAGGTGCAATGCGTATGCCAACACGCTCTTTCACTACAGTTTGGCCTTGGCTCATGCTTTTGAGGCATAATAAAGACTTGGCCACTATACAAGAACTGTAACAGCAGCAAGAACACCTCATATCCCACTGAGTGCACTGGTATAACACCAGACCTAGATCTTGCTGCTGGAGCAACCGGGTCCGGGTGTAACCCAGATGGAGGATCATGTCCGCAAAAGAATCTCCTAAAGAAGATACTCCTTGCAGCTAAAATACACCTGTGGGCATGAACTAAGCGACCCTCTACACTGAAAGTTACATCAGAGAAAGCTTGGCCATTGATGAGCATATTTAGGAAGTCCAGGGACAGAGAAATTAAGGACTCCTCAAAGCTACTCATTGTGGGATCGTTCTTCTAAACAAGAGTTTTTGATTAGTTTCTTATAAAGAAGAGTCTTAATTGAAGAGTTGAAGAAGGTACAAAAAGAGAGAATGATTGAAGGGGAAAAATGAAGGTTACTGTTGTTTGTTTTTCCTTTGTTTTATACAGGGATTCCTTCTTTTTGATCAAGTGGTTTGCTTTGTTGTTGACAGATTATTTATGGACAGGAATGAGGGGAGGAGCTAGAAAATGATTTAAGAGGTGTTATTTTTTAGATTTATATTTAATGGATGTCAATTATTTATAAATTGGTGTTATTTATTTATTTTTTTAAAAAAATTATATATATAGAAATCATATGAAAAGAGGTGGACCAAAAATTTTGGGTGTCATTTGATCACCCTTTACGAAGGGTGGCTCCGCCCATTACAGGAATTAGTAAGTGTAAGGGGAAGGAAGGGCTTTTTTGCCTCAATATTCTCTTTTTTTATTTGGATAATTAAGATCCTCCAATCGAAATTTAAAAGAATATTCCTTTCTTATACACGTAGATAGGATTCGTGTTCAGCCAAACACATATTACTATTTCACGATTGATAGAATATAAAGTGTATTTGATGTGGATTATAATATCCGTTAATTTTAAACGATACAGTGATATTTTTACGAGATTTTGGAATGACTTCGCGTCCCACAATACGTGAATTACATGTTAGCAACCTTTTAAACATGGCTCGATAGGCTTGCTTAAGTTGATTTTTCATGGTGCTAGGGAATAAGTTTTATAGGTTTTTACTTCTACAACGTAATACTGATATATATATTTTTTAAAATGGTATAAAAATCAATGTACAAAATATATTGTAAGGGCTTTAAAAATTGTTTTAATAAAATTATCTTAGCATGTTTCTTTGCATGAAGGTCATGAGAACATGTAACTATACCTATATTTGATGCGCTATTATGCTATGTTACAGATTATTTTACCTTGTCAAATAACTTTCATATCATAGTATAAGAATACATGCTTACAATGATTAAGAAATTGGATCGTATAAGACATCCTAAAGATCGTAGAAATCTCGTTTAAAATGATATTTTTCCATGTTCAAAAGTTTAGAAAAACATAGGACCCTGACTTGTAGTCTTGTTTGAGTCTATTTTTTAGTGTGTTCATGAATTTTTTTTCTTGTTACTTAACTTTGACGTAGTTATATGGGAACACATATTTATAATGATTAAGAAATCGGAGCGTAAAGGGATTATAAATCTTGTTAAAAACGTTATGAAAACAAGAAATCGTAGTTTGTACGTTTGTTTATGATAAGTTTGAATACAACAACGAAGTTAGAAGTAAATGATAAGTTTAATAGAGAGCATGTCTTATGAGAAAAAATTTTAATTTCATGTCCATGGTTCTTACAATTACTGTATATGTTATGTGGTTTATTCTCGAGGAACCATATCCATGGTACAGTGAATTCTAGTTTACTTTGGGTGTTTTTTTTTGTTGTGTCGCATGGATTCATTTGATCGTATCTTATGTTCTTCGTCAACCAAATCACGATCTCGTTCGCTTTTGGTTAGAGGATTCAAAATGGTATACCTTGAATATATTTTCAAGTCTGTATACTAGATAAACTTATGTCATTGTGTCGAAATGAATGAATGCATATGAAGCGAAGACGTGCGTACATGGGTACTTGAGTGTCTAGAATATTCCACAATAGTTTGTTATTTTTTTTAGATTAACAATTTAATTTTTCTTTTATATTTGTTCAAACGGTCGTGAAAATTCAATAATCGTAAAACAATGTTCATGATGAGAGAAACATGTTGCACCCATTGTTTTTGCGCGAGTATAATATTTTTGAAATGTTCACTGAAGATTTAAATTGATTGTGTGGCCATCTGACATCCAACTCGTAGCTTGTTTTCTAAAGTTTACAAAAAGTGTAGCAAGTCGATAATATGTGACCTTCACAATGAATGTGATAGGTAAATGAAGTGTTTCCTTCAAAGACTAATTGATCACCTTTGTCAAGTTTATTGTCATGATATTTACGACCACCGTCATAATATTGTTGTTATTTTTTTTCTTGAGATATCAACAAGATAATTATAACCCATGATAAGAATTATTATACGCTCATAATCATTTTTATATGTTTGATAGTAATTTATTGTAATATGACATAAATAATAACGATGATGAATATAGGGAAGTTTTGAAGACTGACCCAGATGTTTGAATGATCCTCAATTATTATCCGATTATTTGAGTATCTTGACTTAATTTTAATGATGAGTGTGTAAAAATACGATTTTCTTATCTTTTTTTATTCATATTATTGTTAAACTTAAACATATTTTAATTGCATTAATAAGCATTTATGCGTTATTTTATTAAAGTGTCTTGGTTTTATGTATATATATCATTTGCCCTTTTCTATTGTGTAAGCTTGCAGGTGTTGAACAAATTTGACATTCCAGATCTGTGTTCCTTCAAACTCAACATGGAGTTTATTTTATAAAAGTTGTTTTATAACAATTGAAGTTCACTACATCTGTTTTTTTTAATTGTTGTTACGATTAATTGTTCTAATTTATTATTGCCTCGCAACACAGTATATAAGTATATATATTGTGTGAATGAACTTTTTTTTTTTCGTTTCTCTTTTAGTATTTTATTTAATTGCTTGGAAGTTTAAAGTAACACGAATATATTAGTATGTTTTGTTTGTCTTACTAAACAAACAGGTAGTTGAGTAGAGTAGCAATTGTACCATACCACCAAGTGCCAACTTTTGTAATATTGTTATTTTAGACTAGAACATTGGTTGATAGTTTTTTCAGAAAATATATTCGTTCATTGTTTTACTCTCAAGTTATATTTTGGTGATGCATATTTTATTTATTAGATAACATCTTATTGAATTATATAACTTTAACAAAGTTGTGTGATTATTGAAATTTGTGTTTATTAAATCGATAATGATAAATTATTGTTTAAAATCGTCCAAAAATATTTTTCTTTTCTTTTCATTTTAATATTTATTGAAGCTTATTGTAAGAAATTTTGTTCCTAGTCGGCCAACTCTGGTGATATTTATACAACATATAGCATCAAGAAAAAAAATATTACATTCATAAGCTTATATTTGTATTTTGATGTATAACATATTATTCATACACATAAAAATATGCTTTTAGAGTTATTGAATTTTACAATTACTTTGAACAATATAAAATAATGAGTAACATATTTTAAATGTTTTATGCCAATAAAGCACTTTTATAAATAAAAAAATGCTAACATGATAATCGAGAACAAAACATATATATATATATATATAACCTAACGCAAAATCGGATATTTAAAAAATCGAGTTCATATAATCTTGGACAAAAACAAATTCAACAATGAGCTCTTACATATTTGTAGTAGTGATCTTGGTTCAAAAAAGCCTCCACGATCCTTGATTGATGAATTGTAGAGGACTAGATACAACAAAATTTAGACAAAAAACATGTGTTGAGTGGATCGAACAATCGAAAATAGCCAAGAGATGGTGAATTGACCTTTTTAAAATTTTTATAGAGTGATTGAAAGATTGGAAAAATGAAGAAACAAGATTTATAGTGGTTCAAGCTTCGAACAAGCTCTATATCCACTACCTTATCTCCCACTAAATATTTTCTAACAATTCAATATTAAATTCGTCCCCTTTTCTAGGCTAAAGGAGAAACCGTTACAACAAGTCAATCTTTCTACCCAAAGATTAACTTAACCTCGCAAGGTTTACAAATGAAAGAAGTTGGCAAAAAAAATTCTCAATAGAAAAATATTCCTCAATTACAATTTAACACCCCCAAACTCAAAAGAAATATTGCAATGATGAACAAAGAGTTGGTGTATTTGATTTTGCAATTTAAGTGCTTGGAGTTAGATTAGATGCCTGAATTTTGATTTGATGATCAATAATTGTTGTTGTTGCATTTGAGACTTGTTTTTAAACCCTCTAATTGAATTCTAACCGTTTGGGATATTGAGATAATCAATATAGCCGCTGAGACATCATCATCCCATGATAAATGCACTTTTACAACCTGGCGTTTTGATACACGAAATTCCTGTATCGAAACAATACTAAAATAGAAAAAGTCATTATGTGCATTTAATAAGGGCGTATCAATACACTTATCCCACATATAAAAATGAGTAGTTTTTAAAATAGGGGCGTATTGAAACGCTTAAAGAGCGTATCAATACATTTTGAATCTGCCAAACTCCGTATCGATTGCCTTGAGAGGCATATCGAAACGCGACAACTAACTTTTTAAGACCAAATGAAAAATAACGGTAAAAAATTAAATGCACGAAAAGCTTTGAAAAAAGTAACCCACTATATCGAAACTCTTACATAGTGTATCGAAATACCTTTAAATATTATATTTAGTTTTAAATGTAGGACTGTATCGAAACACATGTATCGATACCATTTCAAAATCATTTTGAAACCTAAAATCACAGTTTCAAAACGTATTGAAACAGTCCAATACCGTATCGGAACGCCTGATGAACATCCTTTGAAAATAAGCATGACGTATCGAAACATCTGAGAAAAATTCAATACTTTGTCTTTGAAATCGACTTAAGAAAATATTGATGAGTTATTATTTTGACTTAAAAATATTGTTTGACTTGTCAATTGAGTATAACCTTAAAATTTTATTTACAAAATATTCTTTTTACTTATCTATTATATCAAAATCAAATTAGGTTTTACAATCTTCCTTTTTTTGATATAACAAAACCAATTTTTTAAGTAAAACTCCCCTTAATATATGCATAGGTTTAAATTTTAAGTTTTAAGGAATTTCCCCCTTTTTGTTAAATCTAAATCAATAAAAGTATAGGGATAAACAATAAGGAAAACAACATTATATAAAATTAAGTTCATAAGCAAATTATAACATTAAAATAACAAACTTAGCAATCCTACATAGAAAATATCGAAGCATAGGTTCAAAAACAAAAACATAACATAGGTGCATAAAACTTAAATCCTAATATGATATGATATGATACTAATCCTAAGAACCATGCAAGTTACTCCTATCCATCATCGTTTTCATCATAGTCTTGATCAACATGAGGGTGGTGAAATTAGAGTCACTCGTCTTGGAAACCTCCAATAGACATACTCATGGAGAGTTGTTGAGCTTCAAGATTCATGAAATGAGTATTGAGATCACTAATTTTTCCATCAATGTTGTCAAAACGTTTATTAAGAGCCAAAAAATAATCGGTGAGAAAAACCATTAGGGCATAGTTTTGAGCAACATGATGAACGGATTCGGGATTAATAGGTTGAGGAGGAGGTGCCTCGTCACGAATTCATTCTCCACCAATGAATTGGAAGTGAGAACGATTTAGAGAGGTCTCACCTATATGCTCCTTAACCGACTTTAGAATATCATGTGAGAAATCAATCTCTAAGTAGATGAAGAGTGCAATCGAAGCACAAGCATAGGAGAAAGATTGGAAAAAATTTGTATGGAGATTTTTAACTTGCCACAAGAGATCCGCGAATACGATCTTTGCAAGATTCAAATATTTCTCTTGTCGGAAGCAAGTAAGCCAAAAACATCAACTTGATAGATCTATGAATACTTGTAATTGGAAGGACGAATCCATCACGAAATGATCAAATTAAGGAAGCGATCATGCACGTCGAGGTTGATGAAGAATCTAGAGAGATTATGACCAAGAGAATATTCATATTTTATCCTCTCTTCGTCAAGTTCATCCGTATCACAAAGAAGCTTGACATTGACACGAAATCGACGTCCCATGAGATAGGACTCAAGAGCAACAACTTGAGACTTATTCTTAGATAGAATACAAGTTGCATTTGTAACACCCCAATTTTCCCCTAAATTAAAAATCAAAATCCCTAATTCGAAACACTAGGATTTGGGGATTTTTCAGTGACTTATTTGCAATTTCTAAAATTCTGAGGGTCCAATTGAAAAGTTTGAAAACCTCAAACCATTGATGGGTAGTTTTACCAAATTTCTTTGTAATAGTTTTTTCCCCTTTTCCCGTTCAAATTTATTTCGGGAGTTATTTTCCTTTTAAATTTTCGATTAATTCCTGCTTTCATTTGTATAATTCCTTTTACCATCTCTGTGTAAACCCAAACCGAGAATCGAATCAAAATTTCTCTTGCTCTATCTTTCTCATTTCAATCTAGTTTTGGTAAGTTTCGGTAAGCACTCTGATTCTTACTTCTTTTGTTATGTTCATGTGTTACTATAGGTTTTGTTTAAGGTTTGTTAATGTCTGGGTATTGCTTTTGGTTATTTGAATCATTTCTGGGGTAGGAAGTGTGTTTTTGAAAAGGTTTCGGTTATGGGGTTTTGCTCTAGTTGAATCGGTTAGAATGAGGTTTTGATTCGCTTTTATTTGAGTTTTGTTGAAGGAAAGATACGAATCGAATATTGTTTTTGAATCAAATTAAGGGGAAAAGTACCAAAAATTCTGTTGAAACCGAACTTGGGAAGAATCTGGGTTTTTCTAGATTTTCTCGGAAAATCTAGAAAACCCAGATTTTCTCGGGAAAATTTGGAAATTCTAGATTCCCGAGAAAATCATGGATCCGACTCGACCCGATCTGACCATGCTTGACCCATGACCTGACCCGCTGACGTCACTGCTGACGTCAGCGTTGACATGCTGACATCACTTCTGTCGTCAACATTGACCTGCTGACGTCACTATTGACATCAACGTTGACCAATGCTAACGTTAGCGCTGACTTTTTCTGACCCGGTCTCACTTTATGTTTTTCGACGTCCCGATTTCAATGACATTGTCCATTTTTCGAAATTCGAATCCGAAGTATCATTTTTAGGTCTTTTAAGTTTGAATGTTTTATATGAGATTCATCTATATCGGATTCTGAAATAGTTATTGTTTGGTTCAGGTGACGTGAATTCTGACCCTGAGTTTCTGCCTCCTCCTCCTCCTCCTAGAAGACCTCCTGTTCCAAAGACATCGGGACATACTCGTGAGTATTCGATTTACTTCTGTTTAGTGTACTATCGGTATAATGGCATAGTAGTGTGTCTAATATTTTGTTACTCGTAGGTTTTACACCTGCTCGATCTAGTGGTAGAGCCGAGTCCAGTAGAAGTCATTCTCGACGTTGAGCTCTTTTTAGGTGTGTCTCTCCCGCTAATTTACTGTTTTCCGATGTGTGTAGATTCTGTTATTCTGTATAAGCATATTGATTACATCATTTCTGTAATTCTCTGTACATTCATCATATTGTCATACTCTGTCATTTAATTACATATCTGATCATGTTTATCCTACATGCCTCCTGTTAGAATTTAAAGCACGCATTCTGATTCTGTATTTGTATAAATCATTGCATTGGTTGGTTTGACTGTTCGGGGAAGTTTAGTGATTTATATCACTTCTGATCAGTGGTTCCACCTTCGGGTCGAGGTACCATTTCTGTTTAGTGGCTCCAACTTCGGGTCGAGTTTTCACTTCTGTTGGTGTGACGGAGTTAGAGTGGTAGGGGGAACCTACTATTTTGTTGGTGTTCGGTGTTGGGTGCATATCATGCATACATTACATTATTTGCTATGCTCTGTTCTGTGATCTTGTTTATCTGCACACTAGAGACACACAAGGCTCCCTATCTTACACCCTCTCAGTTTCTATTTCAGATCCTCAGTCCTAGGCTACGGTACTTGGAGGAATATTTTTAGAACTACTATGTATGTAATTCAGATTTCAGTATTATCACGTTTATTCCGGATAATTTTTATTTTTATGTATTGAACTCTGTACTTTGGATTTTATATCGGATTTCATGAAAATTAATATTTATTAAATTATGGGTTGAACTCAGTTTAATTAAATGTTAAGTTTTTCAGTATTTTAAATTATTATTTATTTAATAATTTATCTGAATATTATGTTTAATTTATAAAAAACCTAACTTGCGAAACAAATTTTAATAACGTAAACCTTAACTTGTAATCTAAGAAATTAGGTTAATTTTAGGGGTTACAACATTAGCATAAAAGATGATCACAAGGACTTATCTAGATACCATTCAAGAAAAGAAACTTCATGAATTTCCAATGAGCATCTAGATTCATTTATACAATATTTTTCTACCATAGCAACAACCTTGGAAGGACTTATCTAGTTCACCATAGCCACAAATAAGTATGTCATTATTGATCATATCACTCAGTTTATGTGTATGTCAAATATACTTGTTCCCTTAGCTCTTAGCAAACTTCCCTTTATATAAGTATGTCATTATTGATTCCCCGAGCATCTAGATTCTTTTATACAATATTTGTAACATAAAACATGTTCTCCGAGAATTTATACACCTCACTATGAGGTAGATGGCACCAAACCAAGCTATCAAGCAAATACCCCCCAGGATATGACATTAACCAACATATTTGTTATCATAAATAAGCTACACAAATCTTATCAAGTTATTACACGTTAGGCTCATTCATGAGGGTTAATTTTCATTTTCTCAATTTTACAAATCATTTTACCATAATAGAAGTCTTCTACCCATAGTTTTCAAATTATCAAACATTCAAAATTATTTTCATCATTTATAGGCAGATTGCCTTTAGGGTACGAATATCCAACCACGAGTGTCATTATGACTCTCTAGGTATCAATATCCACCCCAAGCATACAATTGCTTAAGATTTATAAAGAAAGATTAATTGATGATCATGTAGCGTTATACAAACCTTGTGTATCAATAACCTTTTAGTACTAGTATGCCTTTAAATGTATTAGTATGAAAACTCGCTATTAGAATTATTTCAAAACACGGGTTAATAATACTCATTTCAAGCATATAGATATACCCTTCAAATTTTGCTTGTGTTTTCTAAATAGAATACGAGGTACTAATATGATTTTATCTTATATAGATACTTGAGTCTAGAATTTGAATTCTAGAGTTCGAAAATCGTTACTACCACCACCAAAACTTCATGGAAAAATCTTAAATCATATATATAAGTTATGGAATATATTTTAAGTGGTTTACTATCAATTTTAAATTTATTAACATCTAATCCTAATTTTATCACTAACAAGGATTCAAACTACCCAAACACCAAATTAACAATCGTAAACCATAAAATCAAGGAAGAAAATAACTTTATGATCTTCGAGAAGAGTATTAGTTTCAGATATACTAATCTTAATTCAAAAATCTTCATTTGAACTCTTCTTCTTCTTCTTCAATTTTCCATTTTGTCTTAAGCTTGAAGAAACCCTTAAACACCATATTTCTACCTTACAAACATGAAAAATGAAATAAGATTTCAATTAATCTTTACGACAAGGCCTAAATATGAATTTACACCTTTAAATTCGAAATAAAAAACATAAATCCTTAAAAATTAAAAAAACACATAAATGCACCTATAACTTTCCACCATAATACTATTATTTACTTGAATAGAAGATTAATATATCTAAATTTTGAATTTCGGATTAAAGGATTGTTGAAGAAAGTTTGGATCTTTGGTGATGAAAAGATGGAAAAATAATAATGTAAGTTGATATATTTTCCCCCAATATGGGACAAGAAACATTTAAAGGAATTCAACCTTTAAATTAAAATGGATATATTCACCACATGAAGACCTAAACTTTCAAAAAAAATTTACAAAAAAATTTCATTACCAAACCTATGTAACTCAAAGCTCATCCAAAAAGATCCATACTTGATCCAATAAGTTCAATAACTCCAACCAACATGAAGGTTTATAACCCGAGTCAACGCACAATCGTTGACTAAAAATTTTGGGTTGTTATATTGCCTCCACTTATATATCTTAAGAATTTTATTTTCCTTTTTAATGTTAGATTAATAGCTCCATCTCTGCTTAGGTGAGACATTCTTCCCTGCATAATCTCGTGAAACCCTCATCATGGGTCTACCACACTCATGATGGGCTATTGTCATGATTGTTTGTTCTTTCTACTCCACCATAGGCGTTTGACGTGAAATCAGACAATTAAATGGTTGCTTTAATACTATATATTTTGGGAAAAAAGGGTAATGACATTGTGATAATATACAAATAATATGACGATGAAATTAGAATGTTCAAAAAAATTTATGGATTAATTTAGAATGGGAGACATAGTCTGAGGATAAAACCAAAATTCTTAAAATTTTAGAGACCAATTTGAGATGAAAGATATAGTTTGATAATAAAATTAAAATTTTTAAAATTTGGGACCAATTTAAATGTGAACTCATAGTTTTGGAATGTATGGTGCAACTAACTCATTTTTAAATACACAAGTTATTGTATTATTAGTAGATTTATAATTGAGTCATCATGTTTATAAGAAAATCATAATTAAACATTTTATTTTTCGATTATAATAACCAGATCACCCTTTTATTAAATGTATTGTATACAGATATTGTAACACCCTCGACCCGGTATCACATTAGGCCTCCGGTTTAAAACCGTATTCTAAAAAGCCCAAAAGAACAAGTTCAAATCCAAATCCATCATATTCCATAATTTCCAACTCAATTCAAAACATAAATCCAAGTGATTTAAAAATAGTTGGAGCTCCAAAATATTACAACTTCAAAAGCATTTGAATCGAAATAAATAAAACAAGAGTTACAGTTACACATATAGGGTCCTATAAGTACATGTCTTATTACATCTAATAAAAGTACTGTGACACACTAGTCGATGTTAAAACCAACCACGATGGTGCTCCTCCGGTCCAAGCTCTTCCTAACCTACGCACGAAAACACATTTCAAAATGTTGAGCTACAGAAGCTCAGTGGGTACTCTACCAACCGGTTCATATCGCACATAACATAAATAAGCATGTAAGGCATGAATGATAACATGTCATGAGTACGATGGCGCTACCATATTCGCCTAAACAAATGATATCATGCATTCATATTATCGGCATATAACATATGCATAATAATGGAAGTCAACACTTGTATCTCATAAATCAAGTATCTCATAAATCAAATATCATATTTATATAGGGTTTTCGATATCACCTCGTAATAGTATAGAAGTAAGGGACCCATCAGCATTAAGCAAGGTCCTAGCTTGTTTTCCGCATAATATAACACCGATATCACCAATTCTTTTTCCATATAATATTTAACTCTAATAACTCATCATCATTAAGCATGGTTACTAGTTTATCATATCTCATAATAGTATAACTCTAGGGAACCCTTCAGCACTAAGCAAGGTCTCTAGTTACCCATATAACTCAAGCATATCACACCAACCCCTTATTGATTTCACATACCAACTTATACCACTAAGTTCCAAGTCATTATCAGATTATCATGTAAACAAGGTTAAAATCCAATTTCTCAGTTTTAGTATTCATTTTATAGCTCCATTAACCCATAAGAACCCATAATATCATTTATGGAACCCTAAACTCAACCTTTAAAAATTTGGGCAAAATACTCAGGGGTATCGATACGCCTATAAAGGGGGAATCGAAACGCACAGAGTATAGATACGCCTCCATCGCGTATCGATATACTAAGCTAAACAAATTAGCAAAACCAAAGGAAAAACCCACCTGTATCGATACGCCTATATGGAGTATCGAAACATACCCTATTTCGATACACCCCTAAAGAGGTATCGAAACAATTTTCTACTAGAGTTTTGGGTATCAAAACACCTACCAAGGGATATCGAAAAGTTTGCTATTGGAATTTTGGGTATCGAAACACGGGCTGGGCGTACTGAAACCCCTCCTAACTAAGCCCTCTCTTCCTCTCTATGGTATCGAAAAGCCTACCAAGGGGTTCGAAATGCATACACGAAAATAAAGGTCTAGACCCTCAATTTGCCTAAAACTCTACCCAAACCAATGTCATTGATCCTAAAATCATTCCTACACTCTAAGAGGATACCTCTAAGCATGTTTTCACCCTAAAAACGGAAGTTTATCAATAATTCAATATTCTACCATTAGAGGGGGTTTTAAGCATTTAGACACTCAAACAATCATCATGCATGCAACACATGGCAAACTCATGAAATGTAGGATGTTTATAGAGAGTTGGAGGAGTACCAAATGTAAGAAAAAAATACAACTAGCCAGTACTCTTCCTCCTCTTCAAGCTTTTTCCTTTCCCAAGCTTTTTGAGGGCTCACCAACCTCTTTCTCTACAAGAGAAAGATAAACAACGAATTAGACAGACCTTGGGAGAAAATCCAGAGCTTAAAAACACTAAAGGAATGATATTTAATCTCTCAAACACCTATTCCCGAACTACACCTTTAACCCCTTCTAAAACCCTTTTTCTTCTCTAAACTTTACAACTTTCACCTTGTTTTATAGATTCCCTTGAGCTCTAAAACTTTCTCTCCAACACAAAACATGATTCTAAACTAAGCTCTCAAAGATTCAACCTTTAACCATTTCTTTTCTTGCAACCAAAGATAGGAAGAAGGGAAGAAAAGAGAAAGAATGGTGATATCATCTCTGGTAGAAACCATAACCCATTCTCCTCATTTTCGTCCCATTATGTATTTATCCAAAATGCTCTTCCCTCAAAATCTCCTCAAGCCCAACAATCACTCAAGGCCTGAAAACCTAAGACTCAAAACTAGTCCAAACATCGGAGTTCAACTCTTTGGGTTAACCCGACACTTGGATCTAAATTCGGGTCGTGACAGATATTCACTTTTAAATTATAATCGAGTTATTAAATGTAATTTATGACTAAAGTATAAATTTATCAACACTTTTTTTAAATAAAATTTACGTATAATGACCGATGAAATCACAACTAAAAATTATTCCGCACTGATTAAGTCATATGATGACTTTTCATGAGGTTTTAAGAAGAAAAAATTTTAAAAAGAAATAAAATAATAAAATTGCTTTTAAAAAATTAACTTTTATTTGTAAAAAATAAAAAAATAAATTTATATTAAAAATTGATTGAATTTTTTAATATAACATTTTAAATAAAATAATTTAAAAATTGTAATATTAGTACAAAAGAAGTAATATATATTAGACGATGCAACAAAGTTACTTGCTTATTACAAGTGGGATGATTTCCAATGAGCTGTGATTCATTCTTTCCAGCTTTCCTTTCAATATAAAACTCGAATGAAATCAAATCAGCACCGTATACGTGATTTTGTCCATTTCATAGAATCATGAGTTGATGATTTCACGTTCATGTTGAAAATGACGAAAGTGCCCCATCCGAAGAAAAATCTGGATTTACAAGTTCAGGACCAGAATCCCACCTTGTACAAGTATTAAGTAGTCACCAGGCCGCATTGTGAAGTCTCATCTCAACAAAAAAAAAAAAAAAACGAAGCCGAGAGAGACAAAAATGGCGACTGCAGACAAATCCGGGAAAAGTGTTGTGCTTCTCTGCGGCGACTATGTCGAGGACCTTGAGGTTCATTCTTCTACTTCCTTTCATGGGTTTGTTGTTTTTTTCTCTTAAATTTTGTTATTTAGTATGTAATGGTAGGTGAAATGATTAGGTTATGGTCCCTTTCCAAGCACTGCTGGCTTATGGTGTATCGGTGGCCGCTGTTTGCCCCGGTAAGAAAGCCGGCGAGGTTTGCCGTACCGCTGTTCATTATCTTGCCGGCCATCAGGTTTCTTAAATATTTACCCTTTTGCTCAAAATATCATGGGATTTCTTGTCTATCTGAAAAGTGTTTGTTTTTGTTTGATGGGTAGACGTACTCGGAGTCTCGTGGTCACAATTTCACATTGAATGCATCATTTGATGAGATAGACCACACCAAATATGATGGTTTGGTTATACCTGGAGGACGGTCTCCTGAATATCTTGCTATGAATGCATCTGTATTGGATCTGGTGCGCAACTTTGTCAATTCTGGAAAGCCTGTTGCCTCTATTTGTCATGGTCAATTGATTTTGGCTGCTGCCGGGGTGGTTGGAGGTCGAAAATGCACTGCTTACCCTGCTGTTGGACCTGCTCTTGTTGCCGGCGGTGCATCTTGGGTTGAACCTGATACCCTGGCTGCTTGTGTTGCTGATGGTAACATCATTACCGGGGCTACCTATTTCGGGCATCCCGAGTTCATCAGGCTCTTTGTGAAAGCACTGAGAGGCACCATAACTGGGTCAAACAAAAGGATCCTGTTTCTTTGTGGGGTAACTTCTCATTCAATGAATTCAATATATATTTGTCTCGTTAGGAAAATTACTTTTATTTATAATGAATTTACTGAATTTGTTATGTACAGCCTTGTGTATTGCATACCTGTAGACTGGATATTCATGTAATTGAGATTAGATTTCCAAGATATGTGCAAAGTTTTTTCGCTGATAAGAGTAAGAACCTAAATAAAGATTAACAAAACCCGGGACTTAGCTCAGTTGGTTTATGCAGCCTTGTTTGAGAGATAGTAGCTAGCAGGTTCAGGGTTTAGATCCCAGCATTTGTGACCCCTTCTCTTGTTTCATGGTTGTTGCCTACTTGGTACAAAGAATAATGACAATAAATAGTTAAGTTTAAAAAAGGAAATGTGCTTGGTTGTGATGCCTTAACACGTTGCTTATCTTGCTTAATTTACAGGATTTTGTGGAAGACTATGAAGTAAGTGTTCCTTTCCAGTCACTTCAAGCTCTAGGGTGCCATGTAGATGCAGTTTGTCCTAAGAAGAAGGCTGGTGATTTCTGCCCAACTGCCATCCATGATTTTGAAGGTGATCAAACTTACAGTGAGAAGCCAGGTCATGATTTTACTCTAACAGCTAACTTTGAGGGAATAGATGCCTCAAGTTATGATGCTCTCGTCATCCCTGGGGGTAGAGCACCTGAATATTTAGCACTAGATGGGAAAGTGATTTCTATAGTGAAGAATTTTATGGAGTCCGGCAAACCAGTTGCATCCATTTGCCACGGGCAGCAGATTTTAGCTGCTGCTGGTGTTCTCAAGGTAGTATTCCTGATATTGATTGTTGTTTACTTTTGCAAGTTCACAGTTTACATCAAATTCACTTATATACATACATGCAAGCATGCAGTTTACTTGATACATGTTATAGGATCATTCTGAGTTCTCACATATACACATCACTATTTCGTACTACATTGTTTATTATCTAATTACAATCGTGCATTTTTCATTGGCATACATTACATCCTCAAGATTTAATTGTTCAAGAACATAAGCTTGCTTTTACTTTCTTTTCGGCTTACATTTGCCCTCAAACACACTTTTCAAGAAAACGACTAGTGGTAAGAGTAGCAAACTAGTTTAACTTAACATGGAAATTTTTCTTTATAAGCTACATTTTGTTGCTTACCATATTTTCTAGCAAATTAGTTACCTCCAACATTTGTTTTGTCCATCTCATAAATTTGTATCCGTCATATGATTCAGGGGAAGAAGTGTACTGCATACCCGGCTGTGAAACTTAATGTGGTCTTGGCAGGAGCCACTTGGTTAGAACCTGAGCCTATAGATCGTTGCTTCACTGATGGAAATTTGGTTACTGGAGCAGCTTGGCCAGGTCACCCAGAATTCATTTCTCAATTAATGGCTTTGCTCGGCATCAAGGTTTCCTTCTAGTTGATCCATATGGAAAATATAGCAAAATCTACATGAATATGTGATGCTCCTTCTTGCAAGCTGTATGCTTAATGTAGTCGTATTCCAATAAGGTTATCTCCTTAGCTGTCTTCCCTCGTCTGTAAAAGTTTTTACTGTGTACTGCAAGAGATTGTTACATCTGTTTGTATTTTTGTGCAATAAAAATGAAGGAGAGCTTGATTTGCGATTTTGATCATAGGTAAATTACGCATCATGTGAACGGTTGGTTGTTAAGACTACAGATGTTTGTCTGATAACGAGCATACCATTTTTATTATATAATTAACTAAATGTGAAGGGTTCAATATATTTTATGAAGCTTACACGTATGACTGGTGAATCTCTACATATGTTTTTTTTTTATGGTGGTAGGCTTCTTTTACCATTACTGGTGGAAATAATATATTCGATGAAGTAATATATGTATGACTCATACAGTATGAGTACTAACCATAGGAAGGTTCCTCTGCAATAATTACTTCTGTATCAATGTTGGCATGAATTATATGACCATCAGTACTATGACGTTCAGTTTTTTTTTATACCCATCAGCCAGTATTCCTTCAGTGATATAATGTGGGGGAAAGTTAAGGAAAGAGTGCAGGGGTTGCAGATTGCCCAAGAAAATTCCATGATAACAGAGTTTAAAAGCTTTAAAATGTAGAGGGGAGAAACCAATATTTCGAACCTTGCAGTGCTGAAGATAAAATGAGAATCATGTCGTAAGCTTGGAGCCAGTAGGGGTTCTGGACAGGCGCAATAAGAACGACCGCACAGGGCCCCCGAAAAAGAGAGACCCCAAATTTTGATAAACTACATTCATTAAATGATGTTAATCTCAAAATTCATTGAAAAATTTTGAAAACGCTATTAAGAAAGATGAATTATAATTGTTAAAACGTTATAATTATTTCTTAAATATGACAATTGATTATAAAATTATAAAATCTTATCGATTATTACTATTACTATTGCTTCAGTAGAACTAGTGAGGTTTTAAATAGACACAATAGAAACGATCGCACAGGGGCCCCTAGAAAGGACATTTGCTTCTATGGGCTACAATTTTATAACTAGTGGAGGTCATGGGCAATTACTTTTAATGACCATATTTTAATAAATTGTATAGAGCCCCAAAAATCTTTGAACCGCCGAGCTGAATTTGTTTTTTTGTTCTTCACCCAGCATATATCTTCACACCTCCGCAAACCCAACTGCAACACATAGAACAAGCTGCCAAAATATATAGTTATTATTATACCTATAAATTTCATTTGCGCTGAAGGAGAAGAAAAAGCAAATCATGTTCTAACTAAATTGCAATCATGTGCCTTCTTTAAGCATTGACGACCCTGCTCCAGGTCGACACCATCATCCACCCAGAGGAAGATAAAGGATGGTGTGTCAGCTAGTACTTATTACATACATGAGGTTAAAAAAAGTGGAACTCTAGGAGATTTACCAGGAGAACAACTAGTTCTAGTCTAGGAGGAACCCAACCCCTAGATGTTCTTTCAAGTGGTGTTTATCGTCCCATTCGCCCTGCCCCATTAAAGCTATCCATTGACACCTTTGAAGGTCCTCTATCAAGTCCTGAGTGATTAAAGTCCATACCGAGGCTTGCCGGACCTCTCATATTAGGAGGAAACCTTGGTCCATGAAGGGCAAGAGAGAGACCAGGAGGAACACCTAACATATTCATATCAACTGCTCGATGTCCAGGCCAGACCACAGTTGGAGGAAATGGGGGAATGAAGATTGAAGACACCTGGAGAAATCGGAGGGCCACGAGCAGGTGACATACTAGGGTTACTTTGTTGCAGGGGTCCAGGTGTTGGCATCCTGAGATGAGCAAAAGGTGATCCGGAGACCAATCCGTTGGTTGTCCCTCCCTAAAGACCTTCCTTCCTCCTCTGCCTATCCTACTCTCTTTCATAACTTGTGGAGGAACAGTTCCTACATCTTGGTTCCCATTGATGATTATGTAGAGAATCAGTGTTTTAGTCCATTTTACTTGGATTATTGTATGTATTTAAATTTGTATAGTTGTATTTAAGAGTAGTTTGAATGTAATTACGAAGTAATTGGTGCCTGAACTTAATTGTATATATATTAATACTTTCAAATCCAAATGTAGTGGTGCATGCACATGAAGCAACCAAGGCAGCCCTAGAAGAGCAATAGAGTTGGAGATGAGCCTTGACTCTCGATGATAAACATATATGTGGACCCCTCTTTGATATGGACTTCAATGAATCAAGCAAGAATGTAAGAGGCTTAAAAGAGGTTTTACACGTTTAGGGCTTCTTAACCTTAGCTTTGTCGTTTATAAAGACAAGTTGAGTAACGATGTAAGGGGAGTTTGATCATAGAGAATAACCCCATCAACTAAAATCCTTCACACACAATAATAAATCATAACTGTTTGACAGATTTAAACTTTTAAAAATTCAGTTTAAAATATTTTAAAATTTTTGAAAAGGTTTATAAACTTTTTAGAGACAAAATAGGGTACCAATGAATCTTAAGGATAAAAGGTTTAACCTTATTTTTATACCGAACAAAAATTTTATTTTTTTATTGTGTCTTCAATACTTTACCTAAAATACATTTAAAAAATAAATTTTAAACTCTGATCTTAATTTTCATATTTCAAACCTTACCCCTTAAAAAATATATCTCACCTTTAATTCTATAAACACTAATCATAACGTTTAATTTTAAACTCTAAACTCAATATTTTAAAATAAAGGTATCAAAAGAGATATAATAAAAAAACAAACGATTTACATTATTTACATTATTTTATACTTACATGTTTACTGTTTTACCTTTATATATTTTAATCCAACAGTCTAATTTTATTTAATTTAACAGGTGTATTGATATTATTTCTTTTACCCCTTTTAATAGGTTTTGTTTTATCCTCACAGTTTGCATGAACCTAGGGGTGTAAACGAACCGAGTTTAAACGGACAAGGGTATGTTCGTGTTCGTTTATTTATTTTTGAAGGTGTTCAAACTCTGTTCGTGTTCGTTTAAATTTTTAATGGTATGTTCGAGCTTGGTTCGTTTATTTTTTGTTATGTTCGGGCTCGGTTCGTTTAACGTTCACGAACGTGTTCGTTTAACGTTCATGAACGTGTTCGTTTATATGTTCGTGAACGTGTTCGTTAAGCGTTCGTAAACATG
This sequence comes from Abelmoschus esculentus, assembly GCA_035048815.1. Lineage (NCBI taxonomy): Eukaryota > Viridiplantae > Streptophyta > Magnoliopsida > Malvales > Malvaceae > Abelmoschus > Abelmoschus esculentus. The sequence goes on along the minus strand of JAUCBN010000051.1, from coordinate 8,075,892 downwards.
TTCGTTAAGCGTTCGTGAACGAGTTCGTTTGTATATATTCATCAACTTGTCTATTTAGCGTTCACGAACATGTTTGTTTAGCGTTCATGAACATGTTTGTTTAGCGTTTACGAACATATCAGTTTAACGTTCGTGAACATGCTCATTTATGCTCGTTTATATACTTTGAATTTAGGATTATTAAAGAACATAAACGAGCTAATAAACGAACTTATAAACAAGTATATAAACGAACATAAACAATCCTATAAAAGAGCTTATAAACGAGTATATAAACGAGCTTATAAACGAACATAAACGAATTTGTTCATGAACATAAACGAGCCGAACGCACTTATGTTCGTGTTTGTTCGTTTATTAATCGAACATAAAATATCTGTTTATACTCGTTTATTTAACTTAATAAGCGAACATAAACGAACATTATACGGTTCACGAGCAGCTCGTCGAACACCCTGTTCATTTACACCCCTACATGAATCCCTACTCTGGTGTATGTTAAGTAATATGGGAGTGTCTACAGGTGACAACAGACAAGTGAACTCCCAAGAATAGATGACATCTGCATGCACCCAACACTCTCATCTATAATCTCTATAAGAATCTGCATGTCCTGTTTTTGGATCCAAAAACTACTAATTTATTTAGATTTAGATTTATAAGTAATTAATGTTATGTTAAAGAATATAAAAACAACTCAAAAATGATTATTAATGTGTCATTTTTTTCATAAAAAATTGGGTTTGTTGTTGGAAGCTACTGACTCGAGAATTGACCAACCAACGTCTGGTCTCAACAAAATTAGTTTACTTCATTAAACGACAACTCGTTTGTTATTAAGTAATTAATTAATAATCAATAATGCAACAATCTGACTATCGTTTAAGAAATGGACACAATTAAGAGAAAGATACTGGGGAAAAAATAACATTCCAATTAAGTTTGTAAATTTAAAATAAAATAAATATCAAACAAAATAAATATTTAATATACTGACTGTGAATGTTTTAACTTTATTAAGTAAAACTAAGAAATTATTGCATGTATATAACTGTAATTTTAAAAAAAAAATAAGAGATAAGACAATTATTATTTTCAAATATGATTTTTTTTAATTAAAGCTGTTTTAAGTCCATGATTTTTTTTTAAAAATTAATTATCTGAATTTTTGAAACTTGGTTAAGCTGATATATTTAGAAATTGAATCAATTAAACTCACATATAGATAAATTAAATTAATTAAAATTTTAATTAATTTTAACCATTAAATTTCAATATTTTTTATATTATTACAACGTGAAACATTGCACCTTTAGCACATAACATTTATAGATTTTTATAAAAAATCTTCAGAAGTGTAAGGTGGTGTACCTAAAAAATATTGTCCTTGCATCCAATAAGCTTGATTAATAAGCAATGATTTTAGCATATTCCAAAAAAATCTCTAGAATTTTATTTTAATTTAAAACCCTTAGAATTTTGGTCCAATATATGAAATAATGGTTTTAAAGTGTTGATGATTTTATTGTTAAAAATATATTATGAATAAAATAAAACTATGAACCCACTCAACTAACTCTTTGGAGATTGCCTTGATTACTACATTGCAATTGTCATTAATTTAGAAGAAACTCGAAGCCTTTCATTCGAATATGACACTACACAATACACTTTAAAATTAAGTGATTTCAATAAAAAAGTTATTGTTATTTTAATATAATCTAAATTTGAATATTTTATTCGTATACGATATATATATATATATATTAAAATTATAACATGCTTGAAGATTAAAATAAATATAACATTTTTATATAATTGCCTAGTGGTCTCGGTTGTTGGTTGTAAAACAATATATTAGTCCCTATATGTTGATGGGTGAGGGCCATGGTTAGTTAAAGCTGTGAAATAGAAGCAACGAACAAACACAAAATATAATCATTAGTAAGCTTAACATTAGCTAAAGAAAATGACCTCACAAGACAAGAATGAAAATAGATATTATTTTGATGGATTAGTAGTGAAATGATTTTATACGTAGAATTATGACAAGTGCTTGTATTGTAATTTCAAGATTTAAAAAATAAAATAAAATATTTGTAATCGTTTTATCTAATTGATGTAAAAGAAATTACTGCCAACGCATACTAATAATAATAACAATAGTCTTTTATTCAAAATAATAATAATAAACTTATAAAAAATATTTAAAAGCATATATAGGGAAAATATTATATGCATTGATGGTAGAAAAATTGATTTTCTGCAATGGCTTAATTTTAAGGTTTTATTTTTTAGTGTTTTGTTTTAAGGTTTAAGAATATAATTTGTATTTTAAAATAAAACTTAAGGAATCAATATTTATATCTATATCTATGAGATGAGATTCAGTTATGTTATATAAAATTTAATTAATTATACACTAGTTCTGAACATGTGTTAAAATTTATGTAACATAAATGATTAGTGTATTAGAACTTATATATACATAAAAGATTTGTAGATGCATAAATTTATCCCCATAGTTACTACCTTAATTACGAACAAAATTCTTTATCTTTAATTATGTCTCTTTTTATACTTTATATTAAAAATTTAAATTCTAAATCCTAACTCTAATTTTTATATCTTAAATTTTAAATCTTTAATCCTAAAAGTACATCATATGTATAATTCTTTAAATCCTAACCATAACTTATCCTTAAACCCTAAACGCTAAATCCATTATTTTAAAATAAAGTATCAATAAAGATATAATATAAAATATTAGATGATTTATAAGTAAATGACATGTTATATAATTAAGTGTTAGTGTAAATTTAGATATAAACTATGAATAAATTTAATATAATTATCTTAATTATGATTACAATTTACAAGGATAGGAATTATGGGATAAACCCCTCGTCCCACCATTTCTTCTCCAACTCACATTCTTTGATACCACGCCAAACATTCCCTCCAACCAAACACCTTTTCCCCCACTCACCTCTGTAACTAAAATTCCCATATAAACATGTCTTCTATTTTATCCTTAGTAGTTCTCACCTTGTCTTCCTTGTACGCCAATTTCTAATTAATCAACAAGTCTTTATTTAAGAACATTAACGGTTTCCTCACCTTCCACTTCATCATGGAGAAACCAACATCTCCGTCTGCCGATCTAAACACCGCCGCCGCCAAAGTGGAGAACCGAAAATATGTATCGCCACCAATTCCGTCTCCGCTTCAATATTATCATGATCAGGATTTAACCACCGACTTCTCTTCGATGTACGACTTCATTTTCTCACCAGACTCTACTCTCCCTCACTCCCCTTCCAATTGTTCTTCCTCCGATGACCTGAAGCTCGCATCGGACAATGTAGCCACCGAGCACCGCCTCAACCACGCTCGTCTCATCCTCGAGTATCAGCAACTAAGTGACCACTTCGACCTTTGCTTTTCTCGCCTACAGTCTCTCATGGGAGAGCTTGAAACGCTGCGTCAAGAGAACAGAGATCTTCGGGTGGCCAACACTGAGTTGGTCAAGCTCTTGAGCCTGTCGTCCCAAGCTGCCATGTATCTCCCATGCGAAAAACTTCCGGATCTGAAGGACAAAATATGGGAGACAGAGCAGAATAATTCACTTCCGAAGAGCGTTTCATTCAGGCCACGCAGGTATCTCAAGGTCAACCCACAACAAAGAGTCGCCACTCCCTCAGTGAAGGTGACGGTGAGTCTCTCTTTTATTTTTACGCATTCATTCAAATTTTAATTTAGTTTAAAACTTTTAACTAAACAATTGTTGCATCGAATATATAAGATCGAGCATGCTTTTACACTTAATATCTTTTTATTTTAAGTGGTGAGAGGTTCGATACTATAAACATCAAAAAATTAATTTAAAGATATTTGATGCAGTGAAATTTTTCTTATATATTCAAAAATCATATTTAACTAACAATCTGTTGGTCTCGTGAGACCATATGTTAAGTCTCTTACAAGGGTCAAAAGCTCGAATAATGATGTTGTAGATAGAAAAAAAATAGGTTATTTATAAAAAAATTAGGTTAAGAGAGTTGACCGAATAATGAACCTACTAAAACTTAATTTAAATTATTCTGTTAATAAATTAAATATCAGTAATTATATATATATTTAAGTATTTTCTTTAAAATGTATTTATGGTTAGAATAATAAATCCTTAATATATCCCTAGTAAATCTTTAAAAATGTTCAGCCCGGAGTGTCTGTAGCATCAGTGGAAACAAGAGAGAAGGGCATTGAAGTGGAGGTATACAATCAAGGAATGGTGAAGACGGAGCTCTGCAACAAATGGCAAGAAACAGGCTCATGTCCTTACGGCGACCATTGCCAGTTTGCCCATGGTATCACCGAACTACGTCCGGTTATCAGGCATCCAAGGTACAAAACACAGGTTTGCCGAATGGTTCTTGCCGGCGAGGCCTGTCCATACGGTCATAGGTGCCACTTCCGTCATTCTCTTACGGAACAAGAGCAAATATTTGTTTCACCTTAATTCTCATTATTCAACTATAAAACATTGTAAATAACTGTCTTAATTCGTGCATGCCATGCCATGAAAATAATAAGTCTTCAACGTCGTAATTATAATACAATAATATTTAGTGATCGGTGGGGTTATATACCCAATTTATACGTGTGAAATGAACTGTTTTATTCGTTGTACGTTAGGTAAGGGTATTGTTTATAAGAGAAATGATTTGTAATACATGCAAAAAATAATAAAATACATATTTTGGTATATTTGAGTTGAAAATTGTTATATTGAAAGAAAATCTCCTGCCCCTTCTTCGTGAACAAAAATATCCTCTGCTTTTTTTTTTTTGCCTCCTCTGATTTTTTTTAAAAAAAATGAATTTTAAACCCTAAACCTTTATTTTCTATATCTTAAATCTTAAACCCTACACCCTAAAGAATATACCTTACCCTTAATTCTTTAAACCCTAACCAAAACCCCTAACCTAGAACCCTAAACCCTCTAATTTAAAGTGAGGATATAAATAGAAACATAGAAAGGGGCAAACGATTTGCACCCCTCTTCCTACCACTTATTCTATTTTTCAACACATGTAGTTTACAATCAATTGCCTGAGACATTATTTGCTTAAAGATGTTTATTGTTTTTTTATTTATATGAAAATTATAGTATTTTTTAGAATTTAATTTAATTTTCATTTGTATAAACTTTAAATATTAAAATTTAAATCATAAACCGTAAACAATAAAATTTTAAACTTTAGACATTTAATAATAAATCTTAAATACTTAAATCATAAAATTATAAATCTTATACCCTAAACTATAATATTCCAAATTTTTAAATGAAAAAGTTAGCGTTAACCCGAATCTTAAGTTTTAGGTTGAAGTGAGTAATAACCTAAATTTTTTTAATATTATTTCTAATCATTGAGAGTGTAATCAATTTGTTTAAAAATTAAAGAAGTTAGATAGCCATCCGATACCAAGGGCATGAGAAAGTAGTAATAATAATTGATATATTTAAAAATGATCAGTTTTCAACAAATTAAAATAAAAATGCCCATTAGCGGAGAAAAGCAACATAAAATGGAAAAAATGAGATCAAAAAATCATTTCTTAAAAGAAATAAAAAAGAGAGCAAATTTTGTTAAAACTTACTACTGGTGGAGGTAGGGAGTCAAGTTGACAAAGTATTAGATTTGCAGTGAGATAGAAAGAGGTAACGAGAGACAGACGCGATCATTGAAAGAAGATAAAATGAAACGATGATGGCGACAATGTGAAGACTCCGATGGGAGTGAATAGTTTTAGGAATGAGAGTAGGGATTTGAGGAGTAAATAGCTTTAGGAAAATGATATACGGGTAAATTTTTCGTAAGTCAATTTACATGATTCTTTTATTTTTTGTATTGACCGTAATTATAGTTATAATTACAGTTGATTGTAAAATCAATTATCCGCCAAACACTGAAAAAAATTAGAATGAAAGCATTTTCTTGAAAATAAAATACTTGAAACATTTACAAATTATATTAATCCGATCCTTTATATTTATACAATTTTATAAATTCTATCAATTTCATTCAAATTCTAAATCAGTCAACAAACTGATTAAAAAGAAACATATGCAAATGACTTCAATTTTCCCAACTATTCGTCTCCATCTTCCACCTCAACCACGTAAAAACAAGTATTTTTCTTAAACCCTATGGAATTTTTTAATCAATGCTCTAGTAATATTATTTTATTAATATTTTAGTATGATAACAATAGTCTCCTGTACTCACCACTTAATAGATTTATATGATCTCATCTTAAATTAATTTGTTATTTTTATATAATAAAGTAGATATGAATATTTGTATCTTTGTTTCAAAACATAACGTGTAAAAGAAACTAAAATACTTATACGAGCGCAAGATTTTAAGTTAGGGCATAAATCTATAAAATTATAAAGAGATAAATTTATAAAAGATTTAAGAGTGAAATAAAGTTTTAATAAAAAGAATATATAAAATTTTATTTATATAAAAAATTTAAATTTTGAGAGGACGACTGTACCCTCTAACCCCTAGTGCCATTCTTGTGCATGGTTACAAAAGTCATGCATTCACAGAACATACAGCTGGTTTCTTCTTCATTTGAAATAAATGGGTGTTATTAGAACAGAACCAAGTGGGGTACAGAAAAACAGACATGTCAACTTCATACATTATAAACATGGTGATTTTAAGGTAAACACAAAATCCATGAGAACTAAATCAAAATGTCAGAAGCTAAGACATAACCACTTCATCTTCTCTTCAAGCTAATAATCCATACGAAGCTTTCTCCTCAGACAGTCTCTCCTGTGCCTTTCTTGCCTGCAATATCCATAGGGAAATTTCACTCACTTTAACTGTAGCATTCGAATTCACATGAAGGGGAATGTTTGTAAAATAGAAACCTGTTTTTGCCAATTTGTGAAACCAGTAACTAAAGCTAGCAGAAGTAATTGTAAAGAAGATCCGGTCAGTATTCCAATCCAAAGTCCTTGCCCTTTCATATGCAGAGTAAAACACAACAGAGCAGCAACCGGGATTCCAACAAGGTAGTATGCACCGAGGTTCACATAGGCTCCGATGTGCTGCCACCCGGTTCCTCTTGCAACACCTGACACACACAAGAAACTCGGGTTATTGTCCGATTCGTCTGTAAATGTCAAAGACGGTAAGGAATCATTGATCATAAGATTAAGAATTGATCAAACTGGAGAGTGGAGACTGACCAGTAATAACGGCTAGTAAACTGTCCACAATGACAGATAAAGAAATTAGGGGAATCATTTGTCGAACATAGTTGATAACTTCCGGCTCGTTGCTGTATAGGTATCCGAAAACATAGCGGCAGCTGAAGAGAGTAACGCTCACAATCATTGCTTCAGAAATTCCAAGTAGCATCACCACATTGACGGCTACCCGAGCCGACTGTGGATTCCCTGCCCCTAGTTCATTTGAAACCCGAGTGCTGCAAAAACAACACAGTAGCATATGAGTATCAATGAAGATGAAATTAACCTTTTGGGAATGACATAGAGGATCATATTAGGCTAACCTTGCTGCAGCACCGACACCATATGGCACGAAGTAGTGTAACGATGTGGTTGAAAGGCTTCTCATCCCGTGATTCAGAAGAAATTAGTAAAATTCATTTTGAAAAATAAGTGAAATTTCTAGATGAAATTAGAAGCATACCATATAGAAAGGACCGATGTTTCGAGTTCCGAATTCGGTAATAGCCCAGACAGCAGGACGAGAAGTTCAAATGACCACCATTCAAGACTGATCACGGGAATGAAAGGAAACATTCATTAGTTCACAAAAGGATTTGATTTGATTGAAGTAACAAAAAGAAGGAACACAGCTCGAACTCTCACCAAACCATTACAGCAGAAGGGAGTGCAAAACTTAAAAACTCCTTGATGCTGACGAAAACGTCACCGAGGATAAGGACCCGAGTGGTGGCGCAATCAGCAGAGCATCTCATCCAAACGACGAGCAAGATAACGTTAAACCACAAGGCAAACGTGATTGCTATGGCGGCACCAGTATAACCCAAATTCGTTTTGTATACTAGAACCCAAGAGAGAGGTACATGGAGACACATACTAGCACAAGAAGTCAAAAACAAAGGGAGGATTTTGCTCTGGGACTGGAAATAGCGAGCCAGCGACTGAAGAATAGCATCACCGAACAACGCCGGGATGAGCCAGATCGAATACAAGCTGGCCACCTCTGCGATCTGAGGGTCTTGACCCATTAACGTTAAAAGTTTGTCCATAAATATCCAGAGGAAGGCCACTGGGAAGCAAATCGCTACGAGAGAGAATATGGAACAGTAAGTGTAGGTTCCAAGCTTTTGATATTGTTCCGCGCCATAAGCTTGACCTCCTAGAGTTTCGAGTGCACCAACCATTCCAAACTGCTCGGAATCAAAATATAGTGTTACCTGTTTGTTAACCATCAATTTACAAAAAGAAAAAGAAGCCGCAGGAGCATTAATACCAGTAAACTGAAGCCGGTGACATTAGTGAAGGAAGTGGCAATAGCAACCCCAGAAAGAGCAAGCTTGCCAACGTGACCCACCATCATCAATGATATCACCTGCAAAAGATACTGAGACACTGACACCGCCACCATCGGCACCGCCATGTAACTCACCTTCTTCAGCTCCTTCACAAACGTAGTCGTTCTCCGATCCTGCACCAGTAGTAGCGGATTGTCCTTCTCCATTCCAAGGCAACCTTTGTTTTCCTCTTCAGCAAGACAGCAACTGTTTGTTTTGGCTACGACACTTAGCCTGGAAAGTTGTATTAATAATCTACTCCGTGCACGGCAGAGGATAAGATGTGTTTACCGTCTACCGGAGGCTGAGGCAATAAATAAATCACGTGGAGATTGAGTCATCGCACGTTTACCAGACGCATAAACTTCGTCGAGTATCCACAAAATTAAACTATATTTAAGGGGTTGGTGGCACACTTGTCAGAACATTTTCTCAAAGGCTTAATTCCATCAAACCACTCCAATTATTGTTCATGTTATAAATTTGTCCCTTTAACACTTCAATTGTCACATCTAGGACTATAAATGAAACGAGATAAATCACGAGTTACTTAGCTTTTATATTCGACTCGAAAAACTCACAAGCTACTCAAAATCAATAATATTAATAATAAGGGACAAATTTAAACAAAGGTTTTATAGTTCAAATTCTTATACTTAGCTTTTGGTTGAAAACAAGTTTAAATATATTTTTATATTTTTTATTGAGATTGAAGTTTGAGTTCTAGTTGAGTTTAATAATTTAAAGTTCGAACCAAATTTAATGATATTTGAGTTTAATAATTTTCGAGTTTGAGTTTTAAATTTGATTTCTAGTTTGAGTTTGAATTCAATAATTTTAAGCTCGCGAATTGTCGATTCAAGTTCAGTTCAACTTCGAACATTTCAAGTTTGAGTCGAATTCAACACTATTCTAATTAAAATCGACTCGTTTACACTCCTAGTCACATCATATAAGGATGTTTGTAAGATCAACCCTCTGCAAATAAAACATTAATAATAAAATTAATTTAATTTTAAAATTTCGTAAGAATACATGCCATTTGATTCATCGATGAAGTTAATCTTTTTAAACTGTTGATTAATTAATCAATGGTGTAAAAGAGAGACTTTGTCAATGAATTTATTATTATTATAAGGTTTAATATAAAAATAAATATTTAAATTATCGTATTTTTTAAAAGTTTAATTTGTTTTTACTGATTTTAAATACTTAAATTATTATATATATTTTTTAATTTTTTAAGGTCAAATAAGAGTATAAGACAATACTTTAATTAAAAATAATAATAATTTAAATATTAAAAATGATAAAAAAATATGATAAACTATTAATTGTAATTAATCAACTGTATAAAAGATAAACTTTGTCGATATATAAATTTGATATTATTATAAGTTTTAATAAAAAAATATTTAAATTGTTACATTTTTATTTTTTATTAATTTTAAATATTAATTTTTTATTTTTTAAAATAATTTGAGATACATGTTTTAATTAAAATAATAATAATTTAAATAGCAAAAAGACAAAAATTAAACATGTGATAATTAAGACATTTATTTTAATTTTTAATATTAAATCTTATACTGTTATTCTAATTTCTTTTTGGTCAAAGACTAGCAATCCAATTTTGTGAATTTGGGTAAGGTAGGGGATATTTAATTGTTTTTATTCTGGATTTATTGTAAAGTTTGATGGTTTACAGATAAATAAATTATTATTTATTATTTTTTAAAATCAATTAAATAATAATAATTTAAATAGCAAAAAGACAAAAATTAAACATGTGATAATTAAGACATTTATTTTAATTTTTAATATTCAATCTTATACTATTAATCTAATTTCTTTTTGGTCAAATACTAGCAATCCAATTTTGTGATTAATTGGGTTAGGTAGGGGGATATTTAATTGCTTTTATTCTGGATTAGTTGTAAAGTTTTATGGTAAATAAATATAACCTGCTGCTTTCGGTATTTTAATTTTTAATAATAAATTTATTCACTCCGTCCTTTATTTACTTTTTTAATGTTTTAAACTTTAATTATAATTATATTAAATATTTTAAATAATTAAATTATATAAATTATATATCTAAATTTATTTGATTAAGAAATGTTAAAATTTATATATATATTTAAATAATAAATTTATATAATTATAAATGAAAATTTAAAAAATAATTTAAGAAACTAATAAAAATAATATTTATGAGACACCAAGAATATCACTAGTACAGTAACTGTGAGATTATTTCGGGTGAAACCTAAAATTATTTAGAATATTTTCATTTGTGTTGAATGTCGGGAATTTTTTTCTTGAAAATGATTATTTAGAATATGTCATGGGGCTAGACTGTTGCTAGATGGACCGTGCGGTCTTAGTCGCTTTCTCGGTTGAAACTCGACTAAGTTACCCTAAATTCTCTAAGTAAAAGAACTTAGAAATAAGCGGGAACGAAGGAAAGATAATGGCAAATGAAAGTAAAGAAAGAGACTTAGAGTGAATGTTGATTTGTATTCAATCTGAAGTGAAAGTGAAGTGTGTAAATGAGGTGGGGATAAGCTTCCTTTTATAGCTGAAGCCCCCTACATCCAACGGTTCTGTTTAAATTACATCAACGGTCAAGATTTGAGCTATCTAATCTAAATCTCTGTTTGAATTTTAAACAAGAGATAATATGGGAATTATCTACAAATAATAAATGATAATTACAATGACTTATCAGGCTATCCATGGTAAATGGGCTTGCTTTCCTGGGTCATCTGATAGGCCCAAAAGGTGACAAAGATAGTGTTGGATTGTCATAATTGGGCTTGTCTCGGTCACGGGCTTGAGGTCCGTGACATTCTCCCCCACTTGTTCTAGCGACGCCCTCGTCGCGCGGCTAGAATAGGACTCGACAATCTGATCTTAAAATCGTCATAAGTCTTCGCCAGGTTCCCAACTCGAAATCGAACAGTGATGTCCTCCCACAAGGACTGCTCGCATCGGTTCATACCGTCTTGTAACATCTTGCTCAGCATCATCGCGTACATCTCGATCGTAAGAGCCCCCTCTTACTAGTTGCGATTTACCTTGGCTTGGACCCTCTTGATCCATGATCAAAGGCTTGGACACCACCACATTGAACACTCGATGATCTTGTAGAACCTTGAAAGATCTACGATGTCCCCGCCAAGTCTTTGAATTGCCTGATGGGTTAGGTTTTCTGCGTCCTACACCCAACAAAGGTGGCAAATCAAACTGAAAACCACTCATAGTAGGTTTGAGATGTACCTTCCTCAGAATACTTTTTGCAACATTCACTTTAAACTGCATCAACCCATCTTTCTCTATGATGTTTGATGCACTACGCATTGACCCTTCTTCTCTCAAGAAGTCCAATGTGTTCTTCACCTCGACCAAAGGTGACTATCTAACGAGCTTCACATTCTCAAGCAGCTTTGGCAACTCTTATCTCTCCAAGGTAAAATCCCCAACAATAGCTTTCAAAGCAATGTCTCTTTGACTAGGAGCATCCTCGACAAGCTGAATGACAGTTAGCGTCTTGGTTCTTTTCCCTTTATCTCGATGCACGGGCACAACACATTGTTGTTTGGAATCCAAAATGCAGACAACACCGGCACAAGGAAGAATAAGAGCATCTCTACGGTCAAGGAAACTCAGTCCGAAAACAAAATCAAAGTTATCTAGATTTATTACCTTGAAACTTGAAATTCGGATTTATGTGTTACATGTCTTGAAAATGATGTTAAATTATCCTAAACACTCCTAATAATGTGTAGGAACACTTTAGGATTGATTTGATCAAGTCTGGAAATGAATCCTTAATATTTCTAAGTGCAGACTTGCATTTCGTGCATGGGTATCGATACATGAGCCATCGGTATCGATACCCATAAGTGAAAATAGGCTATATGGGCAGGGTATCGAACCATGGTTCGATACCGGGTCCTCCAGTGGCATAATGGCATCGATATCAGTATCGATGCTGGAGGTTCCTCTTTTCGTTGACTTTGAAAATGATCAAAGGGTATCGATACCCATCGCTCGATGCCTTCTTTGGGTGGGTATCGAGGCAGGGTGGTTCGATACCCCATATAAGGGTATCGATACCCCCGCGAAAACTTGACAAGTTAAGTATTATTTGAGGTTCGATAAGAGAATTAAAGGTTATAATGAATCTTATAATTAATGAAATGAATGGCTAACACAAGTTTGATGATATTAAACCCCGAATGACTAAGTTATGAGGAGTCTTGATATGTTTTGATGTGAAGATCCGAGGTGGATCGTTTATGTGTGTTGAGTCTTTGTTTGATGGAAATCTGGATATCCAAAAGTGTTGCAACACGTCGAAGGCCATCCGATGTAACATTCTGGGTGATGATTTTGAAGACCATTCCGAATGTAGGATCCCGATGCTGTGTGGACGCGGGCCTCATTTGATGATACTCAATATGACATTCCGAGTATGGGATTTGGAGGATCCCGATGTTGTGTGGACGCGAGCCTCAAATCCCAGATGTAGGATCCCGATGCTGTGTGGACGCGGACCCTGCTCGTAGTGTAGGATCCCAATGCTGTGTGGACGCGGGCCTCACTACCTTGTGTTATTTTTTTGACATGTATATGTTGTGTGCGTCATTATACATTGTTATGCCATGTGGTAGGCATGCATGCTAGATCATCATATCCTGCAAGATATTTATATGTTATGCTTTACTGCTTATGATATGCATGATGTTGGCCGAGTTCGGCGTACCCGCTGAGCTTTCGTAGCTTAGCGTTTGAAATGTGTTTTCGTGCGTAGGTTAGGTGGAGCCGGTTCGTGGAGCACCATCAAGGTTTTGATTTCAGCATCGATCGTGTTGTCAGAGTACATGTATTAGATTAGCGGGCTAGTACTGTGTTGAACCCTATGTAATGTAATTCTGTTTATTTTAATTTAGGTCGAATGTTTTAAATGAGTTGTAATATTTTGGAGCTCCAAGTACTTTAAATTATTTTGGGTTTTGTTTTAACTTAATGGATTTATAATCATAATTGAACTTGAGTTGGTTTTATTTTTGAGCTTTTGAAATGAAATTTTGGAATATAGGTTTTGGGCCGAAGGCCCAATATGACATCTAGGTCGGGGTGTTGCAATTTATTATTTAAAAAATTTGAAAATAAATTCTAAAAAACAATAAACCAAATAAATTATTATTTGTTGTGAAAAAATTAAAATAATAAATGAAATAAATTATTATTAATTACTTTAGAAAAATGAAAAAAAATAAAAAATATTTACGTGGCATAGTGTCAAATCAAAATCTCGTGTTTACGTTAGTCAATTAATATTTTTCGTTCAGATATGAATATTTTGATTCAAAATAAAATTTTAAATTTCAAAATAGAAAAAAAATTGAATCAGTTTTAGTGGTTAGAATAATATATGTTATAAAATATACTAATTATTAGATATTAATCACTCAATTATTGTACTACAATACTAATACTCGAACCCATAATCTCTTATTGTTTTCTTAACCATTGAGACAAGATGATTCATATGCTAAAATAAATATTTTTTTAAAAAAAAAAACATTCATTAGAAAATATAACATCCTCTGCAACAACCGTACTAATGTAATCCAGTACATCAAGAGAAAAATAGAAAGCCTCCCTATTATATAATTACGGGCGATTCAAAATTTTTTGGGACCCTGTGCAATTTATTAAAATGTGGTCTTTAGAAGTAATTATCCATAACCTCCGCTAGTTATAAAATTGTAGTCCTTAGAAGCAAATGTTCTTTCTAGGGTCCCTATGCGATCGTTTCTATTTCTTCTGTCCAAAACCTCACCAGTTCTATAGAAGTAATAGTAATAAGAATAATCAATAAAATTCTATAATCAATTGTTGCATTTAAGAAATAATTATAACGTTTTAACAATTATAATACATCTTTCTTAATAGCATTTTCAAAAAATTTCAATAAAATTCGAGATTAACATCATCTAATAAATGTAGTTAATCAAAATTTTGAGACTTTTTTTAGGGAACTGTAATCACTCATTTTCTATCGGATTTTAGTATTTATAGTATTATTGTAGTAATCATATTATTAATAAAAATAGAAGAAAAAAGAGAGAAAAATGTAAAAAAAAATAAAGAAGTAGAAGGGAAGGAAAAGAAAGGAAGGAAAAGTTGATGTGGGAGTAGAATCCCACATTGATGAGAAACCCCACTACCTTCTCTCTCATTGCCTATAAAAGGAGGGGAGGGGGAGCCTTTTGAGAGGGAACCAATTAGGTGAAGGTAGTATCCTATGATCCTAATTTGAGAGCCTAGCTCTCCCCAAATTTTGGGTGGTTCGATCGGGTTCTATTTTTAGGATTCAATTTAGTTAAAATTTTTAAAGGAGTTGTGGTAGATCTTGGTGGGGAGTTCATCGGGGTTAGCCGTTCGAATTTTTAGGTATATTTTCTTTTCCTTTCTTTTTATATTGTATTTTGAATATTTTTAATGAAAGTAATTGTTTATTAATTTTGTTGGTATTTTAAATTAATGTTTTATTTATGTTTCGTATTTATTGGTGTTTTAGATTAATAATTATGTTGTATTTATTTATGTTTTAGATTAATATCTTAATTGTTAGATTAATATTTATATTATTATATATTTATTTATACTTTTATTTTATGTGATGTATTTAATTTATTTGTTATGTTTAAGTTGCATAAATGATATTAATTTGTTGTATACGGGCCCCTAAATTCGGTCGTAAGCGAGGCCAACTCAAGTGTAGTGGTGGTGGTTCGGACGCTTATCTTCGGGTTTAGGTGCTTTAAAATAAATGCGCACGTCCAATTAAAAATTAATTTGATCGTCAAATTAGCCCGAAAAATTTAATATTAATGAAGCGGTAATTAAACTTTTAAACGATTACCGCTTTACTAATATTAAAGATTTTGGGCTAAAGTGATGATTAAATTAATTTTCAATTGAATTTGCGCTTTTATTTTTTCGCATTTAAAAATGACATTTAGACCCGTCTTTTTAAGTGGGGGAAAAGGCTAATGCTTTCGTGGAGATACCGTTCTCCCGTATGGGCCCTAGCCGAAGTACCTCTGGGGCTCCACTACCTTATGCTTTCGTAAGGATATCGTTCCTTCATACGGGCATAAGCGAATGGGTCCCCCTGAATTGAACCCGGTCACAATGAGCCTATAATGGGTGATGATCGGGGGCCTTGCTACTCTTAGTAAAGGACAGCTCGGACAATTCGGGTCCCCTTTAGCACCAACACTGCATGTAGAAAATTAGAATACCCACCTCATTAGAGCCATGCGGATACCCTGGGTGAACTAGACTGAATATCTAAGGTTGCTCTTCTCTGTTTATTTTACGCAATTTAATTTATTTTGCGTTTATTATCTTACCCGATACTAACATGTTTTCTTCATGTTTTTATTTCCCTTTTTGCATGCATCATCACATTTTGCATTGCATTAGGAGGTATTGATTCGAGTGGTTCATCATACATAGGAAACTTTCACCATGGAAGAGAGGTATCTAAGAACCCCAACCCTAGTGTTAGAAACCGATCAAAGACACTGATTAAAGGATAAGATTTGGTAAGGTCACTGTCCATCAATCCTTTTTTATCAGACACCGGTTAGAGGACAATCGAAGAGCTCCAGGCAACAGTCTACCGAACGATTAGGTAATGACCATGCATTTATTCGGGTCTATATCAGAATGTCAGTCCTGGATTTCAAGCGAACATGAAGGATGTAACAGGAAACCAAAGTTTGATGAATGGGTTATTATAAACACATAACCGATATCATCCTACCATCCGGAGGTCGGGTCGGAAGCAGGTATAAAGAACAAAGAATAGGTGATTGTTATGCATTTTTGCCCGAGTCTACAACCGAATGACAACCCAAGATTTCAAATGGACATATGGATATAACAGAAAGCTACGAGAACCTAACCGTAGAATGGGTTATTAAAGGTGTAGAACCGATGTCATTTTGCCAGCCATAGTTCAAGTCAAAGTCCGATATAAAGCACCGATAAAGAAAAGGTAATGGACCGAATTCTCAAGCACATCAATGAAGAAATGGTTTGTATTAGACTACATGAAGAAGAAAAAAAGGTCAGTACCTTACCGACCCACTTCACGTGGATCGAAGACACTATCCAGGATTATCGAGAACAATTCAGCTTTGGAAGAAGCATCAGCAAGAAGAAACCACTGTTAGCAACACCAACATGGTAGGTTGCTCAAACGATCTACGATAAAGACCAATGCCATACAAATCTTGAGGATTGAGGTTTAAAGAGAAGTCAAAAATAAAATCGAGTCAACCAAGGAGACTGAAACTCATGACGTAACAGAGATTCCCAGATCGAGCAAGCAACTTAGGACCATAGATACAATAGGAATTAAGGCTAGTACTCGTGTATAGGACTAGTTTCCCCTTAAATTGTAATGGACCCTCTATTTCCCGTGAAAGTAATCCAGTAAGCTGATTACCAACAGGGATCAATACATTTATCTGCATACATTTTGCATCGTTTGCATCATGATATTCACATTATGCGTGAATTTACCCATTTAGACATTATTTTGATAATTTGCATATCATGACCATTGAGGGAAAATTCAGAATCCCCACAGCACAGTCCCTCAAGACAAGGAGGTAGCTCATGTTCAAGAAAAGGGCACTTGCCCATCTAATCAGTCTCACGGTCGTCTTCACGACCACCTTTAACGGTACAATCAGACTATAAAGAAAGAGTTTCCACATCCAGCAGACTATAATGTTAATGCGGTATGTGACTACCATTTGGGAGGTACAGGTCATACGATTGAGGATTGTAGAGCTTTGAAAACAAAGATGGGTTTCAAGGAAGGCTAACTTCTCAGTTAGATGTTTGACCAATGATTGCAAGCATCTTTGCTTTTAAAAATGAAATCGAACTTAATGCTTTCCGCCCGAAAAAAGTAAAGACTTTTGTAAATACTTTTTTTAATGACGTTCATATTCATTAATTCTTTGAACATTTCATTCATTTTTAGAGATAACATTTGATCTCATATGTACGTATAACCAAACATTTTTGAACATACATCTACATATCATTACACACTTAGTCCTTGAAATTCCAAGTACGATAACATCTTTGCTACAAACTCAAAGATCGACTCTAAAGTTTGGTATATTCAGAAGAGACCGAATGTTGCAGGGATATTACAAATGAGAGTCTCTGCTAGTCCACTAAGGCCAACAGAGGAACAATATGAATGAATAGATAATGAGCAATTCCCATTTTAGGAAATTTCCTTCTCAAGCACTTGTTGTTCAAGATTCTTGAATCGAGAGTCGACCTTAAACTTCTAACCCCTGAAGACCTTCTCAAGATTTTCTTGAATGAGACGACAAATGACATTCTTTTACCTCACCTGAAAAAAAAGTAGGATCGGACAAATCAGATACTGAAATCGAAAGACTATCAAGAAGAAATAGTCACGAGCTAAGACACACACACAAAAAGAGAAAAAAAAAGAAAAGGAAAAGAGAAAAAAGAAAAAAAGAAAGAATAAACCTGGAATGACAATAGGAAGGTCGAAAACGAGCCCGAATCGAGTAAAAGAGAATTTTTGTAGATTGCAACATCAAGTAATCACAGAAAGACGATTAGATCCAAGCAATATTAGAAATTTGCAAGAAGGTGATCAAATCCAAGTAGAGGATAACATATAAATATTTTAATTTGGTGATACACCCACAAATTTGAAAGAGAAAAAGAAATGAGAAGGAAATAATGTTGTACACACTTCATATCTGGATCAAGCAATTTAGAAGCAGAAATTCAGCCAGAAGGAACGAGGCAATGATGAGTAAAGAATCATCATTCTAGATACCTCACGATCACATAGATTTGCAAAGAAGAAAATATCGAAGCACATCAGAGACAAATCGGCCTGAAGATTGTCATTTTTGGTAAAAAAGAAAAGAAAAAAGAAAAAGAAAAGAAAAGAAAAAGAATATTAGAAGTACACAGATACATTTACATTGGCCATGGAACCAGGTCTTACAAGCTTTCAAAGACCATTCTAATCATTCAGGGATATCCAAACTATATGAGATTGTCTTCAGACCACACTTTCGTCCAAAGGTTAACCTTACTTCAAGGAACGTCGAACTTCGAAGTGCCTAATCGACACCTGAATGAGGGAAGGATGGGGCAGATGAGAGAATGAGATAATGAAAGCCACATGAAAACTAGGTAGCCTCTAGGAAGTATTGTTCCTTTTGAAAGCCTGATGATCCAGAAGAGATTATGCATTTGTATATATCCCTGCAATAATCGAGGATCCTTTAAATATACTCTTCAATAGAGTTGAGCTTTGCCAGATTAGGGCAGATATGTCATTGCATTTGACATTTAAGAGGACAAACTTTTTCTGAAAGTTGTTTTGCAATACTCTGAAATCACATACACCTTTCTTGCATAAAAAATACATGCAAAATAAAATTATTTTCTTAAGAATTAAAGAAAAATGAAATTCAACCTCCATTGAGGTACCTCGATGAACACATAAATGAAATCAGGATACAAAGATGTTCAATCAACCTTCATACCAATCCAGGCGAGAATGCGAAGAACACAAGTGGGGCATCATTGTCCGCTAAATGATTAAATCAGAGCTCAAATCCGAATTGACTAGAGGTGTTATCAAGACTGACAGAGTTTGGTTAACAAAGTTTACTAGGTCAACCGAATGAGGAACGAAGCCTCAAATATTTTGAAACAGAGTTAACAGAAGCTCATGCATCATTGCATACCTACAAATAGGTTACATCTGTACATTCCAGTATACTTCATGAACACATGCATTGTGAAAATATTCATGCATCATCCTTTTTGATTAACAATCTTACATAAAAAGACAAATACTTGTCAAGAAAGATGACCCAACAAAGACTTCGTGCATCTTTGCACTTTTTCGCAAGAAGATCACTCGAGTACCACCTTCCAACAACAAGAAGGAAAAGAAGAAAGATAGGACCAGAGAGGTCAACATTTCAGATCTGTAGACCGTCATATTTGATGAACCTCTTTCTATGATCAAACAGAGAGATCTGGGTCATCATCCGAGAAAAAGAGAAAAAAAAGGAAAAAGAAGAAGAAGATAGAAGGAGAAGAAATTAAATTGAGCTTCGGAGTTTGAGCCAAATAGTTAGAAGAGAGTGCTATCATTGAAACAAAGAAAGAAAAACTGAGGAGACCGATAGCTAAGACCAGCAGGTCACAAAGATCAAGACACTAGGGAAATCCAGACACCCAAGTGTTCTCAGAAAGAAGATTGGCAGCCTTTCCAGCGTGAATCCCGATTTCAAATAGAAGATTAGCAGCCTTTGTAAGCGTGAGTCCCGAAAGTTTGAAGAAAATTGGAAGCCACTTTGTGTGAGTCCCAAAAGACTCGGAGATGAAGGTTCCATATAGAAGGTACCAACATGTTTGAAGTCTCACAAAAAGAGAATTTACAATAGTTCTATACTGAGAGAGCTCATACACACCGAACACCAACTCATAGTTTTACACAGAAAGAGCTACCGAAAGAAAAGTTCGCCCATGACGCGATGGTTTCATATAGGAGAAACCGACAACGTAGAAGACATGTAGTCTCATACAAGAGAGACTCTTATCTTCATCATCGTCTCTGAGCGAAAGTTCCATATAGGAGGGACACATAACTCAAGACATCAGGGTGATGGTTTTATATAGGAGAAACCAAAACCCGGGATCTAGAAATGAAAGTTCTATATATGAGGAACTTTTATTTTGCAAGATCCACTCAAGACGCAGAAGGTTTTATATAGGAGGAACCTACAACGTGAAGGCGAAAGGTCATATACCGAAGTGACCTTTAGCTTCAAGATCAGAAGGTGAAGAAGTTCTATATAGGAAGGACTTAAAAGCCTAAAGATTCAGCCGAGGAAAAGCGAAGAGTTCCAGAAGAATACGTGATTCTAAAGCATCAGACAAGGAAGCGATGAGATCATTGATACTTGCATCATCCGAGAGCATAATGTCAAAAGCGAAGTGTTCTATATAGGAAGAACTTACAGCCCAAAAGACTTTACAGAAGAGAAATTGCTTTTCAAGAAGTCAGTCAGAAGAAGAGAAAACAGTTCTATATAGGAAGAACTCGCGACCTCGAATTTCTGATTTGAAGATTTTGTCTTCCACAACGGATCTTTAATTTTGAAGATCGAAGTTTGATGAATTGGCCGAGGAAGAGCAGAGAGTTCCAGAAGAACCTGTGATTTCTGAAGCTAAAGAATGAGAAATAAGACAAAAATGAGTGCTTTTTTATCTTTGCTTCACAAGAACAAGCAAAGAGGGGCTACTGTAATCACTCATTTTCTATCAGATTTTAGTATTTATAGTATTATTTTAGTAATCATATTATTAATAAAAATAGAAGAAAAAAGAGAGAAAAATGTTAAAAAAAAAAGAAGTAGAAGGGAAGGAAAAGAAAGGAAGGAAAAGTTGATGTGGGAGTAGAATCCCACATTGATGAGAAACCTCACTTCCCTCTCTCCCATTGCCTATAAAAGGAGGGGAGGGGGAGCCTTTTGAGAGGGAACCAATTAGGTGAAGGTAGTATCCTATGATCCTAATTTGAGAGCCTAGCTCTCCCCAAATTTTGGGTGGTTCGATCGGGTCCTATTTTTAGGATTCAATTTAGTTAAAAATTTTAAAGGAGTTGTGGTAGATCTTGGTGGGGAGTTCATCGGGGTTAGCCGTTCGAATTTTTAGGTATATTTTCTTTTCCTTTCTTTTTATATTGTATTTTGAATATTTTTAATGAAAGTAATTGTTTATTAATTTTGTTGGTATTTTAAATTAATGTTTTATTTATGTTTCGTATTTATTGGTGTTTTAGATTAATAATTATGTTGTATTTATTTATGTTTTAGATTAATATCTTAATTGTTAGATTAATATTTATATTATTATATATTTATTTATACTTTTATTTTATGTGATGTATTTAATTTATTTGTTATGTTTAAGTTGCATAAATGATATTAATTTGTTGTATACGGGCCCCTAAATTCGGTCGTAAGCGAGGCCAACTCAAGTGTAGTGTGGTGGTTCGGACGCTTATCTTCGGGTTTAGGTGCTTTAAAATAAATGCGCACGTCCAATTAAAAATTAATTTGATCGTCAAATTAGCCCGAAAAATTTAATATTAATGAAGCGGTAATTAAACAAAATACCAATTTTTGGGCGGTGTGGGGTGCTAATCCTTCCCCATCCGTAATCGACTCTCGAACCCCAATTTTTAAATCTCTGGTTTTACGGTGTCCGGTCTACCAAAACGGACGGTGACGACTCCAATTTTTCAAAAATGATTTTTAAAAGAAAACCCTCACGGGGAATACATTATTTTCAAAATGAAATGTTTTCCAACACCGAAAAAGAATATTTTAGCGATGACACCTAAACGTAGATTTTTTATCGCTACAGGAACCTTATGCAGTCGCTTTTATTGCGCCTGTCTATAACCTCAATCTATATACTGACCCATGTGCAAGCATATGTGGTGCCTTATTTGTTTACCAACCATTATAAACTCTTCAAGGATTCTTACAGGATCGAGAACGATGTTTGTATAATTCCCTAAGAACAAAACATGTTGAGAACCTTCCCACTTTGATTGGAAAATAGGTACTTTACAGTTAATGCCCAATTTTCAAGTGAAATCAACTTTAAAGACCTCTTTTGCATCGTAAATACTTTTCCAGATAAAGGATGGCTTCTTATGCAATGTGACTTCCACAATATTCCGACAAGGGAAATACTTGGCTGATAAACCCTTAAAACTCAGGCAGTTCTTAACTGTCAGTAGCCTTCATACTTGTTTTGCCAGCATTTCTAGATTGAAAGTGTTCAAATCTCTGAAACGAGACCCTGTAAGACTTTGACCTACATGTGCCCATCCTCTTGTATTTGCCTTCCCCGATCACCAGTATGCTCTTATTGTAAAAGTAATAGGATCAGTACTACAAGCTGGAAGGTAAAAAACAACCCATGACATATGTTGACAAAGCCTGGGCCATAGATTTTAAAAGCACCTCTCTGTCCCCGTAAGAAAGCTAAGTTTTTTGTTCACCCTCGGGTTCTTTTATCTACTTTCTTCAAATCAAAATCTTGGTCGTCAGTTTGTTTTTCCCAACTATAAGAGATAACTGCAGCCGCAGGTATTTTTCCACTTCAGTTTCCTCTCTCACGCCTAAAACCTCATAGATTCTACTTGTACTATTCACAGACATCCCATCACTAAAATAAATGGACTTATCACAAGTCCCGAAGAAGCTTCATAAACATCTAAAATTTCTTTAAGACTCGAAGCCTCAACAACGGTGGATTCAGAAAAATATTTGAGGATAGACACATAAAATTTTAAAATTTTAGGGTGGAAAAAACTCATAAATATTAAAAAAACAAGGACTAACTCATAAAACTTAAAAAAATTAAAGGAAAATGTATAAACTTCAAAAAGTTCAGGATGACCTAATGCTTCTCATTCTTTGCTCCTTTAATCATAGATCCTTGTTGGCTAGTCTTTATGACCTAATGCTTCTCATTCTTTGCTCCTTTAAAGGTCAAGCTGATAACCTTTGAGTTTAGTAAAAGAAAAGATAAGAGGAGTGAGTCCCCTACCTTAAACCTCTTTCAGGACTAAAAAATTCAGATAAATTTTAATTAATTTTGATTTAAAAGGAGATCAAAGACACAAAGTTCATAATCAAATTAACCTAATTGGCCTGAAAACCCATCTTGATCATGACATTCTGTAAAAAGAGTCATTTTACTACAAGTATTTTTATATTTAATTTCACAGCAACCCCTTTGTTGGGTCTACTTTTTGAACCATTTTAAGTATTGCAATAACTTATTAGCCACAACTATATTATTACTAATTAATCTATCAGGTACAAAGGCAGACTGATTAATGCTTAATTTGGTTAGGTTGTTCTACTGCCAAAATAATATCCCACCACCAGACAATATTTGTACGTGAATTTATGTAAGCAGGTGATATCACTTTAATTAAATCCTAAATTTAATAAGTAAATTCAATTTGAATATATTATACTATATAATAAAAATTGATAAAATATTATTATATACAAAATTTTTATATGAATATAAACGTATAATTGTACACATTATTACATTAACATTTTAATTAAATATTTTATAATTAAATATTATTTTTATTATAATTATAGTAATTTAAATATTAAACTAAATATTAATTTAAATTTAAAAATTATAATTTTTAATGAAATATTAATTTAGAATTATAATTAAAATTAAGTACATTAAAACTAAATAAAAGAGTAAATAAATAAATAAAATTAAATATGTTAAATTCATCAAATTATAGATATCCTAAATTACATGTCATATAAACATCAAGTCTTATAAATATTAGTTCATACCAATAGTAAGTCGGATTCAAAATAAGTCGGGTCAATTATCAGGTCAGGTTCAAAACAGGTCGAATAAAGTAAGGTCTCGGGTCGATTTAGTTGGGTAATATTGATTATCTATTAGGTCAAATTCGGGTTCGAGTTCGTTTCAGTCGGATGCAGATCGGGTTCCGAGTCCACAGTAACAGGTTTAAATCGGATTCGAGTTATTCTTGGTCGAATATAGGTCAGGTTCGATTACAACAGTAACAGTTCCAAATCGGGTTTGAATCATCAACAGTCGGATACAGATCAGATTCAAGTCATTACATTCTCGGATCAAACCAAATTTTGACTCAAACATATTTCAGTGAGATTTTGAGATCAAATCAACTTTTTACATCTCTATGCAAAGTCCATACATCTAGTTAAAGTCGTTACAAAAAAATAGTCTTTGTTTGCCGTACCCGTGCTTGCAATGGTGGTTATCACCCTCTTCTCTCTTCAATAGGAAAAAATCTCTCTTTCCCTTTTTAAGGAGAGATTATATTATAGGTCCGGCCTATCACGTCAACCGTGGTCCTTAACTAATTAAAACTACTCATTTCGTCACTAATCAGCCATGTAATTAATGTAATTTCCAGAAATCATATTTTTAAAATGACATGAAAATTCTGAGTGAATATTCATTAGTTGAAAAAAAATGAGGTGGAGATTAGTGGTGAAGTGGGTGGTTATTATTGAATGAGACCACAGCTGATGTGATAGGCCGGGCCCATGATATAATTTCTCCTTTCCAAGATAGAAATTGTTCCAAAAAAAATATAAACCTGTAACATCATTCCTAATCAAGACACTTCCCAATAACATTTATGGGAAGCTCCTTTTAAGAGGCAAATCATAGTTTATGAATGAGGAGAATACTGTTATTGAAAGACTAAGGTCCAACATAAATCATTTTCTTCCATATTTTTAATTGATGTTTTGAAGGTGGTGGTATTTAGTACAAATTTGGTGATAGATATTTGCTTACAATCTAAATTTCCCAAAACTAAAATAAACTGATGATTTTAAAACTAAAACAAAATTCTGTCCAACAAAACTTAGAACAGAGTAAGCTAAACCAGCAGCTTGAAGTATATGAATATGTACACTGAAATAGAGAGAAGAGCAAAGGAGTGCTGCCAAAATAGCAGGGCCGATGCTTCCCTCACTGCATACCCCCTCAAGCTTGCAATGGCTCCCAACAAAATGGCACTGGGCGTTGCGTACTGAAGCAAAAGCACAAATCTATACATTGAATTATCAGAGATCAAACAATTCCATCTGTTAGCCAAATAAATTATCCCAATACCACCCAAAGGAAGTATCAAAAGCCTAGCAACGACGATTCCTACCGTTGTCCGAACCCCGAGTCTTGACTCATACCATCCTTCCCATAACATTCCTCCCAGCATCAGCATGACAGCAGGTACCATTGCCTCCGAAATCATGGCCATACTGTCTGCCATGAAGTCTAAAGGAGCGTCTGAGCCGAAAACCATGCTTTTTACCTCTGGAATGATCCCTATAACAACAGCTAACACGGTAGCAATCAGTGGAGGCTGTAGAATTTGATTGATTGGCGTATGTTCCACAACAATTCTTATCTTTCTAATCACGTTAGGTTCAACCAGGCACCTATATGACATGGGGCTACTCGGACTTTGGTCATGAATCCCGACACCAGAAGATGAAGATACATCTGAGATGCTATTGAAAAGGATTGCAGTCAAGGGTGTTCTGCAGTGTTCGGGTTCTCTTTCCTCGATTCCGGTCCATTCGGCTTCGATAAGAAGTGGAGTACTGAGATCATTTCCTGCAGGCAAATTAGGCAATTCCTGAATCTCATTCTCAGTGCATTGCTCAACAACCTCATAGTACTCCAATGACGGCTCCATCATGTGGTAAATGAGAGTATAAACAAGAACAACTGAAACCCATTGGGAGAAAGCTGCATATGCAATACCATCAGAGCATGTATTCCCAAAAGGGTTATCTTCATTGTGGCACACTGCTAAAACTACTGAAAGGGGAATATTTCCGGTGTTTCCAAAAGCGGTCATGACCACCGTGAGACGAAAGAACTCGGGCGGTGTCCGGCATATCAATGCAACTACGCATCCCAACACTGAACCGATGGCTGTACTGATGAGCACATTCACAGGAATAAACCACCAGTGGATGAATTTGTTGAGAGTAATGAGTGGACCGAGGTGAGTGAATATTAAACAAGGCCAGAATAGAAAGAAAACAAGCTTGCTTAGCAGCTTGAGAGTTGGTTTTGGAATCATTTGGATTTTTGGGTGGGAAAGGAGTAGTCCTATTAGAGCCATGGAAAGGAGTTTGAGTACAGGCAAAACTGCTTCAACAGCAATCTTTGTTGATTTCAGGTCTTTGTTCGAAATGACAAGTAAAGGCTCCATTGCAAGCAAGTTCGACTGAAAATGAAAACAGTGAAGAATGAAAGAGTGATTGAACATAGGGGAGTGATGGAAGAGAAGAATGGCACTTGGGATGTAAATATTTGTTATAAACGAGGATGACTGAAGAGAAGATACAGGACAAGAAGTTGTCTTATCTTTAGATTGGGACTCGGATCGTAAACTTTTCTTTTTATGCTGATTCTGAATGTTAACCAATTCCTTTCCTCTCTAGTATTCTTCTTCTTTTCTCTTCATATATTCTCTTTTCTGCAGTTAACTTGTCAGTTTCTTGGAACAAAATTTGAACTGTTTCTTGAAGTGAAAAAAAGGACAATCTTTAGAGGTTCAAGTTAACGTGTCATTATTTTCCCTTTATTCGTCTAGTATTGAAGAATAGATATCCTTTATATTTTTTTGTTGTTGTGTGTTTTTATTTATTTTTCACCGGTACATAGGTAGAAGGGTGCCTACCTAATGCCCTATTTTTTTAATATTTGATATTATAATTCTGTTTTTTAATATTTATTCTTAAGAATTCATTTTTAAAATTTATCTTTTAATATTTTTAGTACTGGTTATTAGTAAGAGTCGGAAAAAAACTAATTATTCGATTTTGGTCTCGGATCCGATAGATTTATATTTGGTATTAATTTGGTGAAATTGTGATTGAATCTAAAATTTAGGTCCCAATCATAACCAGGATTAGATCTTGATTTTCTGGATCTGGTACTCAGTTGGTATCCAATAAGACCGGGACAAATATCGAGTACCATTATTAGTTTTCTTGCTTGTAATAGATAATGTTCTTTTGCTTATATTTTCTTATCAAACTCTCTTTATGTATAAATATTATGAGTATGACTCGTTTGCAAACTTTAATTTTTAAGTCTATAATATTTTAATTTTATTATTTAATATTATAATTAGTGATTAAATTTTTTCTTTTATTACTCAGAATTTTTTAATAATAAACCAATTGACCGGGTATCCAATATTAGTACCGATTCTCATTAGTAACAGAACTGAATCCTAAAATTTAAAATATGGTGTAACCGGGATCGAGACCGGTTCCAATTTTCAAGAATTGATGGTTATCGGGATTGAGAATAATTCTAGTCAAATTAGTCGAGTACCCAATCTTTCCCATCTGTAGTTATTAGGGCCTAAAATTTTGTAACACGTGTTATTAAAGACTCAATTTTTTTCTCAACAATTTTTATAAGAATATTTTTTATTTAATCAGCTACAATGTTATAAATAGTACATGTTTAAGAATATACTCCCAATCATTGAACATTGATCACTTAATTACTGTTCTTTAAATATCGATACTCGATCCTGTGACCTCTAGGAATAACAACCGTTTTCTTAACAACTGAGGCAAGATAATTCGCACAGTTATAAGAACACTCTTAAAACTCATTTTTTAAATATTTTTTATTAGGAGTCTAATATTTTGTCATACGTGTTATTATAAATTCAATTTTCTAATATGTGATTAGTGACCTAATATTCTCTCCAATGTTTTATTATTAGAGATCTATAATCAGGAGTTAATTTTTTTTTTACAATAATTGTTATTAGGGGTATGATTTTTTTTCTAATATTTGTTATTGGGGTCACTCTTAATTTTTTTTTTGATTTTATTATTAGTGATCTAATTTTTTCTCTCTAATACTTGTTATTTAGGATATACTTTTAAATTTATTTTTTTTGGTATTTATTAGTAGGAGCCTAATTTTTAAATTCGCTCTTGGACTACTAAAATATCAGAAACAACTCTGTTTCTCACATTAAAAATTAAGTTTAGAATTTGGATTTCATGGTTTAAGGTTAGAGTTTATGATTAGTTTTTAGGGAATTTATGTAAGATATATTTTTTAAGGTGCAGGGTATAAGATTTAAAATTTAAGGTCAACGTTCAGAATTTATTTTTTTAATATCGAGATATAAAAGAATTTAAAAAAATAAAAAAATGTGTCCTGTATTAAAAGCGCATATATTATCATAAATAAATAAAATACAAAAAGTTATAATAATAATAATAATAATAATAATTTTAGAAAAAAAATTACATAGAAAGGAGAATAAATTCCCTAACGTCAAAGAAAATAAATACAAGAAGACACTACCTATCGAAATGTATATTGTACCTCGGGTCGGACTATTTGATCAAATCAAAATAAAATGAAATTCGATTCATAACTTTTAACATGTAATTTGTATGGTAGGCATAGTTGAATTAATTAGACTGTTGCGATAAAACTCGAAATTCCATCACGAGAATTTGTTTCTATGCCGAAATTGCAGCAGGAGACTTCCGATGAATAAGATATAATTTTTAAGTGGGAGAAAATTGTTTATCTCTTAATCGTATTTTTATTAGTTTTTTATTTTAAATTAGTGAGTATAGAGTTCAGGATTTAAGGTTAGGAGTTATAGTTAAGGTTTAAGGAATTAAGGGTAGGGTGTATTTTTTAGGTTATATAGTTTAGTGTTTAGGATATAAAAAAGTTAGGGTTATGATTTAAAATTTAATTTTTTGAGATTTTTTAATAGGATGTATGAAAAGAGGCACAACATTAAGAGGCAAAAGATTTTTACTCCTTTTAAGTGGCGTATTAACGTAGGAGTAGAAATCTTCTACCTCCTGTTAAAAATTTCTAAAATATTGAATTTTAAACCCTAACCCTTATTTTTTATATGTATTTTTTATATCTTGAAGCCTACATTATAAAATTATCCCTACCCCTAATTCCTTAAACCCTAACCACAACCCTTAACTTAGAACCCTACACCCTACATTATAAAGCGGAGGCACAAATGGAGGCATGAGAAAGAGATATACGATTTGCACCCATTAACGTAGTGTGGTAAAGGGGTAAAAATATTCTACCTCTTTATTATGCTTCCATCCATACCTCCATTCATGCCTCCTGTTGAATATTTCTAAAAAAAATTGAATTTTAAATTTTAATTCTTATTTTTTATATCCTAAACCCTACATCCTAAAAATACATTTTACCCCTAATTTTATAAACCCTAATCACAACTACTAACCTTAAACCTTAAACATTAAACCTTTAATTTAAAACGAAGATATAAATAAAATCATGAAAATAAGTAAACCATTTGCAGCCAAAATGGGTATATTTTGAACCCTGCACGTTACCTAATAATTTAAAATATAATCCATACTTACGTGGCAATGATTACTTACTAGAAAGATCGTCCAACTCATTTTGGGTGGATTTGTTAACTTTAGTTTTAGTCTTTTAACTTTAGTTATTTTGGGTTAAAAAATTGATTTATTTGTTGTTATATGGATTATTTTAAGTTTAGGGTTTTGGTGTTTATAGAATCAAAAGGTAATGTTGGAGTCGTGTACTCTTCTCTTACCTCCATATATATCCTCCTCTCTCGGCAGCTTTCTGATAGCTGGAAAAGTCATTTCAGTTTTATGGCAATGTCAATGCCCATTGATTTTTTCTTTTCTAGTCTTTACCAACTGATCTGCATATTTGAGATTAACGAAACCCAAGTACATTAGCTCATTAATATAAACACCCAGTCACTGCTTTCTATCATGTTGTATTAAAACCGACTATCCATATGCAAAGAATCTTGTTGGGAGGATCCATGAGATAGCCAAAAGATGGGAAATGGATTTTGAGTAATAGTGGTGATTGGTGAAAGTCTATATTAACTACCTTAATTTTCTATTAAGATTTTTTTAAATTCACTATTGTTTTTTTTATTTATCACGTTCAAGGAGATAATTGTTATAACACAAGACTTATACCCCAAAAGTCTTATCTAACTTCCTCTCAAATAAAAAAACAAACAAACAAAACAAACTAGAAAAACCTCACAAGATTATGTGCGTGCAAAATTAAGCACCCATCTAAACCTAGACACTTGAGCAATATTGACAATTGAAGCTCTTAAGTATTTTTCTAATAAAAATAACTTTTAAGATCAAATACAAATTTCTCTATACATAAATATTGGTAGTTGATTTTTTGTTGTTACATGATTGTTTTATTGAGTCTTTTAAACCCTCTAAGGAGTTTGTGATCGTTACCAATCGTTTAAGTTAATTTGGAGATATTGGGAACTTTAATTCCAACATTAAATGTAGTTTAGAGTAGAGTGTATCAGTATACGAGCATTGGTACGCTACTTGAAATAAAAAGAGAGGTCGATCGTTTTAACATTAAATACCAATACACGATACATGTATATCAGTATGAACTCATATGTATCAATACGGTTGAAATTGTATTGGTACACAATTTGGTTATTAGAATTTGCCAAAACTCAGGGCAAAGGAGCATATTGTTACACGAAAAATATTACTCGTACGAGTTTATTTGATATAAGTACACTTACATTTATATTAGTACATCAATCTTGATTTTAATATTTTGACTATTTAAAATCATTTTAAACATATAAAAAAAACCTTTAAAAACTTTTAAACATATTTTTTAAATTTATAAAATTTTAAAATATTTTTGCAAATTTGTTTCAATCCAAAATTATTTTTTTATTTTAGTTATATCAAAATTAAAAATTTCAACGATCTTTACAATTTTGATATAACGAAATCACTTCAAAATTATTTTTAAAAAACTATCTTAAAAATAATTTTAGAAAAAAATATTTTTACAAAATCTTTAAAGCTTCTCTTTTTCTTTTATAAAATATTTTTGTAAAGTATTTTAAAAAATCATCCTATTAATTTATATGTACCGATATGAAGTAGACTGTATCAATATGATATGGATTGTATTGATACCAAAGACACAAAATTAATGAAAAATACAGTAAAATTAACTCAAATAGTCTTACAACTTAGTTTAAAGTTCAAACAAAAGATTTAAGAAGTCATATATATATATATATATTGCATATTTTGGTACATATGCTTCTAAAAATATAAAATTTAAACCATACAAAGCATGAATTTCATCAAATTCTACCAAACATTACAAATTTAAGGCCAAAAACATAAATATAAACACATTAGGCAAAAAACAGGAAACACATTAAATTGAGACCCCCTAACTATATCCAATTAGGCACACTTTGAAGTCGTACAAACATGCTTAGATTATTAAAAATTAGATATGAAAAACTTATCAAGCAAATACATGAAGATAAATTTACCGTTTGAACTAAGGTAGGATGTTAAATCTTTATTCTTCAAGTGTTTTTCCTTCTTAGTGTGTCATAAGCTTTCAAAATTTCAACTTGATCAGCAATACAACTATACAAATAGATAATCAAGTGATTTTTGGTTTCCAAATTGCTTTTGATCCAATGACGTTAGTCCAAAAATTTTAATCCCTTTTGAAATATATTTTTAAATTTCATCTTTTTTTCTTTAAAATAATGAGTCTTTTTGGGACCCAAATGTTTTTAACACATTATAGGTTCAACTTATCTTTCTCAAAGAGACCATATTTATACAGATACCACGTGTATTTATATACTTGATACTAGAATGAGAAATATATTTAGAAATCAACTCCAAACGGCTCCTATCTAATCCCAATAGTCACCAACGACTAATAACTCATTTGGGATGATAAAAAGACCCTCAAACACATAATGAGTCAATATCCAACATCTATTATGAATATAAAAGAGTCTTAGTGCTTCTCTTTCTTTATATAGACTAATACTTGTTGAGATAAATTTTCAATATTTGCTCTAGTGTTTTAGGTTTGGGTGAGTGAGTTAAATAGTGCAAACATCTGCCTTGTGAGAGAAATTTATTGTTTGCTTTGTTTTTGTTTTTTTCTTTCTTTTAAATAGGTTTTTCAAAGGTTTCATTTGTGAGCTTTGGATGCTTGGCTTGGGATAAGTTCTAGTTGTAACGGTTGCCTTCTAATCATAGAAAAGGGGACTATTTTTTTATTGAATTGTTAAAATCTTTAGTTGGAAAGATAAGGTGATGCATGTAGGATTTGATTAGAAATCTAAATCACTCTAAAATTATTGTGTTTATCTTTATCTTTTTACTTCCCACAACAAATCACCCAATAAACCTTTTCTCCACCACTTAGCTGTCATTTCGATTGTAACAATAAGCTTAGCAACCTTTATCTTTGTGATAGCTTTACTATATACACTTACTATGGTATTGACTGACGAATATTTATAATTACTAGATCGTGTTACTATGTACACTTACTAAGGAAGTGACTACCAAACCTTTATCTTTGTTGTCACTTTACTAAGTGTACTTGCTCTGAGAGTGACCAGCAAACCTTTATCTTTGCGGTCGCTTTACTATATACAGGTACTCTAGAAGTGTCTAGAGAACTTTTATCTCTGTGAGGTCGCTTTACTATGCGTACTTATTATGGAAGTCGGTAGCAAATCTTTATCTTGGCTAGGTCGTTTTACTATGTGCACTAACTATGGAAGTGACTAGCGAATCTTTATCTTGGCGAGTTTGCTTTACTACACAATGATCGTGGAAGTACTCTTTGTTTTTTCTGGCATCAATAAGAGAGTTGTCATTTTTCATTGCTATGCTACTTTGATCCATATGAGACTTCATTTTTCATTGCTATGCTGCTTGGAGCTGTAGGAGAGATTCTTTTTTCATTGCTACGCTACTTGGAGCCATAGGAGAGTTTTTATATGTTGTCTCTACGCTACTTGGAGCCATAAGAGAGTTCCTTTTTTCATTGCTACGCTATTTGAAGCCATAGGAGAGCTTTCATCTTTCATCGTTATGCTATTTGGAGCCCTATGAGAGTTTATTTTTTTCATCGCTAGGAGTTGTAAGAGAGTTTTTATTTTTCATCGCTACACTACTAGGAGCCATAGGAGAATTCAGTTTTCATCGCTACACTACTAGGAGCCATAGGAGTTGTAAGAGAGTTCCTTAACACATGATGGGACTGATTCTGTCACGTAGTTTTTAGAAAGAGAAAATTCAAGTAGCCTTGCAAACCCTGTCCAAATGCTACCCTCTAAAAGTGTTGGAAATCAAATCTACAAGAACCTGCAGAACATTTACATACATCAACAGTAAAGGGGTTTTTGCCTTGGAGATGAGCAGAGCTTGACTTGGTTCTTAGGGAAATGCCTACATAAAGAGATGTTCTCGTCTCAAAAAGTATAAAAATATAATCAACTTCATACTCAATTACAGTTTACTGGGAAAAAAAGGGTTTCAATGGATTTAAGAATGAACACTTACAAACATTAAAAAAAATGAGAGAGAGTAAGTACCTAAGAGGAAATGCAGACATTAGAGATAATTCGAGGGAAAAGCTTTGGAGACTTTGGTGGTCATTACTTGGTACTTGATTTTCAAGTATTAGAAAAATTAAATATTTGATTCTTTCAACTATCTATTTATCGGTTCGTATCTCGATTCATTTAAATTGGTTTTCCTAATAAATATCTAAGAAAAATCTAGTATCTAGCTAATCAAGTAAACGATATTTGATTCATAATTTTTTTTTAATTTTTTTTAAATTACATATTAAACATAAAATTTTAAAATTTTATAGCACATAACCAAACATAAAAAATAGTGATTTAAAGTTAGTTTTAAAATATTTGAATATATACATAAATATATTAAAGTTTGTCACCAAAATGCACTAAAAAGGTTAATCTCATTTTCTTTTGTATTAAAAATTTAATAAAAGTATATTTAAAAATTTTAAAACTTAAAAATATATAATAAACATTTAGAACTAATTTAAAGATTTAATTTTAATTTTATATACTATTTAAGAATATAAAATAAAAATATAATTTAAAACTAAAAATATATATTAAATATTATTGAATTGTATCGGATACTCGATAATTAAGAAAAAATTTCTCAAATCAAGCCTAATTATTCTGAAATGGGTATCGAATCCAACTAAATAATTTTTTAAATATCATCCAATATTGTTTTTGGATCATCAAATTATCGAGTTAAATCAATCAAATCGAATAATTTTTAAGGCGGTATTAAAAACAAATTTGCCAATATTAGTAATAAGCCAAAAAGATCAAATGACTCCCCTTTTTTTGCCCAATTCTGTTATTTCTCCGTTGTCTATTTTCTTTCCCCCCCCTCAGAATCTTCTTCTAGGTTTTCAAAAATGGCAAATAACAGCAACAAAGAAGAACCAAGCACTGCTCCGAAGCCTAATCGATGGTACAATATAAGTTTGGGTTCTTCCTTCAAGGATCAACAACAGCCTTATTCCAAATTCTGCACTTTACGCTGTAAGTAATCACTCCCCTTTCAAATTTCCAAGGTTCTGTTTGGTAACCCAGAAAACATTTTCTCGTGCTAACTCCGTATGCGTACTTAATCTTTCAATATATTGTATCTATTTCGATAAAAAGAAAGTAGGAGTTTTAATTGAATATACAACATTTGATGATACTCGAATTCAATTTAAAAAATGATGAAATTAAAGAGATTGTTACGGCAGTATATAGGGTGAAAGAGGTCCATTTTTCTAATAGTATATACATTGATTTGTTTTCTTTTTCAATGATTTTAATATTTGATTACCAGAACGATGAATCGCTTTAATTAGCAATCGTTAGTTTCAATGGGATAACATCATATATTCTTTTTCTATCAGTAACAAGGATTGCAAATCATTGAGTTTTAGGCTTTCATATTCAATGGGAATTACTTAACATATTCTTTTTTTAATAGTACCTGGCGTTAAAAATCATTTAGGATTTTAGATTTGTTTTCTCAACCATTTGCAAATATAAAAATTATTGAGATTTGAATTGAATATTCTTGGTTTGGTCTCCAGTATTGAATCTTATACTATGAGATGTCTGGTTTGGATACTGAGAGTTGCATTTGATGTTTACACAAGCATTAACATCATTTGCTCGGATGTATGCTTTTAGCAGCCTTCTTTGTTTCACAATGTTTGATTATCAGTCTAGAGGAGAGAATCGATTCGATTGATATATTAATTTCTATCAGCATCAAAAAGAGTAGGTGTTACATCTTTTGTGTGGTTCTGTTTCAGATGAATTTAAGCCAGCATCAATTGATAAGAACCAGCCAGGATCTTTCCACAAGACAAAGGATAATCGGGTTAAGGTAGAATTTGAGAACAACCAACAGGGAAAACCCAAGGTGACATTTGAAGGGACATGCGAAGATTACAAGGACAATGATGCAGTTTTGTTCTTTGATGGTGAGACCTTTCGTCTGGAGCGGTTACACCGAGCTGTGAAGCGGTTGAGGCATGTACGCCAGCCTGGTGAATCCACAGCCATTGCTTCAGCTGGCTCTGCTGCAGAGTCTTATTCACCTCCACTTGGTAAAGGACTGAAACCTGAGTCTTTGAACAAAAGCTCAATTCCACCAGTACCAGTGAGTTAATTTCACTCCCGCCATCTCATGCATCTTTGAATAAAGTAGCTATTATTGTTGTTAACTGATTTAAAATAATATTAATTTTTCTATTTTTCCTGTTCTGTATGTGACTTCAAGAGCGCAGGTGAGATTCTCTTTGTTTGTTAGATGCTAATACAGTTAGGTTAGACCTTCATCACCTTGATTTTACCAGTCTATTTGAATTTGGGTTCAAACTTGACAAAAAAAAGGGAATTGTCTTTACTGGTCGTCAGAGTCCCAGGTAGCTGAGCTTTTGAAGGCATTAACCACTTCAATTTTTTTTTTAAGAATTTGTTGTTTTTAGTTTCTTTGTTTCACCATGGTAAAACACTCACTCCCTTGGCCAAATTGCAGAATCTAGAAAGCAGAACAACTCAGAGCCCCTATCATCTTCAGTTCCTAATAAACCATCTACTTCACCAGATCGGAAAAATTATGAATCAGAAGAACAGGTGGATATAGTTGACGATGATGATAATAATGATGGTTTGGAAACAGATAAGCAAGACAATGCCTCTGAAAAAGTGTCCTCTGGTTTCGGCATCGATATCAACTTACCACATCAAGTTGACACAGATGAGGAAATTGCTGATGTAGATTTAAGCGATGATGACAATAAGCAAGGGCGTAGTGCAGCAGAAGCTCTTAGAGACCAGGTGAATGCTGAAGAGAAAGAACAGTCTTCAAGCTCAAATAGTAGCAGTGGAAGTGATAGTAGCAGGAGCGGAAGTGGGAGCGGGAGTGGGAGTGGTAGCAGTAGTAGTGATAGTGAAAGCAGCGATGGCAACTCAGCCATCTCTATTTAAGTGGTTCGATGGGGGTTAGGAGGATCTTCTAACAACAGCCTAGTAGCTGTTGTGCATGGATTATCTGGCTTTGTATTTGAAGTACAGGTTGGATGATCATTTAGAAACTATATATATATATATATATATATATATATATATATATATATATATGTCTTTGTTACCAGAGGATGAAAGCCCAATCATGATTATGCAGTGACAACCATAATCTGACGTCTATTTCACACCACAATCCAAAACAGTTCATGTAATATAATATTGTAACTTTTGGATGCAATAACAAAAGAGAGAAAATACAATTAAATTTAAATTTAAGAAACAAATAACAAAAGAATTATATTTCACTAAGTTATCTTACCTATATTTGTAATTTTATAGAATTATTAATCTATAATATTAAATGAATCATAAATTTATATCTTCAAGAAAATTATTATTTTATTAATTTATTTAAATTATTAATTTATCGAGTATTAATTTATAAAGATTTTATTATATATAATATATAAGGTAGTTATTCAATATGTATATAAATAAAAAGTTTTTATAAGCATCTAAGTTTTTAGGGTTTAAGGTTAGATTTTAGAATTTAAAGGTTAGGGGTTATGTTTAGTGGTTTAAAATTGATGGATTATGGTTAGAATTTGAACATTGAGATTTTTAGGTCAAAACTTAAATCTCTAATCATATTACACTAAACTCTAATTATGAACTATAAACACTAAACTATAAGTTCTAACCACAATCCCTCGATTCTAAACCCATAAACTCAAATCTTTAAACTTTAAAAAACAATTTTTTATAAGATGACAAACAAGTTTTAAAAAAGAATATTCATCTTTGATGTTCTCTCTAGGCTTCAAATTTAAATAGGATTTCTTACGATTCGTAATCTCTCTCAAGCGATCACAAATAAGATTTACTTTCTTATTTGTATCTTTTAACATATCCGAAAAGAAACTATGTTTCTCCCCTACCTTCATCCAACACAATAATATACGATATTTTTTATCATATAAAGCTTCATAAGGTATCATCTGTATACTAGACTAATAGCTAATATTGTAAGCAACTCTACCAAAGGCAAATGCCTCTTTCAAGTCCCTTGAAACTCTATGATCTAACACCTTGACATGTCTTCCAACACCTAAATCACATGCTCAAACTGACCGTTCATTTGAGGATGAAAAAAGGTGTTAAAATACAATCGAGCACCCAAAACACAATGTAGGCATTCTCAAAAACTCGATGGATCCTCTGGTCCTTATCTGATACAATAAACCTGGTCACCCTATGCAAACGCACAATCTTCGTAATATATAGATCTGTAAACTCATCCAAAGTATACGTAATATGCGCTGACACAAAATGTGCAATTTCATAAGTCCATCAAAATAAAATATTTTTTGGTCGGCGTCAAAAGAAACTCAAGCATGGAATCTATGGTTATTCTTTTTTCACTTACATTTCGATATTCTCAACAATTGTAACAACTCGAAAAAAATTGATGTTTTGCCTTCACATGCTAACACATCATACACTTAATCATAAATTCAGTCTCATCTTTCTTCAAACTAATCAAATAGTATCCTTTTTTAAGCCAAGAAAACATATTGGTACTACTGAGATGTATAACAAAAGGATTAGAATGCGCTTCGTTCAAGATAGTACGTCTCAACCCAACATCGTTAGACACCACACCACAACATCGACCACTACATTAACCTTTCTCGGATGATACTCAATGGTCAGATCATATTTTTTAAGCAACTTTAACCATCTATTTTGCCTAAGATTCAACTTTATGTTATTAAATATTTTAAGTTTTTATAATTTTTGTATAATATACACTTTTTTTCATAAAGATAATGTCTCTATATCTTCAAAACAAACACATCAAAAAGTTCAAGATCATGAGTAGGATAATTACACTCATGAACCTTCAATTGTCTAGATGCATAAACAATCAACCTACCTTTATGTATAAAAATAAAACTTACATCAACATATGATGTTTTATTATAAACTATATACTTCTTACCCGATTCAGGTTGAATCAAGATTTCTGTTATGGCCTCCTTCAACTTCTCAAATGTTTGTTGTTTATCTTCTGACCACTGAAAAACGAATATCCTTTTACAACAACTTAATTAAAGGAACAACAACTCTCAATAACTCATCTACAAACTTATGTTAGTAACTGACCAACCCAAGGAAGCTTTGAATCTCTATCACAGATTTAGGTGGCTTCAAACTCACTAACACCTTGATCTTCTTTGGACCCACAGGAATATCATCAATAGACACAATATGTTCAAGTAAGAAAAAAAATTTGAGCCAAAACTCACATTTATTCAACTTGTCGTACAACTGATTATTTAACAATTGTTGTAACACAATTCGTAAATTTCTTTCATAATCTTCCTCGATACAAAAGTACACAAGAATGTCATCGATTAATACAACTAAAAACT
This sequence comes from Abelmoschus esculentus, assembly GCA_035048815.1. Taxonomy (NCBI): domain Eukaryota; kingdom Viridiplantae; phylum Streptophyta; class Magnoliopsida; order Malvales; family Malvaceae; genus Abelmoschus; species Abelmoschus esculentus. Next base: position 8,036,634 of record JAUCBN010000051.1, on the reverse strand, counting down.
TATCCAAACTCATGAAACACACTATTCATCATGTCTATGAACGCGACTTTTGAATTAGTCAACCCAAACGGTATCACCAAGAATTAATAATGCTTATACCTCGTACAAAAATTTGTCTTAGGTAAGAAAAGTTGTCTTAAGTACATGTATATTTTTCACATTCAACTGATAATACTTAGACCTCAAATCAATTTCGTAGAACACCAAAATACTTCTAAACTGATAAATAGATCGTCTATTTGTGACAATGGATACTTAATTTTGCCATTAGTCATTATAATATTTTCTTTAAAATGCCCATTTTTTATATATTCTACAGATAGTTATATTCTAATTTGTTCATATGTGATTTATGTAATTTTCAAATTATAAAATTTAGAGTTGACTTAAACGACAACTGTAGATTTATTTATTTTAAATGATCACTTTAATTCATCGTAATTTTTTTACAATTATAAAAATTATTTGATTTCAGACTAAAATATCAAAATGTAAAAAGTATAAAAATTAAAATCATCTAAATCAAAACATAGTGATTAATTTCATAATATATGTATAACATAGGTACTAAAGGAGGAAATGAATATTTTTCTTATAATAAAACTGAGAGGTGTAAATAATCTGAGCCGAACTCGAATAGTATTGAACTCTACTCAGTTGTTAAAAACTCAGATCAAGTTTGAACTCAAATCAAGAGATGTATTACTATTGTTGTTTTATTGAATAAATTCACTTATGTTATGAATATATTTATTTATGGTGGATATCCATATATTAAGTTAAACTTTAATGGGCTTTAATATTAGGGTTTAATACCCATTGGAATTAGGGTTTCAATCTTATGCCTATAAATATAGAATTTTGGCATAGCATTGTATACAACCCTACTTTGAGAATATAATAAAATCTTTCTCTTTGTCTCTCATCTTTATTCTCTTATTTTATTCTTGTTCTTTACTTTATTCACAACAACTTAACAATTATTATTATTATCTAATAATATATGATTAGTTTACTTTATTTTTTTAAAAAAAATATTATATTATATTTTTTAATTATTCATGAGTTTTTCGAATTAGATATTAAATAACTTAACTTAATTTGACTTGTTAAAGTCTTAAGTCGAATTTAAACTCAAATCGAATTTATTTAAATTTAATTAAATTGAATTTAAATAATTCACAATTAATCTTATCTAATTGACAACCCTAGTACTACAAGGAGAGTTGAACTGAACCTAAAACAGAAATGTGTGTCGGACATGAACACGCAGAGGAGATAGCAGAAAGTGTAAAAATTCTTGTGGGACAAATTAAAATTTATAGAGGAATTAGATTTTTTTCAGAGAAAATATTCAGAATTATAATAAAAGTTTATAACTATAATTATAAACTAAACACATAATTTTAATATATTTTATAATCATTGATACAATAAACCAATCACTTAAGATTATATAAAATCATACAAGAAAATAGTTAAATTTAAAAGACTCGAACAAAATATAGATATAAATAAATTTAACTGCATCAATTAATGAACCACAAAAAGAGATCATACTATTTAAATTAACCATAGTAAATTAGAGTCAAGTATCGCGAAAAAACTATTTACGTATGCAAATCATTATCTAAAATCAATCTAAGAGCCCTAATAATATCATCTTGATCAGTAACGGATCCAGAAATATTTGTGAGGGTGAGTACAAGTCAAAATATTTTTTAGGATGAGCACAAATCATAAAAATTTTAAAATTTCTGGGTGGACACAAGTCTTAAAAATTTAATAATTTAAGGCTACTTCATAAAAATTTAAAAAAATCAAAGTTAAATGTATGAATTTCGACAAGTTCAAGGTGGGCAATGGTTCACCCTTCTTCCAATGTAGATCCGTCACTGATCTTGATCAATCAAGATATCGTTAATTCTAACCCTAAAAAAATACAACTAAACAATTATAAAAAAATTATAAAAAATTATAAAAACAAGAAAAACATAACATACGGACAAAGATATCCTTATTAAAAATTAAATAACAAAAAATTGAATATGAGATAACAATAATAATAATATAAAAAAATAAAGTATTTTCGATTTGTGATTACTTTTAAAATTGATGTTTCTGTTGGTTAAAACTTAAAAAGAAAAAAAGTTTGAATAAGTTGCTCATAGGAAAAACCGAGTAAAGAATTGTATTACTAAACACCGAGAAAATTTTAAACTAATGCGATATTAATATATAAAAAATTATTATTAGATGTATTAATGATATAATTTTGCCACAAGTAAGATTAAAATAATGATAAGTGTTCGACTTATGAATTTTTCAAAAGAAATATAAAGAATATTTGATACATTAAAGTTTTATTTGAGATTTTTTCTGAGCTACGTAATGATACAATTATAAAGGAATTAAAATATGGATTATTATCGTGTGCTCACAAAGGTATAAATAAATTTTCTTTGAACGATAATAAAATTATAATACGTGTTTTTTTTTTAATTTTAAGAGAAGACTTTAAAAAAATAAAGTGTTTTTATTTGATCTAAAATTTATAGCTTAAAAGAATATAAAAAATACATAAAAATAATTTGATCAATCAATCAAACATAATAAATATATCTTATGATTCTAACATTGCTTATGAATTTTTAGTAACGGTATGTCTTAAAATTATAAAAAAGTATAGAACCTAATAAGTGGTTTGACAAAATTTATAAAATAATCTAGTCAAATATTTTTATTTGGTATATAGGTCATTTTTTACAGTACCACACAAAAAACGTCACCTACACTTTTTTTTTTCATCCAATGTAACTTGTACATGGCGTTTTTGTGCAATTTGAATGGCCAAAAATATTAAACACAAAAAAAGTCATGTGCAAGTGGCGTTTTTTGTGTAGTATTATAGAAAATGACTTAGATCCTCAAATATCACTTAAGAATTCTTACATACTAAATAAAAATACTTGGTTGGATTATTTTATAAATTACACCAAATGATCTAGTGAAAAAACGAAAAATATTTATTCTAAAAATTTTAAGTATAAATTATTTTATCTATAAAATATATATTTTATGAAAAAGTTAAAAATATATATAAACATATAACAGCGTAGAGGAGAATGTCGCATTGAACTTCATGGTTAAGCAAGAAGAAATGGATTGGCCTGATTCTCTTATTCTTCAACATTGTTAGGCTCGGCCTTGGGAATCTTATAAAGTCTTTACCTTTATTTCTCTTTTCCTCCTTTTCCTCTATCACTAATAATCAATGTCTTGGGTTTACTTCCTTTTCCATTCTGACTTGCAAATGGGAGAGTACAAAGGAACTTTATAAGAAAAAATATTCGATAAACCTTATTTATCATATTATTTATGATCTTCTTCGATGAGAATTTTTTTCGGTTAATGTGTCCCAGTGTTTGCTTTGTTAAACTTAATATGCCCACAATTATGAATAATTCAATTGCATGCACCAATGATTGAGGCTAATCAAGCCCCCACCCCCCACACCATATAGCTACGCATGGTTTGTGGGCATATGTTTTTTTATGCTAACCGACGTTATCTTCTAGACCCAATCTTTTTCAAGCTTAGACAGATGATATACAATTATACATTAGAGAGAGATGAGTGGTTTTAAGAATCTACTGTTTCCTTTATTAATTATATATACTTTTCTGTATAAATACCAACGCTCATACTTCCATTAACGCGTCTACTGTCTACATTCATCTGGTTTTATATTGCTTTCTCCATCTCTCAACTCTCTAGCTTTCTGCAACAACGAAGAAAAGAAACAAGCATGGGGGCTCTGGATTATATTTCAAACTTGTGCACAGTCTCAGAAAGAAGGAGCAAACGCAAGCCCATGCAGGTAGCATTTCTGGTTTTATTCTTTGAATCAAAGGAAAACTCCAGTTTCCTAGAAACTCTAATGAAATCTCTTTTTTTACATAAAAATCTCAGACAGTTGAAATCAAGGTTAAAATGGACTGTGATGGGTGTGAAAGAAGAGTCAGAAATGCTGTTACCAACATGAGAGGTTCATTTCCAAGTTCCTAGTTCCTTACAACCAAAGACCATTTGGCATTTGTTGTATCTTGTTACTAATTAACATGTCCCTCTATGCACACTAGCAGGTGTAAAAACTGTTGAAGTAGTCCGGAAACAAAGCCGGGTAACGGTGACCGGGAACGTGGATCCGAACAGGGTGTTAAAGAGGGTGAAGAGTACGGGGAAGAGGGCAGAGTTCTGGCCTTACATCCCACAACATGTGGCCTTATATCCGTATGCGACAGGTGCGTATGACAAAAGGGCGCCGGCAGGATATGTTCGGAACGTGGTGCAGGCTTACCCGGCTCCTTCTTCCAACGCACCGGAAGAGAAATTCGCAACCTTCTTCAGCGATGATAACGTTCATGCATGTTCCATCATGTAAAGTCCATGTGGAGGTGGTGTTCATATTTTGACGGTGTCGGTATAACTGTTCTTTGGGAATATATTAGTTAATCCTCTTTTATATACTTTAAGTCTGGTTTATTTATAATTGTGGTCTCTCCATTTCAATTTTACAAAATTCTATTAAAATTATGATTAAATTAAAGAAAAAAATAATAACAAAATTGGACTAAACTAAATTACTGTAAGTAGTTAAATTTGCAACTTTCACATAGTATGATAAGTACATAGATTAATAGAAGAATTTAACCATTTGATTTATTTACTTTTACTAGTAAGCCAAAATTAATAATACAATTCACGAAATGTAATATTATTAAATATATTATCGAGAATGTTATATTACGTTGTTTGGTTTATTTAGTAGGAATATAAGATTGTTGTGTTTTGTTGAAAGAATATAAGATTAATTGAAAGTAAAATTTATCAACTTATCCTTATGATATATTTTTTAACAAGTATGGAACTTTTAATTATTAAATTAAAATTATTTACATAAAAATTTATATAATTATTTTAGTTACATAATCCAAATTTATATTTATAATATAATTAATATATTAAATTATTTTTTAAAAATATATTTATATACTTTTATTCCTTTTTATTTTTTTAACAACAAAATATTAAACGTTTTATAAGTTTAAATTTTAAATTTTTTATTATATTTAACCATTTATCGAATAAATAATAGTAAATTATATAATAAAAATATATAAATAAATTAACCTACTGAATTTTTAAGTTAAATTTCATAAATAAAATATTAATAAAATATATTATTAAATATTACAACACATTTATATCTTAAAATAGAATATCAAAACTTAAATTTTTTTAACAATTCTTACTTAGGGGAGGATATGTAAAATTTACTAATAATTAATTATCGTTGAATTAAGATATTTAAAGATTTGAGCTTTAACCAAGTAGGACAATGAATGGTTTAATATGGAATATAAAATGTTTATGCTTTTCCTTAATCCGAATTAAAAAAAAATTAGCATCAACTGTTAAGAATTCGGGTCTTAATCTACAAAAACTGATTAATTTTCAGATTTATTTAAAATAAAAACAATATTCCAATGAGTGATAATGATATTATAAAGCAGAATATATATTTCGGAAAGCATTTGAGAGAGATGGGAGGCTTGAGAAAGAAAATTTAGGAGACATATCAAAGTCACAAAACAGTTTTAAAAAGTTATATGTATTTAGTTATTCAACTAATTTTGGATTTTTTTATTAAATAAAAGGGGTAAATTACAAGATCCCTCGATTACGGACAGGTTACATTAGAGATACATAATTATGAAAAGTTACGTTTAGGTCATTCAATTATGGGTAAGGTTATAATTGGATTATTTAATCATAAGTAAGGTTATATTTCAGTCACCCTTTATATTTAAAAAAGTTTATTAATTCATATATTAAATTAATTAATAATTTTAAATGAATTACTCTAATGTTAATGAGGGTATACAAGTGATTTAGAAGAAAAAACGACTAAATTAATGTACTTTTTTGATACGAAGGGTGACCCAATTGTAAACTTACTCACAATTAAGTGATCCAAATGTAACCTTTAATAATTAGATAACCCAAATGTAACCTTATCCATAAATAAGTGATCTAAATGTAACTTTTAATAATTAAATGACCCAAGTATAACCTTATCTATAAATGAGTGATCAAAATATAAGTTTTAATAATTAGATACCCCAAATATAACTATACCCATAATTGAGTGGCATCTATTATAGTTTACCTTAAAAATTATATTTTCATATCCAGATTCGAACATATACAATATTAAACAGTACCTTAATCCCTAGACCAATTAGTGCTGTGAACTACTGGTTTTGTATTTAATAAAAAATGTGTATGCAATTTTTTAATTTCTTTAATTTTACTTTTACAACATCCATGTCAAAGGATTTTATTCTTCTTTTTGGGTAAGAGAATCTAAATAGAAGAAAATGATATTAACAATAAACTATTTGGTACATTTTTAGTGATTTTTTATAAATAGGATAAAACCATGTTAAGTGCTATTCTAATAAAAGTAAAAAAATTAAAATAATAAATAAATAAATAATATGACAAGTATCGTTTTTTAACTGACACTTAAAAAAAAATTCACTATCGATTCATCCAACAAAAATTATTAAAAAAAATATTGATTCTAAGGAAGTGACCGATTTCGAAGATGGAAGGTATATGATTCTTGTTTCCCACCACAAACGGAGGGAAATATAGGTTGGTGTCGAAGTATTCCTCTTTTAACTGAGTAAAACTCGATTTAATTTTTAAAAAATTAAATAATTTGATTCGATTTAAATTTGAAAATGTTCAACTTGTTTTAATTTGATTTAAAGCTTTATAAACTCGAATCAACTAAAAAATTTTCAAATAAAGTTTGAGTTATAAAATAAAAAATTGAATATCTCGAAACCTTTTAATAATTAGAAGATTTATTTTTAAGTTCGAGACAAGTCACTCAAATTTTTATAATATATACTCATATATAAAAATATGAAGAAATATTGCTACAAATAAAAAATATATATACATATCTTATATGATTAATGAAAGTCGTTTACATTAAAATTAAATTCCACTATAACATAATAAATAATTATAATTCAATTTTTATAAGAACTCGAAACTCGACTCAACGCGAATTTCTTCAACTTGACTCAAAACGACTCGAAATTTTTTTGACTAAAAGTTCAAATGATAAAATTAGACTTGTCAACTCGAATAACTCAAATTTTTTTGACTTGACTCGACTCGATCGAATGCTTACTCCTATTTCCCATCTCTTTTTTGGCATAAATTATCTGTCTTTTTATTATATTTATTTTGGTATCTTTATTTTAAATTAGTGAATTTAGATTTAGGGTTATTCAAAAAAAGAATTTAGAGTTTCAGAGTTTAAGATTAAAGATTATTATGATTTAAAAAATTAGGGTTATAATGTATTTTTTAGGGCGTAGGATTTGGATATAAAAATTAAGGATAATGTTTAAAATTTAATTTTAAATATTTTTTAAGGTGAAATATGAGAAAAGACATAATTAGAAGTAAAATATTTTTATTTTTTTTGAATTAACTACGGTGATTACAGTAGTTAGGGCCGTAAACGAACAGAATGAATACAAACGAGGGTGTGTTCTTTTTCTTTCGTTTAACTTTAACCGAACAAATGAACGAACACGAACATAAACGAACACAAATTTTCTTGTTCGTTAAGGATTATAGCTTGTTCATGTTCGTTTATGTTCGTTCTTTTAAATGATAAACGAACGTAAACAAACGAACATAAATGAATGTAAACGAACGAACATAAATGAACATAAACGAACATAAATAAACGAACGTAAACAAACGAACATAAACGAATAAATTACCGAACATTCATGAACATAAATGTACGAACGAGCCCTTTGTTCGTGTTCGTTCGTTTAATTGAATGAACGAAAAATCTTGTTCATGTTCGTTTGTTTAATAAATAAACGAACATAAACGAACTTCCTGCCAAACGGTTCACGAATAGTTCACCGAACGTTCGGTTCATTTACAGCCCTAACAGTAGTATTTGTTCTAGAGTATAACTCTCAACCATTGAACATTGATCGCTTAATTACTATATTGGTATTATTAGTGCTCGAACATATAACCTTTAAGAACAACAATAATTCCTTTAACCACTAAAACAAGATTTCTAATCTTTTAACCGTAAAATGCTAAATATAAGACATATATAACCAAAAATTTTGCATATAGATTAAATTGTAATTTTATGATTCAATAAATTCTATAATATTGAAGAGTTTCGATCATCCAAATTTTCCTTTTTCTTAATAAATATTTAATTTATGGTGCAGAGATGGTGTCAAAATTAAAGGTCTTTTCAAGATCCCGTGAAAGTTTCGACACCTCCAAAAATTGTGAATTGACTTTTAGTCCTTGAAAATTATTAAAAATTTAATTTGACCCATTCATAAAACTTAAAAATTATTATTATATTTCAAAAAATTTGAATATTTTAATTAAGTGTCATTTTTTTTAAAAATTTATCATTAAATCTCAAAAAAAAAATTAAAAAATTTAGTTTGAATATTTAAATTTCTTTAATAATTTCAAATATACCTCCTTACCTAGATTGCCAAAATTCATCTTTATAAAAAGCAAAACATAAATATATTAAAGTGAGAATGAATTTATAAATAATTTATTTTAAAAATTATATAAACAAAAGTTAAAAAAAAAGTTATGTATCAATTAAACTGAAATGATTGTTTAAAATAACAAAGTAGGAATCTTTGACATCAACTTTACGAATCGTCAATTTAACGCAATTGTTGTGTTTGTCAACATCATTAGCACAAAAAAATTAAAAGCCAACTCAACGTCGATGTTCATAAATAGGATTGTATATAGACGACACAAATCGCGAGCTATTTAAACTCGACTTAGTTAAAGATCGATATAAGTTTGATTCGATTTGAGTTTGAATTCGATTTGAGTTCTTAACGAGTCGAGCCAAGTTATTTGATACCCGACATCAAAAGCTCGTGAGCTACTCAAAAATATAGTATACTATTTTTTATATAATTTAAAATCTAAATTTTTAAACTTAAAACCTTAAAATATAAACTCTAGACATGAGTCTAAATCCTAACCTGTAAACCTAATAACCTAAAGCTCTAAACCCTACGATAACATTTATATTTTAAAATTTGTAAGCTTGAGTTAACACAACTTGAATATCAACGTTTTTTTTTCTGTCAAAGCTTTAAATAAAACGTAAAAGATTATAGGTTACTCGAGTTTGATATGATAAAATATCAATCAATACTTGACTAGATTGATTTTGAATTAAGCTCAAATTCGACTCAAATTCTTAACCAATCGAGTTGAGATCATATTTCTAATTTCTCTCTCACTATTATTTTTATCTTTAAATAAAATATCTTCCCCCCCCCCCCTCTTTTCTTATTCACTATCCAGCCCACTTTAGTTGAAGTATATTATTCCCCCAACAAAATAAGTAGGGATAGGTATAGAACCCGAATCCGACGGGTTTCGACTCAACTCGGATCGATCGGGTCAGATTTTTTGGGAAAATTCGGGTTTGGATCGGATTTTTTCAAGGGGGTCTCGGGTCGGGTTCGGGTTTAGGGTGAAAAAATCTGACCCGAGACTAATAGTGTAATTTTTTCATATATATTTTAGGGATATTTGCAATAATGATCCCTCTTTATATATATTTTATACAGTTAGATCACTAAAATTAATTTTTTACAACTAGGTCACTAAAATTAAATATTTTTATAATTAGATCCTTAAATTTTATTTTTTACAGTTTAGTCCCTAAAATTTTAATTTTTTTAATGATTCGGGTCGGATCGAATTTTAAACCTTAAAAATCGGGTCAGGTCGGGTTGAATTTTTTCACCCTAAACTCGGGTCGGATCGGGTGACGAGTGGAGGGTATATTTTTCGGGTCGGGTGCAGGTGAGCCGAAAATCCGATCTGACCCGACTCGTGCCCATCCCTAAAAATAAGTAAGCCAATTAACGATTTATCTCCCTCTTGATTCCACTTTAGACTCCTAAATCTATCTCTCATTATTTTTATTCATCAATTTCCTTGAATTATTTTTTGTAATTTTATTACCGGTTAAAGATTTAATATCCAAATTTAAGACCTAATTTTATTAATTCGAAATAAAGAAAAAAAGATAAAGATTTGATCCCAACTACAACTTTTTTTTTCTTCCCGGCTCTCTTTTTTCTCTCTCCGTTGGTCTATGTTTCAATCAAAACTTACAATTCTGTGTCCAAACCAAAGAGGATGAACGGTCATAAACCATCCATCATCATTTTATTCTCCCATAATAATATAAATAAAAATGAAACTTGGTTCTTCTAGTGAGAAAGTTCTAAATTAGACGTCTTAAAATAAAACCGTAACTGAAATTCTTAAAATTTTAGTAAGAATTTTGATATAAATTTTTCGGTATTTAATTTTTTTATAAAAAATTAAGAACTTTAGAATATATCAAATTTTTTATAATAAAATTTAAAAATTTTGAAAGTGTAAAATTTTTAATATATATTGAATTTATTTAAAAAATATAATTTTTTGTATATATCAAAAACTCAATACCAAAATTTTTATAAAAATTTTGATTGCGTTTAAGGGTGAGCAAAACTCGACTCGATTCGAAAATTGAATTTTTCAACTCTACTCAAGTTGAAAAAAAATTGAATCGTTTTTTACTCGACTCAAAATTTTATAAACTCGAATCAAAATTTTTTAAATAAAATTTAAATTATAAAATAAAAATCGAATAACTCAAAATATTTAATAATTACAAAAACTAATTTTACATTTAATTCTTATAATTTTATTTTTAGTACCTTTTCTCTTTTTACCTTTTAATTTTCTTTTCTTAACAATTTGTTCACTTTTTGGATTTATTTTTTATTTTATTTTATGCAATATTATTTATATCTTTTATATTATGGTATTTATTTTATGTATTTTAATTTTTATATTTAATTTATCATATTTAATTTATGATTATTTTTTTATCTAGTCTTGCCTAGACAAGGAGAGTTTTATCAAAGTATATAATTTAATGAAATTATATATTCGTACATAAACTATTTGATAATGATGATGATGATGATGATGATAATAATTTAAAATTTTATTTACACATGTAAAAAATAATATGAAGAAATATGTATGTAGATATAAAGAGAAAGTCGTTTAAATTACAATCAAACTATATTATAGTATTATAAATAGTAAAATTAAAATATCTACATAAACTGGAAAAATAGAATCAATTCAAACTCACTAAAATCGACTCAACTCAAAAAATTTCAAATTATAAAATATAATGACTTAACTCGAATAACTTAAAATTTTTTAAATCACTTAACTTGTAACACCCTGAAAAACAGTCTAGCCGGAATTGTGTCCCGATGATCGAAATTTTATATCGTAAAATCGTAAATGTAATATCAGAACCCTTTTTTACTCAATTGTTATATAATAGAATTTCAATTGAGTTTGATTTTGTCTTAAGGGCCTAATTGCTATTGAAAAAAAGAGAAAGAGAATTGTTATTGAAGAGCCTTAGAAGCTTTTTTTTTCTCAAGGTGAGTGTAGTAGAGTCATGGGATAAAGCTAAGTGCTTTTCACATCTCATTTCATTGATTATTATTGTCATGTAGCATGATATTGGCAAGAAAAGGATAAGAGACCCTTATAGGGTGTTATGGTAAGCTTTCTTTATTACATTAATTGTCTGAATCATTGAAATATTGATCATTGAACTTATTGAAATGGACATAAGGGTCAAAATCATTGTTATTGATTCATTGAACCTATTGATGTCATCATTGAGATTGTTTATAATCCCAAGTTGTATTGGACCTTGGATTCGAGTAGAAATTAGATACAAATGACATGCCATAGAATTTATGAGTTCATTGTTACGGGTGAACTATGATCCTTGGGCTACGACCTATATTTGTCGAGGCAGAGGGATGATTTGTGTATTTTTCATTGTGGCGAGGTGGGGGATGATTTGTGTATTGGTCATTTTGGCGAGGTGGAGGGATTAAACCATTCATTGATTTGGCGAGGTGTAGGAGTCCGCGTATCCAATATCTTGATCGATCCAAGGAGATATATGAACTTATTGAAAATACATATGATTCATTGGCCTAAAATATATTATATTATAAAAGCATGTAAATTAATTTCATATTATGTGTTTATATTGTTATTGACTACCTCACTAGGCAAAGTATGCCTAAAGCATTCATTTTTCATGCATTTTCATGTTAGAGTTTTATGTAGAAAGATTGGATCCCTTATGCAAGGTTTTTGGCAAGATCACAAGTCAATTGTATGTAAGCTTTGTTATGAATACTCCTATAATCATGCCTATAATGGCAAGATCCCTTATGCAAGGTTTTATGTAGAAACCTTGCATTTAGACTATTTTGGGGTTGAGTGGTTGATTTTTTTGGTACTGATTGGTTTTTTCCCTTAGTATTTTTCCTATTTTTTCTATTTTGGGTTATTTTTTAATTTTGTTAATTTAATCCTATGGACGACAAGAAGGTTGATATTATGACTGAAATTGTTCTAATTACATCTAAAATTACCTATCACAAATTAAATGGTTTTAATTTTCTCGATTGGAACCATACAATCGAGTTGTATTTGTTAAGTCTTTCTATGGGCAGGCATCTGACTGATGATCCTCTTACGGATGACTCTAGCCTTCCACGAATGCGTGAAGATGCTTGTCTTTATATCCAGATTCAAAATTCTATTAATAGTGAGGTGGTAGGCCTGGTTAATCACTTTCGAATGGTGAAACAATTGATGAACTATTTGTAATTTCTATATTCATAAAAAAGAGAATTTTTCTCGAATCTATGATGTTGTCAGAATTTTTCAAGGGCTGACAAAGAAAATCAAACTTTAACTAGTTATTTTATGGATTTTAATAAGACATATGAAGAACTTAATATGTTGTTTCCTTTTAGTTTGGATATCGAGGTTCAACGAAGTCAATGGGAACAGATGACAGTTATGAGTTTTCTCGTTGGTCTTCCACCAGAATTTGAGACTGCCAAATCTTAAATTCTCTATAGTTCTAACATATCCAGTCTCGATGATATTTTTCTAAGGGTACGTCGCAATGAGAATTCTTTGCCTTCTCCATCTCCCCTACGAAATAATGCTCTAATTAGTAATTCTCCTTCTTCCGACCCTGGTAAGCAGCAATTCAAGACTGGTGGTCGTAGTCGTTCTTTTGTATCCAGGCCCAACAAAACTGATCCACATTTTGGAGCTCTTAGTCAAGATCAAGACACTATTATCTGTCATTACTATCATAAACCAGGACATACCAAATGTGATTGTCGAAAATTGCAGTTTAAGAAAACTTTATCCGCTCATATTGCTTTTATTGTAGACACTTCTTCATCGGCTGTTATGATATCTGCGGATGAGTATGCCAAGCTTCTTCACCTGTTACATGTCGTACCCGAAAAATTAAGATTCTCTAGATGCATATAAAACCCTAATAACATAAATCACACTTCAAACATCAATTCTAGACGCAAAGTCTCCTAATTAAGAAGGCAATGCACATGTATCATAAGCGTACTTCAACAATAACAAGCATGGTATATCATACTTAAAAATTAACCAATAATGGATCTCAAAATACCTCATTAACATAAAAATATATCAATTATAGTATTCAAGCCAAAATAACCCAAAACACATAAGTTCACTAAACCATATCTTAAGCAATAACAATGTTGGTAAACGTCAAATATGTATAAGCTTACGACTACAACAAGTTTTATCATCATATCAATAATCTTAACATGGTAACCCATCCCCATTGCTCTCTCACTACTAGTAATATTACAAAAAGACGTACTTAAGCTCATACTTAAGCTTACTTGCCCTTGCTGCCTTAACTCTATATCCTGTATTGCAAGGTAAAAGAGAGGGTTAAGCATAAAGCTTAGTGAGGGAATAAAACACATTTAAAACTCATTCGAAAGCACCTTGCAATGCAGCCCATAATAAACCTATTTCATCAATTCAAAACACATGTCACGCTCTTTATAAAAGAAAACGTTCATGGCTATCAATGTCATTTTTAAAAACTCAGTAAGTTTCATCAAACCATGGCTTACAATGCCATCATTTAAATCTAGTAAAAATACCTCTTTGAAATCACTTGCCTTGTAAATAAAAAAACAAGTCTTACATGCTACTCACATAGCAATGCTTACTCATGCATCTCAATGCACAAATCTCAAGTCTTACATGCTAACAACTTAGCAATGCTTAAACCACATGCATACCCATGCATAAAATTGTATTAAACACATGCATAATCCCATAAGCAAATATGTAATTACCATGACACTTACCTTTGAAAAATAAAAACATATATTGGTGCTAGTGATCAGATTTGTACTACTCCAAATCGTTAGGATAAACGGGCAACCACATGTTAGTACTACTCCTAGAGCATGCGCATGTTGATACTAATCTCAACATGAATTATCTCACCTTGGTTCCCGGTGACAGTACTACTCCTATCAACCCGGATGTGACAGTACTACTCCCATCACACAGCATTAGACTAAAAGCTAAAATGCAACACACAAGGAATTTAAACACGTAAGACTTTTGAATATTTATAGTGCACTCTAGACCCTATTGATCGATCAACTTATACCATAAGGTTCATCACTTAACTAGCCAATATATTCTCAAAAATCAATGCTCAAAACTTAATTCAAAACAGAATTCAAATCATATGTATCCCAATTTTCACGCATCACTTGCAAAAATCGATAAAACCACTTTTATCTTATTTTTCAAAACAAAACCGTGGGAACATCTAATGCTTATAAATTTTTTTTAAAAAAAGTTTCATGAGCATTTATATACATGCATAATCACATATGCACAACACAACAAGAGCATGACAAATAACGTTGTAAAAACACGGCATAATATGAGAACCTTTAAGAAAGCAAAACTTTAAACTTACTTCCGAGTATAGGGAGGTTTTTCAAACCTTACCTACAACCCCAAACCTTTTAAAACATATTTAAAAACATTCCAAATCGGTAGCTCTCATAATCCACTCACCGATAACCGAAACTTGCTCGACAAGTCACCGATTCGATCCAAAACTTCTTCAAACTTAATCACCAACTGCTTCTCCTGTTTCAACCATCAAAACTAAGTATTTAGTGATCCTAATCGCACAAAACAAACCCCAAGTCGGACCCCCACACAACAACCCTTAAAACCTATCAAAACCTTAACCGAAAACTTTCAGAAAACCACCAAACTTCTCCTAAACCTATAGTCCGGGATTATGGAATTTATAAACATATTATAAAAATCCTAAAATGATTAAAATCAACAATTTAAGACCCCCAAAAAGCGATTAAAATCCTTGAATGAAAATTATAGGTTTTGATCAAAAACCGATTTTTCTTAAACCAAAAGAGTAAAAACGTTTTTAACAAGCCAATAACTTGAGAATTTCAATAAAGAACCTTTTAAAATCATAGGATTGAATGTTTCTCACTTTCAATTCTGACCCAATCAAATTCCATGGTTTTTGAGAAGGAAAACGAGTGAAAAACAATGTTTTTGAAGAAGGAAAAATTATAAATAACTATTAAAACGAAAATTAATGAAAAAAAATCGAGTTTACCTTGAAAAGATGGCCTTTCTCAGCCTTGGGAAGAGTTAAACCGAAAATAATAAAATAAGGGTTTAGGTTTTGATATAACATAGGTTTTTAGGAATTAAATAAAGTAATTTGGGTTATTAATTAAAATTTTGGGTTAAGTATTAATTAAATAAGCCTATGGAAGTTTAATTCAATTAAAATTTGGATTGGATCAAAGCCAATTAAAGATTCAAAGTTTTGACTTAGTTTATAAATTGTCCTTAAGTTTTCAATTTTTACAGAATAGTCACTAGTTTCAAAATTCTAGGGATTCAAGGGTCAATTTTCAAAATTGAGTTTACCAAAGTTAATTTTATATTAAATAATGATTTTAGAATATTTTCCATAATTTATTTCAATTAAAATTCAAATTTTTGAGTACTTAATCCCGAACTAGGCTAAACTTACCCACTAACTTCTAAGCCCAATTTTGGGGCATTACATAAACGTACTTGTACTTAACCCATTTCTTATGTTGTTTCCTATAATTTTTTATCTTCTTCTTCTTCTCATGCTCTTGTTTCATACATCGATATTATTTTTTCCTAAAATTGTTAGTGAGACACTATCTCATCCTGGATGGCGTACGGCTATGCTTGAGGAAATGACTGCTCTAGATGTTAATGGAATGTGGACTTTGGTTCCTTTGCTTGCTGGTAAACGAGCTATTAGATGTAAGTGAGTGTTTACTATTAAATTTAATCCCGATGGCTCCCTTCATCCTTTGAATACTCGCATGGTTTCCAAGAGATATGCTCAGACCTATGGTGTGGACTATTCTGATACGTTCTCTCATGTTGCTAAGCTTGCTTCTGTCAGGTTATTTATCTCCCT
The DNA here is from genome assembly GCA_035048815.1 of Abelmoschus esculentus. Classification (NCBI taxonomy): domain Eukaryota; kingdom Viridiplantae; phylum Streptophyta; class Magnoliopsida; order Malvales; family Malvaceae; genus Abelmoschus; species Abelmoschus esculentus. The sequence goes on along the minus strand of JAUCBN010000051.1, from coordinate 8,020,016 downwards.
TGCAACCAATTTTGAATGGCCTTTGCATGAGTTAGATATCAAGAATGCTTTACTTGATGGTGATCTGTAAGAGGAAATATATATGGAGCAACCACCTGTGTTTGTTGCTTAAGGGGTATGGAAAAGTATGTTTTTTGAATAAATCTTTATATGGTCTTAAACAGATTCCTCGAGCTTGGTTTGATAAGCTTAGTCAAGCTATTAAAAAGTTTGGAATGCAAAAAAGCAAATCAATTCACTTTGTTTTATTTAGAAAGTCTAATGGGGGCATTATTCTACTAGTCGTATATATAGACGATATTGTTCTCACTAGTAGTGACACTAGCGGAATCTCTTTACTAAAGTCTTTCCTCGACACTCTGTTTTACACCAAAGAGCTAGGGCGTTAAAATATTTCTTGGGTATTGAGGTAAACAGAAGTAGAAAAGTGATCTTCCTATCTCAAAGGAAGTATGTGTTTGATCTTTTATCGGAATCAGAAAAATTGAGATCCAAACCTTGTAGTACACCAATGGTACCTAATCTAAAATTAACCAAGGAAGGGAAATTATTTGATGACCCTGAAAGGTACAAAAGATTTATCGATAAAAATAAATTATCTCACAATGAAACGTCCTAATATATCTTTTCTGGTAAGTGTTCTTAATCAATATATATATATTGACCAATTTTTGATCATTGGAAAGCAGTAGAACAAGTTTTATGTTATCTAAAAGGTACTCCTGGACGTGGAATTATATATGGAAATCATGGTCATGCGAGAATTGAATGTTTTTCTGACTTAGATTGGGCGGGATGCAAGGAAGATAGAGATCTACATCAGGATATTGTGTATTTGTTGGAGGAAACTTGATTTCGTGAAAGAGTAAGAAGAAGAATGTTGTCTCACGGTCTAGTTTAGAAGCCAAATATAGAACGATGACCAAGTCCGTATGTGAGATTATATGGGTATAACAACTCCTTGATGAAGTTGGAATGAAATTCCTAATACCGGCAAAACCTTGGTGTGATAATTAGGCTGTAATACACATTGCTTCGAATTTGGTGTTTTATGAAAGGACAAAACACATTGAGATTGATTGTCACTTTGTTTATTAAAGAAATACAACAAGGCTTGATATCTAAAGGTTATGTGAAAACCGGAGAACAACTAGGCAAAATCTTCACCAAATCTTTCAATGGAGTTCGAATTCTATAACAAGTTGAGCATGATCAATATCTATGGATCAACTTAAGGGAGAGTGTTAAGTATGGAAATATATAAAGTGAACTTTATTAAAATATTATGTCTAGGATTTTAACTTGTTTATTAATTAGTTACCTAGAATATTAGGTTAATTCTTTTATATAATAGCTAGCTATCCTATGAATAAAATTAAGGATAATTTTACTCTACAGGTATGTTGGTAAAAATGTAACATATGCCTAGAATTAAACTATGACAAATGACCTTTGAATTAAAATGGTAGAATATTTAAACATGTATACCTCTTGGGCTAAAAGACTAAAACTTAGTAAATGGATTCAGAATGACTTAGATTTTTGTATGCCAATAAAATAGGCTTACCGAGTTTTTCTAGTAAAATTTTAGAAGAATTGGACTTCGGTTACTAGGTCAAATTAAATAAAAACCATACAAAAATTGACATTACAAGTACAGGCGTATCGAAACGGGCTCTTGGCGTTTCGATACGGCCTGCTTGTTTGACTAGGAAATCCTAAAAATTTTGTACTAGTATCAAAATGGCATGTAGACATTTCGATACCTTTTGAATCTGCCAATTTCAGTATCGATATTGCTCTTAGGCGTATTGATAGGGTTGGTTAAGTCAAACCTTTAGGACTTTTGGTCGATCATCGTGTATCGATACACCCCTATTCGTCAAACCTGGTTGACAAGGAAATAAATATAACGTTATGATACAGCTCCTCAGTGTACCGAAACGAGTTTAAAAGTAACTGAATTACCTAACTGGACATCTCTGTTTCGATACTGCCCCTTGGCATATCAATACCGACCCCCAAGATAATTGAATTACTGACCCTTAAAGCACCGTATCAGTACGACCCTTAACCGTTTCGAAACGAGCGTTTGCACTCCTTAAGATAAGCTTATAATCTTCAAGAATCTCCCCTAAATTCTTAAAAGATAAAAATTTTAAATTAAACCAAAGATAAAAAAGATCTCTTTCAAGACTAGATTAATAAAAGATTGATTGTTAATTATGACTAATTCGAATCAGACTATCGAAAAATATCACTAAATAACCGAAACTCCTTATCGTAGAATCTTTTAACCTGGTTCTCAACCAGGACGGGAAAGGGGTGTTACACAACTCGCTCTAACATTCACCCCTAATTACTCGTCCCATTGAAAAACGTAGTTTTCACAATTTCAATGACGTTACCTTAATTTCCATGTTTAAAATCTAATGGATTCCGTATTAGGGTTGGTCATTCGATCGAGTCGAGTCAAAAATTTCAAGTTATTCGAACTGACACGTCTTATTTTATCATTCAAACTTTATTTGAATTTTTTTGAGTATCGTCGAGTTTCAAATTTTGTAAAAATTTAATTATAATTATTTATAATATTATAGTTCAAATTCATAAGGACTTATTCTTCATATTTTTTTTCATGTGTAAATAATTTTTTTAATATAATTTAATAAATCAACTTTCATAAAAAAAATTATATAATATATTTATAATGATATTTTTATAGGTAATATCTTACTTCATTAAAGTACGATCTTATTAAAATCGGATCGAAATTGTCACTAGAAAATAATTCGAAACAATCAATCTTGAAATCAAGGACAAATAAATACAAAATATTCATAAAATTAAAACAAATTGTCCATCATCAAAAATCATAATATAAATACATTGTGGTTTCAAACAATTGAGACTCCATTGCAAAATTTTCAAAATTCACGGATAAAAATGTGAACTTACCAAAGTTTAGGGACTTAGCTAAAACTTTTAATAATTAGTACTAAATAGATTTGGGTCGTTTTTTGGCTTACAAATGAAGGAAAATTATTATCACATAGATCAATATTTATCATTCAATAGTTAAACAATAAAATTTTAAAACTTTAGGGACCAAGTAATAAATTTTTAAAAGTTCTAGGTCTAAAGAAATGATCATTTAATTAATATTTTTTATTCTTAATCTCATGTTCATGTCAAAAATGAATTTAAAAAAATGTGAATGAATCGGAGTTCAATTGAAAAAATTATGAAATAGTAACCAAAATATAAAATTTTAAAATTAAATTTTGGTTTTTCGAATATTCAAACTTCTAAAATTCAAAACCGACTCGAAGTCTAAATTCATGAGAGTTATTCGAGTTGGCTCGAATTTTTTTTTGTCCACACCTACTCCGAAAACACCAATTTGGTATGATTTTTTTTATGTCCGATTAGGTATATATTTGTTTTAATGTTCTTTAGATAATTATAAATTTTTATATATTTATAACTTTTTAATAATGTATATACATCTTGCAAATAAATTTATCTAAACTCGGGTCTTTTAAGATAGGGGTGAACATCTGATTAAGTTGAGTTGAATCAAAATAATTTGAGTTATTCAATTTGTCGCGTCATAGTTTATAACTTAAACTTTATTTAAAATTTTTCAACTCGAGTTTTCAAATTTCTATAAAACTTTAATTGTAATTATTTATCATGTTATAGTATAATTTATTTATAATTATATTAATCATATAAAACATGCATATATTTCTTCGTATTTTTTCATGTATGTCATATATTTTTTCATATTTTTATAACGGTATATATATATTAATAAAAATTAAGAGATTTAACTCAAACTTAAAAATCAATTCACTAATTATAAAAAATTTTAAGTTATTTAAGTTTTTGAATTTTTATTTTAAAACTTAAATAAAATTTAAAATTTTTCGAATCAAATTAAAATTATAAATTTTTGAATCGATTTATTATAAATAAATCTTCTTCACAAAGATTATATTGTGTGGGAATAATTATTAATAGTATAAAATTGAATCATCATTACTTTTCCCCGCTAAAGCATGCGAGGACTGAGGATCATTATACAGTCATATTAAATTGAAAATAATTAAAGCTATAGAAAGAGGGTGGACACAGTTATTTTGTAAACATTTATTTATTTGGGTTTAAATAATTGATTGAAAGTTAATTTTTTTTTTTAATATTTGATAAGCATTTTTTTAAAAAAATTGATTATGTTAATTAATTTAAAAAACATTAAAATTTAACGATTAGAAGAGTTAAATTTTTTTAAAAAATTAAAATTTACTGATTATTTAAATTTTTTATTTTTAATATACATCGTGTGAGGGATAAGCCTCTCCCAAATTTTTTGGTATAATTATACTTGAGATCCCTCTTAATTTAAATAATAATAAAATAAGATTTTTGTCTCTTTCAATTTTTAAATCTAAAAACTTAATAAACCTTTACGCTTCCAATACTTAATCTTAACTCCGTCCCTGTCTTCGAATATAATCGCCAAACAACCCCATAATCTTTGGTGAAGCTTCTTCTTCTTTACTTAATAAAGACCAATTTTGACATAGTTTCCAAGGTTTTAAATAAGATAAAGGTAATCCACTTATCAATTAATTGATGCATAACAATTAAATAATCAAATTCTCTCCTGGTGGATGATATTGAAGGGAATGACATAGGAAGAGTTAATTATGAAAAATATAAGAAAAGAGAGGGATGAAACATGCAAATTTACCTGAATAGAAACATCAGATGAGGCACCCACCCTGAAGAATTTTTTTTTTTTTATCTTTGTTGCCCTATTTAAATTTCTTTAAATTTTGATTTATTTATAAATTCACTCTTTCAATTTCAATCATTTATATTTTGTTTCTCTCAACTTCAAATCCTAATTCCGTTCTCGGATAACATGCAATGATACCCTCACAACAATTCCTACCCTTTTTTCCTTCAATTATACATGTAATCGATCCCACCTTCCTATTTCTTGCATTTTTTTAACTTTATCCATTGCTAAAGAACCCTACTTTACCATGTTTTGTTCACGGGGTAGGCATTGCTTTGTTGCTTTCTCATGCTTTTCTACTTTTTTAGGGATGGAATAATGGATGGGAAAAAGATGAGTGAAAATGGAGATCACATCAACTTTTGGAATTATGCACATGGAAGATGGGGCATATTTAGAATGCAAGGAGAAATTATAAGTTTAATTTTATAATCTAAAGATTTATTTTAGGGATTTAAGTTTAAAAATTTAGAATTAATGATAATGATTAAAGTTTACGGTTTAAAGTTAGAATTAAAATAAATTTTTATTTTTAAAAAAAAATTCAAATCTAAAATCACGACAATAAATCTGAAAATAGAAACTAAAAATACAAAGTAATTATTTGGAAAAGATAAATTGCTTAAAATAAAGTAACACTGCAATGATTCTTCTTTATATTTTTGTATACCCCGTCATTCCCTCAATTTTGGTCACTTCATTTCGGAATTCCTGAATCCTTACATACCTTCTTCGTACAAGAAAATGTATACTCTTATGCAAGATGGCAAACTAGTGAGGCGGATATGAATATTTTTTTTCTCGTATTTATATTCATTTAAAAATTTTATATTCAATACCTATTTATTATTTACGATGAGTATAATTTTTAAATGACATAAAGATAATTTTAACCCTTAACGTTTATAATTTTTATCATTTTGGTCCTTATTCTTTTTTTGGGATAAATTTAGCCCTTAACCTATATCTTTTTGACAAATAACTAATTTTTTACTACCATGATAATTGGACCGTTAAAAATTTAACGATGGCAAGTCATATGCATATGATAATATATTTTAAATGACATGATATCTAACCTATTAAATACATATATATAATATATAATTTTATTTAAATATAAAATATAAAACAATTAAAATTCAAATAAAATATTTAAAATTAATTAATTCTAAAATAAAATGCTACTAAATATTCCCAACCCTAACTACGATAGGATCAAAGTCCTATCTTAAAAAAAATATGAACACAATTCGAAATTAATTAATTTTTAAGGTAGGATTTTGATTCTATCATAATTAGGGTTGAGAATTTTTAGTAGTATTTTTATTTTAGAATTAATTAATTTTTTAATATTTTATTTGAATTTGAATTTTTTTATATTTTATATTAAAATAAAATTATATTTCATATATATATATATATATGTATTTGATAGGATAGATGCCATGCCATTTAAAATATATTATCATATGCATATGACATGTCATCATTATTAGTTTTTTAACGGTCCAATTATCATGTTAGTTAAAAAATAAGCTATTTGTCAAAAAGATATAGGTTAAGGGCTAAATTTATCCAAAAAAGAATAAGGGTCAAAACGATAAAAATTATAAACGTTAAAGGTTAAAATTATCTTTCTGCCTTTTTAAATCCACACCTGTCTATATAGGTATATATTTAAATTTATCTTCATATTCACTACTAAATCGAATCTTTTTTATATTTGCTACAAACAATCACTAATATCAAATTATATAAAAATAAATCATAGACTCTGGTAAAAAATAATAAAGCTTTATATATTTTATTGATTGATCAAGTTTGTATATATAATACATTTATTCTTATATAAATTTAACCACATCTAACTAAATAATTAACTAGCTAACTAATAAAAGTTAACTTGACTAAAACACATTTTTATCAATATAAATTTTATTTAACTAGAATTAACTAATTATATATAGCTAACTTAACTAAAGTATATTTACACTTTTATAAGTTTTACTTATTCACACATATTACAAATTTACAACTTGATTAATTGAAGCTCGATTATAAAAATCAATATTTTTTAAAACTAAATTAATTGAATTCAAACTCTACAAGTTTAAGGATTAACTTAGATTTTAAAATAAATTAATATCTTGATATATTAAACATTATAATAAAAGGAATAATTAAAGTCTATAAATATAAATAGTTCAAAATTAATATGGCGGACTGATGTAGGGCGGAGAAATATGGAACGGGTACATATGGTGCGGGTAAAATCTTAAACCCATCACCTACCTACTACCCACGACGAGTATGATTTTTTCATATTTACAGCTGTCCACTATCCACCAAATTCATACTTATCCCTATCCCAACTAGAACGAATACGATTTACAATCTGTGAAACTATATCCGTCTGGTATCTCTACTCATATGCAGTAACTACAAACTTTATATATTTACGGCACACTTAGGGTGACATACTTGTAAAATTCTGTGGAAACAAGTCTGCAATAATGAAATATGTATAGTTTTAACATAATGCTTACCATCTAAGTTACCATGATTTTTGAAGGATTATAAGCTCGTGACGTTTGGTTTAGGCACTTTGGGGGGTTAGAAATATAGCTAATATATTGATTGATGCGTATGTAACGTTCCGGGACCAATTAATAGATTCGAATCAATTTTAAGATTAAAAATATTCTTAAAAGATTAAAAATATATAAAAAATTATATCTAAAACCAATTATTTATATTGTAAATTGTTTTGATAGAATCAATTAAGAAATGTGATAATTTGGGTTAGCAACCAAAATATAAAAATATAAAATCAATTTTTCTTGTGATTGTTTTGTAAGAGGATCAAATCTTAGGACTTTTAAATAATTATTCTCTCAAATTCTAACATCAAATTTTTTTCGTTACTTTTTTTAAAAAGAGATAAGAAGTATAATAGCCGTTAGTAATTAATTTAGTAATTAAATATTAAAAATAAATTTTATATGATTATTTTCTCTCATTTTCTCTTCATTCAGGCACATCTTTATTCATCAAAATCTTCAGGTAATATCATGTTATCATAAACTTTCGATTTCAAAAGAGTTTTCTATGATTTTATAATAGAATCTCATTATTTTATACAATCGAGAGAAAAAGCTACAATTGGAGGTGACTTCATCTTCTCCTCTAATTATATAGTTCTTTATTAAAATTCTCAAGCATTTAATCCTTAATAAAACATTTTCTATTAAGTTTTTATGATTTAATTGTAAAATCTTAGTTTAATTAGAATTTAATTGGTGATTTTAACAAAATTTATACTTCAATTATTAAAATACAATTAGACCAAAAATATCAAATTTAGTATGCTAATTTGTCTTGGAAAGCAAAGAAGGAAAACAAAGGGATTGCTAGCAACGGATCTAAGCAGTCCGAGGTACATGGTTGCCGGTTTATAAAAAGGGCATCCCAAATTATCAGGACTCAAATCCTGTAGATGTGCAAGTAATACTCCTCCCCTACACGTAATTATACCAAAAATGGGCACCAAATTATGCCATATTTGTAAAAAATATCATCCTTCTAACTTCCAAAATTAGCACACTGGTTATTTCAATGTTTAATGCTATATATAGGTGTAAATACCGTAGTGATAGCAAAGCTCTTAGAATGTAGTTACAATTCACAGAAGCTGCAAAACTATAATAAAAGTCGAGATACCGGTGAATATCAAAGTCTCAAATCGAATCATACACACTTTAGTTAGTTACATAAGCTTACCAGGTACACCTCCGCAACATAACCCGGAATTCCCTTTATGTGCTCACGTCGTCTTTAGGCTGAATCAACATCTTTGTAGTTCCAAGTATTCTAGCAGCATCTTTCGCCTGAAAGAGCTTCTTAATCAATTAAAAGAAGACTATGACTGTGTCAAATGCTTAACTTCCTGTCTGCAGCTGCTGATTACTTCAGCGTTCACTTTCCATGTCAATAGACAAGCACACGAATTATATACACTAGCACGAAGAAAAAAAAATAATATATAGTACTATGCACCATGAGCTTGCATTTCCGAAGGATCGATTAAACCTTCTAATACAACAAGCTGATCCAATAGGGCAAGCTTCTCATCTTCAAGAGCCTTGATCTCATCTTCAACTTCTTTAACCTCTTTACCCAATGTGAAGCTTTCCTCCTCCAGTAACAAATATTTGCGCCTCAGTGCACGGTACTCATTGCCAGATGTAGAAGAGTCTGGTAATGAATCTGAGTTAGATCTCTCAGGTTGCTGAAATATTGGAGACATTTCATTCTTCATGTTCCTTTTCGATGTCTTTTTCCCCATTCTTAATGGTAGGTATCCCTGCATCTGCTGAGCCCCTTGAATCTCGGTTCTTTCTGACAGAAAGATGGGTGCTTTGTTAGTGGAGCTTTTTCTTCTCCGCATCTTAGGATTCAAATCTTCCTCTGATGGTGGCATCCTCGGATCTTGCATTCTGTAGTTGCTAATCATCATATATACAAAGCATAATTTATAAATTTTAAAGATCATACAGAGTCAGTTTATGCTATATTCCTATGATTACCCAACTCATCCCTAAATCTCATTTCCTATCTACACCAGAACCAGGACATGATTGAACTTAAATTGTCTCATCTTCCTGCTAACTGACCCCGTGCTTTCGATGTTAAAGGACGATTCAAAGTTCTAACCAATACCGTAGTCGCCAAGAGGGAATTTGGAACAGCTAAAACTTGATTCGAATTAGGTTCAAATATAGGGAAACTAGAAAACATTGTTAAGGAACTATCTACCCAAACATACCGGATTAAATCTATTACAGAAATAATCTTACAACCGCTCAAATCATTGAGTAGACATTCAAAATACGCCTGCAAGGACCAATTTACGAACTCCCCAAGTTCAACAATAAAACCTTACCATCTGTTTTTCATAACCAGCATCGTTTAGAACAAAACAGACGTAATTTCAAATAAATAAAATATCATATTACTTAGAAACATGAATTAACCTTAAACCATAATCGGGATGCTAATAAAAACATGAATATCCTTGATCGACAAAAGTTAATTATGCCCTAAATTTTAAGCTAAAACATCGTACAAACCGCAGGAACATATACAATCCATGAATTTGAAACCGGGTTTTGATCCCCAAGAATCCATAATTGAAACTAGAAATTCATCAAAAGTGCTAATGACTGAGAGGACTTTTACCTTGGGCAATTGCAGACCAAATCTTTGATTGGGTTGATATTCGGGTAAGTTTTGGAAACGAGGGTTTTAAATTGGTGGTGTAGGTAAGGAAACAGGGCAGAAGGTAATAATTAATAAAGACGGAGAGGAGTAGGAAACTGTAAAACCTTGTCTTAGCAGGACTGTTCATCCCGGTTTGTTCTTCACGAAATAAATAAGAACCGTTGAGAGATAAGTCTGGTTCACGTAGTCATGGAAAATTTACTTAAATATTGTATCTAGTTTTTTAATTTTCTAAATCGATGTATCAGTCATTTTATTTGCTAAAATACTATATTTTAAATAAATAATAGTTTTAAAGACGATTATAAAAGTATTTGATTTTAAATAATAAAATAAATTAAATCGAATAAAAAATTAAAGTCAATATTAAAAGGTGTCAACTTCAAATAGTGTTTGAATAATTTTTAAAGTATTTTTTAGAGTTATTATTAATTTTTTATTTGATTTAATTTATTTCATAAATCAGACTCTTTTAAAATATTTTTAGAGTTATTATTTAAAGTACAATAATTTAAAAAATAAAATAACTAGTTTTATATTTTAAGAAATAATTTTAAAAAAATATATTTCTGAAATTTTACCACGTAGTCATAAAAAAAAAGATAAACATTCAAGATACGGAAAATTTATCATGTAAATTTTTTTAATTTTACTAAAATTTAACCATTTTTTTATATTAATTTTTTAAAGTTAAATTTTCAATTCTTTATATTATATAATTATAAATATATATTTTTATGGTAAACATGTTTATTTAAGACCCAATTATTTTACAATTTTTAATTTTTGTTAAATTAAATTATAATTATTTTAAAAGTTGTTGAGTTGATCAATCAATGGAATTGGCTAAAAGGGGGTGAATTGACTATTTAAATTTTTGGTAGAAGATTTTTTGGTGAAAAGATAGAAACATTGAGATAAACGAATTATAGTGGTTCAAGCTACGGAACAAGCTTTACATCCACTACCTTAGCTCCCACTAAAGATTTTGAAACCAATTCACTAAATGAACTCAACCTTTTTCTAGGTTCAAGGGATAACCTTTACAAACAAGTCAATTTTCTACCCAAAATTGACTTGACCCTCACAAGGTTTACAAGAGATAAGAAAAGGGCTAAAAGAATTCTCTCACAAGATACATATGCCCCAAATACAAACAAACTCTCCTCAAATTCAATTACAATGAATCAAATTGAAATTACAAGAGTTGGGAGTCAAGATGTGCAATGAAAGCTATGAAGTTGGATTTTTGTGCTTGGATGATGCTTGAGGTTCAATAGTTGTTAATGTTGCTTCAGAGCCTTCAATTTATACCTTCTCATTGATTTCTAACTGTTGTGGTTGTTGGAAATTGAAATAAAGACGTTAGGGCCTCATCTTCCCATCATAAATGCACTTCTACAGACATTGGTATCGATGCTCGAGGTACCTGTTTCGAAACAGGCCACAAAGAGAAAGAGATGTTGTGCATTTAATAGGGGTGTATCGAACCATGGTTCGATACCAATTACAATCTGTGAAGGTTGATATCGATACCTGTTCCGAAACATGCTAACTACCATTTAAAGCTTCAACTACCTCCAACGGTCGACTCATTTAAAGCTAAAATAGTTGTTGGGATTTCTGAGGGTATCGATACTGGTATCGAAACAACCCTTTATAATTTTAAAATATTTTTAAATTAAGCCATAGTTCGAAACCTGGTTCGAAACATATGTTGGCAATAACGTTTTGGTGAAAAAAGGTATTGATGATGGTATCAATACTTGTTCTTGACTCAAGAATATTTTCTGAAAACAAGAGGCGGTATCGATACTTGTTCTAAGGGTATCAATACTCTCGTGTAAAAACACTTAGAAAAATATCTTTAAAGTTCTTGGTTTGTTTTGAAAACAAAAGTTTAACTAAGGGACTTAAAATTTTATTACAAAATAGTCCTTTAACGTAATTATTATATCAAAATCAAATTTAGTTTTACAAAAGTTTTAAATCAAAATTTTTATTAAATTATTTATCATGAATACCCATGTATTTAACTAATATTTTTAATAAAACTAAAAATAATTTAAAATCTAAAAAATATTTTCTTTAAAAAAAATACTTAAATTGTGTCTAGTTGACTCAGGGTCTAAAAAAACATTTTTTTAAACATTTTTTTTATTTAATTAAACAAATGAATACAAACAAAGGACTTATTCGTTCATTTATATTCGTGAACGTTTGATAATTCGTTCGTTTATGTACGTTCATTTATGTTCGTTTAAATTTATTTATATATGTCTAAGGGTGAGCATTAGATCAAATCGAGTACACAAAGCTCAAAGTTTACCATGCTCCCTTGTACATGCGCGCACTAGATCATTGCCCACGGGTGCACGAAGCTCCTGCGCACCTATGTCGTATCGGATTGCCTTGACTGCTTACTAGGTGGGTTGAGCATAAACTACAACTAGACCCTGAGTCCATTCTTGTTGTTCGTTTCGTCAAATTTGAATCTAATAAGTTATTTTTAAATGTTTGATCTTGCGTTTTAATTAAAGTATATAATTTATCACTAATGTTCGAGGTTAATACACATTAAATTCTAAAATGTTTCATGAGCATCATAAATGTAATTGCATTGATTGATAATATTTGTAAAATAGGTAGATAAAAAAAACATATTTAAAACTCGATATTTTGAAATTGATATTTATGAAATGTATGATGATGTTATAAATATTTTGACACTCGTAAAGACCTTAGAGACCATATAGGTTTGTCTGAACATTTGTATAAACATTTGATAATTGTTGAATTTTATGTTATGATGATTGAGTGTTAAGGGTATAAGAATTAACGTATTCAATGGAAACTATGCTTAAGAGATTAACAACGGTAAATAGCTCGAAGTGATCATAATTCAATGGAAACTATGAAATGTATGATGATGTTATAAATATTTTGACACTCGTAAAGACCTTAGAGACCATATAGGTTTGTCTGAACATTCGTATAAACATTTGATAATTGTTGAATTTTATGTTATGATGATTGAGTGTTAAGGGTATAAGAATTAACGTATTCAATGGAAACTATGCTTAAGAGATTAACAACGGTAAATAGCTCGAAGTGATCATAATTCGATAATTAATATAAATTAAATAGATATGTTAGTAATCAAATCTTAATGTCTTTCATAAGGTTTAAAGATCGCATAAAGTTATATAATATTGTATTTTGCTAGTATGATTTAAGCTCCTAAGTAAGGTATTAGTATAGGTTTTAGTTGTACCAATATACTATTCAACGTCATGACGATATGGGTCAATCCGTATTAGTACTCGAAAAAATTTAAAATTTTCAATAAGCAATTTCGCTTTCAGCATCAATACATGTGTGAGTACTAGAATCTAAGAGTATCATATTAAAACTCGTGTTCTAGTATCATTACCCGATAAGTAACCTATAAATGCTTATTAAGAGATGGATATTGACGTGCATGATTTATAACCTAATTAATACCTAAATAAATAAGATAACATTAAAGATAATTATATACTCATGTAACGACCCGAATTTCGAGATTTGAAAATCATGTTAACCTAAAGCTTTCAGGCTTCATGTTTAGATTTAAGGGCAAGTATGAGTTCAACACTTCATATTTTAAGTATCATACCGATACATGGGGTATTATATTAGTATACAATTTAGCTATTAGAATTTGAGTTTTGAACTGAAAATTTAAAGGATGAGTATAGGGTATAACTGTATCAGTACAAGTTTTTTTAAGGTGTCATCCTTATACGGGTGTTACATATCAGTATGTCAATCATTATTTATATTAATTGCCTATTGATGTTTGTTTGTTATGCAATTTGGTCCCGGTTAATTAAATGCTTAATTAAGCTAATGAACTACGATTATGATGAAATTTCATATGCCAGCATGAAATAGACTTGATTAATTAATTATAACTTTAAATTGGTAATTAGACCAAAACATTTATGAAATTGTGATTTATTCTCTAGAATATTATTTTATATAGTTGTCTTGTCAACTAGATTTATATGATCAATGATATCTTTCTAATGTTTCACAATGACGATTTAAAGATTAATACACATTTAAATAAGATAAAAATGTAAAAAAAATTGGTTTAGGTTATTAGTTCGTTTTTCTTTAACAAAACTAATGTGATGTCTTCAGCCCAGTTTTCGGCTAGACTGGGTTAAGGAGGTTACAATCCATTAGTTTTTTTCATGTTAACCAATTTATTTAGGAAACAAATTTAACCATCTTGACAATTCGGTTGATCAATTTCGAGCCTAATAGAGATTTTTATAAAATCTCTATGTCTGTAATCATTAAAGTTCTTTTTCACATAGTTGGTTTTTGAATGATTACCTTTTTTTTAAAATTAGTTTATCCCAATATTGTTAAATAAAGTTTCAAGATCGCCTATTTTTAGGTGATCATCGTTAAATCTTAAAATCAAGTTTTACAAGTCTTCATTTTTTAAATATTTTTGTTTTGTATGTATATCTTCAACCTTCCTTTCAAGAATCATATTAGTTTTGAATAAAGAATCATTTTGGTTTTTCAAATAAAAGATAATTTTATTATTTTTTAAAATATTTTTTTAAAATTCAAAATTATTTCATCATAAACTTTTTACGGTTCATTATATGCTTCTTGAAGCTCATCAGATATGAGTTCAAATATAGATGAATTAGAGATCAACTACCTCTTGCTCCTCAACATCGGATATCTTCATCACTCTAAGTATCCACTGTAGGAACTGATTCGGTTCCATTATGAAAGTTCTCACATTTCCACAATTCCCACTAATCCACAATCCAATACAGGGTTGAGGATGCGTGTGGATGAGTGGACGGTTAAGGGATAGTGTTGTGTAATTGAGGGGCATTTTTGTCCATTTTGAGTGATTTTGATGGTAAATCACTCCTATAAATACCCCATTAGTCTAAGGTCCCTAAGCATCAAAACACAAGAATCACATATTCCATCTAGTGAGTTTTTGAGTGCTTAGAAGATCTTGGCGTTTTAGTTTCCTTTTGTAGCCGAGTTCTTTATTTTCACGGTGGTTCGCGGAGTTACCACGGTGGTTCGAGGTGTTAGACGGTGGAGCAACCACATCTCATTGGCTTAAGGTTTTGACAATGGCCGGAGGTATTTATTTCGATCCTTTTCCGCTGCGTTTATGCTCGTTTATACTTACATTTGGTATTAGAGCCATGTTAAATCTCTACCTTGTCATGTTTAATTTTTCTCAAAATTAAAATGCCATTTTTTATCTTTAAATTCTGAAATTTTGAGAAAAATTATGTTGCAGAAATTTTATAAGATTAATTTCTAAAATTTATTAATTTATTTTTACTTAAATAAATTTTAGAAATTAATATATAGTATGTGCCTAAATTAAGATATGTTATAACTTAGTTATATACATAAAATTAGGTACATAAAACTTTAGTACTTATTGCATAAAGTTTTAGCAATAAAACTATAGAATATGTCTAGGGATCCAAATAATTTATTTAATTAGAGAATTAGCCACACAACTTTAATTAAATAAAATTATTATAAGGATCTCATAAGGATTAGACATAGAATATTGCATAATGTCAAGCAACATTTTAAATAAAGTTTAGGGTTAATATCTAGCTAAGTGATTTTCATAATTTTATTTAGTTAAATACTAGCCACAGCATCTTTAGTTAAATAAAATTACTAAAGTTAAAAATCACATACAAAAATCTTAGATATTAAATCCCTTAACATCAAGGTAAAAATTATTAGACGAATTTTTATAATTACCCACAAGAGTTATAAAACTAAATTTAATAATTTTTACATAAAGGATAGAAAATATTCTATCAAATGAATCTAATCGAATTAAAAATTTAGCCCACATGCAATTTTTATGTCACTAGATTCATTATTTCTATAATTTGCATTGGTAAATTATAGCTTATGTTTGCCTCAAATTTATATTAAGCATGTATGTCAATTTATTTTGCAGCATTATTACCTGTGAATATCTCTGATAATAGAGTAGATATCCCTGAATTAACTAGTGAGAACTTTAAGTTCTGGAAAGAAGGCATTCTTCTTCAATTAGGGTGTATGGATATTGACTATGTTATAAGGAAACCTGAGCCACATATCAGTGACACCAACAATCAGGCTGATCTTGCTCTATATGAAAAGTGGGAGCGATCTAATCGCTTAAGCATTATGTTCATTAAGAGCAAGGTTCCTGCTGATGTTCGTGGTTCAATTGAGCATTATGAGAATGTTCAAGAGCTATTAAAGGCTATAGAGAAACAATTTCAAACTTCTCAAAAGTCATTAGCCAACACCTTAATTATGAAGTTCACATCTTTAAGGCTCACTACGGTGAGAGGTGTGCGTGATCACATCAATAAGATGCGAGATTTGGCAGCTCGACTTAAGGCACTTGAGGTTGAAATGTCTGAATCTTTCTTGGTGCACTATATATTAAACACTCTTCCTCCTCAATACGGGCCATTTAAGATCTCTTATAACACACATAAAGATAAATGGTCTATTGATGATCTTTTGACCATGTGTGATCAAGAAAAGGGTAGGCTCGTATTAGAGATGGGAGAGAGTGCATTGACGGTTACTCAAGGAAAGAATTCAGTCCAAGCCAAGCAAAAGGGGAAAGCTAAAATGCAACCCCAAGCTGACATCAAGAAAGAGTCCACGTGTTTCTTCTGTAAAAAGAAGGGACACATGAAGAAGGACTGTGTCAAGTATAAGGGCTGGCTTGAAAAGAAAGGTAAATCAATCTCACTTGTTTGCTTTGAGTCAAATATGGTTGATGTTAATTATAACACATGGTGGATTGATTCTGGTTCTACAATCCATGTCTCAAATTCCTTACAATGATTAAAAAACCTGAGGGAACCAGTGGGAGCTGAGCGATACATCTATTCAGGAAACAAGATGCAATCGCATGTGGAAGCTATTGGGACCTGTGAATTAGTGCTTAGTAGTGGCTTTGTTTTAACTTTAGAAAAGACTTTTTATATTCCTAGTTTTTCAAGAAATTTGATTTCTGTTTCAAAACTTGTACCCTTCGGGTATTGTTTTAATTTTTCGAATGTTGGTTTTAATTTATTTTATAAATCAGAAATTGTTGGAAATGGAATTTTATGTGATGGTCTTTACTCTATTAATTTACAAAATAATGCCACTCATAATGTTATGCACATTCAAACTGGTACTAAGCGTTGTGTTATAAATGAAGATTCCTCTACCTTATGGCATCGGAGATTAGGACATATCTCCATTGAAAGGATTAAAAGATTAGTAAATGATGGGGTACTCAATACTTTAGATTTTACTGATTTTGATACTTGTGTAGACTGCATTAAGGGTAAGCAGACTAACAAGTCAAAGAAAGGTGCCAAGAGGAGTTCGACCATATTGGAAATCATCCATTCTGATAATTGTTGCCCAGATATGGATGTGCAAGGTCAGAAATACTTCATCACTTTCATAGACGATTACTCACGATACATGTATCTCTACATGCTTCATCATAAAAGTGAAGCGTTAGAAGCCTTTAAGGTTTTCAAGGCTGAAGTAGAGAAACAATGCGGTAAGCAAATAAAGACTGTGAGAACGGATAGAGGTGGTGAGTATTATGGTAGATACATAGAAGATGGACAAACACATGGTCCATTTGCGAAGTTTCTTCAAGACAACGGTATAGTTGCGCAATACACCATGCCAGGCTCGCCTGATCAGAATGGTGTTGCGGAAAGAAGAAACCGAACTTTAATGGACATGGTGCGAAGTATGCTTAGTAGCTCTAAGCTACCTAAGTCTTTATGGGTTGAAGCTCTCAAGACGGCTGTGTATATATTAAACCAGGTCCCAACTAAGGCTGTCTCAAAGACACCTTTTGAGTTATTCAAAGGTTGGAAACCTAGTTTGCGACATATACGCGTATGGGGATGCCCGTTTGAAGTGAGAATTTATAACTCACAAGAAAAGAAACTGGACCCAAGGACTATTAGTGGGTATTTCATTGGATATGCCGAAAAGTCCAAAGGTTACAGATTCTATTGTCCATCTAATAGCACTAGAATTTTAGAATCAAGAAATGCAAAACTTCTTGAGAATGACTCAATCAGTGGGAGTGATCTGTCTCGGGATTCAATACCCGTAGATCAACCATCCACTTCAAGTGAGAGATTGGTTATCATATATAACACCCCTCAAGCTCAATCGGGTATTGAACAACCAATCAATAAAGTTCCACAAGCTGCTGAAAATACTCCAATAGATCAAGTTGTTCAAGAAATTCCAGAAATTATTGAACAACCAGTTGAACAACATGATCCACAAGAGAATGTTGGTTCAACATTAAGAAGATCTATTAGAGAAAGAAAATCAACAATTTCTTGTGATTATTTTGTGTATTTACAAGAATCTGACTATAATGTTGGAGCTGAAAATGACCCTGAGTCATTTTCAAGTGCCATGAGCTGCATTGAGTCACAATTATGTTATGATGCTATAAAGGATGAGATGAATTCTATGAAGAGCAACGAAGTTTGGGATCTTGTACCGTTTCCTGATGGTGTAAAAGCCATTGGATGTAAATGGGTCTTTAAAACAAAAAGAGACTCAAAAGGCAACATAGAGAGATATAAAGCAAGACTCGTTGCTAAAGGATTCACTCAGCGAGAAGGAATCGATTACACTGAGACTTTTAGTCCAGTATCTAAGAAAGATTCCTTACGCATTGTGTTAGCATTAGTAGCTCAATTTGACCTTGAGTTACAACAGATGGATGTGAAAACTGTCTTTCTTAATGGTGATCTAGAGGAAGAGGTATACATGAAACAACCTGAAGGTTTTTCCTCTAGTGATGGTGATCACTTAGTTTGCAAGTTAAAGAAATCTATATATGGATTGAAACAAGCCTCCCGCCAGTGGTATTTAAAGTTCCATGAAGTTATCTCTTCATTTGGTTTTGTTGAGAATATCATGGATCAATGTATATACCAGAAGGTCAGTAGGAGTAAAATTTGTTTCCTTATTCTATATGTGGATGACATTTTACTTGCAACGAATGACAGGGGTATGCTACATGAGGTGAAACAATTTCTTTCTCAAAACTTTGATATGAAAGATATGGGTGATGCTTCTTATGTCATTGGCATTAAGATTCATCGTGATAGACATAAAGGTATCTTAGGTCTATCTCAAGAAACTTACATCAACAAAGTTTTAGAAAGATTTCGGATGAAAGATTGTTCACCTAGTGTTGCTCCTATCGTGAAGGGTGATAAGTTTAATTTGAATCAATCCCCGAAGAACGAATTTGAGAAGGAGCAAATGAAAAACATTCCATATGCTTCTGCTGTAGGAAGCCTGATGTATGCTCAAGTCTGTACAAGACCTGGCATTACATTTGCCGTTGGGATGTTGGGAAGATATCAGAGTAATCCAGGTATAGACCACTGGAAAGCTGCAAAGAAAGTTTTGAGATATCTCAAAGGGACAAAAGAATACATGCTTACATATAGACGATCCGACCATTTGGAGGTGATTGACTACTCCGATTCAGACTTTGCTGGTTGTGTTGATTCACGTAAATCAACATCAGGTTACATATTTATGTTTGTCGGCGGAGCTATATCTTGGAGGAGCATTAAGCAGACTTTGACTACTACTTCCACTATGGAGGCCGAGTTCGTTTCATGTTTTGAGGCTACCTCACATGGAATATGGTTAAAGAGTTTCATTTCTGGGCTTAGACTCGTGGATTCAATCTCTAGGCCATTAAGGATATATTGTGACAATTTAACTGTTGTCTTTATGGCTAAGAACAACAAAAGTGGAAGTCGAAGTAAACACATCGACATTAAGTATCTAGCCATAAGGGAACGTGTTAAAGAAAAGAAAGTGGTCATTGAGCACATTAACACTGAGCAGATGTTAGCTTATCCTTTGACTAAGGGCATGCCACCACATAAATTTAAGGATCATGTTGTCACTATGGGACTTGTTCCTACTTTGTAATTTTTCATTGTATGAACAATTCTGTTGAAACTCTAATAAAGTTTGATATTTCTCATTTATGTTGTGTACACATTAAGTTAAATGTTTCGAGAAATATCACTAAAGTTTGGACCTAGAATAAACATTGGGTTTATTCATTAAGTATATGGGCTAAAGCGTTAAGACTTAATGTATTGTGATACATGGAAGATATAAATCAATCATAAGAGGAAATGTCACCATGATTCATACATTATATTTTAACTTTAAGTTTTGACGGACAATACGAATCGAGTGGGAGAATGTAGGAACTGATTCGGTTCCATTATGGAAGTTCTCACATTTCCATAATTCCCACTAATCCACAATCCAATACAGGGTTGAGGATGTGTGTGGATGAGTGGACGGTTAAGGGATAGTGCCGTGTAATTGAGGGGAATTTTTGTCCATTTTGAGTGATTTTGATGGTAAATCACTCCTATAAATACCCCATTAGTCTAAGGTCCCTAAGCATCAAAACACAAGAATCACATATTCCATCTAGTGAGTTTTTGTTTGCTTAGAAGATCTTGGCGTTTTAGTTTCCTTTTGTAACCGAGTTCTTTATTTTCACGGTGGTTCGCGGAGTTACCACGGTGGTTCGAGGTGTTAGACGGTGGAGCAACCACATCTCATTTGGCTTAAGGTTTTGACAATGGCCGGAGGTATTTATTTCGATCCTTTTCCGCTGCGTTTATGCTCGTTTAATGCTTACATCCACATGATTTTTTTTCCTTCAATTATTGAAAATTGAACTTGATGTGCCTTAATTTCTTGTACGTATATCAAATGATTTGATCTTTCTCCTTCACTTTGAATTTATTCTTAAGACCTATTTTCATTAAAAAAAACTCTTAATCACGAAGAAGTAATCAAATATCATCTTAATATTTACATCATGTTTCATCTTGATGTTCTTGTAGCTTATATAAAGGAGACCAAGATTCGTCTCCTTTACTTCGTTTATTGCTTTGTGAACAATTTCGAACTTATCTCAAAATTTTTTGATAATTGAGCAATAATAAATCTTGAAATATTTGTCGGATCTATTTGCACAAAATAAAATATGCATAATCTTGGCATTATGTTGTAATTTCCTTCGATCATCGGTCTATTCTTATCTCTCCTTAGGGATAAGTCTTTCTTGTTCTCTCTTCATACGAAGAGATAGTTCATCCATCACTATATCCTAAAGTAAATAGTCATTGAATTGAATGAACAAACTTATCTTATTCTTTCAATACGGTTTATTAACTTCATTAAAGTATGATGATGGCTCGAAAATAGATTGAGGTTCTTCCGTGAAGGAGTTTTCAGAAGTAGAGATCATATATGACCTAAAAATGATTAAACAACAATTGGATCTAGTCGAAAGGACTTAAAGCCTTACAATGAGTGTAGCTCTGATATAAATTATTGAGTTAATCAATCTATGAAAAATATCAAAAGAGGTGAATTGATAATTAGGATTTTAATCGAAGAAAATTACAAAAAAAAAATATAAAAAATTTTGTACAAATAATGGTTCTACCTTTTAGACAAAGTTTATATTTACTAAATTAACTACTACACTAAGAATTTTATAATTTCACTAATTTGACCTTACAAATCCTAGACTTAAACTCCAAAGAAGCAAATTATGAAAATCCTCTAAATTTTTTTTCACAATAATCACCTTACTTCACCATTAACACTTAATAAAAAATAATTACAACAAAATCATTTAAATGCGTACAAAATTTTTCAATAAATAACTCTAAAAAAGATTGAATATGTGCTTGGATGCTTTAGAAAAATTATATTGTTATTGAAGAAGTTTTGAAGATTTATTTTTATACCTTTAATTAATTTCTAACCGTTTGAATTGTATTTTTCATACAAAAACTATTGTCTTGAAAGTGTGGATATCAATACACAATTATTTGTATAAATACCTACTCAAAAAAATAATCATTACAAAAAAAGAATATCAATATGTATACGATCGTATTGGTTTTAGAACATAGTATAATGGACCTTACAGATCTTGACTTTGACATTATAAAGGGTACCATAATGGAACATAGCATAATGGACCTTACAAGTCTTGACTTTGACATTATAAGATATATTTTTTAAATTCGAGTTTAGATCAATTAGTATTGGTTTTGGAAAGGATAAATTCATGGTTGAGAAAGTTAGAGTTTAGGTTAAAAAATCTTTATCTTGACCATATAAAAAATTATACCAATATATATAATATTAAATTAATAATATATAAAATTATAAGTTATATAAATGAAAATTGTTATACCATGTACTAGTATGGAAAAGTAAATAATTTTAAGGATCAATGTGAAAAAGTGGACAAATTCAATAACAAAAATGTTATTTATTCTTAAAGTCGAAGAATATGGTATATGATGAATTTCAATTTATTTTTAATTGAAATAAACCCAAAAATAAAAATGTTGTGTATAGAAATTAAAACCACTGTTACATATGAAAAGTATACTCGTATTCAAACTCTAAAATGTGCCTGGGCGGTTACAGTGGGGTACAAAAAAACATGGCTGTAATATATATCCTATTTTTAATATTGGTTTAATAATATTTGAGTTTAAATTTTTTTTAAATAATTAAGCTTTTAAATTTTTACCCCCAATAAAGTTCTGTGACTATTACACAACCTTTAGCCAAAAATATCAATCAGTCTCATGTCTGAACACCTATAACCTAAAAGTTTATATTTTGATAAATAAGTTTATGCGATATATTTTTTTTTAAATTTAAAATTTAAATTTTAACAATTAAAACTTAAATATAAACCTTAAACTCTAAAATTTAATTTTAAACTTTAGTTATTTCTCTAAATCGTGAATTCAGTAAATTTGTATAAATCTATACATCAAAGTTTTTTTTTTCTTAATTCAAAGTCATATAATCCAAAACAATAAGTTTTGATACCAATAAAACTGTGACACCATCTTCCCGGGTTAGGGGACGGGGGCGTCGACCGGACTTATACACTTGTAATTAAACCGGAAGTTGTGTTCCTTTTTACTGACAATTCAATTTGAATACATGTACCTATCAATTTTAAGGGAAAATTAAAACTTTTTATAAATTTAATTTACTCATTAATCGATTTCAAACTTATTTTATTTTACAATCATCATCCATCTAATTCTTGATCTTATTATTCGATCTTCGAATTCAATCCAATTATCATTCCAATCTTAACTCAATTTCTATTTGGGGCTCAATATATGCTATAATTTAACTTATAGAATCACTAAAACAATATGTAAGACTCCCATACTTTAATCTCAAAATTTGGGCCGAAAGTAGCTGGTGGTATCGATACCCCCTATAGAGAGGTATCGGAACAGGGGTATCGAACAATCATTCTAAATCTTATGTTGTCTCTTTCTCTGTCAATTCTAAAAAAAGTGAACACCCTTAAAATAATAGAATATTTTTTCTTTTTTATTGATTTTACATCTTACGTTACAAATTAAATTTCAAATTTAAGGTTATAATTTAAAATTGAAATATTATAAAATTAAATATTGAGTATATTTTTAAAGTTTAAAATTAAAATTTTATTTTTTTAATGTTAAAACATGAGAAAAATTAGGGGTATTTAAACAATCGACTAAACCAAATTAAACGATCAAATCGAATTAATTCGGTTAAACGGTTGGCCACCGAACTTTGTTCGGTCGATGAGAGGTTAAAGTTTTTTTGAAAGTTCGGTTAACGATTAATTCGGTTTGAAATAGGTTAATTAACCAAACTAACCGAATTAACTAAAATTTTATATTTTATATATTATATATTTGATTTTAGTCACTAAACTTTTAAAAACTTAAATTAGTCATTAAATTTTATCAAATTAATATAAAGTGATAATTAAATTTATTATATTATTAAAAAATTGTAATTTTTTAATATTTATCAATAATATATAATATACAATAATTAAATGATCAATTTACAATAATTTTTTTGAATTAGTCAATTAATAATAATTAGATAAGTTTAATTTTTGTTTTATAATTTTTGAAAATTCAGTGTCTAAAAAATTATTTTAACATTGTTGAGTGATCATTTGTGTAATTTACCCAAAATTTTATAATAAATTTCAATTAACCGAAATTTGTTCAGTTCGATTAATGTATTTAAAAAAGTTTAATTTGATTAACGGTTAAAGATTTAAAAAATTCAGTTAATTCTGTTTTTGATAATTTAGTTCGTTCATCGACCGAATTACCCGTCTGAACACCGATGAGAATTTTGTTCTTAAGAATGATTGTAAAAGAAAATTATTTCAAAAACTTTTTAAATAAGCTTTTTTTTACAAAATTTATAAATGATCTTATAAAGTAATGGGAAATGAAATTTAAAATAGGGAGAGAAAAAAAATCTCATGGAAGATCACATGAATGAATAAAGTAGCCAATTAAAGTATAGTTTTTTTTACTACAAAAGCATAGCATTGAAATTATGATTGAATAAAGTTAGCAACATTAATATTAAAATAAATTCAAATTCACATTTTATAATGAAAAGTTTTGTTTTTTCATCATAGTTTTTTAATAGAACTATTAAAATCAGCTCTCTTTCCTAGATAGAGCATCAAATAAATAAAATAAATAATTAAAATAATGAAAGAGACTAAAAGAAAAATATAAGTATAGATTGAGGATGTTCAATGTTTTTCAACATCTTCCTCCTTGTTCAGTTTCAGAAGTTGTAGCTCTGAAAAAATAAGGGTCTTGTGTTATGGCTTACTGGGTTCTTGATTCTAGAATTAATGGTGGTTGCTATGGCAGAAACAGGGGATCTGAAAACAGAAACCCACGCCTTTAGGCCATTTGTCAATTCTTATTACAATAATTTTGCGGTGATAAAGCCGGCTACAATCAACAATGATGCCCTTTAAATCACCCCTGATTCCCTCGACAACTTCAGCCTCAACGACAGGTCTGGTAGGATCTTCTTCAATCAAACATTTAAGCTCTGGGATAGAGATTCCCAAAAGATAAATGTTCACAAGGTAGCTTCATTTAATACATCTTTTCTTATCAATGTTTTTCGAGTTAATAACTCGGTTCCCGTAGAAGGTGTTACTTTCCTGATTGCCTCCGACACCGTCCTTCCTCCCGATAGTTCTGGACAGTATCTAGGAATGACGAATTCATCCACCGATGGTCTTCCCTCCAACAACCTTGTGGCCATTGAACTTAATACTTATGAACAAGATTTTGATCCGGATGACAACCATATTGGTCTAAACATCAACAGTGTTTGTTCTAAGAAGACAGCGTCTTTGTCCGTTTCTGGTATCCAAATTGCTCTGAATGGCACAAAGTTTTACGTGGTGTGGATCGATTATAATGGCCAAAACAAGAGTATAAACCTAAGGGTGATAACCTAAAAGTTTATATTTTGATAAATAAGTTTATGTGATATAATTTTTTTAAAAAAATTTAAAATTTAAATTATAACAATTAAAACTTAAATATAAACCTTAAACTCTAAAATTTAATTTTAAACTTTAGTTATCTCTATAAATCGTGGATTCAGTAAATTTGTATAAATCTATACATCAAAGTTTTTTTTCTTAATTCAAAGTCATATAATCCAAAACAATAAGCTTTGATACCAATAAAACTGTGACACCCTCGCCCTGGGTTAGGGGACGGGGGCGTCGACCGGACTTATACACTTGTAACTAAACCGGAAGTTGTGTTCCTTTTTACTAACAATTCAATTCGAATACATGTTGTACCTATCAATTTTAAGGGCAAATTAAAACTTTTTAAAAATTCAATTTACTCATTAATCGATTTCGAACTTATTTTATTTTACAATCACCATCCATCTAATTCTTGACCTTATTATTCGATCTTCGAATCTAATCTAATTATCATTCCAATCTTAACTCAATTTTCATTTGGGGCTCAATATATTCTTTAATTTAACTTATAGAACCACTAAAACAATATGTAAGACTCCCATACTTTAATCTCAAAATTTGGACCGAAAGTAGTTGGTGGTATCAATACCCCTTATAGAAAGGTATCAGAACAGGGGTATCGAACAATCATTCTAAATCTTATGTTGTCTCTTTTTCGATAAATTCTAAAAAAAGTAAACACCCTTAAAATGAATAGAATTTTTTTCTTCCTTTTTATTGATTTTACGTCTTACATTAAAAATTAAATTTCAAATTTAAGATTATAATTTAAAATTAAAATATTATAAAATTTAATATTGAGTATATTTTTAAAGTTTAAAATTAAAATTTTATTTTTTTAATGTTAAAACATGAGAAAAATTAGGGGTATTTAAACAATCGATTAAACCAAATTAAACGACCAAATCGAATTAATTCGGTTAAACGGTTGGCCACCGAACTTTGTTCGGTCGGTGAGTGGTTAAATATTTTTTGAAAGTTCGGTTAACGATTAATTCGGTTTGAAATAAGTTAATTAACCAAAATAACCGAATTAACTAAAATTTTATATTTTATATATTATATATTTGATTTTAGTCACTAAACTTTTAAAACTATAAATTAGTCATCAAATTTTATCAAATTAATATAAAGTGATAATTAAATTTATTATATTATTAAAAAATTGTAATTTTTTAATATTTATCAATAATATATAATATAAAATAATTAAATGATCAATTTATAAAAAAAGATTTGAATCAGTCAATTAATAATAATTAGATAAGTTTAATTTTTGTTTTACAATTTTTGATCCGGATGACAATCATATTGGTCTAAACATCAACAATGTTCGTTCTAAGAAAACAGCGTCTTTGTCCGATTATGGTATCTAAATTACTCTAAATGACACAAAATTTTAAGCGGTGTGGATCGATTATAATGACCAAAACAAGAGTATACAAGTTTTTGTGGCGGATCAGAATGAGGTTTCTTCCCCAACGCCTTCCGAACCGACCAACTCAGTCCTCAGCTCTGATCTTGATCTCAGCATCTTTGTCAAAAAAGACGCGTATTTTGGTTTTTCAGGATCAACAGGCAGCCATGTTCAGCTCAACTGTGTGCTTAGATGGAACTTGACTGTGGAAATACTTCCTGCTGCTGGAAACAAAGGATCGAAGTTGCTCAAGATTGGGGTTGCAGTTGGAGTCCCAATAGTTCTTCTTTCCCTGCTCGCAATAGGAATAACTTATTCAATGAAACTATGCTTAAGAGATTAACAACGGTAAATAGCTCGGTTAAGTGATCATAATTCGATAATTAATATAAATTAAATAAATGTGTTAGTAATCAAATCTTAATGTCTTTCATAAGGTTTAAAGATGGCATAAAGTTATATAATATTGTATTTTGCTAGTATGATTTAAGCTCCTAAGTAAGGTATTAGTATAGGTTTTAATTGTACCGATATACTATTCAACGTCATGACGATATGGGTCAATCCGTATTGGTACTCGAAAAAATTTAAAATTTTCAATAAGCAATTTCGCTTTCAGCATCAATAATTGTGTGAGTACTAGAATCTAAGAGTATCATATTAATACACGTATTCTAGTATCATTATCCGATAAGTAACCTATAAATGCTTATTAAGAGATAGATATTGACGTGCATGATTTATAACTTAATTAATACCTAAATAAATAAGATAACATTAAGGATAATTATATACTCATGTAACGATCCGAATTTCGGGATTCGAAAACGTAAAGCTTTTGGGCTTCATTGTTTAGATTTAAGGGCAAGTATGAATCCAGCAATTCATATTTTAAGTATCATACCGATACATGGGGTATTGTATTAGTATAAAATTTAACTATTAGAATTTGAGTTTTGAACTGAAAATTTAAAGGATGCGTATTGGGTATAACCGTATCGGTACAAGTTTTTTCAAGGTACTATACTTATACGGGTGTTACATATCAGTATGTCAATCATTATTTATATTAATTGCCTATTGATGTTTGTTTGTTATGCAATTTGGTCCCTGTTTATTAAATGCTTAATTAAGCTAATGAACTATGTTTATGATGAAATTTCATGTGCCAGCATGAAATAGACTTGATTAATTAATTATAACTTTAAATTGGTAATTAGACCAAAACATTTATGAAATTGTGATTTATTCTCTAGAATATTATTTTATATAATTGTCTTATCAACTAGATTTATATGATCAATGATATCTTTCTAATGTTTCACAATGACGATTTAAAGATTAATACACATTTAAATAAGATAAAAATGTAAAAAAAAATATTGGTTTAGGTTATTAGTTCGTTTTTCTTTAACAAACCTAATGTGATGTTTTTAGCCCAGTTTTCGGTTAGACTAGGTTAAGGAGGTTACAATCTATTATTTTTTCCATGTTAACCAACAATCACCTTACTTAACCACTAACACTTAATAAAAAAAAATAATTACAACAAAATCACTTAAATGCTAACAAAATTTTTCAATAAATAACTCTAAAAAAGATTGAATATGTGCTTGGATGCTTTAGAATAATTATATTGTTATTGAAGAAGTTTTGAAGATTTATTTTTATACCTTTAATTAATTTTTAACCGTTTGAATTGTATTTTTCATACAACAACTATTGTCTTGAAAGTGTGGATATCAATACACAAGTATTCGTATAAATACCTGCTCAAAAAAATAATCATTACAAAAAAGAATATCGATATGATCGTATTGATTTTAGAACATAGTATAATGGACCTTACAGGTTTTGACTTTGACATTACAAAGGGTACCATAATGGAACGTAGCATAATGAACCTTACAGGTCTTGACTTTGACATTATAAGATATATTTTTTAAATTCGAGTTTAGATCGATTAGTATTGGTTTTGGAAAGGATAAACTCAAGGTTGAGAAAGTTAGAGTTTAGGTTAAAAAATCTTTATCTTGACCATATAAAAAATTATACCAATATATAATATTAAATTAATAATATATAAAATTATAAGTTATATAAATGAAAATTGTTATACCATGTAGTAGTATGGAAAAGTAAATAATTTTAAGGACCAATGTGAAAAAGTGGACAAATTCAATAACTAAAATGTTATTTATTCTTAAAGCCGAAGAATATGGTATATGATGAATTTCAATTTATTTTTAATTAAAATAAACCAAAAATAAAAATGTTGTTTATAGAAATTAAAACCACTGGTACATATGGAAAGTATACTCGTATTCAAACTCTAAAATGTGCCTGGGCGGTTACAGTGGGGTACAGAAAAACATTGCTGTGTCTGTACGAATAAACATGATTAGCAACAGCCAACAGCTTTGTTGTTTAAACGAAAAAAATTATTATCATTAATTAGTTTATATATTTATATTAATTATTCCACATTCTTTTTTTTTATTCCCGTACCTAATGTAATACATATGATATTATGCTCTTTACAGATTTTTTTGACATTCTTTAAATGTTTGTGACATGGTCAAAAGACAGTTGAAATGCTTCGAGTATAATGGTTTCGGCGAATAAAAATTATTTGTCTTTTAATTATGTTTTTTTTATGTCTTATACTAAAAATTATTAAAAAAATTGACTCTAATTTTCATATCCTAAATCTTAAATTCTACTCCCTAAAAATACATCATATCCTTAATTTCTTAAATCTTAACTACAACTCCTAACATTAAACCATAAATTCTTAACCTATTATGTTAATATAAAAATACTAATAAAAACATAATAAAAAATAGACGAATTGTACCTGATTTCGACACACGTATAAATTGTAAGGACGTGTGTAATATATATCCTATTGTTAATATTGGTTTAATAATATTTTATTTTAATTTTTTTTAAATAATTAAGCTTTTAAATTTTTACTCCCAATAAAGTTCCGTGACTATTACACAACCTTTAGCCAAAAATATAAATCAATCTCATGTATGAACACCTAAGGTGATAACCTAAAAGTTTATATTTTGATAAATAAGTTTATGCGATATAATTTTTTTTAATTTAAAATTTAAATTTTAACATTTAAAACTTAAATATAAACCTTAAACTCTAAAATTTAATTTTAAATATTAAATTTTAAACTTTAGTTATCTCTCTAAATCATGGATTCAGTAAATTTGTTTAAATCTATACATCAATGTTTTTTTCTTAATTCAAAATCATATAATCCAAAACAATAAAAATCATTATAAATCTTATGTTGTCTCTTTCTCGGTCAATTCTAAAAAAATAAACACCCTTAAAATGAATAGAATATTTTTTTCTTTTTATTGATTTTACCTCTTACATTAAAAATTAAATTTCAAATTTAAGATTATAATTTAAAATTGAAATATTATAAAATTAAATATTGAGTATATTTTTAAAGTTTAAAATTAAAATTTTATTTTTTTAATGTTAAAACATGAGAAAAATTAGGGGAATTTAAACAATCGACTAAACCAAATTAAACGACCAAATCGAATTAATTCGGTTAAACGGTTGGCCACCGAACTTTGTTCGGTCGGTGAGTGGTTAAAGTTTTTTTGAAAGTTCGGTTAACAATTAATTCGGTTTGAAATAGGTTAATAAACCAAACTAACTGAATTAACTAAAATTTTATATTTTATATATTATATATTTGATTTTAGTCACTAAACTTTTAAAAACTATAAATTGGTCATTAAATTTTATCAAATTAATATAAAGTGATAATTAAATTTATTATATTATTAAAAAAATTTATTTTTTTAATATTTATCAATAATATATAATATACAATAATTAAATCATCAATTTATAATATTTTTTTTTGAATCAGTCAATTAATAATAATTAGATAAGTTTAATTTTTGTTTTATAATTTTTGAAAATTCAGTGTCTAAAAAAATTATTTTAATATTGTTGAGTGATCATTTGTGTAATTTACCCAAAATTTTATAACAAATTTCAGTTAACCGAATTAACCGAAATTTATTTGGTTCGGTTAATGTATTTAAAAAAAAGTTTAATTTGATTAACGGTTAAAGATTTAAAAAATTCAGTTAATTCTGTTTTTGATAATTTAGTTCGCTCATCGACCGAATTACCCGTTTGAACACCAATGAAATTTTTGTTCTTAAGAATGATCGTAAAAGAAAATTATTTCTAAAAGTTTTTAAATATTTTTTTTTACAAAATTTATAAATGATCTTATAAAGTAATGGGAAATGAAGTTTAAAATAAGGAGAGAAAAATCTCATCAGCTAGAAGGTCACATGAATGAATAAAGTAGCCAATTAAAGTATAGTTTTTTTACTACAAAAGCAGAGCATTGAAATTATGATTGAATAAAGTTAGCAACGTTGATATTAAAATAAATTCAAATTCACATTTTATAATGGAAAATTTTGTTTTTTCAACATAGTTTTTTAACAGAATTATTAAAATCAGCTCTCTTTCCTAGATAGAGCATCAAATAAATAAAATAAATAATTAAAATAATGAGACTAAAAAAAATATAAGTATAGATTGAGGATGTTCAATGTTTTTCAGCATCTTCCTTGTTCAGTTTTAGAAGTTGTAGCTCTGAAAAAATGAAGGGTCTTATGTTATGGCTTACTGGGTTTTTGATTCTAGAATTAATGGTGGTTGTTATGGCAGAAACAGGGGATCTGAAAACAGAAACCCACGCCTTTGGGCCATTTGACAGTTCTTATTACAATAATTTTGCGGTGATAAAGCCGGCCACAATCAGCAATGATGCCCTTCAAATCACTCCTGATTCCGTCGGCAACTTCAGCCTCAATGACAGGTCTGGTAGGATCTTCTTCAATCAAACATTTAAGCTCTGGGATAGAGATTCCCAAAAGATAGATGTTCCAAAAGTAGCTTCATTTAATACATCTTTTCTTATCAATGTTTTTCGAGTTAATAACTCGGTTCCCGGAGAAGGTGTTACTTTCCTGATTGCCTCCAACACTGCCCTTCCTCTCGACAGTTCTGGACAGTATCTAGGACTGACGAACTCATCCACCGATGGTCTTCTCTCCAACAACCTTATGGCCATTGAATTTGATACTTATAAGCAAGATTTTGATCCGGATGACAACCATATTGGCTTAAACATCAACAGTGTTCGTTCTAAGAAGACAGCATCTTTGTCCGATTCTAATATCCAAATTGCTCCGAATGGCACAAAATTTTACGTGGTGTGGATCGATTATAATGGCCAAAACAAGGGTATACAAGTTTTCGTGGCGGAGCAGAATGAGGTTTCTTCCCCAACGCCTTCCAAACCGACCAACTCAGTTCTCAGCTCTGATCTTGATTTCAGCAGCTTTGTCAAAGAAGACGCGTATTTTGGTTTTTCAGGATCAACAAGCAGCCATGTTCAGCTCAACTGTGTGCTCAGATGGAACTTGACTGTGGAAATACTTCCTGCTGCTGGAAACAAAGGATCGAAGTTGCTCAAGATTGGGGTTGCAGTTGGAGTCCCAATAGTGCTTCTTTCCCTGCTCGCAATAGGAATAACTTATTATTGGTTCAGAAAATGGAAGGCCAGATCTGATCCTAACATATTGGGAGCACTCAAGAGTCTCCCAGGGACTCCCAGGGAATTCAAGTTCAGAGATCTGAAAAAGGCCACAAATAATTTCGATGCTAAGCAGGAGCTCGGTCAAGGGGGATTCGGGGTCGTCTATAAAGGGTTGCTGCCCAAGGAGAATCTGGAGATTGCGGTGAAGAAGTTCTCCGGAGACATTAAGGGCAAAGATGATTTCTTGGCTGAACTTACCATCATCAACCGGTTGCGCCACAAGCATCTTGTGCCCTTGCTAGGTAACCCCATTTCCCCTCATTTACTTGCTAATTGCCAAAGTCAGTCAAATTAAGCCAGTCATAATTAATTAGCCATTGATTCTCTTCCTCTTTCTTGAAATCTTACTTGTTGTGCATTGTCAAACTTGACAGGGAAAGGAACCCGAACCAGTCATAGTTACATAAATAATATTCTAATTCTCAAGTAGTTCAGCATTTGGATTGTTTTTCCAAAGATGCAAGTTGAACTAGATTGTGATGTTTGTTACTCCTAGTTTGTATTTACAGTAAAATACTAAAATGTTTACATCACAATGTAGTTACTAGTTAGCTGACCATAAAGTCTACTTATTCAGCGTTTCTGGTTTGGGTTATATTTTATAATTAACTCAAAAACATCTACTTATTTCCAAGCATGTGAAATTTCTGTTTGTTGGAAAACATTAGTATTCGTATTGTCCAATGAAACATCACATGGTAACGTGCATGAGTTAGGTAGCTGCAGTTCTAAGAATCCAAACACATACATTGTTTATTTGTAGCAGTTATCTTGAATGATAAGTATATGAGGTTTATTGCAATTTTAAATCAACTTGCAGGATGGTGTCACAAGAAGGGTATGCTACTTTTAGTATACGATTACATGCCGAACGGGAGCTTAGATGCTCATATATTTTGCGGCCCGGAGAAGACAGCACTTAATTGGAATCTAAGGCACAAAGTTGTATTGGGAGTAGCCTCGGCTCTACAATATCTTCACAACGAATACGACCAAAAAGTGGTACATCGGGACCTGAAGGCTAGCAACATCATGCTGGACTCCAACTTCAATGCCCGGTTAGGAGATTTCGGGTTGGCTCGGGCCATAGAAAATGAGAAAACATCTTATGCAGAGCTCGAAGGAGTGCCTGGCACCATGGGGTACATTGCCCCCGAGTGTTTCCACACTGCAAAGGCCACCAGGGAGTCTGATGTTTATGGATTCGGTGCGGTTTTGCTAGAAGTGGTGTGCGGGCAACGTCCTTGGACTAAAATAGGAGACTTCCTGCTATTGGTGGATTGGGTCTGGGGTCTGCATAGAGAAGGGAGGATACTTGAGGCAGTGGATGAGAGACTAGGCAGTGACTATGTAGTCGAAGAAGCCGAGAGATTGTTATTACTTGGTCTTGCATGTTCGCATCCTATTGCAAGTGAAAGACCCAAAACACATGCCATCCTTCAGATTCTATCAGGGTCCATGGCAGTGCCCCATGTCCCGCCTTTCAAACCGGCATTCGTTTGGTCTTCAATGCCAGGACCGGACTGTTTCAGCATCACCTCGAGCTTCAATAACACTGCCGATCTCACTCCGGGATCATCCGGATGGAGTCCACAGTATTTTAGCAGGGATGTGCAAGGCGAATTCAGTGATGGGAGTGCACTCATGTGATAACTAATAAAGGACCAAACATTCAACATTTATGTTTCACTAGGACAGTGGGAAACTCTACTTCATTTTACTGTTTTAAACCCTTTTTTGTTTCTTTTTCTGTTTTTCTTATTCATGTTTTTGGGAAGGGATTGGAAATGTACATTCTGAATTACATATTATATAAATTTGACAACTAGCATTCTGAATCATATTAACCATACTATAGGAGTGGGAGATGAGATGGATTGTTGCTGGTGGTTAGATATTCAAGATAGCCAGCTTGGACCAAATCCTTGTCCTAATAAACCGACCGACAAAACCAGCAGGATCCATGATGGATCTACTGTTGGAGAATGTCTTTATCCTCCTCTCTCATGCGCAGGCTCTCACGTCATGGAGTTCAAGCAGCTTCTGAGAAGGGATTTAACCCCTAAACTCGTGATAAAAATATATACAATTGGAATTAATACAAGAAAAAAAGAATACTTATAGTAGCTTAAATAAATATATCAAGATTTAATAACATGAAGTTGGTGAGAGAGACGATGAAAATGATAATTTATAACATGGTATTTTAATTCAATTTTTATTTACGGTACATGTTCGAAGTTTAGTATTGTTCCTTCTAATAATAAGATAAGGTCAGATACTTTGTAGAGGTTAATATTAAATTTTAAAAAAACAAATTATAATTTTAGTGTTGTTTAAATTTAAAATTATTTTTTTTCCATTTTCCTGAAACAAATAAAATTTTTCTGACCCTCAAAAGTCTTCATTTTAATTTTGCTGCCATAGATTCTTTTCATGGTTCGATTAACTGAAGCTCTTCTTCTTCTTCTCTACTGTTATGCAGGTTTGAATTTTACTAAAAGGTTTTAAATCTCAAGAAATCAAAGCCAAAGATTCAAAATATTCATCGGATTTTTGTGCGTCGTCGTACGATTAAACTTTTGTTGTGTTTTTCTCCAAACTATCTCTCTTTTTACCATTAGAATCTGGTGGTTGATGCGTTTGATATATGAATATTTTGAGTTTTATTGGCGAAGATAATTTTTAAAATCAGTATTGCTAAAAAAAGGTAATTGTATTTCTTTTACTTTTGAAAAAAAAAATATTTGTAAATGAAAAAAAAAAATCGTATTTTTATTGAAAAAAATGGTATGGTACATGAACATTTTAGAATTTAAATTTGAGTGGGTTTTATTTGTCAAATTAATAAGGACTAAGTGGATTGTAAATCTACTATAAAATAAAATTTATATATTTATATGCTCAAAATGTTCAATGAGTGAATCAGAAATTGTTGTTCAATGCAACATCTGTAATGATAAGAAAAATAAGATTTAAAGTAGAATATCCCAAACTTGTTGAGAACATAGATTTGGAAACCTTTATATATAAAAGCTTATCCTCTAGCCAGATAGTGTTTTACTTCTGAAGTTCGTCGTTGTAGTAAGATAGTGTTGCTCTCCTTGTTATATTTTACCGTTGTATCTTGAGAGATAGACGTTATATTAATAACTCCAGCATCGGGAGGAGACAAATCTGTTTTAAGGACACTGTGATAACACAGACCTCGGTTAAAGTTTCAGAATCGTTTATTGTTTTTTCTTTCTTTGATTTTTGTGATCTTTGTATTTTTCATCTTATATGTTTTATTTTAATTTCATTTATAGAAATTATTTTTTAACATTTTAATAATTTACTTTTTTTAACACTTTTTATAATAAAGCTTTAAAGTTATTATCAACCACTTACATAGGTCGGACATTACAAAATATAAAAATAATTAAAATAAATTCTAAAAAGCTAAACTATCATAAAACAAATATATAATCAGATAATAAATTAACCCACATCCGACCAATAAAATAAAACACATATCACCAACAAATAAATTAAACAAAAAGCATATAAGAAATAAATTTAAATCAATAAAAAGGATCATCAACAAATCTCACATTATCATTAGATCAAATAAATAAATAAGAGGAAAAAATAGTAAAATTCAAATATATATTGGATCAATCAATTCACTAATCCTTGTTGTTTGAGTTTTAAAACTCTTGATTTAAGGGTTAGCGATTGTACTGTTGGTCAGAATCATTGGGTTATGAAACTGGTTGTTGGTGATGGCTCGACAGGGTACAAGATAGAACAACAGTGGGCAGGGTAGGGGTAAATATTCGATTGAGTCGAATCAAAAAAATTTAAGTTATTCGAGTTGATGAGTCATATTTTATAACTCAAATTTTATTTGAAATTTTTTCGGTTCGAGTCGAGTTTAAAAAATTTGAGTCGAGTCGAGTCGAGTTTTCGAGTTCCTATAAATATTTCTTTATATTTTTATATATAAATTTATATATATCATAAAAAGTTGAGAGACTCATCTCAAACTTAAAAATAAATCATTTAATTATTAAAAAATTCGAGTTATTCGAATTTTTATTTTACAACTCAAACATTATTTAAAAAATTTTCGAGTTGAGTCTATAAAATTTCGAATTGAATCAAAATAAGTCGAATATTTTTGCCTCAAGTCGAATTAAGTTATTTAATTTTTCGAATTGAATCGAGTTTTGCTCACCCTTAGGGAAGGGGAGTAATAAGAAAGGACTCTAATTCCCTAAAAAGGAGATTGTACTATTAAACTTTTATTATGCCATAAAATAATGTAATTTTTAAATATAAATAACTAAATTTATTGTTGAGATAATTATGTATTTAATGTTTTATTTTTATTTAATCTTTTATTTTTATATTTTATCTATTTTTTATAAAATAATATATAATATAATATTTTATTTTTATTTTAGTATCTCAATATTAAAAAATTAATAACACATTGATTAAAAAAACATGTCATGCTAATTAGGAGGAAGAAAATCACATATTGTCATATCATTTTCTCTCTCCTAATCAACATAATATGTTTTTTATTTTATTTTTTGAATTAAATACAGTGATTATAGTAGTATATGTTTTAGTGTATAGACTCAACCATTGAATATTGATCACTCAATCACTATTCTAGCATTACTGGTGCTCAAACTCGTGACTTCTAAGAACAACAATCGTTCCTTGACCACTGAGGTTAGGTGGCTTGTGTATTTTATTTTTATTTTAAATTAATATTAAATTAATAGAATGTATAAGTTTTAATACCATTCTAGAAAATGTCTAATTTTAATATTAATGTAACACCCTCAAACCGATATCACATTGGGTCTCTGGCCTAAAACTCGTGTTTCAAAAATTTCATTTCAACAACCCATTAAGATTAAATCCAAATCCAATTTCATCATAAGTTCATAAAATCCATCCAACTTAAAACATAAAATCTGAGTAACTTAAAGTAGTTGGAGCTCCAAATTATTACAACCCGTTTTAAAGCATTCGACTTGATAAAATAAAATAGAGTTACAAATACACATATAGGGTCCTACAAGTACATAGATCACTACATCTAGTAAAAGTACTCTAACAATAATGTCGATCCTGAAACCAATCACGATGATGCTCCTCCAGTCCAAGCTTTCTTCAACCTATGCACGAAAAATACATTTTGAAACGCTGAGCTACAGAAGCTCAGTTGGTACTCTACCAACCGGTTCACATCATACACAATATAAATAAGTATAAGTAACATGAATGATGATATGGTATGAGTACGATAACGTTACCAAAATCGCCTAAACACATAGCATATGCATTTCAAGAGAACTCCACATAGTATTTCAAGTTCTTTTCATCTCATATATATATATGTATAAGGTATCCATATCACCTCGTAATAGTATAATAGTAGAAGACCTATCACCATTAAACAAGGTTCATGACATGCCATTTCACATAATATCTACTAAGGAACCCATCAGCACTAAGTAAGGTCCTAATTAGTCTTTCGCGTGATATAGTACCAGTAACCCATCAACACTAAGCAAGGTTACCAGTTTATCTTTCATATAACATTTAACTCTAGTAACCCATCAGCACTAAGCAAGGTTACTAGTTATCGTATCTCATAATAGTAATATACTCTAGACAACCCATCAACAGTAAACCAATGTCCATAGTAAACCACATAACTCATGTGTATCACATCAAACCCTTAATGGTTTTAAATACTAACTTATATAACTATATTACAAGTTATTATCTGATTATCTCATAAATGGAGTTGAAGGCCAATTTCTCAGTTTTAATTTTCATTTTATAGCTTCGTTAAACCATAAGAACCTAATAGTGTCAATTATGGAACCCCTAAACTCAACCCCTAAAAACTTGGGCAGAATGTCCAAGAGTATCGATGCGCCTATAGGGCGGTATTGAAATGACCATTATCGATACACCTCTTTCGTGTATCGATACGCTAAGCTAAACAGCCTAGCAAAGCCCAAGAGAAAGACCCACCCGTATCGATACGCTTATATGGAGTATCGAAATGCACTGTTTCGATACATCCCCAAGGAGGTATCGAAACGATTTGCTACTGGAGTTTTGGGTATCGAAACACCTAACAAGGGGTATCGATATGATTTGCTATTGAAAGTTTTGGTATCGAAACACAGGCTGGGAGTTCCTAAACGCTTGCCTTTCTCGCCCTTGTTTACTTTCTAGGGTATCGATACGCCTATCAAGAGTATCGATACCCCTGCACGAAAATGCAGATTTGTACCTCCAATTCACCTAGAACTCTAACCAAACCAATTCCAATGATTCTCAAACCATTTCTACGCTTTAAGGGATGATTCTAAGCATGTTTACACCTTAAATACAGAGGTTCATCAACTATGTTTCAAAACACCATTAAAGGGCATCTAAGCTATCAAGCATAC
The DNA here is from genome assembly GCA_035048815.1 of Abelmoschus esculentus. Classification (NCBI taxonomy): domain Eukaryota; kingdom Viridiplantae; phylum Streptophyta; class Magnoliopsida; order Malvales; family Malvaceae; genus Abelmoschus; species Abelmoschus esculentus. The sequence goes on along the minus strand of JAUCBN010000051.1, from coordinate 7,980,821 downwards.
CAAGCAAGCATTCAACCATGCAACATGCCTAAATACATAAAATGCATGATGTTTAATAGTTGGGAAAGTACAACCTTTGCAAAAACAACAACAAGCACGTTCACCACCTTTCTTCAAGCTTTTTCCTTCTCAAAGGTCCTTCAGGGCTCACCAACCTCTTTCTCTACAAGAGAAAGATGAAAAACATGTTAGATACACCTTGGGAGGATTTTCAGAGCTTAAAAACACTAAAAGACTGAGACTTAAGCTCTCAAAGATTTATTCCCGAACTCAACCTTTAACCCCCTCTTAAACCCTTTTTCTTCTCCAAACCTTATAACTTTAATCTTGTTTTATAGATCTTCTTGAACTCTAAAATTTTCTCTCCAACACAAAAACGCGATTCTCAACAAAAACTCTAAAGATCAAACCTTTTACTATATTTTTTTCTTGAGAAGAAAAGAGAGAAACAATGAGATCATCCTCTACAACATAATAAACCCCAAACCCTTCTTCCTTCTTATCTATTTTGGCATTTATTAAAATACCCTCATTAAACAAGACCCAACTCACAACCCAACACAACCATTAAAGTCCAAGGCCCAAAATCAACCTAAAACTTAAACTCGAGACCTAAACACTGAAACTCAACTTTTCGAGATAACCTGACACTCGAATCTAAATTCGGGTCATGACAATTAACTTAAAAAAAAGTCTTATAAGTACAAATTTAAAAAAAATATATTTAATTTAAATTCGAATTAAAAAGAAAAAATCTTTAAATATTAATATCCATAAAACTATATAATTTAAATACCAAACTTATATTTTTAAACATTTTCAAAATTCTCAACTTGACCCGGTTCAAATCTCGAGGTTTCGTTAGTGATTGAGCTTTTCAAGAGGCATTCGTCTTTTAAAGTTCTATAGGTGCTTGGCCTAATCCTATGGGCGGCGGTGGGTCTTGGGAGGGAAATCATGACAAAATCAAAGAGGATCTGATTGACGTAAAAAAAAAGAAAGAAAAATTAATTAATTATTAAGAATGTAAAATTAATTCCTTAATTCCCATACAAAATATTCATAGATAATGCAGCACAGTCTAACCATTAGATGGTGGAAGTAACACTCGATAAAAATATTTTTTAATAGTTTTAACACAAATATTTAGGTTAAAGTTAATAAATATATTTATTCAACTAATTAAACTGTTCGCTTATATTGTTTTGTATTTTTTTAGATAATAAATTTTAAATTCGTTAGAAAAGTATTTTTTTTTAAAAAAAAAAATCGTTAGATAAAACTAGAATTAGTATATATATATAAACTTCTGTGAAAGCAAAACCGAAACTAAAATAATGAATCAGTCAAATCAACCCCCGGCAGATAGCTCCCCAAAAACCAAGCCGTATTTTTTAATTAAACATTATAAAAGATATATTTATTTTTCATGTATATTATTTTTATATTATAATCGTACTTAAAATGTATATATTTTATGTAATTTTGATATTTTCAAAAAATGATATTGCGCTCCATATCAGGTTTTTATATACAATTTTCGTAAATGGTTAGGTGTATGCATGGATGTAAAATTAGGTAATTGTATGAGATTTAGGTTCGGTTAATTTGAATATATCATTTAATGTTTTGACTCGATTATAGTTAAATGTAAGTCATTTTTTAGTAAAGTCATTTTATGTTGGGTTTTTTGGGTTGTGTTCATTTTAGATCAAGTCAAAACAGTCTGATTCTAAATAAGTTAATTGATGGGTTAATTCAGGTTTGGGTGTATTTTAAGTCGGGTTTTTTTCATATCGAATAATTTCAAGTTGGGATCATTCGAGTTTTGAATTTGTTTTAAGTTTGAGTTTGACACAATTAATTAGTCAATAAACATTGGGTGAGGTCATTTCGAATGAATTATTTAATAACTTTCACTAACATAAATCATATTAAAAATAAATTTTAAGTATTAGAATAAAAAAATATATCATCATATCATATGATTCATATCTAAAATATAGGAACAGATTAAAAAAAATAGAAATTAATAAGGATAATTTTGATGAAAAATAAAATTTTAGAGACTAATATAAATTAAAATATCATCAAATTACAAATATTAGACTAGATTACAAAATAATAAAGATTAATTTATAATAAAAATAAAATTTTAAAGATTATAATAAAAAATATTAAATTAAAATTATAAATCATTGGACTAAATTACCAAAAATAAATATGGTCAATTTATATTAAAAATAAAGTTTTAGGACTATACTGAATAAAAAATATCATCAAATTACAAATATTGAACTAGATTTTTTTTAAATAAATAGTGATTAATTTGAATTCTTAAACCCTAAATCTTACGTTCACTAATAAATAAAGCACAAACCAAACTATTATATCTTTTATACGTAACAATAAAAACATAATATAACATATCATTAAAAATAAATTTAAGTATATTAATTCATATTAACTTGACTAATAGTTTATATTAAATGAGTTAGTATTAAGTGTATTAAATTATTACTAAGAATTGAATTATCTTACAAAATTTTAAATTTAGTAGTGTCAAGCAAATATTTAAATCTAAACTTTCTTTTTATATATTTTTAATTGATTATATATGTATAAATAACAAAAAATTATTTAACACTTTAAACTCATTTAAAAAAATTGATAGTTTATATTTATCGACACTTAACACTTTATATTTATCAACACTTTAAAAGTGCGAATTATATTTTGATCTACTCAGACTAATAGATCATGATAATAAGAAATTTTCTCTCGCCAAGAATTGATAAACAATGAATCTGGTAACTAAAGATGACAAAAGATAAGTACAAATCGATATTTTTATATCTATAACTCATTTCTCTATTTTAAAAGTTTAAAGATATATTTGCTTGAACTTATCAAGATATATTTGAACTAAACACAAATATTTTAACGCACGAACTTTCGTTAAAGCAAGAATGTAAATATGTACTACATAAGCTTAGAAAAATGAAGATAATGTTATTTCAAACATGAGAAGAAGAAAAAATAGTAAGATGTTAAATCCTTACATGACGTTTTTTAGGTTATAATCAATTTAAAATATGTTTTAAAGATATGAAAAAACACATTTCGCAATATGTGATACTTTTTGCTACAAAATGATATTCTTCGACCTAAAAAATATTGAAGAAATTTATAAAAGATTGTGATAACTTTATTTTACAATATGATGCATAAAGAAATTACGATTTACGTAGATAACATGATTACTAGGTCTTGATTAGAGAAATATTATATCACCAATCTCAGAAAATTGTTGGAGTTTTTTTAGACAAATTCTGATAATTAATTAAATTAATCTTAAAGAACTTGTTTTTTATTTAATTAATCTATAAATTAGATTTTAATTAAATTTTATTAGGGTAATTAAGTGAAAAAGTTTAGATTTGACTAATAAATTAATTTTAATTTATTTGATCAAGTTTAATTTTTTTGTATTTCAGTTTATTTTTCAAGTTTGAATTAATTTATTTTTTAGTATGGGTTTGATCAAGTTTAAATTTATATTTTGGACATTGTGGGATGCTATAATCTTCTCCACACGTAACAGACTTTAGATCTCAACTATGACTTCGATTTAAATGTAAATCAATTCTATAGGTTTTTGGTTATACCCAACCTAAAATGACCGATAGTGACTTTAATCTATGACGAGACTTTAAAGGTTCAACTAATTTTGACCCAAACAAAAGTGACGTCGACAAACTATAATTTTAAAAATATTCTTTTTAAATCAACAATTTCTAAAATAAATGATTAAAACTCTCAATTGGGCAAAATTAATAAAATATATTTTTTTATTATTTTATTACAAAACTATACCCAGACAAACTTCATTTACAAAACTATACCCCTGTCAGGCTACGTATTAAGAAGTCACTTTACACAGAAAGCGATTTCTGATGTCGCTTCCTACACAACACGATTTCTTGCTTAGTTGGCATCCCTTGCCACATAAGCCATTAATTATAATCTGGATAAGAAGTCACTCTCTGCACAAAGCGATTTTTGTTGAAATTGAATCGTTTTACACAGAAGTCGTGTTGTACGCAAAGCGACTTCCCTGTGATGCCGCTTTCCAAGAGACGAGATCTCCCTATAAATAGATGGCCCTACACCCTTCAATTTCATTCTAAAATCGCGTTCTACCGATTTTCTTCTTATTTTTCTTACTTTTAAATTATTTTATTAGTTATTTCTCTAAAAAAAATCTTCGATAATATGGCGGGTTTATGTAGATTAGACGGGAATCATTATTTCAACTTTTGGCGTTATAATGAGGTAATCTTTTAAATTTTTTATATTATTTTTAATTTTTTTATTTATATTTTATTTTTTTGATGGGTTATGAAAGGGTTCTACACTGTTATATTCACCGAATTATGGAAGATCCACATCCGGCTTTAATGCCTTATTTGATCCAATCCGGGTTTGGATATGTGAGTTCTATTATCGGTGGGTGCAAAATAGATCTGAACTTAATTAATGCTTTGCTTGAAAGGTGGAGGTCAGAGACCCACACATTCCATCTTCCGTTTGGTGAGGCAACTGTTACCTTACAAGACGTTCATTTCCAACTTGGGTTACGTATCAACGGTCCCCCTATAACGGGTATTGCGGAAGACGATTGTGGTAGACTTTGTGAACAATTGCTTGGACATGTTCCTGACAAGTTTACCGGAGCGAAAATATTATTGAAGTGGTTGGCCGAAAAATTTTCTAATTTACCCGATGATGCTTATGAAGAAACAAAGTAGGTAAATAATATTTTTAGTATTTTTTTAATTGATTTATTATTTTAATAATTTTTTATATTAATTTTATCAATTTATAGTTTTATGCTCGTGCACATATTTTACGCATAATTGACGGGATTTTGATGCCGAACAAAACCCGTAATAAAGTGGTGTGGTTACACCATCTACGTGACTTTTCGCATTCCGGCATTCTCAGTTGGGGATCTGTTGTTCTTGCTTTTTATATCGGGAGTTATGTTCGAATGTTGATCCCGAGAAACAAGTCATAGGAGGCTGCTTATTATTACTTCAGTCTTGGGCATGGTATCGTATGCCTTTTTTACGATATTCTTTGGTTACGCGACGTGCATATGAGTTTCCGCTAGTTCGGAGGTAATATTTAATTATGTTTAATATTTTAATTATTTGATTATTTTTAATAATTATTTAATTATAATTTTATTTTATTAATGGTAGGTGGTGTTATCCATTGTCGCATGTTGGATTGCCGGAAACCCAACGAGATTTCCGATTGCTGATTGATAGGGAGGAGGAGGTAATTTTTTTGTTATTTTTTATATTTTAATTCAATTATTATATTTAGTTATGTCCTAATTATTTTTTTTAATTTTAAATATTATTTTTCTAGTTTATTTGACAGTCTTATGTAGAGTGAAATATTAGTTCTTGTATCCCAAGTAATATATTTGCTCGATCAAACATTTGGTTTGCGATGGTGCCGCTTATTAATTATTCAACTATCGAGTGGCATCCTGGTAATAGAGTTCTACGATAGTTTACGATGGTGCCGCTTATTAATAACCGTCAATCTGAACCAAAATAACCGTTCAAATTGGCAAACACCGGGTATGACACGATCATTTTCATATGCTGGTATTGTTTCTAGCTTCACAACGATCCCCAAAATATGTTTTTGCATTAGAGAAAGCCACGGTCGCAATTCATTGTACGAAGCCTCCCACTGACCATACATTTTCTGAACCGCACGTTGTCTAGCATACCATGCTCGTTGGTACTCAACATAATAACCGTATTGAGGCGTGATTGAAGCCATACATGTCTTAACGGTTATCCGTGGATTCGCTTTTACCAAAGGAAGAAAAGCCTCAAGAAGCACGTGCACATCTAAATTCCGATGATCTTGATTAAGGCGACCCACGGTGCACGTGTGAGGGTCTTCACACTAGGTAATCTGCCATAGGTTATTCAGTTTCTTCAAACGAGAAACATGAACCCTCCATTTACATACCTACTTCTTGTGTACACATTCAACAATGTACTTGTCAGATGCATTTTTGTAAACACAGGACGTAATCGAGTTGCGGATATTGTACTTCTTTATTGCTGCAATCGCCAGATCTTTAATCTCGAAAACCTATCCTTTATATATTTCATGAGAAATACTTTGGTTGTATTGGTCGATCTGGGGGAATTTGTAGAACTAATGTTTTGATATAATAATTGAAAAATAGTTTTGGACTAATTTGAAAATACTTCAAAAATGTTTCTTATGTCCAAACTACTTGAAAATATATTTAAGATGTTTTTGAGAGATTTTAAATATGTTTTAAATGATTTAAAGAAACCAAAGAAGTGATTTTTACCCAGGTGTTTCGATACACCTTCAAGGTGTTTCGATACCTATTCATCAATGCCATGTTTTCTAAGGCAAAATCATAGTGGTATCGATACCTTTTCACCATTGTGATGTTTGGTTTCGATACCTGTTTCTAAACACCCCCAACGGTCATAAACGACTTTATGAAAATCCCCAACGGCTAGGAGCGGTATCGATACTGGTACCGATACCAGTTCATAAATGCAGGTCAACGACTATTTCTCAAAGAGGGTGTTTCGATACTAACTTTAGGGGTATCGATACCGCCTGCACCAGAAGAAGAAATATGCCTTGAAATCAGCTCCAAACGGCTCCAAAACATCTCCAACGGCTATAAACGGCTAGATCATGTTTTGGGATGATAAAAGCAAGCCTCAAGAATCAAGAGGAGACGAATGCTTCAATGTAAACAACATTATGATCAAAGATTTGTCTTGGTGCTTAATTTCCTATTATTTGGGTAGACAAACACTTGTGAGCTTAATTGTCAATATATGCTCAAGTGTAATTAGGAATTGGGTGAGTGCTTAGATTGCAAACATTAGCCTTGTTAGAAGGATTAAACAAGTTTGCTAAGTTTTCTTTGTTTGAGTGAATTCCCAAAGTTCGGGTTGTGAACTTTGGATGCTAGATTCGGGTGTGAATCTAGGATTGTAAGGTTATCCCTTTAGCCTAAAAAGGTTGAAATTTTTAGTGAATTTGGGAAATCCTTAGTGGGAAGCTAAGGGGTAGTGGATGTAGGTGCTTGTTCGAAGGCCGAACCACTCTAAAATCATCGTGTTATTTTTGCTTCCACAACAAATCACCCAAAGTGTTTTTTCTCCATCAAATTGGCAAGTTAATCGGTTATCAATCGAGCCACATCAAGCCCAACAATTGGTATCAGAGCGAGGATCAATCGAGGAGGATTAACATCCTATTGAGAAGATCCGGTGAGCTCGACCAATTACCGATCAACCGACAACTCATGGCGCAATCCATTGATAAGCCTCCTTTCTTTGACGGGTCCAACTACTCCCAATGGAAGATAAGGATGAAGTATTTCATCAATTCAAGAGATTATAAGCTATGGGATATAGTTGAAGATGGACCGTTTGTGCCAAAAGGAACAAAGGCGGAATGGAGCGTGGAAGATCGCAAGAAGATGGTGCTTAATTCCAAGGCTTTGCACATTCTTGTTTGTGCATTCCATCCAAGCATCTATGAGAAGATATCTTCTTGTGAGAGTGCCAAGGAATTTTTGGACAAGCTCGAAGTCACATACGAGGGTACTAACGAAGTAAAGGAGACCAAGATTGGACTCCTCAACCAAGAGTATGAGAACTTCAAGATGAATCCGGAAGAGGACATTGCAAAGATGTTCGATCGATTCTCCACCATCACCAATGGACTTAGAGGATATGGAGAAATCATTCCGGAGGAGAAGCTTGTTCGTAAGCTTATCTATTCCCTTCCCGAGTCATGGGACTCAAAAAGGACCGCCATCATCGAAGCAAAGAATTTGAAGAATCTCAAGCTTGATGAACTCATGGGGTCACTCCTCACACATCAAATTATGATGAATGGAAGAGAAGAGGAGAAGAAGAAGGAAGAGATTAGATTGATGGGGAAGAAAAAGGTTCAAGAGCTTGGTGTAAATGTCAACACCATTGCTCTCAAATCCTCCAAGTGCATCCACCTTGAAGATTCAAGTGAGGAGGATAGCGAAGGAGATGAAGAGCTTGCCTAACTCTTCATAGACTTCGATCGATTCGTGAGGAATAAAAGTGAGAAATCTTCAAAACACGAATCAAAGAAGAAGATGAAGGATTCCCACAAGTCTATCATGAGGGGATCATCTTCAAAGAAACAAGCATATGTGGCTACTTGGAGTGATGGAGACTCCACCGAAAATAAAGAAGCCAACCTATGTTTGATGGCCCTCAATGAAGGGGAGGTAACTTCTAACTCATCTAGTTCAAATTCTTTGATGAGTTACAAGAAGCCTATGATAAATTGGCTTTTGAATTTAAGATTTCATTTTCTAAAAACAAAAAGATGATTTCAAACTTTAAATTAGAAAATGATTTGCTTTCAAAAACCAATTTTGAATTTGAAGCAAAATTAAAAGATTTTGAGCTTAAAGTCTCCGATTTACAAAATTTGCTTCAAAAGATGGAAAAAGATCATCAAGTTGTTTTAGATGATCTTAAAAAGGAAAAATATTTGATTTCCAAAGAACTTCAAAAGAAAAATGATTTGGAAAAATCAAATTTTTACATAAGACAATCTAGTGCCCCTAGATTTATTGGTGGAAAATGTTTTAGAAGTGTTTGGGTCCCAAAAGGACTAATCACTTCAACTAAAAAGGATGGAATTGAAAAATGGATTCCAAAGGGGACTAAAATTTGTGCTACTAACGTTAAAGGATCCAAAGCAATTTGGATACCACAAATTACTTGATTGTCTTGTTTAGGTGTGATGGAGGTATGAGCATCAAAATGCAAGATTAAGGGGGAGCTCCATACACACAAGAAGGACACTTGGAGAAGGAAGGCTTCACATCCTACCTTGAGTTCAAGTGTGGTAAAATCTAGTTTTAGCTTTAATTTTGTTTAAACTAGATTATAATATATGTTGGACTAATATCTTATTGATGCCTTGAGTAAGGGGGAGTTCTTTTGTTTTCATAAACTAATTTTTGATATTTGATTTTAAAACAATTGACCATTTCAAAATTCTCCTACGTTATGAGCTTTAAAGATTTTCAAACTTGGTTTGAACCATTTTTGATATAACAAAAAGGGGGAGAATGTTGTGAAAAAATGATTTTTCAAATGGTTTAATGAGTAAGGGAGAGCTTAAATGTTTTTGAATCATTATTCTTTTATTCAAATGGTTTATTTCACAAAGGGGGAGAAACTCAAAAATAATTTTTTCAAGTTGGTTTTATTATATCAAAAAGGGGGAGATTGTAGAACTAATGTTTTGATATAATAATTGAAAAATAGTTTTGGACTAATTTGAAAATACTTCAGAAATATTTCTTATGTCCAAACTACTTGAAAATATATTTAAGATGTTTTTGAGAGATTTTAAATATGTTTTAAATGATTTAAAGAAACCAAAGAAGTAATTTTTACCCAGGTGTTTCGATACACCTTCAAGGTGTTTCGATACCTATTCATCAATGCCATGTTTTCTAAGGCAAAATCACAGTGGTATCGATACTGGTATCGATACCTTTTCACCACTGTGAAGTTTGGTTTCGATACCTGTTTCTAAACACCCCCAACGGTCATAAACGACTTTATGAAAATCCCCAACGGCTAGGAGCGGTATCGATACTGGTATCGATACCAGTTCATAAATGCAGGTCAACGGCTATTTCTCAAAGAGGGTGTTTCGATACCAACTTTAGGGGTATCGATACCGCCTGCACCAGAAGAAGAAATATGCCTTGAAATCAGCTCTAAACGGCTCCAAAACATCTCCAACGGCTATAAACGGCTAAATCATATTTTGGGATGATAAAAGCAAGCCTCAAGCATCAAGAGAAGACGAATACTTCAATGTAAACAACATTATGATCAAAGATTTGTCTTAGTACTTAATTTCCTATTATTTGGGTAGACAAACACTTGTGAGCTTAATTGTCAATATATGCTCAAGTGTAATTAGGAATTGAGTGAGTGCTTAGATTGCAAACATTAGCCTTGTTAGAAGGATTAAACAAGTTTGCTAAGTTTTCTTTGTTTGAGTGAATTCTCAAAGTTCGGGTTGTGAACTTTGGATGCTAAATTCGGGTGTGAATCTAGGATTGTAAGGTTATCCCTTTAGCCTAAAAAGGTTGAAATTCTTAGTGAATTTGGGAAATCCTTAGTGGGAAGCTAAGGTAGTGGATGTAGGTGCTTGTTCGAAGGTCGAACCACTCTAAAATCATCGTGTTATTTTTGCTTCCACAACAAATCACCCAAAGTGTTCTTTCTCCATCAAATTTGCAAGTTAATCGGTTATCAATCGAGTCACATCAAGCCCATGCAGAAATTCAGGAGCATTGAAGGCTTCCATATCAATTGATGAAAAGTGGAAAGGTGGCTCGTAAAACGACATTGCCATTGAAGTGTTAGGGGCTTCCACTTCCTCTGGCTCATCCATATCTTTGGGTTCGCTATAAAAAGGGACTTGCTCGTCACCATCAGGGCCGGGCTCCCTAATCGGTTCTTCGTCAGAGTGGTCACCGTCAAATTGGAACAAATTTAATGCCACCACATCATCAACAGTTGCGGACGAATGTTGTCTTGGTGGTATGTTCAAATCAAATTCAGAATGAGCGAACGAAGACGGTTGGGTCGGTGGTCGGTTGAGGTCGAAGTCAAAAGACGCTACACAAGAATGTCTTGCCGCCGAAAACGATGGAACATTAGCATCGTTTTGTGAACAATGTGTCGACAACAAGTTGAAAGTCGTCTCTTATATTTGCCGTAGGACTATAAACATTCGGATCAAATTCAAAATTTGCACGACGCCAATCCGGGACGGCAATAGCCTCTGGCTCATCAAAAAAAATCGCAAACTCTAATGGCCCTCCGAAAGAATATTGTATGTGCGACTCCATCATCAATTCCACATCGCCATTGTCTGCCACATGGTAAATTGTATAATACAATGGCTCCAACGACGTCGGTAATTGATATTTTAAAGGCTCCAATTTTTGACCTCAAGCATGCGGAACATGATCCGATACTCTCTTCATCAGTGACCTATAACTTAATCTTCGGGGTAGCTCAATTCTAACTGTATTCGAAGACTAAAAGACTACACCTAGTGATGCATCACCAATCATCTGCCCATCGTAATAAACTAAAGTAGTGATTCTTTCTGACATTTTTTTATTTCAAATTCAAAGTGAAAATTGATTCTGAAGAACATGAAATTCGAAATTTTGATGTAGAGAGCTTTGAAATTCAGGGGATGAAATTCGAAATATTAATGCACCGACGAAGTCGCTTTCTGCAGTAGTCTGGCAGGAAGTCGCTTCCTGCAGAAAGCGACTTCTGTTGTCCGATTGGAAGTCGCTTTCTGCAGGAAGCGACTTCATTATATTTCTTCCTTTATAAGATTTGCAAATCCTTGCTTTCAGAATGCATTTTTTCATTCTGCAGAAAGTTATATTACTGCGTCAATAATTCATCAAGTTTCAGAAAGAGTTGTGTACATGGATATGTTTTCTTGTGTTCTTTTCTTCTCTGGTACATACGGTTACACATCGTTTAGTAACAAGATAAAATACGACGAGTTTTATGATTTAATATCGACGGAGGTTGCGAAGGCGACAACAAGAACAAGAGAAATCTTATACATACAAGCAAAAATACTAGTTGATGAACCAGATCCTGAAGCGCATTACCTATTGAAATTGTCAAGTTCAAAAGACCTTCGTAAGATGTTTCGAGCTTACACAAATATTCCATGTATATATATCGAGATCTCCGTAAAATTTATGGATGAAGTTAGTTCATCAAGCAACGTCGATCTAGTAGATGAAGAAGCAACTTTACAACGTATCAACAACAGACGACATCAAAAGGTACAAAGAATTGAAGAACTAAACTTAACATCTGACGTGTCTATAGATTACGAAGACACGGAAACAGACGATTTTTCAACCCCTTAGATATTTCTTATGTAAACTTTGGTATTTTCGGGCAATATTAATAAAATATATCTTTTATTATATTTTTTTACATAACTATACCTTTTATTAACCTTACTTATTAAGATAACTTTTATTAACCTTACTTAACGTTTAAAAATCACTAAAGTCGCTTTCTATACAAAGCGACTTATAATAACTACTGTCGTACCCTATGAAAGTCGCTTTGTGCAGAGAGCGACTTCTTATCCGGATTATAATTAATGGCTTATGTGGCAAGGGATGCCAACTAAGCAGGAAATCGTTTTGTATAGGAAGCGACATCAGAAGTCGCTTCCTGTATAAAACGACTTCTTAATATATGGCCTGACAGGGGTATAGTTTTGTAAATAAAGTTTGTCTGGGTATAGTTTTATAATAAAATAATAAAAATATATTTTATTAATTTTGCCTCTCAATTGACATCCTTTTCTTTCTTAGATTGTAAGTTCAAAACTCATTAAAAACTAACTCCCTCTTCTCCAACTCTAGATTTATTAATAGTTTTTTACCTTAAATTTTATCATTATAAACATTTATTCCTTACACCTCCAAAATAACTAATCATATCCTTATTTTTAAGTTCAAATATTCTTTAGCAAATAGTGTCATACTAATCCTATGTGAAGACATTTAGATTAGACCAGTAAATTGTCACATCCGTCGAGTTATACGGTCCATCCTTATCCTCCTTCCAAAGGTTATCCATCCACTTCCACACCATGCCAATTGCCAAGCCACTGCCCACTGGGGCCTGGGATATGACTATGACTATGAGGGGACATCAAGTAAAGTAGCCAAACATTGCACAAAACAAAGCTACATTCACACCTATGTTACACTTCATTTTAAATACTTTTCTTCGTCCATTAAATTTATTTTGTATGATTCAAATTTATCCTGCTTAAAACATTTTATTAAAAAATAATATTTTAAGACAATTTTTTAATTTTCAATAAAATAAAATTTATTTTTAAAAAATTAAATTATTATTTTAATTATTTTATATCATAATTTTTTAAAATTATTTGAAAAGTCTGATAAAATTTATGGGATGAAGGTATATAGAACTCCCAATTCCAAACCATCTTCTCTACTACAAGGGCAAGGGAAATGGGGAACAGCATAGGAAGAAAAAAGATGGCGAAGGTGATGAAAATCAGTGGTGAAACAATCAAGTTAAAGACACCGATTCGAGCTTGGGACGTGGTGAAGGATTATCCAGGACATGTTTTGTTGGAAGCGGAGACCGTCAAGCAGTACGGGATTCGTGCGAAGCCATTAGAGCTACAACAGGGTCTGAAGCCTGGGAAGATTTACTTCCTGGTGGAGTTGCCCAAGTTTCCGGAAGATAAAGCTCCGAGGAGGGTCCGTTCGGGAGGGATTCATATGAGCGCTAAAGATAGATTAGAGTGTTTGATGTTGTCGAGAAGATCAGTCTCCGACATGTCCATGGTCCGAGCCTCATCGGCTGACGGGGTCGGACCTTCAGGGTCCGGGGAATTGATGACCGTCAAAATGAGGCTGCCCAGGTCTCAAGTGGCCAAGTTGGTGGAAGAGAGCAGAGATGGTGTTGAGGTGGCCGAGAAGATCCTTGATCTTTACATCGGAAAAGGCGGCGGGGATGCCGATGATCAAATTCACCATGAAGCAGCGCCGTGGAAACCTGGGCTTGGTAGCATTGGAGAAAACTGCAAGGCCAAACGTGAGGTATGCTCTGTTTTCATATTCCTTAATTTACTTGAATCAATTCCAAACAAAGAAAATCCTGGAAAATTAAAGGAAATTCACATGTTAAGTGAAATTAATATTATAATTTTTTTCAGAATATTAAAATCACTATTTTAATTTTCTCTCGTTAAAATCACTTTAACATATTATTTTAATTTTCTTTCCCTTTATTTAACATATAATTTTTAGAATTATGGTTGGGCTAGTAATAAAAAAGTTTCTCATTTTCAAAGTATAGTAATAAATGTCTTTGGATATCTTGGAGTCAAATGTTTTCTATATTTTAATAAAATCTGTATATTAAACCTATCAAAACTCAAAATTATAATGACTTACCCATAATATTTCCAAAAGTCTATAAACATGATTTCAAAAAACTTTTGAATCAATTAAAAAGCATTCAGTAGATGTTTTTATTCAAATATTTAGTTTTAGAGCAATAAAACTATTTTCTTATTCTCAACAAATAGTTTAAATTATACTGAAAAACTAATTCTAGATGAATATAAAGTGTAACTTAATATTTATTGAATTTTAATTTAAGTTTAATATAATAGCAAGTAATAGTTTAAATCTCTGGTAAGTATAATTTAATATGAATATAACTTAAAAAATAGGGTAAATTAATTTTTAGGGTAGATTTATTTTAGTCACCGTATTTTTAAAATATTTGATAAGATCACTTAACTTTAGTTCGTATTTGATAAGGTCTCAACTTTTAATTCATTTTCGATATGGTCTTTAACGTTACAATCTACTAAAATTTGTCGTTATTTATTTTTCAATAAAAATAGATAAATTACAATAATTATCACTTAACTTTCTTATCGCTTCTATTTTGATCCTTAAAGTTTAAATTTATTTAATTTAATAATTTAACTTTTGATTTGTTCATATTTTGACAACTCTCAAATAACATTTAGGCTTAGTATAGAATCTCAGTGCTGACTTAATGAAAAGTCTAATATTATTTTTTTTTAAAGTTCAAATTGAGACTTTAGGACATAATTTCTTGTTATATCTCTTATTTTTTTTAATTCAATTTCTCACATATATACAAATTTATTCTGCAAAGAGGAAGGTTGAAACATTTTACTAAAATTCTAATTATATCTTTTTAAAAATATTTATAATTATTTTGAATCAATATTTTTTTAATATATTTAGTCATATATGACATTATGTCATGGGTTTAATCTTGTCCAATCTTTCTCCCTTGTTTTTATATATTAAAAAGAAAGATAAATAATGGGGGGAAATAGTCTTAAAAAGGAAAAGTAATACTTTTTTTAATATTTGGTTTTTATACTTTGTACTGATCAGAAGCGCGTGAGCTATACTCCCCAAGCCGAGGTAGAACTTGTTTTGTCAAATCCATCGTAGCAGCAGCCAGCAGGTCATCAGAATGAAGCAGGCTCTAGGTACAAAGGAAGTCTTGTAGAAAAGTGTAGTAAATTTATTTTTGAAATTTCTTGTTTAAGATATATGTGTTTAATATTATTGTTAAAAAATATTTTTGAGAAAATAAATAATTACTTTAGATATAATGTTATAAATTAAAAAATAATATATTTAAATGATAATCATATTCTTTTATATTATAATATTAACTTAAATTATAATAAAATATAAAAATATTAATAGATAAATATATAAATTATTTTTGAAAAGTGTTTTTCTGAAGTACTTTTGAGAAAAATGTTTTTCAAAAATGTTTGTTTAGAAATTTGGTATGAATATATATAATTTTTAAACTATAAAAATAATTTATGTTAAATATAATTATGTATTTGTAAAAATTAAATTATAATAAAACATAATAAATAAAGGTTAAAATTATAATCTAATCTCTAAAAGTATTTTTCCAACCGTAAAAGCTAAAAAATTTAGCTTTTGCGTTTGGGTTGTAAAACACTTTTCAAACATAGTTTTTTCTCCAAAAATTAATTATTTAGCATTGTTTTTACATTCTAAACCAGTTTTTGACCCAATATAGTGATGATGTGTATGTGTACATATTTATATATAATCATTACACGAATTATCTTATCTCAATGGTTAAGAAAACAATTGTTCTTTTTAAAAATTATAGGTTCGAGTACAATAATTAGAACGATTAATGTTCAATTGTTGAAAATTGCCGAGATGTAAACCATATGCTCTTCAAAAATTTAAAAATTATAATCAAGTCTTTCAATTTTTAGAAATCCTAATTGAGATTTTAATTTTTTTAATATTTCGAAGCGTGCCCAAAATTTTTAAATTTGTCACTAAGCATCCTACATTTTAAAAATTTTACATAGATCTTTACAAAATTTTAAAAGCTTTTATTAAAAAAAATTTAATTAGTCATTTAAAAATATTTTATTAAGATTCAATACTGAATCTTATAAACTTTAAAATTAATTAAATCTTAATATAAGTCGACTCTATTTAAATAATTATGATTTTATATTGAGAATTTGAGATCATAATTGAATTCGTATCGCTTTATAAATTTTTAGTTACATTCACTTTTTTACCGTCAAAGAGTTTACCCTTTCTTGTCACGTAAGCTGACGTGTATAATTGGGACCACTCATATTGTGACATGTGGTATTTATTTTACTTTTAAAAGTCTCTATTTATTAAAGGGTTAATAATCAGATTATTATTTAATATTTTATTGATTTCTTTATTTAACCCTTCATGTTTATTTTTCAAAACTCAAATATTTTTCTCAAAAATATAAAAAATAGTAATAGATTAATCAATGATTGACATATAGCACCATATTTAAAAAATATTTTTTAAAAAAATATTAGGTTCAAATAAGATCAATCAAATATCATCAAGTGAAAGGTGTAATTATCTCTCGAAAAAATTCGGAAAGCAATCAAAATTAAAAAAAAAAAATGACACTTTGTACACGATAGATTTATTAGAGTAGTTCAATCAAGGTCTACAACCACTATCTTAACTATCCACACTAAAAATTTCTCAATTCACTAAGATTTTTTTCTAAATAAAGAGATAACTATACACCCCTATCTTTTTAATAACTAAGATAAAACCACTATTTTTTTTTAAAGTTAAACTATAATATCTCTTTCGCAAAATCTTGACATGTGTAAACAAAATAACTTTTTAGGTGAAGAAATTATATTATGGGTAAGTCTCACCACATGTTGATGAGATCAATTATTAAAAATCACCCATCTCATCAATTTTTCTATGTCATATTTTTTCTCAAGTGAATATTCACTTGAAAAAACTGCTTTTAAAATGAATTAACAGTAAATACGAGTGAATATTCACTTAAGAAAATATGACATGAAAAAAATGATGAGATAGATGATTTTTAGTGATTGGTCTCATAGATAACGTGGTGAAACTTATCTATGATAGAATTTCTCCTGTTTACAAATTTAGACTCATAAGAATGGAATTTAAAAATTTACAAGAGATAATAATAATAATAATAATAATAATAATAATAATAATAATAATAATAATAATAATAATAATAATAATAATAAAAAGAGCTTTTCTTTTGATTTTTAAGCTTGGATTTTTTTCTTTCTTCTTCATGTGTCTTTGATGTGTATTTATAAGGAAGAATGAGTTTGTAACTGTTAGTGAGATCGATACTTAAGTATGAGTATCGATACTTCAAAAAATATATGTTATAAGCGAAAAATTATTAGGTGAACCCTGTTCACCACGTCATCCGTGGTCTCAAGCAATTAGGACCGTTCATCTCATTTCCAAGTGAATCATCATCTCTTTCCTACATGTAATTAGTGGGTTGGTAGTTATTTGGTGGTTATTTAAAGATGAACGGTCCTGATTGCTTGGATCATGGATGACGTGGTGAACAACGTTCACCTAATAAATTCTCGTTATAAGCTCAAATTCAAACTTTTAAAACATTATTCATGAACAATATTCATGCATTGGCATTGAAAACATTATTCATGAACAATATTCATGCATGAGCAATGCCAATTAGTGATCAATAATATTTTTACGTTTTAAAAGATTTAAAAGCATTTATAAATTTTTCTAAAATTATTTTAATCAACTCAAAAATGTTTAATTTATAATTATAAAATAATTAATAATACATTTTGAGGCTTTAAAACAAATATTTCAAGTTTGTTAGACATTGGAATTATTTTTTTTAATATTTGAAAAAGTTCAAAAATATTTTTCTTAAATTTTTATATCAAGATATTTTTAATAATTGTTGAGATATTAATTTTGATATAATTTAAAAGAAAAATATTTATAAGCTTAAGTATATTACAAAAAATAATTCAATGTCCAAATAACTTAGAAAAATATATTTGAAAAAAAATTCAAATACTTTTGACATGTTTAAATGTTTTCAAAACAACTTAAGTTTGAAGAATAAACTGTGAGCATTGATATGATATTTCTCGTACAGCAGCTCATACTGATACAATTATATGTGTAACAATTACTAATGTTTTCCCTAATTTTAGTGAGTCAATTTTGTACAGAGGCTTGCTATGTCATACTGATATACAAGAGCTCATTATCGATACTAAAGTATCATATATCGCTATACCCTGTATTAAACGTGAGTAACAACTCTTTCGTTTTAATGCAAATATCAATATAGAGACCCGGATACTAATATCCACTACATCAAAAATGCATTTAATATCAATATAGAGACCCGTATACTAATATATTAGAAATATATTCAATATGAATATAAACTCAAGATTTATACATGTCAAATCATCAAGAACGATAAAATAAATAAACTGAATACGGAAGCGTACCTGAATTAATATCGATAGAGTTTTTCGAAAAGGTTTGATCTTCCAAGAAGTTAGGTTACCTCTTGCCACACAACTCTCAGACAAGGAAAAAAGATACAAGTTAACCTAATTCTTGGGGACCATAACCCCTTTATATAGTTGATATAATAACCAACTATTAAGTATTTATAATTTTGCCCCTCATCAAATTATAAATACACCTTATGGTATCTACACTTTTAATTTCATGACAATTTAATACCTATAACACGTGTAACATGATTGGTCACTTAATTACGTGTTAAACTTTATAATAGCAATATACATTATATATATGTGCCCACTATTATTGAATTTTAATCCAACAGAACACACTTATAAAGTTAATTGTTATATATTTCTCAAGTGTTTATAATTTGGGTGAGAGCTTAAATTTACAAACTTGTTTTACGATCGAGATTTTTCATTTATTTTCTCTTTCGGAATTCTCTTTGAGATGAGGATAGACAAGACTTTGAAGTATAAGTCTTATTTGTGTAAGATTAACTCTTTGTTTTTTTAAAGAAAGATAAATTAGTAAATTTGTGAAAATACTTTAATGGGGAGTTAAGAGAGTAGATCTAAACTTGCTTTAAAAGTTGAACTACTATAAATTTTTTTGTCCAAAATTTTCAAATTTGCTATTCCTTACACCACTTTCATTGCAAAGCCAACTCATTCCTCTTGGAAATTTAGTTGAGTATTTAGTTACCAACGGTTAGTATTAAATTCTTCTCTTTATATTAGATTAATATCTTAGAATCGATCCTTAAAGTGTTCTATTAATTTACATCAACTGATTCACATGGCATAATCCATCATCAAGTTTTCATACTTCAATTGCGCTATTTATTCTTATTAAAAGAATAAGATGATCTTATACTTCCAAAAATGCCTCAAAGATAAGAATGAATGGAGTGATCAAGAAATGAAACAAATACAACTCAACTTCAAAATCATGCATGTTCTCTTTTATGCTCTTGGTCAGAAAGAATACTCCAAAGTCTCTGCTTGTTCCAAAGTTAATGAACTATGAGACAAACTAGAAATCACATATGAAGGAACCAACGAGGTAAAATAGACCAAGATTAGACTTCTTAATCTTAACTATGAAAACTTCAAGATAAACTTAGAGGAAGACATCAAATTTATTTTTGATCGATTCTCCGTTATCATTAATGAGCTTAAAGGATTTGGAGAAGTGATTATAGAGGATAAACTTGTGAGGAGGTTAATCTATTCACTTTCTGATTCTTAAGATTATAAAATATTGTCATCATTAAAATAAAGAATTTGAAGACACTCAAGCTTGATGAGTTATTGAGATCGTCAAACTTGAAATTTTAAGCATTTTATAGGTTATAAGAACGTCTTTTCGAACTTATGACACAACTTTCATTTACCGTTACGTTAGTTTATGTAACAATCAACACAACAAACCCTATAAACATGAAAGATAGTTACTATAATATAGTTATTTCTCTTTTTGTAGTAGTTTATCGATCTAATCAAAATCTTAATGGAACAATCTACGATGTTAGTTTTCTTAATCTCCATTCTAACATTTATATAGCATTAATTGGATCGAGATAATAAGAATTTAATGATAGTTGTTAGATTTATGTAGAAGATGAAGAAAGGGATAATTTTTTTGTTCATGAATTCTCCCGGTAGATTTGGTCTCAAAGTTCGTTTTATGATTTACGTGATTGTTTTATTATATTTTTATTTTAATTAAACCTAGTTTCTTGTTCTTGTTAAAAAAATATATTTTAAATACAATAAATTCAAATTCAAATGCATAGCTAATTATTGTATTATTATATATATATAGTTGTGAAGACAGATGGTTTGTTGAAAATTAAATGAAGAAACCCAGAGTGTATGTTGTATATTTAACATACTTCACTCATAGTCATCAGACCAGGGACGGAGCTGTATGGGGTTGAGAGGGTCAATTGTCTCTCACGAAGAAATTTTTTATTTTTGTTTTTTTTATTTAAATTTTTTTAAAAATTATTTTTTATGAATTTGTCCTCATACTTTTAAACATTTATGTTTTACCCCTCAACCCTAAATCCTGGCTCCGTACCTGCATCAAACAGTTCTAAGTCAAAATTCCCACATGACACATGAGATTAAATGGACACTTGATTTCCCCATGCTAGTTGTTGTCCATGTTCCAAAGCTTGACAAAACAAATAAAATACTCAATAATAAAAACAGTTTTGATTAATGTCAGCTTACTTTGTCTTCAAAGTTTTGAAGATGGAATATCTTTATAAATTCTGCCTGCAAATGGGACCACACTCATCAAGTCCATGGAAATAACAACTCCAATGGTTTGAGCTGTTCATAGTCTACTTTATATTATCAAATTTCTCCAATGTCACATGATAATTAATTTGTCAAGTCTATGATGATAAAAGGATTTATAATTTTAGTTATATTTTGTCAGGTTGTATGTTTGCTGGACATTTAGTTTGAATAAAAATTTATCAAGTAAACTAATAAAATTAATTTAGATTTTTTATTTGAATAATTCGGATTAAATATTATGAAAATTATTAAATTTGAATCTTAACTATAAATTTTCGATCATTCTTTGATAATACCTCATAAACAAATTTGAGTAACTTATCATTATCTAACTCTTTTATTGATTATATTGTTGTTATATATATATATATATATATATATATATGTCATGTCTTTATAATAATCAGTGAAATTCTTTTTCGAACAGAGAAAATAAAAATTTAGATGTCACTAAAATTTTAGATGAGTCATCGTTAATATAATTAATAAAAAATTGTGAGTTGAACAAAATAAATGATCTCTGTAAAAAAAATAATATTTATCTAAGAAATTTAGATTCAATCGCTTTATTTATAATATGTATTGTATCTACCGTCGAAAATTAAAAATATTTATAAACATACGTTACATTTTAATTGTATTTAAAGTATTTTAAAAAATTATAAATTAAACATACTTACTAATAATTTAAATATTATAAGTTATCTGTACTTTAAAAGATTAAATGAGTCATCTGAATTGAAATTTACTCCAATTATTTAACCAATTAAATGAGTCATTTTCCCTTAAATCAATACAAGAGGATATTAAATAGATAAACACGTTAAAAAGAATTTTGAACATAATGTAACTGTCACGGTCTGTGTATCGTAACAACGCGGGACCGGGCGAGATGCTTTCTGGTTGTGCTTAACTCTTGGGAGCGGGATAGCATTAAGGGTGTAGTACGTGCCGAGCAGCCGACCTATCTTCGGATGGGCGTGCTGATCGCGCACCACACTGGTCGGGAGCTGTCCCTGCTTCCTTGATGAGCCCATGGGAGGGCGAAACCAGTAAGCATCGAGATGGTTAAGGCTGAACCTCGGGTATGTGAGAGGTCTGAGGTGCCGCACAGGGTGGTTGTCCCTGCGTCAGAACTCTGACCCCGTGACAGATGGTATCAGAGCGTGGCCGTGTGTTAGCTGTTAGGTTTGCCAAGCGCCCCATGTGCTGCGGAGCGAGTCGTGTGGACGAGTCAGTGTAGCTCGCACCCTAAAGAGAAGGGGGTGTTCGCAAGTGAGTCCTCTAGAAAGAGATTGAGACGAGGACGGGTAGGCAGGAAGCCACAACGAAAGTTCTCCAGATGGTCGAGCTGCAATGTGACACCTTGGTAAATGGGGTGGTTGCGAGCAGACCTTTGCCCAACATCGGAGGGCGGCCCCAGTTAGAGGGCGAGTTTTGGGAGAATTGCACACTAGTTCCTGGCTAATATAAAGAAGGGAAAGAGTTTCCTCCTCATGCACGAGGGCATGCATGAATCAGGTGGGGGAGATTGTCACGGCCGTGTATCGTAACAACGCGGGACCGGGCGAGATCCTTTTTGGTTGTGCTTAACTCTTGGGAGCGGGATAGCATTAAGGGTGTAGTACGTGCCGAGCAGCCGACCTATCTTCGGATGGGCGTGCTGATCGCGCACCACACTGGTCGGGAGCTGTCCCCGCTTCCCTAATGAGCCCATGGGAGGGCGAAACCAGTAAGCATCGAGATGGTTAAGGCTGAACCTTGGGTATGTCAGAGGCCTGAGGTGCCGCACGGGGTGGTTGTCTCTGCGTCAGAACTCTGACCTCGTGACATAAGCATGATAAATACTTAATTCAAGATATTGATTATCAATTGATCAATCTTCACTTGATATAATATATAATTGGAAAATTCTACAACGGGTGTCGAACACCGCTGAACACCATTAATGATGAACACCGTTGAACATTATTAAACTAATTAATAAAGATTAAAAAATTTAAGAACTCAACATGTAATTATAAATTATTTAAAATAATTTTTTTATTAAATTACTTTCTATATATTTTATTTTATTTTTTAAAATAATTAATAAAATACTAATTTAAATTAATTTTAAAAAATAAAAAATCTTAAACTCTAAACCTTAAAGCCAAAATCTAAAACCTAAATCACTAAACATTAAACTCTAAATCTTAAAAATATAAAATCTCAAAACCCTAAATCCAAAACTTAAAATCAAAAATACTAAACCATAAACACTAAATCTAGACCCTAAAATAACCAAAACCCCTATACCAAAACCCGTAGATCTGAATCTTAAACTAATTTTGGGTTTAGAGTTTAGGGTTTATACTTTTTAGAGTTTATTTTTTTTATTTTAGGGTTTAGGTTATGGTTATATTTTTTAGATTTTATGACTTATGATTTTATTGTTTTAGTGTTTAGAGTTTACGACTAGTATTTTGGTTTTTAGGATTTAATGTTTAATATTTTTACATTGAGTTTAGGGTTTTAGGTTTTGGATTTAATATTTTTTATTTTTAAATTAAAAATAATTTAAATAAATTATTTTAAAAAATAAAATATAATATATATAATTCGTTTAAATTTTTATTTTATATAATTTGAAATTGTATGTTTAGACATTGAAATTTTTAAAATTTATTAATTAATTTAATAGTGTTCAACGGTGTTTATCGTTAGTGAGGTTCAGCAATATTCGACGCACGTGGTATACTCGTCCTATATAATTACTATTTATCAAACTAAACCGCTTGTTCGAATAGATCTTGATGATTTGATTCAATTAAATAAAGTCCAAATACAATACTTAATATCTATTTAATAAACATATGATGTCCAAAGATAAATATCTACTTGCTCATTGTAATAATGACAGAAAATCCAATGACTTATTTGGATCTAAGGGTTCATATGGCAGACATGTAAAGGAAAAAGAAAAAGAAATGAAAGTAAGAATAAGTAGGGAATCTTAGTTGAAATTAGTTAAAAGAAAAGAAGAAATATCTATTACAACTTACAAGATCTTCAATAGTAGCTATCTACTCAGCTTCTCCTTTTTCTTATCATTAATCAAATCACCATTAACATCCAAACAAAAAGCTTTTTTATGCTTGGGGTGTTGTCCTGGAATTATACTAACATTATTCTAACACATTACTTGTTGGAGCTTGAATTGCTGTGTTTCTGAGATGAGAGTATAGCATCAATGGCTTCCCTAACTTGAGAAATATCAGGAGCTTTCCCACCTTGAAGTGGCCAGAATTCATCTGTTGCCAGAACCTTCACTTGCAACTGAAGAAACTTCACATAGCTGATGGCTTTCTCCAGCATGGTAACAAGATCAACCTGGGAAAGAAACATATAATTAATTTACAGGTTTTACAAAATGGAAGATATCAGTTTCAGTAGTAATAATGGGTGCTTACCTTGGAGCCATTAGGGACCAGTTCTTGTAGTATCTTCAAACGCTCACTGATCCTCTCACGTCGATTCTGGATATAAAAACAATATCTCCAGGTTAATTTTCTTTCTTGATTTTGCTTAACTTTACTATCAAAATTGAAAACTCAGCAAACCTTGGCTGCAATACTTTGGGGGTCCTTTGATGGACCGGACTTAGTTTTCGCCTTCTTAGCTTCGTTGCTGCATTGTTTCTTCAAAGCTTGATGTCTGTCTCCCTGTAAAACACAAATTACATGTAAAATCAGTGGCTATCTTAGATGAATTGACTATTGATTACTACTTGGATTGAATGGAAAAGGACGGTACCGTATTCGGACGCTTGACGCCGGCTGCTTCGGTTGATCGTAACTCCAGGGTACTATCAGCAACCACTGCTACTGCAGAATACAACCAATCCCCCTTGTGTTCTTTGGTTATGGAACTTAAGTTGCTAGCAGTTTCAAAGCAGCTAAAATCTTCCACTGAGTGAGGATCGGCACTGCTCTTCGTATTCATCGGATTCCATTCATAATTCTGATTCAGACTGCCTTCCCACATCGAGTAAACTCCATCATCACCACTTGTTTTCGAGTAATTACTGTGCAGAGGCTTCTCATTTTGCTCAAAGCTAAGCAGAGACCCATAATTAGTCCCATGAACAAAACCATCATACACCGAACCTTTGAAGTTTATCAAAGAATGAACTTCCTCCGGTGGATGAAACAGGTAACCATCGGAATCCGCACTGCCTGGAGAGGAAAACGACGAAGAACCAGTCATTGGAAAATTCTTGACAGTCCCACCAGGCTTTTCCAAGTCACCTCCTTGATCCAATTTGTAAGTCTCAGAGGCTTGAAGTGAGCAGATAGGGTCCTTGGCCAGTGCCATTAAGAGAGTGAAAAAATGGGTTTGAACTTGAAAGACAACTCCCCTACAAGCCGTATCCCCTATATATGTACAGATTGAAAGTAAAGATTAAATATTAAATTACAAGTACAGATTGTATTGAAAATACATTGTTTATCTTTTTCCATATCGTAATAAGAAACCTGCATATTAAATATGTGTGTTATTGCATATAATATGATTGCATCGGGATTGTTAGCTGGCAGAAGTTTGATCGAAGAAGATTAAAGGAAAACAAAGAGAAGAATGGCGAAGTCAGCATAAGGTTCGGCGGATTTTTCTCCATCCCCACGTCTCTCAGATTCCCATGTTTTGTTACTTCACACACAGTATAGGCTGCTTCCTACGCCCTTTCCTTCTACTTCTGCATGTGAGTTTTCATGCTTCGTGCTGGCTTGTAAGTTGTAACTCAGCCATTCCTATTTCCTACCACTTGACACTTAATTTCATTGCTTATTAGGAATCGAATATACGTAACTGAAACAGGAACGAAATTAGAATCAAAGAGTTAATTCTTTAAAAAAATGAATGTGAGGTTTTATTTATTGGAATAGGACAGAAACATATGGTAGAATTAATGAGATGCAGGAAGGTTAATTTAATCGGTTAAATCTTTTGGGAACCCAATGAAAATCATCCTACACATGTTTTTTTTCCGAACAATACTAAGTTATTCAGTGAGTCATCTACCCAGTATAAAAGAATAAATATAATTTAATAAATAATTTCCAAAATCATAAATATAATACAATTAATATATCTTTATTCAATGAACAATTTTCAGTCATAAGTATAATATAATTAATATATCCTTACACATTAATCATTTTTAAAACTATAAATATAATATAATTAATATTTTACTAATATAAATATAGTAAGAGAAACTTGCCATTGTAAAAGCAGCCCCTCTAAAACTCTGCCATTTCTCTAAAATCACAGCAGCACCCTCTAAAAATTAAGTATTTAAAAGATAGGCACAAATCGTTTATCTATTAATTGTATTTTCATTAATATTTAATTTAAATTTAAGATTTAAAAATTAAAATTAAAAAAATTAAAGATAAAATATATTTTTAACGTGTAGTACGTAGTGTTTTATTCACTACTATCACCACAATACTAGTGGGTGTGCCGTTGGACAGGATGGACAATACTACTTTTGTTTAACACTTGCAAGAAATTCCCTATTTTTGTTTCTATTAATTTTATAAAACTCCGTATGATGTGTATTATGTTAGGGTAGAGTTCCTCTACAAATCATTGGAGCGAAAATTGAGTATTGCTCTTATAGAGTTCGAACTATCTATGAAGTATTAGGAATAAAAATTTAGATATTTATATACGAAGAATAATAAGAATAAAATTCTACTTGTCTTTATGTTCTATATTGTAATAGAACAAAAACTGATAAATTCTTTCATTTTTTGATTTTTTTTTTAAATCAATATTTGAGAAACTATTTATATATAATGTCACAACTGATAGAAAACGAAAGATATTAGTTTTGTATTAAAAAAGAGATCTTAAAATATAGACGAAAGATTTTTTTAAATCAATGCAATCTTAAAATAATTACACTGAATTCATAATAGCTGCCCAAAGAGCACAAGAGAGTATTAAAAATAAAAATTCATACAATTTTAACTACCAACAACTTCTAATCAATGAAATAAAATAACAATCCATCGGTTGGTCCCATCCCTTTGGAGCTTTGAATCTCTCAGCAAAACCAAACCTTGAAAACAATCAAAGGATTAAAATATCTTTGCCAGATCTTTCATTAGGCCACGGTTGGCAGTGGCGAAATCCATGTACTCCGCGTATGAGATGTAGCCATCCCCGTCGGTATCGATCTCAGACATCATTCCCTTAACTTCTTCCTCAGTGACGCTGCCCAGTGTCTGCAACGCATCTCCGAGCTCCGACGCAGAGATTCTTCCGTCCCCATTCGTGTCGAAACGCTTGAAGATGCGGTCGTTGTTGGCCTTCTCTTCGTCATCCATTGGTGTTTTTAAGATGAGGAAAGTCTTGATTTTTTAACATGTAAAAGCATAAGGCGAGGGTGTTCTTAAAGGAACAGTGGGTCTTGCATTAGGAACGGATCACCTATAAAAATGTTGTTACCATCCAGCTGTTGTACTGAAATTAAGGTAAAAAATAACCAACAGACTCAGTCAAAGAAATAAACATAAATTGTTATTACACTGTTATGTTCATATCATATCTGAATTAACTAAATCAATTAAAAATATTTTTACATCGGATCGATTAAAATTTACTAGAAAACAAAAAAATTGACTCATCAACCAAATAGTTTTATTGATAAATAAAAATATAGGTTGTAAAATATTAAAAAAAAGAAAAGTAAATATCTAAAAGTAAAATATAGTGTTGCATTAGTTAGAAGACGCTTTCTTTTTGCTCAAAAAAAATCTCTACTATCTATTGTAGGAAGAGTCTTGAGAGTTGATAAAATAAAAATTAGATGAAACCCATAAATCAGCAATCATCTTTTACGTTTGTTCCCAAAAGTAACCATCTGTTTTAGATTACAATGACAAACAACTTAAAAAATCAAATTCTATGTGATTATCGATAAACACAAATCATAAATAAACGTGATCTACTATAGAAACACTAAAATCTTACAAGAGTAATTATAAAAAAGTGTCCTAAAGCAGAAAAAATGCATCAAAGAAGCAAAAACAATACACAAAATATATGAAAAAATTAAAATCAAATAAAAAATAAATCATCGACAATCGACAATTCGATAATCAACAATAACATCAAAATAATTTAACGCTAAGTACGCAGTAAAAACAGATAAAAGAAGATGCGCCTATGTTTTGATCAGCTAGGTTTTTCGGTTGGTAAAAAACCTTATAAAAAACATTTATTTTCACCACCTGAGTCAGTCACAAGAAAGATTATTAGGTAAACCCTGTTCATCACGTCATCCATGGTCCTAATTAATTAGGACCATTGATCTCAATTTTTTTTCAAATGAATCATCACCTCTTTCCTACATGTACTTAGTGGACAGGTGATTATTAGATGGTTATTTAAAGATCAACGGTCCTAATTGCTTGGACCATGGATAACGTGATGAACAGAGTTCACCTATCTCGCCAGTCACAAATATTGCTAGGTTTTTCGGTTGGCCACAAAAGTTAGACATAACGTTTAAGTAATAAAGGGTCACTCATTCGTTTGTTACTTAACGAAAGATTGACCTTGACAATAAAAATAAATAAATTATTTCAATACTCTAAAATATTTGTTCAATTCTATTTTAATTACTAAAATAAAAATAATTTATATAATTATACATTTAATTTTTACGTTTATAATTTTTATTTTTCTCTCCTTCACCGTTTTTTATACTCTTCTTCATCATCTTCTTCTTCTTCTTCGACTTTCTCCTCCTCGTTGGCCTCAGCTGCAGGGAAAGTGGCAGAAAGATACGTGTGAAATTCTGTCTGCCTTTGTTTAAAATGGGTAAGCAATTCTTTTTTTTACTTAGAGATTAATGTTTATGATAGTTAAGGTTTGAGCATCCTAATCAAACCCTACACCCTACATCATAAAAAATACACTTTATCTCTAATTTCTTAATCTTTAACCACAACCCTAACCTTAAACCCTAAACTTACATTTAAAATGAAAGAACCAATAAAGATAGACGGTCTGTATCAGGTAAAAACATCATCACTCCTGAAAAAAAAATCTTACAGTATACAACCAATGTAGTTTTTTACTTCTTCTCCAGCTTAATAAAAAATATCTAATATAACTTATAAATCTTACAGTATACAACCAATGTAGTTTTTTACTTCTTCTCCAGCTTAATAAAAAATATCTAATATAACTTATATATATGATTTTGAAATCTTAAATTTTTATTATTCAATAATTTTAAATTGAAATATTTACGAAAATATTAAATTTTATGTGTAATTTAAATGATATTTTTTCAAAAATATAAATTATAAAAATATAAATTTAAATTTTTTATTAAAAATATATGTTTAATTTTTAATTTAAATCTTAATTTTAATTATGTTTTGTTATTTATATTTTATGATCATTATATATATATATTAAGATGAAACTCCAACAATACTTAAAAAAATATTTTTTAAATATATATATTTAATCAATTAGTAACTAAAATATATTTAAATTATTTTAAAAGAAATAATTATATAATATTTATAAAATATAATAAAAATATAAAAATTTATTATTTATTTTTTATATTTTTATATTTTATTTAAATTTATTTTTAATTCCTAAATTAATATAAAAGTTAAAAATTAAATTAAATTTTTATATTGCTCCATATCTTTTACTCTTATGTGTCCAAAATCCAAATTTTACTACTAATATTATAATATAAATTAAATGGCATTTGTTTGGGTATGAGTGAGCCAAGGCCTATGTAACCTCCGGATTCATCCCTGGTAGTTGAGGCCTAAAAAAGGAGAAAGTTAAAGAAGAGGAATATGGAAGACGGTGGAAGAGAAAAGAAATAAAAAATTATAAATATAAAAGATTAAATATGTAATTATATAAAAAAATTATGATTAAAATAAGATTAAATTAATAGTTTAGAAATTATTAAAGTAATTTATCATTTTTTTATTGTGTTAGATCAACCTCTCGTTAAATTTAATGATAACAAATAATTAAGTGATAAAAATTTATACCAAAAAACATAAATAACCTTATTGGTCGCTTTATAAAATTGACGATCAGTTCTATACTATATAAAAATATAAGTGATCCTTTTAGTAGTTAACCCAAAAAAGATTTATATAGCCTTTCGTAATGATGTTTTGGGTGACAATATCATCACAAAAATTGATGTCGTTTTGATCATGTCATTATTTTGATAGAATTGTCATTTGTAACATCTTGTTGTAATTAAACTAACGATCTTAATGATATAATTGAACCTAAAATGAAATTTTAATGATAAAATTGAACCAATTAAAATATTAGTTATATAAATGAATCAACGTCAACCATTTAATGATCTTCAGTGTAGTTAACCCGAAAGTAAAATGGGAGGAACTAGGGGTAATAATGGGCCTGGCTCGGGCTCGACTCGAAAATAGGCATATCTAGACTCGGCTCGGCTTGAGATTCGTCGAGCTCAAAATTTTAGGCTTGAGTCCGACTCAAAATTTTAGGCTTGAGCCCGGCTCGAAAATAATATTACTGGGCTCAGCTTGGACTCAAAGCTCGTCAAGCTCGACTTGGGCTCGGCTCGGTTCAGTTTGGCTCGAAATGGACAATTTTCTATATTATTGTGTTTTATTATTTATTTATTTGTAGTTTATTTTTTATTTATTATTTATAGTTTTGTAAATTTGTTTTAGTTGATAATATTTATTTTATTTTATTTATTTTTAGTGGATATATTCTCGAAATGAGTTTGTTTTGATTGCAATCGAAAGTGATATTTTATAAGAAATTGATATTAAAGTGTTGTAGATGATTTTGCTCCAAAATATGTAAAAAAGAGCGACATTTTGTAGTGAAAATGTTTGATTTCTAAATATTTATAAGTCAATTTTTTGATGCACAATAGAATAATCTAATATCTTTTGTAATACGATCTCTTTAAAAAATTATATCTCTTACCAATTATAAATTAAAGATTCCATTTTAATAAATTGCAGAACCCCAAAATCTTTGAATCTAGGGATGAGCACGAAACCCGAACCCGACGGGTTCCAACCCGACCCGGTCCGTTCGGGTAGAATTTTTTGGTAAAAAATTCGGGTTCGGGTCGGTTCGGGTTTAGGGTGGAAAAAATCCGACCTGACCTGGAACTAATAGTGTAATATTCCCATATATATTTTAGGGATATTTACAATAATGATCTCTCTTTATATATATTTTATACAATTAGATCACTAAAATTATTTTTTTTACAATTAGGTCACTAAAATTAAATATTTTTATAATTAGATCTCTAATTTTTTTTACAGTTTAGTCCCTAAAATTATAAATTTTTTAATGATTCGGGTCGGGTTGGGTCGGATTTTAAAGCTTAAAAATCGGGTCGGGTAACGGGTGGAGGGTATGATTTTTCGGATCAAGTGCGAGTGGGCCAAAAATCCGACCCGACTCGTCAGGGGCGGAGGTAGAAAATTATCAAATGGGTGTATTTTTTAGATTTATATTTAAGGGGTGTCAATTATTTATAAATCAGTGTTATTTATTTATTTTTAAAAAAATTATATATAAAAATTATATGAAAAGAGATGGACCAAAAAATTCTGGGGTGTCATTTGACCACCGTTTAGAAAGGGTGGCTCCGCCCATACGACCCGCAACCATCCCCATTTGAATCACCCTTAACGTTGAGACATAAGAGAACAAAAATAATACGGGGTCCATCCAAATATCCATAATTTTAAATATATATGTAATATAATTAACTGAAAAAATAAAAATCACTTATATTCGAAATTTTAAATTTTCCCAGTGACAGCATGAAAATAGTTGTTTTTTTCCCACATGTTTGAAGCATGTGCTCTTTGATCTTTGTCCTGGGAATACAACCAACGTTCGTTGGTAGTTAATATCAGAGATGGTCCAAACAATAGAAGAAAAAAACCATGGAAGTTGCAATGAATTATTAAAGTTGACAAAAAGATGTATCAATTTCCATAGGTTTAGGCGTGCCTGTCTGGACTACGCGCTTTCTAGCTTAACTTATCCAACAGTATTTTTTTTTATAAATTTTAATTTTAATCTTAATCTATTTATAAATTAAAAATATATACAATTAATGAATTTAATACTTATAATTTTAAAAATATAAGAAAAATAATATAAATAATTTGATCAAGTAATCAAATATATTTATTTACTGTATATTAACTTATGTTGTATTATACGTAGTAAATAAAAAATTTTGATGACACGTTTGTATGTGACGATAGATAACCATACTAGCTTATCTCATCTTATATATATTTTTTAATATATTAAGCATAAATCCCCCTTTTCTAAAAAAATAGAATGGATTGGTATATATAATTTATATATTTTTATGTTTCACGATTATATTTAAAATATTTATATGTTATTGTAAAACTAAATTTGAACAATGTTTTTAAAGATTTAATTATAAAATTGAATAAATTTTTAAGTACCCTAAAATACTTATAAAATGATAAGGATCCAATATTAAATTTTTTCTAAGTCAAAAACAAAACCCAAAATATTTTTGGATTTTTAAACTCAAATTTATTAAGTTTAGTCTAGGCATAATGATGTAACTATATGTGTATCGATACAAAATTTGATTACTGAAAATATGTTTGTGCAACACGACAAAAAGGTTCTGATATATGTCTACCGTACTTATACATCGTTCATATCTGAAATAAAAAAATATACTAATTTTTCTAGTACGCTACCTATTGTACTGATACAGGTTGCTTTGATTTAATAAATCTTTCGCATTTAAGCTTTAGTCATTACCTTGTCAGTTATTGAAATCATAAATTTTTAAAAATACGTTAATCATATGGATATGGCCGCCGTTAGGCTATAAAAACCTTTTTTAGGTTTGCAAACACTTCAGATTCTAGCAAGCAAAATAGGCATTGGTATGCACTGTGTTGTATTGAAACCCTTGTATACAATGACTCTTTTTTCTTATGACAGATTTTAATACGGTTATTTGTGTATCGGTATATCTGTTTATCTAACAATATTTATTTTGAGAAAAAAAAGTATACCTATAACTATATTGATGATCTTAGTCACCCAAACAATTAAAAATCAATGAGATGATATATAAACAAGTCTCTAAATGTGCAACAATAATTATTGAACTTGATTCGATCATCTTACAATAATTCAAACATAATCCAATTTTAAGAGTTTTAGAGTAAAATCTTATAACCAATCAATCACAAAGCCGCCGTATTTCAATAGAGATCACTACTCTTATTTTAATGAAAATAACTATCTCTATGGTTCGACCATGCTGGATCGAGAGTTGTGAAGTCAAGGAAGGGCTTTATCAATGGATCTTATTCTTTTTCCATTTCTCTTGAATACTTTATTTTTCATTTGAAATGGTTATGCTTAAAAACAATTTGTGGATGAACCTTCCAAGCATGAACTAATCTTTATAGTTGGTTGGGGATGTTTACGATGAATGCTAGGATGATTTTTTAGTTTTTAACGATTGGTTAACTTTGTATAATTTGTATATCTACTAATGCTTTATTTATTTAAATTGTTTATCATATGATACTTGGCATTGCATGTTTATTATTCCTTTATATGTTAAACATTCTTGTTTAAAACAAAAATAATAATCAACCGATGAATGAAAATTTTAAAATTATATAAACAAATTTAGAAGATACATTTTTTTCAAATACCTAACATAAATTTTAAAAATAATATATCAATATTGATCTTATGAATCACCCATATTGAGGAAGAAGATCAACTATCTTCCGATGATCTCGTTGCAGTTTATGTGATCTTATAGCAGTCCAATTGTAGCTCGTTGCAGCCCATTCTTCTACAAAAAAAAGCTACCCGTTATCCTTCTTCATCAACAGCTCAGATTTGTTGGTAGTTAGTTCCAGGTGGTTACAACAGATTGCTTTTCCATTCAATAGCAATTTGATACACACCCTGACTATATAAACCACGCATGTGGCACTGACAAGCATACAATCACATGCTTTTAGCCTATATTTTATCTTATTTCTTTCTCTTCTTCTGCACTTATTTTCTCTCATGCTAATCACTATTGTAGCTCTTATAGGGGTTACTTCTTTATTGTATCTGCAACAGATATGAAGTTTGTTAGTTGAGCTTGTTAGTTAGCTTCATCACCGGTCACCAGAGTTGGTTCAACATGGTATTAGAGCTTGACGTTCCGACCACCGTTCCTTGACGTTAGTTTCTGTGTTGGTTTTTCTTGAGTTTTGTTGTGCTAATTCGATTCACAATGACTACTGAGACTACAGATCTTGTAACACCTAGCAATAACAGCTCTCAAACATCTGATGATCAAGAACCTTCCTTCTGTGCCAATAAACAGGTAAATGTAAAGCTTGATGATTATAATTTCCTCTTATAGAAACAACAAGTCATTTTGATGATTAAGGGGCATGAGCTTGAGCACTACCTGAAAGAATTAACATCGATTCCTTTAAAGGTGATCACTATATGTTGCAGGAGAATTGATTGTCAATCCTACCTATAGAAGGTATCGCAAGCATGATAGTTCTTTGGCTTCTTGTCTCCTATCCACCATCAGCCCGTCTATTCTTCCTCAATTGGTGGGAGCAGACACCATAACAGCAATATGGAGTGCAGTCAACAAGTTGTATTCCCAACTTTCAACCACTAAAATTATGAATCTTCATTATAGACTTCGAGCACTAAAGAAAGGTACATCTACAATCACTGAATACACTACTTATATCAACGAGATTTGTGATCTATTAGCTATCAGTGGGAGTCCTATATCTGAAGTTGATAAAATAACAATTGTTTTTAATGGATTACTGATAGAATATAAGCCTTTCATAGTATCCATAACAGTAAGTAGAGAAACTCATACCTTTGAATTTGTAACTTTCTTACTTAAGGATATTGAGTCTAGGCTTTTTGATCCTTTACGTGTTTCTGTTGGCATCAATTATACACGATATAATAGTAAAAAAATGTATGAGAATTCAGCTACTAAAAGGGGTGGTGCAAAGGTTCTTGATCAACGTGGTTCTAACCAGTCTGGTACTCGATACTTTGGTAGACCTAGGATACAATGTCAAATTTGTGGCAAATTAGGCCACTTAACAAACAAGTGTTGGAA
Source organism: Abelmoschus esculentus (assembly GCA_035048815.1). Taxonomy (NCBI): domain Eukaryota; kingdom Viridiplantae; phylum Streptophyta; class Magnoliopsida; order Malvales; family Malvaceae; genus Abelmoschus; species Abelmoschus esculentus. The sequence continues at coordinate 7,945,609 of JAUCBN010000051.1, read as the reverse complement.
TAGGTTCAACAAGTACTTCAAAGGTCCACGAGAACCACAACTAAGGTAGAAAACTGATAATCGAGTTGTCAACACTCAAACTAATCTATGCAGGTTTGTTGATGACTCTCTAGAAGGCTATTATGATCCCTTCATCAATCTTTTATCTAGCCATGAGGTTAATACAGTTGAAGAAACTGTTGATACAACACAGATTAACACTTTGATTGCAAAAGGAGTTATTACAACAACTGACAAATAGTACCCCAATTCTTGAGCTAGACATCATGTCACCTGTATTCAATCAACTAAACAAAAAGCTCATGGTTACACAGGTAAAGACAAGGTGTATTTAGGATATGGTTTTACATTAAATATTTCTCATATTGACAAGGTTGTTATTGATAAAAAAAGTTAAACAGCTTGCTCTTAATCAGTTTCTTAGTGTTCCACAAATCACCAAAAATCTCATGTCAGTTTCTCGCTTTGCTCAATATAATTCTATTTATTTTGAGTTTCATGATGTTAAATGTTTTATTAAGGATAGCTCCACAAAAGTTACACTGATGGAAGGCCAAATAGAGGATGGATTATATTACTTTCATCTCAGTCCTATGGAACAATCTATGATGCAGTGCAATACTACTATTTCAAATGTCAATAAGGAAGCTTCAGATGAGCAGATCGATAAGCTTCATAAATTTTGGCTATGGCATCAAAGACTTAATCATCCAGCAGCCAAGACTGTTAATTCCTTGTTAAAAACACTTATAAATGTGAATAAACTTCAATTGTGTACTCCTTGTCAGTTAGGAAAGAGCCACCAATTGCCCTTTTCTTCTTCTGATACAGTTTATATTAAACCTTTTAAGCTTGCTGAAGCTGATGTATGGGGTCCAGCATCTATTACGTCTCTATCTTGATAATATTATGTGACCTTTATTGATATGTTTAGCAGAAATTATTGGCTTTTTCTTCTACATAACAAGTCTAGAGTTGTTTTTGCCTTTAAAATCTTTGTTGCTATAGTTAAGAATCAGTTTTCCACATTGATCAATGTCTTGCAAATAGATAGAGGAGGTGAATTTCATGCCCTCAAAACAAATCTTACCATTATGGGAATCCAATATAGGGTAACCTGTCCACATACATCACAACAAAATGATGTTGTAAAGAGAAAACACATACACATAATAGACACAACATTAACTCTATTAGCTCAAGCACAAGTACCTTTTCAATACCGGTCCTTTACAGTGTTAAGTGTTGTTTATCTAATCAATAGGTTGCCCACACCAATTTTGGATAAGTTGTCACCACATCAAAAGTTTGATTATAGGTCAAAATCTTGTGTGTTCTTAGGTATTCACCTAGGTACCGAGGGTATCAATGTATGGATGCTACTGGTAGAATATACATTTCTCGGAATGTAAAATTTAATGAAGAAGTATTTCCTTTTGCCACAGGTGTAACACCCAAAAAATGGGCCTAGAAGTTAGTGGGCCGGTTTAGTCAGTTAAGTCTAGTTCGAGATTAAATTATTAAAAATTGATTTTTGATCGAAATAAATTATGGAAAAATATTCTAAAATCCTTATTAAATATATATTTGACATAGATCAACTCAATTTTGAAAATTGACTCTTGAAATCCTTTAAAAATTTGATGTGACAACACCAGTGCCGTGGCTATGGCAGTCAATTCAGTTCTACACTCAAAAACTAAACATGTAGAACTAGATCTTCATTTTATTCGTGAGAGAGTCTTGTCCCAACAGCTTGAGGTCAACTATATACCTGCTAATTCACAAACAGTTGAACTATTTATGTCACGACCCGGATTCGGATCCGAGTGTCGGGTTAACCCGAGGTGTTGGACTTCGATTTTGGGCCCGGGTTTGAGTGTTGGGCCTTGTTGGGCCTTAGGCTTTTTGAGTTATTGGGCTTGTAGGTTGTTGGGTTGAGGGTAATTTGGTAATCACCAAATTAAGATGAAAAGAGAGAGGTTTGGGGGTTTAATTTTTCTGCAGAGGAATGACCTCATTCCTTTCTCTCTTCACTCTCCATCTTTCCCCACCATAGAAGCAAGAAAAGTAAAAGGTAAAAGGCTTGATCTTTAAGAGTTTTGTTTAGAATCTCGTTTTTATGTTGGAGAGGATGTTGTAGGGCTGGAAAGGATCTATTAAAAAAGGTAAGGAAGTGTTTGTTTGGAGAAGGATGAAGGTTTAAGAGAGGTTTAAGGTTGAGTTCGAGATTGGGTTTTTAGGAAGCTTAAATCCCATTCTTTTGATGTTTTTAAGCTGTAGAATTCATCCCAAAACCGTTTTAAATCATTGTGTATCTTTCCCTTTGTAGAGAAACAAGTGGGAGAACCATCTTCAAGCCTTGGAAAGGAGAAAGTTTGAGGTTGAGCTTGGAGCTCGAGTTAGGTGCTTTTGTTGTTGTTTGCTTAAAGTTGGTTCTCTTCCAACTCATAATCATCATGCATATCATGTTTTAAGTTTAAATGCATGTTGTTGATTGGTTTGAAATGTTGGTAGCTTAAGGATGGTCATTAATGGTGGATTATGGTATTGTTGATGAACCTTTGTGAAAATGATGTAAACTTAATTAGGATCACTCCCTTAATGCCTAGGATCAATTTGGTATTAAATGGATCGAGTTTGGATAGGTTCCTAAGTGTTCAAAACGCAAAAAACTGCATTTATCGTGCAGGGGGTATCGATATAGGAGGGTCGTGTATTGATACCCCTGAGAGAATTTAGGTTACAAGAGTAGGGGTATCGGAACAAGAGGTCTTCCTCTGTTGAATTTTAGAATGGTCAAAGGGGTTCGGTACTGGTATCGATACTGGTGTTTCGATACTCCAAGTAGGGGTATCGATACCCCAGGGCAATTTTAGCCCAAGTCCTTGTGGAAAAGTGATAAAGTCTCACAATGTTATTTTAGATGTCCCAAAGACTTGTATAAACCTTAAAATGAATATTAGACCGAGAATTTGACGCCTAGACCCGTTAAAGAGATAATTTAATAAAATTGAAGTCTAGTGGTGTAAACCGGTTTTTGGAACCGTCAAGGGTTCGTGTGACTTATTCGAGTCACGTGGCTTACTAGGAACCTTGCTTAGTGCTGACGGGTTGCCTAGAGTATATATTATATAATTATGAGATAATCTGGTAACCTTGCTTAGTGTTGATGGGTTGCTAGAGTAATTATTATATGAGATGTAAAACTGATAACCTTGCTTAGTGCTGATGGGTTATCGATAATATTATGCGGAAGACCAGCTAGGACCTTGCTTAGTGCTGATGGGTTCCTTAGCGGATATTGTAGAGTGGCATGCCACGGGCCTTGCTTAGTGCTGATGGGTCCCTTCTATACTACTATGAGGTGATATGAACACCGATATATATATAAGTATATATATATATAAGATATAAATACGAGTTAAGAACTTGAGATGTTGTGTGGTCTTCTCTTGTCTTGCATATGCCATGTGCTGATATATGCCATCTTGATATCATGCGTTTAGGCGGATATGGTAGCGCTATCGTATTCATGCATGTCATCATTCATGTTGTTATGCTTATTTTATGCTATGCATGATGTGGACCGGTTGGTCGAGTACCCACTGAGCTTCAGTAGCTCAGCGTTTCGAAATATGTTTTCGTGCGTAGGTTAAGGAAGCTATTCGGAGGAGCATCATCGTGGTGGGTTCAGCATCGACATCTGTTGTCAGAGTACTGTTTTTAGGCATAGTGGGCATTCTTACTTGTAGGACCCTATATGTGTAATTTGTAACTCTGTTTTATTTATTGTCGAATGTTTTTAAACGGTTGTAATATTTTGGAGCTCCATTACTTTAACTTATTCGGATTTATGTTTTAAAATGGATTTGGACCCAACTTTATGGGCTTTTGGAAAGAAATTTTGAAATACAGATTTTGGGCCAGAGGCTCGATATGGCACCGGGTCAAGGGTGTTACAATTTACTAAGCCTATGTCAATCACTCAGTTTTAGGAGCTGCGAAATCAACTAGGTATCTTCTCAATTGAACAAGTTGAAGAAGGAAGAAAAAAGGGTAAATATTGAGGAAGAATATCAACTTTATACTGGTGATCTCGTTGCAGCTTATGTGATCTTATAGCAGTCCAGTTGTAGCTCGTTGCAGCCCATTCTTCTGCAAAGAAAAGCTAATTGTTATCCTTCTTCATAAACAACTCAGGTTTATTGGTAGTTAATTCCAGGTGGTTACAACAAATTGATTTTCTCTCCAATTGTAATTGATACACACCCTGGCTATATAAACCACGTATGTGGCACTGTCAAACATACAATCACATGCTTTCAACCTACATTTTATCTCATTTCTTTTCCTTTCTTTTGCACTTATTTTCTCTCATGCTAATCACCATTGTAGTTCTTCTAGGATTACTTTTTTTTTATTGCATGTGCAACATATATGAAGCTTGTTAGTTGAGCTCGTCAGTTAGCTTCATCACCGGTTACCGGAGTTGGTTCAACAACCCAAGTGAAAATAAGATGGTGTGAAAAGAATTTTAAAATTTAATAATATTAATTAATAAATTAAAAAAATAGAATACAACAAAAGAAAAACATTTTAAAATAGGGTAAGATGTTTTTTTATTTCTATTTTTTTTCAATTTTATATTTTATAAAAAATGAAAAATGGGTAGGATTTTAAATTCTTTTAATACAAAGGATGTGTTAGTGTTACCTAAAATAATAAAATAGATTAATTATTATTATTGTTGAAGTAGGAAATAATATTTAGATTCAAGAACGCGTTAACAGGTATGAGTCAACACTAGAAACAATAAAAAACTGCGCTACCAGCAATTATTTGGCTGCTCTAACTGAACACGTGTCGTTATCGTGGAGGCTCATATCCTACAAAATATAATACACCTGTCCACATCCCATCTTTTCCTTCCCTATAAATATTTTAACGCGGAATCAATAAAACCGCGTTAATAGACCTATAAATAAATGGATAAGCTCCAAAATAACAGAAAAAAAAAAAGAATAAATCGGCCGTAATTCCTGTTTCTGCATCTCTTCAATGGCGGGATTTTTAGGTTCGCTTGAAGAGATGAGGAAAGTGTTCAACAAATTCGACAAAAACGGCGATGGAAAGATCTCCCGAGAGGAACTGGAATCTGTCCTCAGTGCCTTAGGTTCCACGCCTTCTTCCGACGAAGTCGATCGGATAATGTGGGCGATGGACAAAGACGGTAATGGCTACGTTGATCTAGACGAGTTCATTGCTTTCCAAGGAACCAATGAAAACGGCGATGATGTTCAGTGCGCGAATAAGGAACTCAAAGATGCGTTTGATATGTACGATTTGGACAAGAATGGATTGATTTCGGTGAACGAGTTACATGCCGTGTTGAAAAGATTGGGCGAGAAGTGCTCGTTGAGCGATTGCCGGAGAATGATCAGTCAAGTCGATAAGGATGGCGATGGAAATGTTAACTTTGAAGAGTTCAAGAAGATGATGACCAATGGTTGAGAATGATCTCGAAAAAAAATCAGGTAAGGCGTTTAGGTTTTTCTTTTTCTGTTCACTTTAGCCAACTTTATTGGTTTAGGAACCTAAATGAAACAGTAGTCGTGTAGATTTCATCTGGAACTTTTGTGAATTGTGCATATTGCTGGTATTCAATTCCCAACTCTTTTAATGGCAATGACAATTACCTGTCAATTTTGGTGTTTATGTTTAATTAAAATCATTAATCCGTGATTAAAAAACAGTGAATTCTTGGTTTGATGAAAATTATTGATGTGATTGGTTGGTTGGTTTCATGCCAAACATGTGAAGTTTTTTTTTTCTTTCGGTTGCGTTCACGTGAAGCATTTTTTGTGTTTTTGATTTATTTTTTAATTTTTTTCTCAAATCTAATACTTTAGCACCGTTGGATTTGATCTGCAATTATTTATTTCCTTTTATATATTTTTGGTCTTGTTGTGGAGTAGTGGACACGGAAATTTTGGTTGCTAAAATGCTGAGCTCAACGCGGTATTGGTTGGTTGGTTGAATTACTTTTGATTTCCTTTTTTTAAAAAATATTTATTTTTGAAAGTCAAAGTCTAATTAGGATTGATAATGAATCGAATTTGACTCTGGTCAAGCTCGATGGTTTAGAAACAATTATATTGGGTTTAATTCAGGATTGAACTCAAAATTTTAGGTTCAAGTTTAATTAAAAAACAAAGCTACAAGGCTTGAAACTCGTTGAGTTCGTCTCAGCTCAAAATGAATAGTTATATAATTTTTTTTTATAAAAGATGGATTTAGCTCGACTTGTAAGATTTTGAACCAAATCCAAATCATATTTATTTTTATCAAATCTAAATAACTCGAGAATCGATGAAATCTATTTTCATTCTAAGTCTAACTATGAAGTTTGCAGGTGATTCAATCTTAATTTCTCGGTCAAATCAAATTCATTAACTTTATTTTTTACTCAAATTCAAAGTTTTTTCTTATTCTGATGAATTTAAATCATAAATTTCTGAATATTATAATAATGATGTCAATCAAATTAAAATTTATTTGATAAAACTTTTGTTAGATATTTTACCCACTCTTGTTAGAAACACAAAAAATTATATGCAAAAATAAATTTGAAACTAAAATAAGCTTTCGCTTAAAATCAATCAGGGTTTACAAGTAATATTTTCTGTTTAGATATGAATTATTCTCGTAAGTAATATAGTCTGCGTTAAAAAAAAATCAGTCGTTCAAGAAATCCCTTCTGAAAAAAGATTAAGTATATTATTAATATATAGCAAATAAGAATCATTCTTTAATAATAAATTTACGGTTGACCCTCAAATTTTTATAATAAATTATAGGTTAAAGGAGTATTTTTATCTTTGGATTTAACTCAAACTAGTAATTTAATTTCTCGTGCGAAAATATAATGAATTAAGTTCTTCGGTTTATGAGTTGTAACAAATTATCTCTTTGAACAATATTGATCGTTACAACATTGATGTGTAGCAGTTAACGGTAAGGGTATTCAATATTTCGGTTAATCGAATTAACTAATCAAACTAAAGTTTTTTTAAGTTAATATATCGGTTAATTTTAGATTGGATCAGCTAATGATTAATGATTTTCTTAAAATTTTAGTTATCGATTAATTCAATTCAAAATCTGTTAATTAATCGAATTGATCAAAAAATTTATATATTATATATTTTATAATGTTTATTTATTTTTTATCATTAAACTTTTAAAAATTATAAAATAGTCTTTAAGCTTTATAAAATTAGCACAAAATGATAATTAAATTTATTAAATTATAAAAAATAATCATTAAAGTTTTTAATATTTATCAATAATTTATAGCATGGGATGAATTAATGATCATTTTATAATAATTTGATAAGTCTAATGGTTGTTTTATAATTTTTAAAACTTCAGTGACTAAAAAAATATTTTAACATAGTTTAGTGATTATTTGTGTAATTTATCCAATTTGTTTTTAAAAAGTTTGGTTAACAGAATTAATCGGTCGGATTAACTGAACTTTTTTTGGTTCGGTTAAAAAAATTTCAAAAATTTTGGTTCAGTTAACGGTTAATACAAAAAAAATCGATTAATGAAAATTTAAAAGTTCGATTCGATCGATTAACCGAACCGACTGTTTGAACACTCCTAGTTAACGGTGTTGATTTGATATTTTACTGTACTGATTCAATAGTTCATGATGTTGACGTAGTAGTACACATGTAATTAGACCTGACAAACTTGATCCGAAAACCAAAAAAATGAATCGATTTATCCGAACTAAAACCTAATTAAATCCGAACAAGATGATCCTAACGAGATCCGAAACCCGAACCGAAATTGATCCGAATTCTAGAAGAACTGATATAGACCCGTTATCGATTTGAATCGAACCATTTTGACCTGAAACGATTTTTACCCGAACCGAAAGCAATCCGAAATTAACTTGCTCAAAACCGAATATCAATTCGATTTTAACCGGATAAATTCAGGGACATAAATAATTTTAATTAAAAATTCAAGAACTTAATCTTTAAGAAAAATAATAATAAATTGAATTTAAAAATATTCTTATAAAAATATTTAAAAATATTTTTTTTATAAATTATTAAAAAAAATCTTCTATTATTTTTGGTTATGTTAAACCTGTTGATATTCTTTAAACATATTTTAAATGGAATCATTATTGTATTAAAGTAGTGAGAGAAAAAAATTCTTCTTTGTTTTTCTATATCAAATATTTATTGAACATTAATTGGACGTAGAGAGGAAAAAAAAGAGTTTTAATATTACTTTGATACAAGATTTATTCTATTAAAAATTTATTTAATGAATAATAATACTAAGAGTCATAAAATTAAAGATTTTTTTTAATGAAAGTGTCCACTTTTTTATTAATTTATAAACATTTTTTAAATTTTATATTTATATTTTATTTTTTTAATCTCTAATATGTTTTAATTTTTTATATTATTTTTATTTTCAATGATTTTTTAATTAATTATTTATTTCTATTAAGTTTATGGATTTTAAATAACTGAAGACTATTTAAATTTTTTGTGAGATTCTCATTTTGTTTATTTTTAAAATAATCAAGGAGTCGGAGGATATTTACACTAATTTATTAATTGGTCTTTTATATGTTCTATTTAAAAGAGTTCAACTTGAAAAAATAAATTATTTATTCAGTTATATTCAAAAACTAAATAAATTGATTAAATTAATTTGGATTTTTAAAAAATATTTATCATGTTTTTATATAATTTTTTTTAAATTTTAACAATTCCCAATTTTTTTAAAATTTTTTAACTTAAATATTTAATAAATTATCAAACTTTTAATTAAAGTGAATTATGTCCCTAAACTTGGTAAAAATTCAATTATACCCTTAAATTTAGTTAAAAAATCAATTTAAACTCTTTAACGCATCATTATTATCGACCATCACGTCAATATATTATACTGTCACGTCAATACTATAATTGTTAATTTTTGTTAATGGGTTAAATTATTGTAATTCACGAATTAGAAAATACTAAATTACCAATTTGAGTCAAACCATCCAAAAAAGTTCATCCAAAAACCATGGAAAATATTAAAGTATGATTTGGGAAACCATCCAAAAAACATGGAAAATACTTACACAAATAAAATTTATAATAAAAACATGGAAAACACGCATATAATAAAATTTATACCTAAAAATCTATATTTAACCGGATATAAACCCCTGTTTCATTACAATTTTTATAATTTAGTCCAATTGGGGTCAATTTAGGACTAAATAGAAATAATATAATTATGTTTAAACTAGACTAAATTATAAAAATTAAAATTAAATTAAGGTTTACTTTGGGTTAAATAAAGATTTTTATAATTAAATTAAAAAATATAATTATATTTAAAAATGTTAGAATAAATTATAAAAATTAGAAAGAAATAGGGGTCTATTATGGTTAAATATATATTTTTAGGAATTGAATAAACAAAAATTGTATCATATTAAAAATATTGAACTAATTTAAAAAATAAAAAAATCTAGATTCGATTTCAAGTTAAATAAAGTTTTTTATTATTTGATTGAACAAAATATGATCATATTTAAAATATTAGATTAGATTAAATTAAATAAAATAAATAAATAAATATGATCATATTTAAAATATTAGATTGAATTAAAAAAAAATTCTACAACGGGCGTCGAACACCGTTGAACACCATTAATGTTGAACATTATTGAACACCATTAAATTAATTAATAAAAATTTAAAATCTCAAGGACTCAGTATGTAATTAATAAAAGTGTGATAAACTCAACATATTATTAATAATTATATGATTAGTCCTTTAAATTTTTATTTTTTATAAATTAATTTAATAATGTTCAACGGTGTTCTACATTAATGATGTTCAACGGTGTTCGATACCCGTTGTAGACTCATCCTTAAATTAAATAGCATTTTTTTAAAATTTTTAAATTTAAAACTTAATAAACCCTTACCCTTTAAATATTTGATTATAATTCCTTACTTCAGCGAAAGTTGTATATTTGCTTACTATTTTTTCTTTCTAATTTATGTCTTATGAAACAGACTACACTTTGGGGAGTCGTTTACCCCATTCCCATTGTGTTCTTCGCTACCACTTTCTCTCCCACTCGTCACCCTCTCTTCAACTTTCGCCTGTTCTTTTATTGGGGAGTTGTAAAATTCAATGGAAAATATGAATATGGTGTTGCTTTCATCTTCTTCAACCAAAAATTTTCTCTCTTAGGACACAAGATTGCTCCCCGTCGTTCCAGAATCTCCTGCTCCGTCCACCCTACGCCTCCCCGTCGTCTCTCCCAAATTGGTATTTTATTCTCTCCCTCTTTTGGTTCTTATTCAAGAAGTTCATATTTTTATCGTGTTTTGTTCTTGTTAATACAGTTATCAGAAAATCTGGAGACGAAAGGTTTGCCAGCATTTCTTCTTCCAGTAATCAACGAACTTCTTCGGTTGAAGTCAATCCATATCCAATTGTGCCACACTGCCACCACCGTCCTCTCAAATGTAATTCAATCCATCATTTCACTTCTATTATCTTTCGCTTCTAATTTCTGCTTTTGGAATTGGAGGAAAATGAACTAGCTTTTTTGAACAAAACACTTGATGTGAGAACTAATGTTGCATTTTACTCATTTATCCACTTTTAATCTTTTTTTCTTAATAACTTTGTAATGAGTAAAAAGCAAGCACGTTGATCAAACAGTGCCATATTTTTCATGTATAATGAAATACTGTATTATTTTTCACGTATTTATATTTCCCAGAGGGTGGCCGCTTTTCTGGATTGGAGTAGGTGTTGGGATCTCAACACTTTTTACATGGGTGAGAACAAAGCTTGTATCTTTCTTGTTTCTTTTTAGTGATATTTTGTGTTATTCTATTATTTGAAAGTTGTTTCTTTTTCTGTATATATCTTAATGAAGTTGATTGAAATGACAGGTGGCTTCAAGCTTAAAGGTGAGGGTTTCTTTCCTATGAGATATGGTTTTATTGTTTTGCCTGTAAGTTGTATGATTGAATCTTATGTTATAGCTTTGGGAGTAGAATTGGGTACTTCAATGAAGCAAGGGAAATTGGCAATGGGTAAAAAATCTATTTAGTCTGCCTGGTTTGGATGCTCTCTGCAAATTGAAAGTCTTGATTGTGTTTCTTTGTCAAGCTGCCTTCTTTTATCTCTTAAAGATTTGTTGTTGTTGGGATGGATATGCAGAAGTCCTGGTTTGAACAAATTCTTTGGTTTGGGATGGATATGCAGCAGTCCTGGATTGAACAAATTATTTGGTTATGTAATTGGCTCTAATCACTGTACATTCGTTGAAATCCTATAATCAAGGCTATAGATGGTGATAGTTCACAAGAAGATATGTTTTGCATAGAGGGCCCATAGTTATCCTGCAAAATTGTATTCTGATACTTGTAAAACTTTCACTTCACACATTCTAAAGGTATATGATCCTGCCTGGGCCCCATGGGGTGGGAGCCCACTGGTTCCTGTTGACGATAAAGTTGTTTTAGTGGAATTTATAATCCAAGATGTAGAATCCACCCCAGTGACTGATCCAGCAACCAAAGGAAAAAGTGAAACAGAAACTGCAAAGCCAAAGAACTATGGTAAAATAGAACTTCTACTGTTGCCATGTGATGTATAATGTGCAACTCTTCCTTTTTTGAGGTGAAATGGAACATTATATGGCTCACTCAAGGACATGAAACACCAGTGAAAATAACTTTCCTTAGAATGATGGGTTAGCTTAATATATGGAAGTATAAAACAGAGGTCTAGTAGCAACGATGTTTTCTACTACAAATGATGGTTCTAGATTCTATAGACAGACAGCTAAATTTATTCCAATTGCAGGTGTTATTCATAAGATTGTTTCTTTAAGACTGATTCAAAGTTCTATTTACTGCTTTTGTGTATGTTTCTCTGGAAGAAAGTGTGCAGAAGAGTGCTTTTGAAGATGTGGCAGAGCTATGTTCATCAGACTATGGTCAGATTCACAAGGATGTAAGTTTTTAAGCTTTTGCTTTGAGACTGGTTGTATGGATTAAGTTCTGTAATTTCAGTGCATCTATTATGTAAAATTAAAATTTTGAATGATGTCTTAAGGTTTCTGATAATGGAGCTGCATCAAAGCAGGATGCTGGTGCTTTTGGCGGTTATCAGTTAGCTGGTATGTAAAGAGAGAGTTTTAACTGACATCAATGATTATTTGAAATGAATGAGTGGTGCATTTTGGTCTGTAGTCGTTGTATAACTGTATGAAGAAAAGGATAAGAAAACATTGAGAGTTTTGTGTGCAAACTCTGCTGTTTTGCCATTGGTTTAAAATTTTACTAGACTACGGGAGGTAATAACTTAATGTCTAAAACATTAAAAAAAATGTATTTTCCCAACATTTAGAAATCAATAGATCTTATTATAATGATGGATATACTGAATTGAGTTATGTTATCTATGTTAAAATAAAGGAACATAAGGAAGTGCTTAAAATTACCTGATTTTTCATGGGTCAATATGCTTACAATTTTTGTAGTAATTAATGCTATTGTGTTCAATATTACCTCTTTTTAAAGACATGGGCTGATGCATTTATTGACATAGCTAAATGGTGATTAAATGGATGGTTCCATTACCTGCTGCTCTCATATGTGGCCCTTTGCTTTATGATTAAGTTATACATTGTGCCTCTTTTCTGTGCATAGCCAACGGTTTAATCATGCATGTGCTCATTTTGGGTACGCTTTTAGTTTCTTTGTGCTCTCTTTGTAACATTTATAATAAAGCATTTTATTACATTTGCAGGAAAAGCAGGTCCTGGTTTATCTGTGGATGCTTTGGAGAAAATGATGGAATATCAGCAGTGCAGAAGATGGTTTATCCGTATTAAAACTAATTTCCCTCAATTATTTTAATTTTTTCTTATTTTCTTATTGATGCCATCTTGGTGTACCTGAGGTGTAGTGTAAGTTTATACTTGTCTTATTGCCCATTTTTTTTGTTCTTATTCTTTGGATTAAGTACAGAAGTAACAAACACTAGGTCGATGTTATATCTTTCCAACATATAAATTTTTTAAGGCCTAGCTTGGTATCTCAAATTTTGTGATGAATGAACATGGAGCTGAATTACAGCTTTAAATTGTCAATCTTTTAAAGGTAGTATACTTTCGTTAACTTTTGGAGTACATGGACTGACCTTGATAAGATATAGTAATGAGTTAAGTTTACTGAAAAACCCTCAAAAGCTCGTAAGCAAACCTCACATTCCCTTTTGATTTCTTAATTGGTTTTCATGTCTGGAAGCCATTTCTCATTCTACTTATGGAGAAAATTCAACCCCAAGTATTAGAAATTGGACCATCTCAAGATCAACTGTAGTCTTAGAATCGGACTATCTGTTTTTTCATGGTTGATATAACTATGAAGAGAGGGAAAGGATAGGGAGGGAGCGTATGAATGGGAAATGATACATTACACATTACTACCACACCTCTAAAATATAATTCCTCCACTTAAAATCTGTGTTCTAAAAATTCTTTCACGCATAGACTTCTTCCTGATGCTCAAGTTGTTATTTTTTAACTGAATTAACCTATTTATTGCTCAAAGTACATTTAATCTTTTATTTATTCATACATGTATTTTCCTTAGGAAATAAGGAACCCTGAGACGTTTAAATGTAAGTCCATGCTTGCTTGACAGCTCCTTCTTTGTTTCTCTGCTCCTTTTCTTTCTGGATGAGGAGGATGAGTGGGTTGGTGGGAACTGGGGGAATGTTTTGTGGTCTGTCTCTTGTCTGGTTAATTTGATGTGAATTCATATACTTATATGTAGACCTTGATAATTTTTCAGAAATAATATGGGTGGAAGTTCTGAATGGGACAATAGGATTATGGATTCCTTGCAAAATTTTGATCTTAACAGTCCGGAGGTAAAGCAGCAATTAGGTAAGTCCACTCCAAACCTTTTATTGAAGTGTTCAAATGCATGGGATAAAATATTAATTGCTTGTAAATTATAACAATTTTTTACTCATTATATGTGATATGCATAGTTATTAGATGGTCAAATTCTCTCATGGTTGAATGTAGTTTATTACCTGAATAGGGGTTTTAATACTTTCCCATTTTCAGACCAGATTGGGCTTACGCCTAAAGAAGTGATATCCAGAATAAGAGCCAACCTGGAGTTGCCATGGCTTTCCAAAACCCTAGAGTTCAAGCAGTTATCATGGATGTATGTTCTATCCGGTATATTGATGAATTGTTAATTATCTCTCTCAATGTCATGCTTGAATACTACATAATTAGTATTACTTTCTTTTCTATTTGCTGGTTTCAGTATTCACAAAACCCACTGAGCATTGCAAAGTACCAAAATGACAAGGTGGTAATCTAGGCGTGAAGAACTACATGTTTACTTACATGCAAATGTATTGCTTTTACTGTTTCAATGAAGGCTGCTGCAAAATGCTTGTTAAGATTCCCATCTACGGCACATCATATTATTGTTCAATCTTTGCTTCCCCTTTCTGGTTGTTGATCATAGCTGATGTGAATCTTAAAGCTGATTTCTTGATACGACATATTGTTGATACGATTTGTTTTTGCATTTCAGGTTATGGATGTATTCAACAAAATATCAGAACTCTTCCCCAGAGTGAATGGATCACCTTGATCTGGGTGTTCACAGAAGTTACTGTTTTCAGAGTGTAATGTTTTTGTTTTACCTCAGATGGTCGAGGTGATCGGATATCGGAGTGTAGAAATCCAAGATTGAACACAAATCTTACATCACTTGTTCCTTTTCAGATGTAGAGTGAAGGATACCAATGGGGCTATATTCCAAATAGCCACCCTTTACAGTAATCTAAGTGGTTTTATCAGGTGTCATTGAAGTCAAATGCTTATTTTCACAACTGGGTTTATACAAAAAATAACTGTAAATGCTTGGCCTTTATAAATAAAGCTTGTTTCCCCACTCCTTTCTGTAGGATTGGCTAGAGAACATCGAGATAAGAGGCAATGCCTGCTCTAGATTGTTTTGAATGTGGGAATCTAGTTAAAGTTTGGGATATCCTTCAAGGAAAATAAAATAAAAGAGACTGCTTCCCTTAGCTAGCTGGGAATTTGGTTCAACAGCACAAAGAAGAAGAAAGAGCTATAAAATTAAAACGCCAATCATAGTTTTGACAAAACCTGGTTGAGAGCCAAAACAATCTTATCATAACACTGCAAGACCTGGGATTCATCTTCATCCCTTGCTGCATAATCCAACTGCAATGTTTCAAAACCCAATCAAAATCTAAGCAGAGTAGAAAAAGAAAAAGAAAAAAAGGGTTCACAATGGATAATCATTACCTTGGTAACCGTGTTGAAGAGATCAGAATACAGCTTCCTAAGTTGAGGCCTTAGATTCACAGGTTTCCCTTGAATGATGGTATAGATATCCTGCTTCAACAACGAAGAACTCTTCCTCAACTCCTTCTGGGCTTCACGCCATGCCTTGGATTCAATCAAATCTTTGACTTTCAGTAAAGCTTTCGCATGATTTTGAATCCCATTTTCTGCTTCTTCAACAGTCTGGTCTGGTGCCACCATTCTTAAGTCAAGCTCAAGTCCATACGCCTTTTTCAATAGTAAAGAAGAAGAAGCCATTGTTGCTAGGAGCAGGACTCCCACTCTTCTGTTCATGTTTGAGTGGACAAGGGTTTTTGCAGGCATTTCTTTGCAGTATCTCCTCCTGCTACTGCTGGTTTTTCCCCAGCTGGTGATTAAGGTTTGTGAAGAGTATGGTGGGTTATACTTTGAAACTAGAATCGTTCTTAATGCCATCATTCCTGGAATATCTCTGTATAAATTTTAGATTTTGATAACAGTCTTTGTAACAGGTGAGAACTAGGACAGTTTGGACAAAATCTTGGGGGGTTAAAAACATAAACTTTTGATTCGGAAGGACAGAAGGTTGGATTTGAGGTGGATGATGATGTTCTTATCCTCTCATGCTTTTGTTTTCTTCCCTTGGAGGGAAGGGTTGGTTGTTCGTTTTCACCTAAATATAATTATTAATTTTTCTTTTTAAATTTATTTACTTTCGAGATTAATTAATGAAATTATACGATTTTCAATGCATAAAATAAAAATGTGTCTTTCGAAAAACATATTTGACATTAATTTTTTAAAGGTGATAATGGGTCGAATTAAAATATTTTTATATTTTTAATATTAAAAATCCCCATTAAGTATTTTAAAAAAAATCATTTTTATATGCTTATAGTTGAATCATTTGAACATGAAGGTGAAGATAGAAGATAAAAGTAAATTAGACCAAGATGATAAATTTATTGGGAGTTATAATTAGAGTTGAATATGTTAACGTAAAATCAAAAATCGATTTAAGATAAAGCGTTTGGATGATATATAGTTAACATAATTGAATTAAATTTAATTTTTATTTAATTTATAATTATTTTTATAAGGTAAAAGTAAATACTTAAAATACTATTGATGTATTTTAATTATTATTTTTACTTAAAATATAAGTTTTAATAATTTATGAAAAAAATCTTAAAGTTTTATCTCTAAATATTTAAAAATCATAAAATAATATTATCTTATTAAAATAAAATATAAAATTTTAAAAACCTAGCGTTAATATAAAAAATCAAAAATTAAAATTAATCAAACTAAAAACTGATAATTATTAAAATAGTTTATCAAATTAAATCGAAACCAAATTGTATAAATCACTAATCGTAATCACTTCGTTTCATTTTTTTTTTCAAGTGTTTGGATAAGTTTCCTCTATCAAGAGGAAATCTTGTTATTATAATCTTACTCTAAATCCTAGATCCTAAACCCTATCACCTATAGCATGAAAAGGATTAGGAATGGCTAATTTCAAGCTTAATCCTTCGACTTTTCTTCTTTAACACTTTTATCTTAGTAGTTTCAAGTTTTACAATTTAATCATCATACAACATCCCTTAAACTTTTAACGTTTTCAATATAGTTCAATATCTATGGCAATGTATACTTACCTATTTACACGTGAAATTAATCATATGGTTGACTATATAATTACCTATTTATACATTTAAATTAACCACATAGTCAATGATCTTTAATTATTTTAACTCACTAAAAATTAAATTTCCGATTACTAAAATTCGATTTATAACTAAACCGATTCTTAAATATTACAATTTGTCTCGACTGTGCATACTGAAATGAGTGTGGGTATGATTCTGGTTGTGTAGCTGTGACAATGTAGACAATGTCTTTTATGTTTTTAATGAAGCCTACGATAATTTATTTATATAATTTTTTAATTAGTAAATCATATTTATTGATAAAAAAGCATGAATATATAAGTAAGGGTATATATTCGGTTAATTCAATCGGTAGTCAAATTGAATTGACCATAATTGAATAAATGAAAATTTTAAAAATTTTAATCGTCAACTGGACTGAGTTAGTCATAACCAAATTATTCACACTAAATTATTTTGGTTAATTCATTTTTGAATTAATTAAAATTTGTTATAAAATTTTGGGAAATTTACACAATAGTTCACTAAATTATGCTAAAATAATTTCTTAGTCACTAAATTTTTATTTTATACTAATTTAATAAAAGTTTAATAACCATTTTATAATATATCAAAAAATTTAATGATTATTTTATAATTTTTAAAAGTTTAATGATTAAATATATATATATAATATTTCATATATAATAATTTTGATTAATTAACCGATTTAGAACTGATTTAACTGATAACCAACTTTTTCTTAAAAAATTAACCGTTAATCGAATTTATCTAAATGTTAACCAATCGAATTAATTAAAAAATTTAATTCGATCGATTTATTCGATTAAAACCAAATAATGTACACCAGATATAAACTCATATATAAAACAAGTCTTAGCACTAACGATATAATTTTAAAACAAAAAATATGTAATACGTTCGGTTTGAATAATTTTAACAATGAAAACATTATGGATTAAAGTGGAAGGAATTTAAATGTATAAGGACTAATCGGATCAAATAATACCCAAGCCACATCAGTTTTCACTTAACGGGAAATTGACGGTTTGGATCAAAATGGAAGATTTTTAAATGTACAAGGACTAAAGTGTCCCTCTCAAAAGTATAAAGATTAAAATAATTTTTTGATATGGTACAAATACTTCCAGTGTATTTTAACCTATTATTTTTAATTTTTTATAATTTAATATTAACTATGGGTTTAAATTTTCGATGCAATGTACTTAAAATACAAATCAAATTTTATATATTGTGCACAACAACTCAAACATGATGGGTTTAAAGAAAAATAATAATGTATTAAATTTTAGTGATATAAAATAGGTTATATTTAATTTATCCTTAGAATATATGTATAATTAAAAGATAAAATATAACTATTTAATTATAAAAATATATTCATAATTAATCTATAACTGCATGACTCATATAAATGGTTGTTGGGATGGCAAAACAGCCGAGCACGGAAAGAAAAGAATAAAGGACGGGCTTCTGCTAAAAAAATTCTTTCCTTTATTCTGTCATCTCCCTCATTTGATTTGATTCAGACCAGACCAGCTAGATTTCGAATCTTCCTTCTCTCCTCTTCCTGCCATTGAATAGATTTCATTATTCCAATCCACACGCAGGAATTTATCAAAACCGATACCATTACCAACCTTATATATATATTCATCGTCTCCACCAGCTAGTATCGCAAATCAAGCTGCTTTTGCTTTGCTTTGCTTTGCTTTGCTTTGTTTCCTGCATTAATTTCTGAAAACATAGCATTATCTTATAAAAAGAATGGCGTCTGCATCGACTGTCAAGCGCAGCAACTCCATACCCGACAACATACAGAATACCCTGAAGCAGAGCCAGTATTACATGAAACGCTGCTTTGCTAAGTACACGGAGAAGGGAAAAAGGATCTTGAAGGCTCAAGAATTGAGGGACGAACTCGAAAAACTGATCGACGATAAGAGCGAGAGAGATCGGCTCTTGGGGAGCACCTTGTTTTCCTCGGCTCAGGTTAATAACACATACAATAACAATATTAACGTTCGTCTTTTAATTTCATAGCTTTTGTGACAGATAATTGAGTTGTGTTATGGATTTGCAGGAGGCAGTTGTTGTTCCTCCTTATGTCACCTTTGCTGCGAGACCAACTCCAGGATGTTGGGAATTCGTTAAGGTGAATCCCGTCGATTTCTCTGACGTTAAACAAATCTCTTCCTCCGATTACTTGAAACTCAAAGAGACCATCACTGATGAGAATTGGTATATTACTCTATTATTCTATGTTATTGCATGCTTTTGTTTGTTTACGTATACGTATATAAACTCTAAGAGTAATTATCTATGTTTATGACTGGCTTGATGCTTGATGCTTGATGCAGGTCGAATGATGAAAACGCATTGGAGGTGGATTTCGGAGCATTCGACTTCTCGATGCCGAAATTAACAATGGCTTCTTCTATTGGAAAGGGGTTCAATTTCGTGTCGAAGTTCATTACTGCTAAGTTAAGTGGATCTGTGGACAATGCACAGCCTCTCGTGGATTACTTACTCTCACTGGAATATCAAGGAGAGGTATATATAATCCATCCATTCATACATACATACATACATACATACATACATACATACATACATACATACATACATACATACATACAGACCAAGTGCATACAAGTTAATGGCTGTTTTCTCAACTTTCTTGCAATCTGCAGAAACTTATGATAAATGAGACGCTTAACACAGCAGCAAAGCTTCAGATGGCTCTTATAGTAGCAGAAGTTTCCCTCTCAGATCTTCCCAAGGATACTCCATACCAAAGTTTGGAGCTAAGGTAAAAAGAAATGATTTGATAAACCATTTTTTTCTTGTACAGTGCTTGATGATTTCTTACTTCTTAGTATGTATCTGAACTGTCTTTCAGGTTCAAGGAATGGGGATTTGAGAGAGGCTGGGGTGATACAGTTGAGAGAGTTCAGGAGACAATAAGATCGCTCTCGGAAGTGCTCCAAGCCCCTGATCCCCTGAATTTGGAAAAGTTCTTTAGCAAAGTTCCAATAATGTTCAAGGTTGTAATCTTCTCACCTCATGGCTATTTTGGACAGTCGGACGTCCTCGGCTTGCCAGACACTGGTGGGCAGGTTGTTTACATCTTAGATCAAGTGAGGGCCATGGAAGAAGAATTGCTTCTCAGAATCAAATGCCAAGGCCTCAACATAAAGCCTCAAATTCTTGTGGTGAATATGATCTCTATCATATACCAATTCTCAAGTTAAATTTCCTGAAGATTGTATACCACGAATGGTGTTTGCTGAATCATAATATTCAAACCGTAATAGGTCACACGGCTCATACCTGATGCACGAGGAACCAAGTGCAACCAAGAGTGGGAACCAGTCATTGGCACCAAATACAGTCACATCCTCCGAGTACCCTTCAGGACAGAAGCTGGAATCCTGCACCGATGGGTTTCACGTTTTGACATTTATCCTTATCTCGAGAGGTTTGCTCAGGCATGTGTTCTTCTTCACTCATCCACCTGCTTCTGTTGATGAAATCATTAATGAACAAATGTTCTTATTAATTGCTTGCTTGATTTTTTCGGATATCATTAGGATGTTACATCCAAGATCCAGGATACAATGGAGGGAAAACCAGACCTTGTCATCGGAAACTACACCGATGGGAACTTAGTAGCATCTCTCGTTGCTAGCAAACTCGGGATAACCCAGGTGTCTGTTTTACATACATATTAGATAGACACATAGATACACACACATATATGCATAAGTATCAGTTTATATAGCTTAAGTTGCTTGCACCCTCAGATTTAGTTACTTGTGAACGCAAATTTCTAATAAGTATTTCGATGTAGGCGACTATTGCACATGCTTTAGAGAAGACCAAGCATGAAGACTCAGACATCAAGTGGAAGGAGCTTGATCCAAAGTACCACTTTTCATGCCAATTCATGGCTGATACAATTGCAATGAATGCAGCAGATTTCATTATTACAAGCACATACCAGGAGATTGCAGGGAGGTCAGAAAATTAAGCATACCTCCATTCCTATGATTTTTGGTTTATAGGTTGCCTAAGTATCGACTGAAAACTTGAATCACTTCTGCTCCGACTCTTCATTTATCTCGAAAACACAGATCAAACATTGCTAACTTAAATCTCATTTATTATCACAAACTGAATCCAACTCTGTTGTCTGCAGCAAAGAGAAACCAGGACAATATGAGAGCCATGCTGCATTTACACTCCCAGGGCTTTGTAGAGTTGTTTCAGGCATCAACGTTTATGATTCCAAGTTCAACATCGCTGCTCCTGGAGCTGATCAGTCTGTATACTTCCCGTACACAGAGGCCGGAAAACGATTCACATCATTTCATCCCGCAATTGAAGAACTCCTGTACAGCAAAGTGGATAATGATGAACACATGTAAGTGCAGGTTAATCAAATCATTTTACTTCGGAACACTTGCAATTCATGACCATATCTTTACTGTATTTTGGAAAAACAGAGGTTATCTAGCTGACAGGAAGAAACCAATTATCTTCTCAATGGCAAGACTTGACACTGTGAAGAACTTGACTGGATTAGCTGAATGGTATGGGAAAAACAAGAGGCTAAGAAGCTTGGTCAACCTTGTAATAGTAGGGGCCTTCTTTGATCCCTCTAAATCGAAAGATAGAGAAGAAATGGCTGAAATTAGAAAGATGCATGCACTTATAGAGAAGTACCAACTCAAGGGACAGTTTAGATGGATAGCGGCACAGACTGACCGGAACAGAAACGGTGAACTCTACCGCTACATCGCGGACACAAAGGGTGCATTTGTTCAGCCAGCTCTGTATGAAGCATTCGGCCTTACAGTTATTGAGGCAATGAACTGTGGTTTGCCGACCTTTGCAACCAATCAAGGAGGCCCGGCTGAAATCATTGTGGACGGAGTTTCCGGTTTCCACATTAATCCCATCAATGGAGACGAGTCAAGCAACAAAATTGCTGATTTCTTTGAGAAATGCCAGGCGAATCCTGCACACTGGAATCAGTTTTCAACAGATGGCTTGAAACGGATAAATGAATGGTAATACTAAATTTTAACCATGGCAGCTCATTTCTTGTGATTTGTAAGCACTGACTTGGTGTGTATTTTCCTCGTAGCTACACCTGGAAAATTTATGCAAACAAGGTACTGAATATGGGATGCATGTATAGCTTCTGGAGACAACTGAACAAAGATCAGAAACAAGCTAAACAAAGATATATTCAAGCATTCTATAATCTCCTATTCAGGAATCTGGTACATCATTTTTTATTAACATCTCATCTTTCATTGCTTTGATTTTATATCTGTAATTAACTAATATCCGGAAATTCACGCTTGCTTTTGAAACTTTAACAGGCAACAAGTGTACCTTTAGCAAGTGATGAAACTCAACAATCAAACTCAAAGCCAGCAGGCAAACCACAGCCTGCACAGAGGCAAGCCAACTCCATCAACCCTTTTTTTTTCTCTTTTAATTAATCGTACCCTACACACCTAGAAAATCTAATGAACCGTACCCGACTCTTACACCATAGTCCAAGTAACATAGGTTATTAGGTTTTAGCATTGCAGTAAGCATTTAAGCTAACAAATCTGTATATTCCATTTGTGCAGCACCAAGAGGTCACAGTCACGACTTCAAAGGTAAAAATGATATTATTTTCTCTCAGCATATTATGTATTGGGGACAAATGATAACATTTAACGATTGTACAGGTTGTTTGGAGCTTAACATTCTGATGGGCAGCAATGGTTGATGTTAAATTGTTTATTGCTTTATTTAATCATGTAATAAGTTGGTTGAAAATAAGTGTGAGGGCATTGGTTTTATAAATTTGCAACAAATGTAGCAGTCTTGAGTTGAGGCTGAAGTACAGCTGCTTATATCATTGTACTGTATGTTGATTAAGTCAAATGAATAAAAGATTTCATTACCATTTGTTAATTTTTTTTAATTTATGCATGCATGTATCTAAATTGATCAAGTAAGTACCATCTACAGACGTTATGGGTGTTAATTTTTCCCTACATATAATATACTTTCGGAACCGATATTTTATATTTTTAAGTTTTTTATCTACTTAATTTAAATTCAATGATTACTTTGTGTGTGTTTTATTTTACGTCGGTCCTGACTGTGACATATGATTCATGTGTTTGTATTGTATGCTTATATGGTTCATGTTTCTTTGAAACTATTTAGGAATCATGATAGTTGTTGCCGGTGATTTAAATAATGATGGTGGTCATATTATGGTTATTGCGATTATGGATATAACATAGGTTATTGTGGTCATTATAGATACAATAGTCTTAATTTTTTTTTTCAATTTTCATAACTTATTATAAAAAAGTAATTATAATTATAATTATAAAAATTATTTTAATAATATTTAGAGTATTTTCTAACAAAAATGAACATATAAAAATCAAAATGAATTAAAAAAATTTATTATAATTGTGAGATAGGAGATTAAAATTTCTTACGATTTTATCAAAGAGTCTTTCTTTTCACATACAAACTCAAGACTACATAAATTAAAACAAATGGTCAAGGCAAATATCAACAATGAGATGATTTAATTATAATTATAAAAATTTAGTTTTCATGATTTTCAGAGTATTTTCCAACAATTACAAAAAGGATTTAATTGAAAGAGAATGAGTCTTAAAGGATCAATTGGAAGTTCCATTATGAATTTGAGGACTTATTTAGAAATGGAATAAAACAAAACATCTTAATTAAACTAAAAATCTACCTTAAAGGACTAAATAGTAAGCTTACTAAAATTTTTAAGCCTCTAAAAAAATCACTAAAACTTGAGACCTTACTTTCCGCCATTTATCCTTTTCAATCATTTCTCTTCCCCATCGGTATTAACCAAATTCTAACAAAAAATCCTTCGACGAACAATCCTCAATTAGTCTAAAAACGAAAATAACATCTCGTTATCATTAAGATGAACTATTATAGTATTATATTATAGTATTATATTATAGTCATAATAGATTGTTATCGATTTTATTTTTATTGTAATTTTTATTAATATCGAGTTTAGACTACATATAACTATTTAATAACAATTATTATAATGATTACCGAATTTTTTAAATTCTTAATTCTTGCTTCAGCTAAATTTACATATTAATACTAAGACATTAATACTATTAATACCATTTAAATCTCTATTTTTTAACTTCAAAAAACTTATTTAAGAGTAAATTTAATCCTTAATATTTATATATATTTTTTTATAAATTTAACTCTCAACCTTTAAAATCATTTTTATGAAAATTTGATTAAAATATTATTTTTTAACTATTTTGAAGTGGGAGCAAATGTGGTAGATCACGCATGCTAATATAGAATCATCTAATATATAGTTATAACAATTAATTTAATATTTTTAATAGAATATTAATTTTGGTTCAGTGAATAATTATTATTTTTTATTAAAATTGGATATGAATCCCTCCACGTTATATTTACTTTATTTGATTTTTTAAATTGTATATTTTAAATAAATAATGATACATGAAGTGATAATCTAATGGTTTAGATCCTTGCTTTTTGATTTATTTGTGTGGGTTCAAATCTCACCTAACTCACTTTCGGCCTTTTATTCTTTTGTTTTTTATGGATCAAATGGTGATATATGTTACCATCTAATTGAGAAAGAAAATATATTAAATAAAAATAAATTAAAATTTGAACTAATTTATCTGATTGAGTGATGATACCTGTCATCATCCACTTGCTTTATTAATTTTATTTTATTTAATTAAAATTATGATCAAATTGGTATAATATAAATAATAACGATTAAATTTATAATTTTATAATTTTTCGTTAGCTGATATATTATCCCATCCGTTAGGATTTTAACGAAACTGATCAAAATAAATAAATTTAATAAGTTCAGTGGTGTGATTGATGAGTTTGATAATTCGAGGATCAAAATAAGTACTCCCATATAATTTGGTGGTTACTGGAGTAATTTATCCTATTCCAAACCATATTTCTGGTGGTGTTATTAGGAACCATACTGGAAAGGAATAAAAATCTTCTATCACCTCTTCTTTTATTCTCACCTCTAATTTTTTTTTTAAATTTAATTCTAAACTTTAACCCTAATTTTCATATCCTAAAAGCTTAAACCTTACACCTTAAAAAATACATCATACTTTTAATTTCTTATAACTATAACCCTTAACCTTAAACTCTAAACTCTAAATCTTGAATCCATTATTTTAAAGTAAGAACACCAAAAGAAACTCAAGCTGATGATTTCTATCGCACAGTGACAGGTTTGCTAAATTTTTCAGCATTGGTTTGGTCCTCGAAGCGGAGTTATGTGAGTGTTAGCTGGCATGGAATGCTAGCTTTAGACAAAGAGTTGTGGAAGTGGATAACCTGGAAGCATTTCGCTTGCTTAAAGATGCTACCAGTGAGGAGACGTCGATCACTCTCTTCTTGCACATTCGTGTATGGTTGCGTCAGGCTTGGGATGTTCGTTTACGACGTATGAAATGTAACACTCTTGGTTTAGAATGTGACAATTGGGACTTGGATTTAAATGTGAATAAAAAAATTTAAATTATCTTTCAACTCAAAAAGTTCGTTATTTTATTTCGATACAATAAAAACAAGTAAAACGTAGTTAGAAATTCAAAAATAACTAGGAGTTTCAAATTTGAAGTATCAAAATATTTGACCAACTACAAATCTGGTTTAAAAAAGTTACAGCGTTTTAATAGGTTCTATGAATATATGACCCATCTATCTATATAATGTACTCTTCCATGATCGATGTTAAAACCTACGATAGATGGTGCTCCTCGAATAAGCTCGTCGCCTAGAAACTTGCTCATGAAAACAAAGATTTTGAATGTTGAGCTAATGAAAGCTCAATGGATATATCTTGACTCAACCATGATTTCTACAAATCATAATTAAATGTATGAAACAGGATGCAATGAAAGAAAAATGATTTGGTACTATTGTATCGATATTCCTCCCTTTAATATTGATACTCAAAATACATTCAAAAGAATTTAATCTAACATCGTACCGATACACTTCCTTAGCGTATTGGTACCTATTACCGGTACAAAGTTAATCCGTACTGATATGCTCTCTTAATGGAACATTAGTACCGATACGTTAACCCTACATATCAGTACGCCTAAACGATTCTGGAATCCTTTAACTAATAAAGGTACCGATACACATAAAGTCTTATCAGTATATTCTCCTTGAACTTGGCCAATTCCCTCTCAAGAGTATTGATACTGTGACACCTATACCGGTATATTAGCCTAGATTTTTTAGGTCTGAAGTTAAAAAAAACACACACGTGCAACTCTCCTTAATTCATCCCAAAACTCTCCAAACTACCTTACAAGTTATTCAAGGTGTAAATAGTGGATTGGTACCCAAATCAACATGTTTTAAACAATTTCGTGATTTGTCACTATCATTTTTAAGCTATCAGAACTAACTCTACCACACACAAGCATGCTTTAAACATTATTATTATAACTTCGATAAACACATAAGAGATTAGAAATGTACTTATATCGATTTAGTAGTAGTTTTAACACTCAGCTTTTTCTTTAAGTTTTGCCCTTTTTATCTTGTTCTTTTGATGATTATCATAACATTCTTAAGTGATGAAAGAAATTAAAATGAGTTAAGATGATACGCTTCAACTCTCCAATTGTTGTTGTAGAGAGAAACTTTGATTGTCCTGATCGTGATTGCAAGCAAGCCTTGATCCTCGTACGCTTTCTTTGTTGTTTGATGAAGAAAAGATGGTGAAGTGGTGTAAAGAAAGCTGCATAAGTGTAGGTTATATGTGTAATTGGTAAGGGAAGGTAGTGTGATGTTTTGGTTAGGGAAATAAATGGAAAAGGTGATAGTGAAGGCTAGGGAAGTCGGCTATGGTGATGGATGAAATGGTTAGGATGGGATGTATGTAAGGTGGTAAAGAAATAATATTCAAAGGTAACAAAAGTAGAATTTATGCTATGAAATAATAAACCCAACTTATAGTATGTTTTGAGGGTGGTATAGGACTTATACACTTAGGAAATAAGTTCCTAGAATCTCAAGTATGGATGGAAAAGATAGGAGATGCCACAAACTTATATAATAGATTTGATAAGTCGATATAGTTCTAAAAAGAACAAGTTTGAGAGTAAACTCACAAAGGAATTTTTGTATTGATCAAAGATGTATTTTACAAATGAATTTAAGTCCTATTTGTAGTTTTCTAAGAGATTTGGCCGAATTACAAATGAAGTATTGATATGAAGTAGTACCATATAAAACAAAAATATTTAAGAAGTAGAAATATAAATTAAAAGATAAAGTTTAGAGTGTAGGTGGGACTATTTATGATATTTTCTTTAAATATATTTTTATGTTTATATATATATATATAATATAGAATCATAATTTTAATGGATTTCATAATTTAAAGTCGATAGTTTTAATTACAATGAATAACAATACAAAAATAATAAAGAAACTTAATTCAACGATAATTTATATAATTTTTTTGATTTAGATAGTTAAATTATTTTTTCTAGTTACTTAAATTATTATTCATAACCATTTAGATTTTTACCATTATGTCATTGTTTAAATTTGTGAGAATGGTGCCATAGTGATATAGTGGATAAGAAGTGAATAGATAATGGAAAAATAAGATCTGATTTTTATTAAAAACACATAACAAAAGATGATTTAATTCAATAATGTAGAACTAATATTTTGATATAATAATTGAAAAATAGTCTTGGACTAAATTGAAAATATTTTAAAAATGGTTTTATCTTCAAACAACTTGAAAATAAATTTAAGACATTTTCAAGGACTTGTTAATGTGTTTTTAAATGATTTAAAGAAACCAAAGAAGTGATTTTAACCCAGACGTTTCGATACACCTTCAAGGTGTTTCGATACGCTATGTTTTTCAAAGGCAAAACTTCACAGGAGTTTCGATACGGTCTTGGACCGTTCCTATACGTTTTTGCCACTATGAATGTTGGTTTCGATACAATAAATACCTGTTTTGATACACCTCCAATAGTCATTTGAAAATCCTCTAACAATTTTACAAAAAAAAAACAACGGCTAGGAGCAGTATCGAAACGGCTAAGGCCTGTTTCGATACCATGAGTTAAGGGGTTCGATACACCTTCAAGGTGTTTTGATACTGGTTCTTAAATGCAGGTTTAACGACTATTTTCTAAAGCAGCTGTATCGAAATAACTTCTACGTGTTTCGATACCGATCTTATCAGAAGCAGAAATAAGCCTTGAAATCAGCTCCAAACGGCTCCAAAACAATCCCAACAATCACCAACGGCTAGAAGCTCATTTGGGATGATAAAAGAAAGCCTCAAGCATCAACAGAAGACTAATACTTACATTGTAACAACAATATAATGAAAGATTTGTCTTAGAGCTTAATTCTCATCTTTTGAGTAGACAACACTTATGAGCTTAATGTTTATGTATGCTCAAAGTGTCTTAGTATTGGGTGATAGCTTAGCTGCAAACAATTAGCCTTATTAGAAGGATTCAATTTTGCTTAAGAATTCTCTTTGTGAGTGAATTTCTAAAGTTCGGTTGTAAAATTTGGATGCTTGATTCGGGTTGTGAATCAAGGTTGTAAGGTCATCCCTTTGCTTCTCAAAAGGTTAAATTCTTAGTAGGAAGCTAAGGTAGTGGATGTAGGACTTGGGTTAGAAGTTCAAACCACTCTAAATCCTTGTGTTTTATTGTCTATATTTTTGCTTACACTTCAAACACCCAAATTACCAACTCTCCATCACTTGGAAAGTTGAAATCGGTTATTCATCGAGCACCTTCAATCCTAACAAATACAAAAACTGGGAATTTATAACCTAAAATAGAACTGACTATAATAACAAACTAACCAATTAACAACTAACAAGCTATTAGTCTAACATTCACCCTGCTTTTTTGAGCTTTTGTATTTCTTCAATTTCTTGAGTTGATTCTTAAAGAAAATCCTGAATAGTCTTCCGTGGTCTCTGCTTCTAATAATAGCTTTTCTCCAGAACAAAGTAATCGAACATTTGAAACATTGAATATCTAGTCTGGTATGTCATTGTCGATGCAAAATGCTCAACAATCTTCCAATTTATCTACTGAAAAATTATGGGATATCACCAGAAAATCAGCTGAAGAAACTAGTTCTAAAGACAAAGTCCAGCCTCTTTCAACAGAAACAAAGTCTGGCGGAAGAAGGGAGCTTCCACAGAATCTATTTTCTGCAAATTATGGATCCTCACCTACTACAGTTCCGGGTTGGCAAATTGATGCAATGTTTCCTTCGTTGAAATCTCTTGTAGGGGGCTCATTAGCGTCTAAGAACTACTACCTTGTCTCGTACACCCAGTATCAATACTCGTTCCTCAGGAATAACATCGCATTCTTCATCTAAAATAACTCTAGAATCACCTTTCACTTTAGCAACGCCTTCTAGTGCATACATGAAAAAAATTCTTTCGAAATTTTTTCTTAATCTTCGTTGTCTTCTTCATCACTTATTCAAACCTTCTTTCCCATGTTAGAACTTACAGAAAAAAGGAAATGAAGAAATCATGTAACTCAACTTTATTCATATGAAAGCTTTCCATACGCCATAGGTGGTGTCGGCTCCAACGAGATGTGGAAGGATATGTGGACTAACCGTGAAAAAAAGCCACGAGGCTAGAAAATTGTCTTGCTTCAAAAACTGTAAGTATCGAGGGTTGACGATTTCTTCACCTGCGCGATTCCTAGCAACCTTGGGTGGTGAGATGATGGACCCATCGAGATATCCTTCAATTCCCAATCCTCTAATGGTGAGAATAACTTGATGTTTTCAAAGCAGGTAGTTTATTTCAGTGAGACATACATTGACCTTTTTATTGGAGAAGGTTGATTACTGAAGAACAGTTTCCTCGTCGACTAAAGGAAGTGGGATTGCGGGGGGCGCCATGACTGGAGGAGAAGAAAATGATAACTGAAAGCTCCAGGATTGTCACACAGCGACTGATACCATGTGAGAATGGTGTCATAATGATATGGTGGATAAGAAGTGAACAAATAATGGAAAAATAAAATCTGATTTTGTATTGAAAACACAGAACAAAAGATGATCTAATTCAATACAAAGACTGGATATTTATAACCCAAAATAGAACTAACTTTAATAACAAACTAACCAATTAACAACTAACAAGCTATTAGTCTAACAAAATTAACTTTTAGGGTAAAAATGTAAGTGACACTTTTAAAAAAGTGGTATTTAAAAGAACAATCTAAAAGAATTAAAAATTCCAATAAAAACTAATAATTGAAAAATTGAAATTAAAACTAATAGAAATATATGTATAAATGTTAAATAATTAAAAAAATAAATTAAAATTTTATACTTTTTATTTTTAAAAAATGAGTAATTTTAAAATTTTAATTTTCTTTTTAAAAAACTATTACTTGTCGTTTTGTGCTAAATTGTGTATAGGGATGTAAAAAGTTGATCCGACCTGAAAATCCGACTGAAACCTGTTCGAGTCAGAACATGGTTTGACCCGGAGATATAATGAACCGAACCCGATCTATATCTGACTGTTGTTGACTCGAACTCGAGTTGGACCTGTTACTGTAGTTAGGGGTGAGCGTTCGAGCGAGTCGAGTCAAAAAATTTCGAGTTATTCGAGTTGAGTCATCATATTTTATAGTTTGAACTTTTTTTAAAATTTTTTTCGATTTGATTCGATTTTAGCGAGTTCGAGTCGAGTTCGAGTCGATTCGATTTTTCTATTTATGTATAAATTTTAATTATACTATTTATAATACTATAATATAGTTTTATTATAATTTAAACGGTTTTCTCTTTAAATTTACATACATAATTTTTCATATTATTTTTTATATGTGTAAAAAAGATTTTAAATTATTATTACCATCAATCAAATATCTTAGGTATGAATATGTCATTTTATTAAATTACAGACTTTATTAATAACTTTTTTCTTATCTAGGTAAGACTAAGACTAAACAAAAAATAATGATACATTAATACAAAAATTAAAAAAAATAACATAATATAAAAGATACAAATAAAAATTTTATTAAATAAAATAAAAAATAAATCTAGAACGTGACCGGATTATAAAAAAGAAAATTAAAATATAAAAAAAGAAGGGACTTAAAATAAAACTACATAGGTTAAATGTGCAATTAACCTTTATAATTACTAAAATTTTCGAGTTATTCGATTTTCATTTTTGTAACTTGAACTTAATTTGAAATTTTTTCGAGTCAATTCGAGTTTATAAAATTTCGAATCAAGTTAAAACGAGTCGAGTTTTTTCAACTCGATTCGAGTCGAGAAATTCGATTTTTCGAATTGAGTTTTGCTCACCCCTAACTGTAGTAACCGAACCCGAACTGTATCTGACCGAGAATGACCCGAACTCGATTTCAACCTATTACTATGAACCCGAAACTCAACCTGCATCCGACTAAAACAAACCCGGACCCGAGTCAGACTTGGCAGATAACCGATATTACCCGACTGAATCGATCCGAGACCTGATTTTACCCTACCTGTTTTGAACCCGACCTGTTATTGACCTGAACTAATATTAACAAGACTTAATATTTATATGACATATAATTAAGTATATCTATAATCTAATGAATTTAAAATATTAGTAAATATAATTAGTCTTAAAAAAATAGAATTAGATATGAGAATTAATTTATGGATTAATATTTAAATTTAGTATTAAATATTTAATTAAATTAATTTATTTACTATTTTATTTAGTTTTAATGTGTTTAATTTTAATTATAATTTTAAATTAATATTTCATTAAAAAATATAGTTTTAAATTAATATTTAATTAAGTTAAAATAATTTATTAAACTTAGGATTAATTAAGCTAAATTAAAATATAAAAAAATAAAGTTCAAACATAATTAAAAGAATTCTAAAATTAAAAGTAATTTTTTATTAAATTAATCTAAACTCAATTAAATTAAAATAAAATAATTGATAAAAAGAAAAGGACAATTAGTGAAAAAGAGTGAAAATATCAAATTTTGAAGGGATATAAGCTACTCATTTTTTAAGTTTAAGATTAATTTACTTTTAGTATAAAAATTTTGGAGGGATATAAGTTATCCAAAATTTTGGAGGAAATTATAAATAAATTTTGATTATTATATAAAAAAGAGTGAAAAACAAAATTTTGAAGGGAAATCAATCACTCATTTTTTAAGTTTGAGATTAATTTACTTTTAGTTTAAAAATTTTGGAGGGATATAAGTTACCCAAAAATTTGGATGGAATTAGAAATAAATTTTGATTATTATATAAAAAAAGGAAAAAAATAAAATTTTGGAGTAAATTAATATATATAATAAATTTTGGATGATTATTATTATTATTAAAACTTATAATCAAATAATAAACTTTGATTAAAATATAATCAATTAAAAATATAAAATGAATATTAAATTTAGATATTCATTTGACACTACTCTAGATCGGGTAAAAAATTCCACACATTTTTATATAGGTCTCGCCTAAAAAATCGAATATTACGCCTCTCTACACCTTATTTTATAATTATTTCAATTTGGTTCTGATCACTCAAAAATTAAGTTTTAAATTTTATTTTTTATTTGATTTGATCCTTATTTAACTAAATCAAATTATATATTTGAAAATTGTTTCAATTTGATCATAGAAAATTGGTTTAGTGACTTAGGCTTAGGGGATTAGTGTTGATCTTAAAGAATTAATAATATACATGCATTAATTAAATACATATATTAATATACATTTAAGTATATTATATATTATATATTAAAGTATATTATATATATATTAAAATATATTATATATTATAAGTATATTATATATTACATATAATATATTAATACATAAAGTATAATATATATAAGAATATTATATATACATTAAACTATATTATATATATAGTATATATTAATGTGTATTATATATATACATTTAATATATTATATAGATTATAATATATATTAATATATAATATACATATATATTAATATATACATCTAGTATATATATAAGTAATAAGTATATATATATATTAATATATACTATATAGTATATAAGTATAAATATACTTACATACTTATATATTATATATATACATACATGTATATTATATATTTTTATATATATAGTATTATATATTCTATATTTTCATATATAGTATCATACCATATATAATATAAATTTCATATATAGTATAAATTTTATATTTTCATTTTTGAAATGCATTAAACTATATTGTATATGAATAAATTATAATATATTAAAGTATATTAAAATTAAAATTTTCACTAAATTTAACTATTATTAATTTATAATTTTTGCAATTTAGTTCTTATAACTTTATTTTTATTTCAAATTAATTACTATTTATTTTTCTAATTTAGTTTAGTATTTTTAATAAGATGGTATTTTATTTTATTAATGTTTATCCTTTTTAATTTAAAATTTTATTCTTTTCGGTCCAATGTTTATTCCTTATTAATTTTTAATCTTTGTAACTTAGCCCAATTTTTAAGATATGAATAACTTGATGATATTTTTGTTTAGTCTAATGCGTAATATTTATTTTTAATAAGATTCATGCTAGTTAAAGATATTAGATATTAAATAATTAATCCGAAATGATTGATCAACCATTCAACCCAAAGTCTATCGGTTATTTACTTAATTACTTATTTTTACCAAACTCAAACTTAATAATTTTAATTAATATGAATTTAAAACCCGAATTAATTCGATCTGAAATATAACTGACTTGAAATAAACCCAACCTGAAATGCAACCGAACTGAAATGAACCCGACCTGAAATGAACCTGTCAATTATCTGATTTGGACCTTAACCGTTTGAACCTGACCTGAAATGAACCCAACCTGAAATGGACCTGACCTGAAATGGATCCGTACCCGACCCGAATCGAGTCAAAACATCAAATCAACTTGAAATGACCTGTATCCGATTTTACCTGACCTGACAGTACCCGACCTGAAACCCATCCGAGTAACTATTTTTACATCCCTAATTGTGTAACATGTTAGCCTAAATAATATTCTTTGTTTCATTAAATTTTTCTCTTATCGACTTATTTCGGTCAATTTTTTAATTTCAATTTATTATTATTTAAATTTTTTTAGTATAAATATATATATATTATAAATCTTGTAGTTTTAAAATATTTTAATTTTAAAATTATTTGTTTAAAAATTTAAAATAATCATGGTTAAAGTTTTTTTTTAAAAAAAATCATTAAAATACAAAATTAATGAAAAGGATGGAGTAATAAATTAGATGATTATAGAGAATAGTTTAGATACCTAATTATTATAAAAAAAATACTTTAAAAATGTAGTTAAAATTGTTTATTGTTTGCTCTGCATGTACTTACGTGTGAGAAGGAAACGACAGGTCAGAAGCGAAGAAGTCATAAGACAGAAGAGACGATGTCTGGTTTCTATTTCCAACCCAAATGGCATTGTCTCAACGTCCCATTTATGACCATGAAAATTAGGTCGTAGGAATTGGAAGCAATTGGAAAACCAAATCCAAGCATCCCATCTGGAACATCTCAATCTCATTTAAAGCTATGGCAGTCCAATCCCAACTCAGTTACCACATTTTCCAATCCCCACCTAATGGAAAAGCAAACCATCAAAGATTGCTCTAAGTCCAACGACTATTCAGACCTTGTGAAGCCAGCTGCATCGGCATGGTACCAGCACGGTTCGAGCTCTGAAAGCAAATCTGTGGTGGTCCGAGTATCCGATACCACGCGACGAGATCCGGGACATTCACGCTACAAGTCGGAAGCCATAAGGAACACCAACACGGAGATAGAGATGGGGATGGAGAAGGAGGGATCGATCCCCACCCACAATTCTCTCCTGGATCCTTACGAGATTGAAAGCATCTCGAAGCGACTCGATCAGCTGATCGGATTGAGTGGAGTCAAATTCTACCATGAGCTGTTTAGGATCGATGCTGGTGTTAATGATCATCACCCCAAGAGAAAAAACATGAGCAGCAGCACTAGTACCAAGTGGAGAGGGTTTCTGCAAAGGCGTTCGGTGAATTTGCAACCATTGGATTGTCGTGTTGGGTGGTTTTGTTGGTACGTATTAAATGCCAAATCCATAGGCATTTCGTTCATTCGAACACTTACTGCCATCAAATTTGTCACAGTGATTGTTTCTTTTGAATAAATACATTTGATTATTCAAAAAGGAAAGCTGTTAGCGTTAGGTGGTCACGACTTTAATTTCAAAAAATCTATACGTTTTTACATTGCTATAACTATTCTTCTCTAGGAAGGAAAGACTATAAACCAACTATTTAATTTTGAAGAAATTACATACTCAGTTCACTACGTTATTTATAGTCTCATCGAATGAGATTCATTCATCTAGTGACATATAAGAAAGAGATGAAGACAATATAATTTTTTTTCTTCTAATTTTGACATCAATTAGTTAAAAATTAGATTGTATAGGCTCTTTTATGTATTGATTGCTTAGTAAATACTCAACAAATAGACTATCTATAGTTAACATTCTAAGTAATTCATATTACTTTTATTATTATTTTCTTCAAATTTAATGAATTTCTTCCACTTTCATACTTTACATTCATTTTTTTTTCTTTTCATAAAATGAATATTTATTTAATTAATGTTAAAAGTTGCGTATTCAACTTAAAATTTGAGTAAAGAATAATAAAATTGTCAAATATAAAAATGTTTGGGTAAATTACTCCAGTGACCACCCAACTAATTAGGGATATCTATAATTACTTATAATATTATAGTTTAAAGTGAAAGACTTCTTCATATTTTTTTGTATGTGTAAATAAGATTTTTAATATAATTTAATAAATCAATTGTTATATAAAATTACATAATATATTTATAATGATATTTTTATAGGTAATATGTTACTTCATTAAAGTACAATCTCATTAAAAATCGAATCGAAAGTGTCATTGAAAAATAATTCCGAACAATCAATCTTGAAATCAAGGACAAATAAATATAAAACATTCTTAAAATCAAAACAAATTGTCCATCATTAAAGATCATAATATAGATACATTCCGATTTCAAACAATTGATATTATATTGCAAATTTTTCAAAATTCAGGGACAAAAATGTAAACTTTCAAAAATTTAAGGACTTAACTGGAACTTTTAATAGTTAGTACTATATAGATTTAGGTCTTTGTTTAGCTTACACATAAAGGAAAATTATTATCACATAGAACAATATTTATCATTCAATGGATAAACAATAAAATTTCAAAACTTTAAAGACCTAATAGTAAATTTTTAAAAGTTTTAGGTCAAAAGGAATATTAATTTCATTAAGAGGTTTTATTCTTAATCTCATGTTCGTCTCAAAAAATGAATTTAAAAAAAACTACGATTGAATTGGAGTTCAATTGAAAAAGTTATACAATAGTGACCAAAATGTAAAGTTTCAAAATTAAATTTTGTTTTTTTTGAATATTTGAACTTTCAAAATTCAAAACCGTCTCGAACTCGAAATTCACTCGAGTTATTTGAATTAATTCGAATAACTCGAACAACTCAAAATTTGAAAAAAACGATTTTTTCCGAATCAATTCAAGTTTTGACCCCTAATTACCTTGCGCAATTAGTATCAACATGCATGGTTTTTGGGGTTTTAAACAAAACAATACTAAGTTTTAATAAGACAAAACACAGTGATTCTTACATGCCCAATTAATCAATGATTATTAATAAAAACAAAGCGACTCCAAACAACAAGTGGTTTAGACCATTCTAATGACAAAATTACTATGATGAAAAAACGGATGATGTTTATTATAAGAGAACCGGATTCAATTGCTTTATCTGTAAGTTGTATATTATACAACAAATAAGAATATGCATAAACTATTACTACCTTATAATCAATTACCTTTAGATATTTTAAAAAATACACGAAACACAAACCTAATCAAACATTGAGAAACATAAAGGGACTAGAATGGGCTGATATGACTAGCCAACCTTAACAAAATCTCAGGTACAAGGCGTTTCCTCGGAGGCGCCGAGGCATCCTTGGCGAGAGCTTCCTCATCACCAGCATGTATCACAGCAACCACATGATCAAATAGATCATCCTTTCCACCTCTTAACGGATCCTGCATGGTAGTACTCAATGTTAGGGGCAGAAATAAGAGCCTGTCGATAACCATACGGATATATATTTGTTGTCACAAGTTTTAAATTCTCGAGGAACTGGAAAACTGGGAAACCTTCAAGTGCAGAACCAGAAAAAAAATGCAGTAGCGGTATTGCTGATACTATTAGGATAACCAGTATTTACTTTACTGTTTTCACAGAAAAGCTTCAAGCAGTTTGAGCTAAATTCACAAAAGATCTATGGAAGATTATTCATTTCCCTGTTAAACTAAACCCACCTTCAGCATCGGCATCCGAATTTATATGTAGATTAAAAGGACCTTAAGTAGGCATACTAATATTGAACATGAAATGCGAAAATTTTATATTCATTTAGTTATATAACACAAAATTTCCATCGTATGGCCAGACTGCAGCAAAAGAAGTATATTAAACCCATAATGACATTAAAAAGCTAGTAATAACCACTAACCTGTAAAAACAGATCGGTATGGGATTTTCCTTCATATAAAATCACTTCTGCCTCAGCCCCTACCCCTTTAAGTGCTTCTACGAGGTTTATACTGCACAGAAAACGCCAATATCAGAAATAGCAGTTTCTCTGAAAAATTGCAGTAAATTATCTACAGCAGTATGTCTGCACATCACTATTGAGAAAAATATAGTAAAATTATTCCAATTGCAATCATTATTACATAATACATTTTAGGATTCCTGAATAAATATGTAGTAATGTCATTAAATACAAGAAAATAATTGGAATATTCTCTCTGTCAGTAGTATGCAGTTTGAAAGGAAACAAAGACACTAAACGGTTGACATTTAGGCCAACAGGTGTTCTAACCTGGCATCTGATGGTATTGATAAATCTGAAGTTCCATGGAAAAGTTTAATAGGGGGAAGAAGAGAGGCTGCTTCTCTATTTTGTGGATTTTTTATTCTGACTTCAGGAGAAAATTGTTCAAAGGATTCTTCCCCTTCCATGATGCTGTAACATTGAAATATAACTTCAGTTGGTGAATAAATTGTACATGGGATAATAAAAAGGAAAATGAAAAGTATATGTATATATATATGGTTACAAGAAAATATCATCGGAAAAATACCTTAAAAAGATGGAACGATAAAGGCCTCGATTGTGGAAATGATCAACCAAATTAAATAAATTGTACCTATTCACAATTTAAAAGGAAATAAGCACGTATATGGTTACAATCGTCATACTGTTTATACAATTTAAACGGAGAATAAGCCCATATGATGTACAACTATCAATCAACAGAAGAGGATTAACTTATGCTATAAAAGACATAAAGAGAGGCCTATCACTTTAAGCTGCTAGCTCATATGTAAATCTTCACATTTCAAGAGTCTTTACGTTCTAGAGTCAGTTAAGGAAAATGTTCCCACCAACCTAAAAGAGAGGAGTGATAGGTTCAGTTGCTAGTTCTTCAGTAGCATATTCTCACAGCACAGGGTCAAAAAATATTTTCAACATAATTTTGTAAATTGATAACCAAATGAAGGATCACAGCTAAACTAGTTAACTAACTTGAATTGATGTTTGTCTCACGTTTAGAAGGCAAAAGTTACAGTGTGGTAACTAGGGTAAATTTCTTTCAGGAGCACCATAGAATCTCTTTCATAAAATAACATAAAAGCAAGCGGTCAAGGGAAATAAAATTTAGAAAAAGAGAATGAGGTTAAAAGAGAGAAGCATGATGCAAACAGAACAAACTGCATTTTATACGAGTTATTCCCACTGCAGTGATAGTGTCTTACAAAATAACTTCCAGGAAATCAGAAAGAGTGGAAACTATGATCCAAAAGATAAAAAGTGAAAAAAAAACATGGAAACTAAGGACAGCATATTTGCACATTATGAACTTAATGTTGTGATTCAAGATAATCAATTTGAAAAAATTGACATGTTTCACAAAAAAAATATAGCTAACATCTTTCAGCTGGATTTTATCTGAAGCATTAATGTTTTATAACCATTTCAATGACGGTCATGCACTCTACATAAGAAATGAAAATTAGTATGTTGCTTCTTCATTATTAGGATATGAATATTTTCATCATACAAAACATATTAAAAAGTTCTAAAATTCATATATCAACGTGAACTTGATAGTCTCATATAAAGAGCCTTGTAGATCACTATTTTTGTTGCTTAAATGTATTAATTAAGTCCAAAACAATGGGAAGGACAGCTTTCTGCATATCCAACATTTCTTATGCAAGACTCATAATGAAGAACAAATAAAAGTTTACCCTCCAGATAAACCAAAATAAGCTTTGATTTGGGAGACACTCCACGTGGTGCTTTCTCCTCTAGATTCTTTGATTGCCTGCTCAAAAAGAACACAAGCAGAAATATGTGCCCCCGCTGACTGGCCCATTAAATAGATTCTATTGAAAATAACCATAACAGTGTAAATTGAGATAATAATATGGATATATGGAAGACATTCAAAACCAAAGAAAGGAGTCAGCCAGCTAGTCACCTATTAGGATCACCTCCATATCTGTCAATGAGATTGCAGACAAAAGAGACACCTTGAGATACATCTTTCACCATGTCACTAATGGTTCCCTGGGGAAAGTTCCTGCATACAAATATCAAGAAAGGACAATTAGCGGTAGAATAAAAGAGACAGGCCTCATAACTTCTATTACAAAATGAGAGTCAGTTAATTACAGGGGGGGAGGGGGCAAATTGTTTGGGCATAGAGGCAAAAACATTCATTATGTATGGTATTTCATTAATGAAGTTACAAGTATTTATTTTGACCCTTAGAATATTTCACACTCAGGTGGCATTGTTGGCGGAAGTGAACAGAACACACGATGTCATGGCATCAACCAAACTAATACCTGTAATCAATACAAGCTACAATGACATCTCTTTCTGCCAATTGCATTCCTAGAAGTGAACCCCAAGCCTTGTACCTAAATCAACAGAAAAGTTCAGAAACTTAACATTATAAAATTCCTAGCTAGATATGGAAGTGGTTGATACACTGATCATTCAAATCCACCGAATGAGCAATTTAGCCTTAAACTCTCTTTAGGATTATACAGAGCCCAAATAATATATTTCAACCTATGATTATCAAATTCCTAAGCATAGATCAGTACAAGAATAGACAATCCAATGCAGAACCGTCTAATGAAATATTAAGGAACTTTACGGCTATATTATGAATTTTAAGTCTATATTATGTATTTCACATTTAATCCACATTCATACATTAAAATGTGACAGATACAGCATACAGAAATCTCATGTCACTCACCCAATTATCCAGGCTCCACCAGTGACAAATACCACAACTGGCTTTGGGCCATTAATATTTGTTGGCAAGTATAAATCCAATCTGTCAAATCATCATCAAAGGTGAAAGTGTTAATCTACAATCTGAGACAAGCAAGTCATAGAATATAACTACTTGTCATTTGATGTGCCAGGTTTGATCCCTTGGTCACTAGAATAAAGAGACCAACATTCTACCAAGAAAATACATGGTTGTTGGCCTGACTCCATACGTACTTGTGCACATATTCACTTACCTATTCCTTGGTTGATCTCCATAAATAATACTCCGTCGCACTTGACTCGAGAAAAAATAACAATATGCAACTGTAGAAGATTAACAAATAATGTATAAGTAATTATTTTTCCATCAATCTGAAGATAGCTGAAAGCTACCTACACATATAACATTTCTGGCACAGAAAACAACACAGCAATGATCCATAACTTATTCCCATGCAAACAGTTGTATGATCACAATCTTCACAACCTTTACTAGAACTCCCATCACACACTAATACTTGTCCCCCATGAATTGAATTAGTGGGAGAACCAAGACACATACGGGTAGAGTTACAGCTGATCCAATGACATCACTTGGTCACTGAATGTTCAAAAAGCTCTAGAAACATATATTGTCAACGAATATATTAAAATGACCCCACAGAGAAAGAAATATTGGATCAATATATAATATTCAATTAACTTTTAATTTTTTACATAAGATCGCGAGTGTCACACACATTAAAACTATTGAAATAATTAGAGTTCATTTCAAGCTTATATGTGTAGGAGTGTGACATGCCACGAGTTTAAACAAAGAATAATAAATCGTTTATGCAAAATCTACCAAGTTTCTAACACCTTACTGTCCTTTTCCCTTATCCTCATTCTTATATTTACCTTTTTTTGCTTCTTAGAAGATTTACAAGAGGCAACCTCTTGTTCAACTTTCACTTTAACCATAACCTACTATTTCCATGTACAAAAAGAAGTAAATGATTCTTAATAGCAAGGCCAAGTAGGCAAGTTCGTGCAGAAAATATAAGCATCCAATAATATAGAAAATACCTTGAATGAAACCAGGCATAAGAAGAAGAGCATAACAAGCAAGGGCAACTAATCTTGTGTACCACCGGTAGCCTACCCTGAATGCAAATTTATGATTAAAACAATATATAATAATAAAGTTGAAAGCAATACAAAATAAGTTTATGGAAAATAACATATACATTCATATATGCGTTTTGAATTATTTTTTGTTCACTGGTTCTATCTATGAAAATCTAATATATGTACATATATGTTTATATGAAAAAAGCTAAAAAGTGGACTATTTTTTGTTGTTCATTAATTCTATCACTAAAATTTACCTTGCTCCAACTCTTCATTTTTCTTGAAGTATCCAAATCTAATATCTGTGTTCAACTCATATGTTTGATATGACCCTCTAAGTAAGGACCCTTAACGTGCAGGAAAAAACTTAATAAAATTAAAACATACTTATGTTAGGCACATATTTATATCCAATTCCGAGTAGAATAACATGGTGAAAAGTACCAAAAAGATTATCAACAAAACACATGCAGCAAGCAAATTTGAGAAGGACCGAGCTCAAATATGGCAGAAAAAGGTTCAGAATGATAACAACATTTCAATTAAATCATAAAGTGGGTGAAAATTAGCCTAATCTAATAGATTCGTAGCTCAACCTATTTTCACACAACTCCTAAGCAACCATTCAGAAGAATTATGGTAATTCACTTTGCTTCTCTTCTTCCCTTCAAGTTTCTAGGCAACCAAAGACAGCCTATATTCGCAAATATTCAACTAATTAATAAAAACAACTAATTCGATTCTCATAAAAGAACCATTTCCTTGATAAAAATGAACTATGGAAATCAAACTTTTTTGAAGGAACAAAGAATAATGAAATTGAAATTCGCTGATAATACGTGTAACAATGATGATGAATATTATATTATATACCCGAGATATCGGAGGAGAGTCAAGGTTAGTCGCGTTATAAGATAAGTCTCGGCTGCCGCATGGCCGATGTCCCGGCTAAAAGACATTTGCCTTTCCATACTTGCCGGTTTCCGGCGGAACTGCTTCTTCTGGTAGATGCCGAGAGATGCGAAGATGGAGCCTAGAAACCTGAAAACCAAGCACCTAACATCCAAACAAAGATGACTAGCAGTAGCAGTTTCGCAGCGTTGACTTTGGTCATGCATCGGCGGTGACATTGATGTCATCGCCGGCCACTCGATAGGAAAAAAAAAAAAGGAAAGAGAGGATTTCGGATTGACGAAATGGTTTTGCTTGTTTTTGTTGAATTTTTAATTTCCTTGGCCGGTTCAAGCCGTTTTTATTCGAGTTTATTTATGGGTAAACTACATAAATAGTCCTTGACTATATCTCAATTATCTTTTACATCTTATGACTATCAAATGTTATAGATTGGTCCATTAATTAACTTTTTTGATACAAAGTGGTCATGTGCCATTAAAAATTTGACGAGAAACTGATGTAAACGTTAACATGTTGACTTGGATAACCATGTGGCATCCCCGACCTCTATAATCCAAGTCAGCATGTTAACATCTACATCAGTTTCTCATCAAATTTTTAACGACACAAGACCATTTTGTATTAAAAAAGTTAACCAATAAACCAATTTGTAACATTTGATAGTTAAAATATGTAAAAAATAATTAAAGTATAGTCAAAGAACCATTAATGTAATTTACTTTTTATTTATTCTGTTTTTCTTTGCTGACTGTTGGTACAGTTACTTTGGAGTGTGTGAAACGTTCTGCTAGCTGACAAGCAAATAATCGAGAAACGAATTTATCCATTATTATGAATATATATTATTAATTATTTTAATATTTTTAAAATTATTATATTTAAAAAGTAATTAATAATATTTACTTTAAAATAACTAAATATATTACTATTGGTACATATAAAGGCCCTGTTTTTGAGTACTTATATAAGTGCTTTTACGTGAAAATCTCATTTTAAACGCACAAGCAATCAAAAATACTTAAAACTGAAAAAAAAAAAAGCTTTTCCACCATAATTTGTTTTTTACTCTTATTTTTGGTTTTTGAAACCTTGGTTTGTAAAAACTAGATTTTTTAGTTTTTGTAAAACCTTGATTTGCAAAAGCTCTATTTCAAACCAAACTTTTCAAACACAACCACAAACTAAGCCTAATACACGTACAGTACGTCTAGGGTAAGATGTGAGAAAGGTTAGGATGGAACTGTTTGTATATTAGGGGTGTAAAAAAATTCGATCGGATTCATTTGATTTATTGATCTGTTGATTTGATCGAAAATTTTA
Source organism: Abelmoschus esculentus (assembly GCA_035048815.1). Classification (NCBI taxonomy): domain Eukaryota; kingdom Viridiplantae; phylum Streptophyta; class Magnoliopsida; order Malvales; family Malvaceae; genus Abelmoschus; species Abelmoschus esculentus. Next base: position 7,901,469 of record JAUCBN010000051.1, on the reverse strand, counting down.
AATATTTAATCTATTTTTATTTTTCGTTTAATTCAGATCGGATATTCAAAAATTTTGGATCGGATACGGATAGTGGTTTTACTTTTAGATCAAATATTCGATATCCAAAATTTAAATTTTTAATTGGTATGGAATTTTTATATTAGATACTTTTACTTATTATATATGAAAATTTAAAATTTTTATTGACAAAATTTTTTATTATATTCAATAATTTATTCATTTTTATATTCGAAAATCCAAAATTTTTATGATTAAGACCTCAAATAAAAAAATACTTATATTAAGTCATAAATTTAGATATTCAAATATCAAAAAATCTGATCCAAAATTTTATATAACCAAAAAATATTTAATATTTTTAGATCGGATACAAATTATTAAATTATCAATTTAAAAATTTTAGATATCTAAAATTTCAGATCAGATGAAATAATCTGAAATGTAGACCTTTACCTTAAATAGATAATATTTTAAATCTCGATATTATTTATTTAATTTATCTAAAAAACTACTCCATTAAAATATAATTTTATTTAGAATATATTAAACTCATCGTCCAACTGGCCAACTATCATAATTCATAAATAGTTTATTTATTACTATTAAGGAACCGGCCGGAAAGGCGAAATTTATTTAATATTGTTTATTTATTTTATCTATATTTAGACAATTTCATAATAATTATTGTTGTAGGCAGATCAAGCCATCAAGCAATCGCATCACATCCCATGTGGATTTGTTACCGCACTTAGGGATGTGAACCGGGTGAGGCGAGTGCGAAAAGTAATTTTTAAGTATTTATCTTGTAAATAAATTTTTTTATTTTATTTCATGATTATAAATACAAAATGTAAAATCACAACTATCATGCGACCCATAAGATTAAAATTACCTTTATTTCATTATGGATGCGGATCTCGAGATTCACATAATCCTCCTTTTTATTTATATAACACTTTAATTTTAAATATTGCATTTAAGTTTAAAATTTAATATGTTATCATAAATTTTTTAAACTCCATTTAACTTAAGTAAAATATTTTTTAAAATATTTAAATTAAACAATTGAAATATAAATAAATAATTAGATTGTTACAAAAAAATTAATTTAATTTAAAATATTTTAACATTCAACATGATTAATATAATTTTAAAATAAGAGTTATATTTGAAAATTCAACTCGAATAGAATCGGATTTACACACCCCTACACGCGAGGCACAAAATCATCTTAAGTCATTCAATGACCACTATATGGGTAAATGTATATAAATACTCCCCACTTCATTTATCTCATCAATATGGGATAATGGAGTTTCTCATTCCTTACTTTATTCATAACTTTCCTACTTTAAGCATCAATTTCTCATTCATCATTCAACCATTTTGAGCATAAGAGATATCATTGTAAAGATCTCACATTTTTTGTCATAATTAATGTGAAACGAGGGAATGTGTTCCAAGTTAATTAACCTTCACAAGGTATCATAATTAACATGTCCAAGTCTACCATGTCATAAAGTAAATGACTCAAGCATATAAACAGAAGAAGAAGTTACATTCTTATTCATAATTTTGGATTTTACAAAGATAACATTGAGTTTCCACATTATATTCAATACATATCCCCTACCCACAAACATTTCCCCTTTTGACAGAATTAGCTTTTGGGATTCAAAACCATCCTAAACCCATAAACACTTAAAGTCTGTACCAAAAATAATGATTTTCTGTATGTTAGGTACATACAATATATTTTGCAGCTTGAGTTCTTTTCCAGAACTCATCTTTTCCAGAACTTAAAGTCTGTACCCTTTTATTGTGGAAGTCGCAATATTTCCCATATAGAGTTTCTCTCCATTATCAAAGGTATCAGCTTATGAAATGAGTTCTGTAAAACTAAAATTGATTTTGATATAACAATTATGTTAAAGGACTATTTTGTAATAAATTTTTAAGTCCCTTAGTCAAAATTTTGTTTTCAAGTCAAACCAAGAACTTTAAAAATATTTTTCTAAGTGTTTTTACACGAGAGTATCGATACCCCTAGAACAGGTATCGATACCGCCTCTTGTTTTTCAGAAAATGTTCTTGAGTCAAGAACAAGTATCGATACCGGCATCGATACCTTTTTCCACTAAAACGTTACTGCCAACATCTATTTCGAACCAGGTATCGAACCAGGGCTTTAAAAATATTTTAAAATTATAAAGGGTTGTTTCGATACCAGTATCGATACCCTCAGAAATCCCAACGGTTATTTTAGCTTTAAATGAGTCGACCATTGGAGGTAGTTGAAGCTTTAAATGGTAGTTAGCATGTTTCGGAATAAGTATCGATACCAACCTTCACAGATTGTAATTGGTATCGAACCATGGTTCGATATACCCCTATTAAATGCACAACGACACTTTCTCTTTGTGGCCTATTTCTAAACAGGTACCCCGAGCATCGATACCAATGTCTGCAGAAGTGCATTTATGATGGGAAGATGAGGCCCTAACGTATTTATTTCAACAACCACAACCACCATCTTGTAGTGATCTTACATATGATGAATTATATGATGCATATGATGAATTATAAGATGCGTATGATGAGTTGGTTTTAAAGTTCAAAGAATCGATTTTGAAAAATAAGAAAATTATTTCCGATTTAAAAGAGAAAAATGATTCTTTGACAAAAACGATTTCGGATTTTGAAGAAAAGATTGTTGTTTTAAATGATGATTTAAAATTCTTTCAAAAAGAAAATTGGATTTAAACAACCTTATTTCTAGCTTGAGTGAGAATCACTACAAAGTGGTGAATGAGCTCAAAGAACAAATCAAAGTGGTTGGTAGTTCAACTTTTGAAAAAGGAAGCTCTTCAAAACCCAACCATGAGAAAAAGAGTTTTCAAAACCACAAACAAAGAGGTTTTCAAAGGCATACTATATTTAGAAAGATTATGAGTGTATAGGTTCCTAAGGAACTCATTATTTCTAATGATGTTAATGCTATTGCATCTTGGATTCCTAAGGGAATCAAGCTTTTGAGAACTAACTCTCATGGACCCAAAATGATTTGGGTACCAAAAATCAAAAACTAAATCTTTGTTTGTAGGTTGAGCATTGCTTCAAGGCCAAAGCTTCAAGCCAAAACATGTGGTACCTTGATAGTGGATGCTCAAGGCATATGACTAGAGACAAGGGACGATTTAAGGAGTTAAAGCTTAAAAGTGGTGGAGTAGTGACTTTTAGTGATAACTCCAAAGGCCATATTAAGGGTATTAGCTCTATTGGTAACCACTCCTCTATTCTTATTTCCTAGTCAATTGTGTGATAAATATTTTTATGTCTCTTTTGATAAACATGATTGTAAAATAATAGACATAGAATCCAATAGAACAATGCTCATAGGTCATCGCATAAGAAATATTTATATGGTGCATCTAGATGACATTAACCTATCTCATGCATGCTTAGTTGCTAATGATGAAAATGATGCTTGGTTATAGCATAGGAAACTAGGACATGCTAGCTTAAGTGTTTTAGAGAAACCAACCTCCCAAAATCTAGTTAGAGGTTTACCTAAGCTCAAGTTCTCCTTAGATAAAATTTGTGATACATGTGTTAAGGGTAAACAAAAGAGAGTTTCTTTTAAGTCCATTAATGATGTTTCTATTAGTAGAGTTTTACAATTGATTCATATGGATCTTTTTGGGCCTATTAGAACTACTAGTTTGGGTGGAAAATCATATGCTTTTGTTATTGTAGATGACTACTCTAGATATACTTGGGTTCTATTTTTGAGTACTAAAGATGAAGCCTTAGAAAAATTCATCACATTTTCAAATATTTCTCAAAATGATCTTGATTAAAGAATTTCTCATATTAGAAGTGATCATGGAACTGAATTTCAAAATTTAGGTTTTGAGAATTTTTGTAATGAAAATGGGATTAGCCACAATTTTTCGGCTCCTCGCACTCCTCAACAAAATGGGGTAGTTGAGAGGAAAAATAGAACTTTAAAAGAAATGGTTAGAACCATGCTTTGTGAAAACAATTTACCTAAGTATTTTTGGGCGGAAGCCACAAACACTTCTTGTTACATTATAAATCGTGTAATGATTAGGCCAATTTTGAAGAAAACTCCTTATGAGATTTTAAAATCCAAAAAGCCTAACATTAGTTATTTTCACCTTTTTGGGTGCAAGTGTTTTGTTTTAAACAATGGAAAAGATAATTTAGGTAAATTTGATGCAAAAAGTGATAAAGCTATTTTTCTTGGATATTCTCAAAATTCAAAGGCTTATAGAGTTTTTAACAAAAGAACCTTAGTTGTAGAAGAGTCTATACATGTGGTTTTCGATGATAACCTCCTTCCTAGGAAGGATTCTTGTGATGATGATGATGTAGGAATCATTGAAACCATTGATGATGGACAAGCATCAAAGGTGGATGGGGTTCCAACCAATGAGGAAACACAAAATCCTCCAATAGAAGCTTTAGTAGATGTAAAGCTTGAAGAAAGGGAAGTGATCTACCCAAGGGAGTTCAACTATGTCAAAAGTGGTGAAATCTTGGGTGATCCATCCGAGGGGGTAACTACTCGTTCTTCTCTTAGATTAATGAACCATATTGCTTTTATCTCATGCATAGAGCCTAAGAATATCAATGAAGCTTTAGATGATGACTTTTGGATATTGGCTATGCAAGAAGAGTTAAATCAATTTTAGAGAAGCAATGTTTGGACATTAGTTGATAGGCCTAGTAACAAATCCACTATAGGAACTAAATGGGTTTTTAGAAACAAACTAGATGAGAGTGGTAACATTGTGAGAAATAAAGCTAGATTAGTTGCTCAAGGTTACACTCAAGAAGAGGGAATATATTTCGATGAAACTTATGCACCCGTAGCTAGAATGGAAGCCATTAGGATGTTACTTGCATTTGCATGTTATCATGGTTTCAAGCTTTTTCAAATGGATGTCAAAAGTGCTTTTTTTAAATGGTTTTATAAATGAAGAAGTGTATGTTGAACAACCACCGGGATTTGAAAATCCAAAGTTTCCAAATCATGTTTTTAAACTTACTAAAGCTTTGTATAGTTTGAAACAAGCTCCTAGAGCTTGGTATGAAAGGTTTTCAAATTTCTTAATTGAAAAAGGCTTTGAAAAAGGAAAGGTGGACACTACACTTTTTATAAAAGGTTTAAAAATGACATCTTAGTAGTTCAAATTTATGTTGATGATATTATTTTTGGATCTATTAATGAATGTTATTGTCAAGAGTTTTCTAAGCTAATGCAAGGTGAATTCGAGATGAGCATGATGGGAGAGCTCTCATTCTTTTTGGGACTCCAAATCAAGCAAAGGAAGGATGACACCTTCATCAATCAAGCTAAATACATCAAGGATATGCTCAAGAAGTTTGGCTTGGAGAATGTGAAACCTCAAGCCACTCCTATGAGCTCATCAACTAAGCTTGACAAAGATGAAGGAGGCAAGTGTATTGATTCTAAATTGTATAGATCAATGATAAGATCTTTGCTTTACCTTACCGCAAGTAGATCGGATATTATGTTTAGTGTTTGCTTGTGTGCTAGGTTTCAAGCTATTCCTAGAGAATCACACTTAGTAGCCATTAAGAGAATTTTTAGGTACCTTAGAGACACACCTTGTTTAGATCTTTGGTATCCTAAAGACTCTAACTTTAATCTACATGCTTATTCGGATACGGATTATGGAGGTTGTAAGATAGATAGGAAAAGTACTCCCGGAACATGTCAATTCCTAGGTAGTATACTCATATCTTGGTTCTCTAAGAAACAAAATGGTGTAGCTCTATCTACCACCGAAACGGAGTACATATCCTTAGGGAGTTGTTGTGCTCAAGTCCTTTGGATGAAGCAACAACTCTTAGATTATGGCATTAAGGTAGAAACTATACCTCTAAAATGTGATAATACTAGTGCCATATGTCTTACTAAGAATCCCATTCAACACTCTAGAACCAAACACATAGAAATTAGACATCACTTCATTAGAGATTATGTGTCTAAAAATGATGTTGTTTTAGAGTTTATTGTCACCTTAAACAAATTAGCGGATATCTTTACCAAACCTTTATACAAAGAGCGTTTTTGGACCCTTAGGAGAGAGTTAGGTCTAACTAGCCTTTCTTGACCTCTTATGTGTTATTTTTATGCAAAATTTGCTTGAATCTTTATTGGAATCATGCCTATATTGTTTTGCATCTAGTTGCTTCTATGCATGTTGCTAGGGGGAGTATGAACTTGTTAATGCACTATAATCATGTCATAACATCATATGCATGCTTCTAGGGACTTTAGAGACTCATTTCTAGTACTTTAGAAGCCTAAAATGCAAAGCTCAGCTAAGTGGTATCGAAACAGGAAAAACCCATTTCGATACCTGTTCATCGTAACCATCTGGAAGTTTCTGGGTAAACTTGGTATCGATCCCAGTATCGAAACTAAGGTATCGATACTAGTATTGAATTGGCTTTTCCGATACCGGTTTCGATACACGCGGCGGCAGAATACTTTAAAACACCCTAAACCTAATTCTAATCACATTAAAACTTACCCAAACTAAACTCTTCAAACCTTAGTCATTTTTCTCCTTATAAAATCCTCTCAAATCCTTCACTTTTCACCACAAATTCGAACGATTTCTTTGAGGTTTTTTAATCTTCTCATCAAAGCCAAGACTATATCAACAATCGGTGCTTCAATAACCACAAATTCATCATAATCCATAATCAAGATAATTTTCGAAAAATCTCATTTTCTTTGATTTTTAGAATGTTAAAAATTAGATTTTGAATGATTTATTAATGATTATTGTATGGGTTTTCATAATCCTACAAAATTTTTTTAAAATCAATTTTTTTTATTCGAATATAAATTATTTTTACCGTATTGGTTTTTCACTGTTTTTAAGTAATTTTTTCAAAATTCTCAAATACCTTGAATTATTGATTAATAGAATTAAATTAGGTTGATAGAGCATACATGTTTTTCTTGTGCCTAATCTTGAATTGTTTTCAATCCTTAGAGCATGGCACCGAAGAAACGTCCAAGGACCAAGGCCGGTGGTTCGTCATCCTCTCGTGCTCCCAAATTCGATATTCAAATTGTCATCGAACGAAGTTTGGACAATCATGAAAGGTTTGACAACTTTCAACTATATCGGCAATATCCGCTCAAGAGGGAACGTTGTGTTGATATAAGGTTTATCAACTCTCCTCGCTTCCAATTCTGATACTTCCGCCTCCTCAAAGATTGGAAATTTTTGGCCTTCCTAACCCACTCCGGCAAGTTCTATCCAACTCTTGTCCTCATATTTTATGTTAATGCCTCATGTATTCTCTCTAAGGATAAGAGCAAAGTGATCGCTATCGAGTCCCATCTTATGGGAATAACCTTTAGGATCGATGTCGGCACTTTTGAGGATACCTTTGGACTTGAGGATGAGGGAATTGATGATGAGGATTCACTTGGCACCTTCACCGGTTCAGTCATGTCCCTTGATGTCCATGACCGTTTTTTACACCTTATTATCTCTTGGTGGATTCGTCCATCAAACGTTAAGTTTTCTCGTTTACGTCAAGCGGATAGCTTTTGGCTCAAGTGTTTCCGTGAAGGTAGACGGCCGAACCTTGCACAAATTGTCTTCTCCGATATTGTTTGGCACATCAAGAACCGCTCTACTCCACTTGTCAAATCTTTTCCCTACGCATGTGTCCTTAGCACAATCTTTGAGCGTTTGGGGATCGATTGCTCTTTTTACAAGGTGGAATCAGTCAAAGAACCCATCGGTGAGACATCTCTCAACAGTTCGCACTTTATCTATTCAAATGGTGAATGGATTCGTGTTGCTCTTCCTCTTATTCCCATTGATCCTAAGTCGCTTCAACAAGTTACTCCAAACATGGATTTGATGGCTTTTCTCACTTCACGTTTTGACCATTTGGATGCTCGCTTCGATAGAATTGATGGAAGGTTTGACTCTCTAACCACTCACATCAACACTCGTTTTGACTCCATGGATACGAGGTTGACGAGTTTGGAGAACCAAAATCTTTCAATGCGAGTATCTCTTGAGGCTCTTAGACGTCTTCACACCTCTTCCACTCAAGATGCAAATGATGACGAGGAAGATAATGAAGATGAGGAAGGTGATGGAGATGATGGTGGAGATGGAGACGGTGATGATATGGGCGATGAGTGATTTTAGCTTTTATCTTTAGCTTTGCTTTAGCTTTTTAGGACTAGCTATGTTTTTTCTTAAGTTGTTTGTTGCATTTTCATATTAGACTTTTATGCACCTCTGATATTTCTCTTATGCTTTGAAATCTTATGTTGGATTTTGGATATGTTTGCTTAATGATATTTGCTTATTTGATATAATGCTTGCTTTCATATTCTTTATGCCTTATATTGATTTTGATCTAACAAAAAGGGGCAGAAATATGTTAATTCCAAATTTTTAAAGCTATGCATCTATTAAGGGGGAGTCTTTCAAAGTTCTTCAAAATTATTTCAAAATTTTTGAAACCAAAATTTTGATCTTAAACTTAAAAATTTCTAATGGTTTTGTTATATCAAAAAGGGGGAGATTGTAAAACTAAAATTGGTTTTGATATAACAATTATGTTAAAGGACTATTTTGTAATAAATTTTTAAGTCCCTTAGTCAAACTTTTTGATGGAGGCTCGGAAGCCCTTTCTTTTTCCACCTTTATCAGATTGTAATACTTTAGATTGTCGATCCCACAGGGACTGTGTCGACTTCACTACCTCTTATGGCTGAACTAAAAAAAGTAAAAACACAAGTAATGGTTGAGTTGAGAATTCTAAATTAACTAGTAAAAATAAACTAAATATTGAAGAAATAAAGATGAATTAAGTGAGGCTAAGTTGAGTGCTTCGTAGAGGAGAATCCAGTTATGCTAAGTATCCACTTATTAATGCAAAGGGTTGAACTGCCGCCTCGACGGATCGCACAAAGGGTTGCCGCAGCTGCCTAGGCGGGGTTATGCCTTTTCGACAATTCAACATTCCATAGTTCGATAGGGCATCCTTGTATGTCTTCTTCCTTATCCCTAAGCGAAGAGAACTGTTGAAACCCACGTGTCTTGATGATACCTCCCGGCGTGAATCAAGGGCGGATAACAACCTCACATGCGTCTTGTTAGTCATTGAAATCCTGGATAACCAGATTAGTCAATGCCCTTGAGCAAAAACCGTATTCTCTCGTTTCGTGAGCCTAACTCTCCCGATATTAGACAAATGGATTTTTCTTCACATACTTATCATCTCGAGCTCATATGAAAAGAAGAGTAAACGCCAAGAGAGAATAAACTATGAAATATGTTTTACATTAATAAATATCTAACATAACATAACTATCTTCTCCAACTACTCCACAAACAACCTAAACCTCCGAAGAAGTTTAGAACATGATGTAGTCGGCGGCTAAAGGTATTGTCTAAGGTAAAACTCCTTCTCTTTAAACTAAACCTAAGATATGCTTTATATAGGCCAAGCCCTAGGTTAAAGATTTCCATGCAAAGAAAGAGTTCTAAAGAAGAAAGAAGTATAATTCCTAATTAAACTTTATTTCCTAAAATATCTCTTCTTTCCCGCACGTGACTTTGACCAATGCTTGACTCCATAGTTTGGCTCCATCTTTCTTTCGCTCATTGTCCATTAAGATCAACATCTTTTTCTCTTTCTATCGAGCACTGGTTGTCATCTTCACTCTTCTGCCGCGGCCTCAAAGAGTGTTACCTCGGCGGGTGCTCCATCTACACTTCAGCATCTGTCTTCCCAATTGGCCATCTTTATATGTAGTTTCCTGTCTAAGAAAGAAAACTATCAAATGCATCTGTTTTATGCCAATTATTAGATGAATTCATGAATTATATGTTTGGATGCTGAAGTATGGAAATTATGCAGAAATATCTATTAATGCCCTTGAATCCTGTCCTTTATTAGTAAATATCGAGTGAGAAAATGGTAATAAAAATAGGAATTTTATGCACTCATCACACCCCCACACTGGAACTATTGCTTGTCCTCAAGCAATGTAAAAGATAAATTTTTAAGTAAGGAATTTTAAGGGAATATACCGTCCTACCTGCCGCGGCAGAAATCCTTTCTTGACTCGGCCTCTTCTAGGTTCTAGGTATTCCTGGGAACTGGACTGTGAGTTTTAATGAGTGTGTGCGTAGCTATGTCGAAACTGATTTTCTAAGTTCTAATCTTTTTTCTAGCTCAAGACTTCTGACTAAGATTTTTCTTTAATTCTTTTTCTTTCTTTCTCCCTAATTTGGTATATAAATATATATTGCTATATATTTATATTGCTTGAGCCGGTTTCGGGCACCTCAAGTGTTTATCTATTCTTACTAGAGCCAATTTCGGGAACCTCTAGTAAGTGGGAAAAAGACTAATTCCTAGAGCCAGTGACAGGCACCTCTATGGACTAAACTAGAGCCGGTGATAAGCACCTCAAGTTAAAATCTAAGCCTAAGTCCTTATTGCTTTTTAAAGAAAAGAACTTATAAAATCAACTAAGACTAGCAATATTAAATATTTTTCAGGCTCATAGTCTAATCCTAAGTACTAAACCTAGTATACCTTTTTTATTTCAAGTCTGGTGAATGGTGCAGATTGCGGCGGTGGCTAGAAAATATATTACTGCCTCGGCAGTTTCAATAAAATTCATCAGGCTTAATTTTTTTTTCTAGTAAATTGTAAGATTATAAGGACAAAAAATAAGGCAGTAATACAATAATCTAAATACTTTCCATACATGGCAGATATTTACAGATTACAAAAGGGATCAATGCTCCCCCACACTCGAGGGATGCATTGTCCTCAATGCATGAAAAGTAAAAAGAAAGCTAAAAATAAAAAGATAAAAGAAAGACTACCGCCCTTTTTAGAATGCCGAGGAGCTAAAGGAGTCCTCGGAATCGCTGTCGATGAGAAGCTTGCGGCGGCTTTTTGGTGGTTGCTATGGTGCTGCCGGTAGTGGGCTGGCAGCTTTCTTCTTGGCAGACCGGGGTGGTTGGAGAATCCTAAAAAAAATAAATTTATTCCTAAACTTAATATAATTATACTTAAAAAGAAAGGAAGAGATTAGATCGAAGTAGAGGAGGACTCGAAGTCATCTCCTAATATCATTATTTCTTTTAGTTCCCGAAAATTTGATCCTTTGTATGGTTTAAGGCGTTGTCCATTAACTTGGAATTCATGTCCATCTTTTGGAGATGTAATTGTAACTGCCCCTTGAGAATGTGTTTGAACAACTTCAAATGGTCCGGACCATCTAGATTTTAATTTTCCGGGGAAAAACTTTAGTCGCTAATTGTAGAGTAAGACTTGTTGCCCAGGCAGTATCTGTCTTGGCAGCAGTTTTTGATCATGCTATCTTTTTGTTTTGTCTTTATATATTCTAGCATTCTCATATGCTGAGGTTCTAAACTCCTCAATTTCATTAAGATCTAGTAATCTCTTCTGCCCTGCTTTTTCCCAATCCATGTTGACCATTCGTATTGCCCAGTATGCTTTGTGTTCTATTTCTACTAGCAGATGGCAGGATTTGCCATAGACTAGCTGGTAAGGGGACATTTTCAATGGCGTTTTTAATGTCGTTATATATGCCCAGAGTGCATCATCTAATCGAGTGGACCAGTCTCTTCGGGTTGGATTGACCACTTTTTCTAGTATTGTCTTGAGTTCTCTGTTCGATACTTCTGCTTGGCCGTTTGTTTGTGGGTGGTATTCTATGGCAATCTTGTGTGTAACTCCCAATTTCTTTAGTGTGGCGGCAATTTGTCTATTGTCGAAATGTTTCCCTCCATCACTTATGATTGCACGGGGTACACCAAATCGAGTGAAGATATGTTTCTTTAAGAATTTCTATACTTTTTTGGCGTCATTCTTTGTTGTCGCGATTGCTTCTACCCATTTGGATACGTAATCTACTGCCAATAATATGTAGAGGTTACCATGTGAGGATGGGAAGGGTCCCATGAAGTCAATTCCCCATACATCGAACAATTTTACTTCTAGAATGGTCTGAAGAGGCATCTCGTTCCGTCTAGATATGTTTACCATCCTTTGGCATCGATCACATTTTTGATAATATTCCTATGCATCTTTATATAGGGTTGGCCAGTATAATCCTGATTGTAGTACCTTGGTTGTCGTTCTGTTGCCTCCGAAATGTCCGCCATAGGGGGATGCATGGCATTGTGCTAGCACACTTTCTTGTTCCTCTTCCGGGATGCACCGCCTTATGATTTGATCAGCACATTGTTTAAATAGAAGATGGTCGTCCCAAAGGTAATGCCTTGCATCGTATTTGAACCTTTTCTTTCCATGATGGTTAAGGATAGAAGGAAGTATGCCACTAGTGATATAATTAACAATATCAACATACCATGGTGTTATAGTCACGACCAAGGCAAAGTGGTGGATGTACTCAGATATTATGTTTGTGATCTTGTCTATCGTGAGTTCAGGATCTTCTGTTGATACTTTCCATACAGCCACCGTGGCAGCCATTATTTATTCATCAGGGAAAGTATCCTAGATTTCTTGTTCTGATTTCATTGCCTTGTCTCCTTCTAGGCGTGATAAGTGATCTGCCACTAGGTTCTCCATGCCTTTTCTATCCCTTATTTTGACTTCAAATTCTTGTAGTAGCAGTATCCATCGTATTAAAAGAGGTTTTGCATCTTTTTTGGACAACAAATATTTTATAGCAGAGTGATTACATAGCCATCATGCATCGTTGAAAAGTGGCAAGAGCATTACATAGCCCAAAGAGAATCCTTCTAAATGCATATGTCCCGTATGGGCATGTGAAGGTTGTTTTGTCTTGGTCTTCGGTAGCTATGGCAATCTGATTGTATCCTGAATATCCATCTAAGAAGCAATAGTATGGTTTACCAGCTAACCTATCAAGCATTTGATCAATGAATGATAAAGGGAAGTGATCTTTTCTTGTTGCTTGATTGAGTTTCTAGTAACCCATACATACTCTCCACCCGGTTACCGTTCTTGTTGGAATTAATTCATTATTCTCGTTTGAGATTACTGTCATTCCACCCTTTTTTGGAACACATTGTACTGGGCTTACCCTTGTGCTGTCGGATATGGGGTAGATGATTCCTGCATCGAGCCATTTTATAATTTCTTTTCTTACCACTTCCTTCATTGCATGATTTAGTCTTCTCTGCGCATCAATTGTGAGCTTACGATCTTCTTCCAACAATATTTTATGCATGCACACTGATGGACTGATTCCCTTTAGATCTGCAATTGTCCATCCAATCGCCTTTGTATGCTGCCGTAGCATGATAGTAAGTCGTTTTTCCTGTTCCGGATGCAACTTAGAAGAAATGATTACTGGTAGAGTATCATTTTATCCCAAATAAACATATTTTAATTGCTCAGGTAGTGGTTTTAATTCCAATTCTGGAGGTTGTTCTATAGATGGTTTATGTTTCTTGCTTCCACTTAAAGTATAATCGAGTGATTCAAAATACTTATCTGGATGTGTGTGCACCCAATTACCTTCTTCCCTTTTCTATTCTTGTATCTTTGTATCTTGGTTGTCAATGCATGGTTTTCCATAAAAATAGCGGCCATGGCATTCAGTATTACTGCCCTGGCGGGCTTCGTCTAAAAAGTCTGGTTCGGCATCGAGGTCTTCTAATTTGTCTGGATGCTTTAAAGTTTTGAATACATTGATCTTCACTTGTTGGTCATTGACCCTTATGACCAGTTCACCTTTCTTGCAATCTATCAATGTTCTGCCCGTGGCTAGGAATGACCTTCCCAATATGATCGGAGCATGTTCATCTGTTTCACAATCAAGAATTAAGAAGTCAGCAGGAAATATAAATTTATCCACTCTTACCAGGATATCTTCAATTTTTCCTTCCGGTTGTATATAAGAGCGGTCTGCAAGTTGCAGCATCACTGTTGTTGGTTTGGCTTGCCCGATGCCTAGTTTTTGGAATACTGACTTAGGCATAAGATTTATGCTAGCGCCTAAGTCGCATAGTGCCTTACCCACGTATTGATCACCAATAGAGCATGGTATGGTGAAGCTACCAGGATCTTTTCTTTTGGTCGTGGCTTTGTTGTGTAGTATTGTCACACACCCTTCTGTCACGACAACCGTCTCAAATTCCCCTATTTTTGTCCTCTTCGATATAATATCCTTAAAGAACTTGGCATAGTTGGGCATTTGCTTAATTGCCTCCACTAAAGGTATATTTATGTGTACCTGTATAAGAATGTCCAAGAATTTCTTAAATTGATATTCTTGCTTTTGTTGTTTCAACCTTTGTGGGAAAGGTGGTGGTAACCGCAAATCTTCAATTCTTTCTTCGCATTGGAATCTTATCTATGGTGCGGCGATGGCATCTTCTGCTATGGCAGCATCGTCGGCAGTGTCTGCTGGTTCCTTTACCTTGGGTATTTCATCAGTAGCTACCTGAGGTGCTACTGTCACAGTATTTTTACCTACTGTCTGAGCAGGTATTTTAGGGTCCTTTAGTTGTAATCTACTCCTGGTGGATATTGCTTTGCATTGTTCATGAGGACGAGTTTTAGCGACTTCAGTATCGCTAGGGAGGTTTCCTATGGGTCGGCTTTTCATCTGTTGTGCCATCTGTCCTACTGTAGTTTCCAGCGTCTTGAGAGCAGCTTCATTGTTTTGCATCCTCATCTCTGTCCTGTCCATGAAAGTATCGGCTCTCTGAATGAACTTATTGGTGTTTGCAATGTAAGCGCCAGTTTGAGCCATGAATGTATGCAGTGTATTTTCCAGGGTTTGGACATCTGTTGTTTGCTGCGGTGGCGGCAAAGCCTACTGCGGCACCGGCTGCTGAGCAAATCTATTTTACTGGAATCCAGTAGATTGCACTATTTGATGTTTCGGATTAAGTGCGGTATTAGGATTACTCCATGAGAAGTTTGGATGTTTCCTCCATGTTGGGTTATAATTATTGGACATATTGTTTCGATTGAAATTTCCAACATAAAAAGGAAGATTCTGGATCTTGCAGGCATACGCTTGTATCATGTTTATCGCTACATGTTTCACAACAAACAGTGACTGCCTTAACTTCTCGAACATGACTCAGTTTTTGTAGATCTTTAACCATGTTTGTTAAGGCTGATAGTTGAGCAAGTATAGAATCTGCAGAGTCAGAGCTTGTCATGCCTCGCCTAGTTATTCCTCTTCTGGTGGTCGGATGTTGATAATTATTCTTTGCCAACCTATCCAATATTTCTAAGCTCTCATGGGTTGGGCGGTCTAAGAGGGTACCGTTTGCGGAGGCATCAAGCATCATCCTCGTATGGGTGTTTACAGCATTGTAGAAGATTGACACTTGAGTCCACTCGGGTAAACCATGCATGGGGCATTTTCTATATAACTTTCGGTATCTTTCCCATGCCTCATACATTGATTCGTTTTCATCTTGCCTGAATGATGTGATGTTGTTTCTCAGTTTGTCATTCATATTGGTATAACTGAATCGGTTAAGAAAACTCCGGCAAAGCTCAATCCATGAGTTCAACGATCCAGGTTGGAGGTTATTTAGCCAATATTTTGCCCTATCCCTCAGTGAATAGGGAAATAGTTTTAACTTTAATATGTCGGCAAAAACCCCTAGTAGTTTAAACGAATTGTAAATTTCCAAAAACGACTTAAGGCGCTGTCGAGCGTCTTCATTGGCCGATCCTCCAAATTGGCCTAGAGTGTTGATCATGTTGAACATGACCGGCTTTAGTTCAAAATGTTCTGCCTCTATATTAGGCATCACAACGGCAGGAGTTAATCCATCCAAATCTTCCTCTAAATAATCACGAACTGTTCGTAAACGCTCCTGTTGAGGTGGATTGACAAGATCAACAACTGCGAATGCGCCTCGGTTGTCTGTCGCGGCGGCATTCATGCCAGCGTTGTTCTGCTGGCTAGGTGCTACGTTCATCCTTTCGCGTATCCCTTGTCGCAAACGCCTTGCGGTTCTTTCGTTTTCAGGATCGTATGGATATTGTTCTATCGATGGATTAGACCTGGTCATACACAAAACAACCCTAATTAGTTAAAAGAAATTATAAGTAAAATTTAAAAAGAAAAAGAAAAAAGTACAGAAATAATTGGTAGTAAAATTGAGCGTCAGTCCCCGGAAACGACGCCAAATCTGATGGAGGCTCGGAAGACCTTTCTTTTTCCACCTTTGTCAGATTATAATACTTTAGATTATCGATCCCACAGGGACTGTGTCGACTTCACTACCTCTTATGGCTGAACTAGAAAAAGTAAAAACACAAGTAATGGTTGAGTTGAGAATTCTAAATTAACTACTAAAACTAAACTAAATATTGAAGATATAAAGATGAATTAAGTGAGGCTAAGTTGAGTGCTAAGTATCCACTTATTAATGTAAAGGGTTGAATTGCCACCTCGGCGGATCGCACAAAGGGTCGTCGCAGCTGCCTAGGCGGGGTTATGCCTTGTCGACAATTCAACATTCCATAGTTCGACAGAGCATCCTTGTATGTCTTCTTCCTTATCCCTAAGCTAAGAGAACTGTTGAAACCCACGTGTCTTGATGATACCTCTCGACGTGAATCAAGGGTGGATAACAACCTCACATGCGTCTTGTCAGTCGCTGAAATCCTGGATAACCAGATTAGTCAATGCCCTTGAGCAAAGGCCGTATTCTCTCGTTTCGTGAGCCTAACTCTCCCGATATTAGAAAAATGGATTTTTCTTCACATACTTATCATCTCGAGCTCATATGCAAAGAAGAGTAAACGCCAAGAGAGAATAAACTATGAAATAGATTTTGCATTAATAAATATCTAACATAACATAACTATATTCTCCAACTACTCCACAAACAACCTAAACCTCCGAACAAGTTTAGAAAATGTTGTAGTCGGCGGCTAAAGGTATTGTCTAAGGTAAAACTCCTTCTCTTGAAACTAAACCTAATACATGCTTTATATAGGCTAAGCCCTAGGTTAAAGCTTTCCATGAAAGGAAAGAGTTCTAAAGAAGAAAGAAGTATAATTCCTAATTAAACTTTATTTCCTAAAATATCTCTTCTTTTCCGCATGTGACTTTGACCAAGGCTTGACTCTGTAGTTTGGCTCCATCTTTCTTTCGCTAATTGTCCATTAAGATCAACATCTTTTTCTCTTTCTATCGAGCACTGGTTGTCATCTTCACTTTGCTGCCGCGACCTCAAAGAGTGCTGCCTCGGCGGGTGCTCCATCTACACTTCAGCATATGTCTTCCTAATTGGCCATCTTTATATGTGGTTTTCTGTCTAAGAAAGAAAACTATCAAATGCATCTGTTTTATACCAATTATTAGATGAATTCATGAATTATATGTTTGGATGCAGAAGTATGGAAAGTATGCAAAAATATCTATTAATGTCATTGAATCCTTTCCTTTATTAAGTAAATGTCGAGTGAGAAAATGGTAATAAAAATAGGCCTTCTATGCACTCATCACTTTTGTTTTCAAGTCAAACCGAGAACTTTAAAGATATTTTTCTAAGTGTTTTTACACGAGAGTATCGATACCCCTAGAACAGGTATCGATACCGCCTCTTGTTTTCTAGAAAATGTTCTTGAGTCAAGAACAAGTATCGATACCAGCATCGATACCTTTTTCCACCAAAACGTTACTGTCAATATCTGTTTCGAACCAGGTATCGAACCATAGCATAATTTAAAAATATTTTAAAATTATAAAGGGTTGTTTCGATACCAATATCGATACCCTCAGAAATCCCAACAACTATTTTAGCTTTAAATGTGTCAACCGTTGGAGGTAGTTGAAGCTTTAAATGGTAGTTCTCATATTTCGGAACAAGTATCGATACCAACCTTCACAGATTGTAATTGGTATCGAACCATGGTTCGATACACCCCTATTAAATGCACAACAACTCTTTCTCTTTGTGGCCTGTTTCGAAACAGGTACCCTGAGCATCGATACCAATGTCTGCAGAAGTGCATTTATGATGGGAAGATGAGGCCCTAATGTATTTATTTCAATTCCCAACAACCACAACGGTTAGAAATCAACGAGAAGGTATAAATTGAAGGCTATGAAGCAGCATTAAAAACTATTGAACCTCAAGCATCATCCAAGCACAAAAATCCAACTCCAAAACTTTCATTGCATATCTTGACTCCCAACTCTTGTAATTTCAATTTGATTCATTGTAATTGAGTTTAGGGGAGAGTTTGTTTGTATTTGGGGCATATCTATCTTGTGAGATAATTCTTTTAGCTCATTCTTATGTCTTGTAATCCTTGTGAGGGTCATGTCAATTTTGGGTAGAAAATTGGCTTGTTGTAAAGGTTACCCCTTGAACGTAGAAAAAGGTTGAATTCATTTAGTGAATTGGTTTCAAAATCCTTAGTGGGAGCTAAGGTAGTGGATGTAGAGCTTTTTCGGAAGCTTGAACCACTATAATTCGTTTGTCTCAATTTTTCCATCTTTTCACCGAAAAATCTTCCACCAAAAATTTAAATAGCCAATTCACCCCCTCTTGGCCAATTCCATTGATTGATCAACTCAACAAGTTCTCTTCACAATAGATATGACGTGTGACTCTTGTATCTAGCCACCACTCTCTTGAATTGGAGTCAACTAGGTTGACTTCAAAGATCACAACAACTAGATCTTCATCTTCCACAATGTTGACCTCCTTGGCTTTAGCTCTTTTTGGAAGCCTACATTCAGAGGATCTGGGTCCCACTTTATCATATTTAAAGCACGATCCTTTGAATTTCTATTTCTTGAAGACTCCACCACTAGGCCCTAGCCTTGGTTTAGCTTGGTACCTTTGCGATTTTTTGTCTTTTCTGGCTTCGACAACATTTACCTTGGCCTTTTTGGTTTTGAATTTCCCGGTATTATCTATGTTGTCTTTTTTTAATTTGGATTCTGGTGATCAGTTCCTCTACGACATCTCCTTCCTCTTTTGCTTTAAGTAACTCTTGAAGTCACTCCATTCAGGAGATAAATTTTTCATGATGGTAGCTACTTGAAAGGATTCGCTGATAATCATCCCTTCTGCAAGAATTCCATGGATGATTAGTTGGAATTCTTCTTGAATTACTACTGATTTTGAATCAACCATAATAAAGTTCAAGAACTTTGAGACTAAGAACTTTTTAACCCCAACATCGTCTGCTTTGTACTTGTTCTCCAAAGGTATCCATAACTATTTTGCAGTTTTATATACATTGTATACCGGATAAAATGAGTCTTTTAATCCTTTGAGGATATAGTTCTGACACATAAAGTCGTCATTTTCCCAATCCTTAGTGATATTGAAGGCGGTGATTGTATCCATCTGTCCTTCCCCTACAATGAAAATTGAGGGATCTTCTTTTAGATATTTTTGTCAAATTCAGCATAGTCAGATAGAATAAATTCTTATTGTGATTCATATTCACTGTTGTTGCTTCCATATTCTGGATTTGCTGTTTGGAAATCTGTTCAGGTACTAAAACCTTAGGTGTTGGATCAACAGATTTTCCATCCGTCATTGTTTCTGTTAAAAAGAAATCAATAGGAATTACAATTAATTTCAATAAACTAGAAATAAATTTCTTGTTTAATATTGAAAATTTCTATAAAAACGATTTATACCAATTTGAGATTTTTACAAACCTGTTAAGACGACAGGATAAATCTTGAAACAAATTTGTTTGCTATCTCTTTGACGATTTAATCGTCTTCGATCAGGAAAGGTAGAAGAAGAGAATATATTTTAAGATTGTTATAAAGTAATCAATACAAACGATAAAATCAAAAGAGAAAAAATATTAATCTCAAATAAATTACAAATTCAAACCGTATTAAAACATAGTTTTTGAATCGCATTGAGTCCTACACGGACGCAGTTTCCTTAAGACAGATTTTCGGTCACTCCGAAGGTGTTTCAGTTCTTTGATCGTCTGTCTCCCAGGATAGAACAATAAAAAGTTCTTCGATAGATGCATAACTGTAGAGATCTCGAGCTATTTTTCTTGACTTTGCCAATCACCAAAAGAAAACGAGAGAAAATTTCTTTTAGAGATGATTTAAAACTTGAGAATTTCATTCATATTTATAAGGAAAATTAGGGTAATGAGAGAAGTTTAATTAGAATTAAATTCAAATATTCAGAGGATAATCAATATTATCTCTGTATTATCTGATTAATATCCGTAATTCAAGGTTTAATTTTTATTTCAGTAGAATACAAACTATTATTGGATATTAAAATAAAATAAAATAAATTAATGAAAAAATACTCACAACGGGTAAAATATCCACAGGATCCACGAAGGGCCTAACCGATCTGAACATTTGCATCTCCCCACGTTGTGCGGGTGCGCCCCCAACCCAAATTAGATTGGATTTGCACACACCCCTTACGCGCGAGGCACAAAATCATCTTATGTCATTCAATAACCACTATCTAGGTAAATGTATATAAACACTTCCTACTTCATTTATCCCATCAATGTGGGATAATGAGGTTTCTCATTCCTTACTTTATTCATAACTTTCCTACTTTAAGCATCAATTTCTCATTCATCACTCAAACATTTTGAGCATATGAGATATCGTTGTAAAGATCTCATGGAGTAGAATAAAAACCAATGAATCTCTTATTCGAGTCTATATCTTTACTTCTCCAAAATATGGCTCAAAATTTCATATTTCTCATTGTTTTTCATACAATAGTTTAGACCACATAAGATCTTGCGAATACTCAATCCACTAAATACAAGTTATGTACTCTGATAAACACCGCTTGCTAGAATTTTAAACTAATAGTGCTCCTCGATCCAACGATCAACCTACGCGCAAAAATAATGATTAAGAGCTTTGAGCTTATAAAGCTCAGTGGTAAACATTTATTATGATATACTTCATGTTAATCATAAGCATAATTATGCAAGCTAGTACAAGTAATAATGAGAGATAAAGAAACATGTAGCACACTAGTCGCCTAAACACATGCTCTCTCAAGCAAAACATCAAACATGACACACAAGGCTCAATCATACTTGGGATCTCACTAGATCATTCGAGCAAAAGCATACAATCATACCACAAACTTAGAATGAGGCATGGTGTTGCATAGTCTTAGGAACTATTATGCTAGATGCTACAACCAAAATAACTAACAAGTGGTGGAAAAGTGGTTGATTAAGTGATTTATGGTGAAAGCTAAAAAATTGAATAATGAACAGAAGGATTTAGAGTGCTTCGATCTTCTAACAAGCCTCTACATCCACTAACTTATATCCCCACTAAGGATTTCAATCAATTCACTAAGAATTTATACTATTTTAGCGGCTAAGAAGGTAATTGATGCAACCTAGATTCAGAACTTGAATCTAGCATCTAAAGACTCACAAAACGAGCTTTGGGAACACTCTCTTACAAAGATAAAACTTAGCAAACTGATATACCTCTAATATGTGTTTGTTTACACACCTAAACACTCAAATTCTAATACACTTGAATGTACATAACATTTTGTCTCATAAGTGTTTGTCTTTCCTAATAATGACAACTTTTGCTATAAGAGAAATTTACATTTATAATAAATGTTGGTAATTGAGTCATTAGTTTCTTCAGGTGTTTGAGGAGCCTTTTTTATCCTTTCAAATGAGTTTCTAGTCGTTGGTGATCTTTGAGATTGGATATGATTCGGTTGAAGCTAATTTTCAAGCATATTTCCTATTATGAAGTTCGATATATCGATACACGTAATAGCTATATTGATACAATTCCTCTGAGAAAGATCTATTGAACATAAAATCAATAGGCGTACAGAAACATATTTTTGGAATATCGATACACCATGTATCAATATAGAAAAAAACTAAATAATAATAATAAATAATAATCTTTACAAAATAAGAATAAATACCAATATAATATAAATAATATATAATATTAAAAAATAAAATTAAAAAAATAGAATAAATGAATAACATGCCTATGGCGAGGATTGAGGAAAAGAAACAAACCTTAAAAAAATGTTTGACAATAGACGATAGTAAAGAAATTAATAGCCCTAAATATTATATAACTGTTATAAACATCCCTATATGTCAATATAAATTATTTTAAATTTAAATTTGATTTAAATTAATATTTTAAAAATATTTATATATTTAATATGATTAATTTTAAATTGAATTATATTTTTAATAATATATTATAAGATTTGTTAAGAGCGGGTGAAGATGATATAAGACCAATTGAGATGGGTAAGTACAAAATCATATCTATCTATCTATCCCATTACCTATAATGATTTTTTTTCTTCCATTTTAGGACATACTGTCTCTCTCTCTATCCATACCTAATTAAATATAAAGTGTGGCAAATTGCCAACCACACTTTCACATGCCAACCAAAGATTGACCTAACCCTAACCACACTCTCACAAGCCAAATTGCCAACCAGAGAATCTTGTATCATACCAGATCACCAGCACCAAGTGGCTGCCTGTCTGCCTGATTACATGATAAGAACATGACATTGAAAATAATTAAATATATATGACATTAATTAAATTATAAAAAAAACAATACCATGACACATATTATCAATTGGTTAGAAAGCATGATTATAACACCAAACATACTTGCAAATTATTATGTATAAAGATAGATAAATGAGCCAAACTGATATATTCTTTCTTTTATTCATGTTGTTTTATGCCAGGGTTGAATTTAAAGTTTTAAAGTTATTTTAAAATTTAAAATTAAAATTAAAAGTTTAAATTTTAAAATAAATGTACATATTCTTATGGATTACTTTTGTTGATATATAAAATAAAAAATATTTTAATATATAAATTTATACGTAATTTTTAAATTTTATGATTTATAAATTATGTTATAATTTAGGGTTCTAGGTCATAAAACGTAAAATTTAATATTTATGATTAAAATTTAAATTTTAAAATTTATGATTTAAGGTTTAACTTTTAAGGTGTTTATAACCCTTGAAACCTGTTTATATGTAATATGTAAATCTAGGTATAAGCAGGTTCCAGGGATTACAATCTTAGCGTTAAAAATTTAAGTTTTAGATTATATAACATAAATGTGAATGTTTATGTAATTTTTTTTTATAATTTATTTATTAAAATATAATTTAAAATATAATACGATAGAAAAACAATACGAATTTAGTGAATAATTAAAAATTGTATACAAAAATAAATATGGTATAAAAATACTAGATGTTCTATTTTAAAATTTTGTCGCCCATAACTTTATTTTTTTTATTGATTGATAATTAATTTTATTATTTATTGTTAATCACCGGATCTATTATTATTATAAAAATATTTATCTTTTTAACATATATTTTTTTTCATGTGACATATTTTTTTTAACTTTTGTTATTCGTTTATCTGTTATTGTCATTGTGACTTGATTTCAATCTACTCTAATAATCGTCGTTTGTTGCTCGTACAAAAATTTTAATTGTGTTAGTTTTTTATTGTGATTTTATTGGTGGTCATAAAAGTTAGATTTTCACTCGGTTAATAATTGTTTGCCGATGTAATCAATCATGGATAACAAAATATTCTACCTGATAATTTAAATCGTTTATCGCTTCTTTTTTACTTATTATACGTCGTCATGATTAGATAAAGATAAAAAAATAAAAAAAAATTAAATTTTAATAATATAATTATCTTTATAAAAATATTTATTCTTTTTGTCTAGAGATTGTAAAAATTTTTAATAGATTATTTTTTTGAATGCGTTATAATCGTATCATCTTTTATAGTTTTCATAAAAATTTAATGAATATTATAAAAATACGTAAATGAGGTATGAAATATAAAAGGAATTATGGTATCAAGATTTTTGTGATCTTGATCTTATCTTCTGTCTTAAATAACAATAATATATTATGACACGTGTGTGGATTTGTTTCTTTTGCGAGTTTGAAAGGATGAGGATACCACAAAATCAAAGCAATGGTCAGGCTTTATTTCAGCCTGCCTTGTCTGTCACAATTAAAGATTAATATTCAGAAATAGTTTGGCATTTTAATACACATGTTTTTATTATTTTATATTTAATACATGTTTTTTTAAAATATATGTACGTCAATTTTATTAAAATAAAATTTAAAAATATATATATAATTTAGGTAATTATATATTTTAGATATAAATAATATTAAAATCTGACGATAAAAGATAAAAATTAATAATAAAAATATTAAAAATTTATATTATGATAATAATACACATTGATAATATGATCATTATCACAATTCAATTGCGAATAAAAATAGTGATTATGAGATCATATGCAAATCAAGTTCGATGGTCTAAAATAGAGATAAATAAGATAATCAAAAGAACATCATCTGGATTAATCATGACTACATCAAATTCAATTTTGATAGAAAATCAAGTAAAAAAATTAAATAATCGATTAAGAGAGAGAGAAAACATACTAAAAGACAAAAAATATATATCAAATAATAAAGAAAAAATGTCACAAAAATAAAATTATTAATTTTAAAAAATAAAAGATAAAATAAATAAAAATATCGATAATCAATAATCAATATTAAGATTAATATCAATATCGATAATAAATTAAAAAAATATTCTATCAATAATACTTAAATTCAAAATCACCACACTTAAATTTATAAATTTTAAACCCTAAATAACGTTCCTAAAACCTAAAACCAAGTTATTTGTATAAATTTTCCACAAACGCTTCTGTATAAAATTAAGAGTATGTATAATTAATCGTAACCGTGAATCAATATAAATATTATTTTTATAAGTTAATTAATTGAACCATTAAAATTAAACAATTTTAGTTAATCAAACTGCTAAAAATGAAAATTAATGATTATGGTTGTAAATTTTTGACATTAAATTTTGATGAGTTATATTTATTTTAGAGAAAGTCGATGAAAACCTTGAGTAATTTCGTTATACAATTAATTTTTTTTTGGCTTGTTGTATTAATTCATGGAAGTTTCATTTATCTTATATTTTTTTATGTTAGTTAAATAATTTTTTTTAACTTTGATAGGGTATTATTATGTGTTAAACACTATTAAAGCTTAAAATTTTAAATTAAATATAAAATTATATATTTTTTTGTTGCGTTAAAATTTTATAGAATATGTATACATTTAATTATAAACTTAGTGTTAGAATTTCCATTTAAGCATATATTTATACAAAAAAATATAATTTTATTATTTTCAAAAAAGTAGTGAACATGTAAAAAATTATAATAGATTATCAGTTAATTTAAATCAAACTGTCAATTAACCGTATTTTTACATTTATCCATAAATGATTAATTGCTTCATATCTGTAACACATTTGACTCAGATGTCACATTGGGTATCCGACTCAAAACTCAAGTTATAAAATTCTGCTTTAAAAGCCCATTTAATAGATTCAAATCCAAGGATTCAAAATATAATCCAACATTTGAAATAACAAAAGTCCAAAATAATTTAAAACAGTATCAGGAGCTCCATTATACAAATTGTTAAAACAATATTCAACTGAAATCCAAATTTAAATAAGAGTTACAATCAATATAGGTCCTACAATTGCATAGCCTAATTACATTTAATGGTTATACTTTGACACAAAGATGATGCTGAAATCTAATAGCGATGGTGCTCCTCCGATCCGCGTCACCTAACCTGCGCATGAAAACATGTTATACCATCATACCATGCATGATATAACCATTAAAGGCTCCTAAGTTACCAAGCAAACCACACATGAGTCAAACATGAAATGCAACCTATTTTCATGAGATGTATGATGACATGAGAGTTAGTGGGGTACTAACCTCAAGCTACAATAGCCAAAACGTCCTTCATACTCAGCTTACACATTTTCCTTCTCAAAAGCTTTATAAGATCCTCCCATCTCTTTATCTACAAAGAAGAGATAAACCAACCATTAGATGTTTCTATGGATGTTTTTGAAAGCTAAAATCATCTACCAACTATTGAGAACTTAACAACAACCCTTTTCACGATCTTGACTCTTTAAGCTCACCAAAACCTTCTTCTACCCAACTTCAACATATTTATCTTGTTTTGTTGATCACACACAACTCTGCAACTTCCTCTTAACCCTAAAAAATGTTATTTGAAGCTCAAAAAACAAATATTACACTTTGAACTTTTTATTTGGAAGATAGAAAAAAAGACGATGAGGTAAAACAAGGGACAATGTGACTTCACCTTCCCTATTTCTACAAAAGAACATTAAACTCCCCCCTCTTTGTCCTCAAAGGGTGAAAGTACCCATATGCAACAAATGTCCTACAAAACAAACCTTAGCCCACTTGCAACATAGGTCTTAAAGGCCTAAGGCCCAACAACCAGTCCGACAATTAAACCCGAGTCCAAATGTCGAAGCCTAACGTTTTGGGTTAACCCAACATTTCAATACGAATTCCGAATCGTTACATTATCCGTTAGATTATGATTAACTAAATTCAAAAACTATTATAATAATTAACTGATTGTTTCTGCTTAATGGCACGATTAATTAACCAAGATCACCCATACATATAATAATTATCCATAACATATTTTTTATTATTTTTTGTATTTTCAAATCTATTGTTTTTAACATTTTTATTTTAAAAAAACAACCATCCTTTTCAACCAATTCTAACAAGAAGACGCAATGCCAAAAACATATTTATGTCCCCATTATTTCTGATATTGTTAAACTCGTCCTATTCAAGGATTGTAGAAAAATCATATATACTGGTGTCAATTTTTAGCTCTGTAGAAAATGGTTAGTCTTCGTGGAGCGAATTTATCTTGTGTTTTGGATGTCGAAACAAGCTTTCCATTTCATAAAGGACTAGAAAAGTAAAAATGAGGATCAGAAGGACTAGAACATATCTGAAGATCAATTCAAGAAGAATCATCAAATACAATCTTTTTATGCAATAAAAATATATAAACAAAAAAGCACAAGGTACTTTTATAATCAAATATCATATAAAAATAAAAATAGAAAACAAAGAGTTATTAGAAAAAAAATGATTTTCCTGAATAATAAGATGCATAAAAATTATACCTTGCATGAAGGAAACATCTATTAATATACTAAATCTAAACAAAGACCAAAATATCAATACGTATCTCAAGGGTGACACAGGAAAAGTAAGACATAATATTACAGAAGAAATATGAATTCCTTACTTGCTAGTACATGAAAATTTGAATAATATTATTTTGCCACCAATAAAATTCAATAAAAAATTTCAACAAATTAAAAAAGCTAGAAAAGGTAAAATGTATTGACTTGGAAAAATATGAAACAAAAGTAGAGAAAGATATTAAACATTGATGAGAATAGAAAAATAATTAGAAGAAAACCAAGTTCAATCTCAGTATGTGACAATTGTAATTATGCCTTAAAAACTTCACAATGTGTTAAAGTGTTCAGCATAAAATGGGATAATTATAAAAGCAACTGCAACGATGGTCCATATCAATTTAACAGAATACATGATATAGAAAATTCAAGAGAAAAACACATAATAAATGTTTATAGGAAGCGAAGTGCGTACATTTAAGGCAAAGATCTTAAGAGATAATTATAAGTCAGTAGATAAAGTAGATAAAATCTTTAATTGTAATTATTGATTGAAAATATTCTTTAACAACATGAAAATTCTATGCCCTTGATTTTTGTATAACATATAAAACATATTAATCGAATCGATGACAAGACAGTGAAAATAAGTTATCCCATACAATGCATACAAGAGTATATAGAGGAACAAGTAATGCCCATAAATGAAAGCCAATAAGCCCTATTTGAAAGACTTCTAGAAACAAGTGGAAAGATAACAAGCAGATCAACAATAAAAACCTGCAAGAAAAAAGATGTAAAAAATATCTAATAAAAATATAAACATGAAGCCAATGACGACCCCAACTTACTAGACCTAGAAATTGGTTTAATACTACATCTTATAATTTTAATTAGACATTAATAGTCAATCTCAGCCTGAATATTGGTCTCTATACGATAGATACAAGAATAAATTAAGAAATAAAGTGCACTCATACTCAATTTGAAAATAAAAAAGAGATAAGAAGACTAAAATGATCAACTAATATGTAATCGTGTTCATGTGGGAGAAAGAAAAGGGATAGTACGGGTAGGGTAGCATACCCAAGTATTAATAAAAAATTGTGTTGTGTGTCGATCTCAGAACAAAAAAATTGTATTTGAATCTAAATCTGCTTATGCGCCTAAATTTCTAGTACATGACTCTAGATTACAATAGGATTGAGTTCAAAGAAGGATATAACTCCTCAATAAGGACAATCAAAGAGACAATTTTCCAATTTTTATGTTTTTCATTACAAGTTTAGTTTCTTTCTATAATCTCAATTTCAGAAGCAATGGTATTTTAATTGTATTGCATGCTCGAACTTTACCATTTTCTGTTGATGATGAAGGTGAAGTTAACTTAGTTGATCCTGATCATGCACTTGAAGACATAGGCTCTACTACATGATCAAGATCCTTTTCATGAAAACCCATAATTCATTAGATATAGAATACACATTGATAAATTCATATAGAAAAGAAGATATACAAGAAATTGCATAAACATTGACATATAAGACAAATATCATCCAAAAAAAACAGAACATGTATTTTTTGTGATTCTTATTAAGAATATGTAGATCATTTTAACATGAAATAATTAAGAATATATTAAATTGTTCTTTTTACCACTTTCTTTTAGTATTTGGAGTTATATTACATCTTTTGTAGATACATCACAATAAAATAGGATTAATGAGAAGAAAAAAACTTGTTAGAGCTTACTAATGCTTTAATTTTACCAACAATGTTCTTAAATATTTATGGATGAACCTTTGTTAAATACCACTTATCTTATTAATAGGATGTCTAGCAAAGTCCTCAAATTTAGGATAGATATTTTCTAACAAAGTTTTTCCAATTTTAAGCTTGTCTTATGTCTTCTCCTTAAGATTTTTTGGTTGCATAGTCTTTCCTCTAAAACCTAACTTAATCTCATACTCCTTCACCTATCACAACATATTACCCCTACAACTCTTTAAACATCACTTAATTTCACTCTTAATACTCCTAAAATATTAAAAAAAATCTATTCTACAGACTATTTTGCAATTTGACACTTGACGAGAATTGTACTTGAGTCTAGTGGACCATAAAAATAACTAGAGGTAATGAAGTAAATGAAATCTCTTATGATTTGTTTGAGTTTTATTATCTGCCTATTGCTAAAAAAACGAGTTAAGAAGTGTACAAAACATTTCATCTAAAACTATATTGGTTATAGAAATTTAATGTCATGTGTTAGGATTTTTGTTTTGATATAATAATTTAAAAAAATATTTATCGACTTGTTTAGAATATTGCAAAAAAAACTTATTTAAAACTCAAACAATTTATTGAACAAGTTAATTTATTTTGATATAATTAATTATTTTAAAATATAGATTTTAAATTAAATTTTGAATTACTCACTATAAATTCGAAGAAATTTTTAAATAAATTTGGTGAAGTTTTTTCAAGTGTTATAGACCAAAATTACTTTAACGTACCGATACGATAATTTGAATGTCGGTACTCCTTTTATTAATTGTAAAATCCATAACAGTACAACACCAGACATACCGATACACGGTTTGTTTTTAAGACATCAAATATAAATCATGTATAATACGACAATAAGTGTATCGATACACCTTTTAGTTTTCAAAAGCATAGAATGCAAAATGAGTATCGGTACTCCCCACTCGTATCGATACTCAAACAATTTTATTAAAACTTCGAATGAAATATGAGTATAATACGCCTTTATATGTATCGATACTTCATAAAGCAAAAATCTTATAATTTTCAAATGTGTACCAATACAACTCTATGTGTACCGATATGCAGATGCTTGCAAATAATATAGGTTTTATAAAAAACAAAAATAGTTTCTATTTTATTTTACTGATAAAATAGTACCTATTTATAGGTTACAAAGTGATTCTAATCCAAGAAAAAATTAAACAAAATCATCAGTTATAAATCCCTAAATATAACAGTTAGATATTAAGGAATATAATTCTCTAATTTATACTCTTGATAAAATCAAATAAAGATAAAATAAAAATCTTATTCTATCTAAAACTCTTACAACATACGATTGTACATAATAACTAACAATATATTATATGACTTACAATCTGCAATGCCTTATGAAATTCTAGTGAACAATTCGTGTACCGGTACATACTTTGCATGTCAGTATCCATGTCTTCCTACCGATACTCGTTTATATGTATCGGTACGCTCTGCTTTGTAATAGCTATTTTATAAGGGGCAAGTACCGATACATTGATTTGAGTACCGATGTTGAAGGCTTCATATGTAACACCCCAATTTTCGGTCTAACCTAATTAAAATTTCAGTGACTAAATTGTTAATTCAAAAAGTTGAGGGTTCCGTTGAAATATTGTGCAAGTTAAGACTCTTGTTAGGCAATTTATCCATTTTTTTTAAAAAAAACAGTTTATTGTGAAAGTCTAAACCTTTTCCCATTTCAGTTTTGTTTTAAGGGATTAAAGTCACTTTTAATTCTTTTGCTTTAATTCTCTCTTTCATTCTTTGTTTCTTTTCAATTTCAATTTCGTCATCTTTATATATGATTATTCTAGATATTATTATTTGTAACCGTTGTTTGAAAAGATTTAAGCATTGACTATTTTAGTAACTTTTATCATTGAGGTTAAGAGACAAAAAGATAAAAAGGTTAAAGTAGTCAGATTTAATAAAATGATGAATATTATGACAAGACTATTATAAATGGACAAGAATCTTGTCCTTTAAAATTATTTGATACACCACAATAAATGAACAAGATTTCTTGCAAGTAAAAACCTATGTGTACAATATACAATATTTGATACACCACAACAAAATAGTGTAACTAAAAAGTAGAATCATACTCTCATAAATATGGTTAAAATTATGTTATATAATAGTTATGTAACTATCTCTTTGTAGATCTACGTATTACAGATAATTGCTTACTTGCTCAAAAGGGTTCCTAGTAAGTCAATTCTTAAGAATCTTTATGAATTATGGATAAAAAAAAACATAATTTGATGTACTTACATATTTGGGGTTGTCCAGCAAAAATAAGAGTATATAATCTACATGAAAAAAAAAGTACATTCTAGAACCATTAATGGATTCTTCTTAGGATATCTAAAAATCAAAGAGTTATAAATTTATTATTTTAATCATAGTACATGAATAGTTGAGTATGAAAATAAGTGTTTCATTGAGAATAGAGAAGTTAATAGGATTGATAAAACACGAAAAGTAGATATTAAAGAGAAAATGATAGAACAGTCAGTACTTGAGGCTATAAATAATGATTTAATTCTTACTGTAGTATTACAACACAACAATAGACAAAAACAAAAATAGATAAGGGATATAATCCCACTTGATATTAATGCTAACAATGAAATAATGGTTAATGAACAAACTCATAAGATTTAAGTGAATCTATAGGTTATGTTAAGGAGATCTATAAGAGAGCGTAGATATGCTATTTTTGATGATTATATGATTTATTCACTTGAACATGAATGTGACCTGAGTATTGATGATTATTTAATCTCTTTCTATGAAGTCATGAAAAGTAACAAATCAAATGAGTGGTATAATTCTATGAAAGATTAATTGGAATCAATGGATAAGAATTAAGTTTGAAAACTTATAAATTTACCTGTAGGGTATAAAAAAATCTATTGTAAGCAGGTCTTTTAAGTTTAAGCGTGACTTAAAAGGTAATATCAAAAGGTATAAGAATAAATTTATAGCCAAAAATTTCACTTAGAAGAATTACATTGATTATAAAGAAACATTCTCTTTAGTATCAAAGAAGAAATATTTTAGAATTATTACAGTTTTAGTGACCCGTTATAATCTGGAGCTTCACAAAATAGATGTAAAGACTATATTTTTAAATGGTTAACTTGAAGAGGAAGTATATATGATTTAATATAAGGTTTTTAAGGTTATAAGAAATGAGAATATGATGTATAAATTTAAAAAATCAATTTATGGATTGATATAAGCTTTCAGACAATGATACTTAAAGTTTAATGATATTTTTATGTCGTATGAATATTTAGAGAACAATATTGACAAGTGTATCTTCATAAAGGTTAGTGAGAGTAAGTTTAAAATTCTAGTACTCTATGTTGATGATATTTTGCTAGTTGTAAATGATGTAAAGAATTTTCTTTTTGATAGCTTCAAAATAAAATATATGAGAGAAACAACCTATGTACAATTCTTTTTATGATAGGGATAAAAATATTTTGTAACACATCACAAGGATTATCAAGTCTTCTTCAAAAACAACCTAATAATGAATTGAAACGTAAGAAAATGAACATAGTTCTTAATGCTTCAGTGATGGAGTGTTTAATGTATATTATGACATGTACTCAATCAAATATCAGTTATATTGTTGGTATTCTTGATCAACATTATTCGAAACCTTGTATGAATTATTGAAAAGCAACAAAGAAAGTATTAAGGTATTTACAAAGAACCCGAAACCTTATGCTCAGGTTTAGAAAAACAAGTAGCCTGGAGGTTATAGGTTATTCAGACTCAGATTATATTGGATGTGTTAATACGAAAAAAATTATTTGTAATTATATTTTCATATTATCGGAGGAACTATATCATGGAAGAGTGGTGAGCAATCTATTATTTTTAATTTCATTATTAATTTGTGACCTACTTTGAGGTTATAATTCAAGGATTGTGGTAGCAAAATTATATCTCAAGGTTAGAAATTGTGGAGAATATATCTAAAATATTGAGAATTTACTATGACAACTATACAATAGTATTCTTATCGAAAAATGACTGATACAATAAAGAAGCCAAACAAATAGATTTAAAGTATCTATTAATAAAAGAAGAGATACATAAACGGACAATGTCGATTGAGTATATATAGACCAATAAAATGATAGCAGATCCATTAACGAAAGCTCCACCAATACAATTTTTAAAAGACATATATACAATATGGGTTTGGTACAGAATGCCTTGTAGTATGGGTTTATGGTAAGGTATATACATTATAGTTTTATGATCATTACTGTTATGACACTATTAGATATCGATTATATTTATTTCTTGCACATTTATTATTATTAATTATTGAAGTATGCATGATTATTTGTTTGATGACAAGGTGAGATCCTAGAACAAAATTTTATATATTAAGAATTAAATTAATTTTTAATAATTAAAAAATGAATTAAAAAATTATTAGATTAAGTTAATTGTGATACTTGGAAGGAATCAAATTGGCTTATTTGTCTGTGACTGCTATGATTCGATTATGATTCGATTTGCTTGATTCATGTATGAATGATGTATTATATAGAAAATGAATTAAAGTGTAGAATTAAAGTTTTTATTATACTACAACCATCATATAAACTAAGTGGGAGAATGATAGAATTTATGGTTCATATAACTTAAAGTTGATAATATCGATGTATGTTCCCATATTGATTATTGGCGGTAATTACAGATCGAATTTAAGGGTGAAAATATCTTTCCCTCCGCTTCTTATTAAAGTTAAAGGTTAAAGGGTCAATTTGAACTTTTATGAAAAATTAGAGAGTCAAATTGATCATTTGACTAAAACCTAAAAATAAATTAAATAATTGATAATACAAGCAGTTTAAAAATTGTAAAAATTGAAAAAAGAAAAATTACTCATGTTTTATCTTTCACATAACATGGTTAGGTTTTCCACAATTGAGATTTTTTTTTCTTTGATTGATCTAGATCTATATCATCGAAGGTGAATTATAGTTTTGTAGAAGTACTACACCAAAATAAATCTTTAGCGGTATTTTTTAGTATCGTTAAAAACTTTTACGGCGCTTAAAAAAATATCCAAAAGACTTATATATAGCAAATATATAAATTTTACGGCGTTGTATTCAAAAACGTCACTAAAAGTATCGCTAAAAGTATATTTTGCTGCAGTGAAGGCAAAATAACAACAAAACAACAACATTAAAGAGAACTACAACAATAGATAATAGTAAGTTTTTCACTTTCTTCTTCTATTTGATTAAGCATTAATTGATTTAACTATCCATAAAACTATTAACGAACGATTAACGATAAAACGTTTCCAAATTATAGTTTATAACTTATGAAAGGTGATTATGAAATCCGACGACCTCCGTTTCTCATTTCTCATTCTTTCGGTTATGTGTGTTTGTTTATGATTTCAAGTCGTTGTGTGATTGAGTGCATATATTGATATTCATGTGTGTTTTGATATGGTTCCTTCCCTTATATGATGATATGGCATTTGCATCTATGGTTTCCAATGCAGTTAGTACACCATTTCTTCACAGAGGAAAGTTGGGATACTTTTAAACAGAACATGCTTGAAGCATCAAAGGTATGAACATAATTATCTTAATTCATTCACTCTGGCATTGAATTTCGTTGAATAATTTACCCGGGTGGCTATTGTTGGAATCCTCACTTATCACTTGTCCCACCCACCTGTCCCTGTAGGCAGGCACTTTATGTTGGTCAACGGTTTAGTAGGTGTCTTCCCAAGTTATATGGCCCTTTGGGTTTCTCTATTTGTCATGGGGTTTATTAGGGATTGCTGTCATTCCTTTGATCATGATATATGTTGCCTTAAAGAAGACGATTCGTCTTGTGCTTAAGCTTCCTGTTTTATATCATTGGCAGGAATGGATCGAGTCATATGGGGTAGTTCATTTTTGGAGATTTTGTACTAGGTTTTAGATGAGGTCAGCTTAATTTCAATTGATTAAATACAAGTTTAAGTGAGTGGATGTAGGGACGGAGTTAGGATCAAACAGTGGGAGGGGCAAAGATCTATTAAGCTTTTAAATCTAAAAATTGAGAGGGGCAAAAGCCTTATTTTATTGCTATTTAAACTAAGAGGACCTCATGTGTAATAATACCAAAAAATTTTGGGAGGGGTAACTTCGTCCCTGAGTGGATGTTTTGAATCGTTTCTGAGTTGCGAATTTGTCTTAATGCATGAAGAAGAATACGAAAGATGGTGAAGGAGAGAAGAAATAAAAAATTATAAATATAAAGGATTAAATATGTAATTATACAAATTATTTTTATTTTGATAGTCAAAATATAATTGAATTAATAGTTTATGGATTATTTAAATAATTTATCTATTTTTTTATTATACTAAATCAGCCTTTCTTTAATCAACAAACGGTTGAGTGGCTAAAACTTTACATCTTGACCCGTGTCGTACACCTAGTTTTGGTGAGTGAGTTTCGCAACAAGAATATTTTATGTACACAACGTCTCGATCCCAAAACTTAAAAACTAAGTTGCTTACCACTTTAATCAACCCGTTTGATAAATCTATAATAAGTAACATATGACATACATTTACTCTTATGTTTGTAACTTATCCACTTCCAAGTCTCCACTCTCCTATGTTCATCGACCCAAAACGACTTAGTTTAAAAATATAATTAAATAAAAGTATTAAAGATTAAATTTATAATTATAATAATTTTATTAGTTATCATATTAATATTTTTTTAAAAAAATTAAATAACTTAATTAAAAACATATTAATGATTGAAGGATTTTTTAAATAACAATATATTAAAAATGGTTATACCGAATTTTTCATAAAAATCGTAAGAATTTTGATATAAATTTTTTTGATATATACCATAATTTTTATGCTTTCTGCAAGAAATTCAAATATATATATTAAAATTTTTACACTTTTTATAAGAAATTAGTATGTACCAAAATCTTTACACTTATAAAATTTAATATATATTAAAAAGTTTTATATCAAAATACTTGTAAATTTTATAAAAAAAATGATATAATTGCTTTTTAATCGTTTTTTAACCTTGTGGTTTTTTAGAACGTACCAATAATTGAATGGTTCAGACTTGTTTGATTGATGAATTGGATCATTAGTGGTAACCACCCCCACCCCCACCCCCAAAGAAAATGTGACAACCTCGTGGTTTCATTTATTACAAGACAAGCTTTGAGAGGCCCTGTCTAAGAGAGCAGCAAGCTTTGACTTGCTAACTCTGATTGGAATTTCTATTGATGAGATTGGGGAAGTCACAGGTCTTTCTCCCAACAAAAGACCAGGCATCTTTAGCCCATGCTCAAACTCAATCGCCTCTTCCACTCTTCTCAAAACTTCATCAAAGCAGAAATATCGTCCGCATGCCCCAGAATCCATGCATTCATACACTTTAACATGAGCTTTACCCACCTGTTTCACATCTGCAATGGCTAAGCAGCCTTGTTGAAACATCTTCTGCCCACCTGCAGACCAACTTAGACTAGTCAGATTCGGGTATAGATCCAACTTTAAACACAGATATGTTTCACTTTTTTCAATTTAGAAGATCGTATTTGAATAATTAATGCGATAAAATGAGTGTATCCGACTATATTCAGGTTTTATGTACCTTTGAGGTATGGCAAAGCATTTGGAAAGGTGGGAGCCATGAGAAGACCAGGGCAGATAGTAACCAGGTTTACTTTTAGTTCCTTTGCTTTCAACCAAGCTATCTTCTCGGCCTTGGTCTTACCCAATGCAAGCCAAAGCTGTGGTCCAAAACAAGTAAACAATGTCATCAATTTGTATCTGTACATTGAAACTTGAAAACATAAGAATATTTGTCATCAAGCTGTGGTCATACCTTATTTTCTCTGCAAAATTCTTCACAGCTCCAACAGTTCTCATCAATAATCCGATCAGTGTTTTGGTTCTTCCAAATGGATGCAGTTAGAGAAGAAGTGAAGATGCATCTCTTTACATAGGCTGTCTTTGAACATGCTTCCACAACAATCCTCGCCATTTCGGTCTCAAGAAACACCATTTGTTCCTTAAAAATAACCAAACCATGTCAGTTGGCAGAACAAACCATTGTTACTGCTACAATCTATGTCTGCTTAACTTAGATCTTACAGAATAACCAGAGATCCCATGTGGATCAATGAAGGAAGATGTATGAAAAACAGCATGGCAGCCTCTAAAAGCATCACAAAAGCTTTGTAAATCTCCCATCTTGGTCACAACTACACTCTCCAATAGATTCAACTCTTCCACTCCCACCAGATCTTTCATTTCTTCAAAATCCACTGTTTAAAGAATTGCAAGTCAATATTCACCAATGTTATTCAGATTCGGTGTTGGAGTGGGTTTAAACAACTTACCTTGGTGTTGAATGGTGACTCGAACAAGGTAACCATGAGACAACAGCTCCTTGACAATGGTAGAACCTAAGCAAGAGTTGCCACTTGTCACACATATCAGTTTCTTGTCTGGTGCACTGAAACTACAACTAAATACATTCCCAACACACTTTTGCTCCTTTCCTGAAATGGGCACCAGCAACGGTGGTGTTGGCACCTCTACTTCTTCCATCTTCATTTCCTACAAGCTAACTCTGAGATAAGTCCCTGAGGATTTTATATGAGAAGTAAGCCAGTGTTGGCGGGTAGGTGGAGAAGATTAGATAGGGAGTCACGAGGGTGGTAACTGGTAAGTGCCGTGCAATGAGCATAATGGATTTTTTCACGTCACTGTTGGTCGACACACATATATAAAATACCACTACTTTTACTTGAGACTTGCACAGGTTCAGAGCTACTTCACATGCAATATTAACACAAGGGTGGAGATCAATTTGGTTTAAAAGTATATGTTATTAAATAATTAAAAAATTAATATAATATATAATAATTATACACCTTTAACACAAGTATAAATATGCATATAATATTAATATGTTGATAATTAATATTATTGTAATTCAATTGTAAACGACAATAGACATTTATCTATATTTATTCTAAAATTCCAAAACAAAGATATATTAATAAAATAATATAATATATCTCATTAAAAAAATAACGTTAAATCTGTTACCACAAAACAAAGCAAGTTATTAATATGTTAAACACAATTCTGTGAACGAAATAGAAATAAAATATATAAATTAGAAACGTAATGAAAAAAAAATCTGAAACTTTAACCGAGGCCTGTGCTATCACAGTGTCCTTAAAACAGATTCGTCCCCTCCCGGTGCTGGAGTTACTATGGAACGTCTGTCTCTCAGGATACAACGGTAGAATACAATAAGGAGAGCAACACTACCTTACTGCAACAACGAACTTTACAGAAGCAGAACACTATCTGGCTATAGGATATTTGTGGGGTTTTTTTCAGTATATAGAAATATGAACAAAGGGTCTCCTTTTATAGAGTTCATGCAGGGGACATGTTTAATTACAGAATTAATCTGTAATTAACAATTCCTGAAGAGTTACAACTCCCAGAAATTAAAATGGTATTTATCAGAGAATTAATCCAAATAAATTGGAGGTTACAACCAGCTGAAGGGTCTGCAACTCCATAAAAGGTGGTTTAATTCTATAATATTTGTTAAAAATAAAGTCAGAAAAGTAGAAAAAAATCTGTCATTTTAGAAATCAAGACTAAAGGCCCCAAGGCCTAAGGCCCATCTTTTGACTTTCATAAAAGTCAACTAATGCTAGCCCAAAGTGCCTATGGTGTCTAATCCAAGCCTTTGACTTATTTCCAATAATAACATGAAGAGCTTTTGTATATAAAGCTTTCCAAATCTAAGTTCCCAACAAATGTGGGATATTATACTTTTCATTTTATTTTTCCAACATCATGGGTGTTACATTGAGCAACAATTTCTCATTCACCCATTAAACATTTTGAGCATGTAAATATACAAATTTAATCTACTCTTGTTGTAGATTAATAATACACTTAGTCCCAATTAATTTGGAACCCATTAATTTTACTAATGGAACTCACTCAAATTTAAGCTCAAATGTCCATGTACCATACCATTTTCCCAACAAAATCTAACTCTAAAAATATATATCACAAGAATATAATTTTTTTACCACTTTCATAATGAAAGTAAGACACTAACAACATAAAATAAAAAATTCAAAATAAAAGTATATTGATAAAATGAGAAAGAACAAAATGAAAAAAAAATAAATAAAAAGTTAATCGATTTGTCGTCGAAGATGAAGAAAATTATATTAAAATTAAAAGAGTAGCGAGAGACACAGGGGCAGAGGTCAATGGGGAATGGAAGTTCACCTAATTTTGAAAAATATATATATATATATATTCTTTTAAAATTTTATTTTATCCTTTAAAATATTTTTATAATTTTTAAATATTTTTAATTAAATGCACTCTTAGAAGTTAAAAAATTTCATTATCTTATTATTTTTTAAAAACTTAAATTGGACCCCCATTATTTAAAAAAAATCACATTTTAAAAATTTAATTTACATATCCAAAAAAATTTAAGAATTTTAAATAGTCTTTCTTAAACCCCATTATCAAGACTCAACTTTAAAGGTACGCAAGATATTGATAACATAAGAGAATGCATATTCAAATGGCTTAAATTCTCATTTGCCCCTTAAACTATGCATTTTTTTAAGTATATCTTAAAGTATTTTTTAGACATTTTGTCCTTAAACTATAAATCATTATTTCGTTTGACCCATATCATTTATCGTCGATAATAAAAAATCATGAATCAATCGGAACTCGTCATATGCCACTAATAAACTAAAAAATACATGATTTTAATAAAAGGGGTAAATTTCAAACTAAGTCTGCCAAAAATTTATTTTTGTTCAATTTAGTCCTAAAAAATCTTTATTTAACCTAAAATCGGGTCTACTTTTTAAATTAAATTAGTCTAATAATTTCAATATGCGGATATTTTTTTCCTTGTTTAGACCTATAAATCTATATTTATCCCAAAATTGTCCCCTATTTCTTTCTGATTTTTATAATGTAGTCTAATTTTTTTTTTAATTTAGTCTAAAAACATTGTTAGACCCGAGATTAACCCTAATTTCTTTCTATTTTTTTATAATTTAGTCCAATATT
The DNA here is from genome assembly GCA_035048815.1 of Abelmoschus esculentus. Classification (NCBI taxonomy): domain Eukaryota; kingdom Viridiplantae; phylum Streptophyta; class Magnoliopsida; order Malvales; family Malvaceae; genus Abelmoschus; species Abelmoschus esculentus. Next base: position 7,861,263 of record JAUCBN010000051.1, on the reverse strand, counting down.
TTGAATACAATCATATTTTGTTCAATTTTGTCTAAAAAAACATTGTTAGATCTGAGATTAACCTTAACTGCTTTCTAATTTTTATAATTTAGTCTAATATTTTAAATATAATCATATTTTTCTTCAATTTAGTCCAAAAATCATTGTTAGACCCAATTTATTTCTAATTTTTATAATTTAGTCTAATATATTAATATAATGTCATTTTTGTTTCATTTAGTCCAAAAAGTCATTGTTATACCCGGAATTAATCTCAATTTCTCTTTAATTTTTATAATTTAGTCTAATATTTTAAATGTAATGTCATTTTTGTTCATTTTAGTCAAAAAATCATTTTTAGACAAGAAATTAACCCCAATTGCTTTCTAATTTTTATAATTTAGTCCAATATATTAATATGATGATATTTTTTGTTCAATTTAGTCCAAAAAGTCATAGTTATACCCTGAAATTAACCCCAATTGCTTTCCAATTTTTAAAATTTAATACAAAATTTTTAATATAGTCATACTCTTAGGACTGCATTAAACATAAATATAATTATATTTATAAAAATTGGAAAGAAATTGATGTTAATTTTGGGTCTAACAATGACTTTTTGGACTAAATAGAACAAAAATAAGAATTTTAGGACTAAATTATTAAAATTAAAAAGAAATGATTCAATTTTGTTTTAAATATAGATTTTTAGGACTAAACTGCACAAAAATATATTTATATTTAAAATATTAAATTAAATTATAAAAATGATAAAATAATAGATATCAATTGTGGGTTAAATAAATAGTTTAAGGACTAAATTAAATAAAAATATCATCATATTATATTATTAGAATAATTTATAAAAATTAAAAAATATGTTGAATTTTGCGTTAAATAAATTTTTTTAAAATAAATTGAATAAAAAAATATATATATCAGATTTAACATGTAATTTACCTCTTTTATTAAAAACAGATTTTATTTATTAATAATACGTGACATATTTTGATTAGTCCAAAATTTTTTCATTAACAATAATTAATAATAAAACCAAACGAGATAACCATTTATATTTTAAAGATAAAACATCCTAAACAATACATTAGGGATTATTGAAAAAAATGTGTAATTTAAAGGCTAAATTAGCATTTAGCCTATTTAAACTTAATAGCTTATATTTTTAAAACAAGTTATAAACTCTGAATACAGACAATAAATTGAACCAATTTAATAAATAAATAAAATATTGTTTGAGACGGAAACAATTTGGTTAGTTGTTTTTGTTTTGTTTGAAGAAAATAAAATTTCTTAAAGGCAGTAAACCTCAATTATATTCTTTTAATCAGAATGTTCAACACTATAAAAAAATTTAAAACCCTAACAATATTGAAAAGTTGTTTAAAAAAATAATATTGAGATAACTGATAAAATAAATTGATTAGAATACCTTCCATTCGAATATTGTATTTGGGTCTGAAACTCAAATCACAATTATAAAATTTTTGACTTATTTTAATTTAAAATTCACAACTAATTTCAAACTTATGAAGTTTAAAATTATACTTGAGTATTTTTTTAAATATCTTAAAATTTATTGATGATGGACCAACTTTTCTGATAATAATATTTTAATTATCTAAATCATAAATAATGAATCAGAGAGTTAAATAAGTTTTATTATTTAATTTTTTAAAATCGATTAATGATAGTCGAAGAAGGATCATAATGACCAAAGGAGGTAGATCATCGTTGTAGTCTAAACGTAACGATGATCGAAAGTATTTTTTAGATAGTATTTTTTGTATTCGCGACAAACATAAAAAATATCAAATTTTTTATCTTAAAAATGATATTTTGAATTAAAGAGAATTTTTTGTGCGTTATTAAAGAGAAAAATTTTAAAAAAAAAGTTTAAAAAAAGTGAAGAGGGTTTTTTTCGGCCTAAAATTGGATTTTGTATCTTATTTTGAATTAAAGTCATTTATTTATTTGATAAATTTTTTCACCTTAAAATAATCTCACCCAGGACTTTTCGCATTTTAAAATCACCTCAGCGTTACTCGTTAGTTTCTAAAGTTTTTTTTTTTTAAATTCTACAACGGGCATCGAACATCGTTGAACACCACAAATGTTGAACATTGTTGAACACCATTAAATTAATTAATAAAAATTTAAAATATTAAGGACTCAATACGTAATTAATGAAAGTGTGATAAACTCAACATATTATTAATAATTATATGATTAGTCCTATAAATTTTTATTCTTTATAAATTAATTTAATAATGTTCAACGGTGTTCAACATTAACGATGTTCAGCGGTGTTCGACACCCATTATAGACTCATCTTTTCTTTCATTCATATTTAGATTAAATCAGATTTTTAATGGGTAAATACCCTTTTGGGTTTCATTTTTGTTTTAATTTATTTCTTTTCTTAAATTTACTTACGATTTAAATAGTTTTATTATACCTACCATCCTTATAATTTCAAATTATTTTAATTTGGTCACTTTTTAGATTAAATCAGATTTTTAATGGGTAAATACCATTTTGGTCCATAAAACTTCCAATTTTGTTTTAATTTAGCCCATATCGATGGTTTAATTACCTTTTCAGGCCCTTTTTAAGGTTTGTTTGGTATTTAATCCCCATTTTCATGCATATTTAAAATTTCAATATTTTTTATTTTATTTTAGTCCTTATTTGTTCTCTGTTGCGTTTGTGTTATATTTTGTTTGCTATATGGATTATTTGCTCATGTTTGGTTGTATGCCTTTTAGGATAGTTCTAGGGTTTTAAATTTTAATTTATTTTAAACATATCATTGGCTTAATGAGTGTATGCTTAAATTAATTAAATTAAATTAAATTAAATTTAGGTACTTAGATTAGTTAGAATCTTTAGTAATAATTAGACTAGAATTAATTTAACTAATTTAAAATTTTTCCTCCGCTCCATGAGACATATTTTAAATTAATTAAATTTATTCTATTGCTCTTAATTTTTTAAATAAAATTAATATCTAATTTAGTTTATAAGATAAAAATCATAATCAATAATTTTATTTATTTTATGTAGTATCCTAGTTTAATGAGATAAAATTTTAAATTAATCAAATTAATTATTACGATCCAAAATAATCTTGTAAAATATTAAGTTTTTAAATTTTTAGGTTTCGATCAATTTAAGGTAATATTAGAATAATTTAGTTAAATAATTAGATCATCAATTATATTTTTTTATAATTTTGGGCTTTTTGTTTAGAACTTTAGTGAGCGTCCTACTTTTTTTTAAATGTATTAATATGACGTACATTTAATTTTTATTCATTTGGCCTTAATATTTTCATAAATATTTTTGAAAATAATTAATCTTAACTATCGAAAGGAGGTATTTATTAATTTAAATATTTGTATCGTGAAATCTTGACATAACAGATGCTGACTAAATATTTAAATTAATTTACATTGTTTATAGATAAACTTCAAAATAAATAAAATTAAACAAATCATAACATCATACTAATTACTTTTATCATGCATAAATGTGATATAGTTTATCATAACAAATTAATACGATAGTCAAACTTATTTAATGTCGGTTTAATTTGTGAGTCTAATATAAAATCTTTTATTAATTAAATGATTAATTAATTCAAGTCCATCAAATACCAAAGCCAATTTAATTAAATATTATATTCAACTAAGAATGTTTAAATAAATCCAATTTCAATGATTTTCATCAATATAAAAACAACGAATGATTTGGTACTAATTTTATGTATTATGGGTGTTAATCATTTCTCACACGTAATCAATTTCTAAATTTATTTTTTATGAATTCCTAGTTTTTATGATATTTGATTTACTTTAATCAAGTGACCGATAACAATTTTAGATTTATCATCAAAATACGATTTTTAAAAAGTTTTAACTAAGAAATAAATGTCAAAGTTATACATTTTTCTGAGATAAGTGCCTTTTTTTTTTTTTACTGAAATAGATTCTCAAAGTTTCATTATTTAGTGTTTTAAAGTAACACCATTAAAAAATCATCACCCAGTCATGGATTGATATTTTTTGTTTTAAAAATAAACAAATAAAATAATGTAAATAATATTTTAAAATTTTTAAAAATAAAAATAGTCCCAAAATCTTTAAACCTCCCAAACCTTAAAACCAAATACGATTCATACCAACTCCTGAATTCTTTTTATATGACATCTAGTCTACTTTAGTGAAGCGATCAGTAAAGATTCTAGATTTATCATCAAAATATAATTTTTAAAAAGATTTAACTAAAAATAGGTGCCAAAACAATACACTTCTTCTGAGATAAGTGCCTAATTTTTTTTATTGAAATAGGTGTTAGTTTTTATTTCGTTAGTGTTTTAAGGTAACACCGTTAAAAAATCATCATCAATAATAGATTGAAATTTTATTATTTTTAAAAATAAACAAAAAAATAAAACTAAATAATTTAAATAATATTCTAAAATTTTTAAAAATAAAAAAGTCTCAAAATCTTTAAAATCTTCAAAATTTAAAATCAAAGTTGATGTCACTATCGTTGTTGATAACCTTGTCAACCCCGTCGTTGTCATCTTCTTAAGTCATTGTCGATTTTTTCTAACCTTCCCTCGTCGATATCAATACGAGGGATTTCAATTATACGTCAAACAACAAATGTGAAATGTTTTAGTCGTTTAATGTTTGATTGCAATGCCTTTCGTCGGTTATAGACGATAGATGATTGAGAGAAATAGACGGTGGCCTTAGACAATGACAAAATCCAATGAGATTATCGATAGTTGTTTCAATTTTTAGATTTTATGAATTTGAGATTTTTTTGAAAATTTATTTTTTTTTTAGATTTTTTCAAAATTATTTTTTCAGTATATTTAGAAAAAATTAAAATAGAAACATGTTAAATTATGATTGAGTGATGAAATTTTTTAACAATGTTACCTTAAAAACTAATAGAATGATACTTTAGGTATCTATTTTAGCTAAAAAATATTAGACACCAACTTTTTAACAATATTACCTTAAAACACTAACGGAAAAAAAAATATTAAACACTTATTTCAACCAAAAAACATTAAACATCTATATAAAAATGGGTAAACTACTCCATTGACCACCCAATTAATTGGGGATACCTATTTTAATCACCAAACTCGTCAATCAAACTACCGAACTTATTAAATTGACATATTTTAGTCATTGCCATTAAAATTCAAATGGATAATGAGACGTTTCCGTTAATAAAAATATGAAAAATTACACATTTAATCTTTATTATTTATTTGTTAAATCAATTTAGTTCTAATTCTAATAAAATAAAATAAAATAAAATCAATCATCTAATCGAATTAAGACACGTATTCGAACAATGAAAGAAAAATAAAGTTGAAGTAGAATGTTTTGGGGAATTGAACCCATAACATAGATGTGGAAAAGTACTGCTCCAACCACAACACCACCTTCATTTACTTAATATAGAGTACTAGCATAATTTATTAAACGAAAAACGGAAATCCTCTGATGAGAAAACTCTCGCCATTACTGTATCTCTATATAACCTTTGCACCATATAAGATCCAATGGTAAGAGTTTTTACAGAAATTAGTCTTATTTGGCATTTAGTTAGATAAAAATAATTATAAAACACTCCAATTCATCTTCATTTTTTTACATTCATCGAGAAGCGAAGAACATGAAAACCAAAATTGTTTTCTGCTTAGTTTTCAAGATTCTTGTGAGGGAAGGTTGTTAGCTTCATCCAAACCTGATAGAGATAATGTTGCAGCCTATGCTTGTTGGTTGGTGTCCCATAATTCTTGAGGTTTCTAAAATAATGTTATTTTTTTCATTAGTACAAAAATAATTGCTGTTAGTAATCTTGACAGAGAATGAGGGAAGGTTATATAGTGGTGCAGTAATGGTGAGAGTTTTTTCATCGAGGATTTTTGTTTTTACTATATAACAAGTGAAGGAAGGAAGTGTATGGTTGGTGCATTACTTTTCCTTCCTTGATGGTGTGGATTCTATTAGAAGAATAGATTATCAAGAAGCTGTTATAGTTGTTAATGGTGGTAAACAATAGTTATTAGAAGAGTTGAGCTCTTCATGAGTCTTATAAATAGCAATGTAGTTCAGCTTGTAATTACACATTGATTGAATAAAATATATCATCACCAATTTATCAATGTCAGAGTCTTTGCATGTTATCATTCATCATCAATCTTGAAACAGTTACCGCTGTCGATCTCACTCAATTTTCACTCGTCATTTCTCTCTTTCAATCATCAGCCATGAATCCAATACTAGTCACCTTATCATCTTCTTCGTTGGCTTCGTTTATGGCTTTTCCTTCACGTAGCACACTCAGGCTCAGGGCTTGTTCTGCAAAGTCGGATTATGTTCTTGTTTCCGAGTCGAATGGCAAGAAACGACCCCTCGATCAGAAGCTTCAATCCTTTGCCAAGATGACTATTTTAGTCGGTGCAACCTCTTTGATGATTGGGAAATTCTTCAAGTTCTTTGTCAAGGCTGACTCTCCATTGTAACGGTCTAAAATTTTTAGTTTATTAAAACGGTGAGTTTTGGATATATATAAGGATAAAGTATCTTTTACTGAGAATGAGGCTTTATCTTCTCTATAATGGTTAGAAAAGAATTATCGATGAATTAATGAAAATTTTTTGATTTTCTTCCCCAAATTTCTACTTCTGCTTCTCATCTCTATTCATCTGTTCCTTCCCTCAATTTGATTCTTCGTTTTAGTTTTGGAGTGTTACAAAGGTATCAGAGCCACGTCGATCTTGCAATGGATGAAGGTTACGAGTCCTTTCGTGAGGCCTTAGAATCGTTGTTGTTCGACAGATACTTCGCGAATCGAAACCTTCTCGTTACAATCTACCATGCTAGTTGCCCGATTACTCAAGAAGTTTTACATCGGATTTTCTCAACTTATGGGTCTGTGCAAAAATTTTTCCAGTTTCAGAATTTGAGTGGCCTTCAGTTTCTTGTCCAATTTCAAGGTTACGGTACTATCGCAGCAAGGAATTCTTTGCAGGGACGCAATATATATGATGGATGTTGTCGGCTCGACATTCATCTTTTGGATGATGTAGAGGTAAACAATTCTTCCGACATGAAACTTGAAACTGGGTTAAAAAGCTCTGGTGATTTGAAGGTGTTTGATCAAAGGCCTGAGAAATCAGATAACTCATTCTGTGTGAAAGATTGCACAGAATCAAGTGAAGCTCATGTGTTTGATAAAATGACTTTAAGAAAAACTGAAATTCCAGATATGGATGTTAAAAATAGTGAAACAACAATCTTGGCGAGTTCTAGATTTTCGTTGGCTATGGATACTTCTTCAAGTTTAGAAAATCTGATTGAGGATCTGCTGGCACTAATAAATGATGATTCAAGGGACGCTAATATCAGTTTGTTCGAGAATGATATAGCTACTTAAGAATTTCATCCTCTGTCAATGGCTCTACCTTCAATGGTGAAGAAAACAACAATTTTAATGCAATAGCTTCTAAGTTTCCCCTGTGTGACATCTTGCAAGAGGTTGATATTATCGAACCAATTAAAAATTATTTTACTAGTAATTGGAATAACAATGTTGTTTCAATTGGAGTGCAAGAATTAATGGAAACAGTAAGTGCCTCTTATATTGTTGTGAATCATGGTAGTGTTTCAGTGAAGCAATGGTTTGATAAGGATATAAATGTGAATTTAGGAGATTGGAACATCAATTTATTTAGACTGTCACTGTTTTTGTGCACTGAATGTATGCTAGATCAAGACAGAAATATTATGTTGGTAAAGAGCAAACCGATTCAGCATAGGATTTTTAATTGGATTTGGGCTGTGAAAAATTATGAAATAATTGAAAAAAATTTTGATCCCGGAGGAAACTCATTTGCAAATGTTATCCCGAAAGTAGTTATGTTGGTTCAATTGTTGTTGCTGACAAAGGTTAAGAGAGCATTTGGTTATATGTGGTCTAATCACATAAAGAAAGATTATCAATCTTGTTTTATTTTATCCTTGAGAACAAAAATTTCCTTTTATGCAGGGGATATGGGACAAGTTTTGAACCAAATAATTAATTTGGTTGTAACTTTTTGTTACAATGTTCTGAAGGTTTTTGTTAATTCAAACAGTGAGATAGAACTTGCAGTTTATACTTATAATTTCGATAGCTTGCCTTTTAATTGAGGAGACGACTACAAACTTCCAAATATCCCTGAGAGAGATCTTGGCATGTATGAAATGAATGTTTGTGCATTTACTACTGATGAATTTAGTTCCTTGGATCAAAATATATGTGGCACTTATGCTCGTCTGATGGAGATCGCACACCTTCTAGAACTTGGAATCAATGCAGTAGAGTTGCTTCCTATGTTCGAGTTTGATGAATTTGAGTTTCAAAGGCGTTCTAATCCTAGATATCACATGAACAATACATGGGATTACTCGACAATAAATTTCTTTGCTCTTATGAGTTGTTATGCTAGTGGAGGAGGAGTTGGTGGTGCTTCTCGGGAGTTCAAAAAATGGTTAAAGCCTTGCATGGTGCTGGAATTGAAGTGATCTTGGATGGCTTTCATAATCACACTAACGAAGCTGATGATAAGCATCCTTATACCACTTCATTTCGTGGCATAGATAACAAGGTTTATCACATGGTGGACTTGAACAACAAAGTTCTACTGTTAAACTTCTGTGGATGTGGGAATACATTGAACTGCAATCATCCTGTTGTCATGGAGCTCATACTTGACAGCTTAAGACATTGGGTTGTTGAATATTACGTAGATGAATTTCGGTTTGACTTTGCTAGTGTACATTCTGTTTTGAGTAAATTCAAAAGAGCATGGGGACATATTTGGTCCAATCACCGAAAAGAAGAAGATCAAGTTTAAATCCTTGAGGCCAAAGATTCTTTTCGAGAAGGGAGTATTGTAACGGTCTAAAATTGTTAGTTTAGTAAAACGGTGAGTTTTGGATATATATAAGGATAAAGTAGTCTTTTATTAAGAATAGGGCTTTATCTTCTCTGTAATGGTTAGAAAAGAATATTGATGAATTAATGAAAAGTTTCTGATTTTCTTCCCCAAATTTCTGCTTCTGCTTCTCATCTCTGTTCCTCTGTTCCTTCCCTCAATTTAATTCTTCATTTTAGTTTTGGAGTGTTACATCCACCTCCAACGGTGGAACAAGAACCTGCTTTTCTGGAAGAAAAAGAAGTGGCGGAAAAAACCCAACACCCAAAACAAAAGCAAAGTTCACCGCTTTTGAGTTTCTTGAATCTAATGAGGAAGCCGTTAAGGCATTGCAATCGTACTTATACCTTCTCGAAAATCACGAAGACAAAAAAACGCTTAGTATCTTGAACCGTTTGGTTTCTGCTCAACCTGAGGTTACTGACTGAAAATTCTTGTTGGCCAGATTGTTGGGGGACATGGGTCAACCGGAGAATGCACGCAAAGTGTTTGAGGAAATTCTTTAGTCAAATCAATTCTCTTACGAGACCTTGTTCGAAAATGCTTTATTGATGGATCGTTGCGGAGAAGGAAAATCTATTTTCAAGAGGTTAGAAAAGTTCTTAGCCCTTGTCAGAAAGAGAAGAACACTACATTACAAGGAGGTTCCGGATTTAGCCCACCATCTATCAAGAACCCAGTTCTGCGAACAATATCCTTGAGAAGACGATGACGATTTAGGACAATAACTATCAAAACAATTATCTAATTGTTCAATAATAGGCAATATGCTACTAAGAAGCAATGTCTTATTGTAATAACCATGATATAGTTTGGAAGGATCGACTAAAACCCACACGGTTCACTTGCCATTTTTTTTGGCAGCAGACTTGGTCACCTTGGCAATTGGCACCACTTGGATCCTTCTTCACCTTACCGCATAAATGTATATTCTTGTTGCTTCAGATTTAGTAACAGACCATTTACGAAAAGTGTTTTTCGAGTAGTAGGATCGATGTTACAAATTGCGGAGGGTTGTTCTATTGATTGGTGATCATATTTTTTTCAAAAAGAAAATTGATGCTGATTTTTTTTTATGATCAAGAAAATTTCGAATGACAAGAAAATTGTGAAAACAAAGTCGATTAAGAAAAACGAAAGGATGAAGAACACTTTCGATTCTCGATAAAACTACCAAAAAAAGAATGAGCTAAGAAGAACTAAAGGATGAATAACACCTTCGATTCTTATTGAACCACTAAATAAGAAATACAATTATTTTAGTTTGAAGGAATTCTAGATAAAGAAACGAAAGATGAATGATGCTTTCGATGCCTTTTTTAATGATCAAGTTCAAGTATTGATATCTTTTATCTTCTACTCGAGAATCACCAATCCAAAGAGAATTGAGAAGCATGAAAAAGTAGGGTGAATGTTAGATGAATAGTTGATCAAGAAGTTGTTATAGTTATTAGAGGTTGTTAGCAATAGTTGTTAGAAGAGTCGAGCTCTCCATGAGTCTTATAAATAACAATGTAATTCAGCTTGTAATCACACATTAATTGGATAAAAAATATCATCACCAATTTTTCAGTGTTAAGGTCTTCACAGATTCAAATCCCCGCATTCTACTTCAATTTTATTTTCTTTCATTGTTTATGACTAATTTGATGGTGATATGTGTCAACATTCGATTGATTGATAAAAACTATTGAATTTGATAAAAGTCTATTAAATTGAATAAATAGAAAATAAAAATAGATGGAACACGTCTTTCAAATTATTTGATGAATCATTAAATTATTTGATGAATTCATTACTTTTTTTTGTCTTTTAAGAGACAAGTTGCATATTTATATATACAGATAAATCAAGTCAATTACTCCATGTTTATTTTTAATGAGGATAATCCTGTTGGAAACGACGAATTTGATGCTGCAGATCATTTGAAAACACATTTTAGTCGCATTAAGACAACATTTGATGTACAAATGTGAAAGATTTAAGTTAAGAATAACAGGAAATATCGATCATTCTCTGCAATCATCTTACATAGCATTAGACAACAGTCCAGGAACATTCCATGCTTATTCCAATGAAAACAAACAGCATCCACATATAAAACAAATGAACTCAATGACAGTAGTGACTGAACCAGCAATATTTCCCTCCCCCGCCATGTTCGATCTCGTGTTCGTCGCCTCTGCTGTGAACCCACCACAAGAGATTAGTGAGTGAATTCCCATCATCATGACCCTGCAGGTTCTTTATCTTCTCCAAAGCACTCTGTTTGTCATAAATTGCTTCCAAGGCATACACAAACCCTTTCCATCCCTCTCCAACACCATCCCTTTCCAATGCCGGAAGTGTCCAGTTCACGAGCTCTCTAGTGAACTCGATGTCGGAGAACAGCACCTCACTGATAGGCAATATGGGGAGCAATTGAATTCCAAGCCGGCACTCTCTCCATTCAGGTGGAGCAAACCAAAGGCCACTGTCCCTCTTGTTTGCCCACAAGACTCCCACCACTCGGTTCTCTCTAGTGAATTCATCTCCGTAGAGAGTGTCTCCTTCCTTCACATGCCACCATGTTTGCGTGGATTGAATCTCCAATGCCGTGAGGGTCGATCCAGTTGCAACAAGATGGGTGTCACCGTAGGCTAACCCCATTAGTGCAGCAGAGTAATATGCATCGACTGCCTCACTAGTGCTCTCTTGGTTTCTTCCATCCGCAAATTCAGTCAACCCTCCGGCCCAAGAATGGAGTTTGTACATATCGAAACACCTCAATCGCGGATAATTCGAATTTGATCGCCTGCCTAGGTTCATGAAATCCGCCACGAGTGAGTAAGCTTGTGGCTTATACCTCCTTCCCCAAGCCGGATCGATCTTGGCCAAGACAGCTATTCCGTAAAGGAAGTAACCGATATGAAAATGGTGATCATTGTAAACACCAAAACCGAAATCCGCCCCTGAATCACCCGACCCTTGTTTAGTCACAATGCCACCCCATTTCGATTCATACAGAAAACCATTCCCATTGAAAGTCCCTTCCAGCCATGGCTCAATTGTATCCTTCAAGAACTTCCTTATCGCAGGAATCACATCAACATAGCTGACTTCTTCAGCAATTAACGCCAACCTCGCCGCTCTCGCGATCAACTTCCCGTAAAAATAAGACGATGTCGTGGTTATCGCGGACGAATTCAACGCCTCAACATCCGTAGCAAGAGCAGTCACAATCTCGGCATAGGATTCTTCGTTAACCCCTTTAATCGAATGCCAAGTCACCGAAACTTGGTGCGGTTTCAACACCCAGGAATCACCGACAACACCAACAAGCTCCCCATCAATACTTTTGTACTTAAAATGGTCTAAAACCTTAACATCACAGCCATGGCTGGCTAAAATATCTAGATGGAGCGGGTGTGCAAGCATAAGCAAATCACCCCATCCCTTCTTTTCCCATTTATATTCCAAACTGAAGGGTTTAGTCAAAACCGCATCCCCCGAGGTCGGGTAGCAGGGGCTGAACTGATCAAGGACAGATTCATTCATCGGATCAGAACCGGGTAGCACAGCAATCCGAATAATACCCGAAAACCCATCGGAACCGATGGAAGAAAGATCATGATTCAAACTGACGGACGAAGACGTATATATAAGCCATGTTTGACCGTTATTAAGCTTGACGGTGTGCTTGGTGAGGGAACTATTGGAAGAAAACGAGAGAATCGCATGAATTGTAGATATCGATATTGGTGTATTCCCTGTTACAGAACAGGTCACAAAGGGACTACCTCGGACGAGAAAAAACCGAAGGTTAGAAGAGGGGAAATCCAGAGTAACACTGAGATCACTGTAAGAAGAGATCACATGGGGTGTGGCGGTTCTATCAGCGGCAGAGACGGTAAGATCTGGGATGAAAATTTGGTAAATGAAAGAAGGGTTGTGGAATTGAGATGGGTAGGAGATGGAAAGGGAAGAGTCGGCCGATTTGATGAGATAAGGGTGAATGTATTCTGGTTGGTCTCCATTATTGAGAGTGAAGTTTTGGAAGAAAGAGTTGGTGGGGAGAGGGGTGGAGAGGAGGTCCGGAGAGAAGAAACGGGAAGGATCGGGTAGGACGGTGGATTGGACACTGGGGAAGAGGAAAGGGTGGATTTTTTGAGTGATTTGAGGAGGAGGCGACATAGTCGGAGTTGGCTTGCAGGACATGTCTTTGAGTTGTGAAGAAAAAATTATGAACAATTCCAAACTCCAAGTAAGATCAAGAGGGGTTGGATTGGAACACAAGTTAAGGGGAAGAAGATGAAGTTTCTATCGTTGTTGAGGATTTTAAGTTATATCGAACATTATTTATTGAGATAATTATTTAAAATTGTTTTAATTTATAAGACTAACAAATAAATTATATGTTTTCATTGAAAAAATTATTAGGTAAACCTTGTTCACCACGTCATCTATGGTTCCAAGTAATCATTGATCTTAATTTTTTCAAGTGAATCATCACCTCTTTCCTATATATACTTAGTGGGTGGGTAGTTATTAAGTGATTATTTAAAGATCAACGGTCATGATTACTTATACTTAGTGGGTGGGTAGTTATTAAGTGATTATTTAAAGATCAACGGTCATGATTACTTGGACTATAAATAATGTAGTGAACAATGTTCACCTAATAATCTCTCGTTTTCATTGGGTTAAAATTATTGTTTAACTATTTTAAAATTTTTAGAGGAATATGACCTTTATAGAATTATTTGAAAATATTTTTTTAATATATTGGACCAAGGAAATGCCCTTTGTTTCCACTGCTTAAGAGGTAAGCAAACTAGGAAGAGTAGAATTGGAGTCGACCCTTATTCCTCCATTTCTGCCATCCCCGTCTTCTTACAAGTTACTGAGTTGGCTCATGCTTTTAAGTTTTGTTATCAATCATTGTTTACAAAATTTAAATTGGCTAAATGTTGAAATAAGGTATAATCTTTTAGGTTGACTCATAAGATCCTAATATCTTAAAATATTAAACAAAGATTTGTCATTTTCAAATATATTACAATAAAGATTTAACTTTTAATTAAGTTAAATAAGGACTCAACATTCTAAGATCTATTTAGATAAGATCCTAATATTTTTCGTGACAAAGAAAATTGAATTTTATTAAAAAATTATTGATGATATTATAAGTATAACACATCTAAAAAAGAGAATGACGAAGATTAATATACTAAAATCTCGTACAAAACTCAAAAATGTAAGTAAATACTTTCATAAAAATTATCATATTATTAAAATCTAAAAACCTTCATATTTTTTTTGTCTCTATCCAAACAAGATAAATTACAAGTCGAAAAAGGAGAGGTGCGAGCCAAGCTATCATACAAATTGCTTCACTGCACAAGACTGACTATATCGACAATCATTAATTTAATGAGGGTCCATCTTTTTAGACCAACAACAAAATCATAATTAAAAACTAACACTATAATATCTTTATACAAGTACCAAATAACCAGAAATGTTTGAAATCAAACCAAAATAAAAGATAATCCAAAATCTTAAAAAAATATACCAAAAAAAGTGTACCACAAAATAATTTTTTTATTAAAATTATATAAATAATAATAAATTTAATAATCTACAACTAACATTAAATTAAGAGGCTGCAAGATCCAAATATTTTTAAATCTAATCAAATAATTAATTATTTGATTAAAGATGATGATGTGGTCTAGTTTACTTTATTATTTTTATAACGTGTCACAACCTCAATTCATTTCACTTGCTTTTTGATGTGTTGAATTCGAGCCATTTTACACTAAAGCCCAATAATTAAACATAAAGCCCACACAGTGAACATGAATGTTAGTGGGACTCGAAGAGGACAATGAAGGCAAGTCGGGCATTTTTATACAAATAATCTTGTTTTAATAATTAGTTAGAAAAATAATCTACCAAACTCAATTATTTAGATAAATATTTATTTTACCTATCGCGACGTAGACTCAAATAGATAAAAAAACGTTTAAGGTCGTCATCGGTCTTTTAAATGAGATAGATTAAAAACTTAAAAAAATCGACGATTTTAAAATCTTGTGTTCAGTTATATGATTATGTGTGGAAAAGGATTAACACTACTATAACATCCATAAAACGACGCTTATTTAATCACTAATATTTTCCAACATAATTTAGACATTCATGCTAAAGCTCTACTAAGCCCTAAGTCTATATATTTTTAAAATGAGTTTTTACATTAATTAAAAATATTTAAGTGAAATGATATTTTTAAATTGAATTCATTGTATGTATATACTGTAACAATCAAACAATAATTTTTTAGCACAAAATTTCATATATAATAATAAATCAATACATATACATCGACGATATAATATCGTTAGACAATTGATATAAAATAAAGTTATCTCTATTATTTTTTGTAAGATCAAAGGATAATATTACGAATTCATTAATCAAAAGAATAAACCGATGTCAAGTTGAGAAAACACCAAAAGGAATGAGACTAAAGCCCATAAAAAATAAAGCTCTATGTGAAGGAAAACCTAACTAACTGGATATCCCAAGAACTAGGTTTAAAGGGACAACCTAATTGCATAGACTTAATCGGTCATTGTGGGGGCATTTTACCCCAAGCTTGTTCCTATGATGTAAACAGTGATAAAATGTTGTATAGGATAAGCAAAGTCTTTAATGATCATTGTAAACTTTGGTGAGCCAAGCAACATAAATCACCAATGTAAAAGTGAAGTAGGACCACTTCAAGAAGACTATTGGACATAATTCTGTTAAACTTTTACAAAATCAGACAATGTTCACAGACATATAAACATAACAACGAAAACTAAAACTCTTGTCAAAGGGATAGTTGTGTGAAGTATATCATCATTTACACACATCTGAATAGTTTAAGGACATCACATCTACTAATTAGTTAGTAAAGTAAATATACTTTTACAAGGGAAAGTTCAAAAAGAGAAAATTTACCTATCCTATGCATCTATCGATCATAGAATCTATCACTACATCGAGTCAAAATATTTTAATAAAATCATCAATTTTATTCATGTGAGTGATTGTTAGAAAAATAATGAGAAATGAGCAATTTTGAGCCATATTTCGGAAGAGTAAATGGAAATTTGAATAAGAAATTTGTTGGGTGCTATTCTATTCCATAAGATCTTTACAACGGTATCTTATATGCTCAAAATGGTTGAGTGATGAATAAAAAATTGATGCTCAAAGAGGTTGTGAATAGAGTAAGGTGCACCCGTACGATATGGGTGACAAGAATATCTAGACCGATCGAACCCTTTGTGAGCTTACAAATATTTTATCTATTGTTTTAAGAAAACTGCTCTCGCAGGCCTCAACATTCTTACATCAACTTTAATTCGGTTTGATTTCTTTTTTTAATTTTTGATTAAAATTATTTTTATTTATTTTATATCGTCTTAGATCGATTACTTTGTAATACATTTAAACTTGTTATAAAAAATTAAGATTTTAAATTTCTTTGCAAGCAAAAGTTCAACGATTTAGCTATCACTTCTTCGCATGAGATTTTTCTTCGAATTGTTAAATAAAATTGCACCAAAGAACATCATCAAAAGTATAATCAGGATCACTGTGTTATCATTCCTCTTAAGCTAAAATAGATCTATGAGTATCGCCTCCATCATTTGAAATTATTAGTATATTTAGTATCTTTAGATAAAACATGTGGTCCATTAGATGAGGAAAAATTCTCTTTTGTGAGGCTATAAAAATTCTCTCAAAATTATAATAGTCTTTTATTTTTATTGGTATATAAAACTTTGATTGTTAAATGAAATTCAGCCCAATAGTTTAGTCAAAAGTCATTATGATCAGTCTAAATGGATTTTTCTTTGTATGTTGTATAGTATTAGTATTTCAAAATAGTTAGACAACAAAGAATTAGAATCATACCAATTGTATTATATATCATATCAAATTTCCCTATCCAAATAATCGATGTTGTACTTCGTGTAATCAATGGTTAAGTCACCTTTGACAATGAGGGAGCCAAGATTTAAAAGGTTGGGAACAAAACATAAATATTTAAAGCGGAAATAAATTTATAAATAAATTAATTTTTTTAAATTAAATATAAAAGAAAAATAAAAAAAATTACCCCTCTCTGCTCCAAGTAGTTTAACAACTCCAATTTTAATGAGTTTGAAGCAAATACAACTTTCAAGGATCCAAATCTTTAAAATTATTCATAATAACAAAATTTTAGTTATATCTGTTGGTAACGCTCAATCTCACATTGGGAAGGAATACCCTTTATTAATTTAAAAAATAAAAATCTTTAACTCTAAATCTTAAAATCAAAAGCTAAATTTTAATCTTAAAAACCTAAAATACTAAACCATAAACACGAAATCTAAAACATAAAATGATCAAAACCCCTAAATCTTAAACATAAAACCCTAAAATCATAAATCCTGAAATAGTTTTGTGTTTAGACTTTCAGAGTTTCAAATTTTGTTTTTAGGATTTATGGTTTATGTTTAGAGTTTAAGGTTTTAGAGTTTATGACATATAGTTTTATTGTTTTGATTTTAAAGTTTATGATTTAGTGTTTAGGGTTTAATATTTTTAGTTCTTTGAGTTTAGGGTTTTGAATTTATATTTTTTATTTTTTAAATTAAAAAAATAAAAAAAATATATTAAAAAAATTAAAATATTATATATATTTTAAATAAAATTACATGTTGAGTCTTTAAAATTTATAATCTTTACTAATTAATTTAACAATATTCAGTTGTGTTTAACATTAGTGGTACTTAACGATACAAATGAAAAACTCATCTTTTATTTAATAGAAGTAATGATTTAACTAGAAATTTGTTAAAATCTTTTTATTTTCGGTATTTCTGTCCTCATATAAAAATCAAAGGTAATGGACTACGTTTGATATGAATATTGATTAAGGGCATAATATTTTGAATATCGAAAGAAATAATATAGATTAATTTTATTTTAAATATTTATTTTAAATTAATTACGGTGATCATAATAATATCTATTTTAAAATATATTTTTAATTATTAGATATTTATTGTTTAATCACTGTATTATAATATTAATGATACCCAAACTTATGATATTTAAGAACAACCACCGGCCCAAAAAAACAAGTGTATAGGCCAACACTATTTGGATTCTTTACCTTTTCATTATAAAAAGATCCACTTGCATGGATTTGTTCCAAAAGAAAAAGAGGGCAATTTGAGAATAACAAAGCAAAAAAGGGGAAAAAAACAAAAATAAATAAATAATTTCCAAAACGGAAAAACGTTAAACGTAGCTATATCACTTCCACATGATAATCAACTAATAGAGACGTGAAGGAATGCGTGGTGTGCCTTCCCACCTCTTAAATTGCACACACTAGCAGTTCAGGATTCAACTCCATCAGTCTCTCCTTCTCAAACTCTTCTTCAGGTTAATCTCTCTCTTGCTCCACTTTGGGTCTTTCTTCTAATGAATTTCCTTTCTACTTTTCTGTAAATCAACAGGTTTGTATATACATGGTGATGATGAGTATAGGGAGAATGGTGGGGTGCTTGAAATCAAAACTCAGGAGCCTGAAGATGACGAAGAAGAATTACGACAAGGTGGAAAAGAGTGAAAGCATGAGGATAGAAATCAGGAGCAGGAAAGCCAGGAAGCTCATCCAACAGACACTCAAGATAGCAGATTCACCAAACACCAGGACGTTCGCTTTCTGATACCTCCTCCGACGCTGCCTGTAATCCTGTATAGATTCTTATGTCAATGCCTATCAGTTTCAAATAAATCAACCCATCCTTTCTCTGCAACATTTAAACTTTATTTCATTTCACCATCATAACAAGAAGATGTTGTTTACTTGGATACAGTGATTAAAAAACAGTTCGTTATCGTTATAATTGTCGTTATTTAACGGTAATGTTGCTATTCGAAACTGTTATTAATAAAAATAGTGGTAAAATTTAAATTCACACCGATAACGATGGATAACAGCCGTTATTTAACCGATAACTCTGTTATTTCTGTTATTATATTATTATTTCAAAATCTCCTATAATAAGTTGTGGGAGTTTTAAAAAAAATCTTAACCATAAATCCGGTAACGATCGTAAAAATTACCGTTATATCTATAACTAGAAAACGATTTTTAAAACCCTACTTAAATATGAAAGATACGAAAAACACAACTAAAGTTATTAAACTTTGAAACCAACATCCTAAATGGGGATGAATGTACATGGGGAGAGAGGACAATTGCTCTACCCGAAAGATTTTTTTTATTTTGATCATTTTATTTATTTTTTTTAAAAAATAATTCATTTATAAATTTATTTTATTTTCAAATATTTATATTTTTCTTATTCTAAATTTCGACTCCATCCCTAACTCTCTCTTCGTATATAAAAGTTTATATTTTTTATATAGTATACTAGTTAAAGCATATCCTCAATGGATTCAATGGCTACGGAATATTCAAATTTTTATAATAATTTAATGTTATACTCTTTGAATATCTTTGATATAACTTTCTATCTTAACCTATTGTGTTGGTCCCA
Source organism: Abelmoschus esculentus (assembly GCA_035048815.1). NCBI lineage: Eukaryota > Viridiplantae > Streptophyta > Magnoliopsida > Malvales > Malvaceae > Abelmoschus > Abelmoschus esculentus. Next base: position 7,841,649 of record JAUCBN010000051.1, on the reverse strand, counting down.
GTAAAGAAGACTTTTATAGTTTAAAATCAAAAGCTTCGAATCGACCCACGTTGTAAAGCAGAGACGAGACAAAACATTCGGTCATGGGATGAGGAGTATTAGTTTTCCATAAACTTTTCCTTTTTAAATACAGTGATTATAATAGTATTTGTTCTAGAGTATATTTTCAACCATTGGACATTAATCGTTCAATCACTCTACAGATATTATTGATGTTCGAACCCGTAACCTTTAAAGCAACAATTATTTTTTTAATCACTGAGGATAAATGACCCGTGTTTTTCTATAAACCTTTCAGGGTTTTGGCCTGAACCTAAGATAGTAGTTTTCTATAAACTGTATGCAACGCAGATGCCAAACAACAAAGGACAAAAGAATTAGGAAATGAAGCACACATCACAATGGTTGATATGACTCAGAGGAAGGCATGGAATATTGTATAAGAACTATAAAACATACAATTAAAATTTAAATTAATAAAAATGCTTATAAATATTTAAATTAAATTTTAAATTTTGAAACTACAAATACTTGCATTAACAAATTTGATGTCTTTCGGACTTTTAATCAACCTAATATAGGTTAAATTAGAAACTCGTCTATAAAAATAAAATAAAAAAGTTAATAATTAAAAAAAGTTAAAAAGATAGAGAATCGATACCTACCTCAAGTATAATGGGAAAATGTGTAGACTATGAACGACTAGTTTAGGGCATAAAGAGAGCATTCAAAATCATGCCCAAGACTGCAACAAAATAAGACAACCTCTAATGTCGTGCTTATCAATTATCAACTTTATCAAAATTCACCAAGTATCGTAAATACATAAGATAAACTTTATTGTAGGTTTTATTCGGCATCAATATCTTAGTGATTATTATTAAAATATGAGTGCGTACATATGCTTACAGCAAAACAAAAATATTATTACATAAAAATTGAAATATACTTAAATAATATTTTAAAAGAAAAAATTTACCATGATCGTTTTATCATCAGTGTCGTCGAATAAAACAATAAATTCATCATTCAGTCATCGCAGAAGCACCAACCAACCATCTAGTTTCTCTGGCAGAGCACATAAAAATTGTGAAAAAAGGTCATGTTAGTCTCTACTACCGTGACTAGTAATAACACCTCCATCAATCGAAAGATCGAAAATGTGTGACATGTCTTTCAAAATTATTGTTGTCTTATAGCACAAAAGGTGAAATATGTGTCTTCAACTTTCAATGTTATACCAGAGCATTAATTAGATCTACGTTCAATTTGACACAACCAATAATTAAATCTCCGACCTCAATCGATTATAAGAAACATCCAAGCGGCGTTCAGTCTCATCCTAAAACGAATTTAAAACAAATAAAATATATTAGTCAAGATATTAATATTAAAAAATTAAAGTATAAAAGATATAAATAAAATAAACATAAAAAGTTTAAATAAAATATATAGAAAAACTTACATTGAGACGTCAGTAGTTAAAAATATGTTTGTTATCTAATCTAATTAAACGCATCATAACTGTAAAAGTTGAGATTTTAATCGAGAAATTTAATTAGTAAGAAGGAAGATGATAGATATTAATGGTGTAAGTAAAAAAGGATGTGTGAGCCTATATTTATAGGAAAATTTGTATCGGTTTCGATGCAAAGAACTGGTTGTAAAACTACTTCGCATCTTAGAGGATGTGAAGTTTTTTAAATTTGAACGTGATTAACAAATTTTCAACAGTTTGAATTAATTGTGATAAATTAAAATGATTTGATAAACTTTACATAAAAAATAAAAATAATTATAAAAAATCGAATAAGATAAAAGCCACATTAGTCAAATTTTATATTTTTTAAGATACGAAGTAATAATTCACGTTCTATAAGATACGAATTTTACCTATACAGAAATGAATAATCTTCAAAATAAAGTTTGAATGAAATTAATTTTTAAATAAAAAAATACTGATCCAATAAAGCCGCATACCCGTCCTCTATTAAAAATTATAATTTGACATTTTTATTAGAAAGACAATAATTTAGTAGTCTTGAGCGAACGTGGATACGTAATTGGCTTAAAGTTAAAACCTGGTCTACTGTGGAAGTTTGAAAACTCTGTCGCCTCCTTCTCTGATCTATTCTCTACGGATTAATCAAATAGAAAATCCTTCTTCAGTTCATTGATCAAAATACACCAAATTTTCGTGTTCTTCTGAGTAAACCCATCCCTCAAAACCTTCAAAACAACAAAATTCTCTTTCTTTTTGTTTTTTGGTTCTTGCATGCCAGTCTTGCTTGTGGTACAGAAATGGGGGTTCCGGTGATCAAATTTCCAATCTTTGTGGTAATTAGACTATTGGGAATCGTAATAACAGTTATTCTTTTGACATGGACTTTTCATTACAGGGGAGGATTGGCTCTCATATCCGATAACAAAGATCTCATCTTTAATGTATTCTCTTCCCTCTTCAGCCTTTTTTTTAAATATTTTTTTGGTAGAGAATAAATAGATTTCGTTTTAATTGATTTCTCAGTTACTTGGTTTTGATTTTTCTTTAATGGGTTGTGTGCATTTTTGCTTCACCCCATTTTCTTTTGTTATATCTGATGATCCATTGATCTTCCTGCCATTTTGCTTTACAATTTGTGATTATATTTATAAGCTGGAAATTATGATACATTGGACATTAATGTTTCCTTTGTTTAACTTCACAGTGTCTAATTGTATAAAGCAGTTCACAAATGATAAAATATGATGGTCAACACTGATTTTTAGGTAATTTTTGTTATTGATTTTGGTGCATTTTCCCCCACTTGGAAGGGGCAAGAAAAAGAAAACCAACAGGCATATTTGCAGATAAATGAGCAATGTTTTTGAGCTATTAAAAATGAAAAATATGATTTCTATGCAGAATTACATCTACACTGAACAATTATGTCAGAACTGATACTATATCTTGCATTTGTTCCTTCTTAATCTTTTACAGTTATGTTTGCTTTGAAATGATCTGAAAGGTAACTAATAAAAATAATACCATGACAAACACTTAAATATTATCTTTATTTGTTCGACCTGTATTTTCTTTTCCATTTCAGAAAATTGAACTTTGGTGTGTACTTATTGCAGGTCCATCCTGTTTTGATGGTCATTGGACTAGTGCTCTTAAATGGAGAAGGTGAATGTCATTTTTTATTGCTTAAGCATGTTCTTGAAGCTGCAATTTTTTGTTATATGCTTCCTCTTAATCTCCTTTAAAGTTCTATATTTTTCCTTATGGAATGATTTATTTATTCAGATTGAATTATATCAATTGGACAAGATGAAAGAATAAATATATATTCTGAAAAAAATTATGATGCTTGTCTAGAAATTGATTTCTATATAGTTTTCTGAGAACATATCCTGTTTTCGTCACGGGTAGGTTTACTGAGGTTTCTTTAGGACTTATGAAGTGAATTGCCTCTAAATTCCTAGTAGAGCTACTCTAATATTTTCTGTATCTATAAAATCTTCTGCAGTTTCTTTATTTTTCCATCACCTGATTTTGCTTGAGAAATTAAGGGAAGTGTCATGATTTCCTAAAAGGGTATTTATTTGAAAGTATATACACTGCCTTTTGTTTCATCTTTTGAGATATTATTGATATTGTGGACTTGGAGGGCTGCTGCATAAAATATTTTAAGCATTTATAAAGCTTAGTTCATTAACTATGATACTTGCATTAGCTGATAAGCACAAGTTCGTTTCTGTGCTTTATTTCTCTCTATATATCTTAAAGGAAGCTGTTATTCCTATTAGATAGATATTTTCAGGTGCTATAGTCATCTATTTTCTGGTTTCAATAGATGTATGGATTTACTTCTTCCATGCAGGGAAGAAAGTAAGCTAAGTTCCATCAAGTTTTCTCCTTTGGGTTTGCAGGGTTTCATTGCCCCCTTCCTTTTTTGTTCAATAACTTATTATCAAGTTTAATTCAAAGTTCCATTTCTTGAAGGAAATCATCCTATAATGATCATTAGAATGATTGTTGTTGTAATACATTGTAACATGGTAAACAATATTCAACCCGTTTTGATTTGCCATAGTGCGGTGAAAGAACATCCTAATTACTTGCTGCCTTGGTGTGAAATAGTGACTTGTCTACAAATCTTGTGTTCTCAAAGAGAACTTAGTTCTACAATTAGAAAAGTATGAATTTAAACTTTTATGGAATCCTAAAAATGTCACTATCTTTACCATTTTTCTCTGTTTAACTCTTGTTTGGTATTTGATTAATGAAGCCATGCTGGCGTACAAGACTGTTTCCGGGACGAAAAGTTTCAAAAAGTTAGTTCATCTTACAGTTCAATGCATTGCTTTTATCTTGAGTATTATTGGTGTATGGGCTGCTTTGAAGTTCCACAACGATAGGGGCATTGAAAACTTTTACAGTCTACACTCATGGTTAGGCCTAGCGTGCCTTTTCTTGTTCGGCATCCAGGTTCTACTCTGTTCCTTTCCGGTGCATTTTGGCTCCATTTTGTGAAGTTATGGATCTTAATCATATCTTGTATTCTGCTTTTTACTTTCTTCTGTACCAGTGGGCCGCTGGATTCACAACATATTGGTACCCGGGTGGCTCCCGAAACAGCAGAGCCACATTGTTGCCATGGCACGTGTTCTTTGGGATGTATACATACGCACTTGCTGTTGCTACTACTACTACGGGTATCCTAGAGAAGCTTATTTTTCTTCAAACCAACCGGGTAATATCACGCTACTCTACCGAAGCTTTGCTGGTAAACTCTTTGGGTATACTGATTGTTGTCCTGGGTGGTACTGTGATTCTGGCCACGCTCTCTCCGGTAAATGGAAGAAGCGATCACAAAGGACCAACGGAATAGTTACAGTTGTTTACCGAGGGGCCTAAATGGCCGCTGTAATAAAATCTGAAGAGACTAGTGCTTGTTAATCCGCCATGGAACTTGGGAGTTCTTGCTTGTTCAATATTTGATCTCATATCTCATCAAATTTACATTTCAAGTAATTTGTCTCTCTTACCAGCCATGAAGTTCGTTCGCAGTAAGTTACATGGATGATTAAGGTTTGACTTGCTCCATAGATGGAAAAACAAAGGGTTCTTTCTTTTGCATCCCATTAGAATTTGTTGAAGCATTTTGTTCCTTTCAGATGAATAAGAAATTTTTGTCTCCATTTAATTAAAACATAATCAAGATTATAATAATTAAGTAAAAAAATTCACAAAATTATGACATTGATATTATTAGGAGAGCAAAACTTGACTCAAAAAATCGATTTTTTTTAATTTTGATTTATTCGAATCAAGTTATTCGATTTGAATCGAATAGCTCGAAAAAATTTCGATTTTGGGTCATGTTCAAATTTTCAAAGTTCGAGTTACTTGAAAAATCGAATAACTTGAAAATTTCCAAAGTTTAATTACACATGTAATCCCTGTAGTTTTATTTTCAGTTTTATTATTGTCATATCTTCTCTTTATTATTTTTACATTTTAATTTTTTTCTTTACTATACGGTCACTTTCTATATTTACTTTTATTTTATTTAATCTAATTTTTATTTATATTTTTTGTATTATTTAATTCATGTTAATTATTTTATTTTTTAAATTTATGTATTTATATTATTGTATTTAATTTATCATTATTTTTATCTCGTTTTGGCCTTTTTAGTTAAGAAAAAAGTTTTTAACGACACTCGTAATTTAATAAAATAACATATTAATACCTAAGGTATTTGATAATAATAATAATTAATAATAATAATTTAAAATCTTATTTATATATGTAAAAAAATAATATAAAAAAATATATATGTAGATATAAAGAAAGAGTCGTTTAAATTAGAGTCAAAATGTACTATAGTATTATAAATAGTAGAATTAAATTTATACATAAACTCGAAAAATTGAATCGACTCAAACTCGCTAAAACCATTTTGAATCGAAAAAATTTCAAAAAAATTTAAATTGTACAATATGTTGATTCAACTCAAATAACTCAAAATTTTTTGACTCGACTCGCTCGAACGCTCACCTGAATATTATCGACTTCTTTCTTATAATGTTAAATTATCCGTAATCCATCAACCTTTAACTTTGTGGTGTTATTGCACATTTGAAAGCATTCGAACACTCGGCTTTTATGATGTTGAAAATAGAGTCGTAAACAAAATGAAATAAATATTTATTTATTTATTAAATGAACGGATATGAATAAAATTTATTTATTTAAATAAATGATGAATATGAAGATTGTTTGTTAAATAAATTAACTTTAAGATTTTCTTATCTATAATTTATGCTTGATTTTATCGCATTGAAACAAATTAAACTTTAAGTTGCAAGTTATGAATTTTATGTGTTTACTTCTGTAGTGGTTTAAGCTTGTTATGTTTGTTGGTGTTTGTTTGCGTATGTTTATTATTTTAGCGAATTAATACGAACAAATTATATTTTTAACGAACGAATACTAATAAAAAATTATATTTATTTAGTTATTCTTGTTCGTTAGTTTATTTAATTAAAAATAAAGAATGATTCGTGATTCGTTCATTTTTTCTTAATGTTACGATACGATTATAAATTAATATCATAAATATCTATTTTTTATTTTCGATTTTTAAAAAAACATATACAATATATGGTCGAATAAGTCTTCTCTGACTGTTGGTATTGATGTTTCTTTTGATTTCAATTCAACTTTATGGTTCTAATTGAGCCCAAAGTTTTTGACTTTTGCTCCTCATTTGTATGGAGAGCAAAACTCGAATCAATTTTAAAAATAATAATAATTTGATTTAACTCGAGATGAAAATATTTAATTTGTCTTAATTCGATTTAAAATTTCATAAACTCGAATAGACTTGAAAATATTTTAAATAAAGTTTTAGTTATAAAATAGAAATTTAAATAACTCGAATAATTCAAAATTTTTAATAGTTAGAGGATTTATTTTTAAATTCGTGACGAATTTCTCAAATTTTTATGATATATTTACTAATATATTAAATATAAAAAAATATTATCACATGTGAAGAAATATATATATATATAACTTATATGATTAGTGAAAGTCGTTTAAATTATAATCAAATCGTATTATAATATAACAAATCATTATAATTAAATTTTTATAAGAACTCAAAAACTTAACTCGATTAAAAAAATTGAATAAAAATTTAAATGATAAAATTAAAATCGTTAACTTGAATAACTGCGTAAGATTATAACCTGCAATGTCATGAGTAGTATAGCAAATAAGGAGCATTGTTGGTAATTATATTAAATATATAAAATATATAAAATTATAAAAATTTTGGGGTGTAACATTTGATTATTAATATAATATCTATAATATAAAATAACTTAAATCAATATTTTTGAGAGGATAATGGACTTTGAGAAGACATTCCCTAAAGATGTACTTGACACAAATATTTATGCATGCGGGTTCTGGAGGAAGAGAAACCAGATTAAAAAGGATTTAAGGTTTTAATTCGGGGATTTTTTTAATTTATAAATTTATTATAGTTGATATTTGATTCAATTATTAAAAAAAATTAAAATATATTGTATATAAAAATAATTTAATTAAAGTTTTATTTTAAATAATTTATTATTATATATTAAGTTTTAAAATTTTTATTTTTATTAATTAATTTAATAATATTTATCAAATATCGGAAATTTTTCAAAAATAATATATCATAAATTAAAAATTTAGTTAAAATGGAAACAAATTTATTTGAATGCGACTCATATTTTAAATAAATTTAATTTTGGTTTTAGTACTTTAAAAATATATATCTTAATAAATCTTTAAATTTAAACAGATAATTCAAAATGTCAAAAATTAAAACGGTGAAATAAAATTGATAAAACTTATAGGTGGCGGGTCAGCTTTTAGGGGCAAAATTTGAAAAATAATCCAAATAAAAAAAATTAACTATTGAAATAATTATTTTTATTTTTAGTATATATTTAATCATTAATTTTAAAAACAGACTGATAAAATTATTTATATTTTTTATTCTTAAAATTTTATTTATTAAAATGTTTATTATCGTTAAAATTTAATAAAAAATTGATCTAATACAATAAAAACAATAAATTATTTAAATATATTTTAAACTTTTATTGTACTTCTATTTTAACCTTCAAAATAATAAATAAATAAATTACCTGGACAGTTAAGCATTAGAAATCCAGCTTCCATTGTCACTCACAAAAGAACGCGCAAGAGAGAGTGGAAGATAAAATAGAGCTTTGGAGGGGTTTCGAAGAGAAATTTTATCAAATATTTATAGAATTGAATGCTTAACTATATAATTATTTTTTTATTTTGGTAGTTAAAATGAAAAAAATAATAGATTAAAGATTACTTAATATTTTTTTTTTATCAAATCAACTTTTTGTTAAAGTTTTAAGCAAATAAAAATTTCAATAACCAGAAGTTTATAGACAAAAAACGTGACTTTTTTTAAAAAATAATGATTATATCTATATTTAGAGAAAACAAAAGTAATTATTCTATTAGTTAATTTTAATAAAAATTAATTAAGCTGACAATTTTCTCTGAATTTTTAGTAAAAAAGTCTTGCATGATAGGATGTCATTTGAAGGTGACGTCTAACTCTTAAGCTTGACACATAATAGCGTAAGTCAATTTATATATTTGACTTGATTTGGTGTATATATAAATACAAAAGGAAAAAACTAATATATGTTTAGTATTTGAGAAAATAAATTAAGAGTTTAAGGTGAAAATTATTGAAGATATATTTGAAGAGGTAAATATTTTTAAAGTATATTTAATTGTAGATGAATCTTGGTTTCTAACGGGAAATAATATATTTTTTAATATAATAAAGGTTTATAGAATTTTGTGTGATTACACAGTTATTTTACAAAATATTTTATCTTTTTGGATATGTATATATATTTAATTTGTTTGCATTATAAATTTTTTATTTGTAAATTATTTTTAATATAATTGTTTTATTATATTTTGTTGAAGGGTTTGTATGTAAGACTAGATTTTTCATTTGTCATATGAACTTTTTATGTTTATTTAATTTTAATTTGTTATTTTTGTAGTTAATGTTATTATATGTAGTTTTTGTATTTACAAATTTAATAAAAAATTATCATGTATATTTATGACTGTTTTTTAATATATAGATAGAATGAACTTATGAATAGATTGTGACAATAAAAATCTAGTTGATCGTTGGGATGAAACACTTGATGATGTTGTTAATTTACTTGATGTTGATGATGTTGATATTATTAAGACAATTGCGATTGAGGATAATGGTTTGAACGTTCAAGATGATGTTTAGGCCACGACTGCCGCTAGGTTTGAGTAGGGCTGTAAACGAACCAAACATTCGGTAAACCGTTCGGCGGGAAGTTCGTTTATGTTCGTTTATTTATTAAAAGAACGAACGAACATGAACAAGATTTTTCGTTCGTTTAACTAAACGAACGAACATGAACAAAGGGCTCGTTCGTTCATTTATGTTCGTGAACGTTCGGTAATTTGTTTGTTTATGTTCGTTCATTTATGTTCGTTCGTTTATGTTCGTTTAAATTTATTCACATATATCTAAGGGTGAGCATTAGATCAAGTAAGTCGAGTCAAAAAATTTTGAGTTACTCGAGTTGAGAAGAGTCTTATTTTATGACTCGTTAAAAACTTTCTTGTTATAAGCTAGGGGTGTTTATTGTTCTGTTAAACCCAGTTAATGAATCGAACCAAAACAAAACTAGTTAATCAGTTAAATTTTAGGTTTCATCTAATAATTAAGAGTTTTTTTTTAATTTTAATTATCAACTAATTCGGTTTAAAATCAATTGATTAGTTGAATTAATCGAATTAATCCAAAATATTAAATATTTAGTATATTATATATGTTATTTATGTTCGTTCGTTTACGTTCGTTTATGTTCATTTATGTTCGTTCGCTTACGTTCGTTTATCATTTGAACGAACGAACATAAACGAACATGAACAAGCTACAATCCTTAACGAACAAACACGAACAAAAAAAAAATGTGTTCGTTTATATTCGTGTTCGTTCATTTGTTCGGTTAAAGTTAAACGAACGAACATGAACACACCCTCGTTCGTGTTCGTTTGGTTCGTTTACAGGCCTAGGTTTGACTTAAAAATGATCAACTTATTTAAGTTTTTGTTCAAACAGAACTTATTGTAGAAGATGTTTGCGCAAATAATGTTGTTAGAATAACGTTGATAGACGAGTCACATATTTGAGGTTATGTTGAACATAGAACAATCAACCGAAGCTCATTTGTTAGGCTTATGATCCTTTAGCTCATATGTATGAGGTGGACTATGATATAGTAGGTGTAAACTTTTAGTCCGATTTAACCGAAGTTGAGTCAAAAGAGTTATATTAAGTTTATTGAGACAAATTAAAAAAAATTATTCAAACAATGCTCATTTTTTATTTTATCTTGTCTAAATATATTGATCAGAGTCCTAGAGTTAACATGTAACAATAGAAGAAGATATGAACTATCAACGTTGAAAATGAAATTCAAACGTGAATGGACGATGAACGACTATCAAAATTTTAAAATTTTAGTTTTTGTTGTATTTGGCAATTATTCGAAAAAACATAAAAGTGTTTAAACCCTTGGCATGTAATATATATAACTCGATTAGAGTTAGAATAAGTTCACTATTATAATTTAATTAAGATTCTTTAAATAAATTATAATTTATATAAATGTATTTATTTGATGAAGAATTCAAACTCAGTTAAAATCCAAATGATGTGATTTATTTAATAATAATATTTATTTTAAATAAATAATATATATTAAAATAAATTTTTTATCCAAAAAAAATTAAATCCAATCAAATCTAGATAATAAAATTATTTAAATTTAAAAAATAATCTCTCACAATATAATTTAACATAACCATACTATCTTAAATTTATTATTAAAAAGCAATAACCACAACTATACTTCTTGAAATTTATAGGTGTGTGCTCGGCATTGGAAGCTGAATTTTGGGCAATATTTATTAGGAGTGTTTAAAATTACACGATACGATTGATCTGACTTAATTATTTAAAATAAAAATGACGGGTAATTTTTAAAAGAATTATCCGGTCGGGTCTGGTACCCGACCTGAGAATAATTAGACCGGTTTTGAGTTGATTTTTTTTAATTATCGGGTACTCGACCCGACCCAACTAATTTTAAATTATATATTTTTTAGTTAGAAATTATATTTTTATTGTAGGTTCCTTAATATTTGTACATAATATTAAATTTAAATCTTTAAATTAATTTTATGTTTATATTATATACTTTTAATTTTTAAAATTTTTACATATATTTTATTAATTTGTTAATATCAAAATAAAAAAATATGATGTTAATATTTTTAATATCGTTTTAATGATAAACTTTAATATATATATTTAAATATTTTAAAATTAATTTTAAATTATTATTTTTTATGTTTGTTCATATATTATAAAATTTGTGTTTAATATGTGATTTTTTTTAATTTTAAAATAAAAATTTATATATACATATAATATATAAACCAGATAACCGTTACTCGATTAACTGGATACCTAAATTTTACGAGTACCTAATAATGAGTACCTGATATAAATAAATCAAATTTTGGGTACATGATAATGAACACCCCTAATATTTATCGTCTTATTTATTGCTCGTGACCTCGGTTATCATCGAATCATCCTTGAAGTTGAGAATTTAACTGATAAAGTAAGTTTCCTGTGGCCAAATGTCTTGCTTTTAATTGATGCATATTAAAGTAACGTTGAACTGCGACTGTAGCATTCCGTTGGAACATGTATTTTTGCATATATTTTTTTACGGGTTGATCTGAAAGTTTATTTATTTATTTATTTATTTATTATCATATGTATTTTTTCGGTCTTACTTTTTATTAATAAGACACGTAATAATAATCATTTATTCATCTTAATTTATATCGGTTTGTCATCCCTCATATCTCATTTAAAATATCTTAATAATTAATGCCCTAATTATCCATCTATCATTTTTCTCGATTGCTTATTTGAAAGGAACCAGCAATGACTGTTGTATGGTCAGAAACTCATTGGCAAGATGTTTTGGATTTCATCTCAATTCACCGACAAAGCTATACTATTTTAAAGAAAATATTTAATGATAATTCTAATCAATGTTAATTTAAATAGTTGTCTTGTTTGGTTTCTAAAATTGACTTTAATATTTATTAGATGTCTATTAATTTTAAAATTATACGATTTTTTCTCTCTTATTATCTAAGTCCGACTTTATTTATATCTGATTTTTCAAAAATTTTGGGTCTAATTCATCTGAGTTGTGATACTTTTTGTGGGGAACTTGTGTGCATGACTTGTATTTGTTCCCGTCAAATGTGTGTCTGCATTATTTTCTATTATTTCTTTTCTAAAAAGTGACATTTTCTTTATCGACACAACGATTATTTATTGTCTTGACATAGTTTCCAGCTCCAAATCATCATAGTTTTGATGCTCTTGGTTGGAATTTGTGCACGACAAAAGAATTTTTGTCGTTAAAGTCTTAAATTTGGGTTTTAAAAATATACGTTAATTTACAAAAATTATTATTTTATTATTTTAAATCAATCGTTTGGGACAAAAAAATTAATGAATGAATTTAAAATCAGACATAAATTATATAAAATTGTTGTTGTCGTTTGTTTTCCACGCAACAACAACAAAAATACAATATCAAATTTTCCTGTTGAATGGGTGTAAGCTTTACTTTTTTTTATTTGAAAGACTGTCAGCAACATACGAGGTGTCAGGTTTAAAGTATCGTGTACGTGTACGTAGAAAATTCTCGTCGAAGAGACTCACTCATTTAAATTAGATATGTGATATGAATCGATCCGAATTAATTAGGGTGTAACCACGAAAATTGTTATAAGTAAAGTGTTAATCCAAGAATAAAAATAATAATAAAATGGTATTATTATTTAAACGAACAATACAAAATAAGAATGATAAAATATATTTAAATCAAACCGATTTAATCGTGTCGAGACCTGTACGAACGTAGTTTCTTTAAGATAGATTTTCAGTCACTCCTATGATGCTCGAATTCGTTTGTCGTTTGTCTCACAAGATATAACAACAAATGATCAACCACAATTGCACCTACCATGGAGATCACGAACTAATTACTTTTGTCTTCGCCTATTGATGAGTGTTCAAAAGTATTGCTTTTATTACCCTTTTAACTCATATTATTGTTAGACTTGAGCATATTATTAATTATATTATTAGTCATTCATACATATTTATATAATTTCTTTAGTTGTCATATTTATTTCGTGTTTTAGTTAATATTTGTGGAAGAGGATACTTCTTTGGTGTATTTCCATGTTTGCAGGATTCCTTATGAGGAACTACAGAATAGGCAAGAAATTAGTGAAAATAAGGTCAATGGAAGAGTACATGGAAAGAGTTAAAGATTAAAGCAAATATGGAAAGATTTTATTGGAATCAAATGAGAATGTAAATAGTCTTTTGTAATTATTTCCAATTTAAATTTATTTCATCACCTAAGTCAACCGAAAAAAGCCATTAAAAAACGATGTCGTCCAACTAGCAAGTGGAGAGATTGTGAGAGAGAGAAAGCAAGGGGCGATTGTCTTCTTCATCTTTGTTTCTCTTGTTTTATTCAAGTGATGAGAGGATTATTTGTTGGATACTTTTATCCAGCCATGAACTAATTTAAAGTAGGCTTGGGTTACTTGTTTTATGGTTTGATTTAGTTTAAATTCTATATAAGTATTTGGAGTGTTCTTAATTAAGGTTTGTCTATTCTTGGTAATTATTTGGTTTACGAGAGAATTGGGAAAGGACATCGATAAACAATTCATTTATCTAGATTCGATAGAATTAGATTCACGAAACGAATAGACATGGTTCGATCCAAGTTCTAGAGAACTAATCCGTCTTAGGGATAAGTGCAGGATTTCAACGGTTAATAGAAACGCAAAAAAGTTGTTGTACACCATTGATTAACGCAGGGATGTATCGTTAAAGGTTGTACAATTAACAGAGTCTCGGGTTATGAGATAATATAGACCACTGAAGAACGCTTTACCGAACCTTGAGGATAGTCGCTCAAATTGCCTGAGTAATTCCCTTAGTTGCAATTTCCCAAGCATTCGGATGAACTGACTAGGCATTCTGACTAAGCCCAATTGCCGAAACAATTGAGTGGTGCAAGCACCTCACTTACAAGGAAGAATTCATTTGACTGTCATTCCATAATTCAGGATAACTCAGCTTAATTTCTCTCATTGATTATTTCAATTTATCTTACATGTTTATTTATTATTTAATTTCAATTAAATATCAATTTTATCAACCAATTGTGACTTTATTTTCAGTGCAAAAAATTAGATTCCGGAAGAAGCACCAATCCCTGTGGAGACGAAAACTATCTATACTATAACTTGAAACGTGTACACTTGCACGTAATTGCGAAGCACTTAAAACACGTAACACCTATCACCGAAAATAACTTTTGAAAATCCCGTAGAGTAAAACAAGAGAAAAATTCTATGGTTTTCATTGTGTATCGAAACTAAAGGAAATACATGATATTTATAGGGATTTCATTGAAAATTTGACCTAATAGAACATTTAATATTGAGAATCAATTTATTCTTTAAGAGACAATTTTCAAAATTACTATTTGAATTAAAGGTAACTTTTAATATTTAACCTTTTAATTCTAAAATAGAATTTGAAAAATATATTTTCTTATTTGAGGAAAAATTATTTTAAATTTAGGTCAAAATATCCATAGGCTCCCATGGGCCCAAATCAATTCGAATATTTACGTTATCCTCGTCGTGTACGTCTACACAGTTACGAACCCTTGTCGTGCAAGTCTACACATTTACGAATCATTTTTCATTAAAAGCTTCATATATTTTTTGAATGATTTTGACAAAATAGTTCTATCAAACACATAGATAACAAATGTGATCCGTTAACAAAAGCATTACACTTTTTTATATCAATATTTAAAACTTTTAAAATGTGTGCTAAACGTGTTTCCTGAAAAACACGAATTTATTTGTTCCTAAAATGATAGAAATCAGATGTAAAAAGTAATTCACGTCTAGAAGAATGCAATTCTTGTGCAGGATTCGTTGTTGTCTAGACCTGAATTTTATATTATAAATAATTGACAATAAGCTTTATGCTTTGCGAATTCAAATTAAATATCAACTATGTTGTAGTGTTTTTAAGTTTTTGATTATATTATAGTTATTAATGACAATAAACCACGTATGCAAAATATTTTTAGCAAATAGATTTATCGGATATTATGATTTATTGATATATGTAGTTGCATATAAGATATGTGTTTGTGACTTTTTATTATAGAAGAACAAAAAAATCAGTTTTCTTTAAGTGCTAAGATATGTGTTTGTGACTTTTTATTATAGAAGAACAAAAAAATCAGTTTTCTTTAAGTGCTAATATAATTCTTAATTTTCTTGTTCTATAGGTCTGTAACTTATTTTTACGCATGTATGATTAAGGATAGGTGAAGATTATTGTGCATAATCGTAGTCAAGATCAGACGGGATATGTATTATTTCAGAAAGAGACATCAGGATATGAAGATCAATCTAATGTTTGGGTCAGTCTTGGGAATCTCTGTATATTCATCATTGGTACTATCTATGACACATTTTTACCAATTACTACTAGAGATATAAGAATGATAATTAACCTATAATGGTTCTATATATTGATATACCTTTCACTCTCAAAATTATTAGTTAATATTAACTTTTATTGTTATTTCTCGTGAACTATTATCTTTTATTAAATAGACAACGCACAACGATTAGATCAAGTTCAAGAGTTATTAGAAGAGTTGCGAGATAAAAATTTAACTTTAATATAATTATCTTATTGATATCTCGAGAAAAATTGGTTGTGATGTTATAATGAGGGTCGTCGATATGTTCACATGACAGAACTAATTTGTCTTTATAGAGAATGTTTCATTTACCTATCATATTTGTTGTCAAGGCGGCATATTATCGACTTGCTACACTTTTTGCAAACCTAAAAAAAAACTAAAAATTAAATGATAGATGATCACACATTCCATCCAAATCTTAAGCAAATATTTCAAATATATCGTGTGCATACAAACAAGATAGGTGTGACATGTTTTTTTCTTCATGAACATCACTTTACAAATACTAAATTTTCTCGACCACTTAAAGGAGTATCTTAAAACAATTATATTGTTAATTTAGAAGAGAAAACATATGATTGTTGTGTGTTCTAAAAATTTAAGTATCTGTATACGCACATCTTTACTACATGTGCATCCGATCATTTTAATGTGATGACACTCGTTAATCCTATATATCCACTTGAAAACGTATTCACGGTATACTGATTCGAGTTTCCTCCAATCATAAATGAGCATGATTGTGATATAGTTGTCGATGAACCTAAGATGCAACCAGTAGTACACTGTAAAATTACAAACTTATAAAAATGTATTCCCCAATATCATGCAAATTCACCTTAAATACGACTACCAAGCCTTATGTTAAACAACTGTAAGACACAAAACTCGTGTTTTGTGAGTCACAAGTTCAGTTTAAAAATCTAATCAACTCGTTTGAAAACAAATTATGCAGAACTCACGTCGAATAGGCCACAAGTTCAATTTATTCAATAAAATATTCGAATAATGGATATTATAATCCACATCAAACAAAACTCGCGTTTTATAAAAACGAGTTTAGAAAACTTATCAACTCTTGTTTTTTGGGTACTTTTTCCATTATATTCCTGAAAGACAATATTTATCCAATATAACTTATAGGTTATATTATCAACAACCTTATGGCCATTTAAGTAATTTATCTTTAAATTTAATTAAAAATATATATATATAATTTATTATTTTTAAATTAAAATGACTAATTTGGACAAGGTGGGTCGGGTTTGGCCAAAGTTCTAACCTTAGTTTATTATTGAATTCTGAACCTTATCCATAGACAAATTTATTCCAAATAAAATGCGAAAGATGATAGATTTATATTGTAGATGTATTACCATAGATATCGACCGGAACAATTTATTCATGTACTTTGGTCAAAATGTAAATTTAGTAATATTATTTTGTACTTTTGTCGGTGCTGGTTGTTAGGGGAGCACCTCGAGCATTTGTTCAGGGTCCCGGTTTAGAGCTCTAAATTTAATTATTTTTATTTTTATAATTTATTAAATGAATTAATTAATTTAATGATTAAAGTTAATTTTTTTAGATATATAAATAAATCTAAAAATAAAAATAATGTATTTGAAATATTAGAAATTCTTTTTTAGATGTTATTTTTTATATCTAACGCTAAAAAATAAATTTTAAACTCTAACTTTAAATTTTAAATAATACATTCTACGCATTCCTCAAACTTTAATATTAAATCATAATTTTAAACTTTATTTTTTTTATTGTTAGTGTGTACTAAAAAGGAGTAAATATTAATTTTCTCTCATTGCTTCAAAAATTTCTGAGACATGGTGTTTGGTGAAATATAAAGTTGGTAAGATTATAAATGCCACGAGAAAACATGGTAATGTATAGTAAAATATATTACTATTCATAGACGTTACCGAATAAGAACTTTTGTAACCGTCACCTTGGTTAGTTGGTTTGTACCAATCCATTTGGGGGTAGAGTGTAATTAACCCATTTGTAAAGTGTAACGTGATCTTGGGAGAAATTATTAGGTGAACCCTGTTCATCGCATCATTTATGATTCATGTAATCAGGATCGTTAATCTTTGGATAACCACCTAATAACTACCCACCCACTAAATACATATAGGAAAGAGGTGATGATTCACTTGAAAAAAAAATTAAGATCAACGGTTATGATTAATTGGGATTATGGATGACGTGATTAACATGGTTCACCTAATAAATTTTCTCATCTCGGAGTGCGTGGAATCATAGCTGGAAATTCTTGGCAGAATCCTATTGGTCAACTGAATTCACAGTCTGCATGATAAAAACGTGAAGGACTGGACTCGGTTCTATAAATAGCCATTGCAGCAGCACTGTGTTCAGACAAAGACATACACATACACTGTCTCTTGTATTGTCTTCGGTATTTGCAGGAGCAATGGCAGACGCTTATTTGCAGCAGTTTGTAGATTTGTCTAAAATGTTCAATCAAGCTATTTTGGGAAAACTTTTGCCGTCCAGTCTGTGGGAGCCTCTGCCCCATGCCGTGCAAACTTGGCTGCGTATCTACCTTGCTGGGCTTCTGCTTTACTTCGCCTCTGGCTTCCTGTGGTGCTTCATTATTTACTACTGGAAACGCGGTGTTTATATTGCCGAAGGTGCTGTTCCTGTTTCTGTCATATTTTCTTTCAGTTAACTAATGTATTTTTATGAGTTTACAGTGACTGGTCATGGCGTTATTAAGAAGGATCGAGTTAACTGCATCATACGTCCTCAAACTATACTCTTTTTTCTCGATTATGCTTCACTTTTCTTATTATATCATAGTTGGTGTTAATGCAGATGCTATCCCTACAAATAAAGCCATGCTCTTGCAAATTGGTATTGGCATGTATGCCTGGCCAATTTACTGCGCTCTCCCGACTCTCGCCGAGTACTTGACCGAAAACGGGTGGACAAGAAGCTATTCCAATATCTCAGAAGTCGGCTGGCCTCTCTACCTACTGCACGTATTCATTTATCTCACGGTGCTAGAGGTCGGGATTTACTGGACGCACAGAATGATGCACGAGATCAAACCTCTATACAAGTATATTCATTTAACCCACCATATCTACAACAAGCAACATACCATTTCTCCTTGGGCTGGTAAATTCAGATACCCGTAGGCTTACTCTCACACCCGAGTTCGAGTAACATATACGAGTCGATAACCCATGTGTCTTTGTTTCAGGTTTGGCTATTCACCCTATGGATGGGCTCCTAGAGGCTACACCTCATATTATAACGGCCTTGATCGTGCCGACTCATTATCTAACTCATATCTGTCTGATGTTGTTCGAGTCCATCTGGGAGATGAACATTCATGATTGTATCCATGGCGGAATGTGGCCCTTGATGGGTTCTGGATTCCACACAATTCACCACATTACGTATCGCCATAACTACGGCCACTACACCGTTTGGATGGATTGGATGCTCGGAACCCTGCTCGAACCGATTAATGAGGAAGGGAAGATCAAAGTGAAGTAATTGTGTGACTGTGCCTATGTTGGCATGCATGCATGTCTTGTTTTATCTTCAAGTCTGTCTCCAGTACATGTTAATCGAGTCTGTCTGAGATGTGGACATTGCATGCCTTGTACTTGGCGTTGGTCACAGTTTAACAAAAGGATTTTGTACTGAAATAAGATATGCTGTTGTTTCATATGGGAGTTCGGTCTCCTTTATTATTATCTGTGTTTTCTTTAAGCTTTTTGTTTTTATTTTAGTTTTTATTTCTCCTATTAAATTTGTTTTTTTTTATTTTTTTCTAAAAAATTACTCTAATTTATTATTTTGAAAAATTCAATAATTCTTTTCTACCTTATCTCTCACTTTTTATAAATAAAAAAATCAAAGACTAAATTTTTATTTTAATTATTTTATTAATCATATCTTACAATTTTTTAAAAGTCTGTAAAAAAATAAACAAGAAAGAATTTAACTGGGATGGAGAAAGTATATTTTTTATGTTTATTGTATTTTTTAATTTCCTTATATTTTAATTTACCCATTAAAACGAACTTACTTAATGAATAACTTTTTATTTTTTATTGACTCATAGATAATAGGGATGTTCAAACGGTCGGCTAAACTGAATTAACCGATTAAAATGAATTAATTCGGTTAAAACGGTCGGCCACCGAACTTTGTTCAGTCGGTGAGTGGTTAAAGTTTTTTTTTTAAGTTTGATTAACAGTTAATTCGGTTCGAAACGGGTTAATTAACCGAATTAGCCGAAATATAATAAATATTAAATATATAATATATAATATTATTATCCCATATCCAACTTGTTTTGTTTTATTGTAATGTTTAATCTAAAATTCTAATATTTTTATCTATGTTTAAATTTTATTTAAATTAAATGCCAATTTATCTTCGTAAACTAAAAGGTATTTTTAATGATTTTTATTGTGTAATAACTTTGAATAAGAAAATTAATAAATTTCGGTTAATTCAAAAACCGACCGAATTAACCGAAATTTGTTCGATTCGGTTAATATATTTTGAAAAAAGTTCGGTTCGATTAACGGTTAAAAATTTTAAAAGTTCGGTTAATTCAATTTTTAGTAATTCGGTTTGATCACCGACCGAACTAACCGTTTGAACACCCCTAATAGATAAAATAGATGTTGACTATCGTTTACTAATAAACAATTTTCAAGGTTATAAATATAATAAAATTAATATATCTTTATCCAATAAATAATTTTTAAGACTATAAATATAATATATTAATATTTTATTTTTTTAGTATATTAATAATAAAAAACAATCTAACTCAAAGAAACATTTTGACTTGCCGTACTATCTTGAGGCAGTTTCTCCAAAATCTCACTAAAGCCTCTAAAAATTTGCAGCATTTTAAAAATGTGTTGTTAGAAATATTAACTGCAAAATGAAACGTTAAAACTGACCGAATATAAAAATATATAAATAAATAATAACCATGTCTTGGTGAATCATTGCTTTAGAAGCAAATTCGGTCTGATGTGTGTAATCGTAACAGTTGATCGCATTAGAAAAATAGAACGCGCACATACGTATCTTTAACACGTGTTAACCAAACCAATTAAATAATTAACACGTATTTTTAAATAATTAACACGTGTGAGAATATAATACTCTTCAACAAAAGAAGGAACAAGTTTTCTATATAAAACAAACTCCAAGTACTTTTCCACCCAATGTGGGATATTAAACTTGAGCATTTTTTCAACAATTCCCCACAAATGCGAAAGAATTTTTTTTATATATAAGAAAAAGGTCATAAAATATTTGATTTTTTAATATGAGAAGAGTAATAGCGATATTAGATGCTTAAGCACTAGTGAACGTATCTAAAACTAGTACATAGTGATATGGGTAATTCTTGTCTTAGATAAATGAACAAATCTTAATTTTTTTAAGATAAGGGTAAACTTATAACACACAACTAACATCTTCATCCACCGAAATCGACGATGTGTTAGAAAATATATAAATGTATAAAATACATACGTAAACAAGTGTAGCCATCTGAGCTCAAGATTCTAATAAGTGTATTAGAAAAATAGCCTAATATTTTTCATAGAAGGTGGCTAATCCTTCTCACTTACATAGGTTATTTCATCAAATTTATCTCAACATAAACCACTCAAATAAGAGCTATGAAATAATTAAAAGCTTTTTTCACAAGCTCAACCTCTCAAAAATAGGTGAATTCTTCAAGTTCATTTATAAAATGAACCATTCAAACTCTAGAATAAAAATTCATTAAGAATAAATACTCAATCTCTTTAATCGATGAATTCAATTAGTTCTTCTCAAAAGAACAACCCAAACACTTTGGGATTGAATTCATTAAGAGTTTAAGAAAACTCATCCTCTCTAGTGGTAAGTTCATTCAGTCCTTCGCGATAGAATTACCTATTCTCACAGGGCTATGAACTTGTTAAAAGTAGTTATTCAACCAATATCGGTAAATTCATCAAGTCTTTCTCATTAAGACCACCCAAAAACTAGGTTATGAATTTATTAAGAGTAATAAAACTCAAGATAGGCATTGACGTTATTCGTCATAGGAATATGTAGTATAAATGTACACTATGAGTACTCTTCATGGTTTCGTTTAACCACATTGAACTTAGATAACAAAGTTGGGTATCCACCATGAATTTCTCAACCAATGGGCTTTAGACCCATCACCCTCGACTAATCTAGAGCCAATTTTCGACTTAACCCTTTGATAAGTGGATCAACTAGATTCCTTTTCGACTTTGCATACTCTAAAGAGAGTATTCTGTTCCTTATTAAATGTCTCACAGATTCATGTATTATGTGAATACGTCTTTTCTTACCATTGTAAGCTTGGATCTTCGCCACACATATCGCAGCTTGTGAATCACATAATAAGAACACCGGAGGAGTCGATTTTCCCCATAAAGGAATTTCTTCTAAGAGATTTCTAAGTCATTCAGCTTCTTGCCCAGCCAGATCAAGAGCAATGAACTCTGATTCCACGTAGAGCGAGCAATGCAAGTTTCGTTGCACCACCTAAAGTAAAGATATAACCACTCGTTGAGCTTACTTCATCATTATTGGTAACCCAGTTGGCATCACAATATCTTCCTAAGACCGAAGGAAAGTCAACAAACTCAAATTTTCAATCTATTGTACCTTTAAGATACTTTAATAGCGTTTGAGTTCAATCCAGTATTCACTACTAGGACTATAAGTATATCTACTTAATTTACTCACTGCATAGGCAATATCAAGCCGAGTATAGTTCATTAAGAACATTAGGTTTTCAATAATTCTAGCATACTCTTCTTGAGAAACACTACTTCCTTTAATCTTAAAGAGATATACGCTAGATTCATAAGAAGTTCGTATAGGATTGACATCAAGGCTCTTCTCATGTTTTGACTTCAAGGCTCTCATAATTACGAAGGATTTTCTTTCGCATTAGTGGGGGAATATTGTTAATGCTCATTTGTAACCATTGTTTTAAGGTCATTTAATTTTATTTTAAATAGAATTAAATTATGTTTATAAATGATTATTTTGCCATCACTATTTAGTCTATAAATAGTGGGCATATTTTCTCATTTGCGATATCCATAAGCAAGTGTTTGTTATAGAAACACTCTTTTTGGTTTTCTTAAACCTGTATTGAGTGTTGTTTTTGAGTTTAGAGAAGATCAATACCATCAAAGTTTGCTCCATCTTTCGGGTGTAAGAAATTTGGAGAGCCGTGTTAACCTCAGGGGGGTCGTTCGTCCATTTTAGCGATCACACACATCGGGGCGAATTCGCTTCTAAGGCAGTGGTTAATACCACGACACGATTTGGTTTCGAATAATTATTTTATTATTTTCATTCAATTCTATCATCTCGTTTTACGGTAGTCTATTTAACATGTGTGCCATCAATGATGGAACAGACAGAAAAAGGGGTTCGGTCTCCGTAAATCTTTATTTTTATATATTAAATAAAAAAATTAAAATATATAATTTTCTATAAAATAATTATTTTTTTAATATTCATCAATAAAATATTTTAAAATATATATTTTAAATTAAAAAAGTGAACAAAACTCAGTTCATCTTAATATTATGTTCTCATTGTAAGAAATAAGAATTTTATTCGTAAGATACTCCATAACTTAACCCTAATCATTATTATTTTTCAGTTACGTAGATATTAGATCTGGACTTATTGTTGTGTTTTGATTTTAATCTTTGATTTATTATATTCAGGAAATGTGCAAATCTAGATAAGCAGAATTTAATACGATTGACATAAACAATTTATTAAGAGTAATTCAACAATTTATTGAACACATAATTTAAAGAATAAGATTTTTGAAATAATTTATTATTTATATTTTATCGGAAATATTATATTATATTATTTTATTTATTTAAAAAATATAAAATTACGATATTTAATTTATGGATTATAGCATTATTAGAATGTATTTTAATAAAGTTATTATTGTGATATATTTTCTTTTAACTAATCAAAATTTTATAATATTAAAGTAAAAATATTTGCTTAAAAATTCTGGAACATATTTTCTGTTATTTCTAATTTATACGGTGGGGGTTTTGGACAGGCGCAATAGGAGCGACCGCACAGGGCCCCGAAAAAGAAGGACCCCAAATTTTGATAAATTACATTCATTAAATGATGTTAATCTCAAAGTTTATTGAATTTTTTTTGAAAACGCTATTAAGAAAGATGAGTTATAATTGTTAAAACGTTATAATTATTTCTTAAATACGACAATTGATTATAGAATCTTACTGATTATTACTATTACTATTGCTTTAGTATAACCAGTGAGGTTCTGAACATACGCAATAGAAACGATCGCACAGGGCCCCTAGAAAGGATATTTGTTTTTAAGGACTACAATTTTATAACTAGTAGAGGTCATGAACAATTACTTTTAAGGACCATGTTTTAATAAATTGCACAGGGCCCAAAAATCTTTGAACCGCCCCTGAATTTATATAACTTTTTTTTATAAAATTATTACACAAATAATTGAGTGTAGTTATTAGTTTTTAATTTTATAGTATAATATTATATATTTTAATATTTATAATCTTATATTTAAAAATATAAAAAAATATAAATTCATGAATTAGTATAGTAATCATCACATTCACTATTAAACCAAACATACTAATAATAACTAACTATAAATATTATATTTATATGTGTTATTGCATAATTTATATTATTTTTTAAAATAAAAAACCATTCTTTAAAATCTAAAATTAAAAAAAATTATAATATAATTTTAAAATTAAATAATATAGATTTTTACCATATAAATAAAAAGAACTAATCCGAATTTTTCATATTGAAACAAATGCCAACAAAGATATATATTTAAAAAAAACTATATACTGAGATTTCAGACTTCGAAGATTGACCAGAAAAATCTTAAACAAAAAATTCTCACCAGGAATCAAACTCACGACCACAAGATTAAAAGCCACACACTCTACCGGCAAAACTAAGACGGCTTGTTGGTTAAAATAATAATTATATATCTTAAATTTACGTTAAGATTAGTTGAAAACTTAAGAATTAGTTTAAGGTCTAAAAGTTTAATGCAATTAATTTGAATTATGCCCTTGATTTACTGGGTATAATTTTAAATTAATTAAATTAAATTTAGGCCTAGCTAAGTTGAATTCTTTAGGTAGGTTTTGACTCTAATTAATTTAAATATGTCTGTGTCTTAATTGGACGATTGTTAAATTAGATAAATTAATATGAATCATTTCTTAATTATTTTAGGATAAATCATGATAAAAATACTAAAAATCAATATCATTAATTTAATTAATTTTAAATATATATTTTTTGGTTTAATGAGATGATAGTTTAAAATTAATTAAATTAATTTGATGTAAGAAAATTCATAAAATGTTAGGAGTTTTCTAGACTTTTAGGATTTAATTAATTTAGGATTAATATTAGACAAGCTTAGCTAATAATTAAATTACTAATCAATATTTTATAGTTTAAGTCGTTTTAGGTTGGAACTTTAGTGTACTTCTGGTTTTAATTCCAACTTTTCTAGGTCATGTATTTTTTAATTAATTTAGGTCATGTATTCATATGAACTAGTTTTAATTCGAATATTTTGTTAATAAATAAACTTAAAATATAGAAAGTAGATGTTTATTAATTTCAATATTTGTACCGTAATAGTCCTGGCTTAATAGATATTGACTAAATATTTGAATTAATTTTTATTGTCTAATGATAAATTTTAATTTGATTTAAAATTCGACAAGACATAACATCGTTTTTAAATACTTGCATCATGCATAAAGATAATACACGAGATTTGAATCATAAATTATCTTCATAGTCAGACTTATTTGATATCGATTTAATTTAAGGTCCGAAGTATTGTCACTATTATTAATTAAATTCTTAATTAATTCGAATCTACCAATTTAACAAAAAAAAAACTCTCTAATTAAGATTTATATCCAATTAAGAACATTTAATTAAATTCAATTTAAATTCCAAAAATTTCTATCACTTAAAAGCAACATATATTTTGGTACCGATTTCGAAACGTGATGAAGTTGCTAATCTTTCCCCCACACGTATTTTTAAAACTTTTTGATAGAATCTCTGATTTTGCCGTGTACAATTTGCCTAAGTGAACAATGATGACTCTAAATTTTTGGTTCTCAAAAATGAGAATTTTTAACAGGATTTTCTCAATTTCTAATCATTTCCTCCGAAGCGAAAGAAAATTGAATTACATCTTCTTTCTAGCGATTTTAATTTTCAAAAAGATCGTTACAGTTGACCGATTTCACTAAAAATTAATTTTGTTTTTACAGAACAAAAAAAAGAGTTAAACCAAGAAAATATATGTTGCTGATGAAAATTTTAAAATTTAAATTGGCTGTAATTAATTATTTTTTAGTTATTGAAAGGCTTGATGTGATGTGCAAGCTCTAATCGATCACCTATTACCAGGGTTGTTTAAGATGTTAGGTTGAATTTTCTAAAATCGAAAGAATGAGGCAAATGACACGAAGATTTTAGAGTGGTTCGGCCACACCTACATCCACTACCTTAGCACACCACTAAGGATTTCAACCAATTCACTAATGAACTCAACCTTTTTACCGGTTCAAGGGATAAACGTTACAACCCTATCTTTTGGACTTAGCTAAGATAGAACCAACTCTAATTTTTGTCTAAGGCTAAACTAGAACATCTCTTTTTACAAAGGGATTTGTTTAAACAAAGAAAACCTCACAAGTTGGGTGTTTACAAGAATTAAGCTCATAAGAGTGTAGAGAATAAAAACAATTAAAACACTCTCTATACACTATATACAAGAGAAATGAAGAAATAAGACTTGAAAGCTAATTTCTCTTAATCATGAAGCTTGGATATGTTCTCTGACCATTTTCAAGTGTTCCAAGCTTGTTTTTATAATGTGGAATCATATTTTAGCCGTTTATGACCGTTGGGATGTTTTGGAGCTGTTGGAAAGTCATAAAGTTGAGCATTAAATTTTTACCTGCACAGAGGTTTCGAAACCTTTATCAGAGATTTCGGAACCTTTAAGCAATTCAAAAATTATAGCCGTTACAGGACCAAGGTTTCGAAACCTTTGCTAAGGTTTCAAGAAAAGGTCATTCTGCCTGAGAGGTTTCGAAACCTTTTAAGGGAGTTTTTGAAACTTTCATTTAAAACACAATTTTGACTATTTTAAAAACGTTTCAAATACTTCTAAAACCTCTCAAAAACTTTTCAAACTTATTTTTAAGTTATTTGAACATAAGAATCATTTTTGAAATCTTTTCAAATTAGTCCAAAACAATTTTCAATTATTATATCAAAATTAATATCTCAACAGCTATGATTTTAATCACATGAGTTTTAATAATTAACATATTTAAATTAATTGCTCATTTAATTTTTAAAAAATCATTGATATATATTGTATCATGATCATTAAATTTTATACTCAAACCTTATCCCTTAAAATGAAATACTACAAATCTACGTGAGTGAAGTTTCGTGAGTCAATAATTCACTTTCGAAATCCACGTACTTTTATTAACACCCTAAACGTTACTAAATCGTATTTTTTCTCAAACTGAATTTAATTTTATGTTACACAATTATAGCAAGCATTACACAAATAATTTTCTCTCAAAGATCTACGAGCAATTTAGTATTTTCTAGGCATTAAAGCTATCTATGGTTGTCTCACCGAAACTAAGCAAATCTGGTGTACAAGATATTGATGCGGCGCAATATCGAAGTTTGGAAGGTGTATTATTGTATATATGTCACACAAGATCCGACATCACCATCACCTTCAATAAGGTGGTTCAATTTATGCAAACGTCTAATGATATTTATTAGACAATTATCATAGAGCTTGAGTTGGATTAAGGTTTGCATTTCATGAAGAACATCAAGTAACAATTCAGCCTTTTTTAAATGAAGATCGAAGAAGTGATATAGATGATCTTCGTTTAATTTTAAGTTATTTTGTTTACTTAATTCTCATTTAACAGTGGGTAAAAATCATCTATCTTTTTATGGTATATCTTTCATGTTTCTTTTGAAAAAATTTAAAAACGATAATACTCGACTTCAATATCAACTATAAGACATATTTTTATTATTTTTTTATTTTAAAATCAAATGTTATTTCTTTAAACCAAATAAGCTTTTTTAATTTTTAAAAGATCAATTAAAAATTATTTTTCAAAACTAAACAGACCCTTAATATTTCTTATTCGTTGGTATGTTTGTAAAATATTTCATGTATTTTGCATAAACTTGCATCGAACCATAAATAATAGGTTTCTATTTGATACGTTTTAACGTGTAAATATATAAAAGGTTAACTACTGAGATGATCACTTATATTTCTTTCTCATATAAGTTAGTCATCAATTTTAAAAAACGATCAGCTAACTTTTTCGAGGCGTAAATTTTTAATCATTCAAACTTTTATTGCAGTTAAACATTAACGAGAGACTGATCAATAAAAGATACCTAAATAATCCGTAAATTATTTATTTATCTCTATATAATTTATATAATTATATATTTAATTTCTGCATTTAAAAGCGGTTGGGCTTTGCTCCTTTGTGTTAGCCACCAAACAGCAACAACAGCGTGAAAAAAGTAATAAAAACAGTTCTCAGAATATAGCAAAATCATGGTTTATGACATTATTTTCTTCTCTATAAAGAATTGATTTTAATATTTTTTTAGATGGCTTCAGTCGTACTGTTTGCTTGCTGTCTTTGGATTAGGTGTCGCTAATGTCCTGAAAGTTGGTGGGTTGAAATAAATCTAACAGCGGCCTTTCATGTCCTTGTTTGGGTATGCAGAATGTCAAGTTTTATCTGTACTAAATGCAGTGATGGGTGGTGGTATATGAAATTCTAGCCTAAGAGCGAAGGATTTAAAAAGTGTTTTTAATCGCGTTTTTAGTCGCGTCGTGTCTACCGCAGTTGAGGATATAATAATTGTTATCGCGGTTGTTGCGGGAGTCGCAGATTGTGATTTTTTCTAAAATTCGTATAATTTATTATGAGAGTTTTTAAAATAACGCTCATTATCGACCGTTATCGGTATAAATTTAAATCTCACCGTTATTTTTACTAATAATGTTTTCGGATAATGATGTTACCGTTAAATAACGACCATTACAGCGGCAACCGACCGTTTTTTGAATCCTTACTCGAAACAATATGTTATTTGGCTTCGGTATGAGTGTCGAAATTGTGTATTTTTCAGACAATGGAGGAAAGGAGGCAGTGCAAACCCAGAAACAGAGGATGATTT
Source organism: Abelmoschus esculentus (assembly GCA_035048815.1). Classification (NCBI taxonomy): domain Eukaryota; kingdom Viridiplantae; phylum Streptophyta; class Magnoliopsida; order Malvales; family Malvaceae; genus Abelmoschus; species Abelmoschus esculentus. The sequence goes on along the minus strand of JAUCBN010000051.1, from coordinate 7,812,444 downwards.
CGGGTGCCTTAACCGATCAAGAGGGGACAGAGGAGGCAACATAATGATCAGGTCATGCAAGAAAAATGTAAACAATGCCTGCAAGTAAGGCAATGCCGGTTAAAAAGAAACAGATTGTGAACATTCCGGCAGCAACATGCTTGGTTGGACCAGAGCCGGTTCTAGAGTGGGCTATAAGGACAACGGCTCAGGGCCCCTAATTTTATTTTTTTATTAAATATATTTAATTTAATTTTTAATATTTATTATTAAAATTTAACTTTTAATATTTATTATTATAAATTAATTATTATTTTTTAATATTTATTATTATATGAGTTTATTTTTTAGTATTCAATATTATGGTCTTAATTTTTTTTCAATATTTATATTAGACGTACTTGTAAAATTTATTTTTCAATATTTTTTATGATTCTTAAATTTCAATTTTTTACAATGCTTTTTGTTAGGTTTCTATCTTTTATTAAACTTATTATTAGGATCTGCTCTAAAAAAATATTTTTAATATTTATTAATATATACTATTAAAATTTATTTATTTTTGTTATTTGCTATTAGAATCATGATTTTTTTTCTAATACTTGTTAGTAGGAGTCTAATTTTAAAATTTATTTTCTAGATTTATTATAAGAGGCCTATTTTTTCAATATATTTGTTATTATGGTTCAATTTCTCCTAATACTTACATAAGAGTATATTTTTTTAATAATTATTATTAGGATCATAGTTTTTCGATATTTGTTATTACAAGTTAGATTTTTCATAATATTTTTTATTAGAGGTTTACTCTTAAAATTTATTTTGCCATATTTATTAAGGATTAATTTTTATCAATATTTGTTATTAGGGGTCTAATTTTTTCTAATATTTATTAGTAGACATATATTTAATTTAATTTTATTAATACTTCTTGTTAGAAAACTATTGATTTTTCTAATACTTATTATTAAAGGCCTATATTTTTTGGTTTACCCTAAAATCACTAAATTTTCAGGAACCACTCTGGTGTGGACAGACTAATTCGGTGGCTAACATAAAGGAGCAAAGCCTAATCCCACCGGTATTAAACCCTGTTAGGAACCTGAGCAGCAAATATGTGAAGTAGTTCGGGGCTAATGATGTTAGGTGACCAAACCTAGCATTTAAGATAAAACTGTTTTTAAATATGGAGGATTAATAGTGTAATCATATAAAGTATTTTTATTTTTTAAAAATGAAAATAAAACCCACACGTAATCTCCATAAAGCATTTCCTTTCTTATTTTATAACCCATAAAGAATCTTCCCTAGTCCCGACAATTTTAAGGCCTATCGAGTTTCGGCCGAACATCACCAACCGGGGAAGTAAGATTTATAGCTTCTTGTGTCGCCTCTTATCCTGTGTCTGTAGGCACCGATGTCCATTAAAGGTGTAAGGTTGCATTACATGGTTGGTTGTTGGTTGAGTGGAGCATGCCATTCAAAGCACAAATGCACCACAGTGGTTGGATCTAAACATTAATTACCAATTGCCATCCATTCATTAGCCTATCCACAACTACAACCAAGGATACACACCAAGAATAGGGTAGGTAATGATTTAAAAATGTATAAGTTCATAAAATAATAGTATATAGTACGAGAAATTAGTATATTATTTCAGTTCATCACGTTATTTATAGTCTCAATTTTCATCCAATAAACCCAAAATCAATCCATCGTCTCTCTTTTAAAATTCCTTTTATATCCTACTATCTTTTAGGTATATCCCATTTTTTTTAATCAGTTAATAGTGTTTACAGTAATATTTGTTCTAGAGTATATTTTCAATCATTGGACATTGATCGCTCAATCAATCTATTGATATTATTAGTGTTCGAACTCGTAACCTCTAAAAACAACATTCATTCTTCAATCAATCTGTTGGCATTTCCGGTACTCTCCATTTCGATTGTTATATACAAAACCATTTTTGTCCCTTCATTTATATCAACAAAAGTTGGAGGACGTCAGGTATAGAAAGTTGTCATCAACTACAACTAGGCATAATAAATTGTATTTTGGTACAAATACTTAATTCCTACCTAAACTATTTATTATCTTTCATCCGACAACCCCTTCAATTATAAATAGCAGATGTCTTTGTAATGAACAACAGACAAACTTTAGTCTTTTAGACCCGGTTGAGATAGACAGATATGTAATATATATATATATATATATATATATATATAAATCAAGGGTGAATTTAGAAATTTTAGGACCTACCTTAGACTGAAATATAATTTTGTTATTTTAGAGGGATTAAACTAGGATTTATCATTAAGATGGGTGCATATTCTGATACCTTGCTCATGGTCGTATATTCTAGGGGTTTGTCGAGTAACTAAAATTTTTTTGAGTTATTCGAGTTGACGAATCTAATTTTATCGATTGAACTTTTATTTAAAAAAATTGTCGAGTTTTTAAGTTCTTCTAAGAATTTACAGTAAGGATTCTGGACATGCGCAATAGGAACGACCACATATGGACCCCTAAAAATAAAGGCCCAAAATTTGATAAATTACATTCATTAATTGATATTAATATTGAAATTCATTGTAAAAATTTAAAAATACTCTTAAAAAATGAATTATAATTGTTAAAACGTTATAATTATGTCCTAAATGTAACAATTGAATATAAAATCTTATTGACTATTCTTATTATTATTGCTTCTATAGATCTAATGAGGTTATGGACAGACGTAATACAAACGACCGCACAGGGGCCCCTAAAAAGTACAATTGTTTCTAAGAGTCATATTTTAATAAATTGTACCGGACCCCTAAAATTTTTAAACCGCCCTGAGAATTTATAAAAATAATTAAGGATTTTGATAGAATTAAAATTGTTACTAAGTAAAAATTATATAATTACATAAATTATTATTAATTGAATAAAAACTTACGTAATTTATATATATGCAGATTAAACATTTAAGGGAAAATTAAACAAAAAGATATTCAATTATCGTTTTTTTTTTTATTTTGGTCACTCAATTAATTTTTCTTCGAAATCATTCATGTTATTAAATACTTTTACTGTTTTAGTCCCTTTACTATTGCTTGTATTCAAACTTGGGACCCATTACATTAAAGGTCCAAATGCCTAACCACTAAGTTAGGATTAGAATTTAGTTAAGTTTTATTCAAACTAATTTAACTTGTACTATTTCAACCTAAGAAATATTTAACTACCAATCTATGGTAAGAAATTATCGTTTTCACAAAATTTAATCATTAAATTAAAATATATTATCACCTAAAAATTAGATCAAAATACTAATAAAAATAATCTTAAATTATTTTTCCAATTCCTTTGGGAACAAAAAAAATTATTATTTATTTTTGTTAAATTTATTAGATCATTCTAAAAATTAACTAAATAAAGAATAATTTATTCATATACATGTCAACAAATTAAATATTATTTAAAAATTATATTGTATCTTAAATAAATATTATAAAATAAACTTTTAATTTTTTTATTATTAATTTTATAGAATAGATAAATATTTTTTTATTTAAAAAAAAAAGTAAAAATAATTCTAGTTTGATCTTCAAATTTAATTACATTTCAAGTTAAATAGATTTTGTTAAAATTAAAATAATTATTTTAAATAATTTAAAAAATATATATTCTAACATTTCAAGTTAAATAGATTTTGGTCTAAGTGGTAAGCAACTTGGTTCTGCTTAAGTAAGTTTCAGGTTTGAGACGTTGTGTACGCAAAAAATTCCTGCTGGGAGACTCACCCACCAAAACTAAGTGTGCGACGCGGGTCGGTCTTAATTAGTCAGGATTAGACTCTATAACCAAAAGAACAATAAAAAAAATACTATACAGTAAATTTCTAAAATGATATAATGTTTTAATAGAAAAAGATCAAAATAAAAAAAATAGCGAAAAAGATGATCTCGAAAAAAAATTATTTATTCTCTCAAAACAGTCATCATATTTGTCACATTGAATATATAAACCGTTAAATTTTAAACTTTAATTATAATTATTTTAAATAATATAATTAATTAAATTTTATAAAATATATATTTTTCAATCATTTAATACAAAGTTTCTTAGATATATTTTTTATACTTTTATTAATAATAAATTTAGAATAATAAAAAAATTAAAATTAAAAAAATACTAAAAAAATCAACACTAAATTTTGTATGAAAATAAAGAAAATAACTATTATTCGTCGCTTGTTATCCGTCTCAAAAAAATTGAATCTTCTACTAGAGTCGCAAATCATCATCTATCATTGTACAAATAAAATTTAATTACCTAAAAATTAGAGATTTTATAGCTTATGGTAAGTTAATAGTACATTTAATCTAAACTATAGGTTACCATTATATTGGTTATTAAATTTTGTTAACCTTAAGTTTACCATTAAAAAATAATTAACTATCAATGGTAATCGTTAAGACGCGGTTAACCGATGGTTCGATTATAGGTTAACACCTATTATAATTTTTTCATATTTATTATTTTTTAAAGAACATTTTAACTATCTCTTTGATAAATAATATATTAAAATATTTATAAAAATACTTAAATAAAAATATTTTAAGCACTTATGTCATAATTAAAAAAATATTAACATACTACTAGGTTTTAACACAAGATAAAACACACAAGCTTCATTGTTAATAAGGATGACAATGGATCGGACTTTATAAAGTCCAAGTCCAATCCAATTAATAATCGAATTTTCAAAAAAATTCAAGTCCAAATCCAAATCCATTTACATAAATTCAAATTCAATCCAATAAAATATCTAAAATTCAAATCCAAATCCAAAAGTCCAAATCCAATTATTTTTTAAAGTAAGAACTCAAATAAATATCTTTAAATAAAAAAAATTATCAAACAAATATTTTTAAATTTATAGGACAAACAAATCTCAACAAATATTACAATCCAATATAAAACAAATTAAAGTAACAACTCAAACTTTTTAAATATAAAATTTTTAAATATTTTTATTTGGGTCTATATATGGATCGGATTCATATCGAATATGGATTCGGATTGAATTTGGATCGGATCATGACAATATCCATATCCGATCCACCTCCTATTAGGACTCGGACATTATTTTTGGATTGAGATTCGGACTTTTTTTAATTTGATTTAGATCGAATTTTTTTCTTCAGATCGAATCGGATTCGGATCGAATTCGGATTATATTGTCATCCCTAATTGTTAAGTGTATAAAAATATTATATTTTCTTTCCTTTTTCTCTTAATTATTGTTAGTTTTAAGCTCGTATTAATTACATAATTAGCTATTCATGTATATTTTTATTATTTCTTTCGTCATCATGTTTGATTTCATAATTTGTTTAATTTTATGAAAAAAGAAATATGTTTTTTATATGAGGATAAAAAATTTAAAATAAATCCAACAAGAGTTGAAGTTTCGAAAAGAGATTAAAAGAAGATTAAATTCCAAGAATTTTATAAGAAATTTTTGAAGGAATAATAATAATAATAATAATAATAATAATAATAAAAGGCATGAATAATTAACAGCGTTTTACGTTAAGGATAACGAAAATCATTAAAGAGCGCTTCCTCAAACTTTGAAGGATATCGATCAATTACCTAAAAAATAGTTATATTCTCAATTACTCAATCAGTTGTCAAGTTGACCAGGTAATATAGATTGAAGTCAATGGAAGAAACGAAAGAACAACACAAGCAAATAATTACCTAGATAATTTATTTAATTATCACTCTATGACTCACGATAACTCAGGCTACTCTATTTTATTTGATTATTCTATCTTTTTTCTATTTACTTATTTTGTTTAGTTTATTTTACTTGACATTATCACCTTCAATATTATTTTTTACATGATAATAAAAGCAAAGCGATCCAAATCATTCCCTGTATAGATAATATTTTATTATATTGTTGATTGAAACGTGTATACTTACACCGTTTGCGTTACATTCATATTGCCGAAGATTGACAATTGTTGTGAGCTTCATTTAAAAAGTTAGAAAATGTTCTATTAGGCAATTGATGATGGAAAATAAAAATTAAATCAATTAAGAATTTCTTACATTCTCTGATGATTACCTGTACCGTAGAAAATTCTTGTATTTGTGGGATCAATTCTAATATTTTCTATAAAAATCTGATACAATTCTAATATTTTGAAATTTTAAATATAAAAAAATATCAAATTATAAAAAAATAAGATTCATATCCACAAAATTTTAGATTTTTAAATTTTTAAAAAAATATATAAATATTATAATTCGTATACAATCTAAAATTAAAAAATAAATTAAATATTTAAAATTTAGATTAAATTAAAAAATAAATAAAATAAAACATTCGAATTATTCCACACCTCTAACAACTACTGATCATAGTCCAGCATGAGTTTATTTTTCTTGAACTTGGAATTTTTCAATAAATTATTTTGGTTTTTAAAATATTTTCATTTATTTTGATCTTTATTTTTATTTTTTCGTCAAATTAAATCGAATGAAGAAAGAGTGACATATCTGATAAATTATCGTATGTTGTTTTATCTCTTTTCATTTCTTTACGAGTTTTAATACTTTAAATATATCTTTACAATATTTATATTTTAATTATATATTAAATTTTTAACTCAAAAGGACACATAATTTTTCTATAATAACCATTGAGTTTTTATTAAAATCATATAAGATATCATGATTATAACGCATTTAGAGAAAAAATAAAAGGATTATTTTATCAAATCTTTTTACAGTTCAAAAATTTAAAAAAAAAATTAAATACTTTCACAGAGATAAACATATCAGCAAAATACATAAATTTTCTTATTTTATTTATTTTTATCCAATCAAAATACATAATAGATAAAAAAAAAGAGTGTTAAGCAACCTAAACTTTCAGACAGAATCTCTTGCAATTTAGGATTGATTATATCGATAATAATTCATCAGCTGAGTTAGAATCTAATTTTATATGACTACCAAAAAAATTATAATAAAAAATTAGAACTGTTAAAATTTATATGTGAAAAACAATTGATCATTAGGGTATGTTAAAATCACGTAACAAGAATATATGAAATAAAAAATAAAAAAAATGTCACAAATGCTGAAAAACACATATCACAAAAGCAAAATTTTCTATTAAAATATAAAAATAATAAAAATGTAATAATCTCGATAATCAAAAATAAATATTAAAATTAATTATTAATTATCTATCAATAAAAAATAAAAATTTTCGATAGAACGATTTTTTTTATTATTTTCAAAAGTACACGTAACTAATATGAATATTGAAAAACAATAAAATAAGAAAATAAGTAAAAAATCAAAACAGTTCGTGAACAAAAATATAATTAATCCTCACCTTTATGCTCATTAATCACACCCACCAACAAGTAGGTGCTTTCATACCGTATTAATTGAAATAGGAATACTCTATTTTTTATTATTTTATTTAAATTTTATACTAAAAAAATTAAATTTAATATTAGAGTTTATGATTATATTTTATAATTACGATTTAAAAATTTACTAGAGTTTTGACTTAATTTCTTTTCACAAAATTATTCATATTATACAAATAAATTAGTAGTCAACACTCAACACATTTCATGCATGTTGTGTCTCGAGAAATTATTGGATGAATTTTATTCAGTATTTTATCTGATTCAAATAATTAAGTCTTAAATAATTATTTAATAACTATCCACTTACTAATTACATACAAAAAAAAAGTAATGATTTATTTTAAAAAATAAAATAAATAAATCTAATTGATTGAAGCTATAAATAACGTGATAAATAAAGTTTGTGTATTAATTTTCGCTGTCCGGGTTTTCTATATAAACTCGCACACTCTGGATCCATACACAGTGGGGTTTGAAACTGCAAACACCAGAAATCTTCAACTTGTTTGAAAAATGAGTAAACCCTCAGACAAAAACTTTCTTCCGCTGGACTTGGTGAGTTTCAGAGATGAGTCCAAAACAGTGGTTGATTTCATTGCCGACTACTATAAAAACATCGAGAAATACCCGGTTCAGAGCAAAGTAGAGCCAGGATACTTGTTGTCCAAGTTACCTGATTCGGCTCCATATAGCCCCGATTCACTCGAGGAGGTACTCAATGATGTGAGTGACAGCATTTTACCAGGACTTACTCATTGGCAAAGTCCTAGTTTCTTTGCCTACTATCAGGCCAGTTCTAGCACTGCTGGATTCCTGGGAGAGATGCTTTGTTCTGCTTTTAATGTGGTTGGTTTCAACTGGATCGCGTCTCCGGCTGCTACTGAACTCGAATCCCTTGTCCTTGATTGGATGGGGAAAATGTTGAGGCTGCCGTCTTCCTTTTTGTTCTCCGGAACTGGCGGTGGTGTCATTCATGGCACAACCTGTGAGGCTGTGGTTTGCACTTTGGCTGCTGCTCGAGACAAGGCCTTGAAAGAACTTGGTGGTAATTGGGAGAATATAACCAAGTTCGTGGTTTATGCATCGGATCAAACTCATTTCACTTTCCAAAAGGCTGCGAAACTGGTAGGCATTCCTCCGTCAAATTTCCGATTCCTTCAAACATCTTTTGCCACCGAGTTTGCAATGTCACCCGAACTACTTCGCTCGACTATCGAAGATGATGTCCAGTCAGGCCTGGTGCCGTTGTACATATGTGCAACCCTTGGGACAACAGCCTGTGGAGCTGTTGATCCTATTGCGGAATTAGGCAGAATTGCTAACGAATACAAGCTTTGGCTTCACATTGATGCAGCTCATGCAGGAAATGCTTGCATTTGCCCCGAGTTCCGGTCCTTCCTCGATGGAGTCGAACTCGCATTGTCTCTCAGCATGAATCCGCATAAATGGTTTCTCACCAACATGGATTGTTGTTGCCTGTGGCTCAAGGAACCACGATTCTTAATCGATTCATTATCGTCCAATCCAGAATATCTTGAAAACAATGCAAGTAAGTCCAACGTTGTGGTGGACTACAAAGACTGGCAAGTCACATTGAGCAGACGATTTCGAGCACTAAAGCTTTGGATCGTAATCCGACGGCATGGTGTCGAAAATCTCGTGCACCACATTCGCTCCGATGTTGAGTTGGCTAAGCAATTCGAGTCACTCATAGTCGAAGACGAAAGGTTCGAGATCGTGGTTCCAAGAAGGATCGTACTGGTTTTCTTCAGGCTTAAACCAAAGCACGGGCTGGACGGTAATGAATTAAACCGCAAACTGCTGGATGCCATAAATTCTAGTGGACGAGCTTTCCTGACACAAGGAGTTGTGTCTGGAATTTTCGCCATTCGATGCGTCGTTGGAGCAACCCTAACCGAAGATCGTCATATGAAGGATCTATGGAGTCTTATTCAAGACAAAGCTCGACTCGTACTGCTCCAAAACAGCCCGTAAATCTCTGATCAACCATTTTCTTTGAGCTTCAACTTCTCATCCCATCCCCTTCCCTGGTGTGGAATTGCTTCGAAATTCGTGACTCTTCAATGCCTTGATCGGTGTTAGGAATTGAAATAAATTTGAAGGGTGTGGTTGGTGAGGAGTCGAACAGCTAAAGACACCATCTACTTCCTATGCCACAAATAGAAGAATAAACGATTCTAAATGGATTTCAATCCCCTTTTTTCCATTGTTGTGATAAATGAATGTAGTGTTTGAAGCTTCACTTTTTTTGGTCTGAAAATGACAAGTTTGTTCTTATTTTCTTTAATCTGTGGAGGTCTGTTTGAATTATGGGTATTCTTTTTTAAGATTTAAAATAATAATGGAGAGTGAAATTAAATACTATGTGATTTGTGTTTGAATTCAAATACAACATTGATAGTAATGCAAGAATAATAAATGATGGATTAAATTTTAGTTTGGTGGGTATACTTATTTTTTTAATAGAAAAGGTGTAATCCATGATTCATGAACTAAATATAAATTATTATTTATTTAAATAACTAGTTAAAAAATTTTATGTATTCAGTATTAAAAAAAACAACTTAATGTCAACTTCTAAAGAAAAAGCGTAATTATTAATATTATCTATTAATTGTATTATTGATTATAATTTGTTTAATGTAATTGGGATATTTAAAATAAAAATAAGTGGGAAATTTCAAGAAATATTGATGTTAGAAAAAAAATTTAAAATATTATATCTCTTACTTTATTTCCTAAAATATTAATGATTCTATAGTACTTGAAAAGTCAACACCATTAAGCTCCGAGTAAGGATGAAGATGCCAAGGTCAGAGCCAAAAGGCTCCGTTTTTACTATTAAGATCAGTATAGTTATCGGATTTTTTACAGTTGGCTAGGATTAGTTAGATTCTTTATTTCATTTCTTTTATTTCTTTATTTTTTTTCTTCTGTATTTACTTATTATAAATACAATGTATTTGATGTATAAAAAGACACATTGAATATAATAAAGAAGAAGAAAGTTTTCTCTCTCTTTTCACGATAAACTCCCCCCGCCTAATTCCCAAATTCTTTTTTCTGAAAAATTAAAGAACCCAGATTCTTCTTCTTTCATTGTGTAAATCAACATGGTATCAGATGAATTTTCTGTCTTCCGTTTGTCCGGCGAACATTCTGTGTTCAAGATTGACGATCCAAATGATGTATTTTACATCCATCCCAACAAAAATCCATCGTTGGTGCTTACGTCCTCTCTTCTTAATGGCCACAATTATCATGATTGGGCTCGCTCGATGCGCATGTCTCTAATCTCGAAGAACAAATTCTAATTTGTAGATGGCACAATCAAAGTCCCGGATGAAGGTGATCCTCGTTTTAGTGCATGGGTTAAGTGTAATAATTTTGTTTTATCTTGGTTGCAGAGAGCGATTACTCCAGAAATTGGACAAAGTGTTATCTGGATTGACAACGCATATGACCTTTAGACAGACCTTTTCGATAGGTTTAATCAAGGTGATCTTGTTCGAATCTCCGACTTATTGCAAGATTTTTATTCGATGGAACAAGGTACCCTTTCGGTTACTGCTTTTCATACGCAATTGAAAGTTTTATGGGATGAGTTATGTAATCTGCGACCTCTATCGATTTGTGAATGTTCTGCGATGTCCTATAAGAAACAAGACTTTCTTCTTAGGTTCTTGAGAGGGTTAAATGAAAATTTTAGTGTTCCCAAATCGCAAATTTTAAAGATGAAACCTCAACCTTCGATAAATGAGGTTTTTGCCATTGTTATTTAGCATGAACGTTCTTTGAAGAATTATGTTAGCAATGACTCCAATATTTTTTTGGTTGATAAAAAAAATGTCAAAAATGGAGATACTAGTTCTAAGCCTATTGGGAACAGAAGATTTTATTCCAATTCGGGGAATAAACGACCTATTTGTACATATTGTGAAATCTTAGGGCACACTATTGATAAGTGTTATCGAAAGCATGGCTTTCCTCCTGGTTATAAACACAAGAGTCAGTCTAGTAGATCCAATCAAGTTGATTATGGTAATTTTTTGAATCAATCTTCGGTTACTGATTTGGGAAAACATGAGCAACAGACTACCACTTTTACTAAAGAGCAATATGAGGGATTGATGAGTATGTTGCAAGAAAGATATAATTCTGTTCAGTCTTCTATCCCTATTTCTCAATCTTCTGCCAATGTATTATCTTCTGTTTTTTATTCCAAGAGTGTTGACAATAATGGTAATATTCTTTCTTGTTCTAGTTCTTTAGATAAATGTATATCTTGGATTATCGATTCCGGTGCTACGGATCATATATCTAATTCTTTATCTTTTTTTTAAAGATTATCGACCTGTTCGTAATAAATTTGTTAGGTTACCTAATAATCAGCAAGTTAAAGTAGAACATATAGGTACTATACAACTTAATGATCGATTATTTTTACATGATGTGTTGTATATTCCTATGTTTAATTTTAATTTGCTCTCTGTTTCACAATTAATTAAAAGAAATAATTATTGTTTGATATTTTCTTATCCTTTTTGTTGCATACAGGATGTTCAGAATTGGAAGATGATTGGTACAGTTAAGTAAATAAATGGTCTTTATCAGCTTCAGGTTCAATCAGAATTTTTACATAATGTTTCTTGTAATGTTGTTAATTCTGCTGGGACTTTATTTCTTTGGCACTCTAGGTTAGGACATTCTTGTTTTCATAGGATGCGAGTATTTGTAAATATTGATTCTGAAATTTCTATTACTTCATTGCATCAGACTTGTGATGTTTGTCATTTAGCTAAACATAAAAGGCTTCCTTTTCCAATTAGTTCTTCTGTTTCAATTGATATTTTTGATCTTCTTCATGTAGATGTATGGGGACCTTTTTCTTGTCAAAAGTTTGTATGGGCATGACTATAGTTGATGATAAAAGTAGGTATATTTGGGTTTACCCTATGAAAAGTAAAGTTGAAATTAGATCTTTAATAGTTGAATTCTATCAATTAGTTGAAACTCAGTACTCTAAGAAAATTAAATGTTTTAGAAGTGATAATGCTAAAGAGTTTGATATGAATGATTTTTTAAATCTAAAGGTATAATTCATCAAAACTCTTGTACTTACACACCTCAACAAAACAGTACTGTAGAAAGAAAACATCAACACATTCTTAATGTAGCCCGAGCCTTACGAATACAAGCAAATTTACCCCTTAAATTTTGGATTGATTGTATACTGCATGATGTTTATTTGATAAATTTAACTCCTACACCAATATTAGACAATAAAACTCCTGTTGTAATATTATTAGGAAAAATACATAAAATCTCACACCTTAAGATTTTTGGATGTCTTGCTTATGCTTCTGTGTTGCCTAGTGCTCCAACAAAAATGCATGCAAAATCTATTAAAAGTGTGTTTCTTGGTTTCATTTCAAAGAAGTAGCTGTATCTAATGTTCCTAATTTCATATTACCAACTTGCACTAATGAAACTCCTGTTCATGAAAAGACTATGTGCACTAATAAACAATTCATCACTCCTATGGGAACTACTAATCAGAATCCTAATATTCAAAATTCTCAAATAAGAACAGAATTAGAAACTGTTTTGGATACTTCTATTGTTCCACAATCTACAACACTTATTGAGACTTGTTCAGATGTGCCTAATGAAAAGTCAATAAGGCCTACTAGGCATGTTCGGTTGCCACAAAAATTTAAAGATTATCATGTTACTCTGCCTCCATCAAGGACTTCTCCTCATTCTATTTCCCAGGTAATATCTTATGACAAACTTTCTTCTCGATATATTTCTTATGTTAATTCTGTTTCTCTCTTAAAAGAATCAAAGAATTATAAAGAAGTTGTGATGCATGAATGTTGGCAGAATGCTATGGAAAATGAAATAATTGCTTTACAAAATAATAACACTTGAGATTTAGTTACTCTTCCTCCTGGTAAACAATCTATAGGTTGTAAATAGGTATTTAAAACAAAATTAAAGTCTGATGGTAGTTTAGAAAGATATAAAGCAAGATTAGTAACAAAAGGATATACTCAGCAACCGGGAGTTGATTTTTTCAATACTTTTAGTCCAATTGCGAAAATTACAACCATTAGAACTTTGCTTTTATTTTCTGCTCAAAATAATTGATTTTTAAAACAGATAGACATTAATAATGCTTTTCTTCATGGTTTTCTACAAGAAGAAATGTATATGGATTTACCCCTGGTTTCAAATGTGATAAGCCAAGTATGGTTTGTAAGCTTAAGAGAAGCATCTATGGATTAAAACAATGGAATGAGAGATTAACTTCTGCTTTAAAAGAAAAAGGTTTCACCTAGGCTATTTCTGACAATTCTCTGTTTGTTAAAAGTCAAGAAAACAATTTTATAACTTTAGTTGTTTATGTAGATGATATTGTTTTGGCTAATTCTAATTTAGAAATAATTAATTCTGTTAAAACATATCTTCATGATAAGTTTAAGATCAAAGACTTAGGAGATCTTAAATTTTTTTAAGACTCGAAGTAGCTCGTTCTAAATCTGGTATTAATCTATGTCAAAGAAAATATGTTTTAGATTTATTAGAAGAAACTAGTTTTTTAGAGTGTAAACCAGCTACTACTCCTATTACTGTCACTAACAAGAATAAGAGATTGTCTAGAGATATTGGAACACCATTAACAGATATTAAACCTTATAGGAGGTTGATAGGTAAGCTCGTTTACTTAACTAACACTAGACCAAACATTTCTTTTGCTGTTAAACAATTATCTCAATTCCTAGCAGGACCAACTGATGAACAATTAACTCCTGCACATAAAGTTTTAAGGTACTTAAAGAATTCTCTTGGTCAAGGTTTATTTTTTCCTTCGGATAATTCTTTTCAGATAAATGCTTTCTCTGATTCTGATTAGGCCTCCTGTCCAGACTCAAGGAGGTCAACTACTGGTTTTTGTGTTTTTTTTTTGGGGACTGCTCTTATATCTTGTAAGTCTAAAAAACAATAGACTATATCTAGATCTTCCAGTGAAGCTGAATATAGAACTTTAGCTTCAGTTGCATGTGAAATACAATGAATTTCTTATCTACTTTCTGATTTTCAGATAAGCTTGTCACCTGCTAATGTTTATTGTGATAATCTTTCTGTAGTTAAAATAGTAGAAAATCCAGTCTTCCATGAAAGAAGAAAACACATAGAGATTGATTGTCATCTAATCAAGGAGGAAAATTCAAAATGGATTATTGGTCTTGTTTCCAGTTTCGGCACACAACTAGCTTGTTGATTGTTTCACTAAAGCACTTCAACGATCACAATTTTTGAATTTCATCTCTAAATTGGGCATCCAGAATCTTTATGCGCCAACTTGAGGGGGGCTATTAAGATCAGTATAGTTATCTGATTTTTTACAACTGGCTAGGATTAGTTAGATTCTTTATTTCATTTCTTTTATTTTTTTTTCTTCTGTATTTACTTATTATAAATACAATGTATTTGATGTATAAAAAGACACATTGAATATAATAAAGAAGAAGAAAGTTTTCTCTCTCTCTTTTTACGATAAACTCCCCCCACCTAATTCCCAAATTCCTTTTTTTGAAAAATTAAAGAACCCAGATTCTTCTTCTTCCATTGTGTAAATCAACATTTACCCAAATTATCTGAAAACACCGTTTAAAATCAGAGCCTAATAGTGCTGACTTTCTAAGTACAGTAGATTCATTAATATTCTGGGTAATAAAGTAAGAGATGTAATATGGGATTTTTTTCAACATCAATATTTATGGAAATTTGCCAAAATAAGTACATTATTATACATTAAATGCTCAATGTGCTAAAGTATGAACTGTCTCATTTGTCGATCAATCTATATAGACAATCAATAAATAATGATACCGATATAGAATATCCCACACCTTGATCATTGATTGTGTCAAAGTCGATTTACCTTGTATTCTTGGTTGAAGTAAATCCATTACATTTGATGCATCACCTTCAATCGACACCTTTGGTCAAGCTTGGTTCGGTACGAATAAAATTGTCGAATAGAAAATATGACTTTCGACTACATTTGTAGAAATCGCTCTAGGTTAGGTCCTTATATATCTTGCTAATATATACAATATTTAACTTAAATTATCATAAAAAATATAAAAATATTTTAATTTTAAAAATAAATTTAAAACTTATTGTTAGTATTTGATAATCGTATTCAAATTCGAATAACATTAACCAAAGATAAGTGTTTAAAGGTTTTAACAGATTTTCCCTCCACAATCCCATCCTAGGAACATGATCTGTCCCATTCCAGCTGTTCTTTCCCTGTCCCAACTAGGGAATGCACTGCACTTGTATTTCTCCCCTGTTTAAACCCCCCGCGCCTGTATTCTAGACTCTCAAGTCACTCTCCAACATGAATTGGCAACATATATAGATATATATTTATCCTCACACTGTTTATTCCTAGTCTGGATGATTATCCAAATAATAGAGGGATTGATGATCTATGGGGGGGGATATTATCATGGGGAACAGCTATAATTCTGATTAGGACAATTGATATCTAACTAGACACATATTTGATTTGCAGGAAAATGAGGTTGGAAGCATATTGATTTGCTTTATAGAAAACAAGAAAGAAAAGGCCAAAAGTGCAGTCAAAGTGGCCATGTCAAATGGAAGCAATCCTCTTCTACATATCCATCTTTTGCCCATTTCTCCAGCTGTTTCCCCACATGTGAACTTGTCCCCTGCATCATTTTGCTACCACAATCACTTTTCTTACCTTTTACATAATTATGTTTGGATTCATGTTTCTTGATGCATACCTGTGTGCTTTTGAAGTAGTTGATTTCCATGTTTGGGTTGTAAGAAGATGCGGCCGCCGCAAGCTCCATCGAAAGAAACTGAAATTAGAAGAAGAAAAGTTTGTTCATAAGCTGTTTGTGGTAGTAACTTAGGAGCTAAGAAACATCATATTTTGTTTTTACAGGACATTCAATTTACCTCAACTTGGTTCTGTAATGAATGAACATAATTGATGATCTCATCAAGCATAACAGCCAACCCCATTGTCTGTCAAATTACGGTTGCAGTCGTGAACTGATGTTGAATTTATAGATGTGGAATGCTAAATAAGTAGAGATTCATTCAAGTACCTCGTGGCATCCTGGAACAAGGTCCTGCAAACACCTCATTTTCTCATTTATTTTCTCCCTTCTTACCTGATAAAAGAAAGTGAGGCACTGTTACTTGTAACTCACTCATCAACATCGTTTCCATAAGATCGTTTATTCGAACAAAATCGGATAAACCTACCCTTTCTGCTAAACTGTGATTGTCAGTAGCTTGGCCCCTTTTTGCTCTTACATGATCTACTTTCTCCTCGTTCTTTGCTTTCTTCCCTTTCCCTAATCTCTGGAAAAAAAAACATCAACAATATGTTAAAAAGAGATGCATAAAGGCTCAAACCTCAAATACAAGTGGATCACACACATTGTTTTTCCTGATCTTGGTGTTTCCTCCATGTTCATTAGTGGAAACTGCTGGAGAAATGATGCTCGGTCGTTGTTCCATCGCTTTTCTCTTCTTGCTTTCAACCGTAACATGTTCATTCTGGACCGCCATCGAAGTATGACCGATTGGTGTTGCAGTGAGACTGCCTGTGAGCACAGGTGGAAATTCATGGAATTGGTGGGCCAACAAGGTTTCTAATGAGAAATCTGCAGCAGCAATGTTGAAATTATCCAACAGAGATGAATTCAGCTCTGAAGACTGCTTTGTCATTTCCATGCCGGTATCCATTTCTAACATAGGCTGAGAGATGTCCTAAAACCCTGCAGTTGTCTCAACTCCACTCATAAAAAACTATCAACACAGGAAGCAGATTATAGACCTCAATTATTAGCTATATTATAAACAGACCAAGGGCACTATATATATAGGTGTATCTCAGTTTTTTGAATAAAGTACGAATTGATAACACATGGGAGTTCCAAGTAGTGATTTCTTTATCTAATCCTGAACCTTTTTCTTCCTTTTGGTAGGCTCCATTGAGAAGATTACAGATATCCAAATGGAATGGGCCATTGTAACTTTTGAAGTGGAGTTCAAACATTGGAATATATATAAAGTTTCCTTTTTGCTTTCATAGAAAAAAGAATGGTATAAGGTTCAGGTAGAGTAGTAGTAGTCCATGTTACATGGATTCACCTCCTACGGTCGCCGTATCGATGTCGACCTCGCCGTATTGATGCCAAACCTAGACGACAGTGGAAGCAGTAGCAGGGAAAGAACTGGGCAACGACAAATGACATACGAAGAATTATGAAAGCAGTAACTGATTGCTATTTCCTACTCTTCTCGTCTTAATTCAGGTATCCATGTCCTACGAATACGTGAACATAAGTGATTTTACCTGACATTTTAAATAGTAAAATATCGTGTCCCATTTTATGTCCCTTGTTAAAGAGAAATTATTATATAAACCCGTTCCACCACTTAGGATAAGGTCTCAACCAATTAAATTAAGACACATCGTATATTTTCTCCATATCATATTCACACATAAGCATCATCCAAATTATACACATTAATGCCTTTGATTTAAAAAAAGAAAAAAATATTATCAAAGATTTTTTTATGTTGTCTTCCTCTTTATTGTTCAATTTTTTTAATTATTTTTTCTAACCCCTAACCCTAAAACTTAACCCTAAATCCTAATCCTAAACCTAAACTATGACCCCTAAACCTAAACCTTAACTCTAACCCTAAACCTTAACCCTAAACCTAAACCATGACCCCTAAACCTAAACCTTAACCCTAAACCTAACCTAAAACCTAAACCTAAACCTTAACCCTTAACCCTAAACTCTAAACCTAAACCCTACACTCTAAACCCTAAACATAAAACCTAACCCCTAACTCTAAACTCTAAACCCTAAACACTAAATATATAAAAAAATTAATTGAGAAAAAATTTAAAGAACAAAGAAAAAGATGGTACAAGAAATCTTTGGTAATATTTTTTTCTTTTTTTAAATCAAAGACATTAAATTGGATGATTTGGACAATGTTTATGTGTAAATATGATATGGAAAAAATATATGATGTGTCTTAATTTAATTGGTTGGGGGTCATATCCTAGATGGTGGAACGGGTTCATGTAATAATTTCTCCTTATTAAAATATTTTAAAAATTAAATTTTAAACTATAATCTTATTTTTTATATATTAAACCCTAACAAATATACTTACCTATAATTCCTTAAATCCTAACTACAACTCTAAAATTGATCTCTAAAACTTAAATCCACTATTTTAACGTAGAGGCACTAATTGGAGCACAGTAAAAGGACAAATGATTTACACAAATTTTAAACGTGTTAAAAGATAGATCTGATTTTGGCATTGCTTAAAAAAGAGTTTTTATTTAAAAATGGTTTTTTACTATAAACAATTTCAAATACCAGGGATGACAATAAATTGGATTTAGATTAAATTTTATAAAATTTAAGTTTAATCCAATTAATAATCGGACTTTTAAAAAATCTAAATATGAATTTAAGTATAATTACATAAATCTGAATCTGATCCAATAAAATATTTAAAATCTAAATTTAAATCCTAAAGTCTAACTTCAATTATTTTTTTTCTTTTTAAAATAACAACTTAAATAAATAATCGGACTTTACCTATAATGAGTTGACCGTTGGTGGCAGTTAAAACTTTAAATGATGGTTGAGATGTTTCGAAACATGGTTTGATACCCACCATTACAGTGTAGTAATGGCATTGATACCTGTTTCGATACCCTCCCTATTAAATGCACAACGTCTCTTTCTTTTTATAGGCTGTTCCGAAACAAGTTCCCCGAGTATCGATACTTGTGCTTGCAGAAGAGCATTTATGGTGGGAAGATATGGTTCTAACGTCTTTATTTCATTTCCCAACAACCACAACGGTTAGAAATCAATGAGGACATATAAAATGAAGATGTTCAAGCAGCATTAACAACTATTGAACCTCAAGCAACATCCAAGCACAAAAATTCAACTCAAAGCACTTTATTGCATATCCTAGCCTCCCAAATTGTGTACTTCATTTTGATTTTTGTAAAATTGAGTTTGGGGAGAGTCTATTTGTAATTGGGGCAATATCCATCTTGTGAGAGATCTTTTATTTGCCTTTATTCCTTTGTATCATCTTGTGAGGTTGAATCAATTCTTGGGTAAAAGAATTGATTCGAATTGTAACGGTTATCCCTTGAACCGAGAAAAAGGTCGATTTCAATTAGTGAATTGTTTTCAAAATCCTTAGTGGGAGCTAAGGTAGTGGATGTAGAGCTTGTTCCGAAGCTTGAACCACTATAAATCGTTTGTCCTTAAAATTCACATTTTTACCGAAAATTTCCCGACCAAATTTTTAATTGCCAATTCACCTCCCTCTTGGCCATACTTCAAGATCGATCAACTCAACAAAAATTAAACAAATTAAAATAACAACTCAAACTTCAACTAAAAAAATCCAACAACAAAAAAATTATTCTTACATAAACTACTATTGTTTTATTAATCTAGTAACATGACTATTTTCTAAATCACAACTATTAAATGTCTAATAAATATTATAATCCAATAAAATAAATTAAAAATATAATCAAAATGTTCAACCATCAACATTTAATTTAGAAAAAAATTCTAACCATCAAACTTTTACTGTTTTAATAAAACTCAACAAATGTTTATAAAATAATAAAAAAAAAACATAAATCAAATTATAGAAGATATTAATATACATAAGCTTCCAATTTGTCTACATGACAGTAGTATGTCAGCACGTATATTTATGTAGATTTTTCATATCATTTTGAGATATTTAACGTTAGTTGACAAACATTTTTCATCCGCATGGTGACGGATGCAGTTATTGTATAGGGCGGGTTTAGGCTCACCTTGAATGCTCACCTTAAATTTTTTGAAGCTCACACATTTGTTTTCAATTTTTTAAAATTTTACGAGTTAATCCTTAATTTTTTAATATTTATGAGTTATACCCACCTTGAAATTTTAAAATTTTATATGCGTCCGCCCTCAAATTTTTTTTAATCCGCCACTGCATCTGGAGTAGCATTTTGAACTAAAATAAAATTTTGAAGGTTAAAATACTTTAAAAAAATAGAAATTCAAATAACTATTTATTATAGATAGATTTTTCACAATAATATAATATTTTCAACTCTAAATTCATTTAATTAAATATTTTATCATTACACAAACAATACATTTAGATAGTAATTTTTTAAATCCAGAATTTATATATTTTCTTAAACATGACAAACTTGTATATATTTCATTACAACAAAACAAATATTATAAGTTTTTATTAGATATACCCTTCAGTCCTCAATTTTCCATTTATTGGCGACATCTGTTGTGTCTTGAGCAGCCACGATTATAGGGATTTGCCTGTATGGGAGGAGCTTTTGGGTCCGGATGGCATCCCGGATGTGGACCACCAGGCCACTTGCAAGGATCAAGGACTGCTTCATGGATGTGTGTAGCAGCTGCAGTAGCACCACTAGGTGCAGCTGCAGCAACTTGGATCTCCAACATCATGATTAAACTCAAGCAAACAAAGAATGTCTTCAGGCTTGAAAACCTCATGATTGGATATCCTAAGAGATAGATTGAAGTTTACATAGATTTATAGTGATGGGATGAGACCCAATTTTAGAAACAAATAACTGAAATTTAGGGAATATTGTTTTGTTAAGGATTTAGTTTTTTTTAGGTAATTTAAGGGGTTCGAGTTTAAAATTAGAATAATCGGTATTTAGTTTTAAAATTTTTAGAATATTTTGATACTATTAATAGATCTTTTACAACAGAATTAGTATGTACTAAAACGGATATAGAAGATAATTTCAAAAATAAAAGTTGGTTTGATATAATTTTGGTCTATTTAGGGATGACAATATAATCCGAATTCGATCCGAATACGATTTGATCCGAAGAAAAAATTCGATCCGAATCCGATTAAAAAGTTCAAATCCAAAAATAATGTTCGAGTCCTAATAGGAGGTGGATTGAATATGGATATTGCCGTGATCCGATCTGAATTCAATCCGAATCCATATCCGATATGAATTTGATCCATATATAAATCCGAATAAAAATATTTTAAATTTTTAAATTTAAAAAATTTGAGTTGTAACTTTAATTTGTTTTATATTATATTGTAATATTTATTGAGATTTGTTTGTGCTATAAATTTAAAAATATTTATTTGATAAAAAATATTTTTTTTATTTAAAGATATTTATTTGAGTTGTTACTTTAAAAAATAATTGGATTTCGACTTTTGGATTTGGATTTGAATTTTAGATATTTTATTAGATTGAATTTAGATTTATGTAAATGGACTTGGATTCAGACTTGAATTTTTTTGAAAGTCCGATTATTAATTGGATTGGACTTGGATTTTATAAAGTTCGATCCAAGTCCGATCCATTGCCATCCCTAGGTCTACTTTACATTTTAATTTTTTAAATCTATAATTATATACAATATATTAAAATAAAAATATTTATTTTTAAATTTCATCAATAAATTAGAAGTTATTTATTATATTTTTTAGGTTTAAGGCCAAGATTTCAATATTCGTAGTTACGTATCAAAACCAATTTTAAAGTATCAAAACCTTAAATAAGTTTCAGTTCTTCTAGATAAGTTTTAAAACTTGTTGTCACAAATAAATTTGGTGTATCGAAACTTGGTTTGTGTTAGACTTATTTTGATATAACTTAAAATAAATTTAAAAGGAGTAATTTGTAAAAATTTGTAAAATTATTTTCTCGAATTAAATTTTCAAAAGCTTGATTTAAAGTTATCAAAATGTTTTATAAAATGATTGACTTTTTATCCATATTGAATATACTTTTAAAAGTCAACAAAATAGTCAAAAATGTTTTGTTAAGGCCAAAGTCTTGAAACCTTGTTAAAGGTTTCGAAACTTTCAAGTCAGAATGACATGTTTTGGAAACCTTGTTAAAGGTTTCGAAACTTTCAACCTGTAACAGCTAGTTTCTTTTAAATCTCTTAAAGGTTTCGAAACCTCTGGTAAAGGTTTCAAAACTTATGTGCAGGTGAGCATTAAATGCTCGAGTTTAATGACAACCAATGGCTCCAAAGTACTCCCAACGGCTACAAACGATTAGAATCAATTAAGAGCATACAAAAGAGGTCTGAAAACAACATTGGAAATATAAGAAAAGATATCCAAACATTCAAATATTCAAGTTGAGCTTCATTTACAATCTTTCTTGCAAAAACACTAGTGTGTTCTTCATTTGTAATCTTTTACTAGTGTTATTTGGGTGTGTGAGAGAACTTAAATTGTGCAAACATCTACCTTGTGAGGATTTTCTAGTTTGCTTATTTGTATTCAAATTTGGGGATTGATTCAATAGGCTTTGGAGTATAAGTCTATTGAATTGTGTGATGTTACTCCTTATCCTTAAAGGAAAGACAAATTAGTGAATTTGTGGGAAATCCTTAGTGTGGTCACTAAGGTAGTGGATGTAGACTTCATTTGGGAAGTTGAACCACTCTAAATCACCTTGCAATTTCCTTTCTTTGCAATTAGTGTCCACCGAATTTTAAAAATCCAATTCACACCCCCTCTTGGCATTTATCGATCGATTGCAACGCTCATCAGTTTGAGGTATAAAAACCATTTCCTCGGGTTCGGAAGTTAGATTGTTGTTTCAATAATATGTCATCGGATTTGATTAGATTCAAACTATCTTGATGTTTCATTAAACCATCTATAGGACATATTAAACCATTGTTAGTTATTTTGAACATAACACATGTTGTTTAAGAATGAAATAATGTCGTTTAATTATAGATTAGAAGAATTATTGTATCATTGTATTAGATTCAATGGTCTAGGGAATTAATTAAGTTAGAAAATGTTTAAAAGATCTATGACAAGGTTTACCTACAAAAGGAGTAACTTAGGTAGGTTGAGGATCAATTACTTCAATTTGCCGATACTGAAATACTTTTATAAAAAAAATCAATTATTTTTATTAATATATCATTTTATAAAATCAATATATTTGTCTATACGACAGTAATATGTTAGTGTATACATTTATATAAATTTTTCTCATAATTCAAGATATTTAATGTTAGTTAGACTCACAATTTTTGTCGGTAGAGGTACATTTTGAACCAGGATAAAATTTTGAGGATTAAAATACTTCTAAAAAAGAATTAGAGTCGAATTGACTATTTAACTAAAAGTTATAGGATTTTTTTTTTCACTATGGTTTTCAAGAATTCATATATGCTTATGTATTTGAGTCAAGTTTTTTTTTTTTTCTTCTTAAAATGTGATCTTTTAATTTTTTATGCATATTACTTTATACCATATTATGTATTGATTTGTCACAATAATTAGGAATTTAAAAATAGGTAATTGGATTAGTTTCAGGACCGATTCGGTCAGTCGAGTCAAATAAGGTGTAGGTTATATTAGGATGATTTGATGCTTTGGTTTGATTAAGGTCGAGTACGGGTCAATTTCAGGTCATATTCATTTTAGGTCGGATTTATTTCAAGTTGGATTCATTTCAGTTCGATTCAAAATAGTTCGGGTTGATCCAGTTAATTAATGGGTTAATTCGGGTTCGGGTGAACTCTAAGTCCGATTCATTTCAAGTATGTTTAATTTTAGGTCGGTTCTATTTTAGGTCAGGTTAATTCGAGTTTCGAATTGTTATTAAGTTTGAAATTGACATAATTAGTCGATAGAATTTGGGTTGGGTCATTTTGAGTGAATTATTTAACGACTTTCATGAACACAAAACATATTAAAAATAAATATTAAGTATTAGAATTTAAAAAATGTTATCATATCTAAAATATTAAAATAAATTATAAAAAATAAAATTTAATAAGGGTCAGTTTTAGTGAAAATATTTTTTAGGGACAAATATGAACGAAAAAATCATCATATTAAAAATTAAAAAAAAACAAATATGAGTCAATTTTTAAAAGGTAAAATTTTGGGGACTATAATGAAAAAATATAAAATAAAAATAAAAACATTAAAATAAATTATCAAAAAAATGAATAAGGATAATTTTTACTAAAAATAAAGTTTTATAGACTATAATAAATAAAAATATAATCATATTAAAATTATTAAACTAGATTAAATTTTTAAAAATAAATAATAATCAATTCAAATCCCTAGACCTCAAATTTCAAGCAAACCTAACTCATATCTTTTATGTAAAAAATAAAATCTTAATATAACATGACATTAAAAATAAATTTAAATATATAATTCATATTAATTTAAAAAATAATTTATATTGAATAAGTTAGTATTAAATATATTGAATCATTACTACGCATTTTTAAGGTTATTTTTTCATTTTTCATTTTTATCATTTTATTATTTTTGAATTAAAAATTAAAAAATTAAAAAGATAAGAAAAAATATTTTAACACATTTTATTTTAAGTAATCAAGTTTTAGATCTCGTCATTTTAAAAAATATTAAAATAATTAATGATCTATATGAATGCATATGATCCATATGATTGATGATACATATCAATATACAATATTTACTCTTGACTCATCCTAATTATTATGATCTATTTAAAAAAATAAATTTTGAATTTCTATTTAATGTTATAATAAAAATAAAGACTATTTTTTCAATTTGTTGGTCACCTCAAATTCATGTTTTATATATATTATAGATATAAATTAAAAACTATTTTAGTTTACGTAAGTTTTTTAATTTTTATATTTAAAAATTTATATTGAATCTAGGCTTTTTAAGTTTAAGCTGTAAAGTTTAAATGTTAAAATTTAAAATTATAATTTAAATTTTAAATTTTAAAATATTAAAAAATTATATTTTAAAATTCAAATATAAATAATTTTGTAATTTTTATACATTAAAATATAACTCGTAATTTTACTTTTCTATCATTTTCTCCTAAATTAATTATTTAACTCAAAAATTTAAGCCATTAAGCATTGGCGGTCAACTCCCAGCGTGGCAGGCCAAACCAAAACACACGGGAATCTCTGCTATCCGCCACCTGTCGCATGATCATTGGACCACTCCCTCTTTCTTCCATACTCTTTTTTGATACAACAATTTCCTTTGAAAAATAAAATAAATAAAAAAATCATCGCTCTTGATTTCTTCACTCTTCACTCCCTATAATAATTTTCTCCGCTTGCTCATTTCCACCAACAAATCAGAAGAAAAATAAAAGAAGGGAAGAAAATATTTATCGACCGGTACGTTATTCTGGATCAGCGATTTTTTTTATTGGTAATTTTGGATTTTATCTATTTACTTTGAGATCTATAGGGTTTCAAGTTTTCTTATACATTTCCTGATTTTGTTAAGGATTTTTTGATTGATGCAATGAATGGTTTTGCAGCTTGCTTTTTGGGTCAATCTTAGTGGTTTAGATTCAATCTGCTTGGGATTTTAGCTTTTCATTGCTTGATTTGACTATTAGTTTTTTTTTTTTTCTTTTCTTTTGTTGCGATAAATTGGGAGAAAATGGATCAGGACATTTTGTTGATAAGATATAGAGTGGAAAAGTTTCGCTAAAAAATAACAGTGTGGATACTGTGAAACTGTTGGAACAGAAAAGATAGGAGTTAGTGACAAGGACATATCTTCCTTACAGTTTAGATCTTATTGTTTATTTTATTGATTTTAGAACGTATCTTTTGGTACTTTTAGAATAGATTAGATCGGATCTGTTAGTTAGATAATTTGAATTTTTTTTTTTTAAAAGAACTACTAATTGAATACTGTTTTAATGCTTTAGGGTTGAGGAATGAGATGAGAATGTAATGTATCGAATGATTGTTCTAGATATGGATGCTGCTGTTTTAAATCTTTGTGTATTTGCAGGTTTAAGTTTTAGATTGATATTGTAAAGATGTCTCCACCAGAATCATCACGAGAGGAAAATGTTTACCTGGCCAAGTTGGCTGAGCAGGCTGAACGTTACGAGGAAATGGTGGAGTTCATGGAAAAAGTTGCAAAGACCGTGGATGTTGAGGAGCTGACTGTTGAGGAACGGAACCTTCTCTCCGTGGCTTACAAAAATGTGATTGGAGCAAGGAGGGCTTCATGGAGGATAATCTCTTCCATTGAGCAGAAGGAAGAGAGCAGAGGAAATGAAGATCATGTTGCACAAATAAAGGAGTACAGGGGCAAGATTGAAGCTGAACTCAGCAAGATCTGTGATGGGATATTGAACCTTCTTGAATCTCACCTCATCCCTTCGGCCTCCTCTGCCGAGTCGAAGGTGTTTTACCTTAAGATGAAGGGTGATTATCACAGGTATCTTGCTGAGTTTAAGACTGGTGCTGAGAGGAAGGAAGCTGCCGAGAACACTTTGTTGGCTTACAAGTCTGCTCAGGTGGGTGAATTGGTGATGCTGTTTTGTCAGTATTAGTTGTTTTCTCTATAATTCCCGAGCATCCACTGAAGTGTTAAGATAGAATTTATTTGCTTCTCTTTATTTTTGTTTATGATGGCAGGATATTGCTCTTGCTGAGCTCGCTCCTACTCACCCAATTAGGCTTGGACTTGCTCTTAACTTCTCTGTTTTCTACTATGAAATCCTCAACTCACCTGACCGTGCCTGCAATCTTGCTAAACAGGTGTTTATTCTCTACTCCTTTGCTATTAATAACTTATTATTATTATTATTATGTTCGTTTTGTCCTTGATCTAGAACTGCTAATAAAATAAACTCTGCATGATTTTAATTGTCTTGGTGTGGATGTGGTTCGTTGGTTCTGGATGTCATAGTAAATTGTTTTAATCTAATCCCATCTGAACTGGATTTAGTTGTGATGACAGCTCCTTATATCTCAGTTTGTTGCATGTTTGAGGAGCAAACCTGTTAACAGCTAAAATACTGTTCTAATCTGGTTGATAGTTGATACTCAGAATGTTATGGACATTGAATCAGGAAAAAAGTTTGAATTGATTACTCTATATGAACTCATTTTGCTTATGAAGTCATTATTGAATTAAGTTTTTCGTGTTATAGCTAAAACCACATCTGAATGGAAATGTTTGTTATCGCTTTTATCCATACAATGTCTGGTCATGTTGTAAACTGATATCCATTTTACTGGGATTTATTTATTTAGTGTATTCAAGGTGTGAAGATTAGATTCTTCTTATAAGAAGAACCAGAAATGGCTTCTCACGGACATGAAGTAATTTTCTCTAGGTTGATTGTCAGCTAAAAATAAAATGACATGGTTTTAATTTGGCAGGCTTTTGATGAGGCAATTTCTGAGTTGGATACCTTGGGCGAGGAATCTTACAAGGATAGTACGCTAATCATGCAACTTCTCCGGGACAATCTGACCCTTTGGACATCTGACATCACGGTATCTCACACACTCTTTCCCCCTTCCTTTTGTGTGTGTACACAATCATGAAAATTTCATTAAGCTCTACTGTCTATAGACATCAAATACAAATCTTTTAAAATTGCCATGAGTTTTTGCACCAGCATGGATTTTAGAATTGCCAAGAGCTATCTTCTCGAGCATGCCTTTTTTCTTTCATCATCATGACTACAGATATCTACCATAGATTATTGTCATCACTAACAACCCTAAGGTTCAATTGATCTCCAAGATAACCCCTTGCTTTTTAACAGTATTAAGAATGTTCTGCCACAGTGTACAGGGAAAACACATTTGACCTTATCACATTAATTTCAGAACTAATATTTTAATGTTATTGGATTGCTGTTATCTCATGACTCATGTTAATTGTTTCAATGGTTAGTCTTGTTGGATGTCCCTTTTCAAGTTTGATGGGTTTTCTCGAGTTCTCAATTCAGATGATTTCTTGTTTTCTGATCTATATGCTTTGTTCCTTGGTTTTAGGATGAGGCTGGAGATGAGATCAAAGAAGCTTCGAAAGAGTCGGGCGAGGGACAGTAGTGATGAGATAAGTTCATAAGAGTTGTGCTCTGTACCTTATATTTGCAGGTTTACAATACATATTTGCAATGTTTGTTGTCGTAGTAGGTTCGAGTTCGGGTTTTATTTTTTGAATGCATTCTAAATTATTTCTGTGCTTTAGTATTGAACAAGAAGAATTTGGTTTGGTTTGATTTGATTTGTTTTTCATGTGTTATTGCTAAATCAGTGCGTTTGCCAATCTATATTTTCTTTGAATTTTAGTTACTTGCTGTTGTCATCTATTATCCAGTTGCTTAGTGATTTTTATTTCTTAGGATTCTGGGAAGACGAGTAATTTAAAAAATGAAATAAATAGAATTAAAAATATCCAAAAAATGCTCATAATCTAAATCTAATGATCTAAAGAAAATACAAGTGTCAAATAAATAGCCAGATACAGCTATCTGAAACTAACGCAATCATTCACTCTTTAGATGTTATCCTTTTTTAATGTAACATAATAAAAGGTAAAATTCTCTGGATGTTTGCTTAATTATTGGGTTTTTATTTTAATTATTATCCGAATAATTTTACTAATAATGATCTATTTCTTTTAAAAACATATAATTTATAAAATATATTTTAAAAAAATGTTAATGCATATCAAATCAAAAATAAATAAATTTATTAATCATAAAAATTATATATTTTAATATAATATATAGAATCACTGAATTAAGATATTTAATAAAAATTAAAATTATTAATTAAATTATAGAACTAGATTCAATATTATATATATACTTGAAGTTAATAAAATAAAGGCTTAATACATTAACCCTAAAATAAATGCGAAACAGATGTTTGACTTTAATGATATGCGTGATTTTTACACATCTAATTTGATCCTGTTTAAGTCTCCTTTCAAGCATTTTTATTTATTTTCTTAATATTTATTTTATTATAAGATATATAAAGAAGGATGCAGTTTATATTACTTAGGAGCACCAAGGACAATTTTTTCTCTTTAATTTTTCATCAATATTAAAAGGAAATAAATATATTAAATTTTAAATAAAAATTAAAAAATAAAGTAAATTTATTTAATTGGACAATGACATATGTTATTATCTGATTGGTTAATTAATTTTATTTAATTAAAACCAAATTAATATAATAAGTAATTAACATGAATCAAATGTATAATTAAATAAATTTTACTTTAAATATCATGTCACCTCATTATTAGATTTTAGCAGTAGTTGATGAAACCTAATAATTGGGTATCATGTAGTTTACCTATAATAAAATATAGATGATAGATAGACTGAGCGTGCGCACGTATCATACTTGTGATTCTGTTTGCCATAGAATCTTCAAAGATCTGTATAATCTAATCTATACTTTCTTAGTGACAGACTAATTAAAATTATTTTATGTTGAAGCTATGCATGCAGACAATATCATTACTACTAATGAAACACTCGGTTTGTCTTGGGGGGCAAAGGGAATGTTAATGCTATTAGGGGCGGGAAAAACCCCAATTATTCAGTTTCGGTTAAATTCAGTGAATTTTTATCTGGAATTAGTTCAGACAGGACCAGGATCAAATCCAAAATTCAGGTCCCGATTACAACCAAGACATGCTGCTAATTTTTTGGATCCGGTACCCAGTGGGTACCCAGTATCTTGAGTTTTTTAATTTATTTTTTTCTCTTTATATATGAATATTACGATGAATATTATGAGTAGTTTTAAGGCTTCAACCTTTAAGTCTACAACATTCTAACTTTGTTATTTAATATTATTATTATTAGTTAGATTTTTTTTTCTTTTATTGTTCAATTTTTTTTAATAATAAATTAATTAACCAGGTACTCGGTACTAATGCCGGTTCCATCAATACCAGAATAAATTCTTGAAATTTAGGATCTGGTCTGACTGGAACCATTTCTAATTTTCAGAAACCGGTAGTTACTGGGACCAGGATCAATTCTAGGTAAATTGACCAGGTACCCGGTCTTGCCCACCCCTAACTGCTATTGTGCATTGGATTTTGAGACTCCCATGAAAGATCATACCAAGATGAAAATGGTTAAAAAGAAAAGTTTAATAAATTTAAAAGAATAACAAAGTACCCGAATATGTCTCTGATTGTTCGATTGTTTTTCCTGTAACATACTCTTACCCGGTTTCTAAGTGCATTTTCTCCTATTGGTGTCTTTTATGATTCTCAATAAGCATCATAAGGTTTATTGTTACTTGTGTAACCATTATTCATTCTCTCTTTTTCTGCAGGTCAAAAAGGCTTAGGATACAGAAAGTCAGAGACAGCCTTCCACAACTGTTAGTGTTGGAGACAACTTTGAGCATGCATACTCCTCATGATTCACCTTTTTCTTTATCAGACAAGTTCAGGTACTACCATAATACATGTTATGGGACTTGGCTTCTAGGTCAAAGTGAAGCTTCTTAGAGTCTTGCATTAAATTATGCTTCAACTGCATAATATTGTTACTGTTCCAGCAGGAGTGATTCAATCAAACATGAGTTTCCATTTCCACAACCTCATCCAGGACCACCACATGATTTGCCATGGATAATGTTTCTTTCAGCAACCTAAATTACTTCAAAGTCATTAACTTTTTAAGTTTGAAAGGTCACCTAAATTATTGTCAATTTTTTTTTTTAACTTTTTAAGTTAAAAGGGTAAGAGTTACTTCGACAACCTAAATTATTATCAAAATCGTTAACTTTTTAGGTTGAAAGGGTAACATTTCCTTCGATAACCTGAATTATTATTAAAATAGTAACTTTTTAAGTTAAAAGGGTAATGTTTTCTTTAGCAAACTAAATTATTATCAAAATAGTTAATTTTTTAAGTTGAAGGGTATCATAGACAACTTAAATTATTATTATTAGAATCGTTAACTTTTTAAATTGAAAGGATAATATTTTCTTCGGCAACCTTAAATTATTATCAAAATCGTTAATTTTTTAAATTAAAAGGGTAACATTTCCTTCAACAATCTAAATTATTACCAAAACTTTTAACTTTTCAAGTTAAAAGAGTAACATTTCCTTCGATAACATAAATTATTTCTAATAACCAACTTTTTAAGTCGAAAGGGTATTGTTTCTTTTATCGACCAAAATTATTACCAAAATTGTTAATTTTTTAATTGGAGTAATATTTTATTCCTCAACCTCAGTTATTACCCAAACCATTAACTTTCTTTAGGTTAGAAGATAACCTAAACTCTTACCAAAACCTTTGATAGAATACCATTTCCTTGCGCCATCTAAAATGTCACCTTAAATCAGTCTAGAATTAATTGGTAACTAATAGGGATGGGCATGTAACTCGAACTCGACGGATTTCGATTGGGTCGGATTTTCTAGTAAAAAATTCGGGTTTAGGTTGGGTCGGGTCGAATTCGGGTTTATGGTGAAAAAAATCTGACCCGACCCGACGCGGGACTAATAGTGTAATTTTCCCATATATATTTTAGGGATTTTGCAATAATGATCCCTCTTTATATATATTTTATACAATTAGATCACTAAAATTAAATTTTTTACAATTAGGTCACTAAAATTAAATATTTTTATAATTAGATCCCTAAATTTTAATTTTTTTACACTTTAGCCCCTAAAATTTTAATTTTTTAATGATTCGGGTCGGGTCGGATTTTAAAGCTTAAAAATCGGGTCGGTTCGGGTCAAATTTTTTTACCCTAAGGGTCAGGTCGGGTGAAGGGTATGATTTTTCGGGTCAAGTGCGGGTGAACCAAAAATCCGACCCGACCCGTGCCCATCCCTAATAACTAATAAATGAAGAACCAATAATTATATATATTAATACCCTCTGAATGTAAGTTATTTTATTTAAATCTTGATATTTATATTAAGAATATTATTATATCCGTATTTAATTAAAAAAAACATTATCATGGACATAGAAATAAACATCTGAGGAGTTAGGGAAGAACATTTGCCATTCCAAATTGAAGAACAAAAGCGTGCACGTGAACAGAGAGCTGGTAGCCATTGTTGCATGGTATGAACTATGAAGGACAAGAAACAAAACACAAACATCACAATCATGGACACTAACTACAAAAATGTCACAAAACCAAAACAAACATAAGACAGTTTCTGAACCCCCCCCCCTGTCTAATCATGCCTACAATGCTACTTTCATTGTCACCTTCACATTCAAAGTTCAAACTATTCTTCAAAATAGGAAACTTCAAATTACAAAAACAAACCCTTTTTGATTGAAAATATTACAGAATCTCAACAATCTCACACCACCATGTTATTTGTTTTAACCATCTTTTGCTGTCTCTAAACTGAGGCAAAACAGAAGTTACTTTTCCTTTTTGATCTCTGCTTCTTTCTTTGTCTTTTTCTCATCCAGGATAAGCACCCTGCAATTTCTTCTTCTTTTGATTCTTCATTTTCCCAGGTGTTTTCCACTTCAACCTGCAGTACCCCAACGTTTCAATTCTCAGCTCAAACATCATACTTATAACATAGACATATACTTTATAAGATTGTTTACTAATGCAAAAATTGAGATTTGCATTGGATTTGATGAATTGGCTTTGCCTATTATGTTTTGCCATTGAAAAGACTGCGGCAAGGACTTGAAGACAAATCCGACAGTGTGTGGCGGAAAAAATGCAGGCTTGTTTAGGCAAATCAAATAGGATTGCATCTATGTACCAATCTTAGGAGGGACCAGATAAAGATATTGTTAGTTTCCCCCACAATTCAATTACTTTCCTGTAGTAAAACAGGCTAGTTTGGGGTGGAGTGGAACTGTGGCAGGGCATAACATTTTAGACTTTGGGGACCAAATAATCTTTACAGTCCCCCACAGTGCAACTATGTCACTGTTCAGACAATCAAGCAATCTTGTAAACATGCAACAATATGGAAAGGGGTATGTAAGGACTAGTCAAAGCAACTTTATGATTGTGAACACACAATTTGGATGTCGGAAGCAGCAGCATTTGCATGCATTCCATGAATATATATGTATGTATTAAGTAGTAAGTACTTTGAAATTTTTGCAAGCCTGTGAGCTAGCAGGGGCAGAGGTGTGTGAGTCATTGCATTGGTTTTATGTTCTGTAATAACTATTTTGAAGACCAGGGTAATGATTTTTTTTTTTCTTTTTGTCCTTTGCTTTTAAAGGTTACCTCAAAAGGGGGAAATTGAAAATGAAAGCATAGTCAACAGTCAAAGAAAAATGGCATGAACATGTTGGAACAAGCCTAAATTGTGCTTCATGAGGAAGAACATACCTGTTCATCAGATTTCGGTTTGGTGTTAGAATCGGTTGAATCACCGGTATCCGTCCCGCAACGCTTCAATGCTCGCTCTGTGATTGAAAGGGTTGAAGCAGGGCTAAGACTACCCGAACTGAGATCAGGTGGTGTGCTTTGAGTTCCCACATCTCGAGTCAAGCTCCTCCCGGCTTTCTTTTCTGCAAACTCCTAAATAAGTTTTTTCAGATGATGGAAAATGAAGCAGGCAAGCAGCAAGCCTTTAGAGTTTCAGACACGGACCTGGAAATTGAAGTATGTCTTGTGGAACTGTCCTTGTAGACTTGGTTGCAACATGACAGGATGAATGGGAGTAAACAAGAGGAGCAGACATGGTGATTCGATTCGTAAAGTTCCGAAACGACCTTCCACTTAGTGTCTTTGCAGATAAACATTCCATTGGAACCTCTCCTGAAAGAGGGTTGCAAATGTACTTCTCTGCTTCATTCCACTTGGAATTCAAAGCAAACCCCTCCGGTGACAAACATTCCCAAGTATTGTACACTGCTCTTGCCTGCAATGCTACAAAAATCCGAACACACAGAACACAGTTAAATTTGAACAATTCAGAAAGCAAAGAAGTATGAATTCGAGTATTCGACAGTCACCTTTAAGAGCTGTCGTAAAAGAGTATGTTGCAGGGTCAATCTCATCTGTAAAAATAAAAAACCATGGTAAAACATGTAGAGCAAAACCAAGCTTTTGCATGGAACAGGGTCAAGAGAAGATTGTACCTTTCAAAGAATATCCAGGAGATGAAGCAGTGCTACAAATGGTTATATTCGATCTAAAAGACCTCGAATCTTCTCTGAAACTTCTGATATACGAAGCCAAATATCGTCTCGAAACTGTGTTTTCGCGGCTGATTCGAGCCTTGGCACTCCATTCCCTTAAACTAAACTCCGGTTCGTCACACCTTCTCGAGCTACAAGAAGATTGTTCCATGGCAGATGCCTGTGTAATAAAATTCAAAACCTGTGTGTGCTACTCCAGCAGATGCCTGTGTTAGGAATCTTTTTTTTACCAGACTTTCAATTGTGAAAAAGTAAGCTTTTCATGGAGGAATTTAAAGGCTGCCTCAAAGTGTTGTCTTCTTCTTTTAACAATGCCCACCATAAAAAAAATAGTTGGTTATTTTGATATTCATGAGTTACCACAATTTTACTTGATTATGTTTTTTTTTATAAAAAAATTATATATCAGAAAGAAGTAGATCAAAGGGGTTGCAAATCGTCTACCTCCTCTCGATGCTTCCACTTCAAATTAGATGGTTTAGAGTTTAGGGTTTAGGAAATTAGGGGTAAGATGTATTTTTTAGGGTGTAGGTTTAAGACATAGAAAATAAGGGTTAGGGTTTAAAATTTAATTTTTTAGAAAATTTTCAAAGGAGACAGAGTATTTCTACCCGATAAAATGTATATATAACATGCAGAATTTTTCCAAATTTGTAAATCTTAAATTAGAGTAATATTTGTTCTAAAATATAATTTCTATCATTTGACATTGATCATTCAATTACTCTGTTGACATTGAACCCGTGACCTTTAGAACAAGGTCTGTTCATTTAACCATTTGGGCTAGAGAACTCATGCTAAATTAAAAAGTTTTTAATTATACCCCTTAAATTTTAATTTTTAATTTTTCAAAACCATAATTTTTTCGATTGATAAAAGGGTTTATTAAAAACTAAATATTTGATATTTTAAGTTCCTAAAAATTATATTTAAGAATTAAGATGCAATTAAGGGTTACGGTTTAACCCACGACTACAAATTTATGGTTTACCCTTAAGTTTTAACTTCAGAAACGATATAAAAGTTTGATTTGTATTGAATTCCTGTTTGTAGCAAGTACAGAAAGCTCTGTCCTCATGCATTTTGCCCACACTAAGTTCCAATTGGAACACAAATTATTACAAAAGTGGGTCATGGCCAGGACGTTGTGTGTTTCCTTTTGTTGCATTGCTGAAAATAGGTAGGGCAGACAGGGTTAAGGTGCTGCCATATGCATTGCCATAACAGAGATTTTTGATGTTGATTTACCTGCCATAAGAACATTTTTAATTATGAAATTGTCACAGAATCATTATTCTTTTCGTAAAAGACATGTTTAATAGAATGTGCAACGTCACCGTTTATATATCTCAAGATCTCCCTTTTTCTTTCTGATATAGGATTAATGCTCTTTATCTATTTTCAGATGTGACAAAAGGCTCAAAGTATTATTAAATAGGAGGCATATGGAGAATTAATGACATCTGTTACCAAGAAAACAAAGGTTGTCAACCTTAACAACTCCAACCTCCTCATATAATGTAATGAAAAGTTGTGGTCCATGAGGCACAAGCAAGAGATGGTGCCTGAAACAACTCTCAACAACAAGAATCACAAACATGGGACAATGGAAGGGACACCAACAAAGGCACAATAAATAAATAAACGATTTGCACACTTCAGTCAAAGTAGAGATGGATTCTATCGAGTTTGATAAGGTAATAAAAATAACTTAATTCTCCAATTTTAAGGTTATGGCTTCCCATCAGCTGTGACAGATACTGGGATGACCAAGTGTGCTTCATACGGACATTATACTAGTTGGGATACCTTCTGTTGTGTTGTTTTCTTATGAGCTGTTTGGATAGAGAGAAAAGTGAGGGGCGAGCATGCATGTGCAATGACATGTGCTAGTCATCGTCATTGGAAAATAATTTAAAACTGAAAATTGGAAGGCTGGTGGGTCCATGTAGGACCATCAGTTTTGTCTGGTTTGTAGGGAATGTAAGTTTCACAGAAAGGCCCAGGTTCTCGCCCCCACTCCAATTCAGAATTGCCAGAAATTTTTTTCTCATTTTGTTTTGTGTAATCTTTAAAAATTTCGAGGGTGGATTCCCTTAGGAAACAAGTGTTATAATTTTTATCTTTGATCGAAGATTAATATATGGTTAATATTAGGGGTGAATAATACCGAGTATCCGACAAATTTAAATATAATTGGTCTCAGTTATGACCAAGACTTAAATTTTAGATTCAGTCCTGATCCCACCAAAATCAATACTAGATAAAAATCTATCAGATCTTATAAGATTCGAAACCGAGACCGGATAATCGTGTTTTTTATCTACCCCTAATTAAGATTAGAAGCATTATTTAAGTCTTAAGTCATTTTAGATATTTTCGAAATCATAATAAAATTTTAAAAATAGCCTTATATAGATGAAATATAATTTAGGTCCGGCCTTAGACAAGAGTAATAAGGGCACCCCATGGCCCACCTCTCAAGGAAATTAAATATTTGTATTTTGTTTGAATTATTTTATTATTATTAAGGATTTATTTTTTTATATTTATTATTATGGTTTATTTTTAATATTTGTTGATAAAGTTATTTTTAAAAATATTTATTATTAAAGATTTATTTTTAATATTTTTTTAATACTTGTTCTTAAAGGTATAATTTTTTAATATTTTTGTTACTTATATTTGTTTGCGTATTCTATTTTTTATGCCTTTGCATATGAGTTATATTGTTTTATTCATATATTTACATAAAATTTTAAAAATCTTAGTTGTATTAAATTTTATATGCTCTTAAATTGATTTTATCTTGGAATTCATTATATTTCAAATGTCAAGTATTTGAGCTATTTTTTAAAATATAATGCTTTATTTAAGGGGAACTGTAAATTTAAAAAGATTTATCTTATTCTCCATTACTATTTTGTATCAATATTTGGGTGAAAATCGTTTATTCTTTTTTATTTCTCTTTTTATACATCCGTTTTATATTAGAGGTTTAAGGCGTAAAGTTTAGGATTTAAAGTTAGGGGTTGTGGTTAGGTTTAAGGAATTAGGGGTATGATGTATTTTTAAGGTGAATGGTTTAAGGTTTAGAATATAGAAAATAAGGATTATGGTTTAAAATTTATTTTTTTAGAAAATTTCATTAAGAAGCATGGAAAGAGACATAATAAAGAAGTAGAAGATTTTTACTTCCAATATTTGATATTTTTTTTATCAATTGGTGTTTTAAATTTAAATATTATTTTAAATTTTGTTTGAATTATTTTTGATATAAAAAAAAAGAGATGTGTTTGTGAAATTCAATTTAAAAAAAAAAGAAAAAGGAAGCTTAAATATTTTATTTCGATTGGTGTTTTAAATTTAAATATTATTTCAATATTTGGTATTTTCTATCGATTGGTATTTTAAATTTAAATATTATTTTAAACTAGAGTAATTCTACCTTAGTCATTGAAAATATAAGGCTATATAAAGGTTACCCTGTTGGCTTGTAAAGTTGAAGAATACATAACAGTGAATTGAAAAATTCTTAGTGTGAAAGCTAACAAAATGAATATAGACTTGATTGATTAGTCAAACCACTCTAAAATCATTTTGTACCGTTACTCATTATATTTTTATTTTATCTAATTTATTCCGAAAATAAATTTATTTTTTTATGATTCAATTGATCGATTTTCGAGCCCAACGATTTGAATTATTTGTTTTATGTTTCAAATGTTTTGATATTGAATGGATTTAGAATTAAACTTTTTTGGACTAAATCATATTGAAATTTTTATGGTTAAGAGTTGGGTTTGTGACTCAATTGTAGCATTTAGATTTAAGGTGTTAAACCTTAATATGGGAGCGATCCTCTCAACCTAATTTCTACATTTTCAATGTTAAAATTCGAAGCTTTGATTTTATTTTAAAAATTTAATGCCTCATTCTTTTTTTCTCTTACTAATTTCTCCGGACTTTGTAACCCTCTTAGCCCGGCCTAGACAGAACCGACTCTAATGGATTACACGAGGAATATCGAACCAAACCCGTGAAGGCCTGATCCGATAAACAACCTTGAAAACGTTATATATATATATATTTTCTTATCTAGAGGCATAATTAAGTTCTTACATGTGTCGATTTCATGCAAAACAAGAACGGAAGCAATTCAATCACAAGCGAGCACTCGGTTAAACACATGAGTATGTTAAGGACTAAAACGTGAATCTTTTAAATTCTATTGGCAAGGTAGAAATTCATTCCATAAAAGTTAAATTAAACATACAAAGAGCACTCATGATAAATTTCAAATCAAACGGAGCATTCAAACATCACCAATTACATGCCTCCCTAAATAGGGACCAAAATGTAAAACTTTTAATTTCTAGGGACTATATCCAATTTAAGTTAGCCAACTTGAAATTAATTCAACTTTATGCATCAAGATGAAATTTTAACTCAAAATAACATTCGTAGCTACCATAATTGAACATAGAAAGATATTCGGGACTAAAATACAATTTTCGGCAACTATCAACTCATAAACAGCCAAAGGTTTCGAAACCTACATTGAAGTTTCGAAACTTTATGACAAAGATTTCGAAACTTCCCTTGAAGTTTTGAAACTTTAGTGTCCAGTGAGGTTTCGGAATCGACCTGAACCTCAAGGTTTCGAAACCTACCTTGATGTTTTGAAACTATATGATAAAGGTTTCGAAACTTCCCTTGAAGTTTCGATACCTCTATGCCCAGAAACATAAAATCATTCCTTTTAAGTAGATTTAACCCATACAAGACACAACCATTGACCACCCTCAACTATATGCATAATTCCTAAATATTAAGAGCAAATTATACAATCGATTATAGCCATCATAGACCTCGTAACATCTATAGGCATGCTCCCTAACTTTACTCAATTCCCATAGCTACTTAAGAACAAACATGCTTCAAGCAAACTCAACAACGTATCAATCCATCAAATCAACAAGCAAAACATGTTTATAGGTTGTTTATACAATTCTTTTGCTAATTCAAAACACACTCTAAAAAGAAACGATTTTACACATTGTCAAGTCCTACTTATTTTGTCAAATCATGCCAAAACGTGTAAAGTCTTTCCCCTTGGACCTCTTGCTCCAAATGTTGCCCTTAATGCCTTTATTCCTATGCAAAGATGAAAAGAGAAAGCTTAAGCAAAACATGCTTAGTGAGGCAGCTCTAAATACAAGTTCATCAATGCAACATTTAAATCCAATTTAAAACCATATCTTGTACTTTTTTGTGCTAAATCAAAGTATGCGTAAACAAATCATGCTCATGTTCGTACTCAAATCAATTCATAAATCATGCATATTGGCGTTCAAATGACAACTTGTTGTGAACCTTAAGCTCACCGAATACACGGATTCCTTATACCACAATTAGAGACACTTGGTCTCAGCATGCATCGGTTGGACACATAGTCACCCTTGTATACATGTTACAGTCACCCTTGTTTTCGTATGGGTCAACTATATGCACGGTTGGACACTAAGTCACCCTTGTTTACATATAGACAAGCTCTACATGCACGGTCGGACACATAGTCACCCTTGTTTACGTGTAGGCAACATCAATATTCTCATAATCTTTATAGTGCACTTTATCCTAATGATATGCCATTTGTATTCGTAACTATAGTTAGTGTCACTAAGCCAATATCATTCCAATCATGCATGTTAACTTTTTGTTTCATAATGCATTCAAAATATGTTCATCAAGTAAACCAAAATCATGCTCAACAACTTAATCAAAGGTAAGGCAAATAACCACAATTTGTTCCAAATCATTCTCATGCTTTCAAAAGCCATGAATACCATTCTAAACCATGCATTTACAACAACTAACACATGCATGCATCATTTAAAAAAATCCAATTTATGCATTCATAAAACTGCTACGAAAACATCTTCCACAAGGCTATTGCAAAATACTCAAAACTTAGGAAATGCTTCCGAAACCATAGAAATCACTTACTCTTGAACTATGGAAAGCTTTTACATTATTCCATAATTCCCAAAACAGAACCAAACGTTTGCGAATCGCTTTTAACCCAAATTCACTCACCGAAAAGCAAAACAAGCCTTTGTCGATGCTCCAACGGTAACGCCAATGCACTAGCCACTCAAGAGCCTTCTTGCACTTCCTCTACATCACCAAAATAGAGCATATACATATTAAAATATGCTCAACACAGCAACAACACTAAACCTCCATTAACTCTACCGAAAACCAAGCCGAAAAGGCCGAAACTAAGCTGAAAACACTCAAAAACTACACCAGCCACCAACCTAACGAATCTAAAACCTAAACCTCCTCAATTATGAGCTAAAAACACCTTCAAACCTTCCTTATACCTCCATCAAAAACAGAACATAAAAAATAACCCATAAACCACCCGAAAACCACTTCTAACAACACCGATTCACTTATTTCGGGATTAAGACCATGTGCGATCATTATAGAACTTATTTAAACATCCAAATAAGTATAATTCCATAAAGATTCATCCTAATTACAACCTCAAACAAGATCCTAAACATTTTCTTGAAATTTCCATTAAAACTCAAAAATCTTGAATTAAAACACAAAATCAAGTTAAGATTAATGATTTGTAAGCCAAATGTTTGGGAATATCATTTAAAGAACCTTAGAATTGAAAAAAAAAACGAGAAATTACCTTTGAGATGCTTTCACCAAAATTGACGTGAATTCTCCTCTTGATTTTCCTTGAAATTGGCTTAGGATTTTGTAAAACAAATGGAGAGGTTTTGATGAGGATGAAATGCTAATTAAAATGAGATGAATGTTGATAAAAGTGGAGAAGAATTCAGCAATGGATTTGGGAAAACCATGGAGAGAAAATTAGAGAGAAAATGGAGTGAAAAAGGAAAATGTATTAACCGTCAAATAAAAACCAATTTTGGTGAATGATCTCTAATTAAAACATTTTGGTTTAATGACCCTCTAAGGATTATAAGCTTTGGCTTACTTTTCAATTTAGTCACAAAAACCCAAATTTTCGAAAAATTACAATTTTGTCACTAACTTTTCAAATTTTACATTTTAGTCACTAAAATAGTAATTAAGTTTAATCAAACCAAATTAAGACTCAATTAACATTCCACTAGCCTTAAGACATTATTTTAAC
Source organism: Abelmoschus esculentus (assembly GCA_035048815.1). Lineage (NCBI taxonomy): Eukaryota > Viridiplantae > Streptophyta > Magnoliopsida > Malvales > Malvaceae > Abelmoschus > Abelmoschus esculentus. The sequence continues at coordinate 7,770,675 of JAUCBN010000051.1, read as the reverse complement.
ATTTTTAGAACTTTTCTAGAAATGTACTATTCACCCGATTAAAATATTAATATTTTAATTACCCGGAACTAAGGAACCAAAGAAATCCGATTCGAACCGAATCGAACCTCCCTAAACAGCACCAAAACTTTTAGACCCAAATTCGGGATGTTACAGACTTTGTTATATTTTTTACGATATTTTATTTTTGCAAATTTGCATTATATATTTTTTTATTTTGTTTCATTAATCTAATATTTTTTAAGAATTGGTAGACATTTACAATCACCTAAATTTAGTCATGGTTGAATTGTGATAAAGAGAGTTTATCAACGAATTATTATATATAATTTTATGTTAATGTTGATGATATTTATCATTTATAGTTAATAATAATATTTTTTATAAAATATTTATATAATAGTATAGCAATAGATTTATATAAAAAAATTCAATAGAAAACTTTATATATACAATTACATCAGCAATTGATAGGGGTGTTAAAAAATATCCAACTCAATTAATTCGATCTGACTATTCGACTATCCGAATATAAATAATCGGGTATGTATCCGAATTTTTTCAGGTCAGGTACCAGACACGTCATTTCTCGGGTTAGGCCCGAGCATGGACGGATCTAAGAATTTAAATTTAGTAGTTCATATAAATAAAATCGTATATAAAACAAAAGTAAATTGAACAAATTATCAAAAATTACTTAAGATATTTATGATTGTCGTAAAAAAAGTGTATTCAAAAAGAATTTTTTTATCACAATTTTTTATAGATTACTTAAGAGATTTTTATAAAAAATAATAAATTAACTTTTATAAAAAATTTCATGATAGCAATAACTAAAATCAAAGATTTTCAAAAATAATTTGAAATGGATTTAATAATTTTAATTTTATCATAGATACTAAATATAGATCTAACATTAAAAAATAATTATAAATATATTTATATATATAAATTTGTGTATTAAATTAATTGATTATTTTAAATGAAATATTTTAGTGTTAATAAGGGTATACATACGGTTTAGAAGAAAAATAATTAAATTGATCTCTTTTTAAATATTAAGTGTTACATTTTTTGAATTATTTTGAATTAATATAATATTAATAAAATATATAAGTTATAAAATTAAAATTGTCATTATACCAAATCTTATTAGATGTTTGTTTATATTTTAACATGGAGTGATCCAATAATAACTAAAACTTTAATTGAGTGACCTAATTATAATTTTTAATAATTACATGATTCAATTATAACTTTATAAATAATTGAATGTCCTGTAATATAATTTATCCATTTATTGGTAGGTCAAGTGACCTATCCTACGGTAGATACGCCCCTGGGCTCGAGTCCCAATATTAAAAATTTTTAGGTACCCGATTTTGAATTTTTTTTAATATTTTATTTTAAATATAATTATTATTTAAATAAATATCTTTATATTTACTATAATCTCAAATCAAACAATCTAATTTTTAAATCTCGATCCCTTAAATTTTATTTTTCCAAAAATCACGAACCGTAACACACAGAGACGAAGTTGTATATGTGTTGGGAGGGACTGTTGCCCCTCCCAAATATTTTGGTACAATTATATTTTTAGTCTTTTTAGTTTAAATATTAATTAAATAAGAATTTGTACCCCTCTTAATTTTCTAATTTAAAGGTTTAATAGATTATTTCTCCTCCCAATATTAGATCCTAACTCTGTCATTGATAACACGTTGCGAAAAATATGTTACCCGGAGAACCGGGTCTCTAATTTTATACACCTATATTTAGGGGTGAGTATTCGATCGAGTCGAGTCGAGTTAAAAAATTTTGAGTTATTCGAGTTGACAAGTCATATTTTACGATTCAAACTTTATTTGAATTTTTTTTATTCGAGTCGAGTTTAAGAAATTCGAGTCGAGTCGAATCGAGTCGAGTTTTCGAGTTCCTATAAATATTTAATTATAATTATTTATCATGTTATATTATGATTTGATTCCAATTTAAACGACTTTCTCGAATCATATAAGATATGTATATGTATATTTTTTCATAATAGCAATATTTCTTTATATTTTATATATCAATGTATATATATCATAAAAAATGATAAGACTCATCTCAAACTTAAAAATTAATACTTTAATTACTAAAAATTTCGAGTTATTCGAATTTCCATTTTACAACTCGAACTTTATTTAAAAATTTTTTGAGTCGAGTCGAGTCTATGAAATTTCGAGTCGAGTCAAAACGAGTCGAGTATTTTCGCCTCAAGTCGAGTCGAGTTATTTGGTTTTTTCGAGTCAAGTCGAATTTTGCTCACCCCTACCTATATTGATGGGAGCAGCGGACGTACACAAGAGACAACCACTGTTTTGGCTTAAAAAACAATGAAAAATAAAAGTAAATAATATGTATAATTAGGGGTATTTAAAAATAATCGATTCATTTAGTTCGATCTGATTATCTGACTATATGAACATAAATAATTGAGTATTTATCAAAAAAAAATGTTTGGGTCGTTTATCCTACCCGTTATTTTTTGGGTTGGGTCTGGGTTATAATATTAAAAAAATTTGGGTACCCAATTATTTTCAGGTACTCGATTTTGATTTTTTTATTATTTTATTTAAAATATAATAATTATTTAAACAAAATACTCTTATATTTTATTATATTTTCAAATTAAACAACTTAATTTTTAAATTTCGATCCCTCAAATTTTACTTTTAAAAAAAAATTAAGAGTAATAGCTTTTAAATATGTATTAGCCAAAGAACATACTTTAAAGTTTATGGTGTAAACTAGTTAGGTGAGATATCTATATATTTAAATATTTTTTTTAAAACATAAAAAAATTAGATACCCTCAACCTGAATTTATAAGTACCCGATTAACGAATACCCGAAACCACAAATCGAAACACAAGCCTAAAAGTAAGTTATTTGAAAAATTGAATACCCGATTTTGAACAGCCGAGTTCATATAAATTTGGTATTTACCCAAAACAAAAAGAATTAACAAAATGAATATAAAGGGTTTGTCTAAAAACCGGCAGCCTAATGAACGGCTAAAAAACGACCGGGTAAATTCAGCCGTTAGATTGAAGGTATAATGTATGGATCGTCCGATTAAAATTGTAAATATATAGGAAACCGGTTTCATGAACTTTAACAGGTTACTAAGCCTTTCATAAATAAAATATTCATATAATAAATATTGAAATAAAAATATTCGAATAAAAATATTTATTTAATGGATATTCGTATAATAAATATTTGAATAAAAATATTCATATAATAAATATTCAAATAAAAAATATACGAATAAAAATATTCGTATAATAAATATTCGAATAAAAATATTCATATAATAAAAATTCGAAAAAAAAATTCGAAAAAAATATATACGAAAAAATATTCGTATAATAAATATACGAATAAAAATATTCATATAATAAATATTAGAATAAAAATATTCATATAAGAAATATTCGAATAAAAAATATACAGAAAAAATATTCGTATAATAAATATTCGAATAAAAATATTCGTATAAAAATATTCAAATAAAAATATACGAATAAAAGTATTCATATAATAAATATTCAAATAAAAATATTCAAATAAAAATATACGAATAAAAATATTCGTATAATAAATATTAGAATAAAAATATTCAAATAAAAAATATACGAATAAAAATATTTGTTTAATAAATATTCGAATAATAAATATAGGAATAAAAATATTCATATTAGAAAAATTCGAATAAAAATATTTGAATAAAAAATATACAAATAAAAATATTAGTATAATAATTATTCGAATAAAAATATTCGAATAAAAAATATTTGTATAATAAATATTCGAATAAAAAATATATGAATAAAAATATTCGTATAATAAATATTCGAATAAAAATATTCATCTAATAAACATTCAAATAAAAAATATAAGAATAAAAATATTCGTATAATAAATATAGAAATTATGTACATACACAAATCCTTACCATTTTTGTGCCATATTATGTATACGTGTAGCCAATTGTGTATGTACACAAATCCTTACCCTTGGATGGCCTCATTTAGCTCATGGTTTTGAAGTCATAAGAATTTGTGTACATATCTTTTTCCTTACGATTTTCGTAAACCATTATGTATACTTTGTAAGGAATTGTGTACATACACAAATACTTACCATTTTTGTGTCATATTATGTATACTCGTAACCAATTGTGTATGTATACAAATCCTTACCCTTGGATGCCTCCTTTAGCTCATGGTTTCGAAGTCGTAAGGATTTGTATACATACCTTTTTCCTTACGATTTTTGTAAGTCATTGTGTAAACTTTGTAAGGAATTGTGTACATACACAAATCCATACCATTTTTGTGCCATATTATGTATACTCCTAGCCAATTGTGTATGTACACAAATCCTTACCTTTGGATGTCTTCTTTAGCTCATGGTTTTGAAGTTGTAAGGTTATGTGTACATACCTTTTTCCTTACGGTTTTCGTAAGCCATTGTGTATACTTTGTAAGGAATTGTGTACATACACAAATCCTTACCATTTTTGTGACATATTATGTATACGCGTAGACAATAGTGTATGTACACAAATCCTTACCCTTGGATATCCTATTTTAGCTCATGGTTTCAAGTCGTAAGGATTTATGTACATACTTTTTTCCTTACGGTTTTCGTAAGTCGTTGTGTATATTTTGTAAGGATTTGTGTACATACACAAATCCTTACCATTTTTGTGTCATATTATGTATACTCGTAGCCAATTGTGTATGTACACAAATCCTTACCCTTTGATGTCCTCCTTTAGCTCATGATTTCAAGTCGTAAGGATTTGTGTACATACCTTTTTCCTTATGGTTTTTGTAAGCCATTGTATATACTTTGTAAGGAATTGTGTACGTACACAAATCCTTACCATTTTTGTGCCTATATTATGTATACGCGTAGGAAATTGTGTATGTACACAAATCTTTACCCTTGGTTGACCTTCTTTAGTTCATGGCTTCAAGTCGTAAGGATTTGTGTACATACCTTTTTACTTACGTTTTTCGTAAGCCGTTGTGTATATTTTGTAAGCAGTTGTGTACATACACAAATCCTTACCGTTTTTGTGCCATATTATGTATACGCGTAAGCAATTGTGTATGTACACAAATCCTTACTCTTGGATGTCGTCCTTTAGCATAGGGTTTCAAGTCGTAAGGATTTGTGTATATACCTTTTTTTCTTACGTTTTTCGTAAGCCGTTGTGTATATTTTGTAAGCAATTGTGTATATACACAAATCCTTACCATTTTTGTGTCATATTATGTATACGCGTAAGCAATTGTGTATGTACATAAATCTTTACTCTTGGATGTCCTCCTTTAGCTTAGGGTTTCAAGTCGTAAGGATTTGTGTATATACCTTTTTTCTTACGGTTTTCGTAAGCCATTGTGTATATTTTGTAAGCAATTGTGTACATACACAAATCCTTACCATTTTTGTGTCATATTATGTATACGCGTAAGCAATTGTGTATGTACACAAATCCTTACTCTTGAATGTCCTCCTTTAGCATAGGGTTTCAAGTCGTAAGGATTTGTGTATATACCTTTTTTCTTACGATTTTCGTAAGTCGTTGTGTATATTTTGTAAGCAATTGTGTACATACACAAATCCTTACCATTTTTGTGCCATATTATGTATACGCGTAAGCAATTGTGTATGTACACAAATCCTTACTCTTGGATGTCCTCCTTTAGCTTAGGGTTTCAAGTCGTAAAGATTTGTGTATATACCTTTTTTCTTACGGTTTTCGTAAGCCGTTGTGTATATTTTGTAAGCAATTGTGTACATACACAAATCCTTACCATTTTTGTGCCATTTTATGTATACGCGTAAGCAATTGTGTATGTACACAAATCCTTACTCTTGGATGTCCTCCTTTAGCTTAGGGTTTCAAGTCGTAAGGATTTGTGTATATACCTTTTTTCTTACGGTTTTCGTAAGCCATTGTGTATATTTTGTAAGCAATTGTGTACATACACAAATCCTTACCATTTTTGTGCCATATTATGTATATTCGTAGCCAATTGTGTATGTACACAAATCCTTGTGTTGTAAGGATTTGTGTGCATACCGTTTTTCTTACGATATTTGTAAGGATTTGTGTATGTACACAAATCCTTACGTCTGTAACAATTTATGTATATACCTTTTTGCTTACAATTTTGTAAAAAATTATGTACATATTTCATAACCAATTGTGTACATATATGACCGGGTAAACCGGTAAGCCTCTTTTTAGCCTCTTTTTAAAGGCCGTTTTCTAGAACAACTCGAATATAAAAGGAAAAGGCGGTGGGTCCAATCATGATACTGTGCGTTGAAACTACAGGAGAGATCAAGCGAACACAACCAATCCCATCGTCTCATTAGAACCATCACAAAGCTATACAGACCAAACAAGAATAGAAACAAAATCTCTCATCGTTGCTTAAAAAAAATAACATGAGAAACCCACTCTCTGACCAAGCACCAACAAGAAACAACAACGGAAGCAAGAACACTCCTTGTTGCAGCATGGTAGGGATCAAAAAGGGACCATGGACACCCGAAGAAGACCAGTTATTGGCCAATTACATCAACAAAGAAGGAGAAGGGCGATGGAGGACTCTGCCGAAGAGGGCAGGACTCCTCCGTTGCGGAAAAAGCTGTCGACTCCGTTGGATGAACTACCTAAGACCCTCCGTCAAGAGAGGTCAGATCACCCCCGACGAAGAGGATCTCATTCTTCGCCTTCACCGCCTTCTCGGCAATCGGTACATTTTCCTACCCTCTCTACATTTATTGTTGTTGATCACGAATTTCGCTTCTAGGGTTTCGAATTAATATTTTCAGTTTCCAAGCATCACCAGAGGGTTATAGGTTTAGGGTTTCAATATTTCGAGCTTTTCAACTCGATCTTGTTCGAATCCAATTCATTTCGTATGATCAATCAATTTACTGGGCAGATGGTCGCTCATAGCTGGAAGAATACCAGGGCGTACAGACAATGAGATTAAGAACTACTGGAACTCTCACCTGAGTAAAAAGTTGATCAGCCAAGGCTTAGTTCCAAGAACCCACAAGCTTTTTAACCCTAACCAATCACCAATCCATGACAAAACTTGTTCATCCTCCAAAAATCCTGGAGCCGCTACTGGTACAATCCCCAACCCAGATATTAATCCTCCAGCTTCTCCCAGTGGCGGTCAAACCATGGCTGCAGGCAAAGAAAATGAGTATTTCCGGAACCATTATCAAACTGATGACGCACCGATAGCCCATGGATTCACCGGTGAAGGTTGTGGATTAGAAATGATAAGCAGCTGCAGCAACCAAAACCAAGGGATTATAAGAAGCCATGATGAAGATTATGAGGATATCAATTCCTGCAACGATGATGTCTTCTCTTCCTTTCTCAACTCATTGATAAACGAAGATGCTTTGGCCAACCAGAATCCCATGCAACAGCTGACCAATGGAGTTCCACAAGCCGACCATGCATTGGTTTCAATCACAGCATCAAGTGGGAATTTCAACCAAAATGACCCCGAGAGGGGTAATGATCATCATCTCAACTAGCTCTTCCCAACCCTCCGCTTGCCTTGCACTTGCACTATGAAATCAATACAACTGCAGTCTGCACAAGATATATACAGTGTTACAGGGGTTGGCTATTATTTTATGTATGTTAATGGTCTGTTATTGTTCCACTTAATTCCTCATCCTATGTTTGTATTTTGAAAATATATTATATGTATCATTGTAAACAAAAGATATGAGTGGGAACAATGCACTGATTTGAACTTCTGTGTGATGTGGTTTTCATTTAGGTGATCAATATATTTAAGCTTATTTGATGAAATTTCCATTGATTTCTCAACTTTTGCTTCCATTAATTATCTATAACCTTCATGATTCCATGTATGGCAAGGCCAACTCAATTCTAAGGCTCAGTAACTATTGTTGTAGAACCATTTTTATGTTGAAACTAATTAAGCTTTTCATGTTTTTTTATACATGAAGAAGATAATCGAATACCCAAGTATTTCATTAACAAACCTTCCTAAACCTAAGTAGAGGAAAAAGAATCCACTTGACAGTCCTCGCAAACAAAGAAAACCAACATTAATCAACTTTCACTACATTCGATAGATTGGCAGACACCTAAACTAAGATCTCACTAGGAGACACCGTGAACAATCGATGATCCAAATCAACCTATAAGGTAGTTACATGCATAATTTGAGATAGTTTAGCCATGCTATCTACGACTCTATTAGTCGTCTAACGAATGTAGCTAACTCACACCTCCCAATCTCTAGTTAAAAAATCCAAAATAACCTTCTCTAACAACAGAAAATTCATATCCTAAGCTGAGTTACGCTCCATAAGCATGCAGCCAACATTGAAACTATCTACCTCAAGCACCTCACGTCGTAAACCGAGAGTTGCAGGTCTTTGAGCCCATGTAGTTTTAATAACCACATAAATAAAAGAAAATAATATATTATTTATATCTCTAGCCAAGAGTTGCAGGTCATTAGCAATGTCTTCGTCTATGAATACAAAGTTTGCTAGATATCCAATGATAACTGAGGAAAAATACTTTTTTTTTATTATTATTTTGAAAAAAGTGAGCTGAAGGGTTTTCTGACCTGTGGAGTGATCTTGTAGTAATATTTTTTCCTTACACATTCAAACTAGAATGTTTAGCTGAAATTAATGAGATGGTTGAGGGTACAAACTCCATGCACGTGTGTCGGAGATTGAAGATAGAGAGTCTTTTGCAATTGTGTTTGTATGGGTTTCGCATCATTCAAGGTTTCATGGCTATAGGTGGAAGGTAAAAAGAGAAATTATTACCCAAACCAGGCTTATGACGTTATTTATTACCTCAATTAATAAAATTTATTTATTTTATAATAATTATATAATAAATATCATTTTATATAATATAATACGTAAAAAAGATGTGACGATTTAATTAAAATAACAAAATTAATAAATCTCATCTAATATTTTTTTTCTGCGAAAGAAAGGAATCTCATGGCCTTGGTCCCTTATGTACTTATTGGACAAGGAGTGGACTGTGGACCTAGCAAAGTGTCCCATCCTCTTATCGAAGTGTAACAAAGGCAAAATGTATGTCTGAATCCTCTCCCAACTAATTCAATTAAAAATATTACACATATAAAAGTTATATACTGACTGATTAAGTATTAATGTTTTTATAAAGAGTTAGCTTTAATGTATTAATTATATGGTTTAGAAATGTTTACATATACTTTGTACATAAAAACTAAGATGTTTAGATCATATATAATATGTAATATATGATATGCGTTGGTGTACAAAATAAAAGAGGGATATTGGATGGTTCATCCAATAAAACTACGTAGGGATGAATCGAGGAAGGCTGAAAAAGACAATCGTACCTTTCAAAAATTTTAAATTTTATATAGTTTAAGTATTTTATTTATATTTTTATTGATTATTTGATTTCATATTCCTTTAATTTTTTTTATTTTTATACCCTAATACTTCTAGTATAATTTTATAAAAAATTTATAAAAAATTTATGACACTATATAAAATTTTATATCTATCTCTAAAACTAAATTATTGATCGGTTGAAATAGTTTAAACAAATATTAATTTTGATGGTTGAGAACCGTTCATTTGAAGAGGGTTAAAAGTAATTTAATAAAGAGATTATTAGGTGAACCTTGTTTATTACGTTATCTAAGGTTCAAGTAATCAAGATCGTTCATCTTTAAATAACTAACTAATAATTATTCACCCACTAATTACATGTAGGAAGGAGGTGATGATTCAGCTTGAAAAAAATTAAGATGAACGGTCTTAATTAATTAAGACCACAAAAAACGCGATAAATATGGTTCACCCAATAATTTTTTCATTTAGTGATTGAATAATGGGAGAAGATCAACAAGAAATTAGGAGGGCTGTATTTGCAGAGATAAGTTTTATTTTATTATTTAAATTTTGTTTAAAATTTTAAAATAATTTTATTTTTAGAAAATTAAAGTTAATTGTTTAAATATTTTTTAATAAATTATATGTTTATATGTTAATTTATGTTTTGGATTAGTGATTTTTACTCTTAATATTATTTTTTTATAGTTTGAATATGAATCTTCTTCTTAAAAGAATAATGTGTCTTGTTATTACACTTAATACTTATTGTTTATATATATATATTTATTGAGCAACCTTCGGATATATTTTTAGATGCATTACATGCCGATGTTAGTGGTAATTTAAATTAATTTGATTTTAAGCTAGTAGTCAACATGTGTAATTTTTTTTCACTTAAATTTAAAGAAATTTTTAATAAGATGTCTGATTATTTTTCTTTTCTTCATAAAAAGAATATTGGCTTAAGGGCCTAAGGAACTCTTAAACTTTTGAAAAAAAATCAATTATAAGCCCTTGCTATGTTGCACCGATACGGATACGGGGACGGATACGGGGATGGGAACGGAGACGAAAAACGACAATTTTAAAATTTATGAGGTACGAGTACGGCAAGGGTACGGCAAATATAAAATAATATATATATAATTTATTTAAAATAATAATAATAACATTTAAAAGAATCAATAAAATAAAATTTTAATATAAATTAAAAATAAAAATAATTTTTTTTATTATAAACTATTAAAATTAATAATAAAAAGTATTTGTATAATAATACTAATAAAAATAGAAACCATTAATGAATAAAAAAATCACCTAAAGTAAATAAAAAAAATTAATTAAAAGTTTATATATAATAATAAAAAATTATGGGCCCCACAATATTAATAAGACACGTTTTCACGTGTTTATCTTCTCCAAAACTCCAACCTTTCGTCTTCAACCTTTCTTCTGCACTATTATCTGTTTTTTCTTTCAAATTTTGTTCCCTTGGTTGCTGCAAATTTTCCCTCGTTTATTGTCGCCGGAATCCAACCCAAAGTTCATGAGTCTTTCTTGTTGAACCGACTCCGGTGAAGCTGAAACTGAAGAGGGAAGCCATACACGAACTGTGAAAAAGTAGGTTAAGCTAAAGAACCAACCTTAACAAAGAAGAAAGATGTAAAAGACCATTTGCGGTTCCCGAACCGTCCCCTAAAAGTCAACTAACGTCCCCAAGATATTTTGACTGTACCCGTCATCGCCGGCCGGCCCTGATACGTCCCCCAGCCGTCCCCGTACCGTACCCGTGTCGGGGACGTTTCAGGTACGGGAAACGGGGTTCTTTTGCCGTCCCCGTGCTTCATAGAGCCCTTGAACTTATTTTGCACTCAATTAAATCCTTAAACCAAAATATTCAATCAATTAAGCCCTTGTACTAAGAAATTAAATCAATTAAACCCTTTGACCCATTTTGACTATTAAATTTTGATATTTTTTTCTTTAAATATTATTGACACATGATACATTACAATTCTATCATGTTTCATTGAAAAAAATTTAAAAAGTATTTTTTATAAATTTTATAAGTTATTTTAGAATTTTTAGAATATTTAAAGAATTTTTTAAAATAAAATAAAAATTCTAAAACATATCAAGTGAAAACATTGTGACACGTTACACTGTAACAGTGGATCAAAAAGATTGTTCAAATTTAATGATCAAAATTGGTCAAAGGGCTTAATTGATTGGAATTCTTAGTTCAAAGGCTTAATTGATTCAATTTCTTGGGCAGATGGGTACAACTTTGTGGATTCTGCACCGCACCCGCACTAATTGGAGTGGGGATGGATATGAGTTTGGTGGGCAATGGGCGGGTGTGGAGGTAAAAAGTCATACCCATCATAGGTAGTGGGTAGGTGATGGGTTTAAGACCTTATTCGCACCGTATCCACCCGCTCCATATCCACCCGCCCCATATCCACCCGCTCCGTATCCGCCCGTCATATGAATTTTGAACCATTTGTATTTGTAGACTTTGATTATTTCTTTTATTATGGTATTTTATGTACTAAAATATTAATTTATTTTAAAATCTATGTTAATCCTTAAGCTTGTAGACTTTGAACTCAATTAACTTAGTTTGAATTGATAATTTATGATCGTACTTGAATTAATTAGGTTAAAAATTTGTAATGTGTGAATAAGTAAAATTTATATAAATGTAAATATACTTTAGTTAAGTTAATTATATATTAGTTAGTTGTAGTTAAGTAGAATTTATATCAGTAAAAATGTATTTTAGTTAAACTAGTTATTGTTATTTAGTTAGATGTAGCTAAATTTATATAGTTGTAAATATATTATATATATACACTTAATCAGTCAATAAAGTATACGAAATTTTACTCTTTTTATACAAATCTATGATTTATTTTTACATATTTCGATATTAATAATTACTTGTAGGTATGTACAAGTGGATACGTTTTGAGTGGTAGATGTGGGGATAGATTTAAAAATCTACCCGTGTAGGCGGGTGTAAATTTAAGAATATACCCACGTGGACGGGTGTGGATTTGAAAATTGTACCCACCTTGGATAATGAGTAGGTGGTGGATATAAATATTTTAGGTGGGTATGAGTACGGGGGAGGGAGTATCCGCACCCGCCCGCCCCATTTGTCATCCCTAAGTGTACCTATATACTTAGTAAATATAACTATAGACAAGGGTAAAATGGGAAATTTCATATTGAGGACACGATTGAAATATAAACTCTAGTGAGGGTTGAAATATGTATCTTTATAAATTTTAAAAGATCACATTACAAAGTCTGGGAATTCTGAGGCTAATAAGAAATTGATTTGTTTGTATTATATAGCCTAAAGAATTAAGATACATCCTACCACACCGGATCAACTACCAGTCCTAATTTCCATACAAAGTCTCTTGAGATTGGTAGCTGATTGACTTGTCCGTACCAAACCAGTCTCCTTTAGCCCCTAACTATGAAGCACGGGGACACTTCCCTTGTCCCGTCCACGTATTTTATCGGAGACAACCTAATTTTATCGGGACGGTCAAATTTTAACGGAGACGATCAACATTTATTTGGGACGTTCTGTGGACGTCTTAAAATAAATTTATTTAAAAAAATAAAAAATAAAATCTTTATTTTCTTTGAATTGAATTAAATTAAAACTCAAAATCAATTAAAGCTTAAAAAATAAAGTTTGAGTTATAAAATAGAAATTAAAATGACTTGAATTTTTTAATAATTAGTTTATCAATCTTCATATTCGAGTTAAATTTATCAACTCTGTATGATATATTATGTACATCACATATGAAAAGTTGAATTGAATAGAGAAATCGCGTTCTAGGAGAAATATCGAATTTTACTTAGAATTTAATTAAATTAGATTAAAAAATAACATGTTCATACTTGGTTTGTGTTTTTAATCTATGTGATTTTAAACACCTAAATCTTTTTCTCAAGCTCAATGATGAGTTCTCCTATCCTAAAAAAACTACTAAACTAGGAAAACAAAAGCAAATCACTTCATAGGACATTGTCCAACAACATTCATCATCCACGTACCAATGTTTTTCACATGACAACCTAGGATGATAAAACAAACTAGATGAAAAGAAAAGAGTCACCTGAAATGTTTGATGCAGTGGAAGCCGTTGCCGTCTCAGGGCCGACCACACGGGTGGTTTACACGGCTGAAATGAAGCAGGGGAGGAGCAGAGGAGTCTGTTTGTAGTATAAAAACAGTGAAGGAGTTTGTTAAGTGTGTAAACTTGTATACTGAAGTAAGACTGGCAAAATATATAAACTTGGTTTGAAGGGTAGATTTCGATGCCTGCGGCTGGGTAGCTTCAGTGTGGACCAACCAAACGTTCTTAACAGAAACAAAATGTTAGACAGACCAAACTTTCTTGGTTGCTTGCTTGTCTTGTGTGTTTTGTTGTTATAATTTTCTTTACTTAAGGGTTACTATATATTCTACATCCAAATGGAATGAAATCTCCATAGATTATGTTTAATACAAGATTTTTCTCATTAATCTGGGGTTTAACTTTCATAAATCAATATAACCCAGAATTGATTTTTAGATTTATTGTGAATTCTGGTTCAGAAAACGAAAAAAAAAAACTATCTTAATCGGATAATTGAAAATCTATTTAAGTGATATTTTGGTTTTAGTGACCAAAATATAAGATTTAAAAATTGTTTTAAGGACTGAATTGAAAAAGGGTTAATACTAAGAACCCTTAGAGAACTATAATTTCTAAAAAATTGTCTTAACTAACTAGAGATTTTTGACGGTTAATTGATTTTCTAAAATTAATTTTCATTTAATTAATTTTCCTTGATTTCCTTATCATATTTTCTCTCATTTTCTCTTTCCTTCACATAAACTTCTGAATTCCTGTTTTGTATTATATGAAATTTACTTAATTAGATTCTTCTTTTGATTCCTAATAAAATCTCACAAAAGATTTCTCAAAATCTTTCCTATATTATAATTTCCTTTTTCAAAAAATTAGGTCAATTTTGGTGGAATTCTCTTTTAAAAATAATTTATTAATCTCTCTAAAAATTAAGGTTCTTTAATGATATTCTTTAATAAGTATCTCTTATTTATGATTTATAATTTGATTTTACAATTTAATTCAAGAAATTCATGTTTAATGGTGCTTTTGGTGTTTTGCCTAAATTCTTGATACAAATGTATTGGCAAGCAGATCATATGTGTAGCCAGAGATAAAGGTTCCTTAAAGAATCGGTCACAATATGGTTAGTTTTATGCATGGACGTACTTAGAATTTTATATAAGGTACAAATAATCATAAAGATAAATTAAAAACATAGAATACTGGATATACAATTATATTATTAATAAAAAATATATATAATATAAAAAAATTTAAAATTTTTAAGAATCGCGCTGCAGTTAATACCCTTAAGTTCATCCTTGATTTTATGATCGAGTTTGGTATTCTTTTGGTCATTCCGGTTTAGTTTTGGTTATTTTCGACTACTGTTATTGTTGTGGGGTGTAAATCGTCTACCTCTTAATCATGTTTCTACTTTAAATTAGTGGGTTTAGAGTTTAAGGTTAGGGGTTGTGGTTAGGGTTTAGGGAATTAGGGGTATGGTGTATTTTTTAGGGTGTAGGGTGTAAAGTTTAGAATTTAGAAAATAAGGGTTAGGGTTTGAAATTCAATTTCTAGATTTTTAAGTAGGAGAAATAGAAAGAGGCATAATAAAGAGGTAGAAAAATTTTAACCATTGTTGTGAGGGTAGATTTTGTTCACAAGACTCACAACTCAGATGTAAAGGGGTGCAAATCGTCTATCTCTTTATCATGCCTTCATTCGTACCTTTACTTAAAATTATAGGGTTTAGGGTTCAAGGTTAGGGGTTTTAGTTAGGGTGTAGGGAATTAAGGATAGGGTGTAAAGTTTAGGGTGTAGGGTTTAAGATATAAAAATAAGGATTAGAATTTAAAATTTAATTTTTATAAATTTTTTTAATAAGAGACATAATAAAGAGATAGAATATTTGTGTTTGATGCAAAGGTGATCGTTTTTCATAAAGATGGCAACAATGATCTTTTTTATATATTACACACTAGATCTTTACTTGTCTTTGAAAGGGAGAGAACCAGCAGATATAAGAATAACATAGAACTAGAAAGGGAGAGAATATCCACGAAGATACGTTGAATCAACACCAGACTCACGCACCAGGGCAACTCTTCCAGTCCGAGCAAGCTGAAACACATGATATAGAGAGGTTGAACTTTGAAGAACCAGCTTGTATAAATCACCTGCAACTCTTCCGGTCGAGAATACTGAAAAATGTTAGGAAACTAACCTCACAAATTCCATAGGGTTCTAATAATCCCTGAAGAGCAACCAGCTTGTTCAAATCACCTGTCAGCTGCAGAGAGAAGGACTAGACTAACTTAGATGAGGATAGAAACTAAAATCAAGAGCCAAACAATCATCCAAGTATGGATTCTGAAGATTTGTTATAGCAGGTAGAACAAGATGTGACCTCAAGAGTAATTGTGTGATCAGACACATCAACAACTTTAGCTCGGAATATGCTAGCAAGGTCAAGGACATCTCGTCGAGCAGAAGGGTTCACAGCAACTTTTATCAACATCAGCTCTCTCTCTGCAAATGGTAAGTGTGTCAGATCCTGCACCTGAAAAACATGAGTCAAGTAAACCATTTGTTTTCTTTACCTCAAAGAATTTCTGCTAGATATATTAGACTACTTAGCCTTCATTCTCTGAATTTTAAAATTCTTGTCATATGCCTCTCACCTCATAAAGATCCACTAACTTCCGGAGTTGCTGAACCAATTTTCCTATTTTTTCTTCTGTTCCTGGAACAACGGTTGTAATGCGAGAAAGACCATCTTTTTCAGCAGGTCCTACAGCTAGACTCTGCCATAAGTCTTGCATCAGCTACCCGGCAAAAACAGAAGGCAAATGGAAAATGCAGCATGAAGCAAAACCAAGCTGACCTGAATATTATCGCCTCTTCGGGAAATAGCCCCGGTAACGACATTTAGGACACCAGGAGTGTCATTCACGATCATAGATAAAGTGTGTGACTCAATCCCTGATGACTGAAACATAGAATGAAACACATGAAGAATACACGAGACACAAATGTACAAATACAACAGCAAGAACTCACACCAGTAGGAACATTGACTAGGAGAAATAAATTATTGGTATACTGTAAAGAGCAGTCGAAGAAAAAGAGAAGTATCTTACATCTTCGTCATAGAGAACTCCCCAATGAGCATCGAGAACTTGATTTACTGGAAAGCTGCCAGAAGGTTCCATGGGATTTGCATCACCCTTCATGTGACAAATAAAAACTTTTGAGATTCTTCAATGTCCCAAGACTTAATGCATGGTGAAAGTAAACAAAAATAGTTCTAGTTATCCAACTTGATTCAAAAAAATAATGGTTACATTTCACCCTTCATGGGATAAGCATGATTGTGAGGGGTGATCGAAATCCAACTTGACTCGGAAAAAATACCGGTTAAATTTTCAAATTTCAGATTAAGTAGTTCTAGTTATATGAGTTCTTAAAAACCAGAACTGAAAGTCATGTAGCAAGAATGGCATGCAAAGCCTTCCAAGTAGAAGAAAAAAGTGCATACCTTTGAGTATATATTGACATCACCATTATCTAGCAGTTTTGCATTCCTTAAAACCTCACCATTAGATGATGTACCTTCAAGATCTGGATAAGAAGCAGCTGAAAATCCCCCAAAAGGAGCAGTCTCCCCCATCTTCTCACGCCTCAGAGCAATCTGTCATGAGCATCATATTCAAATCTTAGTGAACACAATGATTTGATAGAATGATAGACCTCAAAGGTCCATCTTTGTACATTAGTACAATACTACAATTCAATGAAGCTTTCATCATTAAAACCAGAGACTTTATAGTACTTGTTAAAACAGTTAATGCTTCCTTTCACATGTAACTCAACAAGGGCTTGTGTTACATATCACGATGGTCGGTCCCGATTATTCGAATCATACTCTAAACTGCTAATATTGAAACTTTCTATTGAATTTCATGCTAATATCCATACAAGTTGTGGGGATTTCATACCTTTCCAGTCCTGGCAAGTTCTTTTATCCCAAACTTGCTCATATTTCTTTGAACAGCTGCCATCTTTCCCGGGTCTCCAGTAACCTGAGATGTGCAATATGCAATAAATATAACAGATGAACAAAAAAGCCTCAAAAAGAAAAGACCATTTGCTCTTGTGATTCCATAATAAGATGCCAGGAAATCTATTGCAGCAGTAATAAAACCTGAACGGCTGAAGCAACATACTGATACCAGACCCTTCAAACTGTAACATGCAACCATTTGCAACGAAAGGACACTCAAATTCGATATTCTACGAATGCCTTGGATTCCTTTAACTTTTGTATATACGTTTAGACTTATACATGTCTAGTACCCAAAATCATGCATATAAAAATAAAATTAATCATGAAATGCTATACGATCAAAAATCACCTCCATAGTCAGGGAATGTTCTGAAGTATCCACAATGCTTGCTCGGAAGGTGTCTGCCAGCCACATTATCTAGAATGTGTAGTACAAAAAAAGACTGAATATGCAGATGTAGAAAAAGAAAATTGAATTGAAATTGAAGTTCTCAATAACCCTTTAGGAGAAAAGTTTCCATATTGATCAGAAGATAATTTTAGATGTTCACATGATAACAGAAATTAGAAGATTGTTTCCGAACAACACGGTACCTCGGCACGAGTAGTTGGCTTGGTGTTGAGTTTCATAAGCATTAACTCACGTTCTACATGAGGTTCCATTGAGATATCATCTACCTGATAAACAAGGTAATGAATGTAAAGATGGCAAATAAATCAAAGTAAGTTAGATCCGACCCTCACAATTGACAGTAACAAACTAAATCATAGTTGAAATTTATGACCTTGATGACATTAACAAGCTTGTGAAGTTGCTCAATGACTTGTCGGAGAATCATTTCAGTCCCGGAGACAACAATGGTAAACAGAGCCTTGTCCTTGTTGAGACCAACAGCAAGTGACTCAATGTTGTAACCCCTTCGGGCAAACACCCCCACTATCCTGTTCAAGATTCCACTCTCATCCCCGACGAACACCGAAATCGTATGGCATTTCACCCTGACAGAAACACAATATTATAACACAAGCTCTGATTGGAAAATAAAATGTTAAAAGAAAACACAAAAATGTCCCATTTTTAACACTGACTTGGAAGCAGTGGCCGGGGAGAAAGTCTCCGTGAGAGGCAGCGGTGTATTGGGTTTATCGGTCGTGGCAAAGGGAACATGCATGGCCCTTGAGCTCGAGAATTGAAAAGCTAACTCCTTAGCTTTGGACCCAATGTTGGTATTGATAAGGCTGCGTTGTCTCCAACTAAAATGAAGACCACCGGTGGTCTTTGATAAAAATGTTCTCTTCATCGGAATGGTGGCTGAGAGTAAAGCCGTCGCCATGTCTGGTTTTTCTTTACTGCTCGGTTGTTTGTTAGAACTTGAAAGTGGAGACTAAGAGCTCAAACCTTTATAAAGTTTAAAGACGCGAAACAAGACATGGATTCTCATGCAACGAGTTACATGTGAATAGTGATAATAATAATAAATTTTTATTTATTTTATGTTTAACAGATAATAATCGTAGTTAAGTGCCAAACAAAATTAGGACAGCTCATTCTCTGTCGGGTTCTTTATTACACGTGTTATAACTGCTGATTTCAATAAAACTAACTGCATGTGCTATAAACATGTATAATTTTGCAGGGTTTTAATTCGAAATATGACATCATATAAAGGTTTTAGTGAAGAAGAGAAAATATTTGGTATGTTTAAAGAAAATAATGTGATCATTTAATTATATTAAACATGGTTTTGCAACAATTAAAATAATATGCTCATTCTCATCTTTCATTTATAAGACTTTTCTAAAATGATTTAAAGTTCTTTCATGCTTCTTTTATAAATAACATTATTTTTTTACAATAACAGATAAAATATTCATTATTTAAAAGTTTATTTTTCCTCTCATATTTTATTTTTTAGATTTTTATGAATTGATTTGAAGTTTTTTTATATTATTTTATAAATGATATTATTCTTTTACGGTAACGGTCAAAGATTCGATGTTCAATAAATGTCTTCTCTTTTAGAAAAGATAAGACAAAAGATAAACGTTCAGGATTTCAATATTGTTTTTTTTTGAAAACACCCTTTTGAATCGAAGAAAAAAAAGATTAACTTCCTTAAAATTGGTGAAACTTTTGACTTAATAAAATATCGTACATTGACTATTCATTATCGCGTTTTCAAAAATAAATAATAATAAAATAAAAGATTATAACATGTTATAATTACTGTTTTAGAAACAAATTTATCTTAATGTGTGTAATTGTTATCATAAACTTTTATCCCCTCAAAGTTAGTATGGTTGCTTCGAATATTCATACATCTGAATATCAAATTAATGGTTGCATCTACCCTGTTTTAACGAGAAATTATATCATGGATAAATTTATCACGTCGTTCATGAGACCAACCACTAAAAATCACTCATATCATATTTTTTCTATGTTATATATTTTTTAAAGTGAATCTTTACTCATATTTATTGTTAATTCATTTTAAAAACAATTTTTTCAAGTGAAGTTTCACTTTAAAAAATATATGACATAAAAAATGATGATATAAATGATTTTTAGTGCTTGGTCCCATAAACACGTGGTGAAACTTACCCATAATATAATTTCTCCTGTTCTAACCGATTGTATCCATCAATTTCCTAAAGTTAGTTGTTAGAACAATTATTAAACAATAATTGCTATAATACAACACAAAACGCGCACAAACGTATTAAAGACACATGTAATCACAACTAAAATTATTAAATAATAATTGCTATATTAACACAAAACGCGCACGAATATATTAAAGACACATGTAATCACAATTACAATTATTAAACAATAATTGTTATAATACAACACAAAACGTGCACGAACGTATTAAAGGCACGTATAATCACAATTATAATCGTACGACAAGAACATGCGCATGCAAAAATCTTTGTCCTCTAACACTCAACAAGGAAAGAAGGAAAACAATATTAAGAATATTCTTTTAAAGTTTTTTTCCTTATGTGAGGTTTACACTTGTTAAGCATTACGAAGAATCTTTTAGATATTTCTAAAATAATTTAAATTTCTCTTATTCTGTTATAAAGGACACTATTCTTTTTAAGCATTGTAGCGACCCTTTTAAAAATTAAAAATAAATTTAAAATTATAAATATTAAAATTAAGGTAAAAAGGGTTGTAATAAAAAGGGATAAAAAAGGGTAGTGAAAAGAAAGGTCATTAGTGGAAACATCGAAAAAATTGAGGAAATTAGACCTAAAAAGGAATTTTGAAAAATAGAAATCGAGGGTTAAGGATTTGAAAAATTAGAAAATTAGGGATTTATCTCAAAAAAGGGAAATTTAAAAATAAGATTTAAAAAGGGAAATTAGGGATTTTGAAAATGTCGATCCCTTCTCCTTAGAATCATCTAGGGAATACCAAATTAAATGATGAATGCTTTTCTCTTTTTAATGTCTGAGGATTAACCCTCAAAATAAAGATCACCCATGGATACTTCGGGCTTTCGACTCGCTGAATCTTCTTCTGGATAAGAGACCGTTGGCTTGCGTTGGTCAAAAATGAGTTTCACTGAATTCAAGACAAAGGTTAGAAATCTTGATGAATGCTCTTGAAGCTAGAGTGAACACTTCCCCAAAATATAAACATCTAAAATTTGCAATTGATCATGCCCCAAACACTGGTGGGTTCTATCTTCTCAAAAATGGATTTGGCTTGATTGAAGCTTCTCTTCAAAAATTTCTGTCATGGATTGAACTTGGTCAAACTTTGTCTTCAAGGGAACTCTTGCCCCTATGCTAAAAGGTTGTCTCTCCCCCCCCCCCCCCCAGAAAAAAAATTGCCCCAAAAAATATTTTCCATACTTGGTTCAAAATGTTGGACTTCTCCGACAATAAGCTCGAGTAATCTTCTTGAAGAAGGAAATGACCCCTTCCATCGCGGGAAACCTCGCATCACATAATGTTGCCTCTCATAGGCTTAATCAAAGATGATTAAATTCATCAATATCCTTGCATTTTGTAAAAAATGAATTTAATAATATTTTGAAGGGGTTTTTCAAGAATTGGTATTTTCATGTACAACGCCTTTATGAATATATGTTCAAAAATTGAAAACTCATAGTTTAAAAGGAAACAAGATCCTTGGATATCAAATGCAGAAGTGTCTCTGACGCGATATTTTGTAATTAATGTTTTACCTTGAAATGTTGTGGCGATTTTTGAAGTGTCAAAATTCTATTCGAATCACTCGGTTCATCCTCGTGATTACTGTACTCGTTTGATCTACTTGAAAACTACTCTTTCTAGTTCTCATATTTTTCTTTTTCCGTATTTAAGTTTGAGAATTCCAAGTATAAACATGTGCTTTTAGTTGCACTTAAAGGATTAAGGTGTCAGTGTCTTCAAAGAGTCATCACTGACGTTAGGGTATCGAACTGGTGGAGCCCTAGCTCCTTATTAGATTTGTTCTTCCCCCATAGCTCCATCAGGATGCTCCGAGGCTTATTAATTTACTCGTTCATTTGAGGAGTTTCAAAATTTTCACCTCCTTTTCTCTTTCTTTCTTTTTTTCTTTCTTCTTTTTCTCTTTTCTCTTTTTTTCTTCCTTTTAATGTTTTTAATGATTTTTTGACCTCTTGGAATTCTCAAACTTGAGTACATTCATTTTCCACGGGAAATTCTTATCATCGAACATTATCGAAGGAGTAGTAGTCTTGTTTCTCAAGCTTTCCGACCAAAGCATATTGGAGATAGAATTATACTTCGTCGTGATCACAATATTCAATTAATTATTTTCTATTTATGCATCTGAATCGGAGACACAAAAAGCATTAGATATCCAAGAATAGGAAATAAAAGGTATATATAAAAAAGCACCTCTTCATTAAATTGAAAAATAAAGGAAAGAGGATAGAAGCCCTTTACAAAAGTTCATCGCTACTTTCGGGCCAAAGATAGCGAGATTGATTAAAACAGACAAGCAGAAAAACTGAAATGCAAGGAAAAAGATGCAAATATCATCTAAGGAAATCTAAGTGAGGTGCATTTTGGATTCTTGAAAAGCGGGGACCAACGTGGGCTAAGCCTTGTCATGATTCGATAGGGGATTGCTTTTCACATTAGGGGAGTCGAATTGGATAACTCCGGTGTTCAACAAGTTTTGCACCATCTTTTTGAAAGCGATGCAATTCTCAATAGTATTCCCCGTCACTCCGGCGTGGTACTCGCAGTGGGCCTCGGGATCGTACCGTGTTGGGTAAGGCGGACTGTAAGGAATAACATAGTAGGGTCGGACTAAATCTGCCTTGTGCAACTGAGCATACATCTCCTTGTATAACACCGGCAAGGGAGTAAAGGTCACCTTTTCATTTTCCTTATTCGGAGGCTTAGTTTCCCTCATATTCAAGCCTTGTGTTGACTCGTCTTTGTTCTGAGACAAAGAGATAGTGAAATTCTTGGGATTCTGATAAGGGGCGACACAGTTTACTTCATGGTTTTTCTTCTTCGGGTACTTTAACACGTTTTCCCCGATCTTAAGTTTACCACTTCTGAAGGCAACCTCGATGGATTCCGCCGTATTCACAAACTCGGCGAATACCAAAGATATATTGCTGATCATCTTTTCATAGAGTGGGCCATGAAGTGAGTCCACAAACAGACGAATGATTTCTCCTTCCAAAACAGGGGGCTGAACTTGGGCCGCAATGTCTCTCCACTGTTGGGCATATTGTCTAATGGTCTCGTCTTGCCCCTGGGTCAAACTTTGAAGCATGGTTCTATTAGGGACCATGTCTTTCACATGCTTGTATTGTTCGGTGAAAAGTTTGGACAGGTCCTTCCACGATTTCACATTATCCCGATTAAGCTAGGCATACCAACGGGTAGCTGCCCCGGTTAAGCTATCCTGAAAGCAATGGATAAGAAGCTTCTCGTTCCTTAAGTGTGCCGCCATCTTGCGGCAATACATGGTTAGATGAGCTGAGGGGCAAGTAGTCCCATCATACTTTTCGAAGTCCGGCACCTTGAGCTTAGGTGGGATGACCAAATCAGACACCAAACTTAGCTCGTAAGCATCAATCCCGAAGTCTTCGATAGCTTGCAGTAGGTTGACTTTTTCTTCAACTTGGAGGCGTTGCTCCTCGAACTTCTTCTCAAATTTTTTCCTCAACCTTTTTTCGACCTCATTTATTAAGTCCAAATCCGGGACCTCGACGTTGACTTCATTCTCAAAACCATGACCCACATCAACTGGGTTGTTAATAGATGCCCCGACAACGTGAATACCTTTCAAAACTAATGCCTCGGATTGAGCCCTAGTGTGAGAAGTGTTGCCACCTAGATCTTCCATATTGGACTGCTCCTCTGAGACCTTAGCCTTTCCGTGATCGGACTTTTCGAACAAAGCGGTGAGTTGAGTAAGGATTTCACTTTGAGATTTCTCGATTTTTGCCTTAATGTTGATCAAACGGTCTTCGAGGTCCTTTTGTGACTTCTCAACATTAGACAATCTCTCATCCATGACTCTTGACTGAGAACGGGTGTTGTAAGAGTGCGGTATGGTTACGGCTTGAAAAACTGCCACGATGTATCCAAGGTCAATCTCCTTGTCTTATTAATGAATGCAAAAATGTATGCTATGAAAATGCATGAAGTGCAAAAATGAATGCTATGAAAATGCATGAAAGGCAAAAATGAATGCAAGTGAAGGTGTTGGTCATGATAGTGATCCCCCTTTTGAGCAACCTTCACTGATTAAAAACTCTTAATATTTGTTTTTTTTCTTTGTTATCTCTCTTTTTTTCTCTCTCTTTTTTTAATCTCTCAATTATTATCTCCTTTTCTTATTGATTTCTTTTTTTTCTTCTAATTTTTCTATTTTCTCTTTTTCCTTTTTTCCTTCTTTTTTCACTCGATTTATTTTTTATGAAAGCCTTTAATTGGAAAAACCACTTAGACCAACATCTTCATGCAATGTTGATGCAAAAGTGATGAAGCATGAGCAAGCAAAAGGAAGGTGAAGCAACCCTATATATCTCATCTAATAGAACCTAGGTTAACCGCATGGCTCTAATCGGGTAGGTTGACTAGATTCTCTAAATGCAGTTTTGGTTCTACGAAGTACCCAAATTGTCTTCGTTGTCCTCTTCTAAGAGTAGCAAGGACCTTGATCGTCACCCATTATAGGCTCATCTCGATCGAGTTCAATTTAGGGGGACCCTTTCGCTATGCCCCTACGAAGGAACAATATCCTTACGAAAGCATAGGGTAGTCGAGCCCTGAGGGTACTTACTAGGCTCATACGAAGGAACAATATCCTTACGAAAGCGCTAGTGTTTTCCCCCCACTTAAAGAGACGGATATGAATGCATTAAAGATAACCTCGAATTAATAAACAAATAATAATTTAATTGCCACTTTATTTCACGACTTCCAAAATTAATTTAAACGGTATTTGAAAACAAGGTTTGACTCGTTAGTTTTTTTAAAAAACGTCCCCAGCGGAGTCGCCAACTGTAGCGACCCTTTTAAAAATTAAAAATAAATTTAAAATTATAAATATTAAAATTAAGGTAAAAAAGGGGTGTAATAAAAGAGGGGATAAAAAATGGTAGTGAAAAGAAGGGTCACTAGTGGAAACATCGAAAAAAATTAAGGAAATTAGACCTAAAATTTAGGGATTTTAAAAAATAGAAATCTAGGATTAGGGATTTGAAAAATTAGAAAATTAGGGATTTATCTCAGGGAAATTTAAAAATAAGATTTAAAAATAGATTTTGAAATTAGGGTTAAAAAAGGGTTGGAGTCGCCACCGGTCACTTTTGGTAGACCAAACACCGGAAAACCAGAGATTTGTTAAAAAATGGGTTCGAGAGTCGGTTACGGTTAAAAACGGGGTTAGCGTTTAAAACCGCCCAAAATTGACACCTTTATCAAAATAACCGCTTAATTAATTTTGGATTTTTCGGATTAAAGTGACATTAACTTAATATTTGTTTAAAAGTTCAAATTCAATTTCATTTTTACCATATCTCTATTCGAGGGTAAACGTATACACCGCTACCACTACGTTTAGTGTCGGGCCTGTTACGACCGAGTAAAGATGTATTTATTTAGGCTCATTAATTAAAGTTGGATGTGGATTAGACAAAAATAAATTATGTCACAATAAATATAAGAATGATAAAAAAGTACATAAAGTAAAGGCATGCAACAAATATATGGCATGGTAATATAAAACAAAACATGTAGCAAAATAAGTAAACATATATATGAGCATAAATAAATAGGCAAAATAAACATGAACAACATAAACAATATATACAAAAATAAATATACACATGAATAATAAAATAAAAATAAATAAATAAATAAACAACATGTAAATAAAAGGCACTAAATTAAAATGCACAAATAAATAAAGACAATGCATGACATACTAAAATAAAAGCATAATAAATAAATATGTACAAAAATAAATATAGAAGGTAATAAAATAAATTTAATAATTAAAATGCATGAATAAAATAAATAAATAACCAAATGAATAAATGAATAAAATGAAATGACACTAAAAGGACCAAATTATAAAACAAAATAAAATAAGAAGGACTCAGAAAATGATTTAACAAAAGGGAAGGGTTCGAAAATAATCTCCCAGACACGGAGGGTCCTAAACCGAATAAAACCATTTTTAGAAAGATTATAACCGGAATTGACGACTAAATCGAAAGGATTTGAAAACCTTTAAGCCCTCAAAACATTATTTTTGAGTGAGGAAGGGCTGAAGAGTTAACAATAAAACACGGAGGGACCTAAAAATAAAGAAACCAAATTTACATGACGATTATAACAATATTAGTGACCAAATTAAAAGACGAAATAAAAACACAAGGACCCGAGGTGTAAGAACCAAAACACAGAGGGGTTTAAATGAAGTAATAAACCCATTTCATTTTGGTCCCCTAATATAAAGGATAAACAAAACCGAAAAAAGGCCCCCTTTTATTCATTTTTCTCTTTCGAAATAAACATAACTCCCCATCTTTTCTCTGAAACATTTAAGCTAAACCCAGAAAACGAAGAACAACTTGAATGTTCTTTGTTTTTCCAAAAAGCCTCCGTGAAAACCAGATTCTGGCCACCGCGAGCGGTGGCCGGCGAACCCAAAACTCGAAGGAAACCCCTGCTTTAAACCCTTTTGAAAGCCAAAACTCGATTAAAACCTTAAATCCACAAAACAAGATCCTTCCTTTGAGCCAAAACAGTTTTAAAACCTTTTTCTCCTTCATTTTTTTAAAACTCGAAAACAAAATCGAAGAAAGGGAGAGGAAGTGGCATTCTTTAGAATCATCCATGTACTTGAGAGAATTGTTGATGTTCACAATCAATCTTTGATTTGCTACACGCATAGTGAGCTCACCCTTCTCACAATCAATGAGAATGCGACCGATTGCTAGGAAAGGTCTCCCTAAGATAATGGGTGTGTTAGCATCAGCCTTACAATCAAGTATGAGGAAGTCGGCTGGAAACACGAACTTTTCCACCCTCACTATGACATCTTCGATCTTCCCCTCGGGTCTTACATGGGAACGATCGGCTAGTTGCAATATGACGGATGTGGGTCTCGCATCTCCCATGCCAAGCTTCACGAAAATTGAATTGAGCATCAGATTTACACTCGATCCAAGATCACAAAGTGCCTTCCCAAAACACTTTTCTCCAATGGCACAAAGAATAATGAAGCTGCCCGGATCCTTCTTCTTTGATGGTAGATTACTCAAAGCAGAGGTCACAAAATTAGATTAATTCAAATTTTATGAGTTCAAATATTTAATTATAGGCTTCTGAATCTGATTATACAACTTAATTTCAATTTTAGAGTGTTTTACGTGGTTAAAATTTCAACTATTTTACTATAAAGCCAAATCAGAAATGCACGCTTTACACCCAACAAAACGTTCACAAAATGAAATTAATTATAATTTTATGCGTTAAAATATTTAATTATAGGCTTCTGAATGTGATTATACAGCTTAATTTCAATTTTAGAGTATTTTACTCAGTTAAAATTTCATCTATTTTACTGTAAAGCCCAATCAGCAATGCACGCTTTACAACCAACAAAACGGTCACAAAATGATATTAGTTCAAATTTTATGAGTTCAAATATTTAGTTATTGGCTTTTGAATCTGATTATAAAACTTAATTTAATTTTAGAGTATTTTACTCAATTTAAATTTTAATTGTTTTACCATAAAGCCCAATCAGAAATGCACGCTTTATACCCAATAAAACAATCAAAAAATGAGATTAATACAAATTTTATGAGTTCAAATATTTAATTATAAGCATCTGAATCTGATTATATATCTTAATTTCAATTTTAGAGTAGTTTACTCAGTTAAAATATCAACTGTTTTATTGTAAAGCTCAATCAGAAATGCACGCTCTACATCCAACAAAATGGTCACAAAATGAGATTAATTCAAATTTTATGAGTTCAAATATTTAATTATAGGATTCTGAGTCTGATTATACAGCTTAATTTCAATTTTAGAGTATTTTACTCAGTTAAAATTTCAATTGTTTTACTGTAAATCCCATTAAAAAATGCACGCTTTACCCCCAACAAAATGGTAACAAAATGAGATTAATTCAAATTTTATGAGTTCAAATATTTAATTATAGGCTTCTGAATCTTATTATACAACTTAATTTCAATTTTAGATTATTTTACTCAGTTAAAATTTCAATTGTTTTACTATAAAACTGGTGTGTTCTGTGTAGTGCTAAAAATAATGTATGTGAACACACATATATGTGCAAGTATACACAGTCATACAAGTTATAATAGGGTGAGTGGGTATCGTTCCCACGAGGATCTCTGGTAAAGTGCAAGTTAATTTTGTCAAGGCAAAAAGGTGTCACTAACTAAAAAGGAAAAACAAGGGAAAATATATAAACAAGAGAAAATGGATATGTACGGTGAAGTATTATGTAGAAATGCTATGGCAATTCTAGAATGCAAGCAACTAAAATATGCTAAGGCAAAATGGAATGGACGATGATGGCAGGGTGGATGTATGGAAGTGATATGTGGAGTGGAAAGTAGTGTGATTGCAAGAGAACAAGTAAAATAAAGAAAGCAGTTTGTAAATGCTGAGTAAAAAGTAGGATGCAAGAACACGTTAAACAATATTTTGTACTATCCCAATATTGACGAACTCTCTCTCGGGAATGACTGGTGGTGACTCCTATGAACTTTTTACCCTCACTCCTATGAACATAAAGCAACTACGGTGTATCTACTCGATAGAGGTTTCTAAAGTTTTCCCGCTCTTCCGAGTCATAGGAATCTGATAGACTAAAATGCCATGGCATCTTGTGTCACTCGATTAGTGATAAGTGCTCAACACACTATCACTTTTTACTCCTTTTATGAGCATTAATCATCAAATATACACCCACTCGGACCAATGCATGTGTTGAATATGATATATTTAGAAGTTATATTCATATAGATAATATTTACAGAAAAATGCACGTTTTACTGCATTTTCATATCTGTGCAGGAGAACCAGTGCCGCGGCAGAGACAAGGCCGAGGCAGGACCTGATGCCGAGGCAGCAGCAGAAAGACAGGAAGCAAGACTATAGGCGATGGAAAGACAAAAATCCAAGGAACGTGTCTGGACTTGAAGCCAATGGATCGGAGCTGGCTAGCACCAGGAAAAGCCCAAAGGAAGACCACGCGGGAAAGCCTCCTTAGCCGAAGCAAACTTGGAAATATATTATTATTATGTACTTGATTTTTTCCCTACTCCAAGTTGTATTCTACTTAGGAAAGGTTTGCCCTAGGTCTAGCCTATATAAGGACCTAGCCACCCAATGTACAAGATACGAAATACCTAGGGAGAGAGCTGACTTCTACTCTTGTTTCTTTCCTCTCCATTATGTTCTAAACCTTCTTAGGGATTAGGTGAAGGTTGTCGAGTATTTGTGAGAGGAGATTGTACTTTGTCTTTGATTCAATGCAATAAAGTTATCAAGATTTGCTTATCCTTTGTTATTCCTTGTTTTCACAATTGAGCTCGGGAGATGATATTGTGAATCATCCATTTATCTAAGCTCGGGAGAGTTAGATTCACGAAAGGGGTAAGTACGATGTTTCAATCGCGAAATACTAACTCGGCCTAGGGATAGGTTAAGAGTTTCAACGGTTAAAAGAAGTGTGAGATTGGTTGGTGAGTATAATTGGTTCATGCCGGGAGGTATCATCAAGGACTAGTCATCAACAACACTCTGACTTAGGGATAAACGGAGTCATCCAAGGACACTTTGCCGAACTTTGGTAAAGTCTGCCCACGAGAAAGGGATTGCCGCGGCAGACAGTATTATCGCTGCCAGGGCAGTAAACTGCAGTGCTGCCGAGGCGGTGATATACGATTGCATTGGACAGAGACAAGTCAATCAATTCCACAATACGACACAACTAGATCCTAGCCCATCTCTCTCTACTATTTCAATCCTTTATCTTTTATTTAGTTATTTTAGTTTAGATAAATCAAATCAACTCACTTGTGTTTTATCTTTCTACAGAACAAGAAGGTGAAGAAAGCATATTAAGTATACCGGTCCTTGAGGAGACAATAACTCGATAAAATACTTATCACTTATTACTTGCGATGTGTTCACTTGCACTAAACGCGCACTTTTGACACGCGACAAGTTTTTGGCGTCGTTGCCGGGGACTGACAACTAAATTTTGTTTTCTTTATTTTCTTGTTCATTTTTATTTTTATTTTTATTTTACTTTTGTTTTTCTTGGTGTATGACCAGGGCCAATCCAACCAACCCCTTGTACGAATTAGATCTAGAGATCGAAAGAACAAGGCAAAGGTTGAGGAGACAGATCCAAGGAGCCATGGCAAAACACCCGGTAGGACAAAACTTACCTGTCGGTAATGGAGTACTCCCGCCGCCACCTGGGCCGCGGCAGCTCACTGTCAGGGACTTCCTGGAAGAGGACTTAAACGGATTAAACCCAGGAGTCGTAACACCAGAAATTGAAGCAGCCCATTTTGAACTAAAACCCGTTATGTTCAATATGTTGAATACAATTGGACAATTTGGTGGGTCTGTAACTGAAGATGCAAGGCAGCACCTTAAGTCTTTCATGGAAATCTGCAAATCTTTCAAAATCCAAGGAGTCCATGAAGATGTCTTGCGCTTGAAGCTATTCCCCTATTCACTGAGGGATAGGGCGAAAGCTTGGTTAAATAGCATTCCAACAGGATCTATTGGATCTTGGAGTGAACTTTGCCGTGATTTTATTACTCGTTTTAATCCTACTAATTTATATGATAGAATCCGTAATGAAATTACTTCTTTTCGACAAGCAGAAGACGAACCAATGTATGAGGCATGAGAACGCTACAGAGAGCTATTGCACAAGTGTCCTTTGCATGGATTTCCCCTATGGACACAAGTGACAATGTTTTACAATGCCACGAATGCCCCGTCAAGGATGATGTTAGATGCCTCGGCAAACGGAACACTCCTGGATAAAGCACCTGAGGAAGCTATTGAAATACTGAATAAACTCGCAAAGAATGACTTCCAGTTTCCTACATCTAGGCGAGGAGGAGTAAGACGCCAAGCCACGGTAAATGAATTAGATTCATCAAGTTCAGTGGCAGCACAATTGGCCTCTCTTACAAAGATGGTGCAAAACCTACAGTTACAACACAATACCCGTGAGGTCAAGGTAATTGATTCATACTGTGACTTATGTGGAGGTAACCACAGTTCCTCTGACTGCATGAATCAATAAACTGGTATGTATGTTGGGAACTACAACCATAACAATGTGATGTCCAACACATACAACCCCTCATGGAAGAGGCATCCAAACCTATCATGGAGCAACCCAAACAATGCCTTAAACCCAATCACCCAACCTTCGGGATTTCAGCAACCAATGCCGCAGTAGCAAGTCCAGCAGCCGATGCCGCAGCAACAGATGCAGCAGCAACCGGTAAGTTCATTGGAGAATACGCTAAAAGCCTTCATGATGAAAACTGAGTCATACATGGCAGAAAATAGTAATTTCATCAAGAGGACAGATGCCTTCATGAATAGGACTGAGATGAGGTTGCAAAATCAAGAAGCGGCCATAAAAACGCTGGAAACTCAGGTTGGGCAGTTTGCTCAATGCATAAACACTAGACCACAAGGAGGCCTACCTAGCAATATTGAGGTTGCTAAGGTAATAAGCCATGAACAATGTAAGGCAATCACTACTAGGAGTGGTCTATAGCTGAAGGAAAAGATCCCAGAGAGCCAAGTCCAATCAGCGGATCAAGCAAGAAAAGAGGCCGAGCAAACTGAAGCTGACAACACTGCCCCGGTAGAAAGCACTGCAGCTCCTGAGCAGCCTGCCGAGGCAGCAACAACTCTAGTGGTGCCAGGTATAAAACTTCAAACTAAAGAAACCCTGGAGGAGATGAGACCACCACCACCTTTCCCGCAAAGGTTGAAAAAGCAAAATCAAGACCACCAATTCAAGAAGTTCCTCGACATCTTGAAGCAAGTCCACATCAACATACCTTTCGTTGAAGCTATTGAACAAATGTCGAACTATGCCAAGTTCCTAAAGGACATGGTGTCAAAGAGAAAACGAATAGGTGAGTTTGAGACAGTGGCTGCTACCGAGGGATGCATGGCAATGCTGCATAACCGTATGCCACCAAAATTAAAAGATCCTGGTTGCTTCACTATACCTTGTGCTATAGGAAAGAGTTATGAAGGAAAGGCCCTATGCGACCTTAGAGCAAGCATAAACCTCATGCCTAAATCAGTCTTCCAAAAGCTTGGAATTGGAAGGCCGAAACCTACAACAATGATGCTCCAACTAGCGGATAGGTCCTATGTGCAACCTGACGGCAAAATCGAGGACATACTGGTAAGAGTTGACAAGTTTATTTTTCCTGCCGACTTCCTTGTCCTTGACTGTGAAGCAGATGACAATGCACCGATCATCCTTGGGAGACCCTTTCTAGCAACTGGACGCACATTAATTGACGTGGAAAAAAGGAGAGTTGACTATGCGGGTCAATGACCAACAAGTCAAACTCAATGCATTCCACAACTTAAAGAAATATGATGATCCAGAGGAATGCAAGGCCATCCACACTGTAGATAATAAGATATCATGCCTGGGCAGTCTGCTCGGCAGAATATTCGGCAAGAAGATTAAGCCCAAGGTGGATGAACAGACAACAAAAAGGAGTGGCCCACAACCGATACATAATTTGGGCCTAAGGGAGAGAATAATTTTGGGAGATGCATTTGCATGCTCTCCACCAGTAACATAATCTCTCCCCTTCTTTTTATTATTATATTAGGATTAGTAGTTTATTTTTATATTTTTCTAATTATTTTCGCTTTCAATATTCTTCTTTTGTGTGTTTTATTTAAGAATAAAAAGCAAGAATAAGGGAAAAATAGTTCACAGCAGGAACTCTACCGAGGCAATAAAACAGTGTCAGGGTCGCAGCAGTCCCAACGGGTAGAATAGTGTAACGGCTAGTCTGCCGAGATTCCTGCCACGGCAGAAAAAGTAAACGGCAAAAAAAGGAAACGGTTACAAAACGGCTAGTGGTCTCAACGGTCACAAGGCCGAGGCCTATATAAGAAACTCCTTCCTCTTGAACTATTCACTCTTACTTTCTTGTTTTCTTTAGTATTCATAACAATCTCTCTCTCAATTACTCTCTGCCTTCTAATTCTTGTAAAATCTCCAGATTCTCTTCAAGAAGAACTCACATCTCTCTATCTTGATGGAAACATACAAAAGATTCACCCCAGCCAACGTTGAGGATCGATTCAACCGATCTTTCATCGCTAGGCAACTTTGGGAAGAGCAAGGTTTCCAGCATGCGGACGAAGAGAACTACGACATTAAACACTACCTCTATGACAGAATTAAGTACCAGAATTGGGAAATTTTATGTCTGCAACCTGCCCAGGCGAACGCCACGATCGTGCGGGATTTCTACGCTCATGGGCCCAGCAAAGACTCCCTATTTGTTTACTGCTGCGGCAGGCCAGTCCAGCTCGATGCTGAGACGATCAATAATTTCTACGGCCTCACCCCAAACAGTGATATCCACGCCGAATTCTTGGAAGATATCACTGCCGAGGACTATGAACTCATCAAAGACGATCTTTGTTACGGGAATACCCCATGGGAAACCGGTACCCATCGAGGATCCGTAACAAGACAAAGCCTAAAGCCAGAGGCCAAGATGTGGAATACCTTCGTCAAACGACGCCTCATCCCAACATCACACAATAGCACGGTGGATCGCAAGAGATTGGTGCTTATCCAATCCATCATTAACAAGAGGACCATCAACGTTGGAGAAATCATCCTACGGGAAATTCACGAGTGCGGTAAGAAAGATAGAGGACCATTTTATTTCCCTTGCTTGATTACGGGTTTGTGTGTTTCTACAGGTGTACCCATCGAAGAAACAAATGAATACACGCCCTCACGACGAGGATGGACCAGGGACTTCTGCCACAAAGTCATGCAGATCATGCAAGTAGAACCTGTCCAGGCAACACCACAGCAGTTCACTACCGATACTGCTGCCGGGCCCAGTACACGGCAGACATGCCTGGTACTGCCCACACCTCTGCCGCAGCAGACCCGTACCAAGAAATCTTGCAACGAATGGTAGCAATGGATCTTCGACAACAACGGTACATGGAGTACCAAAGGGACTTCAATGGCACTCTAGCCCAGATGCTGCTGCACGCCTTCCCGGACCAAGGAGTACAATTCCTGGAGTTCCCAAGCAACATGTTCGTCACCGCCGCACCTTACACCGAGACTACACCAGCCCCGGGAGGACCAAGGTCGTTCTTCCATGCGGACCCTCAGCCCTAATACCAGGCTGCCGGCCCATCTAGGGTAGCAGATTCTGCCGCGGTCTCGTCTGTCAGCAGAAGGCCATCCAAGCGGAGGGCCGTTTTCAGCACTCCACCAAGATCGCCAATTATCATGGGCAATCAATCCGCCGAGATAGATGCCTATGTGCACCAAAGCTCCACTGCCGCCGGCCCAAGCACACACCACACCGGAGGAACAACTGCGATGGGAGGAGGAACGGACGTGCTGATAATCGAAGAGATGGCGGATGTCGAAGAAGGAGAGGAGGTAGAAGCCCCGATGCAAAGGACACCACCCACTCGAGTCCAACCGCCGAGGCAAGCAAAGGCACAACCATCGCCTTCACCAAGGACAAAGCATTTGGCATCGAGGCCACGGAGGAAAATTGTTTCAAGCAGCTCTTCAGAGTCGCTTTAAATTTCTTTGTCTTTAATTCAATATTAATTGCTTTTACTGTTTTTACTTGCTGTATATAATTCATATTCTGTTTTGCCATTTATTTCTTCAAATATAAAGCATTGAGGACAATGCTTGGTTTGAGTTTGGGGGTGCAGATTCACTGCCAAGGCAGCAATATACTGCCGCGGCCTTGCCAAAAAGGGAGTATTCTAGTGATATTTTTTTAAAATTTTTATGCTCCCCGCCTTAATTGAATTATATGCTTACACTTTTGCACTGCTCATCATCAATATTGCCTTAGTTTATTCTTTAAGGCTATAGAAATCTTTCTCCTTACCATGTTTAGGTTCTGTTAAGAGGACTTAACCTTAGGATGCTTAAGGATGAAAACTTAGAAGCTTACTATAGGAAGAACTTTAAACTTTAAACACTTTTGGGACTTGTTAGATTATAGTAATTCTTTTAATGAACTTAGGTGATAAAGACTTAGATTTTTGGAAAGTAACTAGAGGTGCCTACCACCGGCTCTAGAAAGTCTCTTCTTCATGCTAGAGGTGCCCGAAATTGGCTCTAGTATGTTTTAAGGAATATCAAAAGGAAAGAAGAAATTTAATGAAAAGAAAAACACAAGTCTTTAAGGTGCCCGAAACCGGCTCAAGATTTGGGGTTTGAAAAAGAAGAGAACACTTAACCAATGTCTATTTGTCTTGAACTTAGAGTTTATCTAAGAAAGCCTTTAATCAACTTGTCCACAAAAACGCACACACGCACAAGTCCTATAGTTTGTTTCTAGGTAAACCCTTGAGTAACCGAATGGTTAAGGCTTAAGAATAGGCCTAGTTATGGTGGGGAGAATAGATGGACATGTAAGACCAAGAGAGAGTAGAGTTCGGCAAATTGATGGTTTGCATTGCTTGAGGACAAGCAATAGTTCGAGTTTGGGGGTGTGATAAGTGCTCAACACACTATCACTTTTTACTCCTTTTATGGGCATTAATCATCAAATATACACCCACTCGGACCAATGCATGTGCTTAATGTGATATATTTAGAAGTTATACTCATAAAGATAATATTTACAGAAAAAGGCACGTTTTACTGCGTTTTCATATCTGTGCAGGAAAACCATTGCCGCGGCAGCGACAAGGACGAGGCAGGACCTGATGCCGAGGCAACAGTAGAAAGATAGGAAGCAAGACTATAGGCGATGAAAAGACAAAAATCCAAGGAATGTGTCTGAACTTGAAGCCCATGGATCGGAGTTGGCTAGCACAAGGAAAAGCCCAAAGGAAGACCACGCGGGAAAGCCTCCTTAGGCAAAGCAAACTTGGAAATATATTATTATTATGTACTTGACTTTTTCCCTACTCCAAGTTGTATTCTACTCAAGAAAGGTTTGCCCTAGGTCTAGCCTATATAAGGACCTAGCCACCCAATGTACAAGATACGAAATACCTAGGGAGAGAGCCGACTTCTACTCTTGTTTCTTTCCTCTCCATTATGTTCTAAACCTTCTTAGGGATTAGGTGAAGGTTGTCGAGTATTTGTGAGAGGAGATTGTACTTTGTCTTTGATTCAATGCAATAAAGTTATCAATGTTTGCTTATCCTTTGTTATTCCTTGTTTTCACAATTGAGCTCGGGAGAGGATATTGTGAATCATCCATTTATCTAAGCTCGGGAGAGTTAGATTCACGAAAGGGGTAAGTACGGTGTTTCAATCGCGAAATACTAACTCGGCCTAGTTAAGAGTTTCAGCGGCTAAAAGAAGTGTGAGATTGGTTGGTGAGTATAATTGGTTCACGCCGGGAGGTATCATCAAGGACTAGTCATCAACAGCACTCTGACTTAGGGACAAGCGGAGTCATCCAAGGACACTTTGCCGAACTTTGGTAAAGTCTGCCTACGAGAAAGGGATTGCCACGGCAGACAGTATTATCGCTGCCAGGGCAGTAAACTGCAGTGCTGTCGAGGCAGTGATATACGATTGCATTGGACAGAGACAAGTCAATCAATTCCACAATACGACACAACTGGATCCTAGCCCATCTCTCTCTACTATTTCAATCCTTTATCTTTTATTTAGTTATTTTAGTTTAGATAAATCAAATCAACTCACTTGTGTTTTATCTTTCTACAGAACAAGAAGGTGAAGAAAGCATATTAAGTATACCGGTCCCTGAGGAGACAATAACTCGATAAAATACTTATCACTTATTACTTGCGATGTGTCCACTTGCACTAAACGCGCACTTTTGACACGCGACAATTAGCACTAGCCTATCGATAAAGCACACTCCTTTTAGTCGTTGAAACCCTCACCTACGTCTCTTCCGAGTGCTCTAGGCTTAGATTATGCTTTATTTTCAGTCTAGAACCCATTGCTCACGTAGATCCTCCCTTAGCTCCTTCCGGATGATCTAAGGATCTATAGCTATGTCTCTTCCGAGTGCTCTAGCATGCACCTAAACACGGGACACTTCTGTGCCTCTTACAATGCATAGATGATTATCAACAATGAGCAAAGCAAATATACAAACACATAGAAGGCAATATATTAATAAAAGCAAAAGATAATCATCCACAAAAGCAACCACCTAAACAAAGCTCACATGGTGATGCAAAATGTTAAAGTAATATCATCCACATAAAACCTTAAACATTTAACAATCATCCTCATAAAATATGAAAAATAAAGCAAAGGAAGGAGGACTAGAAGACACCCTCGGTTGCTCAGGCCGCCGGCTTCTTCAACCACCACTAGTCGCCTTGGTGTGCTAGCCCCTTCCGGGTGCTTAGCACACAACTCCCTTCAAGCTCTATCAATGGAGGTCCCTTCGGCCGAAGTTTGGAGGAGAAAGGTGGGAGCTTTCCATCGCCGCAAAAAACGCTAAAGGTCCTCTTTTTCTATGTTTTCTTGCTCCTCAAAGGTGCCTCCTTTTCTTGTAGGTCACCATGTCTTTAAAAAGGGTGAAAACCCTAGAGAATAATAAAAATCCCATTTTTGCACCCTTCACGTGATGGCATTTCTGCAGGGCTGGCAGTGGTGACAGTGGTCCCCTACCGAGGTGGCTCGCAATCAGGCAATATTGGTTGTGGTCCCCTACCCAGGTGGCTTTGGCCAGGCTGTAGTGGTCCTGACCGACTGTAATGGCACCAACTGACACTCTTATCAAAATATCTCTTTGTCATCTAGCTCAGCACAGGAGTCCTATCCTCCAATTTTTCCATGGCATTTTCCATTGCTATCCTTCTACGAATGCCATGACAAATTGCCTCAACTTTCCTTTTTGCTTTACGTGCACAACACAACTGAAAAGAACTACATTTCCATTAAATAGCACCTACTACCACATAAAAATGCCAAGGAATAACTAGAAGACTACATGCAATGTTATGAACCTAAATGCAACTAAATGAACTTATATGAGCCTAAAGACACTCAATAACTTAAGTAAAAAGGCCTAAAATATAGCCTTTTTACGGAGTTATCGAAAGCCCAATCAGAAATGCACGCTTTAAACCCAATAAAACGGTCACCAAATGAGATTAATTCAAATTTTATGAGTTTAAATATTTAATTATAGGCTTCTGAATCTGATTATACAGCTTAATTTCAATTTTAGAGTATTTAACTCGGTTAAAATTTCAACTATTTTACTATTAAATCCCAGTCAGAAATGCATACTTAAAACCCAACAAAACGGTAAGAAAATGAGATTAATTAAAATTTTATGAGTTCAAGTATTTAATTATAGGCTTCTGAATCTTATTCTACAGCTTAATTTCAATTTTAGGGTATTTTACACAGTTAAAATTTTAACTATTTTACTGTAAAGCCCAATAAAAATGCACGCTTTACTCCCAACAAAATGGTCACAAAACGTGATTAATTAAAATTTTATGATTTCAAATATTTAATTATAGGTTTATGAATCTGATTATACAGCTTAATTTTAATTTTAGAGTATTTTACTCAGTTTAAATTTTAATTATTTTATCATAAAGCCCAACCAGAAATGCACGGTTTACACCCAACAAAATGGTCACAAAATAAGATTAATTCAAATTTTATGAGTTCAAATATTTAATTATAGGCTTCTGAATCTGATTCTACAGCATAATTTCAATTTTAGAATATTTTACTCAGTTTAAATTTTAATTGTTTTATTATAAAGCCCAATTAGAAATACACGCTTTACTCCCAACAAAATGGTGACAAAATGAGATTAATTCAAATTTTATGAGTTCAAATATTTAATTATAAGCTTCTGAATCTGATTATACAGCTTAATTTCAATTTTAGAGTATTTTACTCAGTTTAAATTTTAACCCAAAAAAAGGTCACAAAATGAGATTAATTCAAATTTTATGAGTTCAAATATTTAATTATAGGCTTCTGAATCTAATTATACATCTTAATTTAAATTTTAGGGTATTTTACTCAGATAAAATTTCAACTGTTTTACTATAATGCACAATCAGAAATGCACGTTTTACACCCAAAAAAACGGTCACAAAATGAGATTAATTCAAATTTTATGAGTTCAAATACTTAATTATAGGCTTCTGAATCTGATTATGCATCTTAATTTCAATTTTAGAGTATTTTACTCGGTTCAAATTTCAATTGTTTTACTGTAAAGCCCAATCAGAAATGCAAGCTTTAAACCCAACAAAACTGTCACAAAATGAGATTAATTTAAATTTTATGAGTTCAAATATTTAATTATAAGCTTCTGAATCTGATTATAAAGCTTAATTTCAATTTTTTAGAGTATTTTACTCGGTAAAAATTTCAACTGTTTTAATGTAAAGCCCAATAAAAAATACCCGCTTTACACCCAACAAAACGGTCACAAAATGAGATTAATTCAAATTTTATGAGTTCAAATATTTAATTACAAGCTTCTGAATCTAATTATACAGCTTAATTTCAATTTTTTAGAGTATTTTACTCGGTTAAAATTTCAACTATTTTACTGTAAATCCCAATCAGAAATGAAAGCTTTAAACCCAATAAAATGGTCACAAAATGAGATTAATTCAAATTTTCTGATTTCAAATATTTAATTATAGGATTCTAAATCTGATTCCACAGCTTAATTTCAATTTTAGAGTATTTTACTAGTTTAAAATTTCAATTGTTTTACTGTAAAGCCCAATTAGAAATGCATGCTTTAAACCCAAAAAAACAGTCACAAAATGAGATTAATTCAAATTTTATGAGTTCAAATATTTAATTAAAAGCTTCTGAATCTGATTATAAAGCTTAATTTCAATTTTTTAGAGTATTTTACTCTGTTAAAATTTTAACTATTTTACTGTAAATCCCAAACAGAAATGAAAGCTTTAAACCCAATAAAACGGTCACAAAATGTGATTAATTCTAATTTTATGAGTTCAAATACTTAATTATAGGCTTCCGAATTTGATTATGCATCTTAATTTAAATTTTAGAGTATTTTACTCAGTTAAAATTTCAATTGTTTTAATGTAAAGCCCAATCAGAAATGTACGCTTTACACCCAACAAAACAGTCACAAAATGAGATTAATTCAAATTTTATGAGTTCAAATATTTAATTATAAGCTTCTGAATCTGATTATACAGCTTAATTTCAATTTTTAGAGTATTTTACACGGTTAAGATTTCAACTATTTCACTTTAAAGCACAATCAGAAATGCACGCTTTACACCTAACAAAACGGTCACAAAATGAGATTAATTCAAATTTTATGTGTTCAGATATTTAATTATAAGCTTCTTAATCTGATTATACAGCTTAATTTCAATTTTTTAAAGTATTTTACTCGGTTAAAATTTCAACTATTTTACTGTAAAGCCCAATCAAAAATGCACGCTTTAAACCCAACAAAACGGTCACAAAATGAGATTAATTCAAATTTTATGTCTTCAAATATTTAATTATAAGCTTCTGAATCTGATTATACAGCTTAATTTCAATTTTTTAAAGTACTTTACTCGGTTAAAATTTCAACTATTTTACTGTAAAGCCCAATCAGAAATGCACGCTTTAAACCCAACAAAACGGTCACAAAATGAGATTAATTCAAATTTTATGTCTTCAAATATTTAATTATAAGCTTCTGAATCTGATTATACAGCTTAATTTCAATTTTTTAAAGTACTTTACTCGGTTAAAATTTCAACTATTTTACTGTAAAGCCCAATCAGAAATGCACGCTTTAAACCCAACAAAACGGTCACAAAATGAGATTAATTCAAATTTTAAGATTTCAAATACTTAATTATAGGCTTCTAAATCTGATTATGCATCTTAATTTCAATTTTAGAGTATTTTACTCAGTTAAAATTTCTATTATTTTACTGTAAAGCCCAATCCGAAATGCACGTTTTACTCCCCAAAAAACGGTCACAAAATGAGATTAATTCAAATTTTATGAGTTCAAATTTTTAATTATAGGTTTCTGAGTCGGATTATGCATCTTAATTTCAATTTTAGAGTATTTTACTCGGTTAAAATTTCAATTGTTTTACTGTAAAGCCCAATCAGAAATGCACGCTCGACACCCAACAAAACGGTCACAAAATGAGATTAACTCAAATTTTATAAGTTCGAATATTTAATTATAGGTTTCTGAATCTAATTATACAGCTTAATTTCAATTTTTGAATATTTTACTCGGTTAAAATTTCAATTGTTTTACTGTAAAGCCTAATCCGAAATGCACGCTTTAAACCCAACAAAACGGTCACAAAATGAGACTAATTCAAATTTTATTAGTTCAAATATTTAATTATAGGCTTCTGAATCAGACTACACAACTTAATTTCAATTTTATAGTATTT
Source organism: Abelmoschus esculentus (assembly GCA_035048815.1). Lineage (NCBI taxonomy): Eukaryota > Viridiplantae > Streptophyta > Magnoliopsida > Malvales > Malvaceae > Abelmoschus > Abelmoschus esculentus. The sequence goes on along the minus strand of JAUCBN010000051.1, from coordinate 7,728,769 downwards.
TACTCGGTTAAAATTTCAATTGTTTTACTATAAAGCCTAATCAGAAATGCACCCTTTAAACCCAACAAAATGGTCACAAAATGAGATTAATTCAAATTTTATGAGCTCAAATATTTAATTATAGGCTTCTGATTCTGATTATACAGCTTAATTTCAATTTTTAGTGTATTTTACTTGGTTAAAATTTCAACTATTTTACTATAAAGCCCAATCAGAAATGCACACTTTAAACTCAACAAAACGGTCACAAAATGAGATTAATTCAAATTTTATGAGTTCAAATATTTAATTATAGGCTTCTAAATCTGATTCTACAGCTTAATTTCAATTTTAGAGTATTTTACTCGGTTAAAATTTCAATTGTTTTACTATAAAGACCAATCAGAAATGCACGCTTTAAAACCAACAAAACGGTCACAAAATGAGATTAATTTAAATTTTATGAGTTCAAATATTTAGTTATAGGCTTCTAAATCTGATTCTACAGCTTAATTTCAATTTTAAAGTATTTTACTCAGTTAAAATTTCAATTGTTTTACTGTAAAGCCCAATCAGAAATGGACGTTTTACTCCCAAAAAAAGGTTACAAAATGATTTTAATTCAAATTTTATGAGTTCAAATATTTAATTATATGCTTCTGAATCTGATTATGCATCTTAATTTCTGTTTTAGAGTATTTTACTCGGTAAAAATTTTAATTGTTTTACTGTAAAGCCCAATCACAAATGCACGCTTTACACCCAACAAAACGGTCATAAAATGAGATTAATTCAAATTTTATGGGTTCAAATATTTAATTATAAGCTTCTGAATCTGATTATACCGCTTAATTTCAAATTTTAGAGTATTTTACATGGTTAAAATTTCAACTATTTCAATTTAAAGCCTAATCCGAAATGCACGCTTTACACCCAACAAAACGGTCACAAAATGAGACTAATTCAAATTTTATGAGTTAAAATGTTTAATTATAGGCTTCTGAATATGATTCTACAGCTTATTTTCAATTTTAGAGTATTTTACTCGGTTAAAATTTTATCTGTTTTACTATAAAGCTCATAACTCCGCTAAAAGGCTATATTTTTAGTCCTTTTTACTTAAGTTATTGAGTGTCTTTAGGCTCATATAGGTTCATTTAGTTGCATTTAGGTTCATTAAATTGCATGTAGTCTTCTAGATATGCCTTGGCATTTTTATGTGGTAATAGGTGCTATTTAATGGGAAAGGTAGTTCTTTTTTGTTGTGTTGTGTAGGTAAAGGAAAAATGGAAGTTGAGGCAATTTGTCATGGCATTCGCAGAAGGATAGCAATGGGAAAATGCCATAGCAAAGCTGGAGGACTCCTGTGCTGAACTAGACGAAAAAGAGATATTTTGATAAGAGTGTCAGTTGGTGCCATTACAACCGGTCGGGACCACTACAGCCTGGCCGTAGCCACCTGGGGTAGGGGACCACAACCAATATTGCCTGATTGCGAGCCACCTCAGTAGGGGACCACTGTCACCCCTGCAAAAATGTCATCACGTGAAGGGGGCAGAAATAGATTTTTTCCTATCTTTTAGGGTTTTTCACCCTTATTAAAGACATAATGACCTAAGGAAAAAAAGGAGGCCTTTTTGAGGAACAAAAACACAGTAAAAGAGAGACCTTTGGGGCGATTTTGCGGCGTTGGAAAGCTCCCACCTTTCTACTCCAAACTCCGGCCAAGGGGATCTCCATTGATAGAGCTCGAAGGGAGTGGTGTGCTAGGCACCCGAAAGGGGCTAGCACACCAAGGCATCTCATGGTGGTTGAACAGCCGGCGGCTGTGCACACATATTAAGTATACCAATCCCTGTGGAGACGATACTCGATATTTATCACTTTATTACTTGTGACGTGTTCACTTGCACAAATTGCACAACCCTTTTTACACGCAACAGAAACCAAGGATACAACAATCCTATTCCTCCAACTAGAAATCATAATGAGCCCCAGAATTTTCAAGCGAATATGCCTTGGCATAATCAGAACAAGGGGGCTGCATCATCATCGAATACCAATTCTTTGGAGGCTTCTATGCAAGAATTTATTCGAAGTACCAAGACGATGATTCAAGAGCATACTACAACCATCAAGATTTGAGGCACACTATTACAAAGCCACAATGCTTCGTTACGAAATCTGGAGAGTCAGGTTGGCCAAATTGCCACGGCATTACGAGAACGTCAGCCAGGATGTCTACCCAATGATACTGAAGTCACTAAGCCACACGGTAAAGAGCAATGTAGCGCAATCACATTAAGGAGTAGCATGCAGATTAATCAACAAGATAAGTTTGGGGGAAGAAGTCTGATGAATCCCTACCCAAACCTGTGCAAGAAGAAATGCTTGAGCAAATTCTTGAGGAGAAAGAGAAGGAGGAAGGTTTGACAAGTGAGCCTGCTGATGGAGCGAGCAGAAATGTCACGGCAAAATCAGTTCCTACACCACCAGTAGAAGAAGTTAGACCCCCACCACCCTTTCCCCAGAGGCTGAAGAAGCACAATGATGAGATTCAGTTCAAGAAGTTCATTGATAAATTGGATCAGTTGTACATAAATGTCCCAATCTTGGAAGCAATTGATCAAATGCCCACTTATGCCAAATTTCTCAAGGAGATAGTTACGAAGAAGAGGAAAGTGGAGAAGTTTGAGACAATTGCCATGGCAAAAGAGTATTGCTCTGCCTTGAAAAAATTGACAATGAAAAAGAAGGATCTGGGCAGCTTTATCATTCCGTGTGCTATTGGAGACAAGTTCATTGGCAAAGCACTCTGTGATCTTGGATCAAGTGTGAACCTAATGCCCAAATCAATTTTTGTGAAGCTTGACATGGGAGATGCAAGACCCACTTCCGTCATATTGCAACTAGCCGATCGTTCCCAAGTGACACTAGAGGGGAATATCGAAGATGTCATGGTGAGGGTGGGCAAATTTGTGTTTCTAGTCGACTTCCTTATACTTGATTGCGAGGTTGATGCTAACACACCCATCATCTTGGGGAGGACTTTCCTAGCAACCGATCGCATTCTCATTGATTGTGAGAAGGGTGAGATCACTATGCGAGTAGCAGATCAAAGTGTGACTGTGAATGTCAACAACTCTCTTAAGTACATGGCTGATTCTGAAGAATGCTGGAGCATTTTGAAAGCAGACTCCGAGCTGTCAAGGGAAGCTGATCATTTTTGTCACAACAATTTTGTACAGCTTGATGATTATGAAGAACTCATACATGATGATGAAGAGGAAGCTGATGAATTTCCATTGGAGCATAAACGGGCAATAGGATGGACCATGACAGACCTGAAGGGGATAGTCCGACCATCTGTATGCATAAGATACTTTTACAAGAAAGTCATGGCAATTCCATAGATCCACAATGCATATACACTGGAGCCCGAGTGATGCATGACAAACCTACCTCACATCTTCAGGATATGCATAAGATACTTTTGGAAGAATGTCATGGCTATTCCATAGATCCACAACGCATCTACACTGGAGCACCTGTGATGCGTGAAAAACTAACCTCCCACTTTTAGGATGCATGACATACTATGTCATGACATTTCCAGTTTACTGATTTCACAAATATTTTATTTTATTTTATTTTATATGCTTTATTTTGTTTTTAGCTTTTCTCATCTACCTTTGAAGAACCTCTGCATGAAATACCAGCACAGCCAGAAAAGCAGTAAGAGCCACCAAAGGAGTCCAAGCGCTGGTTGAAAATGTCACACTGCTGCCAATATATCAACACCACCTGCATAAGTCAAGGTACCTTGCATTCATTGCATTGCATTGCATATAAGTTAGTTTTTTTATTAGTTGCATTGAGGACAACGCCTGCCTCAAGTTTGGGGGAGGTATCGTTCTTTACTTCATTTTCATATCGCATGATAGATGCAGTAGTAGACAAATGCCATGACAAATTAGTAAGTTTCTAGATGAGTTATTGGATTGAAGTTAATGATGCCCGATGATGATAATTTTTTTATGGCCAATGCTTGAATTGAATATGCATGACTTGAGATTTGGATAGAATCTGCTTTAGGACTTGATTATTTGTGTTTATTTTATTGTTACACGAGTGAATGTTCTCCATGCTTAGGAAAGTTAGAAAATTTTTATAGAATGAAAACTTGAACAACTCAGCATGTTTTAATGAATTTAAATGTTAATAGAAAGCTCCCGTTATTTTAGTTTAAGAAGTTATGAATAATTGTAGAGGGAAACTCCGCTATGCCATAGCAAAACCATGTGCATATGAGTTAATGAAAGAGGCACAGGGTGACGCTACACTTTTAACTTGTCATGTCATTGCCTAGATACTGCGTTTTAATAAATGGTAGCTATGGCATGAGTAGAAGGTAGTGTGACAGGCTGACTCCCCTCGTAACAGTGTTTAGTAAGAAAAAAAAATGAAAAAAATGTTGAAAAAAATGAAAAAAAAAGAAAAAAATGAAAAAAATATATATATTATATAGGGAGTATGAATGTTGTGCTTAAAATGAGAAAACATGCTTTGCTAGGATAGTAAACCTTCTTTAGAATTTTTCTAAGTTAACTAAGCATAGATTGTATACACTCCCGCACACACACTCTCGCAACGGATCTGGTCCTAGAGTAGCATTCTTGAAATTTCCACAAGTCTTATATGTTTATGCCGCAACATTTTCTGAGGGCTGAAACTCCAACCATTTGTTTGTCTTGATCCTGAATATTTTCATGACATTTTTGTCTCTACTAGTTGCTATCTATGGCTTGAGGACAAGCAATAACTTAAGTTTGGGGGTGTGATAACTCCACAAAAAGGCTATATTTCAAGCCTTTTTACTTAAGTTATTTATTATTTTTAAGCTTATTTAGGATCATTTAGATGCATTTAGGATCATAACATTGCATTTGGTGGTTGTTTATGTCTTGCATTTATGATGCGGAAATAGGTGCTATAATACAGAAAAGGTCGTGCTTTTGGCTGATGTTGTGCAGGTAAAGCAAAGTGCGAAGTAAAGGAAATTTGTCATGGCATTCGCAGAAGGATAGCGATGGGAAAATGCCATGGAAAATCTGGAGACCTCATGTGCTGCACTACAGGAAAATAAGATATTTTGAAGGGAGTGTCAGCTGGTGCCAATACAGGCTGGACACAGCCACCTCAGTAGGGAACCACTGTAACCATGTCAGATATTCGCAGAAGAATAGCAATGGGAAAATGCCATGGCAAATCTAGAGGACTCTTGTGCTGAGTTAGACGACAACAAGATATTTTGATAAGAGTGCCAATTGGTGCCATTATAGCTATTGGGACCGTTATAGTCTGGCCACAATCACCTCGGTAGGGGACCACAACCAATATTGCCTGATTACAAGCCACCTCAGTAGGGGACCACTGTCACCACTGCCAGCCCTGCAGAAATGTCATCACGTGAACGGGGGTAAAAATGGATTTTCCAACAAACCCTAGGGTTTTCACCCCCCATTTGATAAGGCATGGTGACCTTTTAAAAGAGCAACCTTTCTCCTTGGAAAGGAAGGACCTTTGGAGCAGATTTTGAGACACAAGGAGAGCAAAAAGCGGCGTGGAAATTTTCCACCTTTCTTCCCCAACCGTCGTCCGAAGGGACCTTCGTTGATCAAGCTGGAAGGGAGTGGTGTGCTAGGCACCCGAGAGGTGCTAGCACGCTAAGGCATCCCATGGTGGTCGAAGAAGCCGGCGGTAGTGCGCACCGAGGGTGTCTTCCAACCTTTCCCTTTGCTTTATTTTTATTTTATATATTTGAGAGGTTTATGTGGATGATTTAAGGATGATATTAGTGGTTAATATTTGTTCTTAAACTCTTTCACCCGCCATGTGTTAGCTTTATTTGGTGGATGCTTTTGTGGATGATTATCTTTTGCTCTTTATTAATATATAACCTTCTATGAGTTTGTGTATTTGCTTTGCTCATTGTTGATAATTATTTAGGCATTGTAATAGGCACGGAAGTGTCCCGTGTTTAGGTGCATGCTAGAGCACCCGGAAGAGGCGTAGCTATAGATCCTTAGATCATCCGGGAGGAGCTAAGGGAGGATCAACGTGAGCAATGGGTTCTAGCCTGAAAATAGAGCTTAATCTAAGCCTAGAGCACTCGGAAGAGGCATAGGTGAGGGTTTCAACGACTAAAAGGAGTATGCTTTATCGATAGACTAGTGCTACTTGAGTGACAGGCGAGAATACCATGGCATTTTAGTTTGTCAAGTTCCTATGACTTGAAAGAGAGGGAACACTTTAGAAACCTCTGTCGAGTAGATATACACCATAGTTGTTATATGTTCGTAGGAGTAAAGTTAAGAAGTCCATAGGAACCTCCACCAATCATTCCCAGTAAGGCTTATCAATTGAGGATCATTACGACATACTAAAGCATGTACTTAATGTGAGATATTTAGATATTCTGCTTTTGTAACTTATGAAGATAATATTCATAGACAATGCAGACTTTATGACACCTTTTATTGAATTGCAGGAATATCTACTGCCGCGGCAGTAAGTGTGGCAGAAGTAGAAGCAGAACCTGAGGCCATGGCAGCAGTTGAAGGACAAGTACTGATATTATAGGCGACTTGAAGATAAAAATGAGGTGGACGTTTCTGGACAAACAATGCAAGGATTGGAGCTGAGAAGAAAGCAGAAAGCCCAAGTCAAAGGCCACGCGGAAAAGATTCCTTGTGGGAATAAACTTGGAAATAAAACAATTATTTTATTTACTTGACTTGTGTTTTACTCCAAGTTGTATCCCTACTTGAGAAAGGTTTGCCCTAGGTCAAGCCTATATAAACAATAGCCGACCAAGGAGAAAGATAGACAAGCGCACGAGAGAAAATTAGTTTAGAGTTTTCTTTGTTTCATTATGTTCTAAATTCCTTTAGGCTTAGGTGAAGGTTGTTTAGTATTTGTGAGAAGAAATTGAACTTTGTCTTTCTGTTTCAATGCAATAAACTATCAAGATTTGCTTATTCTTTGCTATTTATTGATCTTGCATTCAAGCTCGGGAGAGAAGTTTGTAAGAGATTTATTTGTCTAATATCGGGAGAGTTAGGCTCACGAAAGGGATAAGCACGGTATTTTTCTAACTGGAAAATACTAACTCGGCCTAGGGATAGGTTAGAGTTTCAGCAGCTAAAACAAGTGTGGGATTGGTTGGTGAGTATAATTGATTCACACCAGGAGGTATCATCAAGGACTGGTCATCAATAGTACTTCGACTTAGGGATAAGCGGAGTCATCCAAGGACACTTTGCCGAATCTTGGTAAAAGTCTACCCAAGCGTAAGGGATTGTCGCGGCGGACGAACATCATCACTGTCAAGGCAGTAAAACTGCAGTACTGCCGAGGCAGTGTTGTGTGATTGCATTGGACAAAGACAAGTCAATTGAATCCACAGTACAATACTACTGGATCCTGGCCATCTTCTTATTCTAATTACTTTCTTTTTATTTAGATTATTTTATTATTCAAGTTATTTAGTTTACTAAAACCCAATTCACTTGTGTTTTTATTTTAATCCTTTTACAGAGTAAGAAGACGCAAGAAAGCATATTAAGTATACCAATCCCTGTGGAGACGATATTCGATTAATACTTATCACTTTATTACTTGAGACGTGTACACTTGCACTAATTGCGCACTCTTTTTACACGCAACAAGTTTTTGGCGTCGTTGCCGGGGATTGGCAACTAAATTTTGTTTTCTTTATTTTCTTGCTTTATGTTATTTTTATTTAACTTCGGTTTTTCTGGTGTATGACCAGGGCAAAACCAAGCAATCCATTGTACGAATTAGATCTAGAGATTAAACGCACGTGTCAAAGGTTGCGAAGACAAATCCGAGAATTTATGGCAGATCATCCAGTAGAACAAAACTTACCCGCTGGTAATGGAAGGCTTCCGCCGCCACCAGTGCCGCGACAGCTGACTGTTCGAGACATCTTGGAAGAGGATTTGAATGGGTTAAATACAGGAGTCGTTACACCAGAGATCGAAGCAGCCCACTTTGAGCTAAAACCTGTCATGTTTAATATGCTCATTACTATTGGACAGTTTGGTGGGACGGTCACTGAAGATGCCAGGCAACACCTAAAATCGTTCATGGAGATATGCAATTCATTCAAAATTCAAGGAGTCCATGAAGATGTTTTGCGACTTAAACTGTTCCCCTATTCACTGAGGGATAGGGAAAAAACTTGGTTAAATAGCATTCCAACAGGATCAATAGGATCTTGGAGTAAACTCTGTCGTGATTTCATTACACGTTTTAATCCTACAAATTTATATGATCGTATACGTAATGAAATTACTTCTTTTCGACAGGCAGATGATGAACCAATGTATGAGGCATAGGAGCGCTATAGGGAGTTACTACACAAGTGTCCTTTGCATGGGTTTCCATTGTGGACACAAGTAACTATGTTCTACAATGCTACCAATGCCCCAACAAGGATGATGTTAGACGCCTCTGCCAACGGAACACTCCTTGATAAAGCACCTGAGGAAGCTATAGAGATCTTGAACAAACTCGCAAAGAACGATTTTCAATTCCCTACATCTAGGCGAGGAGGAGTAAGACGCCAAGCCATTGTGAATGAGTTAGAAACATCCAATTCAGTGGCAGCACAATTGGCAGCTCTTACTAAGATGGTGCAAAACATGCAAATGCAACATAATACCCATGAGGTTAAGGCAATAGATTCTTTCTGTAATTTATGTGGAGGTAACCATAATTCTTCTGAATGTATGCAAAATCAAGAGTCTAGTCTTTATGTTGGAAATTACAATAGGAACAACATAATGTCTAACACATACAACCCATCATGGAAAAAACATCCTAACTTCTCATGGAGTAATCCCAACAATGCTTTGAATCCGACTGCTCAACCCTCAGATTTTCAGTAAACAATGCCAATGCAACACCCGCCGCCGTCGCAGCAGCCACTGCCGCAGCAGCAGATGTCGCAACAGCAGCATACAAGTTCATTGGAAAATTCTCTTAAGGCCTTTATGATAAAAACTGAATCATATATGACTGAGAATAGTAATTTCATTAAGAGAACTGATGCTTTCATGAACAGAACTGAAATGAGGTTACAAAACCAAGAGGCAGCCATTAAGACACTGGAAATTCAAGTTGGACAGTTTGCTCAGAATCTGAACACTAGACCACAAGGAGGATTACCCAGCAATACTGAAGTTGCTAAGGGAATGGGTCATGAGCAATGTAAGGCAATTACTACTAGGAGTGACCTACAACTTAAGGAGATGTTAGGAAAATCAGCAGACAAAGTCCCACTAGTGGAACAAGAAGAAACAAATAAAGAGGACTTGGATGCTGAATGAAGTGATCATGCCATAGCAGACAAGCCGATCCCAGTAGAAGGCACTACCCCGACGGAGAAATCGACAATTCCATGCCAAACGGCCGAGGCAGCATCAACACCAGTGGTACCAGGTATTAAATTCCAAACTAATGAGACACTGGAGGAAATGCGACCACCGCCACCTTTTCCACAAAGGCTGAAAAGACAAAAACAGGATTATCAATTTAAAAAGTTCCTAGACATCCTAAAGCAAGTGCATATAAATTTACCATTAGTTGAAGCAATAGAACAAATGTCAAATTATGTCAAATTCTTAAAAGACATTGTTTCTAAAAGAAGAATGCTTGGTGAGTTTGAAACTGTTGCCGCAACCGAAGGATGCATGGCCATGCTGCATAATCGCATGCCCCCTAAATTGAAAGATCCTGGCTGTTTTACTATACCATGTCGATATGAAGCCACTATGAAGGAAAGGCCTTGTGCGACTTGGGAGCAAGTATCAACTTAATGCCAAAATCTGTATTTCAAAAGCTTGGAATAGGAAGGGCAAAACCTACAACCGTGATGCTCCAATTGGCGGATAGATCATATGTGCAACCGGAAGGAAAAATCCAGGACATATTGGTAAGAGTAGATAAATTTATTTTCCCAGCTGACTTCCTTGTTCTTGACTGTGAAGCAAATGACAATGCACCGATCATCCTAGGCCGACCTTTCCTAGCTACTGGACGCACCCTTATTGATGTGGAGAAAGGAGAACTAACAATGCGAGTCAACGACCAGCAAGTCACACTTAACATTTTCCAGATTTTAAAAAAGACGTGATGATCCAGAGGAGTGCCAGGTAATTTGTACCAAAGATGCAGATAGTGCAATACCTTGCCTCAGCAAACACTGCCTCGGCAGTAGTGACAGTAATTCTTCACAGCGCTGCCTCGGCAGTACAGTGCACGACTGTTACAGCAATGCATTAAACAGTATGCCTGAAGTTGAGGAGGTTAATTGGACAACCCACCACCCAGGTAAGTACTTCGAACCTCTAAATTATCCAGGTAAGGACATAAAACCTTCGAATGAGGAACCATTAAAGATCGAATTAAAACCTTTACCTGATAAATTAAAGTACGTTTATTTGGGACCTAACCACACAATGCCCGTAATTATTTCTTCTGAGTTGCAACCCGAACAGGAACAAAGCTTGATAGAGATGTTGCGGCAGCACAAGAAGGCAATTGGGTGGTTAATTGATGATTTGAAGGGAATAAGCCCAACAGTTTGCATGCATAAAATCCTCTTAGAAGAAGATCATAAACCTAATGTTGAGGCCCAAAGGAGACTCAATCATGCCATGAAAGAGGTAGTACGCAAGGAGATAATCAAATGGCTTGATGCTGGTATCATCTACCCTATCTCTGACAGTGCATGGGTGAGCCCGGTACAATGTGTACCTAAGAAAGGAGGCATGACTGTGATAACCAATGAAAACAATGAACTAATCCCAACTAGGACTGTGACCGGTTGGAGGGTTTGTATGGATTATCGCAAGCTAAATAAGGCAACAAAGAAGGACCACTTCCCATTGCCCTTTATTGATGAAATGCTTGATAGACTTGCTGGTAAGCCTTTTTATTGTTTTCTTGATGGTTATTCAAGTTATAACCAGATTGCTATAGACCCTAAGGACCAGACAAAAACTACCTTTATTTGCCCGTATGGAACATATGCATTTAGAAGAATGTCGTTCGGCCTTTGTAATGCCCCAACAACCTTTCAACGATGTATGATGGCAATTTTTCATGATATGGTGGAAGACTTCCTGGAAGTATTCATGGATGATTTTTCAGTCTTTGGAGATGACTTTGAACATTGCCTCGGCAATTTAGCAAAAGTGCTGCAAAGATGTGAAGAATCCAACTTACTACTTAACTAGGAAAAATGTCATTTTATGGTCAAGGAAGGTATTGTCTTGGGTCACAAAATTTCATCACAAGGCATAGAAGTTGACAAAGCCAAGATCGATGTGATAAAGAAATTGCCTCCACCAATTTCAGTCAAGGGAGTTAGAAGCTTCTTGGGTCACGCAGGTTTTTATAGGAGATTTATTGCTAATTTTTCAAAAATTTCTAAACCTCTATGTGCTTTACTTGAACAGGATAGGAAGTTTGAATTTAGTAAGGAATGTAGTGAAGCATTCGAGACCTTCAAAGAGAAGTTGATCACTGCACCAATCGTAGTCCCCCCAGATTGGGCCTTGCCCTTTGAATTAATGTGTGATGCTAGTGATCATGCTATCGGGGCAACACTTGGGCAGAGAAAGAACAATATTTTCCATGTTATTTACTATGCTAGTAAAACCCTTAATGAGGCCCAAATTAATTACACCATCACGGAGAAGGAATTACTAGCAGTAGTCTTTGCTTTTGATAAGTTCTGATCCTACCTTCTCGGAACAAAAGTGACTGTCCACACAAATCATTCGGCAATCAGGTACCTTTTCTCAAAGAAAGATGCTAAACCAAGACTAATTAGATGGATTCTTCTTTTGCAGGAATTTGAAATAGAAATTAAGGACAGGAGAGGTATGGAAAACCAAGTAGCAGATCATCTTTCCAGGTTAGAAGCTGGGGAGAAAAACATGCCACTGGAAGAAATACAAGATGCATTCCCAGACGAGCACATCTTGCAAGTCTCAACAGTAGCAGAAAACACTGCCGAGGCAACACGCGCGGTAGTATACAATTGTGCTGCCACAGCGGTAAGTGAATATATTTCAGCAACATTGATAAAAGACCTTGCTGTAGTCATAGCTACTCCCTGGTATGCTAATCTTGTTAATTATTTAGCCAGTGGTGTTTTGCCTTATAACCTTAATTCTAATGAAAAAAAGAGGTTTCAGCATAATGCAAGGCATTATTTCTGGGACGACCCTCTTTTGTTTAAGCAATGTGCAGATCAGGTTATAAGAAGATGTGTTCCCGAGGAAGAGCAACAAGAAGTGCTCCGGCACTGCCATGATTCACCTTGTGGAGGACATTTTGGAGGGAATAGAACAGCAGCCAAAGTACTTCAATTAGGCCTTTATTGGCCCACACTTTTTAAAGATGCCCAACTCTATTTTAAGCATTGTGATCGATGCCAACGTACGGGCAATATCTCTAGACGTAATGAGATGCCATTGTAGCCCATAATGGAAGTAGAACTGTTTGATGTTTGGGGCATAGACTTTATGGGACCATTCTCATCATCTCAAGGCAATCTCTATATCCTTGTAGCAGTGGATTATGTCTCTAAATGGGTCGAAGCAATTGCTACACCACACAATGATTCCAAGACTGTGAAGAAATTCCTCAAAAGAAACATCTTCACCATATTTAGAATTCCTAGAGCAATCATTAGTGATGAAGGTAAGCACTTTGATAATAGACTCATTGTCGCGACCCTAAAGAAGTTAGGCATCACACATCGGATTGCCACAGCGTATCATCCACAGATAAATAGGTAGGCCGAGATATCAAACAGGGAATTGAAACAAATCCTTGAAAAGGTGGTTAACCCATCTCGAAAGGATTGGTCTTATCATCTAGATGATGCCCTGTGGGCATATAAGACAACCTACAAGACCCCATTGGGAACATCCCCATACAAGCTTGTATTTGGAAAGGCATGCCATTTGCCCGTGGAAATTGAACATAAAGCATACTGGGAAGTCAAAAATCTGAACATGGAATGAGAGAAAGCTGGCCAGAAAAAACTGTTAGATCTCAATGAAATTGAAGAATTCCGAGCAGCAGCCTATGAAAATGCTAAGATATACAAGGAAAAGACCAAAAGATGGCATGATCATAAATTACTGTCGAGACAGTTCCTACCGGGGAAGCAAGTTCTTCTTTTCAATTCCAGGCTCAAACTATTCCCAAGCAAACTCAAGTCTAGATGGTCAGGCCCATTTGATGTTGTTCAAGCCTATAAACATGGGGCAGTCCCGATAAAATCACAAAAAGATGGGCATGAGTTCAAAGTTAATGGCCAACGTTTGAAGCACTATTCTGGAACACATGATATAAGGCTTGTGGAAACCATCACCTTAGGAGATGCACTTGCATGCACTCTTATTGTGAACTAATTTTTTTCTAGTTATTTTATTTTATTTTATTGCATTTTTAGGATTAGTTTTAGTTTAAAAGTTTTTATAATTTTCGAGTTTTAATAATTTTCCTGCATTCTTATTTCTAATGTTTCATTTCTATTTTTAAGTTTTAGGAAAAGAATCAAGATGCAACGTGAAAACGGTTTGCACTCTGCCGCAGCAGAGCACAGTGTCAGGGCCGCAGCAGTCCAACAGGCAGAAATAGCCTAACGGCTAGTCTTGCGCAAGTCCAGGGCCATGGCAGTAAATGCCAACGGCTAGAAACGGCTAGCACACGACCAAGGCCTATATAAGCACCTTTTCACAACTCTCAATGGCTACCTACAACAGATTTGCTCCCGCAAATGTGGCCAAACGTTTCAACCGCTCTTTTGTTGCTCGACAGTTATGGGAAGAGCAAGGCTTCCAGCACTCTGATGAAGAAAACTATGGTATTGAGCACTACTTATTCGATAGAATAAAATATCAAGAATGAGAAATTTTTTGTTTGCAACCTACTCAAGCCAATGCAACAATAGTGCGGGAATTCTACGCACGTGGGCCGAGCAAGGACTCTCTATATGTGCACTGCCGAGGCAAGCCGGTCAGACTTGATGCCGAGACAATAAATTTGTTCTACGGCCTAACCCGTGATCGTGATGACCATTCCGCATTCATGGAAGACATCACAAATGAAGATTATGAACTCATCAAGGACGACTTGTGTTATGCAAACACTAATTGGGAAACCGGTTTCCACCGTGGCTCCGTGGCAAGGCAAAACCTAAAACCCGAGGCCAAGTTGTGGAACACATTTATCAAGCGAAGACTCATCCCCACCTCTCACAACAGCACCGTCGATAAGCGGAGGCTGGTTCTTATTCAGTCCATCATCAACAAACGCAGCATCAACGTCGGAGAGCTGATAATCCAGGAAATCTATGAGTGTGGCCGAAAGGAGAAGGGGCCTTTGTATTTCCCCTGCCTCATCACGGGGATCTGCAATGCCGCGGGCGTTCCAATCGAGGATACCGACGAGATCACCATCCATAGGCGCGGCTGGATAAGGGAGTTCTGCCACAGAGTCATGCAGATCACACAGGCAGAACCAGTTCAAGCGACTCCCCAACCAGGCACTGTCGACACCTTTGCCGGGGCCCAATACACGACAGATATACCTGCCGCTTCACACACCTCAGCCCTAGCCCACATGATGGTAAGTAATTTTCCACACCACGGACCCTAGTTCCCGGAATTCCCCACCGGTATGTTTGTCACGGCTGCACCCTACACCGAGACCACTCTAGCACCAGGAGGACCGAGGCCCCTCTACCCTATTGGCCCTCAGCAGAAATTCCATGCCGCAGGCCCATCTCGACCAGCAGAGCCTGCCGCGACATCCTCTGCCAACCGACGGCCATCTAAGAGAAGAGCTGTTTTTAGCACGCCACCAGGATCCCCATCATAATGGGCAGTCTCTCGGCAGAGATTGATGCTTATGTGCATCAAACCTCAATAGCTGCCGGGCCCAGTACTCATCTCGCTTGGGCAGAACCAATAAATGTAGAAGATGAAGGCGGGACGGATATAATGGCCACGGAAGAAATTGTCGACGAGGAAGAAGGAGAAGAAGTGGATGCTCCAATGCAACGGACACCACCTACACGAGTCCAAGCGCCCCGACAAGCCAAAGCTCAACCATCATCATCCCCTAAAACAAAACAGTCGGTAGTAAGGCCACGAAAACTGATTGTCACAAGCAGCTCTTTGGAGTCTCTTTAAATTTTACATCCTTATGCTGCTGTTATATATTTACTTGGTCATTTTTATATTTTATTCCTGCTCTGTGCTAATAAGCATTGAGGACAATGCTTGGTTCGAGTTTGGGTGTGTAGATCTACTGCCGAGGTAATTCGCTGCCGCGGCCTTACCATGAAAGGAAGTATTTAAGCTGTTTTTAATTTTTTTTCTACCACCTTACTTGAATTACTGCCTATACTTTTGCACTGCTCTACTTCAATATTGTTTTAGTTTATTCTTTTGAGGCTATAGAAATCTTTCTCCTTACTATAGTTAGGCCCTGTTTAGAAGACTTGACTTTAGGATACTTAAGAAAGAAACTTAGAAGCTTGCTATAAGATTGATTTTAAGATCACTTTTGGGACTTGGGTGATTTTAGGATTTCTTTTAATAAATTTAGGTGATAAAGACTTGGATTTATGGAATGATAACTAGAGGTGCCTGAAATTGGCTCTAGTTTACGCTTAAAAAAATAACTAGTAATAAAACACAACCCTTGAGGTGCCTGAAATTGGCTCAAGTGTTGGTACTATAGGAAGACATCATAAATTCCTAAGTCTATTTGTCTTGAACTTAGAGTTTGTCTAAGAAAGCCTTTAATCAAACTTGTCCACAAAAACTCACACACTCACAAAATCTTATAGCTTGATTCCGAGTAAGTTCTTGGGTAACCAAAAGGTTAAGGCTTAAGAGTAGGCATAGTTATGGTGGGGAGAATAGATGAAAAAGTAAGACCAAAAGAGAATAAGTTTTGGCAATTTGATGGTTTGCATTGCTTGAGGACAAGCAATAGCTCGAGTTTGGGGGTGTGATAAGTGTTAAATTCACTATCACTTTTTACACCTTTCATGGACAATAATCACCTAATCTACACCTACTTGGACTAAAGCATGTACTTAATGTGAGATATTTAGATATTTTGCTTTTGTAACTGATAAGTGCTCAACTCACTATCACTTTTTACACCTTTTATGGGCATTAATCACTAAATTTACACCCACTCGGACCAAAGCATATACTTAATGTGATATATTTAGAAGTTATACTCATAAAGATGATATTTACAGAAAAGGCAAGTTTTACTACATTTTTACATCTGTACAAGAGAAACTAGTGCCGCGGTAGCAACATGGCCGAGGCAGGACCTGATGCCGAGGCAGCAGCTGGAGAGACAGGAAGCGATACTATAGGCGATTAGAAGAGAAAAATACAAGGGACGTTTCTGGACATGAAGCACTTGGATCGGAGCTGGTTAGCATGAGGAAAAGCCCAAGACAAGGCCACACGGGAAAGCTTCTTAGTTGAAATAAACTTTGAAATATTTTATTTATGTACATGACTTGTTCCCTACTCCAAGTTATATTCTACTTAGGAAAGGTTTGCCCTAAGCCAAGCCTATATAAGACCTAGCCGTCTAAGGGAATAAGGAGAGCCAATTCTTAGAGAGTTCAGCCTAAGACACATTGTTTTCTTTCTCTCAAATTATGTTCTAAGTTCTCTTAGGTTTTAGGTGAAGGTTGTTAAGTATTTGTGAGAGGAGATTGTACTTTGTTCTTTGTTTCAATGCAATAAAATTATCAAGGTTTGCTTATCCTTTGCCATTCTTTGTTCTTGCATTCAAGCTCAGGAGAGAAGTTTGTGAGTAATCCATTTATCTAGACTCGGGAGATTTAGATTCACGAAAGGGATAAGTACGGTGTTTCAATTGCGAAATATTAACTCGGCCTAGGGATAAGTTAAGAGTTTCAGTGGCTAAAAGAAGTGTGAGATTAGTTGGTGGGTATAATTGATTCACGTCGGGAGGTATCATCAAGGACTAGTCATCAACAATACTTCGACTTAGGGATAAGCAGAGTCATCCAAGGACACTTTGCCAAACTTTGGTAAAGTCCACCCACGAGCAAGGGATTGCCGCGGCGGACAGTATCGTTGCTTCCAAGGCAGTAATCTGCAGTACTGCTGAGGCAGTGATATACAATTGCATTGGACAGAGATAAGTCAATCAATTTTACAATACAACGCAACTGGATCCTGACCTCTCTCTATTAATCAGATCTCATCTTTATTCTTAGTTTTCCTTATTACAATTTATTTAGTTTCATCCAAACCCAAATTACCTGTGTTTTTATTTTACTTCTTTTTTACAGAGCAAGAAGACGAAGAAGGCATATTAAGTATACCAATCCCTGTGGAGACGATACACGATAATACTTATCACTTTATTACTTGCGACGTGTTCACTTGCACTGATTGCGCACTTTTGACACGCAACAGTAACTTATGAAGATAATATTCATAGACAATGCAGACTTTACGGCACCTTTTATTGAATTGCAGGAATATCTACTGTCGCGACAGTAAGTGTGGCAGAAGCAGAACCTGAGGCCACGACAGCAGTTGAAGGACAAGTACTGATATTATAGGCGACTTGAAGATAAAAATGAGGTGGACATTTCTGGACAAACAGTGCAAGGATTATAGCAGGGAAGTAAGCAGAAAGCCCAAGTCAAAGGCCATACGGAAAAGATTCCTTGTGAGAATAAATTTGGAAATAAAACAATTATTTTATTTACTTGACTTGTGTTTTACTCCAAGTTGTATTCCTACTTAGGAAAGGTTTGCCCTAGGTCAAGCCTATATAAACAATAGCCGACCAAGGAGAAAGATAGACAAGCGCACGAGAGAAAATTAGTTTAAAGTTTTCTTTGTTTCATTATGTTCTAAATTCCTTTAGGCTTAGGTGAAGGTTGTTTAGTATTTGTGAGAAGAGATTGAACTTTGTCTTTTTGTTTCAATGCAATAAACTATCAAGATTTGCTTATTCTTTGCTATTCATTGATCTTGCATTCAAGCTCGAGAGAGAAGTTTGTAAGAGATTTATTTGTCTAATATTGGGAGAGTTAGGCTCACGAAAGGGATAAGCGCGGTATTTTTCTAGCTGGAAAATACTAACTCGGCCTAGGGATAGGTTAGAGTTTCAGCGGCTAAAAGAAGTGTGGGATTGGTTGGTGAGTATAATTGATTCACGCCGGGAGGTATCATCAAGGACTGGTCTCATCAACAGTACTTCGACTTAGGGATAAGCAGAGTCATCCAAGGACACTTTGCCGAATCTTGGTAAAAGTCTACCCAAGAGCAAGGGATTGCCGCGGCGGACAAACATCATCACTGTCAAGGCAGTAAAACTGTAGTACTGCCGAGGCAGTGTTGTGTGATTGCATTGGACAAAGACAAGTCAATTGAATCCACAGAACAACACAACTGGATCCTGGCCATCTTCTCATTCTAATTACTTTCTTTTTATTTAGTTTGTTTTATTATTCAAGTTATTTAGTTTACTCAAACCCAATTCACTTATGTTTTTATTTTAATCCTTTTACAGAGAAAGAAGACGTAATAAAGTATATTAAGTATACCAATCCCTGCGAAGACGATATTCGATTAATACTTATCACTTTATTACTTGAGACGTGTACACTTGCACTAATTGCGCACTCTTTTTACACGCAACAAATAGCCCTAAACTTTTTGGCTGTCAATTGGAGATAGGATAACCTACAAATTAATAGGCCTTTAACACTAGAATAATGAGCCTTTAATCTTTGTCTAGGCCAATCAATTTGTTGTTGCCTTACACCTATAAATAGGCACTCATTCCATTGTAAAAGATAGAACTTTTGGCATATATTATAAATTGAGAGTGTTTCTCTATTATAGTTCTTTTTGAACTTTATCAGCTTGCAAGATTGTTCTTGTCGCATTCATCCCTTTTCATCTTTTTATATTGCTGGTTCCTAGTTCTTATAACTAGAGGGTCACAATCCATTAGCCTTTCACCCAAGTCACGGTTTAAAAACTCTTAAGGAACGGGTCTTCACTTTTTAGTGTTGGTTCCTCCTTTGTTTACACCGCACCATCAATTACATTTCTTCTCTTCACTTCCATCCTCCATACATCCATATTTTCCATACTCCATCCTAAGCATAACAACCATCTTATCATTATTCCATTTCACCATATTATCTATCCATTTCATATCATCTTGTAAGTTTCATTTCAAAGTTCCTATTTTTTATTTTAGTTACTTACTAGAATCATGATCGGGCAATCAAATACAAATTCGGATATTTCGTAACCGGATTCGTATCAATTGGTATCAGAGCATTGGTGATTCAGTAAGAAAATTGTTTTTTTCTCTCTCTCGGGGTTAGTAAAAAAACAAAACAAAAAAAAAACAGAAAAAATTCAAAAAAAAGAATTCAAAAAAAAAAGTTAAAGAGGGAGGGATATTATTCTTTATTCTGAAAAAATTATTCTTTTGGTAATATATAGTTTAGATTGCTATTTTCTCCTTATCTTGTTATTCTACCTTATTTCTACATATTTTTTCCTTTTTTAATCACTTCTTTTTAGCCGAATTCCACAAAGAATACTTGTTGAGCCTTGAGTAAGTTCTCTAAGGACTTAGAAAAGAGAGCAAGAGTGGTAAAAGGAAAGAGTGTACATCAAGGGAAAAGCCTATCCTGAGTGAAACACGAGTGTGAGTACATTTCCTTTGGAGTGGAAAGGTGAAGATTTGTGCTGGTAAGGTTTAATTTTTTTTATCTAACCATGTCACAAACATCTTGTCACAGTAGTGAAAGAGTTCCTAACTTGCAAAACCAAGAATTGCTACAAGCAATGGAAAAGGTGATGCAACAAGTTTTTGATCCTATTCACAAGAGTTTGGATCGCCTTGGGATAGTATCTCATCCACCT
This sequence comes from Abelmoschus esculentus, assembly GCA_035048815.1. NCBI lineage: Eukaryota > Viridiplantae > Streptophyta > Magnoliopsida > Malvales > Malvaceae > Abelmoschus > Abelmoschus esculentus. Next base: position 7,708,709 of record JAUCBN010000051.1, on the reverse strand, counting down.
ACATTGAAGGAAAAAAGAAAAATAAATTGGAGAGACAACCCTCAATCTATCTCAAGTTGTACATCAAAATGGAGTCAAAAATCTTGTGAGAAGAAAATCATCTCCCAACCAAGAAGCATTGTTCGAAGTTCCAAGTCTATCAAGCCTAGCACATCTTCATTCAATTCCAGAAGTTTATCACGGAGCAAGCCAAACACTTCTATTTCTTTTAGCCCCGAAAGTCTAGCTCAATTTCATAAGTGTTTTGACGATTATGTCAAAGAAAAACAATTGCAAGAGTCGCTAGAAAAAGAATATGATTGTCAAAATGAAAAAGAAATTGAGGGAGAAGAGAAAGAGATTTGTGAAAATGAATGAATTGAGAATAAGCATGAAATTAAGTGAAAAAAATCTTGAAAAAGAAAAGAGAAAAGAGTTTGAGCAAAAAGAACAAGAGATTGAAAAAGAAAATCAAACTCAAGAAAAAGAGTGTGAGAAAGAAACAAAAGAGTTGGAGAAACAAGAAAAGAATGATCTTGAGAAAGAAATTGTTTTTGCAAAAAAAGAAGAGGAACCAAAATTTTTTTGTAGTAACAAAAGTTTTCCTAATCTTGTTTTGACATTTTCTCAAGATTCTATGGAAGAAGTTATTCGAAGTGGAGACTTTGAAAAATTCAATGCGAAAGTGGACACACTAGTTTTTCTTTGCACTAATAAAATCAATAATTCTTCTACTTTGTCATTGTTTCAAGATTTTCATGAAGAATATTTAGAAAATTTTCCAAGGAAGTTGCCCTTAGTCAAGAACAACATTCTTCCACCATCAACTCAAAGCATTCAACTTCAGGGGTTTGAAAATTCTTTCAGTTTTGTTATAGTTTTCCCTAAAGCTAACTTTGATTTATTTTTCAGGGAAATGATTCAATTTCCAAGTGGATTTGATACAAACAAAAATAATAAGTTTCTTAATCATTTTTGGGAGAATTTTTGGAGAGAAATGAACACAAAGAGAATAACATATCATCCACCATTTAAAGAATTCCACAATGAAGATGATTATGCTAGAAACTATGCTGAAATTGCAAAGCTTAATATATTCACTTCATTGAGTGTAATTTTTCCAAAATACTTGAAAATTTGTGAAGAATGTTTTTTTAGTGAAGTTGTCTTTAGCAAGCAATTTTTTGTCACCAAGCATGCACCATTTGGAGAAATTATCAGGTTTGATGTTCTTAATCCTCATGATTTTATTTCTTTCCTTACTAATACAATTTTAATTGTAAAAGTTGAAAGGACACATAAGTTTGAGAATTATTTTCAAGAGACTTACCAAAAGAGGAGATCAAAAACATCAAGCATCAACCACCAATTAGGATCATCAAGTATCCTCCATGTTTTGACATTTTCTTTGACTTTTTAACAGTATTCCCTAAAACTAATTCAATTTTCAGAGAAAAAGATAGAATAGAGGGAGTATCGTGGACCAAATCTCAAATGCATGGAACAAATCAAAACATGACCATTATGCCGCCATAAACTAGGAGTTACAAAAGTTACAAAATACCATACTTTGGTTTGCTTGGTTGGTGTCCTTGCTTGCTATCAACTCGGTCTAGCTCTTTGGCTCGATAACCTGTTGTTTTGGGAAGGAGAAAACAAACGGTGGTAAGTACTTATGAGGTACTTAGTGAGGCAGCCGTAAGTCTAACCAATTTAGACATTAAATCGGAATTGGGATGTGAAAGGATTTGGGGCTGATTTTTTTCTTGTTTATTAATAGGGTGTGAAAGGACAAATTTGCCCTTTAAGTCATAACTAGACTTAGTTTATTACAAGAGGTGGTTTATGGAATTCTCATAATTACCATGCAATGTTCAAGTTTCCCTTTTAGTTTAATTTGATCCATTTCTTTTAATCCCATTAACATGTGATTCGTTTTAATCTACGAATCATTCGAATCGTTTTACTAACCCGTTTTTAGGGTGTTACAATTCTCCCCTCCTTAAAAGAAATTCACCCTCGAATTTACCTAAAGGGAACAAATGCAGATATTGCTCTTTCATTGTTGCCTCGGGTTCCCAAGTAGCTTCTTCCTTATTGTGATTCCTCCAAAGGACTTTCACCAGTGGAACACTCTTGTTTCATAGCCTTTTAACTTCTCGTTCGAGAATCTGAACCAGTTCTTCTTCATAAGACAAATCAGAATTCAATTCTAACTCTTCCAGTTCCAAAACATGAGAAGGATCGGATCTATACTTTCTTATCATAAAGACATGAAAGACATTGTGTATCTTATCAAACTCACTAGGAAAAGCAAGACGATAGGCCACCGGGCCAATTCTTTCAATAACCTCGAAAGGTCCAATGAACCGAGGGCTAAGCTTTCCCTTTTTCCCGAATTTGAAGACTTTCTTCCAAGGAGAAACTTTTAGGAAGACCTTGTCTCCCACATTGTACTAAATGTCTCTCTGTTTCAAATTCGCATAAGCCTTTTGTCTGTCAAAGGCTTGATTCAAACGACCATGAATGACTCGAATTTGTTCTTCAGTTTCCGGATCATATGAGGTCCCAAAACCTTGTTCTCTCCCAATTCAGACCAACACATAGGAGTTCTACATTTTTTCCTATATAGAGCTTCAAAGGGAGACATCTGAATAGATGCTTGATAGTTATTATTATATGCGAATTCCACTAAGGGCAAAGACTTTTCCCAATTCTTTCCAAAGTCTATGACACAAGCACGTAGCATATCTTCTAGTACTTGTATCACTCTTTCAAACTGGCCATCAGACTGGGGATGGAAAGCAGTGCTAAGATTCACTTTAGTTCCGAGAGCTTTCTGCAAAGATTTCCAAAATCGAGAGGTGAAGTTCGAATCTCTATAAAAAATAACCGATGTCGATACACCATGTAATCGAATCACCTCACGGATATACAACTCGGCCAAGGTCTCCGAGTTCATGTTCTATCGAACCGGAATAAAATGCGTAGACTTGGTGAGTCTATCCACAATCACCCAAACAGCATCATTCTTCCTCGGTGTGACAGGCAAGCCGGTAACAAAATCCATCGTTACTCGATCCCATTTCCATTTAGTCAATTCAATAAGCTGAAGCAATCCCGTAGGAGCTCGGTGTTCAGCCTTAACTCTCTGGCAAGTCAAACAATTGGATACAAAGTCTGTGATGATTGCTTTCATACCAGGCCACCAATACAAAGATCTCAAATCTTTATACATTTTAACAGAGCCAGGATGGATCGAGAATGGACTTTGGTGTGCTTCTTGTAAGATATCTCTTTTTAGCTCTTCATTATTTAGAACACATACTCTATCTCTAAAGTAGAGCAATCCATTAGAATTGAGGGAGAATTCAGCATTAGCTTTCGTATCAAGCTTTTAGGCAATAGTTTGAAGCTCGGAATCAGATTGCTGGAGATCTTTGATTCTCGTAATCAGATCAGATTGAACCTGAAGTTCAGATAAATATCCTTGCTTTCGATATACTCGAAGATGAGCATTAATTACGTTTGGGGCTACAAGGAAATTTTCAAGATTAGATACGAAAATTTAAAGGAAGCTTGTAACATTTCAAAGCTATCAAATAGCTTACCCAATGTCGGGTTACGACTAAGAGCATCGGCCACCACATTGGCCTTTCCGGGATGGTAATCAATGACCAAGTCATAGTCTTTTAGCAATTCCATCCACCTTCTTTGTCTCAAATTCAAATCCTTCTGAGTCAGGAGATATTTAAGACTTTTGTGATCAGTGTATAGGTAACACTTCTCACCATATAAGTAGTGTCTCCATATCTTGAGGGCAAACACAATAGCCGCTAACTCGAGGTCATGAGTAGGGTAGATCAATTCATGAGGCTTCAATTGCCTTGATGCATAAGCAACCACATTATTTCCTTGCATCAGAACACAACCTAGCCCCGAATGTGAGGCATTAGTGTACACAGTGAATTCCTTACCAAATTCCGGTTGAATAAGAACATGAGCATGGGTCAAAGCTTGCTGAAGTTGATCAAAGCTTCTTTGTTGGTCCTCTGACCATTCAAACAATTGATCCTTTCGGAGGAGTTTATTTAAGGGCAAGGCAATAGTAGAGAATCCCTTAACAAATCTCCTATAATACCCAGTTAAACCAAGGAAACTTCTGACCTCGCTAACATTTCTCAGAGGTCTCCAGTCTAGAATAGTTTGTGCTTTCTTAGTATCGACCATAATTCCTTCGGCCGAGATGACATGACCAAGGAATGATACCTCTGATAGCCAAAATTCACATTTGGAGAACTTAGCATACAATTGATGTTCCCGAAGATTCTTTAAAACAACTCGGAGGTGTTTAGAGTGTTCCTCCTTATTCCGAGAATAGACCAGAATGTCATCGATAAAGACGACTACAAACTTATCAAGATGAGTCCGGAATATTCGATTCATAAGATCCATGAATGCCGCCGGGGAATTGGTTAGCCCAAATGGCATCACCAAGAATTCAAAATGGCCATAACGAGTTCGGAAGGCAGTCTTAGGGACATCTTCCTCTTTTACTCTCATCTGATAGTACCCTGATCGAAGATCAATCCGAGAGAATACCGTAGCATTTTTGAGTTGATCAAACAAAACGTCAATTCTGGGCAAGGGGTACTTGTTCTTAATAGTTGCCTAATTCAGTTGCCGATAGTCAATAGAAAGCCTCATTGTTCCATCTTTCTTCTTTACAAACAAAACAGGAGCACCCCAGGGGGAAGAGCTAGGACGAATGAATCCTTTATCTTGTCGCTCTTGGAGTTGCTTCTTAATCTCTTTCAACTAAATAGGTGTCATTCTATAGGGAGCAATCGATACCGGATTAGTACCAGGCTGGACTTCTATCCCAAACTTCACTTCTCTGGTCGGAGGAAGACCAGGAAGTTCCTCCGAAAAACATCAACACATTCAGATACCACTTGAATTTTCGGTAATCCGAAATCATATTCATCTTGCAGAACCATAGCAGCGAAGATCAAAGTTGGCTTTTTATCAATTAGGAGGATTGACTACTTTCCCAAACCACGAAGATACAATCTTCGATTCTGACAGTTGATCCAAGCTTCATGTTTGGTCAACCAGTCTAACCCCGATATAAGGTCAAACTCACATGATGGTAGTACAAATAGATCAATTCGAAAAGGGATATTTCGAATCGTGATCGGAGAATCTTTACAAACGAGGTTAACATTCATTATACCTCCTATTGGGTTTGATACTACAAGACCCCTATCAACATTTTCAGGCTTTAATTTAACTTTTACAAGCATATCAGAACATACAAAGGAATGAGTGGATCCTGAATCTATTAAAGCATACGTAAGACTTAAATTTAATTCAACGATACCTACAATAACATCGGGAGACTCTTCCTCTCCTCTACCATGGATGTGGTACACTCTATGATATGCTCCAACTCTCCAAAGATGCTTGTAGAGAGAAACTTTGATTGACCGGACCTTAGAATGCAAGCAAGCCTTGTATCACGCTTGTTTCCTAAACAAAGGAATGTTAAAAGATGCTGGAAATAAGATAAGGATGATTCAAGAAGAGGTTATGGTGTTAGGGTATTGTTTAGATGAAAAGGAAGCTGTTTTGGTGAAGGGAATGCGTGGGGATGTTGATGGTTGATTAAGGAAGGAAATGGAGGTGTTTAAGTGAAGTAAATGATATGGAAGGATAAGTTAAGGGTTGGTGAAGAATGGTGGATGAAAATGGAAGATAGATGGAGTTTATGTGATGTTGGAATGATAATATTCAAAGGGGCAAAGGTTGAACTTATGTTATAGGAACATAAACCCAATCTAGTTGCAACTCTGAGGGTGGTAGATGCACTTAGACCTCTTGAAAATGTAATTCCAGAAACCTGAAGTATAAAGGATGGAGGGTGACGCCACAAATAAAAGAGATAATTTTATAAGTCGATAAAGTTCTTAAAAGAACAAGAATGAGAGATTAACTCACAAACTAAATAATCTGATTCAAAGTTGTGTCCTCAAATGCCAAAATGGCTACATATTTATAGGAAATGAAAGGGTGTGGACAAGGGACATTTCCCTTTGAAAAGGTGGCTGAATAGTGGCCTTGGTGTCTGTTCAATTGGTGGTGTCTCCCTCTTTAACCGTTCGGTTGAATGGTGTCTCCTTCCAATAATTGTTGTAACTTTTCGGTTTAAAATTCCATCCTGCACAGTCTTCAGTAAATTGGACATATCTCGAGTTACCGATATCAGATTGATGCGATTCAACATGAGATGGAAAGGTAAGACACGAGGAACAACTTTCATTAAGACAAAAAAGTCCAATTATGCTTGTATCCTGCTCGAAATCGGCACACAACTGAACCATCATGAATCTGTCCAATGAAGAGTGCTATCTCTTTGTTTTGGTGCCCAAAACATGTTTCCCTCCATGGTTGGTCGGTTGTGTCTCTTGGGGAGGGAACATGTCCTTCCATGGTTGAGCTGAAGGTTGGAGGGTGAGCTAAGATGAGCTGGATGAACTAAGGTTGAGCTGGGTTGAGCTGAGCTAGCTGAAATTTCACCGTCTTTGAGTGATGATTTGAGCTGAACGGCTAACCCCCTAGCTGAGTGAACTTATCCTTAGGGCCATAATACTCTCCTCAATCCATAAGAGTGTGTAGGAGCTGATCCGAATCCCATATGGATCGAAATTCACCATTTGTCGTTTTGAGCTCATTCTGGATTCGTGAGCTCGAACGAAGCTAACATTCACTTCATTGTGCTACCTAGGAATGTTTGGTACATTTTGGTGCTGATCGGAAGCTGGTAAGTGCCTCAAACAACGATTCTTTGTTTTGAGCTCAAATGGTGCATTTGAGCTAAGACGGAGCTGACAAATAGTCCCTTAAGCTGTGTTTAATATAACCTGCAAAGAAACAACTTAAACTATTAAGTAGATGTTATTAAACATGTGTTGAATATTAATTATGCATAATATAAGCTAGATAAACCCGTGTTTCAATACCAATTACTAAGTTATCAATAGTAATATAAGGACATAAAAATTATAGGTATATAATATGAGATAGCAAGCGAGTGTAGCACATGAATTGAATAAATAAAGAGTATTAAGTAGAACTCCTTGATTGGAATTGTGTGACTTTGGGCAGAAATTAAGGTTGGGCGTGCACATATCACTCTAGCAGGAACTCGAGATTCCTGACGAGGAGGGGCTGACTGATGATCCTTTCCTCTACTCTGATTCTCGGAATGGGCCTATCTTGGACCCTTGTTTCTATTCTGAGATGGAGAACTCGGATAAGCACAAGACTGAGGTGTGCCTCTATTAGGATTCTGAGGACAATCCTTAATAAAGTGGTCTAATCCACCACATGCATAACACAATTTCATCTTGAGTCGGCAAGGACCAGCTTGAAACTTCTGACAAAACTGACAACCAGGAGCTTTTCCAAAATTCCCCGTGCTATGGACAGAGGCAACTCGGGCTAAAGGTCTATTTGTCGACTGAGGTCTCGACACATAATGACTCTTGGACTCATGGTGGTAGGTTGAAGAGACTTCTTTCTGATGCTTGGCTCTCTTTACATTCCAATCCGGTTTATCCTCCCATTTACGTTTCTTGTCATTCTTATTTCCACCCTTTCTCTTTTCCGAAGCTTTCATTTTGGCTTCGGTAGCAATAGCCCGATTGACTAAAATTTGGAAATCAGTGATTCCCAAAGCTATAAACATAGTGCTCATCTCATCATTTAGCCCATCAATGAACATCTGACATTTTTGCTTCTCGGTCTTGATGTACTCTGCTCCATACTTGCAATACTTACAAAAGTCAGCCACATATTGCTCAATAGGCCTATTAGCCTGCTTCAAGTACAATAATTGTCTTCTTCTTTCGGCTAGATACTGCTCACTAATATACTTCTTCTTGAACTCCTCTACAAAGAAGTCCCAAGTAACAGAGTCGGTAGGAGCAATCAAGATCGTAGTGATATGAGGTAGCCTGTCGAAACGGACTTTCTTCGTAAGTTGCGGATCTAGGAATGTTGTAAGCAAGTTCCTGCAAAAGAAAAACATAAACAGTCAAGTGTTTACACTGATTACCTATATAGGAAATAAGTATAATAATTTGGGCGTTTGAAGAGAATTTTTACATTGTTTACCTACATAGGAAAACAATGAAGTAAAATAAAACGAAAAGTGAAAGAGATAAGAAAAGGACAAAAAGTTGCTGGATCGAATTGGACACGCTAAACTCGAAAGAACCTGCACAATATACTGAGCAAACCTGAATCGAATCTATTTAACGTCAAAAGGACTTGGACCCTCTGGATAGCAATCTAGGAACCCAAAGTATCAAGAATTTGACAATCAAAAACAAGTTTGAATGTCAGAAAAGTTCTAAAAAGAACCAAATAAGAGAAAAACTCTCAAATATAAATTTTATTCAAAGTGTGTGTATTTTTTCTTTACAATTTCAGAATATATAGGAGAATGAAGGAGTTGGCCGAATTTGAATACTTGGCTGAAATTAAATTCAAATGCTTAATAACTTGCATCTAGGCTCCATTCATATCAGCCACATGTTTGGGCTCATAAAACACATTAAACATGTGTTAATTGTTTGAATTTGAATGAGAAACCCCTCATCCTTATCCTTTGTTGCCGTCCATCATTCCAAATGAAGGGTTGTGTTTGGCCTGCTCTTACACTGGCACACCTCTGTTTACCTATGTTGGAAAACAGTACAAGAATCCATTTCGTAACTCACTGGTACACCTCTGTTTACCTATACTGGAAAACAGTACAAGAATCCATTTCGTAACTCACTTGTACACCTCTGTTTACCTATACTGGAAAACAGCACAAGGATCCATTCGTAAAACACAAGGTTGAAACACTTGTAAACTTATTCAAAAACACACAAGAACGTTTAAATAAGTTAGAAACATAATAAACACTATCAAACCAAACCTTAAAACATACTTAATAGCATATATACATACTTAAACATATATAATAAGTAGTATAGTCTAATATGTCACATATCAACATGCAACACATTATAAAGCCTATGTTCTAAGGCACAAACATTATCGAATGAATCTGGAACTGAAGCACAAGTAAGGAACAGTACTTCCCTGAATTTCTTTGCCTTAGAATGAGTAATAGGTCCTTGTGGCAAGACCTCTGGATCATGTTGTGCTTGCATTGATGTGCTCACATCACGTAGTTGCCCACCAACTCAAACCTTCATCAGCTAGAAGCGAGATTGCACATTCAAGCTTATGTTCATCGAAGCATTGCAATTGCTTAGTCAGATTTTGAGTGGTCTTTTCTAACCACTGCTTCGGTTCCTCAGGCTTTTCCTCATTAACACCCGCAAAAGTATTGGCTCGATATCGGACAAGTTTCTCGATAGGAGCCTTACTCGATGTAGCAACATTAGGAGCAGTACAATTTTGTCTCAGGTCGGACACTAACTGATCGAACATCCCCTTCATACTAAGGAGACATTCCCTCTGTACATCTTGTATAACCGGGGCTACCTGCTCAGGGGCAGCTTCTATTGGAGGGGGTTCTTGTTCTTGAGGAGGATTCAGTTCCATCCTCATATTCTCATTCTCATTAGACGAACCCTCAGGACTTTCATCTCCTAGGGCTAGTCTCGTATCAACCATATTACAAAAAGGGAAAATAAACATTATTCAAATAAGCAAGAACACAAGCAATTACGGTATAAACTCCTAGGTGGCATAGTTTAATTCTATATGATGCATGCATGTTCGTTTCGGTCCAAGAATCACGTGACTGAAAGCTCTGATACCAATAAAACCGTGACACCCTCTCCCCGGGTTAGGAGACGGGGCGTCGACCGAACTTACAAACTCGAACTTAAACCGAACTTTGTATTCAAAACTAATACAATTCGTTTATTTGTATAGCATTACAAGTCAATTACGTGTGAATTCCTTTATCAAATATCGGGTCAATTTAAAACTTTTTCAAACTTAAGCTTATTTCACATTTCAGTTATAGTTCACCAAATACACAATCTCGATTTCTAGTCTCACTTGAGCTCAATTCTAAAACCTTTAATCAAATTTTTTTCATTTAGTAATCTTTAATATGTTCATACTAACCAATCAAATTAATTTCGAAATCTGAACCAAAAATGACAGGAGGTATCGATACACCTTATAGAGTGGTATCGAAACAGGGGTATCGATACATAATTCAATACGGGTTAACTACGTTGACTTGTTGACTCGTTGACCAGATGCTAGAGTAGCCTGATTCGATATGGGTATCGAATCAGGGAGCTCACTAGAGGTTTTGGTATCGAACCTGGTATCGAATCGGGTCTATCTCACTGACTTGTTGACTTAAGGCTATGGTAGCCTGATTCGATACTAGTATCGAATCTAGGAGTTCACTGGACAAATCGGTATCAATACGGGTATCGAACCGACGATTACACTGGACAACCTGCTATCGAACCAAGTATCGAACCAAATTGCTAAGGCCAAGGGGGGTATCGATACCCATGGAATTGGTATCGATACCCCTGCTCGAATTGGCAGGTTTCTAAGTTTCTAATTCACTCAAATCATACCTGAAAGACTCCTAATTAGCCTCAACCATTTTTAGACTCCATGGAATAGTCTTAAACATATTTTGTCAATTTTTCATCATACCAATTCTAATACCTTTTAACCAAAGATCATTCACTCTATCATATGTCATTTAACAAGCTAATTACCCCTTTATTCCATACTCTTACACAATGGCAACCACACAACCTTAACACTACCTTAAGGGTCACATGTTTACCTATTAGCTCATTAGCTTGTTTAGCAAATATTCCAAGACATGGTATACAAATTAGGGACCAAGACCTCTAAGTGCATAAAGTTAGCATAGATGTGCTTACCATGACAACTAGCCTAAATCGAAATTGGCCTTATGGCTTACATACCATAATAACATAACAAAGGCTATAATATAAACAAACCACAAACCAAGTCTCAAAACGCATAAGCTAATCTAACATGATCGTCATGCCATAAGGATTACATAACAATTGCTCCATGACATTATATACAAACATTAGCCAAATCTCAAATGCATGAAACAAATCAAAACATGACCATTATGCCACCATAAACTAGGAGTTACAAAAGTTACAAAATACTATACTTTGGTTTGCTTGCTTGGTGTCCTTGCTTGCTGTCAACTCGGTCTAGCTCTTTGGCTCGATAACCTGTTGTTTTGGGAAGGAGAAAACAAACGATGGTAAGTACTTATGAGGTACTTAGTGAGACAGCCCTAAGTCTAACCAATTTATACATTAAACATATAACAAAATGACATGCTCCAATTAAGCAATCAATCGAGTTCATATTAACTTTTCAATCATATTAACCACGAAGGCACTGACAGAAGTACCAGAAAGGCACTGAAAGAAGTACTACAAAGGCACTAACAAAAGATACCCATGGTATCTAACAAATGGTGATTAACCACCAATCAAAGGTACTCATAGTACCGAACAGAAGTACCGAAGTACTAAACAAAAGTACCGAAGTACTAACAAATGAGCTCAGACCTTAGGCATGTCGTACTACCTATGACCAACTATAGACCAAGGCTCGATAAGGATTTTATTATTTTTTATTTTACTCATATTCGATTCATATTATCCAATTGTGATATTACAAAAGCATGAGTTCATAACATGCTATCAACAAAAGCATTCAACATGCTATTATCAAACATATATATATCATGTCAACATATAAGCATACATATCATGTTACTCAAAAAGCATTCTATCATGCTACTAACCAAACATGTATATCATGTGCACAAACAGGCTCGTATACCATGATGCCAAACAAATATTAATATCATCATAAGCATGCTTCATGCATGATTCACATACCTGGCATCCGTAGCCGCGTGCCATTATTTACCTCGGCATTTTCGAGCTATGCAAATGTACTAAGCTAGTTTAACCATCTAGCATACAATCATGGCATCAACCAAGTCGTTTAACATTAATCCTTCTCCCATTTTTACCAAATATATTTTTAGTCCGATTATATTACAAATCAAATAACAAAGGGATGGTTAGGACCTAGTCCTAACCCTAAAGTTGCCACACTCACCAATGGTTCCAAGCAATTAAGGGTTGAAGATGGTGATCCCTTTGCCCCTCTTCCTTGCTAGTTCGAGCCTTTCTTGTTCTTCAATGTCCTCTTCTCTTGGATTCTCTAGTAACCCATACACATAAAGCATTTATTAGGACATATTCAATCATTTAATTCAAGTGATCTTAGACTTATCAAATGTAAACATACACATCAGTTCGTTAGGGACAGCTTTGCTACCCTTTAAAGAATCGATCATATCTCTTAGCTACCATATCCGATTTTAGCTCATTTTACCTCTTTAGAAAGCTAAGAAGATCCTCTACAAGGACCAATTAACCTCACATTTTAATTCCCAACCAATCAATACCAGATTTCATTCGAATCAGACCTGTCCAGATTCGGGACTGCTCGGATAACCCTTACGGAAAAGCTTATAAATTTTTCTACAAAACTTCGATCGAGGTTCCGTAAATTTTCCCTTAAACTATATATATGATAGTATTCCACTGCAAAATTTCAGCTCCTAACTCCTTCAAATGTTTCCCAAAAGTGCTACCCGGAATTGCATTTCTTGGCAATTTTTTGACTAGTTTTCATTCCATGACTTTAATTTATAACCCAACTAAATCTCATGATTTTCCAGCATTCCAAACACGAAATTAACATCAACTAATCCCTAATTTCATCATGTTATAAAATCAATTAACTCACATAATGCATTTACACAATCCCAAATTCTAGGCTTCTTACTTACTTGCTCAAGCTTCTCAAACTAAACCCAAGCAATTATAATCCTAAAATTAAGTTTCTAACAACCAAACTTTAATTTAGAAGCATCATAGAATCATTCAAAAATTCAAGAACTCATCTTCCAATATTTTGATTATGGAAAGAAAAGCTTACCGAAACCTTTAGATTCGATCTTCTAGTGTAATTATTTAACCATGCAAAGCTTATGGATCTCCTTCAATGGCTTCTCTAAACCCTCTCTCAGGATTCCCTCTCTTCTACCTTTTTTTTTTGTTTCTAACGTGAATGAGGAAGATGGGAAAAGGATTTGGGGCTGATTTTATTGTTGTTTATTAATGAGGTGTGAAAGGACAAATTTGCCCTTTAAGTCATAACTAGACTTAGTTTATTACAAGGGGTAGTTTATGGAATTCTCATAATTACCATGCAATGTTCAAGTTTCCCTTTTAATTTAATTTGATCCATTTCTTTTAATCCCATTAACATGTGATTCGATTTAATCTACGAATCATTCGAATCTTTTTACTAACCCGGTTTCAGGGTGTTACAACTTGAAATTTTAACTGAGTAAAATACTCTAAAATTGAAATTAAGTTGGTTTAATTAGATTAAGAAGCCTATAATTAAATATTTGAACTTATAAAATATGTTTTAATCTCATTTTACGACCGTTTTATTGAGTTTAAAGTGTGCATTTCTGATTGGACTTTACAGTCAAACAGTTGAAATTTTAACTTAGTAAATTACTCTAAAATTGAAATTACGTTGTATAATCAGATTCAAAAGCCTATAAATAAATATTTGAACTCATAAAATTTGAATTAATCTCATTTTGCAACCGTTTTGTTGGGTTTAAAGCGTGCATTTCTGATTGAGCTTTACCGTAAAACAATTGAAATTTTAACTAAATAAAATACTCTAAAATCGAAATTAAAATGTATAATAAGATTTATAAGCCTATAATTAAAAACTTGAACTCATAAAATTTGAATTAATCTCTATTTTATGACTGTTTTGTCAAGTTTAAAGCGTGCATTTCTTATTGGGCTTTAGAATTAAACAGTTGAAATTTTAACTGAGTAAAATACTCTAAAATTAAAATTAAGCTGTATAATCAGATTCAGAAGTCTATAATTAAATATTTGAACTCATAAAATTTGTTTTAATCTCATTTTATGGTCGTTTTGTTGATTTTAAAGCGTGCATTTCTAATTTGGCTTTTACAGTAAAACATTTGAAATTTTAACTGAGCAAAATACTATAATATCGAAATTAAGTTGTATAATCAGATTCAAAAGCCTAATATTAAATATTTGAAGTCATAAAATTTTAATTACTCATTTTGTGATCATTTTGTTGGGTTTAAAGCGTGCATTTCTGATTGAGCTTTACAGTAAAACAGTTGATTTTTTTTTGAAAGAAAGGGTCTCATTAAAAAAAACCTATAGCCAGTCACCTCGGGGGGGTTTTGGCCCCTATGTGAAAAAGATTGCCTAAGATTTTATTGAGAAGAAGAGGAGAACCTCTCTGAATTTACAAAAGCCTGAATATAATCGGGAAAGTTACAATCAAAAGAATAGGAACTAAAAGAACACAATGCCCTAATAGCTAAGACATGGGCTACAACGTTTGCGTCTCTAGGTACATAACAAATCTTACAATCAGGCAAAGTACCAAGAGTGGAGCGGATGCGAGACACCAAATGTTGAACTCTGGATAGATCTTGATGATGGGTGTTGTTAACCTTGTTGGCAATGGAAGTTGAATCAGTTTCAAAGACCACATGTGTCCAGCTATTAGCAACTGCAAACTTTAGACCCTCCAAAATGGCAAGAGCCTCAGCAGAAGCGGGATCCGGGCAAATGAGCGGTAGAGAACAACCACCAAGGACGATGCTAGAGGAATCCCGGACAATGACGCCAGCAACAACACCCCATAACACGGGGTCAAAGGCGCCATCCGTGTTAATCTTGACAAAACCAGGGTCCGGTTTCGTCCATCTAGCTTGAGCAAAGGTGGGCTCAACTAGCCGGGAACGTAGATTGGAGGCATCAGTAATTGATGTGTAGTCATTAAAAAGTTTTTGTGCATTGGAAACAATTAACCAAACTGGTTGGAGATGACTATTATGGACAAAGTCATTTCGGCGATTCCATAAATTCCAAAGGATCGTGATAAGAAGTGAAAATTGATGTAGAGAGAGCAAACCAGCTACTTCAGAAAGCCACTGGTGGGGGGAGTCAAAGGTATTGGAGAAAATTCGTGTAGGAAGCCCTGCTAACTAGAGTGCCTCCTTGGCACTAGGACAGTCCCGCATAGCATGGAGGGTGGTTTCGATTGTCATGTTATAGATCGGGCAAACATTGAAATTTAGTTGAAATTTTAACTGAGTAAATTTCTCTAAAATTGACATTCAGTTGTATAATCAGATTCAGAAGCCTATAATTAAATATTTAAACTCATAAAATTTGAATTAATCTCATTTTGTAACCGTTTTTTGGGGATTAATGCGTGCATTTCTGAATGAGCTTTATCGCAAAACAATTAAAATTTTTTTTTGAAAGAAAGGGCCTCATTAAAAAACCCTATAGCCAATCACCTTAAGAGGTGAGCAGGCCCCTATGGGGAAAAGAGTACCCATGATTTTATTGAGAAGAAGAGGAGAACCTCTCCGAGTTTACAGAAGCCCAAATAAAATCGGGAAAGTTACAATCAAAAGAACAGGAAGTAAGAGAACGCAAAGCCCTAGTAGCTAAGACATGAGCTACAATGTTTGCGTCTCTAGGTACATAACAAATCTTACAATCAGGCAAAGTACCAAGAGTTGAGCGGATTCGAGACACCAAATGTTGCACAGTGGAAAGATCCTGATGATGGATGTTGTTAACCTTGTTGGCAATGGAAGCGAAATCAGTTTCGAAGACCACATGAGTCCAGACATTGGCAACTGCAAACTTTAGACCTTCCAAAACGGCAAGAGCTTCAGCAGAAGCGGGGTCCGGGCAAATGAGCGGTATAGAACAACCACCCAGGAAGACGCCGAAGGAATCCCGGGCAATGACGCCAGCAGCAGCACCTCTTAACACGGGGTCAAAGGCTCCATCCGTGTTAATCTTGACGAAACTAAGGTCCGGTTTCGTCCATCTAGCTTGAGCAAAGGTGGGCTCAACCAGCCAGGAACGTAGACGGGAGGCATCATTAATTGAAGTGTAGTCATTAAAAAGTTTTTGTGCATTGGAAACAGTTACCAAACCGGTTGGAGATGGCTATTATGGATAAAGTCATTTCGGCGATTCCATAAATTCCAAAGGATCGTGATAAGGAGTGAAAATTGATGTAAGGAGAGAAAACCTGCAGCTTCAGAAAGCCATTGGAGGGGGGAGACAAAGGAGTTGGACAAAATTCGTGTAGGAAGCCCTGTCAACTAGAGTGCTTCTTTGGCACTAGGACAGTCCCGCATAGCATGGAGGGTGGTTTCGATAGACATATTACAGATTGGGCAAACCCCCGTACCAAGATTGCCCTGGAGGATTTTATAGCCAGATGGGAATGCATCATGACATAAACGCCATCCAAAGGCACGAACCTTGGGTAGAGTAGGCAGTTTAGAAATAACTTTCCAAATCTTGGAGGGTCTATTAACAGGTCCTAACTGCGATTGCAAAAATTGGTAAACAGACCGAACCGAGTACGTACCAGAGTCATGGTGACCCCAGAGGGTGGTGTCTTTTGTGTCATTAATAATGGGTACATTAAGGATGGTATTGGCGTCTTCGTGGGAGAAGTATTCTCTGACTTTTGATTCGTCCCATCGGGGTAAATTCGGCAACATGAAAGTACCCGCACGAAGAGGGACTTCGTCATTTACCTCATAATCTCCATAAAGGTTGACAGGCTGGGAGCCACCCCATTTGTCAAAGTGGATTTGAACTTGGCTAGATATACCTGGGTGTTTGAAAAAACCATCGCGAAGCTTAGAGATAGCAATGTCAAGGACAGAACCCGATGGGTAATACATGCATTTGTAGACCTGACTAAGGAGATTATAGGGTTCACAAACCAGACGCCAGATCTGTTTGCCTAGTAAAACAACATTGAAGTGGTGAAGGTCGCGAAACCCTATACCTCCTGCCGCTTTAGGCAGACAGACGATGTCCCAAGGGAGCACATGCCAACCTCGTTTGTCAGCTTTCTCAGACCACCAATAACGGCGTATCGAAGTGGTCATATCATCAATAATGTTTTGGGGTAAAAGGTAGCAAGACATAACATATTGTGTTATAGCCTGGATGACAGATTTAATAAAAATTTCTCTACCACTAAAAGAGAGGAGATGTTTATCTCATTTACTCATGCGAGCATTCATTTTTTCCCTGGTGAACCCCAAGGTTGTTGTCTTGTTCTTTCCTATTAGGAGAGGGACTCCCAGATAAATACCTGGATCATCCACTTCTCTTACATGTAGTATATCTTTGATTTCCGATTGAAGCGACGTGGAAGTTTTCCGAGAAAAGAAGATAGTAGACTTTTCAAAATTCACTGCCTGCCCAGACGAAGTAGCATAAGTATGTAGAGCATCCTTAAGGCATCGAGCTTTTGTAGTTGTATTCTTAATGAATACGACACAGTCATCAGCAAAAAGGAGGTGGTTGACGCGAGGCCCATTCCTGCTAGCACAAAGTCCAGGGAGGTTACCATTTGTTTGCTCAGCATTGAGCAAGGTTGAAAGGCCTTGAGTACAGAAAAGAAAAAAAAAAGGGGATAGAGGGTCCCCTTGTCGTAACCCTCTATAAGGTTTGAAAGGTTGTGAAAGGGAGTCATTGATACGTACTTGAAAGGATACTGAGGATACACACCTCATAATAAGGGAAACCCATCTGTAGTTGAAACCTAGGCGAATCATAATTTGTTTAAGAAAAGGCCATTCAACACGGTCGAATAGCCTTTTCCATGTCGAGTTTTAAGCTTGCACCTTTTGCAAGAGATGTTTCATCAGTATTTAAAGTATGGATGAGCTCATGGGCAATAAGGATGTTGTCAGTAATGTTCCTTCCTTGAACAAAAGCAGCTTGATTGCCACTGATACACATGGGTATGATAGATTTTAGACGGTTAACAAGTACTTTTGAAATAGTTTTGTAAAGGACTGTGCAAAGGCTAATGGGTCTGAAATGGCGCATTGTAGTGGGGTCGCTGATTTTGGGAATAAGAGCTATGATAGTACGGTTAACCTCTTCCATATTAACCGACCCTCTTAAGAGTCCGAGGCAGAGGTTTGTAAAGTCTTGGCCAAGGATATCCCAATGCTTCCTGAAGAAACCGCTTGGGAATCCGTCAACACCCGGAGCTTTCCTCGGGTCAATATCACGAAAAGCAATGGTAACTTCATCTGTTGTGAAATCTTTATTGAGGTTATTATTCATTGTTTCGGTAACAATAGTGGGAATGTTATCCAAGATGGTAGAGGCAATAGTAGGAGAGGAAGACGTAAAAAGGCTTTGAAAGTAAGTAATAGCAGTAGACATGATGTCGTTCGTATGTGTTTGCCATATATTCTGGTTGTCTAGAAGTCCAGCAATATGATTCTTCCGCCGTCGACTATTTGCTCTAGCATGAGAAAAAGAAGTATTTTTATCACCGTATTCTAACCAGTGTGTCCGAGCTCGTTGAGCCCAGTATATTTCTTTCGCATTCAACAAGCTATCAAGCTCACCTTTAGCAGAAATAAAGTTATAGATTTCCGTATCAGAAAGATGGCGTGTGAGACACATATTAATAAAATCGTTCAGTTGAGTGATATGTTCATTGGATTTAATGCGTTTGTTAGTTTGCCAAGAGGCTAAGAATCGTCCAATATCCTAAAGTTTATGAAGTGTCGAGCGAGATTGGTTAGACCAAATCTCTCTAATTCGAGACAAAACTTTCAGGTCATCGACCCAACAATTCTCATAACGAAAAAGATTATTGGAGTGATTTGATCTGAGAGCTCGTGATGGGCTAGTGTCCATTAAGATAGGGCAATGATCAGAACGTGCCTGAAAGAACGATATAGCTTGGCAATTAGGAAATGAGTTAAACCAAGCGAAGTTACCAAGAAATCTATCGATTCGTTCCATAATGGTTTTCGTGTTACGCCCAGATCTAATCCATGTGAACCATCCAAATGTTGGTTTATAGTCGAAAAGATCATTCTTATCAAGACAATCTCTAAAATTATTAATTTGTGATCGCGCACGACGAATACCGCCTTGTTTTTCATTATCATAAAGGATTTCATTACAATTGAAATTTTAACTGAGTAAAATACTCTAAAATTGAAATTCATTTGAATAATCAGATTCATAAGTCTATAATTAAATATTTGAACTCATAAAATTTGAATTAATCTCATTTTGTATCCGTTTTTTGGGATTAACGCGTGCATTTCTGATTGATCTTTACCATAAAACAATTAAAATTTTAACTGAGTAAAATACTCTAAAATAGAAATTAAGCTGTATAATAAGATTCAGAAGCCTATAATTAAATATTTGAACTCATAAAATTTGAATTATTCTCAATTTTGTGACTGTTTTGTCGGGTTTAGAGCGTGCATTTCTTATTGGGCTTTAGAATAAAACTGTTAAATTTTAACTGAGTAAAATACTCTAAAACTAAAATTAAGCTACTTTAATCAGATTGAGAAGCCTATAATTAAATATTTGAACACAAAAAATTTGTTTTAATCTCATTTTTCAACTGTTTTATAGACTTTAAAGTGTGCATTTCTGATTGGACTTTATAGTAAAATAATTGAAATTTTAACTAAGTAAAATACTCTAAAATTGAAATTAAGTTGTATAATCAGATTCAGAAGCCTATAATTAAATAATTGAAATCTTAAATTTTGAATTAATTTTATTTTGTGACCGTTTTGTTGGGTTTAAAGTGTGCATTTCTGATTGAGTTTTACAGTAAAACAATTAAAATTTTAACTAAGTAAAATACCCTAAAATTGAAATTAAGCTGTATAATCAGATTCAGAAGCCTATAATTAAATAATTGAACTCATAAATTTTGAATTAATCTCAATTTTGTAAATGTTTTGTCAGGTTTAAAACGTACATTTCTGATTGGACTTTACAGTAAAACAATTAAAATTTTAATTGAGTAAAGTACTGTAAAATTGAAATTAAGATGTATAATCAGATTCAGAAGCCTATAATTAAATATTTTAACTCATAAAATTTGTTTTAATCTCATTTCATAGCCGTTTTGTTGAGTTTAAATCGTGCATTTCTAATTGGGCTTTACAGTAAAACAATTGAAATATTAACTGAGTAAATTTCTCTAAAATTGAAATTCAGTAGTATAATCACATTCAGAAGGTTTGAACTCATAAAATTTGAATTAATCTCATTTTGAAACCGTTTTGTTGGTTTTAAAGCGTGCATTTCTGATTGAGCTTTATCGTAAAACAATTGAAATTTTAACTGAGTAAAATACTCTAAAATTGAAATTAAGTTGTATAGTAAGATTCATAAGCCTATAAGTAAATATTTGAACTCATAAATTTGAATTAATCTCAATTTTATGACTGTTTTGTCGGGTTTAAAGCGTGCAATTCTTATTGGGCTTTAGAATAAAAAAGTTGAAATTTTAATTGAGTAAAATACTCTAAAATTGAAATTAAGCTGGTTTAATCAGATTCAGAAGCCTATAATTAAATATTTAAACTCATAAAAAATTTAATCTCATTTTACGATCGTTTTATTTAGTTTAAAGTGTGCATTTATGATTGGACTTTACAGTAAAACAGTTGAATTTTAACTACGTAAAATACTCTAAAATTGAAATTAAGTTGTATAATCAGATTCAGAAGCCTATAAATAAATTTTTGAACTCATAAAATTTGAATTAATATCATTTTGTTGTCGTTTTGTTGGGTTTAAAGCGTGCATTTCTGATTGAGCTTTACCGTAAAACAATTGAAGTTTTAACTAAGTAAAATACTCTAAAATTGAAATTAAACTGTATAATCAGATTCAAAAGTGTATAATTAAATATTTGAACTCATAAAATTTGAATTAATTTTATTTTGTCACAGTTTTGTTTGGTTTAAAGCGTGCATTTCTGATTGAGTTTTACCGTAAATAATTGAATTTTTAATTGAGTAAAATACTCTAAAATTGAAATTAAGCTGTATAATCAGATTCAAAAGCGTATAATTAAATATTTGAACACATAAAATTTGAATTAATTTTATATTGTGATCGTTTTGTTGGGTTTAAAGCGTTAATTTTTCATTGAGCTTTACCGTAAAGCCATTGAAGGTTTGAACTCATAAAATTTGAATTAATCTTATTTTGAAACCGTTTTGTTGGTTTTAAAGCGTGCATTTCTGATTGAGCTTTATCGTAAAACAATTGAAATTTTAACTGAGTAAAATACTCTAAAATTGAAATTAAGTTGTATAGTAAGATTCATAAGCCTATAAGTAAATATTTGAACTCATAAATTTGAATTAATCTCAATTTTGTGACTGTTTTGTCGGGTTTAAAGCGTGCAATTCTTATTGGGCTTTAGAATAAAACTGTTAAATTTTAACTAAGTAAAATACTCTAAAATTGAAATTAAGCTGGTTTAATCAGATTCAGAAGCCTATAATTAAATATTTGAACTCATAAAAAAAATTTAATCTCATTTTACGACTGTTTTATTTAGTTTAAAGTGTGCATTTATGATTGGACTTTACAGTAAAACAGTTGAAATTTTAACTACGTAAAATACTCTAAAATTGAAATTAAGTTGTATAATCAGATTCAGAAGCCTATAGATAAAATTTTGAACTCATAAAATTTGAATTAATATCATTTTGTTGCCGTTTTGTTGGGTTTAAAGCGTGCATTTCTGATTGAGCTTTACCGTAAAACAATTGAAGTTTTTACTAAGTAAAATACTCTAAAATTCAAATTAAACTGTATAATCAGATTCATAAGTGTATAATTAAATATTTGAACTCATAAAATTTGAAATAATTTTATTTTGTCACAGTTTTGTTTGGTTTAAAGCGTGCATTTCTGATTGAGTTTTACCGTAAATCATTGAAAGTTTAATTGAGTAAAATACTCTAAAATTGAAATTAAGCTGTATAATCAGATTCAAAAGCGTATAATTAAATATTTGAAAACATAGAATTTAAATTAATTTTATATTGTGATCATTTTGTTGGGTTTAAAGCGTTAATTTCTCATTGAGCTTTATCGTAAAGCCATTGAATTTTTTTTTGAAAAAAAGGGTCTCATTAAAAAGAACCTATAGCCAGTCACCTCAAGAGGTGAGCAGGCCCCTATGGGGAAAAGAGTACCCAAGATTTTATTGAGAAAAAGAGGAGAATCTCTCCGAGTTTACAGTAGCCCGAATAAAATCGGAAAAGTTACAATCAAAAGAAAGGGAAGTAAAAGAACGCAAAGCCCTAGTAGCTAAGACATGGGCTACAACGTTTGCGTCTCTAGGCACATAACAAATCTTACAATCAGGCAAAGTACCAAGAGTGGAGCGGATGCGAGACACCAAATGTTGCACAGTGGAAAGATCCTGCTGATTGATGTTGTTAACCTTGTTGGCAATAGAAGCGGAATCAGTTTCGAAGACCACATGAGTCCAGCCATTGGCAACTGCAAACTTTATACCTTCCAAAACAACAAGAGCTTCAGCAGAAGCGGGGTCCGGGCAAATGAGCGGTATAGAACAACCACCCAGTACAACGCCGAAGGAATCCCGGGCAATGACGCCAGTAGCAGCACCTCTTAACACGGGGTCAAAGGCGCCATCTGTGTTAATCTTGACGAAACCAAGGTCCGGTTTCGTCCATCTAGCTTGAGCAAAGGTGGGCTCAACCAGCCGGGAACGTAGACGGGAGGCATCATTAATTGAAGTGTAGTCATTAAAAAGTTTTTGTGCATTGGAAACAGTTACCAAACCGGTTGGAGATGGCTATTATGGATAAAGTCATTTCGGCGATTCCATAAATTCCAAAGGATCGTGATAAGGAGTGAAAATTGATGTAAGGAGAGAAAACCCGCAGCTTCAGAAAGCCACTAGAGGGGGGAGACAAAAGAGTTGGACAAAATTCGTGTAGGAAGCCCTGTCAACTAGAGTGCCTCTTTGGCACTAGGACAGTCCCGCATAGCATGGAGGGTGGTTTCGATAGAAATATTACAGATTGGGCAAACCCCCGTACCAAGATTGGCCTGGAGGATTTTATAGCCAGATGGGAGTGCATCATGACATAAACGCCATCCAAAGGCACGAACCTTGGGTAGAGTAGGTAGTTTAGAAATAACTTTCCAAATCTTGGAGGGTCTATTAACAGGTCCTAACTGCGATTGCAAAAATTGGTAAACAGACCGAACCGAGTACGTACCAGAGTCATGGTGACCCCAAAGGGTGGTGTCTTTTGTGTCATTAATAATGGGTATATTAAGGATGGTATTGGTGTCTTCGTGGGAGCAGTATTCTCTGACTTTTGATTCATCCCATCGGGGTAAATTCGGCAACATGAAAGTACCCGCACGAAGAGGGACTTCGTCATTTACCTCATAATCTCCATAAAGGTTGACAGGCTGGGAGCCACCCTATTTGTCAAAGTGGATTTGAACTTGGCTAGATATACCTGGGCGTTTGAAAAAACCATCGCGAAGCTTAGAGATAGCAATGCTAAGGCCTTCCCAAGCGAAAGAAGATTTCCGAGTGTGATCAGATTCAAGGACAGAACCCGATGGGTAATACTTGCATTTGTAGACCTGACTAAGGAGATTATCAGGTTCACAAACCAGACGACAGATCTGTTTGCCTAGTAAAGCAACATTAAAGTGGTGAAGGCCGCGAAACCCTATACCTCCTGCCGCTTTAGGAAGACAGACGGTGTCCCAAGGGAGCATATGCCAACCTCGTTTGTCAGCTTTCCCAGACCACCAATAACAGCGTATCGAAGTGGTCATATCATTAATAATGTTTTGGGGTAAAAGGTAGCAAGACATAACATATTGTGGTATAGACTGGATGACAGATTTAATAAAAATTTCTCTACCACTAAAAGAGAGGAGATGTTTATCCCATTTACTCATGCGAGCATTCATTTTTTCCCTGGTGAACCCCAAGGTTGTTGTCTTGTTCTTTCCTATCAGGAGAGGGACTCCCAGATAGATACCTGGATCATCCACTTCTCTTACATGTAGTATATCATTGATGTCCGACCGAAGCGACGTGGAAGTTTTTCGAGAAAAGAAAATAGTAGACTTTTCAAAATTCACCTTCTGCTCAGACGAAGTAGCATAAGTATGTAGAACATCCTTAAGGCGTTGAGCTTCTATAGTTGTATTCTTAATGAATACGACACAATCATCAGCAAAAAGAAGGTGGTTGACGCGAGGCCCATTCCTACTAGCACAAAGTCCAGGGAGGTTACCATTTGCTTGCTTAGCATTGAGCAAGGCTAAAAGGCCTTGAGTACAGAAAAGAAACAAAAAAGGGGATAGAGGGTCCCCTTGCCGTAACTCTCTATAGGGTTTCAAAGGTCGTGAAAGGGAGTCATTGATACGTACTTGAAAGGATACAGAGGATACACACCTCATAATAAGGGAAACCCATCTGTAGTTGAAACCTAGGCGAATCATAATTTGTTCAAGAAAAGGTCATTCAACACGGTCGAAAGCCTTTTCCATGTCGAGCTTTAAGCTTGCACCTTTTGCAAGAGATGTTTCATCAGTATTTAAAGTATGGATGAGCTCATGTGCAATAAGGATGTTGTCAGTAATGTTCCTTCCTTGAACAAAAACAGCTTGATTGCCACTGATACACATGGGTATGATAGATTTTAGACGGTTAACAAGTACTTTTGAAATAGTTTTGTAAAGGACTGTGCAAAGGCTAATGGGTCTGAAATGGCGCATTGTAGTGGGGTCGTTGATTTTGGGAATAAGAACTATGATAGTACGGTTGACCTCTTCCATATTAACCGACCCTCTTAAGAGTCCGAGGCAGAGGTTTGTAAAGTCTTGGCCAAGGATATCCCAATGCTTCCTGAAGAAACCGCTTGAGAATCCGTCAACACCCGAAGCTTTCCTCGGGTCAATATCACGAAAAGCAATGGTAACTTCATCTGTTGTGAAATCCTTATTGAGGTTATTGTTCATTGTTTCGGTAACAATAGTGGGAATGTTATCCAAGATGGTAGAGGCAATAGTAGGAGAGGAAGACGTAAAAAGGCTTTGAAAGTAAGTAATAGCAGTAGACATGATGTCGTCTGTATGTGTTTTCTATATATTCTGGTTGTCTAGAAGTCTAGCAATATGATTCTTCCGCCATCGACTATTTGCTCTAGCATGAAAAAAAGAAGTATTTTCATCACCGTGTTCTAACTAGTGTGTCCGAGCTCGTTGAGCCCAGTATATTTCTTTCACATTCAACAAGCTATCAAGCTCACCTTTAGCAGAAATAAAGGTATGGATTTCCGTATCAGAAAGATGGCGTGTGACACATATTAATAAAAGCGTTCAGTTGAGTGATACGCTCATTGGATTTAATGCGTTTGTTAGTTTGCCAAGTAGCTAAGAATCGTCCAATATCCTGAAGTTTATGAAGTGTCGAGCGAGATTGGTTAGACCAAATCTCTCTAATTCGCGACAAAACTTCCGGGTCATCAGCCCAACAATTCTCATAGCGAAAAAGATTATTGGAGTGATTTGATCTGAGAGCTCGTGATGGGCTAGTGTCCATTAAGATAGGGCAATGATCAAAACGTGCCTGAAAGAACGATATAGCTTGGCAATTAGGGAATGAGTTAAACCAAGAGGAGTTACCAAGAAATCTATCGATTCGTTCCATAATGGTTTCCGTGTTACGCCCAAATCTAGTCCAAGTGAACCATCCAGTTGTTGGTTTACAGTAAAAAAGATCATTCTTGTCAAGACAATCTCTAAAATTATTAATTTGTGATCGCGCACGACGAATGCCGCCTTGTTTTTCATTATCATAAAGGATTTCACTGAAGTCTCCCCCTAAAAGCCAGGGAAGGGAAGAAGTTGATTTTAAAGTGTCTATTAATTGCCAAGTTTTGTATTTGTTTGCAGTTTCGGGGAAACCATGTAAACCAGAAAAATGAAATTGTAGTTGTCCAAAAGAAATAATGGCATCAATATGGCGATCCGAGTAGGTAAGTAAATCAATAGTAGTTTTGTCATTCCAAATGAGAGCAAGCCCTGTACAAGATTGGTTGGGTTCAACAGCTATGCAACCATGCATACCTAGATTTAACTTAATGCGGTCCATATTGTGTCTGTTTAACCTAGTCTCACAAAGAAATAGACAATCAGCATCATGCTTGGAGGAAGCACGTTGTAGAGCGTGAACTGCCTGGGCGTTGCCAAGACCCTGGCAGTTCCAACATAAGATTTTCATTTTGCTCGGCGGGGTAGATCACCGTCAACCGCCGCCGGAGAGTTTTTTCCGCTGCTCATCCCAGCTTTTCCATTAGAAGCCTTAGTCGAAGGACGAAGTCTCTTGGTTATGTAGCCCACAACAGAAGGTGGTGTTCGCTCGGAGTCTCTACTCGAGAAACGATATAGAATTAAAGAAGGAGAAGATACACAACAAGATGTATAGGTTAAGATACCAATCAAGGGTGGTATAATGAAAAAGAAATTAATGTGTTGAAGAAGCCTCAAATTAGCAAAATTATTTATAGGAGAGGGCAAAACACTATGAAAAGTGTTAGAAGAAATCCCTTTAAAGGGTGGTATATAAAGAGAAACATAAATGCTCAAGATGAAATGCCCCATTAACACAAAGGTATCAATAAGGATAAAGAAGAAAGGCGAAAAAACATTAATATAATGTATAGAGTAGAAAAACAAAGCAATAAAGGTATTATTATTCCATATAGAAGAAAGATGTGAATAAAAGGTCCTAAAAACAAATGCTATGCAGCAACGTATTCCTAAGAAACTGAAATACATAGGATAAAGAAAAAGAAGAAAGTCGGCATCATGCTTTGAAATAGCACGTTGTAAAGCAAGAACTGCCTGAGTGTTGCCAAGACCCTGACAGTTCCAGCAGAAAAGTGTCATATTACTCGGCGGGGTTGATCACCATCAACCTCCGCCGGAGAGTTTTTTGTGCTGCTCATCCCAGCTTTTTCGGTAGAAACCTTGGTCAAAGGACGAGGCCTCTTGGATTTGCTACCCTCATCGGAAGGTGGGGTTCGGTTGGTACCTCTATTGGAAGTAGTGGGACGAGTTACTCGAGTTACTCGTTTAGGAGTTGGGGCATTATCCAGCCAAGCAGCTGCTTCCTGGAAATCAGGATCATTGGCAAGGTCTGATTCTAACTCTTGGAGGTCCGGTTCTAGCAAATTAAACTCATCGGTGTCGTCATGGTTTTCTGGTATTGGAGGAATGTTAGAATTATGTTTGGGGAAGGCCATTTGTATTGGTTGGTTCGAGCACTTACGGGCTTGCAGCCTACTAGCAATAGTTGGGAGAGATCGAGGACCTCTTGGAGAAAGTTTGGGGGGTACAATACCTGGAGCAGTCGTTTGGTCCTTGACTAGAGATGATGGCATAGGAGATGTGTCATTCCTATTAGCATTACCCTGTTGTGTTGCTGAAGTTTGAGAGGAAGTTGTCGGACACTGAGTGTTAGAAAGAGCGGTGTTTAAGTAATGAATCCTCCCTATTTGCGAGGGTTGTGAATCCTTTTTCTTAGGTACATAGCGGAGCCAGTCGCCATATTGTAGATTTTCAAGGCGGGCATCGACAGGAACAGGACAGAAGTCCGTTGAGTGACCGACTTTACCACAACAATGACATATTGTGGGAAGACGCTCACATTGAAGAAAGCAAAACTTAGTGGATGCCCCCCCGCCAATGGCAACACAGCGCCTAATCGGCTTGGAAGCATCTAATGTTAATCCTACTCGGAGGTAGTCTATCATATTGAAATCGATCTTCCTGGTGTTGATTTTTGTAACTGTTCCAATTAAAGCCCCAAGAGATTCTCCAGTACGATGGGCGGATTCCTCAGAAGCAAGAAGGACATGGGGGATGTTATAAATACGTACCCAAATATTCATAGTATGAAAAGGGTGATCGTCTAGACTGGTGTTGGGGTTGTATTGCGCAAGGGCGAGCCATTCATCCTTATAAGTCCAAGGTCCCCTGGCCAGGATATCAGCTTTAGTTGTCTCATCTTTAAATCGGATGAGAAACAGATGTGGTTTCACAATACTCATGGAAACAATCTTAGCCGGAGTCCAAATTCCAGTAAAAGCTTTGACGATCACTTGGTCATCTATGTCTTTGGAAGTGCGAAGGTTCCCTAATAGGGTGGATTGTGCGTCCTCCTCAGAAGAATCCCAAGAAATACTGGGTTGAAAAATAGCAGATTGTTTATCTGTAGTGAATTGAAGATTTCTAAGTTGTTGAAGAAAAAACTTAGAATCCATTGAAGAGATGTCATGAAGGGTGAAAGAACGGTTGAAAAAGAAAAGAAAAGAGGGGAGGTTCGACCAAGGGGGACGTGGTAGGCGTAAGAATAATGTAATGAGCCATTGAAATTTTAACTGAGTAAAATACTCTAAAATTGAAATTAAGCAGTATAATCAGATTAAGAAGCCTATAATTAAATATTTGACCTCATAAAATTTGAATTAATTTTATTTTGTGACGGTTTTGTTGGTTTTAAAGCGTGCATTTTTGATTGAGCTTTACCATAAAACAATTGAAATTTTAACAGAGTAAAATACTCTAAAATGGAAATTAAGCTGTATAATCAGATTCAGAAGCCTATAATTAAATATTTGAACACAAAAATTTGAATTAATCTCAATTTTGTGATTGTTTTGTCGGGTTTAAAGCGTGCATTTTTGATTGGGCTTTAGAATAAAACAGTTGAAATTTTAACTGAGTAAAGTACTCTAAAATTGAAATTAAGCTGGTTTAAATAGATTCAAAGCCTATAATTACATATTTGAACTCCTAAAATTTGAATTAACTTTATTTTGTGACAGTTTTGTTGGGTTTAAAGCGTGCATTTCTAATTGAGCTTTACCGTAAAACGATCAAAATTTTAACGAGTAAAATACTCTAAAATGGAAATTAAGTTGTATAATCAGATTCAGAAGCCTATAATTAAATATTTGAACTCAAAATTTTTTAATTAATCTCAATTTTGTGATTGTTTTGTCGGGATTAAAGTGTGCATTTCTGATTGGGCTTTAGAATAAAACAGTTGAAATTTTAACTGAGTAAAATACTCTAAAATTGAAATTAAGCTGGTTTAATCAGATTCAGAAGCCTATAATTACATATTTGAACTCATAAAATTTGAATTAATTTTATTTTGTGACCGTTTTGATGGGTTTAAAGCGTGCATTTCTAATTGAGCTTTACCGTAAAACGATCGAAATTTTAACTGAGTAAAATAATCTAAAATGGAAATTAAGCTGTATAATCAGATTCAGAAGCCTATAATTAAATATTTGAACTCATAAAATTTGAATTAATCTCAATTTTGGGATTGTTTTGTCGGGTTTAAAGCATGCATTTCTGATTGGGCTTTAGAATAAAACAGTTGAAATTTTAACCGAGTAAAATACTCTAAAATTGAAATTAAGCTGGTTTAATCAGATTTAGAAGCCTATAATTACATATTTGAACTCATAAAATTTGAATTAATTTTATTTTGTGACCGTTTTGTTGGGTTTTAAGCGTGTATTTCTGATTGAGCTTTACCGTAAAATAATTGAAATTTTAGGTGAGTAAAATGCTCTAAAATTGAAATTAAGCTATATAATCAGATTCAGAATCCCATAATTAAATATTTGAACTCATAAAATTTGAATTAATCTCAATTTTGTGATTGTTTTGTCGGGTTTAGAGCGTGCATTTCTTATTGGGCTTTAGAATAAAACTGTTAAATCTTAAGTGAGTAAAATACTCTAAAATTGAAATTAAGCTGCTTTTATCAGATTCAGAAGCCTATAATTAAATATTTGAACACATAAAATTTGTTTTAATCTCATTTTACAACTGTTTTATAGACTTTAAAGTGTGCATTTCTGATTGGACTTTACAGTAAAACAGTTGAAATTTTAACTAAGTAAAATACTCTAAAATTGAAATTAGGCTGTATAATCAGATTCAGAAGTCTATAATTAAATAATTGGAATCTTAAATTTTGAATTAATTTTATTTTGTGACCGTTTTGTTGGGTTTAAAGCGTGCATTTCTGATTGAGCTTTTCAGTAAAACAATTAAAATTTTAACTAAGTAAAATATCCTAAAATTGAAATTAAGCTGTATAATCATATTCAAAAGTCTATAATTAAATAATTGAAATCTTAAATTTTGAATTAATCTCAATTTTGTGATTGTTTTGTCAGGTTTAAAGCATACATTTCTGATTGGACTTTACAGTAAAACAATTAAAATTTTAATTGAGTAAAATACTGTAAAATTGAAATTAAGATGTATAATCAGATTCAGAAGCCTATAATTAAATATTCAAACTCATAAAATTTGTTTTAATCTCATTTCATAGCCGTTTTGTTGAGTTTAAATCGTGCATTTCTAATTGGGCTTTACAGTAAAACAATTGAAATATTAATTGAGTAAATTTCTCTAAAATTGAAATTCAGTAGTATAATCACATTCAGAAGGTTTGAACTCATAAAATTTGAATTAATCTCATTATAAAACCGTTTTGTTGGTTTTAAAGCGTGCATTTCTGATTGAGCTTTATCGTAAAACAATTGAAATTTTAACTGAGTAAAATACTCTAAAATTGAAATTAAGTTGTATAATAAGATTCATAAGCCTATAATTAAATATTTAAACTCATAAATTTGAATTAATCTCAATTTTGTGACTGTTTTGTCGGGTTTAAAGCATGCAATTCTTATTGGGCTATAGAATAAAAAAGTTAAAATTTTAATTGAGTAAAATACTCTAAAATTGAAATTAAGCTGGTTTAATCAGATTCAGAAGCCTATAATTAAATATTTGAACTCATAAAAAAAATTTAATCTCATTTTACGACCGTTTTATTTAGTTTAAAGTGTGCATTTATGATTGGACTTTACAGTAAAACAGTTGAAATTTTAACTACGTAAAATACTCTAAAATTGAAATTAAGTTGTATAATCAGATTCAGAAGCCTATAAATAAATTTTTGAACTCATAAAATTTGAATTAATATCATTTTGTTGTCGTTTTGTTGGGTTTAAAGCGTGCATTTCTGATTGAGCTTTACCGTAAAACAATTGAAGTTTTAACTAAGTAAAATACTCTAAAATTGAAATTAAACTGTATAATCAGATTCAGAAGTGTATAATTAAATATTTGAACTCATAAAATTTGAATTAATTTTATTTTGTCACAGTTTTGTTTGGTTTAAAGCGTGCATTTCTGATTGAGTTTTACCGTAAATAATTGAAAATTTAATAGAGTAAAATACTCTAAAATTGAAATTAAGCTGTATAATCAGATTAAAAAGCGTATAATTAAATATTTGAACACATAAAATCTGAATTAATTTTATATTGTGATCGTTTTGTTGGGTTTAAAGCGTTAATTTCTCATTGAGCTTTACCGTAAAGCCTTTGAAATTTTAACTGATTAAAATACTCTAAAATTGAAATTAAGCAGTATAATCAGATTAAGAAGCCTATAATTAAATATTTGACCTCATAAAATTTGAATTAATTTTATTTTGTGACTGTTTTGTTGGTTTTAAAGCGCGCATTTCTGATTGAGCTTTACCGTAAAACAAATGAAATTCTAACAGAGTAAAATACTCTAAAATGGAAATTAAGCTGTATAATCAGATTCAGAAGCCTATAATTAAATATTTGAACTCAAAATTTTTTAATTAATCTCAATTTTGTGATTGTTTTGTCGGGATTAAAGCGTGCATTTCTGATTGGGCTTTAGAATAAAAACAGTTGAAATTTTAACTGAGTAAAATACTCTAAAATTGAAATTAAGCTGGTTTAATCATATTCAGAAGCCTATAATTACATATTTGAACTCATAAAATTTGAATTAATTTTATTTTGTGACCGTTTTGTTGGGTTTAAAGCGTGCATTTCTAATTGAGCTTTACCGTAAAATGATCGAAATTTTAACTGAGTAAAATAATCTAAAATGGAAATTAAGCTGTATAATCAGATTCAGAAGCCTATAATTAAATATTTGAACTCAATCTTTCACCAGCTAACTCGGCATCAAAGTTGAGCTTCTTGATTGCCCAATAAACCTTATGCTCTAGCTCGACCGGGAGGTGACATGCCTTGCCATAGACTAACTTAAATGGAGACAATCCTAGGGGGGTTTTGAAAGCTGTTTGGTATGCCCACAAAGCTTCATCAAGCTTTGGTGACCAATCCTTCCTTCTTGGATTCACCACTTTTTCCAAAATTTGCTTGATTTCACAGTTGGAAACCTCGGCTTGCCCATTGGTTTGGGGATGATATGCCATGGCAATTTTGTGTTGCACCCCATATCTTTGTAATGCCTTGGCAATCAACTTGTTGTCAAAGTGGGTGCCTTCATCACTGATGATAGCCCTTGGCGTGCCAAATCTTGTGAAAATGTCATTATGAAAGAACTTAAGCATGGTCTTTGAATCGTTCCTTGGCGTCGCAATGGCTTCTACCCACTTGGATACATAGTCCACTGCCAAAAGGATGTATAAGTCTCCAAATGAGGATGGGAATGGTCCCATAAAGTCTATGCCCCACACATCAAACAACTCTATCTCCAAAATATTTTGTCGTGGCATTTCATGACGTCTGGAGATATTCCAAGTTCTTTGACATCGATCGCAGGCTTGGTAAAATGCCTGGGCATCTTTGAATAAGGTATGCCAATAAAAACCTGATTAGAGGACCTTAGCAGCAGTCCTCATACCTCCGAAGTGTCCACCACACGGGCTTGTATGACAGTGATGCAGAATAGCTCTTTGCTCCTTTTCCGGCATGCATCTTCGGATAATTTGATCGGTACAACGCTTGAACAGATATGGCTCATCCCAGAAATAGAACCGTACGTCATGTCTGAATTTCTTCCTTCCCTGGCTAGTCATGTCAAAAGGCAAAACACCACTAACAAGAAAATTAACAAGGTCAGCGTACCACGGAATTGTCGTGGCATAAAGGATTTTCTCATCGGGAAATTCATCTTGTATTTCAATTTTGTCATGACCTTAGTGCCTATCAATGAGCCTAGGTTTAGCACCTCTAGGTCAAATTCTTGCAACAGCAGTATCCATCAAATGAGCCTAGGTTTAGCATCCTTTTTAGTCACTAAGTACTTAATTGTTGAGTGATCGGTGTGAACAATGACCTTAGTGCCTATCAAGTATGACCTAAACTTGTCAAATGTAAATATCACGGCAAGTAGCTCTTTCTCTGTGGTAGTGTAGTTAAGTTGTGCTTCATTTAAAGTACGGCTAGCATAATAAACAACATGAAAAATTTTACCTCGACACTGCCCCAAGATTGCTCCAACGGCGTAGTCGCTTGTATCGCACATCAAATCGAACGGTAAGGTCTAATCTGGGGGAACAACAATTGGTGCAGTGATCAGGCTTCGCTTCAGGTCTATGAAAGCGCCATGACATTTTTGATCGAACATAAAAGGTTGATTCTGCTGCAACAACATGCACAAGGGCTTGGAGATCTTGGAGAAATCCTTTATGAATCTTCGATAGAATCCCGCGTGTCCAAGGAAACTTCTTATGCCCTTAACATTTGCTGGCGGTGATAGCTTCTCGATCTTAGCTTTGTCTACCTCAATGCCTTTGTGTGAGATTTTATGGCCCAGCACAATACCTTCTATCACCATGAAGTGACATTTCTCCCAATTCAGCACAAGGTCAGCTTCTTCACATTGCTTCAGGACCTTTGCTAAATTGCCAAGACAATTCTGGAAACTGTCTCCAGAAACAAAGAAATCATCCATGAAAATCTCAAGAGTCTTCAACCATATCAGAGAAGATAGCTTGTATGCAGCGTTGGAAAGTTGTCGAGGCATTACACAATCCAAAGGCCATCCTTCGAAAAGCATAAGTGCCATAAAGACAAGTGAATGTAGTCTTCTCTTGATCCTCCGGTGCTATAGCTATATTTGGTTATACCCCGAATATCCATCCAAGAAACAATAGAAAAGCGATCCAACATTTGGTCGATCAAGGGTAGAGGAAAGTGGTCCTTCTTCGTAGCCTTGTTGAGCTTGCGATAGTCCATACAAATCCTCCATCTGGTCACTACGCGCGTCGGCAATAGCTCATTGTCCTCATTGCTCACCACGGTTGTGCCTCCCTTTTTGGGCACACACTGAACTAGACTTACCCATGAATTATCCGATATTGGGTAAATAATTCCAGCATCAAGCCATTTGAGAATATCCTTCATAACAACTTGCTTCATAATGGGGTTGAGTCTACGTTGTGGCTCCACAGATTTGCCATGGCATTCTTCCAGAAGAATCTTATGCATACAGATAGTAGGACTAATCCCCTTTAAATCTGCCATGGTCCATCCTATTGTTCGTTTATGCTGTGACAAAACAGCAAGTAGACTTCTCTCTTGATCAGAATTTAGATTTGCAGAAATAATAACAGACAGGGTCTCGTTTTCACCCAGATAAGCATATTTCAAATGCTGTGGAAAAATCTTCAGCTCCAACTTTGGTGCATCGAGTAACGAAGGCTTTGGAGGACTGAATTCCTTGAAATCAAGAGGTTCAAAGCTCGAATGATTTCTAGCTATCAGCAAACTAGATTTATGTTCTTCCAATGAAGATTCACTAGCTTCTTCCTATCCTCCATTCATGTGCTCTTCATACTCATCTAGTTGCACAAAATTGTTGTGAAAAAATGATCAGCTTCCGTTAATGGCTCATAATCTGCTTCTAAAATGCTCCGACATTCTTCAGAATCATCCATGTACTTGAGAGAACTGTTGATGTTCACGGTCAATCATTGATTTGCTACGTGCATTGTAAGCTCACCCTTCTAACAATCAATGAGAATTCGACCGGTTGCTAGGAAAGGTCTCCCTAAGATAATGAGTGTATTAGCATCAGCCTCACAATCAAGTATAAGGAAGTTGGCTGGAAACACGAATTTGTTCACCCTCACTATGACATCTTCAATCTTCCCCTCACGTCTCACATGGGAACGATCGGCTAGTTGCAATATGACGGATGTTGGTCTCGCATCTCCCATGCCAAGCTTCCCGAAAATAGACTTGGGCATCATATTTACACTCGATCCAATATCACAGAGTGCTTTTCCAATGAACTTCTCTCCAATGGACACGGAATAGTGAAGCTGATCTTTTTTTTTCAACGGTAGTGTACTCAAAGCAGAGCAATACTCTTTTGTCGTGGCAATTGTCTCAAACTTCTCCACCTTACGCTTCTTTGTGACTATCTCCTTAAGAAATTTAGCGTAGGTGGGCATCTGGTCAATTGCCTCCAAGAGTGGGACATTTATGTATAACTGATCCAATTTATCAACAAACTTTTTGAACTGGATTTCATCGTTGTGCTTCTTCAGCCTCTGGGGAAAGGGTGGTGGGGTCTAAATTCTTCCACTAGTGGTATAGGAACTGTTTTTGCCGTGGCATTTCTACTCGCTCCTTCGGCAGGTTCCTTCGTCAAACCTTCCTCTTTGTCCTTTTTCTCGAGAATTTGCTCAGGCATTTCTTCTTGCATAGGTTCGGGTAGGGAATACTCAAATTTCTTCACCCCAAACTTATCTTGCTGATTAAGTTGAGTGCCACTTCTTAGTGTGATTGCGTTACATTGTTCTTTACCATGCGGCTTAGTGACTTCAGTATCACTCGGCAGAAGTCTAGGATGATGCTCCTGTAATGTTGTGGCAATTTGGCCATCCCAACTTTCTAGTAGAGTTCCTTGGTTCTTGATAGCTGTTGTATGCTCTTGAAGCATCGTCTTGGTACTTAGAATAAATTCTTGCATAGTTGCCTCCAAAGAACTGGTATTTGATGATGATGATGCCCCCTTGTTCTGATTATGCCAGGGCATATTCGCTTGAAACTGCTGGGGCTTGTTGTGATTCCGCACTGGGGAATTAAGATTGTTGGTTCCTTGATTTCCCCATGAAAAATTCGAATGTTGTCGTCATCCTGGATTATAGGTGTTTGAGTAGGGATTGTTGTTTCTTCGGTTGTAATTGCTCACATAATTGGCTGTCTCATAGTTTCCTAGGCACTCGCTCTCAAGATGATTCTCATGGCATAATAGACATGCTGAACTGGCCATCTTCACTTCCTTCACTTTGTTGGAACGTTGAATGCTCTGCAACATGTTGGTGATAGCTGAGAGTTGGGCGGATAGTGAATCTTTAGCATCAAGCTCGAATGTTCCTTGCGCCTTCCTCCTGGTTCCAAGTCTTGTAGAAGGAAATTGATAATCATTGTTGGCAGTTCTATCAAGTATGTCAAATGCCTCCTCGGATGATTTGTCTAACAAAGTTCCATTTGCCGAGGCATGTAGCATCATCCTAGTAGGTACATTGACTCCGTTGTAGAACATCACAACTTGAGTCCAATCTTAAAATCCATGATTTGTACACTTGCGAAGCAATCCCTTGTATCGATCCCAACATTCACACATCGACTCGTTGTCACCTTGTCGAAAAGAAGCTATGTCATTTCTAAGCTGAGTATTGAGATTCGGAGGATTATACCGCAGCAAAAAGCTCTTTCATAGATCAGCCCATAAATCCATCGATCCGGATGGTACTCCACTCAACCATCCCCTTGCTCGGCCGCATAAAGAATAAGGGAATAACTTGAGCTTCAAGAATCCTCATGAAACTCCTTGTTGACGGAATGAGTCACAAACTTCTAAAAATGCTCGAATATATTATCTTGCGTCTTCATGCACCATTCCTCTAAATTGCCCAATCGAGTTTAGCATATTGAACATAACAGGCTTAAGTTCGAAATATGTAGCTGTAATTTCTGGTGCCACGATGCCAGGATTAAAATCATCCAAGATAGGATTTAAATGATCCCTAATAGCTCTCGGTCGAGGTGCATTTCCCCGACATTTTGAACTACTGGGTCTTGCATTGCTGGTGGGTCTATAGCTTTACGCTGATTACGTCGTCTTTGTTGAAACAAACGCTCAATTTCAGGCACTATAGGATAGAGAGGTCCGTCAGTAGATGATATAAAATATAGCGGGATAGATGGTGGTGGTATGATGTTGGTTAGATTTGTCCTTGGCACCCTCCTAATCGCAATTGAATAGGCAAACACCTGCAAACGAAACGAATCTCTCCGGTGAATTGATGGTATTTTGTTGTCCTAGGCACCCTCATATCCGTAATTAGATAGACAAACACCAAAATCGGCTCTAACTCACCCTCCTAAACGCGATTGCTTAGGCAAGCGAGAGTGTGAAGATAATCTCCCTCATAAAAAACTTGAAGTACTTATGTTGAAGAAGACTTCTAATAAGAAAAATAGCAAGATGGCAACCTTGCAAATAAAATGGCCCAAGGCCAAGAGTTTTATAACTCAACAATTCATATTCTTCATGTCTTTTACAAGAGAAGAGGTTGTCCCCTTTTATAGTCTAAAAGAGATTTTACAATTACCTAAAAGATAGCTAATCAATCCCTAAAAATCATAATTTTGATAGCTTACTAGAATATATCCCCTAAAATCAGCTTATGGATAGCTAATCAAAAGGATCCTAGAGAATAAAATAAAATATTAATAATAATGGTCAAATCTTCATAATCTAGCATTGAATTAATTTATTTTAATGTCTAATTCACCCAAAAGCTTTATATACTAGCTTTTGGGCTGAATTTTACAAAATCTCATAACAATCCCGTATCTAGATTTCTGCATGCGCAATCTTGAATAAAATGAACATATCTTGAGCTTCCGATGTCCGATTGATGCGTTTCAAGATGCGTTGAAAAGGTAACTGAATGACGGTCAATTTGTTAGAAGACAACTCTGCCCATAAATGCACGGATCCAATCCGAAAAATCCTCTCAAGTTGGCTGATTTTCCAGACTTTACCAACATATTTAGCTTTCTGCTCGATGTGCATTACTTTCGCTCACTTATGCATGTATCAGTAGACCTTCTGGACATACACTAAAAAGACAAACAAATAAAACAAGTAAAACTAAACTAATAAAATAAACTAAGTAAAACGAAAATGCTAAAACCAAAATGAAAAACTTTACTCTAAATAGATCCCCGACAACGGTGCAAAAAAATGGTGTGTTCTGTGTAGTGCTATAAATGATGTATGTGAACATACATATATGTGCAAGTATACACAGTCATACAATTAATAATAGGGTGAGTGAGTATCGTTCCCACGAGGATCTAAGGTAAAGTGCAAGGTAATTTTGTCAAGGCAAAAAGGTGTTACTAACTAAAAAGGGAAAACAAGGGAAAAGATATAAACAAGAGAAAATGAATATGTACGGTGAGGTGTTGTGTAGAAATGCTATGGCAATTCTAGAATGCAAGCAACTAAAATATGCCACGGCAAAGTGGAATGGAAGATGATGGCAAGGTGGATGTATGAAAGTGATATGTGGAGTGGAAAGCAGTGTGATTGCAAGATAACAAGTAAAACAAAGAAATCAGTTTGTAAATGCTGAGGCAATAACAGGATGCAAAAACACGTTAAGCAATATGGTGTATTATCCCTCTATTGATGAACTCTCTCGGGAATGACTGGTGGAAGCTCCTATGGACGTCTCACCCCTTACTCCTACCTAACATATAGCTACTACGGTGTATATCTACTCGATAGAGGTTTCTAAACTAATCCCGCTCTTCTGAGTCATAATAACCTGACAGACTAAAATGCTATGGCATCTCGTGTCACTCGAGTAGCACTAGTCTATCGATAAAGCACACTCCTTTTAGTCGTTGAAATCCTCACCTACGCCTCTTCCGAGTGCTCTAGGCTTAGATTAGGCCCTATTTTCAGTCTAGAACCCATTGCTCACGTAGATCCTCCCTTAGCTCCTTTCGATGATCTAAAGATCTATAGCTACGCCTCTTCCGAGTGCTCTAGTATGCACCTAAACACGGGACACTTCCGTGCCTCTTACAATGCATAGATGATTATCAACAATGAGCAAAGCAAATATACAAACACATAGAAGGCAATATATTAATAAAAACAAAAAATAATCATAAACAGAAGCAACCACCTAGACAAAGCTCACATGGTGGTGCAAAATGTTGAAAGTAATATCATCCACATAAAACCTTAAACATTTAACAATTATCCTCATAAAATATGAAAAATAAAGCAAGGGAAGGAGGACTAGAAGACATCCTCGGTTGTGCAGGCCGCCGACTTCTTCAACCACCACGAGACGCCTTGGTGTGCTAGCCCCTTCCGGGTGCCTAGCACACCACTCCCTTTGAGCTCTATCAATGGAGGTCCCTTCGGCTAGAGTTTGGAGGAGAAAGGTGGTGGCTTTCCACCGCCGCAAAACCGCTCCAAAGGTCCTCTTTTTCTGTGTTTTTGTTCCTCAAAAATGCCCTCCTTTTCTTGTAGGTCACCATGTCTTTAAAAAGGGTGAAAAACCCTAGAAGATAGTAAAAATCCCATTTCTACCCCCTTCACGTGATGGCATTTCTACAGGGCTAACAGTGGTGACAGTGGTCCCCTACTGAGGTGGCTCGCAATCAGGCAATATTGGTTGTGGTCCCCTACCGAGGTGGCTGTGGCCAGGCTGTAATGGCACCAGCTGGCACTCTTATCAAAATATCTCTTTATCTTCTAGCTTAGCACAGGAGTCCTCCAGCTTTGCCATGGCATTTTCCCATCGCTATACTTTTGTGAATGCCATGACAAATTGCCTCAACTTCCATTTTTGCTTTACCTGTGCAACACAACTGAAAAGAACTACCTTTTCCATTAAATAGAACCTACTACCACATAAAAATGCTAAGGCATAACTAGAAGATTACATACAATGTTATCAGTATAGCCTTAAATAGAACCTATATGAGCTTAAAGACACTCAATAACTTAAGTAAAAAGGCCTAAAATATAGCCTTTTTGCGGAGTTATCAGTATCCGACCATGCCATGAAGATGAAGTGTAAACCGTAACGATCCTAGTGTAGCGAAGCACTGGTTTGAAACCTCTTTTTGTGTAGCGAAACACTGATTTGAAACCTCTATCTGTGGTAGAAGCATCAAGTATTATATGTTGCCATATACAGATAAGTAGGGTTTTCAGGGTTTTTGATACGCTCCAACTCTCCAATGGTTGTTGTAGAGAGAAGCTTTGATTGTCTCGATCGTGATTGCAAGCAAGCCTTGATCCTCATACGCGTTCCTTGTTTTTTTGATGAAGAAAAGACGGTGAAATGGTGTAAAGAGGGTTGCGGAAGTATAGGGTATATGTGTAATTGGTAAGGGATGGTTGGGTGATATTTTGGTTAGGGAAATAAATGGAAAAGGTGATAGTGAAGGCTAGGGAAGTCGATTAAGGTGATGGACGAAAGGGTTAGGATAGAATGTATGGAAGGTGGTAAAGAAATAGTATTCAAAGGTAACAAAAGTAGAACTTATACTATGAAGCATAAACCCAACTTATAGTATGCTTTGAGGGTGGTATAGGACTTAGACCCTTAGGAAATAAGTTCCTAGAATCTTAAGTATGGGTGGCAAAGATAGGAGACGCCACAAACCTATATAATAGATTTGATAAGTCAATATAGTTCTAAAAAGAACAAGTTTGAGAGTAAACTCACAAAGTAATTTTGTATTGATCAAAGATGTGATTTACAAATGAATTTAAGTCCTATTTATAGTTTTCTAAGAGGTTTGGCTGAAATGGCCTTTAACTATTCGGATAACCATTCATTTGAATGGTGTCTCCCTCCAAATCTATTCGAAAAGATGTAACTTCTCGGTCTACCCTGCACTGTCTTCAGTAATTTGGCCATATCTCGAATTCCCGATATCGGATTGATGCGATTCAACATGCGTTGGAAAGATAAGAGATAGGGGAACAACTTTTCATGAAGATATTGAAACCCAATTATGCTTGTATCCTGCTCGAAAATGGCAAACAAGTGGACCATTATGAATCTGTCCATTGAAAAGTGCTACCTCTTTGTTTTGGCGCCCACTTCCTTTCCCTCCATGATCTTGGCACCTAATATGAATAATGGACGGACATGATGCTTGGTGACGGGTAGGTGACCTTCGGGTGTTGACCTTGGAGTGATAGCTAGAGTTGAGGTGAGCTAATCGAGCTGGGAGTGAGCTGGATTGAACTAAGCTATCTAGCTGAAAGACTTAGCTAAAGTTTGAAGTTGAAATAAGCTAATCCAGGTTGCCTTTAGCAAAGTGAGCTGGTCCATCAGCTTCCTTATACTCTCTTCTAGTGTGAGGAGTGTTTTGGAGCTAATCCGAATCTCCTAAGGCCTCGTTTTCAATTATGCTTCATTTGAGCTTGTATGGGACTTGTGAGCTGACATGGAGCTATTCTTTAGTCCTTTAAGTACTGTAGGAGTGTTCCATGCATTTCCAAGCTCTTTTGAAGTTGGCTCCTTGTGTTTCTAGCATTGTCTTCCGTTTAGCTTCTTCTGAGCTGACTGAGTTGACACCGAGCTACTATTTACTCCTTGATCTGTAGGTAAGTCCTATGAAGAAAACATAATAATGGAAATAATTAGAATACTTAAAATACTTAACATGAGTTTAGAACTAAGCTAAAACTTTAATCTACGTGGTTATATAACTATTCATTTTTATAGCTTAAGTAATATAACTCTTAAGTAGCTTAATATAAAGTATATAAAAGTAATAAATACTAAGATCAATAAGATAACTCTCCTTTGATCCCATGCGTGAAATGAAACATGAAAGCATGAGATAAATGAGCAGAAATGTGCACACATCATTCCCCTTCTTTTAGGCGATTTGTCCTCAAATCGAAAGGGTTTTCCAATGAATAATTCCTTGATGCAAGGGCGGTCAATTGCTTCAATGATGGAATAAATTGATGAAACTTTTGCTTGAAGTATAGGCCTCCGATAGGGTCATTTTCAAAGAGATCTTTCAGATATCCTTTTTCGAGATAGTCATTCACAACATGTTCCCTTTGGATCCTTCTCTCATACCTCTTGGAATCTCCATACCCCTGGGTGTAGAGACTTGTCCTTTGGATGTGTTGTTCTGAAGCATCACAACTGTTGGTGTATAGATATTTCCTTCGGCTTGAACCATCACATCTCTTAGAATAGGTATTTGCAAAGTGTCTTTTGGTGAAGAATTGAACCACACTTTGACGTGAATCATCATTCCCTTTTCTGGATGTACATATCTTTTCAACAATTTTAAGCTTTGTACCTTTCCAAATGATGTCCCTTGAGTAGGTGGATATTGCTTGCTTAATTTCCTTGAAAAGATTGATTCTGTTGCACCAAATTATCTCAAAATGACAAAGGAATTTGTTATCATAGGATGTTATGATAATTCCTTTGCTGCAAAATACACCATCGTCAGAAAATAAGAAGTTATAAAAAATATATGGAAATAACAAACCATGGTGGGTATTTTAAGGGCGTTGGCTACTGAATTCTCTTCAAGATTGACAATTCACTTGGAATGTCAATGGTTGCAACTTTTGGATGGCACAAATACTTGTTCTTTGACCAAGAATGATTCTTCATCGTCTAACCATTGCAAATAATATGGGCTTGAATGATTGATCGTCTTGAGTCCTAACTTTTTCACCAAATAAGTGCTAGCAATGTTTGTAAAACTCCCATTGTCTATGATAACAGAGCACACTTTACCATTTACATGGCATCGTGTCTAAAAGATGTTTGATCGTTGTTGATCATCTAGCACGTCTTCGAACCTATTTTCTCTTTTTCCCAAGGATGATGGATTGTTGTAAGAATTTTGGGACATGGTTAGTGAAAATAAAAGAAAAAATATAGACCTCACAACAAACACAAAAAAATCCTCACGGTCTCTCCAAGGAAAAGAAGTTGTTACTCAAATCACTTGTGTTTGCACTTTAGGACTTAATGGCTTTTATTGTCCTCTTCTGATCTCACAACTCTCTTGCCTTTTACCACTCGAATTCTCGTCACAAATTCTTAATAGAACTAAATTAAAACCTGTCAAAACTATTAGTATAGATGTTGTTGGCGTTTGGGCTACAAGATAAGGGTTAGGTTAGAGAAAAGAAAGAGAATGAAGAAATAAAAAAAAGAAGAAAAAGAAAGTGCAAGGACTAATATGAAACTTGTATAAGAATAGAATGAAATAACAAAGGAAAGATAGTATGTTACTACAAAACTTACTTACAAACCAATCGTGAACAATCAAACTTGAGGAACTTCTCCGAGTTGGTCATTTGCTTGTTTTGTGCTTCTTGCCTTCATTTCAAATGCGAATCTGATTTTTTTTTGAACTTTTTTTTTTACTAATTCAGACTCTTTGAGAGAAATCTGAATTTGCAACTTCTCTCTTTTTTTTTTTGCAAATTTCAAAAATTCTCTTTTTTTATCAGAACTGAAATTCACAAGAAGGAGGCTTACTTGAATCTACCTTAGCTCTGATACCATATGATATGCTCCAACTCTCCAATGGTTGTTGTAGAGAGAAGCTTTGATTGTCCCGACCATGATTGCAAGCAAGCCTTGATCCTTGTACGTTTTTCTTGTTTTTTGATGAAGAAAAGATGGTGAAATGGTGTAAAGAGGGTTGAGGAAGTATAGGGTATATGTGTGATCGGTAAGGGATGGTTGGGTGATATTTTGGTTAGGGAAATAAATGGAAAAGGTGATAGTGAAGGCTAGGGAAGTCGATTAAGGTGATGGACGAAAGGGTTAGGATAGAATGTATGGAAGGTGGTAAAGAAAGAGTATTAAAAGGTAACAAAAGTAGAACTTATGCTATGAAGCATAAACCCAACTTATAGTATGCTTTGAGGCTGGTATAGGTGATACGAATCTGGTTGCGGAATATCCGAATTTGTATTTGTGATTGCCCGATCGTGATTCTAGTAAGTAACTAAAATGAAAAATAGGAACTTTAAAATGAAACCTATAAGATGATATGAAATGGATAGATAATA
Organism: Abelmoschus esculentus; assembly: GCA_035048815.1. Taxonomy (NCBI): domain Eukaryota; kingdom Viridiplantae; phylum Streptophyta; class Magnoliopsida; order Malvales; family Malvaceae; genus Abelmoschus; species Abelmoschus esculentus. The sequence goes on along the minus strand of JAUCBN010000051.1, from coordinate 7,664,634 downwards.
TAGTGAAATGGAATGATGATAAGATGGTTGTTGTGCTTAGGATGAAGTATGGAAAATATGTATGTATGGAAGATGGAAGTGAAGAGAAGAAATGTAATTGATGGTGCGGTGTAAACAAAGGAGGAACCAACACTAAAAAGTGAAGACCCGTTCCTAAAGAGTTTTTAAACCGTGACTTAGGTGAAAGGCTAATGGATTGTGACCCTCTAGCTATAAGAACTAGGAACCAGCAATATGAAAAGATGAAAAGGGATGAATGCCACAAGAACAATCTTTCAAGCCAATAAAGTTCAAAAAGAACTATAAAAGAGAAACACTCTCAAGTTATAATATATGCCAAAAGTTGTCCCTTTTACAATGAAATGAGTGCCTATTTATAGGAGTAAGACAACAACAAATTGATTGGCCTAGACAAAGATTAAAGACTCATTATTCTAGTGTTAAAGGCCTATTAATTTGTAGGTTATCATATCTCCTATTGACAGCCAGAAAGTTTGATCTAGAAGGATGAATGTGGACATTCTTAGGATGAATGTAGACATACATATCATCCACAAGTAGAAACCCTTGGGCTGATGGTTGATTAAGTTTTCATTCATCCTCACTTAAGGGGCTATTATAAAGCATTGAATTCATCAATTGAATGGTCTCTTGAATTCTTGGAAGAAGCATCTTGTGACTATTCCCGTATTGAATTTCCAGCATGCACTGTCTTCAATAATTTAATCATATCTTAAGCTCTTGATATCGTATTGAGGTGATTCAAAGTGCTTTGGAAAGATAAGGAATAGGGGAATAAGTTTTAAGAAGACCTCAAGACTCAAATATGCTCGTATCCAATCCAAAAATGGCAGACAAGTTGACTGATATTCCTTGAATTCCCTCCTTAAGTATTGTTTTAATTGTTGCCTTTACTCTCCCTTAAGTGGTGATAATGAAGACTTTTATTACATGTCTTTTCTTGCTTGCTTGCTGAAACTGACAGCCTTAAAGTGATGTAAAGACTCTCTTGAAAGCCTTAAAACCATTGCTGGAAATAACAACCTTCAAGTGGTGTAATTGCTCCATTGAATTGCATTGTAACCAATCAACCTTGATGTGTCTTCAAGGGTCTTTAATTGATGTAAATGCCTTGTCATTCCTGAGAATATGATCAGCCATTTTCTCCAAAAGAATATCTTAGATGAAATATATAAGCAAACATTAGATAACAACTTTATTCAATAAAAATGAAAGTGAATGCATAAAACAAATTTAATGAGCTAGTTTAATTAATGAAACTAGTTACATTGAATGATCTAGTTTAATTAATTAACTCACGCACTAAATTAACTCATAAACATAAGAGAACTAACATGCTTTAAGTGAACTATCATGCATTAATTAAACTAATAAACTTAATTGCACTACATGCTTAAATGATCATCAAGCATTATTTATTCATGCACACATGCTGAAACTAAATTTAAAAAACTTAAGAAAGAACTCATGCAAACTCATGCACAAGTAGGAGGTTGTATTGTTACAACAAAGTTGGTGTTGCATTCTCTAATTTCCAGCCTTGAATAAATAGATTTCCCATGGCCTCTTGAAATTTTATGGTTTTAGCACGAGTCATAGGTCCAATAGGAAATTCTTCTGGTTCATTGTTGGATGTGATCATATCATTCCCTCCCTCTTGAGAGCGATTTGTCCCCAAATCGTCACCTACATCAAATGGAGATAAATCCGCCACATTAAATGTTGCACTGACATTAAACTCACCTGGGAGGTCTAATTGATAGGCATTATCATTGATACGCTTGATCACTTGAAAAGGACCATCCCCTCTAGGCATCAATTTTGATTTGCGTTGGGCTGGAAATCTTTCTTTTCTCATGTGTAGCCAAACCCAATCTCCCGGCTCAAATATAATTCGTTTACGTCCCTTGTTAGCTTGTTGCTCATATTGCCTACTTCTCTTTTCAATATTGTCCCGCACTTGTTGATGGAGTTTCTTGACAAATTCAGACTTGTTTCTTCCATCTTTATTCACAATTTGATCAGCGGGCAAAGGTAATAAATCCAATGGAGTTGAGGGATTGAAACCATACACTATTTCGATTGGTGACATTTTAGTGGCAGAATGAATGGATCGGTTATAAGCAAACTCCACATGTGGAAAGCTTTCCTCCCATGTCCTCAAATTCTTTTTGATGATTATGCTCAACAACATGGATAACACCCGGTTCACCACTTCAGTTTGACCATCTGTTTGTGGATGGCAAGTTGTGGAAAACAACAACTTGGTTCCAATCCTGCTCCATAATGTTCTCCAAAAATGGCTTAAGAACTTCACATCTCGATCAGATACGATAGTTCTTGGAACACCATGCAATCTCATGATTTCCCTGAAAAATAAATTAGCAACATGTGAAGTATCATTAGTCTTATTACAAGGAATAAAATGAGCCATTTTAGAGAATCGATCCACTACTACAAAGATGGAATCTTTGTTATTCTTTGTACGTGGCAGCCCAAGTACAAAATCCATGGATATGTCTACCCAAGGTGCATTAGGAATAGGTAGTGGGGTATATAGGTCATGGGGCATGACTTTTGACTTGGCCTTTCTACATGTGATACAACGCTCACATAGCTTCTCAACATCTCGTTTCATCTTTGGCCAATACAAGTGCTCTTGAAGCATGTTCAACATCTTTGCTACTCCAAAAAGTCCCATTAATCCTCCACCATGTGCTTCCTTAAGGAGCAACTCTCGAATGGATCCTTGTGGAATGCAAAGCTTCCCTTTCTTGAATAGGTATCCATCATCTCTATAAAACTTATCATGTGCACCTTTCTCACAGATTTTGTATACTTCACCAAAATCATGGTCAAACTCGTATAATTCCTTAATGAAAGCATAACCCAACAATTTAGAGTCTAAGGTGTTAAGAAGGGCATACCTACGTGATAGTGCATCAGCAACAATGTTTTCCTTACCCTTTTTATACTTGATCACATAAGGGAAGGCTTCAAGAAACTCAACCCATTTGGCATGTCTCTTGTTTAGCTTATGTTGACCCTTGATGTGCTTTAATGCCTCATGGTCTGTATGGATGATGAATTCTTTAGACCATAGGTAATGCTGCCAAGTTTCCAATGCCCGAATTAGTGCATACATCTCCTTATCATAGGTTGGATAATTGAGTGTAGCTCCACTCAATTTCTCACTAAAGTAGGCTATGGGGCGTCCTTCTTGAGATAAAATTGCTCCAATTCCTAAACCTGAAGCATCACATTCAACCTCAAAAACTTTGTTAAAATCAGGTAAAGCTAACAATGGTGCATTAATTAAACAATCCTTAATCAGGTTAAAGGATTTCTCTTGTTCTTCACCCCAAAAGAAGTTGGAATTCTTTTTAATGACTCCGGTTAAAGGAGCAGTTAAGGTGCTGAAATTAGGTACAAACCGACGATAGAAGCTTGCTAAACCATGAAAGCTTCTAACTTGGCTAATGCTTGTTGGTCTAGGCCATTCTTCAATTGCCTTAACCTTCTCTCTATCAATTTCTAATCCATCTGCACTCACAACAAAACCTAGGAAAACAACCTTGTTAGTGCAAAATATGCATTTTTGTAGATTAGCATAAAGTCTTTCATTTCTCAAAACATCTAACATTGACCTTAGATGCTGAACATGTTCATTCAAACTCTTGCTATAGATAAGAATATCATCAAAATACACTACACAAAACTTACCCAAGAATTGTCTAAGGATGTGATTCATTAATCTCATAAAAGTGCTTAGTGCATTAGTTAGACCAAACGACATAACCAACCACTCATATAATCCTTGTTTAGTCTTGAATGCAGTTTTCCACTCATCCCCTTCTCGCATTCGAATTTGATAGTAACCAATTTTAAGATCAATCTTAGAGAAGACATTAGAACCACTAAGCTCATCTAACATATCATCTAAACATGGAATAGGATGACGATACTTTACCGTTATTTTGTTCACCGCACGACAGTCCACACACATGCGCCATGTACCATCTTTCTTAGGCACAAGTAAAACAGGTACTGCACAAGGACTAAGGCTCTCTCTAACATAACCCTTTTCTATCAAATCTGAAACTTACCTTTGTAACTCCTTAGTTTCCTCGGGGTTACATCGGTAAGCTGGTCGGTTAGGAATGATAGCACCAGGAACAAAGTCAATTTGATGCTCTATTCCACGAATTGGAGGCAGTCCACTTGGAATCTCTTCTGGAAATAGGTCTTCATATTCTTGCAACAATGAAACAATAAAAGATGGAAGATTTGGGTCAAGATCGTTAGTGCTTAAAAAACTCTCCTTGTACAAAAGTATAAGAACCATCTTTTCCGAAAACAAATTCTTTCTTATCTCTTTTTCTTTAGCAAAAATGCTAACTCTCTTTTTCTTCTTCTTTTTCTCTCTCTTTTTTCCGCTCGGATGTTACCTCACTCTCCTTTTCTCTTCTCTCAATTTTGATATCACTCTCTTTGGCTTTTTCAAAGCTTTCTCTTAAATGAGTGAGGTTAATCTTTGTGAACTTGCTTTGGTGAAAGTGGGGCTAAAGTGATCTTCCTTGCTTCATGGGTGAAGGTATACCGATTGGTATAACCATCATGTATGACTCTCCTATCAAACTGCCATGGTCTTCCTAACAAGAGATGACCGGCGTGTATTGGCACAACATCACATAACACCTCGTCTTTATACTTGCCAGTGGAAAAAGGCACAATAACTTGTTTGATCACTTTAAATTCTCCTCCATCATTAAGCCACTGCAACTTGTAGGTATGTGAATGCTTGGTAGTTTCTAGGCCAAGTTTATTTACCATTAAAGTACTAGCAACGTTAGTGCAACTACCACCATCGATAATGACAAAGCATACCTTTCCATTAATATGGCAGCGAGTATGGAAAATGTTCTCACGTTGCTAATCCTCATCAATTGCTTGCATGCTTAGGCTCCTTTTAACAACAAGGACCTCTCCATCTACAACATGTTCCAACTCTTCTTCTTCTTCAAATTCTTTTTCATCATCTTCCTCCTCCTCTTGGCCAGTTTCGATCTCTCCATCATCACGGATGAACATAATGTTGCGGTTAGGGCATTGGCTAGCAATGTGACCTCTCCCCAAACACTTGAAGCATTGTACATCACGGATCAAACTGGCATGGCTAGACTCTTTCCCTTGCTGGTTTCGGTGATGGGTTTGATATTCTTTGATGGTCCGGCTCGTTCATTAGGAGTAAAGGATAGATTCTTTTTTAAGTTACCTTGCCCCCATTTGGAAGTAGAACCTCCGTAGACTCGTGTTGCACCTTTCCTTTTAAGTTGTTTCTCCACCTTCATGGCCATAAGAACCATGTCTTATATTTCCATATAATGTTGCAACTCAACAATGGCTGCAATTGTGGCTTCTCGATCCTCATCAATGTTGGCTCGGATCATGGCTACTTCCATCTCTTTATAATAATCCTCAACACTACGATTGCCTTGTGTAAGGTTTTGAAGTTTGTTAAACAACTCTCTATGGTTAGTGAGTTGGAATGAATCTTCTACGCATCACAGCTTTCATCTCATTCCAAGTAGAAATAGGATGTTCACCATTGCGTCTCCTGCTAGATGTCAATTGATCCCACCATATAAGTGCGTAATCCATAAACTCAATGGCTGCGAGTTTTACCTTTTTAAGCTCTGAATAGTTATGGCACTCAAAGATGTGTTCAACCTTCTTTTCCCATGCAAGGTATGCTTCTGGATCCGTTCTTCCTTGGAAAGGAGGAATGGTAATCTTGATGTTGCTGAGATTATCATCCACTCTTGGACGTGCTCTTTGGCCTTGTTGTGCCATACTATGTTGGGATGATTGATCATGTTCATGTACATCATCAACCCCTTCAGGATACTCCTCATTACCATGATAAGCTTGTGAAATTTCAAGTTGGTCAATTCGTTCTAATAAGGGCTCCAATTGCTGTTGAATCATCTTTGCCATTGCTTGTAGCAATGCTTGGTTTTGCAAATTGGGAACTCCTTCACCACTATGACCAGATCTTTGTCACATGATTAGATAAAAAAATTAAACCCCACCAACGCAAATCCTCACCTTTTCACTCCAAAGAAAATGCACTCACCCTCGTGTTTCACTCGGGATAGGCTTTTTCCCTTAATGCACACTCTTGCCTTTTACCACTCTTTCTCTCTTTTCTAAGTCCTTAGAGAACTTACTCAACGCTCAACAAGCTTTCTTTGTGGAATTTGGCTGAAACAAAGTGGTTAGGAAAGGAAAAAAATAGGTAGCAAACGGATGCTAAAAAGATAAAATAGGAATCTAAAGAAAATGTGATAAAAAAATATAACCAAACCTCTTTTTACTTTTAAGATACGATCCCTCCCTCTTGATTTTTTTTTTCAATTTTGGATTTTTTTTCAATTTTTTTTATTTTTTTTGCAATTTTTTGGAGATGAATCGAACAACTTACTGAATCGATGTAGCTCTGATACCAATTGATACGAATCCGGTTGCGGAATATCCGAATTTGTATTTGTGATTGTCCGATCGTGATTCTAGTAAGTAACTAAAATGAAAAATACGAACTTTAAAATGAAACCTATAAGATGATATGAAATGGATAGATAATATAGTGAAATGGAATGATGATAAAATGTTTGTTGTGCTTAGGATGAAGAAAATATGTAGTATGGAACATGGAAGTGAAGAGAAGAAATGTAATTGATGGTGCGGTGTAAACAAAGGAGGAACCAACACTAAAAAGTGAAGACTCGTTCCTTAAGAGTTTTTAAACCATGACTTGGGTGAAAGGCTAATGGATTGTGGCCCTCTAGTATAAGAACTAGGAACCAGCAATATAAAAAGATGAAAAGGGATGAATGCCACAAGAACAATCTTGCAAGCCGATAAAGTTCAAAAAGAACTATAAAAGAGAAACACTCTCAAGTTATAATATATGCCAAAAGTTGTCCCTTTTACAATGAAATGAGTGCCTATTTATAGGTGTAAGACAACAACAAATTGATTGGCCTAGACAAAGATTAAAGACTCATTATTCTAGTGTTAAAGGCCTATTAATTTGTAGGTTATCATATCTCCTATTGACAGCCAGAAAGTTTGATCTAGAAGGATGAATGTGGACATTCTTAGGATGAATGTAGACATACATATCATCCACAAGTAGAAACCCTTGGGCTGATGGTTGATTAAGTTTTCATTCATCCTCACTTAAGGGGCTATTATAAAGCATTGAATTCATCAATTGAATGGTCTCTTGAATTCTTGGAAGAAGCATCTTGTGACTATTCCCGTATTGAATTTCCAGCATGCACTGTCTTCAATAATTTAATCATATCTTAAGCTCCTGAATCGGATTGAGGTGATTCAAAGTGCTTTGGAAAGATAAGGAATAGGGGAATAAGTTTGAAGAAGACCTCAAGACTCAAATATGCCCGTATCCAATCCAAAAATGGAGAACAAGTTGACTGATATTCCTTGAATTCCCTCCTTAAGTATTGTTTTAATTGCTGCCTTTACTCTCCCTTAAGTGGTGATAATGAAGACTTTTATTGCATGTCTTTTCTTGCTTGCTTGTTGAAACTGACAGCCTTAAAGTGATGTAAAGGCTCTCTTGAAAGCCTTAAAACCATTGCTGGAAATAACAACCTTCAAGTGGTGTAATTGCTCCATTGAATTGCATTGTAACCAATCAACCTTGATGTGTCTTCAAGGGTCTTTAATTGATGTAAATGCCTTGTCATTCCTGAGAATATGATCAGCCATTTACTCCAAAAGAATATCTTAGCTGAAATATATAAGCAACCATTAGATAATAACTAGTTTAATTAATTACCTCACACACTAAATTAACTCATAAACATAAGAGAACTAACATGCTTTAAGTGAACTATCATGCATTAATTAAACTAATGAACTTAATTGCACTACATGCTTAAATGATCATCAAGCATTATTTATTCATGCACACATGCTGAAACTAAATTTAAAAAACTTAAGAAAGAACTCATGCAAACTCATGCACAAGTAGGAGGTCGTATTGTTCCAATAAAGTTTGTGTTGCATTCTCTAATTTCCAGCCTTGAATAAATAGATTTCCCATGGCCTCTTGGAATTTCTTGGTTTTAGCACGAGTCATAGGTCCAATAGGAAATTCTTCTGTTTCATTGTTGGATGTGATCATATCAATAGGACTTAGACCCTTAGGAAATAAGTTCCTAGAATCTTAAGTATGGATGGAAAAGATAGGAGACGCCACAAACCTATATAATAGATTTGATAAGTCGATATAGTTCTAAAAAGAACAAGTTTTCTATTTATAGTTTGTATTGGTCAAAGATGAGATTTACGAATGAATTTAAGTCCTATTTATAGTTTTCTATGAGGTTTGGCCAAAATGGCCTTTAACTATTCAGATAACCATTCATTTGAATGGTGTCTCCCTCCAAATCTATTCGAAAAGATGTAACTTCTCGGTCCAGCCTGCACTATCTTTAGTAATTTGGCCATATCTCGAACTCCCGATATCTGATTGATGCGATTCAACATGCGTTGGAAGGATAATATATAGGGGAACAACTTTCATGAAGACATCGAAACCCAATTCTGCTTGTATCCTGCTCTAAAATGGCAAACTAGTGGACCATAATGAATTTGTCCATTGAAAAGTGCTACCTCTTTGTTTTGGCGCCCACTTCCTTTCCCTCCATGATCTTGGCGCCTAATATGAATAATGGACGGACATGATGCTTGGTGAAGGGTAGGTGATCTTCGGGTGTTGAGCTTGGAGTGATAGCTAGAGTTGAGGTGAGCTAATCGAGCTGGGAGTGAGCTGGATTGAACTGAGCTATCTAGCTGAAAGACTTAGCTAAAGTTTGAAGCTGAAATAAGTTAATCCGGGCTGCCTTTAGCAAATTGAGCTGGTCCATTAGCTTCCTTATACTCTCTTCTACTGTGAAGAGTGTTTTGGAGCTAATCCGAATCTCCTAAGGCCTCATTTTGAATTATGCTTCATTTGAGCTCGTATGGGACTTGTGAGCTGACATGGAGCTATCCTTTAGTCCTTTAAGTACTGTAGGAGTGTTCCATGCATTTCCAAGCTATTCTGAAGTTGGCTCCTTGTGTTTCTAGCATTGTCTTCCGTTTAGCTTCTTTTGAGCTGACTGAGCTGACACCGAGCTACTATTTACTCCTTGAGCTGTAGGTAAGTCCTATGAAGAAAACATAATAATGGAAATAATTTGAATACTTAAAATAACTTAACATGAGTTTAGAACTAAGCTAAAACTTTAACAATGTGGTTATAATAACTATTCATTTTTATAGCTTAAGTAATATTACTCTTAAGTAGCTTAATATAAAGTATATAAAAGTAATAAATACTAAGATCAATAAGATTACTCCCCTTTGATCCCATGCGTGAAATGAAGCATGAAAGCATGAGATAAATGAACAAAAATGCGCACACATCAAAAACGGTCGCAAAGTGAGATTAATTCAAATTTTATGAGTTCAAATATTTAATTAAGCGCTTTTGAACATGATTATGCAACTTAATATCAAATTAAGCATTTTAATCGCATAAAATTTCAATAGGATCGCTATAAAGCCCATTTGGAAATGAGTGCTTTAAACCCAACAAAACGATCGAAAAATAAGATTAATTCAAATTTTATGAGTTCAAATATTTAATTATGGACTTTTTTAACATGGTTATACAACTTAATCTCAATATTAGAACATTTTATTCGGTTAAAATTTCAACGGATTCATTGTAAAGCCCAATTAGAAATGCACTCTTTAAACCTTATAAAATAGTCAAAAAAAGATTAAATTAAACTTTAGGAGTTCAAATATTTAATTATGAGCTTTTGAATATTTTTAAACATCATAATCTCAATTTTAGAGCATTTTACGATGATATAAATTCAACGGGTTTACTTTAAAGCCCATTAAGAATTGCACGCTTTAAACTGAACAAAACGATCGCAAAATGAAATTAATTCAAATTTTATTCAAATTTTATGAGTTCAAATATTTAATTATAGGCTTTTGAATATGATTATATAGCTTAATATCAATTTTAGAGCATTTTTCTCAATTAAAATTTGAACGGGTTTTTTACTCGGTTAAAATTCCAACGGATGTGTGTTTTCTCTCTTCTCCTCTCTCCTCTCTCTTCCCTCTCCCATGTCTCTTTTTCTCTTTTTCACCTCTCCTCCTCCTCCCTCCCTCCGCCGCCGCCACCATGCTGCTTCTTTGATAAGTCGTTCTCAAGCCATCTTCACCATCCTACCATCCTTTGGAGAGGGAGATACTCACACACACGTTGCTGATCTACGAAGGTATACTCGACTTCGGTTCCATTATCTTATTTTCATTCCTTTTTTCTTTGCTCTTTTTTTTTCCATGATCCCTCCACATTAATAGCCTTCTCTGATGTTCTCTTGGGAGACTGGTTTATCGATTATCTTTGGAATGATTTTCACCCCATCGGTTGTCGATCTCATAGGCTTACTAAGGAATATATTGAGTGGATCGAATTCTCTTCTTTATGCTTTACCAATACTTATGATTTTCCCTTTGTTGTTGTTTATTTCTTTCTTACTTTTGCTTACGATCTTTTTGATAGAGTTTGGTTTCGGCCATCCACTTTTACATTATATGATAACCATTTTGTTCGCATATTCTCTTATCTTTCTTGATTTTCTTGTTGATGATCCTCAGTTGAATTTGATCAGGATCTGGTTTGTCGTTTTATCTTGGTTTTTTACCCTCATACCACCCTTCGAAAGGGCTTACTCCAACATATTTTACGATGTATTCTATTTCAACAAGACTATTTGTTGGCTTGATCTCCATCTTGAAGACGATCATAGCAAAGGAACTCGTAGGAATGTATGTTCTCGGTTCCCTATCATTCCAATTAACATGAGAAGTTTGAAGCCCTTACAACTCTTTGTTTGCAATCCAACTCAACTCCTTCTCGGTGTCCAAGTCCGGATCAAACGTTTATGTAGGATCTCTTATTATCCCTTGATTGATAATAAATATTTTTAAACAGCCAAATCGTCAGCTATGATGCAACATGTCTCCATTAAAGCGAGTTACTTTTATCATAGAAATGCCGCTCCCGATCAGGACTACTTTGGTTTGCCCATTCCTCTTGTCGACGCGAATCGATGGAGAACGGCTCACGCCCCTCGAGTTTATTTTCCTTGTTAACTTCATGTTTATACCACCCTTTATAAGGGAGTTATCTAACACCATCTATGGTGTATTACCGTCAACAAAACATTCTTGTGTAATTGCAACCCTTCTATTCACGATTCCTTGGATGTATTCTAATCAAGTTTTGTTAGTGTTTTTTCTATCTTCTCCTATTCTTTCAGCTTCTGACATTGTTGCTTGCAATGTTTATTTACCTTTTAACTTGTTTATTTACCTTGTGTGGCAAGAAGTTTCAAGCATGGTCGAGTTTACTACAGGCCCCGTTGTTGCTTTCCTTAATGCCATGATGTTTTGGAAGCATGGCTCAACACTCCAGTTAGAGTATATAAGACGTGAACAAGGATCTGGTTTGGCTTCCTTGATAAGCTTACTTTCTCCACAAGGTTTCTTTTTGCTCCATGTTTGCACCAAAGATAACACATTCGACTTCCTTTTGGTTGTAAGTATCTCTTGGTTAATTTTCAAAGAGTTTTCACTTGTTCCATGGTTTCCTAAATGCCATGTATACCTTTTACCCTATTCTTTATATCATGTTCCTCCTTTTCTCTCTATTGCTTTTATATTTTTAGTTTGTCCTCGGTTTACTGGGTTTGATTATATTTTTTTCTACGGCTTTTCCTCTGATCCTTATTCAAGTGATACGGGGCTGGTTGTGAAGAAACAACATTCTTCGTTCATTCACGGACCTAGGATTGTAGCAAGTATTCCTGTGCAGCAAAAACAAACATAGTGTTGTGTTAGGATGTTAAAAAGACTTAAAATAAAAAGAAAAATCAGAATTGAGGGAGAAACAAAAACAAACATAGTGTTGTGTTAGGATGTTAAAAAGACTTAAAAATAAAAAGAAAAACCAGAATTGAGGGAGAAAGAAGTTGCTGAAAATTTTTGGACAGATTGAAGGTTGAAGATGAAGTTCTTCAAGCATTCATCAGTTAAAATTTCAACTATTTTACTGTAAAGCCCAATCAGAAATGCTTGCTTTACACCTAACAAAATGGTCACAAAATGAGACTAATTCAAATTTTATGAATTCAAATACTTAATTATAGGCTTCTGAATCTGATTATACAACTTAATTTCAATTTTTGAGTATTTTACTCGGTTAAAATTTCAATTGTTTTACTGTAAAGCCCAATCAGAAATGCACGCTTTACACCCAACAAAACGGTCACAAAAATGAGATTAATTCAAATTTTATGAGTTCAAATATTTAATTATAAGCTTATGAATCTGATTATACTACTTAATTTCAATTTTTTAGAGTATTTTACTCGGTTAAAATTTTAACTGTTTTACTCTAAATCCCAATAAGAAATACAAGCTTTAAACCCAACAAATCGGTTACAAAATGAGATTAATTAAAATTTTATGAATTCAAATATTTAATTATAGACTTCTGAATCTGATTACACAGCTTAATTTCAATTTTAGAGTATTTTACACAGTTAAAATTTTAATTGTTTTACTGTAAAGCCCAATCAGAAATGCACACTTTACACCCAACAAAACGGTCACAAAATGAGATTAATTCAAATTTTATTAGTTCAAATATTTAATTATAGGCTTCTGAATCTGATTATACAACTTAATTTCAATTTTAGAGTATTTTACTTGGTTAAAATTTTAATTGTTCCAGACTCTCTTCTCATCCTCTTCTCCTATTATTGCATCTTCCATTTTGGAAAATATTCCAAATATTGTTTCTGAGACCATGAACAATGACCTCAATAAGGATTTCACAACAGACGAAATTATAACTGCTTTTCGTGATATTGATCCAAGGAAAGCCCCGGGGGTTGACGGATTTCTGAGTGGTTTCTTTAGGAAGCACTGGGATATCCTTGGCCAGGACTTTATAAACCTCTGTCTTAGACTCCTAAGTGGGGTCTATTAGCATGAAAGAGGTCAATCGTACTATCATAGTTCTTATACCCAAAATTGTTGGTTTTCTCTCATTGCACCAATTCTCCTTCCTGATAACAGTTCTATGGAATTTATGGAACCATCGTAATGACTTTGTCCATAACAATCATCTCCAACCACCATGGTTGACTGTATCCAACGCACAAAAACTTTTCGACGATTATACATCAGCCAATGATGCTCTCCATCTAAGATCCCGACTAGCTAAGCCCACCTTTGCTCATGCTAGATGGACGAAACCGGATCGCGGTTTCGTTAAGGTTAACACGGATGGCACCTTTGACCCAATTTTAAAGGGAGCTGCTGCAGGTGTCATCGCTCGGGATTCTTCAGGTTCTGTCCTTGGTGGACGCTCTATGCCCCTTGCCTTCTGCCCGGATCCGGCTTCTGCCGAAGCTCTTACCATTTTGGAAGGACTTAATTTTGTTGTTGATAATGGCTGGACTAATGTCATCCTTGAGACCGATTTTGCATCCATCGCCAACAAAGTTAACAACACTCATCATCACGATCTATCCACGGTGCAAACTTTAGTATCTCAAATTCGTTCTACTCTTGGTACTTTGCCTGATTGTAAGATTTGTTATGTACCTAGAGAAGCAAATGTTATAGCCCATGTCCTAGCTACTAGGGCTATGCGTTCTTTTCTATCTTTCTCTTTTGATTGTAACTTTCCCAATTTTATACGGGCTTCTGTAAACTCGGAGAGGTTCTCCTCTTCTTCTCAATAAAACCATGGGTACTCTTTTCCCCATAGGGGCCTACTAACCTATCGAGGTGACAGGCTATAGGGTTTTTTTAATGAGGCCCTTTCATTCAAAAAAAATTTTCAATTGTTTTACTATAAAGCCCAATCAGAAATGCACGCTTTAAACCCAACAAAACGGTCACAAATTTTGATTAATTCAAATTTTATGAGTTCAAATATTTAATTATAGGCTTCTGAATCTGATTCTGCAGCTTAATTTCAATTTTACAGTATTTTACTCGGTTAAAATTTCAACTGTTTTACTGTGAAGCCCAATCAGAAATGCATGCTATACACCCAACAAAACGGTCACAAAATGAGATTAATTCAAATTTTATTAGTTAAAATATTTAATTATAGGCTTCTGAATCTTATTCTACAACTTAATTTCAATTTTAGAGTATTTTACTCGGTTAAAATATCAATTGTTTTACTGTAAAGCCCAATCAGAAATGCACGCTTTAAACCCAACAAAACGGTCACAAATTTTGATTAATTCAAATTTTATGAGTTCAAATATTTAATTATACGATTCTAAATCTGATTCTACAGCTTAATTTCAATTTTAGAGCATTTTACTCGGTTAAAATTTCAATTGTTTTACTGTAAAGCCTAATAAAAAATTCACGCTTTAAACCCAACAAAACAGTCACAAAATGAGATTAATTCAAATTTTATGAGTTCAAATATTTAATTATAGGCATGTAAATCTGATTATACAACTTAATTTCAATTTTAGAGTATTTTAATCGGCTAAAATTTCAAATGCACGTTTTAGACCCAAAAAAACGGTCACAAAATTAGATTAATTCAAATTTTATGAGTTCAAATATTTAATTATGGACTTTTGAATCAATTTATACAGCTTAGTTTTAATTTTAGAGTATTTTACTCGTTTAAAATTTCAACTATTTTACTATAAAGCCCAATCAGAAATGCATGCTTTAAACCCAACAAAACGAACACAAAATGAGATTAATTCAAATTTTATGAGTTCAAATATTTAATTATAGGCTTCTGAATCTTATTCTACAACTTAATTTCAATTTTAGAGTATTCTACTCGGTTAAAATATCAATTGTTTTACTGTAAAGCCCAATCAGAAATGCACGCTTTAAACCCAACAAAACGGTCACAAATTTTGATTAATTCAAATTTTATGAGTTCAAATATTTAATTATACGATTCTAAATCTGATTCTACAGCTTAATTTCAATTTTAGAGC
This sequence comes from Abelmoschus esculentus, assembly GCA_035048815.1. Lineage (NCBI taxonomy): Eukaryota > Viridiplantae > Streptophyta > Magnoliopsida > Malvales > Malvaceae > Abelmoschus > Abelmoschus esculentus. The sequence continues at coordinate 7,649,455 of JAUCBN010000051.1, read as the reverse complement.
ATTTTACTCGGTTAAAATTTCAATTGTTTTACTGTAAAGCTTAATAAAAAATTCACGCTTCAAACCGAACAAAACAGTCACAAAATGAGATTAATTCAAATTTTATGAGTTCAAATATTTAATTATAGGCATGTAAATCTGATTATACAACTTAATTTCAATTTTAGAGTATTTTAATCGGCTAAAATTTCAAATGCACGTTTTAGACCCAAAAAAACGGTCACAAAATTAGATTAATTCAAATTTTATGAGTTCAAATATTTAATTATGGACTTTTGAATCAATTTATACAACTTAGTTTTAATTTTAGAGTACTTTACTCGTTTAAAATTTCAACTATTTTACTATAAAGCCCAATCAGAAATGCATGCTTTAAACCCAACAAAACGAACACAAAATGAGATTAATTCAAATTTTATGAGTTCAAATATTTAATTATAGGCTTCTGAATCTGATTCTACAGCTTAATTTCAATTTTAGAGTATTTTACTTAGTTAAAATTTCAATTGTTTTACTTTAAAGTCTAATTAGAAATGCACGCTTTACACCCAACAAAACGATCACAAAATGAGATTAATTCAAATTTTATGAGTTCAAATATTTAATTATAGGTTTCTAAATTTGATTATATAGCTTAATTTTAATTTTTGAGTATTTTACTTAGTTAAAATTTCAACTGTTTTACTGTAAAGCCCAATCAGAAATGCACGCTTTACACCCAACAAAACGGTCACAAAATGAGATTAATTCAAACTTTATTAGTTCAAATATTTTATTATAGGATTCTAAATCTGATTCTACGGCTTAATTTCAATTTTAGAGCATTTTACTCTGTTAAAATTTCAATTGTTTTACTGTAAAGCCCAATAAAAAATGCACGCTTTAAACCCAACAAAACAGTCACAAAATGAGATTAATTCAAACTTTATGAGTTCAAATATTTAATTATAGGCATCTGAATCTGATTATACAACTTAATTTCAATTTTAGAGTATTTTAATCGGTTAAATTTCAATTGTTTTACTATAAAGCACAATCAGAAATGCACGTTTTACACCCAAAATAATGGTCACAAAAGTAGATTAATTCAAATTTTATGAGTTCAAATATTTAATTATAGACTTTTGAATCTGATTATACAGCTTAGTTTTAATTTTAGAGTATTTTACTCGGTTAAAATTACAACTATTTTACTATAAAGCCTAATCAGAAATGCATGCTTTAAACCCAACAAAACGGACACAAAATGAGATTAGTTCAAATTTTATGAGTTCAAATATTTAATTATAGGCTTCTGAATCTCATTCTACATCTTAATTTCAATTTTAGAGTATTTTACTTAGTTAAAATTTCAATTATTTTACTATAAAGCCCAATCAGAAATGCACGCTTTACACCCAACAAAATGGTCACAAAATGAGATTAATTCAAATTTTATGAGTTCAAAAATTTAATTATATGCTTTTGAATCTGATTATACAGCTTAATTTCAATTTTTTAGTATTTTACTCGGTTAAAATTTCAATTGTTTTAATGTAAAGCCCAATCAGAAATGCACGCTTTAAATCCAACAAAACGATCACAAAATGAGATTAATTCAAATTTTATGAGTTCAAATATTTTATTATAGGGTTTTGAATCTGATTCTACAGCTTAATTTCAATTTTAGAATATTTTACTCTGTTAAAATTACAACTGTTTTACTGTAAAGCCTAATCAGAAATGCACGCTTTAAACCCAACAAAACGGTCACAAAATGAGATTAATTCAAATTTTATGAGTTCAAATATTTAATTATAGGCTTCTGAATCTGATTATACAGCTTAATTTCAATTTTAGAGTATTTTACTTAGTTAAAATTTTAACTGTTTTGCTAGAAAGCCCAATCAGAAATGCACGCTATACACCCAACAAAACTATCACAAAATGAGATTAATTCAAATTTTATTAGTTCAAATATTTAATTATAGGCTTCTGAATCTGATTATACAACTTAATTTCAATTTTAGAGTATTTTACTCGATTAAAATTTCAATCGTTTTACTGTAAAGCCCAATCTAAAATGCACACTGTCGCGACCATTTTAAAACAAAAAGGTGTGAAAAATATAGCCTGGCGAATTAGTTTTAGAAAAATAGATTTTTTACCATTTTTAATTGTTAATTATGAAAACCGGAATTTCATAGAAAATCATATATTTATTAAAAATAAATGACTTGTTGTCGCCACCGACCATTTTGGTAGGCCAGACACCATAAAACTAACCAGAGATTCATTTTTAAAATATTTGGGTTCGGGAGTCGGTTACGCGTAAGGACGACCCTTACGAGTGCCCGAGATCGGTACCTTATTAATTACACGTGGCATTTTGGCATTTTGAATAATCATATTAATTTAATTCGTCATCTTCAAATGAATATCGTTTGAATGAGAATATCCTTTTGGATAAGAAAATATATTTCTTTTAAATACGAGCTTGAATAAGACGTCCTCTAGATAGGAAACCTTAGCTCGTATTTAAAGAAATATAAGTTCTGCCCCAGAATGTTTTAAATGCATGACCAGTTATTATCTTGTTCATTTTAAGTTCAAATCTATAAGGCTCCATTCATTAAATATTTAAAACCCTATTTAATTATTAATTTTACCAAGTGTATTATGATAACATCCGAATGATCGGACATTACCATCTCGACACCGAATAAAATTAATAATACTATTGGTGCTAATTATTTACCTAATTAATTTTATTTAATTCTAATCCTAAGTTATTTTTCATTTTCTATGTTTCGATGACACGTCGAATGTGATACCAAAGTACACTATTGGCCAACATAATGTTACGTCAAAACACTGACCACTTAGTGTATCCGAGGTATATGATTAAAATGTCATTGTTACTAAATTATCTCCCTATTCAATTAAATTTTTTAATTAAAGTGATTAATCCTAAAAAGGCTCTAATTTGATTAATCTACGTGAAAGTTAAATGTCACCCTAAACAGATATGCTATATGCTTAAAATTTGCAAAAAATAAATAAACAAATAAATAAATAGATGAATAAATAAAACAATAAATAAAACAATAAAACAAAAGGATAAGTTACTTTTATTAGAGACATGGGAGCTCGAATATTAATATCGGGAATTAAACTGAACAACGGGAATTACATGGCATAAATGAGAAGCAGGAATTAAATTGACAAACATCCAATTTTAGGGGTTGAATTAGACCTAGTTAGTGATTAAATTAAACTAATCCTAATCTTAGAAATTTCAATTAAATTCAATTAAAGATCCAATTAAAATATTTCTAAGCTTAAAAAATTAATAAATTAATCCTAATTAATGTCTATATTGATGAAATTTAAATTTAGGATTCGATTTGAGTTCAATTAGGGGCTAAATTGAAGAAACGTTAAAGTTTTGGGCCTTAATTAAGGGATATAGGGACCATAATGAATTACAGCTTGGAACTTGAGGGACTGCGGGGACAATTTTCCCTCTTTCTCTGAACTGCGCGGATCCGAGTCGACCCGGATCAAAAACACGCGGATCCCCTCCGTGGAACGATACCGTTTCGCACCTGGGTTACCCCTTAACCCGAGTCAACTCGGTCATAATCCTCCCCCTCTCAACTTAGGCACCCGACTCACTCCTCAAATCCTCTCAACACAAACAGACCTAAGCCCAGAAAACCATCTACTTCGGATCAAAACACCTTGTTTTAGGATGATGTTCATGTTGTTCTTGATGAACAAAGATGAACATCAAGAACACAAGCCCAGATTCGCCTTGTACTCCACCGCTCAATCCATACTGTCATCGCCAACCACCACTCCGGTGAGTTCGTCGGCAACTATATATGGTTGGCAACCACCGCCCAACTCTCCGATCACCATCATTTTTCCTCCGGTGATTGAATCCGGTGCCGGTGAACTCACCAGAAACCTTGACAACACCTAAAAACATCTCGAAAACCTATTTTTTAGATCTAAGCATCAAAACACATCAAAATCTCACTCCTCATCACTCGATTTTGCTTAAATAACACCCTAAAATTATCCAGAATCATTCAAGTCCACACAATCTTCCCCAATTTCTAAATCTAACCCACCGAAACCTAATCTAAACACATCAGAGTAACTCTTCTCCTCACTCGACATCATCAAACCTCTAAACTTCGCAAGAATCATCAAAGAGAAAACCATTTGAATTTAGATCTCAAATTCTAAATTACTTAATTGTTTTTTTACGCAAAATATGATTCAAGTCTACTATTTCACATGAAAACATAATAAAGAACAAAAGAAATTATCTTTTTGTAGTGTTCCAATAATCCTTCTCTCGTCACTACCTCCAATCGATTTTCCAATGTTCTCCTAGCTTCTCCAGATCCCTTTCTCTCTTTGCCTCTGTTTTTTCTTCCTCAATCCGTTAATCCACCCTTTGTTCTCCCCCGAATCACTACCTCTTATACCCAAAAAAAAAACATTCCCTCAACCCCCACAATTCATAACCGACTCAAACTCCTCCCCTAAAATCTCTCGTAACCAACTTAATTCTTTGTAACTTCAACCGAGAGTCCCCACTCTCAACGTTTCATTTTTTTATTTTTTATTTTTTTATTTTATTATTATTAATTATATATTTATCTATATTATATATTTACCTAGACTAGACGAAATTCGGGCTCTACACATGCTTTAAACCCAATAAAACGGTCACAAATTTTGATTGATTCAAATTTTATGAGTTCAAATATTTAATTATAGGCTTCTGAATCTGATTCTACAGCTTAATTTCAATTTTAGAGTATTTTACTCGGTTAAAATTTCAATTGTTTTACTGTAAAGCCTAATCAGAAATGCACGCTATACACCCAACAAAACGGTTACAAAATGAGATTAATTCAAATTTTATGAGTTCAAATATTTAATTATAGGCCTCTTAATCTGATTATACAACTTATTTTCAATTTTAGAGTATTTTACTCGGTTAAAATTTCAATTATTTTATTGTGAAGCCCAATCAGAAATGCACGCTTTAAACCCAACAAAACGGTCAAAATTTTTGATTAATTCAAATTTTATGAGTTCAAATATTTAATTATAGGCTTCTGAATCTGATTCTGTAGCTTATTTACAATTTTAGAGTATTTTACTCGGTTAAAATTTCAATTGTTTTATTGTAAAGACCAATAAGAAATACATGCTTTAAACCCAACAAAACGGTCAAAATTTTTGATTAATTCAAATTTTATGACTTCAAATATTTAATTATAGGCTTCTGAATCTGATTCTTCAGCTTAATTACAATTTTAGAGTATTTTACTCGGTTAAAATTTCAATTGTTTTACTGTAAAGCCCAATCAGAAATGCATGCCATACACCCAACAAAACGGTCAAAAAATGAGATAAATTCAAATTTTATTAGTTCAAATATTTAACTATAAGCTTCTGAATCTAATTCTACAACTTAATTTCAAGTTTAGAGTATTTTACTCGGTTAAAATTTAAATTGTTTTTCTATAAATCCCAATCAGAAATGCACGCTTTAAACCAAACAAAACGGTCACAAATTTTGATTAATTCAAATTTTATGAGTTCAAATATTTAATTATAGGCTTCTAAATCTGATTCTACAGCTTAATTTCAATTCTAGAGCATTTTACTCGGTTAAAATTTCAACTGTTTTACTGTAAAGCCCAATATAAATGCACGCTTTAAACCCAACAAAACAGTCACAAAATGAGATTAATTCAAATTTTATGAGTTCAAATATTTAATTATAGGCATCTGAATCTGATTATACAACTTAATTTCAATTTTAGAGTATTTTAATCAGTTAAAATTTCAATTGTTTTACTGTAAAGCACAATCAGAAATGCACGTTTTACACCCAAAACAACGGTCTCAAAATGAAATTAATTCAAATTTTAGGAGTTCAAAAATTTAATTCTAGACTTTTGAATATGATTATACAACTTAGTTTTAATTTTAGAGTATTTTACTCGGTTAAAATTTCAACTATTTTACTGCAAAGCCCAATCAGAAATGCACGCTTTAAATCCAACAAAACGATCACAAAATGAGATTAATTCAAATTTAATGAGTTCAAATATTTAATTATAGGCTTCTGAATGTGATTATACAACTTAATTTCAATTTTAGAGATTTTTAATCAGTTAAAATTTCAATTGTTTTACTGCAAAGCCCAATCAGAAATGCATGCTTTAAACCCTACAAAACGGTCACATAATGAGATTAATTCAAATTTCATGAGTTCAATTATTTAATTATAGGCTTCTAAATCTGATTCTACAACTTAATTTCAATTTTAGAGTATTTTACTCGGTTAAAATTTCAATTGTTTTATTGTAAAGCCCAATCAGAAATGCACGCTTTAAACCCAACAAAACGGTCAAAATTTTTGATTAATTCAAATTTTATGAGTTCAAATATTTAATTATAGGCTTCTGAATCTGATTCTGTAGCTTAATTACAATTTTAGAGTATTTTTACTCGGTTAAAATTTCAATTGTTTTATTGTAAAGCCCAATAAAAATACACGCTTTAAACCCAACAAAACGGTCAAAATTTTTGATTAATTCAAATTTTATGACTTCAAATATTTAATTATAGGCTTCTGAATCTGATTCTGCAGCTTAATTACAATTTTAGAGTATTTTACTCGGTTAAAATTTCAATTGTTTTACTGTAAAGCCCAATCAGAAATGCACGTTATACACCCAACAAAGCGGTCAAAAAATGAGATAAATTCAAATTTTATTAGTTCAAATATTTAATTATAGGCTTCTGAATCTAATTCTACAACTTAATTTCAAGTTTAGAGTATTTTACTCGGTTAAAATTTCAATTGTTTTACTATAAATCCCAATCAGAAATGCACGCTTTAAACGCAACAAAACGGTCACAAATTTTGATTAATTCAAATTTTATGAGTTCAAATATTTAATTATAGGCTTCTAAATCTTATTCTACGGCTTAATTTCAATTCTAGAGCAATTTACTCAGTTAAAATTTCAACTGTTTTATTCTCTCCTCTCCCTCCCCTTTTCTCTCGCCCTCCTCCATGCCTTCTTTTTCTTTTTTTCTTTTCTTTATCCATGTTTTGGAGATCTACTTTGTCTACTACACCACCTCCATGGATTTACCAGCAACGTCGGGAGAGGAAGATTCAACAACCATTCAATTCCAATCCTTTGAGATAAGTCAATCTTGTTCTTTTTCTTGTTTTTTTATTCTTTTTGTTTCTCCCATGGATCGTTTAGACTATTTCCACTATTTTTGCCATTGTTTCATTTTCTTTTTTTCTTTATTAAGAAGATATTTGGATGATAGAGTCTTTGTTGATCCGGAACTTCAACGATTTGAAGATGCTACTACGGCAACCACCATTATCAAAACCATTGTGAAGGTTCACTCACGAAGGCTATGGAGCCAATCCATTGATGTACAATTACCACCCTTGCAAAGGGATCCATCCAACACCTTTAACGGTGTTCTTTTCACTAATATGCTAACCGGTTATGCTCTCCTTGACAAGAAACATGCACATTTTTCTTTTATCAACATGGAGGCCATTATCGTTTTCCTCATCACCATGGCAGCCATGGGAAAAGATGTTTCTACATCTTGGTTCTTGTTTGTGATAAATTGGATCTATTTTACTTCTTGTTTTTATATTCTCCTTATTACTTCTATTTTTCAATCTTTTCTTGATCTTTTTTCTCTTCGGCTATTCATATATAATCACCAACATATTTTGTATTTTCTTTTTGCACCAAGAAGTTTCATGGAAGGATTTGCCGTTGTGAATCCGACACTAGATCTACTTTTTCAAGTCATTCTTGATGTCAAGATCTTGTTTTCTTGGTTTCAAATTTTCATGGTTGTTTTCCTTATCTTTGAACCTTGTCCCGGTTGCACTCGTAAGTTTATCATTTTGTACAACACATTTACCATACCGACGCCATTGGGAGAGGAAGTAGTTATCACAACGACACCCAAACCGTTTAGGCTTTTTCTTTCGTCCATCTCTTCAATCTTTACTTTTCTTTCTATATATCTTTATTGCCTTCTTTTCGTTTATTATTATGAGATCTATTCTTCTCTTTGTATCAAGTGCTTTTCTTGGTTTTTGATTCTTCTCGGAGCCGTATACAATGTTTGCTTTGGAGAGCTAAGGTTTGTGTATGACATGCTACCGTTGGAGCCAAGAGTTTGTGCAAGGACTTTGATGGCCTTCACTAACGATCTTTGGAGTAGGCCGCTAAGACCCAACCGATCTGCTCCCTCAAATTTGGAATCGGTTAGTTTTGTTTCTATGGTAAGTATTTTCTTTCCATATAACTTTGTTATTTCCTTATTGTTATTTATTAATGTTTCGATCCTTTCTGAGCATGACTCAAAGTATGCAATCCGAATAGAGAATGAACTCTTGATTCTTGGGTTTGTTTTCAGGGTTATTATTCTTTATCACCTTGATAACCTTTATGATCACTAGGCTACTACAATGACTACTAAGGAAACGGCTAGTTTGCCGAGATTCCTGCCGCGACAGAAAAGGAAACGGCAGTAAAGAGTAACGGCTACAAAACGGCTAGTGGATCCAAACGGTCACAAGGCCGAGGCCTATATAAGAAACACCTTCCTCTTGAATTATTCACTCTTGCTTTCTTGTTTCCTTTAGAATTCATAACAATCTTCCTCTGACATTACTCTCTGCCTACTCACAATCTTCATGAAATTCCAGATTCTTTTCAAGAAAAACTCCAAGAAATCAAATCTCTCACAATCTTGATGGCAACTTACAAGCAATTTGCCCCAACAAACGTTGAAGATCGTTTCAACCGATCTTTCATCGCCCGACAATTGTGGGAAGAGCAAGGTTTCCAGCATTTAGATGATGAAAACTACGGCATCGAGCACTATCTCTTTGACAGAATCAAGTACCAAGGTTGGGAAATTTTCTGTCTTCAACCTACCTAGGCGAATGCTACAATCGTGCGGGAATTCTATGCGCACGGGCCCAACAAATATTCCCTCTTTGTTTACTGCCGCGGCAGGCCGGTCCAGTTCGATGCCGAGACCATCAACGATTTCTACGACCTCACTCCAAACAGTGATGTTCACGAAGAATTCTTGGAAGACATCACTGCCGAGGATTATGAGTTAATCAAAGACGACCTTTGTTACGTGAATACTCCATGGGAAACCGGTACCCATAGAGGATCCATAACAAGGCAAAGCCTAAAGCCCGAGGCCAAGATGTGGAATACCTTTGTCAAGCGACGCCTCATCCCCATGTCCCACAACAGCACGGTGGACCGGAAGCGATTGGTGCTTATCCAATCAATTATCAACAAAAGGACCATAAATGTTGGAGAGATAATCTTACGTGAAATTCACGAATGCGGTAAGAAAGATAGGGGACCATTATATTTCCCATGTTTGATCACAGGTTTGTGTGCTGCCGCAGGTGTGCCAATTGAAGATACGGACGAATACACTCCCCAAAGACGAGGATGGACCAGGGACTTTTGTCACAAAGTCATGCAGATCATGCAGGCGGAGCCAGTCCAAGCAACGCCTCAGCAATTCACTGCTGATACTGCTGCCGGGGCCAAATACACGATAGACATGCCTGATACTGCCCACACCTCTGCCGCAGCAGACCCGTACTAGGAAATTTTGCAAAGGATGGCAGCGATGGACCTCAGACAACAGAGGTACATGGAGTACCAAAGAGATTTCAACGGCACACTCGCACAGATGATGCTCCATGCAGACCCTCCACCACAGTACCATGTTGCTGGCCCATCCAGGGCAGTAGATTCTACCGCGGCATCATCTGCCAGCAGAAGACCATCCAAACGGAGGGCAGTCTTCAGCACTCCACCACGATCCCCAATCATCATGGGCAGTCTATCAGCTGAGATAGATGCCTATGTGCACCAAAGCTCCACTGCCGACAGACCGAGTATACACTACACCGGGGGAGCCACGGCAATGGAGGGTGGAACGGACATAATGTTGACTGAAGACATGGCCGATGTGGAAGAAGGAGAAGAGGTGAAGGCCCCAATGCAACGGACACCACCCACAAGAGTCCAATCGCCCCGGCAAGCAAAAGCTCAACCATCGCCCTCACCAAGAACAAAGCAATCGGCAGCAAGGCCAAGGAGGAAAATTGTTACAAGCAGCTCTTCGGAGTCTCTTTAATAGTTTTGTTCATATAATTCAATATTAATTGATGTTTGCTTTCTATGCTGCTTATTCCTTTCACATTTTGTTGCCCGCACTTATCTTCAAATATAAAGCATTGAGGACAATGCTTGGTTTGAGTTTGAGGGTGCAGATTCACTGCCAAGGCAGCAATCTACTGCCGAGGCCTTGCCAAAAAGGGAGTATTCCAGTGATCTTTTTTTAATTTTCATGCTCCCCGCCTTACTTGAATTAACTGCCTACACTTTTACACTGCTTATCATCAGTATTGCCTTAGTTTATTCTTTAAGGCTATAGAAATCTTTCTCCTTACCATGATTAGGTCCTGTTAAGAAGGTTTAACCTTAGAATACTTAAGGATGAAAACTTAGAAGTTTACTTTTTTGGATTAGAGGAATTCTTTTAATGAACTTAGGTGATAGACTTAGATTTTTGCAAAGGTAACTAGAGGTGCCTATCACCGGCTCTAGAAAGTATTCTTCTTCATGCTAGAGGTGCCCGAAATTGGCTCTAGTATGATTTTAAGGAATATTAAAAAGAAAGAAGGAATTTAGTGAAGGGAAAAACTCAATCCTTGAGGTGCCCGAAATTTGCTCAAGGATTGGTTGCTTAGAAAAGAAGAGAACACTTAACCAAATTCTACTTGTCTTGAACTTAGAGTTTATCTAAGAAAGCCTTTAATCAAACTTGTCCACAAAAATGCACACACTCACAATTCTTATAGTTTGTTTCTAGGTAAACCCTTGGGTAACCGAAAGGTTAAGTCTAAAGAATAGGCCTAGTTATGGTGGGGAGAACAGATGGACATGTAAGACCAAGAGAGTAGAGTTCGGCAAATTGATTGCTTGCATTGCTTGAGGACAAGCAATAGTTCGAGTTTGGGGGTGTGATAAATGCTCAACTCACTATCACTGTTTACATCTTTTATGGGCATTAATCACCGAATTTATGCCCACTTGAGCCAATGCATGTACTTAATGTGATATATTTAGAAGTTATGCTCATAGAGATAATATTTACAGAAAAGGCACGTTTTACTGCAATTTCATATCTGTGCAGGAGAACCGGTGCTGCGGAGCGACAAGGTCGAGGCAGGACCTAAAGCAGCTAAGAGCCAGGAAACAAGACTATAGGCGATTGGAAGACAAAAATTCAAGGGACGTTTCTGGACTTAAAGCACATGGATCGAAGCTGGCTAGCATGAGGAAAAGCCCAAGACAAGGCCACGCGGGAAAGCCCCCTTAGCTGAATTAAACTTGGAAATATTTTAATTATGTACATGACTTGTTCCCTACTCCAAGTTGTATTCTACTTAGGAAAGGTTTGCCTTAGGTCTAGCCTATATAAAGACCTAGCCAACCAATGTAATAGAGACGGATACCTAGAGAGAGAGAGACGACTCATTAAACTTGTTTTCTTTCTCTCAATGACTACTAAGCATCTTTTATCTAGTTCTTTATACCATGCTTATTTTATTTTCTATGTTAAATCCATGTTTATACCACCCTTATTCAGGAATTTTACCAACACCTCTCATGGTGTACTATTCTCAAACAAGCTTACTTGCTTTATTGTTATCCTCGTTCTTGAATTAAAATGGATTAAACCAAGAATCGGAGCCTTGATGTCTCTCTACCTAATCATGTCTTACTCTACCCTTTTCACTCATTATACCTCTTATTATTATCTTATGTTGCATGAAACGTTTATACATTACAATATGGACTTAACCACTAAAAGAAACACAACTCGGTTCCATCTTTCATATAATGTCCTTTTATACCATGTAACTCTTATTTTCTTTGTTAAACCAATGTACATGGCCCACTTGCAATGGAATTTTATCAACACTTCTCTATATGTACTACCAAGAATAGGAACCTTGTTGGTTCCATTGTTCATTTGTTCTATATCACGTTTCCTCCATGATCCAACAAGCAAAGTCTTGTTTCTTCCCATTCTCTTGGAAAGTCTTTCCTATCAAGTTCTCCTTGTTTATCTCAAAAATCTTTGTTTCTTTCTTGTTTTATATCTCCTTATTCCTTTTGCAAAAGAATACCACCATTGTTAATCTTGTCTCCATTAATCCGAGTTCTGAATTCCTTGAGTACCTTAGTACTTGGTATATGACTATTGACGCTAGGTTTAATTTTGCTTTCTTTATAATTCTACCGTGTATTCTATACCATGTTTTTCTTAACTATTTTATTATTTCCATATACGTGCCACCCTTGCTAATGGATCCCTCTAACACCTTTCATGGTGTGCCATTATCGAACAAGTTAACTTGTACTTCTAACAACCTCTTTTTAGAGGTACAATGGATGCAACTAGGCCCCGGAGCTGTAATAGCTCCTTTGTTATTTCCTTTCCCCCCCCCCACTATCCTTCTTATGCCTAATGATGGTTTTCCTTCTAATACTTTTCTTTACCTTGTCAAACAAGAACCTCGTTTTTCAAGTAGAGGTACTAAACGAACCCCACTTTCTGATGAGGGTAACAAGCCTATGCGTCCTCGACTTGTATCCAATGGTTCTTTAGAAAAAACTGGGATGAGCAGCGGAAAAAACTCTCCGGCGGAGGTTGACGATAATCAACCCCGCCGAGTAAAATGAAAATCTTATGTTGGAACTGTCAGGGGCTCGGCAACACCCAGGCAGTTCTCGCTCTACAACGTGCTACCTCTAAGCATGATGCCGACTTTCTTTTTCTTTGTGAAACTAGATTGAACAAACATAATATGGACCATATTCGGTTTAAGTTAGGAATGCAAGGTTGCATAGCCATTGATTCTAGCCCTTCCTGTACAGGGCTTGCTATTATTTGGAATAATAAAACTACTATTGATTTGCTTTCATACTCGGATCGTCATATTGATGTCATTATACATTTTGGTCATTTGCAATTCCATTTTTCTGGAGTACACGGTTTTGCTGAAACAACAAACAAATATAAAACTTGGCAACTAATGGACACATTACAATCAGCTTCGTCCCTCCCATGGCTCTTAGGGGGAGACTTTTGTTTTTCGTGGTGTATGACTAGGGCCAATCCAACCAACCCCTTGTACGAGTTAGATCCAGGGATCGAAAGAACAAGGCAAATGTTGAGGAGACAGATCCAAGGAGCCATGGCAGAACACCCGACAGGACAAAACTTACCTGCCGGCAATGGAGGACTTCCGCCGCCACCTGGGCCGCAGCAGCTCACTGTCAGAGACTTCCTGGAGGAGGACTTAAATGGATTAAACCCAGGAGTCGTTACACCTGAGATTGAAGCAGCCCATTTTGAACTAAAACATGTTATGTTCAATATGTTAAATACAATTGGACAAATTGGTGGATCTGCAACTGAAGACGCAAGGCAGCACCTCAAGTCCTTCATGGAAATCTGCAACTCTTTCAAAATCCAAGGAGTCCATGAAGATGTCTTGCGATTGAAGCTATTCCCCTATTCACTGAGGGATAGGGCGAAAGCTTGGTTAAATAGCATTCCAGCAGGATCTATTAGTTCCTGGAGTGAACTTTGCCGTGATTTCATTACTCGTTTTAATCCCATTAATTTATACGATAGAATCCGTAATGAAATTACTTCTTTTCGACAGGCAGAAGACGAACCAATGTACGAGGCTTGGGAACGCTACAGGGAGCTATTGCACAAGTGTCCTTTGCATGGATTTTCCCTATGGACACAAGTGACAATGTTTTACAATGCCACGAATGCCCCGACAAGGATGATGTTAGATGCCTCGGCAAACGGAACACTCCTGGATAAGCACCTGAGGAAGCTATTGAGATATTGAATAAACTCGCAAAGAATGACTTTCAGTTTCCTACATCTAGGCGAGGAGGAGTAAGACGCCAAGCCACGGTAAATGAATTAGACACATCAAGTTTAGTGGCAGCACAATTGGCCTCTCTTACCAAGATGGTGCAAAGCCTACAATTACAACAAAATACCCGTGAGGTCAAGGTAATTGATTCATATTGTGACTTATGTGGAGGTAACCACAATTCCTCCGATTGCATGAATCAAGAAACTGGTATGTATGTTGGGAACTACAATTGCAACAATGTGATGTCCAACACATACAACCCCTCATGGAAGAGGCATCCAAACCTATCATGGAGCAACCCAAACAATGCCTTAAACCCAATCACCCAACCTTCGGGATATCAGCAACCGATGCCGCAGCAGCAAGCCCAGTAGTCAATGCCACAGCAGCAGATGCAGCAGCAACCGGTAAGTTCATTGGAGAACACGCTAAAGGCCTTCATGACGAAAACTGAGTCATACATGGCAGAGAATAGCAATTTCATCAAGAGGACAGATGCCTTCATGAATAGAACTGAGATGAGGTTGCAAAATCAAGAAGCGGCCATTAAAACGCTGGAAACTCAGGTTGGGCAGTTTGCTCAATGCATAAACACTATACCACAAGGAGGACTACCTAGCAATACTGAAGTTGTCAAGGTAATGAGCCATGAACAGTGCAAAGCAATCATTACTAGGAGTGGTCTACAGTTGAAGGAGAAGATCCCAGAGAGCCAAATCCAATCAGCTGATCTAGCAAAAGAAAAGGCCAAGCAAACTGAAGCTGACAACACTGCCCCGACAGAAAGCACTGCAGCTCTTGAGCAGCCTGCCGAGGCAGCAACAACTCCAGTGGTGCCAGGTATTAAATTTCAAACTAAAGAAACCCTGAATGAGATGAGACCACCACCACCTTTCCCACAAAGGTTGAAAAAGCAAAAACAGGACCAGCAATTCAAGAAGTTCCTCGTCATCTTGAAGCAAGTCCACATCAACATACCTTTCGTTGAAGCTATTGAACAAATGCCTAACTATGCCAAGTTCTTAAAGGACATGGTGTCAAAGAGGAAACGAATAGGTGAGTTTGAGACAGTGGCTACTACCGAGGGATGCATGGCAATGCTGCATAACCGCATGCCACCAAAGTTAAAAGATCCTGGCTGCTTTACTATACCTTGTGCGATAGGTAAAGATTATGAAGGTAAGGCCCTATGCGACCTTGGAGCAAGCATAAATCTCATGCCCAAATCAGTCTTTGAAAAGCTTGGAATTGGAAGGGCGAAACCTACAACAGTGATGCTCCAACTAGCGGATCGATCCTATGTGCAACCCGAAGGAAAAATCGAGGACATACTGGTAAGAGTAGATAAGTTTATTTTTCCTGCTGACTTTCTTGTCCTTGATTGTGAAGCAGATGACAATGCACCGATCATCCTTGGGAGACCTTTCCTTGCAACTGGACATACTCTAATTGACGTGGAAAAAGGAAAGTTGACAATGCGGGTCAATGACCAGCAAGTCAAACTCAATGCATTCCACAACTTAAAAAAATATGATGATCCAGAGGAGTGCAAGGCCATCCACACAGTAGACACTAAAGTATCCTGCCTTGGTAGTCTGCTTGGCAGGATATTCGGCAAGAAGATTAAGCCCAAGGTGGATGAACACACAGGAAAAAAAGAGTGGCCCACAACCGATTCACAAATTGGGCCTAAGGGAGAGAATAATTTTGGGAGATGCATTTGCATGCTCTCCACCAGTAACATGATCTACTCCCTTCTCTTTATTAATATATTAGGATTAATTAGTTTATTTTTATTTCTTTTTATTTTCTCTAACTATTTTTGCTTTAAGTATTTTTCTTTTGTGTGTTTTATTTATGAATAAAAAGCAAGAATAAAGGAGAAATAGTTCACAGCAGGAACTCTGCCGAGGCAATAAAACAGTGTCAGGGCCGCAGTAGTCCCAACGGGCAGAACAGTGTAACGGCTAGTCTGCCGAGATTCCTGCCGCGGCAGAAAAAGAAAACGGTTACAAAACGGCTAGTGGCTTCAACGGTCACAAGGCCGAGGCCTATATAAGAAACTCCTTCCTCTTGAACTATTCACTCTTGCTTTCTTGTTTTCTTTAGTATTCATAACAATCTCTCTCTCAC
The DNA here is from genome assembly GCA_035048815.1 of Abelmoschus esculentus. Classification (NCBI taxonomy): domain Eukaryota; kingdom Viridiplantae; phylum Streptophyta; class Magnoliopsida; order Malvales; family Malvaceae; genus Abelmoschus; species Abelmoschus esculentus. The sequence goes on along the minus strand of JAUCBN010000051.1, from coordinate 7,633,236 downwards.
ATTACTCTCTGCCTACTAATCTTCGCTAAACCCCAGATTCTTTTTAAAGAAAAACTCCAAGAAATCACATCTCTCAATCTTGATGGCAACATACAAGCGATTCGCCCCCGCCAACGTTGAAGATCGCTTCAACCGATCTTTCATCGCTCGGCAACTATGGGAAGAGCAAGGTTTCTAGCATGCGGATGAAGAGAACTACGGTATTGAGCACTACCTTTTCGACAGAATTAAGTACCAAAACTGGGAAATTTTCTGTCTCCAACCTGCCCAGGCGACTGCCACAATTATCCGGGAGTTCTACGCGCACGGGCCCAGCAAAGACTCCCTCTTTGTTCATTGTCGCGGCAGGCCAATCCAGCTTGATGCCGACACAATCAATAGTTTCTACGGCCTCACCCCTGACATTGACATCCACGCCGAATTCATGGAAGACGTCACTGTCGAGGACTACGAGCTCATCAAAGATGATCTTTGTTATGCAAACACCTCATGGGAAACCGGTACCCATCGAGGATCAGTAACAAGACAAAGCCTAAAGCCCGATGCCAAGATGTGGAACACCTTTGTCAAGCGACGGCTCATCCCCACATCACACAATAGCACGGTGGATCGTAAAAGATTGGTGCTTATCCAATCCATCATCAACAAGAGGACCATCAACGTTGGAGAGATCATCCTTCGGGAAATTCATGAGTGCGATAAGAAAGATAGGGGACCATTGTATTTCCCTTGTTTGATCACGGGTTTATGTGTTGCTGCAGGTGTGCCCATCGAAGAGACGAACGAATACACGCCCCCACGACGAGGATGGACTAGGGACTTCTGCCACAAAGTCATGCAAATCACACAAGCAGAGCCTGTCCAAGCAACGCCGCAGCAGTTCACTGTCGATACTGCTGCCGGGGCCCAGTACACGGCAGCCATGCCTGGTACTGCCCACACCTCTGCCGCAGCAGACCCATACCAAGAGATCTTGCAACGAATGGCAACAATGGATCTCCGACAACAAAGGTACATGGAGTACCAAAGGGATTTCAATGGCACTCTAGCCCAGATGATGTTGCACGCCTTCCCGGACCAAGGAGTACAATTTCCGGAGTTTCCCAGCAACATGTTCGTTATAGCCGCCCCTTAAACCGAGACTACACCAGCCCCGGGAGGACCAAGGTCGTTCTTCCATGCGGACCCTCAGCCCCAATACCAGGCTGCCGGCCCATCTAGGGTAGCAGATTCTGCCGCGGCCTCGTCTGTCAGCAGAAGGCCATCCAAGCGAAGGGCTGTTTTCAACACCCCACCCAGATCACCAATTATAATGGGCAATCTATCAGCCGAGATAGATGCCTACGTGTACCAAAGCTCCACTGCCGCCGGCCCAAGTACACACCACACCGGAGGAGCAACAACAATGGGGGGAGGAACGGACGTAATGCTCACCGAAGAGATGGCTGATGTAGAAGAAGGAGAGGAGGTAGAGGCCACAATGCAACGGACACCGCCCACACGAGTCCAACCGCCCCGGCAAGCAAAAGCGCAACCATCGCCTTCACCAAGGACAAAGCATTCGGCAGCAAGGCCGAGAAGGAAAATTGTTACAAGCAGCTCCTCGGAGTCACTTAAAATTTCTTTGTCCTTAATTCAATATTAATTGCTTTTACTGTTTCTATTTGTTGTTTATTATATTCATATTTTGTTTTGCCGCTTACTTCTTCAAATATAAAGCATTGAGGACAATGCTTGGTTTGAGTTTGGGGGTGCAGATTCACTGCCAAGGCAACAATCTACTGCCGAGGCCTTGCCAAAAAGGTAGTATTCCAGTGATTTTTTTTTTGCTCCCCGCCTTACTTGAATTAACTACTTACACTTTTGCACTGCTTATCATCAGTATTGCCTTAGTTTATTCTTTAAGGCTATAGAAATCTTTCTCCTTACCATGTTTAGGTTGTGTTAAAAGGGCTTAACCTTAGGATGCTTAAGGGTGTAAACTTATAAGCTTACTATAGGAAGAACTTTAAACACTTTTGGGACTTGTTGGATTATAGGAATTCTTTTAATGAACTTAGGTGATAAAGACTTAGATTTTTGGAAAGTAACTAGAGGTGCCTACCACCGGCTCTAGAAAGTCTCTTCTTCATGCTAGAGGTGCCCGAAATTGGCTCTAGTATGTTTTAAGGAATATTAAAAAAAAAGAAGGAATTTAGTGAAAAACACAAGTCTTTGAGGTGCCCGAAATTGGCTCAAGATTTGGTGTTTGAAAAGAAGAGAACACTTAACCAATGTCTATTTGTCTTGAACTTAGAGTTTATCTAAGAAAGCCTTTAATCAACTTGTCCACAAAAACGCACACACTCACAATTCTTATAGTTTGTTTCTAGGTAAACCCTTGGGTAACCGAATGGTTAAGGCTTAAGAATAGGCCTAGTTATGGTGGGGAGAATAGATGGACATGTAAGACAAAGAGAGAGTGGAGTTCGGCAAATTGATGGTTTGCATTGCTTGAGGACAAGCAATAGTTCGAGTTTGGGGGTGTGATAAGTGCTCAACACACTATCACTTTTTACTCCTTTTATGGGCATTCATCACCAAATATACACCCACTTAGACCAATGCATGTGCTTAATGTGATATATTTAGAAGTTATACTCATATAAATAATATTTACAGAAAAAGGCACGTTTTACTATGTTTTCATATCTGTGCAGGAGAACCAGTGCCGCGACAGCGACAAGGCCGAGGCAGCAGCAGAAAGACAGGAAGCAAGACTATAGGCGATGGAAAGATAAAAATCCAAGGAACGTGTCTGGACTTGAAGCCCAGGGATCGGAGCTGGCTAGCACAAGGAAAAGCCCAAAGGAAGACCACGCGGGAAAACCCCTTAGCCGAAGCAAACATGGAAATATTTTTATTATTATGTACTTGACTTGTTTCCTACTCCAAGTTGTATTCTACTTAGGAAAGGTTTGCCCTAGGTCTAGCCTATATAAGGACCTAGCCACCCAATGTACAATACACGGAATACCTAGGGAGAGAGCCGATTTATATTCTTGTTTTCTTCTCCTCCATTATGTTCTAAACCTTCTTAGGGATTAGGTGAAGGTTGTCGAGTATTTGTGATAGGAGATTGTACTTTGTCTTTGATTCAATGCAATAAAGTTATCAAGGTTTGCTTATCCTTTGTTATTCCTTGTTTTCACAATTGAGCTCGGGAGAGGATATTGTGAATCATCCATTTATCTAAGCTCGGGAGAGTTAGATTCACGAAAGGGGTAAGTACGGTGCTTCAATCGCGAAATACTAACTCGGCCTAGGGATAGGTTAAGAGTTTCTGCGGCTAAAAGAAGTGTGAGATTGGTTGGTGAGTATAATTGGTTCACGCCGGGAGGTATCATCAAGGACTAGTCATCAACAACACTCTGACTTAGGGATAAGCGGAGTCATCCAAGGACACTTTGCTGAACTTTGGTAAAGTCTACCCACGAGCAAGGGATTGTCGCGGCAGACAGTATTGTCGCTGCCAAGGCAGTAAACTGCAGTGCTGCCGAGGCAGTGATATACGATTGCATTGGACAGAGACAAGTCAATCAAATCCACAATACGAAGCAACTGGGTCCTAGCCCATATCTCTCTATTATTTCAACTCTTTATTTTTATTTAGTTATTTTAGTTTAGATAAATCAAATCAACTCACTTGTGTTCTTTACTTTTCTACAGAACAAGAAGGTGAAGAAAGCATATTAAGTATACCGGTCCCTGAGGAGACGATAACTAGATAAAATACTTATCACTTATTACTTTCGATGTGTCCACTTGCATTAAACGCGCACTTTTGACACGCGACACTCATCATCACGATCTATCCACAGTGCAAACTTTAGTATCTCGAATTCGTTCTACTCTTTGTATTTTACCTGATTGTAAGATTTGTTATGTACCTAGAGAAGCAAATGTTGTAGCCCATGTCCTAGCTACTAGGGCTCTGCGTTCTTTTCTATCTTTCTCTTTTGATTGTAACTTTCCCGATTTTATACGGGCTTTTGTAAACTCGGAGAGGTTCTCCTCTTCTTCTCAATAAAACCATGGGTACTCTTTTCCCCATAGGGGCCTACTCACCTATCGAGGTGACAGGCTATAGGTTTTTTTTAATGAGGCCCTTTCCTTAAAAAAAATTCAACTGTTTACTGTAAAGCCCAGTCAGAAATGCACGCTTTAAACCCAACAAAACAGTAACAAAATGATATTAATTCAAATTTTATGAGTTCAAATATTTAATTATAGGCTTCTGAATCTGATTATACAGCTTAATTTCAATTTTTAGAGAATTTTAATCAATTAAAATTTCAGCTTTTTTACTGTAATGACCAATCAGAAATGCACGCTTTACACCCAAAAACGGTCACAATTTGAGATTAAATCAAATTTTCTGAGTTCAAATATTTAATTATGGACTTCTAATCTGATTATACAACTTAATTTCAATTTTAGAGTATTTTACTCGGTTAAAATTTTAACTATTTTACTGTAAAAACCGAATCAGAAATGCATGCTTTACACCAAACAAAACGATCATAAAATGAGATTAATTCAAATTTTATGAGTTCAAATATTTAATTATAGGCATCTGATCTGATTACACAATATAATTTCAATTTTAGAGTATTTTAATTAGTTAAAATTTCAACTATTTAACTATAAAGCCCAATAAGAAATGCACGCTTTACACCCGAAAAACGGACACAAAATGAGATTAATTCAAATTTTATAATTTCAAATATTTAATTATAGGCTTCTGATTTTGATTATACAACTTAATTTCAATTTTAGAGTATTTTAATCAATTAAAATTTCAATTGTTTTAATGTAAAGCCCAATCAGAAATGCACGCTTTAAACCCAACAAAACGGTCACAAAATGAGATTAATTCAAATTTTATGAGTTCAAATATTTAGTTATAGGCTTCTGAATCTAATTATAGAGCTTAACTTTAATTTCAGAGTTTTTTACTCAGTTAAAATTTCAACTATTTTACAGTTAAGACCATTTAGCAATGCACGCTTTACACCCAAGAAAACGGTCACAAAATGAGATTAATTCGAATTTATGATTTGAAATATTTAAATAAAGGCTTTTGAATCTGATTATATAGCTTAATTTCAATTTTAGAGTATTTTACTTGGTTAAAATTTCAACTATTTTATTGTAAAGCCTAATCAGAAATGCACGTTTTACACCCAACAAAAGGTTCACAAAATAAGATTAATTCAAATTTTATGAGTTCAAATATTTAATTATGGGCTTTTGAATCTGATTAGAAAGCTTAATTTCAATTTTAGAGTATTTTACTCAGATAAAATTTCAATTGTTTTATTGTAAAGCCCAATCAGCAATGCACGCTTTAAACCCAACAAAACAGTCACAAAATGAGATTAATTCAAATTTTTTGAGTTCAAATATTTAAATATTGGCTTTTAAATCTGATTATACAGCTTAATTCAATTTGAGTTTTTTACTCGGTTAAAATTTCAATTGTTTTATTGTAAAGCCCAATCCGAAATGCACGCTTTAAACCCTACAAAATGTCACAAAATGAAATTAATTTAAATTTTAAGAGTTCAAATATTTAATTATAGGCTTTTGAATCGGATTATACAGCTTAATTTCTATTTTAGAGTATTTTAGTCAGTTAAAATTTCATCTGTTATACTGTTAAGAACAATATGCAAATGCACGCTTTACACCCAACAAAAAGGTCAAGAATAAGATTAATTCAAATTTTATGAGTTCAAATATTTAATTATAGCCTTTTAAATCTTATTATACACCTTAATTTCTATTTTAAAGTATTTTACTCGGTTAAACTTTCAACTGTTTTATTGTAAAGCCCAATCCGAAATGCACGCTTTAAACCCTACAAAAAGGTCACAAAATGAAATTAATTCAAATTTTAAGAGTTCAAATATTTAATTCTAGGCTTCTAAATCTGATTATACATCTTAATTTCAATTTTACATTATCTTACTTGGTTAAAATTTTAACTGATTTACTGTAAAGCCCAATTAGAAGTACACGCTTTACACCCAAAAAACGGTCACAAAATGAGATTAATTCAAAATTTATGAGTTGAAATATTTAAATATAGGCTTTTGAATCTGATTATTTAGCTTAATTTCAATTTTAGAGTATTTTACTTGGTTAAAATTTCAACTATTTTATTGTAAATCCTAATCTGAAATGCACGCTTTACACCCAACAAAAGGTTCCCAAAATAAGATTAATTCAAATTTTATGAGTTCAAATATTTAATAATAGGCTTTTGAATCTGAGTATAAAGCTTAATTTCAATTTTAGAGTATTTTACTTGGTTAAAATTTCAACTATTTTATTGTAAAGCCTAATCAGAAATGCACGCTTTACACCCAACAAAAGGTTCACAAAATAAGATAAATTCAAATTTTTAGAGTTCAAATATTTAATTATGGGCTTTTGAATCTGATTATAAAGCTTAATTTCAATTTTAGAGTATTTTACTCAGATAAAATTTCAATTGTTTTATTGTAAAGCCCAATTAGCAATGCACGCTTTAAACCCAACAAAACGGTCACAAAATGAGATTAATTCAAATTTTTTGAGTTCAAATAGTTAAATATTGGCTTTTAAATCTGATTATACAGCTTAATTCAATTTGAGTTTTTTACTCGGTTAAAATTTCAACTGTTTTATTGTAAAGCCCAATCCGAAATGCACGCTTTAAACCCTACAAAATGTCACAAAATGAAATTAATTCAAATTTTAAGAGTTCAAATATTTAATTATAGGCTTCTGAATCTGATTATACAGCTTAATTTCTATTTTAAAGTATTTTAGTCAGTTAAAATTTCATCTGTTATACTGTTAAGAACAATAAGCAATGCACGCTTTACACCCAACAAAAAGGTCACAGAATAAGATTAATTCAAATTTTATGAGTTCAAATATTTAATTATAGCCTTTTGAATCTTATTATACACCTTAATTTCTATTTTAGAGTATTTTACTCGGTTAAACTTTCAACTGTTTTATTGTAAAGCCCAATCCGAAATGCACGCTTTAAACCCTACAAAAAGGTCACAAAATGAAATTAATTCAAATTTTAAGAGTTCAAATATTTAATTATAGGCTTCTAAATCTGATTATACATCTTAATTTCAATTTTAGATTATCTTACTTGGTTAAAATTTTAACTGGTTTACTGTAAAGCCCAATTAGAAATACACGCTTTGCACCAAAAAAACGGTCACAAAATGAGATTAATTCAAAATTTATGAGTTGAAATATTTAAATATAGGCTTTTGAATCTGATTATTTAGCTTAATTTCAATTTTAGAGTATTTTACTTGGTTAAAATTTCAACTATTTTATTGTAAATCCTATTTTGAAATGCACGCTTTACACCCAACAAAAGGTTCACAAAATAAGATTAATTCAAATTTTATGAGTTCAAATATTTAATTATAGGCTTTTGAATCTGAGTATAAAGCTTAATTTCAATTTTAGAGTATTTTACTTGGTTAAAATTTCAACTATTTTATTGTAAAGCCTAATCAGAAATGCACGCTTTACACCCAACAAAAGGTTCACAAAATAAGATAAATTCAAGTTTTTAGAGTTCAAATATTTAATTATGGGCTTTTGAATCTGATTATAAAGCTTAATTTCAATTTTAGAGTATTTTACTCAGATAAAATTTCAATTGTTTTATTGTAAAGCCCAATCAGCAATGCACGCTTTAAACCCAACAAAACGGTCACAAAATGAGATTAATTCAAATTTTTTGAGTTCAAATATTTAAATATTGGCTTTTAAATCTGATTATACAGCTTAATTCAATTTTAGAGTTTTTTTCTCGGTTAAAATTTCAACTGTTTTATTGTAAAGCCCAATCCGAAATGCACGCTTTAAACCCTACAAAAAGGTCACAAAATGAAATTAATTCAAATTTGAAGAGTTCAAATAATTATAGGCTTCTGAATCTGATTATACAGTTTAATTTCTATTTTAGAGTATTTTAGTTAGTTAAAATTTCATCTGTTATACTGTTAAGAACAATAAGCAATGCACGCTTTACACCCAACAAAAAGGTCACAGAATAAGATTAATTCAAATTTTATGAGTTCAAATATTTAATTATAGCCTTTTAAATCTGATTATAAAGCTTAATTTCAATTTTAGAGTATTTTACTCAGATAAAATTTTAATTGTTTTATTGTAAAGCCCAATCAGCAATGCATGCTTTAAACCCAACAAAACGGTCACAAAATGAGATTAATTCAAATTTTATGAGTTCAAATAATTAAATATTGGCTTTTAAATCTGATTATACAGCTTAATTCAATTTTAGAGTTTTTTACTCGGTTAAAATTTCAACTGTTTTATTGTAAAGCCCAATCCGAAATGCACGCTTTAAACCCTACAAAAAGGTCACAAAATGAAATTAATTCAAATTTTAAGAGTTCAAATATTTAATTATAGGCTTCTGAATCTGATTATACAACTTAATTTCTATTTTAGAGTATTTTAGTCAGTTAAAATTTCATCTGTTATATTGTTAAGAACAATAAGCAATGCACGCTTTACACCCAACAAAAAGGTCACAGAATAAGATTAATTCAAATTTTATGAGTTCAAATATTTAATTATAGCCTTTTTAATCTGATTATACAACTTAATTTCAATTTTAGAGTATTTTACTCGGTTAAAATTTCAACTATTTTATTGTAAAGCCCAATCAAAAATGCACGCTTTACACACAACAAAAAGGTCACAAAATAAGATTAATTCAAATTTTAGGAGTTCAAATATTTAATTATAGGCTTCTAAATCTGATTATAAAACATAATTTCAAAGTTAGAGTATTTTACTTAGTTAAAATTTCAACTGTTTTACTGTAAAGCGCAATCAACTTTGTACGCTTTACACCCAACAAAACAGTCACAAAATGAGATTAATTCAAATTTTATGAGTTCAAATATTTAATTATAGGCTTCTAAATCTGATTATACAGCTTAATTTCAATTTTAAATTATTTTACTTGGTTAAAATTTTAACTGGTTTACTGTAAAGCCCAATTAGAAATACACGCTTTACACCCAAAAAACGGTCACAAAATGAGATTAATTCAAAATTTATGTGTTGAAATATTTAAGTATAGGCTTTTGAATCTGATTATATAGCTTAATATCAATTTTAGAGCATTTTACTTGGTTAAAATTTCAACTATTTTATTGTAAATCCTAATCTGAAATGCACGCTTTACACCCAACAAAAGGTTCCCAAAATAAGATTAATTCAAATTTTATGAGTTCAAATATTTAATAATAGGCTTTTGAATCTGAGTATAAAGCTTAATTTCAATTTTAGAGTATTTTACTTGGTTAAAATTTCAACTATTTTATTGTAAAGCCTAATCAGAAATGCACGCTTTACACCCAACAAAAGGTTCACAAAATAAGATAAATTCAAATTTTTAGAGTTCAAATATTTAATTATGGGCTTTTGAATCTGATTATAAAGCTTAATTTCAATTTTAGAGTATTTTACTCAGATAAAATTTCAATTGTTTTATTGTAAAGCCCAATTAGCAATGCACGCTTTAAACCCAACAAAACGGTCACAAAATGAGATTAATTCAAATTTTTTGAGTTCAAATATTTAAATATTGGCTTTTAAATCTGATTATACAGCTTAATTCAATTTGAGTTTTTTAGTCGGTTAAAACTTCAACTGTTTTATTGTAAAGCCCAATCCGAAATGCACGCTTTAAACCCTACAAAATGTCACAAAATGAAATTAATTCAAATTTTAAGAGTTCAAATATTTAATTATAGGCTTCTGAATCTGATTATACAGCTTAATTTCTATTTTAAAGTATTTTAGTCAGTTAAAATTTCATCTGTTATACTGTTAAGAACAATAAGCAATGCACGCTTTACACCCAACAAAAAGGTCACAGAATAAGATTAATTCAAATTTTATGAGTTCAAATATTTAATTATAGCCTTTTGAATCTTATTATACACCTTAATTTCTATTTTAGAGTATTTTACTCGGTTAAACTTTCAACTGTTTTATTGTAAAGCCCAATCCGAAATGCACGCTTTAAACCCTACAAAAAGGTCACAAAATGAAATTAATTCAAATTTTAAGAGTTCAAATATTTAATTATAGGCTTCTAAATCTGATTATACATCTTAATTTCAATTTTAGATTATCTTACTTGGTTAAAATTTTAACTGGTTTACTGTAAAGCCCAATTAGAAATAAACGCTTTTCACCAAAAAAACGGTCACAAAATGAGATTAATTAAAAATTTATGAGTTGAAATATTTAAATATAGGCTTTTGAATCTGATTATTTAGCTTAATTTCAATTTTAGAGTATTTTACTTGGTTAAAATTTCAACTATTTTATTGTAAATCCTAATTTGAAATGCACGCTTTACACCCAACAAAAGGTTCACAAAATAAGATTAATTCAAATTTTATGAGTTCAAATATTTAATTATAGGCTTTTGAATCTGAGTATAAAGCTTAATTTCAATTTTAGAGTATTTTACTTGGTTAAAATTTCAACTATTTTATTGTAAAGCCTAATCAGAAATGCACGCTTTACACCCAACAAAAGGTTCACAAAATAAGATAAATTCAAGTTTTTAGAGTTCAAATATTTAATTATGGGCTTTTGAATCTGATTATAAAGCTTAATTTCAATTTTAGAGTATTTTACTCAGATAAAATTTCAATTGTTTTATTGTAAAGCCCAATCAGCAATGCACGCTTTAAACCCAACAAAACGGTCACAAAATGAGATTAATTCAAATTTTTTGAGTTCAAATATTTAAATATTGGCTTTTAAATCTGATTATACAGCTTAATTCAATTTTAGAGTTTTTTTCTCGGTTAAAATTTCAACTGTTTTATTGTAAAGCCCAATCCGAAATGCACGCTTTAAACCCTACAAAAAGGTCACAAAATGAAATTAATTCAAATTTGAAGAGTTCAAATAATTATAGGCTTCTGAATCTGATTATACAGTTTAATTTCTATTTTAGAGTATTTTAGTTAGTTAAAATTTCATCTGTTATACTGTTAAGAACAATAAGCAATGCACGCTTTACACCCAACAAAAAGGTCACAGAATAAGATTAATTCAAATTTTATGAGTTCAAATATTTAATTATAGCCTTTTAAATCTGATTATAAAGCTTAATTTCAATTTTAGAGTATTTTACTCAGATAAAATTTTAATTGTTTTATTGTAAAGCCCAATCAGCAATGCATGCTTTAAACCCAACAAAACGGTCACAAAATGAGATTAATTCAAATTTTATGAGTTCAAATAATTAAATATTGGCTTTTAAATCTGATTATACAGCTTAATTCAATTTTAGAGTTTTTTACTCGGTTAAAATTTCAACTGTTTTATTGTAAAGCCCAATCCGAAATGCACGCTTTAAACCCTACAAAAAGGTCACAAAATGAAATTAATTCAAATTTTAAGAGTTCAAATATTTAATTATAGGCTTCTGAATCTGATTATACAACTTAATTTCTATTTTAGAGTATTTTAGTCAGTTAAAATTTCATCTGTTATATTGTTAAGAACAATAAGCAATGCACGCTTTACACCCAACAAAAAGGTCACAGAATAAGATTAATTCAAATTTTATGAGTTCAAATATTTAATTATAGCCTTTTTAATCTGATTATACAACTTAATTTCAATTTTAGAGTATTTTACTCGGTTAAAATTTCAACTATTTTATTGTAAAGCCCAATCAGAAATGCACGCTTTACACACAACAAAAAGGTCACAAAATAAGATTAATTCAAATTTTAGGAGTTCAAATATTTAATTATAGGCTTCTAAATCTGATTATAAAACATAATTTCAAAGTTAGAGTATTTTACTTAGTTAAAATTTCAACTGTTTTACTGTAAAGCGCAATCAACTTTGTACGCTTTACACCCAACAAAACAGTCACAAAATGAGATTAATTCAAATTTTATGAGTTCAAATATTTAATTATAGGCTTCTAAATCTGATTATACAGCTTAATTTCAATTTTAAATTATTTTACTTGGTTAAAATTTTAACTGGTTTACTGTAAAGCCCAATTAGAAATACACGCTTTACACCCAAAAAACGGTCACAAAATGAGATTAATTCAAAATTTATGTGTTGAAATATTTAAGTATAGGCTTTTGAATCTGATTATATAGCTTAATATCAATTTTAGAGCATTTTACTTGGTTAAAATTTCAACTATTTTATTGTAAATCCTAATCTGAAATGCACGCTTTACACCCAACAAAAGGTTCCCAAAATAAGATTAATTCAAATTTTATGAGTTCAAATATTTAATAATAGGCTTTTGAATCTGAGTATAAAGCTTAATTTCAATTTTAGAGTATTTTACTTGGTTAAAATTTCAACTATTTTATTGTAAAGCCTAATCAGAAATGCACGCTTTACACCCAACAAAAGGTTCACAAAATAAGATAAATTCAAATTTTTATAGTTCAAATATTTAATTATGGGCTTTTGAATCTGATTATAAAGCTTAATTTCAATTTTAGAGTATTTTACTCAGATAAAATTTCAATTGTTTTATTGTAAAGCCCAATTAGCAATGCACGCTTTAAACCCAACAAAACGGTCACAAAATGAGATTAATTCAAATTTTTTGAGTTCAAATAGTTAAATATTGGCTTTTAAATCTGATTATACAGCTTAATTCAATTTGAGTTTTTTACTCGGTTAAAATTTCAACTGTTTTATTGTAAAGCCCAATCCGAAATGCACGCTTTAAACCCTACAAAATGTCACAAAATGAAATTAATTCAAATTTTAAGAGTTCAAATATTTAATTATAGGCTTCTGAATCTGATTATACAGCTTAATTTCTATTTTAAAGTATTTTAGTCAGTTAAAATTTCATCTGTTATACTGTTAAGAACAATAAGCAATGCACGCTTTACACCCAACAAAAAGGTCACAGAATAAGATTAATTCAAATTTTATGAGTTCAAATATTTAATTATAGCCTTTTGAATCTTATTATACACCTTAATTTCTATTTTAGAGTATTTTACTCGGTTAAACTTTCAACTGTTTTATTGTAAAGCCCAATCCGAAATGCACGCTTTAAACCCTACAAAAAGGTCACAAAATGAAATTAATTCAAATTTTAAGAGTTCAAATATTTAATTATAGGCTTCTAAATCTGATTATACATCTTAATTTCAATTTTAGATTATCTTACTTGGTTAAAATTTTAACTGGTTTACTGTAAAGCCCAATTAGAAATACACGCTTTGCACCAAAAAAACGGTCACAAAATGAGATTAATTCAAAATTTATGAGTTGAAATATTTAAATATAGGCTTTTGAATCTGATTATTTAGCTTAATTTCAATTTTAGAGTATTTTACTTGGTTAAAATTTCAACTATTTTATTGTAAATCCTAATTTGAAATGCACGCTTTACACCCAACAAAAGGTTCACAAAATAAGATTAATTCAAATTTTATGAGTTCAAATATTTAATTATAGGCTTTTGAATCTGAGTATAAAGCTTAATTTCAATTTTAGAGTATTTTACTTGGTTAAAATTTCAACTATTTTATTGTAAAGCCTAATCAGAAATGCACGCTTTACACCCAACAAAAGGTTCACAAAATAAGATAAATTCAAGTTTTTAGAGTTCAAATATTTAATTATGGGCTTTTGAATCTGATTATAAAGCTTAATTTCAATTTTAGAGTATTTTACTCAGATAAAATTTCAATTGTTTTATTGTAAAGCCCAATCAGCAATGCACGCTTTAAACCCAACAAAACGGTCACAAAATGAGATTAATTCAAATTTTTTGAGTTCAAATATTTAAATATTGGCTTTTAAATCTGATTATACAGCTTAATTCAATTTTAGAGTTTTTTTCTCGGTTAAAATTTCAACTGTTTTATTGTAAAGCCCAATCCGAAATGCACGCTTTAAACCCTACAAAAAGGTCACAAAATGAAATTAATTCAAATTTGAAGAGTTCAAATAATTATAGGCTTCTGAATCTGATTATACAGTTTAATTTCTATTTTAGAGTATTTTAGTTAGTTAAAATTTCATCTGTTATACTGTTAAGAACAATAAGCAATGCACGCTTTACACCCAACAAAAAGGTCACAGAATAAGATTAATTCAAATTTTATGAGTTCAAATATTTAATTATAGCCTTTTAAATCTGATTATAAAGCTTAATTTCAATTTTAGAGTATTTTACTCAGATAAAATTTTAATTGTTTTATTGTAAAGCCCAATCAGCAATGCATGCTTTAAACCCAACAAAACGGTCACAAAATGAGATTAATTCAAATTTTATGAGTTCAAATAATTAAATATTGGCTTTTAAATCTGATTATACAGCTTAATTCAATTTTAGAGTTTTTTACTCGGTTAAAATTTCAACTGTTTTATTGTAAAGCCCAATCCGAAATGCACGCTTTAAACCCTACAAAAAGGTCACAAAATGAAATTAATTCAAATTTTAAGAGTTCAAATATTTAATTATAGGCTTCTGAATCTGATTATACAACTTAATTTCTATTTTAGAGTATTTTAGTCAGTTAAAATTTCATCTGTTATATTGTTAAGAACAATAAGCAATGCACGCTTTACACCCAACAAAAAGGTCACAGAATAAGATTAATTCAAATTTTATGAGTTCAAATATTTAATTATAGCCTTTTTAATCTGATTATACAACTTAATTTCAATTTTAGAGTATTTTACTCGGTTAAAATTTCAACTATTTTATTGTAAAGCCCAATCAGAAATGCACGCTTTACACACAACAAAAAGGTCACAAAATAAGATTAATTCAAATTTTAGGAGTTCAAATATTTAATTATAGGCTTCTAAATCTGATTATAAAACATAATTTCAAAGTTAGAGTATTTTACTTAGTTAAAATTTCAACTGTTTTACTGTAAAGCGCAATCAACTCTGTACGCTTTACACCCAACAAAACAGTCACAAAATGAGATTAATTCAAATTTTATGAGTTCAAATATTTAATTATAGGCTTCTAAATCTGATTATACAGCTTAATTTCAATTTTAAATTATTTTACTTGGTTAAAATTTTAACTGGTTTACTGTAAAGCCCAATTAGAAATACACGCTTTACACCCAAAAAACGGTCACAAAATGAGATTAATTCAAAATTTATGTGTTGAAATATTTAAGTATAGGCTTTTGAATCTGATTATATAGCTTAATATCAATTTTAGAGCATTTTACTTGGTTAAAATTTCAACTATTTTATTGTAAATCCTAATCTGAAATGCACGCTTTACACCCAACAAAAGGTTCCCAAAATAAGATTAATTCAAATTTTATGAGTTCAAATATTTAATAATAGGCTTTTGAATCTGAGTATAAAGCTTAATTTCAATTTTAGAGTATTTTACTTGGTTAAAATTTCAACTATTTTATTGTAAAGCCTAATCAGAAATGCACGCTTTACACCCAACAAAAGGTTCACAAAATAAGATAAATTCAAATTTTTATAGTTCAAATATTTAATTATGGGCTTTTGAATCTGATTATAAAGCTTAATTTCAATTTTAGAGTATTTTACTCAGATAAAATTTCAATTGTTTTATTGTAAAGCCCAATTAGCAATGCACGCTTTAAACCCAACAAAACGGTCACAAAATGAGATTAATTCAAATTTTTTGAGTTCAAATAGTTAAATATTGGCTTTTAAATCTGATTATACAGCTTAATTCAATTTGAGTTTTTTACTCGGTTAAAATTTCAACTGTTTTATTGTAAAGCCCAATCCGAAATGCACGCTTTAAACCCTACAAAATGTCACAAAATGAAATTAATTCAAATTTTAAGAGTTCAAATATTTAATTATAGGCTTCTGAATCTGATTATACAGCTTAATTTCTATTTTAAAGTATTTTAGTCAGTTAAAATTTCATCTGTTATACTGTTAAGAACAATAAGCAATGCACGCTTTACACCCAACAAAAAGGTCACAGAATAAGATTAATTCAAATTTTATGAGTTCAAATATTTAATTATAGCCTTTTGAATCTTATTATACACCTTAATTTCTATTTTAGAGTATTTTACTCGGTTAAACTTTCAACTGTTTTATTGTAAAGCCCAATCCGAAATGCACGCTTTAAACCCTACAAAAAGGTCACAAAATGAAATTAATTCAAATTTTAAGAGTTCAAATATTTAATTATAGGCTTCTAAATCTGATTATACATCTTAATTTCAATTTTAGATTATCTTACTTGGTTAAAATTTTAACTGGTTTACTGTAAAGCCCAATTAGAAATACACGCTTTGCACCAAAAAAACGGTCACAAAATGAGATTAATTCAAAATTTATGAGTTGAAATATTTAAATATAGGCTTTTGAATCTGATTATTTAGCTTAATTTCAATTTTAGAGTATTTTACTTGGTTAAAATTTCAACTATTTTATTGTAAATCCTATTTTGAAATGCACGCTTTACACCCAACAAAAGGTTCACAAAATAAGATTAATTCAAATTTTATGAGTTCAAATATTTAATTATAGGCTTTTGAATCTGAGTATAAAGCTTAATTTCAATTTTAGAGTATTTTACTTGGTTAAAATTTCAACTATTTTATTGTAAAGCCTAATCAGAAATGCACGCTTTACACCCAACAAAAGGTTCACAAAATAAGATAAATTCAAGTTTTTAGAGTTCAAATATTTAATTATGGGCTTTTGAATCTGATTATAAAGCTTAATTTCAATTTTAGAGTATTTTACTCAGATAAAATTTCAATTGTTTTATTGTAAAGCCCAATCAGCAATGCACGCTTTAAACCCAACAAAACGGTCACAAAATGAGATTAATTCAAATTTTTTGAGTTCAAATATTTAAATATTGGCTTTTAAATCTGATTATACAGCTTAATTCAATTTTAGAGTTTTTTTCTCGGTTAAAATTTCAACTGTTTTATTGTAAAGCCCAATCCGAAATGCACGCTTTAAACCCTACAAAAAGGTCACAAAATGAAATTAATTCAAATTTGAAGAGTTCAAATAATTATAGGCTTCTGAATCTGATTATACAGTTTAATTTCTATTTTAGAGTATTTTAGTTAGTTAAAATTTCATCTGTTATACTGTTAAGAACAATAAGCAATGCACGCTTTACACCCAACAAAAAGGTCACAGAATAAGATTAATTCAAATTTTATGAGTTCAAATATTTAATTATAGCCTTTTAAATCTGATTATAAAGCTTAATTTCAATTTTAGAGTATTTTACTCAGATAAAATTTTAATTGTTTTATTGTAAAGCCCAATCAGCAATGCATGCTTTAAACCCAACAAAACGGTCACAAAATGAGATTAATTCAAATTTTATGAGTTCAAATAATTAAATATTGGCTTTTAAATCTGATTATACAGCTTAATTCAATTTTAGAGTTTTTTACTCGGTTAAAATTTCAACTGTTTTATTGTAAAGCCCAATCCGAAATGCACGCTTTAAACCCTACAAAAAGGTCACAAAATGAAATTAATTCAAATTTTAAGAGTTCAAATATTTAATTATAGGCTTCTGAATCTGATTATACAACTTAATTTCTATTTTAGAGTATTTTAGTCAGTTAAAATTTCATCTGTTATATTGTTAAGAACAATAAGCAATGCACGCTTTACACCCAACAAAAAGGTCACAGAATAAGATTAATTCAAATTTTATGAGTTCAAATATTTAATTATAGCCTTTTTAATCTGATTATACAACTTAATTTCAATTTTAGAGTATTTTACTCGGTTAAAATTTCAACTATTTTATTGTAAAGCCCAATCAGAAATGCACGCTTTACACACAACAAAAAGGTCACAAAATAAGATTAATTCAAATTTTAGGAGTTCAAATATTTAATTATAGGCTTCTAAATCTGATCATAAAACATAATTTCAAAGTTAGAGTATTTTACTTAGTTAAAATTTCAACTGTTTTACTGTAAAGCGCAATCAACTCTGTACGCTTTACACCCAACAAAACAGTCACAAAATGAGATTAATTCAAATTTTATGAGTTCAAATATTTAATTATAGGCTTCTAAATCTGATTATACAGCTTAATTTCAATTTTAAATTATTTTACTTGGTTAAAATTTTAACTGGTTTACTGTAAAGCCCAATTAGAAATACACGCTTTACACCCAAAAAACGGTCACAAAATGAGATTAATTCAAAATTTATGTGTTGAAATATTTAAGTATAGGCTTTTGAATCTGATTATATAGCTTAATATCAATTTTAGAGCATTTTACTTGGTTAAAATTTCAACCATTTTATTGTAAAGCCTAATCAGAAATGCAAGCTTTACACCCAACAAAAGGTTCACAAAATAAGATTACTTCAAATTTTATGAGTTCAAATATTTAATTATAGGCTTTTGAGTCTGACTATAAAGCTTAATTTCAATTTTAGAGTATTTTACTTGGTTAAAATTTCAACTATTTTATTGTAAATCCTAATCAGAAGTGCACGCTTTACACCCAACAAAAGGTTCACAAAATAAGATTTATTGAAATTTTATGAGTTCAAATATTTAATTATAGGCTTTTGAATCTGATTATAAAGCTTATTTTCAATTTTAGAGTTTTTTACTCGGTTAAAATTTCAACTGTTTTATTTCAAAGCCCAATCCGAAATGCACGCTTTAAACCCTACAAAAAGGTCACAAAATGAAATTAATTCAAATTTTAAGAGTTCAAATATATAATTATAGGCTTCTGAATCTGATTATACAACATAATTTCTATTTTAGTGTATTTTAGTCAATTAAAATTTCATCTGTTATACTGTTAAGAACAATAAGCAATGCATGCTTTACACCCAACAAAAAGGTCACAGAATAAGATTAATTCAAATTTTATGAGTTCAAATATTTAATTATAGCCTTTTTAATCTGATTATACAACTTAATTTCAATTTTAGAGTATTTTACTCGGTTAAAAATTCAACTATTCTATTTTAAAGCCCAATCAGAAATGCACGCTTTACACACAACAAAACGGTCACAAAATAAGATTAATTCAAATTTTAGGAGTTCAAATATTTAATTATAGGGTTCTGAATCTGATTATACAACATAATTTCAAAGTTAGAGTATTTTACCCAGTTAAAATTTCATCTGTTTTACTGTAAAGCGCAATCAACAATGTACGCTTTACACCCAACAAAACAGTCACAAAATGAGACTAATTCAAATTTTATGAGTTAAAATATTTAATTATAGGCTTCTAAATCTGATTATACAGCCTAATTTCAATTTTAGATTATTTTAGTTGGTTAAAAATTTAATTGGTTTACTGTAAATCCCAATTAGAAACGCACGCTTTACACCCAAAAAACGGTCACAAAATGAGATTAATTCTAATTTTATGAGTTGAAATATTTAAATATAGGCTTTTGAATCTGATTTTATAGCTTAATATCAATTTTAGAGTATTTTACTTGGTTAAAATTTCAACTATTTTATTGTAAAGCCTAATCAGAAGTGCACGCTTTACACCCAACAAAAGGTTCACAAAATAAGATTTATTGAAATTTTATGAGTTCAAATATTTAATTATAGGCTTTTGAATATGATTATAAAGCTTATTTTCAATTTTAGAGTTTTTTACTCGGTTAAAATTTCAACTTTTTTATTTCAAAGCCCAATCCGAAATGCACGCTCTAAACCCTACAAAAAGGGCACAAAATGAAATTAATTGAAATTTTAAGAGTTCAAATATTTAATTATAGGCTTCTGAATCTGATTATACAACATAATTTCTATTTTAGTGTATTTTAGTCAGTTAAAATTTCATCTGTTATACTGTTAAGAACAATAAGCAATGCATGCTTTACACCCAACAAAAAGGTCACAGAATAAGATTAATTCAAATTTTATGAGTTCAAATATTTAATTATAGCCTTTTTAATCTGATTATACAACTTAATTTCAATTTTAGAGTATTTTACTCGGTTAAAAATTCAACTATTCTATTTTAAAGCCCAATCAGAAATGCACGCTTTACACACAACAAAACGGTCACAAAATAAGATTAAATTAAATTTTATGAGTTCGAATATTTAATTATAGGCTTCTGAATTTGATTATAAAGTTTAATTTCAATTTTAGAGTATTTTACTCAGATAAAATTTCAAGTGTTTTACTGTAAAGCCCAATCAGCAATGCACGCTTTAAACCCAACAAAACGGTCACAAAACGAGGTTATTTGAAATTTTGAGTTCAAATATTTAATTATTGGCTTTTGAATCTAGTTATACAACTTAATTTCAATTTTAGAGTATTTTACTCGGTTAAAATTTCAACTGTTTTATTGTAAAGCCCAATAAAAAATGCACGCTTTAAACCCAACAAAACGGTCACACATGAGATTAATTCAAATTTTAGGAGTTCAAATATTTAATTATAGTCTTCGGAATCTGATTTAACCACATTAATTTCAATTTTAGAGTATTTTACTCGTTTAAAATTTCAACTGTTCTACTCTAAAGCCCAATAAGAAATACATGCTTTAAACCCAACAAATCTATTACAAAATGAGATTAAATTAAATTTTATGAGTTCAAATATTTAATTATAGGCTTCTGAATCTGATTATAAAGTTTAATTTCAATTTTAGAGTATTTTACTCAGATAAAATTTCAAGTGTTTTACTGTAAAGCCCAATCAGCAATGCACGCTTTAAACCCAACAAAACGGTCACAAAACGAGGTTATTTGAAACTTTGAGTTCAAATATTTAATTATTGGCTTCTGAATCTAGTTATTCAGCTTAATTTCAATTTTAGAGTATTTTACTCGGTTAAAATTTCAACTGTTTTATTGTAAAGCCCAATAAAAAATGCACGCCTTAAACCCAACAAAACGGTCACAAATGAGATTAATTCAAATTTTAGGAGTTCAAATATTTAATTATAGTCTTCGGAATCTGATTTAACCACATTAATTTCAATTTTAGAGTATTTTACACGTTTAAAATTTCAACTGTTCTACTCTAAAGCCCAATAAGAAATACATGCTTTAAACCCAACAAATCTATTACAAAATGAGATTAAATTAAATTTTATGAGTTCAAATATTTAATTATAGGCTTCTGAATCTGATTATAAAGTTTAATTTCGATTTTAGAGTATTTTACTCAGATAAAATTTCAAGTGTTTTACTGTAAAGCCCAATCAGCAATGCACGCTTTAAACCCAACAAAACGGTCACAAAACGAGGTTATTTGAAACTTTGAGTTCAAATATTTAATTATTGGCTTCTGAATCTAGTTATTCAGCTTAATTTCAATTTTGGAGTATTTTACTCGGTTAAAATTTCAACTGTTTTATTGTAAAGCCCAATAAAAAATGCACGCTTTAAACCCAACAAAACGGTCACAAATGAGATTAATTCAAATTTTAGGAGTTCAAATATTTAATTATAGTCTTCGAAATCTGATTTAACCACATTAATTTCAATTTTAGAGTATTTTACTCGTTTAAAATTTCAACTGTTCTACTCTAAAGCCCAATAAGAAATACATGCTTTAAACCCAACAAATCTATTACAAAATGAGATTAAATTAAATTTTATGAGTTCAAATATTTAATTATAGGCTTCTGAATCTGATTATAAAGTTTAAATTCAATTTTAGAGTATTTTACTCAGATAAAATTTCAAGTGTTTTACTGTAAAGCCCAATCAGCAATGCACGCTTTAAACCCAACAAAACGGTCACAAAACGAGGTTATTTGAAACTTTGAGTTCAAATATTTAATTATTGGCTTCTGAATCTAGTTATTCAGCTTAATTTCAATTTTAGAGTATTTTACTCGGTTAAAATTTCAACTGTTTTATTGTAAAGCCCAATAAAAAATGCACGCCTTAAACCCAACAAAACGGTCACAAATGAGATTAATTCAAATTTTAGGAGTTCAAATATTTAATTATAGTCTTCGGAATCTGATTTAACCACATTAATTTCAATTTTAGAGTATTTTACACGTTTAAAATTTCAACTGTTCTACTCTAAAGCCCAATAAGAAATACATGCTTTAAACCCAACAAATCTATTACAAAATGAGATTAAATTAAATTTTATGAGTTCAAATATTTAATTATAGGCTTCTGAATCTGATTATAAAGTTTAATTTCAATTTTAGAGTATTTTACTCAGATAAAATTTCAAGTGTTTTACTGTAAAGCCCAATCAGCAATGCACGCTTTAAACCCAACAAAACGGTCACAAAACGAGGTTATTTGAAACTTTGATTTCAAATATTTAATTATTGGCTTTTGAATCTAGTTATTCAGCTTAATTTCAATTTTGGAGTATTTTACTCGGTTAAAATTTCAACTGTTTTATTGTAAAGCCCAATAAAAAATGCACGCTTTAAACCCAACAAAACGGTCACAAAATGAGATTAATTCAAATTTTATGTGTTCAAATATTTACTTATAGGCTTCTGAATCTGATTATACAGCTTAATTTGAATTTTGGAGTATTTTTTACTCTGTTAAAAATTCAATTATTTTACTATAAAGCCCAATCAGAAATGCACGCTTTACACCTAACAAAACGGTCACAAATTAAGATTAATTCAAATTTTATGAGTTCAAATATTTAATTATAGGCTTCAGAATCTAGTTATACAACTTAATTTCAATTTTAGAGAATTTTACTCAGTTAAAATTTTAATTGTTTTACGATAAAGCTCAATCCGAAATGCACGTTTTAAAACCAACAAAGCGGTTACAAAATGAGATTAATTCAAATTTTATGAGTTCAAATATTTAATTATAGTCTTCGAAATCTGATTTAACCACATTAATTTCAATTTTAGAGTATTTTACTCGTTTAAAATTTCAATTGTTCTACTCTAAAGCCCAATAAGAAATACACGCTTTAAACCCAACAAATCTATTACCAAATGAGATTAAATTAAATTTTATGAGTTCAAATATTTAATTATAGGCTTCTGAATCTGATAATAAAGTTTAATTTCAATTTTAGAGTATTTTACTCAGATAAAATTTCAAGTGTTTTACTGTGAAGCCCAATAAGCAATGCACGCTTTAAACCCAACAAAACGGTCACAAAACGAGGTTATTTGAAACTTTGAGTTCAAATATTTAATTATTGGCTTCTGAATCTAGTTATTCAGCTTAATTTCAATTTTAGAGTATTTTACTCGGTTAAAATTTCAACTGTTTTATTGTAAAGCCCAATAAAAAATGCACGCTTTAAACCCAACAAAACGGTCACAAAATGAGATTAATTCAAATTTTTGGAGTTCAAATATTTAATTATAGTCTTCGGAATCTGATTTAACCAAATTAATTTCAGTTTTAGAGTATTTTACTCGTTTAAAATTTCAACTGTTCTACTCTAAAGCCCAATAAAAAATACACGCTTTATACCCAACAAATCTATTACAAAATGAGATTAAATTAAATTTTATGAGTTCAAATATTTAATTATAGGCTTCTGAATCTGATTATAAAGTTTAATTTCAATTTTAAAGTATTTTACTTAGATAAAAATTCAAGTGTTTTACTGTAAAGCCCAATCAGCAATGCACGCTTTAAACCCAACAAAACGGTCACAAAACGAGGTTATTTGAAATTTTGATTTCAAATATTTAATTATTGACTTCTGAATCTAGTTATACAGCTTAATTTCAATCTTAGAGTATTTTACTCGGTTAAAATTTCAACTGTTTTATTGTAAAGCCCAATAAAAAAATGCATGCTTTAACCCCAACAAAACCGTCACAAAATGAGATTAATTCAAATTTTATGTGTTCAAATATTTACTTATAGGCTTCTGAATCTGATTATACAGCTTAATTTGAATTTTGGAGTATTTTTCACTCTGTTAAAATTTCAATTATTTTACTATAAAGCCCAATCAGAAATGCACGCTTTACACCTAACAAAACGGTCACAAATTAAGATTAATTCAAATTTTGTGAGTTCAAATATTTAATTATAGGCTTTAGAATCTAGTTATACAACTTAATTTCAATTTTAGAGTATTTTACTCAGTTAAAATTTTAATTGTTTTACGATAAAGCTCAATCAGAAATGCACGCTTTAAAACCAACAAAGCGGTTACAAAATGAGATTAATTCAAATTTTATGAGTTCAAATATTTAATTATAGTCTTCGAAATCTAATTTAACCACATTAATTTCAATTTTAGAGTATTTTACTTGTTTAAAATTTCAATTGTTCTACTCCAAAGCCCAATAAGAAATACACGCTTTAAACCCAACAAATCTATTACAAAATGAGATTAAATTAAATTTTATGAGTTCAAATATTTAATTATAGGCTTCTGAATCTGATTATAAAGTTTAATTTCAATTTTAGAGTATTTTACTCAGATAAAATTTCAAGTGTTTTACTGTAAAGCCCAATCAGCAATGCACGCTTTAAACCCAACAAAACGGTCACAAAACGAGGTTATTTGAAATTTTGAGTTCAGATATTTAATTATTGGCTTCTGAATCTAGTTATACAGCTTAATTTCAATTTTAGAGTATTTTACTCGGTTAAAATTTCAACTGTTTTATTGTAAAGCCCAATAAAAAATGCACGCTTTAAACCCAACAAAACGGTCATAAAATGAGATTAATTCAAATTTTATGAGTTCAAATATTTAATTATAGTCTTCGGAATCTGATTTAACCACATTAATTTCAATTTTAGAGTATTTTACTCGTTTAAAATTTTAACTGTTCTACTCTAAAGCCCAATAAGAAATACATGCTTTAAACCCAACAAATCTATTATAAAATGAGAT
Source organism: Abelmoschus esculentus (assembly GCA_035048815.1). Taxonomy (NCBI): domain Eukaryota; kingdom Viridiplantae; phylum Streptophyta; class Magnoliopsida; order Malvales; family Malvaceae; genus Abelmoschus; species Abelmoschus esculentus. The sequence continues at coordinate 7,608,326 of JAUCBN010000051.1, read as the reverse complement.
TAAATTAAATTTTATGAGTTCAAATATTTAATTATAGGCTTCTGAATCTGATTATAAAGTTTAATTTCAATTTTAGAGTATTTTACTTAGATAAAATTTCAAGTGTTTTACTGTAAAGCCCAATCAGTAATGCACGCTTTAAACCCAACAAAACGGTCACAAAATGAGATTAATTCAAATTTTATGAGTTAAAATATTTAATTATGGGCTTATGAATCTTATTATATGACTTAATTTCAATCTTAGAGTATTTTACTCAGTTAAAATTTCAACTATTTTACTATAAAGCCCAATATGATATACAAGCTTTACACCCAAAAAAGGTCACAAAATGAGATTAATTCAAATTTTTTGAGTTCAAATATTTAATTATAGGCTTCTAAATCTGATTATACAACTTAATTTCAATTTTAGAGTATTTTACTCAGTTAAAATTTAAATTGTTTTATTGTAAAGCCCAATCAACAATGCACACTTTATATCCAACAAAAAGCTCAAAAAATGAGATTAATTCAAATTTTATGAGTTCAAATATTTAATCTGATTATACATCTTAATTTCAATTTTAGAGTATTTTATTCAATTAAAATTTGATATGTTTTACTATAAAGCCTAATCAGCAATGCTTGGTTTATAAACCCAACAAAACTGTCATAAAATGAGGTTAATTCAAATTTTATGAGTTCAAATATTTAATTATAGGCTTTTGAATATGATTATATAGCTTAATATCAATTTTAGAGCATTTTCATTAGTTAAAATTTGAATGAGTTCACTGTAAAGTCAATTTATAATTGCACGCTTTAAACCCTATAAAATGATTATAAAATTAGATTAAATCAAATTTTATGTGTTTAAAAATTTAATTGTAGGCTTTTGAATGTAATTTTACATCAGAATCTCAATTTTTGACCATTTTATGCGGATAGAAATTCAACGGGTTCACTGTAAAGCCCATTAAGAAATGCAAGCTTTAAACCCAACAAAACGGTCGCAAAATGAGATTAGTTCAAAGTTTATGAGTTCAAATATTTAATTAAGCGCTTTTGAACATGATTATACAACTTAATATCAAATTAAGCATTTTAATCTCATAAAATTTTAACGAGATCACTATAAAGCCCATTTGGAAATGGGTGCTTTAAACCAAACAAAACGATCGAAAAATAAGATTAATTCAAATTTTATGTTTTTAAACATTTAATTATGGAATTTTTTTTAATATGATTATACAGCTTAATCTCAATATTAGAATATTTTATTCGGTTAAAATGTCAACGGATTCGTTGTAAAACCCAATTAAAATGCACACTTTAAACCTTATAAATAGTCAAAAAATAAGATTTAATTAAATTTTATAAGTTCAAATATTTAATTATGAGCTTTTGAATATTTTTAAACATCATAATCTCAATTTTAGACGATTTTACGTTAATAAAAATTTAATGAGTTCACTTTTAACCGCATTAAAAAATGCATGCTTTAAACCCAACAAAACGATCGCAAAATATGATTAATTCAAATTTTATGAGTTCAAATGTTTAATTATGAGCTTTTGAACATGATTATATAGTTTAATCTCAATTTTAGAATATTTTACTCGGATAAAATTTCGACAGGATCAATATAAATCCCATTTTGAAATGCTTGCTTTAAACCCAACAAAATTGTCATAAAATGAGATTAATTCAAATTTTATGAGTTCAAATATTTAATTATAAGCTTTTGAATATGATTATATAGCTTAATATCAATTTTAGAGCATTTTACTCAGTTAAAATTTGAACGGGTTTTTTACTCGGTTAAAATTCCAACATATGTGTGTTTTCTCTCCTCTCCTTTCGCCTCTCTCTTCCCTCTCCCATGTCTCTTTTTCACCTCTCCTTCTCCTCCCTCCCTCCACCGCCGCCGCCATGATTATACAACTTAATCTCAATATTAGAACATGATTATACAACTTAATCTCAATATTAGAACATTTTATTCGGTTAAAATTTCAACGGATTTATTGTAAAGCCCAACTAGAAATGCACACTTTAAACCTTATAAAATAGTCAAAAAAAATAAGATTAAATTAAATTTTATGAGTTCAAATATTTAATTATGAGCTTTTGAATATTTTTAAACATCATAATCTCAAATTTAGAGCATTTTACGATAATAAAAATTCAACGAGTTCACTTTAAAGCGCATTAAGAAATGCATGCTTTAAACCCAACAAAACGATTGCAAAATGAGATTAATTCAAATTTTATGAGTTCAAATGTTTAATTATGGGCTTTTGAATATGATTATACAGCTTAATCTCAATTTTAGAATATTTTACTCGGATAAAATTTCGACGGGATCAATATAAATCCCATTTAGAAATGCTTGCTTTAAACCCAACAAAACTGTCATAAAATGAGATTAATTCAAATTTTATGAGTTCAAATATTTAATTATAGGCTTTTGAATATGATTATATAGCTTAATATCAATTTTAGAGCATTTTTCTCAGTTAAAATTTGAACGGGTTTTTTACTCGGTTAAAATTCCAACATATGTGTGTTTTCTCTCCTCTCCTTTCGCCTCTCTCTTCCCTCTCCCATGTCTCTTTTTCACCTCTCCTTCTCCTCCCTCCCTCCACCGCCGCCGCCATGCTGTTTCTTTGATCGGTCGTTCTCAAGCCATCTTCACCATCCTACCATCCTTTTGAGAGGGAGATACTCACACAACCGTTGCTGATCTACAAAGGTATACTCAACTTCGGTTTCATTATCTTATTTTCATTCCTTTTTTCTTTGCTCTTTTTTACCATGATGCCTCCACATTAAAAGCCTTCTCTGATGTTCTCTTGGGAGACTGGTTTATCGATTATCTTTGGAATGATTTTCACCCCATCGGTTGTCGATCTCATAGGCTTACTAAGGAATATCTTGAGTGGATCGAATGCTCTTCTTTATGCTTTACCAATACTTATGATTTTCCCTTTGTTGTTTATTTCTTTCTTACTTTTGGTACGATCTTTTTGAAAGAGTTTGGTTTCGGCCATCCACTTTTACTTTATATGATAACCATGTTGTTCGCATATTCTCTTATCTTTCTTGATTTTCTTGTTGATGATCCTCAGTTGAATTTGATCAGGATCTGGTTTGTCATTTTATCTTGGTTTTTTACCCTCATACCACCCTTCGAAAGGGCTTACTCCAACATCCTTTACGATGTATTCTATTTCAACAAGACTATTTGTTGGCTTGATCTCCATCTTGAAGACGACCATAGCAAAGGAACTCGTAGGAATGTATGTTCTCGGTTCCCTATCATTCCAATTAACTTAAGAAGTTTGAAGTCCTTACAACTCTTTGTTTGCAATCCAACTCAACTCCTTCTCGGTATCCAAGTCTGGATCAAACGTTTATGCAGGATCTCTTATTATCCCTTGATCGATAATAAATATTTTTACACAGCCAAATCGTCGGCTATGATGCAACATGTCTCCATTAAAGTGAGTTACTTTTATCATAGAAATGTCGTTCCCGATCAGGACTACTTTGGTTTGCCCATTCCTCTTGTCGACGCGAATCGATGGAGAACGGCTCACGCCCCTCGAGTTTATTATATGGCAAGCCAGTCTCTAGACATACATGAGAATTTTATTGTTGCTTGCTCCATGCTCATTCTGTTTGGCTCGGGTTTCTCCTAAGTGTGCCTGAAGTGTTATGTAGTTTCTTCGGTAAGTTGTTCACCTCCCCTAGATGTTGCTAATTTTCTTGCTTTTATTTTTCTAGTGCTTGTTTATAATTTTGTGTGTTTTCCACCGGTTTACTTGTTTTATGGGGTAAATCTCTTTAGCAAGTTTAATTGTTTATTTCTTATCTTTATGTTAATTGTTTTCTATTTTCCTTCTCCGGTTTTATATCATGCTTATCCCATTTTCCTTGTTAACTTCATGTTTATACCACCCTTTATAAGGGAGTTATCTAACACCATCTATGGCGTATTATCGTCAACCAAACATTCTTGTGTAATTGCAACCCTTTTGTTCACGATTCCTTGGAATATTCCAATCAAGTTTTTTTAGTGTTTTTTCTATCTTCTCCTATTCTTTCAGCTTCTGACATTGTTGCTTGCAATGTTTATTTACCTTTTAACTTGTTTATTTTCCTTGTGTGGCAAGAAGTTTCAAGCATGGTCGAGTTTACTACAGTCCCGGTTGTTGCTTTCCCTAATGCCATGATGTTCTGGCCGCATGGCTCAACACTCCAGTTAGAGTATATAAGACGTGAACAAGGATCTGGTTTGGCTTCCTTGATAAGCTTACTTTCTCCACAAGGTTTCTTTTTGCTCCATGTTTGCACCAAAGATAACACATGCGGCTTCCCTTTGGTTGTAAGTATATCTTGGTTCATTTTCAAAGAGTTTTCACTTGTTCCATGGTTTCTTAAATGCCATGTACACCTTTTACCCTATTCTATCATGTTCCTCCTTTTATCTCTATTGCTTTTATGTTTTTAGTTTGTCCTCGGTTTACTGGGTTTGATTATATTTTTTTCTACGGCTTTTCCTCTGATTATTATTCAAGTGATACGAGGCTGGTTGTGAAGAAACAACATTCTTCGTTCATTCACGGACCTAGGATTGTAGCAAGTATTTCTCTACAGCAAAAACATAGTGTTGTGTTAGGATGTTAAAAAGACTTAAAAGAAAAAGAAAAATCAGAATTGAGGAAGAAAGAAGTTGCTGGAAATTTTTGGACAGATTTGAAGGTTGAAGATGAAGTTCTTCAAGCATTCATCAATGGCAGCAATGTTCTTGATGTTTGAACAAACTCCAAGGAAGAACCTGAACAATCTATTGAATGGACCCGAACCTTATCTTGAATCTGCTCGTAAACGGACTTGGACTCTTCAATTATCGAACAATTGAGAACCCGAAGTATTAAGTAACTTGACAATAATTCAGAATTGATAGTCAAGGAAAAGTTCTAAAAAGAACCAAGTTTGAGAGAAAATCTCACAAAAGAATTTATTCATCAAAAGGTCTGACCTTATCTTTACAAAATTAAGGTAATATATAGGAATAAAGGAGAAGTTGGCTAAATTTGAGTTTGTGGCCTTAATTCAAACGAAAATTGAATTTTAAATGCAAAAATAACTCCTCTTAGGCTCCTAATATCCTTAGCCACATGTTTTGGCACATTAAACATGTGCTAATTATTTGAAATTTGAACCAAAACCATTCATTCTTATCCAATGTTGCTGTTTGGTCTTCAAAGCAAGGGCCTTGTTTGGCTTGCTTGGTTTTGGACGCCCAAACATGTGGAGAAGGTTGATATGTGGATCCCACATGCATGGCACATGCCTAGGACACCTTCTCTTCGTGTACTATAGGTTTCAGCTGCTGTAGGTCACTTCAGCTTGAGTTGAGCTAGCTGGAAATTGAGTAGATCTGAAATGAGCTAACTGAGAGTGTAAGGAGCTAAACGGAGCTGGGAGCTAAGCCTCTAAGCTGCCTCAAGCTAAGATGAGCTGCGTGCACTCCATTGAGCTTCTTCTGAGCTGAATATAATTCATTTGAGCTGGTGTTGAGCTGAGTATACCCACTTGAGCTAAGGTTCTCCTAAGTACCTATATCAGAACAAGGCAAACACATCTTAAAAGCCTTGTAGTCTTATTTTAACCACACAAACACACTTAAAACCAAATGCAAACATATTTAACATAGTATATACATAAGTAAACACACATACTAATATATATATACCTAAATATGTCACATATCAGCATGCAACACATTATAAACAACATATTCTAAGGCATGGACATTCTCAAATGAATCTGAAATGTTAGCGCAAGTAAGGAAAAGAGCTTCCCTATATTTCTTTTCCTTAGAACGTGTGATAGGTCTTGATGGTAAGACCTCCGGATCAACCTGTTGAACTTGACATGATGTGCTCACATCATCAAGATTGGTTCCATGCCTCTCATTTGGTCTTCGGTAATCTCTCTTCTTCGGTAAGACCTCTACTTCCAAAAGTTTTGCTAACTTTATTATTGATTTTGTTTCCACGAAATTAGTATATTCTTTACAATGGCTTTGTCATACTATTCCCATTATGATTGTTTTCTTTATATGTCTACCAACCCTTCCACGGGTTCTTACCAACACCTTTCATGGTATATACTTTGTTAAATTCATTAATATACCATCCTTTCAGAGGGAATTTTCCAACACCATCTCTGGTGTAATATCATCAACCAAACAATTTTGTGAAGTTACTACTCTTCTTTTTACGTTTCCTTGGATGATCTTATATCTCGATTTGTTATTGCTTGCTCTCTCTTTTTTTTTCAAGCTTTTGATATTAAGGGTCGAGGGTTGCTTCCAAGACTCGTATTTCTACTTGGTACCATCACCTCTAAAGGTATATCACCACCATTGTCGACAGATTGGGGGCTGGTTTTGGCCTTGCCCTCGGGGATCTTTCGGTCTAAAAACTTTATCAATATTTGGTATTTCATATCAATTGAACATCAAGCCTTTTATTCTATAACTAGTTATTATCTTGCTTAGTACAATAAGTCTTCTATTCTATTTACGACTAGGACTCCTATTTACACTCAACTTCCTATATCTTCTCATATTGGAAACTATAATTTTCCAAATCCTAACTTTTCTTTTAATGAGTTTGTTCGATGTAATACTTCTTTTACAAGGACTTTCACTTGCTTTCAACTTATTACTTTTATCAAGGACTCTATTTTTATAATCTTTTTATTATACTACACGTGCTAGGGGGGATCCTATTAAACACAACTGATTGGGTATCTTCTCAATCCCTTAAACTCTACCATGTCGAAGTTTGACATATATATATATATATCCAACCTTTGGGTAGGGATCTTTCCAACACCTTTTTTGGTGTATTCTTATCAAACAAGTCTACTTGTTCTTTTAAACTATTGCTCTTCATGAGAAGTCTAGATGATATGGCGTTATGCTACTTCTTTGAACCTAATCCATCAGAACAAAGTATGCAAGCATTTGATCTTCCTACTTTGACTCAATCTCATGCAAAGACCCCATCGTTTGATGATGGGAATAGTTCTAAACGTCACCGACCTTCATCAAAATATTCATCTATGAAAACTAGGATGAGCAGCGAAAAAAAACTCGCCGGCGGTGGTTGACGGTGATCAATCCCGCTGAGTGAAATGAAAATATTATGCTAGAACTGTCAGGGTCTTGGCAATGCCCAGGCAGTTCGTGCATTACAACGTGCTATTTACAAGCATGATACCGATTTTTTATTTCTTTGTGAAACTAGGCTAAATAGACACAATCTTGATCGCATTAGGATTAAGTTAGGAATGCAAGGTTGTATACCAGTTAAATCCAGCCCAACTTGTACGGGGCTTGCTATTATTTGGAATACTAAGACTTCTATTGATTTGCTTTCTTACTCGGATCGTCGTATTGATGTCATTATACATTTTGGTCAATTGCAATTCCATTTTTCTGGTTTACACGGTTTTAATGAAACGACAAAAAAATATAAAACTTGGCAACTAATGGATACATTACAATCAGTTTCTTCCCTTCCCTGGCTCTTAGGGGGTGACTTTAATGAAATGATCTCTTTGATTGTAAACCAAAATCTGGATGGTTCACTTGGAGCAGATCCGGACCTAATACTGAAACCATTATGGAAAGAATCGATAGATTCCTTGTTAACTCCTCTTGGTTTAATGTCTTTCCTAACTTCCAAGCTATATCATTTTTTCAAGCCCGATCTGATCATTTCCCCATGTTAATGGACACTAGTCCTTCCCATGCAATCGTAACTAAATCTTCTAGGAACCTCTTCCGCTATGAGAATTGCTGGGCTGATAACCCGGAAGTCTCTTCCCGAATTAGAGAGATTTGGTCTAACCCATCTAACACGACCATTGTTAAACTTAATGAAATAGGGCATTTTCTAGAATCTTGGCAAACAAATAAACGTATCAAGTCAAATGAACGTATTAACCAGTTAACTAACTTTATAAATATGTCCCTCAAGCGATAGCTTTCAGATGCTGATATCAATAATTTATATTTGCCAAAAATGAGCTTGATAGCCTTCTTAACGTGAAAGAAATCTATTGGGCACAACGAGCCCGCACCACTTGGCTAGAATATGGTGACAAAAATACTTCAGTTTTCCATGCAAGAGCAAACAATCGCCGGCGAAAAAATCATATATTAATGGGCTTTTCAACAATGAGAACATATGGCAAACGTATACGAAAGACATCATGGCTACTGCTATTGATTACTTCCAGACTCTCTTCTCATCCTCTTCTCCTACTATTGCATCTTCTATTTTGGAAAATATTCCAAATATTGTTACTGAGACTATGAACAATGACCTTAATAAGGAATTCACAACAGACAAAATTACCACTGCTTTTCGTGATATTGATCCGAGGAAAGCCCCGAGGGTTGACGGATTTTCGAGTGGTTTCTTTAGGAAGCATTGGGATGTCCTTGGCTAAGAATTTATAAACCTCTACCTCAGACTCCTAAGTGGGTCTGTTAGCATAGGAGAGGTCAATCGTACTATAATCGTTCTCATACCCAAAATTAGCTATCCCGCAACCATGAGGCATCTCAGACCTATTAGCCTATGCATAGTTATCTATAACACTATTTCCAAACTGCTTGTTAATCGTTTGAAATCTATCATTCCCTTATGTATAAGCGGTAATCAAGCTGCCTTTGTTCAAGGTAGGAATATTACCGACAATATTCTCATCGCCCATGAGCTTATCCACACTTTAAATATTGACGAGACCTCCCTTGCCAAAGGTGCTAGTTTAAAGTTGGACATGGAGAAAGCTTTCGACCGTGTCGAATGACCTTTTCTAGAACAAATTATGCTCCGTCTAGGATTTAATGCCAACTGGGTTTCTCTCATTATGAATTGTTTCTCTTTCGTGTCTTTTTAAGTACGTGTCAATGATTCTCTTTCACGACCTTTTAAACCTCAAAGAGGGCTTCGACAAGGGGATCTACTTTCACCTTTCTTGTTTCTTTTTTGTACTCAAGGTCTCTTAGCATTGCTCAATGCTGAGAAAGCAAATGGAAACCTCTCTGGCCTTTGTGCTAGCAGGAATGGCCCTCGTATAAATCACCTTGTCTTTGCTGATGACTGTGTGGTGTTCATTAAGAACACAACTATAGAAGCTCAACACCTAAAGGACGCTTTGCATACTTATGCCACTTCGTCTGGTCAAACGGTGAATTTTGAAAAATCTACTATATATTTTTCACGCAAAACCTCTACATCTCTCCGCTTAGAAATTAATAACATCCTGAATGTATGAGAGGTCGATGACACCGATATTTATTTGGGGGTGCCACTCTTAATTTGGAAAAATAAGACAACAACTTTGGGTTTTACCAGAGACAAAATGAACGCCCGTCTTAGCAAATGGGATAAGCACTTGCTCTCCTTTAGCGGTAGAGAAATTTTCATCAAATATGCCATACAATCAATGCCACAATATGTCATGTCTTGTTACCTTCTACCCCAAAACATTATCGACGATATGACTACTTCGATACGTCGCTACTGGTGGTCAGGGAAAGCCGATAAACGAGGATGGCATATGCTTCCATGGGATATTGTCTGTCTGTCGAAAGCAGCAATAGGTATAGGGTTTTGCGATCTACACCATTTCAACGTTGCTTTACTTGGTAAACAAATTTGGAGACTAATTTATGAGCCTGATAATCTTCTTAGTCAGGTCTACAAGTGCAAATATTATCCATCGGGTTCTGTACTCGAATCCGATTTCACTCGAAGATCTTCCTTTGCCTGGAAAGGTCTTAGTATATCTATCTCTAAACTTGGCAATGGTTTCTTTAAACGATCAGGTATGTCAAGTAAGATTCAGATCCATTTTGACAATTGGGGAGGATCTAAGCCATTACACCTTTATGGCGATTATGAAGTGAATGAGGAAGTCCCTCTTCGAGCATGTTCTTTCATGCTATCTAATCTACCCCGATGGGATGAATCCAAGGTGAGAGATTATTTCTCTCACGAAGATGCTAACACCATCCTTAACGTACCAATTATTAATGATACAAAAGATACTACCCTTTGGGGTCATCACGACTCTAGCATGTATACGGTGCGTTCTGGTTATCAATTTCTTCAACTGCAACTAGGGCCAGTTAACAGGCCATCTAGGCTATGGAAAATTCTTTCTAAGTTGCCTAAGGTTCGTTCCTTTGGGTGACGGTTAAGCCATGATGCACTCCCATTTGGTCACAAAATCCTCCAAGCAAATCTTGGTGCTGGGGTTTGCCCAATCTATAATACGGATATTGAAACTACCCTCCATGCCTTGAGGGATTGTCCTAGTGCCATGGAGGCTCTCCGTTTGGCAGGGTTTCCTGGATGAATTTTTTACCAATACTCCCATCTCCCCCCACCAGTGGCCTTCTGAAATTATTGGTTTTGTCTCGTTGCACCAATTCTCCTTCTTAATAACGGTTCTATGGAATCTATGGAATCATTGTAATGATTTTGTCCATAACCATCATCTCCAACCACCATGGTTGACTGTATCCAACGCACAAAATCTTTTCGACGATTACACATAAGCCAATGATACTCTCCATCTAAGATCCCATCTAGTTGAGCCCACCTTCGCTCAGGCTAGATGGACTAAACCGGTCCTTGGTTTCATCAAAATTAACACGGATGGGGCCTTTGTGATACGAATCCGGTTGCGGAATATCCGAATTTGTATTTGTGATTGCCCGATCGTGATTCTAGTAAGTAACTGAAATTAAAATAGGAATTTTAGAATGAAACTTACAAGGTTATATGGGGTTGATAGATAATATGGTGAAATTGAATGATGATAAGATGATTTTTGTGTTTAGGATGATGTATGGAAAATATGAATGTATGGATGATGGAAGTGAAGAAAAGAAATGTAATTGATGGTGCGGTGTAAACATAGGAGGAACCAAAACTAAAAAGTGAAGACCATTTCCTTAAGAGTTTTTAAACCGTGACTTGGGTGAAAGGCTAATGGATTGTGACCCTCTAGTTATAAAAACTAGGAACCAGCAATATAAAAAGATGAAAAGGGATGAATGCCACAAGAACAATCTTGCAAGCCGATAAAGTTCAAAAAGAACTATAAAAGAGAAACACTCTCAAGTTATAATATATGCCAAAAGTTGTCTCTTTTACAATGGAATGAGTGCCCATTTATAGGTATGTAAGACAACAACAAATTGATTGGCCTAGACAAAGATTAAAGGTTCATTGTTCTAGTGTTAAAGGCCTATTAATTTGTAGGTTATCTTATCTCCAATTGACAACCAAAATGTTTGATCTAAAAGGATGAATGTGGACATTCGTAGAATGAATGTAGACATACATGTCATCCTCATGGAGAAACCCTTGGTCTAATGAACTTGACTAAGTTGTCATTCATCCTCCTTTAATGGGCTGTTGATAAAGCATTGAATTCAGCAATTGAATGGCCTCTTGAATTTTTGGAACAAGCATCTTGTGACTATTCCCATATTGAATTTCCAGCATGCATTGTCTTCAATAATTTAATCATATCTTAAGCTCCTGATGTCGGGTTGAGGTGATTCAAAGTGAGTTGGAAAGCTAAGAAATGGGGGAATAAGTTTGAAGAAGATCTCAAGACTCAAATATGCCCGTATCCGATCTAAAAATGGCGAACAAGTTGACTGATATTCCTTGAATTCCCTCCTTAAGTGTTGTTTCAATTCCTGCCTTTACTCTCCCTTAAATGGTGATAATGAAGGCTTTCATTGCATGAATTCTCTGATAAAAACTGATCAGCTTTATGGGGTATTAAAGTAGTTTTTAAGTAGTGTTTAAGTAGCTCTTTAAATGGTGTATTTAGGAGCTCTTCAATGCTTTGTTGAAACTGACAACCTTTAAGTGGTGTAAATCTCCCTTGAATGTCTTGAAACTGATCAGCCATCATGGTATCTTCAAGTGTCTTCAATTGGTGGTAAATGACTTGTCATTCTTGTAGAAAATGATCAGCCATTTGATCCCGTATGAGTACCCTAGCTCAAAATATATAAGCAACCATTAGATGACAACTTTATTCAATAAAAGTGAATGCATGTAACAGATTTAATGAGCTTAGTTTAATTAATGAAACTAGTAACATTGAATGATCTAGTTTAATTAATTAACTCACAAACTAAATGAACTCATAAACATAAGAAAACTAACATGCTTTAAGTGAACTATCATGCATTAATTAAACTAATGAACTTAGTTGAACTAACATGCTTAAATGAACATCAAGCATTATTTATTCATGCACACATGCTGAAATTAAATTTAAAAACTTAAGAAAAGAAAACTCATGCAAACTCATGCACAAGTAGGAGGTTGTATTGTTCCAACAAAGTTGGTGTTGCATTCTCTAATTTCCAGACTTGAATAAATAGATTTCCCATGGCCTCTTGGAATTTCTTGGTTTTAGCATGAGTCATAGGTTCAATAGGAAATTCTTCTGGTTCATTGTTGGCTGTGATCATATCACTTTGACCCTGTGTTAAGGGGTGCTGCTGCAGGTGTCATCGCTCGAGATTCTTCTGGTTCCGTCCTCGGTGGTTGCTCTCTGACTCTTGTCTGCCCGGATCCAGCTTCTGCCGAGGCTCTTGCTATTTTGGAAGGTTTAAAATTTACTGTTGCCAATGGCTGGACTAACGTGATTATTGAAACTGATTCTGCTTCCATTACCAACAAAGTTAACAACACTCATCACCAAGATCTTTCCACAGTGCAACATTTGGTGTCTCGCATCCTATCCACTCTTGGTACTTTGCCTGATTGTAAGATTTGTTATATACCTAGAGACACAAACATGGTAGCCCATGTCTTAGCTACTAGGGCTTTGCGTTCTTTTATTTCTTGTTCTTCTGATTGTATCTTTCCTGATTATATTTGGGCTTCTGTAAACTCGGACAGGTTCTCCTCTTCTTCTCAATAAAATCATGGGTACTCTTTTTTCCATAGGGGCCTCCTCACCTCTCGAGGTGACTGGCTATAGGTTTTTTTTTAATGAGGCCCTTTCCTTCAAATTTTTTTTTGAACGGGTTCACTGTATAACCAATTTATAAATGCATGCTTTAAACCCTATAAGATGATTACAAAATGAGATTAAATAAAATTTTATGAGTTTAAAAATTTAATTATGGGCTTTTGAATATAATTTCACATCATAATCTAAATTTTGGAGCATTTTATGCGGATAAAAATTCAACGGGTTCACTGTAAAAACCATTAAGAAATGCAAGCTTTAAACCCAACAAAATGGTCGCAATGTGAGATTAATTCAAATTTTATGAGTTCAAATATTTAATTAAGCACTTTTGAACATGATTATACAACTTAATCTCAAATTAAGCATTTTAACTGGATAAAATTTCAATGGATCACTATAAAGCCCATTTGGAAATGGGTGCTTTAAATCAAACAAAACGATCGAAAAATAAGATTAATTCAAATTTTATGTGTTCAAATATTTAATTATGGACTTTTTTGAACATGATTATACAACTTAATCTCAAAATTAGAACATTTTATTCGGTTAAAATTTCAACGGATTCCTTGTAAAGCCCATTTAGAAATGCACGCTCTAAACCTTATAAAATAGTCAAAAAATGATATTAAATTAAATTTTATGAGTTGAAATATTTAATTTTGAGCTTTTGAATATGTTTAAACATCATAATCTCAATTTTAGAGCATTTTAATATGATAAAAATTCAATGGGTTCACTTTAAAGCCCATTAAGAAATGCACGCTTTAAACCCAACAAAACGATCGCAAAATGAGATTAATTCAAATTTTATCAGTTCAAATGTTTAATTATGAGCTTTTGAACATGATTATACAGCTTAATCTCAATTTTAGAATATTTTACTCAGATAAAATTTTGACGGAAATTCAATTTTAGGTTGGGTGTTTTGTTTCTCTCCTCTCCCATGTTTTCTTCTTTTCCCCTCCTTCCCTTCGCTGCAACCTGCATCCTTTTCTTCATCTACTGCCGCCATGGACGAACTCTTGCCATCAATGATACAATCTCACCCCGAGGAGAGGAAGATGCAAACACACCCTACGTTTTTATACAAAGGTATTTTCGATACTTTCTCATTAACAACTTTTCTACTATTTTGAATTCTGCAGCATTACATATCAATAAAACAACATCTGAATCATGTATCCAAACTGTTTACTTCTCTTTTCTTTTTTTCCGAGAGTTTGATCTGGCTAAGGAACTCGATGGAAAAAGCCTATCAAACCGACATAGTATTTTACTGATGTTAAGGAACATCTCTCTTTTTGGATGCTCTGAATCTGAAGAGATCAAAGCCGGGTTTCCATAGCTGACTGTCGACCATCAGATTACTAATAATCGAGGTAAAACTTTGACCAATCTTTTTTGGATTCTTGTTTCATTAGTTTTTGTTTGTTTCGAACCCTTTTTGGTGCGGTCTACCCTCGACGATACTATACCCCACTCTTTCTTTTATTATGTAAGGAACAAGATGTTGTTAGTTTATACTACTAGATCTCTTGGTCACCGTCTTCCAGATTATACCTCTCCTTTCATTAGTTCTTCGGGCCTTTATCGTAATGCTAACCAAGCTAAATCAAATTATTATCGAACTATCACTCCACCTTCAGAGAGGGAGTCAAACTCCTTTTATGGAGTATTCCAATACATTAAGAGTTCTAGTGTTGTTCCTTTTGAAAACATTCATAATACTGTAAAACTCAGACAACATCCAGGCTTCCGTCGGATTTATCATTGTTTGACATATGGTCTCTTTTTCTTAGAGTTCTATTAGTTATCAAAATTTTTGAATTTTGGCTTTTTATTAACCACCTAAGTATAAGCTCTTTCCACACATATTTCTCCCAGGTTGCAGTTAATACTTTTTTCGGTGCTTCAATGCCAAACATGGCTATGCAACCTACGACCCTTGGAGATCCGAAACAAAAAGACAGCGTTGTTAATTCACAATCTCTGGGTGATCAAGTGAACCAGTGGCAGGCTCTTTTCCAAGGCCAAGTCTCCATCTGCTGCAGCCTCTATCTTTACCTTTTCGGTTCCTTGGCACATTAGTGTTTTAATACAATTCCGACTTTCGAATGATATTATACCACCCTGGCATAGGGATTACTTCAACACTGACAATAGTGTATTCTCATCTACCATCGTTACTCAATACGTTGCGTCACAACAAAATACTAATTACACCACCGGGATTTACCGAAGGCAACACTTACTAAAGTATTTAATCACATATGTTAAAGTCTATTCGATATTGATCTTTACTACAAGTAATGCACTTGTGGCATCCACTATAACTTTCAATGGATTTAGATGACACCAACCCATATTGGGGGTTCACCTTCTTCCGCACGGTTCTTCTCTAACCACATATATGCTCCAAGTGGAGTACTTTATATACTTCAAGCATAGAAAAT
This sequence comes from Abelmoschus esculentus, assembly GCA_035048815.1. Lineage (NCBI taxonomy): Eukaryota > Viridiplantae > Streptophyta > Magnoliopsida > Malvales > Malvaceae > Abelmoschus > Abelmoschus esculentus. The sequence continues at coordinate 7,592,782 of JAUCBN010000051.1, read as the reverse complement.
TCAACTTATATTATAAGTCTATAAGTAATTACCACATTATTCTCTATAATAAGATCTCTACCCTATCTCCAACAAGGACTCCTACTTACACTAAGTTTCTTCAATATATTGTATTTTATTATTTTAACGTCAACTTTTTATTTAATGAGTTTGCTCATTCTAACACTTCTCTTACAAGGAATCTCACCTTCTTCCAACTCACTAAGTACTTCTATCAAGGACTCTTCTCTTTTCAAGGACTCTATTATTATAATCCTGTGATAACTCAAACTCAACCTCTCTATTCCCTCCACTATATAACCGCCTATTGCTCTCATTATTCTCCATCAAAAAACAACTCTTCTCCCTCTTTCCACTTTAACCACTCCATCGCCCTCTACAATCAATTTCCAATGGATTCTAAGTCTTTTCTTCAACAACTTGAAAATTTTCAATTCACTGATGATGAACAAAACGCCATCTTTCAACCCAATATTTCTTGGGATTCTTCCGAGGAAGAAGAAAACTTCACCCTATTAGGGAAACTTCGATCTTCTAAAGACATAGACGACCAGGTGATAATCAAAGCCTTTACTGGAATCTGAACTCCGGCTAAAGTTACCTCAATAAGAGTCTTGAAACCACATCTTTTTCTCATCTGGTTCAAGGATGAGAAGATTAAGGATGATATCCTGGCCAGGGGACCTTGTACCTATAAGGATGAATGGCTAGCCCTAGAGCAGTGCAATCCCAACATAGGTCTTGACGACCATTCCTTTCAAACAATGAATATTTGGGTACATATCTATTACTTTCCCCCTATCCTTGTTGCTTCTGAGGAATCCGCCCATAACACTGGGGAACCTTTTGGGGCCTTGATTGGAGCTGTAACAAAAATCGATACCAGTAAAATTGACTTCAACATGATTGAATACCTCCGAGTCAGATTAATTCTAGATGCCTCCAAGCCTATTAGGGATTGTGTTTCTATTGGAGGAGGGACATATACTAGGTTCTGCCCACTTCAATATTAACGTCTTCCCACGATTTGTCACTGTTGTGGTAAAGTGGGTCACTCGATGGACAAATCGTGGTGCCCCTAATAAGGCTTCATTATCTAAACACTGGCCCTTCCCAATCTCAGTACATGCCAACTTTCTCTCAAACTTTAGCAAACCAGGATGACGCCAATGAACAATGCAAATCTCCTAAACTACCACCTCAAATAAATGTTCAAGTGTCTATGCTAGGTAATGCATCCTCCCAGAACTTCTCAAAGGGTCCTCGATCTCTTCCTACTGTTTCTAGTAGGCTGCAGGCCCATAGGTGCCCCCCTAACCATTACAAATGGCCTTCCCTCAACACAACTCTAATATTACTACAAGACTAAGGAACCATGCCGATTCAGGTGAGATTAATTTGTTGGACACGGAGCTCCAAGATTTGGAGACATATTTAGCCAATGACCCTGACTTCCAGGAGGCAGCCGAATGGCTAGACAATGCGCCAACTCTTAAACGACCCATGCGTCCCACTTCAAATAGAGGCACAAAAAGAACGCCACCTTTAGATGAGGGCCAAAAGCCTAAAAGGCTTCGATCTTCAAACAAAAGCTCTAGTGAAAAAACTGGGATGATCAGCGCAAACAACTCTCCGGCGATGGTTGATGATGATCAACCCCGCCGAGTCACATGAAACTTTTATGTTGGAACTGTCAGGGTCTTGGCAACACCCAGGCAGTTCACGCTTTACAACGTGCTGTCTCAAAGCATGATGTCGATTTTCTATTTCTTTGTGAAACCAGGTTAAGTAGACAAAATATAGACCGTATTAGGATAAAGTTAGGAATGCATGGATGCATAGCCATTGAATCCAACCCTTCTTGTACAGGGCTTGCTATTATTTGGAATTATAAAACTTCTATTGATTTGCTTTCTTACTTGGATCGTCATATTGATGTGATTATTTCTTTTAGCCAAACACAATTTCACTTTTTCGGGTTACATGGTTTCGCTGAAACTGCAAACAAATATAAAACCTGGCAACTAATTGATTCTTTACAATCAGCCTCCTCCCTTCCATGGCTTTTAGGAGGGGACATTAATGAAATTCTATATGATAATGAAAAACGAGGAGGGACCCGCCGAGCGCGATCACAAATTAATAATTTCAGAGATTGTCTTTCTAAGAATGATCTCTTTGATGGTCAGCCAACGTCAGGATGGTTCACTTAGACTAGATCTGGACGTAATTCAAAAACAATTATGGAAAGAATCGATCGATTCCTTGGTAATTCTGCCTGGTTTAACTCCTTTCCAAACTTTCAAGCTACATCTTTCTTTTAGGCACGATCTGACCATTGTCCAATCCTCCTTGACACTAATCCTCCTTAGGCTCTTCGACCCAAACATTCTAAAATCTTTTTTCGCTTTGAGAACTGTTGGGATGATAACCCGAAAGTTTTATTGCGAATTAGAGAGATTTGGTCTAACCCTTTTCGCTCGACACTTGATAAATTTCAGGACATCGGACGTTTCCTATCCTCTTGGAAAATTAACAAACGTATTAAATATAATGAACGTATCACTCAACTTAATGATTTCATTAATATGTGCCTCAAACGACAACTCTCTGATGCGGATATCCAAAACTTTACTTCTGCTAAATGTGAGCTTAATAGCTTGTTAAATGCAAAAAAAATATATTGGGCCCAACGAGCTCGGACACAATGGCTAAAACACGGTGACAAAAATACTTCATTCTTTCATGCCAGAGCAAATAGTCGACGGTGGAAGAATCACATTGTTGGGCTCTTCAATAACCATAATATATGGCAAACACATACAACTGATATCATGTATACTGTAATTGACTACATTCAAAATCTCTTTTCGTCCTCCTCTCCTACTATTGCATCTTCCATTATGGATAACATTCCCACTATTGTTTCTGAAACAATGAATACTGACCTTCTTATGGACTTCACAGCAGACGAAGTTACCATTGCTTTCCGTGATATCGATCCCCGAAAAGCTCTTGGAGTTGATGGTTTCCCCCGTGGCTTCTTTAGGAAGCATTGGGAGATCCTAGGTCAGGACTTCATAAACCTCTGCCTTGGCCTCTTACGAGGATCGATTAATATGGAAGAGGTCAATCGTACTATCATTTTCCTTATACCCAAGATTAACGAACCCACAACAATGCGCCATCTTCGACCTATTAGCCTTTGCACAATCATTTACAAAACAATTGCGAAATTACTTGTTAATCGTCTGAAATCTATTATACCTCTATGCATAAGCGGTAATCAGGCTGCTTTTGTCCAAGGGAGGAACATCACTGATACGATGTAGCTTGTCGAAAAAGAAATAGGCTTTCTTCGTATGTTACGGATCTAGGATTGTTGTAAGCACGTTCCTGCAACAAGAACAACATAAAAAAAACAAGGAATGAACGTCAAATTCATGATGAAGTTGGGATTAAAAGGGAAAAACGAAAATAAAAAAAAGAAAAAAAATGGCGTTTTGATGGATTTCAAAACGAGGAAGATGAATGCTTCAAGAAACATCCATGGCAGCAACTTGAACGATCAAGAATGGTGAATTATGTTGCTAGTTTCAAAATGAAATGCTAAACTCGAAAGAACCTGCACAATCTACTGAGCAAACCCGAATCGAATCTGTTTAACGTCAAAAGGACTTGGACCCTCTAGATAGCGATCTAGGAACCTGAAGTATCAAGTTTGACAATCAAAAACAAGTTTGAATGTCAGAAAGTTCTAAAAAGAACCAAATAAGAGAAAAACTCTCAAACATAATTTTTATTCAAAGTGTGTAACCTTGTCTTTACAAAATTATGGAAATATATAAGAGATGAAAGGAGTTGGCCAAAATTCAAATATGTGGCCATTATTTGAACGAAAATTGAAATTTAAATGCTAAAATAACTCCTCCTAGGCTCCTAATAACCTTAGCCACATGTTTGAACGAAAATAACACATTAAACATGTGTTTATTTGTTTGAAATTCAAACAAATACCTCCTAAAACTATCTTGAGCGTCCAACCATCTTAGCCACAAGTTTTGGCACATTAAACATGTGCTAATTTGTTTCAATTTGAACAAAAACTACTCAACCTTATCCATATAGCCTCCTAGTGCTTAAAAACAAGGGCCTTGTTTGGCTTGCACTCCCTTGAACGCCCACACATGTGAACAAGGCTCCTATGTGTGTCTCACAGGCATGGCACATGCCTAGAACACCTTCCTTTCGAGTAGGATAGGTTTCAGATGTCATAGGTCACTTTAGCTTGAGTTGAGCTAGCTGGAAATTGAGTAGAGCTGAAACGAGCTAGCTGAGAGTGTAAGGAGCTAAACGGAGCTGGGAGCTAAGCATCTGAGCTGCCTCGAGCTAAGGTGAGCTGCGTGCACTCCATTGAGCTTGTTCTAAGCTGAATGTAATTCACTTGAGTTGGTGTTGAGCTGCATACACTCTGTTGAGCTGGTGTGGAGTTGCATACACTCTCTTGAGCTGGTGTTCTCCTATGTACCTATATGTAAACATCACAAGAATCCATCAACGTATTGTATACTCAATGGAAACATAAATACAAGGCATATACACTTATAAATTTATTTAATAACACACATGAAGTTATAAATAAGTTTAAAACATTACAAACACTATCAAACCAAACCTTAAAACACATTTAATAGCATATATACATACTTAAATATATTTAATAAGTAGTATAGTCTAATATGTCACATATCAGCATGCAACACATTATAAAGCCTATGTTCTAAGGCATAAACATTATCAAATAAATTTCGAATTGAAGCACAAGTAAGGAAAATAACTTCCCTGAATTTCTTTACCTTAGAACGAGTAATAGGTCCTGGTGGTAAGACCTCCGGATCAGATTGTGCTTGCATATATGTGCTCACATCAATCACTGACAATATTCTCATTGCACATGAGCTAATCCACACCTTACATACCGATGAGACCTCACTTGCCAAAGGTGCTAGCTTAAAGCTAGACATGAAAAAGGCCTTCGACTGTGTTGAATGGCCTTTCCTTGAGCAAATTGTGCTTAAGCTCGGTTTTAATACCCGCTGGGTTTCTCTTATTATGGGATGTATATCCTCTGTTTCCTTCCAAGTACGTGTCAACGATTCCCTTTCACGGCCCTTTAAACCTCACAAAGGTTTACGGCAAGGAGACCATCTATCTCCTTTCCTTTTCCTGTTCTGTACCCAAGGACTATCCGCACTGCTCAATGCTGAGCAAGAAAATGGTAATCTCCCAGGGCTTTGTGCCAGCAAAAATGGGCCTCGCATTAACCACCTCCTTTTTGCGGATGACTGTGTTGTATTCATCAAGAATACAATTACAGAAGCTCAATGACTTAAAGAGGTTTTACACACTTATGCTATTTCATCCGGGCAGGCGGTGAACTTTGAAAAATCCACTATTTTCTTTTCCCGGAAAACCTCCACGCCGCTTCGAGCAGAAATTAATAACATCCTTCACGTAAGAAAAGTTGATAATCCAGGTATTTATCTGGGAGTCTGATATAAAATGCAGCGGGATAGATGATGGTGGTGGTATGATATTGGATAGATTTGTCCTTGGCACCCTCCTAATCGCAATTGAATAGGCAAACACCTGCAAACGAAACGAATCTCTCCGGTGAATTTATGGTATTTTGTTGTCCTTTTCACCCTCCTATCCGTAATTAGATAGGCAAACACCATAATCGGCTCTAACTCACTCTCCTAAATGCGATTGCTTAGGCAAGAGAGAGTGTGAAGATAATCTCCCTCATAAAAACTTGAAGTACTTATGTTGGAGAAGACTTCTAATAAGAAAAATAGCAAGGTGACAACCTTGCAAATAAAATGGCCCAAGGCCAAGAGTTTTATAACTCAACAATTCATATTCTTCATGTCTTTTACAAGAGAAGAGGTTGTCCCCTTTTATAGTCTAAAGGAGATCTTACAATTACCTAAAAGATAGCTGATCAATCCCTAAAAATCATCATATTGATAACTTACTAGAATAAATCCCCTAAAATCAGCTTATAGATAGCTAATTAAAAGGAATCCTAGGGAATAAAATAAAATATTAATAATAATGGTCAAAGCTTCATAATCTAGCTTTGAATTAATTTATTTTAATGTCTAATTCATCCAAAAGCTTTATATATTAGATTTTGGGCTGAATTTTACAAAATCCCATAGTAATCCCATATCCAGTTTTCTGCACGCGCAATCTTCAATAAAACGAACATATCTTGAGCTCCCGATATCCAATTGATGCGTTTCAAGATGCATTGAAAAGGTAACTGAATGAAGGTCAATTTATTAGAAGAAAACTCTAACAAGAAATGCAGGAAACCCATCAAAAAAGTCAACGCAAGTTGGCTAACTTTCCTGACTTTACCAACAGATTCAGATTTATGCTCAATGTGCATTACTTTAGCCTTCTCATGCTTGTATCAGAGTTCCTCTCTTAATCGGGAAAACAAGACTGCAACCTTGGGTTTTACCAGGGACAAAATGAATGCTTGCCTGAGTAAGTGGGATAAACATCTTCTTTCCTTTAGTGGTAGAGAAATTTTCATCAAATCAGTCATTCAATCTATGCCCCAATATGTTATGTCTTGCTACCTTCTACCACAAAACATTATTGATGATATGACTACTTCGATACGAAGATATTGGTGGTCTGGAAAGCTCACAATGAGGTTGGCATATGCTCCCTTGGGACACCATCTATATGCCGAAAGCAGCAGGGGGATAGGTTTTCGTGACCTTCACCATTTCAATGTCGCTTTACTAGGTAAATAAATTTGGCGTTTGATCTGTGAACCTGATAACCTTTTAAGTCAGATCTACAAATGCAAGTACTATCCCACAGGTTCTATCTTGGAATCTAATCACAAACGGAAATCTTCTTTTGCCTGTAAAGGAATTAGCATAGCTATTTCGAAGCTTCACAATGGTTTCTTCAAACTTCTAGGCATATCCAACCAACTTCAGGTCCACTTTGACAAATGGTGCGACTCTTAGCCTGTGCACCTTTATGGTGATTATGAGGTGAATGATGAAGTCCCTCTTCGAGCAGGTACCTTCATGGTGCCTAATCTACCCCGCTGGGACGAATCAAAGGTAAGAGAATATTTTTCCTATGATGATGCCAATACCATCCTAAATGTACCCATTATCAATGACACAAAAGACACCACCCTTTGGGGTCACCATGACTCTGGCATCCACATTGTACGGTCTGGTTACCAATTCCTGCAGTTACAGCCAAGGCCAATCAATAGGCCCTCTAAACTTTGGAAAATTCTATACAAACTTCCGACTCTACCAAAGGTTCGTTCATTTGGATGGCGTTTATGCCATGATGCATTACCAACGGGCCATAAACTCCTCCAAGCTAATCTTGGCATAGGGTATGCCCGATTTGCAATATAACTACTGAAACCACTATCCATGCTATGAGGGACTGTCCTAGTGCCAAAGAGGCGCTCCAATTGGCAGGACTCCCTACTAGACTTTTCTCTACCACCTTCTCTTCTCCCCACCAATGGCTTTCCGAAGTTGTTGGGTTTCTTTCCCTACATCAATTCTCTTTACTCATAACGCTACTATGGAATTTATGGAACCGCCGCAATGATTTTGCACATAACAATCATCTCCATCCAGTTTGGTTAACTGTTTCCAATGCCCAAACTCTCTTTAATGATTATACATCAATCAATGATTCTTCCCATCAACGCTCCCAACTAGACGAGCCCTCCTTTGCTCAAGCTAGATGGACGAAACCGAATCCTAGTTTCGTCAAGATTAACACAGATGGCACCTTTGACCCTGTGTTAAAGGGTGCAGCTGTAGGCGTCAATGCTGGGGATTCTTCTGGCCTCGTCCTTGGTGGTTATTCTATGTCGCTCATCTTCTGTCCAGATCCAGCTTCTACTGAGGCTCTTGCCATCTTGGAAGGTTTAAAATTCGCGGTTACTAATGGCTGGACCAATGTGATCATTGAAACTGACTCAGCTTCAATTGCCAACAAGGTGAATAATGCTCATCACCAAGATCTCTCCACGGTGCGACATTTGGTGTTCCGCATCCGATCCACTCTTGGTACTTTGCCTGATTGTAAAATTTGTTATGTACTTAGAGACGCAAACGTTGCAGCCCATGTCTTAGCTACTAGGGCTTTGCTTTCTTTTATGTCCTGCTCTTTTGGTTATTTCTTTCCCGACTTTATTCGAGCCTTTGTAAACTCTGAGAGGTTCTCCTCTTTTCAATAAAACCATGGGTACTCTTTTCCCCATAGGGGCCTACTCACCTCTCGAGGTGACTGGCTATAGGAGGTTTTTAATGAGGCCCTTTCCTTCAAAAAAAATTTCGACGGGATCACTATAATTCCATTTAGAAATTCTTGCTTTAAACCCAACAAAACTGTCATAAAATTAGATTAATTCAAATTTTATGAGTTCAAATATTTAATTATAGGCTTTTGAATATGATTATATAGCTTAATATCAATTTTAGAGCATTTTACTCAATTAAAATTTGAACTGGTTTCAAATCCACTTTGAAAAATGGGGCGGCTCTCAGCCTGTGCACCTCTATGGTGATTATGAAGTGAATGACGAATTCCCTCTTCGAGCAGGTACCTTCTTGGTGCCTAACCTACCCCGATGGGACGAATCAAAGGTAAGAGAATACTTTTCCTATGAAGATGCCAATACCATTCTTAATGTACCCATTATTACTGACATAAAAGACATCACCCTTTTGGGTCACCATGACTCTGGCATCTATACGATACGGTCTGGTTACCAATTCCTGCAGTTACAGCCAAGGTCAATCAATAGGTCCTCTAAACTTTGGAAAATACTATATAAACTGTCCACTCTACCAAAGGTTCGTTCCTTTGGATGGCGTTTATGTCATGATGCTTTACCAATGGGCCATAAACTCCTCCAAGCAAATCTTGGTACGGGGGTATGCCCGATTTGCAATATAACTACTGAAACCACCATCCATGCTAGAGGGATTGTCCCAGTGCCAAAGAGGCGCTCCAATTGGCAGGACTCCCCGCTCGAATTTTCTCCATCTCCTCTTTTTCTCCCCACTAATGGTTTACCGAAGTTGCTAGGTTTCTTACCCTACATCAATTCTATTTCCTAATAACGCTACTATGGAATTTATGGAACCGTCGCAATGATTTTGTCCATAACAACCATCTCCAACTAGTTTGGTTAACTGTTTCCAATGCCCAAACTCTCTTTAATGATTATACACTTTTGAGCATGATTATACAACTTAATCTCAAATTAAGCATTTTAATCGGATAAAATTTCAACGGGATCACTATAAAGCACATTTGGAAATGGGTGCCTTAAACCCAAAAAAACAATCAAAAAATAAGATTAATTCAAATTTTATGTGTTCAAATATTTAATTATGGACTTTTTTGAACATGATTATATAACTTAATCTCAATATTAGAACATTTTATTCGGTTAAAATTTCAACGGATTCATTGTAAATCTCAATTAGAAATGCACGCTTTAACCTTATAAAATAGTCAAAAAAATAAGATTAAATTAAATTTTATGAGTTCAAATATTTAATTATGAGCTTTTGAATATTTTTAAACATCATAATCTCAATTTTAGAGCATTTTAGGATGATATAAATTCAACGGTTCACTTTAAAGCCCATTAAAAAATGGACGTTTTAAACCCAACAAAACGATCGCAAAATGAGATTAATTCAAATTTTATGAGTTCAAATGTTTAATTATGGGCTTTTGAACATGATTATACAGCTTAATCTCAATTTTAGAATGTTTTACTTGAATAAAATTTCGACGAGATCACTATATATCCCATTTAGAAATGCTTGCTTTAAACCCAACAAAACTGTCATAAAATGAGATTAAAACAAATTTTATGAGTTTAAATATTTAATTATAGGCTTTTGAATATGATTATATAGCTTAATATTAATTTAAGAGCATTTTACTCGGTTAAAATTTGAATGGGTTTCAAATCCACTTTGACAAATGGGGCGGCTCTCAGCCTGTGCACCTCTATGGTGATTATGAAGTGAATGACGAATTCCCTCTTCGAGCATGTACCTTATTAGTGCCTAACCTACCCCGATGGGATGAATCAAAGGTAAGAGAATACTTTTCCTATGAAGATGCCAATACCATTACTAATGTACCCATTATTAATGACATAAAAGATACCACCTTTTGGGGTCACCATGACTCTGGAATCTATACGGTACGGTTTGGTTACCAATTCCTGCAGTTACAGCCAAGGCCAATCAATAGGCCCTCTAAACTTTGGAAAATACTATATAAATTGCCCACTCTACCAAAGTGATGTGAGCACAAATACGATCCTTAAATTATTTTCTACAACCCTTTTGAGACCGTTTGACCAAAGCAAGTTGTTTATATTCGATAAGCTTCAAGAAGCTTATTCTTTCATCATTTTGGACGTTCAAACTAAGGTCAGATTTTTGAAGGTGTATTTCAACCCTAAGGAAGAACCTCCACCATCATCAAAGATCTTGAAGGCTAAGGCAGTTTTTCCTTATTTCATCTTTTAGTTATTCATGTCAATATATGCATTTGAGTGCTAGCTTAAGAGTTTGTTGCATGTAGTTGCATGAGCATTAATAAGTTTGCATGTTTAAGAATGCATGGTAGTTCACTTAATATGATAGCTCATTTAAGCATGGTAGTTCATAAGCATGTTGGTTCATTGAATATGTTATGTTCATTAAGCATGCTAGTTTATTTTAAGTTCTAATTTGCATATAACTTGCAATATTTTAACATATATTTTTTAGGTGCATTAAGGCTGAATAAAGACATGTTTGAAGTCTTTTGGGATTCAAGAAATCAAGCGAGAGTAAAGGCATGAATTAAAACAATACATGAAGAGGGAATTCAAGAAGTCTTGTATATTAAGTCAACTTGATCGCCATATTTGAGTTGGATCCAGGCCTAAATGAGTTTTTAGGTCTTCTTAAAACTTGTTCCCCTATTTCTTATCTTTCCAACGCACTTTGAATCACATTGATCCGATATTGGGAGCTTGAGATATGGTCATTTTACCGAATATAGAGCAAGCTGGAATTTTATTACGGGAAATGCATGCAAGGATGAACTTGAACCAAGGAGAGACTTTTCATATTCAGCAAGAGAGACAAGCAATTGAATGATATCTTTATTCATAAAAAAAAGCATTCAAGGCCATATTATCTTCCATTTTGTGAGACTATTCAAATCCTACAATAAAACACACATTGAAGAGCTTCTTTATTCATACCATTATGACATTCAAGGAGGATAAATGACTTATAGATGAGCATGGAATTCAATGAGACACTCCCCCTTGGACAAATGATTGTCTACATACATTTATCCTAGTATTGTCCACATTCATCCTACATATTCTATAAAACTATTCAGCTACCAAAGAAGATGGAAGAACTCAAGCCTTAATGTCTTGTCATCATTGTCATGTTTCTTTGTTAGACTTTTTATTTTATTTTGTTTTCCTATAAATAGTCCCTAGCATTTCATTTGTAAGGAGAACTTTGATTCTAATACACTTTTGTGTGAGAGTTTTATCTCTTTTTTCTTCATTGAACTTATCCGACTTATCAAGGAATTCTCCTTGTGGCGTCATTCCTTATTTCCATATACCAAGGTTCCTAGTTTTCTAACTAGAGGGTCACGGTTTTTCGTTTATGAACATTATAGGAAACGGGTCTTCACTTTTATATAGTGTTGGTTCCTTCCTCGTTCCTCTAAACATCCAATAGGATTCAAGTAGACATTCTCTATAGTGTCGGTTCTTTCCTGGTTACTTACCATCATTACTTTTCCCTATTTACACATATACTTTCACCATCATCTTCTATTCATTCTATTACATTCTCATCAAATCACTAAATTAGCTACCTCAATCATATCAATTCCATCATCAAGAATCCTTTTGAATTCATTTCATCACATTATGAACTACTTACTACGTTCACGATCGGGCAACTAGTGAATTCCGAAAACTCGCGTAACCGGGATCATATCACAAAGGTTCGTTTCTTTTGATGGCGTTTATGTCATGATGCTTTACCAACGGGCCATAAACTCCTCCAAGCAAATCTTGGTACGGGGGTATGCCCGATTTGCAATATAAGTACTGAAACCACCATCCATGCTATGAGGGATTGTCCTAGTGCCAAAGAGGCGCTCCAATTGGCAGGACTCCCCGCTCGAATTTTCTCCATCTCCTCTTTTTCTCCCCACTAATGGCTTACCCAAGTTGCTAGGTTTCTTTCCCAACATCAATTCTCTTTCTTAATAACGCTACTATGGAATTTATGGAACCGCCGCAATGATTTTGTCCATAACAACCATCTCCAACCAATTTGATTAACTATTTCCAATGCCCAAACTCTGTTTAATGATTGATTATACATCAATCATTGACACTTTCCATCAATGCTCCCAGCTAGCTGAGCCCACTTTTGCTCAAGCTAGATGGACGAAACTGAATCCTGGTTTCGTCAAGATTAACACAGACGACGCTTTTGACCCTGTGTTAAAGGGTGCATGCAGGCGTCATCGCTTGTGATTCTTCTAGCTCCGTCCTTGGTGGTTGTTCTATGCCGCTCGTTTTCTGCCCGGATCCAGCTTCTGCCGAGGCTCTTGCCATTTTGGAAGGTTTCAAATTCGCGGTTACCAATGCCTAGACTAATGTGATCATTGAAACTTACTCAGCTTCCATTGCCTACAAAGTTAATAATGCCCATCACCAAGATCTCTTCACGGTGCGACATTTGGTGTCTAGCATCCGCTCCACTCTTGGTACCTTGACTGATTGTAAGATATGTTATGTACCTAGAGACGCAAACGTTGTAGCCCATGTCATAGCTACTAGGGCTTGGCGTTCTTTTTTGTCCTGCTCTTTTGGTTATATCTTTCCCGACTTTATTCGGCCCTTTCTAAACTCGGAGAGGTTCTCCTCTTCTTCTCAATAAAACCATGGGTACTCTTTTCCCCATAGGGCCCTACTCACCTCTCGAGGTGACTGGCTATTGGTTTTTTTTAATGAGGTCCTTTCCTTCAAAATTTTTTTTGAACGGGTTCACTGTACAACTAATTTATAAATGCACGCTTTAAAACCTATAAGATGATTACAAAATGAGATTAAATAAAATTTGATGAGTTTAAAAATTTAATTATGGGCTTTTGAATATAATTTCACATCATAATCTAAATTTTGGAGCATTTTATGCGGATAAATATTCAACGGGTTCACTGTAAAACCCATTAAGAAATGCAAGCTTTAAACCCAACAAAACGGTCGCAAAATGAGATTAAATAAAATTTTATGAGTTTAAATATTTAATTAAGCAATTTTGAACATGATTATACAACTTTGAATATTTAATTAGGCACTTTTGAACATGATTATACAACTTAATCTCAAATTAAGCATTTTAATCGGATAAAATTTCAACGGGATCACTATAAAGCCCATTTGGAAATGGGTGCTTTAAACCCAACAAAACGATCAAAAAATAAGATTATTTCAAATTTTATGTATTCAAATATTTAATTATGGACTTTTTTGAACATGATTATACAACTTAATCTCAATATTAGAACATTTTATTCGGTTAAAATTTCAACAGATTCCTTTTAAAGCCCAATTAAAAATGCACGCTTTAACCTTATAAAATAGTCAAAAAAATAAGATTAAATTAAATTTTATGAATTCAAATATTTAATTATAAGCTTTTTAATATTTTTAAACATCACAATCTCAATTTTAGAGCATTTTACGATGATATAAATTCAACGGTTCACTTTAAAGCCCATTAAAAAATGCACGCTTTAAACCCAACAAAACGATCGCAAAATGAGATTAATTCAAGTTTTATGAGTTTAAAATTTTAATTATGGGCTTTTGAATATAATTTTACATCATAATCTCAATTTTTGAGCATTTTATGCGGATAAAAATTCAACGGGTTGACTGTAAAGCCCATTAAGAAATGCAAGCTTTAAACCCAACAAAACGATCGTAAAGTGAGATTAATTCAAATTTTAAGAGTCCAAATATTTAATTAAGAACTTTTGAATATGATTATACAACTTAATCTCAAATTAAGCATTTTAATCAGATAAAATTTCAATGGGATCACTATAAATCCCATTTAGAAATGGGTGCTTTAAACCCAGCAAAACGATCGAAAAATAAGATTAATTCAAATTTTATGTATTCAAATATTTAATTATGGACTTTTTTGAACACGATTATTGATGTGTGCCGATCTTATTGATGATGTTGAACGACAAACTTTGATTGTAGGACCTAGGAAGAAAGCAAGTCTCGCAAGAAGTGGCTGCAAAAATGATGAATTAAGGATAATGGATGAAAGGAATAGGTTAGATGAATGAAGGGAACAGTTTAGGGACTAATTTGGAAGTAGAAGGATTTGTGGTGTTGATAAGGGTGAAAGGATGTTTAGGATGTTTTATGATGATGATAAAGGATGTGAATGGTGAATGGAATAAGAAGATATATAAGGATAGTGATAGGGTGAAAAGGAATGGTGAAATGGAATTAGTATCTTAAAGATACTCAAGGAAGAAACTAGGTTATAGAAAACCTAATCTTGAACCTTATATTGATCTTTAAGGGGTGGTGAAAACGGACCTTGACCCTTTTATAGTACATTAAACTAAAAGAACCCGAAGTATTAAGATGGATAGAAAGGGGTTTGACACCACAGGTACAAAAGTACTTGATAAGTCGATAAAGTTTTAAGAAGAACTAAACGAGAGAAAAATCTCACAAGTAATTTTATATAATTTGAATGGTGTGTTTAAAAAAGGAAATTCAAGTCCTATTTATAGTTTTTAAGGGGTTTGGACGAAATGGCCTTGAACTATTCGGATAACCATTCATTTGAATGGTGTCTCCCACCAAATCAATTAGAAGAGTTGTAACTTTTCGGTCCAGCCTACACAGTCTTTAGTAATTGGGCCATATCTCGAGCTCCCGTTATCAGATTGATGCGATTCAACACGTGTTGGAAACATAAGAGATAGAGGAACAACTTTCATGAAGACGCTAAAACCAAATTCATCTTTTATCCTGATCGAAATTGGAAAAAAAGTGGACCATCATGAATCTGTTCAACGAAAAGTGCTATGTCTTTGTTTTGGCGCCCACTTGCTTTCCCTCCATGATCTTGGCGCCCACTGTGGATGTTGGACGGACATGATGCTTGGTGAAGGGTAGGTGACCTTCGATTGTTGAGCTGAGAGTGATAGCTGGAGTTGAGGTGAGCTAATCGAGCCGGGAGTGAGCTAGATTGAACTGAGCTATCTAGCTGAAAGACTTAGCTAAAGTTTGAAGTTGAAGTAAGCTAATCTGAGCTGCCTTTAGCAAAGTGAGCTGGTCCATTAGCTTTCTTATACTCTCTTCTAGTGTGAGGAGTGTTTTGGAGCTGATCCGAATCTCCTAAGGCCTCGTTTTGAATTATGCTTCATTTGAGCTCATATGGGATTTGTGAGCTGACATGGAGCTAGCCTTTAGTCCTTTAATTACTATAGGAGTGTTCCATGCATTTCCAAGCTATTCTAAAGTTGGCTCCTTGTGTTTCTAGCATTGCCTTCCGTTTAGCTTCTTCTGAGCTGACACCGGGCAAATACTTACTCCTTGAGCTGTAGGTAAGTCCTATGAAGAAAACATAATAATGGAAATAATGAGAATACTTAAAATAACTTAATATGAGTTTAAAATTAAGCTGAAACTTAATAATGTGGCTATAATGACTATTCATGTTTATAGCTTAATTAACTCTTATGTAGCTTACTATAAAGTATATAAAAGTAATAAATACTAAGATCAGTAAGATAACTCCCTTTTGATCCCATGAGTGAAATGAAGTATGAAAGCATGAGATAAATGAGCAAAAATGTGCACACATCATTCCCCCTTCTTTTAGGCGATTTGTCCTCAAATCGAAAGGGTTTTCCAATGAATAATTCTTTGATACAGGGGCGGTCAATTGCTTCAATGATGGAACAAGATGAAACTGTTGCTTGATGTAGAGGCCTCCAAAAGGGTCATTTTCAAAGAGATCTTCCAAATATCCTTTTTTGAGATAGTTGTTCACAATATTTTCCCTTTGGAACCTTCTATCGTACCTCTTTGAATCTTCATACCGCTTGGTGTAGAGACTTGTCTTTTAGATGTGTCGTTCTGAAGCATCACAACTGTTGGTGTATAAATATTTTCTTTGGCTCGAACCATCATGTTCTTTGGAAAAGATATGTAACTCTTCACCTCCACTCTTCGAATCATCATAATGGTTGTTGAAGAGTCTTAATTGTTGAGCTCTCTTTGAATGGAAGATTTTGATGCACCAATCATCCCTAGAATGACTAAAGAGCTTGCCATCGTAGTTTGATAGTATAACACCAAGTATGTGAATAAATTTGCTGCAAAAGAAATCATAGTTAAAGAATGAGTAACTATTAACAAAATGAATGGAAATAGCAAACCAGGGTGGATGATTAATGGGTGTTGGTTGCTGAATTTTCTTTAAGATTGACAATGTACTTGGAACTTCTCTTGATTCTTTCCTTTTGTCATCCTGTAAAAATGAAAATTTAAAAATTGGAAGAAAAGAATTGTTAGATAAAATCTGCTTTTCTTCTTTTTCAATTTGCGTATTTTCAACACCAATATACTTTTCATCCACAATCTCATTTTTAATCTCGTTATTTTCAACTCCAACTATTTTCACTTCCTCATTTTCATTTTCAATTCTGGTGGTTTCTTTTTCTTCAAAATGTTCTTCTTCCATCGCATTTTATTTAATATACTCTTTCACTCCATGCTGCAATTCGCTTAGACAATTGTTCCTGGTCACGGTTTACTTAACTTGGGCTCAAAGGGTTAGGATGATTTTTCTTCCTTCAAACATGAATGAGAACTGATTGGTAAATCCGTCATGAACTGCTCTCTTGTCATATTACCAAGGTCTCCCTAGAATAATATGACTTGCACTCATAGGTAATATGTCACACAAGACTTCATCTATGTATCTACCAATGGAAAGCGAAATTTTCACTTGCTTGTTGACCTCTAATTCTCCTCCATCATGCAGCCATTGCAGTTTATATGGATTTGGATGTTTGGTGGTTTCAAGACCGAGTTGTTCTACCATCATAGTGCTTGCTACGTTGGTACAACTTCCTCCATCAATTATCAAAGAGAAAATCTTGTTGTTCACATGGCATCTAGTGTAGAAAATGTTCTCCCTTTGTTGCTCTCTTCATTCATCGCTTCTAATCGTAATGTTCTTTTCACAACGAGAACTTGTCCTGATATGGAAGAAAAATCACAAGATTCTGGTGACATGGTTAGAATAATGAAAATAAAATCCTTACCCAATATGTTTCCCAACAAAGTCTCACTAATTCACTCCAAGGAAAATTACTCTATTATTCTCTCTCCGTGTTTGCACTCTAGGACTTAATGGCTTTTATTGTCCTCTTCTGATCTCACAACTCTCTTGCCTTTTTCCACTCTTTTCTCTCGTGTATAGTTCTTAGAAGAACTTACTCAAGATTTAGGCAAGTAAAATGTACTTGTGCGTCGCTGAAATTGTTAGTTTAAAAGAAAAAGAAAGGAAATAGGATGAAAAGAAAGGTTTAGAATAAAAAATGAAAACGAGGTTACTTACTTGACAAGAAAACTTACAACTTTCCTTCACCAACAATCAAATTCTTGAAGATGAAATGGCTTCTCGGCTTGATATTGAAGATGATGTTGCTATGCTTTCTCATCCTTGATCTTGTACTTTTGAATCTGATTCTTCTTTTTTCTCTTTTTTTTAAAACTAACTTTTCTTGTTCTTTTTTTAACTGGCTTTTCTTTTTTTTTCTTTTTTTTTTTGTTTAAAAATTGAAAATGACAAAGTTTAGTCACTTAAAATTGCATGAACGAGCTTTTTGTTGCACTTTGCTTCTTCCACCAAGGCTCTGATACCATATGATGTGTGCTGATCTTATTGATGATGCTGAACGACAAACTTTGATTGTAGGACATAGGAAGGAAGCAAGTCTCTCGTAAGAAGTGGCTGCAAAAATGAAGAATTAAGAAGAATAGTTTAGGGTCTGATTTGAAAGCGGAAGGATGTGTGGTGTTGATAAGGGTGAATGGATGTTTAGGACGTTTTATGATGATGATAAAGGATGGGAATGGTGAATGGAATAAGATGATATATAAGGATGATATTAGGGTGAAAAAGAATGGTGAAATGGAAATAGTATCTTAAAGATACTCAAGGAAGAAACTAGGTTATAGAAAACCTAATCCTGAACCTTAGATTGATCTTTAAGGGGTGGTGATAAACGGACCTTGACCCTTTTAGTATATTAAACTAAAAGAATCCGAAATATCAAGATGGATAGAAAGGGTTTTGATGCCACAAGTACAAAAGTACTTGATAAGTCGATAAAGTTCTAAGAAGAACTAAACGAGAGAAAAATCTCACAAGTAATTTTATATAATCTGAATGTTGTGTTTAAAAAAAGAAATCCAAGTCCTATTTATAGTTTTCTAAGGGATTTGGCCGAAATGGACTTTAACTATTCAGATAACCATCCATTTGAATTGTGTCTCCCTCCAAATCTATTAGTAGAGTTGTAACTTTTCGGTCTAGCCTACACAATCTTCAGTAATTGGGACATATCTCGAGATCCTGATATCGAATTGATGCGATTCAACACGTTCTGGAAACATAAGAGGTAGAGGAACAACTTTCATGAAGACACCGAAACCAAATTCTTCTTGTATCCTGCTCAAAATTCGTAAAAAAATGGACCATCAAAATTCGTAAAAAAGACAAACCCTCCAACCGAACTCCTAGATACAGTTCCCCCGAACAATATCTGATACAGGCATTAACCTAAGCCCTTAGGGCGAAGGTACCGACCTAAGGAATTACCCTAGGGAACAGGCGGAATTACCCCGGCTAATGCACGGGAACCGATAACAGGCGGAATTACCCCGGCTAATGCACGGGAACCGATAACAGGCGGAATTACCCTAACTGAGGTTAGGAACCGTAAACAGGCGGAATTACTAGCTGGATCAAGGCTGAACCGGATATTAGATACTACTCATCACCCCAATACTAAGATGACAGGCATGCAATAATAACAGAAATCATGATGGTAGTAACGGAAATTAAGCAGACAACATGTATACATAAATCAGGAAATATCAGATATACAGTAAATCATAAAATGATAAATCTTAAAGTTTAAAATAAGTGTTTATGTAAATCCAGAAAAAAGTCATGTGCACATACTTGATTCGTTTAAAATGTATAACAATAAGATACAGTTATATAGCACACAAGGAACACACCTCAATGGCAGAAACAGACAAGTGGTCTACTGGGCGTTCGAGCCTCGCTCTGTAGCAATACTGGACCGGGTCACGATCGGATCTCGGGATCGGTCAAAACGGGAGGAACTGGGCTGAGTCGGTACACGATCGGGAGAACTATGGGGTCCTACAAACAAACAGATATAAATTTTAGACCTTAAATAAAACTCTGGACTTAACTTGGAAGAAAAGTTTGACCCGAGACTTTAAAGTCCAATTTGGAGGCCTTCGGGTTCAAATTTCGAAAAATGGACTTCACGGATGGACTCAGGACGTCGAAAAACATAAAATGGGAGTTTTTGAAAATTTTGACTTTTTGGGTCAAAGTCAACGCTGACGTCAATAGTCAAAGTCAATGCTGACGTCATGCTGACGTCAGCAGTCAAGGTCAACGGTCAGCGTTGACGTCATGCTGACATCATGGTCAACGGTCAATGGGTTAACGGGTCGGGTCGGTCAACGGGTCGGTCAACGGGTCGGGTCGGTCAACGGGTTTGATTAGGGTTGACCGGGTTGTAATGGCTCGGTTCGGTTGGACCGGTTCGGTCCGGCTTGGATCGGGTTTTGGGTCGGTTTGGACCGGTCAGTTCACTGTAACCGTCCCTGGTGACCGGAATTTGTTTCCGGTGGTGCGTGGAGGACACCGCGGCCCTAATCGGCCGAAAACGCCTCTTAAACCCAGATTTCTCCAGATCTACACCAACAAAACAAAAGCACAGGCCAAATTCCAGAAAACACTTCGAAACAACTAGGTTTAGACACTAAACTTACCAAACGGAAAAGTTTTCCGATGAAGTTCTTGCCGGTGGCGATGAGACGTGAGCTTGGAGGGCTTTTGATCGCCAGAACACGGTGAACTCAAGGACACCGGTGACGCGTTGCTACGGCTTCAGTGGCGGCCGGAAAGAGCGAAAGACCGGAAGGGTTTTAAACCCTAAAATCGTCGAACTTCCACCCCTGATTGGCGCTTACTCCGGCGACGGTGGTGCGCGTGAAGGAGTGGATTATGATCGGGAGACGACGGTGATTCAGGTGGTACCGGCGGTGACGGTCACGGACGATCGATGGACGAGATCGGGGATGGCCGGCGAGAGGAAAGGACGGTGATGGGTAGGTGAGGAGTTTTTTTTTTATTCAAATAGGGTATTTTATTATATCTTTTTTTTTGATCTGATAGACTAGGGTTTCTAAACCCATAAAAGACAAAACTTCGAATATAAATATTTAAAATTCTGAATCTGATGCAGGTATAATTTAAAATTAAGACAAGGAAGTCCAAGACACAAGAGCTCTTTAGCTCAGTGGTTGGTCATCAGTCAAACCCACTAGGGGTTGTGGGTTCGACACCCCCCACCTCACTTCATCATCTTGTTTTTAAGTGTTACAACTCTCCCCCTCTAAAAAGAAATTTCGTCCTCGAAATTTACTTGAACTGAACAGATGCGGAAACTGTTCTCTCATGGATTCCTCGATCTCCCAGGTGGCCTCAGAAGGGCTACGGTTCCTCCATTGAACTTTAACCATAAGTATACGCCTTCTTCTCAGAACTCTTTCATCAAACTCTAGGATCTGAACATGTTCCTCCTCATAAGACAAATCTAGACGTAAGTCAACATCCTAAACCTGAATAATAAGACTCGGATCTGGATGGTACTGTCTCAACATGGATACATGAAACACATCATGGATATGGCTAAGCTATGGAGGCAACTCTAGCTGATATGCAACAGGCCCGATTCTCGGACTCAACTTGCCCTTACGCCCAAATCTCAGAACTTTGTTCCAAGGAGAGACTTTTAAGAAAACCTGATCTCCAACCTCAAACTCGATATCTTTTCTCCTCTGATCAGCATAAGATTTCTGTCTGGTAAAAGCTTCCTTCAAACGATCTCGAATTAATCTGACAGTCTCCTCAGTTTCCTGAATTAACTCGGGACCCAGAGTTTTCCGATCATACAACTCTATCCAACAGATAGGAGTACGACACTTACGACCATACAAAGCCTCATAAGGTGCCATACGGATGCTAGCCTGATAGCTGTTATTATAGGCAAACTCTGCCAACGGTGAAAAGCCTTCCCAACTGCCTCGGAAGTCTAGAACACAACCCCGTAACATATCTTCTAGAATCTGAATCACTCTCTCAGACTGACCATCTATCTAGGGATGAAAAGACGTACTGAAATTTAGACAAGTACCCAAAGCAGACTGTAAAGCTGTCCAGAAACGGGAAGTAAACCTCGGATCTCGGTCAAAAATGATAGATAAGGGCACTCCATGAAGTCTGACGATCTCAGAAATATACAGTCTAGCCAGCTTCTCTAGAGAATATGTTATCCGGACAGGGATAAAGTGAGTTGACTTTGTGAGTCTATCTACCACAACCTAGACAAAATCCTTCCTAGACGGGGTCAAAGGCAATCCTGTAACAAAGTCCATCGTGATATGTTCCCATTTCTATTCGGGGATCTTTATAGGCTGTAAAAGATCAGAGGGATGCTGATGTTCTGCTTTCACCTGCTGACAAGTCAAACATCTGGATACATAATCTGAGATATCCTTTTTCATACCTACCCATCGGTACCTCTGTTTCAGATTCTGATACATCTTATCTCCTCTAGGATGCATAGCATAAGGACTACTATGGGCCTAACTGAGAATGGTCTGTCTTAACTAAGGATCGTTGTGTACACAGTATCGACCATTAAAACAAAGAACTTCATCCTGATCAAAAGAATAAACAGAAGTGGATCCTTCTTCGGGTTCGAATTTTGAAAAACGGACTTCACGGATGGACTCAGGACGTCGAAAAACATAAAATGGGAGTTTTGAAAATTTTGACTTTTTGGGTCAAAGTCAACGCTGACGTTAGCAGTCAAAGTCAACGCTGACGTCAGCAGTCAACGGTCAGCGCTGACGTCATGGTCAACGATCAACGGGTCGGGTCGGTCAACGGGTTAACGAGTCGGGTCGGTCAACGGGTTTGATTAGGGTTGACCGGGTTGGAACGGCTCGGTTCGGTTGGACCGGTTCGGTCCGGCTAGGACCGGGTTTTGGGCCGGTTTGGACCGGTCAGTTCACTGTAACCGTCCCTAGTGACCGAAATTTGTTTCCGGTGGCGCGTGGAGGCCACGCGCGGCCCTAATCGGCCGGAAAACGCCTCTTAAACCCAGATTTCTCCAGATCTACACCAACAAAACAAAAACACAGGCCAAATTCCAGAAAACACTTCGAAACAACTAGGTTTAGACACTAAACTTACCAAACGGCCCTAAACGGTGAACTCAAGGACACCGGTGACGCACTGCTACGGCGTCAGTGGCGGCCGGAAAGAGCGAAAGACCGGAAGGGTTTTAAACCCTAAAACCGTCAAACTTCCACCCCTGATTCGCGCTTACTCCGGCGACAGTGGTGCACGTGAAGGAGTGGGCTACGATCGGGAGACGACGGTGATTCAGGTGGTACCGGCGGTGACGATCACGGGCGATCGATGGACGAGATCGGGGATGGCCGGCGAGAGGAAAGGACGGTGATGGGTAGGTGAGGAGTTTTTTTTATTCGAATAGGGTATTTTATTATATCTTTTTTTTTGATCTGATAGACTAGGGTTTCTAAACCCATAAAAGACAAAACTTCGAATATAAATATTTAAAATTCTGAATCTGATGCAGGTATAATTTAAAATTAAGACAAGGAAATCCAAGGCACAAGAGCTCTTTAGCTCAGTGGCTAGTCATCAGTCAAACCCACTAGGGGTTGTGGGTTTGACACCCCTCACCTCACTTCATCATCTTTTTTTTAAGTGTTGCAGCTGTGGATGTTGGACGGACATGATGCTTGGTGAAGGGTAGGTGACCTTCGATTGTTGAGCTGGGAGTGATAGCTGGAGCTGAGCTAATCGAGCTGGGAGTGAGCTGGATTGAACTGAGCTATCTAGCTGAAAGACTTAGCTAAAGTTTGAAGTTGAAATAAGCTAATCCGAGCTGCCTTTAGCAAAGTGAGCTGGTCCATTAGCTTTCTTATACTCTCTTCTAGTGTGAGGAGTGTTTTGGAGCTGATCCGAATCTCTTAAGGCCTCGTTTTGAATTATGCTTCATTTGAGCTACCCTTTAGTCCTTTAATTACTATAGGAATGTTGCATGCATTTCCAAGCTATTTTGAAGTTGGTTCCTTGTGTTTCTAGCATTGCCTTCCGTTTAGCTTCTTCTGAGCTGACACCGAGCAAATACTTACTCCTTGAGCTTTAGGTAAGTCCTATGAAGAAAACATAATAATGGAAATAATGAGAATACTTAAAATAACTTAAAATGAGTTTAGAATTAAACCCAACAAAACGATCACAAAATGAGATTAATTCAAAGTTTATGAGTTCAAATGTTTAATTATGGGTTTTTGAACATGATTATACAGCTTAATCAAAATTTTAAGATATTTTACTCGGATAAAATTTCGACATGATCACTATAAATCACATTTAGAAATGCTTGCTTTAAACCCAACAAAACTGTCATAAAATGAGATTAATTCAAATTTTATGAGTTTAAATATTTAATTATAGGCTTTTGAATATGATTATATAGCTTAATATCAATTTTAGCGCATTTTACTGAGTTAAAATTTGAAAGGGTTCACTATAAAGCCAATTTATAAATGCACGTTTTAAACCCTATAAAATGATTACAAAATGAGATTAAATAAAATTTTATGAGTTTAAAAATTTAATTGTGGGCTTTTGAATATAATTTTACATCATAATCTCTATTTTAGAGCATTTTATGCGGATAAAAATTCAATGGGTTCATTATAAAGCCCATTAAAAAATGCAAACTTTAAACCCAACAAAACGGTCGCAAAGTGAGATTAATTCAAATTTTATGAGTTCAAATATTTAATTAAGCACTTTTGAACATGATTATACAACTTAATTTCAAATTAAGCATATTAATCGGATAAAATTTCAACGGGATGACTATAAAGCCCATTTGGAAATGCATGTTTTAAACCCAACAAAACGATCATAAAATAAGATTAATTCAAATTTTATGTGTTCAAGTACAACTTAATCTCAATATTATAACATTTTATTCGGTTAAAATTTCAATGGATTCAATGTAAAGACCAATTAGAAATGAAGCATTAAACCTTATAAAATAGTAAAAAATGAGATTAAATTAAATTTTATGAGTTGAAATATTTAATTATGAGCTTTTGATTATGTTTAAACATCATAATCTCAATTTTAGAGCATTTTAAAATGATAAAAATTCAACGGTTTCACTTTAAAGCCCGTTAAGAAATACACGCTTTAAACCCAACAAAACGATCGCAAAATGAGATTAATTCAAATTTTATGAGTTCAAATGTTTAATTATGGGCTTTTGAACATGATTATACAGCTTAATCTCAATTTTTAAAATATTTTACTTGGATAAAATTTCGACGGGATCACTACAAATCCCATTTAGAAATGCTTGTTTTAAACCCAACAAAACTGTCATAAAATGAGATTAATTCAAATTTTATGAGTTCAAATATTTAATTATAGGCTTTTGAATATGATTATATAGCTTAATATCAATTTTAGAGCATTTTACTGTGTTAAGATTTGAACGGGTTCACTATAAAGCCAATTTATAAATGCACGCTTTAAAACCCTATTAGATGATTACAAAATGAGACTAAATAAATTTTATGAGTTTAAAAATTAAATTATGGGCTTTTGAGTATAATTTTACATCATAATCTCAATTTTTGAGCATTTTATGCGGATAAAAATTCAATGGGTTCACTGTAAAGCCCATTAAGAAATGCAAGCTTTAAACCCAACAAAACAGTCGCAAAGTGAGATTAATTCAAATTTTATGAGTTCAAATATTTAATTAATCACTTTTGAACATGATTATACGATTTAATATCAAATTAAGAATTTTAATCGGATAAAATTTCAACGGGATCACTATAAAGCCCACTTAGAAATCCGTGCTTTAAACAAAAAAAACCATGGAAAAATAAGATTAATTCAAATTTTATGTGTTCAAATATTTAATTATGAACATTTTTTAAGACGATTATACAACTTAATCTCAATATTAGAACATTTTATTCGGCTAAAATTTCAACGGATTCATTGTATAGCCCATTTAGAAATGCACGCTTTAAAATTTATAGAATAGTCAAAATGAGATTACATTAAATTTTATGAGTTCTAATATTTATTTATGAGCTTTTAAATATGTTAAAACATCATAATCTCAATTTTAAAGCATTTTAAGATAATAAAAATTCAACGGGTTCACTTTAAAGCCCATTAAGAAATACACGCTTTAAACCCAACAAAACGATCAGTAAATGAGATTAATTCAAATTTTATGAGTTCAAATGTTTAATTATGGGCTTTTGAACATGATTATACAGCTTAATCTCAATTTTAAGATATTTTACTCAGATAAAATTTCGACGGGGTCACTATAAATCCCATTTAGGAATGCTTGCTTTAAACCCAACAAAACTGTTGTAAAATGAGATTAATTCAAATTTTATGAGTTCAAATATTTAACTATAGGCTTTTGAATATGATTATATAGCTTAATATCAATTTTAGAGAATTTTACTCAGTTAAAATTTGAACGGATTCACTGTAAAGTCAATTTATAAATACACGCTTTAAATCCTATAAAATGATTACAGAATGAGATTAAATAAAATTTTATGAGTTTAAAAATTAAATAATGGGCTTTTGAATATAATTTTACATCATAATCTCAATTTTTGAGCATTTTATGCGGATAAAAATCTAACGGGTTCATCATAAAGCCCATTAAGAAATGCAAGCTTTAAACCCAACAAAACGGTCGCAAAGTGAGATTAATTTAAATTTTATGAGTTTAAATATTTAATTAAGCAATTTTGAACATAATTAAGGTGTATAATCAGATTTAGAAGCCTGTAATTAAATATTTAAACTCATAAAATTTGTTATAATCTCATTTTATGGCCATTTTGTTGAGTTTAAAGCGTGCATTTCTAATTGGGCTTTTACAATAAAATAGTTGAACTCAAAAAATATTTGAGTTAATATTAAATATTTGATTGAGTTTAAAGCGTGCATTTCTAATTTGGGCTTTTATAAATATTTGAACTCATAAAATTTGAATTAATCTCAATTTTGTGACTGTTTTGTCGGGTTTAAAGCGTGCATTTCTTATTGGGCTTTAGAATAAAACAGTTGAAATTTTAACTGAGTAAAATACTCTAAAATTGAAATTAAGCAATATAATCAGATTCAAAAGCCTATAATTAAATATTTGAACTCATAAATTTTGAATTAATATCATTTTGTAACTGTTTTGTTGGGTTTAAAGCGTGCATTTCTGATTGAGCTTTACCGTGAAACAATTGAAATTTTCACTAAGTAAAATACTCTAAAATTGAAATTAAGCTGCATAATCAGATTCAGAAGCCTATAATTAAATAATTGAACTCTTAAATTTTGAATTAATTTTAATTTGTGATCGTTTTGTTGGGTTTAAAGCGTGTATTTCTGATTGAGCTTTACCGTAAAACAATTGAAATTTCAACTGAGTAAAATACTATAAAATTGAAATTAAGCTGTATAATCAAATTCAGAAGTCTATAATTAAATATTTGAACTCATAAAATTGAATTAATCTCAATTTTGTGACTGTTTCGTCGGGTTTAAAGCGTGCATTTCTTATCCGGTTGCGGAATATCCGAATTTGTATTTGTGATTGCCCGATCGTGATTCTAGTAAGTAACTAAAATGAAAAATAGGAACTTTGAAATGAAACTTACAAGATGATATGAAATGGATAGATAATATGGTGAAATGGAATGATGATAAGATGGTTGTTGTGCTTAGGATGAAATATGGAAAATATGGATGTATGGAAGATGGAAGTGAAGAGAAGAAATGTATTTGATGGTGCGGTGTAAACAAAGGAGGAACCAACACTAAAAAGTGAAGACTCGTTCCTTAAGAGTTTTTAAACCGTGACTTGGGTGAAAGGTTAATTGATTGTGACCCTCTAGTTATAAGAACTAGGAACCAACAATATAAAAAGATGAAAAGGGATGAATGCCACAAGAACAATCTTGCAAGCCGATAAAGTTCAAAAAGAACTATAATAGAGAAACACTCTCAAGTTGTAATATATGTCAAAAGTTGAATCTTTTACAATGGAATGAGTGCCTATTTATAGGTGTAAGGCAACAACAAATTGATTGGCCTAGACAAAGATTAAAGGCTCATTATTCTAGTGTTAAAGGCCTATTAATTTGTAGGTTATCCTATCTCCAATTGACAGCCAAAAAGTTTGATCTAAAAAGGATGAATGTGGAGATTCGTAGGATGAATGTAGACATACATATCATCCACATAGAGAAAACCTTGGACTAATGAACTTGATTAAGTTGTCATTCATCCTCCTTTAATGGGCTGTTGATAAAGCATTGAATTCAGCAATTGAATGGCCTCTTGAATTTGTTGAACAAGCATCTTGTGACTATTCTCGTATTGAATTTCCATAATGCACTGTCTTCACTAATTTAATCATATCTTAAGCTCTTGATATCGGATCGAGGTGATTCAAAGTGCGTTGGAAATCTTAGAAATAGGGGAATAAGTTTTAGGAAGATTGAAAGACTCAAATATGCCCGTATCCAATCCAAAAATGGCGAACAAGTCGACTGATATTACTTGAACTCCCTCCTTAAATGTTGCTTTAATTCTTGCCTTTACTCTCCCTTTTGTGGTGATAATGAAGGCTTTCATTGCATGTCTTCTCTGATAAAAAACTGATCAGCTTTATGGTGTGTTAAAGTACCTCTTAAGTAGTGTTTAAGTAGCTCTTTAAGTGGTGTATTTAGGAGCTCTTCAATTTCTTGTAACATTGTTGAAACTGACAGTCTTTATGTGATGTAAATATCCATTGAATGCCTTGAAAACGACGTATCAGCCATCATGGTGTCTCAAGTGTCTTCAATTGGTGGTAAATGACTTGTCATTCTTGTAGAAAATGATCAGCCATTTGATCCCAAATGAGTACCCTAGCTAAAAATATAGGAGCAACCATTAGATAACATCTTTATTCAATAAAGTAAATGCTTGAAAGAAAATTAAAGTGCTAGTTAAATTAAATGAACCAGTTTAATTGAATGAACTAACTCACTTAATGAACTAACAAACATCAATAAGCTCTTACACTTTAAAATGGACTAACATACATAAACTGACATGCATTAATTAAACTAACAAGCTTAAAAGAACTAACATGCTTAAATGTTCTAAACAAACATAAATGAAATAATATGTTTAAATGAACAATAAGCCTTATTATTCATGATAAAAAAATCTAGAAATTAAATATGTAAAATAATGTAAACTCATGCAAGCTAAATGATACGAGGTAGCCTGTCGAAACGGACTTTCTTCGTAAGTTGCGGATCTAGGAATGTTGTAAGCAAGTTCCTGCAAAAGAAAAACATAAACAGTCAAGTGTTTACACTGATTACCTATATAGGAAATAAGTATAATAACTTGGGCGTTTGAAGAGAATTTTTACATTGTTTACCTACATAGGAAAACAATGAAGTAAAATAAAACGAAAAATGAAAGAGATAAGAAAAGTTGACGCTGGAACGGGATTTTTCACTGTTTACCAATATAGGAAACAATGGAAAGAAAAATAAAAACGAGAAAAAAAATAAAGAACAGAAAAGTTTGAACGTTTGAATGATATTCAAACTGGAAGATGAATGCTTCAAGAAACATCCATGGCAGCAACTCGAACGTTCAACAATGGTGAAGAAAGTTGCTGGATCGAATTGGACACGCTAAACTCGAAAGAACCTGCACAATATACTGAGCAAACCCGAATCGAATCTGTTTAACGTCAAAAGGACTTGGGCCCTCTAGATAGATATCTAGGAACCCAAAGTATCAAGAATTTGACAATCAAAAACAAGTTTGAATGTCAGAAAAGTTCTAAAAAGAACGAAATAAGAGAAAACTCTCAAATATAATTTTTATTCAAAAATGTGTAACCTTGTCTTTACAAAAATTTCAGAATACATAGGAAAATGAAGGAGTTGGCCGAATTTGAATACTTGGTTGAAATTAAATTCAAATGCTTAATAACTTGCATCTAGGCTCCATTCATATCAGCCACATGTTTGGGCTCATAAAACACATTAAACATGTGTTAATTGTTTGAATTTGAATGAGAAACCCCTCATCCTTATCCTTTGTTGCCGTCCATCATTCCAAAAGAGGGTTGTGTTTGGCCTGCTCTTACACTGGCACACCTCTGTTTACCTATATTGGAAAACAGTACAAGAATCCATTTCGTAACTCACTGGTACACCTCTGTTTACCTATACTGGAAAACAGTACAATAATCCATTTCGTAACTCACTGGTACACCTCTGTTTACCTATACTGGAAAATAGTATAAGGATCCATTCGTAAAACACAAGGTTGAAACACTTGTAAACTTATTCAAAAACACACAAGAAAGTATAAATAAGTTAGAAACATAATAAACACTATCAAACCAAACCTTAAAACATACTTAATAGCATATATACATACTTAAACATATATAATAAGTAGTATAGTCTAATATGTCACATATCAGCATGCAACACATTATAAAGCCTATGTTCTAAGGCATAAACATTATCGAATAAATCTGGAATTGAAGCACAAGTAAGGAAAAGTATTTCCCTGAATTTCTTTGCCTTAGAACGAGTAATAGGTCCTTGTGGCAAGACCTCCGGATCATATTGTGCTTGCATTGTTGTGCTCACATCACTAAATGCTCATGCAACTACATGCAACACACTCCTAAGCTAGTACTCAAATGCATGTATTAAAATGTAAAAGTAACATGCTGCATTTGTTCAAAAGATGGCCAAGGCTCCAAGTTCAAATTCAAGGTTTGAAAAAACATGTTTGAACTTGAATTGTTAAGATCATCGACTATGCCACAAGCATTTAAATCTTGTGACTTCATCTCTGATATGAGAAAGGTCCCAAGAAGTTTGGTGCTGGCTTGGATCACATCAAAAATACTCTAAAATTGAAATTAAGCTGTATAATCAGATTCAGAAGCCTATAAATAAATATTTGAACTCATAAAAATTGAATTAATCTCATTTTGTAACCGTTTTGTTGGGTTTAAAGCCTGCATTTCTTACTGAGCTTTATCTTAAAACAATTGAAATTTTAACAGAGTAAAATACACTAAAATTGAAATTAAGCTATACAATCAGATTCAGAAGCGTATACTTAAATATTTGAACACATAAAATTTGAATCAATTTTAATTTGTGACCGTTTTGTTGGGTTTAAAGTGTGCATTTTTTATTGAGGTTTACTGTATAAAAATTGAAATTTTAACTGAGTAAAATACACTAAAATTGAAATTAAGCAATATAATCAGATTCAGAAGCCTATAATTAAATATTTGAACTCATAAAATTTGTTTTAATCTCATTTTACGACTGTTTTATTGAGTTTAAAATGTGCATTTCTGATTAGACTTTACTGTAAAACAGTTAAAATTTCAACTGAGTAAAATATTCTAAATTTGAAATTAAGCTGTATAATCAGATTCAAAAGCCTAAAAATAAATATTTGAACTCATAAAATTTGAATTAATCTCATTTTGTAACCATTTTATTGGGTTTAAAGCCTGCATATCTGATTGAGCTTTACCGTAAAACAATTGAAATTTTAATTGAGTAAAATACTCTAAAATGAAAATTAAGTTGTGTAATCATATTCAGAAGCCTATAATTATATATTTGAACTCATAAAATTTGAATTAATCTCAATTTTGTGATTGTTTTGTAGAGTTTAAATCGTGCATATCTTTTTAGGCTTTAGAATAAAACAGTTGAAATTTTAACTGAGTAAAATACTCTAAAATTTAAATTAAGCAGTATAATCAAATTCAGAAGCCTATAAATAAATATTTGAACCCATAAAATTTGAATTAATCTCATTTTGTAACCGTTTTGTTGGGTTTAAAGCCTACATTTCAGATTGAGCTTTACCGTTAAACAATTAAAAATTTAACTGAGTAAAATACTCTAAAATTAAAATTAAGCTATATAATAAGATTCAAAAGCCTATAATTAAATATTTGAACTCAAAAAATTTGAATTAATCTCAATTTTGTGACTGTTTTGACGGGTTTAAAGCGTGCATTTCTTATTGGGCTTTAGAATAAAATAGTTGAAATTTTAACTGAGTAAAATACTCTAAAATTAAAATTAAATTGTATAATCAGATTCAGAAAACTATAAATAAATATTTGAACTCATAAAATTTGAATTAATCTCATTTTGTAACCGTTTTGTTGGATTTAAAGCGTGCATTTCTGATTGGTCTTTACAGTAAAACAATTGAAATTTGTTTCAATCTTATTTTTGGACCGTTTTATTGAGTTTAAAGTGTGCATTTCTTATTGGACTTTACAGTAAAACAGTTAAATTTTAGTTGACTAAAATAGTCTAAAATTGAAATTAAGCTGGTTTAATCAGATTCAGAAACCTATAGTTAAATATTTGAACTCATAAAATTTGTTTTAATCTCATTTTACGATCGTTTTATTGAGTTTAAAGTGTACATTACTGATTGGACTTTACTGTAAAACAATTGAAATTTTAACTGAGTAAAATACTCTAAATTTAAAATTAAGCTGTATAATCAGATTCAGAAGCCTATAAATAAATATTTGAACTCATAAAATTTGAATTAATCTCATTTTGTAACCGTTTTGTTGTGTTTATAGCCTGCATTTCTGATTGAGCTTTACCGTAAAACAATTGAAATTTTAACTGAGTAAAATACTCTAAAATTGAAATTAAGCTATATAATCAGATTCAGAAGCGTATAATTAAATATTTGAACACATAAAATTTGAATTAATTTTATTTTGTGACCATTTTGTTGAGTTTAAAGTATGCATTTTTGATTGAGATTTACCGTAAAACAAATGAAATTTTAACTGAGTAAAATACTCTAAAATTTAAATTAAGCTGTATAATAAGATTCAGAAGCCTATAATGAAATATTTGAACTCATAAAATTTGAATTAATCTCAATTTTGTGATTGTTTTGTCGGGTTTAAAGTGTGCATTTCTGATTGGACTTTAAAGTAAAACAGTTGAAATTTGAACTGAGTAAAATACTCTAAAATTGAAATTAAGTTGTATAATCAGATTCAGAAGCCTATAATTAAATATTTGAACTCATAAAATTTGTTTTAATCTTAATTTATGATCGTTTTATTGAGTTTAAAGTGTGCATTTCTTATTTGACTTCATAGTAAAACAATTGAAATTTTAACTGAGTAAAATACTCTAAAATTGAAATTAAGCTGATTTAATCAGATTTAGAAACCTATAATTAAATATTCGAACTCATAAAATTTGTTTTAATCTCATTTTACGACCGTTTTATTGAGTTTAAAGTGTGCATTTCTGATTGGACTTTACTGTAAAACAGTTGAAATTTTAACTGAGTAAAATACTCTAAATTTGAAATTAAGTTGTGTAATCAGATTCAGAAGCCTATAAATAAATATTTGAACTCATAAAATTTGAATTAATCTTATTTTGTAACCGTTTTGTTGGGTTTAAAGCCTACATTTCTGATTGAGTTTTACCGTAAAACAATTGAAATTTTAACTGAGTAAAATACTCTCAAATTGAAATTAAGCTGTATAATCAGATTCAGAAGCGTATAATTAAATATTTGAACACATAAAGTAAGAATTAATTTTATTTTATGACCATTTTGTTGGGTTTAAAATGTACATTTTTTATTGAGCTTTACCGTAAAACAATTGAAATTTTAACTAAGTAAAATACTCTAAAATTGAAATTAAGCAGTATTAGCAGATTCAAAAACCTATAATTAAATATTTGAACTCATAAAATTTGAATTAATTTTATTTTGTGACCGTTTTGTTGGGTTTAAAGCGTGCATTTCTGATTGAGCATTATCGTAAAACAATTGAAAATTTTTTTTTGAAGGAAAGGGCCTCATTAAAAAAACCTATACCTAGTCACCTCGAGTGGTGAGTAGGCCCCTATGGGGAAAAGATTACCCAATGTTTTATTGAGAAGAAGAGGAGAACCTCTTTGAGTTTACAAAGGCCCGAATAAAGTTGGGAAAAATATAAACAAAAGAACAAGATATAAATGAACACAAAGCCCTAGTAGCTAAGACATGGGCTACATCGTTTGCGTCTCTAGGTACATAACAAATCTTACAATCAGGCAAAGTACCAAGAGTGGAGCGGATGCGGGACACCAAATGTCGCACTATGGAGAGATCTTGGTGATGAGCATTATTCACCTTGTTGGCAATGGAAGCTGAGTCAGTTTCAATGATCACATTAGTCTAGCCATTAGTAACCATGAATTTTAAACCTTCCAAAATGGGAAGAGCCTCAACAGAAGTTGGATCCGGGCAGAAAACGAGCGACATATAAAAACCACCAAGGACGGAGCCAGAAGAATCCCGAGCGATGACGCCTATAGCTGCACCCTTTAACACAGGGTCAAAGAAGTCATCCGTGTTAATCTTGACAAAACCAGGATTCGGGTTCGTCCATCTAGCTTGAGCAAAAGTGGGCTCGACTAGTTGGGAGCGTTGATGGGAAGCATCATTGATTGATGTATAATCATTAAAGAGAGTTTGGGCATTGGAAACAGTTAACCAAACCGGTTGGAGATGGTTGTTATGGACAAAATCATTGCGGCGGTTCCATAAATTCCATAGGAGCGTTATGAGGAAAGAGAATTGATGTAGGGAAAGAAACTCAGCAACTTCGGAAAGCCATTGGTGGGGAGAAAAAAGAGGAGGTAGAGAAAATTCTAACAGGGAGTCCTACCAATTGGAGCGCCTCTTTGGCACTAGGACAGTCCCTCATAGCATGGAGGGTGGTTTCAATGGTCATATTGCAAATCGGGCATAATCTCGTACCAAGATTTGCTTGAAGGAGCTTATGGCCAGAGGGTAATGCATCATGACGTAAACACCATCCAAAGGAACGAACCTTTGGTAGAGTAGGCAATTTAGATAGATTTTTGCAAAGTTTAGATGTCCTGTTAACTGGCCTTGGCTACAACTACAGAAATTGGTATCCAGACCGTACCGTATAGATGCCAGAGTCATGGTGACCCCAAAGGGTGGTGTCTTTTGTGTCATTGATTATGGGTACATTAAGGATGGTATTGGCATCTTCATGAGAGAAGTGTTCTCTTACTTTTGATTCATCCCATCGGGGTAGGTTAGGCACCATGAAGGCACCTGCTCGAAGAGGGACTTCGTCGTTCACCTCATAATTACCATAAAGGTGTACAGGCTGAGAGCCGCCCTAATTGTCAAGGTGTATCTGAACTTTACTGGATATACCTGGTCGTTTGAAGAAACCATTGCGAAGCTTAGAGATGGTTATGCTAATTCCTTTCCAGGCAAAGGAGGATTTCCGAGTGTGATCAGATTCAAGGATAGAACCCGTTGGATAGTACTTACAATTGTATATCTAACTAAGGAGGTTATCAGATTCATAGAACAAACGCCAGATTTGTGGTGAATCCTTCACGAAAACATATCCCTCCTGCAGCTCTAGGCATACAAATAGTGTCCCAAGAGAGCATATGCCAACCCCGTTTGTCAGCTTTTCCAAACCACCAATATCAGCGTATTGAAGTAGTCGTGTCATCAATAATGTTTTGAGGTAAAAGGTAGCAAGACATAACATACTGAGGCATAGATTCGATAACCGATTTGATAAAAACTTCTCTACCACTAAAGGAAAGAAGGTGTTTATCCCACTTACTTAGGCGGGCATTCATTTTGTCCCTGGTAAACCCCAAGGCCGCAGTTTTGTTTTTCCCTATTAAGATAAGAACTCCCAGATAAATACCTGGATCATCAACTTCTCTTACGTGAAGGATATTATTAATTTCCGCTCGAAGCGGTGTGAAGGTTTTCCAAGAGAAGAAGATAGAAGACTTTTCAAAATTCACCGCCTGCCCAGACGAAGTAGCATAAGTATGTAAAGCGTCTTTAAGGCGTTGAGCTTTTATAAATGTATTCTTGATGAATACAACGCAATCATCCGCAAAAAGGAGTTGGTTTATGTGAAGCCCATTCCTGCTAGCACAAAGTCTTGGAAGATTACCATTTTCTTGCTCAGCATTGAGTAGAGATGATAGGCCTTGGGTACAGAATAGAAAGAGGAAAGGAGATAGAGGGTCTCCTTGCCGCAGACCTCTGTGAGGTTTAAAGGGTCATAAAAGAGAGTCGTTGACACGTACTTGGAAGGAGACAGAGGATATACATCTCATAATAAGGAAAACCAATAGGTATTAAAGCCGAGCTTGAGCATGATTTGTTCAAGGAAAGGTCATTCCACACGGTCAAATGCCTTTTCCATGTCCAACTTTAAGCTAGCACCTTTGGCAAGTGAAGTCTCATCGCTATTTAAGGTCTGAATAAGCTCATGTGCAATGAGAATATTATCAGTGTTGTTCTGTCCTTGAACAAAAGCAGCTTGATTGCCACTTATGCATAAAGGTATAATAGATTTCAGACGATTAACAAGTACTTTCGCAACTGTCTTGTAAAGGACTGTGCAAAGGCTAATAGGTCTAAGATGACACATTTTTGTGGGTTCTCTGATCTTAGGTATAAGAACAATAATAGTACGATTGACCTCTTCCATGTTAACTGACCCTCGTAAGAGTCCAAGGTAGAGGTTTATAAAATCATGGCCAAGGGTACCCCAATGCTTCCTAAAGAAGCCACTTGGGAAACCATCGACTCTTGGAGCTTTCCGGGGGTCAATATCACGGAAGGCAATGGTGACTTCGTCTGCTGTGAAGTCCTTAATAAGGTCATTATTCATCGTTTCAGTTACAATAGTGGGAATGTTATCCATAATGGAAGTATTTCGAAAGTAGTCAATAGCAGTAGACATGATATCTGTTGTATGTGTTTGCCATGTATTCTGATTGTTGAAAAGTACCACAATATAGTTTTTCCGCCGTCGAGTATTTGCTCTAGCATGGAAAAAGGAAGTATTTTTGTCACCGTGTTTTAGCCAATTTGTCTGGGCTCGTTGGGCCCAGTATATTTATTTCACGTTTAACAGGCTATCAACCTCACTTTTAGCAGAAATAAAGTTTTGGACGTCCTCATCAGAGAGATTTCGATTGAGGCACATATTAATGAAATCATTAAGTTGAGTAATACGTTCATTGGATTTATTGTTTGTTTGCCAAGAGGCTATAAAACGTCCAATGTCCTTGATTTTATCAAGGGTTGAACGAAAAGGGTTAGACCAAATTTCTCTAATTCGAGATGAAACTTCCGGGCTATCAGCCCAGTAATTCTCATAGCGAAAAAGAATTTTACAGAATTTGGACCGGAGAGCCCGAGGTGGATTGGTATCAAGTAGGATAGGGCAATGGTCAGATCGTGCCTGAAAGAAAGAAGTAGCTTTAAAGTTTGGAAAGGAGTTAAACCAGGCAGAATTACCAAGGAACTGATCGATTCTTTCCATAATTGTTTCTGTATTACGTCCGGATCTAGTCCAAGTGAACCATCCTGATGTTGGTTGACAATCAAAAAGATCATTTCTAGTAAGACAATCTCTAAAATTATTAATTTGCGATCGCGCATGACGGGTACCGCCTCGTTTTTCATTATCATAAAGGATTTCATTAAAGTGCCCCTTAAAAGACAAGGAAGGGAAGAAGCCGATTGTAAGGTGTCTATTAATTGCCAAGTTTTGTATTTGTTCACAATTTCTGGAAATCCATGCAAACCAAAAAAATGAAATTGTGTTTGCCCAAAAGAAATAATAACATCAATATGTTGATCCGAGTAAGAAAGCAAATCAATAAAAGTTTTATTATTCAAAATAATGGCAAGCCCTGTACAAGTAGGGCTGGATTCAATAGCTATGCAACCATGCATTCCTAACTTAATCCTATACAGTCCAGATTATGTCTGTTTAACCTAGTTTCGCAAAGGAAAAGAGAATCGGCATCATGCTTAGAGATAGTACGTTGTAGAGCGTGAACTGCCTAGGTGTTGCTGAGACCCTGACAGTTCCAACATAGGATTTTTATTTTGCTCGGCGGGGTTGATCAAAATCAACCTTCACCCTAGAGTTTTTTGCGCTGCTCATCCCAGCTTTTTTAGCAGATACCTTGTTTGTTGGTCTGGGTCGTTTAAGCTTGTTACCTTCATCAGAAGGTGGAGTTCTTTTGATACCTCTACTTGAAGTAGGACGAACAACTCGTTTAGGAGTCGGCGCAGTGTTAGTCATTCGGTTGCCTCTTGGAAGGCATGGTCATTGGCTAGTTCAGTCTCCAAATCCTGGAGTTTTGGATCCAGCAAGCACACCTCCCCGGTGTCATCATTAGCCTTTTTCCGTGTAGTAATATTAGAATCTTGTTCAGGAAAAACCATTTGTAATGGTTGACGAGGACACCGACGGGCGGTTAGTCTACTTTCAACAGTTTGAAGAATTCGAGGGCCTTGTGGAATAGGCTGCGGAGATTCGTTACCTGATGCAAAATCATGGACATGAACTAGAGGAGATGGCATAGGGGATTTACCTTTGTCATTGGCATTTGCGGAAGTTTGGGAGGGAGTTGGCGTTGGCTGAGTGTTGGAGTGAGTATTAGTAATATAACGGATATGACCTTTTTGTGTAGGTTGTACATCCTTCTTCTTAGGGACATAGCGAAGCCAATCACCATATTGTAGCTGTTCGGGTCGAGCCTCGACTGGGATAGGACAAAAATCCATGGAATGACCAATCTTGCCACAATAGTGACATATGGTAGGGAGGCATTCGTATTGAAGCAGGCAGAACCTTGTAGAAGGACCTCCTCTGATAGCAACACAACACCTTATTGGTTTGGTAGCATCTAGAACTAATCCGACTAGGAGATAGTCAATTATATTGAAATCAATTTTCCTTGTGTCAATTTTCGTTACTATTCCAATTATTGTCCCAAGTGATTCGCCAGTGTTGTGGGCAGATTCCTCCGAGGCAAGAAGGATGGGGGAATGTTGTAGATACGCACCCAAATATTAATCGTTGTAAAGGAGTGCTCGTCAAGACTGATAGTGGGGTTATATTGGGCTAGAGCTAACCATTCATCCTTGTAGGACCAAGGTCCCCTAGCTAGGATATCCTCTTTAATCTTCTCATCTTTAAAACGGATGAGAAATACATGAGGTTTCATAATTCGCATAGACACTAGTTTGGCTAGGGTCCAGATTCTAGTAAAAGCTTTGACGATCACTTGGTTGTCGATATCCTTAGAGGATATGAGATTCCCTAGTAGGGTTGATTTTGCTTCCCCCTCAAAGGAATCCCAAGAGATACTTGGTTGAAAGACAACAACTTGTTCAGCGTCGGTAAATTGAAAATTACTAAGTTGTTGCAAAAAGGTCTTGGAATCCATTGGTAATTGGTTGGTGAAAGTAGAGGGATAGTTGGGAGAAAAGAAACAAGATGGGCGTGTGTTTGATTTTTGAGATGAGGGAATATGAGAGGAATGGATGGGTATATATAGGAGTGAAAAGAGAGTTTGAATTATACAAGGATTGTGATAATAGTTTACGATAAAAAAAGGTTATAGGAGTTTGAGAATAAGTGAAGAGCTTTGTAAAAGATAAATGGTAGATAAAAAACCCATATTAAAAGGATTAGGAGTTCTAATTAAAGGTGGAATGAAGTATAGAAAATAATAAAGAGATTGAGGACCGTAAGGATTATAAAGTTGAGGGTGAGCAGATGTTCTAATTGTGAATGGAATAAAAGACTCATTGAGTTGAAAATTATAAAGGTAATCTATAAAATAATTAGTTTGTAGTGTAGATGGAATAAAAGTCTCATCGAAGAGTATATTATAAAAGCTATCTATAAGATTAAACGGACACCTTATAGATGAAGGTAATCGACCATGACAAGTTAACTTGTTTGAGTGTAGTACACCAAGAGAGGTGTTGGTGAAATCCCTTTGTACAATTGGTGTATTCATTGTAATAAGAAAGAAAATAAAGTAAATAGGGTCGAAGCGGTCCAAGAGTAATGCATACCTGTTACGTGGGTAGAGGGCGAAGCAAACCGAGGCGAAGCCCCTTCTTGATGGTACCAGACCAGTCGATAGGCTCATGGCATACCGAAACAACCATGGATTGGTAGAACAGTTGAAGAGGCGAAAGCTAGGCCATGTTCCAATTTGGGAGTTGTTATTGAATTTGCCTGTGAGAAAAAAACAGATAAAACAAGGGAAAAGAGAAAGGTAAACAAAGGCAGGTGTAGTAAAAACATGATAGGAAGAGGCAAATGGAATATAAAGAAGCAAGCGGCACGAGTATTCGTCTGCTGGGATAAAAAAGAAAAATAAGAAAATGGTAGACTTATATGTAGGAGAAGAGCTGATGTGCATCAGATAGAACCGAGACTGTATCCTACCATGCCATGAAGATGAAGTGTAAACCGTAACGATCCTAGTGTAGCGAAGCACTGGTTTGAAACCTCTTTCTGTGTAGCGAAGCACTAATTTGAAACCTCTGTCTGTGGTAGAAGCATCAGGTATTATATGTTGCCATATACAGATAAGTAGGGTTTTCAGGGTTTTAATAAATGGAAAGAATAAATTCACCAAGCATGTATTAAAGATTGGAGTGGTGTCGGAAGCAAACCCAGAATGCAGCAGAAACCAAACTGAACAAGGATTGTGATCATGGATTGTATTTGTGACCAGCTCTAAGAAAACAGAAACCTTTATTGTCTTATTACACCATAAGGAATCGAAACAAAATATGTTCCGAACAAAATATGATCCAACAGGGAAAAGGGTTAGAGAGGTTAAGTTAAAAACATGATACACAAAAAGAACTGGAATTATAGTCAAGATAACCAAGCCCCGAGGTTTCTTTTTCAGTTTTGCTAGGACAGATACGCAAAAGAAATTTGTTCGATCATAGATAATAATAGCGAAAAAATTGGGAAAAGAAATAGGATCGAAAAAAAGAAGGGAACTAGGAAAAAACATGCCATGGGATTTCAAAGATTGCATTCGGGATGATCGTGGACGTCAAAATTCTTTCTTCACTCCCTTTCTCTCCTCTCTCTTTCTCCTATCTTCTTTTCTTTTTTAATTTGGGATTTCAAAGATTACATTCGGGATTTCAAAGATTTCAAAATTACAAGATAAAAGATAGAAGACTTTTCAAAGATTGCATAGATAACAACTAGGGCCAGTTAACATGCCCTCTAAGCTTTGGAAAGTTCTTTCTAAACTACCCACCTTACCCAAGGTTCGTTCCTTTGGATGGCGGCTCTGCCATGATGCAATCCCCTCTGGTCATAAAATCCTTCAGGCCAATCTTGGTATGGGAGTTTGTCCAATTTGCAATATGGCCATTGAAACCACCCTTCATGCTATGAGGGACTGTCCTAGTGCCAAGGAGGCGCTCCAATTAGCAGGGCTCCCTACTCGAATCTTCTCCAGTACTTACACCTCCCTCACCAGTGGCTTTCTAAAGTTGTTGGGTTTCTTTCCTTACATCAATTCTCATTCCTTATTACGATCCTATGGAATTTATGGAACCGTCGTAATGACTTCGTCCATAACAATTATCTCCAACCGGCTTGGTTAACTGTTTCCAATGCACAAAAACTTTTCAATGACTATACATCTGTTAATGATGCTTCCCATCTACGTTCC
The DNA here is from genome assembly GCA_035048815.1 of Abelmoschus esculentus. Lineage (NCBI taxonomy): Eukaryota > Viridiplantae > Streptophyta > Magnoliopsida > Malvales > Malvaceae > Abelmoschus > Abelmoschus esculentus. Next base: position 7,551,471 of record JAUCBN010000051.1, on the reverse strand, counting down.
CTACTAGTTGAGCCCACCTTTGCTCAAGCTAGATTGATGAAATCGGTCCTGGGTTTCGTCAAAATTAACATGGATGGGGCCTTTGACCCTGTGTTAAGGGGTGCTACTGTAGGTGATGCGTGTCAAAAGTGTGCAATTAGTGCAAGCGAATACGTCGCAAGTAATAAAGTAATCAGTATAATGGTGTATCGTCTCCTCATGGATTGGTCTACTTAATATGCTTTCTTCGTCTTCTTTCTCTGTAAAAGTAAAGACACAAGTAATTTGGAGTTTGATGAAACTAAATAAAGAGAACTAAATAAAAAGATAAAATCAGATAAAGAAAGTGGCCAAGATCCAGTTGTGTTGTATAGTAGATTCGATTGGCTTGTTTCTGTCCAATGCAGTCGCACAACACTGCCTCGGCAGTACTGTAGTTTACTGACTTGACAGCGATGATGCTTGTCCGCCGCGGCAATCTCTTGCTCTTAGGTAGACTTTACCAAAGTTCGGCAAAGTGTCCTTTGATGCCTCCGCTTATCTCTAAGTCGAAGTACTGTTGATGATCAGTCCTTGATGATACCTCTCGGCGTGAATCAATTGTAATCACCAACCATTCCCACACTTTTCTTAGCCGCTGAAAATCTTAACCTATCTCTAGGCCGAGTTAGTGTTTCCCGATTAAAACATTGTACTTATTCCTTTCGTGAATCTAACTCTCTTGATATTAGATAAATGGATTACTTGCAAACTTCTCTCTCGAGCTTGGATGCAAGAACAAAGAATGGCGAAGAATAAGCAAACTTTGATACTTTATTGCATTGAAACAAGAAGCAAGGTTCAATCTCCTCACACTAATACGTTACAACCTTCACCTAAGCCTAAAGAAACTTAGAACATAATAAAAAGAAAAGAAAACTCTAAAACTAAGATTGTGCAGAAAACTCTCCTCCCTTCTCCTTCCTTGGACGGCTAGGTCTTATATAGGCTTGGTCTAGGGCAAACCTTTCCTAAGTAGAATATAACTTGGAGTAGGGAACAAGTCATGTACATAAAAATATTTCCAAGTTTATTCTAAATAGGAGGCTTTCCCGCGAGGCCTTTGACTTGGGTTCTCCTTGTGCTACCTAGCTCTGATTCATGCGTTGCTCGTCCAGAAAAGTCCAGCTCATTTATCTCTTTAAGTCACCTACAATATCGCTTCTTGTCTTTCCTCTACTGCCTCGGCATCAGGTCCTGCCTCGGCCACGTTGCTGCCGCGGCAATAGTATTTCCTGCACAGATATAGAAAAATGCAGTAAAATTTGCCTTTTCTGTAAATATCATCTTTATACGCATAACCTCTAAATATATCACATTAAGTATATGCATTGGTCCAAGTAGGTGTAGATTTGATGATTAATGCTCATAAAAGGTGTAAAAAGTGATAGTGAGTTGAGCACTTATCAGTAGGCGTCATCGCTTAGGATTCTTCTGGCTCCGTCCTCGGTGGTTGCTCTATGCCTCTTGTCTGCCCAGATCCAGCTTCTGCCGAGGCTCTTGCTATTCTGGAAGGTTTAAATTTTGTTGTTGCCAATGGCTGGACTAAGGTAATTATTGAAACTGATTCTGCTTCCATTGCCAATAAAGTTAACAACGCTCATCATCAAGATCTTTCCACAATGCAACATTTGGTGTCTCGCATCCGATCCACTATTGGTACTTTGCTTGATTGTAACATTTGTTATGTACCTAGAGACGCAAACGTTGTAGCCCATGTCTTAGCTACTAGGGCTTTGCGTTCTTTTCTTTCTTTTTCTTTTGATTGTATCTTTCCTGATTTTGTTCGGGCTTCTGTAAACTCGGAGAGGTTCTCCTCTTCTTCTCAATAAATCCATAGGTACTCTTTTCCCCATAAGGGCCTACTCATTTCTTGAGGTGACTGGCTATAGGGATTTTTAAGGAGACCCTTTCCCACAAAAAAATTGAACAGGTTCATTGTAAAGCCAATTTATACATGCACGCTTTAAACCCTATAAAATGATTATAAAATGAGATAAATCAAATTTTATGAGTTTAAAATTTTAATTATGAGCTTTTGAAAATAATTTTACATCATAATATCAATTTTTAAGCATTTTATGCGGATAAAAATTCAACGGGTTCACTGTAAAGCCCATTAAGAAATGCAAGCTTTAAACCCAACAAAACGGTCGCAAAGTGAGATTAATTCAAATTTTATGAGTTCAAATATTTAATTAAGCGCTTTTGGATATGATTATACAACTTAATATCAAATTAAGCATTTTAATCGCATAAAATTTCAACGGGATCGCTATAAAGCACATTTGGAAATGAGTGCTTTAAACCCAACAAAACGATCGAAAAATAAGATTAATTCAAATTTTATGAGTTTAAATACTTAATTATGGACTATTTTGAACATGTTTATACAACTTAATCTCAATATTAGAACATTTTATTTGGTTAAAATTTTAACGGATTCATTGTAAAGCCCAATTAGAAATGCACGCTTTAAACCTTATAAAATAGTGAAAAAAATATTAAATTAAATTTTATGACTTCAAATATTTAATTATGAGCTTTTTAAAATTTTTAAAAATCATAATCTCAATTTTAGAGCATTTTACGATGATATAAATTCAACGGGTTCACTTTAAAGCCCATTAAGAAATGCACGCTTTAAACCCAACAGAACAATCGCAAAATGAGATTAATTCAAATTTTATGAGTTTAAATGTTTAATTATGGGCTTTTGAACATGATTATACAACTTAATCTCAATTTTAGAATATTTTACTCTGATAAAATTTTGACGGGATCACTATAAATCTCATTTAGAAATGCTTTTGAATATTTAATTGTAGGCTTTTGAATATGATTATATAGCTTAATATCAATTTTAGAGCATTTTACTCAGTTAAAAATTGAATGGTTTCACTGTAAAGCCAATTTAAAAATGTACCCTTTAAACCCTATAAAATGATTATAAAATGAGATTAAATCAAATTTTATGAGTTTAAAAATTTAATTATGGGCTTTTGAATATAATTGTACATCAGAATCTCAATTTTTGAGCGTTTTACTCGGATAAAAATTCAACGAGTTCACTGGAATGCTCATTAAGAAATGCAAGCTTTAAACTCAACAAAACGGTCGCAAAGTGAGATTAATTCAAATTTTATGAGTTCAAATATTTAATTAAGCGCTTTTGAACATGATTATACAACTTAATATCAAATTAAGCATTTTAATCGCATAAAATTTCAACGGGATCACTATAAAGCTCATTTGGAAATGGGTTCTTTAAACCCAGCAAAACGATTGAAAAATAAGATTAATTCAAATTTTATGTTTTCAAATATTTAATTATGGAATTTTTTGAACATGATTATACAGCTTAATCTCAATATTAGAACATTTTATTCGGTTAAAATTTCAACAGATTCATTGTAAAGCCCAATTAGAAATGCACGCTGTAAACCTTATAAAATAGTCAAAAAAAAAGATTAAATTAAATTTTATGAGTTCAAATATTTAATTATGAGCTTTTGAATATTTTTAAACATCATAATCTCAATTTTAAAGCATTTTACGATGATAAAAATTCAACGAGTTCACTTTAAAGCGCATTAAGAAATGCATGCTTTAAACCCAACAAAACGATCGCAAAATGAGATTAATTCAAATTTTATGAGTTCAAATGTTTAATTATGGGCTTTTGAACATGATTATACAGCTTAATTTCAATTTTAGAATATTTTACTCGGATAAAATTTCGACGGTATCAATATAAATCCCATTTAGAAATGTTTGCTTTAAACTCAACAAAACTGTCATAAAATGAGATTAATTTAAATTTTATGAGCTCAAATATTTAATTATAGGCTTTTGAATATGATTATATAGCTTAATATCAATTTTAGAGCATTTTTCTCAATTAAAATTTAAAGGGGTATTTTACTCGGTTAAAATTCCAACGGATGTGTGTTTTCTCTCCTCTCCTCTCACCTCTCTCTTCCCTCTCCCATGTCTCTTTTTCTCTTTTTCACCTCTCCTCCTCCTCCCTCCCTCCCTCCGTCACCGCCGCCATGTTGCTTCTTTGATCGATCGTTCTCAAGCCATCTTAAACATCCTACCATCCTTTGGAGAGGGAGATACTCACACACCCATTGCTGATCTACAAAGGTATACTCGACTTCGGTTTCATTATCTTATTTTCATTCCTTTTTTCTTTTGTCTTTTTTCCATGATGCCTACACATTAAAAGCCTTCTCTGATGTTCTCTTGGGAGACTGGTTTATCGATTATCTTTGGAATGATTTTCACCCTATCGATTGTCGATCTCATAGGCTTACTAAGGAATATCTTGAGTGGATCGAATGCTCTTCTTTATGATTTACCAATACTTATGATTTTCCCTTTGTTGTTTTTTATTTATTTCTTACTTTTGGTACAATCTTTTTGAAAGAGTTTGGTTTCGGCCATCCACTTTTACTTTATATGATAACCATGTTGTTCCCATATTCGCTTATCTTTCTTGATTTTCTTGTTGATGATCCTCAGTTGAGTTTGATCAGGATCTGGTTTGTCATTTTATCTTGGTTTTTTACCCTCATACCACCCTTCGAAAGGGCTTACTCCAACATCCTTTACGATGTATTCTATTTCAACAAGACTATTTGTTGGCTTGATCTCCATCTTGAAGACGATCATAGCAAAGGAACTCGTAGGAATGTATGTTCTCGGTTCCCTCTCATTCCAATTAACTTAAGAAGTTTGAAATCCTTACAACTCTTTGTTTGCAATCCAACTCAACTCCTTCTCGGTATCCAAGTCTGGATCAAACGTTTATGCAGGATCTCTTATTATCCCTTGATCGATAATAAATATTTTTACACAGCCAAATCGTCGGCTATGATGCAACATGTCTCCATTAAAGTGAGTTACTTTTATCATAGAAATGCCACTCCCGATCAGGACTACTTTGGTTTGCCCATTCCTCTTGTCGACGTGAATCGATGGAGAATGGCTCACGCCCCTCGAGTTTATTATACGGCAAGCCAGTCTCTAGACATACATGAGAATTTTATTGTTGCTTGCTCCATGCTCATTCTGTTTGGCTCGGGTTTCTCCTAAGTGTGCCTGAAGTGTTATGTAGTTTCTTTGGTAAGTTGTTCACCTCCCCTAGATGTTGCTAATTTTCTTGCTTTTATTTTTCTAGTGCATGTTCATAATTTTGTGTGTTTTCCACCGGTTTACTTGTTTTATGGGGTACATCTCTTTAGCAAGTTTAATTGTTTATTTCTTATCTTCATGTTAATCGTTTTCTCTTTTCCTTCTCTGGTTTTATATCATGCTTATCCTATTTTCCTTGTTAACTTCATGTTTATACCACCCTTTATAAGGGAGTTATCTAACACCATCTATGGTGTATTATCGTCAACCAAACATTCTTGTGTAATTGCAACCCTTCTGTTCACAATTCCTTGGATGTATTCCAATCAAGTTTTGTTAGTGTTTTTTCTTTCTTCTCCTATTCTTTCAGCTTCTGACATTGTTGCTTGCAATGTTTATTTACCTTTTAACTTGTTTATTTACCTTGTGTGGCAAGAAGTTTCAAGCATGGTCGAGTTTACTACAAGCCCGTTGTTGCTTTCACTAATGCCATGATGTTTTGGCAGCATGGCTCAACACTCCAGTTAGAGTATATAAGACGTGAACAATGATCTGGTTTGGCTTCCTTGATAAGCTTACTTTCTCCACAAGGTTTCTTTTTGCTCCATGTTTGCACCAAAGATAACACATGCGGCTTCCCTTTGGTTGTAAGTATCTCTTGGTTCATTTTCAAAGAGTTTTCACTTGTTCCATGGTTTCTTAAATGCCATGTACACCTTTTACCCTATTCTTTATATCATGTTCCTCCTTTTCTCTCTATTGCTTTTATGTTTTTAATTTGTCCTCGGTTTACTGGGTTTGATATATTTTTTCTACGGCTTTTCCTCTGATCATTATTCAAGTGATACGGGGCTGGTTGTGAAGAAACAACATTCTTCGTTTATTCATGGACCTAGGATTGTAGCAAGTATTCCTCTGCAGCAAAAACAAACATAGTGTTGTGTTAGGATGTTAAAAAGACTTAAAATAAAAAAAAATCAGAATTGAGTAAGAAACAAAAACAAACATAGTGTTGCGTTAGGATGTTAAAAAGACTTGAAATAAAAAGAAAAATCAGAATTGAGGGAGAAAGAAGTTGCTGGAAATTTTTAGACAGATTTGAAGGTTGAAGATGAAGTTCTTCAAGCATTCATCAATGGCAGCAACGTTCTTGAAGTTTGAAAAAACTCTAAGGAAGAACCTGAACAATCTACTGAACGGACCCGAACCTTATCTTGAATGCTCGTAAATGGACTTGGACCCTTCAATTATCGAACAATTGAGAACCCGAAGTGATACGCTCCAACTCTCCAATTGTTTTTGTAGAGAGAAGCTTTGATTGTCCCAACCGTGATTGCAAGCAAGCCTTGATCCTCGTACGCGTTCCTTGCTGTTTGATGAAGAAAAGATGATGAAATGGTGTAAAGAGGGCTGCGGAAGTATAGGTTATATGTGTAAATGGTAAGGGATGGTTGGGTGATATTTTGGTTAGGGAAATAAATGGAAAAGGTGATAGTGAAGGCTAGGGAAGTCGATTAAGGTGATGGACGAAAGGGTTAGGATAGAATGTATGGAAGGTGGTAAAGAAATAGTATTCAAAGGTAACAAAAGTAGAACTTATGCTATGAAACATAAACCCAACTTATAGTATGCTCTGAGGGTGGTATAGGACTCAGACCCTTAGGAAATAAATTCCTAGAACCTTAAGTATGGATGGCAAAGATAGGAGACACCACAAACCTATATAATAGATTTGATAAGTCAATATAGTTATAAAAAGAACAAGTTTGAGAGTAAACTCACAAAGTAATTTTTGTATTGATCAAAGATGTGATTTACAAATGAATTTAAGTCCTATTTATAGTTTTCTAAGAGGTTTGGCCGAAATGGCCTTTAACTATTCGGATAACCATTCATTTGAATGATGTCTCCCCCCAAATCTATTCGAAAAGATGTAACTGCTCTCGATATCGGATTGATGTGATTCAACATGCATTGGAAAGATAAGAGATAGGGGAATAACTTTCATCAAGACACCAAAACCCAGTTCTGCTTGTATCCTGCTTGAAAATGTCAAACAAGTGGACCATTATGAATCTGTCCATTGAAATGTGCTACCTCTTTGTTTTGGCTCCCAATATGGATAATGGATGGACATGATGCTTGGTGATGGGTAGGTGACCTTCGGGTGTTGAGCTGGGAGTGATAGCTAGAGTTGAGGTGAGCTAATCGAGCTGGGAGTGAGCTGGATTGAACTGAGCTATCTAGTTGAAAGACTTAGCTAAAGTTTGAGGTTGAAATAAGCTAATCCGAGCTGCCTTTAGCAAAGTGAGCTGGTCCATTAGCTTCCTTATACTCTCTTCTAGTGTGAGGAGTGTTTTGGAGTTGATCCGAATCTCCTAAGGCCTCGTTTTTTGAATTTTGCTTCATTTGAGCTTGTATGGGATTTGTGAACTGACATGGAGCTAGCCTTTAGTCCTTTAAGTACTGTAGGAGTGTTCCATGCATTTCCAAGCTATTCTGAAGTTTGCTCCTTGTGTTTCTAGCATTGCCTTCCGTTTAGCTTCTTTTGAGCTGACTGAGCTGACACTGAGCAAATATTTACTCCTTGAGCTGTAGGTAAGTCCTATGAAGAAAACATAATAATAGAAATAATGAGAATACTTAAAATAACTTATCATGAGTTTAGAACTAAGCTAAAACTTTAACAATATGGTTATAATAACTCTTAAGTATCTTAATATAAAGTATATAAAAGTAATAAATACCAAGATCAATAAGATAACTCCCCTTTGATCCCATGCGTGAAATGAAGCATGAAAGCATGAGATAAATGAGCAGAAATGTGCACACATCACGAAGTATCAAGTAACTTGACAACAATTCAGACTTGATAGTCAAGGAAAAGTTCTAAAAAGAACCAGGTTTGAGAGAAAATCTCACAAAAGAATTTATTCATCAAAAGGTATGACCTTATCTTTACAAAATTAAGGTAATATATAGGAATAAAGGAGAAGTTGGCCAAATTTGAGTTTGTGGCCTTAATTCAAACGAAAATTGAATTTTAAATGCAAAAATAACTCCTCCTAGGCTCCTAATATCCTTAGCCACATGTTTTGGCACATTAAACATGCGCTAATTATTTAAAATTTGAACCAAAACCATTCATCTTATCCAATGTTGCTGTTTGGTCTTCAAACCAAGGGACTTGTTTGGCTTGCTTGGTTTTGGACACCCAAACATGTGGAGAAGGTTGCTATGTGGATCCCACATGCATGGCACATGCCTACGACACTTGTTCTTCGTGTACGATAGGTTTTAGCTGTCGTAGGTCACTTCAGCTTGAGTTGAGCTAGCTAGAAATTGAGTAGAGCTGAAACGAGCTATCTGAGAGTGTAAGGAGCTAAACGGAGCTGCCTCGAGCTAAGATGAGCTGCGTGCACTCCATTGAGCTTCTTCTGAGCTGAATATAATTCACTTGAGCTGGTGTTGAGCTGAGTATACCCACTTGATCTAAGGTTCTCCTAAGTACCTATATCAGAACAAGGCAAACACATCTAAAAAGCCTCGTAGTCTTATTTTAACGACACAAACACACTTAAAACCAAATGCAAACATATTTAACATAGTATATACATAAGTAAACACACATACTAATATATATATACATAAATATGTCACATATCAGCATGCAACACATTATAAACAACATATTCTAAGGCATGGACATTCTCAAATGAATCTGAAATGTTAGCGCAAGGAAAAGAGCTTCCCTATATTTCTTTGCCTTAGAACGTGTGATAGGTCCTGACGGTAAGACCTCCGGATCAACCTGTTGAATTTGACATGATGTGCTCACATCATCAAGATTGGTTCCATGCCTCTCATTTGGTCTTCGGTAATCTCTCTTCTTTGGTAAGACCTCTACTTCCAAAAGTTTTGCTAACTTTATTATTGATGTTTGTTTCCACGAAATTAGTATACTCTTTACAATGGCTTTGTCATACTATTCCCATTATGATTGTTTTCTTTATATGTCTACCAACCCTTCCACGGGTTCTTACCAACACCTTTCATGGTATATACTTTGTTAGATTCATTAATATACCAATCTTTCAGAGGGAATTTTCCAACACCATCTCTGGTGTAATATCATCAACCAAACAATTTTGTGAAGTTACTACTCTTCTTTTTACGTTTCCTTGGATGATCTCATATCTCAATTTGTTATTGCTTGCTCTCTCTTTTTTTTCAAGCTTTTGATATTAAGGGTCGAGGGTTGCTTCCAAGACCCTTATTTCTACTTGGTACCATCACCTCTAAAGGTATATCACCACCATTGTTGACTGATTGGGGGCTGGTTTTGGCCTTGCCCTCGGGGATCTTTCGGTTTAAAAACTTTATCAATATTTGGTATTTCATATAAATTGAACATCAAGCTTTTTATTCTATAACTAACTATTATCTTGCTTACTACAATAAGTCTTCTATTCCATTTACGACTAGGACTCCTATTTACACTCAACTTCCTATATCTTCTCATATTGGAAACTATAATTTTCCAATCCCTAACTTTTCTTTCAATGACTTTGTTTGATGTAATACTTCTTTTACAAGGACTTTCACTTGCTTTCAACTTCCTCATTACTTTTATCAAGGACTCTATTTTTATAATCTTTTTATTATACTACACGTGCTAGGGATCGTATTAAACACAGCTCATTGGGTATCTTCTTAATCCCTTAAACTCTACCATGTCGAAGTTTGGCATATATATATCCAACCTTGGGGTAGGGATCTTTCCAACACCTTTTATGGTGTATTCTTATCAAACAAGTCTACTTGTTCTTTTAAACTATTGCTCTTCATGAGAAGTCTAGATGATATGGTGTTATGCTACTTCTTTGAACCTAATCCATCAGAACAAAGTATGCAAGCATTTGATCTTCCTACTTTGACTCAATCTCATATAAAGACCCCACCGTCTGATGATGGGAATAGTTCTAAACGTCACCGACCTCCATCAAAATATTCATCTGAGAAAGCTGGGATGAGCAGCAAAAAAAACTCTTCAGCGGTGGTTGACGGTGATCAACCCCGCCGAGTGAAATGAAAATATTATGCTAGAACTGTCAAGGTCTTGGCAATGCGTAGGTAGTTCGTGCATTACAACGTGATATTTACAAGCATGATGCCAATTTTTTATTTCTTTGCGAAACTAGGCTAAATAGACAAAATCTTGATGGCATTAGGATTAAGTTAGGAATGCAAGGTTGTATACCAGTTGATTCCAGCTCAACTTGTATGGGGCTTGCTATTATTTGGAATACTAAGACTTCTATTGATTTGCTTTCTTACTCGGATCGTCATATTGATGTTATTATACATTTTGGTCAATTGCAATTCCATTTTTCTGGTTTACACAGTTCTGCTGAAACGGCAAACAAATATAAAACTTGGCAACTAATGGATACATTACAATCAATTTCTTCCCTTCCCTGGCTCTTAGGGGCTGACTTTAATGAAATCCTACACGACAATGAAAAGCAAGGCGGTATTCGTCGGGCACGATCGCAAATTAATAATTTCAGAGATTGCCTTCTGAGAAATGATCTCTTTGATTGTAAACCAAAATATGGATGGTTCACATGGACCAGATCTGGACCTAATACTGAAACCATTATGGAAAGAATCGATAGATTCCTTGGTAACTCCTCTTGGTTTAGTCTTTCCTAACTTCCAAGCTATATCGTTTTTTCAAGCCTGATCTGATCATTGCCCCATCTTAATGGACACTAGTCCTTCCCATGCAATCAGGACTAAAGCTTCTAGGAACCTCTTCCGCTATGAGAATTGCTGGGCCCATAACCCGGAAGTCTCTTCTTCAATTAGAGAGATTTGGTCTAACCCATCTAACACGACCATTGTTAAACTTAATGAAATAGGGCGTTTTCTAGAATCTTGGCAAACAAAAAAACGTATCAAGTCAAATGAACGTATTAACCAATTAACTGACTTTATAAATATGTGCCTCAAGCGACAGCTTTCAGATGCTGATATCAATAATTTATATTTGCCAAAAAGGATCTTGATAGCCTGCTTAACGCGAAAGAAATCTATTGGGCACAACGAGCCCGCACCACTTGGCTAGAATATGGTGACAAAAATACTTCCTTTTTCCATGCAAGAGCAAACAATCGCCGGTGAAAAAACCATATTAATGGGCTTTCAACAATGAGAACATATGGCAAACGCATACGAAAGACATCATGGCTACTGCCATTGATTACTTCCAGACTATTGCATTTTCTATTTTGGAAAATATTCCAAATATTGTTACTGAGACTATGAACAATGACCTTAATAAGGAATTCACAGCAGACGAAATTACCACTGCTTTTTGTGATATTGATCTGAGGAAAGCCTCGGGGGTTGACAGTTTTCTGAGTGGTTTCTTTAGGAAGCATTGGAATGTCCTTGGCCAAGAATTTATAAACCTCTGCCTCAGACTCCTAAGTGGGTCTCTTAGCATACGAGAGGTCAATCGTACTATAATAATTCTCATACCCAAAATTAGCGATCCCACAACCATGAGGCATCTCAGACCTATTAGCCTATGCACAGCTATCTATAAGATTATTTCCAAAGTGCTTGTTAATCGTTTGAAATCTATCATTCCCTTATGTATAAGCGGTAATCAAGCTACCTTTGTTAAAGGTAGGAATATTACCGACAATATTCTCATCGCCCATGAGCTTATCCACACTTTAAATACTGATGAGACCTCCCTTGCCAAAGGCGCTAGTTTAAAGCTGGACATGGAGAAAGCTTTCGACCGTGTCGAATGGCCTTTTCTAGAACAAATTATTCTCCATCTAGGATTTAATGCCAACTGGGTTTCTCTCGTTATGAATTTTGTCTCTTCCGTGCCTTTTCAAGTACGTGTCAATGATTCTCTTTCACGACCATTTAAACCTCAGACAGGGCTTCGACAAGGGGATCCACTTTCACCTTTCTTGTTTCTTTTTTGTACTCAAGGTCTCTCAGCATTTCTCAATGCTGAGAAAGCAACTGGAAACCTCTCTGGCCTTTGTGCTAGCAGGAATGGCCCTCGTATAAATCACCTTCTCTTTGTTGATGATTGTGTGGTGTTCATTAAGAACACAACTATAGAAGCTCAACACCTAAAGGACGCTTTGCATACTTATGCCACTTCGTCTAGTCAGGCGGTGGATTTTAAAAAATCTACTATATATTTTTCACGCAAAACCTCTACATCTCTCCAATCATAAATTAATAACATCCTGAATGTATGAGAGGTCGATGACCCCGATATTTATTTGGGAGTTCCACTCCTAATTGGGAAAATTAAGACAACAACTTTGGGTTAACCAAAGACAAAATGAACGCCCGTCTTAGCAAATGGGATAAGCACTTGCTCTCCTTTAGCGGTAGAGAAATTTTCATCAAATATGTCATGTCTCGTTACCTTTTACCCCAAAACATTATCGACGATATGACTACTTCGATATGCCACTACCGGTGGTTGAGGAAAGCCGATAAACGAGGATGACATATGCTTCCATGGGATACTGTCTGTCTGCCGAAAGCAGCAGGAGGTATAGGGTTTCGTGATCTACACCATTTCAACGTTGCTTTACTTGGTAAACAAATTTGGAAACTAATTTATGAGCCTGATAATCTTCTTAGTCAGGTCTACAAGTGCAAATATTATCCATCGGGTTTTGTACTCGAATCCGATTTCACTCGAAGATCTTCTTTTGCTTGGAAAGGTCTTAGTATAGCTATCTCTAAACTTGGCAATGGTTTCTTTAAACGACCAAGTATGTCAAGTCAGATTCAGATCCACTTTGACAATTGGGGAGGATCTAAGCCTTTACACCTTTATGGCAATTATGAAGTGAATAAAGAAGTCCCTCTTTGAGCAGGTTCTTTCATGCTATCTAATCTACCCCGATGGGATGAATCCAAGGTGAGATATTATTTCTCTCACGAAGATGCTAACACCATCCTTAACGTACCAATTATTAATGATACAAAAGATACTACCCTTTGGGGTCATCACGACTCTAGCATGTATACGATGCATTCTGGTTATCAAATCTTGGTGCTGGGGTTTGCCCAATTTGTAATACGGATATTGAAACAACCCTCCATGCCTTGAGGGATTATCCTAGTGCCATGGAGGCTCTCCGTTTGGCAGGGTTTCCAGGACGAATTTTTACCAATACTCCCATCTCCCCCCACCAGTGGCTTTCTGAAATTGTTGGTTTTCTCTCGTTGCACCAATTCTCCTTCCTAATAACGGTTCAATGGAATCTATGGAATCGTCGTAATGATTTTGTCCATAACCATCATCTCCAACCACCATGGTTGACAATATCCAATGCACAAAAACTTTTCAACGACTACATATCAGCCAATGATACTCTCCATCTAAGATCCCGGCTAGCTGATCCACCTTCGCTCAGGCTAGATGGACGAAACCGGTCCCTAGTTTCATCAAAACTAAAACAGATGGCCTTTGACCCTATTTAAGGGGTGCTGCTGAAGGTATCATCGCTCGAGATTCTTCTAGTTCCATCCTCGGTGGTTGCTCTCTGCCTCTTGTCTGCCCGGATCCAGCTTCTGCCGAGGCTCTTGCTATTCTGGAAGGTTTAAAATTTGTTGTTGTCAATGGCTGGACTAACGTGATTATTGAAACTGATTCTACTTCCATTGCCAACAAAGTTAACAACACACATCACCAAGATCTTTCCATAGTGCAACATTTGGTGTCTCGCATCTGATCCACTCTTGGTACTTTGCCTGATTGTAAGATTTGTTATGTACCTAGAGACGCAAACGTGGTAGCCCATATCTTAGCTACTAGGGCATTGCGTTCTTTTATTTATTGTTCTTCTGATTGTATCTTTCCCGATTATATTCGGGCTTCTGTAAACTCGGAGAGGTTCTCCTCTTCTTCTCAATAAAACCATGGGTACTCTTTTCTCCATAGGGGCCTGCTCACCTCTCGAGGTGACTGGCTATAGGTTTTTTTAATGAGGCCCTTTCCTTTAAAAAAGAAATTTGAACGGATTCACTGTACAACCAATTTATAAATGCACGCTTTAAACCCTATAAGTTGATTACAAAATGAGATTAAATAAAATTTTATGAGTTTAAAATTTTAATTATGGGCTTTTGAATATAATTTCACATCATAATCTAAATTTTGGAGCATTTTATGCGGATAAAAATTCAACGGGCTCACTGTAAAGACCATTAAGAAACGCAAGCTTTAAACCCAACAAAACGGTCGCAAAGTGAGATTAATTCAAATTTTATGAGTTCAAATATTTAATTAAGCACTTTTGAACATGATTATACAACTTAATCTCAAATTAAGCATTTTAACTAGATAAAATTTCAATGGGATTACTATAAAGCCCATTTGGAAATGGATGCTTTAAATCCAACAAAACGATTGAAAAATAAGATTAATTAAAATTTTATGTGTTCAAATATTTAATTAAGACTTTTTTGAACATGATTATACAACTTAATCTCAAAATTAGAACATTTTATTCAGTTAAAATTTCAACAGATTCCTTGTAAAGCCCATTTAGAAATGCACGCTTTAAACCTTATAAAATAGTCAAAAAATGATATTAATTTAAATTTTATGAGATGATATTTAATTATGAGCTTTTAAATATGTTTAAACATCATAATCTCAATTTTAGAGCATTTTAATATGATAAAAATTCGACGGGTTTACTTTATAGCCCATTAAGAAATGCACGCTTTAAACCCAACAAAACGATCGCAAAATGAAATTAATTCAAATTTTATCGGTTTAAATGTTTAACTATGGGCTTTTGAACATGATTATACAGCTTAATCTCAATTTTAGAATATTTTACTCGGATAAAATTTTGACAGGAATTCAATTTTAGGTTGGATGTTTTGTTTCTCTTCCCTCCTCTCACTTCTCTCTTCTCTCCCATGTTTTCTTCTTTTCCCATCCTCCCCTCCACTGCAGCCTCCATCCTTTTCTTCATCTACCATCGCCATGGACGAACTCTTGCCATTAACGATTCAATCTCACCCCGAGGAGTGGAAGATGTAAACACACCCTACGTTTTTATACAAAGGTACTTTCTATACTTTCTCACTAACAGCTTTTCTACTATTTTGAATTCTGCAGCATTACATATCAAAAAAACAACATCTGAATCACGTATCCAAACTGTTTACTTCTCTTTTCTTTTTTTTTCCAAGAGTTTGATCTGGCTAAGGAACTCGATGGAAAAAGCCTATCAAACCGACATAGTATTTTACTGATGTTAAGGAACATCTCTCTTCTTGGATGCTCTAAATATAAAGAGATCAAAGCCGAGTTTCCACAACTGACTGCCTGATATGTGCACGCCCAACCTTAATTTCTTCCCATACCCTACGTCACACAATTCCAATCAGGGAGTTCTACTTAACACTCTTTATTTATTCAATTCATGTGCTACACTCGCTTGCTATCTCATATTATATACCTATAATATTTATGTCCTTATATTACTATTGATAACTTAGTAATTGGTATTGAACCACAAGTTTATCTAGCTTATATTATGCATAATTAATATTCAACACATGTTTAATAACATCTTTGATGAATACAAAAATTACTTTGTGAGTTTACTCTCAAACTTGTTCTTTTTAAAACTATATCGACTTATCAAATCTATTATATAGGTTTGTGGCGTCTCCTATCTTTTTCCATCCATACTTAAGATTCTAGGAACTTATTTCCTAAGGGTCTAAGTCCTATACCACCCTCAAAGCATACTATAAGTTAGGTTTATGCTTCATAGCATAAGTTCTACTTTTGTTACCTTTGAATACTATTTCTTTACCACTTTCCATACATTCTATCCTAACCCTTTCGTCCATCACCTTAATCGACTTCCCTAGTCTTCATTATCACCTTTTCTATTTATTTCCCTAACCAAAATATCACCTAACCATCCCTTACCAATTAATTACACATATACCCTATACTTCCGCAGCCCTCTTTACACCATTTCACCATCTTTTCTTCATCAAAAAAACAAGGAACGCGTACGAGGGTCAAGGCTTGCTTGCAATCACGGTCTGGACAATCAAAGCTTCTCTCTACAACAACCATTGGAGAGTTGGAGCGTATCATATGGTAACCAGAGCAAAGGAAGAATCAAGTAAGCCCTATTTCTTGTTATTTCAATTCTGATCAAAAAAAAAAGAGAGAGAAAAAAAGAGAATTCAGATTGTTCCAGCATATAAGGAATCTGAATTAGATTAAAAAAATGAAGAGAAGAGAAAAGAAATCAGAATTTACAAAGGGTGAAGATTCAAGTACAAACGTCCAAGCAACCAACTCCGAGAAGTTCCTCAAGTTTGATTGCTCAAGACCAGTTTGTAAGTTGAGTTTTGTGGTAACGTTTCTGTTTTCTTTAGTCTTTGAAAATTTTCTTTTACTATTCAATCCCTAAATTTTTTTGTTTCTTCTTTTAAACTTTTTCCTTCTTTCTATTTGCACACCTAACCTTTGTTTCAGCACAAACACCATCATTTCTTAGGATATTTGACAAGTTTTGAGTATGTTCTTCTAAGAACATGATTTGAGAGATTTGAGAGGTAAAAGGAAAGAGAGTGGTGAGCACAGAAGGGGAAATAAAAGCCAGAATTCCCAGAGTGTAAACACGAGTGAATTGAGTGCCATATTTCTTTCCTTGGAGTGACCGTGAGGATTTTGTGTGTGAATTGGTGAGGTCCTTAAACTTTTGTTTCATTTATTCATACTAACAATATGTCGCAACACTCAGATGAAAACAATCGGGAAGAACGACCAGCTCAGAACCTCCAAACACAAGCTCTAATAAGGGAAATGCAAAAGCTCTTACGTGCTGAGTTAGAACCAATTCATGAGCGGATGGACCGTATTGAGGAGTCTAGTGGAGGGGGTACAAGGGGCCAAGATGGACAGAATCATAGAAGGCATCCCATGCAACATGAGAATGAAGAAGAGAGTGACGGAGAAGATGTCATTTCTGTCCGGAGCAATGCAAGGAACCATGGCCAATTGGATGACAATTTTGGGAACATCCAAGTTAACATCCCTCATTTTCAAGGAAAATCAGACCCAGAGGAATATTTGGATTGGGAGAGCAAAGTGGAACACATCTTCGAATGCCATAACTATTCCGTGCAAAAGAAGGTGCGCATGGCTGCCTTAGAATTTGTTGAATACGCACTTGTATGGTGGGATCAACTAAGATCAACAAGGAGACGCAATGGTGAACGACCTATCAACACTTGGAGAGAAATGAAAGGTATTCTGAGGAAACATTTTGTGCCTACTCATTATCACCGTGATCTCTATTATAACTTGCAGAATCTTAAACAAGGAACTAGAAGCGTAGAAGACTACTACAAAGAGATGGAGATAGCCATGATCCGAACAAGTGTGGATGAAGACCGTGAAGCCACCATGGCAAGGTTCTTGTCCGGATTAAACAAAAAGATTGTTGATGTAGTGGAATTACAACACTACATTGAAATTGAGCACATGGTGCATATGGATATTAAAATCGAGAGGCAGCAACGCAAGAGATCATCTTCTAGAGGCGTCACTAATGCAGTCCCTAAATGGAGTCCAAACACACCTCGGAGAAATAATCCTTTCCAAGGCAAAGAACAGGCTGAAACATCCAAAACCAAGCCTATGGTGGAGAATGTTCGAGGAAAGCAACAAGAAGTGTCCACACGATCCCAAGAGATCAAATGTTTCAAGTGCTTAGGGCATATGGCCATATTGCTAGCCAATGTCCAAATAAAAACACTATGTTGTTGCTGGAAAATGGAGAGATTGCATCAGATAATGAAGAAGAAATTTTGGAAGAATTTGAGCAAGAGGAAGAAGAAGAATTCACCCCTGCCGTTGACGGACAACTTATGGTTGTTGAAAAGCTTTTAAACACCCAAATGGCATAAGAAGAGGAGCAATGAGAGAACATATTTCACACTAGGTATTATGTTAACAACAAAGTGTGTTTTATGATAATCGATGGTGGAAGCTGCACCAACGTGGCCAGCACTCTTATGGTGGATAAACTCGGCCTTAAAACTTTAAAGCATCCAGCCCCATATAAACTCCAATGGCTCAATGATTCGGGGGAATTAAAGGTCACCAAACAGGTTCTTGTCCCTTTCTCTATTGGTTCATATAAGGATGAGGTTTTGTGCGACGTAGTTCCTATGCACGCAAGTCACATTTTACTTGGAAGGCCATGGCAATATGATCGAAGAACGATGCATGATTGTTACACCAATCAGTTCATCTTCAAGCATGGAGGCAAGAAGATAATGCTTGCACCTATGATGCCAAAACAAGTGCAAAGTGACCAGATTCTGATGAAACAAAGTGTGGAGGCTTGGAAACAAGAGAAGATCCAAACCAAGCTTAAAGAAGCAAGACCTAAGGAAGAAAAGGCGTCTGTCAGCATCAAGTTGATTAGGGAATGTCTTTTGACACATCCCGTGATCACTTCTAAATTTTCTAACCCAAAAGAAGCCAAAACGTTCTCATCTTCTTTTCAGATACTCAAGGAGGAGTTAGAAGGCCATGCACGGCAAAACCATGTCATTCCCATTACTAAGGGAAATTCCAACACCAAGGGGTTCGATTTGAGGACAAATCGCCCAAAAGAAGGAGGGGATGATATGTTCATGCCCAAACTTAAATTCTTCCCATACCCTAAGTCCATGACCTAAGATCACGTCTAAACCGAAACGAAAGCAAGTTGGGAGTCCAAGGAAGAACACCAACAATTCCATGAAGACGCGATGAGGGTGTCGCGAGCTTAGGTGGGGGAGAATGTCACGACCCGTCAGCAACAATGAGGTTAATAAATCACCCT
Organism: Abelmoschus esculentus; assembly: GCA_035048815.1. NCBI lineage: Eukaryota > Viridiplantae > Streptophyta > Magnoliopsida > Malvales > Malvaceae > Abelmoschus > Abelmoschus esculentus. The sequence continues at coordinate 7,532,377 of JAUCBN010000051.1, read as the reverse complement.
TGTGCATTCTTGAGGAATCCATACACCAAGGAAGCTTCCGGAATGACCTAGAATGACCTACATCCATCTCAAGGATTCCATCACGTTCTAGAATGTTCCATTAGGTTCCACTAAGATCTAAACACGTCTAGAAGGTCTTAGAAGATTCTAGAAGACTTTAGATAATTATCGAAGGTTCTAGAACATTCTAAAAGGACAGAGAAGATGTTGGAAGAATCTAGAATGTTGAAGAAGACTCTAGAAGACTCTGGAAAGATAGGGACTACTCCAAATATCTCTAGAATTCTCTAGAATATTATAGATTGTTGTAGACATGTATAGATACATGTAGATGTCTCAAGAATAGTATAGGTTATTGTAGATATTTATGGAGGCAAAATATTAGCCGTCAGATCAAAATGATCTTAGCCGTCCATTAGGACTTGGGGGCCTATAAATAGGACCACCCACCTCATTTGTAAACCATCAAGCAAAACTGTAAGCATTAAGCCTTGTAAAGCTCAAGAAAGTGTTCACTTCTTGCCTTCTCAATTCTCTTAGCTTTCTAGCCCTTGAGTTGTCCAAATTAAGGCTTGTTAGCATAAATCGGGAGTGCTAACGCTACACGGATAGTTCAGGAAAGACTAAGTCTATGACAATATGCTCCCTTGGGACGCCATCAATATGCCAAAAGTAGCAGGGGGATAGGTTTTCGTGACTTTCAACATTTCAATGTTGCTTTACTAGGTAAACAAATTTGGCGTTTGATCTGTGAACCTGATAACCTTTTAAGTCAGATCTACAAATGCAAGTACTATCCCATAGGTTCTATCCTAGAATCTAATCACAATCGGAAATCTTCTTTTGCCTGGAAAGGAATTAGCATAGCTATTTCTAAGCTTCGCAATGGTTTCTTCAAATGTCGAGGCATATCCAGCCAACTTCAGGTCCACTTTGACAAATGGGGCGGCTCTCAGTCTGTACACCTTTATGGTGATTATGAGGTGAATGATGAAGTCCCTCTTCGAACAGGTACCTTCATGGTGCTTAATCTACCCCGCTGGGACGAATCAAAGGTAAAAGAATACTTTTCCTATGATGATGTCAATACCATCCTAAATGTACCCACTATCAATGAAACCAAAGACACCACCCTTTGGGGTCACCAGGACTCTGGCCTCTATATAGTACGGTCTGGTTACCAATTCCTGCAGTTACAGCCAGGGCCAATCAATAGGCCCTCTAAACTTTGGAAAATTCTATACAAACTTCCGACTCTACCAAAGGTTTGTTCCTTTGGATGGTGTTTATGCCATGATGCATTACCAATGGGCCATAAACTCCTCCAAGCTAATCTTGGCACGGGGTATGCCCGATTTGCAATATAACTACTGAAACCACCATGCTATGAGGTATTGTCCTAGTGCCAAAGAGGCGCTCCAAATGGCAGGACTCCCTGCTAGAATTTTCTCTACCACCTCTTCTTCTCCCCACCAATGGCTTTCCGAAGTTGCTGGGTTTCTTTCTCTACATCAATTTTCTTTACTCATAATGCTACTATGGAATTTATGGAACCGCCGCAATGATTTTGTACATAACAACCATCTCCAGACGGTTTGGTTAACTATTTCCAATGCCCAAACTCTCTTTAATGATTATACACCAATCAATAATTCTTCCCATCAACGCTCCCAACTAGCTGAGCCCACCTTTGCTCAAGCTAGATGGACGAAACCGAATCCTGGTTTCGTCAAGATTAACATAGATGGCACCTTTGACCCTGTGTTAAAGGGTGCAGCTGTAGGCGTCATTGCTCGGGATTCTTCTGGCCTCGTCCTTGGAAGTTGTTCTATGCCGCTCGTCTTTTGTCCAGATCCAGCTTCTACTGAGGCTCTTGCCATCTTGGAAGGTTTAAAATTCGCGGTTACTAATGGCTGGACCAATGTGATCATTGAAACTGACTCAGCTTCCATTACCAACAAGGTGAATAACGCTCATCACCAAGATTTCTTCACGGTGCGACATTTGGTGTCCCACATCCGATCCACTCTTGGTACTTTGCCTGATTGTAAGATTTGTTTTGTACCTAGAGACGCAAACGCTTTTGCCCATGTCTTAGCTACTAGGGCTTTGCGTTCTTTTATGTCCTGCTCTTTTGGTTATTTCTTTCCCGACTTTATTCGAGCCTTTGTAAACTCTGAGAGGTTCTCCTCTTTTCGATAAAACCATGGGTACTCTTTTCCCCATAGGGGCCTAATCACCTCTCGAGGTGACTGTCTATAGGGTTTTCTTAATGAGGCCCTTTCCTTCAAAAAAAATTCGACAGGATCACTATGAATCCTATTTAGAAATACTTGCTTTAAACCCAACAAAACTGTCATAAAATGAGATTAATTCAAATTTTATGAGTTTAAATATTTAATTATAGGCTTTTGAATATGATTATATAGCTTAATATCAATTTTAGAGTATTTTACTCAGTTAAAATTTGAACTGGTTTCAAATTCACTTTGACAAATGGGGCGGCTCTCAGCCTGTGCACCTCTATGGTGATTATGAAGTGAATGACGAAGTCCCTCTTCGAGCAGGTACCTTCTAGGTGCCTAACCTACCCTGATTGGACGAATCAAAGGTAAGAGAATACTTTTCCTATGAAGATGTCAATACCATTCTTAATGTACCCATTATTAATGACATAAAAGATACCACCCTTTCGGGTCACCATGACTCTGGCATATGTTACGATCTGGTTACCAATTCCTGCAGTTACAGCCAAGGCCAATCAATAGGCCCTCTAAACTCAGGAAAATACTATAAAAACTGCCCACTCTACCAAAGGTTCATTCCTTTGGATGGCGTTTATATCATGATGCTTTATCAATGGGCCATAAACTTCTCCAAGCAAATCTTGGTACGTTGGTATGCCCGACTTGCAATATAACTACTGAAACCACCATCCATGCTATGAGGGATTGTCCCAGTGCCAAAGAGGCGCTCCAATTGGCAGGACTCCCTGCTCGAATTTTCTACATCTCCTCTTTTTCTCCCCACTAATGGCTTACCGAAGTTGCTAGGTTTCTTTCCCTACATCAATTCTATTTCCTAATAATGCTACTATGGAATTTATGGAACCGTCGCAATGATTTTGTCCATAACAACTGATATGATCACATCCAACAATGAACCAGAAGAATTTCCTATTGGACCTATGACTCGTGCTAAAACCAAGAAATTCAAGAGGACATGGGAAATATATTTATTCAAGGCTGGAAATTAGAGAATGCAACACCAACTTTGTTGGAACAATACAACCTCCTACTTGTGCATGAGTTTGCATGAGTTCTTTCTTAAGTTTTTAAATTTAGTTTCAGCATGTGTGCATGAATAAATAATGCTTGATGATCATTTAAGCATGTTAGTGCAATTAAGTTCATTAGTTTAATCAATGCATGATAGTTCACTTAAAGCATGTTAGTTCTCTTATGTTTATGAGTTAATTTAGTGCGTGAGTTAATTAATTAAACTAGATCATTCAATGTAACTAGTTTCATTAATTAAACTAGCTCATTAAATTTTTTTTCATGCATTCACTTTCATTTTTATTGAATAAAGTTGTTATCTAATGGTTGCTTATATATTTCAGCTAAGATATTCTTTTGGAGCAAATGGCTGATCATATTCTCAGGAATGACAAGGCATTTACATGAATTAAAGACCCTTGAAGACACATTAAGGTTGATTGGTTACAATGCAATTCAATGGAGCAATTACACCACTTGAAGGTTGTTATTTCCAGCAATGGTTTTAAGGTTTTCAAGAGAGTCTTTACGTCACTTTAAGGTTGTCAGTTTCAGTAAGCAAGAAAGAAAAGATATGCAATAAAAGTCTTCATTATCATCACTTAAGGGAGAGTAAAGGTAGCAATTAAAACAATACTTAAGGAGGGAATTCAAGGAATATCAGTCAACTTGTTTGTCATTTTTGGATTAGATACGAGCATATTTGAGTCTTGAGGTCTTCTTAAAACTTATTCCCCTATTTCTTATCTTTCCAACGCACTTTGAATCACCTCAATACGATATCAGGAGCTTAAGATATGATTAAATTATTGAAGACAGTGCATGTTGGAAATTCAATACGGGAATAGTCACAAGATGCTTCTTCCAAGAATTCAAGAGACCATTCAATTGCTGAATTCAATGCTTTATAACAGCCCCTTAAGTGAGGATGAATGACAACTTAATCAACCATTAGCCAAAGGGTTTCTACTTGTGGATGATATGTGTGTCTACATTCATCCTAAGAATGTCCACATTCATCGTTCTAGATCAAACTTTCTGGCTGTCAATAAGAGATATGATAACTTACAAATTAATAGGCCTTTAACACTAGAATAACGAGTCTTTAATCTTTGTCTAGGACAATCAATTTGTTGTTGTCTTACACCTATAAATAGGCACTCATTTTATTGTTAAAGGGACAACTTTTGGCATATATTATAACTTGAGAGTGTTTCTCTTTTATAGTTCTTTTTGAACTTTATCGGCTTACAAGATTGTTCTTGTGGCATTCATCCCTTTTTCGTTTTTTTATATTGCTAGTTCCTAGTTCTTATAACTAGAGGGTCACAATCCATTAGCCTTTCACCAAAGTCACGGTTTAAAAACTCTTAAGGAACGGGTCTTCACTTTTTATTGTTGGTTCCTACTTTGTTTACACCACACCATCAATTACATTTCTTCTCTTCACTTTCATCTTTCATACATACATATTTTCCATACTTTATCCTAAGCACAACAACTATCTTATCATCATTCCATTTCACTATATTATCTATCCATTTCATATCATCTTACAGTTTCATTTCAAAGTTCCTATTTTTCATTTTAGTTACATACTAGAATCACGATCGGGCAATCACAAATACAAATTCGGATATTTTGTAACCGGATTCGTATCAATTGGTATCAGAGCTACATCGATTCAGTAAGTTGTTCGATTCATCTCCAAAAAAAATTGAAAAAAAATCCAAAATTAAAAAAAAAATGTTCAAGAGGGAGGGATCGTATCTTAAAAGTAAAAAGATGTTTGGTTATATTTTTTATCACATTTTCTTCAGATTCCTATTTTATCTTTTTAGCATCCGTTTGCTACCTATTTTTTTTCCTTTCCTAACCACTTTGTTTCAGCCGAATTCCACAAAGAAAGCTTCTTGAGCCTTGAGTAAGTTGTCTAAGGACTTAGAAAAGAGAGAAAGAGTGGTAAAAGGCAAGAGTGTGCATTAAGGGAAAAAGCCTATCCCGAGTGAAACACGAGTGTGAGGCATTTTCTTTGGAGTGGAAAGGTGAGGTTTAATTTTTTTATCTAATCATGTCACAAAGATTTGGTCACAGTAGTGAAGGAGTTCCCAATTTGCAAAACCAAGCATTGCTACAAGCAATGGCAAAGATGATTCAACAACAATTGGAGCCCTTATTAGAACGAATTGACCAACTTGAAAATTCACAAGCTTATCATGGTAATGAGGAGTATCCTGAAGGGGTTGATGATGTACATGAACATGATCAATCATCCCAACATAGTATGGCACAACAAGGCCAAAGAGCACATCCAAGAGTGGATGATAATCTCAGCAACATCAAGATTACCATTCCTCCTTTGCAAGGATCCAGAAGCATACCTTGCATGGGAAAAGAAGTTTGAACACATCTTTGAGTGCCATAACTATTCAAAGCTTAAAAAGGTAAAACTCGCAGCCATTAAGTTCATGGATTACGCACTTATATGGTGGGATCAATTGACATCTAGCAGGAGACACAATGGTGAACATCCTATTTCTACTTGGAATGAGATGAAAGCTGTGATGCGTAGAAGATTCATTCCAACTCACTATCATAGAGAGTTGTTTAACAAGCTTCAAAACCTTACACAAGGCAATCGTAGTGTTGAGGATTATTATAAAGAGATGGAAGTAGCCATGATCCGAGCCAACATTGATGAGGATCGAGAAGCCACAATGGCAAGGTTTCTATCTGGTCTTGATCCTAACATTGCAGCCATTGTTGAGTTGCAACATTATGTGGAAATAGAAGACATGGTTCATATGGCCATGAAGGTGGAGAAACAACTTAAAAGGAAAGGTGCAACACGATTCTCTTTATAATAATTAAGAAGGAAGCAAGTCTCTCGTAAGAAGTGGCTATAAAAATGAAGAATTAAGAAGAATAGTTTAGGGACTGATTTGGAAGCAGAAGGATGCGTGGTGATGATAAGGGTGAATGGATGCTTAGGATGTTTTATGATGATGATAAAGGATGAGAATGGTGAATGGAATAAGGTGATATATAAGGATGATGATAGGATGAAAAGGAATGGTGAAATGAAAATAGTATCTTAAAGATACTCAAGGAAGAAACTAGGTTATAGAAAACATAATCCTGAACCTTATATTGATCTTTAAGGGGTGGTGATAAACGGACCTTGACCCTTTTAGTATATTAAACTAAAAGAACCAGAAGTATCAAGATGGATAGAAAGGGTTTTGACGCCACAAGTACAAAAAAAGTACTTGATAAGTCGATAAAGTTCTAAGAAGAACTAAACGAGAGAAAAATCTCACAAGTAATTTTATATAATCTGAATGGTGTGTTTAAAAAAAGAAATCCAAGTCCTATTTATACTTTTCTAAGGGGTTTGGCCGAAATGACCTTTAACTATTCGGATAACCATTCATTTGAATGGTATCTCCCTCCAAATCTATTAGAAGAGTTGTAACTTTTCGGTCCAGCCTACATAGTCTTCAGTAATTGGGTCATATCTCAAGCTCCCGATATCGGATTAATGCGATTCAACATGAGTTGGAAACATAAGAGATAGAGTAACAACTTTCATGAAGACACAAAAACCCATTTTTGCTTGTATCCTACTCGAAATTTGCAAACAAGTGGACCATCATGAATCTGTTCAATGAAAAGTGCTCTCTTTGTTTTGGCGCCCACTTGCTTTCCCTCCATGATCTTGGCGCTCACTGTGGATGTTGGACGGACATGATGCTTGGTGAAGGGTAGGTGACCTTCGATTGTTGAGTTGGGAGTGATAACTGGAGTTGAGGTGAGCTAATCGAGCTGGGAGTGAGCTGGATTGAACTGAGCTATCTAGCTGAAAGACTTAGCTAAAGTTTGAAGCTGAAATAAGCTAATCCGAGATGTTTTTATCAAAGTGAGCTGGTCCATTAGCTTCCTTATACTCTCTTCTCGTGTGAGGAGTGTTTTGGAGCTGATCCGAATCTCCTAAGGCCTCGTTTTGAATTATGCTTCATTTGAGATCATATGGGATTTTTGAGCTGACATGGAGCTAGCCTTTAGTCCTTTAATTACTATAGGAGTGTTCCATGCATTTCCAAGCTATTTTGAAGTTGGCTCCTTGTGTTTCTAGCATTGCCTTCTGTTTAGCTTCTTCTGAGCTGACTGAGCTGACACCGAGCAAATACTTACTCCTTGAGCTGTAGATAAGTCCTATGAAGAAAACATAAAAATGGAAATAATGAGAATACTTAAAATAACTTAATATGAGTTTAGAATTAAACCCAACAAAACGATCACAAAATGAGATTAATTCAAAGTTTATGAGTTCAAATGTTTAATTATGGGTTTTTGAACATGATTATACAGCTTAATCAAAGTTTTAAGATATTTTACTCGGATGAAATTTCGACGGGATCACAATAAATTCCATTTAGAAATGCTTGCTTTAAACCCAACAAAATTGTCATAAAATGACATTAATTCAAATTTTATGATTTTAAATATTTAATTATAGGCTTTTGAATATGATTATATAGCTTAATATCAATTTTAGCACATTTTACTCAGTTAAAATTTGAACGGGTTCACTGTAAAGTCAATTTTATAAATGCTCGCTTTAAACCCTATAAAATGATTACAAAATGAGATTAAATAAAATTTTATTAGTTTAAAAATTAAATTATGGGCTTCTGAATATAATTTTACATCATAATCTCAATTTCAGAGCATTTTAGGCAGATAAAAATTCAACGGGTTCATTATAAATCCCATTAAGAAATGCAAGATTTAAACCCAACAAAATGGTCGCAAAGTGAGATTAATTCAAATTTTATGAGTTCAAATATTTAATTAAGCACTTTTGAACATGATTATACAACTTAATTTCAAATTAAGCATCTTAATCGGATAAAATTTCAACAGGATGACTATAAAGCCCATTTGGAAATGCGTGTTTTAAACCCAACAAAACGATCATAAAGTAAGATTAATTCAAATTTTATGTGTTTTAAACCCAACAAAACGTCTGGCAGCTTCAAGTTGATTAGGGAATGTCTTTCGACACATCCCGTGATCACTTCTGAATTTTCTAACCCAAAAGAAGCCAAAACGTTCTCATCTTCTTTTCAGAAACTCAAGGAGGAGTTAGAAGGTCATGCACGACAAAACCATGTCATTCCCATTGCTAAGGGAGATTCCAACACCAAGGGGTTGGATTTGAGGGCAAATCGCCCAAAAGGAGGGGATGATATGTGCACGCCCAACCTTAATTTCTGCCCATACCCTAAGTCACACAAATCCAATCAGGGAGTTCTACTTAATACACTTTAATTATTCAATTCTTGTGCTACACTCGCTTTCTATCTCATATTATATACCTATAATGTTTATATCCTTATATTACTATTGATAACTTAGTAATTGGTATTGAACCACAGGTTTATCAATCTTATATTATGCATAATTAATATTTAACACATGTTTAATAACATCTACTTAATAGTTTAAGTTGTTTCTTTGCAGGTTATGTTAAACACAACTTAAGGGACTATTGGCCAGCTCCATTTTAGCTCAAATGCACCAATTGAGCTCAAAACAAAGAATCGTTGTTTGAGGCACTTACCAGCTTCCAATCAGTACCAAAATGTACCAAACACTCCTAGGCAGCACAATGAAGTGAATGCTAGCTTCGTTACAGCTCACGAATCCAGAATGAGCTCAAAACGATAAATGGTGAATTTCGATCCATATGGGATTCGGATCAGCTCCTACACACTCTTATAGATTGAGGAGAGTATTATGGCCCTAAGGATAAGTTCACTCAGCTAGGGGGTTAGCCGTTCATCTCAAATCATCACTCAAAGATGATGAACTTTTAGCTAGCTAAATCAGCTAGCTAGCTCAGCTCAACCCAGCTTAACCTTAGTTCATCCAGCTCATCTTAGCTCACCCTCCAACCTTCAGCTCAACCATGGAAGGAAATTTTCCCTCCTCAAGAGACACAACCGAACAACCATGGAGGGAAACATGTTTTGGGCGCCAAAACAAAGAGATAACACTCTTCATTGGACAGATTCATGATGGTCCAATTGTGTGCCTATTTCGAGCAGGATACAAGCAGAATTGGACTTTGTTGTCTTCATGAAAGTTGTTCCTCTGTCTCTTACCTTTCCACAGCATGTTGAATCGCATCAATCCGATATCGGGAACTCGAGATATGTCCAATTTACTGAAGAATGTGCAGGCTGGAATTTTAAACCGAAAAGTTACAACAATTATTGGAAGGAGACACCATTCAAACGAACGGTTAAAGAGGGAGACACCACCAATTGAACAGACACCAAGGCCACTATTCGGCCACCCTTTCAAAGGGAAATGTCGCTTGTCCACACCCTTTCATTTCTTATAAATAATTAGCCATTTTGGCATTTGAATACACAACTTTGAATCAAATTATTTAGTTTGTGAGTTAATATCTCATTCTTGTTCTTTTAAGAACTTTATCGACTTATCAAATCATCTCTTTGATTTGTGGCGTCACCCTCCATCCTTTATATTTCAGGTTTCTGGAATTATATTTCCAAGAGTTCGAAGTGCATCTACCACCCTCAGTGTTGCAACTAGATTGGTTTATGTTCATATAACATAAGTTCAACCTTTGCCCCTTTGAATACTATCATTCCAACATCACATAAACACCATCCATCTTCCATTTTTGTCCACCATTCTTCACCAGCCCTTAACTTATCCTTCCATATCATTTACTTCACTTAAACACCTCCATTTCCTTCCTTAATCAACCATTAACATCCCCCACGCATTCCCTTCACCAAAACAACTTCTTTTCATCTAAACAATACCCTAACACCATAACCTCTTCTTGATTCATCATTATCTTATTTCCAGCATCTTTTAACATTCTTTTGTTCAAGAAACAAGCGTGATACAAGGCTTGCTTGCATTCTAATGTCCGGGCAATCAAAGCTTCTCTCTACAAGCATCTTTGGAGAGTTGGAGCGTATCATATGATATCAGAGCAAAGGAAGAATCAAGTAAGCCTTATTTCTTGTTATTTCAATTCTGATCAAAAAAAAGAGAAAGAAAAGAAAAAAAAGGAGAATTCAGATTGTTCCAGCATATAAGGAATCTGAATTAGATTAAAAAAAAGAGAAGAAAAAAGAAATCAGAATTTGCAAAGGGTGAAGATTCAAGTACAAACGTCCAAGCAACCAACTCCGAGAAGTTCCTCAAGTTTGATTGCTCAAGACCAGTTTGTAAGTTGAATTTTGTGGTAACGTTTTTGTTTTCTTTAGTCTTTGAAAAATTTCTTTTACTATTCAATCCCTAAATTTTTTTGTTTCTTCTTTTAAACATTTTCCTTCTTTCTACTTGCACACCTAACCTTTGTTTCAACCCAAACGCCATCATTTCTTAGGATATTTGACAAGTTTTGAGTAATTTCTTCTAAGAACTTGATTTGAGAGATTTGAGAGGTAAAAGACAAGAGAGTGGTAAGCACAGAAGGGGAAATAAAAGCCAGAATTCCCAGAGTGTAAACACGGTTGAATTGAGTGCCATATTTCTTTCCTTTGAGTGAGCGTGAGGATTTTGTGTTTGTGAATTGGTGAGGTCCTTAAACTTTTGTTTCATTTATTCATACTAACAATATATCGCAGCACTCAGATGAAAACAATCGGGAAGGACGACCAGCACAGAACCTCCAAACACAAGCTCTAATAAGGGAAATGCAAAAGCTCTTACGTGCTGAGTTAGAACCAATTCATGAGCGGATGAACCGTATTGAGGTGTCCAATGGAGGGCGTACAAGGGGCCAGGATGGACAGAATCATAGAAGGCATCCCATGCAACATGAGAATGAAGAAGAGAGTGACGGAGAAGATGTCATTTCTCTCCGGAGCAATGCAAGGAATCATGGCCAATTGGATGACAATTTTTGGAACATACGAGTTAACATCCCTCCTTTTCAAGGAAAATCAGACCCGGAGGCATATTTGGATTGACAGAGCAAAGTGGAATACATCTTCGAATGCCATAACTATTCCGAGCAAAAGAAGGTGCGCATGGTTGCCTTAGTATTTGTTGAATACGCACTTGTATGGTGGGATCAACTAAGATCAACAAGGAGACGCAATGGTGAACGACCTATCAACACTTGGAGAGAAATGAAAGGTATTCTAAGGAAACGTTTTGTGCCTACTCATTATCACTATGATTTCTATTATAAGTTGCAGAATCTAAAACAAGGAAGTAGAAGCGTGGAAGAATAATACAAAGAGATGGAGATAGCCATGATCCGAGCAAGTGTGGATGAAGAATGTGAAGCCACCATGGCAAGGTTCTTGTCCGGATTAAACAAAGAGATTGTTGATGTAGTGGAATTACAACACTACATTGAAATTGAGGACATGGTGCATATGGATATTAAAATCGAGAGGCAGCAACGCAAGAGATCATCTTCTAGAGGCGTCACTAATGCAGTCCCTAAATGGAGTCCAAACACACCTCGGAGAAATAATCCTTTCCAAGGCAAAGAACAGGCTAAAACGTCCAAAACGAAGCCTATGGTGGAGAATGTTCGAGGAAAGCAACAAGAAGTGTCCACACGATCCCGAGAGATCAAATGTTTCAAGTGCTTAGGGCATGGCCATATTGCTAGCCAATGTCCAAATAAAAACACTATGTTGTTGCTGGAAAATGGAGAGATTGCATCGGATAATGAAGTAGAAATTTTGGAAGAATCTGAGCAAGAGGATGAAGAAGAATTCACCCCTGCCGTTGAAGGACAACTTATGGTTGTTAAAAAGCTTTTAAAAACCCAAATGGCAGAAGAAGAGGAGCAACGAGAGAACATATTTCACACTAGGTGTTATGTTAACAACAAAGTGTGTTTTATGATAATCGATGGTGGAAGCTGCACCAACGTGGCCAGCACTCTTATGGTGGATAAACTCGGCCTCAAAACTTTAAAGCATCCAGCCCCATACAAACTCCAATGGCTCAATGATTCAGGGGAATTGAAGGTCACCAAACAGGTTCTTGTCCCTTTCTCTATTGGTTCATATAAGGATGAGGTTTTGTGCGACGTAGTTCCTATGCATGCAAGTCACATTTTACTTGGAAGGTCATGGCAATATGATCGAAGAACGATGCATGATTGTTACACCAATCAGTTCATCTTCAAGCATAGAGGCAAGAAGATAGTGCTTGCACCTATGATGCCAAAACAAGTGCAAAGTGACCAGATTCTGATGAAACAAAGTGTGTAAGCTTGGAAACAAGAGAAGATCCAAACCAAGCTTAAAGAAGGAAGACTTAAGGAAGAAAAGGCGTCTGTCAGCATCTAGTTGATTAGGGAATGTCTTTTGACACATCCCGTGATCACTTCTGAATTTTCTAACCCAAAAGAAGCCAAAACGTTCTCATCTTCTTTTCAGAAACTTAAGGAGGAGTTAGAAGGCCATGCACGGCAAAACCATTTCACTCCCATTGCTAAGGGAGATTCCAACACCAAGGGGTTCAATTTGAGGACAAATCGCCCAAAAGGAGGGGATGATATGTGCACGCCCAACCTTAATTTCTGCCCATACCCTAAGTCACCCAATTCCAACCAGGGAGTTCTACTTAATACTCTTTATTTATTCAATTCATGTGATACACTCGCTTGCTGTCTCATATTATATACCTATAATGTTTATGTCCTTATATTACTATTGATAACTTAGTAATTGGTATTGAACCACAGGTTTATCTAGCTTATATTATGCATAATTAATATTCAACACATGTTTAATAACATCTACTTAATAGTTTAAGTTGCTTCTTTGCAGGAAATGTTAAACACAACTTAAGGAACTATTATTGGCCAGCTCTGTTTTAGTTCAAATGCATCATTTGAGCTCAAAACAAAGAATCGTTGTCTGAGGCACTTACCAGCTTCCGATCAGCACCAAAATATACCAAACACTCCTAGGCAGCGCAATGAAGTGAATGCTAGCTTCGTTCCAGCTCACGAATCCAGAATGAGCTCAAAACGACAAATGGTGAATTTCGATCCATATGGGATTAGAATCAACTCCTACACACTCTTATGGATTGAGGAGAGTATTATGGCCCTAAGGATAAGTTCACTCAGCTAGGGGGTTAGCCATTCATCTCAAATCATCACTCAAAGACGGTGAACTTTCAGCTAGCTAAATCATCTAGCTTGCTCAGCTCAACCCAGCTCAACCTTAGTTCATCCAGCTCATCTTAGCTTACCCTTCAACCTTCAACTCAACCATGGAAGGAAATTTTCCCTCTCAAGAGACACAACCGAACAACCATGGAGGGAAACATGTTTTGGGCGCCAAAACAAAGAGATAGCACTCTTCATTGGATATATTCATGATGGTCCACTTGTGTGCCTATTTCGAGCAGGATACAAGCAGAATTGGACTTTGTTGTCTTCATGAAAGTTGTTCCTCTGTCTCTTACCTTTCCATCGCATGTTGAATCGCATCAATCCAATATTGGAAACTCGAGATATGTCCAATTTACTGAAGAATATGCAGGCTGGAATTTTAAACCGAAAAGTTACAACAATTATTGGAAGGAGACACCATTCAAATGAACGGTTAAAGAGGGAGACACCACCAATTGAACAGACACCAAGGCCACTATTCGGCCACCCTTTCAAAGGGAAATATCCCTTGTCCACACCCTTTCATTTACTATAAATATGTAGTCATTTTGGCATTTGAATACACAACTTTGAATCAGATTATTTAGTTTGTGAGTTAATCTCTCATTCTTGTTCTTTTAAGAACTTTATCGACATATCAAATCATCTCTTTGATTTGTGCGTCACCGTCCATCCTTTATACTTCATGTTTCTGGAATTACATTTCCAAGAGGTCTAAGGGTATCTACCACCCTCAGAGTTACAACTAGATTGGGTTTATGTTCCTATAACATAAGTTCAACCTTTGCCCCTTTAAATACTATTATTCTAACATCACATAAACACCACTCATCTTCCATTTTCGTCCACCATTCTTTACTAGCCCTTAACTTATCCTTCCAAATCATTTACTTCACTTAAACACCTCCATTTCCTTCCTTAATCAACCATTAACATCCCCCACGCATTCCCTTCACCAAAACAGCTTTCTTTTCATCTAAACAATACCCTAACACCATAACCTCTTCTTAAATCATCCTTATCTTATTTCCAGCATCTTTTAACTTTCTTTTGTTTAGGAAACAAGCGTGATACAAGGCTTGCTTGCATTCTAATGTCCGGACAATCAAAGCTTCTCTCTACAAGCATCTTTGGAGAGTTGGAGCGTATCATATGGTAATCAGAGCAAAGGAAGAATCAAGTAAGCCCTATTTCTTGTTATTTCAATTCTGATAAAAAAAAAGAGAATGAAAAAAAGAAAAAAAAGAGAATTCAGATTGTTCCAGCATATAAGGAATCTAAATTAGATTAAAAAAAAGAGAAGAGAAAAGAAATCAAAATTTGTAAAGGGTGAAGATTCAAGTACAAACGTCCAAGCAACCAACTCCGAGAAGTTCCTCAAGTTTGATTGGTCAAGACCAGTTTGTAAGTTGAGTTTTGTGGTAACGTTTCTTTTTGCTTTAGTTTTTGAAAATTTTCTTTTACTATTCAATCCCTAAATTTTTTGTTTCTTCTTTTAAACTTTTTCCTTCTTTCTATTTGCACACATAACCTTTGTTTCAGCCCAAACGCCATCATTTCTTGGGATATTTGACAAGTTTTGAGTAAGTTCTTCTAAGAACTTGATTTGAGAGATTTGAGAGGTAAAAGGCAAGAGAGTGGTGAGCACAGAAGGGGAAATAAAAGCCAGAATTCCTAGAGTGTAAACACGAGTGAATGAGTTCCATCTTTCTATTCCTTGGAGTGACCGTGAGGATTTTTGTGTGTGAGTATTGGTGAGTTTTTTTTCATTAACTAACAATGTTTCCAGCTTGCATTTCTCCATTCTACTTCTGGACAAGTTTTGATTATCAAAAGAACATTAAGTGTTTATTCAATAGAAGATAACCGAAGGGAGAACATCTTTTGATACGAGGTAGCCTGTCGAAACGGACTTTCTTCGTAAGTTGCGGATCTAGGAATATTATAAGCAAGTTCATGCAAAAGAAAAACATAAACAATCAAGTGATTACCTATATAGGAAATAAGTATAATAACTTGGGCGTTTGAAGAGAATTTTTACATTGTTTACCTACATAGGAAAACAATGAAGTAAAATAAAACGAAAAATGAAAAAGATAAGAAAAGTTGACGCTGGAACGAGATTTTTCACTGTTTACCAATATAGGAAAACAATGGAAAGAAAAATAAAACGAGAAAAAAAATAAAGAATAGAAAGGTTTGAACGTTTGAATGATATTCAAACTGGAAGATGAATGCTTCAAGAAACATACATGGCATCAACTCGAACGTTCAACAATGGTGAAGAAAGTTGCTGGATCGAATTGGACACGCTAAACTCAAAGGAACGTGCATAATATACTGAGCAAACCCGAATCGAATCTGTTTAACGTCAAAAGGACTTGGACCCTCTAGATAGAGATCTAGGAACCCAAAGTATCAAGAATTTGTCAATCAAAAACAAGTTTGAATGTCAGAAAAGTTCTAAAAAGAACCAAATAAGAGAAAACTCTCAAATATAATTTTTATTCAAAAATGTGTAACCTTGTCTTTACAAAAATTTCAGAATATATAGGAGAATGAAGGAGTTGGCCGAATTTGAATACTTGGCTGAAATTAAATTCAAATGCTTAATAACTTGCATCTAGGCTCCATTCATATCAGCCACATGTTTGGGCTCATAAAACACATTAAACATGTGTTAATTGTTTGAATTTGAATGAGAAACCCCTCATCCTTATCCTTTGTTGCCGTCCATCATTCCAAAAGAGGGTTGTGTTAGGCCTGCTCTTACACTGGCACACCTCTGTTTACCTATATTGGAAAACAATACAAGAATCCATTTTGTAACTCACTAGTACACCTCTGTTTACCTATACTAGAAAACAGTACAAGAATCCATTTCGTAACTCTCTGGTACACCTCTGTTTACCTATACTAGAAAACAACACAAGGATCCATTCGTAAAACACAAGGTTGAAACACTTGTAAACTTATTCAAAAACACACAAGAACGTATAAATAAGTTAGAAACATAATAAACACTATCAAACCAAACCTTAAAACATACTTAATAGCATATATACATACTTAAACATATATAATAAGTAGTATAGTCTAATACGTCACATATCAGCATGCAACACATTATAAAGTCTATGTTCTAAGGCATAAACATTATCGAATGAATCTGGAATTGAAGCACAAGTAAGGAAAAGTACTTCCCTGAATTTCTTTGCCTTAGAACGAGTAATAGGTCCTTGTGGCAAAACCTCCGGATCATATTGTGCTTGTATTGATGTGCTCACATTATTCCCCCCCTTCTTAAAAAGGATTTGACCTCAAATCTGCAGAATCATCATAAGGGGTTAAATCAGAAACATTAAATGTGGCACTTATAGTGTACTCGTCCGGTAAGTCTATATTGTAGGCGTTGTCATTCACTTTTGCCAACACCTGAAAAGGACCATCTCCTCTTGGTAACAACTTTGACCGTTGTTGGGCTGGAAAACATTCTTTTCGAAAATGAACCCAAACCCAATCACCAACATCGAAGGTGACTCGCTTCCTTCCTTTGTTTGCTTGCTTTTCATATTGTTGAGTCCTTCGTTTTAAATTCTCCTTCACCTGTTGATGCAACTTCTTCACATATTCTGCTTTTGCTTGACTGTCCCTGTTCGTCCCTTGTTCCTGTAGCAAAGGTAACAAATCTAGAGGCGTAATAGGGTTAAAACCATAAACAACCTCAAATTGTGACATCTTAGTAGCAGAATATACAACATGATTATACGCAAACTCAACATGTGGCAAACAATCTTCCCAAGTCTTGATATTCTTTTTAATGATGGAACGAAGTAAAGTAGATAAAACTCTGTTAACAACCTCAGTTTGTCCATCAGTCTGGGGATGGCAAGTAGTAGAAAACATGAGTTTCGTACCTAATTTGCTCCAAAGAGTCCTCCAGAAGTGACTCAAAAACTTTACATCCCTGTCAGAAACAATCGACCTAGGAATACCATGCAAACATACAACATCTCTAAAGAACAAGTTAGCCACATTAACAGCATCATCGGTCTTATGGCATGCAATAAAATGTGCCATCTTAGAGAACCTATCAACCACAACAAAAATACTATCTCTACCTGTCCTAGTTCTTGGCAATCCCAAAACAAAATCCATAGAAATATCAGTCCAAGGAGAATCAAGAATAGGTAAAGGTAAGTACATACCATGTGGTGAAACCTTCGATTTTGCTTTCTTACATGTCACACAATGTTCACAGTACCTTTCAACGTCTCTACGCATCTTAGGCCAAAATAGATGTTCTTTCAATGTCTGTAACGTCTTGGTGACTCCAAAGTGACCCATCAATCCACCCTCATGTGCTTCACGGATCAGAATATCACGCATTGAACCCTGTGGAATGCGTATCCTATTTTCTTTGAAAAGATAACCATCATGCCTATAAAACTTTCCATTTGCACCTTTCTCACAAGTATTATACTTATCTCTAAAATCAGAATCATCAATATACAAGTCACGAATATATGCAAATCCAATTAAATGTGAATCAAGGTAATTTAAAAGCACATATCTACGTGATAAAGCATCAGCAACGACATTATCTTTACCCTTTTTGTAACGTATGACATAAGGAAAAGACTCCAAAAATTCAACCCATTTAGCATGTCGCTTATTCAATTTATGCTGACCTGTGATACATCGTAAAAGCCTCATGATCAGTGCGAATCACAAACTCCTTAGGCAACAAGTAATGTTGCCATGTCTCCAATGCCCGAATAAGTGCATACATCTCCTTGTCGTAGACTGGATAATTCAATGTTGCTCCACTAAGCTTTTCACTGAAGTATGCAATGGGCCTTCTTTCCTGCATTAACACAGCGCCTATACGAACTCCAGAAGCATCACATTCAATTTCAAAAGTTTTATCAAAGTTATGTAAGGCTAACACAGGTGATTTCGTCAAACAATCCTTAATTTTCAAAAAGGCATCTTCTTGTTCTTTACCCCATAAGAAGTTAGAATTCTTCTTAATAATCCCGGTTAAGGGTGCGGTAATAGAACTGAAGTTAGGAACAAACCGACGATAGAAACTAGCTAAACCATGAAAAGATCTAACTTGAGTAATCGATGTCGGTCGTGGTCATTCCTGAATTGCCTTTATCTTTTCAGGATCGACTTCAACACCCTGTGCACTAACAATGTAACCAAGAAATGTAAGTTTGTCAGTACAAAACAGACATTTCTCTATGTTACCAAACAATCTTTCTTCTCGCAAAGTCTGCAAAACAGCTCTCAAATGTTCTACATGATCCTGCAAAGTCTTGCTATAAATTAAAATATCGTCAAAATATACAACACAAAACTTTCCAATAAAAGATCGCAGAACATGATTCATCAGTCGCATAAAAGTACTAGGTGCATTAGTTAAGCCAAAAGGCATTACTAACCATTCGTACAAACCTAGCTTTGTTTTGAAGGCTGTCTTCCATTCATCGTCTTCTCGCATGCGAATCTGATGATATCCACTCTTTAGATCAATTTTTGAGAAGATGACGGCTCCACAAAGCTCGTCCAACATATCATCAAGTCTAGGAATAGGATGACGATACTTAATTGTAATTTGATTCACAGCTCTACAATCTACACACATCCTCCAAGATCCATCTTTCTTCGGCACTAACAATACCGGAACAGCACAAGGACTTAGACTCTCTCGAATATAACCCTTGTCCATCAATTTTGTCACTTGTCTTTGAAGCTCTTTTGTCTCTTCAGGGTTAGTTCGATAAGCTGGTCGATTTGGAATAGTAGCACCTGGGATAAAGTCAATCTGGTGCTCAATGCCACGAAGAGGTGGCAATCCCCTCGATGTTTCTTCCGGAAACACATCCTTAAATTCCTGCAAAAGGGAAACAATTGATGCAGGCAAATCAGAAGGAAAATCAGTCAATAAACAATAATCTTTAAACATTAAAATAAACAAAGATTGGTGAGAGGAAAGACATTTCCTGATTTCTCGACTGCTTGCATAAACATTCATCTGTTTCTTCTCCTTTGTAGCTTCCTTACTCTTTTTCAAGCTTGCTTGATCTTCCATCACTTGACTCGGTGTCAAAGGAGCCAAAGTAATCTTCTTACCTGCATGCATAAAAGAGTATCGATTTGTAAAACCATCATGTATAACCTTCTTGTCATACTGCCAAGGGCGTCCCAAAAGAAGGTGAGTAGCATCCATCGACACAACATCACAAAAGACCTCGTCCTTGTAACTTCCAATCGAAAACGGTATAACAACTTGTTTTGTTACTTTAAGTTCTCCACCGTCATTCAACCATTGCAATTTGTAAGGATTCGGATGTTTTGTCGTCTTGAGACCTAACCTGTCAACCATCACTGAACTAGCAACATTAGTACAACTTTCGCTATCAATAATCACAACACATACCTTATCTTGAATTTTGCATCGCGTGTGAAAGATATTTTCGCGTTGTTGTTCATCCTGAACCTGTTGCACACTCAGACTACGTTTAACAACCATAATTTCCATTACCTTACCAGTCTCAACAACTTCTAGGACATCTTCTTTATCATCTTCATCAAGGGTCTCATGTGGTTCTTCTTCAGAATCTGACTCGATCTCTCCATCATCTCGCATCAACATAACCTTATGATTAGGACACTGGCTAGCAACATGTCCTCGACCAAGGCACTTAAAACATTGAATATCTCTCGATCGTTCTTGTACCACTACTTTTTGTTTACCACGCCCATTATCAACAACGGGAGGTTTTGGTTTGTTGGACTCGCCTTGTTCTTGAATCCGAAGTGGCGCTTGTTTCCTAGCATGGTTAGGGGTATACAATGGATTCGTAAAAGATTTAAATGGAGTAATATTACCTCGAGTAGAAACTTTTCTACGTTGTTGTCGCTCAATTTTCATTGCCATATGCACCATGTCATCCAATTCGACATAATGCTGCAATTCAACAACGTTAGCAATTTCAGAATTCAAACCTGCCATAAACCGAGCCATAGTTGCTTCACGATCCTCAACTATGTTTGCACGCATCATGGACATCTCCATTTCCTTGAAATAGTCCTCGACACTCCTATTGCCCTGTTTCAAAGTTTGTAATTTCTGAAATAAATCATGATGATAGTGAGAAGGAACAAACCGTTTCCGCATGATATGCTTCATTTCATCCCATGTTCTCACTGGTCCTTCACCCGCACGTCGTCGACTAACCAGTAATTGATCCCACCACAACAGTGCATAGTCAACAAACTCCAAAGTTGCTAGACGTACTTTCTTTTGTTCTGAGTAATTGTAACACTCGAAAACGTGTTCAACCTTACTTTCCCATGTCAGATAAGCATCTGGATCTGAACGTCCCTGAAAAGAAGGTATAGCAACTTTTATGTTAGAAATATTATCATCAACTACACGTCCTGGTCGTTGATTCATCCGGGGTGATTGTTCAACGTCATTTTCATCATGATTCTCATTATGGACAGATTGGGAACCACCCCCATCTATCTTGTCCAAACGAGACTGCAATGGCTCTAATGCATTCTCTAATAGACGTTGCATAGTACGTGTAAAAGCCTGCATTTGCAAATCTGGTGGCTGGTCTCCACCATAACTACGATCATCTGACCCTGTCATATTAAAACAAAAGAAAACACAAAGAAGCACAAATAACGAGTTAAGTAAAACAAAAATAAAAGTCCTCACTGCACACTCACAAAACCTCTCGGTTTTCACTCCAAAGAAAAATGTGCACTCAAAATGTAACACTCAGCGCTCGTGTTTCACTCGGGAGAATGCTTGAATGGCTCTTTTTGTCTCCCCTTCTGTTCTCACAACACTCAGTGCCTTTTTCCCTCACAATTTCTCAATTTTCAGTTCTTTAAAGGACTAAACCAACGTTTTCAAACCTGTTACAAATGTGTTACTAACAAGAAACACAAATAAGGAAAAACGAAGATAAAACAAAGAAGAGAAAAAAAAAGTAAAAGGGCTGGAAATTGACAAAAGGAAATAAAAAGATGGAAATGTAATTCTTACTA
This sequence comes from Abelmoschus esculentus, assembly GCA_035048815.1. NCBI lineage: Eukaryota > Viridiplantae > Streptophyta > Magnoliopsida > Malvales > Malvaceae > Abelmoschus > Abelmoschus esculentus. Next base: position 7,510,822 of record JAUCBN010000051.1, on the reverse strand, counting down.
CAAGGAAGTGCTTTACAACGCTCCTATCACCGAACAAACAAGAACAATTCGTTTCGGTTGATTTCCAAGCACTTCGAATCACATAGTAAAAGAACTTGTACATTCATCTTGATTTTACAATAGGAATACACTTTCTTTTTTTCAATTTCTTTGCAATATTTCAATTCTGATTTTTTTTTGAATTTTTTTTCTATTTTTTTTACTTTGACTTTTTTTTAGTCAAACTTTGACTTCGACTTTTTTTTTGAATTTTTCGAAATTTATTTTTTTTTGTATTTTTCTTTTATACTAAATTGTAGAAAAAGTACAACAAATCCAAACCTAAGCTCTGATTACCATATGATACGAGGTAGCCTGTCGAAACGGACTTTCTTCGTAAGTTGCGGATCTAGGAATGTTGTAAGCAAGTTCCTGCAAAAGAAAAACATAAACAGTCAAGTGTTTACACTGATTACCTATATAGGAAATAAGTATAATAATTTGGGCGTATGAAGAGAATTTTTACATTGTTTACCTACATAGGAAAACAGTGAAGTAAAATAAAACAAAAAGTGAAAGAGATAAGAAAAGGACAGAAAGTTGCTGGATCGAATTGGACACGCTAAACTCGAAAGAACCTGCACAATATACTGAGCAAACCCGAATCGAATCTGTTTAACGTCAAAAGGACTTGGACCCTCTAGATAGCAATCTAGGAACCCGAAGTATCAACAATTTGACAATAAAAAAAAGTTTGAATGTCAGAAAAGTTCTAAAAAGAACCAAATAAGAGAAAAACTCTCAAATATAAATTTTATTCAAAGTGTGTGTATTTTTTTCTTTACAATTTCAGAATATATAGGAGAATAAAGGGGTTGGCCGAATTTGAATACTTGGCTGAAATTAAATTCAAATGCTTAATAACTTGCATCTAGGCTCCATTCATATCAGCCACATGTTTGGGCTCATAAAACACATTAAACATGTGTTAATTGTTTGAATTTGAATGAGAAACCCCTCATCCTTATCCTTTGTTGCCGTCCATCATTCCAAAAGAAGGGTTGTGTTTGGCCTGCTCTTACACTGGCACACCTCTGTTTACCTATGTTGGAAAACAATACAAGAATCCATTTCGTAACTCACTAGTACACCTCTGTTTACCTATACTGGAAAACAGTACAAGAATCCATTTCGTAACTCACTGGTACACCTCTGTTTACCTATACTGGAAACCAGCACAAGGATCCATTCGTAAAACACAAGGTTGAAACACTTGTAAACTTATTCAAAAACACACAAGAACGTATAAATAAGTTAGAAACATAATAAACACTATCAAACCAAACCTTAAAACATACTTAATAGCATATATACATACTTAAACATATATAATAAGTAGTATAGTCTAATATGTCACATATCAGCATGCAACACATTATAAAGCCTATGTTCTAAGGCACAAACATTATCGAATGAATCTGGAACTGAAGCACAAGTAAGGAACAATACTTCCCTGAATTTCTTTGCCTTAGAACGAGTAATAGGTCCTTGTGGCAAGACCTCTGGATCATGTTGTGCTTGCATTGATGTGCTCACATCACGTAGTTTCCCACCAACTCAAACCTTCATCAGCTAGAAGCGAGATTGCACATTCAAGCTTATGTTCATCGAAGCATTGCAATTGCTTAGTCAGATTTTGAGTGGTCTTTTCTAACCACTGCTTCGGTTCCTCGGGCTTTTCCTCATTAACACCCGCAAAAGTATTGGCTCGATATCGGACAAGTTTCTCGATAGGAGCCTTACTCGATGTAGCAACATTAGGAGCAATACGATTTTGTCTCAGGTCGAACACTAACTGATCAAACATCCCCTTCATACTAAGGAGACATTCCCTCTGTACATCTTGTATAACCGGGGCTACCTGCTCAGGGCAGCTTCTATTGGAGGGGGTTCTTGTTCTTGAGGAGGATTTAGTTCCATCCTCATATTCTCATTCTCATTAGACGAACCCTCAGGACTTTCATCTCCTAGGGCTAGTCTCGTATCAACCATATTACAAAAAGGGAAAATAAACATTATTCAAATAAGCAAGAACACAAGCAATTATGGTATAAACTCCTAGGTGGCATAGTTTAATTCTATATGATGCATGCATGTTCGTTTCGGTCCGAGAATCACGTGACTGAAAGCTCTGATACCAATAAAACCGTGACACCCTCTCCCCGGGTTAGGAGACGGGGCATCGACCGAACTTACAAACTCGAACTTAAACTGAACTTTGTATTCAAAACTAATACAATTCGTTTATTTGTATAGCATTACAAGTCAATTACGTGTGAATTCCTTTATCAAATATCGGGTCAATTTAAAACTTTTTCAAACTTAAGCTTATTTCACATTTCAGTTATAGTTCACCAAATACACAATCTCGATTTCTAGTCTCACTTGAGCTCAATTCTAAAACCTTTAATCAAATTTTGTTCATTTAGTAATCTTTAATATGTTCATACTAACCAATCAAATTAATTTCGAAATCTGAACCAAAAATGATAGGAGGTATCGATACACCTTATAGAGTGGTATCGAAACAGGGGTATCGATACATAATTCGATACGGGTTAACTACGTTGACTTGTTGACTCGTTGACCAGATGCTAGAGTAGCCTGATTCGATAGAATCAGGGAGCTCACTAGAGGTTTTGGTATCGAACCTGGTATCGAATCGGGTCTATCTCACTGACTTGTTGACTTAAGGCTATGGTAGCCTGATTCGATACTAGTATCGAATCGAGGAGCTCACTGGACAAATCGATATCGATACGGGTATCGAACCGACGATTACACTGGACAACCTGCTATCGAACCAAGTATCGAACCAAATTGCTAAGGCCAAGGGGGGTATCGATACCCATGGAATTGGTATCAATACCCCTACTCGAATTGGCAGGTTTCTAAGTTTCTAATTCACTCAAATCATACCTGAAAGACTCCTAATTAGCCTCAACCATTTTTAGACTCCATGGAATAGTCTTAAACATATTTTGTCAATTTTTCATCATACCAATTCTAATACCTTTTAACCAAAGATCACTCACTCTATCATATGTCATTTAACAAGCTAACTACCCCTTTATTCCATACTCTTACACAATGGCAACCACACAACCTTAACACTACCTTAAGGGTCACATGTTTACCTATTAGCTCATTAGCTTGTTTAGCAAATATTCCAAGACATGGTATACAAATTAGGGACCAAGACCTCTAAGTGCATAAAGTTAGCATAGATGTGCTTACCATGACAACTAGCCTAAATCGAAATTGGCCTTATGGCTTACATACCATAATAACATAACAAAGGCCATAATATAAACAAACCACAAACCAAGTCTCAAAACGCATAAGCTAATCTAACATGATCGTCATGCCATAAGGATTACATAACAATTGCTCCATGACATTATATACAAACATTAGCCAAATCTCAAATGCATGAAACAAATCAAAACATGACCATTATGCCACCATAAACTAGGAGTTACAAAAGTTACAAAATACCATACTTTGGTTTGCTTGGTTGGTGTCCTTGCTTGCTGTCAACTCGGTCTAGCTCTTTGGCTCGATAACCTATTGTTTTGGGAAGGAGAAAACAAACGGTGGTAAGTACTTATGAGGTACTTAGTGAGACAACCCTAAGTCTAACCAATTTATACATTAAACATATAACAAAATGACATGCTCCAATTAAGCAATCAATCGAGTTCATATTAACTTTTCAATCATATTAACCACGAAGGCACTGACAGAAGTACCAGAAAGGCACTGAAAGAAGTACTACAAAGGCACTAACAAAAGATACCCATGGTATCTAACAAATGGTGATTAACCACCAATCAAAGGTACTCATAGTACCGAACAGAAGTACCGAAGTACTAAACAAAAGTACCGAAGTACTAACAAATGAGCTCAGACATTAGGCATGTCGTACTACCTATGACCAACTATAGACCAAGGCTCGATAAGGATTTTATTATTTTTTTATTTTACTCATATTCGATTCATATTATCCAATTGTGATATTACAAAAGCATGAGTTCATAACATGCTATCAACAAAAGCATTCAACATGCTATTATCAAACATATATATATCATGTCAACATATAAGCATACATATCATGTTACTCAAAAAGCATTCTATCATGCTACTAACCAAACATGTATATCATGTGCACAAACAGGCTCGTATACCATGATGCCAAACAAATATTAATATCATCATAAGCATGCTTCATGCATGATTCACATACCTGGCATCCGTAGCCGCGTGCCATTATTTACCTCGGCATTTTCGAGCTATGCAAATGTACTAAGCTAGTTTAACCATCTAGCATACAATCATGGCATCAACCAAGTCGTTTAACATTTAATCCTTCTCCCCTTTTTACCAAATATATTTTTAGTCCGATTACATTACAAATCAAATAACAAAGGGATGGTTAGGACCTAGTCCTAACCCTAAAGTTGCCACACTCACCAATGGTTCCAAGCAATTAAGGGTTGAAGATGGTGATCCCTTTGCCCCTCTTCCTTGCTAGTTCGAGCCTTTCTTGTTCTTCAATGTCCTCTTCTCTTGGATTCTCTAGTAACCCATACACATATAGCATTCATTAGGACATATTCAATCATTTAATTCAAGTGATCTTAGACTTATCAAATGTAAACATACACATCAGTTCGTTAGGGACAGCTTTGCTACCCTTTAAAGAATCTATCATATCTCTTAGCTACCATATCCGATTTTAGCTCATTTTACCTCTTTAGAAAGCTAAGAAGATCCTCTACAAGGACCAATTAACCTCACATTTTAATTCCCAACCAATCAATACCAGATTTTATTCGAATCAGACCTGTCCAGATTCGGGACTGCTCGGACAACCCTTACGGAAAAGCTTATAAATTTTTCTATAAAACTTCGATCGAGGTTCCGTAAATTTTCCCTTAAACTATATATATGATAGTATTCCACTGCAAAATTTCAGCTCCTAACTCCTTCAAATGTTTCCCAAAAGTGCTACCCGGAATTGCATTTCTTGGCAATTTTTTGACTAGTTTTCATTCCATGACTTTAATTTATAACCCAACTAAATCTCATGATTTTCCATCATTCCAAACACGAAATTAACATCAAATAATCCCTAATTTCATCATGTTATAAAATCAATTAACTCACATAATGCATTTACACAATCCCAAATTCTAGGCTTCTTACTTACTTGCTCAAGCTTCTCAAACTAAACCCAAGCAATTATAATCCTAAAATTAAGTTTCTAACAACCAAACTTTAATTTAGAAGCATCATAGAATCATTCAAAAATTCAAGAACTCATCTTCCAATATTTTGGTTATGGAAAGAAAAGCTTACCGAAACCTTTAGATTCGATCTTCTAGTGTAATTATTTAACCATGCAAAGCTTATGGATCTCCTTCAATGGCTTCTCTAAACCCTCTCTCAAGATTCCCTCTCTTCTACCTTTTTTTTTTGTTTCTAACGTGAATGAGGAAGATGGGAAAAGGATTTGGGGCTGATTTTATTGTTGTTTATTAATGAGGTGTGAAAGGATAAATTTGCCCTTTAAGTCATAACTAGACTTAGTTTATTACAAGGGGTAGTTTATGGAATTCTCATAATTACCATGCAATGTTCAAGTTTCCCTTTTAATTTAATTTGATCCATTTCTTTTAATCTCATTAACATGTGATTCGATTTAATCTACGAATCTTTTTACTAACCCGGTTTCAGGGTGTTACAACTTGAAATTTTAACTGAGTAAAATACTCTAAAATTGAAATTAAGTTGGTTTAATTAGATTAAGAAGCCTATAATTAAATATCTGAACTTATAAAATATGTTTTAATCTCATTTTACGACCGTTTTATTGAGTTTAAAGTGTGTATTTCTGATTGGACTTTACAGTCAAACAGTTGAAATTTTAACTTAGTAAATTACTCTAAAATTGAAATTATGCTGTATAATCAGATTCAGAAGCCTATAAATAAATATTTGAACTCATAAAATTTGAATTAATCTCATTTTGTAACCGTTTTGTTGGGTTTAAAGCGTGCATTTCTGATTGAGCTTTACCGTAAAACAATTGAAATTTTAACTAAATAAAATACTCTAAAATCGAAATTAAAATGTATAATAAGATTTATAAGCCTATAATTAAAAACTTGAACTCATAAAATTTGAATTAATCTCTATTTTATGACTGTTTTGTCAGGTTTAAAGCGTGCATTTCTTATTGGGCTTTAGAATTAAACAGTTGAAATTTTAACTGAGTAAAATACTCTAAAATTAAAATTAAGCTGTATAATCAGATTCAGAAGTCTATAATTAAATATTTGAACTCATAAAATTTGTTTTAATCTCATTTTATGGTCGTTTTGTTGATTTTAAAGCGTGCATTTCTAATTTGGCTTTTACAGTAAAACATTTGAAATTTTAACTGAGCAAAATACTATAATATCGAAATTAAGTTGTATAATCAGATTCAAAAGCCTAATATTAAATATTTGAAGTCATAAAATTTTAATTACTCATTTTGTGATCGTTTTGTTGGGTTTAAAGCGTGCATTTCTGATTGAGCTTTACAGTAAAACAATTGATTTTTTTTAAAGAAAGGGTCTCATTAAAAAAAACCTATAGCCAGTCACCTCGGGGGGGTGTAGGCCCCTATGTGAAAAAGATTGCCTAAGATTTTATTGAGAAGAAGAGGAGAACCTCTCTGAATTTACAAAAGCCTGAATATAATCGGAAAAGTTACAATCAAAAGAATAGGAACTAAAAGAACGCAATGCCCTAATAGCTAAGACATGGGCTACAACGTTTGCGTCTCTAGGTACATAACAAATCTTACAATCAGGCAAAGTACCAAGAGTAGAGCGGATGCGAGACACCAAATGTTGAACTCTGGATAGATCTTGATGATGGATGTTGTTAACCTTGTTGGCAATGGAAGTTGAATCAGTTTTAAAGACCACATGTGTCCAGCTATTAGCAACTGCAAACTTTAGACCCTCCAAAATGGCAAGAGCCTCAGCAGAAGCGGGATCCGGGCAAATGAGCGGTAGAGAACAACCACCAAGGACGATGCTAGAGGAATCCCGAAAAATGACGCCAGCAGCAACACCCCATAACACGGGGTCAAAGGCGCCGTCCGTGTTAATCTTGACAAAACCAGGGTCCGGTTTCGTCCATCTAGCTTGAGCAAAGGTGGGCTCAACTAGCCGGGAACGTAGATTGGAGGCATCAGTAATTGATGTGTAGTCATTAAAAAGTTTTTGTGCATTGGAAACAGTTAACCAAACTGGTTGGAGATGACTATTATGGACAAAGTCATTTCGGCGATTCCATAAATTCCAAAGGATCGTGATAAGAAGTGAAAATTGATGTAAAGAGAGCAAACCAGCTACTTCAGAAAGCCACTGGTGGGGGGAGTCAAAGGTATTGGACAAAATTCGTGTAGGAAGCCCTGCCAACTAGAGTGCCTCCTTGGCACTAGGACAGTCCCGCATAGCATGGAGGGTGGTTTCGATTGTCATGTTATAGATCGGGCAAACATTGAAATTTAGTTGAAATTTTAACTGAGTAAATTTCTCTAAAATTGACATTCAACTGTATAATCAGATTCAGAAGCCTATAATTAAATATTTAAACTCATAAAATTTGAATTAATCTCATTTTGTAACCGTTTTTGGGGGATTAATGCGTGCATTTCTGATTGAGCTTTATCGCAAAACAATTAAATTGTTTTTTTTGAAAGAAAGGGCCTCATTAAAAAACCCTATAGCCAATCACCTTAAGAGGTGAGCAGGCCCCTATGGGGAAAAGAGTACCCATGATTTTATTGAGAAGAAGAGGAGAACCTCTCCGAGTTTACAGAAGCCCAAATAAAATCGGGAAAGTTACAATCAAAAGAACAGGAAGTAAGAGAACGCAAAGCCCTAGTAGCTAAGACATGAGCTACAATGTTTGCGTCTCTAGGTACATAACAAATCTTACAATCAGGCAAAGTACCAAGAGTTGAGCGGATTCGAGACACCAAATGTTGCACAGTGGAAAGATCCTGATGATGGATGTTGTTAACCTTGTTGGCAATGGAAGCGGAATCAGTTTCGAAGACCTCATGAGTCCAGACATTGGCAACTGCAAACTTTAGACCTTCCAAAATGGCAAGAGCTTCAGCAGAAGCGGGGTCTGGGCAAATGAGCGGTATAGAACAACCACCCAGGAAGACGCCGAAGGAATCCTGGGCAATGACGCCAGCAGCAGCACCTCTTAACACGGGGTCAAAGGCTCCATCTGTGTTAATCTTGACGAAACTAGGGTCCGGTTTCGTCCATCTAGCTTGAGCAAAGGTGGGCTCAACCAGCCAGGAACGTAGACGGGAGGCATCATTAATTGAAGTGTAGTCATTAAAAAGTTTTTGTGCATCGGAAACAATTACCAAACCGGTTGGAGATGGCTATTATGGATAAAGTCATTTCGGCGATTCCATAAATTCCAAAGGATCGTGATAAGGAGTGAAAATTGATGTAAGGAGAGAAAACCTGCAGCTTCAGAAAGCCACTGGAGGGGGGAGATAAAGGAGTTGGACAAAATTCGTGTAGGAAGCCCTGTCAACTAGAGTGCCTCTTTGGCACTAGGACAGTCCCGCATAGCATGGAGGGTGGTTTCGATAGACATATTACAGATTGGGTAAACCCCCGTACCAAGATTGGCCTGGAGGATTTTATAGCAAGATGGGAATGCATCATGACATAAACGCCATCCAAAGGCACGAACCTTGGGTAGAGTAGGCAGTTTAGAAATAACTTTCCAAATCTTGGAGGGTCTATTAACAGGTCCTAACTGCGATTGCAAAAATTGGTAACCAGACCGAACCGAGTACGTACCAGAGTCATGGTGACCCCAGAGGGTGGTGTCTTTTGTGTCATTAATAATGGGTACATTAAGGATGGTATTGGCGTCTTCGTGGGAGAAGTATTCTCTGACTTTTGATTCACCCTATCGGGTTAAATTCGGCAACATGAAAGTACCCGCACGAAGAGGGACTTCGTCATTTACCTCATAATCTCCATAAAGGTTGACAGGCTGGGAGCCACCCCATTTGTCAAAGTGGATTTGAACTTGGCTGGATATACCTGGGTGTTTGAAAAAACCATCGTGAAGCTTAGAGATAGCAATGTTAAGGCCTTTCCAAGCGAAAGAAGATTTCCGAGTGTGATCAGATTCAAGGACAGAACCCGATGGGTAATACTTGCATTTGTAGACCTGACTAAGGAGATTATCAGGTTCACAAACCAGACGCCAGATCTGTTTGCCTAGTAAAGCAACATTGAAGTGGTGAAGGTCGCAAAACCCTATACCTCCTGCCGCTTTAGGCAGACAGACGATGTCCCAAGGGAGCATATGCCAACCTCGTTTGTCAGCTTTCTCAGACCACCAATAACGGCATATCGAAGTGGTCATATCATCAATAATGTTTTGGGGTAAAAGGTAGCAAGACATAACATATTGTGTTATAGCCTGGATGACAGATTTAATAAAAATTTCTCTACCACTAAAAGAGAGGAGATGTTTATCTCATTTACTCAGGCGAGCATTCATTTTTTCCCTGGTGAACCCCAAGGTTGTTGTCTTGTTCTTTCCTATTAGGAGATGGACTCCCAGATAAATACCTGGATCATCCACTTCTCTTACATGTAGTATATCTTTGATTTCCGACTGAAGCGACGTGGAAGTTTTCCGAGAAAAGAAGATAATAGACTTTTCAAAATTCACTGCCTGCCCAGACGAAGTAGCATAAGTATGTAGAGCATCCTTAAGGCATCGAGCTTCTGTAGTTGTATTCTTAAAGAATACGACACAGTCATCAGCAAAAAGGAGGTGGTTGACGCGAGGCCCATTCCTGCTAGCACAAAGTCCAGGGAGGTTACCATTTGTTTGCTCAGCATTGAGCAAGGCTGAAAGGCCTTGAGTACAGAAAAGAAACAAAAAAGGGTATAGAGGGTCCCCTTGTCGTAACCCTCTATAGGGTTTGAAAGGTCGTGAAAGGGAGTCATTGATACGTACTTGAAAGGATACTGAGGATACACACCTCATAATAAGGGAAACCCATCTATAGTTGAAACCTAGGCGAATCATAATTTGTTTAAGAAAAGGCCATTCAACACGGTCGAATAGCCTTTTCCATGTCGAGTTTTAAGCTTGCACCTTTTGCAGGAGATGTTTCATCAGTATTTAAAGTATGGATGAGCTCATGGGCAATAAGGATGTTGTCAGTAATGTTACTTCCTTGAACAAAAGCAGCTTGATTGCCACTGATACACATGGGTATGATAGATTTTAGACGGTTAACAAGTACTTTTAAAATAGTTTTGTAAAGGACTGTGCAAAGGCTAATGGGTCTGAAATGGCGCATTGTAGTGGGATCACTGATTTTGGGAATAAGAACTATGATAGTACGGTTGACCTCTTCCATATTAACCGACCCTCTTAAGAGTCCGAGGCAGAGGTTTGTAAAGTCTTGGCCAAGGATATCCCAATGCTTCCTGAAGAAACCGCTTGGGAATCCGTCAACACCCGGAGCTTTCCTCGGGTCAATATCACGAAAAGCAATGGTAACTTCATCTGTTGTGAAATCCTTATTGAGGTTATTGTTCATTGTTTCGGTAACAATAGTGGGAATGTTATCCAAGATGGTAGAGGCAATAGTAGGAGAGGAAGACGTAAAAAGGCTTTGAAAGTAAGTAATAGCAGTAGACATGATGTCGTTCGTATGTGTTTGCCATATATTCTGGTTGTCTAGAAGTCCAGCAATATGATTCTTTCGCCGTCGACTATTTGCTCTGGCATGAGAAAAAGAAGTATTTTTATCACCGTATTCTAACCAGTGTGTCCGAGCTCGTTGAGCCCAGTATATTTCTTTCGCATTCAACAAGCTATCAAGCTCACCTTTAGCAGAAATAAAGTTATAGATTTCCGTATCAGAAAGATGGCGTGTGAGACACATATTAATAAAATCGTTCAGTTGAGTGATATGTTCATTGGATTTAATGCGTTTGTTAGTTTGTCAAGAGGCTAAGAATCGTCCAATATCCTAAAGTTTATGAAGTGTCGAGCGAGATTGGTTAGACCAAATCTCTCTAATTCGAGACAAAACTTTCAGGTCATCGACCCAACAATTCTCATAACGAAAAAGATTATTGGAGTGATTTGATCTGAGAGCTGTTGATGGGCTAGTGTCCATTAAGATAGGGCAATGATCAGAACGTGCCTGAAAGAACGATATAGCTTGGCAATTAGGAAATGAGTTAAACCAAGCGAAGTTACCAAGAAATCTATCGATTCGTTCCATAATGGTTTTCGTGTTACGCCCAGATCTAGTCCATGTGAACCATCCAAATGTTGGTTTATAGTCAAAAAGATCATTCTTATCAAGACAATCTCTAAAATTATTAATTTGTGATCGCGCACGACGAATACCGCCTTGTTTTTCATTATCATAAAGGATTTCATTACAATTGAAATTTTAACTGAGTAAAATACTCTAAAATTGAAATTTATTTGAATAATCAGATTCATAAGTCTATAATTAAATATTTGAACTCATAAAATTTGAATTAATCTCATTTTGTATCCGTTTTTTGGGATTAACGCGTGCATTTCTAATTGATCTTTACCATAAAACAATTAAAATTTTAACTGAGTAAAATACTCTAAAATTAAAATTAAGCTGTATAATAAGATTCAGAAGCCTATAATTAAATATTTGAACTCATAAAATTTGAATTATTCTCAATTTTGTGACTGTTTTGTCGGGTTTAGAGCGTGCATTTCTTATTGGGCTTTAGAATAAAACTGTTAAATTTTAACTGAGTAAAATACTCTAAAACTAAAATTAAGCTACTTTAATCAGATTCAGAAGCCTATAATTAAATATTTGAACACAAAAAATTTGTTTTAATCTCATTTTTCAACTGTTTTATAGACTTTAAAGTGTGCATTTCTGATTGGACTTTACAGTAAAATAATTGAAATTTTAACTAAGTAAAATACTCTAAAATTGAAATTAGGCTGTATAATCAGATTCAGAAGTCTATAATTAAATAATTGAAATCTTAAATTTTGAATTAATTTTATTTTGTGACCGTTTTGTTGGGTTTAAAGCGTGCATTTCTGATTGAGCTTTACAGTAAAACAATTAAAATTTTAACTAAGTAAAATACCCTAAAATTGAAATTAAGCTGTATAATCAAATTCAGAAGCCTATAATTAAATAATTGAACTCATAAATTTTGAATTAATCTCAATTTTGTAAATGTTTTGTCAGGTTTAAAGCATACATTTCTGATTGGACTTTACAGTAAAACAATTAAAATTTTAATTGAGTAAAATACTGTAAAATTGAAATTAAGATGTATAATCAGATTCAGAAGCCTATAATTAAATATTTTAACTCATAAAATTTGTTTTAATCTCATTTCATAGCCGTTTTGTTGAGTTTAAATCGTGCATTTCTAATTGGGCTTTACAGTAAAACAATTGAAATATTAATTGAGTAAATTTCTCTAAAATTGAAATTCAGTAGTATAATCACATTCAGAAGGTTTGAACTTTTAAAATTTGAATTAATCTCATTATAAAACCGTTTTGTTGGTTTTAAAGCGTGCATTTCTGATTGAGCTTTATCGTAAAACAATTGAAATTTTAACTGAGTAAAATACTCTAAAATTGAAATTAAGTTGTATAGTAAGATTCATAAGCCTATAAGTAAATATTTGAACTCATAAATTTGAATTAATCTCAATTTTGTGACTGTTTTGTCGGGTTTAAAGCGTGCAATTCTTATTGGGCTTTAGAATAAAAAAGTTGAAATTTTAATTGAGTAAAATACTCTAAAATTGAAATTAAGCTGGTTTAATCAGATTCAGAAGCCTATAATTAAATATTTGAACTCATAAAAAAATTTAATCTCATTTTACGATCGTTTTATTTAGTTTAAAGTGTGCATTTATGATTGGACTTTATAGTAAAACAGTTGAAATTTTAACTACGTAAAATACTCTAAAATTGAAATTAAGTTGTATAATCAGATTCAGAAGCCTATAAATAAATTTTTGAACTCATAAAATTTGAATTAATATCATTTTATTGTCGTTTTGTTGGGTTTAAAGCGTGCATTTCTGATTGAGCTTTACCGTAAAACAATTGAAGTTTTAACTAAGTAAAATACTCTAAAATTGAAATTAAACTGTATAATCAGATTCAGAAGTGTATAATTAAATATTTGAACTCATAAAATTTGAATTAATTTTATTTTGTCACAGTTTTGTTGGATTTAAAGCGTGCATTTCTGATTGAGTTTTACCGTAAATAATTGAATTTTTAATTGAGTAAAATACTCTAAAATTGAAATTAAGCTGTATAATCAGATTCAAAAGCGTATAATTAAATATTTGAACACATAAAATTTGAATTAATTTTATATTGTGATCGTTTTGTTCGGTTTAAAGAGTTAATTTTTCATTGAGCTTTACCGTAAAGCCATTGAAATTTTAACTGGGTAAAATACTCTCAAATTGAAATTAAGCAGTATAATCAGATTAAGAAGCATATAATTAATTATTTGACCTCATAAAATTTGAATTAATTTTATTTTGTGACCGTTTTGTTGGTTTTAAAGCGCACATTTCTGATTGAGCTTTACCGTAAAACAATTGAAATTTTAAGAGAGTAAAATACTCTAAAATGGAAATTAAGCTGCATAATCAGATTCAGAAGTCTGTAATTAAATATATGAACTCAAAAAATTTAAATTAATCTCAATATTGTGATTGTTTTGTCAGGTTTAAAGCGTGCATTTCTTATTGGGCTTTAGGATAAAACAGTTGAAATTTTAACTGAGTAAAATACTCTAAAATTAAAATTAAGCTGGTTTAATAGGATTCAGAAGGCTAAAATTACATATTTGAACTCATAAAATTTGAATTAATTCTACTTTGTTACCGTTTTGTTGGGTTTAAAGCGCGCATTTCTGATTGAGCTTTACCGTAAAACAATTGAAATTTTAATAGAGTAAAATACTCTAAAATGGAAATTAAGTTGTATAATCAGATTCAGAAGCCTATAATTAAATATTTGAACTCAAAAAATGTGAATTAATCTCAATATTGTGATTGTTTTGTCAGGTTTAAAGCGTGCATTTCTTATTGGGCTTTAGAATAAAATAGTTGAAATTTTAACTGAGTAAAATACTCTAAAATTAAAATTAAGCTGGTTTAATCAGATTCAAAAGCCTAAAATTACATATTTGAACTCATAAAATTTGAATTAATTTTACTTTGTGACCGTTTTGTTGGGTTTAAAGCGTGCATTTCTAATTGAGCTTTACCGTAAAACGATCGAAATTTTAACTGAGTAAAATAACCTAAAATGGAAATTAAGCTGTATAATCAGATTCAGAAGCCTATAATTAAGTATTTGAACTCATAAAATTTGAATTAATCTCAATTTTGGGATTGTTTTGTCGGGTTTAAAGCATGCATTTCTGATTGGGCTGTAGAATAAAACAGTTGAAATTTTAATTTAGTAAAATACTCTAAAATTGAAATTAAGCTGATTTAATCAGATTCAGAAGCCTATAATTACATATTTGAACTTATAAAATTTTAATTAATTTTATTTTGTGACCGTTTTGTTGAGTTTTAAGCGTGCATTTCTGATTGAACTTTACCGTAAAATAATTGAAATTTTAGGTGTGTAAAATACTCTAAAATTGAAATTAAGCTGTATAATCAGATTCAGAAGCCTATAATTAAATATTTGAACTCATAAAATTTGAATTAATCTCAATTTTGTGACTGTTTTGTCGGGTTTAGAGCGTGCATTTCTTATTGGGCTTTAGAATAAAACTGTTAAATTTTAATTGAGTAAAATACTCTAAAATTGAAATTAAGCTGCTTTAATCAGATTCAGAAGCCTATAATTAAATATTTGAACACATAAAATTTGTTTTAATATCATTTTACAACTATTTTATAGACTTTAATGTGTGCATTTCTGTTGGACTTTAAAATAAAACTGTTGAAATTTTAACAAAGTAAAATACTCTAAAATTGAAATTAAGTTGTATAATCAGATTTAGAAGCCTGTAATTAAATAATTGAAATCTTAAATTTTGAATTAATTTTATTTTGTGACCGTTTTGTTGGGTTTAAAGCGTGCATTTATGATTGAGCTTTACAGTAAAACAATTAAAATTTTAACTAAGCAAAATACCCTAAAATTGAAATTAAGCTGTATAATCAGATTCAGAAGCCTATAATTAAATAATTGAATTCTTAAATTTTGAATTAATCTCAATTTTGTGAATATTTTGTCAGGTTTAAAGCATACATTTCTTATTGGACTTTACTATAAAACAATTAAAATTTTAATTGAGTAAAATACTGTAAAATTGAAATTAAGATGTAAATCAGATTCAGAAGCCTATAATTAAATATTTGAACTCATAAAATTTGTTTTAATCTCATTTCATAGCCGTTTTGTTGAGTTTAAATCGTGCATTTCTAATTGGGCTTTACAGTAAAATAATTAAAATATTAACTGAGTAAATTTCTCTAAAATTGAAATTCAGTAGTATAATCACATTCAGAAGGTTTGAACTCATAAAATTTGAATTAATCTCATTTTGAAACCGTTTTGTTGGTTTTAAAGCGTGCATTTCTGATTGAGGTTTATCGTAAAACAATTGAAATTTTAACTGGGTAAAATACTCTAAAATTGAAATTAAGTTGTATAGTAAGATTCATAAGCCTATAAGTAAATACTTGAACTCATAAATTTGAATTAATCTCAATTTTGTGACTGTTTTGTCGGGTTTAAAGCGTGCAATTCTTATTGGGCTTTAGAATAAAAAAGTTGAAATTTTAATTGAGTAAAATACTCTAAAATTGAAATTAAGCTGGTTTAATCAGATTCAGAAGCCTATAATTAAATATTTGAACTCATAAAAAAATTTAATCTCATTTTATGATCGTTTTATTTAGTTTAAAGTGTGCATTTATGATTGGACTTTACAGTAAAACAGTTGAAATTTTAACTACGTAAAATACTCTAAAATTGAAATTAAGTTGTATAATCAGATTCAGAAGCCTATAAATAAATTTTTGAACTCATAAAATTTGAATTAATATCATTTTGTTGTCGTTTTGTTGGGTTTAAAGCGTGCATTTCTGATTGAGCTTTACCGTAAAACAATTGAAGTTTTAACTAAGTAAAATACTTTAAAATTGAAATTGAACTGTATAATCAGATTCAGAAGTGTATAATTAAATATTTGAACTCATAAAATTTGAATTAATTTTATTTTGTCACAGTTTTGTTGGGTTTAAAGCGTGCATTTCTGATTGAGTTTCACCGTAAATAATTGAATTTTTAATTGAGTAAAATACTCTAAAATTGAAATTAAGCTGTATAATCAGATTCAAAAGCGTATAATTAAATATTTGAACACATAAAATTTGAATTAATTTTATATTGTGATCGTTTTGTTGGGTTTAAAGCGTTAATTTTTCATTGAGCTTTACCGTAAAGGCATTGAAGGTTTGAACTCATAAAATTTGAATTAATCTCATTTTGAAACCGTTTTGTTGGTTTTAAAGCGTGCATTTCTGATTGAGCTTTATCGTAAAACAATTGAAATTTTAACTGAGTAAAATACTCTAAAATTGAAATTAAGTTGTATAGTAAGATTCATAAGCCTATAAGTAAATATTTGAACTCATAAATTTGAATTAATCTCAATTTTGTGACTGTTTTGTCGGGTTTAAAGCGTGCAATTCTTATTGGGCTTTAGAATAAAACTGTTAAATTTTAACTGAGTAAAATACTCTAAAATTGAAATTAAGCTTGTTTAATCAGATTCAGAAGCCTATAATTAAATATTTGAACTCATAAAAAAATTTAATCTCATTTTATGATCGTTTTATTTAGTTTAAAGTGTGCATTTATGATTGGACTTTACAGTAAAACAGTTGATATTTTAACTACGTAAAATACTCTATATAATCAGATTCAGAAGCCTATAGATAAAATTTTGAACTCATAAAATTTGAATTAATATCATTTTGTTGCCGTTTTGTTGGGTTTAAAGCGTGCATTTCTGATTGAGCTTTACCGTAAAACAATTGAAGTTTTTACTAAGTAAAATACTCTAAAATTCAAATTAAACTGTATAATCAGATTCAGAAGTGTATAATTAAATATTTAAACTCATAAAATTTGAAATAATTTTATTTTGTCACAGTTTTGTTTGGTTTAAAGCTTGCATTTCTGATTGAGTTTTACCGTAAATCATTGAAATTTTAATTGAGTAAAATACTCTAAAATTGAAATTAAGCTGTATAATCAGATTCAAAAGCGTATAATTAAATATTTGAAAACATAGAATTTAAATTAATTTTATATTGTGATCGTTTTGTTGGGTTTAAAGCGTTAATTTCTCATTGAGCTTTACCGTAAAGCCATTGAAATTTTTTTTGAAAGAAAGGGCCTCATTAAAAAAACCCTATAGCCAGTCACCTCAAGAGGTGAGCAGGCCCCTATGGGGAAAAGAGTACCCAAGATTTTATTGAGAAAAAGAGGAGAATCTCTCCGAGTTTACAGTAGCCCGAATAAAATCGGGAAAGTTACAATCAAAAGAAAGGGAAGTAAAAGAACGCAAAGCCCTAGTAGCTAAGACATGGGCTACAACGTTTGCGTCTCTAGGCACATAACAAATCTTACAATCAGGCAAAGTACCAAGAGTGGAGCGGATGCGAGACACCAAATGTTACACAGTGGAAAGATCCTGCTGATTGATGTTGTTAACCTTGTTGGCAATGGAAGCGGAATCAGTTTCGAAGACCATATGAGTCCAGCCAATGGCAACTGCAAAATTTAGACCTTCCAAAACGACAAGAGCTTCAGCAGAAGCGGGGTCCGGGCAAATGAGCGGTATAGAACAACCACCCAAGACGCCGTCGAAGGAATCCCGGGCAATGACGCCAGCAGCAGCACCTCTTAACACGGGGTCAAAGGCGCCATCTGTGTTAATCTTGACGAAACCAGGGTCCGGTTTCGTCCATCTAGCTTGAGCAAAGGTGGGCTCAACCAGCCGGGAACGTAGACGGGAGGCATCATTAATTGAAGTGTAGTCATTAAAAAGTTTTTGTGCATTGGAAACAGTTACCAAACCGGTTGGAGATGGCTATTATGGATAAAGTCATTTCGGCGATTCCATAAATTCCAAAGTATCGTGATAAGGAGTGAAAATTGATGTAAGGAGAGAAAACCCGCAGCTTCAGAAAGCCACTGGAGGGGGGAGACAAAGGAGTTGGACAAAATTCGTGTAGGAAGCCCTGTCAACTAGAGTGCCTCTTTGGCACCAGGACAGTCCCGCATAGCATGGAGGGTGGTTTCGATAGACATATTACAGATTGGGCAAACCCCCGTACCAAGATTGGCCTGGAGGATTTTATAGCCAGATGGGAGTGCATCATGACATAAACGCCATCCAAAGGCACGAACCTTGGGTAGAGTAGGCAGTTTAGAAATAACTTTCCAAATCTTGGAGGGTCTATTAACAGGTCCTAACTGCGATTGCAAAAATTGGTAACCAGACCGAACCGAGTACGTACCAGAGTCATGGTGACCCTAGAGGGTGGTGTCTTTTGTGTCATTAATAATGGGTACATTAAGGATGGTATTGGCGTTTTCGTGGGAGAAGTATTCTCTGACTTTTGATTCGTCCCATCGGGGTAAATTCGACAACATGAAAGTACCCGCACGAAGAGGGACTTCGTCATTTACCTCATAATCTCCATAAAGGTTGACAGGCTGGGAGCCACCCTATTTGTCAAAGTGGATTTGAACTTGGCTAGATATACCTGGGCGTTTGAAAAAACCATCGCGAAGCTTAGAGATAGCAATGCTAAGACCTTCCCAAGCGAAAGAAGATTTCCGAGTGTGATCAGATTCAAGGACAGAACCCGATGGGTAATACTTGCATTTGTAGACCTGACTAAGGAGATTATCAGGTTCACAAACCAGACACCAGATCTGTTTGCCTAGTAAAGCAACATTAAAGTGGTGAAGGCCGCGAAACCCTATACCTCCTACCGCTCTAGGAAGACAGACGGTGTCCCAGGGGAGCATATGCCAACCTCGTTTGTCAGCTTTCCCAGACCACCAATAACGGCGTATCGAAGTGGTCATATCATCAATAATATTTTGGGGTAAAAGGTAGCAAGACATAACATATTGTGGTATAGACTGGATGACAGATTTAATAAAAATTTCTCTACCACTAAAAGAGAGGAGATGTTTATCCCATTTACTCACGCGAGCATTCATTTTTTCCCTGGTGAACCCCAAGGTTGTTGTTTTGTTCTTTCCTATTAGGAGAGGGACTCCCAGATAGATACCTGGATCATCCACTTCTCTTACATGTAGTATATCATTAATGTCTGACCGAAGCGACGTGGAAGTTTTTCGAGAAAAGAAAATAGTAGACTTTTCAAAATTCACCTTCTGCTCAGACGAAGTAGCATAAGTATGTAGAACATCCTTAAGGCGTTGAGCTTCTATAGTTGTATTCTTAATGAATACGACACAATCATCAGCAAAAAGAAGGTGGTTGACGCGAGGCCCATTCCTACTAGCACAAAGTCCAGGGAGGTTACCATTTGCTTGCTCAGCATTGAGCAAGGCTGAAAGGCCTTGAGTACAGAAAAGAAACAAAAAAGGGGACAGAGGGTCCCCTTGCCGTAACTCTCTATAGGGTTTGAAAGGTCGTGAAAGGGAGTCATTGATACGTACTTGAAAGGATACAGAGGATACACACCTCATAATAAGGGAAACCCATATGTAGTTGAAACCTAGGCGAATCATAATTTGTTCAAGAAAAGGCCATTTAACACGGTCGAAAGCCTTTTCCATGTCGAGCTTTAAGCTTGCACCTTTTGCAAGAGATGTTTCATCAGTATTTAAAGTATGGATGAGCTCATGTGCAATAAGGATGTTGTCAGTAATGTTCCTTCCTTGAACAAAAGCAGCTTGATTGCCACTGATACACATGGGTATGATAGATTTTAGACGGTTAACAAGTACTTTTGAAATAGTTTTGTAAAGGACTGTGCAAAGGCTAATGGGTCTGAAATGGCGCATTGTAGTGGGGTCGTTGATTTTGGGAATAAGAACTATGATAGTACGGTTGACCTCTTCCATATTAACCGACCCTCTTAAGAGTCTGAGGCAGAGGTTTGTAAAGTCTTGGCCAAGGATATCCCAATGCTTCCTGAAGAAACCGCTTGGGAATCCGTCAACACCCGGAGCTTTCCTCGGGTCAATATCACGAAAAGCAATGGTAACTTCATCTGTTGTGAAATCCTTATTGAGGTTATTGTTCATTGTTTCGGTAACAATAGTGGGAATGTTATCCAAGATGGTAGAGGCAATAGTAGGAGAGGAAGACGTAAAAAGGCTTTGAAAGTAAGTAATAGCAGTAGACATGATGTCGTCTGTATGTGTTTTCCATATATTCTGGTTGTCTAGAAGTCCAGCAACATGATTCTTCCGCCGTCGACTATTTGCTCTGGCATGAAAAAAAGAAGTATTTTCATCACCGTGTTCTAACTAGTGTGTCCGAGCTCGTTGAGCCCAGTATATTTCTTTCACATTCAACAAGCTATCAAGCTCACATTTAGCAGAAATAAAGGTATGGATTTTCGTATCAGAAAGATGGCGTGTGAGACACATATTAATAAAATCGTTCAGTTGAGTGATACGCTCATTGGATTTAATGCGTTTGTTAGTTTGCCAAGTAGCTAAGAATCGTCCAATATCCTGAAGTTTATGAAGTGTCGAGCGAGATTGGTTAGACCAAATCTCTCTAATTCGCGACAAAACTTCCGGGTCATCAGCCCAACAATTCTCATAGCGAAAAAGATTATTGGAGTGATTTGATCTGAGAGCTCGTGATGGGCTAGTGTCCATTAAGATAGGGCAATGATCAAAACGTGCCTGAAATAACGATATAGCTTGGCAATTAGGGAATGAGTTAAACCAAGAGGAGTTACCAAGAAATCTATCGATTCGTTCCATAATGGTTTCCGTGTTACGCCCAAATCTAGTCCAAGTGAACCATCCAGTTGTTGGTTTACAGTCAAAAAGATCATTCTTGTCAAGACAATCTCTAAAATTATTAATTTGTGATCGCGCACGACGAATGCCGCCTTGTTTTTCATTATCATAAAGGATTTCACTGAAGTCTCCCCCTAAAAGCCAGGGAAGGGAAGAAGTTGATTTTAAAGTGTCTATTAATTGCCAAGTTTTGTATTTGTTTGCAGTTCCGGGGAAACCATGTAAACCGGAAAAATGAAATTGTAGTTGTCCAAAAGAAATAATGGCATCAATATGGCGATCCGAGTAGGTAAGTAAATCAATAGTAGTTTTGTCATTCAAAATGAGAGCAAGCCCTGTACAAGATTGGTTGGGTTCAACAGCTATGCAACCATGCATACCTAGCTTTAACTTAATGCGGTCCATATTGTGTCTGTTTAACCTAGTCTCACAAAGAAATAGACAATCAGCATCATGCTTGGAGGAAGCACGTTGTAGAGCGTGAACTGCCTGGGCGTTGCCAAGACCCTGGCAGTTCCAACATAAGATTTTCATTTTGCTCGGCGGGGTTGATCACCGTCAACCGCCGCCGAAGAGTTTTTTCCGCTGCTCATCCCAGCTTTTCCATTAGAAGCCTTAGTCGAAGGACGAAGTCTCTTGGTTATGTAGCCCACAACAGAAGGTGGTGTTTGCTCGGAATCTCTACTCGAGAAACGATATAGAATTAAAGAAGGAGAAGATACACAACAAGATGTATAGGTTAAGATACCAATCAAGGGTGGTATAATGAAAAAGAAATTAATGTGTTGAAGAAGCCTCAAATTAGCAAAATTATTTATAGGAGAGGGCAAAACACTATGAAAAGTGTTAGAAGAAATCCCTTTGAAGGGTGGTATATAAAGAGAAACATAGATGCTCAAGATGAAATGCCCCATTAACACAAAGGTATCAATAAGGATAAAGAAGAAAGGCTGAAAAACATTAATATAATGTATAGAGTAGAAAAACAAAGCAATAAAGGTATTATTATTCCATATAGAAGAAAGATGTGAATAAAAGGTCCTAAAAACAAATGTTATGCAGCAACGTATTCCTAAGAAACTGAAATACATAGGATAAAGAAAAAGAAGAAAGTCGGCATCATGCTTTGAAATAGCACGTTGTAAAGCAAGAACTGCCTGAGTGTTGCCAAGACCCTGATAGTTCCAGCAGAAAAGTGTCATATTACTCGGCGGGGTTGATCACCATCAACCTCCGCCGGAGAGTTTTTTGTGCTGCATATCCCAGCTTTTTCGGTAGAAACCTTGGTCGAAGGACGAGGCCTCTTGGATTTGCTACCCTCATCGGAAGGTGGGGTTCGGTTGGTACCTCTATTGGAAGTAGTGGGACGAGTTACTCGAGTTACTCGTTTAGGAGTTGGGGCATTGTCCAGCCAAGCAGCTGCTTCCTGGAAATCAGGATCATTGGCAAGGTCTGATTCTAACTCTTGGAGGTCCGGTTCTAGCAAATTAAACTCATCGGTGTCGTCATGGTTTTCTGGTATTGGAGGAATGTTAGAATTATGTTTGGGGAAGGCCATTTGTATTGGTTGGTTCGAGCACTTACGGGCTTGCAGCCTACTAGCAATAGTTGGGAGAGATCGAGGACCTCTTGGAGAAAGTTTGGGGGGTACAATACCTGGAGCAGTCGTTTGGTCCTTGACTAGAGATGATGGCATAGGAGATGTGTCATTCCTATTAGCATTACCCTGTTGTGTTGCTGAAGTTTGAGAGGAAGTTGCCGGACACTGAGTGTTAGAAAGAGCGGTGTTTAAGTAATGAATCCTCCCTCTTTGCGAGGGTTGTGAATCCTTTTTCTTAGGTACATAGCGGAGCCAGTCGCCATATTGTAGATTTTCAAGGCGGGCATCGACAGGAACAGGACAGAAGTCCGTTGAGTGACCGACTTTACCACAACAATGACATATTGTGGGAAGACGCTCACATTGAAGAAAGCAAAACTTAGTGGATGCCCCCCCTGCCAATGGCAACACAGCGCCTAATCGGCTTGGAAGCATCTAATGTTAATCCTACTCGGAGGTAGTCTATCATATTGAAATCGATCTTCCTGGTGTTGATTTTTGTAACTGTTCCAATTAAAGCCCCAAGAGATTCTCCAGTGCGATGGGCGGATTCCTCAGAAGCAAGAAGGACATGGGGGATGTTATAAATACGTACCCAAATATTCATAGTATGAAAAGGGTGATCGTCTAGACTGGTGTTGGGGTTGTATTGCGCAAGGGCGAGCCATTCATCCTTATAAGTCCAAGGTCCCCTGGCCAGAATATCAGCTTTAGTTGTCTCATCTTTAAATCGGATGAGAAACAGATGTGGTTTCACAATACTCATGGAAACAATCTTAGCCGGAGTCCAAATTCCAGTAAAAGCTTTGACGATCACTTGGTCATCTATGTCTTTGGAAGTGCGAAGGTTCCCTAATAGGGTGGATTGTGCGTCCTCCTCAGAAGAATCCCAAGAAATACTGGGTTGAAAAATAGCAGATTGTTCATCTGTAGTGAATTGAAGATTTCTAAGTTGTTGAAGAAAAAACTTAGAATCCATTGAAGAGATGTTATGAAGGGTGAAAGAACGGTTGAAAAAGAAAAGAAAAGAGGGGAGGTTCGGCCAAGGGTACGTGGTAGGCGTAAGAATAATGTAATGAGCCATTGAAATTTTAATTGAGTAAAATACTCTAAAATTGAAATTAAGCAGTATAATCAGATTAAGAAGCCTATAATTAAATATTTAACCTCATAAAATTTGAATTAATTTTATTTTCTGACCGTTTTGTTGGTTTTAAAGCATGCATTTCTGATTGAGCTTTACCATAAAACAATTGAAATTTTAACAGAGTAAAATACTCTAAAATGGAAATTAAGCTATATAATCAGATTCAGAAGCCTATAATTAAATATTTGAACACAAAAATTTAAATTAATCTCAATTTTGTGATTGTTTTGTCGGGTTTAAAGCGTGCATTTCTGATTGGGCTTTAGAATAAAACAGTTGAAATTTTAACTGAGTAAAATACTCTAAAATTGAAATTAAGCTGGTTTAATCAGATTCAAAGCCTATAATTACATATTTGAACTCCTAAAATTTGAATTAATTTTATTTTGTGACAGTTTTGTTGGGTTTAAAGCGTGCATTTCTAATTGAGCTTTACCGTAAAACGATCAAAATTTTAACTGAGTAAAATACTCTAAAATGGAAATTAAGCTGTATAATCAGATTCAGAAGCCTATAATTAAATATTTGAACTCAAAATTTTTTAATTAATCTCAATTTTGTGATTGTTTTGTCGGGATTAAAGCGTGCATTTCTGATTGGGCTTTAGAATAAAACAGTTGAAATTTTAACTGAGTAAAATACTCTAAAATTGAAATTAAGCTGGTTTAATCAGATTCAGAAGCCTATAATTACATATTTGAACTCCTAAAATTTGAATTAATTTTATTTTGTGACAGTTTTGTTGGGTTTAAAGCGTGCATTTCTAATTGAGCTTTACCGTAAAACGATCAAAATTTTAACTGAGTAAAATACTCTAAAATGGAAATTAAGCTGTATAATCAGATTCAGAAGCCTATAATTAAATATTTGAACTCAAAATTTTTTAATTAATCTCAATTTTGTGATTGTTTTGTCGGGATTAAAGCGTGCATTTCTGATTGGGCTTTAGAATAAAACAGTTGAAATTTTAACTGAGTAAAATACTCTAAAATTGAAATTAAGCTGGTTTAATCAGATTCAGAAGCCTATAATTACATATTTGAACTCATAAAATTTGAATTAATTTTATTTTGTGACCGTTTTGTTGGGTTTAAAGCGTGCATTTCTAATTGAGCTTTACCGTAAAACAATCAAAATTTTAACTGAGTAAAATAATCTAAAATGGAAATTAAGCTGTATAATCAGATTCAGAAGCCTATAATTAAATATTTAAACTCATAAAATTTGAATTAATCTCAATTTTGGGATTGTTTTGTCGGGTTTAAAGCATGCATTTCTGATTGGGCTTTAGAATAAAACAGTTGAAATTTTAACCGAGTAAAATACTCTAAAATTGAAATTAAGCTGGTTTAATCAGATTCAGAAGCCTATAATTACATATTTGAACTCATAAAATTTGAATTAATTTTATTTTGTGACCGTTTTGTTGGGTTTTAAGCGTGCATTTCTGATTGAGCTTTACCGTAAAATAATTGAAATTTTAGGTGAGTAAAATGCTCTAAAATTGAAATTAAGCTATATAATCAGATTCAGAATCCCATAATTAAATATTTGAACTCATAAAATTTGAATTAATCTCAATTTTGTGATTGTTTTGTCGGGTTTAGAGCGTGCATTTCTTATTGGGCTTTAGAATAAAACTGTTAAATCTTAAGTGAGTAAAATACTCTAAAATTGAAATTAAGCTGCTTTTATCAGATTCAGAAGCCTATAATTAAATATTTGAACACATAAAATTTGTTTTAATCTCATTTTACAACTGTTTTATAGACTTTAAAGTGTGCATTTCTGATTGGACTTTACAGTAAAACATTTGAAATTTTAACTAAGTAAAATACTCTAAAATTGAAATTAGGCTGTATAATCAGATTCAGAAGTCTATAATTAAATAATTGGAATCTTAAATTTTGAATTAATTTTATTTTGTGACCGTTTTGTTAGGTTTAAAGCGTGCATTTCTGATTGAGCTTTTCAGTAAAACAATTAAAATTTTAACTAAGTAAAATATCCTAAAATTGAAATTAAGCTGTATAATCATATTCAAAAGTCTATAATTAAATAATTGAAATCTTAAAATTTGAATTAATCTCAATTTTGTGAATGTTTTGTCAGGTTTAAAGCATACATTTCTGATTGGACTTTACAGTAAAACAATTAAAATTTTAATTGAGTAAAATACTGTAAAATTGAAATTAAGATGTATAATCAGATTCAGAAGCCTATAATTAAATATTTAAACTCATAAAATTTGTTTTAATCTCATTTCATAGCCGTTTTGTTGAGTTTAAATCGTGCATTTCTAATTGGGCTTTACAGTAAAACAATTGAAATATTAATTGAGTAAATTTCTCTAAAATTGAAATTCAGTAGTATAATCACATTCAGAAGGTTTGAACTTTTAAAATTTGAATTAATCTCATTATAAAACCGTTTTGTTGGTTTTAAAGCGTGCATTTCTGATTGAGCTTTATCGTAAAACAATTGAAATTTTAACTGAGTAAAATACTCTAAAATTGAAATTAAGTTGTATAGTAAGATTCATAAGCCTATAAGTAAATACTTGAACTCATAAATTTGAATTAATCTCAATTTTGTGACTGTTTTGTCGGGTTTAAAGCGTGCAATTCTTATTGGGCTTTAGAATAAAAAAGTTGAAATTTTAATTGAGTAAAATACTCTAAAATTGAAATTAAGCTTGTTTAATCAGATTCAGAAGCCTATAATTAAATATTTGAACTCATAAAAAAATTTAATCTCATTTTATGATCGTTTTATTTAGTTTAAAGTGTGCATTTATGATTGGACTTTACAGTAAAACAGTTGAAATTTTAACTATATAAAATACTCTAAAATTGAAATTTAGTTGTATAATCAGATTCAGAAGCCTATAAATAAATTTTTGAACTCATAAAATTTGAATTAATATCATTTTGTTGTCGTTTTGTTGGGTTTAAAGCATGCATTTCTGATTGAGCTTTACCGTAAAACAATTGAAGTTTTAACTAAGTAAAATACTCTAAAATTGAAATTAAACTGTATAATCAGATTCAGAAGTGTATAATTAAATATTTGAACTCATAAAATTTGAATTAATTTTATTTTGTCACAGTTTTGTTGGGTTTAAAGCGTGCATTTCTGATTGAGTTTTACCGTAAATAATTCAAAATTTAATTGAGTAAAATACTCTAAAATTGAAATTAAGCTGTATAATCAGATTCAAAAGCGTATAATTAAATATTTGAACACATAAAATCTGAATTAATTTTATATTGTGATCGTTTTGTTGGGTTTAAAGCGTTAATTTCTCATTGAGCTTTACCGTAAAGCCTTTGAAATTTTAACTGATTAAAATACTCTAAAATTGAAATTAAGAAGTATAATCAGATTAAGAAGCCTATAATTAAATATTTGACCTCATAAAATTTGAATTAATTTTATTTTGTGACTGTTTTGTTGGTTTTAAAGCGCGCATTTCTGATTGAGCTTTACCGTAAAACAAATGAAATTCTAACAGAGTAAAATACTCTAAAATGGAAATTAAGCTGTATAATCAGATTCAGAAGCCTATAATTAAATATTGGAACTCAAATTTTTTTAATTAATCTCAATTTTGTGATTGTTTTGTCGGGATTAAAGCGTGCATTTCTGATTGGGCTTTAGAATAAAACAATTGAAATTTTAACTGAGTAAAATACTCTAAAATTGAAATTAAGCTGGTTTAATCAGATTCAGAAGCCTATAATTACATATTTGAACTCATAAAATTTAAATTAATTTTATTTTGTGACTGTTTTGTTGGGTTTAAAGCGTGCATTTCTAATTGAGCTTTACCGTAAAACGATCGAAATTTTAACTGAGTAAAATAATCTAAAATGGAAATTAAGCTGTATAATCAGATTCAGAAGCCTATAATTAAATATTTGAACTCAATCTTTCACCAGCTAACTCGGCATCAAAGTTGAGCTTCTTGATTGCCCAATAAACCTTATGCTCTAGCTCGACCGGGAGGTGACATGCCTTGCCATAGACTAACTTAAATGGAGACAACCCTAGGGGGGTTTTGAAAGCTGTTTGGTATGCCCACAAAGCTTCATCAAGCTTTGGTGACCAATCCTTCCTTCTTGGATTCACCACTTTTTCCAAAATTTGCTTGATTTCACAGTTGGAAACCTCGGCTTGCCCATTGGTTTGGGGATGATATGCCATGGCAATTTTGTGTCGCACCCCATATCTTTGTAATGCCTTGGCAATCAACTTGTTGTCAAAGTGGGTGCCTTCATCACTGATGATAGCCCTTGGCGTGCCAAATCTTGTGAAAATGTCATTGTGAAAGAACTTAAGCATGGTCTTTGAATCGTTCCTTGGCGTCGCAATGGCTTCTACCCACTTGGATACATAGTCCACTGCCAAAAGGATGTATAAGTCTCCAAATGAGGATGGGAATGGTCCCATAAAGTCTATGCCCCACACATCAAACAACTCTATCTCCAAAATATTTTGTCGTGGCATTTCATGACGTCTGGAGATATTCCAAGTTCTTTGACATCGATCGCAGGCTTGGTAAAATGCCTGGGCATCTTTGAATAAAGGATTTTCTCATCGGGAAATTCATCTTGTATTTCAATTTTGTCATGACCTTAGTGCCTATCAATGAGCCTAGGTTTAGCACCTCTAGGTCAAATTCTTGCAACAGCAGTATCCATCAAATGAGCCTAGGTTTAGCATCCTTTTTAGTCACTAAGTACTTAATTGTTGAGTGATCGGTGTGAACAATGACCTTAGTGCCTATCAAGTATGACCTAAACTTGTCAAATGTAAATATCACGGCAAGTAGCTCTTTCTCTGTGGTAGTGTAGTTAAGTTGTGCTTCATTTAAAGTACGGCTAGCATAATAAACAACATGAAAAATTTTACCTCGACACTGCCCCAAGATTGCTCCAACGGCGTAGTCGCTTGTATCGCACATCAAATCGAACGGTAAGGTCTAATCTGGGGGAACAACAATTGGTGCAGTGATCAGGCTTCGCTTCAGGTCTATGAAAGCGCCATGGCATTTTTGATCGAACACAAAAGGCTGATTCTGCTGCAACAACATGCACAAGGGCTTGGAGATCTTGGAGAAATCCTTTATGAATCTTCGATAGAATCCCGCGTGTCCAAGGAAACTTCTTATGCCCTTAACATTTGCTGGCGGTGATAGCTTCTCGATCTTAGCTTTGTCTACCTCAATGCCTTTGTGTGAGATTTTATGGCCCAGCACAATACCTTCTATCACCATGAAGTGACATTTCTCCCAATTCAGCACAAGGTCAGCTTCTTCACATCGCTTCAGGACCTTTGCTAAATTGCCAAGACAATTCTGGAAACTGTCTCCAGAAACAAAGAAATCATCCATGAAAATCTCAAGAGTCTTCAACCATATTAGAGAAGATAGCTTGTAAGCAGCGCTGGAAAGTTGTCGAGGCATTACACAATCCAAAGGGCATCCTTCGAAAAGCGTAAGTGCCATAAAGACAAGTGAATGTAGTCTTCTCTTGATCCTCCGGTGCTATAGCTATATTTGGTTATACCCCGAATATCCATCCAAGAAACAATAGAAAAGCGATCCAACATTTGGTCGATCAAGGGTAGAGGAAAGTGGTCCTTCTTCGTAGCCTTGTTGAGCTTGCGATAGTCCATACAAATCCTCCATCTGGTCACTACGCGAGTCGACAATAGCTCATTGTCCTCATTGCTCACCACGGTTGTGCCTCCCTTTTTGGGCACACACTGAACTAGACTTACCCATGAACTGTCCGATATTGGGTAAATAATTCCAGCATCAAGCCATTTGAGAATATCCTTCATAACAACTTGCTTCATAATGGGGTTGAGTCTACGTTGTGGCTCCACAGATTTGCCATGGCATTCTTCCAGAAGAATCTTATGCATACAGATAGTAGGACTAATCCCCTTTAAATCTGCCGTGGTCCATCCTATTGTTCGTTTATGCTGTGACAAAACAACAAGTAGACTTCTCTCTTGATCAGAATTTAGATTTGCAGAAATAATAACAGACAGGGTCTCGTTTTCACCCAGATAAGCATATTTCAAATGCTGTGGAAAAATCTTCAGCTCCAACTTTGGTGCATCGAGTAACGAAGGCTTTGGAGGACTGAATTCCTTGAAATCAAGAGGTTCAAAGCTCGAATGATTTCTAGCTATCAACAAACTAGATTTATGTTCTTCCAATGAAGATTCACTAGCTTCTTCCTCTCCTCCATTCATGTGCTCTTCATACTCATCTAGTTGCACAAAATTGTTGTGAAAAAAATGATCAGCTTCCGTTAATAGCTCATAATCTGCTTCTAAAATGCTCCGACATTCTTCAGAATCATCCATGTACTTGAGAGAACTGTTGATGTTCACGGTCAATCATTGATTTGCTACGTGCATTGTAAGCTCACCCTTCTAACAATCAATGAGAATTCGACCGGTTGCTAGGAAAGGTCTCCCTAAGATAATGAGTGTATTAGCATCAGCCTCACAATCAAGTATAAGGAAGTCGGCTGGAAACACGAATTTGTTCACCCTCACTATGACATCTTCAATCTTCCCCTCACGTCTCACATAGGAACGATCGGCTAGTTGCAATATGACGGATGTTGGTCTCGCATCTCCCATGCCAAGCTTCACGAAAATAGACTTGGGCATCATATTTACACTCGATCCAATATCACAGAGTGCTTTTCCAATGAACTTGTCTCCAATGGACACGGAATAGTGAAGCTGATCTTTTTTTTTCAACGGTAGTGTACTCAAAGCAGAGCAATACTCTTTTGTCGTGGCAATTGTCTCAAACTTCTCCACCTTATGCTTCTTTGTGACTATCTCCTTAAGAAATTTAGCGTAGGTGGGCATCTGGTCAATTGCCTCCAAGAGTGGGACATTTATGTATAACTGATCCAATTTATCAACAAACTTTTTGAACTGGATTTCATCGTTGTGCTTCTTCAGCCTCTGGGGAAAGGGTGGTGGGGTCTAAATTCTTCCACTAGTGGTATAGGAACTGTTTTTGCCGTGGCATTTCTACTCGCTCCTTCGGCAGGTTCCTTCGTCAAACCTTCCTCCTTGTCCTTTTTCTCGAGAATTTGCTCAGGAGGCATTTCTTCTTGCATAGGTTCGGGTAGGGAATACTCAGATTTCTTCACCCCAAACTTATCTTGCTGATTAAGTTGAGTGCCACTTCTTAGTGTGATTACGTTACATTGCTCTTTACCATGCGGCTTAGTGACTTCAGTATCACTCGGCAGAAGTCTAGGATGATGCTCCTTGGTTCTTGATAGTTGTATGCTCTTGAAGCATCGTCTTGGTACTTAGAATAAATTCTTGCATAGTTGCCTCCAAAGAACTGGTATTTGATGATGATGATGCCCCCTTGTTCTGATTATGCCAGGGCATATTCGCTTGAAACTGCTGGGGCTTGTTGTGATTCCGCACTGGGGAATTAAGATTGTTGGTTCCTTGATTTCCCCATGAAAAATTCGGATGTTGTCGTCATCCTGGATTATAGGTGTTTGAGTAGGGATTGTTGTTTCTTCGGTTGTAATTGCTCACATAATTGGCTGTCTCATAGTTTCCTGGGCACTCGCTCTCAAGATGATTCTCATGGCATAATAGACATGCTGAACTGGCCATCTTCACTTCCTTCACTTCGTTGGAACGTTGGATGCTCTGCAACATGTTGGTGATAGCTGAGAGTTGGGCGGATAGTGAATCTTTAACATCAAGCTCGAATGTTCCTTGCGCCTTCCTCCTGGTTCCAAGTCTTGTAGAAGGAAATTGATAATCATTGTTGGCAGTTCTATCAAGTATGTCAAATGCCTCCTCGGATGATTTGTCTAACAAAGTTCCATTTGCCGAGGCATGTAGCATCATCCTAGTAGGTACATTGACTCCATTGTAGAACATCACAACTTGAGTCCAATCTTAAAATCCATGATTTGTACACTTGCGAAGCAATCCCTTGTATCGATCCCAACATAAAAATGCTAAGGCATAACTAGAAGATTACATACAATGTTATGAACCTAAATGCAACTAAATGAACCTATATGAGCCTAAAGACACTCAATAACTTAAGTAAAAAGGCCTAAAATATAGCCTTTTTGTGGAGTTATCAGTATCCGACCATGCCATGAAGATGAAGTGTAAACCGTAACGATCCTAGTGTAGCGAAGCACTGGTTTGAAACCTCTTTTTGTGTAGCGAAACACTGATTTGAAACCTCTGTCTGTGGTAGAAGCATCAAGTATTATATGTTGCCATATACAGATAAGTAGGGTTTTCAGGGTTTTTGATACGCTCCAACTCTCCAATGGTTGTTGTAGAGAGAAGCTTTGGTTGTCTCGACCGTGATTGCAAGCAAGCCTTGATCCTCATACGCGTTCCTTGTTTTTTTGATGAAGAAAAGACGGTGAAATGGTGTAAAGAGGGTTGCGGAAGTATAGGGTATATGTGTAATTGTTAAGGGATGGTTGGGTGATATTTTGGTTAGGGAAATAAATGGAAAAGGTGATAGTGAAGGCTAGGGAAGTCGATTAAGGTGATGGACGAAAGGGTTATGATAGAATGTATGGAAGGTGGTAAAGAAATAGTATTCAAAGGTAACAAAAGTAGAACTTATACTATGAAGCATAAACCCAACTTATAGTATGCTTTGAGGGTGGTATAGGACTTAGACCCTTAGGAAATAAGTTCCTAGAATCTTAAGTATGGGTGGCAAAGATAGGAGACGCCACAAACCTATATAATAGATTTGATAAGTCGATATAGTTCTAAAAAGAACAAGTTTGAGAGTAAACTCACAAAGTAATTTTGTATTGATCAAAGATGTGATTTACAAATGAATTTAAGTCCTATTTATAGTTTTCTAAGAGGTTTGGCCGAAATGGCCTTTAACTATTCGGATAACCATTCATTTGAATGGTGTCTCCCTCCAAATCTATTCAAAAAGATGTAACTTCTCGGTCTACCCTGCACTGTCTTCAGTAATTTGGCCATATCTCGAACTCCCGATATCGGATTGATGCGATTCAACATGCGTTGGAAAGATAAGAGATAGGGGAACAACTTTTCATGAAGATATTGAAACCCAGTTATGCTTGTATCCTGCTCGAAAATGGCAAACAAGTGGACCATTATGAATCTGTCCATTGAAAAGTGCTACCTCTTTGTTTTGGCGCCCACTTTCTTTCCCTCCATGATCTTGGCACCTAATATGAATAATGGACGGACATGATGCTTGGTGACGGGTAGGTGACCTTCGGGTGTTGAGCTTGGAGTGATAGCTAGAGTTGAGGTGAGCTAATCGAGCTGGGAGTGAGCTGGATTGAACTGAGCTATCTAGCTGAAAGACTTAACTAAAGTTTGAAGTTGAAATAAGCTAATCCAGGTTGCCTTTAGCAAAGTGAGCTGGTCCATCAGCTTCCTTATACTCTCTTCTAGTGTGAGGAGTGTTTTGGAGCTAATCCGAATCTCCTAAGGCCTCGTTTTGAATTATGCTTCATTTGAGCTTGTATGGGACTTGTGAGCTGACATGGAGCTATTCTTTAGTCCTTTAAGTACTGTAGGAGTGTTCCATGCATTTCCAAGCTCTTCTGAAGTTGGCTCCTTGTGTTTCTAGCATTGTCTTCCGTTTAGCTTCTTCTGAGCTGACTGAGCTGACACCGAGCTACTATTTACTCCTTGATCTGTAGGTAAGTCCTATGAAGAAAACATAATAATGGAAATAATTAGAATACTTAAAATACTTAACATGAGTTTAGAACTAAGCTAAAACTTTAATCAACGTGGTTATATAATTATTCATTTTTATAGCTTAAGTAATATAACTCTTAAGTAGCTTAATATAAAGTATATAAAAGTAATAAATACTAAGATCAATAAGATAACTCTCCTTTGATCCCATGCGTGAAATGAAACATGAAAGCATGAGATAAATGAGCAGAAATGTGCACACATCATTCCCCTTCTTTTAGGCGATTTGTCCTCAAATCGAAAGGGTTTTCCAATGAATAATTCCTTGATGCAAGGGCGGTCAATTGCTTCAATGATGGAATAAATTGATGAAACTTTTGCTTGAAGTATAGGCCTCCGATAGGGTCATTTTCAAAGAGATCTTTCAGATATCCTTTTTCGAGATAGTCATTCACAACATGTTCCCTTTGGATCCTTCTCTCATACCTCTTGGAATCTCCATACCCCTGGGTGTAGAGACTTGTCCTTTGGATGTGTTGTTCTGAAGCATCACAACTGTTGGTGTATAGATATTTCCTTCGGCTCGAACCATCACATCTCTTAGAATAGGTATTTGCAAAGTGTCTTTTGGTGAAGAATTGAACCACACTTTGACGTGAATCATCATTCCCTTTTCTGGATGTACATATCTTTTCAACAATTTTAAGCTTTGTACCTTTCCAAATGATGTCCCTTGAGTAGGTGGATATTGCTTGCTTAATTTCCTTGAAAAGATTGATTCTGTTGCACCAAATTATCTCAAAATGACAAAGGAATTTGTTATCGTAGGATGTTATGATAATTCCTTTGCTACAAAATACACCATCGTCAGAAAATAAGAAGTTATAAAAAATATATGGAAATAACAAACCATGGTGGGTATTTTAAGGGCGTTGGCTGCTAAATTCTCTTCAAGATTGACAATTCACTTGGAATGTCAATGGTTGCAACTTTTGGATGGCACAAATACTTGTTCTTTGACCAAGAATGATTCTTCATCGTCTAACCATTGCAAATAATATGGGCTTGAATGATTGATCGTCTTGAGTCCTAACTTTTTCACCAAATAAGTGCTAGCAATGTTTGTAAAACTCCCACTGTCTATGATAACAGAGCACACTTTACCATTTACATGGCATCGTGTCTGAAAGATGTTTGATCGTTGTTGATCATCTAGCACGTCTTCGAACCTATTTTCTCTTTTTCCCAAGGATGATGGATTGTTGTAAGAATTTTGGGACATGGTTAGTGAAAATAAAAGAAAAAATATAGACCTCACAACAAACACAAAAAAATCCTCACGGTCTCTCCAAGGAAAAGAAGTTGTTACTCAAATCACTTGTGTTTGCACTTTAGGACTTAATGGCTTTTATTGTCCTTTTCTGATCTCACAACTCTCTTGCCTTTTACCACTCGAATTCTCGTCACAAATTCTTAATAGAACTAAATTAAAACCTGTCAAAACTATTAGTATAGATGTTGTTGGCGTTTGGGCTACAAGATAAGGGTTAGGTTAGAGAAAAGAAAGAGAATGAAGAAATAAGAAAAGGAAGAAAAAGAAAGTGCAAGGACTAATATGAAACTTGTATAAGAATA
Organism: Abelmoschus esculentus; assembly: GCA_035048815.1. Lineage (NCBI taxonomy): Eukaryota > Viridiplantae > Streptophyta > Magnoliopsida > Malvales > Malvaceae > Abelmoschus > Abelmoschus esculentus. The sequence continues at coordinate 7,475,474 of JAUCBN010000051.1, read as the reverse complement.
GAATGAAATAACAAAGGAAAGATAGTACGTTACTACAAAACTTACTTACAAACCAATCGTGAACAATCAAACTTGAGGAACTTCTCCGAGTTGGTCATTTGCTTGTTTTGTGCTTCTTGCCTTCATTTCAAATGTGAATCTGAATTTTTTTTGAACTTTTTTTTACTAATTCAGACTCTTTGAGAGAAATCTGAATTTGCAACTTCTCTCTTTTCTTTTTGCAAATTTCAAAAATTCTCTCTTTTTTTATCAGAACTGAAATTCACAAGAAGGAGGCTTACTTGAATCTACCTTAGCTCTGATACCATATGATATGCTCCAACTCTCCAATGGTTGTTGTAGATAGAAGCTTTGATTGTCCCGACCATGATTGCAAGCAAGCCTTGATCCTTGTACATTTTTCTTGTTTTTTGATGAAGAAAAGATGGTGAAATGGTGTAAAGAGGGTTGCGGAAGTATAGGGTATATGTGTGATCGGTAAGGGATGGTTGGGTGATATTTTGGTTAGGGAAATAAATGGAAAAGGTGATAGTGAAGGCTAGGGAAGTCGATTAAGGTGATGGATGAAAGGGTTAGGATAGAATGTATGGAAGGTGGTAAAGAAAGAGTATTAAAAGGTAACAAAAAGTAGAACTTATGCTATGAAGCATAAACCCAACTTATAGTATGCTTTGAGGCTGGTATAGGTGATACGAATATGGTTGCGGAATATCCGAATTTGTATTTGTGATTGCCCGATCGTGATTCTAGTAAGTAACTAAAATGAAAAATAGGAACTTTAAAATGAAACCTATAAGATGATATGAAATGGATAGATAATATAGTGAAATGGAATGATGATAAGATGGTTGTTGTGCTTAGGATGAAGTATGGAAAATATGTATGTATGGAAGATGGAAGTGAAGAGAAGAAATGTAATTGATGGTGCGGTGTAAACAAAGGAGGAACCAACACTAAAAAGTGAAGACCCGTTCCTAAAGAGTTTTTAAACCGTGACTTAGGTGAAAGGCTAATGGATTGTGACCCTCTAGCTATAAGAACTAGGAACCAGCAATATAAAAAGATGAAAAGGGATGAATGCCACAAGAACAATCTTTCAAGCCAATACAGTTCAAAAAGAACTATAAAAGAGAAACACTCTCAAGTTATAATATATGCCAAAAGTTGTCCCTTTTACAATGAAATGAGTGCCTATTTATAGGAGTAAGACAACAACAAATTGATTGGCCTAGACAAAGATTAAAGACTCATTATTCTAGTGTTAAAGGCCTATTAATTTGTAGGTTATCATATCTCCTATTGACAGCCAAAAAGTTTGATCTAGAAGGATGAATGTGGACATTCTTAGGATGAATGTAGACATACATATCATCCACAAGTAGAAACCCTTGGGCTGATGGTTGAGTAAGTTTTCATTCATCCTCACTTAAGGGGATATTATAAAGCATTGAATTCATCAATTGAATGGTCTCTTGAATTCTTGGAAGAAGCATCTTGTGACTATTCCCGTATTGAATTTCCAGCATGCACTGTCTTCAATAATTTAATCATATCTTAAGCTCTTGATATCGTATTGAGGTGATTCAAAGTGCGTTGGAAAGATAAGGAATAGGGGAATAAGTTTTCAGAAGACCTCAAGACTCAAATATGCTCGTATCCAATCCAAAAATGGCAGACAAGTTGACTGATATTCCTTGAATTCCCTCCTTAAGTATTGTTTTAATTGTTGCCTTTACTCTCCTTTAAGTGGTGATAATGAAGACTTTTATTACATGTCTTTTCTTGCTTGCTTGCTGAAACTGACAGCCTTAAAGTGATGTAAAGACTCTCTTGAAAGCCTTAAAACCATTGCTGGAAATAACAACCTTCAAGTGGTGTAATTGCTCCATTGAATTGCATTGTAACCAATCAACCTTGATGTGTCTTCAAGGGTCTTTAATTGATGTAAATGCCTTGTCATTCCTGAGAATATGATCAGCCATTTGCTCCAAAAGAATATCTTAGATGAAATATATAAGCAAACATTAGATAACAACTTTATTCAATAAAAATGAAAGTGAATGCATAAAACAAATTTAATGAGCTAGTTTAATTAATGAAACTAGTTACATTGAATGATCTAGTTTAATTAATTAACTCACACACTAAATTAACTCATAAACATAAGAGAACTAACATGCTTTAAGTGAACTATCATGCATTAATTAAACTAATAAACTTAATTGCACTACATGCTTAAATGATCATCAAGCATTATTTATTCATGCACACATGCTGAAACTAAATTTAAAAAACTTAAGAAAGAACTCATGCAAACTCATGCACAAGTAGGAGGTTGTATTGTTCCAACAAAGTTGGTGTTGCATTCTCTAATTTCCAGCCTTGAATAAATAGATTTCCCGTGGCCTCTTGGAATTTTATGGTTTTAGCACGAGTCATAGGTCCAATAGGAAATTCTTCTGGTTCATTGTTGGATGTGATCATATCATTCCCTCCCTCTTGAGAGCGATTTGTCCCCAAATCGTCACCTACATCAAATGGAGATAAATCCGCCACATTAAATGTTGCACAGACATTAAACTCACCTGGGAGGTCTAATTGATAGGCATTATCATTGATACGCTTGATCACTTGAAAAGGACCATCCCCTCCAGGCATCAATTTTGATTTGCGTTGGGCTGGAAATCTTTCTTTTCTCATGTGTAGCCAAACCCAATCTCCCGGCTCAAATATAATTCGTTTACGTCCCTTGTTAGCTTGTTGCTCATATTGCCTAGTTCTCTTTTCAATATTGTCCCGCACTTGTTGATGGAGTTTCTTGACAAATTCAGACTTGTTTCTTCCATCTTTATTCACAATTTGATCAGCGGGCAAAGGTAATAAATCCAATGGAGTTGAGGGATTGAAACCATACACTATTTCGATTGGTGACATTTTAGTGGCAGAATGAATGGATCGGTTGTAAGCAAACTCCACATGTGGAAAGCTTTCCTCCCATGTCCTCAAATTCTTTTTGATGATTATGCTCAACAACATGGATAACACCCGGTTCACCACTTCAGTTTGACCATCTGTTTGTGGATGGCAAGTTGTGGAAAACAACAACTTGGTTCCAATCCTGCTCCATAATGTTCTCCAAAAATGGCTTAAGAACTTCACATCTCGATCAGATACGATAGTTCTTGGAACACCATGCAATCTCATGATTTCCCTGAAAAATAAATTAGCAACATGTGAAGTATCATTAGTCTTATTACAAGGAATAAAATGAGCCATTTTAGAGAATCGATCCACTACTACAAAGATGGAATCTTTGTTATTCTTTGTACGTGGCAGCCCAAGTACAAAATCCATGGATATGTCTACCCAAGGTGCATTAGGAATAGGTAGTGGGGTATATAGGTCATGGGGCATGACTTTTGACTTGGCCTTTCTGCATGTGATACAATGCTCACATAGCTTCTCAACATCTCGTTTCATCTTTGGCCAATACAAGTGCTCTTGAAGCATGTTCAACGTCTTTGCTACTCCAAAATGTCCCATTAATCCTCCACCATGTGCTTCCTTAAGGAGCAACTCTCGAATGGATCCTTGTGGAATGCAAAGCTTCCCTTTCTTGAATAGGTATCCATCATCTCTATAAAACTTATCATGTGCACCTTTCTCACAGATTTTGTATACTTCACCAAAATCATGGTCAAACTCGTATAATTCGTTAATGAAAGCAAAACCCAACAATTTAGAGTCTAAGGTGTTAAGAAGGGCATACCTACGTGATAGTGCATCAGCAACAATGTTTTCCTTACCCTTTTTATACTTGATCACATAAGGGAAGGCTTCAAGAAACTCAACCCATTTGGCATGTCTCTTGTTTAGCTTATGTTGACCCTTGATGTGCTTTAATGCCTCATGGTCTGTATGGATGATGAATTCTTTAGACCATAGGTAATGCTGCCAAGTTTCCAATGCCCGAATTAGTGCATACATCTCCTTATCATAGGTTGGATAATTGAGTGTAGCTCCACTCAATTTCTCACTAAAGTAGGCTATGGGGCGTCCTTCTTGAGATAAAATTGCTCCAATTCCTAAACCTGAAGCATCACATTCAACCTCAAAAACTTTGTTAAAATCAGGTAAAGCTAACAATGGTGCATTAATTAAACAATCCTTAATCAGGTTAAAGGATTTCTCTTGTTCTTCACCCCAAAAGAAGTTGGAATTCTTTTTAATGACTCCGGTTAAAGGAGCAGTTAAGGTGCTGAAATTAGGTACAAACCGACGATAGAAGCTTGCTAAACCATGAAATCTTCTAACTTGGCTAATGCTTGTTGGTCTAGGCCATTCTTCAATTGCCTTAACCTTCTCTCTATCAACTTCTAATCCATCTGCACTCACAACAAAACCTAGGAAAACAACCTTGTTAGTGCAAAATATGCATTTTTGTAGATTAGCATAAAGTCTTTCATTTCTCAAAACATCTAACATTGACCTTAGATGTTGAACATGTTCATTCAAACTCTTGCTATAGATAAGAATATCATCAAAATACACTACACAAAACTTACCCAAGAATTGTCTAAGGATGCGATTCATTAATCTCATAAAAGTGCTTAGTGCATTAGTTAGACCGAACGACATAACCAACCACTCATATAATCCTTGTTTAGTCTTGAATGCAGTTTTCCACTCATCCCCTTCTCGCATTCGAATTTGATGGTAACCAATTTTAAGATCAATCTTAGAGAAGACATTAGAACCACTAAGCTCATCTAACATATCATCTAAACATGGAATAGGATGACGATACTTTACCGTTATTTTGTTCACCGCACGACAGTCCACACACATGCGCCATGTACCATCTTTCTTAGGCACAAGTAAAACAGGTACTGCACAAGGACTAAGGCTCTCTCTAACATAACCCTTTTCTATCAAATCTGAAACTTACCTTTGTAACTCCTTAGTTTCCTCGGGGTTACATCGGTAAGCTGGTCGGTTAGGAATGATAGCACCAGGAACAAAGTCAATTTGATGCTCTATTCCACGAATTGGAGGCAGTCCACTTGGAATCTCTTCTGGAAATAGGTCTTCATATTCCTGCAACAATGAAACAATAAAAGATGGAAGATTTGGGTCAAGATCGTTAGTGCTTAAAAAACTCTCCTTGTACATAAGTATAAGAACCATCTTTTCCGAAAACAAATTCTTTCTTATCTCTTTTTCTTTAGCAAAAATGCTAACTCTCTTTTTCTTCTTCTTTTTCTCTCTCTTTTTTTCCGCTCGGATGTTACCTCACTCTCCTTTTCTCTTCTCTCAATTTTGATATCACTCTCTTTGGCTTTTTCAAAGCTTTCTCTTAAATGAGGTTAATCTTTGTGAACTTGCTTTGGTGAAAGTGGGGCTAAAGTGATCTTCCTTGCTTCATGGGTGAAGGTATACCGATTGGTATAACCATCATGTATGACTCTCCTATCAAACTGCCATGGTCTTCCTAACAAGAAATGACCGGCGTGTATTGGCACAACATCACATAACACCTCGTCTTTATACTTGCCAATGGAAAAAGGCACAATAACTTGTTTGATCACTTTAAATTCTCCTCCATCATTAAGCCACTGCAACTTGTAGGGATGTGAATGCTTGGTAGTTTCTAGGCCAAGTTTATTTACCATTAAAGTACTAGCAACGTTAGTGCAACTACCACCATCGATAATGACAAAGCATACCTTTCCATTAATATGGCAGCGAGTATGGAAAATGTTCTCGCATTGCTAATCCTCATCAATTGCTTGCATGCTTAGGCTCCTTTTAACAACAAGGACCTCTCCATCTACAACATGTTCCAACTCTTCTTCTTCTTCAAATTCTTTTTCATCATCTTCCTCCTCCTCTTGGCCAGTTTCGATCTCTCCATCATCACGGATGAACATAGTGTTGCGGTTAGGGCATTGGCTAGCAATGTGACCTCTCCCCAAACACTTGAAGCATTGTACATCACGGGATCAAACTGGCATGGCTGGACTCTTTCCCTTGTTGGTTTCGGTGATGGGTTTGATATTCTTTGATGGTCCGGCTCGTTCATTAGGAGTAAAGGATAGATTCTTTTTTAAGTTACCTTGCCCCCATTTGGAAGTAGAACCTCCATAGACTCGTGTTGCACCTTTCCTTTTAAGTTGTTTCTCCACCTTCATGGCCATAAGAACCATGTCTTATATTTCCATATAATGTTGCAACTCAACAATGGCTGCAATTGTGGCTTCTCGATCCTCATCAATGTTGGCTCGGATCATGGCTACTTCCATCTCTTTATAATAATCCTCAACACTACGATTGCCTTGTGTAAGGTTTTGAAGTTTGTTAAACAACTCTCTATGGTTAGTGAGTTGGAATGAATCTTCTACGCATCACAGCTTTCATCTCATTCCAAGTAGAAATAGGATGTTCACCATTGCGTCTCCTGCTAGATGTCAATTGATCCCACCATATAAGTGCGTAATCCATAAACTCAATGGCTGCGAGTTTTACCTTTTTAAGCTCTGAATAGTTATGGCACTCAAAGATGTGTTCAACCTTCTTTTCCCATGCAAGGTATGCTTCTGGATCCGTTCTTCCTTGGAAAGGAGGAATGGTAATCTTGATGTTGCTGAGATTATCATCCACTCTTGGACGTGCTCTTTGGCCTTGTTGTGCCATACTATGTTGGGATGATTGATCATGTTCATGTACATCATCAACCCCTTCAGGATACTCCTCATTACCATGATAAGCTTGTGAAATTTCAAGTTGGTCAATTCGTTCTAATAAGGGCTCCAATTGCTGTTGAATCATCTTTGCCATTGCTTGTAGCAATGCTTGGTTTTGCAAATTGGGAACTCCTTCACCACTATGACCAGATCTTTGTCACATGATTAGATAAAAAAATTAAACCTCACCAACGCAAATCCTCACCTTTCCACTCCAAAGAAAATGCACTCACACTCGTGTTTCACTCGGGATAGGCTTTTTCCCTTAATGCACACTCTTGCCTTTTACCACTCTTTCTCTCTTTTCTAAGTCCTTAGAGAACTTACTCAAGGCTCAACAAGCTTTCTTTGTGGAATTTGGCTGAAACAAACTGGTTAGGAAAGGAAAAAAAATAGGTAGCAAACGGATGCTAAAAAGATAAAATAGGAATCTAAAGAAAATGTGATAAAAAAATATAACCAAACCTCTTTTTACTTTTAAGATACGATCCCTCCCTCTTGATTTTTTTTTCAATTTTGGATTTTTTTCAATTTTTTTATTTTTTTTGCAATTTTTTGGAGATGAATCGAACAACTTACTGAATCGATGTAGCTCTGATACCAATTGATACGAATCCGGTTGCGGAATATCCGAATTTGTATTTGTGATTGTCCGATCGTGATTCTAGTAAGTAACTAAAATGAAAAATACGAACTTTAAAATGAAACCTATAAGATGATATGAAATGGATAGATAATATAGTGAAATGGAATGATGATAAAATGTTTGTTGTGCTTAGGATGAAGAAAATATGTAGTATGGAACATGGAAGTGAAGAGAAGAAATGTAATTGATGGTGCGGTGTAAACAAAGGAGGAACCAACACTAAAAAGTGAAGACTCGTTCCTTAAGAGTTTTTAAACCATGACTTGGGTGAAAGGCTAATGGATTGTGGCCCTCTAGTATAAGAACTAAGAACCAGCAATATAAAAAGATGAAAAGGGATGAATGCCACAAGAACAATCTTGCAAGCCGATAAAGTTCAAAAAGAACTATAAAAGAGAAACACTCTCAAGTTATAATATATGCCAAAAGTTGTCCCTTTTACAATGAAATGAGTGCCTATTTATAGGTGTAAGACAACAACAAATTGATTGGCCTAGACAAAGATTAAAGACTCATTATTCTAGTGTTAAAGGCCTATTAATTTGTAGGTTATCATATCTCCTATTGACAGCCAAATAGTTTGATCTAGAAGGATGAATGTGGACATTCTTAGGATGAATGTAGACATACATATCATCCACAAGTAGAAACCCTTGGGCTGATGGTTGATTAAGTTGTCATTCATCCTCACTTAAGGAGCTATTAGAAAGCATTGAATTTAGCAATTGAATGGTCTCTTGAATTCTTGGAAGAAGCATCTTGTGACTATTCCCGTATTGAATTTCCAGCATGCACTGTCTTCAATAATTTAATCATATCTTAAGCTCCTGAATCGGATTGAGGTGATTCAAAGTGCTTTGGAAAGATAAGGAATAGGGGAATAAGTTTGAAGAAGACCTCAAGACTCAAATATGCCCGTATCCAATCCAAAAATGGAGAACAAGTTGACTGATATTCCTTGAATTCCCTCCTTAAGTATTGTTTTAATTGCTGCCTTTACTCTCCCTTAAGTGGTGATAATGAAGACTTTTATTGCATGTCTTTTCTTGCTTGCTTGTTGAAACTGACAGCCTTAAAGTGATGTAAAGGCTCTCTTGAAAGCCTTAAAACCATTGCTGGAAATAACAACCTTCAAGTGGTGTAATTGCTCCATTGAATTGCATTGTAACCAATCAACCTTGATGTGTCTTCAAGGGTCTTTAATTGATGTAAATGCCTTGTCATTCCTGAGAATATGATCAGCCATTTGCTCCAAAAGAATATCTTAGCTGAAATATATAAGCAACCATTAGATAATAACTTTATTCAATAAAAATGAAAGTGAATGCATGAAACAAATTTAATGAGCTAGTTTAATTAATGAAACTAGTTACATTGAATGATCTAGTTTAATTAATTACCTCACACACTAAATTAACTCATAAACATAAGAGAACTAACATGCTTTAAGTGAACTATCATGCATTAATTAAACTAATGAACTTAATTGCACTACATGCTTAAATGATCATCAAGCATTATTTATTCATGCACACATGCTGAAACTAAATTTAAAAAACTTAAGAAAGAACTCATGCAAACTCATGCACATGTAGGAGGTCGTATTGTTCCAATAAAGTTTGTGTTGCATTCTCTAATTTCCAGCCTTGAATAAATAGATTTCCCATGGCCTCTTGGAATTTCTTGGTTTTAGCACGAGTCATAGGTCCAATAGGAAATTCTTCTGTTTCATTGTTGGATGTGATCATATCAATAGGACTTAGACCCTTAGGAAATAAGTTCCTAGAATCTTAAGTATGGATGGAAAAGATAGGAGACGCCACAAACCTATATAATAGATTTGATAAGTCGATATAGTTCTAAAAAGAACAAGTTTTCTATTTATAGTTTGTATTGGTCAAAGATGAGATTTACAAATGAATTTAAGTCCTATTTATAGTTTTCTATGAGGTTTGGCCAAAATGGCCTTTAACTATTCAGATAACCATTCATTTGAATGGTGTCTCCCTCCAAATCTATTCGAAAAGATGTAACTTCTCGGTCCAGCCTGCACTATCTTTAGTAATTTGGCCATATCTCGAACTCCCGATATCTGATTGATGCGATTCAACATGCGTTGGAAGGATAATATATAGGGGAACAACTTTCATGAAGACATCGAAACCCAATTCTGCTTGTATCCTGCTCTAAAATGGCAAACTAGTGGACCATAATGAATTTGTCCATTGAAAAGTGCTACCTCTTTGTTTTGGCGCCCACTTCCTTTCCCTCCATGATCTTGGCGCCTAATATGAATAATGGACGGACATGATGCTTGGTGAAGGGTAGGTGATCTTCGGGTGTTGAGCTTGGAGTGATAGCTAGAGTTGAGGTGAGCTAATCGAGCTGGGAGTGAGCTGGATTGAACTGAGCTATCTAGCTGAAAGACTTAGCTAAAGTTTGAAGCTGAAATAAGTTAATCCGGGCTACCTTTAGCAAATTGAGCTGGTCCATTAGCTTCCTTATACTCTCTTCTACTGTGAAGAGTGTTTTGGAGCTAATCCGAATCTCCTAAGGCCTCATTTTGAATTATGCTTCATTTGAGCTCGTATGGGACTTGTGAGCTGACATGGAGCTATCCTTTAGTCCTTTAAGTACTGTAGGAGTGTTCCATGCATTTCCAAGCTATTCTGAAGTTGGCTCCTTGTGTTTCTAGCATTGTCTTCCGTTTAGCTTCTTTTGAGCTGACTGAGCTGACACCGAGCTACTATTTACTCCTTGAGCTGTAGGTAAGTCCTATGAAGAAAACATAATAATGGAAATAATTTGAATACTTAAAATAACTTAACATGAGTTTAGAACTAAGCTAAAACTTTAACAATGTGGTTATAATAACTATTCATTTTTATAGCTTAAGTAATATTACTCTTAAGTAGCTTAATATAAAGTATATAAAAGTAATAAATACTAAGATCAATAAGATTACTCCCCTTTGATCCCATGCGTGAAATGAAGCATGAACGCATGAGATAAATGAACAAAAATGCGCACACATCAAAAACGGTCGCAAAGTGAGATTAATTCAAATTTTATGAGTTCAAATATTTAATTAAGCGCTTTTGAACATGATTATGCAACTTAATATCAAATTAAGCATTTTAATCGCATAAAATTTCAATAGGATCGCTATAAAGCCCATTTGGAAATGAGTGCTTTAAACCCAACAAAACGATCAAAAAATAAGATTAATTCAAATTTTATGAGTTCAAATATTTAATTATGGACTTTTTTAACATGGTTATACAACTTAATCTCAATATTAGAACATTTTATTCGGTTAAAATTTCAACGGATTCATTGTAAAGCCCAATTAGAAATGCACGCTTTAAACCTTATAAAATAGTCAAAAAAAGATTAAATTAAATTTTATGAGTTCAAATATTTAATTATGAACTTTTGAATATTTTTAAACATCATAATCTCAATTTTAGAGCATTTTACGATGATATAAATTCAACGGGTTTACTTTAAAGCCCATTAAGAATTGCACGCTTTAAACTGAACAAAACGATCGCAAAATGAGATTAATTCAAAATTTATGAGTTCAAATGTTTAATTATGGGCTTTTGAACATGATTATACAGCTTAATCTTAATTTTAGAATATTTTACTCGGATAAAATTTCGACGGGATCAATATAAATCCCATTTAGAAATGCTTGCTTTAAACCCAACAAAATTGTCATAAAATGATATTAATTCAAATTTTATGAGTTCAAATATTTAATTATAGGCTTTTGAATATGATTTTATAGCTTAATATCAATTTTAGAGCATTTTTCTCAATTAAAATTTGAACGGGTTTTCTACTCGGTTAAAATTCCAACGGATGTGTGTTTTCTCTCCTCTCCTCTCTCCTCTCTCTTCCCTCTCCCATGTCTCTTTTTCTCTTTTTCACCTCTCCTCCTCCTCCCTCCCTCCGCCGCCGCCACCATGCTGCTTCTTTGATAAGTCGTTCTCAAGCCATCTTCACCATCCTACCATCCTTTGGAGAGGGAGATACACACCCGTTGCTGATCTACGAAGGTATACTCGACTTCGGTTCCATTATCTTATTTTCATTCCTTTTTTCTTTGCTCTTTTTTTTCCCATGATGCCTCCACATTAATAGCCTTCTCTGATGTTCTCTTGGGAGACTGGTTTATCGATTATCTTTGGAATGATTTTCACCCCATCGGTTGTCGATCTCATAGGCTTACTAAGGAATATATTGAGTGGATCGAATTCTCTTCTTTATGCTTTACCAATACTTATGATTTTCCCTTTGTTGTTGTTTATTTCTTTCTTACTTTTGGTACGATATTTTTGATAGAGTTTGGTTTCGGCCATCCACTTTTACATTATATGATAACCATGTTGTTCGCATATTCTCTTATCTTTCTTGATTTTCTTGTTGATGATCCTCAGTTGAATTTGATAAGGATCTGGTTTGTCGTTTTATCTTGGTTTTTTACCCTCATACCACCCTTCAAAAGGGCTTACTCCAACATCTTTTACGATGTATTCTATTTCAACAAGACTATTTGTTGGCTTGATCTCCATCTTGAAGACGATCATAGCAAAGGAACTCGTAGGAATGTATGTTCTCGGTTCCCTATCATTCCAATTAACATGAGAAGTTTGAAGCCCTTACAACTCTTTGTTTGCAATCCAACTCAACTCCTTCTCGGTGTCCAAGTCCGGATCAAACGTTTATGTAGGATCTCTTATTATCCCTTGATTGATAATAAATATTTTTAAACAGCCAAATCGTCGGCTATGATGCAACATGTCTCCATTAAAGTGAGTTACTTTTATCATAGAAATACGGCTCCCGATCAGGACTACTTTGGTTTGCCCATTCCTCTTGTCGACGCGAATCGATGGAGAACGGCTCACGCCCCTCGAGTTTAGTTTCCTTGTTAACTTCATGTTTATACCACCCTTTATAACGGAGTTATCTAACACCATCTATGGTGTATTACCGTCAACAAAACATTCTTGTGTAATTGCAACCCTTCTGTTCACGATTCCTTGGATGTATTCTAATCAAGTTTTGTTAGTGTTTTTTCTATCTTCTCCTATTCTTTCAGCTTCTGACATTGTTGCTTGCAATGTTTATTTACCTTTTAACTTGTTTATTTACCTTGTGTGGCAAGAAGTTTCAAGCATGGTCGAGTTTACTACAGGCCCCGTTGTTGCTTTCCCTAATGCCATGATGTTTTGGAAGCATGGCTCAACACTCCAGTTAGAGTATATAAGACGTGAACAAGGATCTGGTTTGGCTTCCTTGATAAGCTTACTTTCTCCACAAGGTTTCTTTTTGCTCCATGTTTACACCAAAGATAACACATTCGACTTCCTTTTGGTTGTAAGTATCTCTTGGTTAATTTTCAAAGAGTTTTCACTTGTTCCATGGTTTCCTAAATGCCATGTATACCTTTTACCCTATTCTTTATATCATGTTCCTCCTTTTCTCTCTATTGCTTTTATATTTTTAGTTTGTCCTCGGTTTACTAGGTTTGATTATATTTTTTTCTACGGCTTTTCCTCTGATCCTTATTCAAGTGATACGGGGCTGGTTGTGAAGAAACAACATTCTTCGTTCATTCACGGACCTAGGATTATAGCAAGTATTCCTCTGCAGCAAAAACAAACATAGTGTTGTGTTAGGATGTTAAAAAGACTTAAAATAAAAAGAAAAATCAGAATTGAGGGAGAAACAAAAACAAACATAGTGTTGTGTTAGGATGTTAAAAAGACTTAAAAATAAAAAGAAAAACCAGAATTGAGGGAGAAAGAAGTTGCTGAAAATTTTTGGACAGATTGAAGGTTGAAGATGAAGTTCTTCAAGCATTCATCAGTTAAAATTTCAACTATTTTACTGTAAAGCCCAATCAAAAATGCTTGCTTTACACCTAACAAAATGGTCACAAAATGAGACTAATTCAAATTTTATGAGTTCAAATACTTAATTATAGGCTTCTGAATATGATTATACAACTTAATTTCAATTTTTGAGTATTTTACTCGGTTAAAATTTCAACTGTTTTACTGTAAAGCCCAATCAGAAATGCACGCTTTACACCCAACAAAACGGTCACAAAAATGAGATTAATTCAAATTTGATGAGTTCAAATATTTAATTATAAGCTTATGAATCTGATTATACTACTTAATTTCAATTTTTTAGAGTATTTTACTCTGTTAAAATTTTAATTGTTTTACTCTAAATCCCAATAAGAAATACAAGCTTTAAACCCAACAAATCGGTTACAAAATAAGATTAATTAAAATTTTATGAATTCAAATATTTAATTATAGACTTCTGAATCTGATTACACAGCTTAATTTCAATTTTAGAGTATTTTACACAGTTAAAATTTTAATTGTTTTACTGTAAAGCCCAATTAGAAATGCATGCTTTACACCCAACAAAACGGTCACAAAATGAGATTAATTCAAATTTTATTAGTTCAAATATTTAATTTTAGGCTTCTGAATCTGATTATACAACTTAATTTCAATTTTAGAGTATTTTACTTGGTTAAAATTTTAATTGTTCCAGACTCTCTTCTCATCCTCTTCTCCTATTATTGCATCTTCCATTTTGGAAAATATTCCAAATATTGTTTCTGAGACCATGAACAATGACCTCAATAAGAATTTCACAACAGACGAAATTATAACTGCTTTTCGTGATATTGATCCAAGGAAAGCCCCGGGGGTTGACGGATTTCTGAGTGGTTTCTTTAGGAAGCACTGGGATATCCTTGGCTAGGACTTTATAAACCTCTGTCTTAGACTCCTAAGTGGGTCTGTTAGCATGAAAGAGGTCAATCGTACTATCATAGTTCTTATACCCAAAATTGTTGGTTTTCTCTCATTGCACCAATTCTCCTTCCTGATAACAGTTCTATGGAATTTATGGAACCATCGTAATGACTTTGTCCATAACAATCATCTTCAACCACCATGGTTGACTGTATCCAACGCACAAAAACTTTTCGACGATTATACATCAGCCAATGATGCTCTCCATCTAAGATCCCGACTAGCTAAGCCCACCTTTGCTCATGCTAGATGGACGAAACCGGATCGCGGTTTCGTTAAGGTTAACACGGATGGCACCTTTGACCCAATTTTAAAGGGAGCTGCTGCAGGTGTCATCGCTCGGGATTCTTCAGGTTCTGTCCTTGGTGGACGCTCTATGCCCCTTGCCTTCTGCCCGGATCCGGCTTCTGCCGAAGCTCTTACCATTTTGGAAGGACTTAATTTTGTTGTTGATAATGGCTGGACTAATGTCATCCTTGAGACCGATTTTGCATCCATCGCCAACAAAGTTAACAACACTCATCATCACGATCTATCCACGGTGCAAACTTTAGTATCTCAAATTCGTTCTACTCTTAGTACTTTGCCTGATTGTAAGATTTGTTACGTACCTAGAGAAGCAAATGTTGTATCCCATGTCCTAGCTACTAGGGCTATGCGTTCTTTTCTATCTTTCTCTTTTGATTGTAATTTTCCCAATTTTATACGGGCTTCTGTAAACTCGGAGAGGTTCTCCTCTTCTTCTCAATAAAACCATGGGTACTCTTTTCCCCATAGGGGCCTACTAACCTATCGAGGTGAAAGGCTATAGGGTTTTTTTAATGAGGCCCTTTCATTCATAAAAAATTTTCAATTGTTTTACTGTAAAGCCCAATCAGAAATGCACGCTTTAAACCCAACAAAACGGTCACAAATTTTGATTAATTCAAATTTTATGAGTTCAAATATTTAATTATAGGCTTCTGAATCTAATTCTGCAGCTTAATTTCAATTTTACAGTATTTTACTCGGTTAAAATTTCAACTGTTTTACTGTGAAGCCCAATCAGAAATGCATGCTATACACCCAACAAAACGGTCACAAAATGAGATTAATTCAAATTTTATTAGTTCAAATATTTAATTATAGGCTTCTGAATCTTATTCTACAACTTAATTTCAATTTTAGAGTATTTTACTCGGTTAAAATATCAATTGTTTTACTGTAAAGCCCAATCAGAAATGCACGCTTTAAACCCAACAAAACGGTCACAAATTTTAATTAATTCAAATTTTATGAGTTCAAATATTTAATTATATGATTCTAAATCTGATTCTACAGCTTAATTTCAATTTTAGAGCATTTTACTCGGTTAAAATTTCAATTGTTTTACTGTAAAGCCTAATAAAAAATTCACGCTTTAAACCCAACAAAACAGTCACAAAATGAGATTAATTCAAATTTTATGAGTTCAAATATTTAATTATAGGCATGTAAATCTGATTATACAACTTAATTTCAATTTTAGAGTATTTTAATCAGCTAAAATTTCAAATGCATGTTTTAGACCCAAAAAAACGGTCACAAAATGAGATTAATTCAAATTTTATGAGTTCAAATATTTAATTATGGACTTTTGAATCAATTTATACAGCTTAGTTTTAATTTTAGAGTATTTTACTCGTTTAAAATTTCAACTATTTTACTATAAAGCCCAATCAGAAATGCATGCTTTAAACCCAACAAAACGAACACAAAATGAGATTAATTCAAATTTTATGAGTTCAAATATTTAATTATAGGCTTCTGAATCTTATTCTACAACTTAATTTCAATTTTAGAGTATTTTACTCGGTTAAAATATCAATTGTTTTACTGTAAAGCCCAATCAGAAATGCACGCTTTAAACCCAACAAAACGATCACAAATTTTGATTAATTCAAATTTTATGAGTTCAAATATTTAATTATACGATTCTAAATCTGATTCTACAGCTTAATTTCAATTTTAGAGCATTTTACTCGGTTAAAATTTCAATTGTTTTACTGTAAAGCCTAATAAAAAATTCACGCTTTAAACCCAACAAAACAGTCACAAAATGAGATTAATTCAAATTTTATGAGTTCAAATATTTAATTATAGGCATGTAAATTTGATTATACAACTTAATTTCAATTTTAGAGTATTTTAATCGGCTAAAATTTCAAATGCACGTTTTAGACCCAAAAAAACGGTCACAAAATGAGATTAATTCAAATTTTATGAGTTCAAATATTTAATTATGGACTTTTGAATCAATTTATACAGCTTAGTTTTAATTTTAGAGTATTTTACTCGTTTAAAATTTCAACTATTTTACTATAAAGCCCAATCAGAAATGCATGCTTTAAACCCAACAAAAGGAACACAAAATGAGATTAATTCAAATTTTATGAGTTCAAATATTTAATTATAGGCTTCTGAATCTTATTCTACAGCATAATTTCAATTTTAGAGTATTTTACTTAGTTAAAATTTCAATTGTTTTACTGTAAAGTCTAATTAGAAATGCACGCTTTACACCCAACAAAACGATCACAAAATGAGATTAATTCAAATTTTATGAGTTCAAATATTTAATTATAGGTTTCTAAATTTGATTATATAGCTTAATTTTAATTTTTGAGTATTTTACTTAGTTAAAATTTCAACTGTTTTACTGTAAAGCCCAATCAGAAATGCACGCTTTACACCCAACAAAACGGTCACAAAATGAGATTAATTCAAACTTTATTAGTTCAAATATTTTATTATAGGATTCTAAATCTGATTACGGCTTAATTTCAATTTTAGAGCATTTTACTCTGTTAAAATTTCAATTGTTTTACTGTAAAGCCCAATAAAAAATGCACGCTTTAAACCCAACAAAACAGTCACAAAATGAGATTAATTCAAACTTTATGAGTTCAAATATTTAATTATAGGCATCTGAATCTGATTATACAACTTAATTTCAATTTTAGAGTATTTTAATCGGTTAAATTTCAATTGTTTTACTGTAAAGCACAATCAGAAATGCACGTTTTACACCCAAAATAATGGTCACAAAAGTAGATTAATTCAAATTTTATGAGTTCAAATATTTAATTATAGACTTTTGAATCTGATTATACAACTTAGTTTTAATTTTAGAGTATTTTACTCGGTTAAAATTACAACTATTTTACTATAAAGCCCAATCAGAAATGCATGCTTTAAACCCAACAAAACGGACACAAAATGAGATTAATTCAAATTTTATGAGTTCAAATATTTAATTATAGGCTTTTGAATCTCATTCTACATCTTAATTTCAATTTTAGAGTATTTTACTTAGTTAAAATTTCAATTATTTTACTATAAAGCCCAATCAGAAATGCACGCTTTACACCCAACAAAATGGTCACAAAATGGTCACAAGCTTGAATAAGACGTCCTCTAGATAGGAAACCTTAGCTCGTATTTAAAGAAATATAAGTTCTGCCCCAGAATGTTTTAAATGCATGACCAGTTATTATCTTGTTCATTTTAAGTTCAAATCTATAAGGCTCCATTCATTAAATATTTAAAACCCTATTTAATTATTAATTTTACCAAGTGTATTATGATAACATCCGAATGATCGGACATTACCATCTCGACACCGAATAAAATTAATAATACTATTGGTGCTAATTATTTACCTAATTAATTTTATTTAATTCTAATCCTAAGTTATTTGTCATTTTCTATGTTTCGATGACACGTCGAATGTGATACCAAAGTACACTATTGGCCAACATAATGTTACGTCAAAACACTGACCACTTAGTGTATCCGAGGTATATGATTAAAATGTCATTGTAACTAAATTATCTCCCTATTCAATTAATTTTTTTAATTAAAGTGATTAATCCTAAAAAGGCTCTAATTTGATTAATCTACGTGAAAGTTAAATGTCACCCTAAACAGATATGCTATATGCTTAAAATTTGCAAAAAATAAATAGATGAATAAATAAAACAATAAATAAAACAATAAAACAAAAGGATAAGTTACTTTTATTAGAGACATGGGAGCTCGAATATTAATATCGGGAATTAAACTGAACAACGGGAATTACATGGCATAAATGAGAAGCAGGAATTAAATTGACAAACATCCAATTTTAGGGGTTGAATTAGACCTAATTAGTGATTAAATTAAACTAATCTTAATCTTATAAATTTCAATTAAATTCAATTAAAGATCCAATTAAAATATTTCTAAGCTTAAAAAATTAATAAATTAATCCTAATTAATGTCTATATTGATGAAATTTAAATTTAGGATTCAATTTGAGTTCAATTAGGGCTAAATTGAAGAAACATTAAAGTTTTGGGCCTTAATTAAGGGATATAGGGACCAGAATGAATTACAGCTTGGAACTTGAGGGACTGCGGGGACAATTTCCCTCTTTCTATGAACTGCGCGGATCCGGGTCGACCCGGATCAAAAACACGCGGATCCCCTCCGTGGAACGACACAGTTTCGCACTTGGGTTACCCCCTAACCGAGTCAACTCGGTCATAATCCTCCCCCTCTCAACTCGGGCACCCGATTCACTCCTCAAATCCTCTCAACACAAACAGACCTAAGCCCAGAAAACCATCTACTTCGGATCAAAACACCTTGTTTTAGGATGATGTTCATGTTGTTCTTGATGAACAAAGATGAACATCAAGAACACATGCCCAGATCCGCCTTGTACTCCACCTCTCAATCCATATTGCCGTCGCCAACCACCACTCCGGTGAGTTTGCCGGCGACTATATATGGTCGGCAACCACCGCCCAACTCTCTGATCACCATCGTTTTTCCTCCGGTGACTGAATACGGTGCCGGTGAACTCACCGGAAACCTTGACAACACCAAAAAACATCTCAGAAACCTATTTTTTAAATCTAAGCATCAAAACACATCAAAATCTCACTCCTCATCACTTGATTTTGCTTGAATAACACCCTAAAATTATCCAGAATCATTCGAGTCCATGCAATCTTCCCCAATTTCTAAATCTAACCCACCGAAACCTAACCTAAACACATTAGAGTAACTGATGTGATCCTGGCTAGAACCAAAATCTTACAAACCAAGATCACATCATTGAATTCACAATGCTTAAGCTTTAGTTTCTTTGCCCAAGATCTAAATCTGGAACTTTGGCCATCTTTTGAACAAAGCATCATGTTACTAATGCATTTTAATATATGCATTCGAGGGTTAGCTTAGGAATGTGTTGCATGAATATTTAGTTTGTATGAGTTTAATTTATTTTGCATATTTAATTTCATCATTTGCACAAGAATAAATAAGCATGCCAACTCATTTAAGCATGTTGTTTCATTTAAAGGTTATTTAGATCATTTAAGCATGTTGTTTCATGTTGCGTGTCAAAAGTGCGCAATTAGTGCAAGTGAACACGTCACAAGCAATAAAGTGATAAGTATAATCGTGTATCGTTTCCACAGGGATTGGTCTACTTAATATGCCTTCTTCGTCTTCTTGTTCTATAAAAATAATAAAAAATAGGTAATTTGAGTTTGGATGAAACTAAATAAATTGAAATAAAAAACTAAGTAGAAGAAATGAGATGTGATTAATAGAGAGAGGTCAGGATCCAGTTGCGTTGTATTGTGGATTTGATTGACTTGTCTCTGTCCAATGCAATCGTATATCACTGCCTCGGCAGCACTGCAGTTTACTGCCCTGGCAGCGATAATACTGTCTGCCGCGGCAATCCCTTGCTCGTGGGCAGACTTTACCAAAGTTCGGCAAAGTGTCCTTGGATGACTCCGCTTATCCCTAAGTCAGAGTGTTGTTGATGACTAGTCCTTGATGATACCTCCCGGCGTGAATCAATTATACCCACCAACTAATCTCACACTTCTTTTAGCCGTTGAAACTCTTAGCCTATCCCTAGGCCGAGTTAATATTTCGCGATTGAAACACCGTACTTATCCCTTTCGTGAATCTAACTCTCCCGAGTCTAGATAAATGGATTACTCACAAACTTCTCTCCCGAGCTTGAATGCAAGAACAAAGAATGGCAAAGGATAAGCAAACCTTGATAATTTTATTGCATTGAAACAAAGAACAAAGTACAATCTCCTCTCACAAATACTTAACAACCTTCACCTAAACCCTAAGAAAACTTAGAACATAATTTGAGAGAAAGAAAACATTGAGTCTTAGGGTGAACTCTCTAAGAATCGGCTCTCCTATTCCCTTAGACGGCTAAGTCTTATATAGGCTTGGTCTAGGGCAAACCTTACCTAAGTAGAATACAACTTGGAGTAGGGAATAAGTCATGTACATAAATAAAATATTTCCAAGTTTATTCCAACTAAGAAGCTTTCCCGCGTGGCCTTGTCTTGGGCTTTTAGTCGTGCTAACTAGCTCCGATCCATGTGTTGCATATCCAGAAACATCGATTGGATTTTTCTCTTTCGATCGCCTACAATATCGCTTCCTGTCTTTCTGCTGCTGCCTCGACCATGTTGCTGCCGCGGCACTAGTTTTTCCCGCATAGATGTAAAAATGCAGTAAAACTTGCTTTTTCTGTAAATATCATCTTTATAATCATAACTTCTAAATATATCACATTAAGTATATGCTTTGGTCCGAGTGGGTGTAGATTTTGATGCTTAATGCCCATAAAAGGTGTAAAAAGTGATAGTGAGTTAAGCACTTATCACACCCCCAAACTCGAACTATTGCTTGTCCTCAAGCAATGCAAACCATCAATTTGCCAAACTCTATTCTCTCTTGGTCTTATGTTTCCATCTATTTTCCCCACCATAACTATGCCTATTCTTTAGACTTAACCTTTCGTCTACCCAAGGATTTACCTAGAAACAAACTATAAGAATTGGTGAGTGTGTGCATTTTTGTGGACAAGTTTGATTAAAGGCTTTCTTAGATAAACTCTAAGTTTAAGACAAGTAGAATTTGGTTAAGTGTTCTCTTCTTTTCTAAACAACCAATTCTTGAGCCAATTTCGGGCACTTCAAGGATTGTGTTTTTCTCTTCACTAATTCCTTTTTTTCTTTTGATATTCCTTATAGCATACTAGAGCCAATTTCGGACACCTCTAGCATGAAGAAGAGTAATTCCAAGAGCTGGTGATAGGCACCTCTAGTCACTTGCCCAAAAATCTAAGTCTTTATCACCTAAGTTCATTAAAAGAATTCCTATAATCCAACAAGTCCCAAAAGTGTTTAAAATTTATCTTATAGTAAGCTTCTAAGTTTTCATCCTTAAGTATCCTAAGATTAAACCTTCTTAACAGGACCTAATCATGGTAAGGAGAAAGATTTCTATAGCCTTAAAGAATAAACTAAGGCAATACTGATGATGGGCAGTGCAAAAGTATAGGCAATTGATTCAAGTAAGGCGGGGAGCGTAAAAAATTAAAAAAAATCACTTAAATACTCCCTTTTCTTGGCAAGGCCTCGGCAGTAGAGTGCCTCGGCAGTGGCTCTACACCCCCAAACTCGAACCAAGCATTGTCCTCAATACTTTATATTAGAAGAAAATAGTGGGCAACAAAAATATGAAAGGAAATAAGCAGCATATAAAGAAACAAACAACAAATAATATTGAATATAAATTAAAGGGACTCCGAAGAGCTGCTTGTAACAATTTTTTTTCGGGGTCATGCTACTGATTGCTTTGTTTTTAGTGAGGGCGATGGCTGAGTTTTTGCTTGCTGGGGTGGTTGGACTCTTGTTGGTGGTGTCCGTTGCATTGGAGCATCCACTTCTTCACCTTCTTCCACGTCGACAATCTCCTCGGTTATCATGATGTCCGTTCCACCTTCATTTGCTGCGTCTGCCCCGGCATGGTGTGTACTAGGTTCGGCAGCGGTTGAGCTTTGGTGTACATAGGCATCTATCTTTGCTGATAGACTGCCCATGATGATGGGGGATCGTGGTGGAGTGCTGAATACTGCCCTCCTCTTTGATGGTCTTCTGCTGGCAGATGATGCCGCGGCAGAGTCTGCTGCCCTAGATGGGCCGACAGCATGGAATTGTGGCTGAGGGCCCGCGTGGAAGAACGGTCTCGTTCCTCCTGGAGCTGGTGTAGTCTTTGTATGGGGTGCAGCTGTGACAAACATGTTGCTTGGAAATTCTAGAAACTGCACCCCTTGGTCTGGAAAGGCATGGAGCATCATTTGGGCAAGTGTGTTGTTGAAGTCCCTTTGATACTCCATGTATCTTTGCTGCCTGAGATCCATAGTTGCCATCCTTTGAAGTATCTCCTGGTACAGCTCTGCTGCGGTAGTAGTGTGGGCAGTGTCTGGCATGTCTGCCGTGTATTGGACCCCGGCAGCAGTATTAGCAGTGAATTGCTGGGGCGTTGCTTGGACTGGTTCCGCCTGTGTGATCTACATGATTTTGTGGCAAAAGTCTCTGGTCCATCCACGCCTTTGGGGAGTGTATTTGTCCGTGTCTTCTACTAGTATACCTGCAGCAATACACAAACCAGTGATCAAACAAGGGAAATATAATGGTCCTCTATCTTTCCTACCGCATTCGTAAATTTTGCGTAGGATTATTTCTCCAACGTTGATGCTCCTTTTGTTGATAATTGATTGGATGAGCATTAATCTCTTTCGGTCCACCGTGCTGTTGTGGGAGGTGGGGATGAGGCGTCTTTTGACAAAGGTGTTCCATAGTTTGGCCTTGGGCTTTGGGTTCTACCTTGCTACAGATCCTCTATGGGCACCGGTTTCCCAAGGAGTGTTCGTGTAGCAGAGGTCGTCTTTAATCAATTCATAATCCTCGGCAGTGATATCCTCCATGAATTCAGTATGTACATCATGGTCAGGTGTGAGGCCGTAGAATTGGTTGATGGTCTCGACATCAAGCTGGACAGGCCTGCCTCGGTAGTGGACAAAGAGGGAGTCCTTGCTTGGCCCGTGCGCATAGAATTCCTGCACGATGGTAGCATTTGCCTGGGTAGGTTGTAGGCAAAAGATTTCCCATTCTTGATACTTGATCCTGTCAAACAGATCGTGCTCGATGCCGTAATTTTGTTCATTCGAATGTTGGAACCCTTGCTCCTCCCACAACTTCCAGGCAATGAAAGACCTGTTGAAGCGGTCTTCGACAGCGGCAGGGGCAAAGCTTTTGTAGGTGGCCATAAGGATTATGAGAGATTAGGTTCTTGGAGATTTTCTTGGAGGAATTCTGAAAATTTCAAGAAGGGTAGGCAGAGAGTATTGTGAGGGAAAGATTATCAAGTATTAAAGAAAACAAGAATGCAAGAGTGAATAGTTCAAGAGGGAGAGGTTGCTTATATAGGCCTCGGCTTTGTGACCGTTTGAACCACTAGCCGTTAGTCTTTACTGTCGTTTCCTTTTTTGCCTAGGCAGAATTCCTTCTGTGAACTATTTCTCTTTTATTCTTGCTTATTAT
Source organism: Abelmoschus esculentus (assembly GCA_035048815.1). Taxonomy (NCBI): domain Eukaryota; kingdom Viridiplantae; phylum Streptophyta; class Magnoliopsida; order Malvales; family Malvaceae; genus Abelmoschus; species Abelmoschus esculentus. Next base: position 7,451,797 of record JAUCBN010000051.1, on the reverse strand, counting down.
CCTAAATAAAAATTAAACACAAACGAGAAAAATAATTAAAGCCAAAAACAAAAATTATAAAAAGTAAATATAAACTAAACTAATCCTAATATAATAAAAAAAGGGTGAGAGATCATGTTACTGGTGGAGTGAATGCAAATTCATCTCCCAAGGTGATTCTCTCTTGTTGGCCACAGTGATTCTTCAAGTATTGGCTATTTGCTTTATGTCCATCTTTGTTTTTCCTGATCTTTATTCCGCTCTTTATAACTGGACAGTATGTTGTCATGTTGGTTTCCTCCACATTTGCCTTACTTTTCCTGCCGAATATTCTGCCATAAAGTATTTCCATTTTCCTGCCGAGCATACTGCCCAGGCAGTGGCTGTGAAAACAGAATGTCTTTGTGCCTGTATCTGTGCTGTGAAGGACTTTGCACTCTTCTGCATCATTATACCGTTTTAAATTGTGGAAGACATTGAGTTTGACTTGTTGGTCATTGACCCTCATTGTCAACTCTCCTTTTTCCACATCAATTAGTGTTCGTCCAGTGGCAAGGAAAGGTCTCCCCAAGATGATCGGTGCATTATCATCTGCTTCACAATCAAGGACAAGTAAATCAGCGGGAAAAATAAATTTATCAACTCTTACCAGTATGTCCTCGATTTTGCCTTCGGGTTGCACATATGATCGATCCGCAAGTTGGAGCATAACTGTTGTAGGTTTTGCCCTCCCTATTCCAAGCTTTTGAAAAATAGATTTGGGCATTAGATTGATGCTTGCTCCAAGGTCGCATAGGGCCTTACCTTCATAATTATTTCCTATTGCACAAGGTATGATAAAGCATCCAGGATCCTTCAATTTTGGTGGCATGCGATTGTGTAGCATTGTCATGCATCTTTCGGTAGCAACCACTGTTTCGAACTCACCTAGTCCTTTTCTCTTAGACACAATGTCTTTCAAGAATTTAGCAAAATTAGGCATTTGTTCTATTGCCTCTACGAATGGTAAGTTGATGTGGACTTGCTTTAAAATATCAAGAAATTTCTTGAATTGATGGTCATGTTTTTGCTTTTTCAACCTTTGTGGGAATGGTGGTGGTGGTCTCATCTCATCCAGGGTTTCTTTAGTTTGGAACTTAATACTTGGCACCACTGGGGTTGTTGCTGTCTCGGCAGATTGTTCAGGAGCTGCTGAGTTCTCTGTTGGGGCAGTGTTATCAGGATCAGTTTGTTCAGCATCCTCTTTTGCTGGGTCTGATGATGGAACATGGCCTGCTGGAATTTCTGTCTTTTCCTTCAGTTGTAGACCACTCCTAGAAGTGATTGCTTTACACTGTTCATGGCCTATTACCTTAGCAACTTCACTATTGCTAGGTAGTCCTCCTTGTGGTCTAGTGTTTATATTTTGAGCAAACTGTCCAACATGAGTTTCCAATGCCTTAATTGCTGCCTCTTGGTTCTGCAACCTCATCTCAGTCCTATTTATAAACGCATCTGTTCTTTTGATGAATTTGCTATTCTCTGCCATGTATGACTCAGTTTTCATCATGAATGCTTTCAGAGAATTTTCCAAGGAACTTATAGATTGCTGCTGCATCTGCTACTGCGGCATTGGCTGCTGGACCTGCGGCGGCGGCAGGTGTTGCATTGGTTGTTGGAATCCTGGGGGTTGGGTGGTTGGGTTTAAGGTATTGTTAGGATTGCTCCATGACAGGTTTGGATGCCTCTTCCATGAGGGGTTGTATGTGTTGGACATCATATTAGTTCGGTTATAGTTTCCAACATACATGCCGATTTCTTGATTCATACAGTCAAAAGAATTGTGGTTACCTCCACATAAATCACAAAAGAATCAATCACCTTAACCTCACGAGTATTTTGTTATAGTTGCAAATTTTGCACCATCTTGGTAAGAGAGGCCAATTGTGCTGCCATTGAATTTGATGTGTCTAACTCATTCACTGTGGCTTGGCGTCTTACTCCTCGCCTAGATGTAGGGAATTGAAAATCGTTCTTTGCGAGTTTGTTTAGTATTTCAATAGCTTCCTCAGGTGCTTTGTCCAAGAGTGTTCCGTTCGCCGAGGCATCTAGCATCATCCTTGTCGGGGCACTCGTGGCATTATAGAACATGGTGACTTGTGTCCATAGGGGAAATCCATGCAAAGGAAACTTGTGCAGTAACTCCCTGTAGCACTCCCATGCCTTGTACATAGGTTCATCATCTGCCTGTCGAAAAGAAGTGATTTCATTACGAATTCGATCATATAAATTTGTAGGATTAAAGCGTGTAATAAAATCACGACAAAGTTCACTCCAAGATCCAATAGATCCTGCTGGAATGCTATTTAACCAGGCTTTTGCCCTATCCCTCAGTGAAGAGGGGAATAATTTTAATCTCAAGACATCTTCATGGACTCCTTGGATTTTGAAGGAATTGCATATCTCCATGAATGACTTGAGGTGCTGCCTTGCATCTTCAGTCACAGACCCACCAAACTGTTCAATAGTGTTGAGCATATTGAACATGACAGGTTTTAGCTCAAAGTGGGTTGCTTCTATTTCCGGTGTAACGACTCATGGGTTTAACCTATTTAAATCCTCTGACAGTAAGTTGCCGCGGCCCTAGTGGCGGCGGAAGACCTCCATTGCCGGAAAGTAAGTTTTGTCCTGCCGGATGATCTGCCATAGCTTCTTGGATTTGTCTCCCCAACCTTTGACGTGTACGTTCGATCTCTGGGTCTAACTTGTACAAAGGGTTGGTTGGATTGGCCCTGGTCATACACCAAGAGAAACCAAAGTAAAATAAAAATTAAAAAAAAACAAGAAAAATAAAGAAAACAAAATTTAGTTGTCAATCCCCGGCAATGGCGCCAAAAACTTGTTGCTTGTCAAAAGTGCGCAATTAGTGCAAGTGAACACGTCACAAGCAATAAAGTGATAAGTATAATCGTGTATCGTCTCCACAGGGATTAGTCTACTTAATATGCCTTCTTCGTCTTCTTGTTCTGTAAAAAGAAATAAAATAAAAAATAGGTAATTTGAGTTTGAATGAAACTAAATAAATTGAAATAAAAAACTAAGTAAAAGAAATGAGATCTGATTAATAGAGAGAGCTCAGGATACAGTTGCGTTGTATTGTGGATTTGATTGACTTGTCTCTGTCCAATGCAATCGTATATCACTGCCTCGGCAGCACTGCAGTTTACTGCCCTGGCAGCGATAATACTTGTCCGCCGCGACAACCCCTTGCTCGTGGGTGGACTTTAAGTTCGGCAAAGTGTCCTTGGATGACTCCGCTTACAGCTCTGATCCATGTGCTGCATATCCAGAAACGTCCATTGGATTTTTCTCTTTCGATCGCCTACAGTATCGCTTCCTGTCTTTTTGTTGTTGCCTCGGCATCAGGTCCTGCCTCGGCCATGTTGCTGCCGCGGCACTAGTTTTTCCTGCACAGATGTAGAAATGCAATAAAACTTGCCTTTTCTGTAAATATCATCTTTATAATCATAACTTCTAAAAATATCACATTAAGTATATGTTTTGGTCCAAGTGGGTGTAGATTTTGATGCTTAATGCCCATAAAAGGTCTAAAAAGTGATAGTGAGTTGAGTACTTATCATTTCATTTAAAGGTTATTTAGATCATTTAAGCATGTTAGTTCTCTTATGTTTATGAGTTCATTTAGTGTGTGAGTTAATTAATTAAACTAGATCATTCAATGTAACTAGTTTCATTAATTAAACTAGCTCATTAAATCTGTTTCATGCATTCACTTTCATTTTTATTGAATAAAGTTGTTATCTAATGGTTTCTTATATATTTCAGCTAAGGTATTCTTTTAGAGCAAATGGCTGATCATATTCTCAGGAATGACAAGACATTTACATCAATTAAAGTCCCTTGAATACTTATCAAGACTGATTGGTTACAATGCAATTCAATGGAGCAATTACACCACTTGAATTTTATTATTTGTTTTAAGGCTTTCAAGAGAGTCTTTACATCACTTTAAGGCTGTCAGTTTTAGCAACAAAGAAAGAGAAGACATGCAATGAAAGCCTTCATTATCACCACTTAAGGGAGAGTGAAGGCAGGAATTAAAACAACACTTAAGGAGGGAATTCAAGGAATATCAGTTAACTTGTTTGCCATTTTTGGATCAAATACAGGTATATATGAGTCTTGAGATCTTATTCAAACTTATTCCCCTGTTTCGTAACTTTCCGATGCACTTTGAATCATCTCAATCCGATATCGGGAGCTTAAGATATGATTAAATTAGTGAAGATAGTACATGCTGGAAATTCAGTACGGGAATAGTCACAAGATGCTTGTTCAACAAATTCAAGAGGCCATTCAATTGTTGATTCAATGCTTTATCAACAGCCCATTAAATGAGGATGAATGACAACTTAGTCAAGTTCATCAACCCAAGGGTTTCTCAATGTGGATGATATGCATGTCTACATTCATCCTACGAATGTCCACATTCATCCTTCTAGATTAAACTTTATGGTTGTCAATTGGATATAGGATAACCTACAAATTAATAGGCATTTACACTAGAATAATGAGCCTTTAATCTTTGTGTAGGCCAATCAATTTGTTGTTGCCTTATACCTATAAATAGGCACTCATTCCATTGTAAAAAAAAAAGAACTTTTGACATATATTATAACTTGAGAGTGTTTCTCTTTTATAGTTCTTTTTGAACTTTATCGTCTTGCAAGACTGTTCTTGTGGCATTCATACCTTTCATTTTTTATATTGTTGGTTCCTAGTTCTTATAACTAGAGGGTCACAATCCATTAACCTTTCACCCAAGTCACGGTTTAAAAACTCTTAGGAACGGGTCTTCACTTTTTAGTGTTGGTTCCTCCTTTGTTTACACCGCACCATCAATTAAATTCATTCTTTTCACTTCCATCATCCATACATCAATATTTTCCATACGTCATCCAAAACACAACAACCATCTTATCATCATTCCATTTCACCATTCTATCTATCCATTTCATATCATCTTGTAAATTTTCTTTCTTTTCATTTCAGTTACTTACTAGAATCACGATCGGGCAATCACATATACAAATTCGGATATTCCGCAACCGGATTTGTATCAGTAACTCTTCTCCTCACTCGACATCATCAAGCCTCTAACTTCGCAAGAATCATCAAAGAGAAAACCATTTGAATTTAGATCTAAAATTCTAAATTACTTAACTGTTTTTTTACGCAAAATATGATTCAAGCCTACTATTTCACATGAAAACATAATAAAGAACAAAAGAAATTACCTTTTTGCAGTGTTCCAATAATCCTTCTCTCGCCACTGCCTCCAATCGAATTTCCAATGTTCTCCTAGCTTCTCCAGATCCCTTTCTCTCTTTGCCTCTGTTTTTTCTTCCTCAATCCGTTAATACCCCCCTTTGTTCTCCCCCGAATCACTACCTCTTATACCAAAAAAAAAAAACACTCCCTCAACCCCCACAATTCATAACCGACTCAAACTCCTCCCCTAAAATCTCTCATAACCAACTTAATTCTTTGTAACTTCCACCGAGAGTCCCCACTCTCAACGTTTCTTTTTTTATTATTTATTTATTTATTTTATTATTATTAATTATATATTTATCTATATTATATATTTACCTAGGCTAGACGAAATTCAGGCTCTACAGCTACTCTTTTGCTCAATGCTGTGGAGCAGGAGACGAGCAAAGACTGAAAAGACACGAATTTCGTCTAAATTGGCCCCTGTTATGCTAACAAAGCTTGAAGCTGTTCTTCTCATTACGAAAATCTTCAAACAAAATACCTGTCATGGAACCCGGGGTTGTTCTTCTCATTATGTATCTCATGAAACCTGGAGCTGTTCTCTTCTTATGAAATTCTCCAGGGTCTGAAGTTGTTCTTCTCATTATGAATTTCTTCAGAAAAAAGTGATGAAACCCGAGGTTATTCTTCTTATTATGAAATTCCTCGTATCTCATGAAATTTGGAGCTGTTCTTATTATGAAATTCTCCAGACTTATCAAATGATGGAAATCGAGGTTGTTCTTCTCATTACGAAATTCCTCGTCTCCGGGAAATCTGTAGTTGTTCTTCTCATTACGAAATTCTCCAGATCAAAAGTGATGGAACTTGAGGCTGTTCTTATTATGAAAATCCTCATATTTCCATGAAAGCTTGAATTGTTGTTGTTGTTGTTTTGATTGTTCTTTCTTTGAATCATTTCTCATAGGTTTCTGAATCCTGTTTAACAGAAATATGATGCATTATTAGTATGATCCTAATGCAGATATTTCTATTATGATGCATGAGTATTGCCCAGAAAGGCATGCATTGTCAGTCAATTGTCATTTTGATGAGCCCAATTGGCACTTTCATCTTCTTTCCGCATTATTGGTCATGTCTTAACTCTTCATCTCACATACAAAGGGCAATCTTTGATGACTGTCTTCCTCACAAAGTTGTTTTGAAGTGCCTTTTTAGGTTTTCACTTAAAATTATTTTTTTTCTTCTTTCTTTTCTTTCCTTTTCATATTTGGGTTTTTCTTTTTTGTTCAATTTTTCACTGATCTTAGCCCATATCGGAGACTTTTCCTCTAAATTGTACCCAATAAGCTCTTACTTGCTCAAGATTTCGTCTAATTATCTGAACATATTCGTTTTTATCCTGTTATCCTAATCTGGAAAAACAAATCTTACTTGTAACTTTTAAAACATAATAATGACAAGAGATTTTCTATATTTATTAATTCACATTAATTCACTAGCATGATGCTTTTGATAAAATTGGAAGCTCGGAAGAGAAAATGAATATTTTACTGGAGCTTTTTGTATGTTCATGAGAAGTATAGAATTTAAAATAGTCATGGCAAACCAATTGGAGAAAAGCAAGAAACAAAGGCAAATTCTCAAGCGCCTATCACATGCGATCATCTGGACCTTTTTCTCGAGATATAGATTTAGAATAGATCTGCTTGTCTAACAGTTCTTCAAGTGAGGATCCAACTTTGCAAACATGAAGCCCCTTCTGAACTACTAGATAACCGAGAGGTATAAATTGCCGGATGCCTACTGTCATGCATTTAAGTCGTCATTTCTAGTTTTGACCCAAATCCTCCTTTAGTATCAAGACGCCCTTTGCGGGTTTTCATCTCGACCCCTCCTTTCTTTATTTTCATCATTTTTTATGAAATGCCCTTTCAGGTTTTCGCCTCATTTTCATTTTCTTTTTCTTTTTTTATTTTTCTTTTCTCTTTTCTCTTTTTATTTCTTTCCTTTTTTATTCTTCAGGCGTAATACTTCTTAATTGAATCAAAATTCACAGGCTTGTGTAATTCTTTTTCGTCCATTTCAGTCAAAATCATTGTGCCTCCGGAAAAGGCCTTTTTAATAACATACGACTCTTCCCAATTCGACATCCATTTCCCATGGAAATCACAATGTATTGGCAAGATCTTTTTAAGCACTAGATCACCCTATCAGAACTCTCGCGGTCGAACTTTCTTATCATGAGCTCGAATCATTCGTTTCTGATACATTTGGCTGTGGCAGATAACTCTCAACTGTTTTTCTTCAAACAAATTCAACTGATCAAAACGGATCTATACCCATTCTGCATCATCTAATTTTACCTCTGATAATACTCGAAGAGATGGAATTTTGACTTCAAGCGGTAACACTACTTCAGTCCCATACACTAGAGAGTAAGGCGTTGCCCCGGTGGAAGTTCTCATCGAAGTACGGTACGCAAACAAGGCAAAAGGAAGTCTTTCATGCCAATCTTTGTACGTTTCTGTCATCTTCGATATGATCTTATGTTTTTGTTAGCTGCCTTGACTGCTCCATTCATCTTCGGTCGGTATGCCACATATGATGAATTATCTTGAACTGATCACAAGTTTTTGCAATCATTCTGTTGTTAAATTGGTAGCATTATCTGTAATTATTCATTCTGGTAGACCATATCGACAAATATCTCTTTCTTCAAAAATTTGCACACAGTTATTCTTGTGATGTTAGCATAAGAAGCAGCTTCTATCCACTTGGTGAAATAATCGATAGCCACTAAGATGAAGCGATGTTCATTCGAAGCCTTGGGGTGAATCTGCCCAATTACATCCATTCCCCATACAATAAAAGGCCACAGTGAATTCATTGTATGTAATGGTACTGGTGGGGAGTTGATCTTATCTGCATAAATCTGGCATTTGTGACACTTTTTGGTGTACTCTATGCAATCTCCTTCCATGGTAGACCAGTAATACCTGTATCTCATTATTTTCCGTGCCATCGAGAAACCATTGGCATGCGTACCACATATCCCATCATGCACTTCTTCAAGAATACTTTTAGCTTCATGAGCATTGACACATCTGAGTAACACTTGATCTCTGCTCTTCTTGTACAGGATATCACCATCCAGCACATAACTGGCAGCCATTCTTCTAATTGTTCTTTTATCATTATCATTCGCTTCAAATGGATAAGGTTGAAACTTGATGTATTGTAGAATATCAAAATACCAAGGATTACCATCATCTTCTTCCATGTTGCAGCAATGAGCGTAGCTAAGGCATGCAAATGTTATCTCTGGTCTATTTGCTTGGAATACTGAAGCTAGTGTAGCTAAGGCATCCGCCATTTGGTTGTCTTCTCTGGGAAGGTATGCAAATGTTATCTCTTCAAATTCTTCAATCAGTTCCAATACCAACTTCCGATATTCTATCAACTTTGTGTCTTTGGTCTCCCATTCTCCACGCAGCTGATAAATAACTAAGGCTGAATCTCCATACACCTTCAAGACCTTTATCTTTCTTTCTATTGCAGTCCTCAATCCCACAACACACGCTTCGTACTCTGCCATATTGTTAGTACACAAAAAATCCAACTTTCTCGTGAGAGGATAGTGTATACCATCTGGAGATATCAACACAGCTCCAATTCCACGTCCCAGGGCATTAACTGCTCCATCGAAATACAACCTTCATTTTTTCATCTCCTCATCTTCTTCTACATAAATGGTCATCACATCCTCATCAGGAAAATCAAAATTAAGAGGCTCATAATCTTCTGAGGCTCTACTTGCAAGAAAATCAACTATGGCACTCCCTTTAACTGCCTTCTGGCTTACGTACAATATATCAAATTCAGACAACAACATTTGTCAACGTGCTAATCTCCCGGTCAATGCTGGTGCTTCCATTAGAAACTTTAACGGATCAAGCTTTGATATCAACCACGTGGTATGGTATAACATATATTGCCTGAGTCGACGAGTAACCCAAACAAGCGCACAACACATCTTCTGGATAAACGGGTACCGTACTTCACACTCGGTAAATTTCTTACTTAGGTAATAAATTGCTCTTTCTTTCTTTCCAGTGTCATCATGTTGCCCCAGCACACACCCCATGGAATTCTCGAACACCGTCAAGTAGAGGATCAGCGGTCTTTTAGGAACAGGTGCTATCAATACTGGTGCGTTTGACAAGTATTGTTTGATCTCGTCCAACGTTTCTTGACATTCATCGTCCCACTCGCTTGGATTATTCTTTCGCAGCAATTTAAAGATTGGATCACATCTATCAGTTAACTGAGAAATAAACTAAGAGACGTAATTCAATCTTCCAAGGAAACCTCGAACTTCTTTTTGTGATTTTGGAGGCGGTAAATTCTGAATCGCCATGACTTTATCTGGGTCAATTTCGATGCCCTGTCTGCTAACCACAAAACCAAGCAGCTTGCCGGATGTAACCCCAAAAGTACACTTGTTAAGGTTAACCTTTAACTGATACTTTCGTAGCCTCTGGAACAACTTTTTCAAATTTTGAACATGCCCATCTTTTGTTTGAGACTTGGCTATCATATCATCCACGTAAACTTCGATTTCTTTATGCATCATATCATGAAACAGTTTCACCATAGCTCTTTGATACGTTGCTCCAACATTCTTCAACCCGAAAGGCATGACTTTGTAGCAAAACGTGCCCCATAATGTATTAAAAGTTGTTTTCTCCATATCTTCTGGATTCATTTTAATCTGATTGTAACCCGAGAAACCATCTATAAAAGAGAACCAAGAATGTACCGAAGTATTGTCAACCAGAACATCTATATGGGGCAGAGGGAAATTATCTTTCGGACTTGCTCTATTCAGATCTCTATAATCCACACACATTTGCACTTTTCCATCTTTCTTCTGTACCAGAACTATGTTTGCTACCCACTCTGGGTATGTTGCCACCTGTAAAAATCCCACATCAACTTGCTTCTGCACCTCTTCTTTGATTTTCAATAGCATTTCCGGTCTCAACCTTCTGAGCTTCTGTTGTACCGGTTTACATTCTGGTCTAATAGGCAGCTTGTGTACCCCGATATCAGTGTTCCAACCTAGCATATCTTGATAGAACCATGAAAAAATATCTTTGAATTCTCGCAACAAATCAATCAAATTTTGCTTTGCCCCTAGCGGAAACGCTGCTCCGATCTTGACTTCTTTTTTCACTTCTTCAGTACCCAGATTCAGAACCTCTATTTCTTCTTTGTGGGGCATGATCTGTTTATCTTCTTTTTCTACCAATCTCTGTAATTCTTCAGGAACTTCATAATCCACATTATCTTCACACTCATTAATTTCTGTTAGACAAGAGATCCTTTTCAATTCTATTTCGGGCTTAGGTAGAGAATCATTCATGCAATCATTGATTGGGAACCTGCGAAGAAAACTTATATATTTGGATAGGAATAATAAATGAATAAATAAATAAATGAATAAAATGAATAAAAGAAAAGAAAATATTTGCCATTTGAGAAAAAGAAAAAACATCTTTATTTGCAAGTGAAATATGTAAGAGCCCTTTATAGAAAATCCCTTATACTCGTAGGCAAAAGTATAAGGTAGTTCATGGCATTACTCTGTCTTAAACACTATAGGCAAATCTTCTACAGTCCAGTTCTTCATAGTTTCGCCAGGGAGGTATGGACGGATTCCCTCCAGAAAGTTCATCCTTGGTCCTTTAGAGATTCCTCCCACTAACAGACCATCGAATGCATCCCCGAAAATTTCTTCCTCTTGACGGTTCTTTTCAGCTTGCTCTGTGACATTCACAAATCCATGAGATATGAAGTCGATCTTTGAACTCAATGAGATTGGCGTCTTAGCTGCAGCTTTTCCATATTTCTTCCAAAATGCCTCGATTGAAAAACCTAACCCAGCTCGACCCTTCTTCATTACCATGGGCCTTGGGCGTAAACTTCCTTGCAACTTTCTTCCTAATCCTTTCCCGGTCCTGGCTCCTTTACCGAGAGTTTGCTTAATAGTCATTTCTGTGCAATTCGACAATCTTGATCATGGAAACTTTGCACCTTCGACAACAAACGCGGCGTTGATGAACTCCAAAGCCTTGAAAGAACACTCCAACGCATACTCATTTGCTTGAATGTAAGGCGTATCAGTGGAAACTGAAGCGATAATGTCTTCCTCTGCCCCAACACACACAAGCTTTCCATCTATCACGAACTTCAACTTTTGATGCAGAGATAACGACACTGCCCGGCAGAATGAATCCAGGGTCTTCCAAGCAAACAATTATAAGTGGGCTTGATATCCATAACAACAAAATCCACATTGTACATAGATGGCCCAATCAGCAGCGACACTTCTATCCTACCCAACACGTCTCTCGTAGTTCCGTTGAATGCTCTGACCACATTCTGGTAGCTTTTCATGTAAGCGCTATCAATATGCAACCTTTGCAGAGTCACCAAAGGTAATACATTCAGGGTTGAACCGTTATTAATCAACACCCCCGATACAACATGACCCTTACAATGAGTTGTAATATTTAGAGCTTTAATAGACCCCATTCCACCATCCGGGATCTCATCATCAGTAAACGTTATATAATTATCTACAGTGATATGATTAACAATCCGATCCAGCTTGTTCACCGATATATCATTCGGAACGAATGTCTGGTTTAACACCTTCAACAAAGCATTGCGGTGTCCTTCGGAACTCAATAACAGATCAAGAATGGAAATTCTAGATGGTTGTCTCTTCAATTGCTCCACAACATTTTACTCGCTATGTTTCAAAAATCTCAGGAACTCATGTGCTTGTTCCTCAATAACAGGCTCGTTTACTTTCGGAATCGGATCCTCGAAAATCTTCTTCTTCTCAACGTTCTTTGTTTTCTCTTCTTCTTTCTCTTGAACTAGTGAATAACATCTTCCACTTCTCGTGAAATGTCCTACCTCATTCACTGGTTCTTCAGTCTCAACTTTGTTCTCAACCTCGGACTTCTCTGGCTGCATCTCTTCGACAGCCTTTGAACTGCTTGGCATTGCTATACTTGCGGTATAATTCCATGGAATCCTCTGTGTATCCTTGAACAAAAAAGGTGCTGGAGGAGTAATCACTATGCGAGGGGTAGTTACCGGTCTCACTTCCCCTGATGAACTCTCACCCCTTGGTCAGGCCGAAATGACCAATGGCCTGTTCACACTTTACTTTGGCACGGTTCTCTCAGACATGCACACGTCCATCATTCTTCACTCTCCCCTCTTAGCGAAAAATTCCACTTCTTTGTTATCCATCATTCCCTGTAGCAAACTTCTAAACTCAACACAAAACTGAATCTCATGTCCTTGTTCCTGGTGATACTCGCAGTACAACTCTGTCTCAACCGGTCCCTTCATCATCACTTCCTGGCATATAAGCCCATTATCGAACAACTGTTTGAACACCCACTTTAACGGTGATCTGATCTTTGATACTCTCATCTTTATCTACTTCATCTGGTCCTCCTCAATCATATTCACACCTCGACCACCATGATTTGGCAACGGATTCGTGGATATACTGGGTTCATCAAATTTCAACACACCAGTATTGATCAGGTACTAAACTATTCTCTTGAATGCAGTGCAATTCTCTATGCTATGCCCCTTGAACTTTGGCATGATATTCACATTGAGCCTTATGATCGTACAACGACGGGTATGGAGGTTGAAGTGGTAGAATGAAATACGGATGTATCATATCCGCATCATACAGCTGAGTGTACAACTCGGCATACGTTATCGGAATGGGCGTAAAACTTGGCCTTTCCCATTTCGAATCCTTCTTGTTTGAACTCTGTGAGCTACTTGCTCCTGCCCCTGGCTTAGAGATTGTCACATTTCTCGGCGCCTCGTATACAACGGCGCTATTCACTTCATTTTCCTTCTCTTTGAAACTCTCTTAGAACTATCAGATCCTTCTATCCTTCCACTCTTAATGGCTGCTTCCACAATCTCTCCCGTAGCGACAATTTGAGAAAAGCTTTGCATCGAAGTATTAGTAAACAAACGGTCATACATCAAGTCATTCAATGTCTCCACAAACATATGGGTCATTTCACTCTCAAGCAATGGGGATTGTACTTGGGAAGCCAAATCCCTCCACCTGTGAGTGTACTGTCGAAATGTTTCATTCGATTTCTGTCCCATCTGCTGCAACATAATTCTAGTAGGTCACATTTCCGATATATGCTTGTAGTTTTCCATAAAAGCGCGATGTAAGTCCTTCCACGTTTTTATATTTTCCCGACTCAACTGTGTGTACCATCGGATCGTAGAACCTGTCAAACTATCCTGGAAACAATGAATCAGTAGCTTCTCGTCCTTATTAAAAGCGACCATCTTTCGGCAGTACATAGTCATGTGAGCATTTGGACATGTCGTTCCATCATACTTCTCAAAATCAGGCATTTTAAACTTCGGCGGTAGAACTAAATCAGATACCAACCCCAAATCAAATGCATCGGAACCTTGATCAGTTTTCCCTTGTATCTCTAGTATCTTTGCCTCCAATGCTTTGAAATGATCCGCGTACTTTTTCTCCATATCTTGGCGCATCTTGTTTACCTCGTTCATGAAATTGAGATCTGGGACTTCTTCGGCATTTGGAGTAATAAACTCGGCAACTTCAACTGGGTGACTTGTAGATGCCCCGCTAAATTAATTTGCACCTTTGTAGGCATAGACTATACTTCCGGTTGCCCCCTTATGTGAGATGTAGTATCTGCCTGACCCTCTGTCTCGTTTGATCCTCCTACTTGTGCTTTATCTTTCTCTGATTCCTTTGGTCCCAATAAAGCTATCAATTGACTGATAATATCTGCTTGTGCCTTGGTAATACTGTCCTTCATACTATTCTCTATTCCATCCAAACGATTCTTAAACTCTACATGATCCTCCTCTAATTTCTTTAGTCTTTCTTCCATTGCCAACTTTTTTGTACGCAAACGTGTTGAGTACGAATGCGGTATGATTGCAATTTAAGTGTTCACTGCCACAGAACCTTTTTATTAAAATTTTATTTTTAAAATTAACGATGCATATGATGTATGAATGCATGTATGCAATAAGGTATTGAATTCAAAAAAATAACGTCTTAAAAACATCCGTTTGTCCAAAAGGTTCATATACAAAGGTAAAGATAATCATCTACTGTCTACAGAAAACTACTAGCTCTAATCCCCAAGTTGGTCAACTCATGTAGCAAGCGTAGGATGGCTTCTCCATGCTCCAACTCAACGTCTGGCTGCTTCAAAAGGGTTGTAGCTTCCTTCGACAATATCTGCACATAGCTGGCGATGTTTTTGACCTGTTCCTTGAAGTTGACTAACTCTTTGTTCTGACTTTGAACAGTGCGTTGTGTTACTTCATACTTTACTTTCCACGCTCCAGTGTCCTGGTATAAAGCTCTTTCGTAGCTTGTTAGCTTCTCACGTAACTCTTGTACCTTGTCTTCAAGTGAGACAACCTTCTGTTGTAGACTCTTTTTTTCTTTTTCCATTTGAACTTTATCCTCATTGTGATATCTTGTAATCAACTCCTCTAACTGTGCCACCTGGTTCGTCAGCTCAAAGTTCCTCGCTTGCTCTTGCTCTAGCTTCTTCTTTGCTTTGTAGTTTGCTTCCCGTCCTTTGCGGTATTTCTGTTCATAAAGCTTCTTGTAGTCTTCCTGCTCTTTTGCCATCCTGTCTAAGCGGTCGGACAAATCCTGAATACTCTTGCTCCCGCTTTCTTTTTGATACTTCTTCTTGTACCCCTCATGCATCTCTCACGCTTCTTTCAGATCCCGACTTAATTTCTCATTCTGGAGCGTCAACTCTTTCTCTTTTCTCTCGTGTGTCATTACTTGATACTTTACCATGTTCAACTCTTGCGTAAGATCATAAATCCCTTTTTCATACCTTTTCAAGTCCAGCTCTCAATCACGCTTCAATTTCTCTAGTACAGACGGTGCTTCTTGGGTTATTCCGCTTGACGATCCAACAATCCTCGGTATCTCCTGAAAAGTCTTATCATTTATCCTTTGTGTCCTCCAATCATCATACATGGCCATAATTTCCAGATCTCAGTAAGGCTGAACTTTCCTGAGTGTTTTCCACGCTTTCAGAATCGTTTCATTCCTTGATTTATACCCGTCAGTTTTGTGTGCGTATTTGAAACCTGCCATCCCCGCTGTAGCAGGTATAAATTGTCTAGATCCGAACTGTTTGGAAACTAGAAGTGGGCAATAAGCTATTCCACCCAAAACTCCTGGCAACGGAACCCAATCAATTTCCCCACATCTATATAAAAATACAGTTCCTCTACTCAACCAACAGGCCTTCCAAACAACATCTGTATCTGTCAAATTCTGAAAGAGTTCTTCCCACTGTTTCTCATTCTTCTTCTCAATGATGCAATTCTTCAGATGTTCCAAAATAGGCGAATATGAAATAGTATGCCTTAGCGCTTGATATGGTGCACTCCGACGATGACCTCTGAACCAAACCTCCAGTAACTGTGCACCCCCCCAAAATCTTCCTTCACCAGATTTCTTGCACGCTGTCAAAGATCTGTACGTCTCCGCCAAGATAGCAGGGGATGGATTCACGCCTTTAAATAACCTCTCGAATAACCCAACAATGGATGGGTCTATATGTTCTGGGGTCCTCGGAAATAACACTAACCCATAAATGCATAAAGCATATATTCTTCTTACCTTGGAGGGCTCTTCGCGACTGTCCACTATTAACTCTTTCAAGACTTTCCAACTAACCCTCTGTTTATCCTCATTCATGTCTGTACTATCGCGGCTAGCAAGCTTCTCATCCCAAAACTCTTTCACCTTTCCTGTGATCTGTGTTAACTTCTTCTAAAAGCCTGAAGTACTATTGGCTTAACATAAATCTTGTCTCTCTTGACCACAGGACTGTTGATCAAAACCTCATACTCCTCCAATGTAGGTGTCATATCGACTCGGCCGAAAGTAAAATAGTTATATGCTGGATTCCAAAATTGTGCCATTTCTCTGAATAATTGTCTATCAACGGGTACTTTTAATAACAATGCTATGTCTCTGAATTCCTTCTTAAACTGCTCCCTCATATCATAAGTCCACTGATCCCATAGCTCCCGGACTTCCTGAAGACATGGATTCTGAGCCGTATTGATTTTCACATAACCTTTGATACTCGACACACTTCCCGGCGGTAAGCTATCTCCTTTCTCATGTTGGACTGCCTATGATGACCAAGCCCATACATCCGTATTATCATCTTCTACAATGATGCCTTCGGACATTTTTGGATACTTTTAACTTTACTGTTTCTCGAATTAATGCCAATGCAAATGATATGACAGACAATAAAATAAGGAAAATAAAGAAAAGAAAAGCAAAACAAAATTCGTGTTAGTACAGTGAATACATGATTTAAACAAAATAATCACAAAAAGGAACTGTACCTAAAATAACCAGAGATCAGTTTATGTTGCGTAGAAATAATCAGAGAGCGGTTTAATACAGAAATCCTAATTTGGCGGCATTTCAGCAGCATACAGCCTTATCTTATGGTCCCTTTCTAGCTCTAATAGGGGTAGGTTTCTACTCTACACATTTGGGTTTGGATCTAGACTCTGGGTTCCCAAACTGTCGTTACTGCCTATTGCGACGATAAGACATCGATTCGGTAGTATAGGTCCCTTACAATGGAGGTGAAGACCTCATGATGCGTAAGGTTAGTATACCGGAAGTAGACATAAATCCGAAACTCGGAGCTGGATAGCATCACGTCGGACAATATCTAACTCTCACTCAAGGGTAAAAGCTCGGGTCGAGAGCTGATGCATGATTGACAGATATATCACACAAAATGAAAATACTATCCTTATCCGAACGATATTTATTTGACAATAATGAATTAAATTAATATCCATATTCAAAATACCAAAATGCCACGTGTAATTAATAATTAGGCCTGACTCTAAAAAATTTAGTCCCCAGCGGAGTCGCCAAGCTGTCGCGACCATTTTAAAACAGAAAGGTGTGAAAAATATAGCTTGGCGAATTAGTTTTGAAAAAATAGATTTTTTTACCATTTTTAATTGTTAATTATGAAAACCGAAATTTCATAGAAAATCATATATTACTTAAAAATAAATGACTTGGAGTCACCACCGGCCATTTTGGTAGGCCAGACACCATAAAACAAGCCAGAGATCCATTTTTAAAATATTTGGGTTCGGGAGTCGGTTACGCGTAAGGACGACCCTTACGAGCGCACGAGATCGGTACCTTATTAATTACATGTGGCATTTTGAATAACCATATTAATTTAATTCGTCGTTTTCAAATGAATATCGTTCTAATGAGAATATCCTTTTGGATAAGAAAATATATTTCTTTTAAATACGAGCTTGAATAAGACGTCCTCTAGATAGGAAACCTTAGCTCGTATTTAAAGAAATATAAGTTCTGCCCCAGAAGGATTTAAATGCATGACCGGTTATTATCTTGTTCATTTTAAGTTCAAACCTATAAGGCTCCATTCATTAAATATTTAAAACCCTATTTAATTATTAATTTTACCAAGTGTATTATGATAACATCCGAATGATCGGACACTACCATCTCGACACCGAATAAAATTAATAATACTATTGGTGCTAATTATTTACCTAATTAATTTTATTTAATTCTAATCCTAAGTTATTTGTCATTTTCTATGTTTCGATGACACGTCGAATGCGATACCAAAGTACACTATTGGCCAACATAATGTTACGTCAAAACACTGACCACTTAGTGTATCCGAGGTATATGATTAAAATGTCATCGTTACTAAATTATCTCCCTATTCAATTAAATTTTTTAATTAAAGTGACTAATCCTAAAAAGGCTCTAATTTGATTAATCTACGTGAAAGTTAAATGTCACCCTAAACAGATACGCTATATGCTTAAAATTTGCAAAAAATAAATAAACAAATAAATAGATGAATAAATAAAACAATAAAACAAAAGGCTAAGTTACTTTTATTAGAGACATGGGAGCTCGAATATAAATATCGGGAATTAAATTGAACAACGGGAATTACATGGCATAAATGAGAAGCGGGAATTAAATTGACAAACATCCAATTTTAGGGGTTGAATTAGACCTAATTAGTGATTAAATTAAACTAATCCTAATCTTAGAAATTTCAATTAAATTCAGTTAAAGATCCAATTAAAATATTTCTAAGCTTAAAAAATTAATAAATTAATCCTAATTAATGTCTATATTGATGAAATTTAAATTTAGGATTCGATTTGAGTTCAATTAGGGGCTAAATTGAAGAAACATTAAAGTTTTGGGCCTTAATTAAGGGATATAGGGACCATAATGAATTACAACTTGGAACTTGAGGGACTACGGGGACAACTTTCCCTCTTTCTCTGAACTGCGCGGATCCGAGTCGACCCGAATCAAAAACACGCGGATCCCCTCCGTGGAACGATACCGTTTCGCACCTGGGTTACCCCTTAACCCGAGTCAACTCGGTCATAATCCTCCCCCTCTCAACTTAGGCACCCGACTCACTCCTCAAATCCTCTCAACACAAACAGACCTAAGCCCAGAAAACCATCTACTTCGGATCAAAACACCTTGTTTTAGGATGATGTTCATGTTGTTCTTGATGAACAAATATGAACATCAAGAACACAAGCCCAGATTCGCCTTGTACTCCACCGCTCAATCCATACTGCCGTCGCCAACCACCACTTCGGTGAGTTCGTCGGCGACTATATATGGTTGGCAACCACCGCCCAACTCTCCGATCACCATCATTTTTCCTCCGGTGATTGAATCCGGTGCCGGTGAACTCACCAGAAACCTTGACAACACCTAAAAACATCTCGAAAACCTATTTTTTAGATCTAAGCATCAAAACACATCAAAATCTCACTCCTCATCACTCGATTTTGCTTGAATAACACCCTAAAATTATCCAGAATCATTCAAGTCCACACAATCTTCCCTAATTTCTAAATCTAACCCACCGAAACCTAATCTAAACACATCAGAGTAACTCTTCTCCTCACTCGACATCATCAAGCCTCTAAACTTCGCAAGAATCATCAAAGAGAAAACCATTTGAATTTAGATCTCAAATTTTAAATTACTTAATTGTTTTTTACGCAAAATATGATTCAAGTCTACTATTTCACATGAAAACATAATAAAGAACAAAAGAAATTACCTTTTTGTAGTGTTCCAATAATCCTTCTCTCGTCACTGCCTCCAATCGAATTTCCAATGTTCTCCTAGCTTCTCCAGATCCCTTTCTCTCTTTGCCTCTGTTTTTTCTTCCTCAATCCGTTAATCCCCCCTTTGTTCTCCCCCGAATCACTACCTCTTATACCCCAAAAAAAAAACATTCCCTCAACCCCCACAATTCATAACCGACTCAAACTCCTCCCCTAAAATCTCTCGTAACCAACATAATTCTTTGTAACTTCAACCGAGAGTCCCCACTGTCAACGTTTCTTTTTTTTATTTTTTATTTTTTTATTTTATTATTATTAATTATATATTTATCTATATTATATATTTACCTAGACTAGACAAAATTCGGGCTCTACACATGCTTTAAACCCAATAAAACGGTCACAAATTTTGATTGATTCAAATTTTATGAGTTCAAATATTTAATTATAGGCTTTTGAATCTGATTCTACAGCTTAATTTCAATTTTAGAGTATTTTACTCGGTTAAAATTTCAATTGTTTTACTGTAAAGCCCAATCAGAAATGCACGCTATACACCCAACAAAACGGTTACAAAATGAGATTAACTCAAATTTTATGAGTTCAAATATTTAATTATAGGCTTCTTAATCTGATTATACAACTTATTTTCAATTTTAGAGTATTTTACTCGGTTAAAATTTCAATTATTTTATTGTAAAGCCCAATCAGAAATGCACGCTTTAAACCCAACAAAACGGTCAAAATTTTTGATTAATTCAAATTTTATGAGTTCATATTTAATTATAGGCTTCTGAATCTGATTTTGTAGCTTAATTACAATTTTAGAGTATTTTACTCGGTTAAAATTTCAATTGTTTTATTGTAAAGCCCAATAAGAAATACACGCTTTAAACCCAACAAAACGGTCAAAATTTTTGATTAATTCAAATTTTATGACTTCAAATATTTAATTATAGGCTTCTGAATCTGATTCTTCAGCTTAATTACAATTTTAGAGTATTTTACTCGGTTAAAATTTCAATTGTTTTACTGTAAAGCCCAATCAAAAATGCATGCCATACACCCAACAAAACGGTCAAAAAATGAGATAAATTCAAATTTTATTAGTTCAAATATTTAACTATAAGCTTCTGAATCTAATTCTACAACTTAATTTCAAATTTAGAGTATTTTACTCGGTTAAAGTTTCAATTGTTTTTCTATAAATCCCAATCAGAAATGCACGCTTTAAACCAAACAAAACGGTCACAAATTTTGATTAATTCAAATTTTATGAGTTCAAATATTTAATTATAGGCTTCTAAATCTGATTCTAAAGCTTAATTTCAATTCTAGAGCATTTTACTCGGTTAAAATTTCAATTGTTTTACTGTAAAGCCCAATATAAATGCACGCTTTAAACCCAACAAAACAGTCACAAAATGAGATTAATTCAAATTTTATGAGTTCAAATATTTAATTATAGGCATCTGAATCTGATTATACAACTTAATTTCAATTTTAGAGTATTTTAATCGGTTAAAATTTCAATTGTTTTACTGTAAAGCACAATCAGAAATGCACGTTTTACACCCAAAACAACGGTCTCAAAATGAAATTAATTCAAATTTTATGAGTTCAAAAATTTAATTATAGACTTTTGAATCTGATTATACAACTTAGTTTTAATTTTAGAGTATTTTACTCGGTTAAAATTTCAACTATTTTACTGCAAAGCCCAATCAGAAATGCACGCTTTAAATCCAACAAAACGATCACAAAATGAGTTTAATTCAAATTTAATGAGTTCAAATATTTAATTATAGGCTTCTGAATGTGATTATACAACTTAATTTCAATTTTAGAGATTTTTAATTAGTTAAAATTTCAATTGTTTTACTGCAAAGCCCAATCAGAAATGCATGCTTTAAACCCTACAAAACGGTCACATAATGAGATTAATTCAAATTTCATGAGTTCAATTATTTAATTATAGGCTTCTAAATCTGATTTTACAACTTAATTTCAATTTTAGAGTATTTTACTCGGTTAAAATTTCAATTGTTTTATTGTAAAGCCCAATCAGAAATGCACGCTTTAAACCCAACAAAACGGTCAAAATTTTTGATTAATTCAAATTTTATGAGTTCAGATATTTAATTATAGGCTTCTGAATCTGATTCTGTAGCTTAATTACAATTTTAGAGTATTTTTACTCGATTAAAATTTCAATTGTTTTATTGTAAAGCCCAATAAAAAATACACGCTTTAAACCCAACAAAACAGTCAAAATTTTTGATTAATTCAAATTTTATGACTTCAAATATTTAATTATAGGCTTCTAAATCTGATTCTGCAGCTTAATTACAATTTTAGAGTATTTTACTCGGTTAAAATTTCAATTGTTTTACTGTAAAGCCCAATCAGAAATACACGTTATACACCCAACAAAGCGGTCAAAAAATGAGATAAATTCAAATTTTATTAGTTCAAATATTTAATTATAGGCTTCTGAATCTAATTCTACAACTTAATTTCAAGTTTAGAGTATTTTACTCGGTTAAAATTTCAATTGTTTTACTATAAATCCCAATCAGAAATGCACGCTTTAAACGCAACAAAACGGTCACAAATTTTGATTAATTCAAATTTTATGAGTTCAAATATTTAATTATAGGCTTCTAAATCTTATTCTACGGCTTAATTTTAATTCTAGAGCAATTTACTCAGTTAAAATTTCAACTGTTTTATTCTCTCCTCTCCCTCCCCTTTTCTCTCGCCCTCCTCCATGCCTTCTTTTTCTTTTTTTCTTTTCTTTCTCCATGTTTTGGAGATCTACTTTGTCTACTACACCACCTCCATGGATTTACCAGCAACGTCGGGAGAGGAAGATTCAACAACCATTCAATTCCAATCCTTTGAGATAAGTCAATCTTGTTCTTTTTCTTGTTTTTTTATTCTTTTTGTTTCTCCCATGGATCGTTTAGACTATTTCCACTATTTTTGCCATTGTTTCATTTTCTTTTTTTCTTTATTAAGAAGATATTTGGATGATAGAGTCTTTGTTGATCCGGAACTTCAACGATTTGAAGATGCTACTACGGCAACCACCATTATCAAAACCATTGTGAAGGTTCACTCACGAAGGCTATGGAGCCAATCCATTGATGTACAATTACCACCCTTGCAAAGGGATCCATCCAACACCTTTAACGGTGTTCTTTTCACCAATATGCTAACCGGTTATGCTCTCCTTGACAAGAAACATGCACATTTTTCTTTTATCAACATGGAGGCCATTATCGTTTTCCTCATCACCATGGCAGCCATGGGAAAAGATGTTTCTACATCTTGGTTCCTGTTTGTGATAAATTGGATCTATTTTGCTTCTTGTTTTTATATTCTCCTTATTACTTCTATTTTTCAATCTTTTCTTGATCTTTTTTCTCTTCGGCTATTCATATATAATCACCAACATATTTTGTATTTTCTTCTTGCACCAAGAAGTTTCATGGAAGGATTTGCCGTTGTGAATCCGACACTAGATCTACTTTTTCAACTTATTCTTGATGTCAAGATCTTGTTTTCTTGGTTTCAAATTTTCATGGTTGTTTTCCTTATCTTTGAACCTTGTCCCGGTTGCACTCATAAGTTTAGCATTTTGTACAACACATTTACCATACCGACGCCATTGGGAGAGGAAGTAGTTATCACAACGACACCCAAACCGTTTAGGCTTTTTCTTTCGTCCATCTCTTCAATCTTTACTTTTCTTTCTATATATCTTTATTGCCTTCTTTTCGTTTATTATTATGAGATCTATTCTTCTCTTTGTATCAAGTGCTTTTCTTGGTTTTTGATTCTTCTCGGAGCCGTATACAATGTTTGCTTTGGAGAGCTAAGGTTTGTGTATGACATGCTACCGTTGGAGCCAAGAGTTTGTGCAAGGACTCTGATGGCCTTCACTAACGATCTTTGGAGTAGGCCGCTAAGACCCAACCGATCTGCTCCCTCAGATTTGGAATCGGTTAGTTTTGTTTCTATGGTAAGTATTTTCTTTCCATATAACTTTGTTATTTCCTTATTGTTCTTTATTAATGTTTCGATCCTTTCTGAGCATGACTCAAAGTATGCAATCCGAATAGAGAATGAACTCTTGATTCTTGGGTTTGTTTTCAGGGTTATTATTCTTTATCACCTTGATAACCTTTATGATCACTAGGCTACTACAATGACTACTAAGGAAACGGCTAGTTTGCCGAGATTCCTGCCGCGGCAGAAAAGGAAACGGCAGTAAAGAGTAACGGCTACAAAACGGCTAGTGGATCCAAACGGTCACAAGGCCGAGGCCTATATAAGAAACACCTTCCTCTTGAATTATTCACTCTTGCTTTCTTGTTTCCTTTAGAATTCATAACAATCTTCCTCTCACATTACTCTCTGCCTACTCACAATCTTCATGAAATTCCAGATTCTTTTCAAGAAAAACTCCAAGAAATCAAATCTCTCACAATCTTGATGGCAACTTACAAGCAATTTGCCCCAACAAACGTTGAAGATCGTTTCAACCGATCTTTCATCACCCGACAATTGTGGGAAGAGCAAGGTTTCCAGCATTCAGATGATGAAAACTACGGCATCGAGCACTATCTCTTTGACAGAATCAAGTACCAAGGTTGGGAAATTTTCTGTCTTCAACCTGCCTAGGCGAATGCTACAATCGTGCGGGAATTCTATGCGCACGGGCCCAGCAAAGATTCCCTCTTTGTTCACTGCCGCGGCAGGCCGGTCCAGTTCGATGCCGAGACCATCAACGATTTCTACAACCTCACTCCAAACAGTGATGTTCACGAAGAATTCTTGGAAGACATCACTGCCGAGGATTATGAGTTAATCAAAGACGACCTTTGTTACGTGAATACTCCATGGGAAACCGGTACCCATAGAGGATCCATAACAAGGCAAAGCCTAAAGCCCGAGGCCAAGATGTGGAATACCTTTGTCAAGCGACGCCTCATCCCCATGTCCCACAACAGCACGGTGGACCGGAAGCGATTGGTGCTTATCCAATCAATTATCAACAAAAGGACCATAAATGTTGGAGAGATAATCTTACGTGAAATTCACGAATGCGGTAAAAAAGATAGGGGACCATTATATTTCCCATGTTTGATCACAGGTTTGTGTGCTGCCGCAGGTGTGCCAATTGAAGATACGGACGAATACACTCCCCAAAGACGAGGATGGACCAGGGACTTTTGTCACAAAGTCATGCAGATCACGCAGGCGGAGCCAGTCCAAGCAACGCCCCAGCAGTTCACTGCTGATACTGCTGCCGGGGCCCAATACACGGCAGACATGCCTGATACTGCCCACACCTCTGCCGCAGCAGACCCGTACTAGGAAATTTTGCAAAGGATGGCAGCGATGGACCTCAGACAACAGAGGTACATGGAGTACCAAAGAGATTTCAACGGCACACTCGCCCAGATGATGCTCCATGCTTTCCCAGAACAAGGGGCGCAATTTCCAGAGTTTCCCAGCAATATGTTTGTCACAGCCGCCCCTTACACCGAGACTACACCAGCTCCGGGAGGACCAAGGTCGTTCTTCCATGTAGACCCTCCACCACAGTACCATGTTGCTGGCCCATCCAGGGCAGTAGATTCTACCGCGGCATCATCTGCCAGCAGAAGACCATCCAAACGGAGGGCAGTCTTCAGCACTCCACCACGATCCCCAATCATCATGGGCAGTCTATCAGCTGAGATAGATGCCTATGTGCACCAAAGCTCCACTGCCGACAGACCGAGTATACACCACACCGGGGGAGCCACGGCAATGGAGGGTGGAACGGACATAATGCTGACTGAAGACATGGTCGATGTGGAAGAAGGAGAAGAGGTGAAGGCCCCAATGCAACGGACACCACCCACAAGAGTCCAACCGCCCCGGCAAGCAAAAGCTCAACCATCGCCCTCACCAAGAACAAAGCAATCGGCAGCAAGACCAAGGAGGAAAATTGTTACAAGCAGCTCTTCGGAGTCTCTTTAATAGTTTTGTTCATATAATTCAATATTAATTGATGTTTGCTTTCTATGCTGCTTATTCCTTTCACATTTTGTTGCCCGCACTTATCTTCAAATATAAAGCATTGAGGACAATGCTTGGTTTGAGTTTGAGGGTGCAGATTCACTGCCAAGGCAGCAATCTACTGCCGAGGCCTTGCCAAAAAGGGAGTATTCCAGTGATTTTTTTTAATTTTCATGCTCCCCGCCTTACTTGAATTAACTGCCTACACTTTTACACTGCTTATCATCAGTATTGCCTTAGTTTATTCTTTAAGGATATAGAAATCTTTCTCCTTACCATGATTAGGTCCTGTTAAGAAGGTTTAACCTTAGGATACTTAAGGATGAAAACTTAGAAGTTTACTATAGGAAGAATTTTAAACACTTTTGGGACTTTTTTGGATTAGAGGAATTCTTTTAATGAACTTAGGTGATAGACTTCATGCTAGAGGTGCCTATCACCGGCTCTAGAAAGTATTCTTCTTCATGCTAGAGGTGCCCGAAATTGGCTCTAGTATGATTTTAAGGAATATTAAAAAGAAAGAAGGAATTTAGTAAAGGAAAAAACTCAATCCTTGAGGTGCCCGAAATTTGCTCAAGGATTGGTTGCTTAGAAAAGAAGAGAACACTTAACCAAATTCTACTTGTCTTGAACTTAGAGTTTATCTAAGAAAGCCTTTAATCAAACTTGTCCACAAAAACGCATACACTCACAATTCTTATAGTTTGCTTCTAGGTAAACCCTTGGGTAACCGAAAGGTTAAGTCTAAAGAATAGGCCTAGTTATGGTGGGGAGAACAGATGGACATGTAAGACCAAGAGAGAGTAGAGTTCGGCAAATTGATGGCTTGCATTGCTTGAGGACAAGCAATAGTTCGAGTTTGGGGGTGTGATAAATGCTCAACTCACTATCACTGTTTACATCTTTTATGGGCATTAATCACCGAATTTATGCCCACTTGAACCAATGCATGTACTTAATGTGATATATTTAGAAGTTATGCTCATAGAGATAATATTTACAGAAAAGGCACGTTTTACTGCAATTTCATATCTGTGCAGGAGAACCGGTGCCGTGGAGCGACAAGGTCGAGGCAGGACCTAAAGCAGCTAAGAGCCAGGAAACAAGACTATAGGCGATTGGAAGACAAAAATCCAAGGGACGTTTCTGGACTTAAAGCACATGGATCGAAGCTGGCTAGCATGAGGAAAAGCCCAAGACAAGGCCACGCGGGAAAGCCCCCTTAGCTGAATTAAACTTGGAAATATTTTAATTATGTACATGACTTGTTCCCTACTCCAAGTTGTATTCTACTTAGGAAAGGTTTGCCCTAGGTCTAGCCTATATAAAGACCTAGCCAACCAATGTAATAGAGACGGATACCTAGAGAGAGAGAGACGACTCATTAAACTTGTTTTCTTTCTCTCAATGACTACTAAGCATCTTTTATCTAGTTCTTTATACCATGCTTATTTTATTTTCTATGTTAAATCCATGTTTATACCACCCTTATTCAGGAATTTTACCAACACCTCTCATGGTGTACTATTCTCAAACAAGCTTACTTGCTTTATTGTTATCCTCGTTCTTGAATTAAAATGGATTAAACCAAGAATCGGAGCCTTGATGTCTCTCTTCCTAATCATGTCTTACTCTACCCTTTTCACTCATTATACCTCTTATTATTATCTTATGTTGCATGAAACATTTATACATTACAATATGGACTTAACCACTAAAAGAAACACAACTCGGTTCCATCTTTCATATAATGTCCTTTTATACCATGTAACTCTTATTTTCTTTGTTAAACCAATGTACATGGCCCACTTGCAATGGAATTTTATCAACACTTCTCTATATGTACTACCAAGAATAGGAACCTTGTTGGTTCCATTGTTCATTTGTTCTATATCACGTTTCCTCCATGATCTAACAAGCAAAGTCTTGTTTCTTCCCATTCTCTTGGAAAGTCTTTCCTATCAAGTTCTCCTTGTTTATCTCAAAAATCTTTGTTTTTTCTTGTTTTATATCTCCTTATTCCTTTTGCAAAAGAATACCACCATTGTTAATCTTGTCTCCATTAATCCGAGTTCTGAATTCCTTGAGTACCTTAGTACTTGGTATATGACTATTG
This sequence comes from Abelmoschus esculentus, assembly GCA_035048815.1. NCBI lineage: Eukaryota > Viridiplantae > Streptophyta > Magnoliopsida > Malvales > Malvaceae > Abelmoschus > Abelmoschus esculentus. Next base: position 7,424,049 of record JAUCBN010000051.1, on the reverse strand, counting down.
ACGCTAGGTTTAATTTTGCTTTCTTTATAATTCTACCGTGTATTCTATACCATGTTTTTCTTAACTATTTTATTATTTCCATATACGTGCCACCCTTGCTAATGGATCCCTCTAACACCTTTCATGGTGTGCCATTATCGAACAAGTTAACTTGTACTTCTAACAACCTCTTTTTAGAGGTACAATGGATGCAACTAGGCCCCGGAGCTGTAATAGCTCCTTTGTTATTTCCTTTCCCCCCCCCACTATCCTTCTTATGCCTAATGATGGTTTTCCTTCTAATACTTTTCTTTACCTTGTCAAACAAGAACCTCGTTTTTCAAGTAGAGGTACTAAACGAACCCCACTTTCTGATGAGGGTAACAAGCCTATGTTTCCTCGACTTGTATCCAATGGTTCTTTAGAAAAAGCTGGGATGAGCAGCGGAAAAAACTCTCCGGCGGAGGTTGACGATAATCAACCCCGCCGAGTAAAATGAAAATCTTATGTTGGAACTGTCAGGGGCTCGGCAACACCTAGGCAGTTCTCGCTCTACAACGTGCTACCTCTAAGCATGATGCCGACTTTCTTTTTCTTTGTGAAACTAGATTGAACAAACACAATATGGACCATATTCGGTTTAAGTTAGGAATGCAAGGTTGCATAGCCATTGATTCTAGCCCTTCCTGTACAGGGCTTGCTATTATTTGGAATAATAAAACTACTATTGATTTGCTTTCATACTCGGATCGTCATATTGATGTCATTATACATTTTGGTCATTTGCAATTCCATTTTTCTGGAGTACACGGTTTTGCTGAAACAACAAACAAATATAAAACTTGGCAACTAATGGACACATTACAATCAGCTTCTTCCCTCCCATGGCTCTTAGGGGGAGACTTTTGTTTTTCGTGGTGTATGACCAGGGCCAATCCAACCAACCCCTTGTACGAGTTAGATCCAAAGATCGAAAGAACAAGGCAAATGTTAAGGAGACAGATCCAAGGAGCCATGGCAGAACACCCGACAGGACAAAACTTACCTGCCGGCAATGGAGGACTTCCGCCGCCACCTGGGCCGCAGCAGCTCACTGTCAGAGACTTCCTGGAGGAGGACTTAAATGGATTAAACCCAGGAGTCGTTACACCTGAGATTGAAGCAGCCCATTTTGAACTAAAACATGTTATGTTCAATATGTTAAATACAATTGGACAATTTGGTGGATCTGGAACTGAAGACGCAAGGCAGCACCTCAAGTCCTTCATGGAAATCTGCAACTCTTTCAAAATCCAAGGAGTCCATGAAGATGTCTTGCGATTGAAGCTATTCCCCTATTCACTGAGGGATAGGGCGAAAGCTTGGTTAAATAGCATTCCAGCAGGATCTATTAGTTCCTGGAGTGAACTTTGTCGTGATTTCATTACTCGTTTTAATCCCATTAATTTATACGATAGAATCCGTAATGAAATTACTTCTTTTCGACAGGCAGAAGACGAACCAATGTACGAGGCTTGGGAACGCTACAGGGAGCTATTGCACAAGTGTCCTTTGCATGGATTTTCCCTATGGACACAAGTGACAATGTTTTACAATGCCACGAATGCCCCGACAAGGATGATGTTAGATGCCTCGACAAACGGAACACTCCTGGATAAGCACCTGAGGAAGCTATTGAGATATTGAATAAACTCACAAAGAATGACTTTCAGTTTCCTACATCTAGGCGAGGAGGAGTAAGACGTCAAGCCACGGTAAATGAATTAGACACATCAAGTTCAGTGGCAGCACAATTGGCCTCTCTTACCAAGATGGTGCAAAGCCTACAATTACAACAAAATACCCGTGAGGTCAAGGTAATTGATTCATATTGTGACTTATGTGGAGGTAACCACAATTCCTCCGATTGCATGAATCAAGAAACTGGTATGTATGTTGGGAACTACAATCGCAACAATGTGATGTCCAACACATACAACCCCTCATGGAAGAGGCATCCAAACCTATCATGGAGCAACCCAAACAATGCCTTAAACCCAATCACCCAACCTTCGGGATATCAGCAACCGATGCCGCAGCAGCAAGCCCAGTAGTCAATGCCGCAACAGCAAATGCAGCAGCAACCGGTAAGTTCATTGGAGAACACGCTAAAGGCCTTCATGACGAAAACTGAGTCATACATGGCAGAGAATAGCAATTTCATCAAGAGGACAAATGCCTTCATGAATAGAACTGAGATGAGGTTGCAAAATCAAGAAGCGGCCATTAAAACGCTGGAAACTCAGGTTGGGCAGTTTGCTCAATGCATAAACACTAGACCACAAGGAGGACTACCTAGCAATACTGAAATTGCCAAGGTAATGAGCCATGAACAGTGCAAAGCAATCATTATTAGGAGTGGTCTACAGCTGAAGGAGAAGATCCCAGAGAGCCAAATCCAATCAGCTGATCTAGCAAAAGAAAAGGCCAAGCAAACTAAAGCTGACAACACTGCCCCGGCAGAAAGCACTGCAGCTCCTGAGCAGCCTGCCGAGGCAGCAACAACTCCAGTGGTGCCAGGTATTAAATTTCAAACTAAAGAAACCCTGGATGAGATGAGACCACCACCACCTTTCCCACAAAGGTTGAAAAAGCAAAAACAGGACCAGCAATTCAAGAAGTTCCTCGACATCTTGAAGCAAGTCCACATCAACATACCTTTCGTTGAAGCTATTGAACAAATGCCTAACTATGCCAAGTTCTTAAAGGACATGGTGTCAAAGAGGAAACGAATAGGTGAGTTTGAGACAGTGGCTACTACCGAGGGATGCATGGCAATGCTGCATAACCGCATGCCACCAAAGTTAAAAGATCCTGGCTGCTTTACTATACCTTGTGCGATAGGTAACGATTATGAAGGTAAGGCCCTATGCGACCTTGGAGCAAGCATAAATCTCATGCCCAAATCAGTCTTTGAAAAGCTTGGAATTGGAAGGGCGAAACCTACAACAGTGATGCTCCAACTAGTGGATCGATCCTATGTGCAACCCGAAGGAAAAATCGAGGACATACTGGTAAGAGTAGATAAGTTTATTTTTCCTGCTGACTTTCTTGTCCTTGATTGTGAAGCAGATGACAATGCACCGATCATCCTTGGGAGACCTTTCCTTGCAACTGGACATACTCTAATTGACGTGGAAAAAGGAGAGTTGACAATGCGGGTCAATGACCAACAAGTCAAACTCAATGCATTCCACAACTTAAAAAAATATGATGATCCAGAGGAGTGCAAGGCCATCCACACAGTAGACACTAAAGTATCTTGCCTTGGCAGTCTGCTTGGCAGGATATTCGGCAAGAAAATTAAGCCCAAGGTGGATGGACACAGGAAAAAAAGAGTGGCCCACAACCGATTCACAAATTGGGCCTAAGGGAGAGAATAATTTTGGGAGATACATTTGCATGCTCTCCACCAGTAACATGATCTACTCCCTTCTCTTTATTAATATATTAGGATTAATTAGTTTATTTTTATTTCCTTTTATTTTCTCTAGCTATTTTTGCTTTAAGTATTTTTCTTTTGTGTGTTTTATTTATGAATAAAAAGCAAGAATAAAGGAGAAATAGTTCACAGCAGGAACTCTGCCGAGGCAATAAAACAGTGTCAGGGCCGCAGTAGTCCCAACGGGCAGAACAGTGTAACGGCTAGTCTGCCGAGATTCCTGCCGCAGCAGAAAAAGGAAACGGTTACAAAACAGCTAGTGGCTTCAACGGTCACAAGGCCGAGGCCTATATAAGAAACTCCTTCCTCTTGAACTATTCACTCTTGCTTTCTTGTTTTCTTTAGTATTCATAACAATCTCTCTCTCACATTACTCTCTGCCTACTAATCTTCGCTAAACCCCAGATTCTTTTTAAAGAAAAACTCCAAGAAATCACATCTCTCAATCTTGATGACAACATACAAGCGATTCGCCCCCGCCAACGTTGAAGATCGCTTTAACCGATCTTTCATCGCTCGGCAACTATGGGAAGAGCAAGGTTTCTAGCATGCGGATGAAGAGAACTACGGTATTGAGCACTACCTTTTCGACAGAATTAAGTACCAAAACTGGGAAATTTTCTGTCTCCAACCTGCCCAGGCGAATGCCACAATTGTCCGGGAGTTCTACGCGCACGGGCCCAGCAAAGACTCCCTCTTTGTTCATTGTCGCGGCAGGCCAATCCAGCTTGATGCCGAGACAATCAATAGTTTCTACGGCCTCACCCCTGACATTGACATCCACGCCGAATTCATGGAAGACGTCACTGCCGAGGACTACGAGCTCATCAAAGATGATCTTTGTTATGCAAACACCTCATGGGAAACCGGTACCCATCGAGGATCAGTAACAAGACAAAGCCTAAAGCCCGATGCCAAGATGTGGAACACCTTTGTCAAGCGACGGCTCATCCCCACATCACACAATAGCACGGTGGATCGTAAAAGATTGGTGCTTATCCAATCCATCATCAACAAGAGGACCATCAACGTTGGAGAGATCATCCTTCGGGAAATTCATGAGTGCGGTAAGAAAGATAGGGGACCATTGTATTTCCCTTGTTTGATCACGGGTTTATGTGTTGCCGCAGGTGTGCCCATCGAAGAGACGGACGAATACACGCCCCCACGACGAGGATGGACTAGGGACTTCTGCCACAAAGTCATGCAGATCACACAAGCAGAGCCTGTCCAAGCAACGCCGCAGCAGTTCACTGTCGATACTACTGCCGGGGCCTAGTACACGGCAACCATGCCTGGTACTGCCCACACCTCTGCCACAGCAGACCCGTACCAAGAGATCTTGCAACGAATGGCAGCAATGGATCTCCGACAACAAAGGTACATGGAGTACCAAAGGGATTTCAATGGCACTCTAGCCCAGATGATGTTGCACGCCTTCCCGGACCAAGGAGTACAAATTCCGGAGTTTCCCAGCAACATGTTCGTTATAGCCGCCCCTTAAACCGAGACTACACCAGCCCCGGGAGGACCAAGGTCGTTCTTCCATGCGGACCCTCAGCCCCAATACTAGGCTGCCGGCCCATCTAGGGCAGCAGATTCTGCCGCGGCCTCGTCTGTCAGCAGAAGGCCATCCAAGCGAAGGGTTGTTTTCAACACCCCACCCAGATCACCAATTATAATGGGCAGTCTATCAGTCGAGATAGATGCCTACGTGTACCAAAGCTCCACTGTCGCCGGCCCAAGTACACACCACACCGGAGGAGCAACAACAATGGGGGGAGGAACGGACGTAATGCTCACCGAAGAGATGGTTGATGTAGAAGAAGGAGAGGAGGTAGAGGCCCCAATGCAATGGACACCACCCACACGAGTCCAACCGCCCCGGCAAGCAAAAGTGCAACCATCGCCTTCACCAAGGACAAAGCATTCGGCAGCAAGGCCGAGAAGGAAAATTGTTACAAGCAGCTCCTCGGAGTCGCTTAAAATTTCTTTGTCCTTAATTCAATATTAATTGCTTTTACTGTTTCTATTTGTTGTTTATTATATTCATATTTTGTTTTGCCGCTTACTTCTTCAAATATAAAGCATTGAGGACAATGCTTGGTTTGAGTTTGGGGGTGCAGATTCACTGCCAAGGCAGCAATCTACTGTCGAGGCCTTGCCAAAAAGGTAGTATTCCAGTGATTTTTTTTTGCTCCCCGCCTTACTTGAATTAACTACTTACACTTTTGCACTGCTTATCATCAGTATTGCCTTAGTTTATTCTTTAAGGCTATAGAAATCTTTCTCCTTACCATGTTTAGGTTCTGTTAAGAGGGCTTAACCTTAGGATGCTTAAGGATGTAAACTTATAAGCTTACTATAGGAAGAACTTTAAACACTTTTGGGACTTGTTGGATTATAGGAATTCTTTTAATGAACTTAGGTGATAAAGACTTAGATTTTTGGAAAGTAACTAGAGGTGCCTACCACCGGCTCTAGAAAGTCTCTTCTTCATGCTAGAGGTGCCCGAAATTGGCTCTAGTATGTTTTAAGGAATATTAAAAAGAAAGAAGGAATTTAGTAAAAAACACAAGTCTTTGAGGTGCCCGAAATTGGCTCAAGATTTGGTGTTTGAAAAGAAGAGAACACTTAACCAATGTCTATTTGTCTTGAACTTAGAGTTTATCTAAGAAAGCCTTTAATCAACTTGTCCACAAAAACGCACACACTCACAATTCTTATAGTTTGTTTCTAGGTAAACCCTTGGGTAACCGAATGGTTAAGGCTTAAGAATAGGCCTAGTTATGGTGGGGAGAATAGATGGACATGTAAGACAAAGAGAGAGTGGAGTTCGGCAAATTGATGGTTTGCATTGCTTGAGGACAAGCAATAGTTCGAGTTTGGGGGTGTGATAAGTGCTCAACACACTATCACTTTTTACTCCTTTTATGGGCATTCATCACCAAATATACACCCACTTAGACCAATGCATGTGCTTAATGTGATATATTTAGAAGTTATACTCATATAAATAATATTTACAGAAAAAGGCACGTTTTATTACGTTTTCATATCTTTGCAGGAGAACCAGTTCCGCGACAGCGACAAGGCCGAGGCAGCAGCAGAAAGACAGGAAGCAAGACTATAGGCGATGGAAAGATAAAAATCCAAGGAACGTGTCTGGACTTGAAGCCCATGGATCGGAGCTGGCTAGCACAAGGAAAAGCCCAAAGGAAGACCACGCGGGAAAACCCCTTAGCCGAAGCAAACTTGGAAATATTTTTATTATTATGTACTTGACTTGTTTCCTACTCCAAGTTGTATTCTACTTAGGAAAGGTTTGCCCTAGGTCTAGCCTATATAAGGACCTAGCCACCCAATATACAATACACGGAATACCTAGGGAGAGAGCCGATTTATATTCTTGTTTTCTTCTCCTCCATTATGTTCTAAACCTTCTTAGGGATTAGGTGAAGGTTGTCGAGTATTTGTGATAGGAGATTATACTTTGTCTTTGATTCAATGCAATAAAGTTATCAAGGTTTGCTTATCCTTTGTTATTCCTTGTTTTCACAATTGAGCTCGGGAGAGGATATTGTGAATCATCCATTTATCTAAGCTCGGGAGAGTTAGATTCACGAAAGGGGTAAGTACGGTGTTTCAATCGCGAAATACTAACTCGGCCTAGGGATAGGTTAAGAGTTTCTGCGGCTAAAAGAAGTGTGAGATTGGTTGGTGAGTATAATTGGTTCACGCCGGGAGGTATCATCAAGGACTAATCATCAACAGCACTCTGACTTAGGGATAAGCGGAGTCATCCAAGGACACTTTGCCGAACTTTGGTAAAGTCTACCCACGAGCAAGGGATTGTCGCGGCAGACAGTATTGTCGCTGCCAAGGCAGTAAACTGCAGTGCTGCCGAGGCAGTGATATACGATTGCATTGGACAGAGACAAGTCAATCAAATCCACAATACGAAGCAACTGGATCCTAGCCCATCTCTCTCTATTATTTCAACTCTTTATTTTTATTTAGTTATTTTAGTTTAGATAAATCAAATCAACTCACTTGTGTTCTTTACTTTTCTACAGAACAAGAAGGTGAAGAAAGCATATTAAGTATACCGGTCCCTGAGGAGACGATAACTAGATAAAATACTTATCACTTATTACTTTCGATGTGTCCACTTGCATTAAACGCGCACTTTTGACACGCGACACTCATCATCACGATCTATCCACAGTGCAAACTTTAGTATCTCGAATTCGTTCTACTCTTTGTATTTTACCTGATTGTAAGATTTGTTATGTACCTAGAGAAGCAAATGTTGTAGCCCATGTCCTAGCTACTAGGGCTCTGCGTTCTTTTCTATCTTTCTCTTTTGATTGTAACTTTCCCGATTTTATACGGGCTTTTGTAAACTCGGAGAGGTTCTCCTCTTCTTCTCAATAAAACCATGGGTACTCTTTTCCCCATAGGGGCCTACTCACCTATCGAGGTGACAGGCTATAGGTTTTTTTTAATGAGGCCCTTTCCTTAAAAAAAATTCAACTGTTTACTGTAAAGCCCAGTCAAAAATGCACGCTTTAAACCCAACAAAACAGTAACAAAATGATATTAATTCAAATTTTATGAGTTCAAATATTTAATTATAGGCTTCTGAATCTGATTATACAGCTTAATTTCAATTTTTAGAGAATTTTAATCAATTAAAATTTCAGCTTTTTTACTGTAATGACCAATCAGAAATGCACGTTTTACACCCAAAAACGGTCACAATTTGAGATTAAATCAAATTTTCTGAGTTCAAATATTTAATTATGGACTTCTAATCTGATTATACAACTTAATTTCAATTTTAGAGTATTTTATTCGGTTAAAATTTTAACTATTTTACTGTAAAAACCGAATCAGAAATGCATGCTTTACACCAAACAAAACGATCATAAAATGAGATTAATTCAAATTTTATGAGTTCAAATATTTAATTATAGGCATCTGATCTGATTACACAATATAATTTCAATTTTAGAGTATTTTAATTAGTTAAAATTTCAACTATTTAACTATAAAGCTCAATAAGAAATGCACGCTTTACACCCAAAAAACGGACACAAAATGAGATTAATTCAAATTTTATAATTTCAAATATTTAATTATAGGCTTCTGATTCTGATTATACAACTTAATTTCAATTTTAGAGTATTTTAATCAATTAAAATTTCAATTGTTTTAATGTAAAGCCCAATCAGAAATGCACGCTTTAAACCCAACAAAACGGTCACAAAATGAGATTAATTCAAATTTTATGAGTTCAAATATTTAATTATAGGCTTCTGAATCTGATTATAGAGCTTAACTTTAATTTCAGAGTTTTTTACTCAGTTAAAATTTCAACTATTTTACAATTAAGACCATTTAGCAATGCACGCTTTACACCCAAGAAAACGGGCACAAAATGAGATTAATTCGAATTTATGATTTGAAATATTTAAATAAAGGCTTTTGAATCTGATTATATAGCTTAATTTCAATTTTAGAGTATTTTACTTGGTTAAAATTTCAACTATTTTATTGTAAAGCCTAATCAGAAATGCACGCTTTACACCCAACAAAAGGTTCACAAAATAAGATTAATTCAAATTTTATGAGTTCAAATATTTAATTATGGGCTTTTGAATCTGATTAGAAAGCTTAATTTCAATTTTAGAGTATTTTACTCAGATAAAATTTCAATTGTTTTATTGTAAAGCCCAATCAGCAATGCACGCTTTAAACCCAACAAAACAGTCACAAAATGAGATTAATTCAAATTTTTTGAGTTCAAATATTTAAATATTGGCTTTTAAATCTGATTATACAGCTTAATTCAATTTGAGTATTTTACTCGGTTAAAATTTCAATTGTTTTATTGTAAAGCCCAATCCGAAATGCACGCTTTAAACCCTACAAAATGTCACAAAATGAAATTAATTCAAATTTTAAGAGTTCAAATATTTAATTATAGGCTTTTGAATCTGATTATACAGCTTAATTTCTATTTTAGAGTATTTTAGTCAGTTAAAATTTCATCTATTATACTGTTAAGAACAATATGCAATGCACGCTTTACACCCAACAAAAAGGTCACAGAATAAGATTAATTCAAATTTTATGAGTTCAAATATTTAATTATAGCCTTTTGAATCTTATTATACACCTTAATTTCTATTTTAGAGTATTTTACTCGGTTAAACTTTCAACTGTTTTATTGAAAGCCCAATCCGAAATACACGCTTTAAACCCTAAAAAAGGTCACAAAATGAAATTAATTCAAATTTTAAGAGTTCAAATATTTAATTATAGGCTTCTAAATCTGATTATACATCTTAATTTCAATTTTAGATTATCTTACTTGGTTAAAATTTTAACTGGTTTACTGTAAAGCCCAATTAGAAATACACGCTTTACACCCAAAAAACGGTCACAAAATGAGATTAATTCAAAATTTATGAGTTGAAATATTTAAATATAGGCTTTTGAATCTGATTATTTAGCTTAATTTCAATTTTAGAGTATTTTACTTGGTTAAAATTTCAACTATTTTATTGTAAATCCTAATCTGAAATGCACGCTTTACACCCAACAAAAGGTTCACAAAATAATATTAATTCAAATTTTATGAGTTCAAATATTTAATTATAGGCTTTTGAATCTGAGTATAAAGCTTAATTTCAATTTTAGAGTATTTTACTTGGTTAAAATTTCAACTATTTTATTGTAAAGCCTAATCAGAAATGCACGCTTTACACCCAACAAAAGGTTCACAAAATAAGATAAATTCAAATTTTTAGAGTTCAAATATTTAATTATGGGATTTTGAATCTGATTATAAAGCTTAATTTCAATTTTAGAGTATTTTACTCAGATAAAATTTCAATTGTTTTATTGTAAAGCCCAATCAACAATGCACGCTTTAAACCCAACAAAACGGTCACAAAATGAGATTAATTCAAATTTTTTGAGTTCACATATTTAAATATTGGCTTTTAAATCTGATTATACAGCTTAATTCAATTTTAGAGTTTTTTTCTCGGTTAAAATTTCATATTGTAAAGCCCAATCCGAAATGCACGCTTTAAACCCTACAAAAAGGTCACAAAATGAAATTAATTCAAATTTGAAGAGTTCAAATATTTAAATATAGGCTTTTGAATCTGATTATACAGTTTAATTTCTATTTTAGAGTATTTTAGTCAGTTAAAATTTCATCTGTTATACTGTTAAGAACAATAAGCAATGCACGCTTTACACCCAACAAAAAGGTCACAGAATAAGATTAATTCAAATTTTATGAGTTCGAATATTTAATTATAGCCTTTTTAATCTGATTATACAACTTAATTTCAATTTTAGAGTATTTTACTCGGTTAAAATTTCAACTATTTCATTGTAAAGCCCAATCAGAAATGCATGCTTTACACACAACAAAACAGTCACAAAATAAGATTAATTCAAATTTTAGGAGTTCAAATATTTAATTATAGGCTTCTGAATCTGATTATAAAACATAATTTCAAAGTTAGAGTATTTTACTTAGTTAAAATTTCAACTGTTTTACTGTAAAGCACAATCAACTATGTACGCTTTACACCCAACAAAACAGTCACAAAATGAGATTAATTCAAATTTTATGTGTTCAAATATTTAATTATAGGCATCTAAATCTGATTATACAGCTTAATTTCAATTTTAAATTATTTTACTTGGTTAAAATTTTAACTGGTTTACTGTAAATCCCAATTAGAAATACACGCTTTACACCCAAAAAAGGTCACAAAATGAGATTAATTCAAAATTTATGTGTTGAAATATTTAAGTATAGGCTTTTGAATCTGATTATATAGCTTAATATCAATTTTAGAGCATTTTACTTGGTTCAAATTTCAACCATTTTATTGTAAAGCCTAATCAGAAATGCAAGCTTTACACCCAACAAAAGGTTCACAAAATAAGATTACTTCAAATTTTATAAGTTCAAATATTTAATTATAGGCTTTTGAGTCTGACTATAAAGCTTAATTTCAATTTTAGAGTATTTTACTTGGTTAAAATTTCAACTATTTTACTGTAAAGCCTAATCAGAAGTGCACGTACACCCAACAAAAGGTTCACAAAATAAGATTTATTGAAATTTTATGAGTTCAAATATTTAATTATAGGCTTTTGAATCTGATTATAAAGCTTATTTTCAATTTTAGAGTTTTTTACTCGGTTAAAATTTCAACTGTTTTATTTCAAAGCCCAATCCGAAATGCACGCTTTAAACCCTACAAAAAGGTCACAAAATGAAATTAATTCAAATTTGAAGAGTTCAAATATTTAATTATAGGCTTCTGAATCTGATTATACAACATAATTTCTATTTTAGTGTATTTTAGTCAGTTAAAATTTCATCTGTTATACTGTTAAGAACAATAAGCAATGCACGCTTTACACCCAACAAAAAGGTCACAGAATAAGATTAATTCAAATTTTATGAGTTCAAATATTTAATTATAGCCTTTTTAATCTGATTATACAACTTAATTTCAATTTTAGAGTATTTTACTCGGTTAAAATTTCAACTATTCTATTTTAAAGCCCAATCAGAAATGCACGCTTTACGCACAACAAAACGGTCACAAAATAAGATTAATTGAAATTTTAGGAGTTCAAATATTTAATTATAGGCTTCTGAATCTGATTATACAACATAATTTCAAAGTTAGAGTATTTTACCCAGTTAAAATTTCAACTATTTTACTGTAAAGCGCAATCAACAATGTACGCTTTACACCCAACAAAACAGTCACAAAATGAGACTAATTCAAATTTTATGAGTTCAAATATTTAATTATAGGCTTCTAAATCTGATTATACAGCCTAATTTCAATTTTAGATTATTTTAGTTGGTTAAAAATTTAACTGGTTTACTGTAAATCCCAATTAGAAATGCACACTTTACACCCAAAAAACGGTTACAAAATGAGATTAATTCAAATTTTATGAGTTGAAATATTTAAATATAGGCTTTTGAATCTGATTATATAGCTTAATATCAATTTTAGAGTATTTTACTTGGTTAAAATTTCAACTATTTTATTGTAAAGCCTAATAAAAAATGCACGCTTTACACCCAACAAAAGGTTCACAAAATAAGATTAATTGAAATTTTATGAGTTCAAATATTTAATTATACGCTTTTGAATCTGATTATAAAGCTTAATTTCAATATTAGAGTATTTTACTCAGATAAAATTTCAATTGTTTTATTGTAAAGCCCAAACTGTAATGCATGCTTTACACCCAACAAAACGGTCACAAAATAAGATTAATTCAAATTTTATGAGTTCAAATATTTAATTATAGGTTTCTGAATCTGATTATACAACTTAATTTCAATTTTGGAGTATTTTACTCAGTTAAAATTATAATTGTTTTACTGTAAAACCCAATCAACAATGCACGCTTTAAACCCAACAAAAAGATCACAAAATAAGATTAATTCAAATTTTTTGTGTTCAAATATTTAAGTATAGGCTTCTGAATCTGATTATACAACTTAATTTGAATTTTAGAGTATTTTAGTCAGTTTCAATTTCAATTGTTTTACTGTTAAGTCCAATTAGCAATGCACACTTTAAACTTAATAAAAAGGTCAAAAAATTAGATTAATTGAAATTTCATGAGTTCAAATTTTTAAATATAGGCTTCGGAAACTAATTATACAACTTAATTTCAATTGTAGAGTATTTTACTCAGTTTAAATTTCAACTGTATTTTTGTAAAGCCCAATCAGCAATGCACGCTCTAAACCTAACAAAACGGTCGCAAAATGAGATTAATTCAAATTTTATGAGTTCAAATATTTAATTTTGGACTTCTAATCTGATTATAAAGCTTAATTTCAATTTTAGAGTATTTTACTCAGATGAAATTTCAACTAATTTACTGTAAAGCCCAATCAGCAATGTAAGCTTTAGACCCAACAAAACGGTCACAAAATCAGGTTAATTGAAATTTTGTGTTCAAATATTTAATTATGGGCTTCTGAATCTGGTTGTACAGATTAATTTCAATTTTAGAGTATTTTACTCGGTTAAAATTTCAATTGTTTTATTGTAATGCATAATAAAAAATGCACGCTTTAAACACAACAAAACGATCACAAAATGAGATTAATTCAAATTTTATGAGTTCAAATATTTAATTATTGGCTTCTGAATCTAGTTAGACAACTTAATTTCAATTTTAGAGTATTTTACTCGGTTAAAATTTCAACTGTTTTATTGTAAAGCCCAATAAAAAAATGCACGCTTTAAACCCAACAAAGCGGATACAAAATGAGATTAATTCAAATTTTATGAGTTCAAATATTTAATTATAGTCTTCGGAATCTGATTTAACCACATTAATTTCAATTTTAGAGTATTTTACTCCTTTAAAATTTCAATTGTTCTACTCTAAAGCCCAATAAGAAATACACGCTTTAAACCCAACAAATCTATTACAAAATGAGATTAAATTAAATTTTATGAGTTCAAATATTTAATTATAGGCTTCTGAATCTGATTATAAAGTTTAATTTCAATTTTAGAGTATTTTACTGAGATAAAATTTCAAGTGTTTTACTGTAAAGCCCAATCAGCAATGCACGCTTTAAACCCAACAAAACGGTCACAAAACGAGGTTATTTGAAACTTTGAGTTCAAATATTTAATTATTGGCTTCTGAATCTAGTTATTCAGCTTAATTTCAATTTTAGAGTATTTTACTCGGTTAAAATTTCAACTGTTTTATTGTAAAGCCCAATAAAAAATGCACGCTTTAAACCCAATAAAACGGTCACAAAATGAGATTAATTCAAATTTTATGAGTTCAAATATTTAATTATAGTCTTCGGAATCTGATTTAACCACATTATTTTCAATTTTAGAGTATTTTACTCGTTTAAAATTTCAACTGTTCTACTCTAAAGCCCAATAAGAAATACACGCTTTAAGCCCAACAAATCTATTACAAAATGAGATTAAATTAAATTTTATGAGTTCAAATATTTAATTATAGGCTTCTGAATCTGATTATAAAGTTTAATTTCAATTTTAGAGTATTTTACTCAGATAAAAATTCAAGTGTTTTACTGTAAAGCCCAATCAGCAATGCACGCTTTAAACCCAACAAAACGGTCACAAAACGAGGTTATTTGAAATTTTGAGTTCAAATATTTAATTATGGGCTTATGAATCTAGTTATACAGCTTAATTTTAATCTTAGAGTATTTTACTCGGTTAAAATTTCAACTGTTTTATTGTAAAGCTCAGTAAAAAATGCACGCTTTAAACCCAACAAAACGGTCACAAAATGAGATTAATTCAAATTTTATGTGTTCAAATATTTACTTATAGGCTTCTGAATCTGATTATACAGCTTAATTTGAATTTTGGAGTATTTTTTACTCTGTTAAAATTTCAATTATTTTACTATAAAGCCCAATCAGAAATGCACGCTTTACACCTAACAAAACGGTCACAAATTAAGATTAATTCAAATTTTATGAGTTCAAATATTTAATTATAGGCTTCAAAATCTAGTTATACAACTTAATTTCAATTTTAGAGTATTTTACTCGGTTAAAATTTCAACTGTTTTATTGTAAAGCCCAATAAAAAATGCACGCTTTAAACCCAATAAAACGGTCACAAAATGAGATTAATTCAAATTTTATGAGTTCAAATATTTAATTATAGTCTTCGGAATCTGATTTAACCATATTAATTTCAATTTTAGAGTTTTTACTCCTTTAAAATTTCAATTGTTCTACTCTAAAGCCCAATAAGAAATACACGCTTTAAACCCAACAAATCTATTACAAAATGAGATTAAATTAAATTTTATGAGTTCAAATATTTAATTATAGGCTTCTGAATCTGATTATAAAGTTTAATTTCAATTTTAGAGTATTTTACTCAGATAAAATTTCAAGTGTTTTACTGTAAAGCCCAATCAGCAATGCACGCTTTAAACCCAACAAAACGGCCACAAAACGAGGTTATTTGAAACTTTGAGTTCAAATATTTAATTATTGGCTTCTGAATCTAGTTATTCAGCTTAATTTCAATTTTAGAGTATTTTACTCGGTTAAAATTTCAACTGTTTTATTGTAAAGCCCAATAAAAAATGCACGCTTTAAACCCAACAAAACGGTCACAAAATGAGATTAATTCAAATTTTATGAGTTCAAATATTTAATTATAGTCTTCGGAATCTGATTTAACCACATTAATTTCAATTTTAGAGTATTTTACTCGTTTAAAATTTCAACTGTTCTACTCTAAAGCCCAATAAGAAATACACGCTTTAAACCCAAGAAATCTATTACAAAATGAGATTGAATTAAATTTTATGAGTTCAAATATTTAATTATAGGCTTCTGAATCTGATTATAAAGTTTAATTTCAATTTTAGAGTATTTTACTCAGATAAAAATTCAAGTGTTTTACTGTAAAGCCCAATCAGCAATGCACGCTTTAAACCCAACAAAACGGTCACAAAACGAGGTTATTTGAAATTTTGAGTTCAAATATTTAATTATGGGCTTATGAATCTAGTTATACAGCTTAATTTTAATCTTAGAGTATTTTACTCGGTTAAAATTTCAACTGTTTTATTGTAAAGCTCAGTAAAAAATGCACGCTTTAAACCCAACAAAACGGTCACAAAATGAGATTAATTCAAATTTTATGTGTTCAAATATTTACTTATAGGCTTCTGAATCTGATTATACAGCTTAATTTGAATTTTGGAGTATTTTTTACTCTGTTAAAATTTCAATTATTTTACTATAAAGCCCAATCAGAAATGCACGCTTTACACTCAACAAAACGGTCACAAATTAAGATTAATTCAAATTTTATGAGTTCAAATATTTAATTATAGGCTTCAGAATCTAGTTATACAACTTAATTTCAATTTTAGAGTATTTTACTCGGTTAAAATTTCAACTGTTTTATTGTAAAGCCCAATAAAAAATGCACGCTTTAAACCCAATAAAACGGTCACAAAATGAGATTAATTCAAATTTTATGAGTTCAAATATTTAATTATAGTCTTCGGAATCTGATTTAACCATATTAATTTCAATTTTAGAGTATTTTACTCCTTTAAAATTTCAATTGTTCTACTCTAAAGCCCAATAAGAAATACACGCTTTAAACCCAACAAATCTATTACAAAATGAGATTAAATTAAATTTTATGAGTTCAAATATTTAATTATAGGCTTCTGAATCTGATTATAAAGTTTAATTTCAATTTTAGAGTATTTTACTCAGATAAAATTTCAAGTGTTTTACTGTAAAGCCCAATCAGCAATGCACGCTTTAAACCCAACAAAACGGTCACAAAACGAGGTTATTTGAAACTTTGAGTTCAAATATTTAATTATGGGCTTATGAATCTAGTTATACAGCTTAATTTTAATCTTAGAGTATTTTACTCGGTTAAAATTTCAACTGTTTTATTGTAAAGCTCAGTAAAAAATGCACGCTTTAAACCCAACAAAACGGTCACAAAATGAGATTAATTCAAATTTTATGTGTTCAAATATTTACTTATAGTCTTCGGAATCTGATTTAACCACATTAATTTCAATTTTAGAGTATTTTACTCGTTTAAAATTTCAACTGTTCTACTCTAAAGCCCAATAAGAAATACACGCTTTAAACCCAAGAAATCTATTACAAAATGAGATTGAATTAAATTTTATGAGTTCAAATATTTAATTATAGGCTTCTGAATCTGATTATAAAGTTTAATTTCAATTTTAGAGTATTTTACTCAGATAAAAATTCAAGTGTTTTACTGTAAAGCCCAATCAGCAATGCACGCTTTAAACCCAACAAAACGGTCACAAAACGAGGTTATTTGAAACTTTGAGTTCAAATATTTAATTATGGGCTTATGAATCTAGTTATACAGCTTAATTTTAATCTTAGAGTATTTTACTCGGTTAAAATTTCAACTGTTTTATTGTAAAGCTCAGTAAAAAATGCACGCTTTAAACCCAACAAAACGGTCACAAA
This sequence comes from Abelmoschus esculentus, assembly GCA_035048815.1. NCBI lineage: Eukaryota > Viridiplantae > Streptophyta > Magnoliopsida > Malvales > Malvaceae > Abelmoschus > Abelmoschus esculentus. The sequence continues at coordinate 7,406,503 of JAUCBN010000051.1, read as the reverse complement.
ATGAGATTAATTCAAATTTTATGTGTTCAAATATTTACTTATAGGCTTCTGAATCTGATTATACAGCTTAATTTGAATTTTGGAGTATTTTTTACTCTGTTAAAATTTCAATTATTTTACTATAAAGCCCAATCAGAAATGCACGCTTTACACCTAACAAAACGGTCACAAATTAAGATTAATTCAAATTTTATGAGTTCAAATATTTAATTATAGGCTTCAGAATCTAGTTATACAACTTAATTTCAATTTTAGAGTATTTTACTCGGTTAAAATTTCAACTGTTTTATTGTAAAGCCCAATAAAAAATGCACGCTTTAAACCCAATAAAACGGTCACAAAATGAGATTAATTCAAATTTTATGAGTTCAAATATTTAATTATAGTCTTCGGAACCTGATTTAACCACATTAATTTCAATTTTAGAGTATTTTACTCCTGTAAAATTTCAATTGTTCTACTCTAAAGCCCAATAAGAAATACACGCTTTAAACCCAACAAATCTATTACAAAATGAGATTAAATTAAATTTTATGAGTTCAAATATTTAATTATAGGCTTCTGAATCTTATTATAAAGTTTAATTTCAATTTTAGAGTATTTTACTCAGATAAAATTTCAAGTGTTTTACTGTAAAGCCCAATCAGCAATGCACGCTTTAAACCCAACAAAACGGTCACAAAACGAGGTTATTTGAAACTTTGAGTTCAAATATTTAATTATTGGCTTCTGAATCTAGTTATACAGCTTAATTTTAATCTTAGAGTATTTTACTCGGTTAAAATTTCAACTGTTTTATTGTAAAGCTCAGTAAAAAATGCACGCTTTAAACCCAACAAAACGGTCACAAAATGAGATTAATTCAAATTTTATGTGTTCAAATATTTACTTATAGTCTTCGGAATCTGATTTAACCACATTAATTTCAATTTTAGAGTATTTTACTCGTTTAAAATTTCAACTGTTCTACTCTAAAGCCCAATAAGAAATACACGCTTTAAACCCAAGAAATCTATTACAAAATGAGATTGAATTAAATTTTATGAGTTCAAATATTTAATTATAGGCTTCTGAATCTGATTATAAAGTTTAATTTCAATTTTAGAGTATTTTACTCAGATAAAATTTCAAGTGTTTTACTGTAAAGCCCAATCAGCAATGCACGCTTTAAACCCAACAAAACGGTCACAAAACGAGGTTATTTGAAACTTTGAGTTCAAATATTTAATTATTGGCTTCTGAATCTAGTTATTCAGCTTAATTTCAATTTTAGAGTATTTTACTCGGTTAAAATTTCAACTGTTTTATTGTAAAGCCCAATAAAAAATGCACGCTTTAAACCCAACAAAACGGTCACAAAATGAGATTAATTCAAATTTTATGAGTTCAAATATTTAATTATAGTCTTCGGAATCTGATTTAACCACATTAATTTCAATTTTAGAGTATTTTACTCGTTTAAAATTTCAACTGTTCTACTCTAAAGCCCAATAAGAAATACACGCTTTAAACCCAAGAAATCTATTACAAAATGAGATTGAATTAAATTTTATGAGTTCAAATATTTAATTATAGTCTTCGGAATCTGATTTAACCACATTATTTTCAATTTTAGAGTATTTTACTCGTTTAAAATTTCAACTGTTCTACTCTAAAGCCCAATAAGAAATACACGCTTTAAGCCCAACAAATCTATTACAAAATGAGATTAAATTAAATTTTATGAGTTCAAATATTTAATTATAGGCTTCTGAATCTGATTATAAAGTTTAATTTCAATTTTAGAGTATTTTACTCAGATAAAAATTCAAGTGTTTTACTGTAAAGCCCAATCAGCAATGCACGCTTTAAACCCAACAAAACGGTCACAAAACGAGGTTATTTGAAATTTTGAGTTCAAATATTTAATTATGGGCTTATGAATCTAGTTATACAGCTTAATTTTAATCTTAGAGTATTTTACTCGGTTAAAATTTCAACTGTTTTATTGTAAAGCTCAGTAAAAAATGCACGCTTTAAACCCAACAAAACGGTCACAAAATGAGATTAATTCAAATTTTATGTGTTCAAATATTTACTTATAGGCTTCTGAATCTGATTATACAGCTTAATTTGAATTTTGGAGTATTTTTTACTCTGTTAAAATTTCAATTATTTTACTATAAAGCCCAATCAGAAATGCACGCTTTACACCTAACAAAACGGTCACAAATTAAGATTAATTCAAATTTTATGAGTTCAAATATTTAATTATAGGCTTCAAAATCTAGTTATACAACTTAATTTCAATTTTAGAGTATTTTACTCGGTTAAAATTTCAACTGTTTTATTGTAAAGCCCAATAAAAAATGCACGCTTTAAACCCAATAAAACGGTCACAAAATGAGATTAATTCAAATTTTATGAGTTCAAATATTTAATTATAGTCTTCGGAATCTGATTTAACCATATTAATTTCAATTTTAGAGTATTTTACTCCTTTAAAATTTCAATTGTTCTACTCTAAAGCCCAATAAGAAATACACGCTTTAAACCCAACAAATCTATTACAAAATGAGATTAAATTAAATTTTATGAGTTCAAATATTTAATTATAGGCTTCTGAATCTGATTATAAAGTTTAATTTCAATTTTAGAGTATTTTACTTAGATAAAATTTCAAGTGTTTTACTGTAAAGCCCAATCAGCAATGCACGCTTTAAACCCAACAAAACGGTCACAAAACGAGGTTATTTGAAACTTTGAGTTCAAATATTTAATTATTGGCTTCTGAATCTAGTTATTCAGCTTAATTTCAATTTTAGAGTATTTTACTCGGTTAAAATTTCAACTGTTTTATTGTAAAGCCCAATAAAAAATGCACGCTTTAAACCCAACAAAACGGTCACAAAATGAGATTAATTCAAATTTTATGAGTTCAAATATTTAATTATAGTCTTCGGAATCTGATTTAACCACATTAATTTCAATTTTAGAGTATTTTACTCGTTTAAAATTTCAACTGTTCTACTCTAAAGCCCAATAAGAAATACACGCTTTAAACCCAAGAAATCTATTACAAAATGAGATTGAATTAAATTTTATGAGTTCAAATATTTAATTATAGGCTTCTGAATCTGATTATAAAGTTTAATTTCAATTTTAGAGTATTTTACTCAGATAAAAATTCAAGTGTTTTACTGTAAAGCCCAATCAGCAATGCACGCTTTAAACCCAACAAAACGGTCACAAAACGAGGTTATTTGAAACTTTGAGTTCAAATATTTAATTATGGGCTTATGAATCTAGTTATACAGCTTAATTTTAATCTTAGAGTATTTTACTCGGTTAAAATTTCAACTGTTTTATTGTAAAGCTCAGTAAAAAATGCACGCTTTAAACCCAACAAAACGGTCACAAAATGAGATTAATTCAAATTTTATGTGTTCAAATATTTACTTATAGGCTTCTGAATCTGATTATACAGCTTAATTTGAATTTTGGAGTATTTTTTACTCTGTTAAAATTTCAATTATTTTACTATAAAGCCCAATCAGAAATGCACGCTTTACACCTAACAAAACGGTCACAAATTAAGATTAATTCAAATTTTATGAGTTCAAATATTTAATTATAGGCTTCAGAATCTAGTTATACAACTTAATTTCAATTTTAGAGTATTTTACTCGGTTAAAATTTCAACTGTTTTATTGTAAAGCCCAATAAAAAATGCACGCTTTAAACCCAATAAAACGGTCACAAAATGAGATTAATTCAAATTTTATGAGTTCAAATATTTAATTATAGTCTTCGGAACCTGATTTAACCACATTAATTTCAATTTTAGAGTATTTTACTCCTGTAAAATTTCAATTGTTCTACTCTAAAGCCCAATAAGAAATACACGCTTTAAACCCAACAAATCTATTACAAAATGAGATTAAATTAAATTTTATGAGTTCAAATATTTAATTATAGGCTTCTGAATCTTATTATAAAGTTTAATTTCAATTTTAGAGTATTTTACTCAGATAAAATTTCAAGTGTTTTACTGTAAAGCCCAATCAGCAATGCACGCTTTAAACCCAACAAAACGGTCACAAAACGAGGTTATTTGAAACTTTGAGTTCAAATATTTAATTATTGGCTTCTGAATCTAGTTATTCAGCTTAATTTCAATTTTAGAGTATTTTACTCGGTTAAAATTTCAACTGTTTTATTGTAAAGCCCAATAAAAAAGGCACGCTTTAAACCCAATAAAACGGTCACAAAATGAGATTAATTCAAATTTTATGAGTTCAAATATTTAATTATAGTCTTCGGAATCTGATTTAACCACATTAATTTCAATTTTAGAGTATTTTACTTGTTTAAAATTTCAACTGTTCTACTCTAAAGCCAAATAAAAAATACACGCTTTAAACCCAACAAATATATTACAAAATGAGATTAAATTAAATTTTATGAGTTCAAATATTTAATTATAGGCTTCTGAATCTGATTATAAAGTTTAATTTCAATTTTAGAGTATTTTACTCAGATAAAATTTCAAGTGTTTTACTGTAAAGCCCAATCACCAATGCACGCTTTAAACCCAACAAAACGGTCACAAAACGAGGTTATTTGAAACTTTGAGTTCAAATATTTAATTATTGGCTTCTGAATCTAGTTATTCAGCTTAATTTCAATTTTAGAGTATTTTACTCGGTTAAAATTTCAACTGTTTTATTGTAAAGCCCAATAAAAAATGCACGCTTTAAACCCAACAAAACGGTCACAAATTAAGATTAATTCAAATTTTATGAGTTCAAATATTTAATTATAGTCTTCGGAATCTGATTTAACCACATTAATTTCAATTTTAGAGTATTTTACTCGTTTAAAATTTCAACTGTTCTACTCTAAAGCCCAATAACAAATACACGCTTTAAACCCAACAAATCTATTACAAAATGAGATTAAATTAAATTTTATGAGTTCAAATATTTAATTATAGGCTTCTGAATCTGATTATAAAGTTTAATTTCAATTTTAGAGTATTTTACTTAGATAAAAATTCAAGTGTTTTACTGTAAAGCCCAATCAGCAATGCACGCTTTAAACCCAACAAAACGGTCACAAAACGAGGTTATTTGAAATTTTGAGTTCAAATATTTAATTATTGACTTTTGAAGCTAGTTATACAGCTTAATTTCAATCTTAGAGTATTTTACTCGGTTAAAATTTCAACTGTTTTATTGTAAAGCCCAATAAAAAAATGCACGCTTTAAACCCAACAAAACGGTCACAAAATGAGATTAATTCAAATTTTATGTGTTCAAATATTTACTTATAGGCTTCTGAATCTGATTATACAGCTTAATTTGAATTTTGGAGTATTTTTCACTCTGTTAAAATTTCAATTATTTTACTATAAAGCCCAATCAGAAATGCACGCTTTACACCTAACAAAATGGTCACAAATTAAGATTAATTCAAATTTTGTGAGTTCAAATATTTAATTATAGGCTTTAGAATCTAGTTGTACAACTTAATTTCAATTTTAGAGTATTTTACTCAGTTAAAATTTTAATTGTTTTACGATAAAGCTCAATCCGAAATGCACGCTTTAAAACCAACAAAGCGGTTACAAAATGAGATTAATTCAAATTTTATGAGTTCAAATATTTAATTATAGTCTTCGGAATCTGATTTAACCACATTAATTTCAATTTTAGAGTATTTTACTCCTTTAAAATTTCAATTGTTCTACTCTAAAGCCCAATAAGAAATACACGCTTTAAACCCAACAAATCTATTACAAAATGAAATTAAATTAAATTTTATGAGTTCAAATATTTAATTATAGGCTTCTGAATCTGATTATAAAGTTTAATTTCAATTTTAGAGTATTTTACTCAGATAAAATTTCAAGTGTTTTACTGTAAAGCCCAATCAGCAATGCACGCTTTAAACCCAACAAAACGGTCACAAAACGAGGTTATTTGAAACTTTGAGTTCAAATATTTAATTATTGGCTTCTGAATCTAGTTATTCAACTTAATTTCAATTTTAGAGTATTTTACTCGGTTAAAATTTCAACTGTTTTATTGTAAAGCCCAATAAAAATGCACGCTTTAAACCCAACAAAACGGTCACAAAATGAGATTAATTCAAATTTTAGGAGTTCAAATATTTAATTATAGTCTTCGGAATCTGATTTAACCATATTAATTTCAATTTTAGAGTATTTTACTCCTTTAAAATTTCAAGTGTTCTACTCTAAAGCCCAATAAGAAATACACGCTTTAAACCCAAGAAATCTATTACAAAATGAGATTGAATTAAATTTTATGAGTTCAAATATTTAATTATAGGCTTCTGAATCTGATTATAAAGTTTAATTTCAATTTTAGAGTATTTTACTCAGTTAAAATTTCAATTGTTTTACTGTAAAGCCCAATCAACAATGCACGCTTTATATCCAACAAAAAGCTCAAAAAATGAGATTAATTCAAATTTTATGAGTTCAAATATTTAATCTGATTATACATCTTAATTTCAATTTTAGAGTATTTTACTCAGTTAAAATTTGATATGTTTTACTATAAAGCCTAATCAGCAATGCTTGGTTTATAAACCCAACAAAACTGTCATAAAATGAGGTTAATTCAAATTTTATGAGTTCAAATATTTAATTATAGGCTTTTGAATATGATTATATAGCTTAATATCAATTTTAGAGCATTTTCATTAGTTAAAATTTGAATGAGTTCACTGTAAAGTCAATTTATAATTGCACGCTTTAAACCCTATAAAATGATTATAAAATTAGATTAAATCAAATTTTATGAGTTTAAAAATTTAATTGTAGGCTTTTGAATATAATTTTACATCAGAATCTCAATTTTTGACCATTTTATGCGGATAGAAATTCAACGGGTTCACTGTAAAGCCCATTAAGAAATGCAAGCTTTAAACCCAACAAAACGGTCGCAAAGTGAGATTAGTTAAAAGTTTATGAGTTCAAATATTTAATTAAGCGCTTTTGAACATGATTATACAACTTAATATCAAATTAAGCATTTTAATCTCATAAAATTTTAACGGGATCACTATAAAACCCATTTGGAAATGGGTGCTTTAAACCAAACAAAACGATCGAAAAATAAGATTAATTCAAATTTTATGTTTTTAAATATTTAATTATGGAATTTTTTTTAATATGATTATACAGCTTAATCTCAATATTAGAATATTTTATTCGGTTAAAATGTCAACGGATTCGTTGTAAAACCCAATTAAAATGCACACTTTAAACCTTATAAATAGTCAAAAAAATAAGATTTAATTAAATTTTATAAGTTCAAATATTTAATTATCAGCTTTTGAATATTTTTAAACATAATAATCTCAATTTTAGACGATTTTACGTTAATAAAAATTTAATGAGTTCACTTTGAACCGCATTAAAAAATGCATGCTTTAAACCCAACAAAATGATCGCAAAATGTGATTAATTCAAATTTTATGAGTTTAAATGTTTAATTATGAGCTTTTGAACATGATTATACAGTTTAATCTCAATTGTAGAATATTTTACTCGGATAAAATTTCGACAGGATCAATATAAATCCCATTTTGAAATGCTTGCTTTAAACCCAACAAAACTGTCATAAAATGAGATTAATTCAAATTTTATGAGTTCAAATATTTAATTATAAGCTTTTGAATATGATTATATAGCTTAATATCAATTTTAGAGCATTTTACTCAGTTAAAATTTGAACTGGTTTCAAATCCACTTTGAAAAATGGGGCGGCTCTCAGCCTGTGCACCTCTATGGTGATTATGAAGTGAATGACGAATTCCCTCTTCGAGCAGGTACCTTCTTGGTGCCTAACCTACCCCGATGGGACGAATCAAAGGTAAGAGAATACTTTTCCTATGAAGATGCCAATACCATTCTTAATGTACCCATTATTACTGACATAAAAGACACCACCCTTTTGGGTCACCATGACTCTGGCGTCTATACGGTACGGTCTGGTTACCAATTCCTGCAGTTACAGCCAAGGTCAATCAATAGGTCCTCTAAACTTTGGAAAATACTATATAAACTGTCCACTCTACCAAAGGTTCGTTCCTTTGGATGGCGTTTATGTCATGATGCTTTACCAATGGGCCATAAACTCCTCCAAGCAAATCTTTGTACGGGGGTATGCCCGATTTGCAATATAACTACTGAAACCACCATCCATGCTAGAGGGATTGTCCCAGTGCCAAAGAGGCGCTCCAATTGGCAGGACTCCCCGCTCGAATTTTCTCCATCTCCTCTTTTTCTCCCCACTAATGGTTTACCGAAGTTGCTAGGTTTCTTACCCTACATCAATTCTCTTTCCTAATAACGCTACTATGGAATTTATGGAACCGTCGCAATGATTTTGTCCATAACAACCATCTCCAACTAGTTTGGTTAATTGTTTCCAATGCCCAAACTCTCTTTAATGATTATACACTTTTGAGCATGATTATACAACTTAATCTCAAATTAAGCATTTTAATCGGATAAAATTTCAACGGGATCACTATAAAGCACATTTGGAAATGGGTGCCTTAAACCCAAAAAAACGATCAAAAAATAAGATTAATTCAAATTTTATGTGTTCAAATATTTAATTATGGACTTTTTTGAACATGATTATATAACTTAATCTCAATATTAGAACATTTTATTCGGTTAAAATTTCAACGGATTCATTGTAAAGCCCAATTAGAAATGCACGCTTTAACCTTATAAAATAGTCAAAAAAATAAGATTAAATTAAATTTTATGAGTTCAAATATTTAATTATGAGCTTTTGAATATTTTTAAACATCATAATCTCAATTTTAGAGCATTTTAGGATGATATAAATTCAACGGTTCACTTTAAAGCCCATTAAAAAATGGACGTTTTAAACCCAACAAAACGATCGCAAAATGAGATTAATTCAAATTTTATGAGTTCAAATGTTTAATTATGGGCTTTTGAACATGATTATACAGCCTAATCTCAATTTTAGAATATTTTACTTGAATAAAATTTCGACGAGATCACTATATATCCCATTTAGAAATGCTTGCTTTAAACCCAACAAAACTGTCATAAAATGAGATTAAAACAAATTTTATGAGTTTAAATATTTAATTATAGGCTTTTGAATATGATTATATAGCTTAATATTAATTTAAGAGCATTTTACTCGGTTAAAATTTGAATGGGTTTCAAATCCACTTTGACAAATGGGGCGGCTCTCAGCCTGTGCACCTCTATGGTGATTATGAAGTGAATGACGAATTCCCTCTTCGAGCATGTACCTTATTAGTGCCTAACCTACCCCGATGGGATGAATCAAAGGTAAGAGAATACTTTTCCTATGAAGATGCCAATACCATTACTAATGTACCCATTATTAATGACATAAAAGATACCACCCTTTGGGGTCACCATGACTCTGGAATCTATACGGTACGGTTTGGTTACCAATTCCTGCAGTTACAGCCAAGGCCAATCAATAGGCCCTCTAAACTTTGGAAAATACTATATAAATTGCCCACTCTACCAAAGTGATGTGAGCACAAATACGATCCTTAAATTATTTTCTACAACCTTTTTGAGACCGTTTGACCAAAGCAAGTTGTTTATATTCGATAAGCTTCAAGAAGCTTATTCTTTCATCATTTTGGACGTTCAAACTAAGGTTAGATTTTTGAAGGTGTATTTCAACCCTAAGGAAGAACCTCCACCATCATCAAAGATCTTCAAGGCTAAGGCGGTTTTTCCTTATTTCATCTTTTAGTTATTCATGTCAATATATGCATTTGAGTGCTAGCTTAAGAGTTTGTTGCATGTAGTTGCATGAGGATTAATAAGTTTGCATGTTTAAGAATGCATGGTAGTTCACTTAATATGTTAGCTCATTTAAGCATGGTAGTTCATAAGCATGTTAGTTCATTGAATATGTTATGTTCATTAAGCATGCTAGTTTATTTTAAGTTCTAATTTGCATATAACTTGCAGTATTTTAACATATATTTTTTAGGTGCATTAAGGCTGAATAAAGACATGTTTGAAGTCTTTTGGGATTCAAGAAATCAAGCGAGAGTAAAGGCATGAATTAAAACAATACATGAAGAGGGAATTCAAGGAGTCTTGTATATTAAGTCAACTTGATCGCCATATTTGAGTTGGATCCAGGCCGAAATGAGTTTTTAGGTCTTCTTAAAACTTGTTCCCCTATTTCTTATCTTTCCAACGCACTTTGAATCACATTGATCCGATATTGGGAGCTTGAGATATGGTCATTTTACCGAAGATAGAGCAAGCTGGAATTTTATTACGGGAAATGCATGCAAGGATGAACTTGAACCAAGGAGATACTTTTCATATTCAGCAAGAGAGACAAGCAATTGAATGACATCTTTATTCATAAAAAAAGCATTCAAGGCCATCTTATCTTCCATTTTGTGAGACTATTCAAATCCTACAATAAAACACACATTGAAGAGCTTCTTTATTCATACCATTATGACATTCAAGGAGGATAAATGACTTATAGATGAGCATGGAATTCAATGAGACACTCCCCCTTGGACAAATGATTGTCTACATACATTTATCCTAGTATTGTCCACATTCATCCTACATATTCTATAAAACTATTCAGCTACCAAAGAAGATGGAAGAACTCAAGCCTTAATGTCTTGTCATCATTGTCATGTTTCTTTGTTAGACTTTTTATTTTATTTTGTTTTCCTATAAATAGTCCCTAGCATTTCATTTGTAAGGAGAACTTTGATTCTAATACACATTTGTGTGAGAGTTTTATCTCTTTTTTCTTCATTGAACTTATCCGACTTATCAAGGAATTCTCCTTGTGGCGTCATTCCTTATTTCCATATACCAAGGTTCCTAGTTTTCTAACTAGAGGGTCACGGTTTTTCGTTTATGAACATTATAGGAAACGGGTCTTCACTTTTATATAGTGTTGGTTCCTTCCTCGTTCCTCTAAACATCCAATAGGATTCAAGTAGACATTCTCTATAGTGTCGGTTCTTTCCTGGTTACTTACCATCATTACTTTTCCCTATTTACACATATACTTTCACCATCATCTTCTATTCATTCTATTACATTCTCATCAAATCACTAAATTAGCTACCGCAATCATATCAATTCCATCATCAAGAATCCTTTTGAATTCATTTCATCACATTATGAACTACTTACTACGTTCACGATCGGGCAACTAGTGAATTCCGGAAACTCGCGTAACCGGGATCATATCACGAAGGTTCGTTTCTTTGGATGGCGTTTATGTCATGATGCTTTACCAACGGGCCATAAACTCCTCCAAGCAAATCTTGGTACGGGGGTATGCCCGATTTGCAATATAAGTACTGAAACCACCATCCATGCTATGAGGGATTGTCCTAGTGCCAAAGAGGCGCTCCAATTGGCAGGACTCCCCGCTCGAATTTTCTCCATCTCCTCTTTTTCTCCCCACTAATGGCTTACCGAAGTTGCTAGGTTTCTTTCCCAACATCAATTCTCTTTCCTAATAACGCTACTATGGAATTTATGGAACCGCCGCAATGATTTTGTCCATAACAACCATCTCCAACCAGTTTGATTAACTATTTCCAATGCCCAAACTCTGTTTAATGATTGATTATACATCAATCATTGACACTTTCCATCAATGCTCCCAGCTAGCCGAGCCCACTTTTGCTCAAGCTAGATGGACGAAACCGAATCCTGGTTTCGTCAAGATTAACACAGACGACGCTTTTGACCCTGTGTTAAAGGGTGCATGCAGGCATCATCGCTTGTGATTCTTCTAGCTCCGTCCTTGGTGGTTGTTCTATTCTGCTCGTTTTCTGCCCGGATCCAGCTTCTGCCGAGGCTCTTGCCATTTTGGAAGGTTTCAAATTCGCGGTTACCAATGGCTGGACTAATGTGATCATTGAAACTTACTCAGCTTCCATTGCCTACAATGTTAATAATGCCCATCACCAAGATCTCTTCACGGTGCGACATTTGGTGTCTAGCATCCGCTCCACTCTTGGTACCTTGACTGATTGTAAGATATGTTATGTACCTAGAGACGCAAACGTTGTAGCCCATGTCATAGCTACTAGGGCTTGGCGTTCTTTTTTGTCCTTCTCTTTTGGTTATATCTTTCCCGACTTTATTCGGCCCTTTCTAAACTCGGAGAGGTTCTCCTCTTCTTCTCAATAAAACCATGGGTACTCTTTTCCCCATAGGGCCCTACTCTCCTCTCGAGGTGACTGGCTATTGGTTTTTTTTAATGAGGTCCTTTCCTTCAAAAATTTTTTTGAACGGGTTCACTGTACAACTAATTTATAAATGCACGCTTTAAAAACCTATAAGATGATTGCAAAATGAGATTAAATAAAATTTGATGAGTTTAAAAATTTAATTATGGGCTTTTGAATATAATTTCACATCATAATCTAAATTTTGGAGCATTTTATGCGGATAAATATTCAACGGGTTCACTGTAAAACCCATTAAGAAATGCAAGCTTTAAACCCAACAAAACGGTCGCAAAGTGAGATTAAATCAAATTTTATGAGTTTAAATATTTAATTAAGCACTTTTGAACATGATTATACAACTTTGAATATTTAATTAGGCACTTTTGAACATGATTATACAACTTAATCTCAAATTAAGCATTTTAATCGGATAAAATTTCAACGGGATCACTATAAAGCCCATTTGGAAATGGGTGCTTTAAACCCAACAAAACGATCAAAAAATAAGATTATTTCAAATTTTATGTGTTCAAATATTTAATTATGGACTTTTTTGAACATGATTATACAACTTAATCTCAATATTAGAACATTTTATTCGGTTAAAATTTCAACAGATTCCTTTTAAAGCTCAATTAAAAATGCACGCTTTAACCTTATAAAATAGTCAAAAAAATAAGATTAAATTAAATTTTATGAATTCAAATATTTAATTATAAGCTTTTTAATATTTTTAAACATCACAATCTCAATTTTAGAGCATTTTACGATGATATAAATTCAACGGTTCACTTTAAAGCCCATTAAAAAATGCACGCTTTAAACCCAACAAAACGATCGCAAAATGAGATTAATTCAAGTTTTATGAGTTTAAAATTTTAATTATGGGCTTTTGAATATAATTTTACATCATAATCTCAATTTTTGAGCATTTTATGCGGATAAAAATTCAACGGGTTGACTGTAAAGCCCATTAAAAAATGCAAGCTTTAAACCCAACAAAACGATCGCAAAGTGAGATTAATTCAAATTTTAAGAGTTCAAATATTTAATTAAGAACTTTTGAATATGATTATACAACTTAATCTCAAATTAAGCATTTTAATCAGATAAAATTTCAATGGGATCACTATAAATCCCATTTAGAAATGGGTGCTTTAAACCCAACAAAACGATCGAAAAATAAGATTAATTCAAATTTTATGTATTCAAATATTTAATTATGGACTTTTTTGAACACGATTATTGATGTGTGCCAATCTTATTGATGATGTTGAACGACAAACTTTGATTGTAGGACCTAGGAAGAAAGCAAGTCTCGCAAGAAGTGGCTGCAAAAATGAAGAATTAAGGATAATGGATGAAAGGAATAGGTTAAATGAATGAAGGGAACAGTTTAGGGACTGATTTGGAAGCAGAAGGATGTGTGGTGTTGATAAGGGTGAAAGGATGTTTAGGATGTTTTATGATGATGATAAAGGATGTGAATGGTGAATGGAATAAGAAGATATATAAGGATAGTGATAGGGTGAAAAGGAATGGTGAAATGGAATTAGTATCTTAAAGATACTCAAGGAAGAAACTAGGTTATAGAAAACCTAATCTTGAACCTTATATTGATCTTTAAGGGGTGGTGAAAATGGACCTTGACCCTTTTATAGTACATTAAACTAAAAGAACCCGAAGTATTAAGATGGATAGAAAGGGGTTTGACACCACAGGTACAAAAGTACTTGATAAGTCGATAAAGTTTTAAGAAGAACTAAACGAGAGAAAAATCTCACAAGTAATTTTATATAATCTGAATGGTGTGTTTAAAAAAAGGAAATTCAAGTCCTATTTATAGTTTTTAAGGGGTTTGGACGAAATGGCCTTTAACTATTCGGATAACCATTCATTTGAATGGTGTCTCCCACCAAATCAATTAGAAGAGTTGTAACTTTTCGGTCCAGCCTACACAGTCTTTAGTAATTGGGCCATATCTCGAGCTCCCGTTATCAGATTGATGCGATTCAACACGCGTTGGATAAATACTAAGATCAGTAAGATAACTCCCTTTTGATCCCATGAGTGAAATGAAGTATGAAAGCATGAGATAAATGAGCAGAAATGTGCACACATCATTCCCCCTTCTTTTAGGCGATTTGTCCTCAAATCGAAAGGGTTTTCCAATGAATAATTCTTTGATACAGGGGCGATCAATTGCTTAAATGATGGAACAAGATGAAACTGTTGCTTGATGTAGAGGCCTCCAAAAGGGTCATTTTCAAAGAGATCTTCCAAATATCCTTTTTTGAGATAGTCGTTCACAATATTTTCCCTTTGGAACCTTCTATCGTACCTCTTTGAATCTTCATACCGCTTGGTGTAGAGACTTGTCTTTTAGATGTGTCGTTCTGAAGCATCACAACTGTTGGTGTATAAATATTTTCTTTGGCTCGAACCATCATGTTCTTTGGAAAAGATATGTAACTCTTCACCTCCACTCTTCGAATCATCATAATGGTTGTTGAAGAGTCTTAATTGTTGAGCTCTCTTTGAATGGAAGATTTTGATGCACCAATCATCCCTAGAATGACTAAAGAACTTGCCATCGTAGTTTAATAGTATAACACCAAGTATGTGAATAAATTTGCTGCAAAAGAAATCATAGTTAAAGAATGAGTAACTATTAACAAAATGAATGGAAATAGCAAACCAGGGTGGATGTTTAATGGGTGTTGGTTGCTGAATTTTCTTTAAGATTGACAATGTACTTGGAACTTCTCTTGATTCTTTCCTTTTGTCATCCTATAAAAATGAAAATTTAAAAATTGGAAGAAAAGAATTGTTAGATAAAATCTGCTTTTCTTCTTTTTCAATTTGCGTATTTTCAACACCAATATACTTTTCATCCACAATCTCATTTTTAATCTCGTTATTTTCAACTCTAACTATTTTCACTTCCTCATTTTCATTTTCAATTTTGGTGGTTTCTTTTTCTTCAAAATGTTCTTCTTCCATCGCATTTTATTTAATATACTCTTTCCCCTTTTTGTTTCACTCCATGCTGCAATTCGCTTAGACAATTGTTCCTGGTCACGGTTTACTTAACTTGGGCTCAAAGGTGTTAGGATGATTTTTCTTCTTTCAAACATGAATGAGAACTGATTGGTAAATCCTTCATGAACTGCTCTCTTGTCATATTACCAAGGTCTTCCTAGAATAATATGACTTGCACTCATAGGTAATATGTCACACAAGACTTCATCTGTGTATCTACCAATGGAAAACGAAATTTTCACTTGCTTGTTGACCTCTAATTCTCCTCCATCATGCAACCATTGCAGTTTATATGGATTTGGATGTTTGGTGGTTTCAAGACCGAGTTGTTCTACCATCATAGTGCTTGCTACGTTGGTACAACTTCCTCCATCAATTATCAAAGAGAAAATCTTGTTGTTCACATGGCATCTAGTGTAGAAAATGTTCTCCCTTTGTTGCTCTCTTCATTCATCGCTTCTAATCGTAATGTTCTTTTCACAACGAGAACTTGTCCTGATGTGGAAGAAAAATCACAAGATTCTGGTGACATGGTTAGAATAATGAAAATAAAATCCTTACCCAATATGTTTCCCAACAAAGTCTCACTAATTCACTCCAAGGAAAATTACTCTATTATTCTCTCTCCCTGTTTGCACTCTAGGACTTAATGGCTTTTATTGTCCTCTTCTGATCTCACAACTCTCTTGCCTTTTTCCACTCTTTTCTCTCGTGTATAGTTCTTAGAAGAACTTACTCAAGATTTAGGCAAGTAAAATGTACTTGTGCGTCGCTGAAATTGTTAGTTTAAAAGAAAAAGAAAGGAAATAGGATGAAAAGAAAGGTTTAGAATAAAAAATGAAAACGAGGTTACTTACTTGACAAGAAAACTTACAACTTTCCTTCACCAACAATCAAATTCTTGAAGATGAAATGGCTTCTCGACTTGATATTGAAGATGATGTTGCTATGCTTTCTCATCCTTGATCTTGTACTTTTGAATCTGATTTTTCTTTTTTCTCTATTTTTTAAAACTAACTTTTCTTGTTCTTTTTTTAACTGACTTTTCTTTTTTTTCTCTTCTTTTTTATGTTTAAAAATTGAAAATGACAAAGTTTAGTCACTTAAAATTGCATGAACGAGCTTTTTGTTGCACTTTGCTTCTTCCACCAAGGCTCTGATACCATATGATGTGTGCTGATCTTATTGATGATGCTGAACGACAAACTTTGATTGTAGGACATAGGAAGGAAGCAAGTCTCTCGTAAGAAGTGGCTGCAAAAATGAAGAATTAAGAAGAATAGTTTAGGGTCTGATTTGAAAGCGGAAGGATGTGTGGTGTTGATAAGGGTGAATGGATGTTTAGGACGTTTTATGATGATGATAAAGGATGGGAATGGTGAATGGAATAAGATGATATATAAGGATGGTATTAGGGTGAAAAAGAATGGTGAAATGGAAATAGTATCTTAAAGATACTCAAGGAAGAAACTAGGTTATAGAAAACCTAATCCTGAACCTTAGATTGATCTTTAAGGGGTGGTGATAAACGGACCTTGACCCTTTTAGTATATTAAACTAAAAGAATCCGAAATATCAAGATGGATAGAAAGGGTTTTGATGCCACAAGTACAAAAGTACTTGATAAGTCGATAAAGTTCTAAGAAGAACTAAACAAGAGAAAAATCTCACAAGTAATTTTATATAATCTGAATGTTGTGTTTAAAAAAAAGAAATCCAAGTCCTATTTATAGTTTTCTAAGGGATTTGGCCAAAATGGCCTTTAACTATTCGGATAACCATTCATTTGAATTGTGTCTCCCTCCAAATCTATTAGTAGAGTTGTAACTTTTCGGTCCAGCCTACACAATCTTCAGTAATTGGGACATATCTCGAGATCCCGATATCGAATTGATGCGATTCAACACGTTCTGGAAACATAAGAGGTAGAGGAACAACTTTCATGAAGACACCGAAACAAAATTCTTCTTGTATCCTGCTCAAAATTCGTAAAAAAGTGGACCATCAAAATTCGTAAAAAAGACAGACCCTCCAACCGAACTCCTAGATACAGTTCCCCCGAACAATATCTGATACAGGCATTAACCTAAGCCCTTAGGGCGAAGGTACCGACCTAAGGAATTACCCTAGGGAACAGGCGGAATTACCCCGGCTAATGCACGGGAACCGATAACAGGCGGAATTACCCTAACTGAGGTTAGGAACCGTAAACAGGCGGAATTACTAGCTGGATCAAGGCTGAACCGGATATTAGATACTACTCATCACCCCAATACTAAGATGACAGGCATGCAATAATAACAGAAATCATGATGGTAGTAATGGAAATTAAGCAGACAACATGTATACATAAATCAGGAAATATCAGATATATAGTAAATCATAAAATGATAAATCTTAAAGTTTAAAATAAGTGTTTATGTAAATCCAGAAAAAAGTCATGTGCACATACTTGATTCGTTTAAAACGTATAACAATAAGATACAGTTATATAGCACACAAGGAACACACCTTAATGGCAGAAACAGACAAGTGGTCTACTGGGCGTTCGAGCCTCGCTCTATAGCAGTACTAGACCGGGTCACGATCGGATCTCGGGATCGGTCAAAACAGGAGGAACTGGGCTAAGTCGGTACACGATCGGGAGAACTATGGTGTCCTACAAACAAACAGATATAAATTTTAGACCTTAAATAAAACTCTGGACTTAACTTAACTTGGAAGAAAAGTTTGACTCAAGACTTTAAAGTCCAATTTGGAGGCCTTCGGGTTCGAATTTCGAAAAACGGACTTCACGGATGGACTCAGGACGTCGAAAAACATAAAATGGGAGTTTTTGAAAATTTTGACTTTTTGGGTCAAAGTCAACGCTGACGTTAGCAGTCAAAGTCAACGTTGACGTCATGTTGACGTCAACAGTCAAGGTCAATGGTCAGCGCTGACGTCATGCTGGCATCATGGTCAACGGTCAACGGGTCAGTCAACGGGTCGGGTCGGTCAACGGGTTTGATTAGGGTTGACCGGGTTGTAATGGCTCGGTTCGGTTGGACCGGTTCGGTCCAGCTTGGATCGGGTTTTGGGCCGGTTTGAACCGGTCAGTTCACTGTAACCGTCCCTGGTGACCGGAATTTATTTCCGGTGGTGCGTGGAGGCCACCGTGGCCCTAATCGGCCGGAAAACGCCTCTTAAACCCAGATTTCTCCAGATCTACACCAACAAAACAAAAGCACAGGCCAAATTCTAGAAAACACTTCGAAACAACTAGGTTTAGACACTAAACTTACCAAACGGAAAAGTTTTCCGATGAAGTTCTTGCCGGTGGCGATGAGACGTGAGCTTGGAGGGCTTTTGATCGGCAGAACACGGTGAACACAAGGACACCGGTGACGTGTTGCTACGGCGTCAGTGGCGGCCGGAAAGAGCAAAAGACCGGAAGGGTTTTAAACCCTAAAATCGTCGAACTTCCACCCCTGATTGGCGCTTACTCCGGCGACGGTGGTGCGCGTGAAGGAGTGGACTATGATCGGGAGACGACGGTGATTCAGGTGGTACCGGCGGTGACGGTCACGGACGATCGATGGACGAGATCGGGGATGGCCGGCGAGAGGAAAGGACGGTGATGGGTAGGTGAGGAGTTTTTTTTTTTTATTCGAATAGGGTATTTTATTATATCTTTTTTTTTGATCTGATAGACTAGGGTTTCTAAACCCATAAAAGACAAAACTTCGAATATAAATATTTAAAATTTTGAATCTGATGCAGGTATAATTTAAAATTAAGACAAGGAAGTCCAAGGCACAAGAGCTCTTTAGCTCAGTGGTTGGTCATCAGTCAAACCCACTAGGGGTTGTGGGTTCGACACCCCCCACCTCACTTCATCATCTTTTTTTTAAGTGTTACAACTCTCCCCCTCTAAAAAGAAATTTCGTCCTCGAAATTTACCTGAACTGAACAGATACGGAAACTGTTCTCTCATGGATTCCTCGATCTCCCAGGTGGCCTCAGAAGGGCTACGGTTCCTCCATTGAACTTTAACCATAGGTATACGCCTTCTTCTCAGAACTCTTTCATCAAACTCTAGGATCTGAACATGTTCCTCCTCATAAGACAAATCTGGACGTAAGTCAACATCCTGAACCTGAATAATAAGACTCGGATCTGGATGGTACTGTCTCAACATGGATACATGAAACACATCATGGATACGGCTAAGCTGTGGAGGCAACTCTAGCTGATATGCAGCAGGCCCGATTCTCGGACTCAACTTGCCCTTACGCCCAAATCTCAGAACTTTCTTCCAAGGAGAGACTTTTAAGAAAACCTGATCTCCAACCTCAAACTTGATATCTTTTCTCCTCTGATCAGCATAAGATTTCTGTCTGGTAAAAGCTTCCTTTAGACGATCTCGAATTAATCTAACAGTCTCCTTAGTTTCCTGAATTAACTCGGGACCCAGAGTTTTCCGATCATACAACTCTATCCAACAGATAGGAGTATGACACTTACGACCATACAAAGCCTCATAAGGTGCCATACGGATGCTAGCCTGATAGCTGTTATTATAGGCAAACTCTGCCAATGGTGAAAAGCCTTCCCAACTGCCCCGGAAGTCTAGAACACAACCTCGTAACATATCTTCTAGAATCTGAATCACTCTCTTAGACTGACCATCTATCTGGGGATGAAAAGACGTACTAAAATTTAGACAAGTACCCAAAGCAGACTGTAAAGCTGTCCAGAAACGGGAAGTAAACCTCGGATCTCGGTCAGAAATGATAGATAAGGGCACTCCATGAAGTCTGACGATCTCAGAAATATACAGTCTAGCCAGCTTCTCCAGAGAATATGTTATCCGGACAGGGATAAAGTGAGCTGACTTTGTGAGTCTATCTACCACAACCTAGACAAAATCCTTCCTAGACGGGGTCAAAGGCAATCCTGTAACAAAGTCCATCGTGATATGTTCCCATTTCCATTCGGGGATCTTTATAGGCTGTAAAAGATCAGAGGGATGCTGATGTTCTGCTTTCACCTGCTGACAAGTCAAACATCTGGATACATAATCTGAGATATCCTTTTTCATACCTACCCATCGGTACCTCTGTTTCAGATTCTGATACATCTTATCTCCTCTAGGATGCATAGCATAAGGACTACTATGGGCCTCACTGAGAATGGTCTGTCTTAACTCAGGATCGTTGGGTACACAGTATCGACCATTAAAACAAAGAACTTCATCCTGATCAAAAGAATAAACAGAAGTGGATCCTTCTTCCACTTGTTGTATAAGAGAAAGTAAAGAATCATCCAACCGCTGCTTGGCCTTAATCTGCTCAGCCAAAATCGGTTTAACCCTCAACTCAGCCAATAGGCTACCATCATCATAAATGCTCATCCTGGCGAATAAGGATCTCAGGTCTGATATGGTCTTACGACTCAAAGCGTCCGCCACAACATTGGCTTTTCCCGGATGATACTCAATCTCGCAATCGTAGTCCTTAAGAAGCTCCAACCAACGACGCTGTCTCAGATTAAGCTCCTTTTGGATAAGGAGATACTTCAGGCTTTTATGATAAGTAAAGATATAACACTTTTCTCCGTAGAGATAGTGTCTCCAGATTTTTAAAGTAAAAATCACAGCTGCAAGCTCAAGATCATGAGTAGGATAATTAAGTTCGTGTGGTCTCAACTGGCGTGACGCATAAGCGATCACCTTACCATCCTGCATCAAGACACAACCAAGACCAGAATGCGAAGCATCACTGTAAACTGTGAAGTCCTTTCCTGACTCAGGTTGGGTCAAAACTGGAGCTCGGGTCAAAACTGATTTCAACTGATCAAAACTAGTCTACTAAGCCTCAGACCACACAAACGGAACATCTTTCCTCAGAAGCTTCGTCAAAGGGGCAGCTATAATGGAAAAACCCTCGACAAAGCGTCGATAGTATCCAGCTAAGCCCAGAAAACTGCGGATCTCAGATACATTCTTGGGAGGTTTCCAACTAGTGATAGCATCAATTTTACTCGAGTCCACCTGGATACCTTTAGCCGAAATGACATGTCCGAGAAAAGTCACTTCACTAAGCCAAAACTCGCATTTACTTAGCTTGGCATACAACTGATGCTCCCTGAGAGTCTGTAACACAACTTTCAGATGCCCCACATGCTCATCCTCTGAGCGAGAGTAAACCAGGATATCATCGATAAACACCACAACAAACTGGTCTATGTAGGGCTGGAAGACACGGTTCATCATATCCATAAAAGCTGCAAGGGCATTGGTTAAACCGAAAGGCATCACTAAAAACTCATAGTGACCATACCGGGTACGGAAAGCAGTCTTTGCAACATCAGAGCCCTTAACCTTTAACTGATAATACCCAGATCGAAGGTCAATCTTCGAGAAAACTATAGCTCCCCGAAATTGATCAAACAAATCATCAATCCTGGGTAGGGGATACTTGTTTTTCACTGTCAGCTTATTTAGCCTTCGGTAATCAATGCACAACCGAAGAGAACCATTCACAATACAGAAAATATAGGTGACATGACCTTACAGATATAAGTTTATAACAGTTTAACAGTAAAACACTTATTTAGGACCCATCACAGTCCGAGAATCTTAAAACCAAAAGCTCTGATACCAACTAAATGTAACCCCCTAAACCGGCCTATGCTGGAAGCCCGACTAGAGTGATCACATTGTTTTTATTTATAAACCATATTGCATGAAAATATATTTAACTGAGCGAATAAAGGTAAATATTGTCTAACAATTAAAATGTATAAAAAGTCACCAAAACAATGTATCTCAAAAACGTTGTTCACAAAATAATTTGTAAAACCAATAACAAAAATAATACGTTTAAATCACCAATAATATAATATATAGGCACATGTCACCTCAAACGTAAACTGGAAAAGTTTAAAAAAAATGTTACATCAAAGTGTAACAAAATAATGTGTAGATCCTCCAAATGCCAAGTCCAGGATGTCTACCTACGGATATCTGAAAGGGGGAAAAAAACAGGTATGAGCTATGAAGCTTAGTGTGTTCGAACAGTGCAAACAAAATATGGATAAAATCATTAAACGGTAATACAGAAAATCAGATTATATATATATGCATGATATACTACCCTCCAACCGAACTCCTAGATACAGTTCCCCCGAACAATATCTGATACAGGCATTAACCTAAGCCCTTAGGGCGAAGGTACCGACCTAAGGAATTACCCTAGGGAACAGGCGGAATTACCCCGGCTAATGCACGGGAACCGATAACAGGCGGAATTACCCTAACTGAGGTTAGGAACCATAAACAGGCGGAATTACTAGCTGGATCAAGGCTGAACCGGATATTAGATACTACTCATCACCCCAATACTAAGATGACAGACATGCAATAATAACAGAAATCATGATGGTAGTAACGGAAATTAAGCAGACAACATGTATACATAAATCAGGAAATATCAGATATACAGTAAATCATAAAATGATAAATCTTAAAGTTTAAAATAAGTGTTTATGTAAATCCAGAAAAAAGTCATGTGCACATACTTGATTCGTTTAAAACGTATAACAATAAGATACAGTTATATAGCACACAAGGAACACACCTTAATGGCAGAAACAGACAAGTGGTCTACTGGGCGTTCGAGCCTCGCTCTGTAGCAGTACTAGACCGGGTTACGATCGGATCTCGGGATCGGTCAAAACGGGAGGAACTGGGCTGAGTTGGTACACGATCGGGAGAACTATGGTGTCCTACAAACAAACAGATATAAATTTTAGACCTTAAATAAAACTCTGGACTTAACTTGGAAGAAAAGTTTGACTCAAGACTTTAAAGTCCAATTTGGAGGCCTTTGGGTTCGAATTTCGAAAAACGGACTTCACAGATGGACTCAGGACGTCGAAAAACATAAAATGGGAGTTTTTGAAAATTTTAACTTTTTGGGTCAAAGTCAACGCTGACGTTAGCAGTCAAAGTCAACGTTGACGTCATGCTGACGTCAGCAGTCAACGGTCAGCGCTGATGTCATGGTCAACGGTCAACGGGTCGGGTCGGTCAACGGGTCGATCAACGGGTCGGTCAACGGGTCGGGTCGATCAACGGGTTTGATTAGGGTTGACCGGGTTGGAACGGCTCGGTTCGGTTGGACCGGTTCGGTCCGGCTAGGACCGGGTTTTGGGCCGGTTTGGACCGGTCAGTTCACTGTAACCGTCCCTAGTGACCGGAATTTGTTTCCGGTGGCGCGTGGAGGCCACGCGCGGCCCTAATCGGCTGGAAAACGCCTCTTAAACCCAGATTTCTCCAGATCTACACCAACAAAACAAAAACACAGGCCAAATTCCAGAAAACACTTCGAAACAACTAGGTTTAGACACTAAACTTACCAAACGGAAAAGTTTTTCGATGAAGTTCTTGCCGGTGGCGATGAGACGTGAGCTTGGAGGGCTTTTGATCACCAGAACACGGTGAACTCAAGGACACCGGTGACGCGCTGCTACGGCGTTAGTGGCTGCCGGAAAGAGCGAAAGACTGGAAGGGTTTTAAACCCTAAAACCGTCAAACTTCCACCCCTGATTCACGCTTACTCCGGCGACGGTGGTGCGCGTGAAGGAGTGGGCTACGATCGGGAGACGACGGTGATTCAGGTGGTACCGGCGATGACGGTCACGGACGATCGATGAACAAGATCGGGGATGGCCGGCGAGAGGAAAGGACGGTGATGGGTAGGTGAGGAGTTTTTTTTTTTTTTGATTCGAATAGGGTATTTTATTATATCTTTTTTTTTGATCTGATAGACTAGGGTTTCTAAACCCATAAAAGACAAAACTTCGAATATAAATATTTAAAATTCTGAATCTGATGTAGGTATAATTTAAAATTAAGACAAGGAAATCCAAGGCACAAGAGCACTTTAGCTCAGTGGCTGGTCATCAGTCAAACCCACTAGGGGTTTTGGGTTCGACACCCCCCACCTCACTTCATCATCTTTTTTTTAAGTGTTACAGCTGTGGATGTTGGACGAACATGATGCTTGGTGAAGGGTAGGTGACCTTCGATTGTTGAGCTGGGAGTGATAGCTGGAGCTGAGCTAATCGAGCTGGGAGTGAGCTGGATTGAACTGAGCTATCTAGCTGAAAGACTTAGCTAAAGTTTGAAGTTGAAATAAGCTAATCCGAGCTGCCTTTAGCAAAGTGAGCTGGTCCATTAGCTTTCTTATACTCTCTTCTAGTGTGAGGAGTGTTTTGGAGCTGATCCGAATCTCTTAAGGCCTCGTTTTGAATTATGCTTCATTTGAGCTCATATGGGATTTATGAGCTGACATGGAGCTAGCCTTTAGTCCTTTAATTACTATAGGAATGTTGCATGCATTTCCAAGCTATTTTGAAGTTGGCTCCTTGTGTTTCTAGCATTGCCTTCCGTTTAGCTTCTTCTGAGCTGACACCGAGCAAATACTTACTCCTTGAGCTTTAGGTAAGTCCTATGAAAAAAACATAATAATGGAAATAATGAGAATACTTAAAATAACTTAAAATGAGTTTAGAATTAAACCCAACAAAACGATCACAAAATGAGATTAATTCAAAGTTTATGAGTTCAAATGTTTAATTATGGGTTTTTGAACATGATTATACAGCTTAATCAAAATTTTAAGATATTTTACTCGGATAAAATTTCGACATGATCACTATAAATCCCATTTAGAAATGCTTGCTTTAAACCCAACAAAACTGTCATAAAATGAGATTAATTCAAATTTTATGAGTTTAAATATTTAATTATAAGCTTTTGAATATGATTATATAGCTTAATATCAATTTTAGCGCATTTTACTCAGTTAAAATTTGAAAGGGTTCACTGTAAAGCCAATTTATAAATGCACGTTTTAAACCCTATAAAATGATTACAAAATGAGATTAAATAAAATTTTATGAGTTTAAAAAATAAATTATTGGCTTTTGAATATAATTTTACATCATAATCTCTATTTTAGAGCATTTTATGCGGATAAAAATTCAATGGGTTCATTATAAAGCCCATTAAAAAATGCAAGCTTTAAACCCAACAAAACGGTCGCAAAGTGAGATTAATTCAAATTTTATGAGTTCAAATATTTAATTAAGCACTTTTGAACATGATTATACAACTTAATTTCAAATTAAGCATATTAATCGGATAAAATTTCAACGGGATGACTATAAAGCCCATTTGGAAATGCATGTTTTAAACCCAACAAAACGATCATAAAATAAGATTAATTCAAATTTTATGTGTTCAAGTACAACTTAATCTCAATATTATAACATTTTATTCGGTTAAAATTTCAATGGATTCAATGTAAAGACCAATTAGAAATGAAGCATTAAACCTTATAAAATAGTAAAAAATGAGATTAAATTAAATTTTATGAGTTGAAATATTTAATTATGAGCTTTTGAATATGTTTAAACATCATAATCTCAATTTTAGAGCATTTTAAACTGATAAAAATTCAACGGTTTCACTTTAAAGCCCATTAAGAAATACACGCTTTAAACCCAACAAAACGATCGCAAAATGAGATTAATTCAAATTTTATGAGTTCAAATGTTTAATTATGGGCTTTTGAACATGATTATACAGCTTAATCTCAATTTTTAAAATATTTTACTTGGATAAAATTTCGACGGGATCACTACAAATCCCATTTAGAAATGCTTGTTTTAAACCCAACAAAACTGTCATAAAATGAGATTAATTCAAATTTTTTATGAGTTCAAATATTTAATTATAGGCTTTTGAATATGATTATATAGCTTAATATCAATTTTAGAGCATTTTACTGTGTTAAGATTTGAACGGGTTCACTATAAAGCCAATTTATAAATGCACGCTTTAAAACCCTATAAGATGATTACAAAATGAGACTAAATAAATTTTATGAGTTTAAAAATTAAATTATGGGCTTTTGAGTATAATTTTACATCATAATCTCAATTTTTGAGCATTTTATGCGGATAAAAATTCAATGGGTTCACTGTAAAGCCCATTAAGAAATGCAAGCTTTAAACCCAACAAAACAGTCACAAAGTGAGATTAATTCAAATTTTATGAGTTCAAATATTTAATTAATCACTTTTGAACATGATTATACGATTTAATATCAAATTAAGAATTTTAATCAGATAAAATTTCAACGGGATCACTATAAAGCCAACTTAGAAATCCGTGCTTTAAATAAAAAAAACCATGGAAAAATAAGATTAATTCAAATTTTATGTGTTCAAATATTTAATTATGGACAATTTTGAAGACGATTATACAACTTAATCTCAATATTAGAACATTTTATTCGGTTAAAATTTCAACGGATTCATTGTATAGCCCATTTAGAAATGCACGCTTTAAAACTTATAAAATAGTCAAAAAAATAAGATTAAATTAAATTTTATGAGTTCAAATATTTAATTATGAGCTTTTGAATATTTTTAAATATCATAATCTCAATTTTAGAGCATTTTACGATAATAAAAATTCAACGAGTTCACTATAAAGCGCATTAAGAAATTCATGCTTTAAACCAACAAAACGATCGCAAAATGAGATTAATTCAAATTTTATGAGTTCAAATGTTTAATTATGGGCTTTTGAACATGATTATACAGCTTAATCTCAATTTTAAGATATTTTACTCGGATAAAATTTCTACGGGGTCACTATAAATCCCATTTAGGAATGCTTGCTTTAAACCCAACAAAACTGTCATAAAATGAGATTCATTCAAATTTTATGTGTTCAAATATTTAATTATAGGCTTTTAAATATGATTATATAGCTTAATATCAATTTTAGAGCATTTTACTGAGTTAAGATTTGAACGGGTTCACTATAAAGCCAATTTATAAATGCACGCTTTAAAACCCTATAAGATGATTACAAAATGAGATTAAATAAAATTTTATGAGTTTAAAAATTAAATTATGGGCTTTCGAATATAATTTTACATCATAATTTCAATTTTTGAACATTTTATGCGGATAAAAATTTAATGGATTCACTATAAACCCCATTAATTAATGCAAGCTTTAAACCCAACAAAACTGTCGCAAAGTGAGATTAATTCAAATTTTATGAGTTTAAATATATAATTAATCACTTTTGAACATGATTATACGACTTAATATCAAATTAAGCATTTTAATCAGATAAAATTTCAACGGGATCACTATAAAGCCCACTTAGAAATCCGTGATTTAAACAAAAAAAACGATCGAAAAATAAGATTAATTCAAATTTTATGTGTTCAAATATTTAATTATGAACATTTTTTAAGACGATTATACAACTTAATCTCAATATTAGATCATTTTATTCGACTAAAATTTCAACGGATTCATTGTATAGCCCATTTAGAAATACACGCTTTAAAATTTATAAAATAGTCAAAATAAGATTAAATTAAATTTTATGAGTTCTAATACTTATTTATGAGCTTTTAAATATGTTAAAACATCATAATCTCAATTTTAAAGCATTTTAAGATAATAAAAATTCAACGGGTTCACTTTAAAGCCCATTAAGAAATACACGCTTTAAACCCAACAAAACGATCAGTAAATGAGATTAATTCAAATTTTATGAGTTCAAATGTTTAATTATGGGCTTTTGAACATGATTATACAGCTTAATCTCAATTTTAAGATATTTTACTCGGATAAAATTTCTACGGGGTCACTATAAATCCCATTTAGGAATGCTTGCTTTAAACCCAACAAAACTGTTGTAAAATGAGATTAATTCAAATTTTATGAGTTCAAATATTTAATTATAGGCTTTTGAATATGATTATATAGCTTAATATCAATTTTAGAGAATTTTACTCAGTTAAAATTTGAACGGATTCACTGTAAAGTCAATTTATTATAAATACACGCTTTAAATCCTATAAAATGATTACATAATGAGATTAAATAAAATTTTATGAGTTTAAAAATTAAATAATGGGCTTTTGAATATAATTTTACATCATAATCTCAATTTTTGAGCATTTTATGCGGATAAAAATCTAACGGGTTCATCATAAAGCCCATTAAGAAATGCAAGCTTTAAACCCAACAAAACGGTCGCAAAGTGAGATTAATTTAAATTTTATGAGTTTAAATATTTAATTAAGCACTTTTGAACATAATTAAGGTGTATAATCAGATTTAGAAGTCTGTAATTAAATATTTAAACTCATAAAATTTGTTATAATCTCATTTTATGGCCATTTTGTTGAGTTTAAAGCGTGCATTTCTAATTGGGATTTTACAATAAAATAGTTGAACTCAAAAAATATTTGAGTTAATATTCAATATTTGATTGAGTTTAAAGCGTGCATTTCTAATTTGGGCTTTTATAAATATTTGAACTCATAAAATTGAATTAATCTCAATTTTGTGACTGTTTTGTCGGGTTTAAAGCGTGCATTTCTTATTGGGCTTTAGAATAAAACAATTGAAATTTTAACTGAGTAAAATACTCTAAAATTGAAATTAAGCAATATAATCAGACTCAGAAGCCTATAATTAAATATTTGAACTCATAAAATTTGAATTAATATCATTTTGTAACTGTTTTGTTGGGTTTAAAGCGTGCATTTCTGATTGAGCTTTACCGTGAAACAATTGAAATTTTCACTAAGTAAAATACTCTAAAATTGAAATTAAGCTGCATAATCAGATTCAGAAGCCTATAATTAAATAATTGAACTCTTAAATTTTGAATTAATTTTAATTTGTGACCGTTTTGTTGGGTTTAAAGCGTGTATTTCTGATTGAGCTTTACCGTAAAACAATTGAAATTTCAACTGAGTAAAATACTATAAAATTGAAATTAAGCTGTATAATCAGATTCAGAAGTCTATAATTAAATATTTGAACTCATAAAATTGAATTAATCTCAATTTTGTGACTGTTTTGTCGGGTTTAAAGCGTGCATTTCTTATCCGGTTGCGGAATATCCGAATTTGTATTTATGATTGCCCGATCGTGATTCTAGTAAGTAACTAAAATGAAAAATAGGAACTTTGAAATGAAACTTACAAGATGATATGAAATGGATAGATAATATGGTGAAATGGAATGATGATAAGATGGTTGTTGTGCTTAGGATGAAGTATGGAAAATATGGATGTATGGAAGATGGAAGTGAAGAGAAGAAATGTATTTGATGGTGCGGTGTAAACAAAGGAGGAACCAACACTAAAAAGTGAAGACTCGTTCCTTAAGAGTTTTTAAACCGTGACTTGGGTGAAAGGTTAATTGATTGTGACCCTCTAGTTATAAGAACTAGGAACCAACAATATAAAAAGATGAAAAGGGATGAATGCCACAAGAACAATCTTGCAAGCCGATAAAGTTCAAAAAGAACTATAATAGAGAAACACTCTCAAGTTGTAATATATGTCAAAAGTTGAATCTTTTACAATGGAATGAGTGCCTATTTATAGGTGTAAGGCAACAACAAATTGATTGGCCTAGACAAAGATTAAAGGCTCATTATTCTAGTGTTAAAGGCCTATTAATTTGTAGGTTATCCTATCTCCGATTGACAGCCAAAAAGTTTGATCTAAAAAGGATGAATGTGGAGATTCGTAGGATGAATGTAGACATACATATCATCCACATAGAGAAAACCTTGGGCTAATGAACTTGATTAAGTTGTCATTCATCCTCCTTTAATGGGCTGTTGATAAAGCATTGAATTCAGCAATTGAATGGCCTCTTGAATTTGTTGAACAAGCATCTTGTGACTATTCTCGTATTGAATTTCCATAATGCACTGTCTTCACTAATTTAATCATATCTTAAGCTCTTGATATCGGATCGAGGTGATTCAAAGTGCGTTGGAAAGCTTAGAAATAGGGGAATAAGTTTTAAGAAGATTGAAAGACTCAAATATGCCCGTATCCAATCCAAAAATGGCGAACAAGTCGACTGATATTACTTGAACTCCCTCCTTAAATGTTGCTTTAATTCTTACCTTTACTCTCCCTTTTGTGGTGATAATGAAGGCTTTCATTGCATGTCTTCTCTGATAAAAAACTGATCAGCTTTATGGTGTGTTAAAGTACCTCTTAAGTAGTGTTTAAGTAGCTCTTTAAGTGGTGCATTTAGGAGCTCTTCAATGCCTTGTAACATTGTTGAAACTGACAGTCTTTATGTGATGTAAATATCCATTGAATGCCTTGAAAACGACGTATCGGCCATCATGGTGTCTCAAGTGTCTTCAATTGGTGGTAAATGACTTGTCATTCTTATAGAAAATGATCAGCCATTTGATCCCAAATGAGTACCCTAGCTGAAAATATAGGAGCAACCATTAGATAACATCTTTATTCAATAAAGTAAATGCTTGAAAGAAAATTAAAGTGCTAGTTAAATTAAATGAACCAGTTTAATTGAATGAACTAACTCACTTAATGAACTAACAAACATCAATAAGCTCTTACACTTTAAAATGGACTAACATACATAAACTGACATGCATTAATTAAACTAACAAGCTTAAAAGAACTAACATGCTTAAATGTTCTAAACAAACATAAATGAAATAATATGTTTAAATGAACAATAAGCCTTATTATTCATGATAAAAAATCTAGAAATTAAATATGTAAAATAATGTAAACTCATGCAAGCTAAATGATACGAGGTAGCCTGTCGAAACGGACTTTCTTCGTAAGTTGCGGATCTAGGAATGTTGTAAGCAAGTTCCTGCAAAAGAAAAACATAAACAGTCAAGTGTTTACACTGATTACCTATATAGGAAATAAGTATAATAACTTGGGCGTTTGAAGAGAATTTTTACATTGTTTACCTACATAGGAAAACAATGAAGTAAAATAAAATGAAAAATGAAAGAGATAAGAAAAGTTGACGCTGGAACGGGATTTTTCACTGTTTACCAATATAAGAAACAATGGAAAGAAAAATAAAAACAAGAAAAAAAATAAAGAACAGAAAAGTTTGAACGTTTGAATGATATTCAAACTGGAAGATGAATGCTTCAAGAAACATCCATGGCAGCAACTCGAACGTTCAACAATGGTGAAGAAAGTTGCTGGATCGAATTGGACACGCTAAACTCGAAAGAACCTGCACAATATACTGAGCAAACCCAAATCGAATCTGTTTAACGTCAAAAGGACTTGGACCCTCTAGATAGATATCTAGGAACCCAAAGTATCAAGAATTTGACAATCAAAAACAAGTTTGAATGTCAGAAAAGTTCTAAAAAGAACCAAATAAGAGAAAACTATCAAATATAATTTTTATTCAAAAATGTGTAACCTTGTCTTTACAAAAATTTCAGAATACATAGGAGAATGAAGGAGTTGGCCGAATTTGAATACTTGGCTGAAATTAAATTCAAATGCTTAATAACTTGCATCTAGGCTCCATTCATATCAGCCACATGTTTGGGCTCATAAAACACATTAAACATGTGTTAATTGTTTGAATTTGAATGAGAAACCCCTCATCCTTATCCTTTGTTGCCGTCCATCATTCCAAAAGAGGGCTGTGTTTGGCCTGCTCTTACACTGGCACACCTCTGTTTACCTATATTGGAAAACAGTACAAGAATCCATTTCGTAACTCACTGGTACACCTCTATTTACCTATACTGGAAAACAGTACAATAATCCATTTCGTAACTCACTGGTACACCTCTGTTTACCTATACTGGAAAACAGTATAAGGATCCATTCGTAAAACACAAGGTTGAAACACTTGTAAACTTATTCAAAAACACACAAGAAAGTATAAATAAGTTAGAAACATAATAAACACTATCAAACCAAACCTTAAAACATACTTAATAGCATATATACATACTTAAACATATATAATAAGTAGTATAGTCTAATATGTCACATATCAACATGCAACACATTATAAAGCCTATGTTCTAAGGCATAAACATTATCGAATAAATATGGAATTGAAGCACAAGTAAGGAAAAGTATTTCCCTGAATTTCTTTGCCTTAGAACGAGTAATAGGTCCTTGTGGCAAGACCTCTGGATCATATTGTGCTTGCATTGTTGTGCTCACATCACTAAATGCTCATGCAACTACATGCAACACACTCCTAAGCTAGCACTCAAATGCATGTATTAAAATGTAAAAGTAACATGCTGCATTTGTTCAAAAGATGGCCAAGGCTCCAAGTTAAAATTCAAGGTTTGAAAAAGCATATTTGAACTTGAATTGTTAAGATCATCGACTTTGCCACAAGTGTTTAAATCTTGTGACTTCATCTCTGATATGAGAAAGGTCCCAAGAAGTTTGGTGCTGGCTTGGATCACATCAAAAATACTCTAAAATTGAAATTAAGCTGTATAATCAGATTCAGAAGCCTATAAATAAATATTTGAACTCATAAAAATTGAATTAATCTCATTTTGTAACCGTCTTGTTGGGTTTAAAGCCTGCATTTCTTACTGAGCTTTATCTTAAAACAATTGAAATTTTAACAGAGTAAAATACACTAAAATTGAAATTAAGCTGTACAATCAGATTCAGAAGCGTATACTTAAATATTTGAACACATAAAATTTGAATCAATTTTAATTTGTGACCGTTTTGGTGGGTTTAAAGTGTGCATTTCTGATTGAGGTTTACCGTATAAAAATTGAAATTTTAACTGAGTAAAATACACTAAAATTGAAATTAAGCAATATAATCAGATTCAGAAGCCTATAATTAAATATTTGAACTCATAAAATTTGTTTTAATCTCATTTTATGACTGTTCTATTGAGTTTAAAATGTGCATTTCTGATTGGACTTTACTGTAAAATAGTTAAAATTTCAACTGAGTAAAATACTCTAAATTTGAAATTAAGCTGTATAATCAGATTCAAAAGCCTAAAAATAAATATTTGAACTCATAAAATTTGAATTAATCTCATTTTGTAACCCTTTTATTGGGTTTAAAGCCTGCATATCTGATTGAGCTTTACCGTAAAACAATTGAAATTTTAATTGAGTAAAATACTCTAAAATGAAAATTAAGTTGTATAATCATATTCAGAAGCCTATAATTATATATTTGAACTCATAAAATTTGAATTAATCTCAATTTTGTGATTGTTTTGTAGAGTTTAAATCGTGCATATCTTTTTGGGCTTTAGAATAAAACAGTTGAAATTTTAACTGAGTAAAATACTCTAAAATTGAAATTAAGCAGTATAATCAAATTCAGAAGCCTATAAATAAATATTTGAACTCATAAAATTTGAATTAATCTCATTTTGTAACCGTTTTGTTGGGTTTAAAGCCTGCATTTCAGATTGAGCTTTACCGTTAAACAATTAAATATTTAACTGAGTAAAATACTCTAAAATTAAAATTAAGCTATATAATAAGATTCAAAAGCCTATAATTAAATATTTGAACTCATAAAATTTGAATTAATCTCAATTTTGTGACTGTTTTGACGGGTTTAAAGCGTGCATTTCTTATTGGGCTTTAGAATAAAATTGTTGAAATTTTAACTGAGTAAAATACTCTAAAATTGAAATTAAATTGTATAATCAGATTCAGAAAACTATAAATAAATATTTGAACTCATAAAATTTGAATTAATCTCATTTTGTAACCGTTTTGTTGGATTTAAAGCGTGCATTTCTGATTGGTCTTTACAGTAAAACAATTGAAATTTGTTTCAATCTTATTTTTGGACCGTTTTATTGAGTTTAAAGTGTGCATTTCTTATTGGACTTTACAGTAAAACAGTTAAATTTTAACTGACTAAAATAGTCTAAAATTGAAATTAAGCTGGTTTAATCAGATTCAGAAACCTATAGTTAAATATTTGAACTCATAAAATTTGTTTTAATCTCATTTTACGACCGTTTTATTGAGTTTAAAGTGTACATTACTAATTGGACTTTACTGTAAAACAATTGAAATTTTAACTGAGTAAAATACTCTAAATTTGAAATTAAGCTGTATAATCAGATTCAGAAGCCTATAAATAAATATTTGAACTCATAAAATTTGAATTAATCTCATTTTGTAACCGTTTTGTTGTGTTTATAGCCTGCATTTCTGATTGAGCTTTACCGTAAAACAATTGAAATTTTAACTGAGTAAAATACTCTAAAATTGAAATTAAGCTTTATAATCAGATTCAGAAGCGTATAATTAAAAATTTGAACACATAAAATTTGAATTAATTTTATTTTGTGACCATTTTGTTGAGTTTAAAGTATGCATTTTTTATTGAGATTTACCGTAAAACAAATGAAATTTTAACTGAGTAAAATACTCTAAAATTGAAATTAAGCTGTATAATAAGATTCAGAAGCCTATAATGAAATATTTGAACTCATAAAATTTGAATTAATCTCAATTTTGTGATTGTTTTGTCGGGTTTAAAGTGTGCATTTCTGATTGGACTTTAAAGTAAAACAGTTGAAATTTGAACTGAGTAAAATACTCTAAAATTGAAATTAAGTTGTATAATCAGATTCAGAAGCCTATAATTAAATATTTGAACTCATAAAATTTGTTTTAATCTTAATTTATGATCGTTTTATTGAGTTTAAAGTGTGCATTTCTTATTTGACTTCACAGTAAAACAATTGAAATTTTAACTGAGTAAAATACTCTAAAATTGAAATTAAGCTGATTTAATCAGATTTAGAAACCTATAATTAAATATTCGAACTCATAAAATTTGTTTTAATCTCATTTTACGACCGTTTTATTGAGTTTAAAGTGTGCATTTCTGATTGGACTTTACTGTAAAACAGTTGAAATTTTAACTGAGTAAAATACTCTAAATTTGAAATTAAGTTGTGTAATCAGATTCAGAAGCCTATAAATAAATATTTGAACTCATAAAATTTGAATTAATCTTATTTTGTAACCGTTTTGTTGGGTTTAAAGCCTACATTTCTGATTGAGTTTTACCGTAAAACAATTGAATTTTTAACTGAGTAAAATACTCTCAAATTGAAATTAAGCTGTATAATCAGATTCAGAAGCGTATAATTAAATATTTGAACACATAAAGTAAGAATTAATTTTATTTTGTGACCATTTTGTTGGGTTTAAAATGTACATTTTTTATTGAGCTTTACCGTAAAACAATTGAAATTTTAACTAAGTAAAATACTCTAAAATTGAAATTAAGCAGTATTAGCAGATTCAAAAACCTATACCTAGTCACCTCGAGTGGTGAGTAGGCCCCTATGGGGAAAAGATTACCCAATGTTTTATTGAGAAGAAGAGGAGAACCTCTCTGAGTTTACAAAGGCCCGAATAAAGTTGGGAAAAATATAAACAAAAGAACAAGATATAAATGAACACAAAGCCCTAGTAGCTAAGACATGGGCTACGTCGTTTGCGTCTCTAGGTACATAACAAATCTTACAATCAGGCAAAGTACCAAGAGTGGAGCGGATGCGGGACACCAAATGTCGCACTATGGAGAGATCTTGGTGATGAGCATTATTCACCTTGTTGGCAATGGAAGCTGAGTCAGTTTCAATGATCACATTAGTCTAGCCATTAGTAACCATGAATTTTAAACCTTCCAAAATGGGAAGAGCCTCAACAGAAGTTGGATCCGGGCAAAAAACGAGCGACATATAACAACCACCAAAGACGGAGCCAGAAGAATCCCGAGCGATGACGCCTATAGCTGCACCCTTTAACACAGGGTCAAAGAAGTCATCCGTGTTAATCTTGACAAAACCAGGACTCGGTTTCGTCCATCTAGCTTGAGCAAAAGTGGGCTCGACTAGTTGGGAGCGTTGATGGGAAGCATCATTGATTGATGTATAATCATTAAAGAGAGTTTGGGCATTGGAAACAGTTAACCAAACCGGTTGGAGATGGTTGTTATGGACAAAATCATTGCGGCGGTTCCATAAATTCCATAGGAGCGTTATGAGGAAACAGAATTGATGTAGGGAAAGAAACTCAGCAACTTCGGAAAGCCATTGGTGGGGAGAAAAAAGAGGAGGTAGAGAAAATTCTAACAGGGAGTCCTACCAATTGGAGCGCCTCTTTGGCACTAGGACAGTCCCTCATAGCATGGAGGGTGGTTTCAATGGTCATATTGCAAATCGGGCATAATCTCGTACCAAGATTTGCCTGAAGGAGCTTATGGCCAGAGGGTAATGCATCATGACGTAAACACCATCCAAAGGAACGAACCTTTGGTAGAGTAGGCAATTTAGATAGATTTTTGCAAAGTTTAGATGTCCTGTTAACTGGCCTTGGCTACAACTGCAGAAATTGGTATCCAGACCGTACCGTATAGATGCCAGAGTCATGGTGACCCCAAAGGGTGGTGTCTTTTGTGTCATTGATTATGGGTACATTAAGGATGGTATTGGCATCTTCATGAGAGAAGTGTTCTCTTACTTTTGATTCATCCCATCGGGGTAGGTTAGGCACCATGAAGGCACCTGCTCGAAGAGGGACTTCGTCGTTCACCTCATAATTACCATAAAGGTGTACAGGCTGAGAGCCGCCCTAATTGTCAAGGTGTATCTGAACTTTACTGGATATACCTGGTCGTTTGAAGAAACCATTGCGAAGCTTAGAGATGGTTATGCTAATTCCTTTCCAGGCAAAGGTGGATTTCCGAGTGTGATCAGATTCAAGGATAGAACCCGTTGGATAGTACTTACAATTGTATATCTAACTAAGGAGGTTATCAGATTCATAGAACAAACGCCAGATTTGTGGTGAAGGTCACGAAAACATATCCCTCCTGCAGCTCTAGGCATACAGATAGTGTCCCAAGAGAGCATATGCCAAACCCGTTTGTCAGCTTTTCCAAACCACCAATATCAGCGTATTGAAGTAGTCGTGTCATCAATAATGTTTTGAGGTAAAAGGTAGCAAGACATAACATACTGAGGCATAGATTGGATAACCGATTTGATAAAAACTTCTCTACCACTAAAGGAAAGAAGGTGTTTATCCCACTTACTTAGGCGGGCATTCATTTTGTCCCTGGTAAACCCCAAGGCCGCAGTTTTGTTTTTCCTATTAAGATAGGAACTCCCAGGTAAATACCTGGATCATCAACTTCTCTTACGTGAAGGATATTATTAATTTCCGCTCGAAGCGGTGTGAGGGTTTTCCAAGAGAAGAAGATAGAAGACTTTTCAAAATTCACCGCCTGCCCAAACGAAGTAGCATAAGTATGTAAAGCGTCTTTAAGGCGTTGAGCTTTTATAAATGTATTCTTGATGAATACAATGCAATCATCCGCAAAAAGGAGGTGGTTTATGCGAGGCTCATTCCTGCTAGCACAAAGTCTTGGAAGATTACCATTTTCTTGCTCAGCATTGAGTAGAGCTGATAGGCCTTGGGTACAGAATAGAAAGAGGAAAGGAGATAGAGGGTCTCCTTGCCGCAGACCTCTGTGAGGTTTAAAGGGTCATAAAAGAGAGTCGTTGACACGTACTTTAAAGGAGACAGAGGATATACATCTCATAATAAGGAAAACCAGTGGGTATTAAAGCCGAGCTTGAGCATGATTTGTTCAAGGAAAGGTCATTCCACACGGTCAAATGCCTTTTCCATGTCCAACTTTAAGCTAGCACCTTTGGCAAGTGAAGTCTCATCGCTATTTAAGGTCTGAATAAGCTCATGTGCAATGAGAATATTATCAGTGTTGTTCTGTCCTTGAACAAAAGCAGCTTGATTGCCACTTATGCATAAAGGTATAATAGATTTCAGACGATTAACAAGTACTTTCGCAACTGTCTTGTAAAGGACTGTGCAAAGGCTAATAGGTCTAAGA
The DNA here is from genome assembly GCA_035048815.1 of Abelmoschus esculentus. Classification (NCBI taxonomy): domain Eukaryota; kingdom Viridiplantae; phylum Streptophyta; class Magnoliopsida; order Malvales; family Malvaceae; genus Abelmoschus; species Abelmoschus esculentus. The sequence goes on along the minus strand of JAUCBN010000051.1, from coordinate 7,368,365 downwards.
TGACACATTTTTGTGGGTTCTCTGATCTTAGGTATAAGAACAATAATAGTACGATTGACCTCTTCCATGTTAACTGACCCTCGTAAGAGTCCAAGGTAGAGGTTTATAAAATCATGGCCAAGGGTACCCCAATGCTTCCTAAAGAAGCCACTTGGGAAACCATCGACTCCTGGAGCTTTCTGGGGGTCAATATCACGGAAGGCAATGGTGACTTCGTCTGCTGTGAAGTCCTTAATAAGGTCATTATTCATCGTTTCAGTTACAATAGTGGGAATGTTATCCATAATGGAAGTATTTCGAAAGTAGTCAATAGCAGTAGACATGATATCTGTTGTATGTGTTTGCCATGTATTCTGATTGTTGAAAAGTACCACAATATAGTTTTTCCGCCGTCGAGTATTTGCTCAGGCATGGAAAAAGGAAGTATTTTTGTCACCGTGTTCTAGCCAATTTGTCTGGGCTCGTTGGGCCTAGTATATTTATTTCACGTTTAACAGGCTATCAACCTCACTTTTAGCAGAAATAAAGTTTTGGACGTCCTCATCAGAGAGATTTCGATTGAGGCACATATTAATGAAATCATTAAGTTGAGTAATACGTTCATTGGATTTAATATGTTTGTTTGTTTGCCAAGAGGCTAGAAAATGTCCAATGTCCTTGATTTTATCAAGGGTTGAACGAAAAGGGTTAGACCAAATTTCTCTAATTCGAGATGAAACTTCCGGGCTATCAGCCCAGTAATTCTCATAGCGAAAAAGAATTTTACAGAATTTGGACCGGAGAGCCCGAGGTGGATTGGTATCAAGTAGGATAGGGCAATGGTCAGTCGTGCCTGAAAGAAAGAAGTAGCTTTAAAGTTTGGAAATGAGTTAAACCAGGCAGAATTACCAAGGAACTGATCGATTCTTTCCATAATTGTTTCTGTATTACGTCCGGATCTAGTCCAAGTGAACCATCCTGATGTTGGTTGACAATCAAAAAGATCATTTCTAGTAAGACAATCTCTAAAATTATTAATTTGCGATCGCGCATGACGGGTACCGCCTCGTTTTTCATTATCATAAAGGATTTCATTAAAGTGCCCCCTAAAAGACAAGGAAGGGAAGAAGCCGATTGTAAGGTGTCTATTAATTGCCAAGTTTTGTATTTGTTCGCAGTTTCTGGAAATCCATGCAAACCAAAAAAAATGAAATTGTGTTTGCCCAAAAGAAATAATAACATCAATATGTTGATCCGAGTAAGAAAGCAAATCAATAAAAGTTTTATTATTCAAAATAATGGCAAGCCCTGTACAAGTAGGGCTGGATTCAATAGCTATGCAACCATGCATTCCTAACTTAATCCTATACAGTAGAGATTATGTCTGTTTAACCTAGTTTCGCAAAGGAAAAGAAAATCGGCATCATGCTTAGAGATAGTGCGTTGTAGAGCGTGAACTGCCTGGGTGTTGCTGAGACCCTGACAGTTCCAACATAGGATTTTTATTTTGCTTGGCGGGGTTGATCAAAATCAACCTTCACCCTAGAGTTTTTTGCGCTGCTCATCCCAGCTTTTTTAGCAGATACCTTGTTTGTTGGTCTGGGTCGTTTAAGCTTGTTACCTTCATCAGAAGGTAGAGTTCTTTTGATACCTCTACTTGAAGTAGGACGAACAACTCGTTTAGGAGTCGGCGCAGTGTCAGTCATTCGGTTGCCTCCTGGAAGGCATGGTCATTGGCTAGTTCAGTCTCCAAATCCTGGAGTTTTGAATCCAGCAAGCACACCTCCCCGGTGTCATCATTAGCCTTTTTCCGTGTAGTAATATTAGAATCTTGTTCAAGAAAAACCATTTGTAATGGTTGAGGAGGACACCGACGGGCGGTTAGTCTACTTTCGATAGTTTGAAGAATTCGAGGGCCTTGTGGAATAGGCTGCGGAGATTCGTTACCTGATGCAAAATCATGGACATGAACTAGAGGAGATGGCATAGGGGATTTACCTTTGTCATTGGCATTTGCGGAAGTTTGGGAGGGAGTTGGCGTTGGCTGAGTGTTGGAGTGAGTATTAGTAATATAACGGATATGAACTTTTTGTGTAGGTTGTACATCCTTCTTCTTAGGGACATAGCGAAGCCAATCACCATATTGTAGCTGTTCGGGTCGAGCCTCGACTGGGATAGGACAAAAATCCATGGAATGACCAATCTTGCCACAATAGTGACATATGGTAGGGAGGCGTTCGTATTGAAGCAGGCAAAACCTTGTAGAAGGACCTCCTCTGATAGCAACACAACACCTTATTGGTTTGGTAGCATCTAGAACTAATCCGACTCAGAGATAGTCAATCATATTGAAATCAATTTTCCTTGTGTCAATTTTCGTTACTATTCAAATTATTGTCCCAAGTGATTCGCCAGTGTTGTGGGCAGATTCCTCCGAGGCAAGAAGGATGGGGGAATGTTGTAGATACGCACCCAAATATTCATCGTTGTAAAGGAGTGCTCGTCAAGACTGATAGTGGGGTTATATTGGGCTAGAGCTAACCATTCATCCTTGTAGGACCAAGGTCCCCTAGCTAGGATATCCTCTTTAATCTTCTCATCTTTAAAACAGATGAGAAACACATGAGGTTTCATAATTCGCATAGACACTAGTTTGGCTAGGGTCCAGATTCTAGTAAAAGCTTTGACGATCACCTGGTTGTCGATATCCTTAGAGGATATGAGATTCCCTAGTAGGGTTGATTTTGCTTCCCCCTCAAAGGAATCCCAAGAGATACTTGGTTGAAAGACAACAACTTGTTCAGCGTCGGTAAATTGAAAATTACTAAGTTGTTGCAAAAAGGTCTTGGAATCCATTGGTAATTGGTTGGTGAAAGTAGAGGGATAGTTGGGAGAAAAGAAACAAGATGGGCGTGTGTTTGATTTTTGAGATGAGGGAATATGAGAGGAATGGATGGGTATATATAGGAGTGAAAAGAGAGTTTGAATTACACAAGGATTGTGATAATAGTTTACGATAAAAAAGGTTATAGGAGTTTGAGAATAAGTGAAGAGCTTTGTAAAAGATAAATGGTAGATAAAAAACCCATATTAAAAGGATTAGGAGTTCTAATTAAAGGTGGAATGAAGTATAGAAAATAATAAAGAGATTGAGGACCGTAAGGATTATAAAGTTGAGGGTGAGCAGAGGTTCTAATTGTGAATGGAATAAAAGACTCATTGAGTTGAAAATTATAAAGGTAATCTATAAAATAATTAGTTTGTAGTGTAGATGGAATAAAAGTCTCATCGAAGAGTATATTATAAAAGCTATCTGTAAGATTAAACGAACACCTTATAGATGAAGGTAATCGACCATGACAAGTTAACTTGTTTGAGTGTAGTACACCAAGAGAGGTGTTGGTGAAATCCCTTTGTACAATTGGTGTATTCATTGTAATAAGAAAGAAAATAAAGTAAATAGGGTCGAAGCGGTCTAAGAGTAATGCATACCTGTTACGTGGGTAGAGGGCGAAGCAAACCGAGGCAAAGCCCCTTCTTGATGGTACCGGACCAGTCGATAGGCTCATGGCATACCGAAACAACCATGGATTGGTAGAACAGTTGAAGAGGCGAAAGCTAGGCCATGTTCCAATTTGGGAGTTGTTATTGAATTTGCCTGTGAGAAAAAAACAGATAAAACAAGGGAAAAGAGAAAGGTAAACAAAGGCAGGTGTAGTAAAAACATGATAGGAAGAGGCAAATGGAATATAAAGAAGCAAGCGGCACGAGTATTCGTCTGCTGGGATAAAAAAGAAAAATAAGAAAATGGTAGACTTATATGTAGGAGAAGAGCTGATGTGCATCAGATAGAACCGAGACTGTATCCTACCATGCCATGAAGATGAAGTGTAAACCGTAACGATCCTAGTGTAGCGAAGCACTGGTTTGAAACCTCTTTCTGTGTAGCGAAGCACTAATTTGAAACCTCTGTCTGTGGTAGAAGCATCAGGTATTATATGTTGCCATATACAGATAAGTAGGGTTTTCAGGGTTTTAATAAATGGAAAGAATAAATTCACCAAGCATGTATTAAAGATTGGAGTGGTGTCGGAAGCAAACCCAGAATGCAGCAGAAACCAAACTGAACAAGGATTGTGATCATGGATTGTATTTGTGACCAGCTCTAAGAAAACAGAAACCTTTATTGTCTTATTACACCATAAGGAATCGAAACAAAATATGTTCCGAACAAAATATGATCCAACAGGGAAAAGGGTTAGAGAGGTTAAGTTAAAAACATGATACACAAAAAGAACTGGAATTATAGTCAAGATAACCAAGCCCCGAGGTTTCTTTTTCAGTTTTGCTAGAACAGATACGCAAAAGAAATTTGTTCGGTCATAGATAACAATAGCGAAAAAATTGGGAAAAGAAATAGGATCGAAAAAAAGAAGGGAACTAGGAAAAAACATGCCACGGGATTTCAAAGATTGCATTCGGGATGATCGTGGACGTCAAAATTCTTTCTTCACTCCCTTTCTCTCCTCTCTCTTTCTCCTATCTTCTTTTCTTTTTTAATTTGGGATTTCAAAGATTGCATTCGGGATTTCAAAGGTTTCAAAATTACAAGATAGAAGATAGAAGACTTTTCAAAGATTGCATAGATAACAACTAGGGCCAGTTAACAGGCCCTCTAAGCTTTGGAAAGTTCTTTCTAAACTACCCACCTTACCCAAGGTTCGTTCCTTTGGATGGCGGCTCTGCCATGATGCAATCCCCTCTGGTCATAAAATCCTTCAGGCCAATCTTGGTATGGGAGTTTGTCCAATTTGCAATATGGCCATTGAAACCACCCTTCATGCTATGAGGGACTGTCCTAGTGCCAAGGAGGCGCTCCAATTAGCAGGGCTCCCTACTCGAATCTTCTCCAGTACTTACACCTCCCTCACCAGTGGCTTTCTAAAGTTGTTGGGTTTCTTTCCTTACATCAATTCTCATTCCTTATTACGATCCTATGGAATTTATGGAACCGTCGTAATGACTTCGTCCATAACAATTATCTCCAACCGGCTTGGTTAACTGTTTCCAATGCACAAAAACTTTTCAATGACTATACATCTGTTAATGATGCTTCCCATCTACGTTCCCTGCTAGTTGAGCCCACCTTTGCTCAAGCTAGATTGATGAAATCGGTCCTGGGTTTCGTCAAAATTAACATGGATGGGGCCTTTGACCCTGTGTTAAGGGGTGCTACTGTAGGTGATGCGTGTCAAAAGTGTGCAATTAGTGCAAGCGAACACGTCGCAAGTAATAAAGTAATCAGTATAATCGTGTATCGTCTCCTCATGGATTGGTCTACTTAATATGCTTTCTTCGTCTTCTTTCTTTGTAAAAGTAAAAACACAAGTAATTTGGAGTTTGATGAAACTAAATAAAGAGAACTAAATAAAAAGATAAAATCAGATAAAGAAAGTGGCCAAGATCCAGTTGTGTTGTATAGTAGATTCGATTGGCTTGTTTCTGTCCAATGCAGTCGCACAACACTGCCTCGGCAGTACTGTAGTTTACTGACTTGACAGCGATGATGCTTGTCCGCCGCGGTAATCTCTTGCTCTTGGGTAGACTTTACCAAAGTTCGGCAAAGTGTCCTTTGATGCCTCCGCTTATCTCTAAGTCGAAGTACTGTTGATGATCAGTCCTTGATGATACCTCTCGGCGTGAATCAATTGTAATCACCAACCATTCCCACACTTTTCTTAGCCGCTGAAAATCTTAACCTATCTCTAGGCCGAGTTAGTGTTTCCCGATTGAAACACTGTACTTATTCCTTTCGTGAATCTAACTCTCTTGATATTAGATAAATGGATTACTTGCAAACTTCTCTCTCGAGCTTGGATGCAAGAACAAAGAATGGCGAAGAATAAGCAAACTTTGATACTTTATTGCATTGAAACAAGAAGCAAGGTTCAATCTCCTCACACTAATACGTTACAACCTTCACCTAAGCCTAAAGAAACTTAGAACATAATAAAAAGAAAAGAAAACTCTAAAACTAAGATTGTGCAGAAAACTCTCCTCCCTTCTCCTTCCTTGGACGGCTAGGTCTTATATAGGCTTGGTCTAGGGCAAACCTTTCCTAAGTAGAATATAACTTGGAGTAGGGAACAAGTCATGTACATAAAAATATTTCCAAGTTTATTCTAAATAGGAGGCTTTCCCGCGAGGCCTTTAACTTGGGTTCTCCATGTGCTACCTAGCTCTGATTCATGCGTTGCTCGTCCAGAAAAGTCCAGCTCATTTATCTCTTTAAGTCACCTACAATATCGCTTCTTGTCTTTCCTCTACTGCCTCGGCATCAGGTCCTGCCACGGCCACGTTGCTGCCGCGGCAATAGTATTTCCTACACAGATATAGAAAAATGCAGTAAAACTTGCCTTTTCTGTAAATATCATCTTTATACGCATAACCTCTAAATATATCACATTAAGTATATGCATTGGTCCAAGTAGGTGTAGATTTGATGATTAATGCTCATAAAAGGTGTAAAAAGTGATAGTGAGTTGAGCACTTATCAGTAGGCGTCATCGCTTAGGATTCTTCTGGCTCCGTCCTCGGTGGTTGCTCTATGCCTCTTGTCTGCCCAGATCCAGCTTCTGCCGAGGCTCTTGCTATTCTGGAAGGTTTAAATTTTGTTGTTGCCAATGGCTGGACTAAGGTAATTATTGAAACTGATTCTGCTTCCATTGCCAATAAAGTTAACAACGCTCATCATCAAGATCTTTCCACAGTGCAACATTTGGTGTCTCGCATCCGATCCACTATTGGTACTTTGCTTGATTGTAACATTTGTTATGTACCTAGAGACGCAAACGTTGTAGCCCATGTCTTAGCTACTAGGGCTTTGCGTTCTTTTCTTTCTTTTTCTTTTGATTGTATCTTTCCTGATTTTGTTCGGGCTTCTGTAAACTCGGAGAGGTTCTCCTCTTCTTCTCAATAAATCCATAGGTACTCTTTTCCCCATAGGGGCCTACTCATTTCTTGAGGTGACTGGCTATAGGGATTTTTAAGGAGACCCTTTCCCACAAAAAAATTGAACAGGTTCATTGTAAAGCCAATTTATACATGCACGCTTTAAACCCCATAAAATGATTATAAAATGAGATAAATCAAATTTTATGAGTTTAAAATTTTAATTATGAGCTTTTGAAAATAATTTTACATCATAATATCAATTTTTAAGCATTTTATGCGGATAAAAATTCAACGGGTTCACTGTAAAGCCCATTAAGAAATGCGATGATGTGAGCACATCTACACAAGCTCAAACAGCTGATCCGGAGGTCTTACCATCAGGACCCATCACTCGATCAAAGGCTAAGCAATTCAGGGAAGTTCTTATTCTTAAATGTTTACAAGTCTCAGAATCCCTTAATAATGCATATGCCTTAGAGAATAAACTTTACACTATGTTACATACTGATGTGTAACATCTTGTAACTATATAGTACTTAAGCTAGTATTGTGTTTATTAAGCATGTAAATAGGTGTGTTTTCAATAAGTTCAATAAGAACACAAGCTCATAATCATGTTTACCATGTTTCTTTAGCTTGTTACATGTTTTCCAATATGATAACTATGTTTTTCAGCTTGTTTTAACTTTCTTTAATAAGTTTACAATACTTATGATGGTATAACTTTTGTTTTCTCATAGGCACAAGGAAGAGTACCAAATGAAGGACTTCACCTTAGCTCGGGAAAAGCTCAATGGATTTCTAGCAGCTCGTTTCAGCTCAACTAATCCTCAACACTTCAGCTAGCTGAATTCAGCTCAACTCAGCTCCATTCAGCTCAACTCCAGCTCTACTAGCTCAACTCAAGCTGGTGAGTCCCGGGATAGCTCAAAGGTGTCCTCCACGTGGGAGAGTGTGTCATGGTCATGTGACCAGCATGAGGGGCGTCCACCATCCATTCCAAGCATGTGCATGTGCATGGCATGTGGCAGATTCAAATTTCAAGATTTCCCTCCTTGAAGTTGGCGTCAAAGTAAGATAAGGACAAGGAGTTATTTCCTTTGAATTTCACACATAAAACACATGTGTTAAATGTTTGAAATTCAGTCTTCCCTCCCTCCAAAACCAGCCGGCCACAAAGGATAAGGATGAGTAGTTTTCTCATCCACATTTAACATAATTAACACATGTTAATTGTGCTTACATTTCAGCCACTCATCTGAAACTTCCAATTCAATTCTGGCCAAGTATTCTAGGCGCCAACTCCCTTGTACTAGCCTATATATATGTATACTTTGTAAAGAAAAAAAAGAAAAATTTGAATGAAATTTACTTTTGTGAGAATTTCTCTCATTTCGGTTCTTTTGAGAACTTTCTGACTTCTCAAGTTCGTTGCTTGCGTGGTCAACCCCTTTGATACTTTGGGTTCTCGGTTGTAGATAATCGAAGGGTCCAAGTCCGTCTGAAGCAAGTTCAAGATAAGGTTCGGGTTCGTTCAACAGATTGTTCGAGTTCATCCTTGGAGTTTGTTTCATTTTATTTCTTTTCCTTGTTTTTATTTCATTTTCGTACTACCCCTTGCATCCTATTTTTCAACCTTGTCAGAAACTTCATTTCTCACCAGTCACCTCACCAAAGACCAAACCTAGCCATAACCAAACCAATACTTTCAACGTTCCACCATTGTCAACTTCTCCGAGCCTTCATCTTCTACATTCTGTCTACCTATATTTTTCAGCCCTTTTAAACACCAATTTGCAGCCATGCTTATTGCAGGAGACATCTTACTTCAATCCTAGATCCGAAACAATCAAGAAGGCGTCCTCAACAAGGAGCCCTCTTATCATGTGGTAATCAGAGCCTAGGTTGGATTACAAGTAAGAATCATCTTCGTGAGTGCAAAAACAATCAAAAAACAAAAAAAAAGTCAAAAAAAAAAAAAGTCAAAGTCAACTCTAGTTAAAAAAAAAAAAATTTCGAAAATTCAAAAAAAAAATCAGAATATCAATAGTTGAAAGAAAAGCACTTCATGGTATTGAAAAGATGAAAGAAAATGCAAGTTTAATGTGTTCTACAGCATCAAACACTACCATAATCAACCGGGCATGAAGAATTGATTGTTCGGTGAAAGGAGAGTAGTAAGTGTTTCTTTGTAGTAAGTAATCCATTTTTTTTTTTTTTCTTTTTCTTTCTTTCTAACCTTTACCTTACTTTACATCACTTTTCTTTCCATTTAACACTAACCGAATTTGTTTTGGACAGAACCTTACATTTCGATTGTCACTAACCGTTGTTGTTAAAGACTAACACTTGTGACAGATTTGAAGAAAGTCTACGCTAGTCCTCTAAAGAACTTATAACGAGAGAAGGAGTGGTAAAAGGCATTTGTGTGTGTGAGATCAGAAGGGGAATCAAAAGAGCCATTCAAGTATTCCCGAGTGAAACACGAGTGTTGGAGTGCCATTTTTATTTTTCTTTGGAGTGAACTTGTGAGGATCTTGTGTTGTGTACTTTGATGACATTCTTATATACAGCAAGTCTTTGCAGGATCACGAGGAACACTTGAGGAATGTTCTTGGCACATTGAGAAAAGAAAGGTTATTTGGTAATCTGAAGAAATGTATGTTTTGTACTGATAAGGTTACCTTTCTTGGTTTTATCGTGACTGCACAGGGTGTGGAAGTCAATCCAGAAAAGGTGAAGGCGATTCAGGATTGGCCTCGACCGACATCAATAAGTCAGGTTAGATCTTTTCATGGTTTAGCTAGTTTTTATCGTCGGTTTGTACCTAATTTCAGTTCCATTACCGCCCCCTTAACCGGGATTATAAAGAAGAATTCAGTCTTCAATTGGGGTGATGAACAGGAAGAAGCCTTCTTGAAAATTAAGGATTATTTGACTAAGGCCCCAGTGTTAGCCTTACCTAACTTTGATAAAATGTTCGAGATTGAGTGTGATGCTTCAGGAATAGGAATTGGAGCCGTTTTATCACAGGAGAAGCGACCTATTGCCTATTTCAGCGAGAAGTTAAGTGGTGCTACCTTGAATTATCCAGTGTACGACAAAGAGATGTATGCATTGATTCGAGCTCTTGAAACATGGCAGCACTATCTCTTACCGAAAGAATTCGTAATTCACACCGATCACGAAGCTTTGAAGCACATAACAGGTCAGCATAAGTTGAATAAAAGGCATGCTAAGTGGGTTGAATTTCTAGAATCTTTTCCTTATGTCATTCGATATAAGAAAGGTAAAGACAACGTTGTAGCAGATGCCTTATCCCGTAGGTATGCACTTCTGAATTACTTAGACTCTCATTTGATTGGGTTTGCCTATATCAAAGAATTATATGCTACTGACCCTGATTTTGGAGAAAGATATACATTGTGTGAAAAGGGTGCAGATGAGAAATTTTATCGACATGATGATTATCTTTTCAAAGAAGGAAGACTCTGCATTCCTCAAGGGTCAATTCGAGAGGTCCTAATTCGAGAAGCTCATGAAGGAGGACTTATGGGACACTTTGGAGTCACCAAGACGTTACACATTCTCAAGGAGCACCTATTCTGGCCAAAGATGCGACGAGACGTCGAAAGGATGTGTGAACGATGCGTGACATGTAAGAAAGCAAAGTCGAAGGTATTACCACACGGTTTGTACTTACCTTTACCTATTCCCGACTCCCCCTGGACTGATATATCTATGGATTTTGTGTTGGGATTGCCTAGGACTAGGACAGGTAGAGATAGTATCTTTGTTGTGGTTGACAGGTACTCAAAGATGGCACACTTCATTGCGTGTCATAAGACCGATGATGCTGTTAATGTGGCTAACTTGTTCTTTAAGGAAATTGTGCGTTTACATGGTATTCCTAGGTCGATTGTTTCTGACAGGGATGTAAAATTCTTGAGTCACTTCTGGAGGACTCTTTGGAGCAAATTAGGTACGAAACTTATGTTTTCTACTACTTGTCATCCCCAAACTGATGGACAAACTGAGGTTGTTAATCGTATTTTATCTACTTTACTCCGTTCCATCATCAAAAAGAATATTAAGACGTGGGAAGATTGTTTGCCGCATGTTGAATTTGCATATAACCATGCCGTTCATTCTGCTACTAAAATGTCACCTTTTGAGGTTGTTTATGGATTTAATCCTATCACTCCTCTCGATATGTTGCCTTTGCCATATGAACAAGTGACGAATAGGGACGGACAATCCAAGGCTGATTATGTAAAGAAGTTGCATCAACAGGTTAAAGATAACCTTGAACGAAGGACTCAACAATACGAGAAGCAAGCGAACAAAGGACGTAAGCGAGTTACCTTCGATGTTGGAGATTGGGTTTGGATTCACTTCCGAAAGGAACGTTTTCCAACCCAACGACGGTCCAAGCTGTTACCACGAGGAGATGGTCCTTTTCAAGTGGTTGAGAAAGTGAACGACAATGCTTACAAGTTGGACTTGCCGGGTGAATACAATGTAAGTGCTACATTTAATGTTTCCGACTTATCCCCTTTTAATGATTCTGCAGATTTGAGGACAAATCCTTTTCAAGAAGGGGGGGATGATGTGAGCACATCTACACAAGCTCAAACAGCTGATCCGGAGGTCTTACCATCAGGACCCATCACTCGATCAAAGGCTAAGCAATTCAGGGAAGTTCTTATTCTTAAATGTTTACAAGTCTCAGAATCCCTTAATAATGCATATGCCTTAGAGAATAAACTTTACACTATGTTACATACTGATGTGTAACATCTTGTAACTATATAGTACTTAAGCTAGTATTGTGTTTATTAAGCATGTAAATAGGTGTGTTTTCAATAAGTTCAATAAGAACACAAGCTCATAATCATGTTTACCATGTTTCTTTAGCTTGTTACATGTTTTCCAATATGATAACTATGTTTTTCAGCTTGTTTTAACTTTCTTTAATAAGTTTACAATACTTATGATGGTATAACTTTTGTTTTCTCATAGGCACAAGGAAGAGTACCAAATGAAGGACTTCACCTTAGCTCGGGAAAAGCTCAATGGATTTCTAGCAGCTCGTTTCAGCTCAACTAATCCTCAACACTTCAGCTAGCTGAATTCAGCTCAACTCAGCTCCATTCAGCTCAACTCCAGCTCTACTAGCTCAACTCAAGCTGGTGAGTCCCGGGATAGCTCAAAGGTGTCCTCCACGTGGGAGAGTGTGTCATGGTCATGTGACCAGCATGAGGGGCGTCCACCATCCATTCCAAGCATGTGCATGTGCATGGCATGTGGCAGATTCAAATTTCAAGATTTCCCTCCTTGAAGTTGGCGTCAAAGTAAGATAAGGACAAGGAGTTATTTCCTTTGAATTTCACACATAAAACACATGTGTTAAATGTTTGAAATTCAGTCTTCCCTCCCTCCAAAACCAGCCGGCCACAAAGGATAAGGATGAGTAGTTTTCTCATCCACATTTAACATAATTAACACATGTTAATTGTGCTTACATTTCAGCCACTCATCTGAAACTTCCAATTCAATTCTGGCCAAGTATTCTAGGCGCCAACTCCCTTGTACTAGCCTATATATATGTATACTTTGTAAAGAAAAAAAAGAAAAATTTGAATGAAATTTACTTTTGTGAGAATTTCTCTCATTTCGGTTCTTTTGAGAACTTTCTGACTTCTCAAGTTCGTTGCTTGCGTGGTCAACCCCTTTGATACTTTGGGTTCTCGGTTGTAGATAATCGAAGGGTCCAAGTCCGTCTGAAGCAAGTTCAAGATAAGGTTCGGGTTCGTTCAACAGATTGTTCGAGTTCATCCTTGGAGTTTGTTTCATTTTATTTCTTTTCCTTGTTTTTATTTCATTTTCGTACTACCCCTTGCATCCTATTTTTCAACCTTGTCAGAAACTTCATTTCTCACCAGTCACCTCACCAAAGACCAAACCTAGCCATAACCAAACCAATACTTTCAACGTTCCACCATTGTCAACTTCTCCGAGCCTTCATCTTCTACATTCTGTCTACCTATATTTTTCAGCCCTTTTAAACACCAATTTGCAGCCATGCTTATTGCAGGAGACATCTTACTTCAATCCTAGATCCGAAACAATCAAGAAGGCGTCCTCAACAAGGAGCCCTCTTATCATGCAAGCTTTAAACCCAACAAAACGGTCGCAAAGTGAGATTAATTCAAATTTTATGAGTTCAAATATTTAATTAAGCGCTTTTGGACATGATTATACAACTTAATATCAAATTAAGCATTTTAATCGCATAAAATTTCAACGGGATCGCTATAAAGCACATTTGGAAATGAGTGCTTTAAACCCAACAAAACGATCGAAAAATAAGATTAATTCAAATTTTATGAGTTTAAATACTTAATTACGGACTATTTTGAACATGTTTATACAACTTAATCTCAATATTAGAACATTTTATTTGGTTAAAATTTTAACGGATTCATTGTAAAGCCCAATTAGAAATGCACGCTTTAAACCTTATAAAATAGTGAAAAAAATATTAAATTAAATTTTATGACTTCAAATATTTAATTATGAGCTTTTTAAAATTTTTAAAAATCATAATCTCAATTTTAGAGCATTTTACGATGATATAAATTCAACGGGTTCACTTTAAAGCCCATTAAGAAATGCACGCTTTAAACCCAACAAAACAATGGCAAAATGAGATTAATTCAAATTTTATGAGTTTAAATGTTTAATTATGGGCTTTTGAACATGATTATACAACTTAATCTCAATTTTAGAATATTTTACTCTGATAAAATTTTGACGGGATCACTATAAATCTCATTTAGAAATGCTTTTGAATATTTAATTGTAGGCTTTTGAATATGATTATATAGCTTAATATCAATTTTAGAGCATTTTACTCAGTTAAAATTTGAATGGTTTCACTGTAAAGCCAATTTAAAAATGTACCCTTTAAACCCTATAAAATGATTATAAAATGAGATCAAATCAAATTTTATGAGTTTAAAAATTTAATTATGGGCTTTTGAATATAATTGTACATCAGAATCTCAATTTTTGAATGGTTTCACTGTAAAGCCAATTTAAAAATGTACCCTTTAAACCCTATAAAATGATTATAAAATGAGATTAAATCAAATTTTATGAGTTTAAAAATTTAATTATGGGCTTTTGAATATAATTGTACATCAGAATCTCAATTTTTGAGCGTTTTACTCGGATAAAAATTCAACGAGTTCACTGGAATGCTCATTAAGAAATGCAAGCTTTAAACTCAACAAAACAGTCGCAAAGTGAGATTAATTCAAATTTTATGAGTTCAAATATTTAATTAAGCGCTTTTGAACATGATTATACAACTTAATATCAAATTAAGCATTTTAATCGCATAAAAAATTTCAACGGGATCACTATAAAGCTCATTTGGAAATGGGTTCTTTAAACCCAGCAAAACGATTGAAAAATAAGATTAATTCAAATTTTATGTTTTCAAATATTTAATTATGGAATTTTTTGAACATGATTATACAGCTTAATCTCAATATTAGAACATTTTATTCGGTTAAAATTTCAACAAATTCATTGTAAAGCCCAATTAGAAATGCACGCTGTAAACCTTATAAAATAGTCAAAAAAAAGATTAAATTAAATTTTATGAGTTCAAATATTTAATTATGAGCTTTTGAATATTTTTAAACATCATAATCTCAATTTTAAAGCATTTTACGATGATAAAAATTCAACGAGTTCACTTTAAAGCGCATTAAGAAATGCATGCTTTAAACCCAACAAAACGATCGCAAAATGAGATTAATTCAAATTTTATGAGTTCAAATGTTTAATTATGGGCTATTGAACATGATTATACAGCTTAATTTCAATTTTAGAATATTTTACTCGGATAAAATTTCGACGGTATCAATATAAATCCCATTTAGAAATGTTTGCTTTAAACTCAACAAAACTGTCATAAAATGAGATTAATTTAAATTTTATGAGCTCAAATATTTAATTATAGGCTTTTGAATATGATTATATAGCTTAATATCAATTTTAGAGCATTTTTCTCAATTAAAATTTAAACGGGTATTTTACTCGGTTAAAATTCCAACGAATGTGTGTTTTCTCTCCTCTCCTCTCGCCTCTCTCTTCCCTCTCCCATGTCTCTTTTTCTCTTTTTCACCTCTCCTCCTCCTCCCTCCCTCCCTCCGTCACCGCCGCCATGCTGCTTCTTTGATCGATCGTTCTCAAGCCATCTTAAACATCCTACCATCCTTTGGAGAGGGAGATACTCACACACCCATTGCTGATCTACAAAGGTATACTCGACTTCGGTTTCATTATCTTATTTTCATTCCTTTTTTCTTTTGTCTTTTTTTCCATGATGCCTACACATTAAAAGCCTTCTCTGATGTTCTCTTGGGAGACTGGTTTATCGATTATCTTTGGAATGATTTTCACCCTATCAGTTGTCGATCTCATAGGCTTACTAAGGAATATCTTGAGTGGATCGAATGCTCTTCTTTATGATTTACCAATACTTATGATTTTCCCTTTGTTGTTTTTTATTTATTTCTTACTTTTGGTACAATCTTTTTGAAAGAGTTTGGTTTCGGCTATCCACTTTTACTTTATATGATAACCATGTTGTTCCCATATTCTCTTATCTTTCTTGATTTTCTTGTTGATGATCCTCAGTTGAGTTTGATCAGGATCTGGTTTGTCATTTTATCTTGGTTTTTTACCCTCATACCACCCTTCGAAAGGGCTTACTCCAACATCCTTTACGATGTATTCTATTTCAACAAGACTATTTGTTGGCTTGATCTCCATCTTGAAGACGATCATAGCAAAGGAACTCGTAGGAATGTATGTTCTCGGTTCCCTCTCATTCCAATTAACTTAAGAAGTTTGAAGTCCTTACAACTCTTTGTTTGCAATCCAACTCAACTCCTTCTCGGTATCCAAGTCTGGATCAAACGTTTATGCAGGATCTCTTATTATCCCTTGATCGATAATAAATATTTTTACACAGCCAAATCGTCGGCTATGATGCAACATGTCTCCATTAAAGTGAGTTACTTTTATCATAGAAATGCCACTCTCGATCAGGACTACTTTGGTTTGCCCATTCCTCTTGTCGACGTGAATCGATGGAGAATGGCTCACGCCCCTCGAGTTTATTATACGGCAAGCCAGTCTCTAGACATACATGAGAATTTTATTGTTGCTTGCTCCATGCTCATTCTGTTTGGCTCGGGTTTCTCCTAAGTGTGCCTGAAGTGTTATGTAGTTTCTTTGGTAAGTTGTTCACCTCCCCTAGATGTTGCTAATTTTCTTGCTTTTATTTTTCTAGTGCATGTTCATAATTTTGTGTGTTTTCCACCGGTTTACTTGTTTTATGGGGTACATCTCTTTAGCAAGTTTAATTGTTTATTTCTTATCTTCATGTTAATCGTTTTCTCTTTTCCTTCTCTGGTTTTATATCATGCTTATCCTATTTTCCTTGTTAACTTCATGTTTATACCACCCTTTATAAGGGAGTTATCTAACACCATCTATGGTGTATTATCATCAACCAAACATTCTTGTGTAATTGCAACCCTTCTGTTCACAATTCCTTGGATGTATTCCAATCAAGTTTTGTTAGTGTTTTTTCTTTCTTCTCCTATTCTTTCAGCTTCTGACATTGTTGCTTGCAATGTTTATTTACCTTTTAACTTGTTTATTTACCTTGTGTGGCAAGAAGTTTCAAGCATGGTCGAGTTTACTACAAGCCCGTTGTTGCTTTCACTAATGCCATGATGTTTTGGCAGCATGGCTCAACACTCCAGTTAGAGTATATAAGACGTGAACAAGGATCTGGTTTGGCTTCCTTGATAAGCTTATTTTCTCCACAAGGTTTCTTTTTGCTCCATGTTTGCACCAAAGATAACACATGCGGCTTCCCTTTGGTTGTAAGTATCTCTTGGTTCATTTTCAAAGAGTTTTCACTTGTTCCATGGTTTCTTAAATGCCATGTACACCTTTTACCCTATTCTTTATATCATGTTCCTCCTTTTCTCTCTATTGCTTTTATGTTTTTAGTTTGTCCTCGGTTTACTGGGTTTGATATATTTTTTCTACGGCTTTTCCTCTGATCATTATTCAAGTGATACGGGGCTGGTTGTGAAGAAACAACATTCTTCGTTTATTCATGGACCTAGGATTGTAGCAAGTATTCCTCTGCAGCAAAAACAAACATAGTGTTGTGTTAGGATGTTAAAAAGACTTAAAATAAAAAAAATCAGAATTGAGTAAGAAACAAAAACAAACATAGTGTTGTGTTAGGATGTTAAAAAGACTTGAAATAAAAAGAAAAATCAGAATTGAGGGAGAAAGAAGTTGCTGGAAATTTTTAGACAGATTTGAAGGTTGAAGATGAAGTTCTTCAAGCATTCATCAATGGCAGCAACGTTCTTGAAGTTTGAAAAAACTCTAAGGAAGAACCTGAACAATCTACTGAACGGACCCGAACCTTATCTTGAATCTGCTCGTAAATGGACTTGGACCCTTCAATTATCGAACAATTGAGAACCCGAAGTGATACGCTCCAACTCTCCAATTGTTTTTGTAGAGAGAAGCTTTGATTGTCCCAACCGTGATTGCAAGCAAGCCTTGATCCTCGTACGCGTTCCTTGCTGTTTGATGAAGAAAAGATGATGAAATGGTGTAAAGAGGGCTGCGGAAGTATAGGTGATGTGAGCACATCTACACAAGCTCAAACAGCTGATCCGGAGGTCTTACCATCAGGACCCATCACTCGATCAAAGGCTAAGCAATTCAGGGAAGTTCTTATTCTTAAATGTTTACAAGTCTCAGAATCCCTTAATAATGCATATGCCTTAGAGAATAAACTTTACACTATGTTACATACTGATGTGTAACATCTTGTAACTATATAGTACTTAAGCTAGTATTGTGTTTATTAAGCATGTAAATAGGTGTGTTTTCAATAAGTTCAATAAGAACACAAGCTCATAATCATGTTTACCATGTTTCTTTAGCTTGTTACATGTTTTCCAATATGATAACTATGTTTTTCAGCTTGTTTTAACTTTCTTTAATAAGTTTACAATACTTATGATGGTATAACTTTTGTTTTCTCATAGGCACAAGGAAGAGTACCAAATGAAGGACTTCACCTTAGCTCGGGAAAAGCTCAATGGATTTCTAGCAGCTCGTTTCAGCTCAACTAATCCTCAACACTTCAGCTAGCTGAATTCAGCTCAACTCAGCTCCATTCAGCTCAACTCCAGCTCTACTAGCTCAACTCAAGCTGGTGAGTCCCGGGATAGCTCAAAGGTGTCCTCCACGTGGGAGAGTGTGTCATGGTCATGTGACCAGCATGAGGGGCGTCCACCATCCATTCCAAGCATGTGCATGTGCATGGCATGTGGCAGATTCAAATTTCAAGATTTCCCTCCTTGAAGTTGGCGTCAAAGTAAGATAAGGACAAGGAGTTATTTCCTTTGAATTTCACACATAAAACACATGTGTTAAATGTTTGAAATTCAGTCTTCCCTCCCTCCAAAACCAGCCGGCCACAAAGGATAAGGATGAGTAGTTTTCTCATCCACATTTAACATAATTAACACATGTTAATTGTGCTTACATTTCAGCCACTCATCTGAAACTTCCAATTCAATTCTGGCCAAGTATTCTAGGCGCCAACTCCCTTGTACTAGCCTATATATATGTATACTTTGTAAAGAAAAAAAAGACAAAAATTTGAATGAAATTTACTTTTGTGAGAATTTCTCTCATTTCGGTTCTTTTGAGAACTTTCTGACTTCTCAAGTTCGTTGCTTGCGTGGTCAACCCCTTTGATACTTTGGGTTCTCGGTTGTAGATAATCGAAGGGTCCAAGTCCGTCTGAAGCAAGTTCAAGATAAGGTTCGGGTTCGTTCAACAGATTGTTCGAGTTCATCCTTGGAGTTTGTTTCATTTTATTTCTTTTCCTTGTTTTTATTTCATTTTCGTACTACCCCTTGCATCCTATTTTCCAACCTTGTCAGAAACTTCATTTCTCACCAGTCACCTCACCAAAGACCAAACCTAGCCATAACCAAACCAATACTTTCAACGTTCCACCATTGTCAACTTCTCCGAGCCTTCATCTTCTACATTCTGTCTACCTATATTTTTCAGCCCTTTTAAACACCAATTTGCAGCCATGCTTATTGCAGGAGACATCTTACTTCAATCCTAGATCCGAAACAATCAAGAAGGCGTCCTCAACAAGGAGCCCTCTTATCATGTGGTAATCAGAGCCTAGGTTGGATTACAAGTAAGAATCATCTTCGTGAGTGCAAAAACAATCAAAAAACAAAAAAAAAGTCAAAAAAAAAAAGTCAAAGTCAACTCTAGTTAAAAAAAAAAAAATTTCGAAAATTCAAAAAAAAATCAGAATATCAATAGTTGAAAGAAAAGCACTTCATGGTATTGAAAAGATGAAAGAAAATGCAAGTTTAATGTGTTCTACAGCATCAAACACTACCATAATCAACCGGGCATGAAGAATTGATTGTTCGGTGAAAGGAGAGTAGTAAGTGTTTCTTTGTAGTAAGTAATCCATTTTTTTTTTTTTTTTTTTTCTTTTCTTTTTCTTTCTTTCTAACCTTTACCTTACTTTACATCACTTTTCTTTCCATTTAACACTAACCGAATTTGTTTTGGACAGAACCTTACATTTCGATTGTCACTAACCGTTGTTGTTAAAGACTAACACTTGTGACAGATTTGAAGAAAGTCTACGCTAGTCCTCTAAAGAACTTATAACGAGAGAAGGAGTGGTAAAAGGCATTTGTGTGTGTGAGATCAGAAGGGGAATCAAAAGAGCCATTCAAGTATTCCCGAGTGAAACACGAGTGTTGGAGTGCCATTTTTATTTTTCTTTGGAGTGAACTTGTGAGGATCTTGTGTGTGTACTTTGTGAGGTCCATTTATCCTTATTTTATTTTGTGTTGTTTGTTCTTTACTAACAATGGCAGGTTCAAATGGAGATCGTGATGATCAACAACAAAACGACGTTCAACCAAGCCTTATGATGCAAGCCATGCTTCGAGAAGTCCGAAGAGTAGTGCAATCAGAGATTGAACAATTGCACGTGAGAATGGACAAGATCGAGGGATCTCAAAACAATTCCCATGATGACAACAATGATGACGTTGAAGAAGTGCAAGAACCGAGGCAGAATGCTCCTAGAACAAATGGGAGGCGTGTACAACACCAGGCACAACTGGATGACAATTTGAACAACATCAAAGTTGCCATACCCCCTTTTCAAGGACGATCAGATCCGGATGCATATCTTGCGTGGGAAAGCAAGGTGGAACACGTCTTTGATTGCTACAATTATTCTGACCAGAAGAAGGTTCGATTGGCAGCGATGGAGTTCGTTGACTATGCCTTAATTTGGTGGGATCAATTGATTCTAAGTAGAAGACGAACCGGTGAAGGTCCAATCAATACATGGGCAGAGATGAAAAGAATTTTGAGAAAGAGATTCGTACCATCCCATTACCATCGAGACCTATTTCAAAGGTTACAAACTTTGAAACAAGGAAATCGAAGCGTCGAAGATTATTTTAAAGACATGGAGATGGCCATGATGCGTGCTAACATTGAGGAAGACCGAGAAGCAACCATGGCGCGATTCCTTTCAGGTTTGAACACCGACATTGCCAATGCTGTTGAATTGCAACATTACGTCGAATTAGACGAAATGGTGCAAATGGCAATTAAGGTTGAGAGGCAGCAACGAAGAAAGATGTCGTCATCCCGAGGTAATAATTCTTTCAGACCTCCTTCCAATTCTGTTTTCAATCCTTCTAACAATTTCAGGAAACAAGTACCGTTTCAAAACAAAGAGAAGGGTGAAACGAGCAAGCCAAAGGCCCCGATTGTAGATGTTGGGCGTGGGAAGCAAAATGCACAACCAGAACGTCCAGAACGCTCAAGGGATATTCAATGTTTTAAGTGTCTTGGAAGAGGACATATTGCAAGCCAATGTCCTAATCGGAAGACTATGTTGATGTTAGAAAACGGAGAGATTGAGTCTGAATCCGACAATGAAGAACATGAACCTTTACACGAGGAAGACAAGGATGATGCGGATGATGCCTTGGATACATACATGACCGGTGAAGCACTTGTCATAAAAAGAAGTCTAAATGCTACACCTACACAAGACGACCAGCAACGAGAAAACATCTTCCATACTAGATGCCTCATTAACGACAAGGTATGTGTTGTCATTATTGATGGTGGTAGTTGTACTAATGTTGCAAGTTCTTTTATGGTTGATAAGTTAGGCTTAAAGACGACGAAGCATCCCAAACCATACCGTCTTCAATGGTTAAATGATGGCGGAGAAGTACGAGTTACTAGACAAGTTTCGGTACCATTTACCATAGGGAGGTATAAAGATGAAATCCTTTGTGATGTCGTCTCAATGGATGCGTGTCACCTACTTTTGGGACGTCCATGGCAATACGACAAAGGTACGTTGCATGATGGAATTACAAATCGATATTCTTTTACACATGCAGGTAAGAAGATCACCTTAGCACCTTTGACACCGAGTCAAGTGCAAGAAGATCAGGTTCGATTGAGAAAGAATGTCGAGGAAGCCAAAACAGAAAGGAAGAAGACGAACGTATATGCGAGCGGCAAGGATATCAGGAAATGTTTTTCCTCTCAACAAACTTTACTTATTTTAATGTATAAGGAGTATTGTTTGTTATTTGATATTCCTAATGATTTGCCTACATCTATTACGTCTCTTTTGCAGGAGTTTGAAGACGTGTTTCCGGATGAGACACCGAGTGGGTTGCCACCTATTCGAGGTATAGAACATCAAATTGATTTCATTCCGGGAGCTACCATTCCAAATCGGCCAGCATATCGAAGTAATCCAGAAGAAACAAAGGAACTTCAAAAACAAATCACCGAGTTGATGGAAAAGGGTTACATTCGGGAAAGTTTAAGTCCGTGCGCTGTACCAGTGCTTTTAGTACCCAAGAAAGACGGAACATGGAGAATGTGTGTTGATTGCCGAGCGGTGAATCAGATTACCATCAAGTATAGGCATCCCATTCCTCGTCTTGATGACATGCTAGATGAGTTGTGTGGTGCGACCATATTTTCCAAAATTGATTTAAAGAGTGGATATCATCAGATTCGGATGCGAGAAGGCGACGAATGGAAGACAGCCTTCAAAACGAAATTGGGTCTGTACGAGTGGTTAGTGATGCCTTTCGGTTTAACTAACGCACCTAGCACCTTTATGCGTCTGATGAATCATGTTTTACGATCTTACATTGGAAAATATTGTGTTGTGTACTTTGATGACATTCTTATATACAGCAAGTCTTTGCAGGATCACGAGGAACACTTGAGGAATGTTCTTGGCACATTGAGAAAAGAAAGGTTATTTGGTAATCTGAAGAAATGTATGTTTTGTACTGATAAGGTTACCTTTCTTGGTTTTATCGTGACTGCACAGGGTGTGGAAGTCGATCCAGAAAAGGTGAAGGCGATTCAGGATTGGCCTCGACCGACATCAATAAGTCAGGTTAGATCTTTTCATGGTTTAGCTAGTTTTTATCGTCGGTTTGTACCTAATTTCAGTTCCATTACCGCCCCCTTAACCGGGATTATAAAGAAGAATTCAGTCTTCAATTGGGGTGATGAACAGGAAGAAGCCTTCTTGAAAATTAAGGATTATTTGACTAAGGCCCCAGTGTTAGCCTTACCTAACTTTGATAAAATGTTCGAGATTGAGTGTGATGCTTCAGGAATAGGAATTGGAGCCGTTTTATCACAGGAGAAGCGACCTATTGCCTATTTCAGCGAGAAGTTAAGTGGTGCTACCTTGAATTATCCAGTGTACGACAAAGAGATGTATGCATTGATTCGAGCTCTTGAAACATGGCAGCACTATCTCTTACCGAAAGAATTCGTAATTCACACCGATCACGAAGCTTTGAAGCACATAACAGGTCAGCATAAGTTGAATAAAAGGCATGCTAAGTGGGTTGAATTTCTAGAATCTTTTCCTTATGTCATTCGATATAAGAAAGGTAAAGACAACGTTGTAGCAGATGCCTTATCCCGTAGGTATGCACTTCTGAATTACTTAGACTCTCATTTGATTGGGTTTGCCTATATCAAAGAATTATATGCTACTGACCCTGATTTTGGAGAAAGATATACATTGTGTGAAAAGGGTGCAGATGAGAAATTTTATCGACATGATGATTATCTTTTCAAAGAAGGAAGACTCTGCATTCCTCAAGGGTCAATTCGAGAGGTCCTAATTCGAGAAGCTCATGAAGGAGGACTTATGGGACACTTTGGAGTCACCAAGACGTTACACATTCTCAAGGAGCACCTATTCTGGCCAAAGATGCGACGAGACGTCGAAAGGATGTGTGAACGATGCGTGACATGTAAGAAAGCAAAGTCGAAGGTATTACCACACGGTTTGTACTTACCTTTACCTATTCCCGACTCCCCCTGGACTGATATATCTATGGATTTTGTGTTGGGATTGCCTAGGACTAGGACAGGTAGAGATAGTATCTTTGTTGTGGTTGACAGGTACTCAAAGATGGCACACTTCATTGCGTGTCATAAGACCGATGATGCTGTTAATGTGGCTAACTTGTTCTTTAAGGAAATTGTGCGTTTACATGGTATTCCTAGGTCGATTGTTTCTGACAGGGATGTAAAATTCTTGAGTCACTTCTGGAGGACTCTTTGGAGCAAATTAGGTACGAAACTTATGTTTTCTACTACTTGTCATCCCCAAACTGATGGACAAACTGAGGTTGTTAATCGTATTTTATCTACTTTACTCCGTTCCATCATCAAAAAGAATATTAAGACGTGGGAAGATTGTTTGCCGCATGTTGAATTTGCATATAACCATGCCGTTCATTCTGCTACTAAAATGTCACCTTTTGAGGTTGTTTATGGATTTAATCCTATCACTCCTCTCGATATGTTGCCTTTGCCATATGAACAAGTGACGAATAGGGACGGACAATCCAAGGCTGATTATGTAAAGAAGTTGCATCAACAGGTTAAAGATAACCTTGAACGAAGGACTCAACAATACGAGAAGCAAGCGAACAAAGGACGTAAGCGAGTTACCTTCGATGTTGGAGATTGGGTTTGGATTCACTTCCGAAAGGAACGTTTTCCAACCCAACGACGGTCCAAGCTGTTACCACGAGGAGATGGTCCTTTTCAAGTGGTTGAGAAAGTGAACGACAATGCTTACAAGTTGGACTTGCCGGGTGAATACAATGTAAGTGCTACATTTAATGTTTCCGACTTATCTCCTTTTAATGATTCTGCAGATTTGAGGACAAATCCTTTTCAAGAAGGGGGGGATGATGTGAGCACATCTACACAAGCTCAAACAGCTGATCCGGAGGTCTTACCATCAGGACCCATCACTCGATCAAAGGCTAAGCAATTCAGGGAAGTTCTTATTCTTAAATGTTTACAAGTCTCAGAATCCCTTAATAATGCATATGCCTTAGAGAATAAACTTTACACTATGTTACATACTGATGTGTAACATCTTGTAACTATATAGTACTTAAGCTAGTATTGTGTTTATTAAGCATGTAAATAGGTGTGTTTTCAATAAGTTCAATAAGAACACAAGCTCATAATCATGTTTACCATGTTTCTTTAGCTTGTTACATGTTTTCCAATATGATAACTATGTTTTTCAGCTTGTTTTAACTTTCTTTAATAAGTTTACAATACTTATGATGGTATAACTTTTGTTTTCTCATAGGCACAAGGAAGAGTACCAAATGAAGGACTTCACCTTAGCTCGGGAAAAGCTCAATGGATTTCTAGCAGCTCGTTTCAGCTCAACTAATCCTCAACACTTCAGCTAGCTGAATTCAGCTCAACTCAGCTCCATTCAGCTCAACTCCAGCTCTACTAGCTCAACTCAAGCTGGTGAGTCCCGGGATAGCTCAAAGGTGTCCTCCACGTGGGAGAGTGTGTCATGGTCATGTGACCAGCATGAGGGGCGTCCACCATCCATTCCAAGCATGTGCATGTGCATGGCATGTGGCAGATTCAAATTTCAAGATTTCCCTCCTTGAAGTTGGCGTCAAAGTAAGATAAGGACAAGGAGTTATTTCCTTTGAATTTCACACATAAAACACATGTGTTAAATGTTTGAAATTCAGTCTTCCCTCCCTCCAAAACCAGCCGGCCACAAAGGATAAGGATGAGTAGTTTTCTCATCCACATTTAACATAATTAACACATGTTAATTGTGCTTACATTTCAGCCACTCATCTGAAACTTCCAATTCAATTCTGGCCAAGTATTCTAGGCGCCAACTCCCTTGTACTAGCCTATATATATGTATACTTTGTAAAGAAAAAAAAGACAAAAATTTGAATGAAATTTACTTTTGTGAGAATTTCTCTCATTTCGGTTCTTTTGAGAACTTTCTGACTTCTCAAGTTCGTTGCTTGCGTGGTCAACCCCTTTGATACTTTGGGTTCTCGGTTGTAGATAATCGAAGGGTCCAAGTCCGTCTGAAGCAAGTTCAAGATAAGGTTCGGGTTCGTTCAACAGATTGTTCGAGTTCATCCTTGGAGTTTGTTTCATTTTATTTCTTTTCCTTGTTTTTATTTCATTTTCGTACTACCCCTTGCATCCTATTTTCCAACCTTGTCAGAAACTTCATTTCTCACCAGTCACCTCACCAAAGACCAAACCTAGCCATAACCAAACCAATACTTTCAACGTTCCACCATTGTCAACTTCTCCGAGCCTTCATCTTCTACATTCTGTCTACCTATATTTTTCAGCCCTTTTAAACACCAATTTGCAGCCATGCTTATTGCAGGAGACATCTTACTTCAATCCTAGATCCGAAACAATCAAGAAGGCGTCCTCAACAAGGAGCCCTCTTATCAATAGGTTATATGTGTAAATGGTAAGGGATGGTTGGGTGATATTTTGGTTAGGAAATAAATGGAAAAGGTGATAGTGAAGGCTAGAAAAGTCGATTAAGGTGATGGACGAAAGGGTTAGGATAGAATGTATGGAAGGTGGTAAAGAAATAGTATTCAAAGGTAACAAAAGTAGAACTTATGCTATGAAACATAAACCCAACTTATAGTATGCTTTGAGGGTGGTATAGGACTCAGACCCTTAGGAAATAAATTCCTAGAACCTTAAGTATGGATGGCAAAGATAGGAGACGCCACAAACCTATATAATAGATTTGATAAGTCAATATAGTTATAAAAAGAACAAGTTTGAGAGTAAACTCACAAAGTAATTTTTGTATTGATCAAAGATGTGATTTACAAATGAATTTAAGTCCTATTTATAGTTTTCTAAGAGGTTTGGCCGAAATGGCTTTTAACTATTCGGATAACCATTCATTTGAATGATGTCTCCCCCCAAATCTATTCGAAAAGATGTAACTGCTCCCAATATCGGATTGATGTGATTCAACATGCATTGGAAAGATAAGAGATAGGGGAATAACTTTCATCAAGACACCAAAATCCAGTTCTGCTTGTATCCTGCTTGAAAATGTCAAACAAGTGGACCATTATGAATTTGTCCATTGAAATGTGCTACCTCTTTGTTTTGGCGTCCAATATGGATAATGGATGGACATGATGCTTGGTGATGGGTAGGTGACCTTCGGGTGTTGAGCTGGGAGTGATAGCTAGAGTTGAGGTGAGCTAATCGAGCTGGGAATGAGCTGGATTGAACTGAGCTATCTAGTTGAAAGACTTAGCTAAAGTTTGAAGTTGAAATAAGCTAATCCGAGCTGCCTTTAGCAAAGTGAGCTGGTCCATTAGCTTCCTTATACTCTCTTCTAGTGTGAGGAGTGTTTTGGAGTTGATCCGAATCTCCTAAGGCCTCGTTTTTTTAATTTTGCTTCATTTGAGCTCGTATGGGATTTGTGAACTGACATGGAGCTAGCCTTTAGTCCTTTAAGTACTGTAGGAGTGTTCCATGCATTTCCAAGCTATTCTGAAGTTTGCTCCTTGTGTTTCTAGCATTGCCTTCCATTTAGCTTCTTCTGAGCTAACTGAGCTGACACTGAGCAAATATTTACTCCTTGAGCTGTAGGTAAGTCCTATGAAGAAAACATAATAATAGAAATAATGAGAATACTTAAAATAACTTATCATGAGTTTAGAACTAAGCTAAAACTTTAACAATATGGTTATAATAACTCTTAAGTATCTTAATATAAAGTATATAAAAGTAATAAATACCAAGATCAATAAGATAACTCCCCTTTGATCCCATGCGTGAAATGAAGCATGAAAGCATGAGATAAATGAGCAGAAATGTGCACACATCACGAAGTATCAAGTAACTTGACAACAATTCAGAATTGATAGTCAAGGAAAAGTTCTAAAAAGAACCAGGTTTGAGAGAAAATCTCACAAAAGAATTTATTCATCAAAAGGTATGACCTTATCTTTACAAAATTAAGGTAATATATAGGAATAAAGGAGAAGTTGGCCAAATTTGAGTTTGTGGCCTTAATTCAAACGAAAATTGAATTTTAAATGCAAAAATAACTCCTCCTAGGCTCCTAATATCCTTAGCCACATGTTTTGGCACATTAAACATGCGCTAATTATTTAAAATTTGAACCAAAACCATTCATCTTATCCAATGTTGCTGTTTGGTCTTCAAACCAAGGGACTTGTTTGGCTTGCTTGGTTTTGGACACCCAAACATGTGGAGAAGGTTGCTATGTGGATCCCACATGCATGGCACATGCCTACGACACTTGTTCTTCGTGTACGATAGGTTTTAGCTGTCGTAGGTCACTTCAGCTTGAGTTGAGCTAGCTAGAAATTGAGTAGAGCTGAAATGAGCTATCTGAGAGTGTAAGGAGCTAAACGGAGCTGCCTCGAGCTAAGATGAGCTGCGTGCACTCCATTGAGCTTCTTCTGAGCTGAATATAATTCACTTGAGCTGGTGTTGAGCTGAGTATACCCACTTGATCTAAGGTTCTCCTAAGTACCTATATCAGAACAAGGCAAACACATCTAAAAAGCCTCGTAGTCTTATTTTAACGACACAAACACACTTAAAACCAAATGCAAACATATTTAACATAGTATATACATAAGTAAACACACATACTAATATATATATACATAAATATGTCACATATCAGCATGCAACACATTATAAACAACATATTCTAAGGCATGGACATTCTCAAATGAATCTGAAATGTTAGCGCAAGTAAGGAAAAGAGCTTCCCTATATTTCTTTGCCTTAGAACGTGTGATAGGTCCTGACGGTAAGACCTCCGGATCAACCTGTTGAATTTGACATGATGTGCTCACATCATCAAGATTGGTTCCATGCCTCTCATTTGGTCTTCGGTAATCTCTCTTCTTTGGTAAGACCTCTACTTCCAAAAGTTTTGCTAACTTTATTATTGATGTTTGTTTCCACGAAATTAGTATACTCTTTACAATGGCTTTGTCATACTATTCCCATTATGATTGTTTTCTTTATATGTCTACCAACCCTTCCACGGGTTCTTACCAACACCTTTCATGGTATATACTTTGTTAGATTCATTAATATACCAATCTTTCAGAGGGAATTTTCCAACACCATCTCTGGTGTAATATCATCAACCAAACAATTTTGTGAAGTTACTACTCTTCTTTTTACGTTTCCTTGGATGATCTCATATCTCAATTTGTTATTGCTTGCTCTCTCTTTTTTTTCAAGCTTTTGATATTAAGGGTCGAGGGTTGCTTCCAAGACCCTTATTTCTACTTGGTACCATCACCTCTAAAGGTATATCACCACCATTGTCGACTGATTGGGGGCTGGTTTTGGCCTTGCCCTCGGGGATCTTTCGGTTTAAAAACTTTATCAATATTTGGTATTTCATATAAATTGAACATCAAGCTTTTTATTCTATAACTAACTATTATCTTGCTTACTACAATAAGTCTTCTATTCCATTTATGACTAGGACTCCTATTTACACTCAACTTCCTATATCTTCTCATATTGGAAACTATAATTTTCCAATCCCTAACTTTTCTTTCAATGACTTTGTTTGATGTAATACTTCTTTTACAAGGACTTTCACTTGCTTTCAACTTCCTCATTACTTTTATCAAGGACTCTATTTTTATAATCTTTTTATTATACTACACGTGCTAGGGATCGTATTAAACACAGCTCATTGGGTATCTTCTTAATCCCTTAAACTCTACCATGTCGAAGTTTGGCATATATATATCCAACCTTGGGGTAGGGATCTTTCCAACACCTTTTATGGTGTATTCTTATCAAACAAGTCTACTTGTTCTTTTAAACTATTGCTCTTCATGAGAAGTCTAGATGATATGGTGTTATGCTACTTCTTTGAACCTAATCCATCAGAACAAAGTATGCAAGCATTTGATCTTCCTACTTTGACTCAATCTCATATAAAGACCCCACCGTCTGATGATGGGAATAGTTCTAAACGTCACCGACCTCCATCAAAATATTCATCTGAGAAAGCTGGGATGAGCAGCAAAAAAAACTCTTCGGCGGTGGTTGACGGTGATCAACCCCGCCGAGTGAAATGAAAATATTATGCTAGAACTGTCAAGGTCTTGGCAATGCGCAGGTAGTTCGTGCATTACAACGTGATATTTACAAGCATGATGCCAATTTTTTATTTCTTTGCGAAACTAGGCTAAATAGACAAAATCTTGATGGCATTAGGATTAAGTTAGGAATGCAAGGTTGTATACCAGTTGATTCCAGCTCAACTTGTATGGGGCTTGCTATTATTTGGAATACTAAGACTTCTATTGATTTGCTTTCTTACTCGGATCGTCATATTGATGTTATTATACATTTTGGTCAATTGCAATTCCATTTTTCTGGTTTACACAGTTCTGCTGAAACGGCAAACAAATATAAAACTTGGCAACTAATGGATACATTACAATCAATTTCTTCCCTTCCCTGGCTCTTAGGGGCTGACTTTAATGAAATCCTACACGACAATGAAAAGCAAGGCGGTATTCGTCGGGCACGATCGCAAATTAATAATTTCAGAGATTGCCTTCTGAGAAATGATCTCTTTGATTGTAAACCAAAATATGGATGGTTCACATGGACCAGATCTGGACCTAATACTGAAACCATTATGGAAAGAATCGATAGATTCCTTGGTAACTCCTCTTGGTTTAGTCTTTCCTAACTTCCAAGCTATATCGTTTTTTCAAGCCTGATCTGATCATTGCCCCATCTTAATGGACACTAGTCCTTCCCATGCAATCAGAACTAAAGCTTCTAGGAACCTCTTCCGCTATGAGAATTGCTGGGCCCATAACCCGGAAGTCTCTTCTTCAATTAGAGAGATTTGGTCTAACCCATCTAACACGACCATTGTTAAACTTAATGAAATAGGGCGTTTTCTAGAATCTTGGCAAACAAAAAAACGTATCAAGTCAAATGAACGTATTAACCAATTAACTGACTTTATAAATATGTGCCTCAAGCGACAGCTTTCAGATGCTGATATCAATAATTTATATTTGCCAAAAAGGATCTTGATAGCCTGCTTAACGCGAAAGAAATCTATTGGGCACAACGAGCCCGCACCACTTGGCTAGAATATGGTGACAAAAATACTTCCTTTTTCCATGCAAGAGCAAACAATCGCCGGTGAAAAAACCATATTAATGGGCTTTCAACAATGAGAACATATGGCAAACGCATACGAAAGACATCATGGCTACTGCCATTGATTACTTCCAGACTATTGCATTTTCTATTTTGGAAAATATTCCAAATATTGTTACTGAGACTATGAACAATGACCTTAATAAGGAATTCACAGCAGACGAAATTACCACTGCTTTTTGTGATATTGATCTGAGGAAAGCCTCGGGGGTTGACAGTTTTCTGAGTGGTTTCTTTAGGAAGCATTGGAATGTCCTTGGCCAAGAATTTATAAACCTCTGCCTCAGACTCCTAAGTGGGTCTCTTAGCATACGAGAGGTCAATCGTACTATAATAATTCTCATACCCAAAATTAGCGATCCCACAACCATGAGGCATCTCAGACCTATTAGCCTATGCACAGCTATCTATAAGATTATTTCCAAAGTGCTTGTTAATCGTTTGAAATCTATCATTCCCTTATGTATAAGCGGTAATCAAGCTACCTTTGTTAAAGGTAGGAATATTACCGACAATATTCTCATCGCCCATGAGCTTATCCACACTTTAAATACTGATGAGACCTCCCTTGCCAAAGGCGCTAGTTTAAAGCTGGACATGGAGAAAGCTTTCGACCGTGTCGAATGGCCTTTTCTAGAACAAATTATTCTCCATCTAGGATTTAATGCCAACTGGGTTTCTCTCGTTATGAATTTTGTCTCTTCCGTGCCTTTTCAAGTACGTGTCAATGATTCTCTTTCACGACCATTTAAACCTCAGACAGGGCTTCGACAAGGGGATCCACTTTCACCTTTCTTGTTTCTTTTTTGTACTCAAGGTCTCTCAGCATTTCTCAATGCTGAGAAAGCAACTGGAAACCTCTCTGGCCTTTGTGCTAGCAGGAATGGCCCTCGTATAAATCACCTTCTCTTTGTTGATGATTGTGTGGTGTTCATTAAGAACACAACTATAGAAGCTCAACACCTAAAGGACGCTTTGCATACTTATGCCACTTCGTCTGGTCAGGCGGTGGATTTTAAAAAATCTACTATATATTTTTCACGCAAAACCTCTACATCTCTCCAATCATAAATTAATAACATCCTGAATGTATGAGAGGTCGATGACCCCGGTATTTATTTGGGAGTTCCACTCCTAATTGGGAAAATTAAGACAACTTTGGGTTTACCAAAGACAAAATGAACGCCCGTCTTAGCAAATGGGATAAGCACTTGCTCTCCTTTAGCGGTAGAGAAATTTTCATCAAATATGTCATGTCTCGTTACCTTTTACCCCAAAACATTATCGACGATATGACTACTTCGATATGCCACTACTGGTGGTTGAGGAAAGCCGATAAACGAGGATGACATATGCTTCCATGGGATACTGTCTGTCTGCCGAAAGCAGCAGGAGGTATAGGGTTTTGCGATCTACACCATTTCAACGTTGCTTTACTTGGTAAACAAATTTGGAGACTAATTTATGAGCCTGATAATCTTCTTAGTCAGGTCTACAAGTACAAATATTATCCATCGGGTTTTGTACTCGAATCCGATTTCACTCGAAGATCTTCTTTTGCTTGGAAAGGTCTTAGTATAGCTATCTCTAAACTTGGCAATGGTTTCTTTAAACGACCAAGTATGTCAAGTCAGATTCAGATCCACTTTGACAATTGGGGAGGATCTAAGCCTTTACACCTTTATGGCAATTATGAAGTGAATAAAGAAGTCCCTCTTTGAGCAGGTTCTTTCATGCTATCTAATCTACCCCGATGGGATGAATCCAAGGTGAGAGATTATTTCTCTCACGAAGATGCTAACACCATCCTTAACGTACCAATTATTAATGATACAAAAGATACTACCCTTTGGGGTCATCACGACTCTAGCATGCATACGATGCGTTCTGGTTATCAAATCTTGGTGCTGGGGTTTGCCCAATTTGTAATACGGATATTGAAACAACCCTCCATGCCTTGAGGAATTATCCTAGTGCCATGGAGGCTCTCCGTTTGGCAGGGTTTCCAGGATGAATTTTTACCAATACTCCCATCTCCCCCCACCAATGGCTTTCTGAAATTGTTGGTTTTCTCTCGTTGCACCAATTCTCCTTCCTAATAACGGTTCAATGGAATCTATGGAATCGTCGTAATGATTTTGTCCATAACCATCATCTCCAACCACCATGGTTGACAGTATCCAATGCATAAAAACTTTTCAACGACTACATATCAGCCAATGATACTCTCCATCTAAGATCTCGGCTAGCTGAGCCCACCTTCGCTCAGGCTAGATGGACGAAACCGGTCCCTAGTTTCATCAAAACTAAAACAGATGGCCTTTGACCCTATTTAAGGGGTGCTGCTGCAGGTATCATCGCTCGAGATTCTTCTAGTTCCATCCTCGGTGGTTGCTCTCTGCCTCTTGTCTGCCCGGATCCAGCTTCTGCCGAGGCTCTTGCTATTTTGGAAGGTTTAAAATTTGTTGTTGTCAATGGCTGGACTAACGTGATTATTGAAACTGATTCTACTTCCATTGCCAACAAAGTTAACAACACACATCACCAAGATCTTTCCATAGTGCAACATTTGGTGTCTCGCATCTGATCCACTCTTGGTACTTTGCCTGATTGTAAGATTTGTTATGTACCTAGAGACGCAAACGTGGTAGCCCATATCTTAGCTACTAGGGCATTGCGTTCTTTTATTTATTGTTCTTCTGATTGTATCTTTCCCGATTATATTCGGGCTTCTGTAAACTCGGAGAGGTTCTCCTCTTCTTCTCAATAAAACCATGGGTACTCTTTTCCCCATAGGGGCCTGCTCACCTCTCGAGGTGACTGGCTATAGGTTTTTTTAATGAGGCCCTTTCCTTTAAAAAAGAAATTTGAACGGATTCACTGTACAACCAATTTATAAATGCACGCTTTAAACCCTATAAGTTGATTACAAAATGAGATTAAATAAAATTTTATGAGTTTAAAATTTTAATTATGGGCTTTTGAATATAATTTCACATCATAATCTAAATTTTGGAGCATTTTATGCGGATAAAAATTCAACGGGCTCACTGTAAAGACCATTAAGAAACGCAAGCTTTAAACCCAACAAAACGGTCGCAAAGTGAGATTAATTCAAATTTTATGAGTTCAAATATTTAATTAAGCACTTTTGAACATGATTATACAACTTAATCTCAAATTAAGCATTTTAACTAGATAAAATTTCAATGGGATTACTATAAAGCCCATTTGGAAATGGATGCTTTAAATCCAACAAAACGATTGAAAAATAAGATTAATTAAAATTTTATGTGTTCAAATATTTAATTAAGACTTTTTTGAACATGATTATACAACTTAATCTCAAAATTAGAACATTTTATTCAGTTAAAATTTCAACGGATTCCTTGTAAAGCCCATTTAGAAATGCACGCTTTAAACCTTATAAAATAGTCAAAAAATGATATTAATTTAAATTTTATGAGATGAAATATTTAATTATGAGCTTTTAAATATGTTACATCATAATCTCAATTTTAGAGCATTTTAATATGATAAAAATTCGACGGGTTTACTTTATAGCCCATTAAGAAATGCACGCTTTAAACCCAACAAAACGATCGCAAAATGAAATTAATTCAAATTTTATCGGTTTAAATGTTTAACTATGGGCTTTTGAACATGATTATACAGCTTAATCTCAATTTTAGAATATTTTACTCGGATAAAATTTTGACAGGAATTCAATTTTAGGTTGGATGTTTTGTTTCTCTTCCCTCCTCTCGCCTCTCTCTTCTCTCCCATGTTTTCTTCTTTTCCCATCCACCCCTCCACTGCAGCCTCCATCCTTTTCTTCATCTACCGTCGCCATGGACGAACTCTTGCCATTAACGATTCAAT
The DNA here is from genome assembly GCA_035048815.1 of Abelmoschus esculentus. Lineage (NCBI taxonomy): Eukaryota > Viridiplantae > Streptophyta > Magnoliopsida > Malvales > Malvaceae > Abelmoschus > Abelmoschus esculentus. Next base: position 7,333,745 of record JAUCBN010000051.1, on the reverse strand, counting down.
CTCACCCCGAGGAGTGGAAGATGTAAACACACCCTACGTTTTTATACAAAGGTACTTTCTATACTTTCTCACTAACAGCTTTTCTACTATTTTGAATTCTGCAGCATTACATATCAAAAAAACAACATCTGAATCACGTATCCAAACTGTTTACTTCTCTTTTCTTTTTTTTTCCAAGAGTTTGATTTGGCTAAGGAACTCGATGGAAAAAGCCTATCAAACCGACATAGTATTTTACTGATGTTAAGGAACATCTCTCTTCTTGGATGCTCTAAATATAAAGAGATCAAAGCCAGGTTTCCACAACTGACTGCCTGATATGTGCACGCCCAACCTTAATTTCTGCCCATACCCTAAGTCACACAATTCCAATCAGGGAGTTCTACTTAACACTCTTTATTTGTGCTACACTCGCTTGCTATCTCATATTATATACCTATAATATTTATGTCCTTATATTACTATTGATAACTTAGTAATTGGTATTGAACCACAAGTTTATCTAGCTTATATTATGCATAATTAATATTCAACACATGTTTAATAACATCTTTGATGAATACAAAAATTACTTTGTGAGTTTACTCTCAAACTTGTTCTTTTTAAAACTATATCGACTTATCAAATCTATTATATAGGTTTGTGGCGTCTCCTATCTTTTTCCATCCATACTTAAGATTCTAGGAACTTATTTCCTAAGGGTCTAAGTCCTATACCACCCTCAAAGCATACTATAAGTTAGGTTTATGCTTCATAGCATAAGTTCTACTTTTGTTACCTTTGAATACTATTTCTTTACCACCTTCCATACATTCTATCCTAACCCTTTCGTCCATCACCTTAATCGACTTCCCTAGTCTTCATTATCACCTTTTCCATTTATTTCCCTAACCAAAATATCACCCAACCATCCCTTACCAATTAATTACACATATACCCTATACTTCCGCAGCCCTCTTTACACCATTTCACCATCTTTTCTTCATCAAAAAAACAAGGAACGCGTACGAGGGTCAAGGCTTGCTTGCAATCACGGTCTGGACAATCAAAGTTTATCTCTACAACAACCATTGGAGAGTTGGAGCGTATCATATGGTAACCAGAGCAAAGGAAGAATCAAGTAAGCCCTATTTCTTGTTATTTCAATTCTGATCAAAAAAAAAGAGAGAGAAAAAAAAAGAGAATTCAGATTGTTCCAGCATATAAGGAATCTGAACTAGATTAAAAAAAAGAAGAGAAGAGAAAAGAAATCAGAATTTACAAAGGGTGAAGATTCAAGTACAAACGTCCAAGCAACCAACTCCGAGAAGTTCCTCAAGTTTGATTGCTCAAGACCAGTTTGTAAGTTGAGTTTTGTGGTAACGTTTCTGTTTTCTTTAGTCTTTGAAAATTTTCTTTTACTATTCAATCCCTAAATTTTTTTGTTTCTTCTTTTAAACTTTTCCTTCTTTCTATTTGCACACCTAACCTTTGTTTCAGCACAAACGCCATCATTTCTTAGGATATTTGACAAGTTTTGAGTATGTTCTTCTAAGAACATGATTTGAGAGATTTGAGAGGTAAAAGGCAAGAGAGTGGTGAGCACAAAAGGGGAAATAAAAGCCAGAATTCCCAGAGTGTAAACACGAGTGAATTGAGTGCCATATTTCTTTCCTTGGAGTGACCGTGAGGATTTTGTGTGTGAATTGGTGAGGTCCTTAAACTTTTGTTTCATTTATTCATACTAACAATATGTCGCAACACTCAGATGAAAACAATCGGGAAGAACGACCAGCTCAGGCTTAGGTGGGGGAGAATGTCACGACCCGCCAGCAACAATGAGGTTAATAAATCATCCTTGTGCATTCTTGAGGAATCCATACACCAAGGAAGCTTCCGGAATGACCTAGAATGGCCTACATCCATCTCAAGGATTCCATCACATTCTAGAATGTTCCATTAGGTTCCACTAAGATCTAAACACGTCTAGAAGGTCTTAGAAGATTCTAGAAGACTTTAGATAATTATCGAAGGTTCTAGAACATTCTAAAAGGACAGAGAAGATGTTGGAAGAATCTAGAATGTTGAAGAAGACTCTAGAAGACTCTGGAAAGATAGGGACTACTCTAAATATCTCTAGAATTCTCTAGAATATTATAGATTGTTGTAGACATGTATAGATACATGTAGATGTCTCAAGAATAGTATAGGTTATTGTATATATTTATGGAGGCAAAATATTAGCCGTCAGATCAAAATGATATTAGCCATCCATTAGGACTTGGGGGCCTATAAATAGGACCACCCACCTCATTTGTAAACCATCAAGCAAAACTGTAAGCATTAAGCCTTGTAAAGCTCAAGAAAGTGTTCACTTCTTGCCTTCTCAATTCTCTTAGCTTTCTAGCCCTTGAGTTGTCCAAATTAAGGCTTGTTAGCATAAATCGGGAGTGCTAACGCTACACGGATAGTTCAGGAAAGACTAAGTCTATGACAATATGCTCCCTTGGGACGCCATCAGTATGCCAAAAGTAGCAGGGGGATAGGTTTTCGTGACTTTCAACATTTCAATGTTGCTTTACTAGGTAAACAAATTTGGCGTTTGATCTGTGAACCTGATAACCTTTTAAGTCAGATCTACAAATGCAAGTACTATCCCATAGGTTCTATCCTAGAATCTAATCACAATCGGAAATCTTCTTTTGCCTGGAAAGGAATTAGCATAGCTATTTCTAAGCTTCGCAATGGTTTCTTCAAATGTCGAGGCATATCCAGCCAACTTCAGGTCCACTTTGACAAATGGGGCGGCTCTCAGCCTGTGCACCTTTATGGTGATTATGAGGTGAATGATGAAGTCCCTCTTCGAACAGGTACCTTCATGGTGCTTAATCTACCCCGCTGGGACGAATCAAAGGTAAAAGAATACTTTTCCTATGATGATGCCAATACCATCCTAAATGTACCCACTATCAATGACACCAAAGACACCACCCTTTGGGGTCACCAGGACTCTGGCCTCTATATAGTACGGTCTGGTTACCAATTCCTGTAGTTACAGCCAGGGCCAATCAATAGGCCCTCTAAACTTTGGAAAATTCTATACAAACTTCCGACTCTACCAAAGGTTTGTTCCTTTGGATGGTGTTTATGCCATGATGCATTACCAATGGGCCATAAACTCCTCCAAGCTAATCTTGGCACGGGGTATGCCCCGATTTGCAATATAACTACTGAAACCACCATGCTAGGAGGTATTGTCCTAGTGCCAAAGAGGCGCTCCAAATGGCAGGACTCCCTGCTAGAATTTTCTCTACCACCTCTTCTTCTCCCCACCAATGGCTTTCCGAAGTTGCTGGGTTTCTTTCTCTACATCAATTTTCTTTACTCATAATGCTACTATGGAATTTATGGAACCGCCGCAATGATTTTGTACATAACAACCATCTCCAGACGGTTTGGTTAACTATTTCCAATGCCCAAACTCTCTTTAATGATTATACATCAATCAATAATTCTTCCCATCAACGCTCCCAACTAGCTGAGCCCACCTTTGCTCAAGCTAGATGGACGAAACCGAATCCTGGTTTCGTGAAGATTAACATAGATGGCGCCTTTGACCCTGTGTTAAAGGGTGCAGCTGTAGGCGTCATTGCTCGGGATTCTTCTGGCCTCGTCCTTGGTGGTTGTTCTATGCCGCTCGTCTTTTGTCCAGATCGAGCTTCTGCTGAGGCTCTTGCCATCTTGGAATGTTTAAAATTCGCGGTTACTAATGGCTGGACCAATGTGATCATTGAAACTGACTCAGCTTCCATTACCAACAAGGTGAATAACGCTCATCACCAAGATCTCTTCACGGTGTGACATTTGGTGTCCCACATCCGATCCACTCTTGGTACTTTGCCTGATTGTAAGATTTGTTTTATACCTAGAGACGCAAACGCTTTAGTCCATGTCTTAGCTACTAGGGCTTTGCGTTCTTTTATGTCCTGCTCTTTTGGTTATTTCTTTCCCGACTTTATTCGAGCCTTTGTAAACTCTGAGAGGTTCTCCTCTTTTCAATAAAACCATGGGTACTCTTTTCCCCATAGGGGCCTAATCACCTCTCGAGGTGACTGTCTATAGGGTTTTCTTAATGAGGACCTTTCCTTCAAAAAAAATTCGACAGGATCACTATGAATCCTATTTAGAAATACTTGCTTTAAACCCAACAAAACTGTCATAAAATGAGATTAATTCAAATTTTATGAGTTTAAATATTTAATTATAGGCTTTTGAATATGATTATATAGCTTAATATCAATTTTAGAGTATTTTACTCAGTTAAAATTTGAACTGGTTTCAAATTCACTTTGACAAATGGGGCGGCTCTCAGCCTGTGAACCTCTATGGTGATTATGAAGTGAATGACGAAGTCCCTCTTCGAGCAGGTACCTTCTAGGTGCCTAACCTACCCTGATTGGACGAATCAGAGGTAAGAGAATACTTTTCCTATGAAGATGTCAATACCATTCTTAATGTACCCATTATTAATGACATAAAAGATACCACCCTTTCGAGTCACCATGACTCTGGCATATGTTACGATCTAGTTACCAATTCCTGCAGTTACAGCCAAGGCCAATCAATAGGCCCTCTAAACTCAGGAAAATACTATAAAAACTGCCCACTCTACCAAAGGTTCATTCCTTTGGATGGCGTTTATATCATGATGCTTTATCAACGGGCCATAAACTCCTCCAAGCAAATCTTGGTACGTTGGTATGCCCGACTTGCAATATAACTACTGAAACCACCATCCATGCTATGAGGGATTGTCCCAGTGCCAAAGAGGCGCTCCAATTGGCAGGACTCCCTGCTCGAATTTTCTACATCTCCTCTTTTTCTCCCCACTAATGGCTTACCGAAGTTGCTAGGTTTCTTTCCCTACATCAATTCTATTTCCTAATAATGCTACTATGGAATTTATGGAACCGTCGCAATGATTTTGTCCATAACAACTGATATGATCACATCCAACAATGAACTAGAAGAATTTCCTATTGGACCTATGACTCGTGCTAAAACCAAGAAATTCAAGAGGCCATGGGAAATATATTTATTCAAGGCTGGAAATTAGAGAATGCAACACCAACTTTGTTGGAACAATACAACCTCCTACTTGTGCATGAGTTTGCATGAGTTCTTTCTTAAGTTTTTAAATTTAGTTTCAGCATGTGTGCATGAATAAATAATGCTTGATGATCATTTAAGCATGTTAGTGCAATTAAGTTCATTAGTTTAATTAATGCATGATAGTTCACTTAAAGCATGTTAGTTCTCTTATGTTTATGAGTTAATTTAGTGCGTGAGTTAATTAATTAAACTAGATCATTCAATGTAATTAGTTTCATTAATTAAACTAGCTCATTAAATTTGTTTCATGCATTCACTTTCATTTTTATTGAATAAAGTTGTTATCTAATGGTTGCTTATATATTTCAGCTAAGATATTCTTTTGGAGCAAATGGCTGATCATATTCTCAGGAATGACAAGGCATTTACATCAATTAAAGACCCTTGAAGACACATTAAGGTTGATTGGTTACAATGCAATTCAATGGAGCAATTACACCACTTGAAGGTTGTTATTTCCAGCAATGGTTTTAAGGCTTTCAAGAGAGTCTTTACGTCACTTTAAGGTTGTCAGTTTCAGTAAGCAAGAAAGAAAAGACATGCAATAAAAGTCTTCATTATCATAACTTAAGGGAGAGTAAAGGTAGCAATTAAAACAATACTTAAGGAGGGAATTCAAGGAATATCAGTCAACTTGTTTGTCATTTTTGGATTGGATACGAGCATATTTGAGTCTTGAGGTCTTCTTAAAACTTATTCCCCTATTTCTTATCTTTCCAACGCACTTTGAATCACCTCAATCCGATATCAGGAGCTTAAGATATGATTAAATTATTGAAGACAGTGCATGTTGGAAATTCAATACGGGAATAGTCACAAGATGCTTCTTCCAAGAATTCAAGAGACCATTCAATTGCTGAATTCAATGCTTTATAACAGCCCCTTAAGTGAGGATAAATGACAACTTAATCAACCATCAGCCAAAGAGTTTCTACTTGTGGATGATATGTATGTCTACATTCATCCTAAGAATGTCCACATTCATCCTTCTAGATCAAACTTTCTGGCTGTCAATAAGAGATATGATAACTTACAAATTAATAGGCCTTTAACACTAGAATAACGAGTCTTTAATCTTTGTCTAGGCCAATCAATTTGTTGTTGTCTTACACCTATAAATAGGCACTCATTTCATTGTTAAAGGGACAACTTTTGGCATATATTATAACTTGAGAGTGTTTCTCTTTTATAGTTCTTTTTGAACTTTATCGGCTTACAAGATTGTTCTTGTGGCATTCATCCCTTTTTCGTTTTTTTATATTGCTAGTTCCTAGTTCTTATAACTAGAGGGTCACAATCCATTAGCCTTTCACCCAAGTCACGGTTTAAAAACTCTTAAGGAACGGGTCTTCACTTTTTATTGTTGGTTCCTACTTTGTTTACACCGCACCATCCATTACATTTCTTCTCTTCACTTTCATCTTTCATACATACATATTTTCCATACTTCATCCTAAGCACAACAACTATCTTATCATCATTCCATTTCACTATATTATCTATCCATTTCATATCATCTTATAAGTTTCATTTCAAAGTTCCTATTTTTCATTTTAGTTACATACTAGAATCACGATCGGGCAATCACAAATACAAATTCGGATATTCTGTAACCGGATTCGTATCAATTGGTATCAGAGCTACATCGATTCAGTAAGTTGTTCGATTCATCTCCAAAAAAAATTGAAAAAAAATCCAAAATTGAAAAAAAAATGTTCAAGAGGGAGGGATTGTATCTTAAAAGTAAAAAGATGTTTGGTTATATTTTTTATCACATTTTCTTCAGATTCCTATTTTATCTTTTTAGCATCCGTTTGCTACCTATTTTTTTTCCTTTCCTAACCACTTTGTTTCAGCCGAATTCCACAAAGAAAGCTTGTTGAGCCTTGAGTAAGTTCTCTAAGGACTTAGAAAAGAGAGAAAGAGTGGTAAAAGGCAAGAGTGTGCATTAAGGGAAAAAGCCTATCCCGAGTGAAACACGAGTGTGAGGCATTTTCTTTGGAGTGGAAAGGTGAGGATTTGCGTTGGTGAGGTTTAATTTTTTTATCTAATCATGTCACAAAGATTTGGTCACAGTAGTGAAGGAGTTCCCAATTTGCAAAACCAAGCATTGCTACAAGCAATGGCAAAGATGATTCAACAGCAATTGGAGCCCTTATTAGAACGAATTGACCAACTTGAAAATTCACAAGCTTATCATGGTAATGAGGAGTATCCTAAAGGGGTTGATGATGTACATGAACATGATCAATCATCCCAACATAGTATGGCACAACAAGGCCAAAGAGCACATCCAAGAGTGGATGATAATCTCAGCAACATCAAGATTACCATTGCTCCTTTGCAAGGATCCAGAAGCATACCTTGCATGGGAAAAGAAGGTTGAACACATCTTTGAGTGCCATAACTATTCAGAGCTTAAAAAGGTAAAACTAGCAGCCATTAAGTTCATGGATTACGCACTTATATGGTGGGATCAATTGACATCTAGCAGGAGACACAATGGTGAACATCCTATTTCTACTTGGAATGAGATGAAAGCTGTGATGCGTAGAAGATTCATTCCAACTCACTATCATAGAGAGTTGTTTAACAAGCTTCAAAACCTTACACAAGGCAATCGTAGTGTTGAGGATTATTATAAAGAGATGGAAGTAGCCATGATCCGAGCCAACATTGATGAGGATCGAGAAGCCACAATGGCAAGGTTTCTATCTGGTCTTGATCCTAACATTGCAGCCATTGTTGAGTTGCAACATTATGTGGAAATAGAAGACATGGTTCATATGGCCATGAAGGTGGAGAAACAACTTAAAAGGAAAGGTGCAACACGATTCTCTTTATAATAATTAAGAAGGAAGCAAGTCTCTCGTAAGAAGTGGCTATAAAAATGAAGAATTAAGAAGAATAGTTTAGGGACTGATTTGGAAGCAGAAGGATGCGTGGTGATGATAAGGGTGAATGGATGCTTAGGACGTTTTATGATGATGATAAAGGATGAGAATGGTGAATGGAATAAGATGATATATAAGGATGATGATAGGATGAAAAGGAATGGTGAAATGAAAATAGTATCTTAAAGATACTCAAGGAAGAAACTAGGTTATAGAAAACATAATCTTGAACCTTATATTGATCTTTAAGGGGTGGTGATAAACGGACCTTGACCCTTTTAGTATATTAAACTAAAAGAACCAGAAGTATCAAGATGGATAGAAAGGGTCTAAGTCCTATACCACCCTCAAAGCATACTATAAGTTAGGTTTATGCTTCATAGCATAAGTTCTACTTTTGTTACCTTTGAATACTATTTCTTTACCACCTTCCATACATTCTATCCTAACCCTTTCGTCCATCACCTTAATCGACTTCCCTAGTCTTCATTATCACCTTTTCCATTTATTTCCCTAACCAAAATATCACCCAACCATCCCTTACCAATTAATTACACATATACCCTATACTTCCGCAGCCCTCTTTACACCATTTCACCATCTTTTCTTCATCAAAAAAACAAGGAACGCGTACGAGGGTCAAGGCTTGCTTGCAATCACGGTCTGGACAATCAAAGTTTATCTCTACAACAACCATTGGAGAGTTGGAGCGTATCATATGGTAACCAGAGCAAAGGAAGAATCAAGTAAGCCCTATTTCTTGTTATTTCAATTTTGATCAAAAAAAAAAGAGAGAGAAAAAAAAAGAGAATTCAGATTGTTCCAGCATATAAGGAATCTGAATTAGATTAAAAAAAAGAAGAGAAGAGAAAAGAAATCAGAATTTACAAAGGGTGAAGATTCAAGTACAAACGTCCAAGCAACCAACTCCGAGAAGTTCCTCAAGTTTGATTGCTCAAGACCAGTTTGTAAGTTGAGTTTTGTGGTAACGTTTCTGTTTTCTTTAGTCTTTGAAAATTTTCTTTTACTATTCAATCCCTAAATTTTTTTGTTTCTTCTTTTAAACTTTTCCTTCTTTCTATTTGCACACCTAACCTTTGTTTCAGCACAAACGCCATCATTTCTTAGGATATTTGACAAGTTTTGAGTATGTTCTTCTAAGAACATGATTTGAGAGATTTGAGAGGTAAAAGGCAAGAGAGTGGTGAGCACAAAAGGGGAAATAAAAGCCAGAATTCCCAGAGTGTAAACACGGTTGAATTGAGTGCCATATTTCTTTCCTTGTGGTGAGCGTGAGGATTTTGTGTTTGTGAATTGGTGAGGTCCTTAAACTTTTGTTTCATTTATTCATACTAACAATATATCGCAACACTCAGATGAAAACAATCGGGAAGGACGACCAACACAGAACCTCCAAACACAAGCTCTAATAAGGGAAATGCGAAAGCTCTTACGTGCTGAGTTAGAACCAATTCATGAGCGGATGAACCGTATTGAGGTGTCCAATGGAGGGCGTACAAGGGGCCAAGATGGACAGAATCATAGAAGGCATCCCATGCAACATGAGAATGAAGAAGAGAGTGACGGAGAAGATGTCATTTCTCTCCGGAGCAATGCAAGGAATCATGGCCAATTGGATGACAATTTTTGGAACATACGAGTTAACATCCCTCCTTTTCAAGGAAAATCAGACCCGGAGGCATATTTGGATTGAGAGAGCAAAGTGGAACACATCTTCGAATGCCATAACTATTCCGAGCAAAAGAAGGTGTGCATGGTTGCCTTAGTATTTGTTGAATACGCACTTGTATGGTGGGATCAACTAAGATCAACAAGGAGACGCAATGGTGAACGACCTATCAACACTTGGAGAGAAATGAAAGGTATTCTGAGGAAACGTTTTGTGCCTACTCATTATCACTGTGATTTCTATTATAAGTTGCAGAATCTAAAACAAGGAAGTAGAAGCGTGGAAGAATACTACAAAGAGATGGAGATAGCCATGATCCGAGCAAGTGTGGAATTGCTAGCCAATGTCCAAATAAAAACACTATGTTGTTGCTGGAAAATGGAGAGATTGCATCGGATAATGAAGTAGAAATTTTGGAAGGATCTGAGCAAGAGGAAGAAGAAGAATTCACCCCTGCCGTTGAAGGACAACTTATGGTTGTTAAAAAGCTTTTAAAAACCCAAATGGCAGAAGAAGAGGGCAACGAGAGAACATATTTCACACTAGGTGTTATGTTAACAACAAAGTGTGTTTTATGATAATCGATGGTGGAAGCTGCACCAACGTGGCCAGCACTCTTATGGTGGATAAACTCGGCCTCAAAACTTTAAAGCATCCAGCCCCATATGAACTCCAATGGCTCAATGATTCGGGGGAATTGAAGGTCACCAAACAGGTTCTTGTCCCTTTCTCTATTGGTTCATATAAGGATGAGGTTTTGTGCGACGTAGTTCCTATGCATGCAAGTCACATTTTACTTGGAAGGTCATGGCAATATGATCGAAGAACGATGCATGATTGTTACACCAATCAGTTCATCTTCAAGCATAGAGGCAAGAAGATAGTGCTTGCACCTATGATGCCAAAACAAGTGCAAAGTGACCAGATTCTGATGAAACAAAGTGTGGAAGCTTGGAAACAAGAGAAGATCCAAACCAAGCTTAAAGAAGGAAGACCTAAGGAAGAAAAGGCATCTGTCAGCATCAAGTTGATTAGGGAATGTCTTTTGACACATCCCGTGATCACTTTTGAATTTTCTAACCCAAAAGAAGCCAAAACGTTCTCATCTTCTTTTCAGAAACTCAAGGAGGTGTTAGAAGGTCATGCACGACAAAACCATGTCATTCCCATTGCTAAGGGAGATTCCAACACCAAGGGGTTGGATTTGAGGGCAAATCGCCCAAAAGGAGGGGATGATATGTGCACGCCCAACCTTAATTTCTGCCCATACCCTAAGTCACACAAATCCAATCAGGGAGTTCTACTTAATACACTTTAATTATTCAATTCTTGTGCTACACTCGCTTTCTATCTCATATTATATACCTATAATGTTTATATCCTTATATTACTATTGATAACTTAGTAATTGGTATTGAACCACAGGTTTATCAATCTTATATTATGCATATTAATATTTAACACATGTTTAATAACATCTACTTAATAGTTTAAGTTGTTTCTTTGCAGGTTCTTCTTAATAATCCCGGTTAAGGGTGTGGTAATAGAACTGAAGTTAGGAACAAGCCGACGATAGAAACTAGCTAAACCATGAAAAGATCTAACCTGAGTAATCGATGTCGGTCGTGGCCATTCCTGAATTGCCTTTATCTTTTCAGGATCGACTTCAATACCCTGTGCACTAACAATGTAACCAAGAAATGTAAGTTTGTCAGTACAAAACACACATTTCTCTATGTTACCAAACAATCTTTCTTCTCGCAAAGTCTGCAAAACAGCTCTCAAATGTTCTACATGATCCTGCAAAGTCTTGCTATAAATTAAAATATCGTCAAAATATACAACACAAAACTTTCCAATAAAAGACCGCAGAACATGATTCATCAGTCGCATAAAAGTACTAGGTGCATTAGTTAAGCCAAAAGGCATTACTAACCATTCGTACAAACCTAGCTTTGTTTTGAAGGCTGTCTTCCATTCATCGCCTTCTCGCATGCGAATCTGATGATATCCACTCTTTAGATCAATTTTTGAGAAGATGACGGCTCCACAAAGCTCGTCCAACATATCATCAAGTCTAGGAATAGGATGACGATACTTAATTGTAATTTGATTCACAGCTCTACAATCTACGCACATCCTCCAAGACCCATCTTTCTTCGGCACTAACAATACCGGAACAGCACAAGGACTTAGACTCTCTCGAATATAACCCTTGTCCATCAATTTTGTCACTTGTCTTTGAAGCTCTTTTGTCTCTTCAGGGTTAGTTCGATAAGCTGGTCGATTTGGAATAGTAGCACTTGGGATAAAGTCAATCTGGTGCTCAATGCCACGAAGAGGTGGCAATCCCCTCGGTGTTTCTTCCGGAAACACATCCTTAAATTCCTGCAAAAGGAAAACAATTGATGCAGGCAAATCAGAAGGAAAGTTAGTCAATAAACAATAATCTTTAAACATTAAAATAAACAAAGATTGGTGAGAGGAAAGACATTTCCTGATTTCTCGACTGCTTGCATAAACATTCATTTGTTTCTTCTCCTTTGTAGCTTCCTTACTCTTTTTCAAGCTTGTTTGATCTTCCATCACTTGACTCGGTGTCAAAGGAGCCAAAGTAATCTTCTTACCTGCATGCATAAAAGAGTATCGATTTGTAAAACCATCATGTATAACCTTCTTGTCATACTGCCAAGGGCGTCCCAAAAGAAGGTGAGTAGCATCCATCGACACAACATCACAAAGGACCTCGTCCTTGTAACTTCCAATCGAAAACGGTATAACAACTTGTTTTCTTACTTTAAGTTCTCCACCGTCATTCAACCATTGCAATTTGTAAGGATTCAGATGTTTTGTCGTCTTGAGACCTAACCTGTCAACCATCATTGAACTAGCAACATTAGTACAACTTCCGCTATCAATAATCACAACACATACCTTATCTTGAATTTTGCATCGCGTGTGAAAGATATTTTCGCGTTGTTGTTCATCCTGAACCTGTTGCACACTCAGACTACGTTTAACAACCATAATTTCCATTACCTTACCAGTCTCAACAACTTCTAGGACATCTTCTTTATCATCTTCATCAAGGGTCTCATGTGGTTCTTCTTCAGAATCTGACTCGATCTCTCCATCATCTCGCATCAACATAACCTTATGATTAGGACACTGGCTAGCAACATGTCCTTGACCAAGGCACTTAAAACATTGAATATCTCTCGATCGTTCTTGTACCACTACTTTTTGTTTACCACGCCCATTATCAACAACGGGAGGCTTTGGTTTGCTGGACTCGCCTTGTTCTTGAATCCGAAGTGGAGCTTGTGGTGCTTGTTTCCTAGCATGGTTAGGGGTATACAATGGATTCGTAAAAGATTTAAATGGAGTAATATTACCTCGAGTAGAAACTTTTCTACGTTGTTGTCGCTCAATTTTCATTGCCATATGCACCATGTCATCCAATTCGACATAATGCTGCAATTCAACACGTTAGCAATTTCAGAATTCAAACCTGCCATAAACCGAGCCATAGTTGCTTCACGATCCTCAACTATGTTCGCACGCATCATGGACATCTCCATTTCCTTGAAATAGTCCTCGACACTCCTATTGCCCTGTTTCAAAGTTTGTAATTTCTGAAATAAATCATGATGATAGTGAGAAGGAACAAACCGTTTCCGCATGATATGCTTCATTTCATCCCATGTTCTCACTGGTCCTTCACCCGCACGTCGTCGACTAACCAATAATTGATCCCACCACAACAGTGCATAGTCAACAAACTCCAAAGTTGCTAGACGTACTTTCTTTTATTCCGAGTAATTGTAACACTCGAAAACGTGTTCAACCTTACTTTCCCATGTCAGATAAGCATCTGGATCTGAACGTCCCTGAAAAAAAGGTATAGCAACTTTTATGTTAGAAATATTATCATCAACTACACGTCCTGGTCGTTGATTCATCCGGGGTGATTGTTCAACGTCATTTTCATCATGATTCTCATTATGGACAGATTGGGAACCACCCCCATCTATCTTGTCCAAACGAGACTGCAATGGCTCTAATGCATTCTCTAATAGACGTTGCATAGTACGTGTAAAAGCCTGCATTTGCAAATCTGGTGGCTGGTCTCCACCATGACTACGATCATCTGACCCTATCATATTAAAACAAAAGAAAACACAAAGAAACACAAATAACGAGTTAAGTAAAACAAAAATAAAAGTCCTCACTGCACACTCACAAAACCTCTCGGTTTTCACTCCAAAGAAAAATGTGCACTCAAAATGTAACACTCAGCGCTCGTGTTTCACTCGGGAGAATGCTTGAATGGCTCTTTTTGTCTCCCCTTCTGTTCTCACAACACTCAGTGCCTTTTTCCCTCACAATTTCTCAATTTTCAGTTCTTTAAAGGACTAAACCAACGTTTTCAAACCTGTTACAAATGTGTTACTAACAAGAAACACAAATAAGAAAAACGAAGATAAAACAAAGAAAAAAAACAAGAAACAAAAGTAAAAGGGCTGGAAATTGGCAAAAATAAAATAAAAAGATGGAAATGTAATTCTTACTACAAGGAAGTGCTTTACAACGCTCCTATCACCGAACAAACAAGAACAATTTGTTTCGGTTGATTTCCAAGCACTTCGAATCACATAGTAGAAGAACTTGTACATTCATCTTGATTTTACAATAGGAATACACTTTCTCTTTTTTTTTTCAATTTCTTTGCAATATTTGAATCTGATTTTTTTTATTTTCGATTTTTTTTCTATTTTTTTGACTTTGACTTTGATTTTTTTAGTCAAACTTTGACTTCGACTTTTTTTTGGAATTTTTCGATTTTTTTTGTATTTTTCTTTTGTACTAAATTGTAGAAAAAATACAACAAATCCGAACCTAAGCTCTGATACCATATGATACGAGGTAGCCTATCGAAACGAACTTTCTTCATAAGTTGCGGATCTAGGAATGTTGTAAGCAAGTTCCTGCAAAAGAAAAACATAAACAGTCAAGTGTTTACACTGATTACCTATATAGGAAATAAGTATAATAACTTGGGCGTTTGAAGAGAATTTTTACATTGTTTACCTACATAGGAAAACAATGAAGTAAAATAAAACGAAAAATGAAAGAGATAAGAAAAGTTGACGCTGGAATGGGATTTTTCACTATTTACCAATATAGGAAAACAATGGAAAGAAAAATAAAACGAGAAAAAAATAAAGAACAGAACGGTTTGAACGTTCGAATGATATTCAAACTGGAAGATGAATGCTTCAAGAAACATCAATGGCAGCAACTTGAACGTTCAACAATGGTGAAGAAAGTTGCTGGATCGAATTGGACACGCTAAACTCGAAAGAACCTACATAATATACTGAGCAAACCCGAATCGAATCTGTTTAACGTCAAAAGGACTTGGACCCTCTAGATAGAGATCTAGGAACCCAAAGTATCAAGAATTTGACAATCAAAAACAAGTTTGAATGTCA
Organism: Abelmoschus esculentus; assembly: GCA_035048815.1. NCBI lineage: Eukaryota > Viridiplantae > Streptophyta > Magnoliopsida > Malvales > Malvaceae > Abelmoschus > Abelmoschus esculentus. Next base: position 7,318,515 of record JAUCBN010000051.1, on the reverse strand, counting down.
GAAAAGTTCTAAAACGAACCAAATAAGAGAAAACTCTAAAATATAATTTTTATTCAAAAATGTGTAACCTTGTCTTTACAAAAATTCAGAATATATAGGAGAATGAAGGAGTTGGCCAAATTTGAATACTTGGCTGAAATTAAATTCAAATGCTTATAACTTGCATCTAGGCTCCATTCATATCAGCCACATGTTTGGGCTCATAAAACACATTAAACATGTGTTAATTATTTGAATTTGAATGAGAAACCCCTCATCCTTATCCTTTGTTGTCGTCAATCATTCCAAAAGAGGGCTGTGTTTGGCCTGCTCTTACACTGGCACACCTCTGTTTACCTATATTGGAAAACAGTACAAGAATCCATTTCGTAACTCACTGGTACACCTCTGTTTACCTATACTGGAAAACAGTACAAGAATCCATTTCGTAACTCTCTGGTACACCTCTGTTTACCTATATTGGAAAATAGCACAAGGATCCATTCGTAAAACACAAGGTTGAAACACTTGTAAACTTATTCAAAAACACACAAGAACGTATAAATAAGTTAGAAACATAATAAACACTATCAAACCAAACCTTAAAACATACTTAATAGCATATATACATACTTAAACATATATAATAAGTAGTATAGTCTAATATGTCACATATGAGCATGCAACACATTATAAAGCCTATGTTCTAAGGCATGAACATTATCGAATGAATCTGGAATTGAAGCACAAGTAAGGAAAAGTACTTCCCTGAATTTCTTTGCCTTAGAACGAGTAATAGGTCCTTGTGGCAAGACCTCCGAATCATATTGTGCTTGCATTGATGTGCTCACATCATCTTTCACACCCGTGGCCATGTTAATGGAAAGGTGTGTAGCATAGTCATTGACGGAGGAAGTTGCACAAACATAACTAGCACTATGATGGTGGAAAGGCTTGATTTGAGGACCTTTGAACATCCACAGCCTTACAAACTACAATGGTTAAGCAATGAAGGAGAGTGCAGCGTGTCAAGACAAGTACAAGTGATCCATAGCCTTACGACAGTTTTGTTGGGTTTAAAGCAAGCATTTCTAAATGGGATTTATAGTGATCCTGTTGAAATTTTATCTGAGTAAAATATCTTAAAATTGAGATTAAGCTGTATAATCATGTTCAAAAGCCCATAATGAAACATTTGAACTCATAAAATTTGAATTAATCTCATTTACTGATGTTTTGTTGGGTTTAAAGCGTGCATATCTTTATGGGCTTTAAAGTGAACCTGTTGAATTTTTATTATCTAAAAATGCTCAAAAATTGAGATTATGATGTTTTAACATATTTAAAAGCTCATAATTAAATATTCGAACTCATAAAATTTAATTTAATCTCATTCTGACTATTTTATAAGTTTTAATGCGTGCATTTCTAAATGGGCTATACAATTAATCCGTTGAAATTTTAACCGAAAAAATGTTCTAATATTGAAATTAAGTTGTATAATCGTCTTCAAAAATGTCCATAATTAAATATTTGAACACATAAAATTTGAATTAATCTTATTTTTCGATCGTTTTGTTTGGTTTAAAGCACACATTTCTAAATGGGCTTTATAGTGATCCCGTTGAAATTTTATTCGATTAAAATGCTTAATTTGATATTAAGTCGTATAATCATGTTCAAAAGCTCTTAATTAAATATTTGAACTCATAAAATTTGAATTAATCTCACTTTGCGACTGTTTTTTTTGGGTTTAAAGCTTGCATTTCTTAATGGGTTTTATAGTGAACCCGTTGAATTTTTATCCTCATAAAATGCTCAAAAACTGAGATTGTGATGTAAAATTATACTCAAAAGCCCATAATTTAATTTTTAAACTCATAAAATTTTATTTAATATCATTTTGTAATCATCTTATAGGGTTTAAAGCGTGCATTTATAAATTGACTTTACAGAGAACCCATTCATATTTTAACTGAGTAAAATGCTCTAAAATTGATATTAAGCTATATAATCATATTCAAAAGCCTATAATTAAATATTTAAACTCATAAAATTTGAATTAATCTCATTTTACGACAGTTTTGTTGGGTTTAAAGCAAGCATTTCTAAATGGGATTTATAGTGATCCCGTCAAAATTTTATTCGAGTAAAATATCTTAAAATTGACATTAATCTATATAATCATGTTCAAAAGCCCATAATTAAACATTTGTACTCATAAAATTTGAATTAATCTCATTTTACGATCGTTTTGTTGGGTTTAAAGCGTGCATTTCTTAATGGGCTTTAAAGTGAACCCGTTGAATTTCTATCATCTTAAAATGCTCTAAAATTGAGATTATGATGTTTAAACATATTCAAAAGCTCAAAATTAAATATTTAAGCTCATAAAATTTAATTTAATCTCATTTTTTGACTATTTTATAAGGTTTAAAGCGTGCATTTCTATTGGGCTTTATAATGAATCCATTGAAATTTTAACCGAATAAAATGTTCTAATATTGAGATTAAGTTGTATAATCATGTTCAAAAAAGTCTGTAATTAAATATTTGAACACATAAAATTTGAATTAATCTTATTTTATGATCGTTTTGTTGGGTTTAAAACACGTATTTCTAAATGGACTTTGTAGTCATCCCGTTGAAATTTTATCCGATTAAGATGCTTAATTTGACATTAAGTTTTATAATCATGATCAAAAGTGCTTAATTAAATATTTGAACTCATAAAATTTAAATTAAAATCACTTTGCGACCGTTTTGTTGGGTTTAAAGCTTGCATTTCTTAATGGGCTTTATAATGAACCCGTTGAATTTTTATCCGCATAAAATGCTTTAAAATTGAGATTATGATGTAAAATTATATTTAAAAGCCCATTATTTAATTTTTAAACTCATAAAATTTTATTTAATCTCATTTTGTAATCATTTTATAGGGTTTAAAGCGTGCATTTATAAATTGGCTTTATAGTGAACCCGTTCAAATTTTAACTGAGTAAAATGCTCTAAAAATGATATTAAGATATATAATCATATTCAAAAGCCTATAATTAAATATTTGAACTCATAAATTTTGAATTAATCTCATTTTACGACAGTTTTGTTGGGTTTAAAGCAAGCATTTCTAAATGGGATTTATAGTGATCCCATCGAAATTTTATCAGAGTAAAATATCTTAAAATTGAGATTAAGTTGTATAATCATGTTCAAAAGCCCATAATTAAACATTTGAACTCATAAAATTTGAATTAATCTCATTTACTGATCGTTTTGTTGGGTTTAAAGCGTGCATATCTTTCTGGGCTTTACAGTGAACCCGTTGAATTTTTATTATCTTAAAATGCTTTAAAATTGAGATTATGATGTTTTAACATATTTAAAAGCTCATAATTAAATATTAGAACTCATAAAATTTAATTTAATCTCATTTTGACTTTTTTATAAGTTTAAAGCGTGCATTTCTAAATGGGCTATACAATTAATCCGTTGAAATTTTAACCGAATAAAATGTTCTAATATTAAGATTAAGTTGTATAATCATCTTCAAAAATGTCCATAATTAAATATTTGAACACATAAAATTTGAATTAATCTTATTTTTCGATTGTTTTGTTTCGTTTAAAGCACACATTTCTAAACGGGCTTTATTGTGATCCCATTGAAATTTTATTCGATTAAAATGCTTAATTTGATATTAAGTCGTATAATCATGTTCAAAAGCGCTTAATTAAATATTTAAACTCATAAAATTTGAATTAATCTCACTTTGCGACAGTTTTGTTGGGTTTAAAGCTTGCATTTCTTAATGGGCTTTATAGTGAACCCGTTGAATTTTTATCCGCATAAAATGCTCAAAAATTGAGATTATGATGTAAAATTATACTCAAAAGCCCATAATTTAATTTTTAAACTCATAAATTTTTATTTAATTTGATTTTGTAATCATCTTATAGGGTTTAAAGCGTGCATTTATAAATTGGCTTTATAGTGAACCCGTTTAAATCTTAACTCAGTAAAATACTCTAAAATTGATATTAAGCTATATAATCATATTCATAAGCCTATAATTAAATATTTGAACTCATAAAATTTGAATTAATCTCATTTTATGACAGTTTTGTTGTGTTTAAAACAAGCATTTCTAAATGGGATTTATAGTGATCCCGTCGAAATTTTATCTGATTAAAATATTCTAAAATTGAGATTAAGCTGTATAATCATGTTCATAAGCCCATAATTAAACATTTGAACTCATAAAATTTGAATTAATCTCATTTTGTGATCTTGTTGTTGGGTTTAAAGCGTGCATTTCCGATGTGATCCTGGCTAGAACCAAAATCTTACAAACCAAGATCACATCATTGAATTCACAATGCTTAAGCTTTTGTTTCTTTGCCCAAGATCCAAATCTGGAACCTTGGCCATCTTTTGAACAAAGCAACATGTTACTAATGCATTTTAATATATGCATTCGAGTGTTAGCTTAGGAATGTGTTGCATGTAGTTGCATGAACATTTAGTTTGCATGTGTTTAATTTATTTTGCATATTTAATTTCTGCATTGGCACAAGAATAAATAAGCTTGCCAACTCATTTAAGCATGTTGTTTCATTTAAAGGTTATTTAGATCATTTAAGCATGTTAGTTCATTTAAGTTCATTAGTTTAATTGATGCATGATAGTTCACTTAAAGCATGTTAGTTCTCTTATGTTTATGAGTTCATTTAGTGTGTGAATTAATTAATTAAACTAGATCATTCAATGTAACTAGTTTCATTAATTAAACTAGCTCATTAAATCTGTTTCATGCATTCACTTTCATTTTTATTGAATAAAGTTATTATCTAATGGTTGCTTATATATTTCAGCTAAGGTATTCTTTTGGAGCAAATGGCTGATAATATTCTCAGGAATGACAAGACATTTACATCAATTAAAGTTCCTTGAAGATTCATCAAGGCTGATTGGTTACAATGCAATTCAATGGAGCAATTACACCACTTGAATGTTGTTAATTCCATCAATGGTTTTAAGGCTTTCAACAGAGTCTTTACATCACTTTATAATACGCTACAATTCTCCAAAGATGCTTGTAGAGAGAAGCTTTGATTGTCTGGACCTTATAATGCAAGCAAGCCTTGTATCACGCTTGTTTCCTGAACAAAAGAATGTTAAAAGATGTTGGAAATAAGATAAGGATGATTCAAGAAGAGGTTATGATGTTAGGGTATTGTTTAGATGAAAAGGAAGCTGTTTTGGTGAAGGGAATACGTGGGGGATGTTAATGGTTGATTAAGGAAGGAAATGGAGGTGTTAGGGTATTGTCGACGGGATCACTTATACTTGTCTTGACACGCTGCACTCTCCTTCATTGCTTAACCATTGTAGTTTGTAAGGCTGTGGATGTTCAAAGGTCCTCAAATCAAGCCTTTCCACCATCATAGTGCTAGCTATGTTTTCGCAACTTCCTCCGTCAATGACTATGCTACACACCTTTCCATTAACATGGCCACGGGTGTGAAAGATGTTCTCCCTTTGGTTATCTTCTATTGAATGAACACTTAATGTTCTTTTGATAATCAAAACCTGTCCAGAAGTAGATGGAGAAATGCAAGATTCTGGAAACATTGTTAGTTAATGGAAAAAAACTCACCAATACTCGCACACAAAAATCCTCACGGTCACTCCAAGGAATAGAAAGATGGCACTCAATTCACTCGTGTTTACACTCTGGGAATTTTGGCTTTTATTTCCCCTTCTGTGCTCACCATTCTCTTACCTTTTACCTCTCAAATCAAGTTCTTAGAAGAACTTACTCAAAACTTGTCAAATATCCTAAGAAATGATGACGTTTGGGCTGAAACAAAGGTTAGGTGTGCAAATAGAAAGAAGGAAAAAGTTTAAAAGAAGAAACAAAAAAATTTAGGGATTGAATAGTAAAAGAAAATTTTCAAAGACTAAAGAAAACAGAAACGTTACCACAAAACTCAACTTACAAACTGGTCTTGAGCAATCAAACCTGAGGAACTTCTCGGAGTTGGTTGCTTGGACGTTTGTACTTGAATCTTCACCCTTTGCAAATTCTGATTTCTTTTCTCTTCTCTTCTTTTAATCTAATTCAGATTCCTTATATGCTGGAACAATCTGAATTCTCTTTTTTTTTCTTTTCTTTCTCTTTTTTTTATTAGAATTGAAATAACAAGAAATAGGGCTTACTTGATTCTTCCTTCGCTCTGATTGATAAGTGCTCAATACACTATCACTTTCTACTCCTTTTATCGGCATTTATCACCAAATATTCACCCACTTGAACCAATGCATGTGCTTAGTGTGATATATTTAGAGGTTATACGCATATAGGTAATATTTACAAAAAAAGGCATGTTTTACTGCGTTTTCATGTCTGTGCAGGAAAACCAGTGCTGCGGCAGAGACAAGGCCGAGGCAGGAGCTGATGCCGAGGCAGCAGCAGGAAGACAGGAAGCAAAGTGATAGGCGATGCAAAGACAAAAATCCAAGGAACGTGTCTGGACTTGAAGCCCATGAATCGGAGCTGGCTAGCACAAGGAAAAGCCCAAAGGAAGACCACGCGGGAAAGCCCCCTTAGCCGAATTCAAACTTGGAAATATATTATTATGTACTTGACTTGTTCCCTACTCCAATTTGTATTCTACTTAGGAAAGGTTTGCCCTAGGTCTAGCCTATATAAAGACCTAGCCACCCAATGTATCATATAATCGAAAATACCTAGGGAGAGCCGACTTCTACTCTTGTTTACTTCCTCTCCATCATGTTCTAAAACCTTCATAGGTTTTAGGTGAAGGTTGTGGAGTATTTGTGAGAGGAGATTGTAATTTGTCTTTTATTCAATGCAATAAAGATTATCAAGGTTTGCTTATCCTTTGTTATTCCTTGTTCTTGCATTAAAGCCCGGGAGGGAAGTTTGTGAGTAATCCATTTATCTAAGCTCGGGAGAGTTAGATTCACGAAAGGGGTAAGTACGGTGTTTCAATCGCGAAATACTAACTCGGCCTAGGGAAAGGTTAAGAGTTTCAGCGGCTAAAAGAAGTGTGAGATTGGTTGGTGAGTATAATTGGTTCACACCGGGAGGTATCATCAAGGACTAGTCATCAACAACACTCTGACTTAGGGATAAGTAGAGTCATTCAAGGACACTTTGCCGAACTTTGGTAAAGTCTGCCCACGAGCAAGGGATTGCCGCGGCAGACGCGTTATCGCTGCCCAGGCAGTAAACTGCAGTGCTGCCGAGGCAGAGATATGCGATTGCATTGGATAAAGACAAGTCAATCAAGTTCACAATACAATACAACTGGATCCTGGCCCATCTCTCTCTCTAATATTTCGACTCTTTATTTTTATTCAATTATTTTAGTTCAATTAAATCACATCAACTCACTTGTGTTTTTATCTTTCTATAGAGCAAGAAGATAAAGGAAGCATATTAAGTATACCAGTCCCTGAGGAGACGATAACTCGATAACATACTTATCACTTATTACTTGCGATGTGTCCGCTTGCACTAAACGCGCACTTTTGACACGCGACAAGTTTTTGGCTCCGTTGCAAGCTTGTGGGTGATGCCTAGTTTCTTTAAGGCCGCGGCAATCAGTCTGTTATCGAAGTGTTTCCCTTCGTCACTTATGATTGCTCTAGGGATTCCAAACCTTGTAAAAATGTTTTTCTTGAGAAATCTTTGAACTGTTTTAGAATCATTGTGCGGTGTGGCGATTGCTTCGACCCACTTTGATACGTAGTCCACGGCCACTAAGATATAAAGGTTTCCTTGAGAAGATGGAAAAGGTCCCATGAAATCTATTCCCCAAACATCGAACAGTTCTACTTCCAATATGGGTCGTAAAGGCATCTCATGTCGTCTTGAAATGTTGCCTGTGCGTTGGCAGCGATCGCAGTTCTTGTAGTAGTCATGGGCATCTTTATAAAGTGTGGGCCAGTATAAGCCGGATTGCAGCACCTTTGCTGCTGTCCTATTTCCTCCAAAATGCCCACCACAAGGTGAGTCATGGCAGTGCTGGAGTACTGCTTTTTGTTCTTCTTTTGGCACACATCTTCTTATAACCTGATCTGCACAATGCTTGAACAGAAGAGGGTCGTCCCAGTAATAATGTTTTGCATTGTGCTGAAATCTCTTCTTTTCGCTATGATTGAGGTTATAAGGAATAATACCACTAACAAGATAATTAACAATATCAGCATACCAGGGGGTGGATGTTATGGCGGCAAGGTCTTCTGTTAATGTTGTAGATATGTAATCAGTCAATGCCGCGGCAGCGCGGTTGTATACTGCGATGGCCTCTGTCTCGGTAGTATCTTTTGCAGTAGTAACAATTTGCAGTATTTGTTCATTTGGAAATTCATCTTGTATATCTTCAAGTGAGTGAGTATTGTCTTTGTTCTTTAATCTAGAAAGATAATCGGCCACTTGGTTTTCTGTACTCTTGCGATCTTTGATCTCAACGTCGAATTCTTGTAAAAGAAGGATCAATCTAATCAGTCTGGGCTTGGCATCCTTCTTTGAGAAAAGGTACTTAATCGCTGAATGATCCATGTGGACAGTGACCCTTGTTCCGATGAGATATGATCGAAATTTATCAAAGGCAAACACTACTGCTATAATTCTTTTTCAGTTGTGGTGTAGTTAATCTGGGCATCATTGAGCGTTTTGCTGGCATAGTAGATCACATGAAACAGATTATTCTTCCTCTGCCCGAGTGTTGCCCCGACAGCATGATCACTGGCATCACACATTAATTCAAATGGCAATGACCAATCCGGTGGGATAACTATTGGTGCAGTGATTAGCTTCTCCTTGAGAGTCTCGAATGCGTTAGTGCATTCTTTATTGAACTCGAATTTCCTATCTTGTTCAAGCAAGATGCAAAGAGGTTTAGAAATTTTGGAAAAATTGGAAATAAACCTTCTATAGAACCCTGCATGTCCCAAGAAGCTTCGAACTCCTTTCACAGAATTTGGTGGAGGTAAATTCTTTATCACGTCTATCTTGGCCTTATCCACTTCTATTCCTTTTGATGATATTTTGTGACCTAACACAATGGCTTCAGTCACCATAAAATGGTATTTTTCCCAGTTTAAGACTAGGTTGGATTCCTCACATCTTTGCAACACTTTTTCCAGATTGCCGAGGCAATGATCAAAGCTGTCTCCAAAAACTGAAAAATCATCCATAAATATCTTCAAAAAGTCCTCGATCATGTCAGAAAAAATTGTCATCATACATCTCTGGAATGTTGTCGGGGCATTGCAAAGGCCGAACGGCATCCTTCGAAATGCATAAGTGCCGTATGGACAAGTGAACGTCGTTTTTGCCTGATCTTCTGGATCAATGGCAATCTGATTATATCCTAAATACCCATCAAGAAAATAGTGTAAGGGGAAGTGATCCTTCTTTGTTGCTTTATTCAACTTGCGATAATCCATACAAACTCTCCAACCGGTCACAGTCCTGGTTGGTAATAGTTCGTTGTTCTCGTTGGTTATAACAGTCATACCACCTTTCTTAGGTACATATTGCACCGGGCTTACCCATGCACTGTCAGAGATGGGATAAATAATTCCTACATCCAGCCATTTGATAATTTCCTTACGTACTACCTCTTTCATAGCCTGGTTAAGTCTCCTTTGAGCTTCTACAGTGGGCTTATGGTCTTCTTCCAGGAGGATTTTGTGCATGCACACTACTGGACTAATTCCCTTCAAATCATCAATTGACCATCCGATTGCCTTTTTGTGCTGCCGCAGCATTGCTATTAGGGTCTGTTCCTGTTCTTGCAACAACTTAGAAGAAATGATTACCGGCATCGTATGGTTATCTCCCAGATAAGCATACTTTAGTTTTTCTGGTAAGGGTTTTAGTACTGGGACAAATGGTTCTTTATCACCAGATTGTTTATTTTTCTCTTTATACTCTAATGGTTCAAAGTACTTACCTGGAAGATGTGTTGTCCAGTTTGCTTCCTCTTTCTCAGTTGTCTCAGCACTGTTTAAAGAATGGCTGTAACAATCATCCAAAGTACTGCCGAGGCAACCCTGGGGTATGTCATGAAGATCACTGCCGAGGCAATTGTTGCTCAGACAAGGGATTGTGTAATTATCATTTGGGTCATTCAGTAGTTGACCTTCTTCCTCTAATTCATCGTGTCTTTTCATCAGTTGACACATATTTAATTTGATTTCCTGATCATTGATTCTCATGGTTAATTCTCCCTTTTCCACGTCAATCAATGTACGTCCAGTTGCTAGGAAAGGTCTCCCAAGGATAATCGGTGCGTTGTCATCTGCTTCACAATCAAGGACAAGGAAGTCGGCAGGAAAAATAAACTTGTCAACTCTTACCAGTATGTCCTCGATTTTGCCTTCAGGTTGCACATAGGATCTATCCGCAAGTTGGAGCATTACTGTTGTAGGCTTTGGCCTTCCAATTCCAAGCTTTTGGAAGACTAATTTAGGCATGAGGTTTATACTTGCTCCAAGGTCGCATAGGGCCTTTCCTTCATAATTCTTTCCTATCGCACAAGGTATAGTGAAGCAACCAGGATCTTTTAACTTTGGTGGCATGCGGTTATGCAGCATTGCCATGCATCCCTCGGTGGCAGCCACTGTCTCAAACTCACCTATTCGTTTTCTCTTTGATACCATATCTTTTAAGAACTTGGCATAGTTGGGCATTTGTTCAATGGCCTCAACGAATGGTATGTTGATATGGACTTGCTTCAAGATATCGAGGAACTTCTTGAACTGTTGATCCTGTTTGGTTTGGAATCATATACCTGGCACCACTGGAATTTTTGCTGCCTCGGCAGACTGCTCAGGCGCTGTAGTGCTTGCTGTCGAGGCAGTGTTGTCAGTCTCGGTTTGCTCAGTCTTCTCTTGGTTGATCCGCCGGTTGGGTTCGGTTCTCTGGGATCTTCTCTTTCAACTGTAGACCACTCCTGGTAGTGATTGCCTTGCACTGTTCATGGCTTAGTACCTTAGCAACCTCAGTATTGCTAGGTAGGCCTCCTTGTGGTCTAGTGTTTATACATTGAGCAAACTGCCCAACCTGAGTTTCCAGAGTTTTTATGGCCGCTTCTTGATTTTGTAGCCTCATCTCAGTCCTATTCATGAAGGCGTCGGTCCTCTTGATGAAATTACTATTTTCCGCCATGTATGACTCGGTTTTAATCATGAAGGCCATTAGCGTGTTTTCCAATGAATTGACCGGTTGCTGCTGCATCTACGGCGGCGGCATCGGTTGTTGGACTTGCTGCTGCGGCATTGGCTGCTGAAATCCTGGTGGTTGGGTGATTGGGTTTAAGGCATTATTTGGGTTGCTCCATGATAAGTTTGGATGCCTCTTCCATGAGGGGTTGTACGTGTTAGACATCACATTGTTACGGTTGTAGTTCCCAACATATATATCGGTTTCTTGATTCATGCAATCAACAGAACTGTGGTTACCTCCACATAAATCACAACATAAATCAATTACCTTAACCTCACGGGTATTGTTTTGTAATTGTAGGTTTTGCACCATCTTGGTAAGAGAGGCCAATTGTGCAGCCACTGAACTTGATGAATCTAATTCGTTTACCGTGGCTTGGCGTCTTACTCCTCCTCGCCTAGATGTGGGAAACTGGAAGTCATTCCTTGCGAGTTTATTCAAAATTTCAATAGCTTCCTCGGGTGCCTTGTCCAGGAGTGTGCCGTTTGCCGAGGCATCTAACATCATCCTTGTCGGGGCATTCGTGGCGTTGTAAAACATTGTCACTTGTGTCCATAAGGGAAATCCATGCAGCGGAAACTTGTGCAATAGCTCTCTGTAGCGTTCCCATGCCTCGTACATTGGTTCGTCTTCAGCCTGTCGGAAAGAAGTAATTTCATTACGAATTCTATCATATAGATTAGTAGGATTAAAGCGAGTAATGAAATCACGGCAAAGTTCACTCCAGGATCCAATAGATCCCGTTGGAATGCTATTCAACCAAGCTTTCGCCCTATCCCTCAGTGAATAGGGGAATAGCTTTAACCGCAAGACATCTTCGTGGACTCCTTGGATTTTGAAAGAGTTGCAGATTTCCATGAAAGATTTGAGATGCTGCCTTGCGTCTTCAGTTGCAGACCCACCAAATTGTCCAATTGTATTTAACATGTTGAACATAACAGGTTTAAGTTCAAAATGGGCTGCTTCAATCTCGGGTGTAACGACTCCTGGGTTTAGTCCATTTAAGTCCTCCTCTAAGAAATCTCTGACAGTCAGCTGCCGCGGCCCAGGTGGAGGCGGTAGACCTTCATTGCTGGCAGGTATGTTTTGCCCTACCTGAACCTCTGCCATGACTCCTCGGATTTGTCTCCTCAACCTTAACCCTGTTCTTTCAATCTCAGGATCTAACTCGTATAAGGGGTTGGTTGGATTGGCCCTGGTCATATACCAAGAAAAACAAAAGTAAAATAAAAATAAAAATAAAAAGGAACAAGAAAACAAGGAAAACAAAATTTAGTTGCCAATCCCCAGCAACGGCGCCAAAAACTTATCGCGTGTCAAAAGTGCGCGTTTAGTGCAAGCGAACACATCGCGAGTAATAAGTGATAAGTATGTTATCGAGTTATCTTCTCCTCAGGGACTGGTATACTTCATATGCTTCCTTTATCTCCTTGCTCTGTGGAAAGATAAAAGCACAAGTGAATTGGTGTGATTTATTTAAACTAAAATAATTGAATAAAAATAAAGAGTCGAAATATTAGAGAGAGAGATGGGCCAGGATCCAGTTGTATTGTATTGTGGACTTGATTGACTTGTCTTTATCCAATGCAATCGCATATCTCTGCCTCGGCATCAGGTCCTGCCTCGGCACTGGTTTTCCTGCACAGACATGAAAACGCAGTAAAACTGCCTTTTTCTGTAAATATTACCTATATGCGTATAACCTCTAAATATATCACACTAAGCACATGCATTGGTTCAAGTGGGTGAATATTTGGTGATAAATGCCGATAAAAGGAGTAGAAAGTGATAGTGTGTTGAGCACTTATCACTGATTACCATATACGCTCCAACTCTCCAAAGATGCTTGTAGAGAGAAGCTATTTTGGTGAAGGGAATGCGTGGGGGATGTTGATGGTTGATTAAGGAAATGGAGGTGTTTAAGTGAAGTAAATGATATGGAAGGATAAGTTAAGGGCTGGTGAAGAATGGTAGATGAAAATGGAAGATAGATGGTGTTTATGTGATGTTGGAATGATAGTATTCAAAGGGGCAAAGGTTGAACTTATGTTATAGGAACATAAACCCAATCTAGTTGCAACTCTGAGGGTGGTAGATGCACTTAGACCTCTTGGAAATGTAATTCCAGAAACCTGAAGTATAAAGGATGGAGGGTGATGCTACAAATCAAAGAGATGATTTGATAAGTCGATAAAGTTCTTAAAAGAAAAAGAATGAGAGATTAACTCACAAACTAAATAATCTGATTCAAAGTTGTGTATTCAAATGCCAAAATGGCTACATATTTATAGGAAATGAAAGGGTGTGGACAAGGGACATTTCCCTTTGAAAGGGTGGCCGAATAGTGGCCTTGGTGTCTGTTCAATTGGTGGTGTCTCCCTCTTTAACCGTTCGGTTGAATGCTGTCTCCTTCCAATAATTGTTGTAACTTTTCGGTTTAAAATTTCATCCTACACAGTCTTCAGTAAATTGGGCATATCTCGAGTTCCCGATATCGGATTGATGCGATTCAACATGCTTTGGAAAGATAAGAGATAGAGGAACAACTTTCATGAAGACACCGAAGCGCAATTCTAAATGTATACTGCCCGAAATTGTCACACAAGTGGACCATCATGAATCTGTCCAATGAAGAGTGCTATCTCTTTGTTTTTGGCGCCCAAAACATATTTTCCTCCATGGTTGGTCGGTTGTCTCTTGGGGAGGGAATATGTCCTTCCATGGTTGAGCTGAAGGTTGTAGGGTGAGCTAAGATGAGCTGATTGAGTTGAAAGTGAGCTGACTTGAGCTGAGCTAGCTAGCTGATTTAGCTAGCTGAAAGTTCACCATATTGGAGTGATGATTTGAGCTAAATGGCTAACCCCCTAGCTGAGTGAACTGATCCTTAGGGCCATAATACTCTCCTTAATCCATAAGAGTGTGTAGGAGCTGATCCGAATCCCATATGGATGGAAATTCACCATTTGTCATTTTGAGCTCATTCTGGATTCGTGAGCTGGAGCGAGGCTAGCATCCACTTCATTGTGCTGCCTAGGAGTGTTTGGTACATTTTGGTCTTGATCGAAAGCTGATAAGTGCCTCAAACAATGATTCTTTGTTTTGAGCTCAAATGGTGCATTTGAGCTAAAACGGAGCTGGCCAATAGTCCCTTAAGCTGTGTTCAACTTACCTTGCAAAGAAAAGAAATATAATCAATCAAAATGAATGACATAACTATTGAAATGAATTTAAAAGTTGAAATTAAATAAACATGTGGTGCTTATTCAATGTGTTACATGTCTTCAACATGTAATACATTGTATAACTTCCCTTTTAGTGCCATTTGACCTCCAAAGGCTGTAATGCACTTGTGAGTATATGCCTCCATAAGTTGCTTGGCCTTAGAACGCGTGATAGGACCTGGTGGTAGCACTTCTGAGTCTTGATTAATCTGAACATGGTCATTGTCTTTCTGAGGCGTGCACATATCATCCCTCCCTTTTTTGGGGCGATTTTTCCTAAATCGTCGTTGTCTTCATATGGGGATAAATCAGAAACGTTGAAGGTAGCACTCATCTTGTAGTCTCCAGGAAGGTCAATTTTGTAGGCATTGTTATTTATCCTTTCTACTACTTGAAATGGTCCATCTCCCCTTGGTAGTAGTTTAGACTTTCTTTGGTTAGGAAATCTTTCTTTACGAAAATGAACCCGCACCCAATCTCCTACCTCAAATGTGACATTCTTCCTTCCTTTGTTGTCTTAGTACTCATATTGCTTAGTTCGTCACTCTATGTTCTCGTACCTTTTGGTGAAGCTTCTTGACAAATTTTGCCTTGTTCTCGCCATCCTTATTAAGGATCTGTTCATGTGGCAAGGGTAAAAGATCCAAAGGAGTAAGAGGGTTAAAGCCATATACTACCTCAAACGGGGTGTGTTTATGATATGATCCTAATCGGCACCTATTTTCTCTATGGTTTAATCACATCATTGAAAATCTTCCAGACTGATTCTAAGGGAGTTCTACCTTACTTTATCTTCTATTATCTAATTTATGCATTCTATATATTGATAAGCATGCTTTTTTATTTAAGTGATGCTTCGTGATTGCATAACTACATCTTTATAATTATTCTAAGTTAGCGTATTCTTAATATTAGCTAAACTATATTATTTTAAGCTCATTTTAGCTTATTTCAATTCGTTTCAGCTTACACATTGTTTACTTATTGTTTTAGTTATTTTAAGTAAAGATAATAGTCTAAGGAAGCTTAAAGACATCAAGGGTATCTTAACTTTGTTTGGAAAGGATTATGGTAGCTCGTAGCAACTCAAGAATAACTAAAACGCAAAGGAATGCAAAGGAGCTCAAATGGAGGACTATTTCAGCTCGTGAACTTAAAAGGACTATGAAGAGGAGCTCACGAACTTAAAGGCCTAGCTCAACCAGCTAAAGTCAGGTCCAAAAAGCTCAAATTGAAAGCAAAATTTGAGCTAGCTAAGTCAGCTAGCTAGCTCAACTCAAGTCAGCTCACTCTCAACTCAATCAGCTCATTTCAGCTCACCCTACAACCTTCAACTCAACCATGGAAGGACATGTTCCCTCCCTAAGGGACAAAACCGACCAGCCATGGAGGGAAACATGTTTGGGCGCCACTCCTTGGAGGGAAATATGAATTTCACGCCAAAACAAAGAGGCATCACTCTTCATTGGACATATTCATGATGGTCCACTTGTTTTCTAATTTCGAGCAGGATACAAATCGAATTGGGTTTCGGTGTCTTCATGAAAGTTGTTCCACTATCTCCTATCTTTGCAATGCATGTTGAATCGTATCAATCCGATATCAGGAGCTCGAGATATGGCCCAATTACTGAAGACTGTACAGGCTGGACCGAAAAGTTACAACTCTTCAAATAGATTTGGAGGGAGACACCATTCAAATGAATGGTTATCCGAATAGTTAAAGGCCATTTCGGCCAAACCCCTTAGAAAACTATAAATAGGACTTGGATTTCATTTTGTAAACACACCATTCAGATTATATAAAATTACTTGTGAGAATTTTCTTTCGTTTAGTTCTTCTTAGAACTTTATCGACTTATCAAGTACTTTTTGTACTTGTGGCATCAACCCCTTTCTATCCATCTTGATACTTCGGGTTCTTTTAGTTTAATATACTAAAAGGGTCAAAGTCCGTTTATCACCATCCCTTGAAGATCAATATAAGATTTAGGATTAGGTTTTCTATAACTTAGTTTCTTCCTTGAGTATCTTTAAGATACTATTTCCCTTGTACCATATCACCATCCTTACATATCCTCTCATTCCATCATCATTCCCACCCCTTTGTCATTATCACAAATCGTTCTAAACATCCATTCACCCTTGTCAACACCACATATCCTTCCGCTTCCAAATCAGTCCCTAAACTATTTCTTTCATCCTTTATCCTTAATTCTTTATTTTGTAGCCACTTCTTGCGAGAAACTTGCTTACTTCCTAGGTCCTACAATCAAATTTTGTTGTTCAACATCATCAACAAGATCGGCACATATCAGTTTAGTTATTGAATGATGTGCTCGATTGTAGGCAAATTCCACATGTGGTAAGCATTCCTCCCACGTTCTGGTGTTCTTTTGGATGATGGACCTTAGAAGCGTAGACAACCCTCGGTTAACCACTTTAGTTTGACCATCTGTTTGTGGGTGGCAAGTCGTTGAGAAAAGTAGTTTAGTACTATTTTGCTCCACATAGTTCTCCAGAAATGGCTAAGAAACTTGACGTCTCGATCAGAAATGATAGTCCTTGGTATGCCATGCAAACGAACTACCTCTTTGAAGAATAAGTTGGCAATGTGAGTTGCGTCATCTGTCTTATGACAAGGTATGAAATGAGCCATCTTTGAAAATCGATCTACTACCACAAAGATAGAATCTCTTCCAACCTTGGTTCTTGGCAATCCAAGCACGAAATCCATTGTGATGTCTTCCCATGGTGTGGTTGGAATAGGCAACGGGGAGTACACTCCGTAGGGCATGACTTTTGACTTAGCCTTTCTGCAAACAATACACCTTTCACAAAACCGTTCCACGTCTCTTCGCATTTTAGGCCAAAAGAAATGTTCCTTCAAGATGTCTAATGTTTTGTGAATGCCAAAGTGTCCCATTAATCCTCCTTCATGTGCCTCTTGTAGCAATACTTCTCGGATAGACCCTTGCGGTATACATACTCTCTTATCCTTGAAAAGATATCCATCTTGCATATAATATTTTCCTTCAGCAAACTTATCACAAGATTCATACCTTTCCTTGAAATCATTATCAGTGGCATATTTTTCCTTGATAAAAGTTTCAGGGTCCAATTTGAATTACTGTTTTTCCTTTCTGTTTTCCTTATTTTGTTTTACTTGCTGAGTTGGCTTGTTAGCCGTTGGTTTGTTTTGATTGTTTTAATTCTATTAGGGGGAATACGGTACCGTTTGGAAGCCTTGGGCAACTATTGAAATAGGGCCATTTACCCTATTTTCGAATCATCGAATATCTTAATGAGAATACTCATTTTCTTCCCCAATTTTCTTCCTTTCAACTCTCCTATTTCTGTCTGATTTCTTCCCTTTCTGTCAAT
This sequence comes from Abelmoschus esculentus, assembly GCA_035048815.1. Classification (NCBI taxonomy): domain Eukaryota; kingdom Viridiplantae; phylum Streptophyta; class Magnoliopsida; order Malvales; family Malvaceae; genus Abelmoschus; species Abelmoschus esculentus. Next base: position 7,300,669 of record JAUCBN010000051.1, on the reverse strand, counting down.
TCTGAGATTCGGGTCTTACAAAAAGAGAACCCAAAAACTTGAGAATGTAGTGAGTTACGAAGTATGTACCTTCTTGAGAGTGCATCTGCTACTACATTGTCCTTACCCTTTCTGTAGTGGATGACATAGGGAAAGGATTCGAGAAATTCAACCCACTTTGCGTGCCTCTTCTTAAGTTTGTGTTGGCCCTTGATATGCTTCAAAGCTTCATGGTTGGTATGAATAACGAACTCCTTAGGCCATAAATATTGCTGCCATGTTTCAAGGGCTCGGATAAGGGCATACATCTCCTTGTCATATGTAGGATAGTTGAGCGTAGCCCTATTTAGCTTTTCGCTAAAATAGGCTATAGGGCGCCCTTCTTGTGTCAAAACAACCCCTATCCCAAATCCAGATGCATCACACTCAACTTCAAAGGTTTTGTTGAAATTTGGTAATGCTAATAAGGGAGCCTCGGTTAACTTCCTTTTGATCTCTTGAATTGCCTCTTCTTGCTCTTTACCCCATTCGAAGATTGAATTTTTCTTAATAATCTTGGTTAAGGGGGCGGTAATAGAACTAAAGTTGGCTACAAATCTTCGGTAAAAACTGGCCAACCCATGAAAACTCCTCACTTGACTGATGTTGGTAGGCCTTGGCCACTCTCGTATTGCTTGAATCTTCTCTGGATCTACCTTTAATCCCTGTGAACTTACAATAAATCCTAGGAAAGACAACTCATTAGTACAAAAGACACATTTCGATTGATTGGCATATAAGTGCTCCTCACAAAGCACTTAGCATCATAGAGAGCCGACTTCATCTTAGATTTTAGAATTCTCTTTTACTTTTAATTATGTTCTAAGTTTCTTTAGGCTTAGGTGAAGGTTGTAGAGTATTAGTGAGAAGAGATTGACTCTTGTTTCTTGTTTCAATGCAATAAAATATCAAGGTTTGCTTATTTTTTTGTCATTCATTGTTCTTGCATCCAAGCTTGAAAGAGAAGTTTGTGAGTAATCCATTTATCTAATATCAAGAGAGTTAGATTCACGAAAGGAATAATTATGGTTTTTCCATCGGGAAACACTAACTCGGCCTAGAGATAGGTTAAGAGTTTCAGCGGCTAAAAGAAGTGTGGGATTGGTTGGTGATTATAATTGATTCAGGCCGAGAGGTATCATCAAGGACTGGTCATCAACAACACTTCGACTTAGAGATAAGCGAAGTCATCAAAGGACACTTTGCCGAACTTTGGTAAAGTCTACCCAATAGCAAGAGATTGCCGCGGCGGACAAGCATCATCGCTGTCGAGGCAGTAATCTGCAGTACTGCCGAGGCAGTGTTGTGCGATTGCATTGGACAGAAGCAAGTCAATTGAATCCACTATACAACACAACTGGATTCTGGCCACTTCTTTAATCTGTTTATTCTCTTTTTATTTAGTTTTCTTTATTTAGTTTCATCAACCCCAATTTTACTTGTGTCTTTATTTTATTCCTTTTTCAGAGCAAGAAGACAAAAGAAGACATATTAAGTAGACCAATCCCTGTGGAGACGATATCTGATATACTTATCATTTTATTACTTGCGACGTGTTCACTTGCACAATTTGCGCACTTTTGACACGCAACAATGCCTTTAAAGACTGACTCTGATTGTCTAAGATTAGTCAATAGTCTACCTAGAAATAGATACATTCATGTATATCTTCATACTGATGCTGGAATTGAGAATGAAACTAAAGTTGACTTTGAGGATGGAATTCAAGTTAAAGTTGAGGCTGAAGTTGAAATTAGAAATGAAGCTGAAGCTGATGTGGAAGTTGGGGATAATACTGAAGTGGAAGTTGAAATAGAGGATGAAGTTGAAGTTGAAGATGAGGATGAAGTTGGAGATAAAATTGCTGAAGAAGAAGAAGATTTAAATATAGAAGAATTTGATGTTAGTGATAATGAATTTGGGCTTAAAGATGAAGGATTACAACATGACAATATAGGAATAGGAATTAGAGTTCAAAGACAAATGGATGGTTTTGGACCTGATGGGGTTAGGGTGAATCCTGAAATAGAATATGATAGTGATAAATCTGATGAACTTTATAGTATCATAATTCAGATTCTGATTCCCCTAGATTTAATGAGTTTAATGTTGAAACATACATGGTTAATCCTAAATTCAGTAAGGGTTTAATCTTCTATGATATAAAGGTTTTGAGAGAAGCAACAAAACATTATGGGAGGGTCAATAGGGTACAAGTAAAGCTTCAAAAAAATGATGCCAAAAGGGTTCAAGCTGTGTGTCAAGGCAGCTGTCCATGAAAATTATGGGCATCACCATTGAATCCCAAAGATAAAACAAATCATACTTGGTAGATTAAAACACTAGTTGACTCTCATAACTGTTCCAAGGTCACAAAAAACAGAAACATCAGATCACCCTGGATGGCCAAGTATTATATTGGAAAGCTTATGGTTGATATCAATTACTCAGTAAGATCACTTCAAAATGATGTATATCAGGAATTTGTTACTTGGGTGTCACGTGCGACTTGTCATAGAACAAAAGCTTTGACAATTGAAATGATTGAAGGAAATTACAAAGGACAATATGCAAGAATCTATGAATACTTGTTGGAGTTAAGGACAACAAACCCTGGAACAACTACAATTTGTCATCTAGATTGTAGATTATTTCAAAGGATGTATGTTTGTCTACAAGCTTGTAAAGATGGGTTTATGGTAGGATGTAGGAGGATTATTTGTGTGGATGGTTGTTGCTTGAAATGATATTTTCAGGGATATTTATTGACATCAATAGGTATTGATACAAATGATCAGATCTACCCTATAGCATATGCAACAGTGGAGAGTGAAAATTATGCATCATGGGCCTGGTTTCTGGACATACTCAAAATTGACCTGGAAATTAATGACTCATCTAATATTTGTTTCATGAATGATAAACAGAAGGTATATTCCTAAAAACTATTCTATTTTTTATACTTTATGAGTTGGGGATTATTGATTCATCTAAAATTTTCTATTGTAGGGACTTGTGGATGTTGTGTTTGACATTTTTCCAAATGTAAATGTCAGAAATTGTGTGAGACATATCTACAATAATTTCAAAGAGCTTCACAAAGAAAAAACTCTTAAAGATCTTGTTTGGAAGGCTGCCCGAACTACTTACTTGAGAGAGTTTGAAGAGGCAATGGAAAGTTTGAAAGCTCATTCTATTCATGCATATGAATGGATGCAAAAATTAAACCCTGCTCAATGGTCCAGATCACATTTTGATACCTGAACCAAGTGTGATATGCTCCTCAATAACCTATGTGAGTCTTTCAATAAGGTAATATTTTTGAAAAGGTAAATTTAGATTCATTCAAATTGAGAGGATTCATTTAATATCATTGATGCTTTCTTGAATATAGGCAATTGTAGAGGCTAGAGATAAACCTATTTTGACAATGATGAAAATCATTCGAACCAAACTCATGAATAAAATTATTTCCAAAAGGGAAGAAGTTAAAAAATGGCCAGGTCCATTGTGTCATAAAATTCAAAAGAAGTTGGACATCATTATCCAACAAGCACACAGGTAAATTTTTACAAACTTGTATTAGTTTAGCAAGCACAGAAATTAACCCTTGTGTTCATTCTTTGATTCCTTTCAGGTGTTGATCAATACATGCTGGTAGAGAAAAGTATCAAGTGCACGCAGGTCTTGGGCACCAACATGTTGTGGATCTTCTTCAACATACTTGTTCATGCAGAAAATGGGATCTCACTGGCATCCCTTGTGTCCATGCAGTATCAGCCATTCAAGAAAACAATAGAAGTGTTGAAAGTTATGTGAATGAGTGTTACAGTAAGAGCACTCAAATTGCCATATATTCCAAATTGATTTCACTTGTCAAAGGTATTTGTCATATATCCCTTATGGATCTTTTTAATAAATTTTTGCAATCATAATTTTTTTTTATAATTTTAAATACGCCCTGAACAGTGGACTCCAGTATCTGATATGAAACCAATTTTACCACCACTTATTAGGAGGCCCCCTGGAAGACCCTCTAAAAACAGAAAAAGGAAGCTGATGAAGTTAACAATCCTAAGTTGAGTAAGAAGGGGCAACAAGGAAACTGCAGCAAGTGTTAAACTTGTTAAACTTGTAGAGGTGACATTGGTGCAAATCAACCAATTACAAGACCTAGAAAGAATCATCCAATTATTCAGCAACCTGAAAACAACCAGCAACAACCTAGAAACAACCAACAGCAACCTAGAAGTCAGCCTTTTATATTCAACCAGCAGCAACAACATCGAAGGCAAAAGTTACCAACAAGAAGAGCTATGCCTCCACCAACTACTGTGATATGGATGCCTGATGTTGGATCAAGTCAACAATCATCAGTCTGAAACCCTCAAAATCAAGAATCAAAGGCATCAAATAGGGAGTGAAGATGAACACCTAAAATTGCCTTATTTTGTGAATGACCTAATTTCTAACTTGTTGATGATGTCCACTACAATGACATCTATTTTGTGAACTATTTTGATTATGCATAGTTGTTTACCTTTATTATATTCACTATAACTTTTACTGTGAAATAGTTGAATTGGGTATTTTTTTTGTAGCTGATTGTATACTTTATCAACTTACAAACTATTGATGTTAAACTTGTTTATGATGGAATAAAAAATATAAGTTTGTTTACTTATTCTATTTCATTGCACAAACTGAAAATAAAGTGCTTCATTTTTCATTGATCAAAATGTTACAATAATTGAAGAAGCTTCATTACAAAATTACACAACTTTCAACTGCCCCTAAACATTGATTCAAGAAGCTTCAGCTACATAAAATATACCAAATCATTCAACAGCCCCTCCCATAAAATATACGCAGAAAACTCATTACATTACTTTAACACACATACAAATAGCACACACATAATCAATATACATAACCATATCATTCTTTCACAAAATCTTTCCCTTTCCATTTTCTTCACTTTCTTCAACAACCCAGAAATTATCAATTTGGAACGTGGGTTAACAAGAGGATCATACCCATTGAAAAAACTTCCCTCCCATTCCCATAATATGAACAACCAAAAAATCTTGTACCTGGGTTTTTGTCGGTCCAAGCAGTGACTAAAGCAACACGTTGATTACAACGACAAATGGGTACTTCAATATTGTTTCTCATCTTGGTTTATGCCTTCTTCTATAGAGAAATTTAGGGTTAGAAAAAAGTACTCTAAGTATGAGGGAAAGGTAAAAAAACACTTTTATAAGGTTTCAATCCACCTATAAGTCACGTGGATGACAGGTTGGAAAAAAATCTTCATCAGCTGCCAGATCAGATTTTCGTTTAATTTTAACGTCCCTTAACGATAAAGTGACCAAATATTAGCATCCCGAAAAGAAAAGTGACTTTACTGGTCGTTTTTCAAATTCGATGACCAAAAGTGTACTAGGGGTAAACGAAAGGGACATCCGCAGTAGTTTACCCTCCTTTTTATTCATAAAAAAACAAAAGAGACTCATTTTTACATTTAAATCTGGGTTTTGAATCCCATTTTAGACCTTGAATAAAGGTAACTCAATCAAACAAATAAACAGAGAAAAATCGGCGACAGAAAACCGGTCTTGTTCCTTATTTTAAAGGTAGGAAGCTAACCCTATTCTGTATGACCATTCGAAAAGAAAAAAAAAAGAGAAATGATTTAAAAATTTTGCTTTTGTCGAATACCTTTGTATTGATCTTTTGATTAAATCATGTCTAGGGTTACAATGATTTTGGATTTGGGCTATATAGTCGATCTACAAATAGAAATATAGAAATTATTCTGATTTTTGGTTGGCTATTGATTCCCCTATTTTCCATTGTTTGTATGCATTGCTGGTGAGCATTCGTATGATTGAGGGGACCATTGATGTCCTCTGTCTTGGCAGGTTCTACAATAGCGATGAGGGATCAGCCCTGGTGGTCGATATCGTCGACGTGGAAAGGAGATCAACTTGCATGGCCGTTGATGTTGAGGTGGTGCTTGTGTGGCGTCGGCGTGGCTGGAATTTGGAGAGCCCTTCTCCAGAAGCTTCTGAAAACTCTAGAAGATCAAAGGGAAGATTTGGAGAGCTAAATGAACGAGTTGAGTACCCGAGTCAAAAGATGATGGATGCGGGTTGTGGGTAATCGTGTATGGGTTATTACAATCTTGTAATGGATTTGGTTTGATTGGTAACCTTAATTTCACAATTTAAGTATAAATTCTGGAAAATTATAATTAGGTCCCTAAAACTTGTTCTATTAAAATAGGACTTGTTCTCTATCTTTTTTCGCTGCAAATAAACTAAGACCTTGCATGAACATGTAGGATTTAATTAAAGCATCTAAATAAGATAAAAAGAAAAAATTAGGTTCGACTATCAGGGAGAGTCTCCGGATTAGCCTCGGTATTCACCGTGTAGCTCATTCAAGTCGGGTGGTGTCTAGACCGGGTTGAGGGGGTTACATATTTTATTGGGATTTATTACTCTGTTTGATTAAACCTATGCAAAAGTTTGAAATATGGATTTTGTTATCATATGCATTGTTTAGACTAATATTTGCATGGGGTACATTCTAGGGTATGTTATGAAGTGTTTGCAGGTATAACTCGGATCCAACTAGTAAATCTTTCTGTTAAGCTCCTAGATCCAATGGGCTAAGGTAAGTCTCTCTGAACCTAAGGAATTCCCTTGGGTAGGCACACCTATGCCTTCGGGTGAAGGGTAAGTCCTTCTGAATACAATCCGTAACGGATTGTTATATAGGAGATAGGTTAGAGGGTACTCATGTTCTGAAATATAATATCATGTTTCATATTAGCTTGACCTTACGTTTATCAATAAAACTTGTTCGAACTATTTAAATATGTTTATGCACTTAATGGAACACACTGAGTTTATAGCTCAAAGCCGAATTTTTTTCCCCTTTCAGATATTTGGATAGGCTACCTTTATGCTAGGCATTTGGAGGATCGACAATTTATTACTTGATATATGTTGAAATTGTTGTGAATAAAATAAAGAACAAGAAGAAAATAGACAAAAGAGAGAGACAAAAGGGAGAGATTTTATTGTATTCTCAAAGTAGAATTGTATACAATGCTTTGCCTAAAAGTCTATATTTATAGGCATAAGATGGAAACCCTAGTTCCAATTGGTATTAAACCCTAATAATAAAGCCCATTAAAGTTTAACTTAATATATGGATATCCACCATAAATAAAGATATTTATAACACTCCCCCTTGGATATCCATGAAGATAACGTGCCTCGTTAAAACCTTACTAAGATAAAAACCCTGTGGGGAAAAAATTCTTAGTGAAGGAAAAAGAGTACACACATCTTTGATACACATAACATGTTGCCTCATTAAAAACCTTACTAGGAAAACCCATTGGGACAAAACCTCGGTTAAGGGAAAAAGAGTGCAACGCGTATTTACTCCCCCTCATGAAAATATCACATAAGATCTTTGAATCTTCATAATTCAATATTGAATACAATCTTCAAATATTGAAGTAGATCATGCACTAGTGGATAAATCTTCCAAATCATTGCTTGAAATGATTCATTGAATATTATTCATCTGAAAATCTGAGGGACGAAACTTGAAGAAATATGTTTCGTTTTATCATATTTGATATATCCACCTTGAGATATAAATTTTGTATTATCTTTGTACAAGATAGCTTGCATTTTATCTTGTGAAAAACATTCACATATCTTCAGGATATGTTTAGCCAAACACATATTTCAGTTTTGCCTCATGCATAACAATTATTTAAAGGTAATGATCTCATCGCACTTAAATAATATTTTTGGACCAGCTAAGATACGATGCTTCCAGATCAAATAATGTGTATATTGTGCTTTAGACCAAGAATATCATTACCCTTTTCGTGAGGCGAAAAAATCTTTGTTTACAGTAAGAGACTTAGCAACAACCATAAGGGTGATCAATAGATATGCGTTATGCATGTAAAGTCTCTTTCAATATTTTTTTGTATATGTCGATAGATGCACAAGGATTTGAGGAGATCTCTTTACGAGTATCAACGATATTCAAATCATCGACATACACAACAATAAAAATTCAGAGCTAAACCTCTTAATAAAAATGCTCGGGGAAATAATTCATATAGCATTATACTAATAAGTATTCAATGAGGCGATCATATCAAATATGCCTGAATTGTTTCAAGCCATAAAAAGATATATTCAATATGATTGAATAATGTTCTCGAGAACTTGAATGAATTGCTTATGGCAATCTAAATCTTTCCGGAAGTTTCATGTAAATATTACTATCAAGAGGCTCATTCAAATAGGATGTAACAACATCCATTAGGCAGAAACTAAGTAATTTTATTTATTGCCAGACTGATTAAAATCTAAAAGTAGTTGCATCCACCACCAAGGAATATATTTTCCTCATAATCAATTTCATATCTTTGTGAGAATCCTTGTGCAACCAAATGAGCTTATATCTCATGATTTCCCCTTTTGATTTCTCTTTCTCACAAAGGCTCGTTTATATCCACGAGCTTTACACATTTCAATATACGAGCTATAGGCCCAAATACTTCTCTTTTCAAAAGAGATTTTAGTTTCGCCTCAATTGCCTCTTTCATGTTGGCCAATCATTTTTTTGTTTATATTGCCTAATTGACAATGATTCATGATCCACATCATCAAATAAAATCTCTAGTGCTATATTGCATGCAAATATATTAACGACGTCGATTTAATTTCAGTTCCACTTATTACCAGACATGACAGAATCTATTGAGATCTCTTTATTATCAGGTACCTGAGTCATGTCAATGTCACTATTGGAGACCATTTAATCTCTTCTAGAGATTTTCATAGTCATTGATTCCTCGATCAGACCATCATAAAATATAGTTCCTTTTCTTTTTCGAGGATCTCTTATATTTGGAACTTACTTGTCTACTACGTTTTAAGCGTAAGTTAGACCCATTAGCAACTAGAGTTTGTCCTTCCATGACATCAAATTTAATCGGAGCATTCATTGCTGGTATACGTGACTTAGTCACTCTTTTATGGTCAGCAAAATATCTGGCAATTGATTTGCTAAATGAATTATCCTTTGAACTTATAGTTCACATTGTGTAGTACGTGGATCAAAATGAGAAAAATGATAATTCATTCTAACTTATTTCTTTCCCCAGCTATTTATTTTCTCCCCCTAATGTTGGGTAAACTGACTCATTAAAATGATAGTTAGTAAATCGGGTTGTAAATAAATCTCTATCAGAAGCTCTTATATATATTCCCAACAAAACTCATCTTTGTGCGTTATGGTGGAGCAATTAAAACATATATCGCACAAAAAAAAATCTATGATGAGAAATATTTGGTTCCTGAACAAAAACCATTTGTAATGGGGAGAACTTATGATCATTTGTTGGCTTGATGCGAATTTGTGATACTACATGTAAAATTACATGTCATCAACATTATCAAGACTGATTGTCTTTAGAAAATAATCTGGAAAATGTGCTCGTAATTTTATCAACTGAGCAAGTAGCCTCGCAAACACCAAGTTGCGGGTTAATAACAACGATACACATAACCATCTAGTCGATGCATCAATAAAAATCATAAAATATCTAGATGGTTTTTAAGAAAGGTGTATGGGCCCATATATATCACCTTGTATCCGTTCCAGAAAATTAATAGCACTCTATCTTAGATGTTGATGATTGAATAATCAAATTGCTTTCATAGCAAGTATCACGTGAAATATTACCATGAAGAAAATCTTAATTCTTCAATAAATGACCACATGAGTTATACTCGTATCATAATTAAACCGGGATGGTCTAACCGGTCATGCCAAATAAAATTATCAGTAAACATCTAGTTTACAATAGCATGAGATTCAATTTGTACTACTTCTTATGTAGTACAATATGAATAACAGTGCATGTAATTTTGCCAAGATTTCATTATTGCCTTGAGTTATACTCGTAATATTGAGATAGTCAGCACTCCCTTGACTAATATTCTCAATATATTTCTACAAATATCTTTAAAATTCAATAAATCTCTTTACGACTTTGACGAGCATAATGCACTGTAAGTATGAGATAAAGTCTCATTTGGCAATAACATATTTGCTCAGTTGGAGCCTTCTGTGATAATAGTACTTCCGGATATAGTACTCACATTATTCCCTTGCATTTAAAATGGGAAAATATGTGCTTTATTTCATTCACTTGACTAATATTCTCAATATATAGTACTCATATTTGCTCAGTTGCATAATTATGCACATTTTAGTATGTGCTTTATTTCATTCACTTCGGGGAATGAAAAATATGTGCTCTGTGCCATTCACTTTGGGGAATAGAAAATATCAAATATAGCACATTATATCAAATATGTTATCTATCAAAGATAAACTCTCAAAAGCTCTTCCGAAGCATTGATATTTCAGTACTTTGAGATATAGTACTCACATTTTCCCTTGTATTTAAATGGGAAAATATTTCTTATGCTTAAGTATAGTATGAGTACTTGCACTGTCTGCTTGGCATAAATAGCCACAATTCATTGTAGATTTCATTCTGGAAGTGATAATATTCTTCAAAGGATAAATTAACATAGAATGTAAATAAATAATATATAAAATAAATTAATGATATATTAACATAGATCGTAAATAAATAATATGTAAAATAAATTAACATAAATATATAATAAATAAAAATAAATTAACATAAACAAAATAAATGATCAATTATTTCCTTTAGATGTTATAAGGAAAATAAAATAAATAGCGAATTATTCTCTTGAAGGACTATGAGAAAAATTATCAATATCCAATTGAGTTGGATCAATAACGCCATTATTTTCGCCACAAAGAAAATCTAATTATATTTTCTTTAATTTATCATTCATGATTATGAATAAAGTCCATAATACTTCGGCATTTGACAAATACGAGATCAATGGTTTATACCATCACATTGATAACATAAAGATTTTAATATGATCTCTATCATTCTTGTCATCTTTATAATTCCACTTCTTGAGGATATAAGTATTCTCAAAATAATCATCTTATCCTTATCTATTTTATGATCCCAATCATGACCACAACTACTAATGTGGCATTTATTCTTTCCGCTATAAAATATCACATTCACTTCAGGGAATGGAGCGGAGACTGATAGGTATTTAAAACCCTTGTATGATATTGTGTCTGTAAGATAATATGTGAAAAGTGGAGTATGTTTTTCTAACATATCCTCATCAATGATACTCTGGCACATAATTGAGTTTTATTCACTAACCATATAGTGAATTATCACGTTTGCATTGACTTCAAGGAATGAAACAAATTCAATAATCGCATGGAATAAACATCATGCTTGTATTCACTTTAGGGAATGATATAAATCAAATAATCGCATGGAATAATCATCATGCTTGCATTCACTTCAATGAATGTCATAAATCCAATAATCGCATGGAAAAATCATCATGCTTGCATTCACTTCAAAGAATGTCATAAATCCAATAATCGCATGGAATAATCATCATGCATGCATTCACTTCAGGGAATGCCTCCCATAAAAATTCTTTGATCAAGACAATTTTCGTAACTTGAACTTGGGAGAAGTCTATAGTCGAGTTTTTCGACACACAAAAAAAATATTGCTTCCAAGCAAATATAGACTTTATAATATTCATACTATTAAATAGTAATTGATCAACCAATATATATACAATATATACAAAGAACAAAAAAATTTAATCCTCATACGCGGCGTTGTTAAACCAGTCCACAAGGTCCTTTAAAAAAAAGAACCTTCTTTGAGACCAGTAGCCTCGCAGAACGGGATGTCCAGCAATATACTATTAAGTTGTGTTTAATATAACCTGCAAAGAAACAACTTAAACTATTAAGTAGATGTTATTAAACATGTGTTGAATATTAATTATGCATAATATAAGCTAGATAAACCCGTGTTTCAATACCAATTACTAAGTTATCAATAGTAATATAAGGACATAAAAATTATAGGTATATAATATGAGATAGCAAGCGAGTGTAGCACATGAATTGAATAAATAAAGAGTATTAAGTAGAACTCCTTGATTGGAATTGTGTGACTTAGGGTATGGGAAGAAATTAAGGTTGGGCGTGCACATATCACTCTAGCAGGAACTCGAGATTCCTGACGAGGAGGGGCTGATTGATGATCCTTTCCTCTACTCTGATTCTCAGAATGGGCCTGTCTTGGACCCTTGTTTCTATTCTGAGATGGAGGACTCGGATAAGCACAAGACTGAGGTGTGCCTCTATTAGGATTCTGAGGACAATCCTTAATAAAGTGGTCAAATCCACCACATGCATAACACAATTTCATCTTGAGTCGGCAAGGACCAGCCTGAAACTTCTGACAAAACTGACAACCAGGAGCTTTTCCAAAATTCCCCGTGCTATGGACAGAGGCAACTGGGGCTAAAGGTCTATTTGCCGACTGAGGTCTCGACACATAATGACTCTTGGACTCATGGTGGTAGGTTGAAGAGACTTCTTTCTGATGCTTGGCTCTCTTTACATTCCAATCCGGTTTATCCTCCCATTTACGTTTCTTGTCATTCTTATTTCCACCCTTTCTCTTTTCCGAAGCTTTCATTTTGGCTTCGGTAGCAATAGCCCGATTGACTAAAATTTGGAAATCAGTGATTCCCAAAGCTATAAACATAGGGCTCATCTCATCATTTAGCCCATCAATGAACATCTGACATTTTTGCTTCTCGATCTTGATGTACTCTGCTCCATACTTGCAATACTTACAAAAGTCAGCCACATATTGCTCAATAGGCCTATTAGCCTGCTTCAAGTACAATAATTGTCTTCTTCTTTCGGCTAGATACTGCTCACTAATATACTTCTTCTTGAACTCCTCTACAAAGAAGTCCCAAGTAACAGAGTCGGTAGGAGCAATCAAGATCGTAGTGATACAAGGTAGCATGTCGAAACAGACTTTCTTCGTAAGTTGCGGATCTAGGAATGTTGTAAGCAAGTTCCTACAACAGAAAAACATAAACAGTCAAGTGTTTACACTAGTTACCTATATAGGAAATAAGTATAATAATTTGGGCGTTTGAAGAGAATTTTTACATTGTTTACCTACATAGGAAAACAATGAAGTAAAATAAAACGAAAAGTGAAAGAGATAAGAAAAGGACAGAAAGTTGTTGGATCGAATTGGACACGCTAAACTCGAAAGAACCTGCACAATATACTGAGCAAACCCGAATCAAATCTGTTTAACGTCAAAAGGACTTGGACCCTCTAGATAGCAATCTAGGAACCCGAAGTATCAAGAATTTGACAATCAAAAACAAGTTTGAATGTCAGAAAAGTTCTAAAAAGAACCAAATAAGAGAAAAACTCTCAAATATAAATTTTATTCAAAGTGTGTGTATTTTTCTTTACAATTTCAGAATATATAGGAGAATGAAGGAGTTGGCCGAATTTGAATACTTGGCTGAAATTAAATTCAAATGCTTAATAACTTGCATCTAGGCTCCATTCATATCAGCCACATGTTTGGGCTCATAAAACACATTAAACATGTGTTAATTGTTTGAATTTGAATGAGAAACCCCTCATCCTTATCCTTTGTTTCCGTCCATCATTCCAAAAGAAAGGTTGTGTTTCGCCTGCTCTTACACTGGCACACCTCTGTTTACCTATGTTGGAAAACAGTACAAGAATCTATTTCGTAACTCACTGGTACACCTCTGTTTACCTATACTGGAAAACAGTACAAGAATCCATTTCGTAACTCACTGGTACACCTCTGTTTACCTATACTGGAAAACAACACAAGGATCCATTCGTAAAACACAAGGTTGAAACACTTGTAAACTTGTTCAAAAACACACAAGAACGTATAAATAAGTTAGAAACATAATAAACACTATCAAACCAAACCTTAAAACATACTTAATAGCATATATACATACTTAAACATATATAATAAGTAGTATAGTCTAATATGTCACATATCAGCATGCAACACATTATAAAGCCTATGTTCTAAGGCACAAACATTATCGAATGAATCTGGAATTAAAGCACAAGTAAGGAAAAGTACTTCCCTGAATTTCTTTGCCTTAGAACGAGTAATAGGTCCTTGTAGCAAGACCTCTGGATCATGTTGTGCTTGCATTGATGTGCTCACATCATTCCCCCTTCTTGAAAAGGATTTGACCTCAAATCTGCAGAATCATCATAAGGGGTTAAATCAGAAACATTAAATGTGGCACTTACAGTGTACTCGCCCGGTAAGTCTATCTTGTAGGCGTTGTCATTCACTTTCGCCAACACCTGAAAAGGACCATCTCCTCTTGGTAACAACTTTGACCGTCGTTGGGTTGGAAAACATTCTTTTCAAAAATGAACCCAAACCCAATCACCAACATCGAAGGTGACTCGCTTCCTTCCTTTGTTTGCTTGCTTTTCATATTGTTGAGTCCTTCGTTCTAAATTCTACTTCTCCTGTTGATGCAACTTCTTCACATATTCTGCTTTTGCTTGACCATCCCTGCTCGTCACTTGTTCCTGTGGCAAAGGTAACAAATCTAGAGGCGTAATAGGGTTAAAACCATAAACAACCTCAAATGGTGACATCTTAGTAGCAAAATGTACAACATGATTATACGCAAACTCAACATGTGGCAAACAATCTTCCCAAGTCTTTATATTCTTTTTAATGATGGAACGAAGTAAAGTAGATAAAACTCTGTTAACAACCTCAGTTTGTCCATCAGTCTGGGGATGGCAAGTAGTAGAAAACATGAGTTTCGTACCTAATTTGCTCCAAAGAGTCCTCCAGATGTGACTCAAAAACTTTACATCCCTGTCAGAAACAATCGACCTAGGAGTACCATGCAAACGTACATCTCTAAAGAACAAGTTAGCCACATTAACAGCATCATCGGTCTTATGGCATGCAATAAAATGTGCCATCTTAGAGAACCTATCAACCACAACAAAAATACTATCTCTACCTGTCCTAGTTCTTGGCAATCCCAAAACAAAATCCATAGAAATATCAGTCCAAGGAGAATCAGGAATAGGTAAAGGTAAGTACATACCATGTGGTGAAACCTTCGATTTTGCTTTCTTACATGTCACACAATGTTCACAATACCTTTCAACGTCTCTACGCATCTTAGGCCAAAATAGATGTTCTTTCAATGTCTGTAACGTCTTGGTGACTCCAAAGTGACCCATCAATCCACCCTCATGTGCTTCACAGATCAGAATATCACGCATTGAACCCTGTAGAATGCATATCCTATTTTCTTTGAAAAGATAACCATCATGCCTGTAAAACTTTCCATCTGCACCTTTCTCACAAGCATTATACTTATCTCTAAAATCAGAATCATCAACATATAAGTCACGAATATATGCAAATCCAAATAAATGTGAATCAAGGTAATTTAAAAGCACATATCTACGTGATAAAGCATCAGCAACAACATTATCTTTACCCTTTTTGTAACGTATGACATAAGGAAAAGACTCCAAAAATTCAACCCATTTAGCATGTCGCTTATTCAATTTATGCTGACCTGTGATACATCGTAAAAGCCTCATGATCAGTGTGAATCACAAACTCCTTAGGCAACAAGTAATGTTGCCATGTCTCCAATGCCCGAATCAGTGCATACATCTCCTTGTCATAGACTGGATAATTCAATGTTGCTCCACTAAGCTTTTCACTGAAGTATGCAATGGGCCTTCTTTCCTGCATTAACACAGCGCCTATACCAACTCTAGAAGCATCACATTCAATTTCAAAAGTTTTATCAAAGTTAGGTAAGGCTAACACAGGTGACTTCGTCAAACAATCCTTAATTTTCAAAAAGGCATCTTCTTGTTCTTTACCCCATAAGAAGTTAGAATTCTTCTTAATAATCCCGGTTAAGGGTGCGGTAATAGAACTGAAGTTAGGAACAAACCGACGATAGAAACTAGCTAAACCATGAAAAGATCTAACCTGAGTAATCGATGTCGGTCGTGGCTATTCCTGAATTGCCTTTATCTTTTTAGGATCGACTTCAATACCCTGTGCACTAACAATGTAACCAAGAAATGTAAGTTTGTCAGTACAAAACACACATTTCTCTATGTTACCAAACAATCTTTCTTCTCGCAAAGTCTGCAAAACAGCTCTCAAATGTTCTACATGATCCTGCAAAGTCTTGCTATAAATTAAAATATCGTCAAAATATACAACACAAAACTTTCCAATAAAAGATCGCAGAACATGATTCATCAGTCGCATAAAAGTACTAGGTGCATTAGTTAAGCCAAAAGGCATTACTAACCATTCGTACAAACCTAGCTTTGTTTTGAAGGCTGTCTTCCATTCATCGCCTTCTCGCATGCGAATCTGATGATATCCACTCTTTAGATCAATTTTTGAGAAGATGACAGCTCCACAAAGCTTGTCCAACATATCATCAAGTCTAGGAATAGGATGACGATACTTAATTGTAATTTGATTCACAGCTCTACAATCTACGCACATCCTCCAAGACCCATCTTTCTTCGGCACTAACAATACCGGAACAGCACAAGGACTTAGACTCTCTCGAATATAACCCTTGTCCATCAATTTTGTCACTTGTCTTTGAAGCTCTTTTGTCTCTTCAGGGTTAGTTCGATAAGCTGGTCGATTTGGAATAGTAGCACCTGGGATAAAGTCAATCTGGTGCTCAATGCCACGAAGAGGTGGCAATCCCCTCGGTGTTTCTTCCGGAAACACATCCTTAAATTCCTACAAAAGGGAAACAATTGATGCAGGCAAATCAGAAGGAAAGTCAGTCAATAAACAATAATCTTTAAACATTAAAATAAACAAAGATTGGTGAGAGGAAAGACATTTCCTGATTTCTCGACTGCTTGCATAAACATTCATCTGTTTCTTCTCCTTTGTAGCTTCCTTACTCTTTTTCAAGCTTGCTTGATCTTCCATCACTTGACTCGGTGTCAAAGGAGCCAAAGTAATCTTCTTACCTGCATGCATAAAAGAGTATCGATTTGTAAAACCATCATGTATAACCTTCTTGTCATATTGCCAAGGGCGTCCCAAAAGAAGGTGAGTAGCATCCATCGACACAACATCACAAAGGACCTCGTCCTTGTAACTTCCAATCGAAAACGGTATAACAACTTGTTTTGTTACTTTAAGTTCTCCACCGTCATTCAACCATTGCAATTTGTAAGGATTCAGATGTTTTGTCGTGTTGAGACCTAACCTGTCAACCATCACTGAACTAGCAACATTAGTACAACTTCCGCTATCAATAATCACAACACATACCTTATCTTGAATTTTGCATCGCGTGTGAAAGATATTTTCGCGTTGTTGTTCATCCTGAACCTGTTGCACACTCAGACTACGTTTAACAACCATAATTTCCATTACCTTACCAGTCTCAGCAACTTCTAGGACATCTTCTTTATCATCTTCATCAAGGGTCTCATGTGGTTCTTCTTCAGAATCTGACTCGATCTCTCCATCATCTCGCATCAACATAACCTTATGATTAGGACACTGGCTAGCAACATGTCCTCGACCAAGGCACTTAAAACATTGAATATCTCTCGATCGTTCTTGTACCACTACTTTTTGTTTACCACGCCCATTATCAACAACGGGAGGCTTTGGTTTGCTGGACTCGCCTTGTTCTTGAATCCGAAGTGGCGCTTGTGGTGCTTGTTTCCTAGCATGGTTAGGGGTATACAATGGATTCGTAAAAGATTTAAATGGAGTAATATTACCTCGAGTAGAAACTTTTCTACGTTGTTGTCGCTCAATTTTCATTGCCATATGCACCATGTCATCCAATTCGACATAATGCTGCAATTCAACAACGTTAGCAATTTCAGAATTCAAACCTGCCATAAACCGAGCCATAGTTGCTTCACGATCCTCAACTATGTTCGCACGCATCATGGACATCTCCATTTCCTTGAAATAGTCCTCGACACTCCTATTGCCCTGTTTCAAAGTTTGTAATTTCTGAAATAAATCATGATGATAGTGAGAAGGAACAAACCGTTTCCGCATGATATGCTTCATTTCATCCCATGTTCTCACTGGTCCTTCACCCGCACGTCGTCGACTAACCAGTAATTGATCCCACCACAACAGTGCATAGTCAACAAACTCCAAAGTTGCTAGACGTACTTTCTTTTGTTCCGAGTAATTGTAACACTCGAAAACGTGTTCAACCTTACTTTCCCATGTCAGATAAGCATCTGGATCTGAACGTCCCTGAAAAGAAGGTATAGCAACTTTTATGTTAGAAATATTATCATCAACTACACGTCCTGGTTGTTGATTCATCCGGGGTGATTGTTCAACGTCATTTTCATCATGATTCTCGTTATGGACAGATTGGGAACCACCCCCATCTATCTTGTCCAAACGAGACTGCAATGGCTCTAATGCATTCTCTAATAGACGTTGCATAGTACGTGTAAAAGCCTGCATTTGCAAATCTGGTGGCTGGTCTCCACCATGACTACGATCATCTGACCCTGTCATATTAAAACAAAAGAAAACACAAAGAAGCACAAATAACGAGTTAAGTAAAACAAAAATAAAAGTCCTCACTGCACACTCACAAAACCTCTCGGTTTTCACTCCAAAGAAAAATGTGCACTCAAAATGTAACACTCAGTGCTCGTGTTTCACTCGGGAGAATGCTTGAATGGCTCTTTTTGTCTCCCCTTCTGTTCTCACAACACTCAGTGCCTTTTTCCCTCACAATTTCTCAATTTTCAGTTCTTTAAAGGACTAAACCAACGTTTTCAAACCTGTTACAAATGTGTTACAAATGTGTTATTAACAAGAAACACAAATAAGGAAAAACGAAGAGAAAAAAAAGAAGAGAAAAAAAAGTAAAAGGGCTGGAAATTGACAAAAGGAAATAAAAAGATGGAAATGTAATTCTTACTATAAGGAAGTGCTTTACAACGCTCCTATCACCGAACAAACAAGAACAATTCATTTCGGTTGATTTCCAAGCACTTCGAATCACATAGTAGAAGAACTTGTACATTCATCTTGATTTTACAATAGGAATACACTTTCTTTTTTTCAATTTCTTTGCAATATTTGAATTTTGATTTTTTTTTCGAATTTTTTTTCCTATTTTTTTTACTTTGACTTTTTTTAGTCAAACTTTGACTTTGACTTTTTTTTTTGAATTTTTCGAAATTTATTTTTTTTGTATTTTTCTTTTATACTAAATTGCAGAAAAAATACAACAAATCCGAACCTAAGCTCTGATTACCATATGATACGAGGTAGCCTGTCGAAACGGACTTTCTTCGTAAGTTGCGGATCTAGGAATGTTGTAAGCAAGTTCCTGCAAAAGAAAAACATAAACAGTCAAGTGTTTACACTAGTTACCTATATAGGAAATAAGTATAATAATTTGGGCGTTTGAAGAGAATTTTTACATTGTTTACCTACATAGGAAAACAATGAAGTAAAATAAAACGAAAAGTGAAAGAGATAAGAAAAGGACAGAAAGTTGCTGGATCGAATTGGACACGCTAAACTCGAAAGAACCTGCACAATATACTGAGCAAACCCGAATCGAATCTGTTTAACGTCAAAAGGACTTGGACCCTCTAGATAGCAATCTAGGAACCCGAAGTATCAAGAATTTGACAATAAAAAACAAGTTTGAATGTCAGAAAAGTTCTAAAAAGAACCAAATAAGAGAAAAACTCTCAAATATAAATTTTATTCAAAGTGTGTGTATTTTTTTCTTTACAATTTCAGAATATATAGGAGAATAAAGGGGTTGGCCGAATTTGAATACTTGGCTGAAATTAAATTCAAATGCTTAATAACTTGCATCTAGGCTCCATTCATATCAGCCACATGTTTGGGCTCATAAAACACATTAAACATGTGTTAATTGTTTGAATTTGAATGAGAAACCCCTCATCCTTATCCTTTGTTGCCGTCCATCATTCCAAAAGAAGGGTTGTGTTTGGCCTGCTCTTACACTGGCACACCTCTATTTACCTATGTTGGAAAACAGTACAAGAATCCATTTCGTAACTCACTGGTACACCTCTGTTTACCTATACTGGAAAACAGTACAAGAATCCATTTCGTAACTCACTGGTACACCTCTGTTTACCTATATTGGAAAACAACACAAGGATCCATTCGTAAAACACAAGGTTGAAACACTTGTAAACTTATTCAAAAACACACAAGAACGTATAAATAAGTTAGAAACATAATAAACACTATCAAACCAAACCTTAAAACATACTTAATAGCATATTTACATACTTAAACATATATAATAAGTAGTATAGTCTAATATGTCACATATCAGCATGCAACACATTATAAAGCCTATGTTCTAAGGCACAAACATTATCGAATGAATCTGGAATTGAAGCACAAGTAAGGAAAAGTACTTCCCTGAATTTCTTTGCCTTAGAACGAGTAATAGGTCCTTGTGGCAAGACCTCTGGATCATGTTGTGCTTGCATTGATGTGCTCACATGACGTAGTTTCCCACCAACTCAAACCTTCATCAGCTAGAAGTGAGATTGCACATTCAAGCTTATGTTCATCGAAGCATTGCAATTGCTTAGTCAGAATTTGAGTGGTCTTTTCTAACCACTGCTTCGGTTCCTCGGGCTTTTTCTCATTAACACCCGCAAAAGTATTGGCTCGATATCGGACAAGTTTCTCGATAGGAGCCTTACTCGATGTAGCAACATTAGGAGCAGTACGATTTTGTCTCAGGTCGGACACTAACTGATCGAACATCCCCTTCATACTAAGGAGACATTCCCTCTGTACATCTTGTATAACCGGGGCTACCTGCTCAGGGGCAGCTTCTATTGGAGGGGGTTCTTGTTCTTGAGGAGGATTCAGTTCCATCCTCATATTCTCATTTTCATTAGACGAACCCTCAGGACTTTCATCTCCTAGGGCTAGTCTCGTATCAACCATATTACAAAAAGGGCAAATAAACATTATTCAAATAAGCAAGAACACAAGCAATTACGGTATAAACTCCTAGGTGGCATAGTTTAATTCTATATGATGCATGCATGTTCGTTTCGGTCAGAGAATCACGTGACTGAAAGCTCCGATACCAATAAAACTGTGACACCCTCTCCCCGGGTTAGGAGATGGGGCGTCGACCGAACTTACAAACTCGAACTTAAACCGAACTTTGTATTCAAAACTAATACAATTCGTTTATTTGTATAGCATTACAAGTCAATTACGTGTGAATTCCTTTATCAAATATCAGGCCAATTTAAAACTTTTTCAAACTTAAGCTTATTTCACATTTCAGTTATAGTTCACCAAATACACAATCTCGATTTCTAGTCTCACTTGAGCTCAATTCTAAAACCTTTAATCAAATTTTGTTTATTTAGTAATCTTTAATATGTTCATACTAACCAATCAAATTAATTTCGAAATCTGAACCAAAAATGACAGGAGGTATCGATACACCTTATAGAGTGGTATCGAAACAGGGGTATCGATACATAATTCGATACGGGTTAACTACGTTGACTTGTTGACTCGTTGACCAGATGCTAGAGTAGCCTTATTCGATATGGGTATCGAATCAGGGAGCTCACTAGAGGTTTTGGTATCGAACCTGGTATCGAATCGGGTCTATCTCACTGACTTGTTGACTTAAGGCTATGGTAGCCTGATTCGATACTAGTATCGAATCGAGGAGCTCACTGGACAAATCGGTATCGATACGGGTATCGAACCGACGATTACACTAGACAACCTGCTATCGAACCAAATTGCTAAGGCCAAGGGGGGTATCGATACCCATGGAATTGGTATCGATACCCCTGCTCGAATTGGCAGGTTTCTAAGTTTCTAATTCACTCAAATCATACCTGAAAGACTCCTAATTAGCCTCAACCATTTTTAGACTCCATGGAATAGTCTTAAACATATTTTGTCAATTTTTCATCATACCAATTCTAATACCTTTTAACCAAAGATCATTCACTCTATCATATGTCATTTAACAAGCTAACTACCCCTTTATTCCATACTCTTACACAATGGCAACCACACAACCTTAACACTACCTTAAGGGTCACATGTTTACCTATTAGCTCATTAGCTTGTTTAGCAAATATTCCAAGACATGGTATACAAATTAGGGACCAAGACCTCTAAGTGCATAAAGTTAGCATAGATGTGCTTACCATGACAACTAGCCTAAATCGAAATTGGCCTTACGGCTTACATACCATAATAACATAACAAAGGCCATAATATAAACAAACCACAAACCAAGTCTCAAAACGCATAAGCTAATCTAACATGATCGTCATGCCATAAGGAATTACATAACAATTGCTCCATGACATTATATACAAACATTAGCCAAATCTCAAATGCATGAAACAAATCAAAACATGACCATTATGCCACCATAAACTAGGAGTTAAAAAAGTTACGAAATACCATACTTTGGTTTGCTTGGTTGGTGTCCTTGCTTGCTGTCAACTCGGTCTAGCTCTTTGGCTCGATAACCTGTTGTTTTGGGAAGGAGAAAACAAACGGTGGTAAGTACTTATGAGGTACTTAGTGAGACAGCCCTAAGTCTAACCAATTTAGACATTAAACATATAACAAAATGACATGCTCCAATTAAGCAATCATTCGAGTTCATATTAACTTTTCAATCATATTAACCACGAAGGCACTGACAGAAGTACCAGAAAGGCGCTGAAAGAAGTACTACAAAGGCACTAACAAAAGATACCCATGGTATCTAACAAATGGTGATTAACCACCAATCAAAGGTACTCATAGTACCGAACAGAAGTACCGAAGTACTAACAAATGAGCTCAGACCCTAGGCATGTCGTACTACCTATGACCAACTATAGACCAAGGCTCGATAAGGATTTTATTATTTTTTTATTTTACTCATATTCGATTCATATTATCAAACATGCTATTATCAAACATATATATATCATGTCAACATATATATATCATGTCAACATGCTATCAACAAAAGCATACATGTATATATCATGTCAACATATATATATATAAGCATTCAACATGCTATTATCAAACATATATATATCATGTCAACATATAAGCATACATATCATGTTACTCAAAAAGCATTCTATCATGCTACTAACCAAACATGTATATCATGTGCACAAACAGGCTCGTATACCATGATGCCAAACAAATGCATGATTCACATACCTGGCATCCGTAACCGCGTGCCATTACTTACCTCGGCATTTCCGAGCTATGCAAATGTACTAAGCTAGTTTAACCATCTAGCATACAATCATGGCATCAACCAAGTCGTTTAACATTTAATCCTTCTCCCCTTTTTACCAAATATATTTTTAGTCCGATTACATTACAAATCAAATAACAAAGGGATGGTTAGGACCTATTCCTAACCCTAAAGTTGCCACACTCACCAATGGTTCCAAGCAATTAAGGGTTGAAGATGGTGATCCCTTTTCCCCTCTTCCTTGCTAGTTCGAGCCTTTCTTGTTCTTCAATGTCCTCTTCTCTTGGATTCTCTAGTAACCCATACACATATAGCATTCATTAGGACATATTCAATCATTTAATTCAAGTGATCTTAGACTTATCAAATGTAAACATACACATCAGTTCGTTAGGGACAGCTTTGCTACCCTTTAAAGAATCGATCATATCTCTTAGCTACCATATCCGATTTTAGCTCATTTTACCTCTTTAGAAAGCTAAGAAGATCCTCTACAAGGACCAATTAACCTCACATTTTAATTCCCAACCAATCAATACCAGATTTCATTCGAATCAGACCTGTCCAGATTCGGGACTGCTCGGACAACCCTTACGGAAAAGCTTATAAATTTTTCTACAAAACTTCGATCGAGGTTCCGTAAATTTTCCCTTAAACTATATATATGATAGTATTCCACTGCAAAATTTCAGCTCCTAACTCCTTCAAATGTTTCCCAAAAGTGCCCGGAATTGCATTTCTTGGCAATTTTTTGACTAGTTTTCATTCCATGACTTTAATTTATAACCCAACTAAATCTCATGATTTTCCAGCATTCCAAACACGAAATTAACATCAACTAATCCCTAATTTCATCATGTTATAAAATCAATTAACTCACATAATGCATTTACACAATCCCAAATTCTAGGCTTCTTACTTACTTGCTCAAGCTTCTCAAACTAAACCCAAGCAATTATAATCCTAAAATTAAGTTTCTAACAACCAAACTTTAATTTAGAAGCATCATAGAATCATTCAAAAATTCAAGAACTCATCTTCCAATATTTTGGTTATGGAAAGAAAAGCTTACCGAAACCTTTAGATTCGATCTTCTAGTGTAATTATTTAACCATGCAAAGCTTATGGATCTCCTTCAATGGCTTCTCTAAACCCTCTCTCAAGATTCCCTCTCTTCTACCTTTTTTTTTGTTTCTAACGTGAATGAGGAAGATGGGAAAAGGATTTGGGGCTGATTTTATTGTTGTTTATTAATGAGGTGTGAAAGGACAAATTTGCCCTTTAAGTCATAACTAGACTTAGTTTATTACAAGGGGTAGTTTATGGAATTCTCATAATTACCATGCAATGTTCAAGTTTCCCTTTTAATTTAATTTGATCCATTTCTTTTAATCCCATTAACATGTGATTCGATTTAATCTACGAATCATTCGAATCTTTTTACTAACCCGGTTTTAGGGTGTTACAACTTGAAATTTTAACTGAGTAAAATACTCTAAAATTGAAATTAAGTTGGTTTAATTAGATTAAGAAGCCTATAATTAAATATCTGAACTTATAAAATATGTTTTAATCTCATTTTACGACCGTTTTATTGAGTTTAAAGTGTGCATTTCTGATTGGACTTTACAGTCAAACAGTTGAAATTTTAACTTAGTAAATTACTATAAAATTGAAATTATGTTGTATAATCAGATTCAGAAGCCTATAAATAAATATTTGAACTCATAAAATTTGAATTAATCTCATTTTGTAACCGTTTTGTTGGGTTTAAAGCGTGCATTTCTGATTGAGCTTTACCGTAAAACAATTAAAATTTTAACTAAATAAAATACTCTAAAATCGAAATTAAAATGTATAATAAGATTTATAAGCCTATAATTAAAAACTTGAACTCATAAAATTTGAATTAATCTCTATTTTATGACTGTTTTGTCAGGTTTAAAGCGTGCATTTCTTATTGGGCTTTAGAATTAAACAGTTGAAATTTTAACTGAGTAAAATACTCTAAAATTAAAATTAAGCTGTATAATCAGATTCAGAAATCTATAATTAAATATTTGAACTCATAAAATTTGTTTTAATCTCATTTTATGGTCGTTTTATTGATTTTAAAGCGTGCATTTCTAATTTGGCTTTTACAGTAAAATAGTTCAAATTTTAACTGAGCAAAATACTATAATATCGAAATTAAGTTGTATAATCAGATTCAAAAGCCTAATATTAAATATTTGAACTCATAAAATTTGAATTACTCATTTTGTGATCGTTTTGTTGGGTTTAAAGCGTGCATTTCTGATTGAGCTTTACAGTAAAACAGTTGATTTTTTTTTGAAAGAAAGGGTCTCATTAAAAAAAACCTATAGCCAGTCACCTTGGGGGGTGTAGGCCCCTATGTGAAAAATATTGCCTAAGATTTTATTGAGAAGAAGAGGAGAACCTCTCTGAATTTACAAAAGCCCGAATATAATCGGGAAAGTTACAATCAAAAGAATAGGAACTAAAAGAACGCAATGCCCTAATAGCTAAGACATGGGCTACAACGTTTGCGTCTCTAGGTACATAACAAATCTTACAATCAGGCAAAGTACCAAGAGTGGAGCGGATGCGAGACACCAAATGTTGAACTCTGGATAGATCTTGATGATGGGTGTTGTTAACCTTGTTGGCAATGGAAGTTGAATCAGTTTCAAAGACCACATGTGTCCAGCTATTAGCAACTGCAAACTTTAGACCCTCCAAAATGGCAAGAGCCTCAGCAGAAGCGGGATCCGGGCAAATGAGCGGTAGAGAACAACCAGCAAGGACGAT
The DNA here is from genome assembly GCA_035048815.1 of Abelmoschus esculentus. Classification (NCBI taxonomy): domain Eukaryota; kingdom Viridiplantae; phylum Streptophyta; class Magnoliopsida; order Malvales; family Malvaceae; genus Abelmoschus; species Abelmoschus esculentus. Next base: position 7,274,447 of record JAUCBN010000051.1, on the reverse strand, counting down.
GCTAGAGGAATCCTGGACAATGACGCCAGTAGCAACACCCCATAACACGGGGTCAAAGGCGCCATCCGTGTTAATCTTGACAAAACCAGGGTCCGGTTTCGTCCATCTAGCTTGAGCAAAGGTGGGCTCAACTAGCCGGGAACGTAGATTGGAGGCATCAGTAATTGATGTGTAGTCATTAAAAAGTTTTTATGCATTGGAAACAGTTAACCAAACTGGTTGGAGATGACTATTATGGACAAAGTCATTTCGGCGATTCCATAAATTCCAAAGGATCGTGATAAGAAGTGAAAATTGATGTAAAGAGAGCAAACCAGCTACTTCAGAAAGTCACTGGTGGGGGGAGTCAAAGGTATTGGAGAAAATTCGTGTAGGAAGCCCTGCCAACTAGAGTGCCTCCTTGGCACTAGGACAGTCCCGCATATCATGGAGGGTGGTTTCAATTGTCATGTTATAGATCGGGCAAACATTGAAATTTAGTTGAAATTTTAACTGAGTAAATTTCTCTAAAATTGACATTCAGTTGTATAATCAGATTCAGAAGCCTATAATTAAATATTTAAACTCATAAAATTTGAATTAATCTCATTTTGTAACCGTTTTTTGGGGATTAACGCGTGCATTTCTGATTGAGCTTTATCGCAAAACAATTAAAAAAAATTTTGAAAGAAAGGGCCTCATTAAAAAACCCTATAGCCAATCACCTTAAGAGGTGAGCAGGCCCCTATGGGGAAAAGAGTACCCATGATTTTATTGAGAAGAAGAGGAGAACCTCTCCGAGTTTACAGAAGCCCGAATAAAATCAGGAAAGTTACAATCAAAAGAACAGGAAGTAAGAGAACGCAAAGCCCTAGTAGCTAAGACATGAGCTACAATGTTTGCGTCTCTAGGTACATAACAAATCTTACAATCAGGCAAAGTACCAAGAGTGGAGCGGATTCGAGACACCAAATGTTGCACAGTGGAAAGATCCTGATGATGGATGGTGTTAACCTTGTTGGCAATGGAAGCGGAATCAATTTCGAAGACCACATGAGTCCAGCCATTGGCAACTGCAAACTTTAGACCTTCCAAAACGGCAAGAGCTTCAGCAGAAGCGGGGTCCGGGCAAATGAGCAGTATAGAACAACCACCCAGGAAGACGCCGAAGGAATCCCGGGCAATGACACCAGCAGGAGCACCTCTTAACACGGGGTCAAAGGCGCCATCCGTGTTAATCTTGATGAAATTAGGGTCCGGTTTCGTCCATCTAGCTTGAGCAAAGGTGGGCTCAACCAGCCGGGAACGTAGACGGGAGGCATCATTAATTGAAGTGTAGTCAGTAAAAAGTTTTGTGCATTGGAAACAGTTACCAAACCGGTTGGAGATGGCTATTATGGATAAAGTCATTTCGGCGATTCCATAAATTCCAAAGGATCGTGATAAGGAGTGAAAATTGATGTAATGAGAGAAAACCCGCAGCTTCAGAAAGCCACTGGAGGGGCGAGACAAAGGAGTTGGACAAAATTCGTGTAGGAAGCCCTGTCAACTAGAGTGCCTCTTTGGCACCAGGACAGTCCCGCATAGCATGGAGGGTGGTTTCGATAGACATATTATAGATTGGGCAAACCCCCGTACCAAGATTGGCCTGGAGGATTTTATAGCCAGATGGGAGTGCATCAGGACATAAACGCCATCCAAAGGCACGAACCTTGGGTAGAGTAGGCAGTTTAGAAATAACTTTCCAAAGCTTGGAGGGTCTATTAACAGGTCCTAACTGCGATTGCAAAAATTGGTAACCAGACCGAACCGAGTACGTACCAGAGTCATGGTGACCCCAGAGGGTGGTGTCTTTTGTGTCATTAATAATGGGTACATTAAGGATGGTATTGGCGTCTTCATGGGAGAAGTATTCTCTGACTTCTGATTCATCCCATCGGGTTAAATTCGGCAACATGAAAGTACCCGCACGAAGAGGGACTTCGTCATTTACCTCATAATCTCCATAAAGGTTGACAGGCTGGGAGCTACCCCATTTGTCAAAGTGGATTTGAACTTGGCTGGATATACCTGGGCATTTGAAAAAACCATCGCGAAGCTTAGAGATAGCAATGTTAAGGCCTTTCCAAGCGAAAGAAGATTTCCGAGTGTGATCAGATTCAAGGACAGAACCCGATGGGTAATACTTGCATTTGTAGACCTGACTAAGGAGATTATCAGGTTCACAAACCAGACGCCAGATCTGTTTGCCTAGTAAAGCAACATTGAAGTGGTGAAGGTCGCGAAACCCTATACCTCCTGCCGCTTTAGGCAGACAGACGGTGTCCCAGGGGAGCATATGTCAACCTCGTTTGTCAGCTTTCTCAGACCACCAGTAACGGCGTATCGAAGTGGTCATATCATCAATAATGTTTTGGGGTAAAAGGTAGCAAGACATAACATATTGTGTTATAGAGCCTGGATGACAGATTTAATAAAAAATTCTCTACCACTAAAAGAGAGGAGATGTTTATCTCATTTACTCAGGCGAGCATTCATTTTTTCCCTGGTGAACCCCATGGTTGTTGTTTTGTTCTTTCCTATTAGGAGAGGGACTCCCAGATAAATAACTGGATCATCCACTTCTCTTACATGTAGTATATCTTTGATTTCCGACCGAAGCGACGTGGAAGTTTTCCGAGAAAAGAAGATAGTAGACTTTTCAAAATTCACTACCTGCCCAGACGAAGTAGCATAAGTATGTAGAGCATCCTTAAGGCATCGAGCTTCTGTAGTTGTATTCTTAATGAATACGACACAGTCATCAGCAAAAAGGAGGTGGTTGACGCGAGGCCCATTCCTGCTAGCACAAAGTCCAGGGAGGTTACCATTTGTTTGCTCAGCATTGAGCAAGGCTGAAAGGCCTTGAGTACAGAAAAGAAACAAAAAAGGGGATAGAGGGTCCCCTTGTCGTAACCCTCTATAGGGTTTGAAAGGTCGTGAAAGGGAGTCATTGATACGTACTTGAAAGGATACTGAGGATACACACCTCATAATAAGGGAAACCCATCTGTAGTTGAAACCTAGGCGAATCATAATTTGTTTAAGAAAAGGCCATTCAACACGGTCGAAAGCCTTTTCCATGTCGAGTTTTAAGCTTGTACCTTTTGCAAGAGATGTTTCATCAGTATTTAAAGTATGGATGAGCTCATGGGCAATAAGGATGTTGTCAGTAATGTTCCTTCCTTGAACAAAAGCAGCTTGATTGCCACTGATACACAAGGGTATGATAGATTTTAGACAGTTAACAAGTACTTTTGAAATAGTTTTGTAAAGGACTGTGCAAAGGCTAATGGGTCTGAAATGGCGCATTGTAGTGGGGTCGCTGATTTTGGGAATAAGAACTATGATAGTACGGTTGACCTCTTCCATATTAACCAACCCTCGTAAGAGTTCGAGGCAGAGGTTTGTAAAGTCTTGGCCAAGGATATCCCAATGCTTCCTGAAGAAACCGCTTGGGAATCCATCAACACCCGGGGCTTTCCTTGGGTCAATACCACGAAAAGCAATGGTAACTTCATCTGTTGTGAAATCCTTATTGAGGTTATTGTTCATTGTTTCGGTAACAATAGTGGGAATGTTATCCAATATGGTAGAGGCAATAGTAGGAGAGGAAGACGTAAAAAGGTTTTGAAAGTATGTAATAGCAGTAAACATGATGTCGTTCGTATGTGTTTGCCATATATTCTGGTTGTCTAGAAGTCCAGCAATATGATTCTTCCGCCGTCGACTATTTGCTCTGGCATGAGAAAAAGAAGTATTTTTATCACCGTATTCTAACCAGTGTGTCTGAGCTCGTTGAGCCCAATATATTTCTTTCGCATTCAACAAGCTATCAAGCTCACCTTTAGCAGAAATAAAGGTATGGATTTCCGTATCAGAAAGATGGCGTGTGAGACACATATTAATAAAATCGTTCAGTTGAGTGATATGTTCATTGGATTTAATGTGTTTGTTAGTTTGCCAAGAGGCTAAGAATTGTCCAATATCCTAAATAAAGTTTATGAAGTGTCGAGCGAGATTGGTTAGACCAAATCTCTCTAATTCGAGACAAAACTTTCAGGTCATCGACCCAACAATTCTCATAACGAAAAAGATTATTGGAGTGATTTGATCTGAGAGCTCGTGATGGGCTAGTGTCCATTAAGATAGGGAAATGATCAGAACGTGCCTGAAAGAACGATATAGCTTGACAATTAGGAAATGAGTTAAACCAAGCGAAGTTACCAAGAAATCTATCGATTCGTTCCATAATGGTTTTCGTGTTACGCCCAGATCTAGTCCATGTGAACCATCCAAATGTTGGTTTATAGTCAAAAAGATCATTTTTATCAAGACAATCTCTAAAATTTTTAATTTGTGATCGCGCACGACGAATACCGCCTTGTTTTTCATTATCATAAAGGATTTCATTACAATTGAAATTTTAACTGAGTAAAATACTCTAAAATTGAAATTCAGTTGAATAATCAGATTCATAAGTCTATAATTAAATATTTGAACTCATAAAATTTGAATTAATCTCATTTTGTATCCATTTTTTGGGATTAACGCGTGCATTTCTGATTGATCTTTACCATAAAACAATTAAAATTTTAACTGAGTAAAATACTCTAAAATTGAAATTAAGCTGTATAATAAGATTCAGAAGCCTATAATTAAATATTTGAACTCATAAAATTTGAATTATTCTCAATTTTGTGACTGTTTTGTCGGGTTTAGAGCGTGCATTTCTTATTGGGCTTTAGAATAAAACTGTTAAATTTTAACTGAGTAAAATACTCTAAAACTGAAATTAAGCTGCTTTAATCAGATTTAGAAGCCTATAATTAAATATTTGAACACATAAAATTTGTTTTAATCTCATTTTTCAACTGTTTTATAGACTTTAAAGTGTGAATTTCTGATTGGACTTTACAGTAAAACAATTGAAATTTTAACTAAGTAAAATACTCTAAAATTGAAATTAAGTTGTATAATCAGATTCAGAAGCCTATAATTAAATAATTGAAATCTTAAATTTTGAATTAATTTTATTTTGTGACCGTTTTGTTGGGTTTAAAGCGTGCATTTCTGATTGAGCTTTACAGTAAAACAATTAAAATTTTAACTAAGTAAAATACCCTAAAATTGAAATTAAGCTGTATAATCAGATTCAGAAGCCTATAATTAAATAATTGAACTCATAAATTTTGAATTAATCTCAATTTTGTAAATGTTTTGTCAGGTTTAAAACGTACATTTCTGATTGGACTTTACAGTAAAACAATTAAAATTTTAATTGAGTAAAATACTGTAAAATTGAAATTAAGATGTATAATCAGATTCAGAAGCCTATAATTAAATATTTTAACTCATAAAATTTGTTTTAATCTCATTTCATAGCCGTTTTGTTGAGTTTAAATCGTGCATTTCTAATTGGGCTTTATAGTAAAACAATTGAAATATTAACTGAGTAAATTTCTCTAAAATTGAAATTCAGTAGTATAATCACATTCAAAAGGTTTGAACTCATAAAATTTGAATTAATCTCATTTTGAAACCGTTTTGTTGGTTTTAAAGCGTGCATTTCTGATTGAGCTTTATCGTAAAACAATTGAAATTTTAACTGAGTAAAATACTCTAAAATTGAAATTAAGTTGTATAGTAAGATTCATAAACCTATAAGTAAATATTTGAACTCATAAATTTGAATTAATCTCAATTTTGTGACTGTTTTGTCGGGTTTAAAGCGTGCAATTCTTATTAGGCTTTAGAATAAAAAAGTTGAAATTTTAATTGAGTAAAATACTCTAAAATTGAAATTAAGCTGGTTTAATCAGATTCAGAAGCCTATAAATAAATTTCTGATTGAGCTTTACCGTAAAACAATTGAAGTTTTAACTAAGTAAAATACTCTAAAATTGAAATTAAACTGTATAATCAGATTCAGAAGTGTATAATTAAATATTTGAACTCATAAAATTTGAATTAATTTTATTTTGTCACAGTTTTGTTGGGTTTAAAGCGTGCATTTCTGATTGAGTTTTACCGTAAATAATTGAATTTTTGATTGAGTAAAATACTCTAAAATTGAAATTAAGCTGTATAATCAGATTCAAAAGCGTATAATTAAATATTTGAACACATAAAATTTGAATTAATTTTGTATTGTGATCGTTTTGTTGGGTTTAAAGCGTTAATTTTTCATTTAGCTTTACCGTAAAGCCATTGAAATTTTAACTGGGTAAAATACTCTCAAATTGAAATTAAGCAGTATAATCAGATTAAGAAGCCTATAATTAATTATTTGACCTCATAAAATTTGAATTAATTTTATTTTGTGACCGTTTTGTTGGTTTTAAAGCGCGCATTTCTGATTGAGCTTTACCGTAAATCAATTGAAATTTTAACAGAGTAAAATACTTTAAAATGGAAATTAAGCTGTATAATCAGATTCAGAAGCCTATAATTAAATATTTGAACTCAAAAAATTTGAATTAATCTCAATATTGTGATTGTTTTGTCAGGTTTAAAGCGTGCATTTCTTATTGGGCTTTAGGATAAAACAGTTGAAATTTTAACTAAGTAAAAAATACTCTAAAATTAAAATTAAGCTGGTTTAATAAGATTCAAAAGGCTAAAATTACATATTTGAACTCATAAAATTTGAATTAATTTTACTTCGTGACCGTTTTGTTGGGTTTAAAGCGCGCATTTCTGATTGAGCTTTACCGTAAAACAATTGAAATTTTAATAGAGTAAAATACTCTAAAATGGAAATTAAGTTGTATAATCAGATTCAGAAGCCTATAATTAAATATTTGAACTCAAAAAAATGTGAATTAATCTCAATATTGTGATTGTTTTGTCAGGTTTAAAGCGTGCATTTCTTATTGGGCTTTAGAATAAAACAGTTGAAATTTTAACTGAGTAAAATACTCTAAAATTAAAATTAAGCTGGTTTAATCAGATTCAAAAGCCTAAAATTACATATTTGAACTCATAAAATTTGAATTAATTTTACTTTGTGATCGTTTTGTTGGGTTTAAAGCGTGCATTTCTAATTGAGCTTTACCGTAAAACGATCGAAATTTTAACTGAGTAAAATAATCTAAAATGGAAATTAAGCTGTATAATCAGATTCAGAAGCTTATAATAAAATATTTGAACTCATAAAATTTGAATTAATCTCAATTTTGGGATTGTTTTGTCGGGTTTAAAGCGTGCATTTCTGATTGGGCAGTAGAATAAAACAGTTGAAATTTTAATTTAGTAAAATACTCTAAAATTGAAATTAAGTTGATTTAATCAGATTCAGAAGCCTATAATTACATATTTGAACTCATAAAATTTTAATTAATTTTATTTTGTGACCGTTTTGTTGGGTTTTAAGCGTGCATTTCTGGTTGAACTTTACCGTAAAATAATTGAAATTTTAGGTGAGTAAATACTCTAAAATTGAAATTAAGTTGTATAATCAGATTCAGAAGTGTATAATTAAATATTTGAACTCATAAAATTTGAATTAATTTTATTTTGTCACAGTTTTGTTGGGTTTAAAGCGTGCATTTCTGATTGAGTTTTACCGTAAATAATTGAATTTTTAATTGAGTAAAATACTCTAAAATTGAAATTAAGCTGTATAATCAGATTCAAAAGCGTATAATTAAATATTTGAACACATAAAATTTGAATTAATTTTATATTGTGATCGTTTTGTTGGGTTTAAAGCGTTAATTTTTTATTGAGCTTTACCGTAAAGCCATTGAAATTTTAACTGGGTAAAATACTCTCAAATTAAAATTAAGCAGTATAATCAGATTAAGAAGCCTATAATTAATTATTTGACCTCATAAAATTTGAATTAATTTTATTTTGTGACCGTTTTGTTTGTTTTAAAGCGCGCATTTCTGATTGAGCTTTACCGTAAATCAATTGAAATTTTAACAGAGTAAAATACTCTAAAATGGAAATTAAGCTGTATAATCAGATTCAGAAGCCTATAATTAAATATTTGAACTCAAAAAATTTGAATTAATCTCAATATTGTGATTGTTTTGTCAGGTTTAAAGCGTGCATTTCTTATTGGGCTTTAGGATAAAACAGTTGAAATTTTAACTGAGTCAAAAATACTCTAAAATTAAAATTAAGCTGGTTTAATAAGATTCAGAAGGCTAAAACTACATATTTGAACTCATAAAATTTGAATTAATTTTACTTTGTGACCGTTTTATTGGGTTTAAAGCGCGCATTTCTGATTGAGCTTTACCGTAAAACAATTGAAATTTTAATAGAGTAAAATACTCTAAAATGGAAATTAAGTTGTATAATCAGATTCAGAAGCCTATAATTAAATATTTGAACTCAAAAAATTTGAATTAATCTCAATATTGTGATTGTTTTGTCAGGTTTAAAGCGTGCATTTCTTATTGGGCTTTAGAATAAAACAGTTGAAATTTTAACTGAGTAAAATACTCTAAAATTAAAATTAAGCTGGTTTAATCAGATTCAAAAGCCTAAAATTACATATTTGAACTCATAAAATTTGAATTAATTTTACTTTGTGATCGTTTTGTTGGGTTTAAAGCGTGCATTTCTAATTGAGCTTTACCGTAAAACGATCGAAATTTTAACTGAGTAAAATAATCTAAAATGGAAATTAAGCTGTATAATCAGATTCAGAAGCTTATAATAAAATATTTGAACTCATAAAATTTGAATTAATCTCAATTTTGGGATTGTTTTGTCGGGTTTAAAGCGTGCATTTCTGATTGGGCTGTAGAATAAAACAGTTGAAATTTTAATTTAGTAAAATACTCTAAAATTGAAATTAAGTTGATTTAATCAGATTCAGAAGCCTATAATTACATATTTGAACTCATAAAATTTTAATTAATTTTATTTTGTGACCGTTTTGTTGGGTTTTAAGCGTGCATTTCTGGTTGAACTTTACCGTAAAATAATTGAAATTTTAGGTGAGTAAATACTCTAAAATTGAAATTAAGTTGTATAATCAGATTCAGAAGTGTATAATTAAATATTTGAACTCATAAAATTTGAATTAATTTTATTTTGTCACAGTTTTGTTGGGTTTAAAGCGTGCATTTCTGATTGAGTTTTACCGTAAATAATTGAATTTTTAATTGAGTAAAATACTCTAAAATTGAAATTAAGCTGTATAATCAGATTCAAAAGCGTATAATTAAATATTTGAACACATAAAATTTGAATTAATTTTATATTGTGATCGTTTTGTTGGGTTTAAAGCGTTAATTTTTTATTGAGCTTTACCGTAAAGCCATTGAAATTTTAACTGGGTAAAATACTCTCAAATTAAAATTAAGCAGTATAATCAGATTAAGAAGCCTATAATTAATTATTTGACCTCATAAAATTTGAATTAATTTTATTTTGTGACCGTTTTGTTTGTTTTAAAGCGCGCATTTCTGATTGAGCTTTACCGTAAATCAATTGAAATTTTAACAGAGTAAAATACTCTAAAATGGAAATTAAGCTGTATAATCAGATTCAGAAGCCTATAATTAAATATTTGAACTCAAAAAATTTGAATTAATCTCAATATTGTGATTGTTTTGTCAGGTTTAAAGCGTGCATTTCTTATTGGGCTTTAGGATAAAACAGTTGAAATTTTAACTGAGTCAAAAATACTCTAAAATTAAAATTAAGCTGGTTTAATAAGATTCAGAAGGCTAAAACTACATATTTGAACTCATAAAATTTGAATTAATTTTACTTTGTGACCGTTTTATTGGGTTTAAAGCGCGCATTTCTGATTGAGCTTTACCGTAAAACAATTGAAATTTTAATAGAGTAAAATACTCTAAAATGGAAATTAAGTTGTATAATCAGATTCAGAAGCCTATAATTAAATATTTGAACTCAAAAAATTTGAATTAATCTCAATATTGTGATTGTTTTGTCAGGTTTAAAGCGTGCATTTCTTATTGGGCTTTAGAATAAAACAGTTGAAATTTTAACTGAGTAAAATACTCTAAAATTAAAATTAAGCTGGTTTAATCAGATTCAAAAGCCTAAAATTACATATTTGAACTCATAAAATTTGAATTAATTTTACTTTGTGATCGTTTTGTTGGGTTTAAAGCGTGCATTTCTAATTGAGCTTTACCGTAAAACGATCGAAATTTTAACTGAGTAAAATAATCTAAAATGGAAATTAAGCTGTATAATCAGATTCAGAAGCTTATAATAAAATATTTGAACTCATAAAATTTGAATTAATCTCAATTTTGGGATTGTTTTGTCGGGTTTAAAGCGTGCATTTCTGATTGGGCTGTAGAATAAAACAGTTGAAATTTTAATTTAGTAAAATACTCTAAAATTGAAATTAAGCTGATTTAATCAGATTCAGAAGCCTATAATTAAATATTTGAACACATAAAATTTGTTTTAATCTCATTTTACAACTGTTTTATAGACTTTAATGTGTGCATTTCTATTGGACTTTACAATAAAACTGTTGAAATTTTAACAAAGTAAAATACTCTAAAATTGAAATTAAGCTGTATAATCAGATTCAGAAGCCTATAATTAAATAATTGAAATCTTAAATTTCGAATTAATTTTATTTTGTGACCGTTTTGTTGGGTTTAAAGCGTGCATTTATGATTGAGCTTTACAGTAAAACAATTAAAATTTTAACTAAGCAAAATGCCCTAAAATTGAAATTAAGCTGTATAATCAGATTCAGAAGCCTATAATTAAATAATTGAATTCTTAAATTTTGAATTAATCTCAATTTTCTGAATATTTTGTCAGGTTTAAAGCATACATTTCTTATTGGACTTTACTATAAAACAATTAAAATTTTAATTGAGTAAAATACTGTAAAATTGAAATTAAGATGTAAATCAGATTCAGAAGCCTATAATTAAATATTTGAACTCATAAAATTTGTTTTAATCTCATTTCATAGTCGTTTTGTTGAGTTTAAATCGTGCATTTCTAATTGGGCTTTATAGTAAAATAATTAAAATATTAACTGAGTAAATTTCTCTAAAATTGAAATTCAGTAGTATAATCACATTCAGAAGGTTTGAACTCATAAAATTTGAATTAATCTCATTTTGAAACCGTTTTGTTGGTTTTAAAGCGTGCATTTCTGATTGAGCTTTATCGTAAAACAATTGAAATTTTAACTGAGTAAAATACTCTAAAATTGAAATTAAGTTGTATAGTAAGATTCATAAGCCTATAAGTAAATATTTGAACTCATAAATTTGAATTAATCTCAATTTTGTGACTGTTTTGTCGGGTTTAAAGCGTGCAATTCTTATTGGGCTTTAGAATAAAACTGTTAAATTTTAACTGAGTAAAATACTCTAAAATTGAAATTAAGCTGGTTTAATCAGATTCAGAAGCCTATAATTAAATATTTGAACTCATAAAAAAATTTAATCTCATTTTACGACCGTTTTATTTAGTTTAAAGTGTGCATTTATGATTGCACTTTACAGTAAAACAGTTGAAATTTTAACTACGTAAAATACTCTAAAATTGAAATTAAGTTGTATAATCAGATTCAGAAGGCTATAAATAAAATTTTAAACTCATAAAATTTGAATTAATATCATTTCGTTGCCGTTTTGTTGGGTTTAAAGCGTGCATTTCTGATTGAGCTTTACCGTAAAACAATTGAAGTTTTTACGAAGTAAAATACTCTAAAATTCAAATTAAACTGTATAATCAGATTCAGAAGTGTATAATTAAATATTTGAACTCATAAAATTTTAAATAATTTTATTTTGTCACAGTTTTGTTGGGTTTAAAGCGTGCATTTCTGATTGAGTTTTACCGTAAATAATTGAAATTTTAATTGAGTAAAATACTCTAAAATTGAAATTAAGCTGTATAATCAGATTCAAAAGCGTATAATTAAATATTTGAAAACATAAAATTTAAATTAATTTTATATTGTGATCGTTTTGTTGGGTTTAAAGCGTTAATTTCTCATTGAGCTTTACCGTAAAGCCATTGAATTTTTTTTTGAAAGAAAGGGCCTCATTAAAAAAACCCTATAGCCAGTCACCTCAAGAGGTGAGCAGGCCCCTATGGGGAAAAGAGTACCCAAGATTTTATTGAGAAAAAGAGGATAATCTCTCCGAGTTTACAGTAGCCCAAATTAAATCGGGAAAGTTACAATCAAAAGAAAGGGAAGTAAAAGATCGCAAAGCCCTAGTAGCTAAGACATGGGCTACAATGTTTGCGTCTCTAGGCACATAACAAATCTTACAATCAGGTAAAGTACCAAGAGTGGAGCGGATGCGAGACACCAAATGTTGCACAGTGGAAAGATCCTGCTGATTGATGTTGTTAACCTTGTTGGCAATGGAAGCGAAATCAGTTTCGAAGACCACATGAGTCCAGCCATTGGCAACTGCAAACTTTAGACCTTCCAAAACGACAAGAGCTTCAGCAGAAGCGGGGTCCGGGCAAATGAGCGGTATAGAACAACCACCCAAGACGCCGTCGAAGGAATCCCGGGCAATGACGCCAGCAGCAGCACCTCTTAACACAGGGTCAAAGGCGCCATCCGTGTTAATCTTGACGAAACTAGGGTCCGATTTCGTCCATCTAGCTTGAGCAAAGGTGGGCTCAACCAGTCGGGAACGTAGACGGGAGGCATCATTAATTGAAGTGTAGTCAGTAAAAAGTTTTGTGCATTGGAAACAGTTACCAAACCGGTTGGAGATGGCTATTATGGATAAAGTCATTTCGGCGATTCCATAAATTCCAAAGGATCGTGATAAGGAGTGAAAATTGATGTAAGGAGAGAAAACCCGCAGCTTCAGAAAGCCACTGGAGGGGGGAGACAAAGGAGTTGGACAAAATTCGTGTAGGAAGCCCTGTCAACTAGAGTGCCTCTTTGGCACCAGGACAGTCCCGCATAGCATGGAGGGTGGTTTCGATAGACATATTATAGATTGGGCAAACCCCCCGTACCAAGATTGGCCTAGAGGATTTTATAGCCAGATGGGAGTGCATCAGGACATAAACGCCATCCAAAGGAACGAACCTTGGGTAGAGTAGGCAGTTTAGAAATAACTTTCCAAAGCTTGGAGGGTCTATTAACAGGTCCTAACTGCGATTGCAAAAATTGGTAACCAGACCGAACCGAGTACGTACCAGAGTCATGGTGACCCCAGAGGGTGGTGTCTTTTGTGTCATTAATAATGGGTACATTAAGGATGGTATTGGCGTCTTCGTGGGAGAAGTATTCTCTGACTTTTGATTCGTCCCATCGTGGTAAATTCGGCAACATGAAAGTACCCGCACGAAGAGGGACTTCGTCATTTACCTCATAATCTCCATAAAGGTTGACAGGCTGGGAGCCACCCTATTTATCAAAGAGGATTTGAACTTGGCTAGATATACCTGGGCGTTTGAAAAAACCATCGCGAAGCTTAGAGATAGCAATGCTAAGGCCTTCCCAAGCGAAAGAAGATTTCCGAGTGTGATCAGATTCAAGGACAGAACCCGATGGGTAATACTTGCATTTGTAGACCTGACTAAGGAGATTATCAGGTTCACAAACCAGACGCCAGATCTGTTTGCCTAGTAAAGCAACATTAAAGTGGTGAAGGCCGCGAAACCATATACCTCCTGCCGCTTTAGGAAGACAGACGGTGTCCCAGGGGAGCATATGTCAACCTCGTTTGTCAGCTTTCCCAGACCACCAATAACGGCGTATCGAAGTGGTCATATCATTAATAATGTTTTGGGGTAAAAGGTAGCAAGACATAACATATTGTGGTATAGACTGGATGACAGATTTAATAAAAATTTCTCTACCACTAAAAGAGAGGAGATGTTTATCCCATTTACTCATGCGAGCATTCATTTTTTCCCTGGTGAACCCCAAGGTTGTTGTCTTGTTCTTTCCTATTAGGAGAGGGACTCCCAGATAGATACCTGGATCATCCACTTCTCTTACATGTAGTATATCATTGATGTCCGACCGAAGCGACGTGGAAGTTTTTCGAGAAAAGAAAATAGTTGACTTTTCAAAATTCACCTTCTGCTCAGACGAAGTAGCATAAGTATGTAGAACATCCTTAAGGCGTTGAGCTTCTATAGTTGTATTCTTAATGAATACGACACAATCATCAGCAAAAAGAAGGTGGTTGACGCGAGGCCCATTCCTACTAGCACAAAGTCCAGGGAGGTTACCATTTGCTTGCTCAGCATTGAGCAAGGCTGAAAGGCCTTGAGTACAGAAAAGAAACAAAAAAGGGGATAGAGGGTCCCCTTGCCATAACTCTCTATAGGGTTTGAAAGATCGTGAAAGGGAGTCATTGATACGTACTTGAAAGGATACAGAGGATACACACCTCATAATAAGGGAAACCCATCTGTAGTTGAAACCTAGGCGAATCATAATTTGTTCAAGAAAAGGCCATTCAACACGGTCAAAAGCCTTTTCCATGTCGAGCTTTAAGCTTGCACCTTTTGCAAGAGATGTTTCATCAGTATTTAAAGTATGGATGAGCTCATGTGCAATAAGGATGTTGTCAGTAATGTTCCTTCCTTGAACAAAAGCAGCTTGATTGCCACTGATACACATGGGTATGATAGATTTTAGACGGTTAACAAGTACTTTTGAAATAGTTTTGTAAAGGACTGTGCAAAGGCTAATGGGTCTGAAATGGCGCATTGTAGTGGGGTCGCTGATTTTGGGAATAAGAACTATGATAGTACGGTTGACCTCTTCCATATTAACCGACCCTCTTAAGAGTCCGAGGCAGAGGTTTGTAAAGTCTTGGCCAAGGATATCCCAATGCTTCCTGAAGAAACCGCTTGGGAATCCGTCAACACTCGGAGCTTTCCTCGGGTCAATATCACGAAAAGCAATGGTAACTTCATCTGTTGTGAAATCCTTATTGAGGTTATTGTTCATTGTTTCGGTAACAATAGTGGGAATGTTATCCAAGATGGTAGAGGCAATAGTAGGAGAGGAAGACGTAAAAAGGCTTTGAAAGTAAGTAATAGCAGTAGACATGATGTCGTCTGTATGTGTTTTCCATATATTCTGGTTGTCTAGAAGTCCAACAATATGATTCTTCCGCCGTCGACTATTTGCTCTGGCATGAAAAAAAGAAGTATTTTTGTCACCGTGTTCTAACCAGTGTGTCCGAGCTCGTTGAGCCCAGTATATTTCTTTCACATTCAACAAGCTATCAAGCTCACCTTTAGCAGAAATAAAGGTATGGATTTCCGTATCAGAAAGATGGCGTGTGAGACGCATATTAATAAAAGCGTTCAGTTGAGTGATACGCTCATTGGATTTAATGCGTTTGTTAGTTTGCCAAGTAGCTAAGAATCGTCCAATATCCTGAAGTTTATGAAGTGTCGAGCGAGATTGGTTAGACCAAATCTCTCTAATTCGCGACAAAACTTCCGGGTCATCAGCCCAACAATTCTCATAGCGAAAAAGATTATTGGAGTGATTTGATCTGAGAGCTCGTGATGGGCTAGTGTCCATTAAGATAGGGCAATGATCAAAACGTGCCTGAAAGAACGATATAGCTTGGCAATTAGGGAATGAGTTAAACCAAGAGGAGTTACCAAGAAATCTATCGATTCGTTCCATAATGGTTTCCGTGTTACGCCCAAATCTAGTCCAAGTGAACCATCCAGTTGTTGGTTTACAGTCAAAAAGATCATTCTTGTCAAGACAATCTCTAAAATTATTAATTTGTGATCGCGCACGACGAATGCCGCCTTGTTTTTCATTATCATAAAGGATTTCATTGAAGTCTCCCCCTAAAAGCCAGGGAAGGGAAGAAGTTGATTTTAAAGTGTCTATTAATTGCCAAGTTTTGTATTTGTTTGCATTTTCGGGGAAACCATGTAAACCGGAAAAATGAAATTGTAGTTGTCCAAAAGAAATAATGGCATCAATATGGCGATCCGAGTAGGTAAGTAAATCAATAGTAGTTTTGTCATTCCAAATGAGAGCAAGCCCTGTACAAGATTGGTTGGGTTCAACAGCTATGCAACCATGCATACCTAGCTTTAACTTAATGCGGTCCATATTGTATCTGTTTAACCTAGTCTCACAAAGAAATAGACAATCAGCATCATGCTTGGAGGAAGCACGTTGTAGAGCGTGAACTGCCTGGGCGTTGCCAAGACCCTAGCAGTTCCAACATAAGATTTTCATTTTGCTCGGCGGGGTTGATCACCGTCAACCGCCGCCGGAGAGTTTTTTCCGCTGCTCATCCCAGCTTTTCCATTAGAAGCCTTAGTCGAAGGACGAAGTCTCTTGGTTATGTAGCCCACAACAGAAGGTGGTGTTCGCTCGGAATCTCTACTCGAGAAACGATATAGAATTAAAGAAGGAGAAGATACACAACAAGATGTATAGGTTAAGATACCAATCAAGGGTGGTATAATGAAAAAGAAATTAATGTGTTGAAGAAGCCTCAAATTAGCAAAATTATTTATAGGAGAGGGCAAAACACTATGAAAAGTGTTAGAAGAAATCCCTTTGAAGGGTGGTATATAAAGAGAAACATAGATGCTCAAGATGAAATGCCCCATTAACACAAAGGTATCAATAAGGATAAAGAAGAAAGGCGAAAAAACATTAATATAATGTATAGAGTAGAAAAACAAAGCAATAAAGGTATTATTATTCCATATAGAAGAAAGATGTGAATAAAAGGTCCTAAAAACAAATGCTATGCAGCAACGTATTCCTAAGAAACTGAAATACATAGGATAAAGAAAAAGAAGAAAGTCGGCATCATGCTTTGAAATAGCACGTTGTAGAGCAAGAACTGCCTGAGTGTTGCCAAGACCCTGACAGTTCCAGCAGAAAAGTGTCATATTACTCGGCGGGGTTGATCACCATCAACCTCCGCCGGAGAGTTTTTTGTGCTGCTCATCCCAGCTTTTTCGGTAGAAACCTTGGTCGAAGGACGAGGCCTCTTGGATTTGCTACCCTCATCGGAAGGTGGGGTTCGTTTGGTACCTCTATTGGAAGTAGTGGGACGAGTTACTCGAGTTACTCGTTTAGGAGTTGGGGCATTGTCCAGCCAAGCAGCTGCTTCCTGGAAATCAGGATCATTGGCAAGGTCTGATTCTAACTCTTGGAGGTCCGGTTCTAGCAAATTAAACTCATCGGTGTCGTCATGGTTTTCTGGTATTGGAGGAATGTTAGATTTATGTTTGGGGAAGGCCATTTGTATTGGTTGGTTCGAGCACTTACGGGCTTGCAGCCTACTAGCAATAGTTGGGAGAGATCGAGGACCTCTTGGAGAAAGTTTGGGGGGTACAATACCTGGAGCAGTCGTTTGGTCCTTGACTAGAGATGATGGCATAGGAGATGTGTCATTCCTATTAGCATTACCCTGTTGTGTTGCTGAAGTTTGAGAGGAAGTTGCCGGACACTGAGTGTTAGAAAGAGCGGTGTTTAAGTAGTGAATCCTCCCTCTTTGCGAGGGTTGTGAATCCTTTTTCTTAGGTACATAGCGAAGCCAGTCGCCATATTGTAGATTTTCAAGGCGGGCATCGACAAGAACAGGACAGAAGTCCGTTGAGTGACCGACTTTACCACAACAATGACATATTGTGGGAAGACGCTCACATTGAAGAAAGCAAAACTTAGTGGATGCCCCCCCCCCCCCGCCAATGGCAACACAGCGCCTAATCGGCTTGGAAGCATCTAATGTTAATCCTACTCGGAGGTAGTCTATCATATTGAAATCGATCTTCCTGGTGTTGATTTTTGTAACTGTTCCAATTAAAGCCCCAAGAGATTCTCTAGTGCGATGGGCGGATTCCTCAGAAGCAAGAAGGACATGGGGGATGTTATAAATACGTACCCAAATATTCATAGTATGAAAAGGGTGATCGTCTAGACTGGTGTTGGGGTTGTATTGCGCAAGGGCGAGCCATTCATCCTTATAAGTCCAAGGTCCCCTGGCCAGGATATCAGCTTTAGTTGTCTCATCTTTAAATCGGATGAGAAACAGATGTGGTTTCACAATACTCATGGAAACAATCTTAGCCGGAGTCCAAATTCTAGTAAAAGCTTTGACGATCACTTGGTCGTCTATGTCTTTGGAAGTGCGAAGGTTCCCTAATAGGGTGGATTGTGCGTCCTCCTCAGAAGAAACCCAAGAAATACTGGGTTGAAAAATAGCAGATTGTTCATCTGTAGTGAATTGAAGATTTCTAAGTTGTTGAAGAAAAAACTTAGAATCCATTGAAGAGATGTTATGAAGGGTGAAAGAACGGTTGAAAAAGAAAAGAAAAGAGGGGAGGTTCGGCCAAGGGGGACGTGGTAGGCGTAAGAATAATGTAATGAGCCATTGAAATTTTAACTGAGTAAAATACTCTAAAATTGAAATTAAGTAGTATAATCAGATTAAGAAGCCTATAATTAAATATTTGACCTCATAAAATTTGAATTAATTTTATTTTGTGACCGTTTTGTTGGTTTTAAAGTGTGCATTTCTGATTGAGCTTTACCATAAAACAATTGAAATTTTAACAGAGTAAAATACTCTAAAATGGAAATTAAGCTGTATAATCAGATTCAGAAGCTTATAATTAAATATTTGAACACAAAAATTTGAATTAATCTCAATTTTGTGATTGTTTTGTCGGGTTTAAAGCGTGCATTTCTGATTGGGCTTTAGAATAAAACAGTTGAAATTTTAACTGAGTAAAATACTCTAAAATTGAAATTAAGCTGGTTTAATCAGATTCAAAGCCTATAATTACATATTTGAACTTCTAAAATTTGAATTAATTTTATTTTGTGACCGTTTTGTTGGGTTTAAAGCGTGCATTTCTAATTGAGCTTTACCGTAAAACGATCAAAATTTTAACTGAGTAAAATAATCTAAAATGGAAATTAAGCTGTACAATCAGATTCAGAAGCCTATAATTAAATATTTAAACTCAAAAATTTTTAATTAATCTCAATTTTGTGATTGTTTTGTTGGGTTTGAAGCGTGCATTTCTGATTGGGCTTTAGAATAAAACAGTTGAAATTTTAACTGAGTAAAATACTCTAAAATTGAAATTAAGCTGGTTTAATTAGATTCAGAAGCCTATAATTACATATTTGAACTCATAAAATTTTAATTAATTTTATTTTGTGACCGTTTTGTTGGGTTTTAAGCGTGCATTTCTGGTTGAACTTTACCGTAAAATAATTGAAATTTTAGGTGAGTAAATACTCTAAAATTGAAATTAAGCTGTATAATCAGATTCAAAAGCCTATAATTAAATATTTGAACTCATAAAATTTGAATTAATCTCAATTTTGGGATTGTTTTGTCGGGTTTAAAGCATGCTTTTCTGATTGGGCTTTAGAATAAAACAGTTGAAATTTTAACCGAGTAAAATACTCTAAAATTGAAATTAAGCTGGTTTAATCAGATTCAGAAGCCTATAATTACATATTTGAACTCATAAAATTTGAATTAATTTTATTTTGTGACCGTTTTGTTGGGTTTTAAGCGTGCATTTCTGATTGAGCTTTACCGTAAAATAATTGAAATTTTAGGTGAGTAAAATGCTCTAAAATTAAAATTAAGCTATATAATCAGATTCAGAAGCCTATAATTAAATATTTGAACTCATAAAATTTGAATTAATCTCAATTTTGTGATTGTTTTGTCGGGTTTAGAGCGTGCATTTCTTATTGGGCTTTAGAATAAAACTGTTAAATTTTAACTGAGTAAAATACTCTACAATTGAAATTAAGCTGCTTTTATCAGATTTAGAAGCCTATAATTAAATATTTGAACACATAAAATTTGTTTTAATCTCATTTTACAACTGTTTTATAGACTTTAAAGTGTGCATTTCTGATTGGACTTTACAGTAAAACAGTTGAAATTTTAACTAAGTAAAATACTCTAAAATTGAAATTAGGCTGTATAATCAGATTCAGAAGTCTATAATTAAATAATTGGAATCTTAAATTTTGAATTAATTTTATTTTGTGACCGTTTTGTTGGGTTTAAAGCGTGCATTTCTGATTGAGCTTTTCAGTAAAACAATTAAAATTTTAACTAAGTAAAATATCCTAAAATTGAAATTAAGCTGTATAATCATATTCAAAAGCCTATAATTAAATAATTGAACTCTTAAATTTTGAATTAATCTCAATTTTGTGAATGTTTTGTCAGGTTTAAAGCATACATTTCTGATTGGACTTCACAGTAAAACAATTAAAATTTTAATTGAGTAAAATACTGTAAAATTGAAATTAAGATGTATAATCAGATTCAGAAGCCTATAATTAAATATTTAAACTCATAAAATTTGTTTTAATCTCATTTCATAGCCGTTTTGTTGAGTTTAAATCGTGCATTTCTAATTGGTCTTTACAGTAAAACAATTGAAATATTAACTGAGTAAATTTCTCTAAAATTGAAATTCAGTAGTATAATCACATTCAGAAGGTTTGAACTCATAAAATTTGAATTAATCTCATTATAAAACCGTTTTGTTGGTTTTAAAGCGTGCATTTTCTGATTGAGCTTTATCGTAAAACAATTGAAATTTTAACTGAGTAAAATACTCTAAAATTGAAATTAAGTTGTATAATAAGATTCATAAGCCTATAATTAAATATTTAAACTCATAAATTTGAATTAATCTCAATTTTGTGACTGTTTTGTCGGGTTTAAAGCATGCAATTCTTATTGGGCTATAGAATAAAAAAGTTAAAATTTTAATTGAGTAAAATACTCTAAAATTGAAATTAAGCTGGTTTAATCAGATTCAAAAGCCCATAATTAAATATTTGAACTCATAAAAAAATTTAATCTCATTTTACGACCGTTTTATTTAGTTTAAAGTGTGCATTTATGATTGGACTTTACAGTAAAACAGTTGAAATTTTAACTACATAAAATACTCTAAAATTGAAATTAAGTTGTATAATCAGATTTAGAAGCCTATAAATAAATTTTTGAACTCATAAAATTTGAATTAATATCATTTTGATGCCGTTTTGTTGGGTTTAAAGCGTGCATTTCTGATTGAGCTTTACCGTAAAACAATTGCAGTTTTAACTAAGTAAAATACTCTAAAATTGAAATTAAACTGTATAATCAGATTCAGAAGTGTATAATTAAATATTTGAACTCATAAAATTTGAATTAATTTTATTTTGTCACAGTTTTGTTGGGTTTAAAGCGTGCATTTCTGATTGAGTTTTACCGTAAATAATTGAAAATTTAATTGAGTAAAATACTCTAAAATTGATATTAGGCTGTATAATCAGATTCAGAAGTCTATAATTAAATAATTGGAATCTTAAATTTTGAATTAATTTTATTTTGTGACCGTTTTGTTGGGTTTAAAGCGTGCATTTCTGATTGAGCTTTTCAGTAAAACAATTAAAATTTTAACTAAGTAAAATATCCTAAAATTGAAATTAAGCTGTATAATCATATTCAAAAGCCTATAATTAAATAATTGAACTCTTAAATTTTGAATTAATCTCAATTTTGTGAATGTTTTGTCAGGTTTAAAGCATACATTTCTGATTGGACTTTACAGTAAAACAATTAAAATTTTAATTGAGTAAAATATTGTAAAATTGAAATTAAGATGTATAATCAGATTCAGAAGCCTATAATTAAATATTTAAACTCATAAAATTTGTTTTAATCTCATTTTATAGCCGTTTTGTTGAGTTTAAATCGTGCATTTCTAATTGGTCTTTACAGTAAAACAATTGAAATATTAACTGAGTAAATTTCTCTAAAATTGAAATTCAGTAGTATAATCACATTCAGAAGGTTTGAACTCATAAAATTTGAATTAATCTCATTATAAAACCGTTTTGTTGGTTTTAAAGCGTGCATTTTCTGATTGAGCTTTATCGTAAAACAATTGAAATTTTAACTGAGTAAAATACTCTAAAATTGAAATTAAGTTGTATAATAAGATTCATAAGCCTATAATTAAATATTTAAACTCATAAATTTGAATTAATCTCAATTTTGTGACTGTTTTGTCGGGTTTAAAGCATGCAATTCTTATTGGGCTATAGAATAAAAAAGTTAAAATTTTAATTGAGTAAAAGACTCTAAAATTGAAATTAAGCTGGTTTAATCAGATTCAGAAGCCTATAATTAAATATTTGAACTCATAAAAAAAATTTTAATCTCATTTTACGACCGTTTTATTTAGTTTAAAGTGTGCATTTATGATTGGACTTTACAGTAAAACAGTTGAAATTTTAACTACATAAAATACTCTAAAATTGAAATTAAGTTGTATAATCAGATTCAGAAGCCTATAATTAAATATTTCTGATTGAGCTTTACCGTAAAACAAATGAAATTCTAACAGAGTAAAATACTCTAAAATGGAAATTAAGCTGTATAATCAGATTCAGAAGCCTATAATTAAATATTTGAACTCAAAATTTTTTAATTAATCTCAATTTTTTGATTGTTTTGTCGGGATTAAAGCGTGCATTTCTGATTGGGCTTTAGAATAAAACAGTTGAAATTTTAACTGAGTAAAATACTCTAAAATTGAAATTAAGCTGGTTTAATCAGATTCAGAAGCTATAATTACATATTTGAACTCATAAAATTTGAATTAATTTTATTTTGTGACCGTTTTGTTGGGTTTAAAGCGTGCATTTCTAATTGAGCTTTACCATAAAGCGATCGAAATTTTAACTTAGTAAAATAATCTAAAATGGAAATTAAGCTGTATAATCAGATTCAGAAGCCTATAATTAAATATTTGAACTCAATCTTTCACCAGCTAACTCGGCATCAAAGTTGAGCTTCTTGATTACCCAATAAACCTTATGCTCTAGCTCGACCGGGAGGTGACATGCCTTGCCATAGACTAACTTAAATGGAGACAACCCTAGGGGGTTTTGAAAGCTGTTCGGTATGCCCACAAAGCTTCATCAAGCTTTGGTGACCAATCCTTCCTTCTTGGATTCACCACTTTTTCCAAAATTTGCTTGATTTCACAGTTGGAAACCTCGGCTTGCCCATTGGTTTGGGGATGATATGCCCTGGCAATTTTGTGTCGCACCCCATATCTTTGTAATGCCTTGGCAATCAACTTGTTGTCAAAGTGGATGCCTAGCCCTTGGCGTGCCAAATCTTGTGAAAATGTCATTGTGAAAGAACTTAAGCATGGTCTTTGAATCGTTCCTTGGCGTCGCAATGGCTTCTACCCACTTGGATACATAGTCCACTGCCAAAAGGATGTATAAGTCTCCAAATGAGGATGAGAATGGTCCCATAAAGTTTATGCCCCACACATCAAACAACTCTATCTCCAAAATATTTTGTCGTGGCATTTCATGACGTCTGGAGATATTCCAAGTTCTTTGACATCGATCGCAGGCTTGGTAAAATGCCTGGGCATCTTTGAATAAGGTATGCCAATAAAAACCTGATTAGAGGACCTTAGCAGCAGTCCTCATACCTCCGAAGTGTCCACCACACGGGCCTGTATGACAGTGATGCAGAATAGCTCTTTGCTCCTTTTCCGGCATGCATCTTCGGATAATTTGATCGGCACAACGCTTGAACAGATATGGCATCCCAGAAATAGAACCGTACGTCATGTCTGAATTTCTTCCTTCCCTGGCTAGTCATGTCAAAAGGCAAAATACCACTAACAAGAAAATTAACAAGGTCAGCGTACCACGGAATTGTCGTGGCATAAAGGATTTTCTCATCGGGAAATTCATCTTGTATTTCAATTTTGTCATGACCTTAGTGCCTATCAATGAGCCTAGGTTTAGCACCTCAAATTCTTGCAACAGCAGTATCCATCAAATGAGCCTAGGTTTAGCATCCTTTTTAGTCACTAAGTACTTAATTGTTGAGTGATCGGTGTGAACAATGACCTTAGTGCCTATCAAGTATGACCTACACTTGTCAAATGCAAATATCACGGCAAGTAGCTCTTTCTCTGTGGTAGTGTAGTTAAGTTGTGCTTCATTTAAAGTACGGCTAGCATAATAAACAACATGAAAAATTTTACCTCGACACTGCCCCAAGATTGCTCCAACGGCGTAGTCGCTTGTATCGCACATCAAATCGAACGGTAAGGTCTAATCTGGGGGAACAACAATTGGTGCAGTGATCAGGCTTCGCTTCAGGTCTATGAAAGCGCCATGACATTTTTGATCGAACACAAAAGGCTGATTCTGCTGCAACAACATGCACAAGGGCTTGGAGATCTTGGAGAAATCCTTTATGAATATTCGATAGAATCCCGCGTGTCCAAGGAAACTTCTTATGCCCTTAACATTTGCTGGCGGTGATAACTTCTCGATCTTAGCTTTGTTTACCTCAATGCCTTTGTGTGAGATTTTATGGCCCAGCACAATACCTTCTATCACCATGAAGTGACATTTCTCCCAATTCAGCACAAGGTCAGCTTCTTCACATCGCTTCAGGACCTTTGCTAAATTGCCAAGACAATTCTGGAAACTGTCTCCAGAAACAAAGAAATCATCCATGAAAATCTCAAGAGTCTTCAACCATATCAGAGAAGATAGCTTGTATGCAGCGCTGGAAAGTTGTCGAGGCATTACACAATCCAAAGGGCATCCTTCGAAAAGCGTAAGTGCCATAAAGACAAGTGAATGTAGTCTTCTCTTGATCCTCCGGTGCTATAGCTATATTTGATTATACCCCGAATATCCATCCAAGAAACAATAGAAAAGCGATCCAACATTTGGTCGATCAAGGGTAGAGGAAAGTGGTCCTTCTTCGTAGCCTTGTTGAGCTTGCGATAGTCCATACAAATCCTCCATTTGGTCACTACGCGCGTCGACAATAGCTCATTGTCCTCATTGCTCACCACGGTTGTGCCTCCCTTTTTGGGCACACACTGAACTAGACTTACCCATGAACTGTCCGATATTGGGTAAATAATTCCAGCATCAAGCCATTTGAGAATATCCTTCATAACAACTTGCTTCATAATGGGGTTGAGTCTACGTTGTGGCTCCACAGATTTGCCATGGCATTCTTCCAGAAGAATCTTATGCATACAGATAGTAGGACTAATCCCCTTTAAATCTGCCATGGTCCATCCTATTGTTCGTTTATGCTGTGACAAAACAGCAAGTAGACTTCTCTCTTGATCAGAATTTAGATTTGCAGAAATAATAACAGACAGGGTCTCGTTTTCACCCAGATAAGCATATTTCAAATGCTGTGGAAAAATCTGCAGCTCCAACTTTGGTGCATCGAGTAACGAAGGCTTTGGAGGACTGAATTCCTTGAAATCAAGAGGTTCAAAGCTCGAATGATTTCTAGCTATCAGCAAACTAGATTTATGTTCTTCCAATGAAGATTACCTAGCTTATTCCTCTCCTCCATTCATGTGCTCTTCATACTCATCTAGTTGCACAAAATTGCTGTGAAAAAAATGATCAGCTTCCGTTAATAGCTCATAATCTGCTTCTAAAATGCTCCGACATTCTTCAGAATCATCCATGTACTTGAGAGAACTGTTGATGTTCACGGTCAATCATTGATTTGCTACATGCATTGTAAGCTCACCCTTCTAACAATCAATGAGAATTCGACCGATTGCTAGGAAAGGTCTCCCTAAGATAATGGGTGTATTAGCATCAGCCTCACAATCAAGTATAAGGAAGTCGGCTGGAAACACGAATTTGTTCACCCTCACTATGACATCTTCAATCTTCCCCTCATGTCTCACATGGGAACGATCGGCTAGTTGCAATATGACGGATGTTGGTCTCGCATCTCCCATGCCAAGCTTCACGAAAATAGACTTGGGCATCATATTTACACTCGATCCAATATCACAGAGTGCTTTTCCAATGAACTTGTCTCCAATGGACACGGAATAGTGAAGCTGATCTTTTTTTTTCAACGGTAGTGTACTCAAAGCAGAGCAATACTCTTTTGTCGTGGCAATTGTCTCAAACTTCTCCACCTTACGCTTCTTTGTGACTATCTCCTTAAGAAATTTAGCGTAGGTGGGCATTTGGTCAATTGCCTCCAAGAGTGGGACATTTATGTATAACTGATCCAATTTATCAACAAACTTTTTGAACTGGATTTCATCGTTGTGCTTCTTCAGCCTCTGGGGAAAGGGTGGTGGGGTCTAAATTCTTCCACTAGTGGTACAGGAACTGTTTTTGCCGTGGCATTTCTACTCGCTCCTTCGGCAGGTTCCTTCGTCAAACCTTCCTCCTTGTCCTTTTTCTCGAGAATTTGCTCAGGCATTTCTTCTTGCATAGGTTCGGGTAGGGAATACTCAGATTTCTTCACCCCAAACTTATCTTGCTGATTAAGTTGAGTGCCACTTCTTAGTGTGATTGCGTTACATTGCTCTTTACCATGCGGCTTAGTGACTTCAGTATCACTCGGCAGAAGTCTAGGATGATGCTCCTGTAATGTTATGGCAATTTGGCCATCCCGACTTTCCAGATTTCGCAACGAAGCACTATGGCTTTGTAGTAGAGTTCCTTGGTTCTTGATAGCTGTTGTATGCTCTTGAAGCATCGTCTTGGTACTTAGAATAAATTATTGCATAGTTGCCTCCAAAGAACTGGTATTTGATGATGATGATGCCCCCTTGTTCTGATTATGCCAGGGCATATTCGCTTGAAACTGCTGGGGCTTGTTGTGATTCCGCACTGGGGAATTAAGATTGTTGGTTCCTTGATTTCCCCATGAAAAATTTGAATGTTGTCGTCATCCTGGATTATAGGTGTTTGAGTAGGGATTGTTGTTTCTTCGGTTGTAATTGCTCACATAATTGGCTGTCTCATAGTTTCCTGGGCACTCGCTCTCAAAATGATTCTCATGGCATAATAGACATGCTGAACTGGCCATCTTCACTTCCTTCACTTCGTTGGAACGTTGGATGCTCTGCAACATGTTGGTGATAGCTGAGAGTTGGGCGGATAGTGAATCTTTAGCATCAAGCTCGAATGTTCCTTGCGCCTTCCTCCTGGTTCCAAGTCTTGTAGAAGGAAATTGATAATCATTGTTGGCAGTTCTATCAAGTATGTCAAATATGCCTCCTCGTATGATTTGTCTAACAAAGTTCCATTTGCCGAGGCATGTAGCATCATCCTAGTAGGTACATTGACTCCGTTGTAGAACATCACAACTTGAGTCCAATCTTAAAATCCATGATTTGTACACTTGCAAAGCAATCCCTTGTATCGATCCCAACATTCACACATCGACTCGTTGTCACCTTGTCGAAAAGAAGCTATGTCATTTCTAAGCTGAGTATTGAGATTCGGAGGATTATACCGCAGCAAAGAGCTCTTGCATAGATCAGCCCATAAATCCATCGATCCGGATGGTACTCCACTCAACCATCCCCTTGCTCAGCCGCATAAAGAATAAGGGAATAACTTGAGCTTCAAGAATTCTCATGAAACTCCTTGTTGACGGAATGAGTCACAAACTTCTAAAAATGCTCGAATATATTATCTTGCGTCTTCATGCACCATTCCTCTAAATTGCCCAATCGAGTTTAGCATATTGAACATAACAGGCTTAAGTTCGAAATATGTAGCTGTAATTTCTGGTGCCACGATGCCAGGATTAAAATCATCCAAGATAGGATTTAAATGATCCCTAATAGCTCTCGGTGGAGGTGCATTTGCCCCGACATTTTGAACTACTGGGTCTTGCATTGCTGGTGGGTCTATAGCTCTACGCTGATTACGTCGTCTTTGTTGAAACAAACGCTCAATTTCAGGCACTATAGGATAGAGAGGTCCGTCAGTAGATGATATAAAATACAGCGGGATAGATGGTGGTGGTATGATGTTGGTTAGATTTGTCCTTGGCACCCTCCTAATCGCAATTGAATAGGCAAACACCTACAAACGAAACGAATCTCTCCGGTGAATTGATGGTATTTTGTTGTCCTAGGCACCCTCATATCCGTAATTAGATAGACAAACACCAAAATCGGCTCTAACTCACCCTCCTAAACGCGATTGCTTAGGCAAGCGAGAGTGTGAAGATAATCTCCCTCATAAAAAACTTGAAGTACTTATGTTGAAGAAGACTTCTAATAAGAAAAATAGCAAGATGACAACCTTGCAAATAAAATGGCCCAAGGCCAAGAGTTTTATAACTCAACAATTCATATTCTTCATGTCTTTTACAAGAGAAGAGGTTGTCCCCTTTTATAGTCTAAAAGAGATCTTACAATTACCTAAAAGATAGCTAATCAATCCCTAAAAATCATAATTTTGATAGCTTACTAGAATATATCCCCTAAAATCAGCTTATGGATAGCTAATCAAAAGGATCCTAGAGAATAAAATAAAATATTAATAATAATGGTCAAATCTTCATAATCTAGCATTGAATTAATTTATTTTAATGTCTAATTCACCCAAAAGCTTTATATATTAGCTTTTGGGCTGAATTTTACAAAATCTCATAACAATCCCGTATCTAGATTTCTGCATGCGCAATCTTGAATAAAATGAACATATCTTGAGCTTCCGATGTCCGATTGATGCGTTTCAAGATGCGTTTTAAGATGCGTTGAAAAGGTAACTGAATGACGGTCAATTTGTTAGAAGACAACTCTGCCCATAAATGCACGGATCCAATCCGAAAAATCCTCTCAAGTTGGCTGATTTTCCAGACTTTACCAACATATTTAGCTTTCTGCTCGATGTGCATTACTTTCGCTCACTTATGCATGTATCAGTAGACCTTCTGGACATACACTAAAAAGACAAACAAATAAAACAAGTAAAACTAAACTAATAAAATAAACTAAGTAAAACGAAAATGCTAAAACAAAAATGAAAAACTTTACTCTAAATAGATCCCCGACAACGGTGCCAAAAACATGGTGTGTTCTGTGTAGTGCTATAAATGATGTATGTGAACATACATATATGTGCAAGTATACACAGTCATACAATTAATAATCGGGTGAGTGAGTATCGTTCCCACGAGGATCTAAGGTAAAGTGCAAGGTAATTTTGTCAAGGCAAAAAGGTGTTACTAACTAAAAAGGAAAAACAAGGGAAAAGATATAAACAAGAGAAAATGGATATGTACGGGTGAGGTGTTGTGTAGAAATGCTATGGCAATTCTAGAATGCAAGCAACTAAAATATGCCACGGCAAAGTGGAATGGAAGATGATGGCAAGGTGGATGTATGAAAGTGATATGTGGAGTGGAAAGCAGTGTGATTGCAAGATAACAAGTAAAACAAAGAAATCAGTTTGTAAATGCTGAGGCAATAACAGGATGCAAAAACACGTTAAGCAATATGGTGTATTATCCCTCTATTGATAAACTCTCTCGGGAATGACTGGTGGAAGCTCCTATGGACGTCTCACCCCTTACTCCTACCTAACATATAGCTACTACGGTGTATATCTACTCGACAGAGGTTTCTAAACTAATCCCGCTCTTCTGAGTCATAGTAACCTGACAGACTAAAATGCTATGGCATCTCGTGTCACTCGAGTAGCACTAGTCTATCGATAAAGCACACTCCTTTTAGTCGTTGAAACCCTCATCTACGCCTCTTCCGAGTGCTCTAGGCTTAGATTAGGCCCTATTTTCAGTCTAGAACCCATTGCTCACGTAGATCCTCCCTTAGCTCCTTTCGATGATCTAAAGATCTATAGCTACGCCTCTTCCGAGTGCTCTAGCATGCACCTAAACACGGGACACTTCCGTGCCTCTTACAATGCATAGATGATTATCAACAATGAGCAAAGCAAATATACAAACACATAGAAGGCAATATATTAATAAAAACAAAAAATAATCATAAACAGAAGCAACCACCTAGACAAAGCTCACATGGTGGTGCAAAATGTTGAAAGTAATATCATCCACATAAAACCTTAAACATTTAACAATTATCCTCATAAAATATGAAAAATAAAGCAAGGGAAGGAGGACTAGAAGACATCCTCGGTTGTGCAGGCCGCCGGCTTCTTCAACCACCACGAGACGCCTTGGTGTGCTAGCCCCTTCCGGGTGCCTAGCACACCACTCCCTTTGAGCTCTATCAACGGAGGTCCCTTCGGATGGAGTTTGGAGGAGAAAGGTGGTGGCTTTCCACCGCCGCAAAACCGCTCCAAAGGTCCTCTTTTTCTGTGTTTTTGTTCCTCAAAAATGCCCTCCTTTTCTTGTAGGTCACCATGTCTTTAAAAAGGGTGAAAAACCCTAGAAGATAGTAAAAATCCCATTTCTACCCCCTTCACGTGATGGCATTTCTGCAGGGCTAACAGTGGTGACAGTGGTCCCCTACTGAGGTGGCTCGCAATCAGGCAATATTGGCTGTGGTCCCCTACCGAGGTGGCTGTGGCCAGGCTGTAATGGCACCAGCTGGCACTCTTATCAAAATATCTCTTTATCTTCTAGCTTAGCACAGGAGTCCTCCATCTTTGCCATGGCATTTTCCCATCGCTATACTTTTGTGAATGCCATGACAAATTGCCTCAACTTCCATTTTTGCTTTACCTGTGCAACACAACCGAAAAGAACTACCTTTTCCATTAAATAGAACCTACTACCACATAAAAATGCTAAGGCATAACTAGAAGATTACATGCAATGTTATGAACCTAAATGCAACTAAATGAACCTATATGAGCCTAAAGACACTCAATAACTTAAGTAAAAAGGCCTAAAATATAGCCTTTTTGCGGAGTTATCAGTATCCGACCATGCCATGAAGATGAAGTGTAAACCGTAACGATCCTAGTGTAGCGAAGCACTTGTTTGAAACCTCTTTTTGTGTAGCGAAACACTGATTTGAAACCTCTGTCTGTGGTAGAAGCATCAAGTATTATATGTTTCCATATACAGATAAGTAGGGTTTTCAGGGTTTTTGATACGCTCCAACTCTCCAATGGTTGTTGTAGAGAGAAGCTTTGATTGTCTCGACCGTGATTGCAAGCAAGCCTTGATCCTCATACGCGTTCCTTTTTTTTTTTATGAAGAAAAGACGGTGAAATGGTGTAAAGAGGGTTGCAGAAGTATAAGGTATATGTGTAATTGGTAAGGGATGGTTGGGTGATATTTTGGTTAGGGAAATAAATGGAAAAGGTGATAGTGAAGGCTAGGGAAGTCGATTAAGGTGATGGACGAAAGGGTTAGGATAAAATGTATGGAAGGTGGTAAAGAAATAGTATTCAAAGGTAACAAAAGTAGAACTGATAAGAGGGCTCCTTGTTGAGGACGCCTTCTTGATTGTTTCGGATCTAGGATTGAAGTAAGATGTCTCCTGCAATAAGCATGGCTGCAAATTGGTGTTTAAAAGGGCTGAAAAATATAGGTAGACAGAATGTAGAAGATGAAGGCTCGGAGAAGTTGACAATGGTGGAACGTTGAAAGTATTGGTTTGGTTATGGCTAGGTTTGGTCTTTGGTGAGGTGACTGGTGAGAAATGAAGTTTCTGACAAGGTTGAAAAATAGGATGCAAGGGGTAGTACGAAAATGAAATAAAAACAAGGAAAAGAAATAAAATGAAACAAACTCCAAGGATGAACTCGAACAATCTGTTGAACGAACCCGAACCTTATCTTGAACTTGCTTCAGACGGACTTGGACCCTTCGATTATCTACAACCGAGAACCCAAAGTATCAAAGGGGTTGACCACGCAAGCAACGAACTTGAGAAGTCAGAAAGTTCTCAAAAGAACCGAAATGAGAGAAATTCTCACAAAAGTAAATTTCATTCAAATTGTCTTTTCTCCTTTACAAAGTATACATATATATAGGCTAGTACAAGGGAGTTGGCGCCTAGAATACTTGGCCAGAATTGAATTGGAAGTTTCAGATGAGTGGCTGAAATGTAAGCACAATTAACATGTGTTAATTATGTTAAATGTGGATGAGAAAACTACTCATCCTTATCCTTTGTGGCCGGCTGGTTTTGGAGGGAGGGAAGACTGAATTTCAAACATTTAACACATGTGTTTTATGTGTGAAATTCAAAGGAAATAACTCCTTGTCCTTATCTTACTTTGACGCCAACTTCAAGGAGGGAAATCTTGAAATTTGAATCTGCCACATGCCATGCACATGCACATGCTTGGAATGGATGGTGGACGCCCCTCATGCTGGTCACATGACCATGACACACTCTCCCACGTGGAGGACACCTTTGAGCTATCCCGGGACTCACCAGCTTGAGTTGAGCTAGTAGAGCTGGAGTTGAGCTGAATGGAGCTGAGTTGAGCTGAATTCAGCTAGCTGAAGTGTTGAGGATTAGTTGAGCTGAAACGAGCTGCTAGAAATCCATTGAGCTTTTCCCGAGCTAAGGTGAAGTCCTTCATTTGGTACTCTTCCTTGTGCCTATGAGAAAACAAAAGTTATACCATCATAAGTATTGTAAACTTATTAAAGAAAGTTAAAACAAGCTGAAAAACATAGTTATCATATTGGAAAACATGTAACAAGCTAAAGAAACATGGTAAACATGATTATGAGCTTGTGTTCTTATTGAACTTATTGAAAACACACCTATTTACATGCTTAATAAACACAATACTAGCTTAAGTACTATATAGTTACAAGATGTTACACATCAGTATGTAACATAGTGTAAAGTTTATTCTCTAAGGCATATGCATTATTAAGGGATTCTGAGACTTGTAAACATTTAAGAATAAGAACTTCCCTGAATTGCTTAGCCTTTGATCGAGTGATGGGTCCTGATGGTAAGACCTCCGGATCAGCTGTTTGAGCTTGTGTAGATGTGCTCACATCATCCCCCCCTTCTTGAAAAGGATTTGTCCTCAAATCTGCAGAATCATTAAAAGGGGATAAGTCGGAAACATTAAATGTAGCACTTACATTGTATTCACCCGGCAAGTCCAACTTGTAAGCATTGTCGTTCACTTTCTCAACCACTTGAAAAGGACCATCTCCTCGTGGTAACAGCTTGGACCGTCGTTGGGTTGGAAAACGTTCCTTTCGGAAGTGAATCCAAACCCAATCTCCAACATCGAAGGTAACTCGCTTACGTCCTTTGTTCGCTTGCTTCTCGTATTGTTGAGTCCTTCGTTCAAGGTTATCTTTAACCTGTTGATGCAACTTCTTTACATAATCAGCCTTGGATTGTCCGTCCCTATTCGTCACTTGTTCATATGGCAAAGGCAACATATCGAGAGGAGTGATAGGATTAAATCCATAAACAACCTCAAAAGGTGACATTTTAGTAGCAGAATGAACGGCATGGTTATATGCAAATTCAACATGCGGCAAACAATCTTCCCACGTCTTAATATTCTTTTTGATGATGGAACGGAGTAAAGTAGATAAAATACGATTAACAACCTCAGTTTGTCCATCAGTTTGGGGATGACAAGTAGTAGAAAACATAAGTTTCGTACCTAATTTGCTCCAAAGAGTCCTCCAGAAGTGACTCAAGAATTTTACATCCCTGTCAGAAACAATCGACCTAGGAATACCATGTAAACGCACAATTTCCTTAAAGAACAAGTTAGCCACATTAACAGCATCATCGGTCTTATGACACGCAATGAAGTGTGCCATCTTTGAGTACCTGTCAACCACAACAAAGATACTATCTCTACCTGTCCTAGTCCTAGGCAATCCCAACACAAAATCCATAGATATATCAGTCCAGGGGGAGTCGGGAATAGGTAAAGGTAAGTACAAACCGTGTGGTAATACCTTCGACTTTGCTTTCTTACATGTCACGCATCGTTCACACATCCTTTCGACGTCTCGTCGCATCTTTGGCCAGAATAGGTGCTCCTTGAGAATGTGTAACGTCTTGGTGACTCCAAAGTGTCCCATAAGTCCTCCTTCATGAGCTTCTCGAATTAGGACCTCTCGAATTGACCCTTGAGGAATGCAGAGTCTTCCTTCTTTGAAAAGATAATCATCATGTCGATAAAATTTCTCATCTGCACCCTTTTCACACAATGTATATCTTTCTCCAAAATCAGGGTCAGTAGCATATAATTCTTTGATATAGGCAAACCCAATCAAATGAGAGTCTAAGTAATTCAGAAGTGCATACCTACGGGATAAGGCATCTGCTACAACGTTGTCTTTACCTTTCTTATATCGAATGACATAAGGAAAAGATTCTAGAAATTCAACCCACTTAGCATGCCTTTTATTCAACTTATGCTGACCTGTTATGTGCTTCAAAGCTTCGTGATCGGTGTGAATTACGAATTCTTTCGGTAAGAGATAGTGCTGCCATGTTTCAAGAGCTCGAATCAATGCATACATCTCTTTGTCGTACACTGGATAATTCAAGGTAGCACCACTTAACTTCTCGCTGAAATAGGCAATAGGTCGCTTCTCCTGTGATAAAACGGCTCCAATTCCTATTCCTGAAGCATCACACTCAATCTCGAACATTTTATCAAAGTTAGGTAAGGCTAACACTGGGGCCTTAGTCAAATAATCCTTAATTTTCAAGAAGGCTTCTTCCTGTTCATCACCCCAATTGAAGACTGAATTCTTCTTTATAATCCCGGTTAAGGGGGCGGTAATGGAACTGAAATTAGGTACAAACCGACGATAAAAACTAGCTAAACCATGAAAAGATCTAACCTGACTTATTGATGTCGGTCGAGGCCAATCCTGAATCGCCTTCACCTTTTCTGGATCGA
The DNA here is from genome assembly GCA_035048815.1 of Abelmoschus esculentus. NCBI lineage: Eukaryota > Viridiplantae > Streptophyta > Magnoliopsida > Malvales > Malvaceae > Abelmoschus > Abelmoschus esculentus. The sequence continues at coordinate 7,239,793 of JAUCBN010000051.1, read as the reverse complement.
CTTCCACACCCTGTGCAGTCACGATAAAACCAAGAAAGGTAACCTTATCAGTACAAAACATACATTTCTTCAGATTACCAAATAACCTTTCTTTTCTCAATGTGCCAAGAACATTCCTCAAGTGTTCCTCGTGATCCTGCAAAGACTTGCTGTATATAAGAATGTCATCAAAGTACACAACACAATATTTTCCAATGTAAGATCGTAAAACATGATTCATCAGACGCATAAAGGTGCTAGGTGCGTTAGTTAAACCGAAAGGCATCACTAACCACTCGTACAGACCCAATTTCGTTTTGAAGGCTGTCTTCCATTCGTCGCCTTCTCGCATCCGAATCTGATGATATCCACTCTTTAAATCAATTTTGGAAAATATGGTCGCACCACACAACTCATCTAGCATGTCATCAAGACGAGGAATGGGATGCCTATACTTGATGGTAATCTGATTCACCGCTCGGCAATCAACACACATTCTCCATGTTCCGTCTTTCTTGGGTACTAAAAGCACTGGTACAGCGCACGGACTTAAACTTTCCCGAATGTAACCCTTTTCCATCAACTCGGTGATTTGTTTTTGAAGTTCCTTTGTTTCTTCTGGATTACTTCGATATGCTGGCCGATTTGGAATGGTAGCTCCCGGAATGAAATCAATTTGATGTTCTATACCTCGAATAGGTGGCAACCCACTCGGTGTCTCATCCGGAAACACGTCTTCAAACTCCTGCAAAAGAGACGTAATAGATGTAGGCAAATCATTAGGAATATCAAATAACAAACAATACTCCTTATACATTAAAATAAGTAAAGTTTGTTGAGAGGAAAAACATTTCCTGATATCCTTGCCGCTCGCATATACGTTCGTCTTCTTCCTTTCTGTTTTGGCTTCCTCGACATTCTTTCTCAATCGAACCTGATCTTCTTGCACTTGACTCGGTGTCAAAGGTGCTAAGGTGATCTTCTTACCTGCATGTGTAAAAGAATATCGATTTGTAATTCCATCATGCAACGTACCTTTGTCGTATTGCCATGGACGTCCCAAAAGTAGGTGACACGCATCCATTGAGACGACATCACAAAGGATTTCATCTTTATACCTCCCTATGGTAAATGGTACCGAAACTTGTCTAGTAACTCGTACTTCTCCGCCATCATTTAACCATTGAAGACGGTATGGTTTGGGATGCTTCGTCGTCTTTAAGCCTAACTTATCAACCATGAAAGAACTTGCAACATTAGTACAACTACCACCATCAATAATGACAACACATACCTTGTCGTTAATGAGGCATCTAGTATGGAAGATGTTTTCTCGTTGCTGGTCGTCTTGTGTAGGTGTAGCATTTAGACTTCTTTTTATGACAAGTGCTTCACCGGTCATGTATGTATCCAAGGCATCATCCGCATCATCCTTGTCTTCCTCGTGTAAAGGTTCATGTTCTTCATTGTCGGATTCAGACTCAATCTCTCCGTTTTCTAATATCAACATAGTCTTCCGATTAGGACATTGGCTTGCAATATGTCCTCTTCCAAGACACTTAAAGCATTGAATATCCCTTGAGCGTTCTGGACGTTCTGGTTGTGCATTTTGCTTCCCACGCCCAACATCTACAATCGGGGCCTTTGGCTTGCTCGTTTCACCCTTCTCTTTGTTTTGAAACGGTACTTGTTTCCTGAAATTGTTAGAAGGATTGAAAACAGAATTGGAAGGAGGTCTGAAAGAATTATTACCTCGGGATGACGACATCTTTCTTCGTTGCTGCCTCTCAACCTTAATTGCCATTTGCACCATTTCGTCTAATTCGACGTAATGTTGCAATTCAACAGCATTGGCAATGTCGGTGTTCAAACCTGAAAGGAATCGCGCCATGGTTGCTTCTCGGTCTTCCTCAATGTTAGCACGCATCATGGCCATCTCCATGTCTTTAAAATAATCTTCGACGCTTCGATTTCCTTGTTTCAAAGTTTGTAACCTTTGAAATAGGTCTCGATGGTAATGGGATGGTACGAATCTCTTTCTCAAAATTCTTTTCATCTCTGCCCATGTATTGATTGGACCTTCACCGGTTCGTCTTCTACTTAGAATCAATTGATCCCACCAAATTAAGGCATAGTCAACGAACTCCATCGCTGCCAATCGAACCTTCTTCTGGTCAGAATAATTGTAGCAATCAAAGACGTGTTCCACCTTGCTTTCCCACGCAAGATATGCATCCGGATCTGATCGTCCTTGAAAAGGGGGTATGGCAACTTTGATGTTGTTCAAATTGTCATCCAGTTGTGCCTGGTGTTGTACACGCCTCCCATTTGTTCTAGGAGCATTCTGCCTCGGTTCTTGCACTTCTTCAACGTCATCATTGTTGTCATCATGGGAATTGTTTTGAGATCCCTCGATCTTGTCCATTCTCACGTGCAATTGTTCAATCTCTGATTGCACTACTCTTCGGACTTCTCGAAGCATGGCTTGCATCATAAGGCTTGGTTGAACGTCGTTTTGTTGTTGATCATCACGATCTCCATTTGAACCTGCCATTGTTAGTAAAGAACAAACAACACAAAATAAAATAAGGATAAATGGACCTCACAAAGTACACACACAAGATCCTCACAAGTTCACTCCAAAGAAAAATAAAAATGGCACTCCAACACTCGTGTTTCACTCGGGAATACTTGAATGGCTCTTTTGATTCCCCTTCTGATCTCACACACACAAATGCCTTTTACCACTCCTTCTCTCGTTATAAGTTCTTTAGAGGACTAGCGTAGACTTTCTTCAAATCTGTCACAAGTGTTAGTCTTTAACAACAACGGTTAGTGACAATCGAAATGTAAGGTTCTGTCCAAAACAAATTCGGTTAGTGTTAAATGGAAAGAAAAGTGATGTAAAGTAAGGTAAAGGTTAGAAAGAAAGAAAAAGAAAAAAAAAAATGGATTACTTACTACAAAGAAACACTTACTACTCTCCTTTCACCGAACAATCAATTCTTCATGCCCGGTTGATTATGGTAGTGTTTGATGCTGTAGAACACATTAAACTTGCATTTTCTTTCATCTTTTCAATACCATGAAGTGCTTTTCTTTCAACTATTGATATTCTGATTTTTTTTTGAATTTTCGAAATTTTTTTTTTTTAACTAGAGTTGACTTTGACTTTTTTTTTTTGACTTTTTTTTTTTTGTTTTTTGATTGTTTTTGCACTCACGAAGATGATTCTTACTTGTAATCCAACCTAGGCTCTGATTACCACATGATAAGAGGGCTCCTTGTTGAGGACGCCTTCTTGATTGTTTCGGATCTAGGATTGAAGTAAGATGTCTCCTGCAATAAGCATGGCTGCAAATTGGTGTTTAAAAGGGCTGAAAAATATAGGTAGACAGAATGTAGAAGATGAAGGCTCGGAGAAGTTGACAATGGTGGAACGTTGAAAGTATTGGTTTGGTTATGGCTAGGTTTGGTCTTTGGTGAGGTGACTGGTGAGAAATGAAGTTTCTGACAAGGTTGAAAAATAGGATGCAAGGGGTAGTACGAAAATGAAATAAAAACAAGGAAAAGAAATAAAATGAAACAAACTCCAAGGATGAACTCGAACAATCTGTTGAACGAACCCGAACCTTATCTTGAACTTGCTTCAGACGGACTTGGACCCTTCGATTATCTACAACCGAGAACCCAAAGTATCAAAGGGGTTGACCACGCAAGCAACGAACTTGAGAAGTCAGAAAGTTCTCAAAAGAACCGAAATGAGAGAAATTCTCACAAAAGTAAATTTCATTCAAATTGTCTTTTCTCCTTTACAAAGTATACATATATATAGGCTAGTACAAGGGAGTTGGCGCCTAGAATACTTGGCCAGAATTGAATTGGAAGTTTCAGATGAGTGGCTGAAATGTAAGCACAATTAACATGTGTTAATTATGTTAAATGTGGATGAGAAAACTACTCATCCTTATCCTTTGTGGCCGGCTGGTTTTGGAGGGAGGGAAGACTGAATTTCAAACATTTAACACATGTGTTTTATGTGTGAAATTCAAAGGAAATAACTCCTTGTCCTTATCTTACTTTGACGCCAACTTCAAGGAGGGAAATCTTGAAATTTGAATCTGCCACATGCCATGCACATGCACATGCTTGGAATGGATGGTGGACGCCCCTCATGCTGGTCACATGACCATGACACACTCTCCCACGTGGAGGACACCTTTGAGCTATCCCGGGACTCACCAGCTTGAGTTGAGCTAGTAGAGCTGGAGTTGAGCTGAATGGAGCTGAGTTGAGCTGAATTCAGCTAGCTGAAGTGTTGAGGATTAGTTGAGCTGAAACGAGCTGCTAGAAATCCATTGAGCTTTTCCCGAGCTAAGGTGAAGTCCTTCATTTGGTACTCTTCCTTGTGCCTATGAGAAAACAAAAGTTATACCATCATAAGTATTGTAAACTTATTAAAGAAAGTTAAAACAAGCTGAAAAACATAGTTATCATATTGGAAAACATGTAACAAGCTAAAGAAACATGGTAAACATGATTATGAGCTTGTGTTCTTATTGAACTTATTGAAAACACACCTATTTACATGCTTAATAAACACAATACTAGCTTAAGTACTATATAGTTACAAGATGTTACACATCAGTATGTAACATAGTGTAAAGTTTATTCTCTAAGGCATATGCATTATTAAGGGATTCTGAGACTTGTAAACATTTAAGAATAAGAACTTCCCTGAATTGCTTAGCCTTTGATCGAGTGATGGGTCCTGATGGTAAGACCTCCGGATCAGCTGTTTGAGCTTGTGTAGATGTGCTCACATCAAGAACTTATACTATGAAGCATAAACCCAACTTATAGTATGCTTTGAGGGTAGTATAGGACTTAGACCCTTAGGAAATAAGTTCCTAGAATCTTAAGTATGGGTGGCAAAGATAGGAGACGCCACAAACCTATATAATAGATTTGATAAGTCGATATAGTTCTAAAAAGAACAAGTTTGAGAGTAAACTCACAAAGTAATTTTGTATTGATCAAAGATGTGATTTACAAATGAATTTAAGTCCTATTTATAGTTTTCTAAGAGGTTTGGCCGAAATGGCCTTTAACTATTCGGATAACCATTCATTTGAATGGTGTCTCCCTCCAAATCTATTCGAAAAGATGTAACTTCTCGGTCCACCCTGCACTGTCTCCCTCCCGATATCGGATTGATGCGATTCAACATGCGTTGGAAAGATAAGAGATAGGGGAACAACTTTTCATGAAGATATTGAAACCCAGTTATGCTTGTATCCTGCTCGAAATCTGTCCATTGAAAAGTGCTACCTCTTTGTTTTGGTGCCCACTTCCTTTCCCTCCATGATCTTGGCACCTAATATGAATAATGGACGGACATGATGCTTGGTGACGGGTAGGTGACCTTCGGGTGTTGAGCTTGGAGTGATAGCTAGAGTTGAGGTGAGCTAATCGAGCTGGGAGTGAGCTGGATTGAACTGAGCTATCTAGCTGAAAGACTTAGCTAAAGTTTGAAGTTGAAATAAGCTAATCCAGGTTGCCTTTAGCAAAGTGAGCTGGTCCATCAGCTTCCTTATACTCTCTTCTAGTGTGAGGAGTGTTTTGGAGCTAATCCGAATCTCCTAAGGCCTCGTTTTGAATTATGCTTCATTTGAGCTTGTATGGGACTTGTGAGCTGACATGGAGCTATTCTTTAGTCCTTTAAGTACTGTAGGAGTGTTCCATGCATTTCCAAGCTCTTTTGAAGTTGGCTCCTTGTGTTTCTAGCATTGTCTTCCGTTTAGCTTCTTCTGAGCTGACTGAGCTGACACCGAGCTACTATTTACTCCTTGATCTATAGGTAAGTCCTATGAAGAAAACATAATAATGGAAATAATTAGAATACTTAAAATACTTAACATGAGTTTAGAACTAAGCTAAAACTTTAATCAACGTGGTTATATAACTATTCATTTTTATAGCTTAAGTAATATAACTCTTAAGTAGCTTAATATAAAGTATATAAAAGTAATAAATACTAAGATCAATAAGATAACTCTCCTTTGATCCCATGCGTGAAATGAAACATGAAAGCATGAGATAAATGAGCAGAAATGTGCACACATCATTTCCCTTCTTTTAGGCGATTTGTCCTCAAATCGAAAGGGTTTTCCAATGAATAATTCCTTGATGCAAGGGCGGTCAATTGCTTCAATGATGGAATAAATTGATGAAACTTTTGCTTGAAGTATAGGCCTCCGATAGGGTCATTTTCAAAGAGATCTTTCAGATATCCTTTTTCGAGATAGTCATTCACAACATGTTCCCTTTGGATCCTTCTCTCATACCTCTTGGAATCTCCATACCCCTGGGTGTAGAGACTTGTCCTTTGGATGTGTTGTTCTGAAGCATCACAACTGTTGGTGTATAGATATTTCCTTCGACTCGAACCATCACATCTCTTAGAATAGGTATTTGCAAAGTGTCTTTTGGTGAAGAATTGAACCACACTTTGACGTGAATCATCATTCCCTTTTCTGGATGTACATATCTTTTCAACAATTTTAAGCTTTGTACCTTTCCAAATGATGTCCCTTGAGTAGGTGGATATTGCTTGCTTAATTTCCTTGAAAAGATTGATTCTGTTGCACCAAATTATCTCAAAATGACAAAGGAATTTGTTATCATAGGATGTTATGATAATTCCTTTGCTGCAAAATACACCATCGTCAGAAAATAAGAAGTTATAAAAAAATATATGGAAATAACAAACCATGGTGGGTATTTTAAGGGTGTTGGCTGCTGAATTCTCTTCAAGATTGACAATTCACTTGGAATGTCAATGGTTGCAACTTTTGGATGGCACAAATACTTGTTCTTTGACCAAGAATGATTCTTCATCGTCTAACCATTGCAAATAATATGGGCTTGAATGATTGATCGTCTTGAGTCCTAACTTTTTCACCAAATAAGTGCTAGCAATGTTTGTAAAACTCCCACTGTCTATGATAACAGAGCACACTTTACCATTTACATGGCATCGTGTCTGAAAGATGTTTGATCGTTGTTGATCATCTAGCACGTCTTCGAACCTATTTTCTCTTTTTCCCAAGGATGATGGATTGTTGTAAGAATTTTGGGACATGGTTAGTGAAAATAAAAGAAAAAATATAGACCTCACAACAAACACAAAAAAATCCTCACGGTCTCTCCAAGGAAAAGAAGTTGTTACTCAAATCACTTGTGTTTGCACTTTAGGACTTAATGGCTTTTATTGTCCTCTTCTGATCTCACAACTCTCTTGCCTTTTACCACTCGAATTCTCATCACAAATTCTTAATAGAACTAAATTAAAACCTGTCAAAACTATTAGTATAGATGTTGTTGGAGTTTGGGCTACAAGATAAGGGTTAGGTTAGAGAAAAGAAAGAGAATGAAGAAATAAAAAAAGGAAGAAAAAGAAAGTGCAAGGACTAATATGAAACTTGTATAAGAATAGAATGAAATAACAAAGGAAAGATAGTACATTACTAAAAAACTTACTTACAAACCAATCGTGAACAATCAAACTTGAGGAACTTCTCCGAGTTGGTCATTTGCTTGTTTTGTGCTTCTTGCCTTCATTTCAAATGTGAATCTGATTTTTTTTGAACTTTTTTTTACTAATTCAGACTCTTTGAGAGAAATCTGAATTTGCAACTTCTCTCTCTTTTTTTTTGCAAATTTCAAAAATTCTCTCTTTTTTTATCAGAACTAAAATTCACAAGAAGGAGGCTTACTTGAATCTACCTTTGCTCTGATACCATATGATATGCTCCAACTCTCCAATGGTTGTTGTAGAGAGAAGCTTTGATTGTCCCGACCGTGATTGCAAGCAAGCCTTGATCCTTGTACGTTTTTCTTGTTTTTTGAAAAAGATAAGGGATGGTTGGGTGATATTTTGGTTAGGGAAATAAATGAAAAAGGTGATAGTGAAGGCTAGGGAAGTCGATTAAGGTGATGGACGAAAGGGTTAGGATAGAATGTATGGAATGTGGTAAAGAAAGAGTATTAAAAGGTAACAAAAGTAGAACTTATGCTATGAAGCATAAACCCAACTTATAGTATGCTTTGAGGTTGGTATAGGTGATACGAATCTGGTTGCGGAATATCCGAATTTGTATTTGTGATTGCCCGGTCGTGATTCTAGTAAGTAACTAAAATGAAAAATAGGAACTTTAAAATTAAACCTATAAGATGATATGAAATGGATAGATAATATAGTGAAATGGAATGATGATAAGATGGTTGTTGTGCTTAGCATGACGTATGGAAAATATGTATGTATGGAAGATGGAAGTGAAGAGAAGAAATGTAATTGATGGTGCGGTGTAAACAAAGGAGGAACCAACACTAAAAAGTGAAGACCCGTTCCTAAAGAGTTTTTAAACCGTGACTTAGGTGAAAGGCTAATGGATTGTGACCCTCTAGCTATAACAACTAGGAACCAGCAATATAAAAAGATGAAAAGGGATGAATGCCACAAGAACAATCTTTCAAACCAATAAAGTTCAAAAAGAACTATAAAAGAGAAACACTCTCAAGTTATAATATATGCCAAAAGTTGTCCCTTTTACAATGAAATGAGTGCCTATTTATAGGAGTAAGACAACAACAAATTGATTGGCCTAGACAAAGATTAAAGACTCATTATTCTAGTGTTAAAGGCCTATTAATTTGTAGGTTATCATATCTCCTATTGAAAGCCAGAAAGTTTGATCTAGAAGGATGAATGTGGACATTCTTAGGATGAATGTAGACATACATATCATCCACAAGTAGAAACCCTTGGGATGATGGTTGATTAAGTTTTCATTCATCCTCACTTAAGGGGCTATTATAAAGCATTGAATTCATCAATTGAATGTTCTCTTGAATTCTTGGAAGAAGCATCTTGTGACTATTCCCGTATTGAATTTCCAGCATGCACTGTCTTCAATAATTTAATCATATTTTAAGCTCTTGATATCGGATTGAGGTGATTCAAAGTCCGTTGGAAAGATAAGGAAGAGGAGAATAAGTTTGAAAAAGACCTCAAGACTCAAATATGCTCGTATCCAATCCAAAAATGGCAGACAAGTTGACTGATATTCCTTGAATTCCCTCCTTAAGTATTGTTTTAATTGTTGCCTTTACTCTCCCTTAAGTGGTGATAATGAAGACTTTTATTACATGTCTTTTCTTGCTTGCTTGCTGAAACTGACAGCCTTAAAGTGATGTAAAGACTCTCTTGAAAGCCTTAAAACCATTGCTGGAAATAACAACCTTCAAGTGGTGTAATTGCTCCATTGAATTGCATTGTAACCAATCAACCTTGATGTGTCTTCAAGGGTCTTTAATTGATGTAAATGCCTTGTCATTCCTGAGAATATGATCAGCCATTTGCTCCAAAAGAATATCTTAGATGAAATATATAAGCAAACATTAGATAACAACTTTATTCAATAAAAATGAAAGTGAATGCATAAAACAAATTTAATGAGCTAGTTTAATTAATGAAACTAGTTACATTGAATGATCTAGTTTAATTAATTAACTCACGCACTAAATTAACTCATAAACATAAGAGAACTAACATGCTTTAAGTGAACTATCATGCATTAATTAAACTAATAAACTTAATTGCACTACATGCTTAAATGATCATCAAGCATTATTTATTCATGCACACATGCTGAAACTAAATTTAAAAAACTTAAGAAAGAACTCATGCAAACTCATGCACAAGTAGGAGGTTGTATTGTTCCAACAAAGTTGGTGTTGCATTCTCTAATTTCCAGCCTTGAATAAATAGATTTCCCGTGGCCTCTTGGAATTTTATGGTTTTAGCATGAGTCATAGGTCCAATAGGAAATTCTTCTGGTTCATTGTTGGATGTGATCATATCATTCCCTTCCTCTAGAGAGCGATTTGTCCCCAAATCGTCACCTACATCAAATGGAGATAAATCCGCCACATTAAATGTTGCACTGACATTAAACTCACCTGGGAGGTCTAATTGATAGGCATTATCATTGATACGCTTGATCACTTGAAAAGCACCATCACCTCTAGGCATCAATTTTGATTTGCGTTGGACTGGAAATCTTTCTTTTCTCATGTGTAGCCAAACCCAATCTCCCGGCTCAAATATAATTCGTTTACGTCCCTTGTTAGCTTGTTGCTCATATTGCCTAGTTCTCTTTTCAATATTGTCCCGCACTTGTTGATGGAGTTTCTTGACAAATTCAGACTTGTTTCTTCCATCTTTATTCACAATTTGATCAGCGGGCAAAGGTAATAAATCCAATGGAGTTAAGGGATTGAAACCATACACTATTTCGATTGGTGACATTTTAGTGGCAGAATGAATGGATCGGTTGTAAGCAAACTCCACATGTGGAAAGCTTTCCTCCCATGTCCTCAAATTCTTTTTGATGATTATGCTCAACAACATGGATAACACCCGGTTCACCACTTCAGTTTGACCATCTATTTGTGGATGGCAAGTTGTGGAAAACAACAACTTGGTTCCAATCCTGCTCCATAATGTTCTCCAAAAATGGCTTAAGAACTTCACATCTCGATCAGATACGATAGTTCTTGGAAAACCATGCAATCTCATGATTTCCCTGAAAAATAAATTAGCAACATGTGAAGTATCATTAGTCTTATTACAAGGAATAAAATGAGCCATTTTAGAGAATCGATCCACTACTACAAAGATGGAATCTTTGTTATTCTTTGTACGTGGCAGCCCAAGTACAAAATCCATGGATATGTCTACCCAAGGTGCATTAGGAATAGGTAGTGGGGTATATAGGTCATGGGGCATGACTTTTGACTTGGCCTTTCTACATGTGATACAACGCTCACATAGCCTCTCAACATCTCGTTTCATCTTTGGCCAATACAAGTGCTCTTGAAGCATGTTCAACGTCTTTGCTACTCCAAAATGTCCCATTAATCCTCCACCATGTGCTTCCTTAAGGAGCAACTCTCGAATGGATCCTTGTGGAATGCAAAGCTTCCCTTTCTTGAATAGGTATCCATCATCTCTATAAAACTTATCATGTGCACCTTTCTCACAGATTTTGTATACTTCACCAAAATCATGGTCAAACTCGTATAATTCCTTAATGAAAGCAAAACCCAACAATTTAGAGTCTAAGGTGTTAAGAAGGGCATACCTACGTGATAGTGCATCAGCAACAATGTTTTCCTTACCCTTTTTATACTTGATCACATAAGGGAAGGCTTCAAGAAACTCAACCCATTTGGCATGTCTCTTGTTTAGCTTATGTTGACCCTTGATGTGCTTTAATGCCTCATGGTCTGTATGGATGATGAATTCTTTAGACCATAGGTAATGCTGCCAAGTTTCCAATGCCCGAATTAGTGCATACATCTCCTTATCATAGGTTGGATAATTGAGTGTAGCTCCACTCAATTTCTCACTAAAGTAGGCTATGGGGCGTCCTTCTTGAGATAAAATTGCTCCAATTCCTAAACCTGAAGCATCACATTCAACCTCAAAAACTTTGTTAAAATCAGGTAAAGCTAACAATGGTGCATTAATTAAACAATCCTTAATCAGGTTAAAGGATTTCTCTTGTTCTTCACCCCAAAAGAAGTTGGAATTCTTTTTAATGACTCCAGTTAAAGGAGCAGTTAAGGTGCTGAAATTAGGTACAAACCGACGATAGAAGCTTGCTAAACCATGAAAGCTTCTAACTTGGCTAATGCTTGTTGGTCTAGGCCATTCTTCAATTGCCTTAACCTTCTCTCTATCAACTTCTAATCCATCTGCACTCACAACAAAACCTAGGAAAACAACCTTGTTAGTGCAAAATATGCATTTTTGTAGATTAGCATAAAGTCTTTCATTTCTCAAAACATCTAACATTGACCTTAGATGCTGAACATGTTCATTCAAACTCTTGCTATAGATAAGAATATCATCAAAATACACTACACAAAACTTACCCAAGAATTGTCTAAGGATGTGATTCATTAATCTCATAAAAGTGCTTAGTGCATTAGTTAGACCGAACGACATAACCAACCACTCATATAATCCTTGTTTAGTCTTGAATGCAGTTTTCCACTCATCCCCTTCTCGCATTCGAATTTGATGGTAACCACTTTTAAGATCAATCTTAGAGAAGACTTTAGAACCACTAAGCTCATCTAACATATCATCTAAACATGGAATAGGATGACGATACTTTACCGTTATTTTGTTCACCGCACGACAGTCCACACACATGCGCCATGTACCATCTTTCTTAGGCACAAGTAGAACAGGTACTGCACAAGGACTAAGGCTCTCTCTAACATAATCCTTTTCTATCAAATCTGAAACTTACCTTTGTAACTCCTTAGTTTCCTCGGGGTTACATCGGTAAGCTGGTCGGTTAGGAATGATAGCACCAGGAACAAAGTCAATTTGATGCTCTATTCCACGAATTGGAGGTAGTCCACTTGGAATCTCTTCTGGAAATAGGTCTTCATATTCCTGCAACAATGAAATAATAAAAGATGGAAGATTTGGGTCAAGATCGTTAGTGCTTAGAAAACTCTCCTTGTACATAAGTATAAGAACCATCTTTTCCGAAAACAAATTCTTTCTTATCTCTTTTTCTTTAGCAAAAATGCTAACTCTCTTTTTCTTCTTCTTTTTCTCTCTGTTTTTTCCGCTCGGATGTTACCTCACTCTCCTTTTCTCTTCTCTCAATTTTGATATCACTCTCTTTGGCTTTTTCAAAGCTTTCTCTTAAATGAGGTTAATCTTTGTGAACTTGCTTTGGTGAAAGTGGGGCTAAAGTGATCTTCCTTGCTTCATGGGTGAAGGTATACCGATTGGTATAACCATCATGTATGACTCTCCTATCAAACTACCATGGTCTTCCTAACAAGAGATGACCGGCGTGTATTGGCACAACATCACATAACACCTCGTCTTTATACTTGCCAATGGAAAAAGGCACAATAACTTTTTTGATCACTTTAAATTCTCCTCCATCATTAAGCCACTGCAACTTGTAGGGATGTGGATGCTTGGTAGTTTCTAGGCCAAGTTTATTTACCATTAAAGTACTAGCAACGTTAGTGCAACTACCACCATCGATAATGACAAAACATACCTTTCCATTAATATGGCAGCGAGTATGGAAAATGTTCTCGCGTTGCTAATCCTCATCAATTGCTTGCATGCTTAGGCTCCTTTTAACAACAAGGACCTCTCCATCTACAACATGTTCCAACTCTTCTTCTTCTTCAAATTCTTTTTCATCATCTTCCTCTTCCTCTTGGCCAGTTTCGATCTCTCCATCATCACGGATGAACATAGTGTTGCGGTTAGGGCATTGGCTAGCAATGTGACCTCTCCCCAAACACTTGAAGCATTGTACATCACGGGATCAAACTGGTATGGCTGGACTCTTTCCCTTGTTGGTTTCGGTGATGGGTTTGATATTCTTTGATGGTCCGGCTCGTTCATTAGGAGTAAAGGATAGATTCTTTTTTAAGTTACCTTACCCCCATTTGGAAGTAGAACCTCCATAGACTCGTGTTGCACCTTTCCTTTTAAGTTGTTTCTCCACCTTCATGGCCATAAGAACCATGTCTTATATTTCCATATAATGTTGCAACTCAACAATGGCTGCAATTGTGGCTTCTCGATCCTCATCAATGTTGGCTCGGATCATGGCTACTTCCATCTCTTTATAATAATCCTCAACACTACGATTGCCTTGTGTAAGGTTTTGAAGTTTGTTAAACAACTCTCTATGGTTAGTGAGTTGGAATGAATCTTCTACGCATCACAGCTTTCATCTCATTCCAAGTAGAAATAGGATGTTCACCATTGCGTCTCCTGCTAGATGTCAATTGATCCCACCATATAAGTGCGTAATCCATAAACTCAATGGCTGCGAGTTTTACCTTTTTAAGCTCTGAATAGTTATGGCACTCAAAGATGTGTTCAACCTTCTTTTCCCATGCAAGGTATGCTTCTGGATCCGTTCTTCCTTGGAAAGGAGGAATGGTAATCTTGATGTTGCTGAGATTATCATCCACTCTTGGACGTGCTCTTTGGCCTTGTTGTGCCATACTATGTTGGGATGATTGATCATGTTCATGTACATCATCAACCCCTTCAGGATACTCCTCATTACCATGATAAGCTTGTGAAATTTCAAGTTGGTCAATTCGTTCTAATAAGGGCTCCAATTGCTGTTGAATCATCTTTGCCACTGCTTGTAGCAATGCTTGGTTTTGCAAATTGGGAACTCCTTCACCACTATGACCAGATCTTTGTCACATGATTAGATAAAAAAATTAAACCCCACCAACGCAAATCCTCACCTTTCCACTCCAAAGAAAATGCACTCACACTCGTGTTTCACTCGGGATAGGCTTTTTCCCTTAATGCACACTCTTGCCTTTTACCACTCTTTCTCTCTTTTCTAAGTCCTTAGAGAACTTACTCAAGGCTCAACAAGCTTTCTTTGTGGAATTTGGCTGAAACAAAGTGATTAGGAAAGGAAAAAAATAGGTAGCAAACGGATGCTAAAAAGATAAAATAGGAATCTAAAGAAAATGTGATAAAAAAATATAACCAAACCTCTTTTTACTTTTAAGATACGATCCCTCCCTCTTGATTTTTTTTTCAATTTTGGATTTTTTTTCAATTTTTTTATTTTTTTTGCAATTTTTTGGAGATAAATCGAACAACTTACTGAATCGATGTAGCTCTGATACCAATTGATACGAATCCGGTTGCGGAATATCCGAATTTATATTTGTGATTGTCCGATCGTGATTCTAGTAAGTAACTAAAATGAAAAATACGAACTTTAAAATGAAACCTATAAGATGATATGAAATGGATAGATAATATAGTGAAATGGAATGATGATAAGATGGTTGTTGTGCTTAGGATGAAGTATGGAAAATATGTAGTATGGAACATGGAAGTGAAGAGAAGAAATGTAATTGATGGTGCGGTGTAAACAAAGGAGGAACCAACACTAAAAAGTGAAGACTCGTTCCTTAAGAGTTTTTAAACCGTGACTTGGGTGAAAGGCTAATGGATTGTGGCCCTCTAGTATAAGAACTAGGAACCAGCAATATAAAAAGATGAAAAGGGATGAATGCCACAAGAACAATCTTTCAAGCCAATAAAGTTCAAAAAGAACTATAAAAGAGAAACACTCTCAAGTTATAATATATGCCAAAAGTTGTCCCTTTTACAATGAAATGAGTGCCTATTTATAGGAGTAAGACAACAACAAATTGATTGGCCTAGACAAAGATTAAAGACTCATTATTCTAGTGTTAAAGGCCTATTAATTTGTAGGTCATCATATCTCCTATTGACAGCCAGAAAGTTTGATCTAGAAGGATGAATGTGGACATTCTTAGGATGAATGTAGACATACATATCATCCACAAGTAGAAACCCTTGGGATGATGGTTGATTAAGTTTTCATTCATCCTCACTTAAGGGGCTATTATAAAGCATTGAATTCATCAATTGAATGTTCTCTTGAATTCTTGGAAGAAGCATCTTGTGACTATTCCCGTATTGAATTTCCAGCATGCACTGTCTTCAATAATTTAATCATATATTAAGCTCCTGAATCGGATTGAGGTGATTCAAAGTGCTTTGGAAAGATAAGGAATAGGGGAATAAGTTTGAAGAAGACCTCAAGACTCAAATATGCCCGTATCCAATCCAAAAATGGAGAACAAGTTGACTGATATTCCTTGAATTCCCTCCTTAAGTATTGTTTTAATTGCTGCCTTTACTCTCCCTTAAATGGTGATAATGAAGACTTTTATTGCATGTCTTTTCTTTCTTGCTTGTTGAAACTGACAGCCTTAAAGTGATGTAAAGGCTCTCTTGAAAGCCTTAAAACCATTGCTGGAAATAACAACCTTCAAGTGGTGTAATTGCTCCATTGAATTGCATTGTAACCAATCAACCTTGATGTGTCTTCAAGGGTCTTTAATTGATGTAAATGCCTTGTTATTCCTGAGAATATGATCAGCCATTTGCTCCAAAAGAATATCTTAGCTGAAATATATAAGCAACCATTAGATAATAACTTTATTCAATAAAAATGAAAGTGAATGCATGAAACAAATTTAATGAGCTAGTTTAATTAATGAAACTAGTTACATTGAATGATCTAGTTTAATTAATTACCTCACACACTAAATTAACTCATAAACATAAGAGAACTAACATGCTTTAAGTGACTATCATGCATTAATTAAACTAATGAACTTAATTGCACTACATGCTTAAATGATCATCAAGCATTATTTATTCATGCACACATGCTGAAACTAAATTTAAAAAACTTAAGAAAGAACTCATGCAAACTCATGCACAAGTAGGAGGTCGTATTGTTCCAATAAAGTTTGTGTTGCATTCTCTAATCTCCAGCCTTGAATAAATAGATTTCCCATGGCCTCTTGGAATTTCTTGGTTTTAGCACGAGTCATAGGTCCAATAGGAAATTCTTCTGTTTCATTGTTGGATGTGATCATATCAATAGGACTTAGACCCTTAGGAAATAAGTTCCTAGAACCTTAAGTATGGATGGAAAAGATAGGAGACGCCACAAACCTATATAATAGATTTGATAAGTCGATATAGTTCTAAAAAGAACAAGTTTTCTATTTATAGTTTGTATTGGTCAAAAATGAGATTTACAAATGAATTTAAGTCCTATTTATAGTTTTCTATGAGGTTTGGCCGAAATGGCCTTTAACTATTCAGATAACCATTCATTTGAATGGTGTCTCCCTCCAAATCTATTCGAAAAGATATAACTTCTCGGTCCAGCCTGCACTATCTTCAGTAATTTGGCCATATCTCGTACTCCCGATATCTGATTGACGCGATTCAACATGCGTTGGAAGGATAATATATAGGGGAACAACTTTCATGAAGACATCGAAACCCAATTCTGCTTGTATCCTGCTCTAAAATGGCAACTAGTGGACCATAATGAATCTGTCTATTGAAAAGTGCTACCTCTTTGTTTTGGCTCCCACTTCCTTTCCCTCCATGATCTTGGCGCCTAATATGAATAATGGACGGACATGATGCTTGGTGAAGGGTAGGTGACCTTCGGGTGTTGAGCTTGGAGTGATAGCTAGAGTTGAGGTGAGCTAATCGAGCTGAGAGTGAGCTGGATTGAACTGAGCTATCTAGCTGAAAGACTTAGCTAAAGTTTGAAGCTGAAATAAGCTAATCCGGGCTGCCTTTAGCAAATTGAGCTGGTCCATTAGCTTCCTTATACTCTCTTCTACTGTGAAGAGTGTTTTGGAGCTAATCCGAATCTCCTAAGGCCTCATTTTGAATTATGCTTCATTTGAGCTCGTATGGGACTTGTGAGCTGACATGGAGCTATCCTTTAGTCCTTTAAGTACTGTAGGAGTGTTCCATGCATTTCCAAGCTATTCTGAAGTTGGCTCCTTGTGTTTCTAGCATTGTCTTCCATTTAGCTTCTTTTGAGCTGACACCGAGCTACTATTTACTCCTTGAGCTGTAGGTAAGTCCTATGAAGAAAACATAATAATGGAAATAATTTGAATACTTAAAATAACTTAACATGAGTTTAGAACTAAACTAAAACTTTAACAATGTGGTTATAATAACTATTCATTTTTATAGCTTAAGTAATATTACTCTTAAGTAGCTTAATATAAAGTATATAAAAGTAATAAATACTAAGATCAATAAGATTACTCCCCTTTGATCCCATGCGTGAAATGAAGCATGAAAGCATGAGATAAATGAACAAAAATGCGCACACATCAAAAACGGTCGCAAAGTGAGATTAATTCAAATTTTATGAGTTCAAATATTTAATTAAGCGCTTTTGAACATGATTATGCAACTTAATATCAAATTAAGCATTTTAATCGCATAAAATTTCAATAGGATCGCTATAAAGCCCATTTGGAAATGAGTGCTTTAAACCCAACAAAACGATCGAAAAATAAGATTAATTCAAATTTTATGAGTTCAAATATTTAATTATGGACTTTTTTAACATGGTTATACAACTTAATCTCAATATTAGAACATTTTATTCGGTTAAAATTTCAACGGATTCATTGTAAAGCCCAATTAGAAATGCACGCTTTAAACCTTATAAAATAGTCAAAAAAAGATTAAATTAAATTTTATGAGTTCAAATATTTAATTATGAGCTTTTGAATATTTTTAAACATCATAATCTCAATTTTAGAGCATTTTACGATGATATAAATTCAACGGGTTTACTTTAAAGCCCATTAAGAATTGCACGCTTTAAACTGAACAAAACGATCGCAAAATGAGATTAATTCAAATTTTATGAGTTCAAATGTTTAATTATGGGCTTTTGAACATGATTATACAGCTTAATCTCAATTTTAGAATATTTTACTCGGATAAAATTTCGACGGGATCAATATAAATCCCATTTAGAAATGCTTGCTTTAAACCCAACAAAATTGTCATAAAATGATATTAATTCAAATTTTATGAGTTCAAATATTTAATTATAGGCTTTTGAATATGATTATATAGCTTAATATCAATTTTAGAGCATTTTTCTCAATTAAAATTTGAACGGGTTTTTTACTCGGTTATAATTCCAACGGATGTGTGTTTTCTCTCCTCTCCTCTTTCCTCTCTCTTCCCTCTCCCATGTCTCTTTTTCTCTTTTTCACCTCTCCTCCTCCCTCCCTCCCTCCGCCGCCGCCACCATGCTGCTTCTTTGATAAGTCGTTCTCAAGCCATCTTCACCATCCTACCATCCTTTGGAGAGGGAGATGCTCACACACCCGTTGCTGATCTACGAAGGTATACTCGACTTCGGTTCCATTATCTTATTTTCATTCCTTTTTTCTTTGCTCTTTTTTTTTTCCATGATGCCTCCACATTAATAGCCTTCTCTGATGTTCTCTTGGGAGACTGGTTTATCGATTATCTTTGGAATGATTTTCACCCCATCGGTTGTCGATCTCATAGGCTTACTAAGGAATATATTGAGTGGATCGAATTCTCTTCTTTATGCTTTACCAATACTTATGATTTTCCCTTTGTTGTTGTTTATTTCTTTCTTACTTTTGGTACGATCTTTTTGATAGAGTTTGGTTTCGGCCATCCACTTTTACATTATATGATAACCATGTTGTTCGCATATTCTCTTATCTTTCTTGATTTTCTTGTTGATGATCCTCAGTTGAATTTGATCAGGATCTGGTTTGTCGTTTTATCTTGGTTTTTTACCCTCATACCACCCTTCGAAAGGGCTTACTCCAACATCTTTTACGATGTATTCTATTTCAACAAGACTATTTGTTGGCTTGATCTCCATCTTGAAGACGATCATAGCAAAGGAACTCGTAGGAATGTATGTTCTCGGTTCCCTATCATTCCAATTAACATGAGAAGTTTGAAGCCCTTACAACTCTTTGTTTGCAATCCAACTCAACTCCTTCTCGGTGTCCAAGTCCGGATCAAACGTTTATGTAGGATCTCTTATTATCCCTTGATTGATAATAAATATTTTTACACAGCCAAATCGTCGGCTATGATGCAACATGTCTCCATTAAAGTGAGTTACTTTTATCATAGAAATGCCGCTCCCGATCAGGACTACTTTGGTTTGCCCATTCCTCTTGTCGACGCGAATCGATGGAGAACGGCTCACGCCCCTCGAGTTTATTTTCCTTGTTAACTTCATGTTTATACCACCCTTTATAAGGGAGTTATCTAACACCATCTATGGTGTATTACCGTCAACAAAACATTCTTGTGTAATTGCAACCCTTCTGTTCACGATTCCTTGGATGTATTCTAATCAAGTTTTGTTAGTGTTTTTTCTATCTTCTCCTATTCTTTCAGCTTCTGACATTGTTGCTTGCAATGTTTATTTACCTTTTAACTTGTTTATTTACCTTGTGTGGCAAGAAGTTTCAAGCATGGTCGAGTTTACTACAGGCCCCGTTGTTGCTTTCCCTAATGCCATGATGTTTTGGAAGCATGGCTCAACACTCCAGTTAGAGTATATAAGACGTGAACAAGGATCTGGTTTGGCTTCCTTGATAAGCTTACTTTCTCCACAAGGTTTCTTTTTGCTCCATGTTTGCACCAAAGATAACACATTCGACTTCCTTTTGGTTGTAAGTATCTCTTGGTTAATTTTCAAAGAGTTTTCACTTGTTCCATGGTTTCCTAAATGCCATGTATACCTTTTACCCTATTCTTTATATCGTGTTCCTCCTTTTCTCTCTATTGCTTTTATATTTTTAGTTTGTCCTCGGTTTACTGGGTTTGATTATATTTTTTTCTACGGCTTTTCCTCTGATCCTTATTCAAGTGATACGGGGCTGGTTGTGAAGAAACAACATTCTTCGTTCATTCACGGACCTAGGATTGTAGCAAGTATTCCTCTGCAGCAAAAACAAATATAGTGTTGTGTTAGGATGTTAAAAAGACTTAAAATAAAAAGAAAAATCAGAATTGAGGGAGAAACAAAAACAAACATAGTGTTGTGTTAGGATGTTAAAAAGACTTAAAAATAAAAAGAAAAACCAGAATTAAGGGAGAAAGAAGTTGCTGAAAATTTTTGGACAGATTGAAGGTTGAAGATGAAGTTCTTCAAGCATTCATCAGTTAAAATTTCAACTATTTTACTGTAAAGCCCAATCAGAAATGCTTGCTTTACACCTAACAAAATGGTCACAAAATGAGACTAATTCAAATTTTATGAGTTCAAATACTTAATTATAGGCTTCTGAATCTGATTATACAACTTAATTTCAATTTTTGAGTATTTTACTCGGTTAAAATTTCAACTGTTTTACTGTAAAGCCCAATCAGAAATGCATGCTTTACACCCAACAAAACGGTCACAAAAATGAGATTAATTCAAATTTTATGAGTTCAAATATTTAATTATAAGCTTATGAATCTGATTATACTACTTAATTTCAATTTTTTAGAGTATTTTACTCGGTTAAAATTTTAACTGTTTTATTCTAAATCCCAATAAGAAATACAAGCTTTAAACCCAACAAATCGGTTACAAAATGAGATTAATTAAAATTTTATGAATTCAAATAATTATAGACTTCTGAATCTGATTACACAGCTTAATTTCAATTTTAGAGTATTTTACACAGTTAAAATTTTAATTGTTTTACTATAAAGCCCAATCAGAAATGCACGCTTTACACCCAACAAAACGGTCACAAAATGAGATTAATTCAAATTTTATTAGTTCAAATATTTAATTATAGGCTTCTGAATCTGATTATACAACTTAATTTCAATTTTAGAGTATTTTACTTGGTTAAAATTTTAATTGTTCCAGACTCTCTTCTCATCCTCTTCTCCTATTATTGCATCTTCCATTTTGGAAAATATTCCAAATATTGTTTTTGAGACCATGAACAATGACCTCAATAAGGATTTCACAATAGACAAAATTATAACTGCTTTTCGTGATATTGATCCAAGGAAAGCCCCGGGGGTTGACGGATTTCTGAGTGGTTTCTTTAGGAAGCACTGAGATATCCTTGGCCAGGACTTTATAAACCTCTGTCTTAGACTCCTATGTGGGTCTGTTAGCATGAAAGAGGTCAATCGTACTATCATAGTTCTTATACCCAAAATTGTTGGTTTTCTCTCATTGCACCAATTCTCCTTCCTGATAACAGTTCTATGTAATTTATGGAACCATCGTAATGACTTTGTCCATAACAATCATCTCCAACCACCATGGTTGACTGTATCCAACGCACAAAAACTTTTCGACGATTATACATCAGCTAATGATGCTCTTCATCTAAGATCCCGACTAGCTAAGTCCACCTTTGCTCATGCTAGATGGACGAAACCGGATCGCGGTTTCGTTAAGGTTAACACGGATGGCACCTTTGACCCAATTTTAAAGGGAGCTGCTGCAGGTGTCATCGCTCGGGATTCTTCAGGTTCTGTCCTTGGTGGACGCTCTATGCCCCTTGCCTTCTGCTCGGATCCGGCTTCTGCCGAAGCTCTTACCATTATGGAAGGACTTAATTTTGTTGTTGATAATGGCTGGACTAATGTCATCCTTGAGACCGATTCTGCATCCATCGCCAACAAAGTTAACAACACTCATCATCACGATCTATCCACGGTGCAAACTTTAGTATCTCAAATTCGTTCTACTCTTGGTACTTTGTCTGATTGTAAGATTTGTTATGTACCTAGAGAAGCAAATGTTGTAGCCCATGTCCTAGCTACTAGGGCTATGCGTTCTTTTCTATCTTTCTCTTTTGATTGTAACTTTCCCAATTTTATACGGGCTTCTGTAAACTCGGAGAGGTTCTCCTCTTCTTCTCAATAAAACCATGGGTACTCTTTTCCCCATAGGGGCCTACTAACCTATCGAGGTGACAGGCTATAGGGTTTTTTTAATGAGGCCCTTTCATTCAAAAAAAAATTTCAATTGTTTTACTGTAAAGCCCAATCAGAAATGCACGCTTTAAACCCAACAAAACGGTCAAAAATTTTGATTAATTCAAATTTTATGAGTTCAAATATTTAATTATAGGCTTCTCAATCTGATTCTGCAGCTTAATTTCAATTTTATAGTATTTTACTCGGTTAAAATTTCAACTGTTTTACTGTGAAGCCCAATCAGAAATGCGTGCTATACACCCAACAAAACGGTCACAAAATGAGATTAATTCAAATTTTATTAGTTCAAATATTTAATTATAGGCTTCCGAATCTTATTCTACAACTTAAATTCAATTTTAGAGTATTTTACTCGGTTAAAATATCAATTGTTTTAATGTAAAGCCCAATCAGAAATGCACGCTTTAAACCCAACAAAACGGTCACAAATTTTGATTAATTCAAATTTTATGAGTTCAAATATTTAATTATACGATTCTAAATCTGATTCTACAGCTTAATTTCAATTTTAGAGTATTTTACTCGGTTAAAATATCAATTGTTTTACTGTAAAGCCTAATAAAAAATTCACGCTTTAAACCCAACAAAACAATCACAAAATGAGATTAATTCAAATTTTATGAGTTCAAATATTTAATTACAGGCATGTAAATCTGATTATACAACTTAATTTCAATTTTAGAATATTTTAATCGGCTAAAATTTCAAATGCACGTTTTAGACCCAAAAAAACGGTCACAGAATGAGATTAATTCAAATTTTATGAGTTCAAATATTTAATTATGGACTATTGAATCAAATTATACAGCTTAGTTTTAATTTTAGAGTATTTTACTCGTTTAAAATTTCAACTATTTTACTATAAATCCCAATCAGAAATGCATGCTTTAAACCCAACAAAACGAACACAAAATGAGATTAATTCAAATTTTATGAGTTCAAATATTTAATTATAGGCTTCTGAATCTGATTCTACAGCTTAATTTCAATTTTAGAGTATTTTACTTAATTAAAATTTCAATTGTTTTACTGTAAAGTCTAATTAGAAATGCACGCTTTACACCCAACAAAACGATCACAAAATGAGATTTATTCAAATTTTATGAGTTCAAATATTTAATTATAGGTTGCTCAATTTGATTATATAGCTTAATTTTAATTTTTGAGTATTTTACTTAGTTAAAATTTCAACTGTTTTACTGTAAAGCCCAATCAGAAATGCACGCTTTACACCCAACAAAACGGTCACAAAATGAGATTAATTCAAACTTTATTAGTTCAAATATTTTATTATAGGATTCTAAATCTGATTCTACGGCTTAATTTTAATTTTAGAGCATTTTACTCTATTAAAATTTCAATTGTTTTATTGTAAAGCCCAATAAAAAATGCACGCTTTAAACCCAACAAAACAGTCACAAAATGAGATTAATTCAAATTTTATGAGTTCAAATATTTAATTATAGGCATCTGAATCTGATTATACAACTTAATTTCAATTTTAGAGTATTTTAATCGGTTAAATATCAATTGTTTTACTGTAAAGCCCAATCAGAAATGCACGCTTTAAACCCAACAAAACGATCACAAATTTTGATTAATTCAAATTTTATGAGTTCAAATATTTAATTATACGATTCTAAATCTGATTCTACAGCTTAATTTCAATTTTAGAGCATTTTACTCGGTTAAAATTTCAATTGTTTTACTGTAAAGCCTAATAAAAAATTCACGCTTTAAACCCAACAAAACAGTCACAAAATGAGATTAATTCAAATTTTATGAGTTCAAATATTTAATTATAGGCATGTAAATATGATTATACAACTTATTTTCAATTTTAGAGTACTTTAATCGGCTAAAATTTCAAATGCACGTTTTAGACCCAAAAAAACGGTCACAGAATGAGATTAATTCAAATTTTATGAGTTCAAATATTTAATTATGGACTTTTGAATCAAATTATATAGCTTAGTTTTAATTTTAGAGTATTTTACTCGTTTAAAATTTCAACTATTTTACTATAAAGCCCAATCAGAAATGCATGCTTTAAACCCAACAAAACGAACACAAAATGAGATTAATTCAAATTTTATGAGTTCAAATATTTAATTATAGGCTTCTGAATCTGATTCTACAGCTTAATTTCAATTTTAGAGTATTTTACTTAATTAAAATTTCAATTGTTTTACTGTAAAGTCTAATTAGAAATGCACGCTTTACACCCAACAAAACGATCACAAAATGAGATTAATTCAAATTTTATGAGTTCAAATATTTAATTATAGGTTGCTAAATTTGATTATATAGCTTAATTTTAATTTTTGAGTATTTTACTTAGTTAAAATTTCAACTGTTTTACTGTAAAGCCCAATCAGAAATGCACGCTTTACACCCAACAAAACGGTCACAAAATGAGATTAATTCAAACTTTATTAGTTCAAATATTTTATTATAGGATTCTAAATCTGATTCTACGGCTTAATTTCAATTTTAGAGCATTTTACTCTATTAAAATTTCAATTGTTTTACTGTAAAGCCCAATAAAAAATGCACGCTTTAAACCCAACAAAACAGTAACAAAATGAGTTTAATTCAAATTTTATGAGTTCAGATATTTAATTATAGGCATCTGAATCTGATTATACAACTTAATTTCAATTTTAGAGTATTTTAATCGGTTAAATTTCAATTGTTTTACTGTAAAGCACAATCAGAAATGCACGTTTTACACCCAAAATAATGGTCACAAAAGTAGATTAATTCAAATTTTATGAGTTCAAATATTTAATTATAGACTTTTGAATCTGATTATACAGCGTAGTTTTAATTTTAGAGTATTTTACTCGGTTAAAATTATAACTATTTTACTATAAAGCCCAATCAGGAATGCATGCTTTAAACCCAACAAAACGGACACAAAATGAGATTAATTAAAATTTTATGAGTTCAAATATTTAATTATAGGCTTCTGAATCTAATTCTACATCTTAATTTCAATTTTAGAGTATTTTACTTAGTTAAAATTTCAATTATTTTACTGTAAAGCCCAATCAGAAATGCACGCTTTACACCCAACAAAATGGTCACAAAATGAGATTAATTCAAATTTTATGAGTTCAAAAATTTAATTATAGGCTTCTGAATCTGATTATACAGCTTAATTTCAATTTTTTAGTATTTTACTCGGTTAAAATTTCAATTGTTTTAATGTAAAGCCCAATCAGAAATGCACGCTTTAAATCCAACAAAACGATCACAAAATGAGATTAATTCAAATTTTATGAGTTCAAATATTTAATTATAGGGTTTTGAATCTGATTCTACAACTTAATTTCAATTTTAGAATATTTTACTCTGTTAAAATTTCAACTGTTTTACTGTAAAGCCCAATCAGAAATGCACGCTTTAAACCCAACAAAACGGTCACAAAATGAGATTAATTCAAATTTTATGAGTTCAAATATTTAATTATAGGCTTCTGAATCTGATTATACAGCTTAATTTCAATTTTAGAGTATTTTACTTAGTTAAAATTTCAATTGTTTTGCTGGAAAGCCCAATCAGAAATGCACGCTATACACCCAACAAAATTGTCACAAAATGAGATTAATTCAAATTTTATTAGTTCAAATATTTAATTATAGGCTTCTGAATCTGATTATACAACTTAATTTCAATTTTAGAGTATTTTACTCGATTAAAATTTCAATTGTTTTACTGTAAAGCCCAATCTAAAATGCACACTGTCGCGACCATTTTAAAACAAAAAGGTGTGAAAAATATAGCCTGGCGAATTAGTTTTAAAAAAATAGATTTTTTACCATTTTTAATTGTTAATTATGAAAACCGAAATTTCATAGAAAATCATATATTAATTAAAAATAAATGACTTGGAGTCGCCACCGACCATTTTGGTAGGCCAAACACCATAAAACAAACCAGAGATTCATTTTTAAAATATTTGGGTTCGGGAGTCGGTTACGCGTAAGGACGACCCTTACGAGTGCCCGAGATTGGTACGTTATTAATTACACGTGGCATTTTGGCATTTTGAATAATCATATTAATTTAATTCGTCATTTTCAAATGAATATCGTTTGAATGAGAATATCCTTTTGGATAAGAAAATATATTTCTTTTAAATATGAGCTTGAATAAGACGTCCTCTAGATAGGAAACCTTAGCTCGTATTTAAAGAAACATAAGTTCTGCCCCAGAAGGTTTTAAATGCATGACCAGTTATTATCTTGTTCATTTTAAGTTCAAATCTATAAGGCTCCATTCATTAAATATTTAAAACCCTATTTAATTATTAATTTTACCAAGTGTATTATGATAACATCCGAATGATCAGACATTACCATCTCGACACCGAATAAAATTAATAATACTATTGGTGCTAATTATTTACCTAATTAATTTTATTTAATTCTAATCCTAAGTTATTTGTCATTTTCTATGTTTCGATGACACGTCGAATGTGATACCAAAGTACACTATTGGCCAACATAATGTTACGTCAAAACACTGACCACTTAGTGTATCCGAGGTATATGATTAAAATGTCATTGTTACTAAATTATCTCCCTATTCAATTAAATTTTTTAATTAAAGTGATTAATCCTAAAAAGGCTCTAATTTGATTAATCTACGTGAAAGTTAAATGTCACCCTAAACAGATATGCTATATGCTTAAAATTTGCAAAAAATAAATAAACAAATAAATAAATAGATGAATAAATAAAACAATAAAACAAAAGGATAAGTTACTTTTATTAGAGACATGGGAGCTCGAATATTAATATCGGGAATTAAACTGAACAACGGGAATTACATGGCATAAATGAGAAGCAGGAATTAAATTGACAAACATCCAATTTTAGGGGTTGAATTATAGACCTAATTAGTGATTAAATTAAACTAATCCTAATCTTAGAAATTTCAATTAAATTCAATTAAAGATCCAATTAAAATATTTCTAAGCTTAAAAAATTAATAAATTAATCCTAATTAATGTCTATATTGATGAAATTTAAATTTAGGATTCGACTTGAGTTCAATTAGGGGCTAAATTGAAGAAACATTAAAGTTTTGGGCCTTAATTAAGGGATATAGGGACCAGAATGAATTACAGCTTGGAACTTGAGGGACTGCGGGGACAATTTTCCCTCTTTCAATGAACTGCGCGGATCCGGGTCGACCCGGATCAAAAACACGCGGATCCCCTCCGTGGAACGACACCGTTTCGCACTTGGGTTACCCCCTAACCGAGTCAACTTGGTCATAATCCTCCCCCTCTCAACTCGGGCACCCGATTCACTCCTCAAATCCTCTCAACACAAACAGACCTAAGCCTAGAAAACCATCTACTTCGGATCAAAACACCTTGTTTTAGGATGATGTTCATGTTGGTCTTGATGAACAAAGATGAACATCAAGAACACATGCCCAGATCCGCCTTGTACTCCACCTCTCAATCCATATTGTCGTCGCCAACCACCACTCCGGTGAGTTCGTCGGCGACTATATATAGTCGGCAACCACCGCCCAACTCTCTGATCACCATCGTTTTTCCTCCGGTGACTGAATCCGGTGCCGGTGAACTCACCGGAAACCTTGACAACACCAAAAAACATCTCAGAAATCTATTTTTTAGATCTAAGCATCAAAACACATCAAAATCTCACTCCTCATCACTTGATTTTGCTTGAATAACACCCTAAAATTATCCAGAATCATTCGAGTCCATGCAATCTTCCCCAATTTCTAAATCTAACCCACCGAAACCTAACCTAAACACATTAGAGTAAATGATGTGATCCTGGCTAGAACCAAAATCTTACAAAGCAAGATCACATCATTGAATTCACAATGCTTAAGCTTTAGTTTCTTTGCCCAAGATCCAAATCTGGAACTTTGGCCATCTTTTGAACAAAGCATCATGTTACTAATGCATTTTAATATATGCATTCGAGGGTTAGCTTAGGAATGTGTTGCATGAATATTTAGTTTGTATGAGTTTAATTTATTTTGCATATTTAATTTCAGCATTTGCACAAGAATAAATAAGCATGCCAACTCATTTAAGCATGTTGTTTCATTTAAAGGTTATTTAGATCATTTAAGCATGTTGTTTCATGTTGCGTGTCAAAAGTGCGCAATTAGTGCAAGTGAACACGTCACAAGCAATAAAGTGATAAGTATAATCGTGTATCGTCTCCACAGGGATTGGTCTACTTAATATGCCTTCTTCGTCTTCTTGTTCTGTAAAAAGAAATAAAATAAAAAATAGGTAATTTGAGTTTGGATGAAACTAAATAAATTGAAATAAAAAACTAAGTAGAAGAAAGGAGATGTGATTAATAGAGAGAGGTCAGGATCCAGTTGCGTTGTATTGTGGATTTGATTGACTTGTCTCTGTCCAATACAATCGTATATCACTGCCTCGGCAGAACTGCAGTTTACTGCCCTGGCAGCGATAATACTGTCTGCCGCGGCAATCCCTTGCTCATGGGCAGACTTTACCAAAGTTCGGCAAAGTGTCCTTGGATGACTCCTCTTATCCCTAAGTCAGAGTGTTGTTGATGACTAGTCCTTGATGATACCTCCCGGCGTGAATCAATTATACCCACCAACTAATCTCACACTTCTTTTAGCCGCTGAAACTCTTAGCCTATCCCTAGGCCGAGTTAATATTTCGCGATTAAAACACCATACTTATCCCTTTCGTGAATCTAACTCTCCCGAGTCTAGATAAATGGATTACTCACAAACTTCTCTCCCGAGCTTGAATGCAAGAACAAAGAATGGCAAAGGATAAGCAAACCTTGATAATTTTATTGCATTGAAACAAAGAACAAAGTACAATCTCCTCTCACAAATACTTAACAACCTTCACCTAAACCCTAAGAAAACTTCGAACATAATTTGAGAGAAAGAAAACATTGAGTCTTAGGGTGAACTCTCTAAGAATCGACTCTCCTATTCCCTTAGACGGGTAAGTCTTATATAGGCTTGGCCTAGGGCAAACCTTTCCTAAGTAGAATACAACTTGGAGTAGGGAACAAGTCATGTACATAAATAAAATATTTCCAAGTTTATTCCAACTAAGAAGCTTTCCCGCGTGGCCTTGTCTTGGGCTTTTAGTCGTGCTAACTAGCTCCGATCCATGTGTTGCATATCCAGAAATGTCCATTGGATTTTTCTCTTTCGATCGCCTACAGTATCGCTTCCTGTCTTTCTGCTGCTGCCTCGGCCATGTTGCTTCCGCGGCACTAGTTTTTCCCGCATAGATGTAAAAATGCAGTAAAACTTGCTTTTTCTGTAAATATCATCTTTATAATCATAACTTCTAAATATATCACATTAAGTATATGCTTTGGTCCGAGTGGGTGTAGATTTTGATGCTTAATGCCCATAAAAGGTGTAAAAAGTGATAGTGAGTTAAGCACTTATCACACCCCCAAACTCGAACTATTGCTTGTCCTCAAGCAATGCAAACCATCAATTTGCCAAACTCTATTCTCTCTTGGTCTTATGTTTCCATCTATTTTCCCCACCATAACTATGCCTATTCTTTAGACTTAACCTTTCGTCTACCCAAGGATTTACCTAGAAACAAACTATAAGAATTGGTGAGTGTGTGCATTTTTGTGGACAAGTTTGATTAAAGGCTTTCTTAGATAAACTCTAAGTTCAAGACAAGTAGAATTTGGTTAAGTGTTCTCTTCTTTTCTAAACAACCAATTCTTGAGCCAATTTCGGGCACCTCAAGGATTGTGTTTTTCTCTTCACTAATTCCTTTTTTTCTTTTGATATTCCTTATAGCATACTAGAGCCAATTTCGGACACCTCTAGCATGAAGAAGAGTAATTCCAAGAGCTGGTGATAGGCACCTCTAGTCACTTGCCCAAAAATCTAATCTTTATCACCTAAGTTCATTAAAAGAATTCCTATAATCCAACAAGTCCCAAAAGTGTTTAAAATTTATCTTATAGTAAGCTTCTAAGTTTTCATCCTTAAGTATCCTAAGATTAAACCTTCTTAACAGGACCTAATCATGGTAAGGAGAAAGATTTCTATAGCCTTAAAGAATAAACTAAGGCAATACTAATGATGGTCAGTGCAAAAGTATAGGCAATTGATTCAAGTAAGGCGGGGAGCGTAAAAAATTAAAAAAAATCACTTAAATACTCCCTTTTCTTGGCAAGGCCTCGGCAGTAGAGTGCCTCGACAGTGGCTCTACACCCCCAAACTCGAACCAAGCATTGTCCCCAATACTTTATATTAGAAGAAAATAGTGGGCAACAAAAATATGAAAGGAAATAAGCAGCATATAAAGAAACAAACAACAAATAATATTGAATATAAATTAAAGGGACTCCGAAGAGTTGCTTGTAACAATTTTTCTTCGGGGTCATGCTACTGATTGCTTTGTTTTTAGTGAGGGCGATGGCTGAGTTTTTGCTTGCTGGGGCGGTTGGACTCTTGTTGGTGGTGTCCGTTGCATTGGAGCATCCACTTCTTCACCTTCTTCCACGTCGACAATCTCCTCGGTTATCATGATGTCCGTTCCACCTTCATTTGCTGCGTCTGCCCCGACATGGTGTGTACTAGGTTCGGCAGCGGTTGAGCTTTGGTGTACATAGGCATCTATCTCTGCTGATAGACTGCCCATGATGATGGGGGATCGTGGTGGAGTGCTGAATACTGCCCTCCTCTTTGATGGTCTTCTATTGGCAGATGATGCCGCGGCAGAGTCTGCTGCCCTAGATGGGCCGACAGCATGGAATTGTGGCTGAGGGCCCGCGTGGAAGAACGGTCTCGTTCCTCCTGGAGCTGGTGTGGTCTTTGTATAGGGTGCAGCTGTGACAAACATGTTGCTTGGAAATTCTAGAAACTGCACCCCTTGGTCTGGAAAGGCATGGAGCATCATTTGGGCAAGTGTGCTGTTGAAGTCCCTCTGATACTCCATGTATCTTTGCTGCCTGAGATCCATAGTTGCCATCCTTTGAAGTATCTCCTGGTACAGCTCTGCTGCGGCAGTAGTGTGGGCAGTGTTTGGCATGTCTGCCGTGTATTGGACCCCGGCAGAAGTATTAGCAGTGAATTGCTGGGGCGTTGTTGCCTGGACTGGTTCCGCCTGTGTGATCTACATGATTTTGTGGCAAAAGTCTCTGGTCCATCCACGTCTTTGGGGAGTGTATTTGTCCGTGTCTTCTACTAGTATACCTGCAGCAATACACAAACCAGTGATCAAACAAGGGAAATATAATGGTCCTCTATCTTTTCTACCGCATTCGTAAATTTTGCGTAGGATTATTTCTCCAACGTTGATGCTCCTTTTGTTGATAATTGATTGGATGAGCATTAATCTCTTTCGGTCCACCGTGCTGTTGTGGGAGGTGGGGATGAGGCGTCTTTTGACAAAGGTGTTCCATAGTTTGGCCTCGGGCTTTAGGTTCTACCTTGCTACAGATCCTCTATGGGCACCGGTTTCCCAAGGAGTGTTCGTGTAGCAGAGGTCGTCTTTAATCAATTCATAATCCTCGGCAGTGATATCCTCCATGAATTCAGCATGTACATCATGGTCAGGTGTGAGGCCGTAGAATTGGTTGATGGTCTCGACATCAAGCTGGACAGGCCTACCTCAGCAGTGGACAAAGAGGGAGTCCTTGCTTGGCCCGTGCGCATAGAATTCCCGCACGATGGTAGTATTTGCCTGGGCAGGTTGTAGGCAAAAGATTTCCCATTCTTGATACTTGATCCTGTCGAACAGATCGTGCTCGATGCCGTAATTTTGTTCATCCGAATGTTGGAACCCTTGCTCCTCTCACAACTTCCAGGCAATGAAAGACCTTTCGAAGCGGTCTTCGACAGCGGCAGGGGCAAAGCGTTTGTAGGTGGCCATAATAAGGATTGTGAGAGATTAGGTTCTTGGAGATTTTCTTGGAGGAATTCTGAAAATTTCAAGAAGGGTAGGCAGAGAGTATTGTGAAGGCAAGATTATCAAGTATTAAAGAAAACAAGAATGCAAGAGTGAATAGTTCAAGAGGGAGAGGTTGCTTATATAGGCCTCGGCTTTGTGACCGTTTGAACCACTAGCCGTTAGTCTTTACTGTTGTTTCCTTTTTTGCCTAGGCAGAATTCCTTCTGTGAACTATTTCTCTTTTATTCTTGCTTATTATCCTAAATAAAAATTAAACACAAACGAGAAAAATAATTAAAGCCAAAAACAAAAATTATAAGAAGTAAATATAAACTAAACTAATCCTAATATAATAAAAAAGGGTGAGAGATCATGTTACTGGTGGAGTGCATGCAAATTCATCTCCCAAGGTGATTCTCTCTTGTTGGCCACAGTGATTCTTCAAGTATTGGCTATTTGCTTTATGTCCATCTTTGTTTTTCCTGATCTTTATTGCGCTCTTTATAACTGGACAGTATGTTGTCATGTTGGTTTCCTCCACATTTGCCTTACTTTTCCTGCCGAATATTCTGCCATAAAGTATTTCCATTTTCCTGCCGAGCATACTGCCCAGGCAGTGGCTGTGAAAACAGAATGTCTTTGTGCCTGTATCTGTGCTGTGAAGGACTTTGCACTCTTCTGCATCATTATGCCGTTTTAAATTGTGGAAGACATTGAGTTTGACTTGTTGGTCATTGACCCTCATTGTCAACTCTCCTTTTTCCACATCAATTAGTGTTCGTCTAGTGGCAAGGAAAGGTCTCCCCAAGATGATCGGTGCATTATCATCTGCTTCACAATCAAGGACAAGTAAATCAGCGGGAAAAATAAATTTATCAACTCTTACCAGTATGTCCTCGATTTTGCCTTCGGGTTGCACATATGATCGATCTGCAAGTTGGAGCATAACTGTTGTAGGTTTTGCCCTCCCTATTCCAAGCTTTTGAAAAATAGATTTGGGCATTAGATTAATGCTTGCTCCAAGGTCGCATAGGGCCTTACCTTCATAATTATTTCCTATTGCACAAGGTATGATAAAGCATCCAGGATCCTTCAATTTTGGTGGCATGCGATTGTGTAGCATTGTCATGCATCTTTCGGTAGCAGCCACTGTTTCGAACTCACCTAGTCCTTTTCTCTTAGACACAATGTCTTTCAAGAATTTAGCAAAATTAGGCATTTGTTCTATTGCCTCTACGAATGGTAAGTTGATGTGGACTTGCTTTAAAATATCAAGAAATTTCTTGAATTGATGGTCATGTTTTTGCTTTTTCAACCTTTGTGGGAATGGTGGTGGTGGTCTCATCTCATCCAGGGTTTCTTTAGTTTGGAACTTAATACTTGGCACCACTAGGGTTGTTGCTGTCTCGGCAGATTGTTCAGGAGCTGCTGAGTTCTCTGTTGGGGCAGTGTTATCAGGATCAGTTTGTTCAGCATCCTCTTTTGCTGGGTCTGATGATGGAACATGGCCTATTGGAATTTCTGTCTTTTCCTTCAGTTGTAGACCACTCCTAGTAGTGATTGCTTTACGCTGTTCATGGCCTATTACCTTAGCAACTTCAGTATTGCTAGGTAGTCCTCCTTGTGGTCTAGTGTTTATATTTTGAGCAAACTGTCCAACATGAGTTTCCAATGCCTTAATTGCTGCCTCTTGGTTCTGCAACCTCATCTCAGTCCTATTTATAAACGCATCTGTTCTTTTGATGAATTTGCTATTCTCTGCCATGTATATGACTCAGTTTTCATCATGAATGCTTTCAGAGAATTTTCCAAGGAACTTACAGATTGCTGCTGCATCTGCTACTGCGGCATTGGCTGTTGGACCTGCGGCGGCGGCAGGTGTTGCATTGGTTGTTGGAATCCTGGGGGTTGGGTGGTTGGGTTTAAGGCATTGTTAGGATTGCTCCATGACAGGTTTGGATGCCTCTTCCATGAGGGGTTGTATGTGTTGGACATCACATTAGTTCGGTTATAGTTTCCAACATACATGCCGATTTCTTGATTCATACAGTCAAAAGAATTGTGGTTACCTCCACATAAATCACAAAAAGAATCATTCACCTTAACCTCACGAGTATTTTGTTATAGTTGCAAATTTTGTACCATCTTGGTAAGAGAGGCCAATTGTGCTGCCATTGAATTTGATGTGTCTAACTCATTCACCGTGGCTTGGCATCTTACTCCTCGCCTAGATGTAGGGAATTGAAAATCGTTCTTTGCGAGTTTGTTTAGTATTTCAATAGCTTCCTCAGGTGCTTTGTCCAGGAGTGTTCCGTTCGCCGAGGCATCTAGCATCATCCTTGTCGGGGCATTCGTGGCATTATAGAACATGGTGACTTGTGTCCATAGGGGAAATCCATGCAAAGGAAACTTGTGCAGTAACTCCCTATAGCACTCCCATGCCTCGTACATAGGTTCATCATCTGCCTGTCGAAAAGAAGTGATTTCATTACGAATTCGATCATATAAATTTGTAGGATTAAAGCGTGTAATAAAATCACGACAAAGTTCACTACAAGATCCAATAGATCCTGTTGGAATGCTATTTAACCAGGCTTTTGCCCTATCCCTAAGTGAAGAGGGAAATAATTTTAATCTCAAGACATCTTCATGGACTCCTTGGATTTTGAAGGAATTGCATATCTCCATGAATGACTTGAGGTGCTGCCTTGCATCTTCAGTCACAGACCCACCAAACTGTTCAATAGTGTTGAGCATATTGAACATGACAGGTTTTAGCTCAAAGTGGGCTGCTTCTATTTCCGGTGTAACGACTCATGGGTTTAACCTATTTAAATCCTCTGACAGTAAGCTGCCGCGGCCCTAATGGCGGCGGAAGACCTCCATTGCCGGAAAGTAAGTTTTGTCCTGCCGGATGATCTGCCATAGCTTCTTGGATTTGTCTCCCCAACCTTTGACGTGTACGTTCGATCTCTGGGTCTAACTTGTACAAAGGGTTGGTTGGGTTGGCCCTGGTCATACACCAAGAGAAACCGAAGTAAAATAAAAATTAAAAAAAACAAGAAAAATAAAGAAAACAAAATTTAGTTGTCAATCCCCGGAAACGGCGCCAAAAACTTGTTGCGTGTCAAAAGTGCGCAATTAGTGCAAGTGAACACGTCGCAAGTAATAAAGTGATAAGTATAATCGTGTATCGTCTCCACAGGGACTGGTTTACTTAATATGAATTCTTCGTCTTCTTGTTCTATAAAAAGAAATAAAATAAAAACACAGGTAATTTGGGTTTGGATGAAACTAAATAAATTGAAATAAAGAAACTAAGTAAAAGAAATGAGATCTGATTAATAGAGAGAGCTCAGGATACAGTTGCGTTGTATTGTGGATTTGATTGACTTGTCTCTGTCCAATGCAATTGTATATCACTGCCTCGGCAGTACTGCAGATTACTGCCATGGCAGCAACGATACTTGTCCGCCGCGACAATCCCTTGCTCGTGGATGGACTTTAAGTTCGGAAAAGTGTCCTTGGATGACTCCGCTTATCCCTAAGTCGAAGTATGTTGATGACTAGTCCTTGATGATACCTCCCGGCGTGAATCAATTATACCCACCAACTAATCTCATAGTTCTTTTAGCCGCTGAAACTCTTAGCCTATCCCTAGGCCGAGTTAATATTTCGTGATTGAAACACCGTACTT
This sequence comes from Abelmoschus esculentus, assembly GCA_035048815.1. Classification (NCBI taxonomy): domain Eukaryota; kingdom Viridiplantae; phylum Streptophyta; class Magnoliopsida; order Malvales; family Malvaceae; genus Abelmoschus; species Abelmoschus esculentus. The sequence goes on along the minus strand of JAUCBN010000051.1, from coordinate 7,203,688 downwards.
ATCCCTTTCGTGAATCTAACTCTCCCGAGTCTAGATAAATGGATTACTCACAAACTTCTCTCCCGAGCTTGAATGCAAGAACAAAGAATGGTAAAGGATAAGCAAACCTTGATAGTTTTATTGCATTGAAACAAAGAACAAAGTACAATCTCCTCTCACAAATACTTAACAACCTTCACCTAAACCCTAAGAAAACTTCGAACATAATTTGAGAGAAAGAAAACATTGAGTCTTAGGGTGAACTCTCTAAGAATCGGCTCTCCTATTCCCTTAGACGGCTAAGTCTTATATAGGCTTGGCCTAGGGCAAAACTTTCCTAAGCAGAATACAACTTGGAGTAGGGAACAAGTCATATACATAAATAAAATATTTCCAAGTTTATTCCAACTAAGAAGCTTTCCCGTGTGGCCTTGTCTTGGGCTTTTTCTCGTGCTAACCAGCTCCGGTCCATGTGCTGCATATCCAGAAACGTCCATTGGATTTTTCTCTTTCGATCGCCTACAGTATCGCTTCCTGTCTTTTTGCTGTTGCCTCGGCATCAGGTCCTACCTCGGCCATGTTGCTGCCGCGGCACTAGTTTTTCCTGCACAGATGTAGAAATGCAGTAAAACTTGCCTTTTCTGTAAATATCATCTTTATAATCATAACTTCTAAAAATATCACATTAAGTATATGTTTTGGTCCAAGTGGGTGTAGATTTTGATGCTTAATGCCCATAAAAGGTCTAAAAAGTGATAGTGAGTTGAGTACTTATCATTTCATTTAAAGGTTATTTAGATCATTTAAGCATGTTAGTTCTCTTATGTTTATGAGTTCATTTAGTGTGTGAGTTAATTAATTAAACTAGATCATTCAATGTAACTAGTTTCATTAATTAAACTAGCTCATTAAATTTGTTTCATGCATTCACTTTCATTTTTATTGAATAAAGTTGTTATCTAATGGTTGCTTATATATTTCAGCTAAGGTATTCTTTTGGAGCAAATGGCTGATCATATTCTCAGGAATGACAAGACATTTACATCAATTAAAGTCCCTTGAATACTCATCAAGACTGATTGGTTACAATGCAATTCAATGGAGCAATTACACCACTTGAATTTTATTATTTGTTTTAAGGCTTTCAAGAGAGTCTTTACATCACTTTAAGGCTGTCAGTTTCAGCAACAAAGAAAGAGAAGACATGCAATGAAAGCCTTCATTATCACCACTTAAGGGAGAGTAAAGGCAGGAATTAAAACAACACTTAAGGAGGGAATTCAAGGAATATCAATTAACTTATTTGCCATTTTTGGATCAGATACAGGTATATTTGAGTCTTGAGATCTTATTCAAACTTATTCCCCTGTTTCGTAACTTTCCAATGCACTTTGAATCATCTCAATCCGATATCGGGAGCTTAAGATATGATTAAATTAGTGAAGATAGTACATGCTGGAAATTCAGTACGGGAATAGTCACAAGATGCTTGTTCAACAAATTCAAGAGGCCATTCAATTGTTGATTCAATGCTTTATCAACAGCCCATTAAATGAGGATGAATGACAACCTAGTCAAGTTCATCAACCCAAGGGTTTCTCAATGTGGATGATATGCATGTCTACATTCATCCTACGAATGTCCACATTCATCCTTCTAGATTAAACTTTATGGCTGTCAATTGGATATAGGATAACCTACAAATTAATAGGCCTTTAACACTAGAATAATGAGCCTTTAATCTTTGTGTAGGCCAATCAATTTGTTGTTGCCTTATACCTATAAATAGGCACTCATTCCATTGTAAAAAAAAAAACTTTTGACATATATTATAACTTGAGAGTGTTTCTCTTTTATAGTTCTTTTTGAACTTTATCATCTTGCAAGACTGTTCTTGTGGCATTCATACCTTTCATTTTTTTATATTGTTGGTTCCTAGTTCTTATAACTAGAGGGTCACAATCCATTAACCTTTCACCCAAGTCACGGTTTAAAAACTCTTAGGAACGGGTCTTCACTTTTTAGTGTTGGTTCCTCCTTTGTTTACACCGCACCATTAATTAAATTCATTCTTTTCACTTCCATCATCCATACATCAATATTTTCTATACGTCATCCAAAACACAACAACCATCTTATCATCATTCCATTTCACCATACTATCTATCCATTTCATATCATCTTGTAAATTTTCTTTCTTTTCATTTCAGTTACTTACTAGAATCACGATCGGGCAATCACATATACAAATTTGGATATTCCGCAACCGGATTTGTATCAGTAACTCTTCTCCTCACTCGACATCATCAAGCCTTTAACTTCGCAAGAATCATCAAAGAGAAAACCATTTGAATTTAGATCTAAAATTCTAAATTACTTAACTGTTTTTTTACGTAAAATATGATTCAACCCTACTATTTCACATGAAAACATAATAAAGAACAAAAGAAATTACCTTTTTGCAGTGTTCCAATAATCCTTCTCTCTCCACTGCCTCCAATCGAATTTCCAATGTTCTCCTAGCTTCTCCAGATCCCTTTCTCTCTTTGCCTCTGTTTTTTCTTCCTCAATCCGTTAATACCCCCCTTTGTTCTCCCCCGAATCACTACCTCTTATACCAAAAAAAAAACACTCCCTCAACCCCCACAATTCATAACCGACTCAAACTCCTCCCCTAAAATCTCTCATAACCAACTTAATTCTTTGTAACTTCCACCGAGAGTCCCCACTCTCAACGTTTCTTTTTTTATTATTTATTTATTTATTTTATTTTATTATTATTAATTATATATTTATCTATATTATATATTTACCTAGGCTAGACGAAATTCAGGCTCTACAGCTACTCTTTTGCTCAATGCTGTGGAGCAGGAGACGAGCAAAGACTGAAAAGACACGAATTTCGTCTAAATTGGCCCCTGTTATGCTAACAAAGCTTGAAGCTGTTCTTCTCATTACGAAAATCTTCAAACAAAATACCTGTCATGGAACCCGGGGTTGTTCTTCTCATTATGTATCCCATGAAACCTGGAGCTGTTCTCTTCTTATGAAATTCTCCAGGGTCTGAAGTTGTTCTTCTCATTATGAATTTCTTCAGAAAAAAGTAATGAAACCCGAGGTTATTCTTCTTATTATGAAATTCCTCGTATCTCATGAAATTTGGAGTTGTTCTTCTTATTATGAAATTCTCCAGACTTATCAAATGACGGAAATCGAGGTTGTTCTTCTCATTACGAAATTCCTCGTCTCTGGGAAATCTGTAGTTGTTCTTCTCATTACGAAATTCTCCAGATCAAAAGTGATGGAACTTGAGGCTGTTCTTATTATGAAATTCCTCATATTTCCATGAAAGCTTGAATTGTTGTTGTTGTTTTGATTGTTCTTTCTTTGAATCATTTCTCATAGGTTTCTGAATCCTGTTTAACAGAAATATGATGCATTATTAGTATGATCCTAATGCAGATATTTCTATTATGATGCATGAGTATTGCCCAGAAAGGCATGCATTATCAGTCAATTGTCATTTTGATGAGCCCAATTGGCACTTTCATCTTCTTTCCGCATTATTGGTCATGTCTTAACTCTTCATCTCACATACAAAGGGCAATCTTTGATGACTGTCTTCCTCACAAAGTTGTTTTGAAGTGCCTTTTTAGGTTTTCACTTCAAATTATTTCTTTTCTTCTTTCTTTTCTTTCTTTTTCATATTTAGTTTTTTCTTTTTTGTTCAATTTTTCACTGATCTTAGCCCATATCGGAGACTTTTCCTCTAAATTGTACCCAATAAGCTCTTACTTGCTCAAGATTTCGTCTAATTATCTGAACATATTCGTTTTTATCCCGTTATCCTAATCTGGAAAAACAAATCTTACTTGTAACTTTTAAAACATAATAATGACAAGAGATTTTCTATATTTATTAATTCACATTAATTCACTAGCATGATGCTTTGGATAAAATTGGAAGCTCGGAAGAGAAAATGAATATTTTACTGGAGCTTTTTGTATGTTCATGAGAAGTATAGAATTTAAAATAGTCATGGCAAACCAATTGGAGAAAAGCAAGAAACAAAGGCAAATTCTCAAGCGCCTATCACATGCGATCATCTGGACCTTTTTCTTGAGATATAGATTTAGAATAGATCTGCTTGTCTAACAGTTCTTTAAGTGAGGATCCAACTTTGCAAACATGAAGCCCCTTCTGAACTACTAGATAACCGAGAGGTATAAATTGCCGGATGCCTACTGTCACGCATTTAAGTCGCCATTTCTAGTTTTTGACCCAAATCCTCCTTTAGTATCGAGACGCCCTTTGCGGGTTTTCATCTCGACCCCTCCTTTCTTTATTTTCATCATTTTTTATGAAATGCCCTTTCAGGTTTTCGCCTCATTTTCATTTTCTTTTTTTATTTTTCTTTTCTCTTTTCTCTTTTTATTTCTTTCCTTTTTTATTCTTCAGGCGTAATACTTCTTAATTGAATCAAAATTCAGAGGCTTGTGTAATTATTTTTCGTCCATTTCAGTCAAAATCATTGTGCCTCCGGAAAAGGCCTTTTTAATAACATACGACCCTTCCCAATTCGACATCCATTTCCCATGGAAATCACAATGTATTGGCAAGATCTTTTTAAGCACTAGATCACCCTATCGGAACTCTCGCGGTCGAACTTTCTTATCATGAGCTCGAATCATTCGTTTCTGATACATTTGGCTGTGGCAGATAACTCTCAACCGTTTTTCTTCAAACAAATTCAACTGATCAAAATGGATCTATACCCATTCTGCATCATCTAATTTTACCTCTGATAATACTCGAAGAGATGGAATTTCGACTTCAAGCGGTAACACTGCTTCAGTCCCATACACTAGAGAGTAAGGCGTTGCCCCGGTGGAAGTTCTCATCGAAGTACGGTACGCAAACAAGGCAAAAGGAAGTCTTTCATGCCAATCTTTGTACGTTTCTGTCATCTTCGATATGATCTTCTTATGTTTTTGTTAGCTGCCTTGACTGCTCCATTCATCTTCGGTCGGTATGCCACATATGATGAATTATCTTGAACTGATCACAAGTTTTTGCAATCATTCTGTTGTTAAATTGGTAGCATTATCTGTAATTATTCATTCTGGTAGACCATATCGACAAATATCTCTTTCTTCAAAAATTTGCACACAGTTATTCTTGTGATGTTAGCATAAGAAGCAGCTTCTATCCACTTGGTGAAATAATCGATAGCCACTAAGATGAAGCGATGTCCATTCGAAGCCTTGGGGTGAATCTGCCCAATTACATCCATCCCTCATACAATAAAAGGCCACAGTGAATTCATTGTATGTAATGGTACTGGTGGGGAGTTGATCTTATCTGCATAAATCTGGCATTTGTGACACTTTTTGGTGTACTCTATGCAATCTCCTTCCATGGTAGACCAGTAATACCTGTATCTCATTATTTTCCGTGCCATCGAGAAACCATTGGCATGCGTACCACATATCCCATCATGCACTTCTTCAAGAATACTTTTAGCTTCATGAGCATTGACACATCTGAGTAACACTTGATCTCTGCTCTTCTTGTACAGGATATCACCATCCAACACATAACTGGCAGCCATTCTTCTAATTGTTCTTTTATCATTATCATTCGCTTCAAATGGATAAGGTTGGAACTTGATGTATTGTAGAATATCAAAATACCAAGGATTACCATCATCTTCTTCCATGTTGCAGCAATGAGCGTAGCTAAGGCATGCAAATGTTATCTCTGGTCTATTTGCTTGGAATACTGAAGCTAGTGTAGCTAAGGCATCCGCCATTTGGTTGTCTTCTCTGGGAAGGTATGCAAATGTTATCTCTTCAAATTCTTCAATTAGTTCCAATACCAACTTCCGATATTCTATCAACTTTTGTGTCTTTGGTCTCCCATTCTCCACGCAGCTGAATAACTAAGGCTGAATCTCCATACACCTTCAAGGCCTTTATCTTTCTTTCTATTGCAGTCCTCAATCCCATAACACACGCTTCGTACTCTGCCATATTGTTAGTACACAAAAAATCCAACTTTCTCGTGAGAGGATAGTGTATACCATCTGGAGATATCAACACAGCTCCAATTCCACGTCCCAGGGCATTAACTGCTCCATCGAAATACAACCTTCATTTTTTCATCTCCTCATCTTCTTCTACATAAATGGTCATCACATCCTCATCAGGAAAATCAAAATTAAGAGGCTCATAATCTTCTGAGGCTCTACTTGCAAGAAAATCAACTATGACACTCCCTTTAACTGCCTTCTGGCTTACGTACAATATATTAAATTCAGACAACAACATTTGCCAACGTGCTAATCTCCCGGTCAATGCTGGTGCTTCCATTAGAAACTTTAACGGATCAAGCTTTGATATCAACCACGTGGTATGGTATAACATATATTGCCTGAGTCGACGAGTAACCCAAACAAGCGCACAACACATCTTCTGGATAAAACGGGTACCGTACTTCACACTCGGTAAATTTCTTACTTAGGTAATAAATTGCTCTTTCTTTCTTTCCAGTGTCATCATGTTGCCCCAGCACACACCCCATGGAATTCTCGAACACCGTCAAGTAGAGGATCAGCGGTCTTTTAGGAACAGCTGCTATCAATACTGGTGCGTTTGACAAGTATTGTTTGATCTCGTCCAACGTTTCTTGACATTCATCGTCCCACTCGCTTGGATTATTCTTTCGCAGCAATTTAAAGATTGGATCACATCTATCAGTTAACTGAGAAATAAACCAAGAGACGTAATTCAATCTTCCAAGGAAACCTCGAACTTCTTTTTGTGATTTTGGAGGCGGTAAATTCTGAATCGCCATGACTTTATCTGGGTCAATTTCGATGCCCTGTATGCTAACCACAAAACCAAGCAGCTTGCCGGATGTAACCCCAAAAGTACACTTGTTAAGGTTAACCTTTAACTGATACTTTCGTAGCCTCTGGAACAACTTTTTCAAATTTTGAACATGTCCATCTTTTGTTTGGGACTTGGCTATCATATCATCCACGTAAACTTCGATTTCTTTATGCATCATATCATGAAACAATTTCACCATAGCTCTTTGATACGTTGCTCCAACATTCTTCAACCCGAAAGGCATGACTTTGTAGCAAAACGTGCCCCATAATGTATTAAAAGTTGTTTTCTCCATATCTTCTGGATTCATTTTAATCTGATTGTAACCCGAGAAACCATCTATAAAAGAGAACCAAGAATGTACCGAAGTATTGTCAACCAAAACATCTATATGGGGCAGAGGGAAATTATCTTTCGGACTTGCTCTATTCAGATCTCTATAATCCACACACATTTGCACTTTTCCATCTTTCTTCTGTACCAGAACTATGTTTGCTACCCACTCTGGGTATGTTGCCACCTGTAAAAATCCCACATCAACTTGCTTCTGCACCTCTTCTTTGATTTTCAATAGCATTTCCGGTCTCAACCTTCTGAGCTTCTATTATACCGACTTACATTCTGGTCTAATAGGCAGCTTGTGTACCCCGATATCAGTGTTCAAACCTAGCATATCTTGATAGGACCATGAAAAAATATCTTTGAATTCTCGCAACAAATCAATCAAATTTTGCTTTGCCCCTAGCGGAAACGCTGCTCCGATCTTGACTTCTTTTTTCACTTCTTCAGTACCCAGATTCAGAACCTCTATTTCTTCTTTGTGGGGCATGATCTGTTTATCTTCTTTTTCTACCAATCTCTGTAATTCTTCAGGAACTTCATAATCCACATTATCTTCACACTCATTAATTTCTGTTAGACAAGAGATCCTTTTCAATTCTATTTCGGGCTTAGGTAGAGAATCATTCATGCAATCATTGATTGGGAACCTGCGAAGAAAACTTATATATTTGGATAGGAATAATAAATGAATAAATAAATAAATGAATGAAATGAATAAAAGAAAAGAAAATGTTTGCCATTTGAGAAAAAAGAAAAAACATCTTTATTTGCAAGTGAAATATGTAAGAGCCCTTTACAGAAAATCCCTTATACTCGCGGGCAAAAGTATAAGGTGGTTCATGGCATTACTCTGTCTTAAACACTACAGGCAAATCTTCTACAGTCCAGTTCTTCATAGTTTCGCCAGGGAGGCATGGACGGATTCCCTCCAGAAAGTTCATCCTTGGTCCTTCAGAGATTCCTCCCACTAACAGACCATCGAATGCATCCCCGAAAATTTCTTCCTCTTGACGGTTCTTTTCAGCTTGCTCTGTGACATTCACAAATCCATGAGATATGAAGTCGATCTTTGAACTCAATGAGATTGGCCTCTTAGCTGCAGCTTTTCCATATTTCTTCCAAAATGCCTCGATTGAAAAACCTAACCCAGCTCGACCCTTCTTCGTTACCATGGGCCTTGGGCGTAAACTTCCTTGCAACTTTCTTCCTAATCCTTTCCCGGTCCTTGCTCCTTTACCGAGAGTTTGCTTAATAGTCATTTCTGTGCAATTCGACAATCTTGGTCATGGAAACTTTGCACCTTCGACAACAAACGCGGCGTTGATGAACTCCAAAGCCTTGAAAGAACACTCCAACGCATACTCATTTGCTTGAATGTAAGGCGTATCAGTGGAAACTGAAGCGATAATGTCTTCCTCTACCCCAACACACACAAGCTTTCCATCGATCACGAACTTCAACTTTTGATGCAGAGATAACGGCACTGCCCCGGCAGAATGAATCCAGGGTCTTCCAAGCAAACAATTAGAAGTGGGCTTGATATCCATAACAACAAAATCCACATTGTACATAGATGGCCCAATCAGCAGCGACACTTCTATCCTGCCCAACACGTCTCTCGTAGTTCCGTTGAATACTCTGACCACATTCTGGTAGCTTTTCATGTAAGCGCTATCAATATGCAACCTTTGCAGAGTCACCAAAGGTAATACATTCAGGGCTGAACCGTTATTAATCAACACCCCCGGTACAACATGACCCTTACAATGAGTTGTAATATTTAGAGCTTTAATAGACCCCATTCCACCATCCGGGATCTCATCATCAGTAAACGTTATATAATTATCTACAGTGATATGATTAACAATCCGATCCAACTTGTTCACCGATATATCATTCGGAATGAATGTCTGGTTTAACACCTTCAACAAAGCATTGCGGTGTCCTTCGGAACTCAATAACAGATCAAGAATGGAAATTCTAGATGGTTGTCTCTTCAATTGCTCCACAACATTTTACTCGCTATGTTTCAAAAATCTCAGGAACTCATGTGCTTGTTCCTCAATAACAGGCTCGTTTACTTTCGGAATCGGATCCTCGAAAATCTTCTTCTTCTCAACGTTCTTTGTTTTCTCTTCTTCTTTCTCTTGAACTAGTGAATAACATCTTCCCCTTCTCGTGAAATGTCCTACCTCATTCACTGGTTCTTCAGTCTCAACTTTGTTCTCAACCTCGGACTTCTCTGGCTGCATCTCTTCGACAGCCTTTGAACTGCTTGGCATTGCTATACTTGCGGTATAATTCCATGGAATCCTCTGTGTATCCTTGAACGAAAAAGGTGCTGGAGGAGTAATCACTATGCGAGGGGTAGTTACCGGTCTCACTTCCCCTGATGAACTCTCACCCCTTGGTCAGGCCGAAATGACCAATGGCCTGTTCACACTGTACTTTGGCACGGTTCTCTCAGACATGCACACGTCCATCATTTTTCACTCTCCCCTCTTAGCGAAAAATTCCACTTCTTTGTTATCCATCATTCCCTGTAGCAAACTTCTGAACTCAATACAAAACTGAATCTCATGTCCTTGTTCCTGGTGATACTCGCAGTACAACTCTGTCTCAACCGGTCCCTTCATCATCACTTCCTGGCATATAAGCCCATTATCGAACAACTGTTTGAACACCCACTTTAACGGTGATCTGATCTCTGATACTCTCATCTTTATCTGCTTCATCTGGTCCTCCTCAATCATATTCACACCTCGACCACCATGATTTGGCAACGGATTCGTGGATATACTGGGTTCATCAAATTTCAACACACCAGTATTGATCAGGTACTGAACTATTCTCTTGAATGCAGTGCAATTCTCTATGCTATGCCCCCTGAACTTTGGCATGATATTCACATTGAGCCTTATGATCGTACAACGACGGGTATGGAGGTTGAAGTGGTAGAATGAAATACGGACGTATCATATCCGCATCATACAGCTGAGTGTACAACTCGGCATACGTTATCGGAATGGGCGTAAAACTTGGCCTTTCCCATTTCGAATCCTTCTTGTTTAAACTCTGTGAGCTACTTGCTCCTGCCCCTGGCTTAGAGATTGTCACATTTCTCGGCGCCTCGTATACAACGGTGCTATTCACTTCATTTTCCTTCTCTTTGAAACTCTCTTAGAACTATCAGATCCTTCTATCCTTCCACTCTTAATGGCTGCTTCCACAATCTCTCCCGTAGCGACAATTTGAGAAAAGCTTTGCATCGAAGTATTAGTAAACAAACGGTCATACATCAAGTCATTCAATGTCTCCACAAACATATGGGTCATTTCACTCTCAAGCAATGGGGATTGTACTTGGGAAGCCAAATCCCTCCACCTGTGAGTGTACTGTCGAAATGTTTCATTCGATTTCTGTCCCATCTGCTGCAATATAATTCTAGTAGGTCACATTTCCGATATATGCTTGTAGTTTTCCATAAAAGCGCGATGTAAGTCCTTCCACGTTTTTATATTTTCCCGACTCAACTGTGTGTACCATCGGATCGCAGAACCTGTCAAACTATCCTGGAAACAATGAATCAGTAGCTTCTCGTCCTTATTAAAAGCGACCATCTTTCGGCAGTACATAGTCATGTGAGTATTTGGACATGTCGTTCCATCATACTTCTCAAAATCAGGCATTTTAAACTTCGGCGGTAGAACTAAATCAGATACCAACCCCAAATCAAATGCATCGGAACCTTGATCAGTTTTCCCTTGTATCTCTAGTATCTTTGCCTCCAATGCTTTGAAATGATCCGCGTACTTTTTCTCCATATCTTGGCGCATCTTGTTTACCTCGTTCATGAAATTGAGATCTGGGACTTCTTCGGCATTTGGAGTAATACGGCAACTTCCACTGGGTGACTTGTAGATGCCCCCGCTAAATTAATTTGCACCTTTGTAGGCATAGACTATACTTCCGGTTGCCCCCTTATGTGAGATGTAGTATCTGCCTGACCCTCTGTCTCGTTTGATCCTCCTACTTGTGCTTTATCTTTCTCTGATTCCTTTGGTCCCAATAAAGCTATCAATTGACTGATAATATCTGCTTGTGCCTTGGTAATACTGTTCTTCATACTATTCTCTATTCCATCCAAACGATTCTTAAACTCTACACGATCCTCCTCTAATTTCTTTAGTCTTTCTTCCATTGCCAACTTTTTTGTACGCAAACGTATTGAGTACGAATGCGGTATGATTGCAATTTAAGTGTTCACTGCCACAGAACCTTTTTATTAAAATTTTATTTTTAAAATTAATGATGCATATGATGTATGAATGCATGTATGCAATAAGGTATTGAATTCAAAAAAACAACGTCTTAAAAACATCCGTTTGTCCAAAAGGTTCATATACAAAGGTAAAGATAATCATCTACTGTCTACAGAAAACTACTAGCTCTAATCCCCAAGTTGGTCAACTCATGTAGCAAGCGTAGGATGGCTTCTCCATGCTCCAACTCAACGTCTGGCTGCTTCAGAAGGGTTGTAGCTTCCTTCGACAATATCTGCACATAGCTGGCGATGTTTTTGACCTGTTCCTTGAAGTTGACTAACTCTTTGTTCTGACTTTGAACAGTGCGTTGTGTTACTTCATACTTTACTTTCCACGCTCCAGTGTCCTGGTATAAAGCTCTTTCGTAGCTTGTTAGCTTCTCACGTAACTCTTGTACCTTGTCTTCAAGTGAGACAACCTTCTGTTGTAGACTCTTTTTTTCTTTTTCCATTTGAACTTTATCCTCATTGTGATATCTTGTAATCAACTCCTCTAACTGTGCCACCTGGTTCGTCAGCTCAAAGTTCCTCGCTTGCTCTAGCTTCTTCTTTGCTTTGTAGTTTGCTTCCCGTCCTTTGCGGTATTTCCGTTCATAAAGCTTCTTGTAGTCTTCCTTCTCTTTTGCCATCCTGTCTAAGCGGTCGAACAAATCCTGAATACTCTTGCTCCCGCTTTCTTTTTGATACTTCTTCTTGTACCCCTCATGCATCTCTCACGCTTCTTTCAGATCCCGACTTAATTTCTCATTCTGGAGCGTCAACTCTTTCTCTTTTCTCTCGTGTGTCATTACTTGATACTTTACCATGTTCAACTCTTGCGTAAGATCATAAATCCCTTTTTCATACCTTTTCAAGTCCAGCTCTCGATCACGCTTCAATTTCTCTAGTACAGACAGTGCTTCTTGGGTTATTCCGCTTGACGATCCAACAATCCTCGGTATCTCCTGAAAAGTCTTATCATTTATCCTTTGTGTCCTCCAATCATCATACATGGCCATAATTTCCAGATCTCAGTAAGGCTGAACTTTCCTGAGTGTTTTCCACGCTTTCAGAATCGTTTCATTCCTTGATTTATACCCGTCAGTTTTGTGTGCGTATTCGAAACCTGCCATCCCCGCTGTAGCAGGTATAAATTGTCTAGATCTGAACTGTTTGGAAACTAGAAGTGGGCAATAAGCTATTCCACCCAAAACTCCTGGCAACGGAACCCAATCAATTTCCCCACATCTATATAAAAATACAGTTCCTCTACTCAACCAACAGGCCTTCCAAACAACATCTGTATCTGTCAAATTCTGAAAGAGTTCTTCCCACTGTTTCTCATTCTTCTTCTCAATGACGCAATTCTTCAGATGTTCCAAAATAGGTGAATATGAAATAGTATGCCTTAGCGCTTGATATGGTGCACTCCGACGATGACCTCTGAACCAGACCTCCAGTAACTGTGCACCCCCCCCAAATCTTCCTTCACCAGATTTCTTACACGCTGTCAAAGATCTGTACGTCTCCGCCAAGATAGCAGGGGATGGATTCATGCCTTTAAATAACCTCTCGAATAACCCAACAATGGATGGGTCTATATGTTCCGGGGTCCTCGGAAATAACACTAACCCATAAATGCATAAAGCATATTTTCTTCTTACCTTGGAGGGCTCTTCGCGACTGTCCACTATTAACTCTTTCAAGACTTTCCAACTAACCCTCTGTTTATCCTCATTCATGTCTGTACTATCGCGGCTAGCAAGCTTCTCATCCCAAAACTCTTTCACCTTTCCTATGATCTGTGTTAACTTCTTCTTAAAGCCTGAAGTACTATTCGGCTTAACATAAATCTTGTCTCTCTTGACCACAGGACTGTTGATCAAAACCTCATACTCCTCCAATGTAGGTGTCATATCGACTCGGCCGAAAGTAAAACAGTTATATGCTGGATTCTAAAATTGTGTCATTTCTCTAAATAGTTGTCTATCAACGGGTACTTTTAATAACAATGCTATGTCTCTGAATTCCTTCTTAAACTGCTCCCTCATATCATAAGTCCACTGTTCCCATAGCTCCCGGACTTCCTGAAGACATGGATTCTGAGCCGTATTGATTTTCACATAACCTTTGATACCCGACACACTTCCCGGCGGTAAGCTATCTCCTTTCTCATGTTGGACTGCCTATGATGACCAAGCCCATACATCCGTATTATCATCTTCTACAATGATGCCTTTGGACATTTTTGGATACTTTTAACTTTACTGTTTCTCGAATTAATGCCAATGCAAATGATATGACAGACAATAAAATAAGGAAAATAAAAAAAAGAAAAGCAAAACAAAATTCGTGTTAGTACAGTGAATACATGATTTAAAAAAAATAATCACAAAAAGGAACTGTACTTAAAATAACCAGAGATCAGTTTATGTTGCGTAGAAATAACCAGAGAGCAGTTTAATACAGAAATCCTAATTTGGCGGCATTTCGGCAGCATACAGCCTTATCTTATGGTCCCTTTCTAGCTCTAATAGGGGTAGGTTTCTACTCTACACATGTGGGTTTGGATCTAGACTCTGGGTTCCCAAACTGTCGTTACCGCCTATTGCGACGATAAGACATCGATTCGGTAGTATAGGTCCCTTACAATGGAGGTGAAGACCTCATGATGCGTAAGGTTAGTATACCGGAAGTAGACATAAATCCGAAACTCAGAGCTGGATAGCATCATGTCGGACAATATCTAACTCTCACTCAAGGGTAAAAGCTCGGGTCGAGAGCTGATGCATGATTGACAGATATATCACACAAAATGAAAATACTATCCTTATCCGAACGATATTTATTTGACAATAATGAATTAAATTAATATCCATATTCAAAATACCAAAATGCCACGTGTAATTAATAATTAGGCCTGACTCTAAAAAATTTAGTCCCCAGCGGAGTCGTCAAGCTGTCGCGACCATTTTAAAACAGAAAGGTGTGAAAAATATAGCTTGGCGAATTAGTTTTGAAAAAATAGATTTTTTTACCATTTTTAATTGTTAATTATGAAAACCGAAATTTCATAGAAAATCATATATTACTTAAAAATAAATGACTTGGAGTCGCCACCGGCCATTTTGGTAGGCCAGACACCATAAAACAAACCAGAGATTCATTTTTAAAATATTTGGGTTCGGGAGTCGGTTACGCGTAAGGACGACCCTTACGAGCGCCCGAGATCGGTACCTTATTAATTACACGTGGCATTTTGGCATTTTGAATACCATATTAATTTAATTCGTCATTTTCAAATGAATATCGTTCTAATGAGAATATCCTTTTGGATAAGAAAATATATTTCTTTTAAATACGAGCTTGAATAAGACGTCCTCTAGATAGGAAACCTTAGCTCGTATTTAAAGAAATATAAGTTCTGCCCCAAAAGGTTTTAAATGCATGACCGGTTATTATCTTGTTCATTTTAAGTTCAAACCTATAAGGCTCCATTCATTAAATATTTAAAACCCTATTTAATTATTAATTTTACCAAGTGTATTATGATAACATCCGAATGATCGGACACTACCATCTCGACACCGAATAAAATTAATAATACTATTGGTGCTAATTATTTACCTAATTAATTTTATTTAATTCTAATCCTAAGTTATTTGTCATTTTCTATGTTTCGATGACACGTCGAATGCGATACCAAAGTACACTATTGGCCAACATAATGTTACGTCAAAACACTGACCACTTAGTGTATCCGAGGTATATGATTAAAATGTCATCATTACTAAATTATCTCCCTATTCAATTAAATTTTTTAATTAAAGTGACTAATCTTAAAAAGGCTCTAATTTGATTAATCTACATGAAAGTTAAATGTCACCCTAAACAAATATGCTATATGCTTAAAATTTGCAAAAAATAAATAAACAAATAAATAGATGAATAAATAAAACAACAAAACAAAAGGCTAAGTTACTTTTATTAGAGACATGGGAGCTCGAATATAAATATCGGGAATTAAATTGAACAACGGGAATTACATGGCATAAATGAGAAGCGGGAATTAAATTGACAAACATCCAATTTTAGGGGTTGAATTAGACCTAATTAGTGATTAAATTAAACTAATCCTAATCTTAGAAATTTCAATTAAATTCAATTAAAGATCCAATTAAAATATTTCTAAGCTTAAAAAATTAATAAATTAATCCTAATTAATGTCTATATTGATGAAATTTAAATTTAGGATTCGACTTGAGTTCAATTAGGGGCTAAATTGAAGAAACATTAAAGTTTTGGGCCTTAATTAAGGGATATAGGGACCAGAATGAATTACAGCTTGGAACTTGAGGGACTACGGGGACAATTTTCCCTCTTTCTCTGAACTGTGCGGATCCGAGTCGACCCGGATCAAAAACACGCGGATCCCCTCCGTGGAACGACACCGTTTCGCACCTGGGTTACCCCTTAACCCGAGTTAACTCGGTCATAATCCTCCCCCTCTCAACTTAGGCACCCGACTCACTCCTCAAATCCTCTCAACACAACCAGACCTAAGCCCAGAAAACCATCTACTTCGGATCAAAACACCTTGTTTTAGGATGATGTTCATGTTGTTCTTGATGAACAAAGATGAACATCAAGAACACAAGCCCAGATTCGCCTTGTACTCCACCGCTCAATCCATACTGCCGTCGCCAACCACCACTCCGGTGAGTTCGTCGACGACTATATATGGTTGGCAACCACCGCCCAACTCTCCGATCACCATCATTTTTCCTCCGGTGATTGAATCCGGTGCCGGTGAACTCACCAGAAACCTTGACAACACCTAAAAACATCTCGGAAACCTATTTTCTAGATCTAAGCATCAAAACACATCAAAATCTCACTCCTCATCACTCGATTTTGCTTGAATAACACCCTAAAATTATCCAGAATCATTCAAGTCCACGCAATCTTCCCCAATTTCTAAATCTAACCCACCGAAACCTAATCTAAACACATCAGAGTAACTCTTCTCCTCACTCGACATCATCAAGCCTCTAAACTTCGCAAGAATCATCAAAGAGAAAACCATTTAAATTTAGATCTCAAATTCTAAATTACTTAATTGTTTTTTTACGCAAAATATGATTCAAGTCTACTATTTCACATGAAAACATAATAATGAACAAAAGAAATTACCTATTTGTAGTGTTCCAATAATCCTTCTCTCGTCACTGCCTCCAATCGAATTTCCAATGTTCTCCTAGCTTCTCCAGATCCCTTTCTCTCTTTGCCTCTGTTTTTTCTTCCTCAATCCGTTAATCCCCCCTTTGTTCTCCCCCGAATCACTACCTCTTATACCCAAAAAAAAAACATTCCCTCAACCCCCACAATTCATAACCGACTCAAACTCCTCCCCTAAAATCTCTCGTAACCAACTTAATTCTTTGTAACTTCAACCGAGAGTCCCCACTCTCAACGTTTCTTTTTTTTATTTTTTATTTTTTTATTTTATTATTATTAATTATATATTTATCTATATTATATATTTACCTAGACTAGACGAAATTCGGGCTCTACACATGGTTTAAACCCAATAAAACGGTCACAAATTTTGATTGATTCAAATTTTATGAGTTCAAATATTTAATTATAGGCTTCTGAATCTGATTCTACAGCTTAATTTCAATTTTAGAGTATTTTACTCGGTTAAAATTTCAATTGTTTTACTGTAAAGCCCAATCAGAAATGCACGCTATACACCCAACAAAACGGTTACAAAATGAGATTAATTCAAATTTTATGAGTTCAAATATTTAATTATAGGCTTCTTAATCTGATTATACAACTTATTTTCAATTTTAAAGTATTTTACTCGGTTAAAATTTCAATTATTTTATTGTAAAGCCCAATCAGAAATGCACGCTTTAAACCCAACAAAACGATCAAAATTTTTGATTAATTCAAATTTTATGAGTTCAAATATTTAATTATAGGCTTCTGAATCTGATTCTGTAGCTTAATTACAATTTTAGAGTATTTTACTCAGTTAAAATTTCAATTGTTTTATTGTAAAGCCCAATAAGAAATACACGCTTTAAACCCAACAAAACGGTCAAAATTTTTGATTAATTCAAATTTTATGACTTCAAATATTTAATTATATGCTTCTAAATCTGATTCTTCAGCTTAATTACAATTTTAGAGTATTTTACTCGGTTAAAATTTCAATTGTTTTACTGTAAAGCCCAATCAGAAATGCATGCCATACACCCAACAAAACGGTCAAAAAATGAGATAAATTCAAATTTTATTAGTTCAAATATTTAATTATAAGCTTCTGAATCTAATTCTACAACTTAATTTCAAGTTTAGAGTATTTTACTCGGTTAAAATTTCAATTGTTTTTCTATAAATCCCAATCAGAAATGCACGCTTTAAACCAAACAAAACGGTCACAAATTTTGATTAATTCAAATTTTATGAGTTCAAATATTTAATTATAGGCTTCTAAATCTGATTCTACAGCTTAATTTTAATTCTAGAGCATTTTACTCGGTTAAAATTTCAATTGTTTTACTGTAAAGCCCAATAAAAATGCACGCTTTAAACCCAACAAAATAGTCACAAAATGAGATTAATTCAAATTTTATGAGTTCAAATATTTAATTATAGGCTTCTGAATCTGATTATACAACTTAATTTCAATTTTAGAGTATTTTAATCGGTTAAAATTTCAATTGTTTTACTGTAAAGCACAATCAGAAATGCACGTTTTACACCCAAAGCAACGGTCTCAAAATGAAATTAATTCAAATTTTATGAGTTCAAAAATTTAATTATAGACTTTTGAATCTGATTATACAACTTAGTTTTAATTTTAGAGTATTTTACTCGGTTAAAATTTCAACTATTTTATTGCAAAGCCCAATCAGAAATGCACGCTTTAAATCCAACAAAACGATCACAAAATGAGATTAATTCAAATTTAATGAGTTCAAATATTTAATTATAGGCTTCTGAATGTGATTATACAACTTAATTTCAATTTTATAGATTTTTAATTAGTTAAAATTTCAATTGTTTTACTGCAAAGCCCAATCAGAAATGCATGCTTTAAACCCTACAAAACGGTCACATAATGAGATTAATTCAAATTTCATGAGTTCAATTATTTAATTATAGGCTTCTAAATCTGATTCTACAACTTAATTTTAATTTTAGAGTATTTTACTCGGTTAAAATTTCAATTGTTTTATTGTAAAGCCCAATCAGAAATGCACGCTTTAAACCCAACAAAACGGTCAAAATTTTTGATTAATTCAAATTTTATGAGTTCAAATATTTAATTATAGGCTTATGAATCTGATTCTGTAGCTTAATTACAATTTTAGAGTATTTTTACTCGGTTAAAATTTCAATTGTTTTATTGTAAATTCCAATAAAAAATACACGCTTTAAACCCAACAAAATGGTCAAATTTTTTGATTAATTCAAATTTTATGACTTCAAATATTTAATTATAGGCTTCTGAATCTGATTCTGCAGCTTAATTATAATTTTAGAGTATTTTACTCGGTTAAAATTTCAATTGTTTTACTGTAAAGCCCAATCAGAAATGCACGTTATACACCCAACAAAACGGTCAAAAAATGAGATAAATTCAAATTTTATTAGTTCAAATATTTAATTATATGCTTCTGAATCTAATTCTACAACTTAATTTCAAGTTTAGAGTATTTTACTCGGTTAAAATTTCAATTGTTTTACTATAAATCCCAATCAGAAATGCACACTTTAAACGCAACAAAACGGTCACAAATTTTGATTAATTCAAATTTTATGAGTTCAAATATTTAATTATAGGCTTCAAAATCTTATTTTACAGCTTAATTTCAATTCTAGAGCAATTTACTCAGTTAAAATTTCAACTGTTTTATTCTCTCCTCTCCCTCCCCTTTTCTCTCGCCCTCCTCCATGCCTTCTTTTTCTTTTTTTCTTTTCTTTCTCCATGTTTTGGAGATCTACTTTGTCTACTACACCACCTCCATGGATTTGCCAGCAACGTCGGGAGAGGAAGATTCAACAACCATTCAATTCCAATCCTTTGAGATAAGTCAATCTTGTTCTTTTTCTTGTTTTTTTATTCTTTTTGTTTCTCCCGTGGATCGTTTAGACTATTTCCACTATTTTTGCCATTGTTTCATTTTCTTTTTTTCTTTATTAAGAAGATATTTGGATGATAGAGTCTTTGTTGATCCGGAACTTCAACGATTTGAAGATGCTACTACGGCAACCACCATTATCAAAACCATTGTGAAGGTTCACTCACGAAGGCTATGGAGCCAATCCATTGATGTACAATTACCACCCTTGCAAAGGGATCCATCCAACACCTTTAACGGTGTTCTTTTCACCAATATGCTAACCGGTTATGCTCTCCATGACAAGAAACATGCACTTTTTTCTTTTATCAACATGGAGGCCATTATCGTTTTCCTCATCACCATGGCAGCCATGGGAAAAGATGTTTCTATATCTTGGTTCTTGTTTGTGATAAATTGGATCTATTTTGCTTCTTGTTTTTATATTCTCCTTATTACTTCTATTTTTCAATCTTTTCTTGATCTTTTTTCTCTTCGGCTATTCATATATAATCACCAACATATTTTGTATTTTCTTTTTGCACCAAGAAGTTTCATGGAAGGATTAGCCGTTGTGAATCCGACACTAGATCTACTTTTTCAAGTCATTCTTGATGTCAAGATCTTGTTTTCTTGGTTTCAAATTTTCATGGTTGTTTTCCTTATCTTTGAACCTTGTCCCGGTTGCACTCGTAAGTTTAGCATTTTGTACAACACATTTACCATACCGACGCCATTGGGAGAGAAGTAGTTATCACAACGACACCCAAACCGTTTAGGCTTTTTCTTTCGTCCATCTCTTCAATCTTTACTTTTCTTTCTATATATCTTTATTGCCTTCTTTTCGTTTATTATTATGAGATCTATTCTTCTCTTTGTATCAAGTGCTTTTCTTAGTTTTTGATTCTTCTCGGAGCCGTATACAATGTTTGCTTTGGAGAGCTAAGGTTTGTGTATGACATGCTACCGTTGGAGCCAAGAGTTTGTGCAAGGACTCTGATGGCCTTCACTAACGATCTTTGGAGTAGGCCGCTAAGACCCAACCGATCTGCTCCCTCAGATTTGGAATCGGTTAGTTTTGTTTCTATGGTAAGTATTTTCTTTCCATATAACTTTGTTATTTCCTTATTGTTCTTTATTAATGTTTCGATCCTTTCTGAGCATGACTAAAAGTATGCAATCCGAATAGAGAATGAACTCTTGATTCTTGGGTTTGTTTTCAGGGTTATTATTCTTTATCACCTTGATAACCTTTATGATCACTAGACTACTACAATGACTACTAAGGAAACGGCTAGTTTGCCGAGATTCCTGCCGCGGCAGAAAAGGAAACGGCAGTAAAGAGTAACAGCTACAAAACGGCTAGTGGATCCAAACGGTCACAAGGCCGAGGCCTATATAAGAAACCCCTTCCTCTTGAATTATTCACTCTTGCTTTCTTGTTTCCTTTAGAATTCATAACAATCTTCCTCTCACATTACTCTCTGCCTACTCACAATCTTCGTGAAATTCCAGATTCTTTTCAAGAAAAACTCCAAGAAATCAAATCTCTCACAATCTTGATGGCAACTTACAAGCGATTTGCCCCAGCAAACGTTGAAGATCGTTTCAACCGATCTTTCATCGCCGACAATTGTGGGAAGAGCAAGGTTTCCAGCATTCAGATGATGAAAACTATGGCATCGAGCACTATCTCTTTGACAGAATCAAGTACCAAGGTTGGGAAATTTTCTGTCTTCAACCTACCTAGGCGAATGCTACAATCGTGCGGGAATTCTATGCGCACGGGCCTAGCAAAGATTCCCTCTTTGTTCACTGCCGCGGCAGGCCGGTCCAGTTCGATGCCGAGACCATCAACGATTTCTACGACCTCACTCCAAACAGTGATGTTCACGAAGAATTCTTGGAAGACATCACTGCCGAGGATTATGAGTTGATCAAAGACGACCTTTGTTACGTGAATACTCCATGGGAAACCGGTACCCATAGAGGATCCATAACAAGGCAAAGCCTAAAGCCCGAGGCCAAGATGTGGAATACCTTTGTCAAGCGACGCCTCATCCCCATGTCCCACAACAGCACGGTGGACCGGAAGCGATTGGTGCTTATCCAATCAATTATCAACAAAAGGACCATAAATATTGGAGAGATAATCTTACGTGAAATTCATGAATGCGGTAAGAAAGATAGGGGACCATTATATTTCCCATGTTTGATCACAGGTTTGTCTGCTGCCGCAGGTGTGCCAATTGAAGATACGGACGAATACACTCCCCAAAGACGAGGATGAACCAGGGACTTTTGTCACAAAGTCATGCAGATCACGCAGGCGGAGCCAATCCAAGCAACGCCCCAGCAGTTCACTGCTGATACTGCTGTCGGGGCCCAATACACGGTAGACATGCCTGATACTACCCACACCTCTGCCGCAGCAGACCCGTACCAGGAAATTTTGCAAAGGATGGCAGCGATGGACCTTAGACAACAGAGGTACATGGAGTACCAAAGAGATTTCAACGGCACACTCGCCCAGATGATGCTCCATGCTTTCCCAGAACAAGGGGCGCAATTTCCAGAGTTTCCCAGCAATATGTTTGTCACAGCCGCCCCTTACACCGAGACTACACCAGCTCCGGGAGGACCAAGGTCGTTCTTCCATGCAGACCCTCCACCACAGTACCATGTTGCTGGCCCATCCAGGGCAGTAGATTCTACCGCAGCATCATCTGCCAGCAGAAGACCATCCAAACGGAGGGCAGTCTTCAGCACTCAACCACGATCCCCAATCATCATGGGTAGTCTATCAGCTGAGATAGATGCCTATGTGCACCAAAGCTCCACTGCCGACAGACTGAGTATACACCACACCGGGGGAGCCACGACAATGGAGGGTGGAACGGACATAATGCTAACTAAAGACATGGTCGATGTGGAAGAAGGAGAAGAGGTAAAGGCCCCAATGCAACGGACACCACCCACAAGAGTCCAACCGCCCCGGCAAGCAAAAGCTCAACCATCGCCCTCACCAAGAACAAAAAGCAATCGACAGCAAGGCCAAGGAGGAAAATTGTTACAAGCAACTCTTCGGAGTCTCTTTAATAGTTTTGTTCATATAATTCAATATTAATTGATGTTTGCTTTCTATGCTGCTTATTCCTTTCACATTTTGTTGCCCGCACTTATCTTCAAATATAAAGCATTGAGGACAATGCTTGGTTTGAGTTTGGGGGTGCAGATTCACTACCAAGGCAGCAATCTACTGCCGAGGCCTTGCTAAAAAGGGAGTATTCCAGTGATTTTTTTTAAATTTTCATGCTCCCCGTCTTACTTGAATTAACTGCCTACACTTTTACACTGCTTATCATCAGTATTGCCTTAGTTTATTCTTTAAGGCTATAGGAATCTTTCTCCTTACCATGATTAGGTCCTGTTAAGAAGGTTTAACCTTAGGATACTTAAGGATGAAAACTTAGAAGTTTACTATAGGAAGAATTTTAAACACTTTTGGGACTTTTTTGGATTAGAGGAATTCTTTTAATGAACTTAGGTGATAGACTTAGATTTTTGCAAAGGTAACTAGAGGTGCCTATCACCGGCTCTAGAAAGTATTCTTCTTCATGCTAGAGGTGCCCGAAATTGGCTCTAGTATGATTTTAAGGAATATTAAAAAGAAAGAAGGAATTTAGTGAAGGGAAAAACTCAATCCTTGAGGTGCCCGAAATTTGCTCAAGGATTGGTTGCTTAGAAAAGAAGAGAACACTTAACCAAATTCTACTTGTCTTGAACTTAGAGTTTATCTAAGAAAGCCTTTAATCAAACTTGTCCACAAAACGCACACACTCACAATTCTTATAGTTTGTTTCTAGGTAAACCCTTGGGTAACCGAAAGGTTAAGTCTAAAGAATAGGCCTAGTTATGGTGGGGAGAACAGATGGACATGTAAGACCAAGAGAGAGTAGAGTTCGGCAAATTGGTGGCTTGCATTGCTTGAGGACAAGCAATAGTTCAAGTTTGCGGGTGTGATAAATGCTCAACTCACTATCACTATTTACATCTTTTATGGGCATTAATCACCGAATTTACACCCACTTGAACCAATACATGTACTTAATGTGATATATTTAGAAGTTATGCTCATAGAGATAATATTTACAGAAAAGGCACGTTTTACTGCAATTTCATATCTGTGCAGGAGAACCGGTGCCGCGGAACGACAAGGTCGAGGCAGGACCTAAAGCAGCTAAGAGCCAGGAAACAAGACTATAGGCGATTGGAAGACAAAAATCCAAGGGACGTTTCTGGACTTAAAGCACATGGATCGAAGCTGGCTAGCAGGAGGAAAAGCCCAAGACAAGGCCACGCGGGAAAGCCCCCTTAGCTGAATTAAACTTGGAAATATTTTAATTATGTACATGACTTGTTCCCTACTCCAAGTTGTATTCTACTTAGGAAAGGTTTGCCCTAGGTCTAGCCTATATAAAGACCTAGCCAACCAATGTAATAGAGACGGATACCTAGAGAGAGAGAGACGACTCATTAAACTTGTTTTCTTTCTCTCAATGACTACTAAGCATCTTTTATCTTGTTCTTTATACCATGCTTATTTTATTTTCTATGTTAAATCCATGTTTATACCACCCTTATTCAGGAATTTTACCAACACCTCTCATGGTGTACTATTCTCAAACAAGCTTACTTGCTTTATTGTTATCCTCGTTCTTGAATTAAAATGGATTAAACCAAGAATCGGAGCCTTGATGTCTCTCTTCCTAATCATGTCTTACTCTACCCTTTTCACTCATTATACCTCTTATTATTATTTTATGTTGCATGAAACGTTTATACATTACAATATGGACTTAACCACTAAAAGAAACACAACTCGGTTTCATTTTTCATATAATGTCCTTTTATACCATGTAACTCTTATTTTCTTTGTTAAACCAATGTACATGGCCCACTTGCAATGGAATTTTATCAACACTTCTCTATATGTACTACCAAGAATAGGAACCTTGTTGGTTCCATTGTTCATTTGTTCTATATCACGTTTCCTCCATGATCCAACAAGCAAAGTCTTGTTTCTTCCCATTCTCTTGGAAAGTCTTTCCTATCAAGTTCTCCTTGTTTATCTCAAAAATCTTTGTTTTTTCTTGTTTTATATCTCCTTATTCCTTTTGCAAAAGAATACCACCATTGTTAATCTTGTCTCCATTAATCCGAGTTCTGAATTCCTTGAGTACCTTAGTACTTGGTATATGACTATTGACGCTAGGTTTAATTTTGCTTTCTTTATAATTCTACCGTGTATTCTATACCATGTTTTTCTTAACTATTTTATTATTTCCATATACGTGCCACCCTTGCTAATGGATCCCTCTAACACCTTTCATGGTGTGCCATTATCGAACAAGTTAACTTGTACTTCTAACAACCTCTTTTTAGAGGTACAATGGATGCAACTAGGCCCCGGAGCTGTAATACCTCCTTTGTTATTTCCTTTCCCCCCCCCCCATTATCCTTCTTATGCCTAATGATGGTTTTCCTTCTAATACTTTTCTTTACCTTGTCAAACAAGAACCTCGTTTTTCAAGTAGAGGTACTAAACGAACCCCACTTTCTGATGAGGGTAACAAGCCTATGCGTCCTCGACTTGTATCCAATGGTTCTTTAGAAAAAGCTGGGATGAGCAGCGGAAAAAACTCTCCGGCGGAGGTTGACGATAATTAACCCCGCCGAGTAAAATGAAAATCTTATGTTGGAACTGTCAGGGGCTCGGCAACACCCAGGCAGTTCTCGCTCTACAACGTGCTACCTCTAAGCATGATGCCGACTTTCTTTTTCTTTGTGAAACTAGATTGAACAAACACAATATGGACCATATTCGGTTTAAGTTAGGAATGCAAGGTTGCATAGCCATTGATTCTAGCCCTTCCTGTACAGGGCTTGCTATTATTTGGAATAATAAAACTACTATTGATTTGCTTTCATACTCGGATCGTCATATTGATGTCATTATACATTTTGGTCATTTGCAATTCCATTTTTCTGGAGTACACGGTTTTGCTGAAACAACAAACAAATATAAAACTTGGCAACTAATGGACACATTACAATCAGCTTCTTCCCTCCCATGGCTCTTAGGGGGAGACTTTTGTTTTTCGTGGTGTATGACCAGGGCCAATCCAACCAACCCCTTGTACGAGTTAGATCCAGAGATCGAAAGAACAAGGCAAATGTTGAGGAGACAGATCCAAGGAGCCATGGCAGAACACCCGACAGGACAAAACTTACCTGCCGGCAATGGAGGACTTCCGCCGCCACCTGGGCCGCGGCAGCTCACTATCAGAGACTTCCTGGAGGAGGACTTAAATGGATTAAACCCAGGAGTCGTTACACCTGAGATTGAAGCAGCCCATTTTGAACTAAAACCTGTTATGTTCAATATGTTAAATACAATTAGACAATTTGGTGGATCTGCAACTGAAGACGCAAGGCAGCACCTCAAGTCCTTCATGGAAATCTGCAACTCTTTCAAAATCCAAGGAGTCCATGAAGATGTCTTGCGATTGTAGCTATTCCCCTATTCACTGAGGGATAGGGCGAAAGCTTGGTTAAATAGCATTCCAGCAGGATCTATTAGTTCCTGGAGTGAACTTTGCCGTGATTTCATTACTCGTTTTAATCCCATTAATTTATACGATAGAATCCGTAATGAAATTACTTCTTTTCGACAGGCAGAAGACGAACCAATGTACGAGGCTTGGGAACGCTACAGGGAGCTATTGCACAATTGTCCTTTGCATGGATTTTCCCTATGGACACAAGTGACAATGTTTTACAATGCCACGAATGCCCCGACAAGGATGATGTTAGATGCCTCGGCAAACGGAACACTCCTGGATAAGCACCTGAGGAAGCTATTGAGATATTGAATAAACTCGCAAAGAATGACTTTCAGTTTCCTACATCTAGGCGAGGAGGAGTAAGACGCCAAGCCACGGTAAATGAATTAGACACATCAAGTTCAGTGGCAGCACAATTGGCCTCTCTTACCAAGATGGTGCAAAGCCTACAATTACAACAAAATACCCGTGAGGTCAAGGTAATTGATTCATATTGTGACTTATGTGGAGGTAACCACAATTCCTCCGATTGCATGAATCAAGAAACTGGTATGTATGTTGGGAACTACAATCGCAACAATGTGATATCCAACACATACAACCCCTCATGGAAGAGGCATCCAAACCTATCATGGAGCAACCCAAACAATGCCTTAAACCCAATCACCCAACCTTCGGGATATCAGCAACCGATGCCGCAGCAGCAAGCCCAGCAGTCAATGCCGCCGCCGCAGATGCAGCAGCAACCGGTAAGTTCATTGGAGAACACGCTAAAGGCCTTCATGACGAAAACTGAGTCATACATGGCAGAGAATAGCAATTTCATCAAGAGGACAAATGCCTTCATGAATAGAACTGAGATGAGGTTGCAAAATCAAGAAGCGACCATTAAAACGCTGGAAACTCAGGTTGGGCAGTTTGCTCAATGCATAAACACTAGACCACAAGGAGGACTACCTAGCAATACTGAAGTTGCCAAGGTAATGAGCCATGAACAGTGCAAAGCAATCATTACTAGGAGTGGTCTACAGCTGAAGGAGAAGATCCCAGAGAGCCAAATCCAATCAGCTGATCTAGCAAAAGAAAAGGCCAAGCAAACTGAAGCTGACAACACTGCCCCGGCAGAAAGCACTGCAGCTCCTGAGCAGCCTGCCGAGGCAGCAACAACTCCAGTGGTGCCAGGTATTAAATTTCAAACTAAAGAAACCCTGGATGAGATGAGACCACCACCACCTTTCCCACAAAGGTTGAAAAAGCAAAAATAGGACCAACAATTCAAGAAGTTCCTCGACATCTTGAAGCAAGTCCACATCAACATACCTTTCGTTGAAGCTATTGAACAAATTCCTAACTATGCCAAGTTCTTAAAGGACATGGTGTCAAAGAGGAAACGAATAGGTGAGTTTGAGACAGTGGCTACTACCGAGGGATGCATGGCAATGCTGCATAACCGCATGCCACCAAAGTTAAAAGATCTTGGCTGCTTTACTATACCTTGTGCGATAGGTAAGGATTATGAAGGTAAGGCCCTATGCGACCTTGGAGCAAGCATAAATCTCATGCCCAAATCAGTCTTTGAAAAGCTTGGAATTGGAAGGGCGAAACCTACAACAGTGATGCTCCAACTAGCGGATCGATCCTATGTGCAACCCGAAGGAAAAATCGAGGACATACTGTTAAGAGTAGATAAGTTTATTTTTCCTGCTGACTTTCTTGTCCTTGATTGTGAAGCAGATGACAATGCACCGATCATCCTTGGGAGACCTTTCCTTGCAACTGGACATACTCTAATTGACGTGGAAAAAGGAGAGTTGACAATGCGGGTCAATGACCAACAAGTCAAACTCAATGCATTCCACAACTTAAAAAAATATGATGATCCAGAGGAGTGCAAGGCCATCCACACAGTAGACACTAAAGTATCCTGCCTTGGCAGTCTGCTCGGCAGGATATTCGGCAAGAAGATTAAGCCCAAGGTGGATGGACACACAGGAAAAAAAGAGTGGCCCACAACCGATTCACAAATTGGGCCTAAGGGAGAGAATAATTTTGGGAGATGCATTTGCATGCTCTCCACCAGTAACATGATCTACTCCCTTCTCTTTATTAATATATTAGGATTAATTAGTTTATTTTTATTTCTTTTTATTTTCTCTAACTATTTTTGCTTTAAGTATTTTTCTTTTGTGTGTTTTATTTAGGAATAAAAAGCAAGAATAAAGGAGAAATAGTTCACAGCAGGAACTCTGCCGAGGCAATAAAACAGTGTCAGAGCCGCAGTAGTCCCAACGGGCAGAACAGTGTAACGGCTAGTCTGCCAAGATTCCTGCCGCGGCAGAAAAAGGAAACGGCAGAAAATGAAACGGTTACAAAACGGCTAGTGGCTTCAACGGTCACAAGGTCGAGGCCTATATAAGAAACTCCTTCCTCTTGAACTATTCACTCTTGCTTTCTTGTTTTCTTTAGTATTCATAACAATCTCTCTCTCACATTACTCTTTGCCTACTAATCTTCGCTAAACCCCAGATTCTTTTTAAAGAAAAACTCCAAGAAATCACATCTCTCAATCTTGATGGCAACATACAAGCGATTCGCCCCCGCCAACGTTGAAGATCGCTTCAACCGATCTTTCATCGCTCGGCAACTATGGGAAGAGCAAGGTTTCTAGCATGCGGATGAAGAGAACTACGGTATTGAGCACTACCTTTTTGACAGAATTAAGTACCAAAACTGGGAAATTTTTTGTCTCCAACCTACCCAGGCGAATGCCACAATTGTCCGGGAGTTCTACGCGCATGGGCCCAGCAAAGACTCCCTCTTTGTTCATTGTCGCGACAGGCCAATCCAGCTTGATGTCGAGACAATCAATAGTTTCTACGGCCTCACCCCTGACATTGACATCCACGCCGAATTCATGGAAGACGTCACTGCCGAGGACTACGAGCTCATCAAAGATGATCTTTGTTATGCAAACACCTCATGGGAAACCGGTACCCATCGAGGATTAGTAGCAAGACAAAGCCTAAAGCCCGATGCCAAGATGTGGAACACCTTTGTCAAGCGACGGCTCATCCCCACATCACACAATAGCACGGTGGATCGTAAAAGATTGGTGCTTATCCAATCCATCATCAACAAGAGGACCATCAACGTTGGAGAGATCATCCTTCGGGAAATTCACGAGTGCGGTAAGAAAGATAGGGGACCATTGTATTTCCCTTGTTTGATCACGGGTTTATGTGTTGCCGCAGGTGTGCCCATCGAAGAGACAGACGAATACACGCCCCCACGACGAGGATGGACTAGGGACTTCTGCCACAAAGTCATGCAGATCACACAAGCAGAGCCTGTCCAAGCAACGCCGCAGCAGTTCACTGTCGATACTGCTGCCAGGGCCCAGTACACGGCAGCCATGCCTGGTACTGCCCACACCTCTGCCGCAGCAGACCCGTACCAAGAGATCTTGCAACGAATGGCAGTAATGGATCTCCGACAACAAAGGTACATGGAGTACCAAAGGGATTTCAATGGCACTCTAGCCCAGATCATGCTGCATGCCTTCCAGGACCAAGGAGTACAATTTCCGGAGTTTCCCAGCAACATGTCCGTTATAGCCGCCCCTTAAACCGAGACTACACCAGCCTCAGGAGGACCAAGGTCGTTCTTCCATGCGGACCCTCAGCCGCAATACCAGGCTGCCGGCCCATCTAGGGCAGCAGATTCTGCCGCGGCCTCGTCTGTCAGCAGAAGGCCATCCAAGCGAAGGGTTGTTTTCAACACCCCACCCAGATCACCAATTATAATGGGCAGTCTATCAGCCGAGATAGATGCCTACGTGTACCAAAGCTCCACTGCCGCCGGGCCAAGTACACACCACACCGGAGGAGCAACAACAATGGGGGAGGAACGGACGTAATGCTCACCGAAGAGATGATTGATGTAGAAGAAGGAGAGGAGGTAGAGGCCCCAATGCAACGGACACCGCCCACACGAGTCCAACCGCCCCGGCAAGCAAAAGCGCAACCATCGCCTTCACCAAGGACAAAGCATTCGGCAGCAAGGCCGAGAAGGAAAATTGTTACAAGCAGCTCCTCGGAGTCGCTTAAAATTTCTTTGTCCTTAATTCAATATTAATTGCTTTTACTGTTTCTATTTGTTGTTTATTATATTCATATTTTGTTTTGCCGCTTACTTCTTCAAATATAAAGCATTGAGGACAATGCTTGGTTTGAGTTTGGGGGTGCAGATTCACTGCCAAGGCAGCAATCTACTGCCGAGGCCTTGCCAAAAAGGGAGTATTCCAGTGATTTTTTTTTGCTCCCCGCCTTACTTGAATTAACTGCTTACACTTTTGCACTGCTTATCATCAGTATTGCCTTAGTTTATTCTTTAAGGCTATAGAAATCTTTCTCCTTACCATGTTTAGGTTCTGTTAAGAGGGCTTAACCTTAGGATGCTTAAGGGTGTAAACTTATAGGCTTACTATAGGAAGAACTTTAAACACTTTTGGGACTTGTTGGATTATAGGAATTCTTTTAATGAACTTAGGTGATAAAGACTTAGATTTTTGGAAAGTAACTAGAGGTGCCTACCACCGGCTCTAGAAAGTCTCTTCTTCATGCTAGAGGTGCCCGAAATTGGCTCTAGTATGTTTTAAGGAATATTAAAAAGAAAGAAGGAATTTAGTGAAAAACACAAGTCTTTGAGGTACCCGAAATTGGCTCAAGATTTGGTGTTTGAAAAGAAGAGAACACTTAACCAATGTCTATTTGTCTTGAACTTAGAGTTTATCTAAGAAAGCCTTTAATCAACTTGTCCACAAAAACGCACACACTCACAATTCTTATAGTTTGTTTCTAGGTAAACCCTTGGGTAACCGAATGGTTAAGGCTTAAGAATAGGCCTAGTTATGGTGGGGAGAATAGATGGACATGTAAGACAAAGAGAGAGTGAAGTTCGGCAAATTGATGGTTTGCATTGCTTGAGGACAAGCAATAGTTCGAGTTTGGGGGTGTGATAAGTGCTCAACACACTATCACTTTTTACTCCTTTTATG
Organism: Abelmoschus esculentus; assembly: GCA_035048815.1. Classification (NCBI taxonomy): domain Eukaryota; kingdom Viridiplantae; phylum Streptophyta; class Magnoliopsida; order Malvales; family Malvaceae; genus Abelmoschus; species Abelmoschus esculentus. The sequence goes on along the minus strand of JAUCBN010000051.1, from coordinate 7,172,351 downwards.
AGCATTCATCACCAAATATACACCCACTTAGACCAATGCATGTGCTTAATGTGATATATTTAGAAGTTATACTCATATAAATAATATTTACAGAAAAAGGCACGTTTTACTACGTTTTCATATCTGTGCAGGAGAACCAGTGCCGCGACAGCGACAAGGCCGAGGCAGGACCTGATGCCGAGGCAGCAGCAGAAAGACAGGAAGCAAGACTATAGGCGATGGAAAGATAAAAATCCAAGGAACGTGTCTGGACTTGAAGCCCATGGATCGGAGCTGGCTAGCACAAGGAAAAGCCCAAAGGAAGACCACGCGGGAAAACCCCTTAGCCGAAGCAAACTTGGAAATATTTTTATTATTATGTACTTGACTTGTTTCCTACTCCAAGTTGTATTCTACTTAGAAAAGGTTTGCCCTAGGTCTAGCCTATATAAGGACCTAGCCACCCAATGTACAATACACGGAATAGCTAGGGAGAGAGCCGATTTATATTCTTGTTTTCTTCTCCTCCATTATGTTCTAAACCTTCTTAGGGATTAGGTGAAGGTTGTCGAGTATTTGTGATAGGAGATTGTACTTTGTCTTTGATTCAATGCAATAAAGTTATCAAGGTTTGCTTATCCTTTGTTATTCCTTGTTTTCACAATTGAGCTCGGGAGAGGATATTGTGAATCATCCATTTATCTAAGCTTGGGAGAGTTAGATTCACGAAAGGGGTAAGTACGGTGTTTCAATCGCGAAATACTAACTCGGCCTAGGGATAGGTTAAGAGTTTCTGTGGCTAAAAGAAGTGTGAGATTGGTTGGTGAGTATAATTGGTTCACGCCGGGAGGTATCATCAAGGACTAGTCATCAACAGCACTCTGACTTAGGGATAAGCGGAGTCATCCAAGGACACTTTGCCGAACTTTGGTAAAGTCTACCCACGAGCAAGGGATTGCCGCGGCAGACAGTATTGTCGCTGCCAAGGCAGTAAACTGCAGTGCTGCCGAGGCAGTGATATACGATTGCATTGGACAGAGACAAGTCAATCAAATCCACAATACGACGCAACTGGATCCTAGCCCATCTCTCTCTATTATTTCAACTATTTATTTTTATTTAGTTATTTTAGTTTAGATAAATCAAATCAACTCACTTGTGTTCTTTACTTTTTTACAGAACAAGAAGGTGAAGAAAGCATATTAAGTATACCGGTCCCTGAGGAGACGATAACTAGATAAAATACTTATCACTTATTACTTTCGATGTGTCCACTTGCATTAAACGCGCACTTTTGACACGCGACACTCATCATCACGATCTATCCACAGTGCAAACTTTAGTATCTCGAATTCGTTCTACTCCTTGTACTTTACCTGATTGTAAGATTTGTTATGTACCTAGAGAAGCAAATGTTGTAGCCCATGTCCTAGCTACTAGGGCTCTGCGTTCTTTTCTATCTTTCTCTTTTGATTGTAACTTTCCCGATTTTATACGGGCTTTTGTAAACTCGGAGAGGTTCTCCTCTTCTTCTCAATAAAACCATGGGTACTCTTTTCCCCATAGGGGCCTACTCACCTATCGAGGTGACAGGCTATAGGTTTTTTTAATGAGGGCCTTTCCTTCAAAAAAAATTCAACTGTTTACTGTAAAGCCCAGTCAGAAATGCACGCTTTAAACCCAACAAAACAGTCACAAAATGATATTAATTCAAATTTTATGAGTTCAAATATTTAATTATAGGCTTCTGAATCTTATTATACAGCTTAATTTCAATTTTTAGAGAATTTTAATCAATTAAAATTTCAGCTTTTTTACTGTAATGACCAATCAGAAATGCACGCTTTACACCCCAAAACGGTCACAATTTGAGATTAAATCAAATTTTCTGAGTTCAAATATTTAATTATGGACTTCTAATCTGATTATACAACTTAATTTCAATTTTAGAGTATTTTACTCGGTTAAAATATCAATTGTTTTACTGTAAAGCCCAATCAGAAATGCACGCTTTAAACCCAACAAAACGGTCACAAATTTTGATTAATTCAAATTTTATGAGTTCAAATATTTAATTATAGGCATCTGATCTGATTACACAATATAATTTCAATTTTAGAGTATTTTAATTAGTTAAAATTTCAACTATTTTGCTATAAAGCCCAATCAGAAATGCACGCTTTACACCCAAAAAACGGACACAAAATGAGATTAATTCAAATTTTATAATTTCAAATATTTAATTATAGGCTTCTGATTCTGATTATACAACTTAATTTCAATTTTAGAGTATTTTAATCAATTAAAATTTCAATTGTTTTAATGTAAAGCCCAATCAAAAATGCACGCTTTAAACCCAACAAAACGGTCACAAATTGAGATTAATTCAAATTTTATGAGTTCAAATATTTAATTATAGGCTTCTGAATCTGATTATAGAGCTTAACTTTAATTTCAGAGTTTTTTACTCAGTTAAAATTTCAACTATTTTACAGTTAAGACCGTTTAGCAATGCACGCTTTACACCCAAGAAAACGGTCACAAAATGAGATTAATTCGAATTTATGATTTGAAATATTTAAATAAAGGCTTTTGAATCTGATTATATAGCTTAATTTCAATTTTACAGTATTTTACTTGGTTAAAATTTCAACTATTTTATTGTAAAGGCTAATCAGAAATGCACGCTTTACACCCAACAAAAGGTTCACAAAATAAGATTAATTCAAATTTTTAGAGTTCAAATATTTAATTATGGGCTTTTGAATCTGATTAGAAAGCTTAATTTCAATTTTAGAGTATTTTACTCAGATAAAATTTCAATTGTTTTATTGTAAAGCCCAATCAGCAATGCACGCTTTAAACCCAACAAAATGGTCACAAAATGAGATTAATTCAAATTTTTTGAGTTCAAATATTTAAATATTGGCTTTTAAATCTGATTATACAGCTTAATTCAATTTGAGTTTTTTACTCGGTTAAAATTTTAACTGTTTTATTGTAAAGCCCAATCCGAAATGCATGCTTTAAACCCTACAAAATGTCACAAAATGAAATTAATTCAAATTTTAAGAGTTCAAATATTTAAATATAGGCTTTTGAATCTGATTATACAGCTTAATTTCTATTTTAGAGTATTTTAGTCAGTTAAAATTTCATCTATTATACTGTTAAGAACAATAAGCAATGCACGCTTTACACCCAACAAAAAGGTCACAGAATAAGATTAATTCAAATTTTATGAGTTCAAATATTTAATTATAGCCTTTTGAATCTTATTATACACCTTAATTTCTATTTTAGAGTATTTTACTCGGTTAAACTTTCAACTGTTTTATTGTAAAGCCCAATCCGAAATGCACGCTTTAAACCCTACAAAAAGGTCACAAAATGAAATTAATTCAAATTTTAAGAGTTCAAATATTTAATTATAGGCTTCTAAATCTGATTATACATCTTAATTTCAATTTTAGATTATCTTACTTGCTTAAAATTTTAACTGGTTTACTGTAAAGCTCAATTAGAAATACACGCTTTACACCCAAAAAACGGTCACAAAATGAGATTAATTCAAAATTTATGAGTTGAAATATTTAAATATAGGCTTTTGAATCTGATTATTTAGCTTAATTTCAATTTTAGAGTATTTTACTTGGTTAAAATTTCAACTATTTTATTGTAAATCCTAATCTGAAATGCACGCTTTACACCCAACAAAAGGTAGAAAAATAAGATTAATTCAAATTTTATAAGTTCAAATATTTAATTATAGGCTTTTGAATCTGAGTATAAAGCTTAATTTCAATTTTACAGTATTTTACTTGGTTAAAATTTCAACTATTTTATTGTAAAGTCTAATCAGAAATGCACGCTTTACACCCAACAAAAGGTTCACAAAATAAGATAAATTCAAATTTTTAGAGTTCAAATATTTAATTATGGGCTTTTGAATCTGATTAGAAAGCTTAATTTCAATTTTAGAGTATTTTACTCAGATAAAATTTCAATTGTTTTATTGTAAAGCCCAATCAGCAATGCACGCTTTAAACCCAACAAAACGGTCACAAAATGAGATTAATTCAAATTTTTTGAGTTCAAATATTTAAATATTGGCTTTTAAATCTGATTATACAGCTTAATTCAATTTTAGAGTTTTTTACTTGGTTAAAATTTCAACTGTTTTATTGTAAAGCCCAATCCGAAATGCACGCTTTAAACCCTACAAAAAGGTCACAAAATGAAATTAATTCAAATTTTAAGAGTTCAAATATTTAATTATAGGCTTCTGAATCTGATTATACAGTTTAATTTCTATTTTAGAGTATTTTAGTCAGTTAAAATTTCATCTGTTATACTGTTAAGAACAATATGCAATGCACGCTTTACACCAAACAAAAAGGTCACAGAATAAGATTAATTCAAATTTTATGAGTTCAAATATTTAATTATAGCCTTTTTAATCTGATTATACAACTTAATTTCAATTTTAGAGTATTTTACTCGGTTTAAATTTCAACTATTTTATTGTAAAGCCCAATCAGAAATGCACGCTTTACACACAACAAAACAGTCACAAAATAAGATTAATTCAAATTTTAGAAGTTCAAATATTTAATTATAGGCTTCTGAATCTGATTATACAACATAATTTAAAAGTTAGAGTATTTTACTTAGTTAAAATTTCAACTGTTTTACTGTAAAGCGCAATCAACTATGTACGCTTTACACCCAACAAAACAGTCACAAAATGAGATTAATTCAAATTTTATGAGTTCAAATATTTAATTATAGGCTTCTAAATCTGATTATACAGCTTAATTTCAATTTTAAATTATTTTACTTGGTTAAAATTTTAACTGGTTTACTGTAAAGCCCAATTAGAAATACACGCTTTACACCCAAAAAACGGTCACAAAATGAGATTAATTCAAAATTTATGTGTTGAAATATTTAAATATAGGCTTTTGAATCTGATTATATAGCTTAATATCAATTTTAGAGCATTTTACTTGGTTAAAATTTCAACCATTTTATTGTAAACCCTAATCAGAAATGCAAGCTTTACACCCAACAAAAGGTTCACAAAATAAGATTACTTCAAATTTTATGAGTTCAAATATTTAATTATAGGCTTTTGAGTCTGAGTATAAAGCTTAATTTCAATTTTAGAGTATTTTACTTGGTTAAAATTTCAACTATTTTATTGTAAAGCCTAATCAGAAGTGCACGCTTTACACCCAACAAAAGGTTCACAAAATAAGATTTATTGAAATTTTATGAGTTCAAATATTTAATTATAGGCTTTTGAATCTGATTATAAAGCTTATTTTCAATTTTAGAGTTTTTTACTCGGTTAAAATTTCAACTGTTTTATTGCAAAGCCCAATCCGAAATGCACGCTTTAAACCCTACAAAATGTCACAAAATGAAATTAATTCAAATTTTAAGAGTTCAAATATTTAAATATAGGCTTTTGAATCTGATTATACAGCTTAATTTCTATTTTAGAGTATTTTAGTCAGTTAAAATTTCATCTGTTATACTGTTAAGAACAATAAGCAATGCACGCTTTACACCCAACAAAAAGGTCACAGAATAAGATTAATTCAAATTTTATGAGTTCAAATATTTAATTATAGCCTTTTGAATCTGATTATACACCTTAATTTCTATTTTAGAGTATTTTACTCGGTTAAACTTTCAACTGTTTTATTGTAAAGCCCAATCCGAAATGCACGCTTTAAACCCTACAAAAAGGTCACAAAATGAAATTAATTCAAATTTTAAGAGTTCAAATATTTAATTATAGGCTTCTAAATCTGATTATACATCTTAATTTCAATTTTAGATTATCTTACTTGCTTAAAATTTTAACTGGTTTACTGTAAAGCTCAATTAGAAATTCACGCTTTACACCCAAAAAACGGTCACAAAATGAGATTAATTCAAAATTTATGAGTTGAAATATTTAAATATAGGCTTTTGAATCTGATTATTTAGCTTAATTTCAATTTTAGAGTATTTTACTTGGTTAAAATTTCAACTATTTTATTGTAAATCCTAATCTGAAATGCACGCTTTACACCCAACAAAAGGTAGAAAAATAAGATTAATTCAAATTTTATGAGTTCAAATATTTAATTATAGGCTTTTGAGTCTGAGTATAAAGCTTAATTTCAATTTTACAGTATTTTACTTGGTTAAAATTTCAACTATTTTATTGTAAAGTCTAATCAGAAATGCACGCTTTACACCCAACAAAAGGTTCACAAAATAAGATAAATTCAAATTTTTAGAGTTCAAATATTTAATTATGGGCTTTTGAATCTGATTAGAAAGCTTAATTTCAATTTTAGAGTATTTTACTCAGATAAAATTTCAATTGTTTTATTGTAAAGCCCAATCAGCAATGCACGCTTTAAACCCAACAAAACGGTCACAAAATGAGATTAATTCAAATTTTTTGAGTTCAAATATTTAAATATTGGCTTTTAAATCTGATTATACAGCTTAATTCAATTTTAGAGTTTTTTACTTGGTTAAAATTTCAACTGTTTTATTGTAAAGCCCAATCCGAAATGCACGCTTTAAACCCTACAAAAAGGTCACAAAATGAAATTAATTCAAATTTTAAGAGTTCAAATATTTAATTATAGGCTTCTGAATCTGATTATACAGTTTAATTTCTATTTTAGAGTATTTTAGTCAGTTAAAATTTCATCTGTTATACTGTTAAGAACAATATGCAATGCACGCTTTACACCAAACAAAAAGGTCACAGAATAAGATTAATTCAAATTTTATGAGTTCAAATATTTAATTATAGCCTTTTTAATCTGATTATACAACTTAATTTCAATTTTAGAGTATTTTACTCGGTTTAAATTTCAACTATTTTATTGTAAAGCCCAATCAGAAATGCACGCTTTACACACAACAAAACAGTCACAAAATAAGATTAATTCAAATTTTAGAAGTTCAAATATTTAATTATAGGCTTCTGAATCTGATTATACAACATAATTTAAAAGTTAGAGTATTTTACTTAGTTAAAATTTCAACTGTTTTACTGTAAAGCGCAATCAACTATGTACGCTTTACACCCAACAAAACAGTCACAAAATGAGATTAATTCAAATTTTATGAGTTCAAATATTTAATTATAGGCTTCTAAATCTGATTATACAGCTTAATTTCAATTTTAAATTATTTTACTTGGTTAAAATTTTAACTGGTTTACTGTAAAGCCCAATTAGAAATACACGCTTTACACCCAAAAAATGGTCACAAAATGAGATTAATTCAAAATTTATGTGTTGAAATATTTAAATATAGGCTTTTGAATCTGATTATATAGCTTAATATCAATTTTAGAGCATTTTACTTGGTTAAAATTTCAACCATTTTATTGTAAACCCTAATCAGAAATGCAAGCTTTACACCCAACAAAAGGTTCACAAAATAAGATTACTTCAAATTTTATGAGTTCAAATATTTAATTATAGGCTTTTGAGTCTGAGTATAAAGCTTAATTTCAATTTTAGAGTATTTTACTTGGTTAAAATTTCAACTATTTTATTGTAAAGCCTAATCAGAAGTGCACGCTTTACACCCAACAAAAGGTTCACAAAATAAGATTTATTGAAATTTTATGAGTTCAAATATTTAATTATAGGCTTTTGAATCTGATTATAAAGCTTATTTTCAATTTTAGAGTTTTTTACTCGGTTAAAATTTCAACTGTTTTATTGCAAAGCCCAATCCGAAATGCACGCTTTAAACCCTACAAAATGTCACAAAATGAAATTAATTCAAATTTTAAGAGTTCAAATATTTAAATATAGGCTTTTGAATCTGATTATACAGCTTAATTTCTATTTTAGAGTATTTTAGTCAGTTAAAATTTCATCTGTTATACTGTTAAGAACAATAAGCAATGCACGCTTTACACCCAACAAAAAGGTCACAGAATAAGATTAATTCAAATTTTATGAGTTCAAATATTTAATTATAGCCTTTTGAATCTGATTATACACCTTAATTTCTATTTTAGAGTATTTTACTCGGTTAAACTTTCAACTGTTTTATTGTAAAGCCCAATCCGAAATGCACGCTTTAAACCCTACAAAAAGGTCACAAAATGAAATTAATTCAAATTTTAAGAGTTCAAATATTTAATTATAGGCTTCTAAATCTGATTATACATCTTAATTTCAATTTTAGATTATCTTACTTGCTTAAAATTTTAACTGGTTTACTGTAAAGCTCAATTAGAAATTCACGCTTTACACCCAAAAAACGGTCACAAAATGAGATTAATTCAAAATTTATGAGTTGAAATATTTAAATATAGGCTTTTGAATCTGATTATTTAGCTTAATTTCAATTTTAGAGTATTTTACTTGGTTAAAATTTCAACTATTTTATTGTAAATCCTAATCTGAAATGCACGCTTTACACCCAACAAAAGGTAGAAAAATAAGATTAATTCAAATTTTATGAGTTCAAATATTTAATTATAGGCTTTTGAGTCTGAGTATAAAGCTTAATTTCAATTTTACAGTATTTTACTTGGTTAAAATTTCAACTATTTTATTGTAAAGTCTAATCAGAAATGCACGCTTTACACCCAACAAAAGGTTCACAAAATAAGATAAATTCAAATTTTTAGAGTTCAAATATTTAATTATGGGCTTTTGAATCTGATTAGAAAGCTTAATTTCAATTTTAGAGTATTTTACTCAGATAAAATTTCAATTGTTTTATTGTAAAGCCCAATCAGCAATGCACGCTTTAAACCCAACAAAACGGTCACAAAATGAGATTAATTCAAATTTTTTGAGTTCAAATATTTAAATATTGGCTTTTAAATCTGATTATACAGCTTAATTCAATTTTAGAGTTTTTTACTTGGTTAAAATTTCAACTGTTTTATTGTAAAGCCCAATCCGAAATGCACGCTTTAAACCCTACAAAAAGGTCACAAAATGAAATTAATTCAAATTTTAAGAGTTCAAATATTTAATTATAGGCTTCTGAATCTGATTATACAGTTTAATTTCTATTTTAGAGTATTTTAGTCAGTTAAAATTTCATCTGTTATACTGTTAAGAACAATATGCAATGCACGCTTTACACCAAACAAAAAGGTCACAGAATAAGATTAATTCAAATTTTATGAGTTCAAATATTTAATTATAGCCTTTTTAATCTGATTATACAACTTAATTTCAATTTTAGAGTATTTTACTCGGTTTAAATTTCAACTATTTTATTGTAAAGCCCAATCAGAAATGCACGCTTTACACACAACAAAACAGTCACAAAATAAGATTAATTCAAATTTTAGAAGTTCAAATATTTAATTATAGGCTTCTGAATCTGATTATACAACATAATTTAAAAGTTAGAGTATTTTACTTAGTTAAAATTTCAACTGTTTTACTGTAAAGCGCAATCAACTATGTACGCTTTACACCCAACAAAACAGTCACAAAATGAGATTAATTCAAATTTTATGAGTTCAAATATTTAATTATAGGCTTCTAAATCTGATTATACAGCTTAATTTCAATTTTAAATTATTTTACTTGGTTAAAATTTTAACTGGTTTACTGTAAAGCCCAATTAGAAATACACGCTTTACACCCAAAAAACGGTCACAAAATGAGATTAATTCAAAATTTATGTGTTGAAATATTTAAATATAGGCTTTTGAATCTGATTATATAGCTTAATATCAATTTTAGAGCATTTTACTTGGTTAAAATTTCAACCATTTTATTGTAAACCCTAATCAGAAATGCAAGCTTTACACCCAACAAAAGGTTCACAAAATAAGATTACTTCAAATTTTATGAGTTCAAATATTTAATTATAGGCTTTTGAGTCTGAGTATAAAGCTTAATTTCAATTTTAGAGTATTTTACTTGGTTAAAATTTCAACTATTTTATTGTAAAGCCTAATCAGAAGTGCACGCTTTACACCCAACAAAAGGTTCACAAAATAAGATTTATTGAAATTTTATGAGTTCAAATATTTAATTATAGGCTTTTGAATCTGATTATAAAGCTTATTTTCAATTTTAGAGTTTTTTACTCGGTTAAAATTTCAACTGTTTTATTGCAAAGCCCAATCCGAAATGCACGCTTTAAACCCTACAAAATGTCACAAAATGAAATTAATTCAAATTTTAAGAGTTCAAATATTTAAATATAGGCTTTTGAATCTGATTATACAGCTTAATTTCTATTTTAGAGTATTTTAGTCAGTTAAAATTTCATCTGTTATACTGTTAAGAACAATAAGCAATGCACGCTTTACACCCAACAAAAAGGTCACAGAATAAGATTAATTCAAATTTTATGAGTTCAAATATTTAATTATAGCCTTTTGAATCTGATTATACACCTTAATTTCTATTTTAGAGTATTTTACTCGGTTAAACTTTCAACTGTTTTATTGTAAAGCCCAATCCGAAATGCACGCTTTAAACCCTACAAAAAGGTCACAAAATGAAATTAATTCAAATTTTAAGAGTTCAAATATTTAATTATAGGCTTCTAAATCTGATTATACATCTTAATTTCAATTTTAGATTATCTTACTTGCTTAAAATTTTAACTGGTTTACTGTAAAGCTCAATTAGAAATTCACGCTTTACACCCAAAAAACGGTCACAAAATGAGATTAATTCAAAATTTATGAGTTGAAATATTTAAATATAGGCTTTTGAATCTGATTATTTAGCTTAATTTCAATTTTAGAGTATTTTACTTGGTTAAAATTTCAACTATTTTATTGTAAATCCTAATCTGAAATGCACGCTTTACACCCAACAAAAGGTAGAAAAATAAGATTAATTCAAATTTTATGAGTTCAAATATTTAATTATAGGCTTTTGAGTCTGAGTATAAAGCTTAATTTCAATTTTACAGTATTTTACTTGGTTAAAATTTCAACTATTTTATTGTAAAGTCTAATCAGAAATGCACGCTTTACACCCAACAAAAGGTTCACAAAATAAGATAAATTCAAATTTTTAGAGTTCAAATATTTAATTATGGGCTTTTGAATCTGATTAGAAAGCTTAATTTCAATTTTAGAGTATTTTACTCAGATAAAATTTCAATTGTTTTATTGTAAAGCCCAATCAGCAATGCACGCTTTAAACCCAACAAAACGGTCACAAAATGAGATTAATTCAAATTTTTTGAGTTCAAATATTTAAATATTGGCTTTTAAATCTGATTATACAGCTTAATTCAATTTTAGAGTTTTTTACTTGGTTAAAATTTCAACTGTTTTATTGTAAAGCCCAATCCGAAATGCACGCTTTAAACCCTACAAAAAGGTCACAAAATGAAATTAATTCAAATTTTAAGAGTTCAAATATTTAATTATAGGCTTCTGAATCTGATTATACAGTTTAATTTCTATTTTAGAGTATTTTAGTCAGTTAAAATTTCATCTGTTATACTGTTAAGAACAATATGCAATGCACGCTTTACACCAAACAAAAAGGTCACAGAATAAGATTAATTCAAATTTTATGAGTTCAAATATTTAATTATAGCCTTTTTAATCTGATTATACAACTTAATTTCAATTTTAGAGTATTTTACTCGGTTTAAATTTCAACTATTTTATTGTAAAGCCCAATCAGAAATGCACGCTTTACACACAACAAAACAGTCACAAAATAAGATTAATTCAAATTTTAGAAGTTCAAATATTTAATTATAGGCTTCTGAATCTGATTATACAACATAATTTAAAAGTTAGAGTATTTTACTTAGTTAAAATTTCAACTGTTTTACTGTAAAGCGCAATCAACTATGTACGCTTTACACCCAACAAAACAGTCACAAAATGAGATTAATTCAAATTTTATGAGTTCAAATATTTAATTATAGGCTTCTAAATCTGATTATACAGCTTAATTTCAATTTTAAATTATTTTACTTGGTTAAAATTTTAACTGGTTTACTGTAAAGCCCAATTAGAAATACACGCTTTACACCCAAAAAACGGTCACAAAATGAGATTAATTCAAAATTTATGTGTTGAAATATTTAAATATAGGCTTTTGAATCTGATTATATAGCTTAATATCAATTTTAGAGCATTTTACTTGGTTAAAATTTCAACCATTTTATTGTAAACCCTAATCAGAAATGCAAGCTTTACACCCAACAAAAGGTTCACAAAATAAGATTACTTCAAATTTTATGAGTTCAAATATTTAATTATAGGCTTTTGAGTCTGAGTATAAAGCTTAATTTCAATTTTAGAGTATTTTACTTGGTTAAAATTTCAACTATTTTATTGTAAAGCCTAATCAGAAGTGCACGCTTTACACCCAACAAAAGGTTCACAAAATAAGATTTATTGAAATTTTATGAGTTCAAATATTTAATTATAGGCTTTTGAATCTGATTATAAAGCTTATTTTCAATTTTAGAGTTTTTTACTCGGTTAAAATTTCAACTGTTTTATTGCAAAGCCCAATCCGAAATGCACGCTTTAAACCCTACAAAATGTCACAAAATGAAATTAATTCAAATTTTAAGAGTTCAAATATTTAAATATAGGCTTTTGAATCTGATTATACAGCTTAATTTCTATTTTAGAGTATTTTAGTCAGTTAAAATTTCATCTGTTATACTGTTAAGAACAATAAGCAATGCACGCTTTACACCCAACAAAAAGGTCACAGAATAAGATTAATTCAAATTTTATGAGTTCAAATATTTAATTATAGCCTTTTGAATCTGATTATACACCTTAATTTCTATTTTAGAGTATTTTACTCGGTTAAACTTTCAACTGTTTTATTGTAAAGCCCAATCCGAAATGCACGCTTTAAACCCTACAAAAAGGTCACAAAATGAAATTAATTCAAATTTTAAGAGTTCAAATATTTAATTATAGGCTTCTAAATCTGATTATACATCTTAATTTCAATTTTAGATTATCTTACTTGCTTAAAATTTTAACTGGTTTACTGTAAAGCTCAATTAGAAATTCACGCTTTACACCCAAAAAACGGTCACAAAATGAGATTAATTCAAAATTTATGAGTTGAAATATTTAAATATAGGCTTTTGAATCTGATTATTTAGCTTAATTTCAATTTTAGAGTATTTTACTTGGTTAAAATTTCAACTATTTTATTGTAAATCCTAATCTGAAATGCACGCTTTACACCCAACAAAAGGTAGAAAAATAAGATTAATTCAAATTTTATGAGTTCAAATATTTAATTATAGGCTTTTGAGTCTGAGTATAAAGCTTAATTTCAATTTTACAGTATTTTACTTGGTTAAAATTTCAACTATTTTATTGTAAAGTCTAATCAGAAATGCACGCTTTACACCCAACAAAAGGTTCACAAAATAAGATAAATTCAAATTTTTAGAGTTCAAATATTTAATTATGGGCTTTTGAATCTGATTAGAAAGCTTAATTTCAATTTTAGAGTATTTTACTCAGATAAAATTTCAATTGTTTTATTGTAAAGCCCAATCAGCAATGCACGCTTTAAACCCAACAAAACGGTCACAAAATGAGATTAATTCAAATTTTTTGAGTTCAAATATTTAAATATTGGCTTTTAAATCTGATTATACAGCTTAATTCAATTTTAGAGTTTTTTACTTGGTTAAAATTTCAACTGTTTTATTGTAAAGCCCAATCCGAAATGCACGCTTTAAACCCTACAAAAAGGTCACAAAATGAAATTAATTCAAATTTTAAGAGTTCAAATATTTAATTATAGGCTTCTGAATCTGATTATACAGTTTAATTTCTATTTTAGAGTATTTTAGTCAGTTAAAATTTCATCTGTTATACTGTTAAGAACAATATGCAATGCACGCTTTACACCAAACAAAAAGGTCACAGAATAAGATTAATTCAAATTTTATGAGTTCAAATATTTAATTATAGCCTTTTTAATCTGATTATACAACTTAATTTCAATTTTAGAGTATTTTACTCGGTTTAAATTTCAACTATTTTATTGTAAAGCCCAATCAGAAATGCACGCTTTACACACAACAAAACAGTCACAAAATAAGATTAATTCAAATTTTAGAAGTTCAAATATTTAATTATAGGCTTCTGAATCTGATTATACAACATAATTTAAAAGTTAGAGTATTTTACTTAGTTAAAATTTCAACTGTTTTACTGTAAAGCGCAATCAACTATGTACGCTTTACACCCAACAAAACAGTCACAAAATGAGATTAATTCAAATTTTATGAGTTCAAATATTTAATTATAGGCTTCTAAATCTGATTATACAGCTTAATTTCAATTTTAAATTATTTTACTTGGTTAAAATTTTAACTGGTTTACTGTAAAGCCCAATTAGAAATACACGCTTTACACCCAAAAAACGGTCACAAAATGAGATTAATTCAAAATTTATGTGTTGAAATATTTAAATATAGGCTTTTGAATCTGATTATATAGCTTAATATCAATTTTAGAGCATTTTACTTGGTTAAAATTTCAACCATTTTATTGTAAACCCTAATCAGAAATGCAAGCTTTACACCCAACAAAAGGTTCACAAAATAAGATTACTTCAAATTTTATGAGTTCAAATATTTAATTATAGGCTTTTGAGTCTGAGTATAAAGCTTAATTTCAATTTTAGAGTATTTTACTTGGTTAAAATTTCAACTATTTTATTGTAAAGCCTAATCAGAAGTGCACGCTTTACACCCAACAAAAGGTTCACAAAATAAGATTTATTGAAATTTTATGAGTTCAAATATTTAATTATAGGCTTTTGAATCTGATTATAAAGCTTATTTTCAATTTTAGAGTTTTTTACTCGGTTAAAATTTCAACTGTTTTATTGCAAAGCCCAATCCGAAATGCACGCTTTAAACCCTACAAAATGTCACAAAATGAAATTAATTCAAATTTTAAGAGTTCAAATATTTAAATATAGGCTTTTGAATCTGATTATACAGCTTAATTTCTATTTTAGAGTATTTTAGTCAGTTAAAATTTCATCTGTTATACTGTTAAGAACAATAAGCAATGCACGCTTTACACCCAACAAAAAGGTCACAGAATAAGATTAATTCAAATTTTATGAGTTCAAATATTTAATTATAGCCTTTTGAATCTGATTATACACCTTAATTTCTATTTTAGAGTATTTTACTCGGTTAAACTTTCAACTGTTTTATTGTAAAGCCCAATCCGAAATGCACGCTTTAAACCCTACAAAAAGGTCACAAAATGAAATTAATTCAAATTTTAAGAGTTCAAATATTTAATTATAGGCTTCTAAATCTGATTATACATCTTAATTTCAATTTTAGATTATCTTACTTGCTTAAAATTTTAACTGGTTTACTGTAAAGCTCAATTAGAAATTCACGCTTTACACCCAAAAAACGGTCACAAAATGAGATTAATTCAAAATTTATGAGTTGAAATATTTAAATATAGGCTTTTGAATCTGATTATTTAGCTTAATTTCAATTTTAGAGTATTTTACTTGGTTAAAATTTCAACTATTTTATTGTAAATCCTAATCTGAAATGCACGCTTTACACCCAACAAAAGGTAGAAAAATAAGATTAATTCAAATTTTATGAGTTCAAATATTTAATTATAGGCTTTTGAGTCTGAGTATAAAGCTTAATTTCAATTTTACAGTATTTTACTTGGTTAAAATTTCAACTATTTTATTGTAAAGTCTAATCAGAAATGCACGCTTTACACCCAACAAAAGGTTCACAAAATAAGATAAATTCAAATTTTTAGAGTTCAAATATTTAATTATGGGCTTTTGAATCTGATTAGAAAGCTTAATTTCAATTTTAGAGTATTTTACTCAGATAAAATTTCAATTGTTTTATTGTAAAGCCCAATCAGCAATGCACGCTTTAAACCCAACAAAACGGTCACAAAATGAGATTAATTCAAATTTTTTGAGTTCAAATATTTAAATATTGGCTTTTAAATCTGATTATACAGCTTAATTCAATTTTAGAGTTTTTTACTTGGTTAAAATTTCAACTGTTTTATTGTAAAGCCCAATCCGAAATGCACGCTTTAAACCCTACAAAAAGGTCACAAAATGAAATTAATTCAAATTTTAAGAGTTCAAATATTTAATTATAGGCTTCTGAATCTGATTATACAGTTTAATTTCTATTTTAGAGTATTTTAGTCAGTTAAAATTTCATCTGTTATACTGTTAAGAACAATATGCAATGCACGCTTTACACCAAACAAAAAGGTCACAGAATAAGATTAATTCAAATTTTATGAGTTCAAATATTTAATTATAGCCTTTTTAATCTGATTATACAACTTAATTTCAATTTTAGAGTATTTTACTCGGTTTAAATTTCAACTATTTTATTGTAAAGCCCAATCAGAAATGCACGCTTTACACACAACAAAACAGTCACAAAATAAGATTAATTCAAATTTTAGAAGTTCAAATATTTAATTATAGGCTTCTGAATCTGATTATACAACATAATTTAAAAGTTAGAGTATTTTACTTAGTTAAAATTTCAACTGTTTTACTGTAAAGCGCAATCAACTATGTACGCTTTACACCCAACAAAACAGTCACAAAATGAGATTAATTCAAATTTTATGAGTTCAAATATTTAATTATAGGCTTCTAAATCTGATTATACAGCTTAATTTCAATTTTAAATTATTTTACTTGGTTAAAATTTTAACTGGTTTACTGTAAAGCCCAATTAGAAATACACGCTTTACACCCAAAAAACGGTCACAAAATGAGATTAATTCAAAATTTATGTGTTGAAATATTTAAATATAGGCTTTTGAATCTGATTATATAGCTTAATATCAATTTTAGAGCATTTTACTTGGTTAAAATTTCAACCATTTTATTGTAAACCCTAATCAGAAATGCAAGCTTTACACCCAACAAAAGGTTCACAAAATAAGATTACTTCAAATTTTATGAGTTCAAATATTTAATTATAGGCTTTTGAGTCTGAGTATAAAGCTTAATTTCAATTTTAGAGTATTTTACTTGGTTAAAATTTCAACTATTTTATTGTAAAGCCTAATCAGAAGTGCACGCTTTACACCCAACAAAAGGTTCACAAAATAAGATTTATTGAAATTTTATGAGTTCAAATATTTAATTATAGGCTTTTGAATCTGATTATAAAGCTTATTTTCAATTTTAGAGTTTTTTACTCGGTTAAAATTTCAACTGTTTTATTGCAAAGCCCAATCCGAAATGCACGCTTTAAACCCTACAAAATGTCACAAAATGAAATTAATTCAAATTTTAAGAGTTCAAATATTTAAATATAGGCTTTTGAATCTGATTATACAGCTTAATTTCTATTTTAGAGTATTTTAGTCAGTTAAAATTTCATCTGTTATACTGTTAAGAACAATAAGCAATGCACGCTTTACACCCAACAAAAAGGTCACAGAATAAGATTAATTCAAATTTTATGAGTTCAAATATTTAATTATAGCCTTTTTAATCTGATTATACAACTTAATTTCAATTTTAGAGTATTTTACTCGGTTAAAATTTCAACTATTTTATTTTAAAGCCCAATCAGAAATGCACGCTTTACACACAACAAAACGGTCACAAAATAAGATTAATTCAAATTTTAGGAGTTCGAATATTTAATTATAGGCTTTTGAATCTGATTATACAACATAATTTAAAAGTTAGAGTATTTTACCCAGTTAAAATTTCAACTGTTTTACTGTAAAGCGCTATCAACAATGTACGCTTTACACCCAACAAAACAGTCACAAAATGAGACTAATTCAAATTTTATGAGTTCAAATATTTAATTATAGGCTTCTAAATCTGATTATACAGCTTAATTTCAATTTTAGATTATTTTAGTTGGTTAAAAATTTAACTGGTTTACTGTAAATCCCAATTAGAAATGCACGCTTTACACCCAAAAAACGTTCACAAAATGAGATTAATTCAAATTTTATGAGTTGAAATATTTAAATATAGGCTTTTGAATCTGATTATATAGCTTAATATCAATTTTAGAGTATTTTACTTGGTTAAAATTTCAACTATTTTATTGTAAAGCCTAATAAAAAATGCACGCTTTAAACCTAACAAAACGGTCACAAAATGAGATTAATTCAAATTTTATGAGTTAAAATATTTAATTATGGGCTTATGAATCTGATTATAAAGCTTAATTTCAATATTAGAGTATTTTACTCACTTAAAATTTCAACTATTTTACTATAAAGCCCAATATGATGATATACAAGCTTTACACCCAAAAAAGGTCACAAAATGAGATTAATTCAAATTTTTTGAGTTCAAATATTTAATTATAGGCTTCTAAATCTGATTATACAACTTAATTTCAATTTTAGAGTATTTTACTCAGTTAAAATTTTAATTGTTTTACTGTAAAGCCCAATCAACAATGCACGCTTTATATCCAACAAAAAGCTCAAAAAATAAGATTAATTCAAATTTTATGAGTTCAAATATTTAATCTGATTATACATCTTAATTTCAATTTTAGAGTATTTTACTCAGTTAAAATTTGATATGTTTTACTATAAAGCCTAATCAGCAATGCTTGGTTTACAAACCCAACAAAACTGTCATAAAATGAGGTTAATTCAAATTTTATGAGTTCAAATATTTAATTATAGGCTTTTGAATATGATTATATAGCTTAATATCAATTTTAGAGCATTTTCATTAGTTAAAATTTGAATGAGTTCACTGTAAAGTCAATTTATAATTGCACGCTTTAAACCCTGTAAAATGATTATAAAATTAGATTAAATCAAATTTTATGAGTTTAAATATTTAATTGTAGGCTTTTGAATATAATTTTACATTAGAATCTCAATTTTTGACCATTTTATGCGGATAGAAATTCAACGGGTTCACTGTGAAGCCCAACAAATATTTAATTATGCGGATAGAAATGCAAGCTTTAAACCCAACAAAACGGTCACAAAGTGAGATTAGTTCAAAGTTTATGAGTTCAAATATTTAGTTAAGCGCTTTTGAACATGATTATAAACATCATAATCTCAATTTTAGACGATTTTACGTTAATAAAAATTTAATGAGTTCACTTTGAACCGCATTAAAAAATGCATGCTTTAAACCCAACAAAACGATCGCAAAATGTGATTAATTCAAATTTTATGAGTTCAAATGTTTAATTATGAGCTTTTGAACATGATTATACAGTTTAATCTCAATTTTAGAATATTTTACTCGGATAAAATTTTGACAGGATCAATATAAATCCCATTTTGAAATGCTTGCTTTAAACCCAACAAAATTGTCATAAAATGAGATTAATTCAAATTTTATGAGTTCAAATATTTAATTATAAGTTTTTGAATATGATTATATAGCTTAATATCAATTTTAGAGCATTTTACTCAGTTAAAATTTGAATGGGTTCACTATAAAGCCAATTTATAAATGCACCCTTTAAACCCTATAAAATTATTATAAAATGAGATTAAATCAAATTTTATGAGTTTAAAAATTTAATTGTGGGCTTTTGAATATAATTGTACATCAGAATCTCAATTTTCAAGCATTTTACTGGGATAAAAATTCAACGGGTTCATAGGAATGCCCATTAAGAAATGCAAGCTTTAAACCCAACAAAACGGTCGCAAAGTGGGATTAATTCAAATTTTATGAGTTCAAATATTTAATTAAGCGCTTTTGAACATGATTATACAACTTAATATCAAATTAAGCATTTTAATCGCACAAAATTTCAATTGGATCACTATAAAGCTCATTTGGAAATGGGTGCTTTAAACCCAACAAAACGATCGAAAAATAAGATTAATTCAAATTTTATGTTTTCAAATATTTAATTATGGAATTTTTTGAACATGATTATACAACTTAATCTCAATATTAGAACATTTTATTCGGTTAAAATTTCAACGGATTTATTGTAAAGCCCAACTAGAAATGCACACTTTAAACCTTATAAAATAGTCAAAAAAAAATAAGATTAAATTAAATTTTATGAGTTCAAATATTTAATTATGAGCTTTTGAATATTTTTAAACATCATAATCTCAAATTTAGAGTATTTTACGATAATAAAAATTCAACGAGTTCACTTTAAAGCGCATTAAGAAATGCATGCTTTAAACCCAACAAAACGATTGCAAAATGAGATTAGATCAAATTTTATGAGTTCAAATGTTTAATTATGGGCTTTTGAACATGATTATACAGCTTAATCTCAATTTTAGAATATTTTACTCGGATAAAATTTCGACGGGATCAATATAAATCCCATTTAGAAATGCTTGCTTTAAACCCAACAAAACTGTCATAAAATGAGATTAATTCAAATTTTGTGAGTTCAAATATTTAATTATAGGCTTTTGAATATGATTATATAGCTTAATATCAATTTTAGAGCATTTTTCTCAGTTAAAATTTGAACGGGTTTTTTACTCGGTTAAAATTCCAATGGATGTGTGTTTTCTCTCCTCTCCTTTCGCCTCTCTCTTCCCTCTCCCATGTCTCTTTTTCACCTCTCCTTCTCCTCCCTCCCTCCACCGCCGCCGCCATGCTGTTTCTTTGATCGGTCGTTCTCAAGCCATCTTCACCATCCTACCATCCTTTTGAGAGGGAGATACTCACACAACCGTTGCTGATCTACAAAGGTATACTCAACTTCGGTTTCATTATCTTATTTTCATTCCTTTTCTCTTTGCTCTTTTTTACCATGATGCCTCCACATTAAAAGCCTTCTCTGATGTTCTCTTGGGAGACTGGTTTATCGATTATCTTTGGAATGATTTTCACCCCATCGGTTGTCGATCTCATAGGCTTACTAAGGAATATCTTGAGTGGATCGAATGCTCTTCTTTATGCTTTATCAATACTTATGATTTTCCCTTTGTTGTTTATTTCTTTCTTACTTTTGGTACGATCTTTTTGAAAGAGTTTGGTTTCGGCCATCCACTTTTACTTTATATGATAACCATGTTGTTCGCATATTCTCTTATCTTTCTTGATTTTCTTGTTGATGATCCTCAGTTGAATTTGATCAGGATCTGGTTTGTCATTTTATCTTGGTTTTTTACCCTCATACCACCCTTCGAAAGGGCTTACTCCAACATCCTTTACAATGTATTCTATTTCAACAAGACTATTTGTTGGCTTGATCTCCATCTTGAAGACGATCATAGCAAAGGAACTCGTAGGAATGTATGTTCTCGGTTCCCTATCATTCCAATTAACTTAAGAAGTTTGAAGTCCTTACAACTCTTTGTTTGCAATCCAACTCAACTCCTTCTCGGTATCCAAGTCTGGATCAAACGTTTATGCAGGATCTCTTATTATCTCTTGATCGATAATAAATATTTTTACACAGCCAAATCGTCGGCTATGATGCAACATGTCTCCATTAAAGTGAGTTACTTTTATCATAGAAATGCCGCTCCCGATCAGGACTACTTTGGTTTGCCCATTCCTCTTGTCGACGCGAATCGATGGAGAACGGCTCACGCCCCTCGAGTTTATTATATGGCAAGCCAGTCTCTAGACATACATGAGAATTTTATTGTTGCTTGCTCCATGCTCATTCTGTTTGGCTCGGGTTTCTCCTAAGTGTGCCTGAAGTGTTATGTAGTTTCTTCGGTAAGTTGTTCACCTCCCCTAGATGTTGCTAATTTTCTTGCTTTTATTTTTCTAGTGCTTGTTTATAATTTTGTGTGTTTTCCACCGGTTTACTTGTTTTATGGGGTAAATCTCTTTAGCAAGTTTAATTGTTTATTTCTTATCTTTATGTTAATTGTTTTATATTTTCCTTCTCCGATTTTATATCATGCTTATCCTATTTTCCTTGTTAACTTCATGTTTATACCACCCTTTATAAGGGAGTTATCTAACACCATCTATGGCGTATTATCGTCAACCAAACATTCTTGTGTAATTGCAACCCTTTTGTTCACGATTCCTTGGAATATTCCAATCAAGTTTTGTTAGTGTTTTTTCTATCTTCTCCTATTCTTTCAGCTTCTGACATTGTTGCTTGCAATGTTTATTTACCTTTTAACTTGTTTATTTTCCTTGTGTGGCAAGAAGTTTGAAGCATGGTCGAGTTTACTACAGGCCCAGTTGTTGCTTTCCCTAATGCCATGATGTTCTGGCCGCATGGCTCAACACTCCAGTTAGAGTATATAAGACGTGAACAAGGATTTGGTTTGGCTTCCTTGATAAGCTTACTTTCTCCACAAGGTTTCTTTTTGCTCCATGTTTGCACCAAAGATAACACATGCGGCTTCCCTTTGGTTGTAAGTATATCTTGGTTCATTTTCAAAGAGTTTTCACTTGTTCCATGGTTTCTTAAATGCCATGTACACCTTTTACCCTATTCTATCATGTTCCTCCTTTTATCTCTATTGCTTTTATGTTTTTAGTTTGTCCTCGATTTACTGGGTTTGATTATATTTTTTTCTACGACTTTTCCTCTGATTATTATTCAAGTGATACGAGGCTGGTTGTGAAGAAACAACATTCTTCGTTCATTCACGGACCTAGGATTGTAGCAAGTATTCCTCTGCAGCAAAAACAAACATAGTGTTGTGTTAGGATGTTAAAAAGATTTAAAATAAAAATAAAAATCAGAATTGAGGGAGAAACAAAAACAAACATAGTGTTGTGTTAGGATGTTAAAAAGACTTAAAATAAAAAGAAAAATCGGAATTGAGGGAGAAAGAAGTTGCTGGAAATTTTTGGACAGATTTGAAGGTTGAAGATGAAGTTCTTCAAGCATTCATCAATGGCAGCAATGTTCTTGATGTTTGAACAAACTCCAAAGAAGAACCTGAACAATCTATTGAATGGACCCGAACCTTATCTTGAATCTGCTCGTAAACGGACTTGGACTCTTCAATTATCGAACAATTGAGAACCCGAAGTATCAAGTAACTTGACAACAATTCAGAATTGATAGTCAAGGAAAAGTTCTAAAAAGAACCAAGTTTGAGAGAAAATCTCACAAAAGAATTTATTCATCAAAAGGTCTGACCTTATCTTTACAAAATTAAGGTAATATATAGGAATAAAGGAGAAGTTGGCTAAATTTGAGTTTGTGGCCTTAATTCAAACGAAAATTGAATTTTAAATGCAAAAATAACTCCTCCTAGGCTCCTAATATCCTTAGCCACATGTTTTGGCACATTAAACATGTGCTAATTATTTGAAATTTGAACCAAAACCATTCATTCTTATCCAATGTTGCTGTTTGGTCTTCAAAGCAAGGGCCTTGTTTGGCTTGCTTGGTTTTGGACGCCCAAACATGTGGAGAAGGTTGATATGTGGATCCCACATGCATGGCACATGCCTAGGACACCTTCTCTTCGTGTACTATAGGTTTCAGCTGCTGTAGGTCACTTCAGCTTGAGTTGAGCTAGCTGGAAATTGAGTAGAGCTGAAACGAGCTAACTGAGAGTGTAAGGAGCTAAACGGAGCTGGGAGCTAAGCCTCTGAGCTGCCTCAAGCTAAGATGAGCTGCGTGCACTCCATTGAGCTTCTTTTGAGCTGAATATAATTCATTTGAGCTGGTGTTGAGCTGAGTATACCCACTTGAGCTAAGGTTCTCCTAAGTACCTATATCAGAACAAGGCAAACACATCTTAAAAGCCTTGTAGTCTTATTTTAACCACACAAACACACTTAAAACCAAATGCAAACATATTTAACATAGTATATACATAAGTAAACACACATACTAATATATATATACCTAAATATGTCCCATATCAGCATGCAACACATTATAAACAACATATTCTAAGGCATGGACATTCTCAAATGAATCTGAAATGTTAGCGCAAGTAAGGAAAAGAGCTTCCCTATATTTCTTTGCCTTAGAACGTGTGATAGGTCTTGATGGTAAGACCTCCGGATCAACCTGTTGAACTTGACATGATGTGCTCACATCATCAAGATTGGTTCCATGCCTCTCATTTGGTCTTCGGTAATCTCTCTTCTTCGGTAAGACCTCTACTTCCAAAAGTTTTGCTAACTTTATTATTGATTTTGTTTCCACGAAATTAGTATATTCTTTACAATGGCTTTGTCATACTATTCCCATTATGATTGTTTTCTTTATATGTCTACCAACCCTTCCACGGGTTCTTACCAACACCTTTCATGGTATATACTTTGTTAAATTCATTAATATACCATCCTTTCAGAGGGAATTTTCCAACACCATCTCTGGTGTAATATCATCAACCAAACAATTTTGTGAAGTTACTACTCTTCTTTTTACGTTTCCTTGGATGATCTCATATCTCTATTTGTTATTGCTTGCTCTCTCTTTTTTTTTTCAAGCTTTTGATATTAAGGGTCGAGGGCTGCTTCCAAGACTTGTATTTCTACTTGGTACCATCACCTCTAAAGGTATATCACCACCATTGTCGACAGATTGGGGGCTGGTTTTGGCCTTGCCCTCGGGGATCTTTCGGTCTAAAAACTTTATCAATATTTGGTATTTCATATCAATTGAACATCAAGCCTTTTATTCTATAACTAGTTATTATCTTGCTTACTACAATAAGTCTTCTATTCTATTTACGACTAGGACTCCTATTTACACTCAACTTCCTATATCTTCTCATATTGGAAACTATAATTTTCCAATTCCTAACTTTTCTTTTAATGAGTTTGTTCGATGTAATACTTCTTTTACAAGGACTTTCACTTGCTTTCAACTTATTACTTTTATCAAGGACTCTATTTTTATAATCTTTTTATTATAATACACGTGCTAGGGATCCTATTAAACACAACTGATTGGGTATCTTCTCAATCCCTTCAACTCTACCATGTCGAAGTTTGGCATATATATATATATATATATCCAACCTTTGGGTAGGGATCTTTCCAACACCTTTTTTGGTGTATTCTTATCAAACAAGTCTATTTGTTCTTTTAAACTATTGCTCTTCATGAGAAGTCTAGATGATATGGCGTTATGCTACTTCTTTGAACCTAATCCATCAGAACAAAGTATGCAAGCATTTGATCTTCCTACTTTGACTCAATCTCATACAAAGACCCCATCGTCTGATGATGGGAATAGTTCTAAACGTCACCGACCTCCATCAAAATATTCATCTGTGAAAACTAGGATGAGCAGCGAAAAAAACTCGCCGGCGGTGGTTGACGGTGATCAATCCCGCTGAGTGAAATGAAAATATTATGCTAGAACTGTCAGGGTCTTGGCAATGCCCAGGCAGTTCGTGCATTACAACGTGCTATTTACAAGCATGATACCGATTTTTTATTTCTTTGTGAAACTAGGCTAAATAGACACAATCTTGATCGCATTAGGATTAAGTTAGGAATGCAAGGTTGTATACCAGTTGAATCCAGCCCAACTTGTACGGGGCTTGCTATTATTTGGAATACTAAGACTTCTATTGATTTGCTTTCTTACTCGGATCGTCGTATTGATGTCATTATACATTTTGGTCAATTGCAATTCCATTTTTCTGGTTTACACGGTTTTAATGAAACAACAAAAAAATATAAAACTTGGCAACTAATTGATACATTACAATCAGTTTCTTCCCTTCCCTGGCTCTTAGGGGGTGACTTTAATGAAATCCTACACGACAATGAAAAGCAAGACGGTATCTGTCGGGCACGATCGCAAATTAATAATTTCAGAGATTGTCTTCTGAGAAATGATCTCTTTGATTGTAAACCAAAATCTGGATGGTTCACTTGGAGCAGATCCGGACCTAATACTGAAACCATTATGGAAAGAATCGATAGATTCCTTGTTAACTCCTCTTGGTTTAATGTCTTTCCTAACTTCCAAGCTATATCATTTTTTCAAGCCCGATCTGATCATTGCCCCATCTTAATGGACACTAGTCCTTCCCATGCAATCGGAACTAAATCTTCTAGGAACCTCTTCCGCTATGAGAATTGCTGGGCTGATAACCCGAAAGTCTCTTCCCGAATTAGAGAGATTTGGTCTAACCCATCTAACACGACCATTGTTAAACTTAATGAAATAGGGCATTTTCTAGATTCTTGGCAAACAAATAAACGTATCAAGTCAAATGAACGTATTAACCAGTTAACTAACTTTATAAATATGTCCCTCAAGCGATAGCTTTCAGATGTTGATATCAATAATTTATATTTGCCAAAAATGAGCTTGATAGCCTGCTTAACGTGAAAGAAATCTATTGAGCACAACGAGCCCGCACCACTTGGCTAGAATATGGTGACAAAAATACTTCAGTTTTCCATGCAAGAGCAAACAATCGCCGGCGAAAAAATCATATATTAATGGGCTTTTCAACAATGAGAACATATGGCAAACGTATACGAAAGACATCATGGCTACTGCTATTGATTACTTCCAGACTCTCTTCTCATCCTCTTCTCCTACTATTGCATCTTCTATTTTGGAAAATATTCCAAATATTGTTACTGAGACTATGAACAATGACCTTAAAAAGGAATTCACAGCAGACAAAATTACCACTGCTTTTCGTGATATTGATCCGAGGAAAGCCCCGGGGGTTGACGGATTTTCGAGTGGTTTCTTTAGGAAGCATTGGGATGTCCTTGGCTAAGAATTTATAAACCTCTACCTCAAACTCCTAAGTGGGTCTGTTAGCATAGGAGAGGTTAATCGTACTATAATCGTTCTCATACCCAAAATTAGCTATCCCGCAACCATGAGGCATCTCAGACCTATTAGCCTATGCACAGTTATCTATAACACTATTTCCAAACTGCTTGTTAATCGTTTGAAATCTATCATTCCCTTATGTATAAGCGGTAATCAAGCTGCCTTTGTTCAAGGTAGGAATATTACCGACAATATTCTCATCGCCCATGAGCTTATCCACACTTTAAATATTGACGAGACCTCCCTTGCCAAAGGCGCTAGTTTAAAGCTGGACATGGAGAAAGCTTTCGACCGTGTCGAATGACCTTTTCTAAAACAAATTATGCTCCGTCTAGGATTTAATGCCAACTGGGTTTCTCTCATTATGAATTGTTTCTCTTTCGTGTCTTTTCAAGTACGTGTCAATGATTCTCTTTCACGACCTTTTAAACCTCAGAGAGGGCTTCGACAAGGGGATCTACTTTCACCTTTCTTGTTTCTTTTTTGTACTCAAGGTCTCTTAGCATTGCTCAATGCTGAGAAATCAAATGGAAACCTCTATGGCCTTTGTGCTAGCAGGAATGGCCCTCGTATAAATCACCTTGTCTTTGCTGATGACTGTGTGGTGTTCATTAAGAACACAACTATAGAAGCTCAACACCTAAAGGACGCTTTGCATACTTATGCCACTTCGTCTGGTCAGACGGTGAATTTTGAAAAATCTACTATATATTTTTCACGCAAAACCTCTACATCTCTCCGCTTAGAAATTAATAACATCCTGAATGTATGAGAGGTCGATGACACCGATATTTATTTGGGGGTTCCACTCTTAATTGGGAAAAATAAGACAACAACTTTGGGTTTTACCATAGACAAAATGAACGCCCGTCTTAGCAAATGGGATAAGCACTTGCTCTCCTTTAAATTTTCATCAAATATGCCATACAATCAATGCCACAATATGTCATGTCTTGTTACCTTCTACCCCAAAACATTATCGACGATATGACTACTTCGATACGTCGCTACTGGTGGTCAGAGAAAGCCGATAAACGAGGATGGCATATGCTTCCATGGGATATTGTCTGTCTGTCGAAAGCAGCAATAGGTATAGGGTTTTGCGATCTACACCATTTCAACTGTTCTTTACTTGGTAAACAAATTTAGAGACTAATTTATGAGCCTGATAATCTTCTTAGTCAGGTCTACAAGTGCAAATATTATCCATCGGGTTCTGTACTCGAATCCGATTTCACTCGAAGATCTTCCTTTGCTTGGAAAGGTCTTAGTATATCTATCTCTAAACTTGGCAATGGTTTCTTTAAACGATTAGGTATGTCAAGTAAGATTCAGATCCATTTTGACAATTGGGGAGGATCTAAGCCATTACACCTTTATGGCGATTATGAAGTGAATGAGGAAGTCCCTCTTCGAGCATGTTCTTTCATGCTATCTAATCTACCCCGATGGGATGAATCCAAGGTGAGAGATTATTTCTCTCACGAAGATGCTAACACCATCCTTAACGTACCAATTCTTTCTAAGTTGCCTAAGGTTCGTTCCTTTGGGTGGCGGTTAAGCCATGATGCACTCCCATTTGGTCACAAAATCCTCCAAGCAAATCTTGGTGTTGGGGTTTGCCCAATCTATAATACGGATATTGAAACTACCCTCCATGCCTTGAGGGATTGTCCTAGTGCCATGGAGGCTCTCCGTTTGGCAGGGTTTCCTGGATGAATTTTTTACCAATACTCCCATCTCCCCCCACCAGTGGCCTTCTGAAATTATTGGTTTTGTCTCGTTGCACCAATTCTCCTTCTTAATAACGGTTCTATGGAATCTATGGAATCATCATAATGATTTTGTCCATAACCATCATCTCCAACAACCATGGTTGACTGTATCCAACGCACAAAAACTTTTCGACGACTACACATCAGCCAATGATACTCTCCATCTAAGATCCCGGCTAACTGATCCCACCTTCGCTCAGGCTAGATAGACTAAACCGGTCCTTGGTTTCATCAAAATTAACACGAATGGGGCCTTTGTGATACGAATCCGGTTGCGAAATATCCGAATTTGTATTTGTGATTGCCCGATCGTGATTCTAGTAAGTAACTGAAATTAAAATAGGAATTTTAGAATGAAACTTACAAGGTTATATGGGGTTGATAGATAATATGGTGAAATTGAATGATGATAAGATGATTTTTGTGTTTAGGATGATGTATGGAAAATATGAATGTATGGATGATGGAAGTGAAGAAAAGAAATGTAATTGATGGTGCGGTGTAAACAAAGGAGGAACCAAAACTAAAAAGTGAAGACCCGTTCCTTAAGAGTTTTTAAACCGTGACTTGGGTGAAAGGCTAATGGATTGTGACCCTCTAGTTATAAAAACTAGGAACCAGCAATATAAAATGATGAAAAGGGATGAATGCCACAAGAACAATCTTGCAAGCCGATAAAGTTCAAAAAGAACTATAAAAGAGAAACACTCTCAAGTTATATGCCAAAAGTTGTCTCTTTTACAATGGAATGAGTGCCCATTTATAGGTATGTAAGGCAACAACAAATTGATTGGCCTAGACAAAGATTAAAGGTTCATTGTTCTAGTGTTAAAGGCCTATTAATTTGTAGGTTATCTTATCTCCAATTGACAACCAAAATGTTTGATCTAAAAGGATGAATGTGGACATTCGTAGGATGAATGTAGACATACATGTCATCCTCATGGAGAAACCCTTGGTCTAATGAACTTGACTAAGTTGTCATTCATCCTCCTTTAATGGGCTGTTGATAAAGCATTGAATTCAGCAATTGAATGGCCTCTTGAATTTTTGGAACAAGCATCTTGTGACTATTCCCGTATTGAATTTCCAGCATGCATTGTCTTCAATAATTTAATCATATCTTAAGCTCCTGATATCGGGTTGAGGTGATTCAAAGTGAGTTGGAAAGCTAAGAAATAGGGGAATAAGTTTGAAGAAGATCTCAAGACTCAAATATGCCCGTATCCGATCTAAAAATGGCGAACAAGTTGACTGATATTCCTTGAATTCCCTCCTTAAGTGTTGTTTCAATTCCTGCCTTTACTCTCCCTTAAATGGTGATAATGAAGGCTTTCATTGCATGAATTCTCTGATAAAAACTGATCAGCTTTATGGGGTATTAAAGTAGCTTTTAAGTAGTGTTTAAGTAGCTCTTTAAGTGGTGTATTTAGGAGCTGATGTGAGCACATCTACACAAGCTCAAACAGCTGATCCGGAGGTCTTACCATCAGGACCCATCACTCGATCAAAGGCTAAGCAATTCAGGGAAGTTCTTATTCTTAAATGTTTACAAGTCTCAGAATCCCTTAATAATGCATATGCCTTAGAGAATAAACTTTACACTATGTTACATACTGATGTGTAACATCTTGTAACTATATAGTACTTAAGCTAGTATTGTGTTTATTAAGCATGTAAATAGGTGTGTTTTCAATAAGTTCAATAAGAACACAAGCTCATAATCATGTTTACCATGTTTCTTTAGCTTGTTACATGTTTTCCAATATGATAACTATGTTTTTCAGCTTGTTTTAACTTTCTTTAATAAGTTTACAATACTTATGATGGTATAACTTTTGTTTTCTCATAGGCACAAGGAAGAGTACCAAATGAAGGACTTCACCTTAGCTCGGGAAAAGCTCAATGGATTTCTAGCAGCTCGTTTCAGCTCAACTAATCCTCAACACTTCAGCTAGCTGAATTCAGCTCAACTCAGCTCCATTCAGCTCAACTCCAGCTCTACTAGCTCAACTCAAGCTGGTGAGTCCCGGGATAGCTCAAAGGTGTCCTCCACGTGGGAGAGTGTGTCATGGTCATGTGACCAGCATGAGGGGCGTCCACCATCCATTCCAAGCATGTGCATGTGCATGGCATGTGGCAGATTCAAATTTCAAGATTTCCCTCCTTGAAGTTGGCGTCAAAGTAAGATAAGGACAAGGAGTTATTTCCTTTGAATTTCACACATAAAACACATGTGTTAAATGTTTGAAATTCAGTCTTCCCTCCCTCCAAAACCAGCCGGCCACAAAGGATAAGGATGAGTAGTTTTCTCATCCACATTTAACATAATTAACACATGTTAATTGTGCTTACATTTCAGCCACTCATCTGAAACTTCCAATTCAATTCTGGCCAAGTATTCTAGGCGCCAACTCCCTTGTACTAGCCTATATATATGTATACTTTGTAAAGAAAAAAAAGACAAATTTGAATGAAATTTACTTTTGTGAGAATTTCTCTCATTTCGGTTCTTTTGAGAACTTTCTGACTTCTCAAGTTCGTTGCTTGCGTGGTCAACCCCTTTGATACTTTGGGTTCTCGGTTGTAGATAATCGAAGGGTCCAAGTCCGTCTGAAGCAAGTTCAAGATAAGGTTCGGGTTCGTTCAACAGATTGTTCGAGTTCATCCTTGGAGTTTGTTTCATTTTATTTCTTTTCCTTGTTTTTATTTCATTTTCGTACTACCCCTTGCATCCTATTTTTCAACCTTGTCAGAAACTTCATTTCTCACCAGTCACCTCACCAAAGACCAAACCTAGCCATAACCAAACCAATACTTTCAACGTTCCACCATTGTCAACTTCTCCGAGCCTTCATCTTCTACATTCTGTCTACCTATATTTTTCAGCCCTTTTAAACACCAATTTGCAGCCATGCTTATTGCAGGAGACATCTTACTTCAATCCTAGATCCGAAACAATCAAGAAGGCGTCCTCAACAAGGAGCCCTCTTATCATGTGGTAATCAGAGCCTAGGTTGGATTACAAGTAAGAATCATCTTCGTGAGTGCAAAAACAATCAAAAAACAAAAAAAAGTCAAAAAAAAAAGTCAAAGTCAACTCTAGTTAAAAAAAAATTTCGAAAATTCAAAAAAAAAAATCAGAATATCAATAGTTGAAAGAAAAGCACTTCATGGTATTGAAAAGATGAAAGAAAATGCAAGTTTAATGTGTTCTACAGCATCAAACACTACCATAATCAACCGGGCATGAAGAATTGATTGTTCGGTGAAAGGAGAGTAGTAAGTGTTTCTTTGTAGTAAGTAATCCATTTTTTTTTTTTTTCTTTTTCTTTCTTTCTAACCTTTACCTTACTTTACATCACTTTTCTTTCCATTTAACACTAACCGAATTTGTTTTGGACAGAACCTTACATTTCGATTGTCACTAACCGTTGTTGTTAAAGACTAACACTTGTGACAGATTTGAAGAAAGTCTACGCTAGTCCTCTAAAGAACTTATAACGAGAGAAGGAGTGGTAAAAGGCATTTGTGTGTGTGAGATCAGAAGGGGAATCAAAAGAGCCATTCAAGTATTCCCGAGTGAAACACGAGTGTTGGAGTGCCATTTTTATTTTTCTTTGGAGTGAACTTGTGAGGATCTTGTGTGTGTACTTTGTGAGGTCCATTTATCCTTATTTTATTTTGTGTTGTTTGTTCTTTACTAACAATGGCAGGTTCAAATGGAGATCGTGATGATCAACAACAAAACGACGTTCAACCAAGCCTTATGATGCAAGCCATGCTTCGAGAAGTCCGAAGAGTAGTGCAATCAGAGATTGAACAATTGCACGTGAGAATGGACAAGATCGAGGGATCTCAAAACAATTCCCATGATGACAACAATGATGACGTTGAAGAAGTGCAAGAACCGAGGCAGAATGCTCCTAGAACAAATGGGAGGCGTGTACAACACCAGGCACAACTGGATGACAATTTGAACAACATCAAAGTTGCCATACCCCCTTTTCAAGGACGATCAGATCCGGATGCATATCTTGCGTGGGAAAGCAAGGTGGAACACGTCTTTGATTGCTACAATTATTCTGACCAGAAGAAGGTTCGATTGGCAGCGATGGAGTTCGTTGACTATGCCTTAATTTGGTGGGATCAATTGATTCTAAGTAGAAGACGAACCGGTGAAGGTCCAATCAATACATGGGCAGAGATGAAAAGAATTTTGAGAAAGAGATTCGTACCATCCCATTACCATCGAGACCTATTTCAAAGGTTACAAACTTTGAAACAAGGAAATCGAAGCGTCGAAGATTATTTTAAAGACATGGAGATGGCCATGATGCGTGCTAACATTGAGGAAGACCGAGAAGCAACCATGGCGCGATTCCTTTCAGGTTTGAACACCGACATTGCCAATGCTGTTGAATTGCAACATTACGTCGAATTAGACGAAATGGTGCAAATGGCAATTAAGGTTGAGAGGCAGCAACGAAGAAAGATGTCGTCATCCCGAGGTAATAATTCTTTCAGACCTCCTTCCAATTCTGTTTTCAATCCTTCTAACAATTTCAGGAAACAAGTACCGTTTCAAAACAAAGAGAAGGGTGAAACGAGCAAGCCAAAGGCCCCGATTGTAGATGTTGGGCGTGGGAAGCAAAATGCACAACCAGAACGTCCAGAACGCTCAAGGGATATTCAATGCTTTAAGTGTCTTGGAAGAGGACATATTGCAAGCCAATGTCCTAATCGGAAGACTATGTTGATGTTAGAAAACGGAGAGATAGAGTCTGAATCCGACAATGAAGAACATGAACCTTTACACGAGGAAGACAAGGATGATGCGGATGATGCCTTGGATACATACATGACCGGTGAAGCACTTGTCATAAAAAGAAGTCTAAATGCTACACCTACACAAGACGACCAGCAACGAGAAAACATCTTCCATACTAGATGCCTCATTAACGACAAGGTATGTGTTGTCATTATTGATGGTGGTAGTTGTACTAATGTTGCAAGTTCTTTCATGGTTGATAAGTTAGGCTTAAAGACGACGAAGCATCCCAAACCATACCGTCTTCAATGGTTAAATGATGGCGGAGAAGTACGAGTTACTAGACAAGTTTCGGTACCATTTACCATAGGGAGGTATAAAGATGAAATCCTTTGTGATGTCGTCTCAATGGATGCGTGTCACCTACTTTTGGGACGTCCATGGCAATACGACAAAGGTACGTTGCATGATGGAATTACAAATCGATATTCTTTTACACATGCAGGTAAGAAGATCACCTTAGCACCTTTGACACCGAGTCAAGTGCAAGAAGATCAGGTTCGATTGAGAAAGAATGTCGAGGAAGCCAAAACAGAAAGGAAGAAGACGAACGTATATGCGAGCGGCAAGGATATCAGGAAATGTTTTTCCTCTCAACAAACTTTACTTATTTTAATGTATAAGGAGTATTGTTTGTTATTTGATATTCCTAATGATTTGCCTACATCTATTACGTCTCTTTTGCAGGAGTTTGAAGACGTGTTTCCGGATGAGACACCGAGTGGGTTGCCACCTATTCGAGGTATAGAACGTCAAATTGATTTCATTCCGGGAGCTACCATTCCAAATCGGCCAGCATATCGAAGTAATCCAGAAGAAACAAAGGAACTTCAAAAACAAATCACCGAGTTGATGGAAAAGGGTTACATTCGGGAAAGTTTAAGTCCGTGCGCTGTACCAGTGCTTTTAGTACCCAAGAAAGACGGAACATGGAGAATGTGTGTTGATTGCCGAGCGGTGAATCAGAATACCATCAAGTATAGGCATCCCATTCCTCGTCTTGATGACATGCTAGATGAGTTGTGTGGTGCGACCATATTTTCCAAAATTGATTTAAAGAGTGGATATCATCAGATTCGGATGCGAGAAGGCGACGAATGGAAGACAGCCTTCAAAACGAAATTGGGTCTGTACGAGTGGTTAGTGATGCCTTTCGGTTTAACTAACGCACCTAGCACCTTTATGCGTCTGATGAATCATGTTTTACGATCTTACATTGGAAAATATTGTGTTGTGTACTTTGATGACATTCTTATATACAGCAAGTCTTTGCAGGATCACGAGGAACACTTGAGGAATGTTCTTGGCACATTGAGAAAAGAAAGGTTATTTGGTAATCTGAAGAAATGTATGTTTTGTACTGATAAGGTTACCTTTCTTGGTTTTATCGTGACTGCACAGGGTGTGGAAGTCGATCCAGAAAAGGTGAAGGCGATTCAGGATTGGCCTCGACCGACATCAATAAGTCAGGTTAGATCTTTTCATGGTTTAGCTAGTTTTTATCGTCGGTTTGTACCTAATTTCAGTTCCATTACCGCCCCCTTAACCGGGATTATAAAGAAGAATTCAGTCTTCAATTGGGGTGATGAACAGGAAGAAGCCTTCTTGAAAATTAAGGATTATTTGACTAAGGCCCCAGTGTTAGCCTTACCTAACTTTGATAAAATGTTCGAGATTGAGTGTGATGCTTCAGGAATAGGAATTGGAGCCGTTTTATCACAGGAGAAGCGACCTATTGCCTATTTCAGCGAGAAGTTAAGTGGTGCTACCTTGAATTATCCAGTGTACGACAAAGAGATGTATGCATTGATTCGAGCTCTTGAAACATGGCAGCACTATCTCTTACCGAAAGAATTCGTAATTCACACCGATCACGAAGCTTTGAAGCACATAACAGGTCAGCATAAGTTGAATAAAAGGCATGCTAAGTGGGTTGAATTTCTAGAATCTTTTCCTTATGTCATTCGATATAAGAAAGGTAAAGACAACGTTGTAGCAGATGCCTTATCCCGTAGGTATGCACTTCTGAATTACTTAGACTCTCATTTGATTGGGTTTGCCTATATCAAAGAATTATATGCTACTGACCCTGATTTTGGAGAAAGATATACATTGTGTGAAAAGGGTGCAGATGAGAAATTTTATCGACATGATGATTATCTTTTCAAAGAAGGAAGACTCTGCATTCCTCAAGGGTCAATTCGAGAGGTCCTAATTCGAGAAGCTCATGAAGGAGGACTTATGGGACACTTTGGAGTCACCAAGACGTTACACATTCTCAAGGAGCACCTATTCTGGCCAAAGATGCGACGAGACGTCGAAAGGATGTGTGAACGATGCGTGACATGTAAGAAAGCAAAGTCGAAGGTATTACCACACGGTTTGTACTTACCTTTACCTATTCCCGACTCCCCCTGGACTGATATATCTATGGATTTTGTGTTGGGATTGCCTAGGACTAGGACAGGTAGAGATAGTATCTTTGTTGTGGTTGACAGGTACTCAAAGATGGCACACTTCATTGCGTGTCATAAGACCGATGATGCTGTTAATGTGGCTAACTTGTTCTTTAAGGAAATTGTGCGTTTACATGGTATTCCTAGGTCGATTGTTTCTGACAGGGATGTAAAATTCTTGAGTCACTTCTGGAGGACTCTTTGGAGCAAATTAGGTACGAAACTTATGTTTTCTACTACTTGTCATCCCCAAACTGATGGACAAACTGAGGTTGTTAATCGTATTTTATCTACTTTACTCCGTTCCATCATCAAAAAGAATATTAAGACGTGGGAAGATTGTTTGCCGCATGTTGAATTTGCATATAACCATGCCGTTCATTCTGCTACTAAAATGTCACCTTTTGAGGTTGTTTATGGATTTAATCCTATCACTCCTCTCGATATGTTGCCTTTGCCATATGAACAAGTGACGAATAGGGACGGACAATCCAAGGCTGATTATGTAAAGAAGTTGCATCAACAGGTTAAAGATAACCTTGAACGAAGGACTCAACAATACGAGAAGCAAGCGAACAAAGGACGTAAGCGAGTTACCTTCGATGTTGGAGATTGGGTTTGGATTCACTTCCGAAAGGAACGTTTTCCAACCCAACGACGGTCCAAGCTGTTACCACGAGGAGATGGTCCTTTTCAAGTGGTTGAGAAAGTGAACGACAATGCTTACAAGTTGGACTTGCCGGGTGAATACAATGTAAGTGCTACATTTAATGTTTCCGACTTATCCCCTTTTAATGATTCTGCAGATTTGAGGACAAATCCTTTTCAAGAAGGGGGGGATGATGTGAGCACATCTACACAAGCTCAAACAGCTGATCCGGAGGTCTTACCATCAGGACCCATCACTCGATCAAAGGCTAAGCAATTCAGGGAAGTTCTTATTCTTAAATGTTTACAAGTCTCAGAATCCCTTAATAATGCATATGCCTTAGAGAATAAACTTTACACTATGTTACATACTGATGTGTAACATCTTGTAACTATATAGTACTTAAGCTAGTATTGTGTTTATTAAGCATGTAAATAGGTGTGTTTTCAATAAGTTCAATAAGAACACAAGCTCATAATCATGTTTACCATGTTTCTTTAGCTTGTTACATGTTTTCCAATATGATAACTATGTTTTTCAGCTTGTTTTAACTTTCTTTAATAAGTTTACAATACTTATGATGGTATAACTTTTGTTTTCTCATAGGCACAAGGAAGAGTACCAAATGAAGGACTTCACCTTAGCTCGGGAAAAGCTCAATGGATTTCTAGCAGCTCGTTTCAGCTCAACTAATCCTCAACACTTCAGCTAGCTGAATTCAGCTCAACTCAGCTCCATTCAGCTCAACTCCAGCTCTACTAGCTCAACTCAAGCTGGTGAGTCCCGGGATAGCTCAAAGGTGTCCTCCACGTGGGAGAGTGTGTCATGGTCATGTGACCAGCATGAGGGGCGTCCACCATCCATTCCAAGCATGTGCATGTGCATGGCATGTGGCAGATTCAAATTTCAAGATTTCCCTCCTTGAAGTTGGCGTCAAAGTAAGATAAGGACAAGGAGTTATTTCCTTTGAATTTCACACATAAAACACATGTGTTAAATGTTTGAAATTCAGTCTTCCCTCCCTCCAAAACCAGCCGGCCACAAAGGATAAGGATGAGTAGTTTTCTCATCCACATTTAACATAATTAACACATGTTAATTGTGCTTACATTTCAGCCACTCATCTGAAACTTCCAATTCAATTCTGGCCAAGTATTCTAGGCGCCAACTCCCTTGTACTAGCCTATATATATGTATACTTTGTAAAGAAAAAAAAGACAAATTTGAATGAAATTTACTTTTGTGAGAATTTCTCTCATTTCGGTTCTTTTGAGAACTTTCTGACTTCTCAAGTTCGTTGCTTGCGTGGTCAACCCCTTTGATACTTTGGGTTCTCGGTTGTAGATAATCGAAGGGTCCAAGTCCGTCTGAAGCAAGTTCAAGATAAGGTTCGGGTTCGTTCAACAGATTGTTCGAGTTCATCCTTGGAGTTTGTTTCATTTTATTTCTTTTCCTTGTTTTTATTTCATTTTCGTACTACCCCTTGCATCCTATTTTTCAACCTTGTCAGAAACTTCATTTCTCACCAGTCACCTCACCAAAGACCAAACCTAGCCATAACCAAACCAATACTTTCAACGTTCCACCATTGTCAACTTCTCCGAGCCTTCATCTTCTACATTCTGTCTACCTATATTTTTCAGCCCTTTTAAACACCAATTTGCAGCCATGCTTATTGCAGGAGACATCTTACTTCAATCCTAGATCCGAAACAATCAAGAAGGCGTCCTCAACAAGGAGCCCTCTTATCAGGAGCTCTTCAATGCTTTGTTGAAACTGACAACCTTTAAGTGGTGTAAATCTCCCTTGAATGTCTTGAAACTGATCAGCCATCATGGTGTCTTCAAGTGTCTTCAATTGGTGGTAAATGACTTGTCATTCTTGTAGAAAATGATCAGCCATTTGATCCCATATGAGTACCCTAGCTCAAAATATATAAGCAACCATTAGATGACAACTTTATTCAATAAAAGTGAATGCATGTAACAGATTTAATGAGCTTAGTTTAATTAATGAAACTAGTAACATTGAATGATCTAGTTTAATTAATTAACTCACAAACTAAATGAACTCATAAACATAAGAAAACTAACATGCTTTAAGTGAACTATCATGCATTAATTAAACTAATGAACTTAGTTGAACTAACATGCTTAAATGAACATCAAGCATTATTTATTCATGCACACATGCTGAAATTAAATTTAAAAACTTAAGAAAAGAAAACTCATGCAAACTCATGCACAAGTAGGAGGTTGTATTGTTCCAACAAAGTTCGTGTTGCATTCTCTAATTTCCAGACTTGAATAAATAGATTTCCCATGGCCTCTTGGAATTTCTTGGTTTTAGCATGAGTCATAGGTTCAATAGGAAATTCTTCTGGTTCATTGTTGGCTGTGATCATATCACTTTGACCCTGTGTTAAGGGGTGCTGCTGCAGGTGTCATCGCTCGAGATTCTTCTGGTTCCGTCCTCGGTGGTTGCTCTCTGCCTCTTGTTTGCCCGGATCCAGCTTCTGCCGATGCTCTTGCTATTCTGGAAGGTTTAAAATTTACTGTTGCCAATGGCTGGACTAACGTGATTATTGAAACTGATTCTGCTTCCATTACTAACAAAGTTAACAACACTCATCACCAAGATCTTTCCACAGTGCAACATTTGGTGTCTCGCATCCTATCCACTCTTGGTACTTTGCCTGATTGTAAGATTTGTTATATACCTAGAGACACAAACATGGTAGCCCATGTCTTAGCTACTAGGGCTTTGCGTTCTTTTATTTCTTGTTCTTCTGATTGTATCTTTCCTGATTATATTTGGGCTTCTGTAAACTTGGAGAGGTTCTCCTCTTCTTCTCAATAAAATCATGGGTACTCTTTTTTCCATAGGGGCCTCCTCACCTCTCGAGGTGACTGGCTATAGGTTTCTTTTTAATGAGGCCCTTTCCTTCAAAATTTTTTTTGAACGGGTTCACTGTACAACCAATTTATAAATGCATGCTTTAAACCCTATAAGATGATTACAAAATGAGATTAAATAAAATTTTATGAGTTTAAAAATTTAATTATGGGCTTTTGAATATAATTTCATATCATAATCTAAATTTTGGAGCATTTTATGCGGATAAAAGTTAAACGGGTTCATTGTAAAAACCATTAAGAAATGCAAGCTTTAAACCCAACAAAATGGTCGCAATGTGAGATTAATTCAAATTTTATGAGTTCAAATATTTAATTAAGCACTTTTGAACATGATTATACAACTTAATCTCAAATTAAGCATTTTAACTGGATAAAATTTCAACGGATCACTATAAAGCCCATTTGGAAATGGGTGCTTTAAATCAAACAAAATGATCGAAAAATAAGATTAATTCAAATTTTATGTGTTCAAATATTTAATTATGGACTTTTTTGAACATGATTATACAACTTAATCTCAAAATTAGAACATTTTATTCGGTTAAAATTTCAACGGATTCCTTGTAAAGCCCATTTAGAAATGCACGCTCTAAACCTTATAAAATAGTCAAAAAATGATATTAAATTAAATTTTATGAGTTGAAATATTTAATTATGAGCTTTTGAATATGTTTAAACATCATAATCTCAATTTTAGAGCATTTTAATATGATAAAAATTCAACGGGTTCACTTTAAAGCCCATTAAGAAATGCACGCTTTAAACCCAACAAAACGATGAATATTTGGGTACGTATCTATAACTTTCCCTATCCTTGTTGCTTCTGAGGAATCCGCCCATAACACTGGGGAACCTTTTGGGGCCTTGATTGGAGCTGTAACAAAAATCGATACCAGGAAAATTGACTTCAACATGATTGAATACCTCCGAGTCGGATTAATTCTAGATGCCTCCAAGCCTATTAGGCGTTGTGTTTCTATTGGAGGAGGGACATATACTAGGTTCTGCCCACGATTTGTCACTGTTGTGGTAAAGTGGGTCACTCGATGGACAAATCGTGGTGCCCCCAATAAGGCTTCATTATCTAAACACTGGCCCTTCCCAATCTCAGTACATGCCAACTTTCTCTCAAACTTTAGCAAACCAGGATGACGCCAATGAACAATGCAAATCTCCTAAACTACCACCTCAAATAAATGTTCAAGTGTCTATGCTAGGTAATGCATCCTCCCAGAACTTTTCAAAGGGTCCTCGATCTCTTCCTACTGTTTCTAGTAGGCTGCAGGCCCGTAGGTGCCCCCCTAACCATTACAAATGGCCTTCCCTCAACACAACTCTAATATTACTACAAGACTAAGGAACCATGCCGATTCAGGTGAGATTAATTTGTTGGACACGGAGCTCCAAGATTTGGAGACAGATTTAGCCAATGACCCTGACTTCCAGGAGGCAGCCGAATGGCTAGACAATGCGCCAACTCTTAAACGACCCATGTGTCCCACTTCAAATAGAGGCACAAAAAGAACGCCACCTTTAGATGAGGGACAAAAGCCTAAAAGGCTTCGATCTTCAAACAAAAGCTCTAGTGAAAAAACTGGGATGATCAGCGCAAACAACTCTCCGGCGATGGTTTATTATGATCAACCCCGCCGAGTCACATGAAACTTTTATGTTGGAACTGTCAGGGTCTTGGCAACACCCAGGCAGTTCACGCTTTACAACGTGCTGTCTCAAAGCATGATGTCGATTTTCTATTTCTTTGTGAAACCAGGTTAAGTAGACAAAATATAGACCGTATTAGGATAAAGTTAGGAATGCATGGATGCATAGCCATTGAATCCAACCCTTCTTGTACAGGGCTTGCTATTATTTGAAATAATAAAACTTCTATTGATTTGCTTTCTTACTTGGATCGTCATATTGCTGTGATTATTTCTTTTAGCCAAACACAATTTCACTTTTCCGGGTTACATGGTTTCGCTGAAACTGCAAACAAATATAAAACCTGGCAACTAATTGATTCTTTACAATCAGCCTCCTCCCTTCCATGGCTTTTAGGAGGGGACATTAATGAAATTCTATATGATAATGAAAAACGAGGAGGGACCCGCAGAGCGCGATCACAAATTAATAATTTCAGAGATTGTCTTTCTAAGAATGATCTCTTTGATGGTCAGCCAACGTCAGGACGGTTCACTAAGACTAGATCTGGACGTAATTCAAAAACAATTATGGAAAGAATCGATCGATTCCTTGGTAATTCTGCCTGGTTTAACTCCTTTCCAAACTTTCAAGCTACATCTTTCTTTTAGGCACGATCTGACCATTGTCCAATCCTCCTTGACACTAATCCTCCTTAGGCTCTTCGACCCAAACATTCTAAAATCTTTTTTCGCTTTGAGAACTGTTGGGATGATAACCCGGAAGTTTTATTGCGAATTAGAGAGATTTGGTCTAACCCTTTTCGCTCGACACTTGATAAATTTCAGGACATCGGACGTTTCCTATCCTCTTGGAAAATTAACAAACGTATTAAATATAATGAACGTATCACTCAACTTAATGATTTCATTAATATGTGCCTCAAACGACAACTCTCTGATGCGGATATCCAAAACTTTACTTCTGCTAAATGTGAGCTTAATAGCTTGTTAAATGCAAAAGAAATATATTGGGTCCAACGAGCTCGGACACAATGGCTAAAACACGGTGACAAAAATACTTCATTCTTTCATGCCAGAGCAAATAGTCGACGGCGGAAGAATCACATTGTTGGGCTCTTCAATAACCATAATATATGGCAAACACATACAACTGATATCATGTATACTGTAATTGACTACATTCAAAATCTCTTTTCGTCCTCCTCTCCTACTATTGCATCTTCCATTATGGATAACATTCCCACTATTGTTTTTGAAACAATGAATACTGACCTTCTTATGGACTTCACAGCAGATGAAGTTACCATTGCTTTCCGTGATATCGATCCCCGGAAAGCTCCTGGAGTTGATGGTTTCCCCCGTGGCTTCTTTAGGAAGCATTGGGAGATCCTAGGTCAGGACTTCATAAACCTCTGCCTTGGCCTCTTACGAGGATCGATTAATATGGAAGAGGTCAATCGTACTATCATTTTCCTTATACCCAAGATTAACGAACCCACAACAATGCGCCATCTTCGACCTATTAGCCTCTGCACAATCATTTACAAAACAATTGCGAAATTACTTGTTAATCTTCTGAAATCTATTATACCTCTATGCATAAGCGGTAATCAGGCTGCTTTTGTCCAAGGGAGGAACATCACTGATACGATGTAGCTTGTCGAAACAGGCTTTCTTCGTATGTTACGGATCTAGGATTGTTGTAAGCACGTTCCTGCAACAAGAACAACATGAAAAAAAAACAAGGAATGAACGTCAAATTCATGATGAAGTTGGGATTAAAAGGGAAAAACGAAAATAAAAAAAAAAAGAAAAAAAATGGCGTTTTGATGGATTTCAAAACGAGGAAGATGAATGCTTCAAGAAACATCCATGGCAGCAACTTGAACGATCAAGAATGGTGAATTATGTTGCTAGTTTCAAAATGAAATGCTAAACTCGAAAGAACCTGCACAATCTACTGAGCAAACCCGAATCGAATCTGTTTAACGTCAAAAGGACTTGGACCCTCTAGATAGCGATCTAGGAACCTGAAGTATCAAGTTTGACAATCAAAAACAAGTTTGAATGTCAGAAACTTCTAAAAAGAACCAAATAAGAGAAAAACTCTCAAACATAATTTTTATTCAAAGTGTGTAACCTTGTCTTTACAAAATTATGAAAATATATAAGAGAGGAAAGAAGTTGGCCAAAATTCAAATATGTGGCCATTATTTGAACGAAAATTGAAATTTAAATGCTAAAATAACTCCTCCTAGGCTCCTAATAACCTTAGCCACATGTTTGAACAAAAATAACACATTAAACATGTGTTTATTTGTTTGAAATTCAAACAAATACCTCCTAAAACTATCTTGAGCGTCCAACCATCTTAGCCACAAGTTTTGGCACATTAAACATGTGCTAATTTGTTTCAATTTGAACAAAAACTACTCAGCCTTATCCATATAGCCTCCTAGTGCTTAAAAACAAGGGCCTTGTTTGGCTTGCACTCCCTTGAACGCCCACACATGTGAACAAGGCTCCTATGTGTGTCTCACAGGCATGGCACATGCCTAGAACACCTTTCTTTCGAGTAGGATAGGTTTCAGATGTCATAGGTCACTTTAGCTTGAGTTGAGCTAGTTGGAAATTGAGTAGAGCTGAAACGAGCTAGCTGAGAGTGTAAGGAGCTAAACGGAGCTGGGAGCTAAGCATCTGAGTTGCCTCGAGCTAAGGTGAGCTGCGTGCACTCCATTGAGCTTCTTCTAAGCTGAATGTAATTCACTTGAGTTGGTGTTGAGTTGCATACACTCTGTTGAGCTGGTGTGGAGTTGCATACACTCTCTTGAGCTGGTGTTCTCCTATGTACCTATATGTAAACATCACAAGAATCCATCAACGTATTGTATACTCAATGGAAACATAAATACAAGGCATAGACACTTATATATTTATTTAATAACACACATGAAGTTATAAATAAGTTTAAAACATTACAAA
Source organism: Abelmoschus esculentus (assembly GCA_035048815.1). Lineage (NCBI taxonomy): Eukaryota > Viridiplantae > Streptophyta > Magnoliopsida > Malvales > Malvaceae > Abelmoschus > Abelmoschus esculentus. Next base: position 7,128,388 of record JAUCBN010000051.1, on the reverse strand, counting down.
CACTATCAAACCAAACCTTAAAACACATTTAATAGCATATATACATACTTAAATATATTTAATAAGTAGTATAGTCTAATATGTCACATATCAGCATGCAATACATTATAAAGCCTATGTTCCAAGGCATAAACATTATCAAATAAATTTGAAATTGAAGCACAAGTAAGGAAAATAACTTCCCTAAATTTCTTTACCTTAGAACGAGTAATAGGTCCTGGTGGTAAGACCTCCGGATCAGATTGTGCTTGCATAGATGTGCTCACATCAATCACTGATAATATTCTCATTGCACATGAGCTAATCCACACCTTACATACCGATGAGACCTCACTTGCCAAAGGTGCTAGCTTAAAGCTAGACATGAAAAAGGCCTTCGACTGTGTTGAATGGCCTTTGCTTGAGCAAATTGTGCTTAAGCTCGGTTTTAATACCCGCTGGGTTTCTCTTATTATGAGATGTATATCCTTTGTTTCCTTCCAAGTACGTGTCAACGATTCCCTTTCACGGCCCTTTAAACCTCACAGAGGTTTACGGCAAGGAGACCCTCTATCTCCTTTCCTTTTCCTGTTCTGTACCCAAGGACTATCCGCACTGCTCAATGCTGAGCAAGAAAATGGTAATCTCCCAGGGCTTTGTGCCAGCAAAAATGGGCCTCGCATTAACCACCTCCTTTTTGCGGATGACTATGTTGTATTCATCAAGAATACAATTACAGAAGCTCAATGACTTAAAGAGGTTTTACACACTTATGCTATTTCATCCGAGCAGGCGGTGGACTTTGAAAAATCCACTATTTTCTTTTCCCGGAAAACCTCCACGTCGCTTCGAGTAGAAATTAATAACATCCTTCACGTAAGAGAAGTTGATAATCTAGGTATTTATCTGGGAGTCTGATATAAAATGCAGCGGGATAGATGATGGTGGTGGTATGATATTGGATAGATTTGTCCTTGGCACCCTCCTAATCGCAATTGAATAGGCAAACACCTGCAAACGAAACGAATCTCTCTGGTGAATTATGATATTTTGTTGTCCTTTTCACCCTCCTATCCGTAATTAGATAGGCAAACACCATAATCGGCTCTAACTCACTCTCCTAAATGCGATTGCTTAGGCAAGCGAGAGTGTGAAGATAATCTCCCTCATAAAAACTTGAAGTACTTATGTTGGAGAAGACTTCTAATAAGAAAAATAGCAAGGTGACAACCTTGCAAATAAAATGGCCCAAGGCCAAGAGTTTTATAACTCAACAATTCATATTCTTCATGTCTTTTACAAGAGAAGAGGTTGTCCCCTTTTATAGTCTAAAGATCTTACAATTACCTAAAAGATAGCTGATCAATCCCTAAAAATCATCATATTGATAACTTACTAGAATAAATCCCCTAAAATCAGCTTATAGATAGCTAATCAAAAGGAATCCTAGGGAATAAAATAAAATATTAATAATAATGGTCAAAGCTTCATAATCTAGCTTTGAATTAATTTATTTTAATGTCTAATTCATCCAAAAGCTTTATATATTAGATTTTGGGCTGAATTTTACAAAATCCCATAGTAATCCCATATCCAGTTTTCTGCACGCGCAATCTTCAATAAAACGAACATATCTTGAGCTCCCGATATCCAATTGATGCGTTTCAAGATGCATTGAAAAGGTAACTGAATGAAGGTCAATTTATTAGAAGAAAACTCTAACAAGAAATGCACGAAACCCATCAAAAAAGTCAACGCAAGTTGGCTAACTTTCCTGACTTTACCAACAGATTCAGATTTATGCTCAATGTGCATTACTTTAGCCTTCTCATGCTTGTATCAGAGTTCCTCTCTTAATCGGGAAAACAAGACTGCAACCTTGGGTTTTACCAGGGACAAAATGAATGCTTGCCTGAGTAAGTGGGATAAACATCTTCTTTCCTTTAGTGGTAGAGAAATTTTCATCAAATCAGTCATTCAATCTATGCCCCAATATGTTATGTCTTGCTACCTTCTACCACAAAACATTATTGATGACATGACTACTTCGATACGAAGATATTGGTGGTCTGGAAAGCTGACAATGAGGTTGGCATATGCTCCCTTGGGACACCATCTATATGCCGAAAGCAGTAGGGGGGATAGGTTTTCGTGACCTTCACCATTTCAATGTCGCTTTACTAGGTAAATAAATTTGGCGTTTGATCTGTGAACCTGATAACCTTTTAAGTCAGATCTACAAATGCAAGTACTATCCCACAGGTTCTATCCTCGAATCTAATCACAAACGGAAATCTTCTTTTGCCTGTAAAGGAATTAGCATAGCTATTTCGAAGCTTTACAATGGTTTCTTCAAACTTCCAGGCATATCCAACCAACTTCAGGTCCACTTTGACAAATGGTGCGACTCTTAGCCTGTGCACCTTTATGGTGATTATGAGGTGAATGATGAAGTCCCTCTTCGAGCAGGTACCTTCATGGTGCCTAATCTACCCCGCTGGGACGAATCAAAGGTAAGAGAATATTTTTCCTATGATGATGCCAATACCATCCTAAATGTACCCATTATCAATGACACAAAAGACACCACCCTTTGGGGTCACCATGACTCTAGCATCTACATTGTACGGTCTGGTTACCAATTCCTGGAGTTACAGCCAAGGCCAATCAATAGGCCCTCTAAACTTTGGAAAATTCTATACAAACTTCCGACTCTACCAAAGGTTCGTTCATTTGGATGGCGTTTATGCCATGATGCATTACCAATGGGCCATAAACTCCTCCAAGCTAATCTTGGCATAGGGTATGCCCGATTTGCAATATAACTACTAAAACCACTATCCATGCTATGAGGGACTGTCCTAGTGCCAAAGAGGCGCTCCAATTGGCAGGACTCCCTACTAGACTTTTCTCTACCACCTTCTCTTCTCCCCACCAATGGCTTTCCGAAGTTGTTGGGTTTCTTTCCCTACATCAATTCTCTTTACTCATAACGCTACTATGGAATTTATGGAACCACCGCAATGATTTTGTACATAACAACCATCTCCAGCCAGTTTGGTTAACTGTTTCCAATGCCCAAACTCTCTTTAATGATTATACATCAATCAATGATTCTTCCCATCAACGCTCCCAACTAGACGAGCCCACCTTTGCTCAAGCTAGATGGACGAAACCGAATCCTAGTTTCGTCAAGATTAACACAGATGGCACCTTTGACCCTGTGTTAAAGGGTGCAACTGTAGGCGTCAATGCTCGGGATTCTTCTGGCCTCGTCCTTGGTGGTTATTCTATGTCGCTCATCTTCTGTCCAGATCCAGCTTCTACTGAGGCTCTTGCCATCTTGGAAGGTTTAAAATTCGCGGTTACTAATGGCTGGACCAATGTGATCATTGAAACTGACTCAGCTTCAATTGCCAACAAGGTGAATAATGCTCATCACCAAGATCTCTCCACGGTGCCACATTTGGTGTTCCGCATCCGATCCACTCTTGGTACTTTGCCTGATTGTAAGATTTGTTATGTACCTAGAGACGCAAACGTTGCAGCCCATGTCTTAGCTACTAGGGCTTTGCGTTCTTTTATGTCCTACTCTTTTGGTTATTTCTTTCCCGACTTTATTCGGGCCTTTGTAAACTCTGAGAGGTTCTCCTCTTTTCAATAAAACCATGGGTACTCTTTTCCCCATAGGGGCCTACTCACCTCTCGAGGTGACTGGCTATAGGAGGTTTTTAATGAGGCCCTTTCCTTCAAAAAAAATTTCGACGGGATCACTATAAATCCCATTTAGAAATGCTTGCTTTAAACCCAACAAAACTGTCATAAAATTAGATTAATTCAAATTTTATGAGTTCAAATATTTAATTATAGGCTTTTGAATATGATTATATAGCTTAATATCAATTTTAGAGTATTTTACTCAATTAAAATTTGAACTGGTTTCAAATCCACTTTGAAAAATGGGGCGGCTCTCAGCCTGTGCACCGCTATGGTGATTATGAAGTCAATGACGAATTCCCTCTTTGAGTAGGTACCTTCTTGGTGCCTAACCTACCCCGATGGGACGAATCAAAGGTAAGAGAATACTTTTCCTATGAAGATGCCAATATCATTCTTAATGTACCCATTATTACTGACATAAAAGACACCACCCTTTTTGGTCACCATGACTCTGGCATCTATACGGTACGGTCTGGTTACCAATTCCTGCAGTTACAGCCAAGGTCAATCAATAGGTCCTCTAAACTTTGGAAAATACTATATAAACTGCCCACTCTACCAAAGGTTCGTTCCTTTGGATGGCGTTTATGTCATGATGCTTTACCAATGGGCCATAAACTCCTCCAAGCAAATCTTTGTACGGGGGTATGCCCGATTTGCAATATAACTACTGAAACCACCATCCATGCTAGAGGGATTGTCCCAGTGCCAAAGAGGCGCTCCAATTGGCAGGACTCCCCGCTCGAATTTTCTCCATCTCCTCTTTTTCTCCCCACTAATGGCTTACCGAAGTTGCTAGGTTTCTTACCCTACATCAATTCTCTTTCCTAATAACGCTACTATGGAATTTATGGAACCGTCGCAATGATTTTGTCCATAACAACCATCTCCAACTAGTTTGGTTAACTGTTTCCAATGCCCAAACTCTCTTTAATGATTATACACTTTTGAGCATGATTATACAACTTAATCTCAAATTAAGCATTTTAATCGGATAAAATTTCAACGGGATCACTATAAAGCACATTTGGAAATGGGTGCCTTAAACCCAAAAAAAACGATCAAAAAATAAGATTAATTCAAATTTTATGTGTTCAAATATTTAATTATGGACTTTTTTGAACATGATTATATAACTTAATCTCAATATTAGAACATTTTATTCGGTTAAAATTTCAACGGATTCATTGTAAAGCCCAATTAGAAATGCACGCTTTAACCTTATAAAATAGTCAAAAAATAAGATTAAATTAAATTTTATGAGTTCAAATATTTAATTATGAGCTTTTGAATATTTTTAAACATCATAATCTCAATTTTAGAGCATTTTAGGATGATATAAATTCAACGGTTCACTTTAAAGCCCATTAAAAAATGCACGCTTTAAACCCAACAAAACGATCGCAAAATGAGATTAATTCAAATTTTATGAGTTCAAATGTTTAATTATGGGCTTTTGAACATGATTATACAGCTTAATCTCAATTTTAGAATATTTTACTTGAATAAAATTTCGACGAGATCACTATATATCCCATTTAGAAATGCTTGCTTTAAACCCAACAAAACTGTCATAAAATGAGATTAAAACAAATTTTATGAGTTTAAATATTTAATTATAGGCTTTTGAATATGATTATATAGCTTAATATTAATTTAAGAGCATTTTACTCGGTTAAAATTTGAATGGGTTTCAAATCCACTTTGACAAATGGGGCGGCTCTCAGCCTGTGCACCTCTATGGTGATTATGAAGTGAATGACGAATTCCCTCTTCGAGCATGTACCTTATTAGTGCCTAACCTACCCCGATGGGATGAATCAAAGGTAAGAGAATACTTTTCCTATGAAGATGCCAATACCATTACTAATGTACCCATTATTAATGACATAAAAGATACCACCCTTTGGGGTCACCATGACTCTGGAATCTATACGGTACGGTTTGGTTACCAATTCCTGCAGTTACAGCCAAGGCCAATCAATAGGCCCTCTAAACTTTGGAAAATACTATCTAAATTGCCCACTCTACCAAAGTGATGTGAGCACAAATACGATCCTTAAATTATTTTCTACAACCTTTTTGAGACCGTTTGACCAAAGCAAGTTGTTTATATTCGATAAGCTTCAAGAAGCTTATTCTTTCATCATTTTGGACGTTCAAACTAAGGTCAGATTTTTGAAGGTGTATTTCAACCCTAAGGAAGAACCTCCACCATCATCAAAGATCTTCAAGGCTAAGGCAGTTTTTCCTTATTTCATCTTTTAGTTATTCATGTCAATATATGCATTTGAGTGCTAGCTTAAGAGTTTGTTGCATGTAGTTGCATGAGCATTAATAAGTTTGCATGTTTAAGAATGCATGGTAGTTCACTTAATATGTTAGCTCATTTAAGCATGGTAGTTCATAAGCATGTTAGTTCATTGAATATGTTATGTTCATTAAGCATGCTAGTTTATTTTAAGTTCTAATTTGCATATAACTTGCAGTATTTTAACATATGTTTTTTAGGTGCATTAAGGCTGAATAAAGACATGTTTGAAGTCTTTTGGGATTCAAGAAATCAAGCAAGAGTCTTGTATATTAAAACAATACATGAAGAGGGAATTCAAGGAGTCTTGTATATTAAGTCAACTTGATCGCCATATTTGAGTTGGATCCAGGCCGAAATGAGTTTTTAGGTCTTCTTAAAACTTGTTCCCCTATTTCTTATCTTTCCAACGCACTTTGAATCACATTGATCCGATATTGGGAGCTTGAGATATGGTCATTTTACCGAAGATAGAGCAAGCTGGAATTTTATTACGGGAAATGCATGCAAGGATGAACTTGAACCAAGGAGAGACTTTTCATATTCAGCAAGAGAGACAAGCAATTGAATGACATCTTTATTCATAAAAAAAAGCATTCAAGGCCATCTTATCTTCCATTTTGTGAGACTATTCAAATCCTACAATAAAACACACATTGAAGAGCTTCTTTATTCATACCATTATGACATTCAAGGAGGATAAATGACTTATAGATGAGCATGGAATTCAATGAGACACTCCCCCTTGGACAAATGATTGTCTACATACATTTATCCTAGTATTGTCCACATTCATCCTACATATTCTATAAAACTATTCAGCTACCAAAGAAGATGGAAGAACTCAAGCCTTAATGTCTTGTCATCATTGTCATGTTTCTTTGTTAGACTTTTTATTTTATTTTGTTTTCCTATAAATAGTCCCTAGCATTTCATTTGTAAGGAGAACTTTGATTCTAATACACTTTTGTGTGAGAGTTTTATCTCTTTTTTCTTCATTGAACTTATCCGACTTATCAAGGAATTCTCCTTGTGGCGTCATTCCTTATTTCCATATACCAAGGTTCCTAGTTTTCTAACTAGAGGGTCACGGTTTTTCGTTTATGAACATTATAGGAAATGGGTCTTCACTTTTATATAGTGTTGGTTCCTTCCTCGTTCCTCTAAACATCCAATAGGATTCAAGTAGACATTCTCTATAGTGTCGGTTCTTTCCTGGTTACTTACCATCATTACTTTTCCCTATTTACACATATACTTTCACCATCATCTTCTATTCATTCTCATCAAATCACTAAATTAGCTTCCGCAATCATATCAATTCCATCATCAAGAATCCTTTTGAATTCATTTCATCACATTATGAACTACTTACTACGTTCACGATCGGGCAACTAGTGAATTCCGGAAACTCGCGTAACCGGGATCATATCACAAAGGTTCGTTTCATTGGATGGCGTTTATGGCATGATGCTTTACCAACGGGCCATAAACTCCTCCAAGCAAATCTTGGTACGGGGGTATGCCCGATTTGCAATATAAGTACTGAAACCACCATCCATGCTATGAGGGATTGTCCTGGTGCCAAAGAGGCGCTCCAATTGGCAGGACTCCCCGCTCGAATTTTCTCCATCTCCTCTTTTTCTCCCCACTAATGGCTTACCGAAGTTGCTAGGTTTCTTTCCCAACATCAATTCTCTTTCCTAATAACGCTACTATGGAATTTATGGAACCGCCGCAATGATTTTGTCCATAACAACCATCTCCAACCAGTTTGATTAACTATTTCCAATGCCCAAACTCTGTTTAATGATTGATTATACATCAATCATTGACACTTTCCATCAATGCTCCCAGCTAGCCGAGCCCACTTTTGCTCAAGCTAGATGGACGAAACCGATTCCTGGTTTCGTCAAGATTAACACAGACGACGCTTTTGACCCTGTGTTAAAGGGTGCATGCAGGCGTCATCGCTTGTGATTCTTCTAGCTCCGTCCTTGGTGGTTGTTCTATGCCGCTCGTTTTCTGCTCGGATCCAGCTTCTGCCGAGGCTCTTGCCATCTTGGAAGGTTTCAAATTCGCGGTTACCAATGGCTGGACTAATGTGATCATTGAAACTTACTCAGCTTCCATTGCCTACAAAGTTAATAATGCCCATCACCAAGATCTCTTCACGGTGCGACATTTGGTGTCTAGCATCCGCTCCACTCTTGGTACCTTGACTGATTGTAAGATATGTTATGTACCTAGAGACGCAAACGTTGTAGCCCATGTCATAGCTACTAGGGCTTGACGTTCTTTTTTGTCCTGCTCTTTTGGTTATATCTTTCCCGACTTTATTCGGCCCTTTCTAAACTCGGAGAGGTTCTCCTCTTCTTCTCAATAAAACCATGGGTACTCTTTTCCCCATAGGGCCCTACTCACCTCTCGAGGTGACTGGCTATTGGGTTTTTTTAATGAGGTCCTTTCCTTCAAAATTTTTTTTGAACGGGTTCACTGTACAACTAATTTATAAATGCACGCTTTAAAACCTATAAGATGATTACAAAATGAGATTAAATAAAATTTGATGAGTTTAAAAATTTAATTATGGGCTTTTGAATATAATTTCACATCATAATCTAAATTTTGGAGCATTTTATGCGGATAAATATTCAACGGGTTCACTGTAAAACCCATTAAGAAATGCAAGCTTTAAACCCAACAAAACGGTCGCAAAGTGAGATTAAATCAAATTTTATGAGTTTAAATATTTAATTAAGCACTTTTGAACATGATTATACAACTTTGAATATTTAATTAGGCACTTTTGAACATGATTATACAACTTAATCTCAAATTAAGCATTTTAATCGGATAAAATTTCAACGGGATCACTATAAAGCCCATTTGGAAATGGGTGCTTTAAACCCAACAAAACGATCAAAAAATAAGATTATTTCAAATTTTATGTGTTCAAATATTTAATTATGGACTTTTTTGAACATGATTATACAACTTAATCTCAATATTAGAACATTTTATTCGGTTAAAATTTCAACAGATTCCTTTTAAAGCCCAATTAAAAATGCACGCTTTAACCTTATAAAATAGTCAAAAAAATAAGATTAAATTAAATTTTATGAATTCAAATATTTAATTATATGCTTTTTAATATTTTTAAACATCACAATCTCAATTTTAGAGCATTTTACGATGATATAAATTCAACGAGTTCACTTTAAAGCCCATTAAAAAATGCACGCTTTAAAACCAACAAAACGATCGCAAAATGAGATTAATTCAAGTTTTATGAGTTTAAAATTTTAATTATGGGCTTTTGAATATAATTTTACATCATAATCTCAATTTTTGAGCATTTTATGCGGATAAAAAATTCAACGGGTTGACTGTAAAGCCCATTAAGAAATGCAAGCTTTAAACCCAACAAAACGATCGCAAAGTGAGATTAATTCAAATTTTAAGAGTTCAAATATTTAATTAAGAACTTTTGAATATGATTATACAACTTAATCTCAAATTAAGCATTTTAATCAGATAAAATTTCAATGGGATCACTATAAATCCCATTTAGAAATGGGTGCTTTAAACCCAACAAAACGATCGAAAAATAAGATTAATTCAAATTTTATGTATTCAAATATTTAATTATGGACTTTCTTGAACACGATTATTGATGTGTGCCGATCTTATTGATGATGTTGAACGACAAACTTTGATTGTAGGACCTAGGAAGAAAGCAAGTCTCGCAAGAAGTGGCTGCAAAAATGAAGAATTAAGGATAATGGATGAAAGGAATAGGTTAAATGAATGAAGGGAACAGTTTAGGGACTGATTTGGAAGCAGAAGGATGTGTGGTGTTGATAAGGGTGAAAGGATGTTTAGGATGTTTTATGATGATGATAAAGGATGTGAATGGTGAATGGAATAAGAAGATATATAAGGATAGTGATAGGGTGAAAAGGAATGGTGAAATGGAATTAGTATCTTAAAGATACTCAAGGAAGAAACTAGGTTATAGAAAACCTAATCTTGAACCTTATATTGATCTTTAAGGGGTGCTGAAAACGGACCTTGACCCTTTTATAGTACATTAAACTAAAAGAACCCGAAGTATTAAGATGGATAGAAAGGGGTTTGACACCACAGGTACAAAAGTACTTGATAAGTCGATAAAGTTTTAAGAAGAACTAAACGAGAGAAAAATCTCACAAGTAATTTTATATAATCTGAATGATGTGTTTAAAAAAAGAAATTCAAGTCCTATTTATAGTTTTTAAGGGGTTTGGACGAAATGGCCTTTAACTATTCGGATAACCATTCATTTGAATGGTGTCTCCCACCAAATCAATTAGAAGAGTTGTAACTTTTCGGTCCAGCCTACACAGTCTTCAGTAATTGGGCCATATCTCGAGTTCCCGTTATCAGATTGATGCGATTCAACACGCGTTGGAAACATAAGAGATAGAGGAACAACTTTCATGCAGACGCTAAAACCAAATTCATCTTTTATCCTGATCGAAATTGGAAAAAAAGTGGACCATCATGAATCTGTTCAACGAAAAGTGCTATGTCTTTGTTTTGGCGCCCACTTGCTTTCCCTCCACGATCTTGGCACCCACTGTGGATGTTGGACGGACATGATGCTTGGTGAAGGGTAGGTGACCTTCGATTGTTGAGCTGAGAGTGATAGCTGGAGCTGAGGTGAGCTAATCGAGCCGGGAGTGAGCTGGATTGAACTGAGCTATCTAGCTGAAAGACTTAGCTAAAGTTTGAAGTTGAAGTAAGCTAATCTGAGCTGCCTTTAGCAAAGTGAGCTGGTCCATTAGCTTTCTTATACCCTAAACCCTGATCCGAATCTCCTAAGGCCTCGTTTTGAATTATGCTTCATTTGAGCTCATATGGGATTTGTGAGCTGACATGGAGCTAGCCTTTAGTCCTTTAATTACTATAGGAGTGTTCCATGCATTTCCAAGCTATTCTAAAGTTGGCTCTTTGTGTTTCTAGCATTGCCTTCCGTTTAGCTTCTTCTGAGCTGACACCGGGCAAATACTTACTCCTTGAGCTGTAGGTAAGTCCTATGAAGAAAACATAATAATGGAAATAATGAGAATACTTAAAATAACTTAATATGAGTTTAAAATTAAGCTGAAACTTAATAATGTGGCTATAATGACTATTCATGTTTATAGCTTAATTAACTCTTAAGTAGCTTACTATAAAGTATATAAAAGTAATAAATACTAAGATCAGTAAGATAACTCCCTTTTGATCCCATGAGTGAAATGAAGTATGAAAGCATGAGATAAATGAGCAGAAATGTGCACACATCATTCCCCCTTCTTTTAGGCGATTTGTCCTCAAATCGAAAGGGTTTTCCAATGAATAATTCTTTGATACAGGGGCGGTCAATTGCTTCAATGATGGAACAAGATGAAACTGTTGCTTGACGTAGAGGCCTCCAAAAGGGTCATTTTCAAAGAGATCTTCCAAATATCCTTTTTTGAGATAGTCATTCACAATATTTTCCCTTTGGAACCTTCTATCGTACCTCTTTGAATCTTCATACCGCTTGGTGTAGAGACTTGTCTTTTAGATGTGTCGTTCTGAAGCATCACAACTGTTGGTGTATAAATATTTTCTTTGGCTCGAACCATCATGTTCTTTGGAAAAGATATGTAACTCTTCACCTCCACTCTTCGAATCATCATAATGGTTGTTGAAGAGTCTTAATTGTTGAGCTCTCTTTGAATGGAAGATTTTGATGCACCAATCATCCCTAGAATGACTAAAGAACTTGCCATCGTAGTTTGATAGTGTAACACCAAGTATGTGAATAAATTTGCTGCAAAAGAAATCATAGTTAAAAAATGAGTAACTATTAACAAAATGAATGGAAATAGCAAACCAGGGTGGATGTTTAATGGGTGTTGGTTGCTGAATTTTCTTTAAGATTGGCAATGTACTTGGAACTTCTCTTGAATCTTTCCTTTTGTCATCCTGTAAAAATGAAAATTTAAAAATTGGAAGAAAAGAATTGTTAGATAAAATCTGCTTTTCTTCTTTTTCAATTTGCGTATTTTCAACACCAATATACTTTTCATCCACAATCTCATTTTTAATCTCGTTATTTTCAACTCCAACTATTTTCACTTCCTCATTTTCATTTTCAATTCTGGTGGTTTCTTTTTCTTCAAAATGTTCTTCTTTCATCACATTTTATTTAATATACTCTTTCCCCTTTTTGTTTTCACTCCATGCTGCAATTCGCTTAGACAATTGTTCCTGGTCACGGTTTACTTAACTTGGGCTCAAAGGTGTTAGGATGATTTTTCTTCCTTCAAACATGAATGAGAACTGATTGGTAAATCCGTCATGAACTGCTCTCTTGTCATATTACCAAGGTCTCCCTAGAATAATATGACTTGCACTCATAGGTAATATGTCACACAAGACTTCATCTGTGTATCTACCAATGGAAAACGAAATTTTCACTTGCTTGTTGACCTCTAATTCTCCTCCATCATGCAACCATTGCAGTTTATATGGATTTGGATGTTTGGTGGTTTCAAGACCGAGTTGTTCTACCATCATAGTGCTTGCTACGTTGGTACAACTTCCTCCATCAATTATCAAAGAGAAAATCTTGTTGTTCACATGGCATCTAGTGTAGAAAATGTTCTCCCTTTGTTGTTCTCTTCATTCATCGCTTCTAATCGTAATGTTCTTTTCACAACGAGAACTTGTCCTGATGTGGAAGAAAAATCACAAGATTCTGGTGACATGGTTAAAATAATGAAAATAAAATCCTTACCCAATATGTTTCCCAACAAAGTCTCACTAATTCACTCCAAGGAAAATTACTCTCTTATTCTCTCTCCGTGTTTGCACTCTAGGACTTAATGGCTTTTATTGTCCTCTTATGATCTCACAACTCTCTTGCCTTTTTCCACTCTTTTCTCTCGTGTATAGTTCTTAGAAGAACTTACTCAAGACTTAGGCAAGTAAAATGTACTTGTGCGTCGCTGAAATTGTTAGTTTAAAAGAAAAAGAAAGGAAATAGGATGAAAAGAAAGGTTTAGAATAAAAAATGAAAACGAGGTTACTTACTTGACAAGAAAACTTACAACTTTCCTTCACCAACAATCAAATTCTTGAAGATGAAATGGTTTCTCGGCTTGATATTGAAGATGATGTTGCTATGCTTTCTCATCCTTGATCTTGTACTTTTGAATCTGATTTTTCTTTTTTCTCTTTTTTTTAAAACTAACTTTTCTTGTTCTTTTTTTAACTGACTTTTCTTTTTTTTCTTCTTTTTTTTGTTTAAAAATTGAAAATGACAAAGTTTAGTCACTTAAAATTGCATGAACGAGCTTTTTGTTGCACTTTGCTTCTTCCACCAAGGCTCTGATACCATATGATGTGTGCTGATCTTATTGATGATGCTGAACGACAAACTTTGATTGTAGGACATAGGAAGGAAGCAAGTCTCTCGTAAGAAGTGGCTGCAAAAATGAAGAATTAAGAAGAATAGTTTAGGGTCTGATTTGAAAGCGGAAGGATGTGTGGTGTTGATAAGGGTGAATGGATGTTTAGGACGTTTTATGATGATGATAAAGGATGGGAATGGTGAATGGAATAAGATGATATATATAAGGATGGTATTAGGGTGAAAAAGAATGGTGAAATGGAAATAGTATCTTAAAGATACTCAAGGAAGAAACTAGGTTATAGAAAACCTAATCCTGAACCTTAGATTGATCTTTAAGGGGTGGTGATAAACGGACCTTGACCCTTTTAGTATATTAAACTAAAAGAATCCGAAATATCAAGATGGATAGAAAGGGTTTTGATGCCACAAGTACAAAAGTACTTGATAAGTCGATAAAGTTCTAAGAAGAACTAAACGAGAGAAAAATCTCACAAGTAATTTTATATAATCTGAATGTTATGTTTAAAAAAAGAAATCCAAGTCCTATTTATAGTTTTCTAAGGGATTTGGCCGAAATGGCCTTTAACTATTCGGATAACCATTCATTTGAATTGTGTCTCCCTCCAAATCTATTAGTAGAGTTGTAACTTTTCGGTCCAGCCTACACAATCTTCAGTAATTGGGACATATCTCAAGATCCCGATATCGAATTGATGCGATTCAACACGTTCTGAAAACATAAGAGATAGAGGAACAACTTTCATGAAGACACCGAAACCAAATTCTTCTTGTATCCTGCTCAAAATTCGTAAAGAAGTGGACCATCAAAATTCGTAAAAAAGACAGACCCTCCAACCGAACTCTTAGATACAGTTCCCCCAAACAATATCTGATACAGGCATTAACCTAAGCCCTTAGGGAGAAGGTACCGACCTAAGGAATTACCCTAGGGAACAGGCGGAATTACCCCGGCTAATGCACGGGAACCGATAACAGACGGAATTACCCTAACTGAGGTTAGGAACCGTAAACATGCGGAATTACTAGCTGGATCAAGGCTGAACCGGATATTAGATACTACTCATCACCCCAATACTAAGATGACAGGCATGCAATAATAACAGAAATCACGATGGTAGTAACGGAAATTAAGCAGACAACATGTATACATAAATCAGGAAATATCAGATATACAGTAAATCATAAAATGATAAATCTTAAAGTTTAAAATAAGTGTTTATGTAAATCCAGAAAAAAGTCATGTGCACATACTTGATTCGTTTAAAACGTATAACAATAAGATACAGTTATATAGCACACAAGGAACACACCTCAATGGCAGAAACAGACAAGTGGTCTACTGGGCGTTCGAGCCTCGCTCTGTAGCAGTACTGGACCGGGTCACGATCGGATCTCGGGATCGGTCAAAACGGGAGGAACTGGGCTGAGTCGGTACACGATCGGGAGAACTATGGGGTCCTACAAACAAACAGATATAAATTTTAGACCTTAAATAAAACTCTGGACTTAACTTAACTTGGAAGAAAAGTTTGACCCGAGACTTTAAAGTCCAATTTGGAGGCCTTCGGGTTCGAATTTCGAAAAATGGACTTCACGGATGGACTCAGGACGTCGAAAAACATAAAATGGGAGTTTTTGAAAATTTTGACTTTTTGGGTCAAAGTCAACGCTGACGTCAGCAGTCAAAGTCAACGCTGACGTCAGCAGTCAAAGTCAACGCTGACGTCAGCAGTCAAGGTCAACGGTCAGCGCTGACGTCATGGTCAACGGTCAACGGGTCAATGGGTCGGGTCGGTCAACGGGTCGGGTCGGTCAACGGGTTTTATTAGGGTTGACCGGGTTGGAATGGCTCGGTTCGGTTGGACCGGTTCGGTCCGGCTTGGATCGGGTTTGGGGCCGGTTTGGACCGGTCAGTTCACTGTAACCGTCCCTGGTGACCGGAATTTGTTTCCGGTGGTGCGTGGAGGCCACCGCGGCCCTAATCGGCCGGAAAACGCCTCTTAAACCCAGATTTCTCCAGATCTACACCAACAAAACAAAAGCACAGGCCAAATTCCAGAAAACACTTCGAAACAACTAGGTTTAGACACTAAACTTACCAAACGGAAAAGTTTTCCGATGAAGTTCTTGCCGGTGGCGATGAGACGTGATCTTGGAGGGCTTTTGATCGCCAGAACACGGTGAACTCAAGGACACCGGTGACGCGCTGCTACGGCATCAGTGGCGGCCAGAAAGAGCGAAAGACCGGAAGGGTTTTAAACCCTAAAACCGTCGAACTTCCACCCCTGATTGGCGCTTACTCCGGCGACGGTGGTGCACGTGAAGGAGTGGACTATGATCGGGAGACGACGGTGATTCAGGTGGTACCGTCGGTGACGGTCACGGACGATCGATGGACGAGATCGGGGATGGCCGACGAGAGGAAAGGACGGTGATGGGTAGGTGAGGAGTTGTTTTTTTGATTCGAATAGGGTATTTTATTATATCTTTTTTTTTTTGATCTGATAGACTAGGGTTTCTAAACCCATAAAAGACAAAACTTCGAATATAAATATTTAAAATTCTGAATCTGATGCAGGTATAATTTAAAATTAAGACAAGGAAGTCCAAGGCACAAGAGCTCTTTAGCTTAGTGGCTGGTCATCAGTCAAACCCACTAGGGGTTATGGGTTCGACACCCCCCACCTCACTTAATCATCTTTTTTTTAAGTGTTACAACTCTCCCCCTCTAAAAAGAAATTTCGTCCTCGAAATTTACCTGAACTGAACAGATGCGGAAACTGTTCTCTCATGGATTCCTCGATCTCCCAGGTGGCCTCAAAAGGGCTATGGTTCCTCCATTGAACTTTAACCATAGGTATACGCCTTCTTCTCAGAACTCTTTCATCAAACTCTAAGATCTGAACATGTTCCTCCTCATAAGACAAATCTGGACGAAAGTCAACATCCTGAACCTGAATAATAAGACTCGGATCCGGATGGTACTGTCTCAACATGGATACATGAAACACATCATGGATACGGCTAAGCTGTGGAGGCAACTCTAGCTGATATGCAACAAGCCCGATTCTCGGACTCAACTTGCCCTTACGCCCAAATCTCAGAACTTTCTTCCAAGGAATTTTTGAAAATGGGAGTTTTTGAAAATTTTGACTTTTTGGGTCAAAGTCAACGCTGACGTTAGCAGTCAAAGTCAATGCTGATGTCATGCTGACGTCAGCAGTCAACGGTCAGCGCTGACGTCATGGTCAACGGTCAACGGGTCAGGTCGGTCAACGGGATCGTCAACGGGTCAACGGGTCGGGTCGGTCAACGGGTTTGATTAGGGTTGACCGGGTTGGAACGGATCGGTTCGGTCCGGCTAAGACCGGGTTTTGGGCCGGTTTGGACCGGTCAGTTCTCTGTAACCGTCCCTGGTGACCGGAATTTGTTTCCGGTGGCGCGTGGAGGCCACGCATGGCCCTAATCAGCCGAAAAACGCCTCTTAAACCCAGATTTCTCCAGATCTACACCAACAAAACAAAAACACAGGCCAAATTCCAGAAAACACTTCGAAACAACTAGGTTTAGACACTAAACTTACCAAACGGAAAAGTTTTTCGATGAAGTTCTTGCCGGTGGCGGTGAGACGTGAGCTTGGAGGGCTTTTGATCGCCAGAACACGGTGAACTCAAGGACACCGGTGACGCGCTGCTACGGCGTCAGTGGCGGCCGGAAAGAGCGAAAGACTGGAAGGGTTTTGAACCCTAAAACCGTCGAACTTCCACCCCTGATTCGCGCTTACTCCGGCGACGGTGGTGCACGTGAAGGAGTGGGCTACGATCGGGAGACGACGGTGATTCAGGTGGTACCGGCGGTGACGGTCACGGACGATCGATGGACGAGATCGGGGATGGCCGGCGAGAGGAAAGGACAGTGATGGGTAGGTGAGGAGTTTTTTTTTGATTCGAATAGGGTATTTTATTATATCTTTTTTTTTATCTGATAGACTAGGGTTTCTAAACCCATAAAAGACAAAACTTCGAATATAAATATTTAAAATTCTGAATCTGATGCAGGTATAATTTAAAATTAAGACAAGAAAGTCCAAAGCACAAGAGCTCTTTAGCTTAGTGGCTGGTCATCAGTCAAACCCATTAGGGGTTGTGGGTTCGACACCCCCCACCTCACTTCGTCATCTTTTTTTTAAGTGTTACAGCTGTGGATGTTGGACGGACATGATGCTTGGTGAAGGGTAGGTGACCTTCGATTGTTGAGCTGGGAGTGATAGCTGGAGCTGAGCTAATCGAGCTCGGAGTGAGCTGGATTGAACTGAGCTATCTAGCTGAAAGACTTAGCTAAAGTTTGAAGTTGAAATAAGCTAATCCGAGCTGCCTTTAGCAAGGTGAGCTGGTCCATTAGCTTTCTTATACTCTCTTCTAGTGTGAGGAGTGTTTTGGAGCTGATCCTAATCTCTTCAGGCCTCGTTTTGAATTATGCTTCATTTGAGCTCATATGGGATTTATGAGCTGACATGGAGCTAGCCTTTAGTCCTTTAATTACTATAGGAATGTTGCATGCATTTCCAAGGTATTTTGAAGTTGGCTCCTTGTGTTTCTAGCATTGCCTTCCGTTTAACTTCTTCTGAGCTGACACCGAGCAAATACTTACTCCTTGAGCTGTAGGTAAGTCCTATGAAGAAAACATAATAATGGAAATAATGAGAATACTTAAAATAACTTAATATGAGTTTAGAATTAAACCCAACAAAACGATCACAAAATGAGATTAATTCAAAGTTTATGAGTTCAAATGTTTAATTATGGGTTTTTGAACATGATTATACAGCTTAATCAAAATTTTAAGATATTTTACTCGGATAAAATTTCGACATGATCACTATAAATCCCATTTAGAAATGCTTGCTTTAAACCCAACAAAACTGTCATAAAATGAGATTAATTCAAATTTTATGAGTTTAAATATTTAATTATAGGCTTTTGAATATGATTATATAGCTTAATATCAATTTTAGCGCATTTTACTTAGTTAAAATTTGAAAGGGTTCACTGTAAAGCCAATTTATAAATGCACGTTTTAAACCATATAAAATGATTACAAAACGAGATTAAATAAAATTTTATGAGTTTAAAAAATAAATTATTGGCTTTTGAATATAATTTTACATCATAATCTCTATTTTAGAGCATTTTATGCGGATAAAAATTCAATGGGTTCATTATAAACCCCATTAAAAAAATGAAAGCTTTAAACCCAACAAAACGGTCGCAAAGTGAGATTAATTCAAATTTTATGAGTTCAAATATTTAATTAAGCACTTTTGAACATGATTATACAACTTAATTTCAAATTAAGCATATTAATCGGATAAAATTTCAACGGGATGACTATAAAGCCCATTTGGAAATGCGTGTTTTAAACCCAACAAAACGATCATAAAATAAGATTAATTCAAATTTTATGTGTTCAAGTACAACTTAATCTCAATATTATAACATTTTATTCGGTTAAAATTTCAATGGATTCAATGTAAAGACCAATTAGAAATGAAGCATTAAACCTTATAAAATAGTAAAAAAATGAGATTAAATTAAATTTTATGAGTTGAAATATTTAATTATGAGCTTTTGAATATGTTTAAACATCATAATCTCAATTTTAGAGCATTTTAAAATGATAAAAATTCAACGGGTTCACTTTAAAGCCCGTTAAGAAATACACGCTTTAAACCCAACAAAACGATCGCAAAATGAGATTAATTCAAATTTTATGAGTTCAAATGTTTAATTATGGGCTTTTGAACATGATTATACAGCTTAATCTCAATTTTTAAAATATTTTACTCGGATAAAATTTCGACGGGATCACTACAAATCCCATTTAGAAATGCTTGTTTTAAACCCAACAAAACTGTCATAAAATGAGATTAATTCAAATTTTATGAGTTCAAATATTTAATTATAGGCTTTTGAATATGATTATATTATATAGCTTAATATCAATTTTAGAGCATTTTACTGTGTTAAGATTTGAACGGGTTCACTATAAAGCCAATTTATAAATTCACGCTTTAAAACCCTATAAGATGATTACAAAATGAGACTAAATAAATTTTATGAGTTTAAAAATTAAATTATGGGCTTTTGAGTATAATTTTACATCATAATCTCAATTTTTGAGCATTTTATGCGGATAAAAATTCAATGGGTTCACTGTAAAGCCCATTAAGAAATGCAAGCTTTAAACCCAACAAAACAGTCGCAAAGTGAGATTAATTCAAATTTTATGAGTTCAAATATTTAATTAATCACTTTTGAACATGATTATACGATTTAATATCAAATTAAGAATTTTAATCGGATAAAATTTCAACGGGATCACTATAAAGCCCACTTAGAAATCCATGCTTTAGACAAAAAAAACGATGGAAAAATAAGATTAATTCAAATTTTATGTGTTCAAATATTTAATTATGGACAATTTTGAAGACGATTATACAACTTAATCTCAATATTAGAACATTTTATTCGGTTAAAATTTCAACGGATTCATTGTATAGCCCATTTAGAAATGCACGCTTTAAAACTTATAAAATAGTCAAAAAAAATAAGATTAAATTAAATTTTATGAGTTCAAATATTTAATTATGAGCTTTTGAATATTTTTAAATATCATAATCTCAATTTTAGAGCATTTTACGATAATAAAAATTCAACGAGTTCACTTTAAAGCGCATTAAGAAATTCATGCTTTAAACCAACAAAACGATCGCAAAATGAGATTAATTCAAATTTTATGAGTTCAAATGTTTAATTATTGGCTTTTGAACATGATTATACAACTTAATCTCAATTTTAAGATATTTTACTCGGATAAAATTTCTACGGGGTCACTATAAATCCCATTTAGGAATGCTTGCTTTAAACCCAACAAAACTGTCATAAAATGAGATTCATTCAAATTTTATGTGTTCAAATATTTAATTATAGGCTTTTAAATATGATTATATAGCTTAATATCAATTTTAGAGCATTTTACTGAGTTAAGATTTGAACGGGTTCACTATAAAGCCAATTTATAAATGCACGCTTTAAAACCCTATAAGATGATTACAAAATGAGATTAAATAAAATTTTATGAGTTTAAAAATTAAATTATGGGCTTTCGAGTATAATTTTACATCATAATTTCAATTTTTGAACATTTTATGCGGATAAAAATTCAATGGATTCACTATAAAACCCATTAATTAATGCAAGCTTTAAACCCAACAAAACTGTCGCAAAGTGAGATTAATTCAAATTTTATGAGTTTAAATATTTAATTAATCACTTTTGAACATGATTATACGACTTAATATCAAATTAAGCATTTTAATCAGATAAAATTTCAACGGGATCACTATAAAGCCCACTTAGAAATCCGTGCTTTAAACAAAAAAAACGATCAAAAAATAAGATTAATTCAAATTTTATGTGTTCAAATATTTAATTATGAACATTTTTTAAGACGATTGTACAACTTAATCTCAATATTAGAACATTTTATTCGGCTAAAATTTCAACGGATTCATTGTATAGCCCATTTAGAAATGCACGCTTTAAAATTTATAGAATAGTCAAAATGAGATTAAATTAAATTTTATGAGTTCTAATATTTATTTATGAGCTTTTAAATATGTTAAAACATCATAATCTCAATTTTAAAGCATTTTAAGATAATAAAAATTCAACGGGTTCACTTTAAAGCCCATTAAGAAATACACACTTTAAACCCAACAAAACGATCAGTAAATGAGATTAATTCAAATTTTATGAGTTCAAATGTTTAATTATGGGCTTTTGAACTTGATTATACAGCTTAATCTCAATTTTAAGATATTTTACTCGGATAAAATTTCTACGGGGTCACTATAAATCCCATTTAGGAATGCTTGCTTTAAACCCAACAAAACTGTTGTAAAATGAGATTAATTCAAATTTTATGAGTTCAAATATTTAATTATAGGCTTTTGAATATGATTATATAGCTTAATATCAATTTTAGAGAATTTTACTCAGTTAAAATTTGAACGGATTCACTGTAAAGTCAATTTATAAATACACGCTTTAAATCCTATAAAATGATTACAGAATGAGATTAAATAAAATTTTATGAGTTTAAAAATTAAATAATGGGCTTTTGAATATAATTTTACATCAGAATCTCAATTTTTCAGCATTTTATGCGGATAAAAATCTAACGGGTTAATCATAAAGCCCATTAAGAAATGCAAGCTTTAAACCCAACAAAACGGTCGCAAAGTGAGATTAATTTAAATTTTATGAGTTTAAATATTTAATTAAGCACTTTTGAACATAATTAAGGTGTATAATCAGATTTAGAAGCCTGTAATTAAATATTTAAACTCATAAAATTTGTTATAATCTCATTTTATGGCCATTTTGTTGAGTCTAAAGCGTGCATTTCTAATTGGGCTTTTACAATAAAATAGTTGAACTCAAAAAATATTTGAGTTAATATTAAATATTTGATTGAGTTTAAAGCGTGCATTTCTAATTTGGGCTTTTATAAATATTTGAACTCATAAAATTTGAATTAATCTCAATTTTGTGACTGTTTTGTCGGGTTTAAAGCGTGCATTTCTTATTGGGCTTTAGAATAAAACAGTTGAAATTTTAACTGAGTAAAATATTCTAAAATTGACCTCTTCCATGTTAACTGACCCTCGTAAGAGTCCAAGGTAGAGGTTTATAAAATCATGGCCAAGGGTACCCCAATGCTTCCTAAAGAAGCCACTTGGGAAACCATCGACTCCTGGAGCTTTCCGGGGGTCAATATCACGGAAGGCAATGGTGAATTCGTCTGCTGTGAAGTCCTTAATAAGGTCATTATTCATCGTTTCAGTTACAATAGTGGGAATGTTATCCATAATGGAAGTATTTCGAAAGTAGTCAATAGCAGTAGACATGATATCTGTTGTATGTGTTTGCCATGTATTCTGATTGTTGAAAAGTACCACAATATAGTTTTTCCGCCGTCGAGTATTTGCTCTGGCATGGAAAAAGGAAGTATTTTTGTCACCGTGTTCTAGCCAATTTGTCTGGGCTCGTTGGGCCTAGTATATTTATTTCACGTTTAACAGGCTATCAACCTCACTTTTAGCAGAAATAAAGTTTTGGACGTCCTCATCAGAGAGATTTCGATTGAGGCACATATTAATGAAATCATTAAGTTGAGTAATACGTTCATTGGATTTAATATGTTTGTTTGTTTGCCAAGAGGCTAGAAAACGTCCAATGTCCTTGATTTTATCAAGGGTTGAACGAAAAGGGTTAGACCAAATTTCTCTAATTCGAGATGAAACTTCCGGGCTATCAGCCCAGTAATTCTCATAGCGAAAAAGAATTTTACAGAATTTGGACCAGAGAGCCCGAGGTGGATTGGTATCAAGTAGGATAGGGCAATGGTCAGATCGTGCCTGAAAGAAAGAAGTAGCTTTAAAGTTTGGAAATGAGTTAAACCAGGCAGAATTACCAAGGAACTGATCGATTCTTTCCATAATTGTTTCTGTAGTACGTCCGGATCTAGTCCAAGTGAACCATCCTGATGTTGGTTGACAATCAAAAAGATTATTTCTAGTAAGACAATCTCTAAAATTATTAATTTGCAATCGCGCATGACGGGTACCGCCTCGTTTTTCATTATCATAAAGGATTTCATTAAAGTGCCCCCTAAAAGACAAGGAAGGGAAGAAGCCGATTGTAAGGTGTCTATTAATTGCCAAGTTTTGTATTTGTTCGCAGTTTCTGGAAATCCATGCAAACCAAAAAAATGAAATTGTGTTTGCCCAAAAGAAATAATAACATCAATATGTTGATCCGAGTAAGAAAGCAAATCAATAAAAGTTTTATTATTCAAAATAATGGCAAGCCCTGTACAAGTAGGGCTGGATTCAATAGCTATGCAACCATGCATTCCTAACTTAATCCTATACAGTCCAGATTATGTCTGTTTAACCTAGTTTCGCAAAGGAAAAGAAAATCGGCATCATGCTTAGAGATAGTACGTTGTAGAGCGTGAACTGCCTGGGTGTTGCTGAGACCCTGACAGTTCCAACATAGGATTTTTATTTTGCTCGGCGGGGTTGATCAAAATCAACCTTCACCCTAGAGTTTTTTGCGCTGCTCATCCCAGCTTTTTTAGCAGATACCTTGTTTGTTGGTCTGGGTCGTTTAAGCTTGTTACCTTCATCAGAAGGTGGAGTTCTTTTGATACCTCTACTTGAAGTAGGACGAACAACTCGTTTAGGAGTCGGCGCAGTGTCAGTCATTCGGTTGCCTCCTGGAAGGCATGGTCATTGGCTAGTTCAGTCTCCAAATCCTGGAGTTTTGGATCCAGCAAGCACACCTCCCCAGTGTCATCATTAGCCTTTTTCCGTGTAGTAATATTAGAATCTTGTTCAGGAAAAACCATTTGTAATGGTTGAGGAGGACACCGACGGGCGGTTATTCTACTTTCGACAGTTTGAAGAATTCGAGGGCCTTGTGGAATAGGCTGCGGAGATTCGTTACCTGATGCAAAATCATGGACATGAACTAGAGGAGATGGCATAGGGGATTTACCTTTGTCATTGGCATTTGCGGAAGTTTGGGAGGGAGTTGGCGTTGGCTGAGTGTTGGAGTGAGTATTAGTAATATAACGGATATGACCTTTTTGTGTAGGTTGTACATCCTTCTTCTTAGGGACATAGCGAAGCCAATCACCATATTGTAGTTGTTCGGGTCGAG
Source organism: Abelmoschus esculentus (assembly GCA_035048815.1). Classification (NCBI taxonomy): domain Eukaryota; kingdom Viridiplantae; phylum Streptophyta; class Magnoliopsida; order Malvales; family Malvaceae; genus Abelmoschus; species Abelmoschus esculentus. Next base: position 7,104,135 of record JAUCBN010000051.1, on the reverse strand, counting down.
CCTCGACTGGGATAGGACAAAAATCCATGGAATGACCAATCTTGCCACAATAGTGACATATGGTAGGGAGGCGTTCGTATTGAAGCAGGCAAAACCTTGTAGAAGGACCTCCTCTGATAGCAACACAACACCTTATTGGTTTGGTAGCATCTAGAACTAATCCGACTCGGAGATAGTCAATCATATTGAAATCAATTTTCCTTGTGTCAATTTTCGTTACTATTCCAATTATTGTCCCAAGTGATTCGCCAGTGTTGTGGGCAGATTCCTCCGAGGCAAGAAGGATGGGGGAATGTTGTAGATACGCACCCAAATATTCATCGTTGTAAAGGAGTGCTCATCAAGACTGATAGTGGGGTTATATTGGGCTAGAGCTAACCATTCATCCTTGTAGGACCAAGGTCCCCTAGCTAGGATATCCTCTTTAATCTTCTCATCTTTAAAACGGATGAGAAACACATGAGGTTTCATAATTCGCATAGACACTAGTTTGGCTAGGGTCCAGATTCTAGTAAAAGCTTTGACGATCACCTGGTTGTCGATATCCTTAGAGGATATGAGATTCCCTAGTAGGGTTGATTTTGCTTCCCCCTCAAAGGAATCCCAAGAGATACTTGGTTTAAAGACAACAAGTTGTTCAGCGTCGGTAAATTGAAAATTACTAAATTGTTGCAAAAAGGTCTTGGAATCCATTGGTAATTGGTTGGTGAAAGTAGAGGGATAGTTGGGAGAAAAGAAACAAGATGGGCGTGTGTTTGATTTTTGAGATGAGGGAATATGAGAGGAATGGATGGGTATATATAGGAGTGAAAAGAGAGTTTGAATTACACAAGGATTGTGATAATAGTTTACGATAAAAAAAGGTTATAGGAGTTTGAGAATAAGTGAAGAGCTTTGTAAAAGATAAATGGTAGATAAAAAACCCATATTAAAAGGATTAGGAGTTCTAATTAAAGGTGGAATGAAGTATAGAAAATAATAAAGAGATTGAGGACCGTAAGGATTATAAAGTTGAGGGTGAGCAGAGGTTCTAATTGTGAATGGAATAAAAGACTCATTGAGTTGAAAATTATAAAGGTAATCTATAAAATAATTAGTTTGTAGTGTAGATGGAATAAAAGTCTCATCGAAGAGTATATTATAAAAGCTATCTGTAAGATTAAACGGACACCTTATAGATGAAGGTAATCGACCATGACAAGTTAACTTGTTTGAGTGTAGTACACCAAGAGAGGTGTTGGTGAAATCCCTTTGTACAATTGGTGTATTCATTGTAATAAGAAAGAAAATAAAGTAAATAGGGTCGAAGCGGTCCAAGAGTAATGCATACCTGTTACGTGGGTAGAGGGCGAAGCAAACCGAGGCAAAGCCCCTTCTTGATGGTACCGGACCAGTTGATAGGCTCATGGCATACCGAAACAACCATGGATTGGTAGAACAGTTGAAGAGGCGAAAGCTAGGCCATGTTCCAATTTGGGAGCTGTTATTGAATTTGCCTGTGAGAAAAAAACAGATAAAACAAGGGAAAAGAGAAAGGTAAACAAAGGCAGGTGTAGTAAAAACATGATAGGAAGAGGCAAATGGAATATAAAGAAGCAAGCGGCACGAGTATTCGTCTGCTGGGATAAAAAAGAAAAATAAGAAAATGGTAGACTTATATGTAGGAGAAGAGCTGATGTGCATCAGATAGAACCGAGACTGTATCCTACCATGCCATGAAGATGAAGTGTAAACCGTAACGATCCTAGTGTAGCGAAGCACTGGTTTGAAACCTCTGTCTGTGGTAGAAGCATCAGGTATTATATGTTGCCATATACAGATAAGTAGGGTTTTCAGGGTTTTAATAAATGGAAAGAATAAATTCACCAAGCATGTATTAAAGATTGGAGTGGTGTCGGAAGCAAACCCAGAATGCAGCAGAAACCAAACTGAACAAGGATTGTGATCATGGATTGTATTTGTGACCAGCTCTAAGAAAACAGAAACCTTTATTGTCTTATTACACCATAAGGAATCGAAACAAAATATGTTCCGAACAAAATATGATCCAACAGGGAAAAGGGTTAGAGAGGTTAAGTTAAAAACATGATACACAAAAAGAACTGGAATTATAGTCAAGATAACCAAGCCCCGAGGTTTCTTTTTCAGTTTTGCTAGAACAGATACGCAAAAGAAATTTGTTCGATCATAGATAACAATAGCGAAAAAATTGGGAAAAGAAATAGGATCGAAAAAAAGAAGGGAACTAGGAAAAAACATGCCACGGGATTTCAAAGATTGCATTCGGGATGATCGTGGACGTCAAAATTCTTTCTTCACTCCCTTTCTCTCCTCTCTCTTTCTCCTATCTTCTTTTCTTTTTTAATTTGGGATTTCAAAGATTGCATTCGGGATTTCAAAGGTTTCAAAATTACAAGATAGAAGATAGAAGACTTTTCAAAGATTGCATAGATAACAACTAGGGCCAGTTAACAGGCCCTCTAAGCTTTGGAAAGTTCTTTCTAAACTACCCACCTTACCCAAGGTTCGTTCCTTTGGATGGCGGCTCTGCCATGATGCAATCCCCTCTGGTCATAAAATCCTTCAGGCCAATCTTGGTATGGGAGTTTGTCCAATTTGCAATATGGCCATTGAAACCACCCTTCATGCTATGAGGGACTGTCCTAGTGCCAAGGAGGCGCTCCAATTAGCAGGGCTCCCTACTCGAATCTTCTCCAGTACTTACACCTCCCTTACCAGTGGCTTTCTAAAGTTGTTGGGTTTCTTTCCTTACATCAATTCTCATTCCTTATTACGATCCTATGGAATTTATGGAACCGTCGTAATGACTTCGTCCATAACAATTATCTCCAACCGGCTTGGTTAACTGTTTCCAATGCACAAAAACTTTTCAATGACTATACATCTGTTAATGATGCTTCCCATCTACGTTCCCTGCTAGTTGAGCCCACCTTTGCTCAAGCTAGATTGATGAAATCGGTCCTGGGTTTCGTCAAAATTAACATGGATGGGGCCTTTGACCCTGTGTTAAGGGGTGCTACTGTAGGTGATGCGTGTCAAAAGTGTGCAATTAGTGCAAGCGAACACGTCGCAAGTAATAAAGTAATCAGTATAATCGTGTATCGTCTCCTCATGGATTGGTCTACTTAATATGCTTTCTTCATCTTCTTTCTCTGTAAAAGTAAAGACACAAGTAATTTGGAGTTTGATGAAACTAAATAAAGAGAACTAAATAAAAAGATAAAATCAGATAAAGAAAGTGGCCAAGATCCAGTTGTGTTGTATAGTAGATTCGATTGGCTTGTTTCTGTCCAATGCAGTCGCACAACACTGCCTCGGCAATACTGTAGTTTACTGACTTGACAACGATGATGCTTGTCCGCCGCGGCAATCTCTTGCTCTTGGGTAGACTTTACCAAAGTTCGGCAAAGTGTCCTTTGATGCCTCCGCTTATCTCTAAGTCGAAGTACTGTTGATGATCAGTCCTTGATGATACCTCTCGGCGTGAATCAATTGTAATCACCAACCATTCCCACACTTTTCTTAGCCGCTGAAACTCTTAACCTATCTCTAGGCCGAGTTAGTGTTTCCCGATTGAAACACCGTACTTATTCCTTTCGTGAATCTAACTCTCTTGATATTAGATAAATGGATTACTTGCAAACTTCTCTCTCGAGCTTGGATGCAAGAACAAAGAATGGCGAAGAATAAGCAAACTTTGATACTTTATTGCATTGAAACAAGAAACAACGTTCAATCTCCTCACACTAATACGTTACAACCTTCACCTAAGCCTAAAGAAACTTAGAACATAATAAAAAGAAAAGAAAACTCTAAAACTAAGATTGTGCAGAAAACTCTCCTCCCTTCTCCTTCCTTGGACGGCTAGGTCTTATATAGACTTGGTCTAGGGCAAACCTTTCCTAAGTAGAATATAACTTGGAGTAGGGAACAAGTCATGTACATAAAAATATTTCCAAGTTTATTCTAAATAGGAGGCTTTCCCGCGAGGCCTTTGACTTGGGTTCTCCATGTGCTACCCAGCTCTGATTCATGCGTTGCTCGTCCAGAAAAGTCTAGCTCATTTATCTCTTTAAGTCACCTACAATATCGCTACTTGTCTTTCCTCTACTGCCTCGGCATCAGGTCCTGCCTCGGCCACGTTGCTGCCGCGGCAATAGTATTTCCTGCACAGATATAGAAAAATGCAGTAAAACTTGCCTTTTCTGTAAATATCATCTTTATACGCATAACCTCTAAATATATCACATTAAGTATATGCATTGGTCCAAGTAGGTGTAGATTTGATGATTAATGCTCATAAAAGGTGTAAAAAGTGATAGTGAGTTGAGCACTTATCAGTAGGCGTCATCGCTCAGGATTCTTCTGGCTCCGTCCTCGGTGGTTGCTCTATGCCTCTTGTCTACCCAGATCCAGCTTCTGCCGAGGCTCTTGCTATTCTGGAAGGTTTAAATTTTGTTGTTGCCAATGGCTGGACTAAGGTAATTATTGAAACTGATTCTGCTTCCATTGCCAATAAAGTTAACAACTCTCATCATCAAGATCTTTCCACAGTGCAACATTTGGTGTCTCGCATCCGATCCACTATTGGTACTTTGCTTGATTGTAAGATTTGTTATGTACCTAGAGACGCAAACGTTGTAGCCCATGTCTTAGCTACTAGGGCTTTGCGTTCTTTTCTTTCTTTTTCTTTTGATTGTATCTTTCCTGATTTTGTTCGGGCTTCTGTAAACTCGGAGAGGTTCTCCTCTTCTTCTCAATAAATCCATAGGTACTCTTTTCCCCATAGGGGCCTACTCATTTCTTGAGGTGACTGGCTATAGGGATTTTTAAGGAGACCCTTTCCCACAAAAAAATTGAACAGCTTCATTGTAAAGCCAATTTATACATACACGCTTTAAACCCTATAAAATGATTATAAAATGAGATAAATCAAATTTTATGAGTTTAAAATTTTAATTATGAGCTTTTGAAAATAATTTTATATCATAATATCAATTTTTAAGCATTTTATGCGGATAAAAATTCAACGGGTTCACTGTAAAGCCCATTAAGAAATGCAAGCTTTAAACCTAACAAAACGGTCGCAAAGTGAGATTAATTCAAATTTTATGAGTTCAAATATTTAATTAAGCGCTTTTGGACATGATTATACAACTTAATATCAAATTAAGCATTTTAATCGCATAAAATTTCAATGGGATCGCTATAAAGCCCATTTGGAAATGAGTGCTTTAAACCCAACAAAACGATCGAAAAATAAGATTAATTCAAATTTTATGAGTTCAAATACTTAATTACGGACTATTTTGAACATGTTTATACAACTTAATCTCAATATTAGAACATTTTATTTGGTTAAAATTTTAACGGATTCATTGTAAAGCCCAATTAGAAATGCACGCTTTAAACCTTATAAAATAGTGAAAAAAATATTAAATTAAATTTTGTGACTTTAAATATTTAATTATGAGCTTTTTAAAATTTTTAAAAATCATAATCTCAATTTTAGAGCATTTTACGATGATATAAATTCAACGGGTTCACTTTAAAGCCCATTAAGAAATGCACGCTTTAAACCCAACAAAACAATCGCAAAATGAGATTAATTCAAATTTTATGAGTTTAAATGTTTAATTATGGGCTTTTGAACATGATTATACAACTTAATCTCAATTTTAGAATATTTTACTCTGATAAAATTTTGACGGGATCACTATAAATCTCATTTAGAAATGCTTTTGAATATTTAATTGTAGGCTTTTGAATATGATTATATAGCTTAATATCAATTTTAGAGCATCTTACTCAGTTAAAATTTGAATGGTTTCACTGTAAAGCCAATTTAAAAATGTACCCTTTAAACCCTATAAAATGATTATAAAATGAGATTAAATCAAATTTTATGAGTTTAAAAATTTAATTATGGGCTTTTGAATATAATTGTACATCAGAATCTCAATTTTTGAGCGTTTTACTAGGATAAAAATTCAACGAGTTCACTAGAATGCTCATTAAGAAATGCAAGCTTTAAACTCAACAAAACGGTCGCAAAGTGAGATTAATTCAAATTTTATGAGTTCAAATATTTAATTAAGCGCTTTTGAACGTGATTATACAACTTAATATCAAATTAAGCATTTTAATCGCATAAAATTTCAACGGGATCACTATAAAGCTCATTTGGAAATGGGTTCTTTAAACCTAGCAAAACGATTGAAAAATAAGATTAATTCAAATTTTATGTTTTCAAATATTTAATTATGGAATTTTTTGAACATGATTATACAGCTTAATCTCAATATTAGAACATTTTATTCGGTTAAAATTTCAACAGATTCATTGTAAAGCCCAATTAGAAATGCACGCTGTAAACCTTATAAAATAGTCAAAAAAAAGATTAAATTAAATTTTATGAGTTCAAATATTTAATTATGAGCTTTTGAATTTTTTAAACATCATAATCTCAATTTTAAAGCATTTTACGATGATAAAAATTCAACGAGTTCACTTTAAAGCGCATTAAGAAATGCATGCTTTAAACCCAACAAAACGATTGCAAAATGAGATTAATTCAAATTTTATGAGTTCAAATGTTTAATTATGGGTGTTTGAACATGATTATACAGCTTAATTTCAATTTTAGAATATTTTACTCGGATAAAATTTCGACGGTATCAATATAAATCCCATTTAGAAATGTTTGCTTTAAACTCAACAAAACTGTCATAAAATGAGATTAATTTAAATTTTATGAGCTCAAATATTTAATTATAGGCTTTTGAATATGATTATATAGCTTAATATCAATTTTAGAGCATTTTTCTCAATTAAAATTTAAACGGGTATTTTACTCGGTTAAAATTCCAACGGATGTGTGTTTTCTCTCCTCTCCTCTCGCCTCTCTCTTCCCTCTCCCATGTCTCTTTTTCTCTTTTTCACCTCTCCTCCTCCTCCTCCCTCCCTCCGTCACCGCCGCCATGCTGCTTCTTTGATCGATCGTTCTCAAGCCATCTTAAACATCCTACCATCCTTTGGAGAGGGAGATACTCACACACCCATTGCTGATCTACAAAGGTATACTCGACTTCGGTTTCATTATCTTATTTTCATTCCTTTTTTCTTTTGTCTTTTTTTCCATGATGCCTACACATTAAAAGCCTTCTCTGATGTTCTCTTGGGAGACTGGTTTATCGATTATCTTTGGAATGATTTTCACCCTATCGGTTGTCGATCTCATAGGCTTACTAAGGAATATCTTGAGTGGATTGAATGTTGTTCTTTATGATTTACCAATACTTATGATTTTCCCTTTGTTGTTTTTTATTTCTTTCTTACTTTTGGTACAATCTTTTTGAAAGAGTTTGGTTTCGGCCATCCACTTTTACTTTATATGATAACCATGTTGTTCCCATATTCTCTTATCTTTCTTGATTTTCTTGTTGATGATCCTCAGTTGAGTTTGATCAGGATCCGGTTTGTCATTTTTTCTTGGTTTTTTACCCTCATACCACCCTTCGAAAGGGCTTACTCCAACATCCTTTACGATGTATTCTATTTCAACAAGACTATTTGTTGGCTTGATCTCCATCTTGAAGACGATCATAGCAAAGGAACTCGTAGGAATGTATGTTCTCGGTTCCCTCTCATTCCAATTAACTTAAGAAGTTTGAAGTCCTTACAACTCTTTGTTTGCAATCCAACTCAACTCCTTCTCGGTATCCAAGTCTGGATCAAACGTTATGCAGGATCTCTTATTATCCCTTGATCAATAATAAATATTTTTACACAGCCAAATCGTCGGCTATGATGCAACATGTCTCCATTAAAGTGAGTTACTTTTATCATAGAAATGCCGCTCCCGATCAGGACTACTTTGGTTTGCCCATTCCTCTTGTCGACGTGAATCGATGGAGAATGGCTCACGCCCCTCGAGTTTATTATACGGCAAGCCAGTCTCTAGACATACATGAGAATTTTATTGTTGCTTGCTCCATGCTCATTCTGTTTGGCTCGGGTTTCTCCTAAGTGTGCCTGAAGTGTTATGTAGTTTCTTCGGTAAGTTGTTCACCTCCCCTAGATGTTGCTAATTTTCTTGCTTTTATTTTTCTAGTGCATGTTCATAATTTTGTGTGTTTTCCACCGGTTTACTTGTTTTATGGGGTACATCTCTTTAGCAAGTTTAATTGTTTATTTCTTATCTTCATGTTAATCGTTTTCTCTTTTCCTTCTCTGGTTTTATATCATGCTTATCCTATTTTCCTTGTTAACTTCATGTTTATACCACCCTTTATAAGGGAGTTATCTAACACCATCTATGGTGTATTATCGTCAACCAAACATTCTTGTGTAATTGCAACCCTTCTGTTCACGATTCCTTGGATGTATTCCAATCAAGTTTTGTTAGTGTTTTTTCTTTCTTCTCCTATTCTTTCAGCTTCTGACATTGTTGCTTGCAATGTTTATTTTACCTTTTAACTTGTTTATTTACCTTGTGTGGCAAGAAGTTTCAAGCATGGTCGAGTTTACTACAAGCCCGTTGTTGCTTTCACTAATGCCATGATGTTTTGGCAGCATGGCTCAACACTCCAGTTAGAGTATATAAGACGTGAACAAGGATCTGGTTTGGCTTCCTTGATAAGCTTACTTTCTCCACAAGGTTTCTTTTTGCTCCATGTTTGCACCAAAGATAACACATGCGGCTTCCCTTTGGTTGTAAGTATCTCTTGGTTCATTTTCAAAGAGTTTTCACTTGTTCCATGGTTTCTTAAATGCCATGTACACCTTTTACCCTATTCTTTATATCATGTTCCTCCTTTTCTCTCTATTACTTTTATGTTTTTAGTTTGTCCTCGGTTTACTGGGTTTGATATATTTTTTCTACGGCTTTTCCTCTGATCATTATTCAAGTGATACGGGGCTGGTTGTGAAGAAACAACATTCTTCGTTTATTCATGGACCTAGGATTGTAGCAAGTATTCCTCTGCAGCAAAAACAAACATAGTGTTGTGTTAGGATGTTAAAAAGACTTAAAATAAGAAAAATCAGAATTGAGTAAGAAACAAAAACAAACATACTGTTGTGTTAGGATGTTAAAAAGACTTGAAATAAAAAGAAAAATCAGAATTGAGGGAGAAAGAAGTTGCTGGAAATTTTTAGACAGATTTGAAGGTTGAAGATGAAGTTCTTCAAGCATTCATCAATGGCAGCAACGTTCTTGAAGTTTGAAAAAACTCTAAGGAAGAACCTGAACAATCTACTGAACGGACCCGAACCTTATCTTGAATCTGCTCGTAAATGGACTTGGACCCTTCAATTATCGAACAATTGAGAACTCGAAGTGATATGCTCCAACTCTCCAATTGTTTTTGTAGAGAGAAGCTTTGATTGTCCCAACCGTGATTGCAAGCAAGCCTTGATCCTCGTACGTGTTCCTTGCTGTTTGATGAAGAAAAGATGATGAAATGGTGTAAAGAGGGCTGCGGAAGTATAGGTTATATGTGTAAATGGTAAGGGATGGTTGGGTGATATTTTGGTTAGGGAAATAAATGGAAAAGGTGATAGTGAAGGCTAGGGAAGTCGATTAAGGTGATGGACGAAAGGGTTAGGATAGAATGTATGGAAGGTGGTAAAGAAATAGTATTCAAAGGTAACAAAAGTAGAACTTATGCTATGAAACATAAACCCAACTTATAGTATGCTTTGAGGGTGGTATAGGACTCAGACCCTTAGGAAATAAATTCCTAGAACCTTAAGTATGGATGGCAAAGATAGGAGACGCCACAAACCTATATAATAGATTTGATAAGTCAATATAGTTATAAAAAGAACAAGTTTGAGAGTAAGCTCACAAAGTAATTTTTGTATTGATCAAAGATGTGATTTACAAATGAATTTAAGTCCTATTTATAGTTTTCTAAGAGGTTTGGCCGAAATGGCCTTTAACTATTCGGATAACCATTCATTTGAATGATGTCTCCCCCCAAATCTATTCGAAAAGATGTAACTGCTCCCGATATCGGATTGATGTGATTCAACATGCATTGGAAAGATAAGAGATAGGGGAATAACTTTCATCAAGACACCAAAACCCAGTTCTGCTTGTATCCTGCTTGAAAATGTCAAACAAGTGGACCATTATGAATCTGTCCATTGAAATGTGCTACGTCTTTGTTTTGGTGCCCAATATGGATAATGGATGGACATGATGCTTGGTGATGGGTAGGTGACCTTCGGGTGTTGAGCTGGGAGTGATAGCTAGAGTTGAGGTGAGCTAATCGAGCTGGGAGTGAGCTGGATTGAACTGAGCTATCTAGCTGAAAGACTTAGCTAAAGTTTGAAGTTGAAAAAAGCTAATCCGAGCTGCCTTTAGCAAAGGGAGCTGGTCCATTAGCTTCCTTATACTCTCTTCTAGTGTGAAGAGTGTTTTGGAGTTGATCCGAATCTCCTAAGGCCTCGTTTTTTGAATTTTGCTTCATTTGAGCTCGTATGGGATTTGTGAACTGACATGGAGCTAGCCTTTAGTCCTTTAGTCCTTCATTTGAAGTTGGCTCCTTGTGTTTCTAGCATTGCCTTCCATTAGCTTCTTCTGAGCTGACTGAGCTGACACTGAGCAAATATTTACTCCTTAAGCTGTAGGTAAGTCCTATGAAGAAAACATAATAATAGAAATAATGAGAATACTTAAAATAACTTATCATGAGTTTAGAACTAAGCTAAAACTTTAACAATATGGTTATAATAACTCTTAAGTATCTTAATATAAAATATATAAAAGTAATAAATACTAAGATCAATAAGATAACTCCCCTTTGATCCCATGCGTGAAATGAAGCATGAAAGCATGAGATAAATGAGCAGAAATGTGCACACATCACGAAGTATCAAGTAACTTGACAACAATTCAGAATTGATAGTCAAGGAAAAGTTCTAAAAAGAACCAGGTTTGAGAGAAAATCTCACAAAAGAATTTATTCATCAAAAGGTCTGACCTTATCTTTACAAAATTAAGGTAATATATAGGAATAAAGGAGAAGTTGGCCAAATTTGAGTTTGTGGCCTTAATTCAAACGAAAATTGAATTTTAAATGCAAAAATAACTCCTCCTAGGCTCGTAATATCCTTAGCCACATGTTTTGGCACATTAAACATGCGCTAATTATTTAAAATTTGAACCAAAACCATTCATCTTATCCAATGTTGCTGTTTGGTCTTCAAAGCAAGGGACTTGTTTGGCTTGCTTGGTTTTGGACACTCAAACATGTGGAGAAGGTTGCTATGTGGATCCCACATGCATGGCACATGCCTACGACACCTGTTCTTCATGTACGATAGGTTTTAGCTGTCGTAGGTCACTTTAGCTTGAGTTGAGCTAGCTAGAAATTGAGTAGAGCTGAAAGGAGCTAAGTACCTATATCAGAACAAGGCAAACACATCTAAAAAGCCTCGTAGTCTTATTTTAACCACAAAAACACACTTAAAACCAAATGCAAACATATTTAACATAGTATATACATAAGTAAACACACATACTAATATATATATACATAAATATGTCACATTATCAGCATGCAACACATTATAAACAACATATTCTAAGGCATGGACATTCTCAAATGAATCTGAAATGTTAGCGCAAGTAAGGAAAAGAGCTTCCCTATATTTCTTTGCCTTAGAACGTGTGATAGGTCCTAACGGTAAGACCTCTGGATCAACCTGTTGAATTTGACATGATGTGCTCACATCATCAAGATTGGTTCCATGCCTCTCATTTGGTCTTCGGTAATCTCTCTTCTTCGGTAAGACCTCTACTTCCAAAAGTTTTGCTAACTTTATTATTGATGCTTGTTTCCACAAAATTAGTATACTCTTTACAATGGCTTTGTCATACTATTCCCATTATGATTGTTTTCTTTATATGTCTACCAACCCTTCCACGGGTTCTTACCAACACCTTTCATGGTATATACTTTGTTAGATTCATTAATATACCACTCTTTCAGAGGGAATTTTCCAACACCATCTCTGGTGTAATATCATCAACCAAACAATTTTGTGAAGTTACTACTCTTCTTTTTACGTTTCCTTGGATGATCTCATATCTCGATTTGTTATTGCTTGCTCTCTCTTTTTTTTCAAGCTTTTGATATTAAGGGTCAAGGGTTGCTTCCAAGACCCTTATTTCTACTTGGTACCATCACCTCTAAAGGTATATCACCACCATTGTCGACTGATTGGGGGCTGGTTTTGGCCTTGCCCTCGGGGATCTTTCGGTTTAAAAACTTTATCAATATTTGGTATTTCATATAAATTGAACATCAAGCTTTTTATTCTGTAACTAACTATTATCTTGCTTACTACAATAAGTCTTCTATTCCATTTACGACTAGGACTCCTATTTACACTCAACTTCCTATATCTTCTCATATTGGAAACTATAATTTTCCAATCCCTAACTTTTCTTTCAATGAGTTTGTTTGATGTAATACTTCTTTTACAAGGACTTTCACTTGCTTTCAACTTCCTCATTACTTTTATCAAGGACTCTATTTTTATAATCTTTTTATTATACTACACGTGCTAGGGATCGTATTAAACACAGCTCATTGGGTATCTTCTTAATCCCTTAAACTCTACCATGTCGAAGTTTGGCATATATATATCCAACCTTGGGGTAGGGGTCTTTCCAACACCTTTTATGGTGTATTCTTATCAAACAAGTCTACTTGTTCTTTTAAACTATTGCTCTTCATGAGAAGTCTAGATGATATGGTGTTATGCTACTTCTTTGAACCTAATCCATCAGAACAAAGTATGCAAGCATTTGATTTTCCTACTTTGACTCAATCTCATATAAAGACCCCACCGTCTGATGATGGGAATAGTTCTAAACGTCACCGACCTCCATCAAAATATTCATCTGAGAAAGCTGGGATGAGCAGCAAAAAAAACTCTTCGGCGGTGGTTGACGGTGATCAACCCCGCCGAGTGAAATGAAAATATTATGCTAGAACTGTCAAGGTCTTGGCAATGCCCAGGTAGTTCATGCATTACAACGTGATATTTACATGCATGATGCCAATTTTTTATTTCTTTGCGAAACTAGGCTAAATAGACAAAATCTTGATGGCATTAGGATTAAGTTAGGAATGCAAGGTTGTATACCAGTTGATTCCAGCTCAACTTGTATGGGGCTTGCTATTATTTGGAATACTAAGACTTCTATTGATTTGCTTTCTTACTCGGATCGTCATATTGATGTTATTATACATTTTGGTCAATTGCAATTCCATTTTTCTGGTTTACACAGTTCTGCTGAAACGGCAAACAAATATAAAACTTGGCAACTAATGGATACATTACAATCAATTTCTTCCCTTCCCTGGCTCTTAGGGGCTGACTTTAATGAAATCCTACACGACAATGAAAAGCAAGGCGATATTCGTCGGGCACGATCGCAAATTAATAATTTCAGAGATTGCCTTCTGAGAAATGATCTCTTTGATTGTAAACCAAAATATGGATGGTTCACATGGACCAGATCTGGACCTAATACTGAAACCATTATGGAAAGAATCGATAGATTCCTTGGTAACTCCTCTTGGTTTAGTCTTTCCTAACTTCCAAGCTATATCGTTTTTTCAAGCCTGATCTGATCATTGCCCCATCTTAATGGACACTAGTCCTTCCCATGCAATCAGAACTAAAGCTTCTAGGAACCTCTTCCGCTATGAGAATTGCTGGGCCCATAACCCGGAAGTCTCTTCTTCAATTAGAGAGATTTGGTCTAACCCATCTAACACGACCATTGTTAAACTTAATGAAATAGGGCATTTTCTAGAATCTTGGCAAACAAATAAACGTATCAAGTCAAATGAACGTATTAACCAATTAACTGACTTTATAAATATGTGCCTCAAGCGACAACTTTCAGATGCTGATATCAATAATTTATATTTGCCAAAAAGGATCTTGATAGCCTGCTTAACGCGAAAGAAATCTATTGGGCACAACGAGCCCGCACCACTTGGCTAGAATATGGTGACAAAAATACTTTCTTTTTCCATGCAAGAGCAAACAATCGCCGGCGAAAAAACCATATTAATGGGCTTTCAACAATGAGAACATATGGCAAATGCATACGAAAGACATCATGGATACTGCCATTGATTACTTCCAGACTATTGCATTTTCTATTTTGGAAAATATTCCAAATATTGTTACTGAGACTATGAACAATGACCTTAATAAGGAATTCATAGCAGACGAAATTACCACTGCTTTTTGTGATATTGATCTGAGGAAAGCCTCGGGGGTTGACGGATTTCTGAGTGGTTTCTTTAGGAAGCATTGGAATGTCCTTGGCCAAGAATTTATAAACCTCTGCCTCAGACTCCTAAGTGGGTCTGTTAGCATACGAGAGGTCAATCGTACTATAATAATTCTCATACCCAAAATTAGCGATCCCACAACCATGAGGCATCTCAGACCTATTAGCCTATGCACAGTTATCTATAAGATTATTTCCAAAGTGCTTGTTAATCGTTTGAAATCTATCATTCCCTTATGTATAAGCGGTAATCAAGCTACCTTTGTTAAAGGTAGGAATATTACCGACAATATTCTCATCGCCCATGAGCTTATCCACACTTTAAATACTGACGAGACCTCCCTTGCCAAAGGCGCTAGTTTAAAGCTGGACATGGAGAAAGCTTTCGACCGTGTCGAATGGCCTTTTCTAGAACAAATTATGCTCCATCTAGGATTTAATGCCAACTGGGTTTCTCTCGTTATGAATTTTGTCTCTTCCGTGTCTTTTCAAGTACGTGTCAATGATTCTCTTTCACGACCATTTAAACCTCAGACAGGGCTTCGACAAGGGAATCCACTTTCACCTTTCTTGTTTCTTTTTTGTACCCAAGGTCTCTCAGCATTTCTCAATGCTGAGAAAGCAACTGGAAACCTCTCTGGCCTTTGTGCTAGCAGGAATGACCCTCGTATAAATCACCTTCTCTTTGTTGATGATTGTGTGGTGTTCATTAAGAACACAACTATAGAAGCTCAACACCTAAAGGACGCTTTACATACTTATGCCACTTCGTCTGGTCAGGCGGTGAATTTTAAAAAATCTACTATATATTTTTCACGCAAAACCTCTACATCTCTCCAATCATAAATTAATAACATCCTGAATGTATGAGAGGTCGATGACCCCGGTATTTATTTGGGAGTTCCACTCCTAATTGGGAAAATTAAGACAACAACTTTGGGTTTACCAAAGACAAAATGAACGCCCGTCTTAGCAAATGGGATAAGCACTTGCTCTCCTTTAGCGGTAGAGAAATTTTCATCAAATATGTCATGTCTTGTTACCTTTTACCCCAAAACATTATCGGCGATATGACTACTTCGATATGCCACTACTGGTGGTTGAGGAAAGCCGATAAACGAGGATGACATATGCTTCCATGGGATACTGTCTGTCTGCCGAAAGTAGCATGAGGTATAGGGTTTCGCGATCTACACCATTTCAACGTTGCTTTACTTGGTAAACAAATTTGGAGACTAATTTATGAGCCTGATAATCTTCTTAGTCAGGTCTACAAGTGCAAATATTATCCATCGGGTTTTGTACTCGAATCCGATTTCACTCGAAGATCTTCTTTTGCTTGGAAAGGTCTTAGTATAGCTATCTCTAAACTTGGCAATGGTTTCTTTAAACGACCAAGCATGTCAAGTCAGATTCAGATCCACTTTGACAATTGGGGAGGATCTAAGCCTTTACACCTTTATGACAATTATGAAGTGAATAAGGAAGTCCCTCTTCGAGCAGGTTCTTTCATGCTATCTAATCTACCCCGATGGGATGAATCCAAGGTGAGAGATTATTTCTCTCACGAAGATGCTAACACCATCCTTAACGTACCAATTATTAATGATACAAAAGATACTACCCTTTGGGGTCATCACGACTCTAGCATGTATACGATGCGTTCTGGTTATCAAATCTTGGTGCTGGGGTTTGCCCAATTTGTAATACGGATATTGAAACAACCCTCCATGCCTTGAGGGATTATCCTAGTGCCATGGAGGCTCTCCGTTTGACAGGGTTTCCAGGACGAATTTTTACCAATACTCCCATCTCCCCCCACCAGTGGCTTTCTGAAATTGTTGGTTTTCTCTCGTTGCACCAATTCTCCTTCCTAATAACGGTTCAATGGAATCTATGGAATCGTCGTAATGATTTTGTCCATAACCATCATCTCCAACCACCATGGTTGACTGTATCCAATGCACAAAAACTTTTTGAACGACTACACATCAGCCAATGATACTCTCCATCTAAGATCCCGGCTAGCTGAGCCCACCTTCGCTCAGGCTAGATGGACGAAACCGGTCCCTAGTTTCATCAAAACTAAAACAGATGGCCTTTGACCCTATTTAAGGGGTGTTGCTGCAGGTATCATCGCTCGAGATTCTTCTAGTTCCATCCTCGGTGGTTGCTCTCTGCCTCTTGTCTTCCCGGATCCAGCTTCTGCCGAGGCTCTTGCTATTCTGGAAGGTTTAAAATTTGTTGTTGTCAATGGCTGGACTAACGTGATTATTGAAACTGATTCTACTTCCATTGCCAACAAAGTTAACAACACACATCACCAAGATCTTTCCATAGTGCAACATTTGGTGTCTCGCATCTGATCCACTCTTGGTACTTTGCCTGATTGTAAGATTTGTTATGTACCTAGAGACGCAAACGTGGTAGCCCATATCTTAGCTACTAGGGCATTGCGTTCTTTTATTTATTGTTCTTCTGATTGTATCTTTCCCGATTATATTCGGGCTTCTGTAAACTCGGAGAGGTTCTCCTCTTCTTCTCAATAAAACCATGGGTACTCTTTTCCCCATAGGGGCCTGCTCACCTCTCGAGGTGACTGGCTATAGGTTTTTTTAATGAGGCCCTTTTCTTTAAAAAAGAAATTTGAACGGATTCACTGTACAACCAATTTATAAATGCACGCTTTAAACCCTATAAGTTGATTACAAAATGAGATTAAATAAAATTTTATGAGCTTAAAATTTTAATTATGGGCTTTTGAATATAATTTCACATCATAATCTAAATTTTGGAGCATTTTATGCGGATAAAAATTCAACGGGCTCACTGTAAAGACCATTAAGAAACGCAAGCTTTAAACCCAACAAAACGGTCGCAAAGTGAGATTAATTCAAATTTTATGAGTTCAAATATTTAATTAAGCACTTTTGAACATGATTATACAACTTAATCTCAAATTAAGCATTTTAACTAGATAAAATTTCAATGGGATTACTATAAAGCCCATTTGGAAATGGATGCTTTAAATCCAACAAAACGATTGAAAAATAAGATTTAATTTATGTGTTCAAATATTTAATGAAGACTTTTTTGAACATGATTATACAACTTAATCTCAAAATTAGAACATTTTATTCAGTTAAAATTTCAACAGATTCCTTGTAAAGCCCATTTAGAAATGCACGCTTTAAACCTTATAAAATAGTCAAAAAATGATATTAATTTAAATTTTATGAGATGATATTTAATTATGAGCTTTTAAATATGTTTAAACATCATAATCTCAATTTTAGAGCATTTTAATATGATAAAAATTCGACGGGTTTACTTTATAGCCCATTAAGAAATGCACGCTTTAAACCCAACAAAACGATCGCAAAATGAAATTAATTCAAATTTTATCGGTTTAAATGTTTAACTATGGGCTTTTGAACATGATTATACAGCTTAATCTCAATTTTAGAATATTTTACTCGGATAAAATTTTGACAGGAATTCAATTTTAGGTTGGATGTTTTGTTTCTCTTCCCTCCTCTCACTTCTCTCTTCTCTCCCATGTTTTCTTCTTTTCCCATCCTCCCCTCCACTGCAGCCTCCATCCTTTTCTTCATCTACCATCGCCATGGACGAACTCTTGCCATTAACGATTCAATCTCACCCCGAGGAGTGGAAGATGTAAACACACCCTACGTTTTTATACAAAGGTACTTTCTATACTTTCTCACTAACAGCTTTTCTACTATTTTGAATTCTGCAGCATTACATATCAAAAAAACAACATCTGAATCACGTATCCAAACTGTTTACTTCTCTTTTCTTTTTTTTTCCAAGAGTTTGATCTGGCTAAGGAACTCGATGGAAAAAGCCTATCAAACCGACATAGTATTTTACTGATGTTAAGGAACATCTCTCTTCTTGGATGCTCTAAATATAAAGAGATCAAAGCCGAGTTTCCACAACTGACTGCCTGATATGTGCACGCCCAACCTTAATTTCTTCCCATACCCTACGTCACACAATTCCAATCAGGGAGTTCTACTTAACACTCTTTATTTATTCAATTCATGTGCTACACTCGCTTGCTATCTCATATTATATACCTATAATATTTATGTCCTTATATTACTATTGATAACTTAGTAATTGGTATTGAACCACAAGTTTATCTAGCTTATATTATGCATAATTAATATTCAACACATGTTTAATAACATCTTTGATGAATACAAAAATTACTTTGTGAGTTTACTCTCAAACTTGTTCTTTTTAAAACTATATCGACTTATCAAATCTATTATATAGGTTTGTGGCGTCTCCTATCTTTTTCCATCAATACTTAAGATTCTAGGAACTTATTTCCTAAGGGTCTAAGTCCTATACCACCCTCAAAGCATACTATAAGTTAGGTTTATGCTTCATAGCATAAGTTCTACTTTTGTTACCTTTGAATACTATTTCTTTACCACCTTCCATACATTCTATCCTAACCCTTTCGTCCATCACCTTAATCGACTTCCCTAGTCTTCATTATCACCTTTTCCATTTATTTCCCTAACCAAAATATCACCCAACGATCGCTTACCAATTACACATATACCCTATACTTCCGCAACCCTCTTTACACCATTTCACCATCTTTTCTTCATCAAAAAAACAAGGAACGCGTACGAGGGTCAAGGCTTGCTTGCAATCACGGTTTGGACAATCAAAGCTTCTCTCTACAACAACCATTGGAGAGTTGGAGCGTATCATATGGTAACCAGAGCAAAGGAAGAATTAAGTAAGCCCTATTTCTTGTTATTTCAATTCTGATCAAAAAAAAAGAGAGAAAAAAAAGAGAATTCAGATTGTTCCAGCATATAAGGAATCTGAATTAGATTAAAAAAAAGAAGAGAAGAGAAAAGAAATCAGAATTTACAAAGGGTGAAGATTCAAGTACAAACGTCCAAGCAACCAACTCTGAGAAGTTCCTCCAGTTTGATTGCTCAAGACCAGTTTGTAAGTTGAGTTTTGTGGTAACGTTTCTGTTTTCTTTAGTCTTTGAAAATTTTCTTTTACTATTCAATCCCTAAATTTTTTTGTTTCTTCTTTTAACCTTTTTCCTTCTTTCTATTTGCACACCTAACCTTTGTTTCAGCACAAACGCCATCATTTCTTAGGATATTTGACAAGTTTTGAGTATGTTCTTCTAAGAACATGATTTGAGAGATTTGAGAGGTAAAAGGAAAGAGAGTGGTGAGCACAGAAGGGGAAATAAAAGCCAGAATTCCCAGGGTGTAAACACGAGTGAATTGAGTGCCATATTTCTTTCCTTGGAGTGACCGTGAGGATTTTGTGTGTGAATTGGTGAGGTCCTTAAACTTTTGTTTCATTTATTCATACTAACAATATGTCGCAACACTCAGATGAAAATAATCGGGAAGAACGACCAGCTCAGAACCTCCAAACACAAGCTCTAATAAGGGAAATGCAAAAGCTCTTACGTGCTGAGTTAGAACCAATTCATGAGCGGATGGACCGTATTGAGGAGTCTAGTGGAGGGGGTACAAGGGGCCAAGATGGACAGAATCATAGAAGGCATCCCATGCAACATGAGAATGAAGAAGAGAGTGACAGAGAAGATGTCATTTTTGTCCGGAGCAATGCAAGGAACCATGGCCAATTGGATGACAATTTTGGGAACATCCAAGTTAACATCCCTCATTTTCAAGGAAAATCAGACCCGGAGGCATATTTGGATTGAGCGAGCAAAGTGGAACAACTATTCCGAGCAAAAGAAGGTGCGCATGGTTGCCTTAGTATTTGTTGAATACGCACTTGTATGGTGGGATCAACTAAGATCAACAAGGAGACGCAATGGTGAACGACCTATCAACACTTGGAGAGAAATGAAAGGTATTCTGAGGAAACGTTTTGTGCCTACTCATTATCACTGTGATTTCTATTATAAGTTGCAGAATCTAAAACAAGGAAGTAGAAGCGTGGAAGAATACTACAAAGAGATGGAGATAGCCATGATCCGAGCAAGTGTGGATGAAGAATGTGAAGCCACCATGGCAAGGTTCTTGTCCGGATTAAACAAAGAGATTGTTGATGTAGTGGAATTACAACACTACATTGAAATTGAGGACATGGTGCATATGGCTATTAAAATCGAGAGGCAGCAACGCAAGAGATCATCTTCTAGAGGCGTCACTAATGCAGTCCCTAAATGGAGTCCAAACACACCTCGGAGAAATAATCCTTTCCAAGCAAAGAACAGGCTGAAACGTCCAAAACCAAGCCTATGGTGGAGAATGTTCGAGGAAAGCAACAAGAAGTGTCCACACGATCCCGAGAGATCAAATATTTCAAGTGCTTAGGGCATGGCCATATTGCTAGCCAATGTCCAAATAAAAACACTATGTTGTTGCTGGAAAATGGAGAGATTGCATCGGATAATGAAGAAGAAATTTTGGAAGAATCTGAGCAAGAGGAAGAAGAAGAATTCACCCCTGCCGTTGAAGGACAACTTATGGTTGTCGAAAAGCTTTTAAACACCCAAATGGCATAAGAAGAGGAGCAATGAGAGAACATATTTCACACTAGGTATTATGTTAACAACAAAGTGTGTTTTATGATAATCGATGGTGGAAGCTGCACCAACGTGGCCAGCACTCTTATGGTGGATAAACTCGGCCTTAAAACTTTAAAGCATCCAGCCCCATATAAACTCCAATGGCTCAATGATTCGGGGGAATTAATGGTCACCAAACAGGTTCTTGTCCCTTTCTCTATTTTCATATAAGGATGAGGTTTTGTGCGACGTAGTTCCTATGCACGCAAGTCACATTTTACTTGGAAGGCCATGGCAATATGATCGAAGAACGATGCATGATTGTTACACCAATCAGTTCATCTTCAAGCATGGAGGCAAGAAGATAATGCTTGCATCTATGATGCCAAAACAAGTGCAAAGTGACCAGATTCTGATGAAACAAAGTGTGGAGGATTGGAAACAAGAGAAGATCCAAACCAAGCTTAAAGAAGCAAGACCTAAGGAAGAAAAGGCGTCTGTCAGCATCAAGTTGATTAGGGAATGTCTTTTGACACATCCCGTGATCACTTCTAAATTTTCTAACCCAAAAGAAGCCAAAACGTTCTCATCTTCTTTTCAGATACTCAAGGAGGAGTAAGAAGGCCATGCACGGCAAAACCATGTCATTCCCATTACTAAGGGAAATTCCAACACCAAGGGGTTCGATTTGAGGACAAATTGCCCAAAAGAAGGAGGGGATGATATGTTCACGCCCAACCTTAATTTCTTCCCATACCCTAAGTCCATGACCTAAGATCACGTCTAATCCGAAACGAAAGCAAGTTGGGAGTCCAAGGAAGAACACCAACAATTCCATGAAGACGAGATGAGGGCGTCGCGAGCTTAGGTGGGGGAGAATGTCACGACCCGCCAGCAACAACGAGGTTAATAAATCATCCTTGTGCATTCTTGAGGAATCCATACACCAAGGAAGCTTCCGGAATGACCTAGAATGGCCTACATCCATCTCAAGGATTCCATCACGTTCTAGAATGTTCCAGGAGGTTCCACTAAGATCTAAACACGTCTAGAAGGTCTTAGAAGATTCTAGAAGACTTTAGATAATTATCGAAGGTTCTAGATAATTCTAAAAGGACAGAGAAGATGTTGGAAGAATCTAGAATGTTGAAGAAGACTCTAGAAGACTCTGGAAAGATAGGGACTACTCCAAATATCTCTAGAATTCTCTAGAATATTATAGATTGTTGTAGACATGTATAGATACATGTAGATGTCTCAAGAATAGTATAGGTTATTGTAGATATTTATGGAGGCAAAATATTAGCCGTCAGACCAAAATGATCTTAGCCGTCCATTAGGACTTGGGGGCCTATAAATAGGACCACCCACCTCATTTGTAAACCATCAAGCAAAATTGTAAGCATTAAGCCTTGTAAAGCTCAAGAAAGTGTTCACTTCTTGCCTTCTCAATTCTCTTAGCTTTCTAGACCTTGAGTTATCCAAATTAAGGCTTGTTAGCATAAATCGGGAGTGCTAACGCTACACGGATAGTTCAGGAAAGACTAAGTCTATGACAATATGCTCCCTTGGGACGCCATCTGTATGCCAAAAGTAGCAGGGGGATAGGTTTTCGTGACTTTCAACATTTCAATGTTGCTTTACTAGGTAAACAAATTTGGCGTTTGATCTGTGAACCTGATAACCTTTTAAGTCAGATCTACAAATGCAAGTACTATCCCATAGGTTCTATCCTAGAATCTAATCACAATCGAAAATCTTCTTTTGCCTGGAAAGGAATTAGCATAGCTATTTCTAAGCTTCGCAATGGTTTCTTCAAATGTCCAGGCATATCCAGCCAACTTCAGGTCCACTTTGACAAATGGGGCGGCTCTCAGCCTGTACACCTTTATGGTGATTATGAGGTGAATGATGAAGTCCCTCTTCGAACAGGTACCTTCATAGTGCTTAATCTACCCCGCTGGGACGAATCAAAGGTAAAAGAATACTTTTCCTATGATGATGCCAATACCATCCTAAATGTACCCACTATCAATGACACCAAAGACACCACCCTTTGGGGTCACCAGGACTCTGGCCTCTATATAGTACGGTCTGGTTACCAATTCCTGCAGTTACAGCCAGGGCCAATCAATAGGCCCTCTAAACTTTGGAAAATTCTATACAAACTTCCGACTCTACCAAAGGTTTGTTCCTTTGGATGGTGTTTATGCCATGATGCATTACCAATGGGCCATAAACTCCTCCAAGCTAATCTTGGCACGGGGTATGCCCGATTTGCAATATAACTACTAAAACCACCATGCTATGAGGTATTGTCCTAGTGCCAAAGAGGCGCTCCAAATGGCAGGACTCCCTGCTAGAATTTTCTCTACCACCTCTTCTTCTCCCCACCAATGGCTTTCCGAAGTTGCTGGGTTTCTTTCTCTACATCAATTTTCTTTACTCATAATGCTACTATGGAATTTATGGAACCGCCGCAATGATTTTGTACATAACAACCATCTCCAGACGGTTTGGTTAACTATTTCCAATGCCCAAACTGTCTTTAATGATTATACATCAATCAATAATTCTTCCCATCAACGCTCCCAACTAGCTGAGCCCACCTTTGCTCAAGCTAGATGGACGAAACCGAATCCTGGTTTCGTCAAGATTAACATAGATGGCGCCTTTGACCCTGTGTTAAAGGGTGCAGCTGTAGGCGTCATTGCTCGGGATTCTTCTGGCCTCGTCCTTGGTGGTTGTTCTATGCCGCTCGTCTTTTGTCCAGATCCAACTTCTGCTGAGGCTCTTGCCATCTTGGAAGGTTTAAAATTCGCGGTTACTAATGGCTGGACCAATGTGATCATTGAAACTGACTCAGCTTCCATTACCAACAAGGTGAATAACGCTCATCACCAAGATCTCTTCACGGTGCGACATTTGGTGTCCCACATCCGATCCACTCTTGGTACTTTGCCTGATTGTAAGATTTGTTTTGTACCTAGAGACGCAAACGCTTTAGCCCATGTCTTAGCTACTAGGGCTTTGCGTTCTTTTATGTCCTGCTCTTTTGGTTATTTCTTTTCCGACTTTATTCGAGCCTTTGTAAACTCTGAGAGGTTCTCCTCTTTTCAATAAAACCATGGGTACTCTTTTCCCCATAGGGGCCTAATCACCTCTCGAGGTGACTGGCTATAGGGTTTTCTTAATGAGGCCCTTTCCTTCAAAAAAAATTCGACAGGATCACTATGAATCCTATTTAGAAATACTTGCTTTAAACCCAACAAAACTGTCATAAAATGAGATTAATTCAAATTTTATGAGTTTAAATATTTAATTATAGGCTTTTGAATATGATTATATAGCTTAATATCAATTTTAGAGTATTTTACTCAGTTAAAATTTGAACTGGTTTCAAATTCACTTTGACAAATGGGGCGGCTCTCAGCCTGTGCACCTCTATGGTGATTATGAAGTGAATGACGAAGTCCCTCTTCGAGCAGGTACCTTCTAGGTGCCTAACCTACCCTGATTGGACGAATCAAAGGTAAGAGAATACTTTTCCTATGAAGATGTCAATACCATTCTTAATGTACCCATTATTAATGACATAAAAGATACCACCCTTTTGGGTCACCATGACTCTGGCATATGTTACGATCTGGTTACCAATTCCTGCAGTTACAGCCAAGGCCAATCAATAGGCCCTCTAAACTCAGGAAAATACTATAAAAACTGCCCACTCTACCAAAGGTTCAGTCCTTTGGATGGCGTTTATATCATGATGCTTTATCAACGGGCCATAAACTCCTCCAAGAAAATCTTGGTACGTTGGTATGCCCGACTTGCAATATAACTACTGAAACCACCATCCATGCTATGAGGGATTGTCCTAGTGCCAAAGAGGCGCTCCAATTGGCAGGACTCCCTGCTCGAATTTTCTACATCTCCTCTTTTTCTCCCCACTAATGGCTTACCGAAGTTGCTAGGTTTCTTTCCCTACATCAATTCTATTTCCTAATAATGTTACTATGGAATTTATGGAACCATCACAATGATTTTGTCCATAACAACTGATATGATCACATCCAACAATGAACTAGAAGAATTTCCTATTGGACCTATGACTCGTGCTAAAACCAAGAAATTCAAGAGGCCATGGGAAATATATTTATTCAAGGCTGGAAATTAGAGAATGCAACACCAACTTTGTTGGAACAATACAACCTCCTACTTGTGCATGAGTTTGCATGAGTTCTTTCTTAAGTTTTTAAATTTAGTTTTAGCATGTGTGCATGAATAAATAATGCTTGATGATCATTTAAGCATGTTAGTGCAATTAAGTTCATTAGTTTAATTAATGCATGATAGTTCACTTAAAGCATGTTAGTTCTCTTATGTTTATGAGTTAATTTAGTGCGTGAGTTAATTAATTAAACTAGATCATTCAATGTAACTAGTTTCATTAATTAAACTAGCTCATTAAATTTGTTTCATGCATTCACTTTCATTTTTATTGAATAAAGTTGTTATCTAATGGTTGCTTATATATTTCAGCTAAGATATTCTTTTGGAGCAAATGGCTGATCATATTCTCATGAATGACAAGGCATTTACATCAATTAAAGACCCTTGAAGACACATTAAGGTTGATTGGTTACAATGCAATTCAATGGAGCAATTACACCACTTGAAGGTTGTTATTTCCAGCAATGGTTTTAAGGCTTTCAAGAGAGTCTTTACGTCACTTTAAGGTTGTCAGTTTCAGTAAGCAAGAAAGAAAAGACATGCAATAAAAGTCTTCATTATCATCACTTAAGGGAGAGTAAAGGTAGCAATTAAAACAATACTTAAGGAGGGAATTCAAGGAATATTAGTCAACTTGTTTGTCATTTTTGGATTGGATACGAGCATATTTGAGTCTTGAGGTCTTCTTAAAACTTATTACCCTATTCCTTATCTTTCCAACGCACTTTGAATCACCTCAATCCGATATCAGGAGCTTAAGATATGATTAAATTATTGAAGACAGTGCATGTTGGAAATTCAATACGGGAATAGTCACAAGATGCTTCTTCCAAGAATTCAAGAGACCATTCAATTGCTGAATTCAATGCTTTATAACAGCCCCTTAAGTGAGGATGAATGACAACTTAATCAACCATCAGCCAAAGGGTTTCTACTTGTGGATGATATGTATGTCTACATTCATCCTAAGAATGTCCACATTCATCCTTCTAGATCAAACTTTCTGGCTGTCAATAAGAGATATGATAACTTACAAATTAATAGGCCTTTAACACTAGAATAACGAGTCTTTAATTTTTGTCTAGGCCAATCAATTTGTTGTTGTCTTACACCTATAAATAGGCACTCATTTCATTGTTAAAGGGACAACTTTTGGCATATATTATAACTTGAGAGTGTTTCTCTTTCATAGTTCTTTTTGAACTTTATCGGCTTACAAGATTATTCTTGTGGCATTCATCCCTTTTTCGTTTTTTTATATTGCTAGTTCCTAGTTCTTATAACTAGAGGGTCACAATCCATTAGCCTTTCACCCAAGTCACGGTTTAAAAACTCTTAAGGAACGGGTCTTCACTTTTTATTGTTGGTTCCTACTTTGTTTACACCGCACCACCAATTACATTTCTTCTCTTCACTTTCATCTTTCATACATACATATTTTCCATACTTCATCCTAAGCACAACAACTATCTTATCATCATTCCATTTCACTATATTATCTATCCATTTCATATCATCTTATAAGTTTCATTTCAAAGTTCTTATTTTTCATTTTAGTTACTTACTAGAATCACGATCGGGCAATCACAAATACAAATTCAGATATTCTATAACCGGATTCGTATCAATTGGTATCAGAGCTACATCGATTCAGTAAGTTGTTCGATTCATCTCAAAAAAAAAATTGAAAAAAAAGAAAAAAATTGAAAAAAAATCAAAATTGAAAAAAAATGTTCAAGAGGGAGGGATCGTATCTTAAAAGTAAAAAGATGTTTGGTTATATTTTTTATTACATTTTCTTCAGATTCCTATTTTATCTTTTTAGCATCCGTTTGCTACCTATTTTTTTTCCTTTCCTAACCACTTTGTTTCAGCCGAATTCCACAAAGAAAGCTTGTTGAGCCTTGAGTAAGTTCTCTAAGGACTTAGAAAAGAGAGAAAGAGTGGTAAAAGGCAAGAGTGTGCATTAAGGGAAAAAGCCTATCCCGAGTGAAACACGAGTGTGAGGCATTTTCTTTGGAGTGGAAAGGTGAGGATTTGCGTTGGTGAGGTTTAATTTTTTTATCTAATCATGTCACAAAGATCTGGTCACAGTAGTGAAGGAGTTCCCAATTTGGAAAACCAAGCATTGCTACAAGCAATGGCAAAGATGATTCAACAGTAATTGGAGCCCTTATTAGAACGAATTGACCAACTTGAAAATTCACAAGCTTATCATGGTAATGAGGAGTATCCTGAAGGGGTTGATGATGTACATGAACATGATCAATCATCCCAACATAGTATGGCACAACAAGGCCAAAGAGCACATCCAAGAGTGGGTGATAATCTCAGCAACATCAAGATTACCATTCCTCCTTTCCAAGGATCCAGAAGCATACCTTGCATGGGAAAAGAAGGTTGAACACATCTTTGAGTGCCATAACTATTCAGAGCTTAAAAAGGTAAAACTCGCAGCCATTAAGTTCATGGATTACGCACTTATATGGTGGGATCAATTGACATCTAGCAGGAGACACAATGGTGAACATCCTATTTCTACTTGGAATGAGATGAAAGCTGTGATGCGTAGAAGATTCATTCCAACTCACTATCATAGAGAGTTGTTTAACAAGCTTCAAAACTTTACACAAGGCAATCGTAGTGTTGAGGATTATTATAAAGAGATGGAAGTAGCCATGATCCGAGCCAACATTGATGAGGATCGAGAAGCCACAATGGCAAGGTTTCTATCTGGTCTTGATCCTAACATTGCAGCCATTGTTGAGTTGCAACATTATGTGGAAATAGAAGACATGGTTCATATGGCCATGAAGGTGGAGAAACAACTTAAAAGGAAAGGTGCAACACGATTCTCTTTATAATAATTAAGAAGGAAGCAAGTCTCTCGTAAGAAGTGGCTATAAAAATGAAGAATTAAGAAGAATAGTTTAGGGACTGATTTGGAAGCAGAAGGATGCGTGGTGATGATAAGGGTGAATGGATGCTTAGGACGTTTTATGATGATGATAAAGGATGAGAATGGTGAATGGAATAAGATGATATATAAGGATGATGATAGGATGAAAAGGAATGGTGAAATGAAAATAGTATCTTAAAGATACTCAAGGAAGAAACTAGGTTATAGAAAACATAATCCTGAACCTTATATTGATCTTTAAGGGGTGGTGATAAACGGACCTTGACCCTTTTAGTATATTAAACTAAAAGAACCAGAAGTATTAAGATGGATAGAAAGGGTTTTGACGCCACAAGTACAAAAGTACTTGATAAGTCGATAAAGTTCTAAGAAGAACTAAACGAGAGAAAAATCTCACAAGTAATTTTATATAATCTGAATGGTGTGT
Organism: Abelmoschus esculentus; assembly: GCA_035048815.1. Lineage (NCBI taxonomy): Eukaryota > Viridiplantae > Streptophyta > Magnoliopsida > Malvales > Malvaceae > Abelmoschus > Abelmoschus esculentus. The sequence continues at coordinate 7,075,646 of JAUCBN010000051.1, read as the reverse complement.
TTAAAAAAAGAAATCCAAGTCCTATTTATACTTTTCTAAGGGGTTTGGCTGAAATGACCTTTAACTATTCGGATAACCATTCATTTGAATGGTGTCTCCCTCCAAATCTATTAGAAGAGTTGTAACTTTTCGGTCCAGCCTACACAGTCTTCAGTAATTGGGTCATATCTCGAGCTCCCGATATCGGATTAATGCGATTCAAATTGCGTTGGAAACATAAGAGATAGAGGAACAACTTTCATGAGGACACCGAAACCCATTTCTGCTTGTATCCTGCTCGAAATTTGCAAACAAGTGGACCATCATGAATCTGTTCAATGAAAAGTGCTATCTCTTTGTTTTGGCGCCCACTTGCTTTCCCTCCATGATCTTGGCGCCCACTGTGGATGTTGGACGGACATGATGCTTGGTGAAGGGTAGGTGACCTTTGATTGTTGAGCTGGGAGTGATAACTGGAGTTGAGGTGAGCTAATCGAGCTGGGAGTGAGCTGGATTGAACTGAGCTATCTAGCTGAAAGACTTAGCTAAAGTTTGAAGCTGAAATAAGCTAATCCGAGATGTCTTTATCAAAGTGAGCTGGTCCATTAGCTTTCTTATACTCTCTTCTCGTGTGAGGAGTGTTTTGGAGCTGATCCGAATCTCCTAAGGCCTCGTTTTGAATTATGCTTCATTTGAGATCATATGGGATTTTTGAGCTGACATGGAGCTAGCCTTTAGTCCTTTAATTACTATAGGAGTGTTCCATGCATTTCCAAGCTATTTTGAAGTTGGCTCCTTGTGTTTCTAGCATTGCCTTCCGTTTAGCTTCTTCTGAGCTGACTGAGCTGACACCGAGCAAATACTTACTCCTTGAGCTGTAGATAAGTCCTATGAAGAAAACATAAAAATGGAAATAATGAGAATATTTAAAATAACTTAATATGAGTTTAGAATTAAACCCAACAAAACGATCACAAACTGAGATTAATTCAAAGTTTATGAGTTCAAATGTTTAATTATGGGTTTTTGAACATGATTATACAGCTTAATCAAAATTTTAAGATATTTTACTCGGATGAAATTTCGACGGGATCACAATAAATTCCATTTAGAAATGCTTGCTTTAAACCCAACAAAATTGTCATAAAATGAGATTAATTCAAATTTTATGATTTTAAATATTTAATTATAGGCTTTTGAATATGATTATATAGCTTAATATCAATTTTAGCGCATTTTACTCAGTTAAAATTTGAACGGGTTCACTGTAAAGTCAATTTTATAAATGCACGCTTTAAACCCTATAAAATGATTACAAAATGAGATTAAATAAAACTTTATGAGTTTAAAAATTAAATTATGGGCTTTTGAATATAATTTTACATCATAATCTCAATTTCAAAGCATTTTAGGCAGATAAAAATTCAACGGGTTCATTATAAATCCCATTAAGAAATGCAAGATTTAAACCCAACAAAACGGTCGCAAAGTGAGATTAATTCAAATTTTATGAGTTCAAATATTTAATTAAGCACTTTTCAACATGATTATACAACTTAATTTCAAATTAAGCATCTTAATCGGATAAAATTTCAACAGGATGACTATAAAGCCCATTTGGAAATGCGTGTTTTAAACCCAACAAAACGATCATAAAGTAAGATTAATTCAAATTTTATGTGTTTTAAACCCAACAAAACGTCTGGCAGCTTCAAGTTGATTAGGGAATGTCTTTTGACACATCCCGTGATCACTTCTGAATTTTCTAACCCAAAAGAAGCCAAAACGTTCTCATCTTCTTTTCAGAAACTCAAGGAGGAGTTAGAAGGTCATGCACAACAAAACCATGTCATTCCCATTGCTAAGGGAGATTCCAACACCAAGGGGTTGGATTTGAGGGCAAATCGCCCAAAAGGAGGGGATGATATGTGCATGCCCAACCTTAATTTCTGCCCATACCCTAAGTCACACAAATCCAATCAGGGAGTTCTACTTAATACACTTTAATTATTCAATTCTTGTGCTACACTCGCTTTCTATCTCATATTATATACCTATAATATTTATATCCTTATATTACTATTGATAACTTAGTAATTGGTATTGAACCACAGGTTTATCAATCTTATATTATGCATAATTAATATTTAACACATGTTTAATAACATCTACTTAATAGTTTAAGTTGTTTCTTTGCAGGTTATGTTAAACACAACTTAAGGGACTATTGGCCAGCTCCATTTTAGCTCAAATGCACCAATTGAGCTCAAAACAAAGAATCGTTGTTTGAGGCACTTACCAGCTTCCAATCAGTACCAAAATGTACCAAACACTCCTAGGCAGCACAATGAAGTGAATGCTAGCTTCGTTCCAGCTCACGAATCCAAAATGAGCTCAAAACGATAAATGGTGAATTTCGATCCATATGGGATTCGGATCAGCTCCTACACACTCTTATAGATTGAGGAGAGTATTATGGCCCTAAGGATAAGTTCACTCAGCTAGGGGGTTAGCCGTTCAGCTCAAATCATCACTCAAAGACGATGAACTTTCAGCTAGCTCAGCTCAACCCAGCTTAACCTTAGTTCATCCAGCTCATCTTAGCTCACCCTCCAACCTTCAGCTCAACCATGGAAGGAAATTTTCCCTCCCAAGAGACACAACCGAACAACCATTGAGGGAAACATGTTTTGGGCGCCAAAACAAAGAGATAGAACTCTTCATTGGATATATTCATGATGGTCCACTTGTGTGCCTATTTCGAGCAGGATACAAGCAGAATTGGACTTTGTTGTCTTCATGAAAGTTGTTCCTCTGTCTCTTACCTTTCCATCGCATGTTGAATCGCATCAATCCAATATTGGGAACTCGAGATATGTCCAATTTACTGAAGAATATGCAGGCTGGAATTTTAAACCGAAAAGTTACAACAATTATTGGAAGGAGACACCATTCAAATGAACGGTTAAAGAGGGAGACACCACCAATTGAACAGACACCAAGTCCACTATTCGGCCACCCTTTCAAAGGGAAATATCCCTTGTCCACACCCTTTCATTTCCTATAAATATGTAGTCATTTTGGCATTTGAATACACAACTTTGAATCAGATTATTTAGTTTGTGAGTTAATCTCTCATTCTTGTTCTTTTAAGAACTTTATCGACATATCAAATCATCTCTTTGATTTGTGCGTCACCGTCCATCCTTTATACTTCATGTTTCTGGAATTACATTTCTCTAAGGGCATCTACCACCCTCAGAGTTACAACTAGATTGGGTTTATGTTCCTATAACATAAGTTCAACCTTTGCCCCTTTAAATACTATTATTCCAACATCACATAAACACCAGTCATCTTCCATTTTCGTCCACCATTCTTTACCAGCCCTTATAACTTATCCTTCCAAATCATTTACTTCACTTAAACACCTCCATTTCCTTCCTTAATCAACCATTAACATCCCCCACACATTCCCTTCACCAAAACAGCTTCCTTTTCATCTAAACAATACCCTAACACCATAACCTCTTCTTGAATCATCCTTATCTTATTTCCAGCATCTTTTAACTTTCTTTTGTTTAGGAAACAAGTGTGATACAAGGCTTGCTTGCATTCTAATGTTCGGACAATCAAAGCTTTTCTCTACAAGCATCTTTGGAGAGTTGGAGCGTATCATATGGTAATCAGAGCAAAGGAAGAATCAAGTAAGCCCTATTTCTTGTTATTTCAATTCTGATAAAAAAAAAAAGAGAATGAAAAAAAGAAAAAAAAATAGAGAATTCAGATTGTTCCAGCATATAAGGAATCTAAATTAGATTAAAAAAAAGAGAAGAGAAAAGAAATCAAAATTTGTAAAGGGTGAAGATTCAAGTACAAACGTCCAAGCAACCAACTCCGAGAAGTTCCTCCAGTTTGATTGGTCAAGACCAGTTTGTAAGTTGAGTTTTGTGGTAACGTTTCTGTTTTCTTTAGTTTTTGAAAATTTTCTTTAATATTCAAAATCCCTAAATTTTTTGTTTCTTCTTTTAAAATTTTTCCTTCTTTCTATTTGCACACCTAACCTTTGTTTCAGCCCAAACGCCATCAATTCTTGGGATATTTGACAAGTTTTGAGTAAGTTCTTCTAAGAACTTGATTTGAGAGATTTGAGAGGTAAAAGGCAAGAGATTGGTGAGCACAAAAGGGGAAATAAAAGCCAGAATTCCCAGAGTGTAAACACGAGTGAATTGAGTGCCATCTTTCTATTCCTTGGAGTGACCGTGAGGATTTTTGTGTGTGAGTATTGGTGAGTTTTTTTTCATTAACTAACAATGTTTCCAGCTTGCATTTCTCCATTCTACTTCTGGACAAGTTTTAATTATCAAAAGAACATTAAGTGTTTATTCAATAGAAGATAACCGAAGGGAGAACATCTTTTGATACGAGATAGCCTGTCGAAAAGGACTTTTTTCGTAAGTTGCGGATCTAGGAATATTGTAACCAAGTTCATGCAAAAGAAAAACATAAACAATCAAGTGATTACCTATATAGGAAATAAGTATAATAACTTGGGCGTTTGAAGAGAATTTTTACATTGTTTACCTACATAGGAAAACAATGAAGTAAAATAAAACGAAAAATGAAAGAGATAGGAAAAGTTGACGCTGGAACGGGATTTTTCACTGTTTACCAATATAGGAAAACAATGGAAAGAAAAATAAAACGAGAAAAAAAATAAAGAAGAGAAAGGTTTGAACGTTCGAATGATATTCAAACTGGAAGATGAATGCTTCAAGAAACATCCATGGCAGCAACTCGAACGTTCAACAATGGTGAAGAAAGTTGCTGGATCGAATTGGACACGCTAAACTCAAAAGAACGTGCACAATATACTGAGCAAACCCGAATCGAATCTGTTTAACGTCAAAAGGACTTGGACCCTCTAGATAGAGATCTAGGAACCCAAAGTATCAAGAATTTGTCAATCAAAAACAAGTTTGAATGTCAGAAAAGTTCTAAAAAGAACCAAATAAGAGAAAACTCTCAAATATAATTTTTATTCAAAAATGTGTAACCTTGTCTTTACAAAAATTTCAGAATATATAGGAGAATGAAGAAGTTGGCCGAATTTGAATACTTGGCTGAAATTAAATTCAAATGCTTAATAACTTGCATCTAGGCTCCATTCATATCAGCCACATGTTTGGGCTCATAAAACACATTAAACATGTGTTAATTGTTTGAATTTGACTGAGAAACCCCTCATCCTTATCCTTTGTTGCCGTCCATCATTCCAAAAGAGGGTTGTGTTAGGCCTGCTCTTACACTGGCAAACCTCTGTTTACCTATATTGGAAAACAGTACAAGAATCCATTTCGTAACTCACTAGTACACCTCTCTTTACCTATACTAGAAAACAGTACAAGAATCCATTTCGTAACTCTCTGGTACACCTCTGTTTACCTATACTGGAAAACAACACAAGGATCCATTCGTAAAACACAAGGTTGAAACACTTGTAAACTTAACACTATCAAACCAAACCTTAAAACATACTTAATAGCATATATACATACTTAAACATATATAATAAGTAGTATAGTCTAATACGTCACATATCAGCATGCAACACATTATAAAGTCTATGTTCTAAGGCATAAACATTATCGAATGAATCTGGAATTGAAGCACAAGTAAGGAAAAGTACTTCCCTGAATTTCTTTGCCTTAGAACGAGTAATAGGTCCTTGTGGCAAAACCTCCAGATCATATTGTGCTTGTATTGATGTGCTCACATTATTCCCCCTTCTTAAAAAGGATTTGACCTCAAATCTGCAGAATCATCATAAGGGGTTAAATCAGAAACATTAAATGTGGCACTTATAGTGTACTCGTCCGGTAAGTCTATCTTGTAGGCATTGTCATTCACTTTTGCCAACACCTGAAAAGGACCATCTCCTCTTGGTAACAACTTTGACCGTTGTTGGGCTGGAAAACGTTCTTTTCGAAAATGAACCCAAACCCAATCACCAACATCGAAGGTGACTCGCTTCCTTCCTTTGTTTGCTTGCTTTTCATATTGTTGAGTCCTTCGTTCTAAATTCTCCTTCACCTGTTGATGCAACTTCTTCACATATTCTGCTTTTGCTTGACCGTCCCTGTTCGTCACTTGTTCCTGTAGCAAAGGTAACAAATCTAGAGGTGTAATAGGGTTAAAACCATAAACAACCTCAAATAGTGACATCTTAGTAGCAGAATGTACAACATGATTATACGCAAACTCAACATGTGGCAAACAATCTTCCCAAGTCTTGATATTCTTTTTAATGATGGAACGAAGTAAAGTAGATAAAACTCTGTTAACAACCTCAGTTTGTCCATCAGTCTGGGGATGGCAAGTAGTAGAAAACATGAGTTTCGTACCTAATTTGCTCCAAAGAGTCCTCCAGAAGTGACTCAAAAACTTTACATCCCTGTCAGAAACAATCGACCTAGGAATACCATGCAAACATACAACATCTCTAAAGAACAAGTTAGCCACATTAACAGCATCATCGGTCTTATGGCATGCAATAAAATGTGCCATCTTAGAGAACCTATCAACCACAACAAAAATACTATCTCTACCTGTCCTAGTTCTTGGCAATCCCAAAACAAAATCCATAGAAATATCAGTCCAAGGAGAATCAAGAATAGGTAAAGGTAAGTACATACCATGTGATGAAACCTTCGATTTTGCTTTCTTACATGTCACACAATGTTCACAGTACCTTTCAACGTCTCTACGCATCTTAGGCCAAAATAGATGTTCTTTCAATGTCTGTAACGTCTTGGTGACTCCAAAGTGACCCATCAATCCACCCTCATGTGCTTCACGGATCAGAATATCACGCATTGAACCCTGTGGAATGCGTATCCTATTTTCTTTGAAAAGATAACCATCATGCCTGTAAAACTTTCCATCTGCACCTTTCTCACAAGCATTATACTTATCTCTAAAATCAGAATCATCAATATACAAGTCATGAATATATGCAAATCCAATTAAATGTGAATCAAGGTAATTTAAAAGCACATATCTACGTGATAAAGCATCAGCAACGACATTATCTTTACCCTTTTTGTAACGTATGACATAAGGAAAAGACTCCAAAAATTCAACCCATTTAGCATGTCGCTTATTCAATTTATGCTGACCTGTGATACATCGTAAAAGCCTCATGATCAGTGTGAATCACAAACTCCTTAGGCAACAAGTAATGTTGCCATGTCTCCAATGCCCGAATCAGTGCATAAATCTCCTTGTCGTAGACTGGATAATTCAATGTTGCTCCACTAAGCTTTTCACTGAAGTATGCAATGGGCCTTCTTTCCTGCATTAACACAGCGCCTATACGAACTCCAGAAGCATCACATTCAATTTCAAAAGTTTTATCAAAGTTAGGTAAGGCTAACACAGGTGACTTCGTCAAACAATCCTTAATTTTCAAAAAGGCATCTTCTTGTTCTTTACCCCATAAGAAGTTAGAATTCTTCTTAATAATCCCGGTTAAGGGTGCGGTAATAGAACTGAAGTTAGGAACAAACCGACGATAGAAACTAGCTAAACCATGAAAAGATCTAACCTGAGTAATCGATGTCGGTCGTGGCCATTCCTGAATTGCCTTTATCTTTTCAGGATCGACTTCAATACCCTGTGCACTAACAATGTAACCAAGAAATGTAAGTTTGTCAGTACAAAACACACATTTCTCTATGTTACCAAACAATACGAGGTAGCCTATCGAAACGAACTTTCTTCGTAAGTTGCGGATCTAGGAATGTTGTAAGCAAGTTCCTGCAAAAGAAAAACATAAACAGTCAAGTGTTTACACTGATTACCTATATAGGAAATAAGTATAATAACTTGGGCGTTTGAAGAGAATTTTTACATTGTTTACCTACATAGGAAAACAATGAAGTAAAATAAAACGAAAAATGAAAGAGATAAGAAAAGTTGACACTGGAACGGGATTTTTCACTATTTACCAATATAGGAAAACAATGGAAAGAAAAATAAAACTAGAAAAAAAATAAAGAACAGAAAGGTTTGAACGTTCGAATGATATTCAAACTGGAAGATGAATGCTTCAAGAAACATACATGGCAGCAACTCGAACGTTCAACAATGGTGAAGAAAGTTGTTGGATCGAATTGGACACGCTAAACTCGAAAGAACCTGCATAATATACTGAGCAAACCCGAATCGAATCTGTTTAACGTCAAAAGGACTTGGACCCTCTAGATAGAGATCTAGGAACCCAAAGTATCAAGAATTTGACAATCAAAAACAAGTTTGAATGTCAGAAAAGTTCTAAAAAGAACCAAATAAGAGAAAACTCTAAAATATAATTTTTATTCAAAAATGTGTAACCTTGTCTTTACAAAAATTAAGAATATATAGGAGAATGAAGGAGTTGGCCGAATTTGAATACTTGGCTGAAATTAAATTCAAATGCTCAATAACTTGCATCTAGGCTCCATTCATATCAGCCACATGTTTGGGCTCATAAAACACATTAAACATGTGTTAATTGTTTGAATTTGAATGAGAAACCCCTCATCCTTATCCTTTGTTGCCGTCCATCATTCCAAAAGAGGGTTGTGTTTGGCCTGCTCTTACACTGGCACACCTCTGTTTACCTATATTGGAAAACAGTACAAGAATCCATTTCGTAACTCACTGGTACACCTCTGTTTACCTATACTGGAAAACTGTACAAGAATCCATTTCGTAACTCTCTGGTACACCTCTGTTTACCTATATTGGAAAATAGCACAAGGATCCATTCGTAAAACACAAGGTTGAAACACTTGTAAACTTATTCAAAAACACACAAGAACGTATAAATAAGTTAGAAACATAATAAACACTATCAAACCAAACCTTAAAACATACTTAATAGCATATATACATACTTAAACATATATAATAAGTAGTATAGTCTAATATGTCACATATCAGCATGCAACACATTATAAAGCCTATGTTCTAAGGCATGAACATTATCGAATGAATCTGGAATTGAAGCACAAGTAAGGAAAAGTACTTCCCTGAATTTCTTTGCCTTAGAACGAGTAATAGGTCCTTGTGGCAAGACCTCCGAATCATATTGTGCTTGCATTGATGTGCTCACATCATCTTTCACACCCGTGGCCATGTTAATGGAAAGGTGTGTAGCATAGTCATTGGCGGAGGAAGTTGCACAAACATAGCTAGCACTATGATGGTGGAAAGGCTTGATTTGAGGACCTTTGAACATCCACAACCTTAGAAACTACAATGGTTAAGCAATGAAGGAGAGTGCAGCGTGTCAAGACAAGTACAAGTGATCCATAGCCTTACGACAATTTTGTTGGGTTTAAAGCAAGCATTTCTAAATGGGATTTATAGTGATCCTGTCGAAATTTTATCTGAGTAAAATATCTTAAAATTGAGATTAAGCTGTATAATCATGTTCAAAATCCCATAATGAAACATTTGAACTCATAAAATTTGAATTAATCTCATTTACTGATGTTTTGTTGGGTTTAAAGCGTGCATATCTTTATGGGCTTTAAAGTGAACCTGTTGAATTTTTATTATCTTAAAATGCTCAAAATTTGAGATTATGATGTTTTAACATATTTAAAAGCTCATAATTAAATATTCGAACTCATAAAATTTAATTTATTCTCATTCTGACTATTTTATAAGTTTTAATGCGTGCATTTCTAAATGGGCTATACAATTAATCCGTTGAAATTTTAACCGAAAAATGTTCTAATATTGAAATTAAGTTGTATAATCGTCTTCAAAAATGTCCATAATTAAATATTTGAACACATAAAATTTGAATTAATCTTATTTTTCGATCGTTTTGTTTGGTTTAAAGCACACATTTCTAAATGGGCTTTATAGTGATCCCGTTGAAATTTTATTCGATTAAGATGCTTAATTTGATATTAAGTCGTATAATCATGTTCAAAAGCGCTTAATTAAATATTTGAACTCATAAAATTTGAATTAATCTCACTTTGCGACCGTTTTTTTGGGTTTAAAGCTTGCATTTCTTAATGGGTTTCATAGTGAACCCGTTGAATTTTTATCCTCATAAAATGCTCAAAAACTGAGATTATGATGTAAAATTATACTCAAAAGCCCATAATTTAATTTTTAAACTCATAAAATTTTATTTAATATCATTTTGTAATCATCTTATAGGGTTTAAAGCGTGCATTTATAAATTGACTTTACAGAGAACCCATTCATATTTTAACTGAGTAAAATGCTCTAAAATTGATATTAAGCTATATAATCATATTCAAAAGCCTATAATAAAATATTTAAACTCATAAAATTTGAATTAATCTCATTTTACGACAGTTTTGTTGGGTTTAAAGCAAGCATTTCTAAATGGGATTTATAGTGATCCCGTCGAAATTTTATTCGAGTAAAATATCTTAAAATTGAGATTAAGCTGTATAATCATGTTCAAAAGCCCATAATTAAACATTTGTACTCATAAAATTTGAATTAATCTCATTTTACGATCGTTTTGTTGGGTTTAAAGCGTGCATTTCTTAATGGGCTTTAAAGTGAACTCGTTGAATTTCTATCATCTTAAAATGCTCTAAAATTGAGATTAAGATGTTTAAACATATTCAAAAGCTCAAAATTAAATATTTAAGCTCATAAAATTTAATTTAATCTCATTTTCTTTGACTATTTTATAAGGTTTAAAGTGTGCATTTCTATTGGGCTTTATAATGAATCCATTGAAATTTTAACCGAATAAAATGTTCTAATATTGAGATTAAGTTGTATAATCATGTTCAAAAAAGTCTGTAATTAAATATTTGAACACATAAAATTTGAATTAATCTTATTTTATGATCGTTTTGTTGGGTTTAAAACATGTATTTCTAAATGGACTTTGTAGTCATCCCGTTGAAATTTTATCCGATTAAGATGCTTAATTTGACATTAAGTTTTATAATCATGATCAAAAGTGCTTAATTAAATATTTGAACTCATAAAATTTAAATTAAAATCACTTTGCGACCGTTTTGTTGGGTTTAAAGCTTGCATTTCTTAATGGGTTTTATAGTGAACCCGTTGAATTTTTATCCTCATAAAATGCTCAAAAACTGAGATTATGATGTAAAATTATACTCAAAAGCCCATAATTTAATTTTTAAACTCATAAAATTTTATTTAATATCATTTTGTAATCCATCTTATAGGGTTTAAAGCGTGCATTTATAAATTGACTTTACAGAGAACCCATTCATATTTTAACTGAGTAAAATGCTCTAAAATTGATATTAAGCTATATAATCATCACTTTAGGGAATGATATAAATCAAATAATCGCATGGAATAATCATCATGCTTGCATTCACTTCAATGAATGTCATAAATCCAATAATCGCATGGAAAAATCATCATGCTTGCATTCACTTCAAAGAATATCATAAATCCAATAATCGCATGGAATAATCATCATGCATGCATTCACTTCAGGGAATGCCTCCCATAAAAATTCTTTGATCAAGACAATTTTCGTAATTTGAACTTGGGAGAAGTCTATAGTCGAGTTTTTCGACACAAAAAAATATTGCTTCCAAGCAAATATAGACTTTATAATATTCATACTATTAAATAGTAATTGATCAACCAATATATATACAATATATACAAAGAACAAAAAATTTAATCCTCATACGCGGCGTTGTTAAACTAGTCCACAAGGTCCTTTAAAAAAAGAACCTTCTTTGAGACCAGTAGCCTTGCAGAATGGGATGTCCAGCAATATACTATTAAGCTGTGTTTAATATAACCTGCAAAGAAACAACTTAAACTATTAAGTAGATGCTATTAAACATGTGTTGAATATTAATTATGCATAATATAAGCTAGATAAACCCGTGTTTCAATACCAATTACTAAGTTATCAATAGTAATATAAGGACATAAAAATTATAGGTATATAATATGAGATAGCAAGCGAGTGTAGCACATGAATTGAATAAATAAAGAGTATTAAGTAGAACTCCTTGATTGGAATTGTGTGACTTAGGGTATGGGCAGAAATTAAGGTTGGGCGTGCACATATCACTCTAGCAAGAACTCGAGATTCCTGACGAGGAGGGGCTGACTGATGATCCTTTCCTCTACTCTGATTCTCAGAATGGGCCTGTCTTGGACCCTTGTTTCTATTCTGAGATGGAGGACTCGGATAAGCACAAGACTGAGGTGTGCCTCTATTAGGATTCTGAGGACAATCCTTAATAAAGTGGTCTAATCCACCACATGCATAACACAATTTCATCTTGAGTCGGCAAGGACCAGCCTGAAACTTCTGACAAAACTGAGAACCAGGAGCTTTTCCAAAATTCCCCGTGCTATGGACAGAGGCAATTGGGGCTAAAGGTCTATTTGCCGACTGAGGTCTCGACACATAATGACTCTTGGACTCATGGTGGTAGGTTGAAGAGACTTCTTTCTGATGCTTGGCTCTCTTTACATTCCAATCCGGTTTATCCTCCCATTTACGTTTCTTGTCATTCTTATTTCCACCCTTTCTCTTTTCTGAAGCTTTCATTTTGGCTTCGGTAGCAATAGCCCGATTGACTAAAATTTGGAAATCAGTGATTCCCAAAGCTATAAACATAGGGCTCATCTCATCATTTAGCCCATCAATGAACATCTGACATTTTTGCTTCTCGGTCTTGATGTACTCTGCTCCATACTTGCAATACTTACAAAAGTCAGCCACATATTGCTCAATAGGCCTATTAGCCTGCTTCAAGTACAATAATTGTCTTCTTCTTTCGGCTAGATACTGCTCACTAATATACTTCTTCTTGAACTCCTCTACAAAGAAGTCCCAAGTAACAGAGTCGGTAGGAGCAATCAAGATCGTAGTGATACGAGGTAGCCTATCGAAACGGACTTTCTTCGTAGGTTGCGGATCTAGGAATGTTGTACGCAAGTTCCTGCAAAAGAAAAACATAAACAGTCAAGTGTTTACACTGATTACCTATATAGGAAATAAGTATAATAATTTGGGCGTTTGAAGAGAATTTTTACATTGTTTACCTACATAGGAAAACAATGAAGTAAAATAAAATGAAAAGTGAAAGAGATAAGAAAATGACAGAAAGTTGCTGGATCGAATTGGACACGCTAAACTCGAAAGAACCTGCACAATATACTGAGCAAACCCGAATCGAATCTGTTTAACGTCAAAAGGACTTGGACCCTCTAGATAGCAATCTAGGAACCCGAAGTATCAAGAATTTGACAATCAAAAACAAGTTTGAATGTCAGAAAAGTTCTAAAAAGAACCAAATAAGAGAAAAACTCTCAAATATAAATTTTATTCAAAGTGTGTGTATTTTTTCTTTACAATTTCAGAATATATAGGAGAATGAAGGAGTTGGCCGAATTTGAATACTTGGCTGAAATTAAATTCAAATGCTTAATAACTTGCATCTAGGCTCCACTCATATCAGCCACATGTTTGGGCTCATAAAACACATTAAACATGTGTTAATTGTTTGAATTTGAATAAGAAACCCCTCATCCTTATCCTTTGTTGCCGTCCATCATTCCAAAAGAAGGGTTGTGTTTGGCCTGCTCTTACACTGGCACACCTCTGTTTACCTATGTTGGAAAACAGTACAAGAATCCATTTCGTAACTCACTGGTACACCTCTGTTTACCTATACTAGAAAACAGTACAAGAATCCATTTCGTAACTCACTAGTACACCTCTGTTTACCTATACTAGAAAACAGCACAAGGATCCATTCGTAAAACACAAGGTTGAAACACTTGTAAACTTGTTCAAAAACACACAAGAACGTATAAATAAGTTAGAAACATAATAAACACTATCAAACCAAACCTTAAAACATACTTAATAGCATATATACATACTTAAACATATATAATAAGTAGTATAGTCTAATATGTCACATATCAGCATGCAACACATTATAAAGCCTATGTTCTAAGGCACAAACATTATCGAATGAATCTAGAATTGAAGCACAAGTAAGGAAAAGTACTTCCCTGAATTTCTTTGCCTTAGAACGAGTAATAGGTCCTTGTGGCAAGACCTCTGGATCATGTTGTGCTTGCATTGATGTGCTCACATCACTCCCCCCTTCTTGAAAAGGATTTGACCTCAAATCTGCAGAATCATCATAAGGGGTTAAATCAGAAACATTAAATGTGGCACTTACAGTGTACTCGCCCGGTAAGTCTATCTTGTAGGCGTTGTCATTCACTTTCGCCAACACCTGAAAAGGACCATCTCCTCTTGGTAACAACTTTGACCGTCGTTGGGCTGGAAAACATTCTTTTCGAAAATGAACCCAAACCCAATCACCAACATCGAAGGTGACTCGCTTTCTTCCTTTGTTTGCTTGCTTTTCATATTGTTGAGTCCTTCGTTCTAAATTTTCCTTCACCTGTTGATGCAACTTCTTCACATATTCTGCTTTTGCTTGACCATCCCTGTTCGTCACTTGTTCCTGTGGCAAAGGTAACAAATCTAGAGGCGTAATAACGTTAAAACCATAAACAACCTCAAATGGTGACATCTTAGTAGCAGAATGTACAACATGATTATACGCAAACTCAACATGTGGCAAACAATCTTCCCAAGTCTTTATATTCTTTTTAATGATGGAACGAAGTAAAGTAGATAAAACTCTGTTAACAACCTCAGTTTGTCCATCAGTCTGGGGATGGCAAGTAGTAGAAAACATGAGTTTCGTACCTAATTTGCTCCAAAGAGTCCTCCAGATGTGACTCAAAAACTTTACATCTCTGTTAGAAACAATCGACCTAGGAATACCATGCAAACATACAACATCTCTAAAGAACAAGTTAGCCACATTAACAGCATCATCGGTCTTATGGCATGCAATAAAATGTGCCATCTTAGAGAACCTATCAACCACAACAAAAATACTATCTCTACCTGTCCTAGTTCTTGGCAATCCCAAAACAAAATCCATAAAAATATCAGTCCAAGGAGAATCAGGAATAGGTAAAGGTAAGTACATACCATGTGGTGAAACCTTCGATTTTGCTTTCTTACATGTTACACAATGTTCACAATACCTTTCAACGTCTCTACGCATCTTAGGCCAAAATAGATGTTCTTTCAATGTCTGTAACGTCTTGGTGACTCCAAAGTGACCCATCAATCCACCCTCATGTGCTTCACATATCAGAATATCACACATTGAACCCTGTAGAATGCATATCCTATTTTCTTTGAAAAGATAACCATCATGCCTGTAAAACTTTCCATCTGCACCTTTCTCACAAACATTATACTTATCTCTAAAATCAGAATCATCAACATATAAGTCACGAATATATGCAAATCCAATTAAATGTGAATCAAGGTAATTTAAAAGCACATATCTACGTGATAAAGCATCAGCAACAACATTATCTTTACCCTTTTTGTAACGTATGACATAAGGAAAAGACTCCAAAAATTCAACCCATTTAGCATGTCGCTTATTCAATTTATGCTGACCTGTGATACATCGTAAAAGCCTCATGATCAGTGTGAATCACAAACTCCTTAGGCAACAAGTAATGTTGCCATGTCTCCAATGCCCGAATCAGTGCATACATCTCCTTGTCGTAGACTGGATAATTCAATGTTGCTCCACTAAGCTTTTCACTGAAGTATGCAATGGGCCTTCTTTCCTGCATTAACACAGCGCCTATACCAACTCCAGAAGTATCACATTCAATTTCAAAAGTTTTATCAAGGTTAGGTAAGGCTAACACAGGTGACTTCGTCAAACAATCCTTAATTTTCAAAAAGGCATCTTCTTGTTCTTTACCCCATAAGAAGTTAGAATTCTTCTTAATAATCCCGGTTAAGGGTGCGGTAATAGAACTGAAGTTAGGAACAAACCGACGATAGAAACTAGCTAAACCATGAAAAGATCTAACCTGAGTAATCGATGTCGGTCGTGGCCATTCCTGAATTGCCTTTATCTTTTCAGGATCGACTTCAATACCCTGTGCACTAACAATGTAACCAAGAAATGTAAGTTTGTCAGTACAAAACACACATTTCTCTATGTTACCAAACAATCTTTCTTCTCGCAAAGTCTGCAAAACAGCTCTGAAATGTTCTACATGATCCTGCAAAGTCTTGCTATAAATTAAAATATCGTCAAAATATACAACACAAAACTTTCCAATAAAAGATCGCAGAACATGATTCATCAGTCGCATAAAAGTACTAGGTGCATTAGTTAAGCCAAAAGGCATTACTAACCATTCGTACAAACCTAGCTTTGTTTTGAAGGCTGTCTTCCATTCATCGCCTTCTCGCATGCAAATCTGATGATATCCACTCTTTAGATCAATTTTTGAGAAGATGACGGCTCCACAAAGCTCGTCCAACATATCATCAAGTCTAGGAATAGGATGACGATACTTAAATGTAATTTGATTCACAGCTCTACAATCTACGCACATCCTCCAAGACCCATCTTTCTTCGGCACTAACAATACCGGAACAACACAAGGACTTAGACTCTCTCGAATATAACCCTTGTCCATCAATTTTGTCACTTGTCTTTGAAGCTCTTTTGTCTCTTCAGGGTTAGTTCGATAAGCTGGTCGATTTGGAATAGTAGCACCTGGGATAAAGTCAATCTGGTGCTCAATGCCACGAAGAGGTGGCAATCCCCTCGGTGTTTCTTCTGGAAACACATCCTTAAATTCCTGCAAAAGGGAAACAATTGATACAGGCGAATCAGAAGGAAAGTCAGTCAATAAACAATAATCTTTAAACATTAAAATAAACAAAGATTGGTGAGAGGAAAGACATTTCCTGATTTCTCGACTGCTTGCATAAACATTCATCTGTTTCTTCTCCTTTGTAGCTTCCTTACTCTTTTTCAAGCTTGCTTGATCTTCCATCACTTGACTCGGGTGTCAAAGGAGCCAAAGTAATCTTCTTACCTGCATGCATAAAAGAGTATCGATTTGTAAAACCATCATGTATAACCTTCTTGTCATACTGCCAAGGGCGTCCCAAAAGAAGGTGAGTAGCATCCATCGACACAACATCACAAAGGACCTCGTCCTTGTAACTTCCAATCGAAAATAACAACTTGTTTTGTTACTTTAAGTTCTCCACCGTCATTCAACCATTGCAATTTGTAAGGATTCGGATGTTTTGTCGTCTTGAGACCTAACCTGTCAACCATCACTGAACTAGCAACATTAGTACAACTTCCGCTATCAATAATCACAACACATACCTTATCTTGAATTTTGCATCGCGTGTGAAAGATATTTTCGCGTTGTTGTTCATCCTGAACCTGTTGCACACTCAGACTACGTTTAACAACAATAATTTCCATTACCTTACCAGTCTCAGCAACTTCTAGGACATCTTCTTTATCATCTTCATCAAGGGTCTCATGTGGTTCTTCTTCAGAATCTGACTCGATCTCTCCATCATCTCGCATCAACATATGATAAGAGGGCTCCTTGTTGAGGACGCCTTCTTGATTGTTTCGGATCTAGGATTGAAGTAAGATGTCTCCTGCAATAAGCATGGCTGCAAATTGGTGTTTAAAAGGGCTGAAAAATATAGGTAGACAGAATGTAGAAGATGAAGGCTCGGAGAAGTTGACAATGGTGGAACGTTGAAAGTATTGGTTTGGTTATGGCTAGGTTTGGTCTTTGGTGAGGTGACTGGTGAGAAATGAAGTTTCTGACAAGGTTGAAAAATAGGATGCAAGGGGTAGTACGAAAATGAAATAAAAACAAGGAAAAGAAATAAAATGAAACAAACTCCAAGGATGAACTCGAACAATCTGTTGAACGAACCCGAACCTTATCTTGAACTTGCTTCAGACGGACTTGGACCCTTCGATTATCTACAACCGAGAACCCAAAGTATCAAAGGGGTTGACCACGCAAGCAACGAACTTGAGAAGTCAGAAAGTTCTCAAAAGAACCGAAATGAGAGAAATTCTCACAAAAGTAAATTTCATTCAAAATTGTCTTTTTTTCCTTTACAAAGTATACATATATATAGGCTAGTACAAGGGAGTTGGCGCCTAGAATACTTGGCCAGAATTGAATTGGAAGTTTCAGATGAGTGGCTGAAATGTAAGCACAATTAACATGTGTTAATTATGTTAAATGTGGATGAGAAAACTACTCATCCTTATCCTTTGTGGCCGGCTGGTTTTGGAGGGAGGGAAGACTGAATTTCAAACATTTAACACATGTGTTTTATGTGTGAAATTCAAAGGAAATAACTCCTTGTCCTTATCTTACTTTGACGCCAACTTCAAGGAGGGAAATCTTGAAATTTGAATCTGCCACATGCCATGCACATGCACATGCTTGGAATGGATGGTGGACGCCCCTCATGCTGGTCACATGACCATGACACACTCTCCCACGTGGAGGACACCTTTGAGCTATCCCGGGACTCACCAGCTTGAGTTGAGCTAGTAGAGCTGGAGTTGAGCTGAATGGAGCTGAGTTGAGCTGAATTCAGCTAGCTGAAGTGTTGAGGATTAGTTGAGCTGAAACGAGCTGCTAGAAATCCATTGAGCTTTTCCCGAGCTAAGGTGAAGTCCTTCATTTGGTACTCTTCCTTGTGCCTATGAGAAAACAAAAGTTATACCATCATAAGTATTGTAAACTTATTAAAGAAAGTTAAAACAAGCTGAAAAACATAGTTATCATATTGGAAAACATGTAACAAGCTAAAGAAACATGGTAAACATGATTATGAGCTTGTGTTCTTATTGAACTTATTGAAAACACACCTATTTACATGCTTAATAAACACAATACTAGCTTAAGTACTATATAGTTACAAGATGTTACACATCAGTATGTAACATAGTGTAAAGTTTATTCTCTAAGGCATATGCATTATTAAGGGATTCTGAGACTTGTAAACATTTAAGAATAAGAACTTCCCTGAATTGCTTAGCCTTTGATCGAGTGATGGGTCCTGATGGTAAGACCTCCGGATCAGCTGTTTGAGCTTGTGTAGATGTGCTCACATCATCCCCCCCTTCTTGAAAAGGATTTGTCCTCAAATCTGCAGAATCATTAAAAGGGGATAAGTCGGAAACATTAAATGTAGCACTTACATTGTATTCACCCGGCAAGTCCAACTTGTAAGCATTGTCGTTCACTTTCTCAACCACTTGAAAAGGACCATCTCCTCGTGGTAACAGCTTGGACCGTCGTTGGGTTGGAAAACGTTCCTTTCGGAAGTGAATCCAAACCCAATCTCCAACATCGAAGGTAACTCGCTTACGTCCTTTGTTCGCTTGCTTCTCGTATTGTTGAGTCCTTCGTTCAAGGTTATCTTTAACCTGTTGATGCAACTTCTTTACATAATCAGCCTTGGATTGTCCGTCCCTATTCGTCACTTGTTCATATGGCAAAGGCAACATATCGAGAGGAGTGATAGGATTAAATCCATAAACAACCTCAAAAGGTGACATTTTAGTAGCAGAATGAACGGCATGGTTATATGCAAATTCAACATGCGGCAAACAATCTTCCCACGTCTTAATATTCTTTTTGATGATGGAACGGAGTAAAGTAGATAAAATACGATTAACAACCTCAGTTTGTCCATCAGTTTGGGGATGACAAGTAGTAGAAAACATAAGTTTCGTACCTAATTTGCTCCAAAGAGTCCTCCAGAAGTGACTCAAGAATTTTACATCCCTGTCAGAAACAATCGACCTAGGAATACCATGTAAACGCACAATTTCCTTAAAGAACAAGTTAGCCACATTAACAGCATCATCGGTCTTATGACACGCAATGAAGTGTGCCATCTTTGAGTACCTGTCAACCACAACAAAGATACTATCTCTACCTGTCCTAGTCCTAGGCAATCCCAACACAAAATCCATAGATATATCAGTCCAGGGGGAGTCGGGAATAGGTAAAGGTAAGTACAAACCGTGTGGTAATACCTTCGACTTTGCTTTCTTACATGTCACGCATCGTTCACACATCCTTTCGACGTCTCGTCGCATCTTTGGCCAGAATAGGTGCTCCTTGAGAATGTGTAACGTCTTGGTGACTCCAAAGTGTCCCATAAGTCCTCCTTCATGAGCTTCTCGAATTAGGACCTCTCGAATTGACCCTTGAGGAATGCAGAGTCTTCCTTCTTTGAAAAGATAATCATCATGTCGATAAAATTTCTCATCTGCACCCTTTTCACACAATGTATATCTTTCTCCAAAATCAGGGTCAGTAGCATATAATTCTTTGATATAGGCAAACCCAATCAAATGAGAGTCTAAGTAATTCAGAAGTGCATACCTACGGGATAAGGCATCTGCTACAACGTTGTCTTTACCTTTCTTATATCGAATGACATAAGGAAAAGATTCTAGAAATTCAACCCACTTAGCATGCCTTTTATTCAACTTATGCTGACCTGTTATGTGCTTCAAAGCTTCGTGATCGGTGTGAATTACGAATTCTTTCGGTAAGAGATAGTGCTGCCATGTTTCAAGAGCTCGAATCAATGCATACATCTCTTTGTCGTACACTGGATAATTCAAGGTAGCACCACTTAACTTCTCGCTGAAATAGGCAATAGGTCGCTTCTCCTGTGATAAAACGGCTCCAATTCCTATTCCTGAAGCATCACACTCAATCTCGAACATTTTATCAAAGTTAGGTAAGGCTAACACTGGGGCCTTAGTCAAATAATCCTTAATTTTCAAGAAGGCTTCTTCCTGTTCATCACCCCAATTGAAGACTGAATTCTTCTTTATAATCCCGGTTAAGGGGGCGGTAATGGAACTGAAATTAGGTACAAACCGACGATAAAAACTAGCTAAACCATGAAAAGATCTAACCTGACTTATTGATGTCGGTCGAGGCCAATCCTGAATCGCCTTCACCTTTTCTGGATCGACTTCCACACCCTGTGCAGTCACGATAAAACCAAGAAAGGTAACCTTATCAGTACAAAACATACATTTCTTCAGATTACCAAATAACCTTTCTTTTCTCAATGTGCCAAGAACATTCCTCAAGTGTTCCTCGTGATCCTGCAAAGACTTGCTGTATATAAGAATGTCATCAAAGTACACAACACAATATTTTCCAATGTAAGATCGTAAAACATGATTCATCAGACGCATAAAGGTGCTAGGTGCGTTAGTTAAACCGAAAGGCATCACTAACCACTCGTACAGACCCAATTTCGTTTTGAAGGCTGTCTTCCATTCGTCACCTTCTCGCATCCGAATCTGATGATATCCACTCTTTAAATCAATTTTGGAAAATATGGTCGCACCACACAACTCATCTAGCATGTCATCAAGACGAGGAATGGGATGCCTATACTTGATGGTAATCTGATTCACCGCTCGGCAATCAACACACATTCTCCATGTTCCGTCTTTCTTGGGTACTAAAAGCACTGGTACAGCGCACGGACTTAAACTTTCCCGAATGTAACCCTTTTCCATCAACTCGGTGATTTGTTTTTGAAGTTCCTTTGTTTCTTCTGGATTACTTCGATATGCTGGCCGATTTGGAATGGTAGCTCCCGGAATGAAATCAATTTGATGTTCTATACCTCGAATAGGTGGCAACCCACTCGGTGTCTCATCCGGAAACACGTCTTCAAACTCCTGCAAAAGAGACGTAATAGATGTAGGCAAATCATTAGGAATATCAAATAACAAACAATACTCCTTATACATTAAAATAAGTAAAGTTTGTTGAGAGGAAAAACATTTCCTGATATCCTTGCCGCTCGCATATACGTTCGTCTTCTTCCTTTCTGTTTTGACTTCCTCGACATTCTTTCTCAATCGAACCTGATCTTCTTGCACTTGACTCGGTGTCAAAGGTGCTAAGGTGATCTTCTTACCTGCATGTGTAAAAGAATATCGATTTGTAATTCCATCATGCAACGTACCTTTGTCGTATTGCCATGGACGTCCCAAAAGTAGGTGACACGCATCCATTGAGACGACATCACAAAGGATTTCATCTTTATACCTCCCTATGGTAAATGGTACCGAAACTTGTCTAGTAACTCGTACTTCTCCGCCATCATTTAACCATTGAAGACGGTATGGTTTGGGATGCTTCGTCGTCTTTAAGCCTAACTTATCAACCATAAAAGAACTTGCAACATTAGTACAACTACCACCATCAATAATGACAACACATACCTTGTCGTTAATGAGGCATCTAGTATGAAAGATGTTTTCTCGTTGCTGGTCGTCTTGTGTAGGTGTAGCATTTAGACTTCTTTTTATGACAAGTGCTTCACCGGTCATGTATGTATCCAAGGCATCATCCGCATCATCCTTGTCTTCCTCGTGTAAAGGTTCATGTTCTTCATTGTCGGATTCAGACTCAATCTCTCCGTTTTCTAACATCAACATAGTCTTCCGATTAGGACATTGGCTTGCAATATGTCCTCTTCCAAGACACTTAAAGCATTGAATATCCCTTGAGCGTTCTGGACGTTCTGGTTGTGCATTTTGCTTCCCACGCCCAACATCTACAATCGGGGCCTTTGGCTTGCTCGTTTCACCCTTCTCTTTGTTTTGAAACGGTACTTGTTTCCTGAAATTGTTAGAAGGATTGAAAACAGAATTGGAAGGAGGTCTGAAAGAATTATTACCTCGGGATGACGACATCTTTCTTCGTTGCTGCCTCTCAACCTTAATTGCCATTTGCACCATTTCGTCTAATTCGACGTAATGTTGCAATTCAACAGCATTGGCAATGTCGGTGTTCAAACCTGAAAGGAATCGCGCCATGGTTGCTTCTCGGTCTTCCTCAATGTTAGCACGCATCATGGCCATCTCCATGTCTTTAAAATAATCTTCGACGCTTCGATTTCCTTGTTTCAAAGTTTGTAACCTTTGAAATAGGTCTCGATGGTAATGGGATGGTACGAATCTCTTTCTCAAAATTCTTTTCATCTCTGCCCATGTATTGATTGGACCTTCACCGGTTCGTCTTCTACTTAGAATCAATTGATCCCACCAAATTAAGGCATAGTCAACGAACTCCATCGCTGCCAATCGAACCTTCTTCTGGTCAGAATAATTGTAGCAATCAAAGACGTGTTCCACCTTGCTTTCCCACGCAAGATATGCATCCGGATCTGATCGTCCTTGAAAAGGGGGTATGGCAACTTTGATGTTGTTCAAATTGTCATCCAGTTGTGCCTGGTGTTGTACACGCCTCCCATTTGTTCTAGGAGCATTCTGCCTCGGTTCTTGCACTTCTTCAACGTCATCATTGTTGTCATCATGGGAATTGTTTTGAGATCCCTCGATCTTGTCCATTCTCACGTGCAATTGTTCAATCTCTGATTGCACTACTCTTCGGACTTCTCGAAGCATGGCTTGCATCATAAGGCTTGGTTGAACGTCGTTTTGTTGTTGATCATCACGATCTCCATTTGAACCTGCCATTGTTAGTAAAGAACAAACAACACAAAATAAAATAAGGATAAATGGACCTCACAAAGTACACACACAAGATCCTCACAAGTTCACTCCAAAGAAAAATAAAAATGGCACTCCAACACTCGTGTTTCACTCGGGAATACTTGAATGGCTCTTTTGATTCCCCTTCTGATCTCACACACACAAATGCCTTTTACCACTCCTTCTCTCGTTATAAGTTCTTTAGAGGACTAGCGTAGACTTTCTTCAAATCTGTCACAAGTGTTAGTCTTTAACAACAACGGTTAGTGACAATCGAAATGTAAGGTTCTGTCCAAAACAAATTCGGTTAGTGTTAAATGGAAAGAAAAGTGATGTAAAGTAAGGTAAAGGTTAGAAAGAAAGAAAAAGAAAAGAAAAAAAAAATGGATTACTTACTACAAAGAAACACTTACTACTCTCCTTTCACCGAACAATCAATTCTTCATGCCCGGTTGATTATGGTAGTGTTTGATGCTGTAGAACACATTAAACTTGCATTTTCTTTCATCTTTTCAATACCATGAAGTGCTTTTCTTTCAACTATTGATATTCTGATTTTTTTTTGAATTTTCGAAATTTTTTTTTAACTAGAGTTGACTTTGACTTTTTTTTTGACTTTTTTTTTTGTTTTTTGATTGTTTTTGCACTCACGAAGATGATTCTTACTTGTAATCCAACCTAGGCTCTGATACCACATGATAAGAGGGCTCCTTGTTGAGGACGCCTTCTTGATTGTTTCGGATCTAGGATTGAAGTAAGATGTCTCCTGCAATAAGCATGGCTGCAAATTGGTGTTTAAAAGGGCTGAAAAATATAGGTAGACAGAATGTAGAAGATGAAGGCTCGGAGAAGTTGACAATGGTGGAACGTTGAAAGTATTGGTTTGGTTATGGCTAGGTTTGGTCTTTGGTGAGGTGACTGGTGAGAAATGAAGTTTCTGACAAGGTTGAAAAATAGGATGCAAGGGGTAGTACGAAAATGAAATAAAAACAAGGAAAAGAAATAAAATGAAACAAACTCCAAGGATGAACTCGAACAATCTGTTGAACGAACCCGAACCTTATCTTGAACTTGCTTCAGACGGACTTGGACCCTTCGATTATCTACAACCGAGAACCCAAAGTATCAAAGGGGTTGACCACGCAAGCAACGAACTTGAGAAGTCAGAAAGTTCTCAAAAGAACCGAAATGAGAGAAATTCTCACAAAAGTAAATTTCATTCAAAATTGTCTTTTTTTCCTTTACAAAGTATACATATATATAGGCTAGTACAAGGGAGTTGGCGCCTAGAATACTTGGCCAGAATTGAATTGGAAGTTTCAGATGAGTGGCTGAAATGTAAGCACAATTAACATGTGTTAATTATGTTAAATGTGGATGAGAAAACTACTCATCCTTATCCTTTGTGGCCGGCTGGTTTTGGAGGGAGGGAAGACTGAATTTCAAACATTTAACACATGTGTTTTATGTGTGAAATTCAAAGGAAATAACTCCTTGTCCTTATCTTACTTTGACGCCAACTTCAAGGAGGGAAATCTTGAAATTTGAATCTGCCACATGCCATGCACATGCACATGCTTGGAATGGATGGTGGACGCCCCTCATGCTGGTCACATGACCATGACACACTCTCCCACGTGGAGGACACCTTTGAGCTATCCCGGGACTCACCAGCTTGAGTTGAGCTAGTAGAGCTGGAGTTGAGCTGAATGGAGCTGAGTTGAGCTGAATTCAGCTAGCTGAAGTGTTGAGGATTAGTTGAGCTGAAACGAGCTGCTAGAAATCCATTGAGCTTTTCCCGAGCTAAGGTGAAGTCCTTCATTTGGTACTCTTCCTTGTGCCTATGAGAAAACAAAAGTTATACCATCATAAGTTTTGTAAACTTATTAAAGAAAGTTAAAACAAGCTGAAAAACATAGTTATCATATTGGAAAACATGTAACAAGCTAAAGAAACATGGTAAACATGATTATGAGCTTGTGTTCTTATTGAACTTATTGAAAACACACCTATTTACATGCTTAATAAACACAATACTAGCTTAAGTACTATATAGTTACAAGATGTTACACATCAGTATGTAACATAGTGTAAAGTTTATTCTCTAAGGCATATGCATTATTAAGGGATTCTGAGACTTGTAAACATTTAAGAATAAGAACTTCCCTGAATTGCTTAGCCTTTGATCGAGTGATGGGTCCTGATGGTAAGACCTCCGGATCAGCTGTTTGAGCTTGTGTAGATGTGCTCACATCAACATAACCTTATGATTAGGACACTGGCTAGCAACGTGTCCTCGACCAAGGCACTTAAAACATTGAATATCTCTCGATCGTTCTTGTACCACTACTTTTTGTTTACCACGCCCATTATCAACAACGGGAGGCTTTGGTTTGCTGGACTCGCCTTGTTCTTGAATCCGAAGTGGCGCTTGTGGTGCTTGTTTCCTAGCATGGTTAGGGGTATACAATGGATTCGTAAAAGATTTAAACGGAGTAATATTACCTCGAGTAGAAACTTTTCTACGTTGTTGTCGCTCAATTTTCATTGCCATATGCACCATGTCATCCAATTCAACATAATGCTGCAATTCAACAACGTTAGCAATTTCAGAATTCAAACCTGCCATAAACCGAGCCATAGTTGCTTCACGATCCTCAACTATGTTCGCACGCATCATAGACATCTCCATTTCCTTGAAATAGTCCTCGACACTCCTATTGCCCTGTTTCAAAGTTTGTAATTTCTGAAATAAATCATGATGATAGTGAGAAGGAACAAACCGTTTCCGCATGATATGCTTCATTTCATCCCATGTTCTCACTGGTCCTTCACCCGCACGTCGTCGACTAACCAGTAATTGATCCCACGACAATAGTGCATAGTCAACAAACTCCAAAGTTGCTAGACGTACTTTCTTTTGTTCCGAGTAATTGTAACACTCGAAAACGTGTTCAACCTTACTTTCCCATGTCAGATAAGCATCTGGATCTGAACGTCCCTGAAAAGAAGGTATAGCAACTTTTATGTTAGAAATATTATCAACTACACGTCCTGGTCGTTGATTCATCCGGGGTGATTGTTCAACGTCATTTTCATCATGATTCTCATTATGGACAGATTGGGAACCACCCCCATCTATCTTATCCAAACGAGACTGCAATGGCTCTAATGTATTCTCTAATAGACGTTGCATAGTACGTGTAAAAGCCTGCATTTGCAAATCTGGTGGCTGGTCTCCACCATGACTACGATCATCTGACCCTGTCATATTAAAACAAAAGAAAACACAAAGAAGCACAAATAACGAGTTAAGTAAAACAAAAATAAAAGTCCTCACTGCACACTCACAAAACCTCTCGGTTTTCACTCCAAAGAAAAATGTGCACTCAAAATGTAACACTCAGCGCTCGTGTTTCATTCGGGAGAATGCTTGAATGGCTCTTTTTGTCTCCCCTTCTGTTCTCACAACACTTAGTGCCTTTTTCCCTCATAATTTCTCAATTTTTAGTTCTTTAAAGGACTAAACCAACGTTTTCAAACCTGTTATAAATGTGTTACTAACAAGAAACACAAATAAGGAAAAACGAAGATAAAACAAAGAAGAGAAAAAAAAAAGTAAAAGGGCTGGAAATTGACAAAAGGAAATAAAAAGATGGAAATATAATTCTTACTACAAGGAAGTGCTTTACAACGCTCCTATCACCGAACAAACAAGAATAATTCGTTTCGGTTGATTTCCAAGCACTTCGAATCACATAGTAGAAGAACTTGTACATTCATCTTGATTTTACAATAGGAAT